>OY015314.1:63926002-66669083 GCA_955612985.1 Cheilosia scutellata
ATCAATTCCAAAATAAAATTAAAAGATTTTGATGCGCTGGCTGTTGATGTGTAAAATTATATTATGTTGTACCATTTAAGAGTCTTGAAAATGAAAATAAAGAAATATGTGATCTGCCCCACACAGGGGCTTGTCATTTTTGAGACCAACGGTTCTATTTTCATCCAATATCTGTTTAGTCTTCTAAAATCCCCTTTTAATGGAGTTGTAGAGCTGCTTTAATGTTTTTCGTCGTTTTATAAAGAATTTGTGTACATTAGCCATCACTTCGTACACTAGGCGTAATCCGTCTTCAGTTGCTTCCGTTGCTAATTTTGCCGACTGTCTTATTGTCCCCCATTTCAACTCACCGCCTTAGTTCTCCTGGTTATTCTTCTGATGTCTAATGATCTACGGACATTAAACTTCAGCTCTACTACATCCCACTCTATTCATATATGGTAACTTCCATTAATTTCCTCTTTTCAGGTATTGTGAGTCTACGGACATTAAACTTCAGCTCTACTACATCCCACTCTATTCATATATGGTAACTTCCATTAATTTCCTCTTTTCAGGTATTGTGAGTCTCAGAAGGTAGCAGTAGATAAGTTTGTGAAAATGGAATTTCAATACATCCTCTTGTCGTTGTGTGAGATTCTCTATCTGTATGATTTAGGCGATGAAATCGGTCGAGAAAATTTAAAGAAACTGATTTGTACAGTTTTAAAATCTAACGACCTAGAGGAGAAGATCATCGAAGTGATTGTAAAGTGCACGGAGAATTTGATCACCGATCAGAATAGTCGGTTACAGGTGAGTTCAGATGAATCCTCTCTACGCAGTCTATTTTCAATTTTGCTTCTCAGTTCTTTGTGGAAATCATTGAAGAAATAACACACACAAGTTCGTTCAAGGATGATCTCCTTATGAACGATCGGACTCTCATCGAAGAGCTATTAGAAAAACATCCCGATAAGGATTTAAAACTGAAACTATCTTCACTAAAAGTGAAGATTTTGGATCTAGAAGAGCAAGAAATGAACTACGTTGAGAAGAAGGACTATGTGCAAGCACATCGCATAACAGAGGAGAAAAATGGTTATACAGAGGAGTATACAAATTTATTAAAGCCACTGCTGGAAAAGCACTCAATGAGTGTGGACAGTTCTAGTGAGCGCTCCACTTCAGTAAGTGTATAGAACTTCATAATAGTATTGCGTCTAAATGTTGTGTGGTTATAGGCCTCCCCATGCTTTCAAAATACAAAGAAAGTTACTCCCGAGACGATATTGAAGAGTTTACAGCTGGCCTTCCACATGGTCGTGTCGAAGAATGTAAGGACGTTAACGCCCAACGTCTGCAAGCTGTATAATGTAAGTACTTTCAGGCGTTTGTTGGAGATGGGAAGTCTAATACGTAAAAAATTGCAGGAATTTATTGGCCGTCACATTGCTTCGAATCAAATTGCGATCAGAGATTGGGCACTGAAATGTGGCACTGCCTACAGCATGTTGTATGAGCCGCTGGCAAAGGAAATCTACGAAGTCCTCTATGCGCAGTTCTTTAAGAATCATAACATTCGCATATGGAAGACGTCTATCACATGTATTTTTGAGCTACTTGATAGGTAATATCCAATACCCGTTTCTCTGTCTTTCGTGTCTTCACTGTGAAATTCATTCTTTTTGTAGGTACGGTTGTTCCAGTTTTAACGTTGAAGAGCGAGAAAATAAAAGGAAACGAAACGGCCGTCAACTTTACACCACTCTGGAGTATCTCGACGATGGCGATGACAGCAGTGTTTGGACTTCAGGACAAGGTTTGTTAGGAGTTTTACTATTTAACACTTGGCCTAATGAATTTATGCTCCCAGCGGTCGATATAATCTTCATGATGTCCCACTTCCTCGATACATGCGACGATGTGTGTATCATAAGCGCAATTATTAATGGATTCTGCCGGCTAGTACTCCATGATCATATAAAAAGTGCAGACATTATTGAAAAGCTGCTGCTGCGCTACTTTAATCCCTCTACAGATCCGGAAATCAATCAAATTCTTGGAGTATTTCTCGAAAATCTAATTCAACGCAAGAAGCAAGAATATCTCCATCCAAGCCTGCTGCCGACAGTTTCGCAAGTTATAAGTGCACCATATGAGAGCCCGTTGCATGATATCAAACCGGAGACAATTTTACGTTTCGTCATTGATGCTACGCGACCAGAGTTTTGTGCACCGGGGGCAAATATACACAACAAGTTGGCGCTATCATTTTTACAAGAAATGCATAACAATATTGCCAACAAGGAGCTGTGCAAGATACTGTTGAAGGAGTTGCTGACAATGGAAATTGCGGTCCAAGATGATCTACCGATGAAGGAGAAATTGAAGGAAATCGCCGAGAAGTTAATCCAGGTAATGCTTAAGATTAGTTAGATTGGCAATACGCTACCATCCCCAGTAGCTTTGTTTTTATGCGGCGCTGTTCTGACTTGTTTTTCTCAAAGTTAAATGGGTTCAATTAATTTCGCTCTTACAATGGGATATGAACAGTTACAACGTTTAATTTCCTTTCTTATCGAAGAAATTGTCCGGTTCGTGGCTTTGGTTTATATACATATGCATATACAGTAATCAAAGGACTGTGGTAAACAGAAGTGCGCCCTTCAACGATTCTTATATTCTTACCCACAGTTCGTTATGTTAGTTGCCAGACCTCTTTGCCACTTGTGATCGTTGCTGCCCACTTTTAAGGTCCCTGGTTTTATTTTCCTTTTCTCAACGAAACATATTTTACTGCTTGAACTAATTTTTTGTTTTTGTTCTCCTCCCTAGTGCGAATTTGATTCGAAAACTTTGAAGAATATAGCTGATTTCAAAGACATTCTGGATGGTGTATTCAAGCCTGCACTGCGACATGTAAATATCGATGGATCCGATGAGGTAAGCTGTCAGATTATTCTTACAAAACAAAGTTTTAATCCCCACAATTATTTCAGGAGTGCAAATCCGATGACGACACTGTTAGCGCAATTACAACGGACAGAGAATGCGAAAAGGCTGCATCAAATGAAACCGCTTCGGAACGCCTTGCTCCAGTTTTCGAAGAGGATAAAGAGGCAGAAGAAGCAAGTGTATTGGACAAAGAAAAAGAAAAGGAAAAAGAAGCAGAGCAAGCGGATAAATCGTCCGAGAAAAGCAACACAGCAAAGAAAAAAGAACCAACAAAGAATAAGGAATCTGAATCTAAAAACGATTCGGGAAAGAACAAACAATCAGATAATGCGACATCAAAGAGTAATGAAAATGGCCGCGAACAACTCGCTCTGACTGTGTCAATTGCCGCGCCAACTACTCCAGTGAATACGCATCACTTACCAACAACACCGACAACCTTCGGTCGGGAGAACTCAACTGGCTTGCGATATCTTCGCAAATCAATGAACTCTTCCCGCAACCAATCGCACGATAGAGGACCATCACCGAAAATTCGCATTGAAGCTCGTATCGATTCAATACCCAATATTACACCGCCAAAAGTGCAAACAACAAACGAAAAGGTACGACCGACGAGAAGAAATCAACGGGCAGTTGCAAAGTCAGTGGCTACAGTGGAGGAGGCTGATGAACAACCGACATCCTCGCAGAGGCAGTCGACTAGAAAGCTGAGAACTGCATCGGAAAAACGCCCCACCAGTAAGGTTAGAGCGCAGAAGTTAAAAGAGAAAGAAAAGGACAGAGGCACTACAACAGCTGACGATGTAAGTTTTTTTTCAGCCATTTCACCTTGGTTGTTACTCACACTATTTTCAATTCTAGAGCGATGAATCCGAATCTGAAGTAATTCCACCATCCCCAACAGCCGTGCCTGATGTGTCTGCTGCTGCTAGACCGCTAAAACGGGTCAATCGAACGCTACGCTACAACGCCACCCAAGTGAGTACCAAGAGAAAAGGTCTACAATTCTGAGCACAAAAAAAAAAAAACACTTAACATTTGACTTAGTTTTACGCACTGATCATAAATTCATAAACATAACGTACCATAAGTGCATTTCATTACTAAAGCTTATTTCATTGCAAACACTGCGCATTCAATTGAACTTGTAAATATACATATTATGATAATTATTGTAAATACTGAAATAGAGATACAAAAATACCCAAACCTAGTGTTGAACTAAACCATGTAGTTGTATTTTATTTCGAACTCGAAAGTAGTTGGTAGAGCTTTGTGTAGAGTTTTTGTCAAACGATTTCTTACATAGTACATGTCCCTCCTTGTAGATGTATTAATTGTTGTAGTTTCGAGTACATCGAGTACATGTATAAAAAAAAGAGGCCACAGGGCACGCTTCTCGCTAAATCACAAGCTTAGCAGTAAATTCACCAATTAAAAGTTGAGAATGGAAAATGTTATCCTATACGATATTTTCCTTACTGGTCAATGACAGCTTTGACATCACTTCAACAAAATATATACTTTTCATTAAACTGACTGTCCTTTTTACGTGGAAAATGACGAAACTGCGGATCATGTATTAAGTGATCGAATAGAGAGCATTTTTCATCCGAGAAACTTTAATGTCGTTAGAACGGTCTTTAATTTAATAAAGAGAATTCGTTTTCTCAACTGACGGGTCAGATCTGCGAAAGTACCCACAAATGTACGTTGACTGTCAGGTCAGAATATTTAATTTATTTTATTTCGCTACTGCAAGCGATTTGTCACTCGTACCATCTTGATGGATAAATGCTCCCTGGTAAGTTTTGCGATGTTAAATGTCTGCTTCGAATGCTATTAGTTCGAGTGATGGAGAACTTCCAGTTTAAAATGTACGGTGGAAGCACCTTGAAAAATCACTCGTCAGGGTCCAGAGCCCATTAGCTCACAGCAACTCACAAGGTTTTTAGTTTTCAACAATTTGTTCTTCTTTATCTATCAAATAGGGGGAATTTTGTTAGTTAAGTAACAGAAAGGGACCAAAAGGAACTGGGCAGACTTTCGCGAGAGTTGGCGTAGTGGAAAACATCCTTAAGGTCTATAGGCTTCACACTGCAAATAGGGATGGATGGATGTATGAAACGCAGCTCTTCCATCGGTATCTCTGCTCACATGCGGTTGGCTTAAGTATTACCTACACTCAGCGGTCGTAGTGCCAAAGCTTAGCACTGATATCTGTCTCTAAACGATCATCGTTACTACTATGGGCCATTACACATCTACTAGTGCCAAGTGATAGCCGTTGATGTTGAGATTTTGTTTTCTAATAATGTTTGTCCGTCGAAGTTTTATATATCCTTGGCAGTTCTCTTTATCTGTCTGGTTGAAGCTTTACTAATGTGGTATATTTGGCCTTATTTAGTTAGTTTGTATTGCAAACAACAAATTTGTTATACCTCATTCGACAGGGCTTTATGAAATCATCATCAATATCTACCTCTTTTCTTTGCTTTTATTTTCTTTTTGGTTTTAAAATTTTAATTTAATTTCAGACATCGCGAACAGCAACTTTGCAGGAAACAAAAACCACCAGATCCAATCGCAATAATAACTCAACAAACACAACCACACTCGGAACAGTTGTAAGTACATATTAATTGTTTTAGCTTTGGCGTAACTTTTATTTAAAGGATTCATACAATCTATAGGAATCGCAGCGACCATCAGAAATATCAATCAGAAACCATCGAAAACGGACAATGTCACCGAGAAACACAAACAGTTCCACTGAAGGTGAAAACGATTGCGCATCTCCCTTACGTAAACAATCAAAGACGAGTGTTAATCTTTCAGAAACCTCAAGAAATATCGTCACGCAAAATAACAAATCGACAGCCATGCCTGCAGCAGCAAACACCAGCAAACAACAGACGACACCCATCACGAACAGACTGCGTGCGAAAAATTCAAATGTTCCAGAACAGGTCCAGAAATCAGTGCCGCGACAAAAGAGCACACGTTTGGCGGCAAAGAAAACCAATAGTCCGTCGAGTAAAGAAAACGAACCAAAGAGTCCTGCATCAAAGTCGCCTGTATCATCGACATCGGACTCATCAACGTCATCCGATGACGAGGAGGAATCCACTTCTATGAACACTCCCACCAACAAAAGACAATTATCCAATTTCACCGCTACAAAATCTGTGGAAAAGCGAATGACAAACTCTCGAAACCCAGTTCTAACGTTGCAACGCGCAAACACCTCGAGCTCTACAAGTAGAATAAGTACTCGTAATTCAGCGCGTAAAGATAGGCAAAGAAACATGATTATGACAAGAAAGCGTCTTTCACTCGAAGCTGTTCAGAGTTCGCCAAAGGCGTTAACGAACAAAATTACAGGCCAAAAGAAATCCACCACTGTGGCTGTGGTGAAAAGTAGTAAAATCCCTGTGAATGTGGCACTGCGTTCAAATAAGTCCAATTTGACGGCAAAAACGCAGTCCACCAAGTCCACCGACTCCGAAGAGACCACCAGTAGTAGCTCCAGCAATACTGATGATGACGATCGCGACTATTCATCTACAGGAAACAATAGGAGGAAATCACCTCTATCGAAAGCGTCAGTGAGACCTGCTAACTCCCTGTCAATGTCACAGCGTGCAAAATCCACGGTAAAAGCGTCGAGAATAGCACGAATCACACGCAATACGGATGCGAAAACCATAATGCGCAAGAGAAAAATTTGATGGCACAAAGAGAGACTTTGAAATCATTTATTATTAAATTATATGCTCCCCCATCACCCCACCATCTTTATATTAGTAAATATTTTAGTTTCTTTATTTCCATTTGAATGCCAGTTGTTACTATCCGTGTGCATGAATTAAATCGTTTTGTCTCTCACTATCTTCTTCTTCCATTTGTGGTGTGTAAATCGAAAGAAAAAGATGCAAAATCTATTTCAGTATAAAGGCATTTTACACCGTTGGAACCAAATCTGTTTAGAAAATTTTACATACACCATAAAAATTCCTAATATATTATAGATCGTATACCCCAGCGTAGGTAGTATAATGTATTTTTTTCGTGGTTTCTTTATCATTTTTTTTTTCTTTTACACTATATTTACCATTTAACATTAGTTGTAATAAAAAAAACACAAATTTTATGGAATATGAACAAAGGATACATAAAATAAAAAAATAACTCACCCCCCCTTGTAAATAGAAAAGTTGTTGTTTAGCAATAAAGATACAAATTAGATTTGAATAAAAATGTGTTTTCTTTTAAGATGCGGACACAATTTACGTTGTTTCGTATCTTAATTAGCCGTTGCAGATAATTATGTGTGCCCCTTACGCCGCGCCGGTTGATTTTAATCTGAAAGTTGCTAAACCAACAGTAAGCGGCATAACACCGAGGATTGCGATCATAAAATGCGTATTAGGTTTATCGATGTTGATACGATTACCTATGATATGGAATCTTAGGGAAATGCCATAAATATTCTACGGCAAATTTTTAAAGTAGGGAAAGAAACACTGGGCTACTGGGTAAGGACTGTACTACATCCAAACAAAATTGAAAAAAAAAAAAAGTACAAAAGCGAAGCTCATCGAAAACACACAGGCTCGATAAACACAAAATTTTATTTCAAACATAAAAATTTAAGAAAATAGGATCAGAAAATTCTTAATTATGAACACATGAAGGTTTTCACATTTTATTTTTAATATGGCAGACATTTTTTTGTTTTTTTTTTTATAACAACTGGAGTCTTCTTTATTTTCAAAAATATCTTTAAGGCTCTTAAGCTCATCTGGGCCGAATGTCAACCAAGCCTTTTGGATAGTCCCTTTAATCTGATTGACGCGGTCAAATTATCTGCCCTGTAAGTAAACAAATTGTCGCTGGGGTTAAGGTCTGGACTTCGAGCCGGCCACTTCATTATCTCGATATTTTGTTCATTCTTTTACGGATCCTGCGTTGTGGACTGGCTCGTTATTCTGTTAGAATGCGAAATTTTCTAGAAGAAACTCTTCGGACATATTCACTAAAATCAAGAACATCAATGTACAAAAAAGCGTTAAAATTCCTTGGCAACTACGCGATTTGTGATCCCGCAGAGCAAAATGCTGCAAAACGCCTACCGAAGAATGAGAAAGCTTTTGAAATGTAACAGTTTGTTGCATAGAATGTCGTGGTTTGAACTTTGAAGTTGCCTTGGAGAACGAGTTACCACTAAAATCGTTTTGGATTTTTTGTCTGTTAAGTTCCAGTTAGTACAATAGTCGCTAAATACATAAATCATTCGAGCTCCAATATTTGTGGCAAAGACTATCATCAGCGTTCATCAGTGCCTTGAACTGTATTCCAGCAACCGTTATTCTGCTCGAAGGTATTCTAGTATACTAGTAAAAAATTCAGTTGAGTTGTTTAGAAACAATCACCCCTATCGTGGAATCCGCCGCGCCGGGGGGAATTATTCACGAAAAAAATTGCTGCACGTCGTGAGCATTTTTTTTAGAAAATGTACACGCCAAAACAGCTGCTTTATGAAGCCACATAGCCCGTCCCAAATTATTTGAAAATTTCTTGCGCAGGTCTCTTCACATTAGGGATTTTATTCTCTTACCTACAACAAAACTACTTTTCCAACCAGAACTACACCTAAAAAAAATATGTGCGCATTTCAAACAACAAGCATACCCCTGCTTGCGAAGATATCTCACTCGATCGACGAGCGAAGCGAGCCATGACTGATTGTCCATGTCCACACAGCAGCAGCACAGCACCGTCGTCGTTTGCCTATGCCAAAGATACACATTTACCCACACCAAAGGAGAGGGAAATTTGCTAGGTGTTGCACTTCTCAAATAGCTATGTGTTGAGTAATGAAAGCCAGAGTTCTGAGTAACTTTACTATAACAGCGTGGAACCCACTATGTGTTTAAAAGGGTTGAAATGGAATTTTCGGTATACTTTGTGATAAAGTAGAGAAAAGCATTAACAATTTCATGCGATCAAAAATCCTTAAGAGAAAAAAATGTACCTTAAATAAAGTGCTACTGCGCATGTTGAGATCTTTCTTTTGCTTATTGAACTTTATTAAATTCAAAAAATAATCATTCTTGTAACACATTTCATCCGGAAGTTCCATGAAATAATTCACTGCTCCTATTAAACTGTCTCGTATTCTTCTCTGAGAACACCGCTCATTTCGTTCTTCCTCTTATGTTTCCAAAAATAGAGCTATCTTGTCCATTATTATATTAAACGCTAATTTTTTATATAAATCACTTTTAAAACAAATTTTTCATTATGCTTCCTACGAAACGAATGCAGCTACACAGATTTGTATTGACAAATGAAAGACAGCCGTTTGACAGTGAAACTACTTTTCCCAAAAACTTGTCGATAAGGAAACGTTTCCGACAGATTCCGCGATAGCAGTAGAAGGTGAAAGGGAATCGAATAGGTGAAGTGAAACTCCGACGGATTCCACGATAGGGGTGAATATGCTGACATAGTTTCCTCAGTAGCTTATACTTACCCATTTATAAATGCAACAGATTAAAACGGTCGTCGGTGCCTTTATCCTAAGATGCTTAACATTCTTCACATGTTTCCATGTGACTCAATTAGCATGCGCAATGTATTGAATAGGCCTGGATATGCCCATCAACTTCAGGTAAAAGCATCAACACAGACTGACCTCACTTTTGAAGTCGATAAAATTGAAAACATTCTCACGTGTACCACAAAATGTTTGCAGCTTGCTTTGTAAATTGTTGGTCGGATACGGCGCCAGAGAGAGACATTTTTCCGTCGCATCAGCTTTATCTCCAATATCTGTTATTACTTTCCTTTCGGAGGGAGATGCGGTGTATAACGGTAGGTGCAATATTTTTAATATTGGATTTTAAAAATTATTAAACTAAAATTTAAAGCCCACATTGTAATGTTGATTAATATCAAATGTTTTTTATTAAAATGTTTTTTTGGAAAAGGGGTATAAAATCTATATATACTCCTATACATATATTTGAAATTTTTATGTTTATTTTAAATAAGTCAGTTAGTTTATTTATTTTTAAATGAATAGTATATTCAACAAAATTTAATTTCAACAATGAAAAGCAAATATTCTCTTAATTTTTGCAGCAATAAAACAAAAGTTAAACATTTCTCAAAGTGTAAAACTTAAAAATTACTTAATAGTTTGTTGTTCGATTTTGTTAAGTCTATTGAATATTCCCTCTTGTTTAATAAAAACATAGTATTCCATAAATCATACTTTTGTGTATTCGAATTTAAATTTTATTTTTAGAACTAAATAAGTACTTAATCGAGATTCAGACTTCGATAGAATTAGAAAAAAGGATTCAAATTAAGTGTTTGCGTATAATTTGTCATGTGGAGAGATGAGTTTCAGTTACCAAATCCTGTTTAACAAGATATGAGAGAAAATAAAAGAACGAATCGATTTCGGCCCAAGGAGCATCCTGTAGTAAGAAATGTAATGCAGCAGCAGCGGTTAGTTAACACATTGTTAGTTTGTGACTGTACACATAGAAATACTGTAGTCGATGTTGTTTTAATCCGACCTAACTCATTTGTGTCCTTTCAGCTTCATTGCGGTTATTTGAAGATCCCATTCGTATTTTTGCAGAGCTTCTACGGATTCTGTTAGATTTAAGTCGATCGTGTTGAGTATGTTTTGGAGTTTGATCAATTTGATGGCCTTATGGACATCCCATTCGATGAATTCGAGAACGTGGAGGCAGCGTGTTGGCGTACTCTGGAAAGGAGAAGGCATTGTTAATACATAGTTGTATGTAAATAGGAGAGAAGTTGAAACGAAGAGTAACAAGGCAAGATTGCAATTATTATTCAATTCATAGAAGTTTTCCTTATCAGTGAGATTTCTCACCATTAGAAAAAAATCTTACGCAAGCACCGAAGAAAAAAATTGCTCAATATCGAAATACTCACATCTTTTCCTAGAACTTTCATCATGATTCTCACTTCGTCCGAGTCTACGCCACGTTCACATCCTTTAGGCTTCTTGTCCGAGAACTCTAGTAGATCCTCGCAGCTAACCGAGTTCGAGTCTTTCACCAGAGCCCCTGGTGGCGATGCTTCCTCCTCCTTGTCAAGGTCAGTCGTCTGGGTTTCGACTACACCTTCCTGCTTGCTACTAGGGCGACTGCTGGATCTACTGCTATCACTGGTTTGCGATTTACTCATGGCCATGTCGACACTCTCTCGTATTTTGTTGAACAGCGCATGCCCAGCCAGTTCATTGCCACTTCCAGTCGCTGTCGTCACCGTTGGCTTTGGAACCACAGGGGGGCTGGCTGTATTAGCAATTGCCGCTCTAGTGGGCTTTGGCGAGACAAACGGACCCTTTTTCTCGATATCCAAGTTGCGCAGTTCATCCTCATTTACATAAAGCCCCGATATCTTCGTTGTGTCAAAGTCAACCTCCTTGGACTTGTTGTACTGTTCCTTTTGAATGGAGAAATTGTAGAAGCCATCTGTGACGTCTGGCGAGGCCAAGATGTCCGTTTGATTGAAGTCATCTTCAAGAATTGACTCGAACTGCAGAGATGCCGAGTCAGTGTTGGTTTCGTGCATTTCTCTGTGAATTTCCTGCAGATTCTGGTATGTCCTCGTTTCAGGGGTCTTCTCAAATGTACCCGAATGCCTGCTAGTTGGACGCACAACCGCACTCACCGCTTCGTGGGTGAACTTCCTCAAATTGACGCCTGCGCTTCTTTGCGAGTCACTGAGCGACGGCAAATGGTTGAGGTTCCTATCGGCAGACGTGCCGGGGAAGGGCACCTTTGGCTCCTCGTCGGGGGTGATTTCTGTCACCTTATTTAGCGTCCGTTGTACACCATAGGCTGGGATTATAAGAGGGTGCTTGCGCACATGTCGCTTGGGATTCGTCTTGATCACTTTATTTCGATCTCTCGGCGGCAGGGGTATAGGATTCGAGTTACTACTATCTGCCTGATCCGGACTGCCGCCATTGATCTTGTCGGCAATCTTCTCGGGGAAGGTGTAAAAAGTATTCGTAAGATAACTGGGACTCTCGCACTCCTTGTCACTGCCAAGTGCATGATTGATACTGTTGGCCGGCGAGTTCTCATCATTTTCACCAGCCAATGTCCGAGGCCTCTGTTTCATTGCGAAAAACTTTGGATTCGTTATCAATTCACTCTTCCGCAGTTTGCCGTTGAATCCCCGATTGGGAAGCGTCATTGGCCGTGGAGCATCCTGCAGTGGAACGGTCAACTGACCTTGTGGATTTCTCAGACTTGTCTCCATGGCCAGCACGTCAATCTCGTTTCGTAAGTGTACCGATCGTCGGGGCAGAGTCTTAGCCGAGGTCAGTTCAAATTCATTTGTGTCCAACTTGCTAATAAACGTCATCGAAGACTTGCGTTCAATTAGGCTGTTGTAGGCTTCGCGTCCCTCCTCTGTGATGGTGTTCTGTGAACGAAAATTTATGTGTGTGGAGCGGAGGGATTTATTTTTTGTTGAGGATGCGGTGTGTTTGTACGGAAATGGGTAGGGCAGGATTGGCGTTAGTGAGAAAAACAAAGCGTTAAGGTAGATTTGTTTAGGATTAGGAGTATCGTGGGTTAAAATGAAAAATCAAAAATTATTTATAAAAAAAAAAAAACGAAAAACAATAGAAATAATAACAAAATAATATTAATTGAAGATTTTTGTTCGCTAAAACAAGAGTTAAAAGGTGTTAGGCACAAATACCAAAAGAAGTGAGTAGCCACAGACAAAGAGGTGAATGGTGTTGGTTAGATTATAATAGTTCCCTCAGCCACCAGAGTTAGTTTGTTAATAAGTTTAGTGTTACGAGTATAGTGTCGAAGGTGGATAATTGGACGTAATTGATTACAGGTAGAACAAGAGTGTCCTGTCCACGCTTGTACATAGATATGGGCTGACTTATGTGTGTCAGACCAGGGCACCATATTTCTATATGGGTAGTTTTTGCCATGTTAATTCATTTGCTAAACATAGGAACATGATACCAAAACGGTAGCAACGGTCGCGCACATAATAGTATGAACTTCTTCAATTTGTTCTTGAATCGTACAATCGTTGAATGTTTTTATAGGATATACAAATTGCTGCCTATCGCTTTTATTCTTAAGGGAGAACCATAATAGAATTGCGTGGAACTAATCCAAGGCAATGTGCGATTACAACAACTGCGAATTTTATAGGAATACTGACTTTCAAGAGTTTTAAAGATCTTTACATATTCGACACTATAGCTAAAGCCAACGCAATCCTATATGGTTAATCCTTCATATTTCTAATTCATAGGTACTGAAAATGAAAGTGACTATCGTATCAACAAGTTATGCTCCGAGTAAGCTGCACCAGTCGTCAAATTTCAGCAGCTCTGGCTTCATGCAGTGTAGCATACCAGAATGATCACGAAAACTCTTTGGCAGATTTTCTGCTATGGTCATGGTGGCTTTCTATATGCATGGCCACGCACGCCTTCCCATGAAAGTCGTTCGGGAGAGACAGGTTGATTTTGAATGAGTAGAAAAGAGAAGGCATTTTCGGTGTAATCTACCCTTCTTTTCTCAACTAACCTAAAAATATACTCGTCTCGATCGCCGTGACTTTCATGGGAAGGCATGTGTGGCCCAGCACTAGGCAAAGTGCGTATATTTACAGTTGAGAGATTGGAGTGGCATGGCAACTCTTAAGCATTTCAATTACGATTTTCAATAAGCACTAGAAAATAATAATCAGAACGGCAAAAAAAAAAAATAATAAATATACAAACAGTGCTCAAAAAAGGCAAAGCTGAATTGAGAAGCTTTCTCAGGGCAGTTTGTCAGTCGTTAAGGTATAATTCGCAAGGTATTCGTTGAAATGACTATTACCTCGATGCACTCCACCCATTGCGTCGCGTAAAGGGACCCAATTCATAAAGCCGCGTCGGCGAGACGTTAACCGTTCCATAAAATCCATCGGATATTCGTTTTTTGCAGAGTAATTCCACAGCCAGAAGGTTTTCCGCGTTTCAAAGCCAATGAATGGGCTTTGGTTGGTTGGTTGGTTGAAAGTGGCTGTCAGCTAAAAACGCCAACACACTTAGACCAGTATAGGTCCATTGTGATGCCACGATGAAGGATCTAGGATCTCCTTACTAGTTGAACCATTTTGAGCTCTTTATAAAGCGTAAGAGGCTTCTGATATCTGTCAGATCTCCCAATCGTTGTAATGGAAAGCTCCTAAGTGAAGTCTCCTTCTGCGGGAGAGAGCTGAGCTGCGCAGGAACAAAGAAGGTGAGGGATAGTTTCCTCTTCTTGCTCATCCATGCAGCGAAAAGGCCCAGCCTTGTGGCATGTTTGCCTATCAGGCAGTATCCAGTAATGACACCTATTATAGTAGTGCCTGCCGATATGCAATCTGTTGAGAGAGATCAATTTCTTAGAGCGTTTAAAATCCAGCTTAGGCCAAATTTGTTTTGTCGCTAGACAAGTGGTGCCACTTGTCCACCTAAGATTTGTACTCTCGATAGCATTCATAGCTTCAATTTTTGTTTACAAGTAGCGATTGGTATCCCTAGGGTGCCTTTATCCGGCAGAATGGGTTGAGTTGTTCCTATTCTAGCGAGTTCATCGGCCTTACAATTCCCTGGAATGTCTCTATGCCCCGGCACCCAAATTAGGGGAATGTTGAACTGTTCGGCCATCTCCGTAAGAGACGATCGGCAGTGTCGAGGGCTACTAGAGAAGTTATAGAGATCGAATCCAAGGATTTGATGGCTGCTTGGCTGTCCGAAAATATGTAGATATCCTTAAAGGATATGACGTTTTTCTTGAGCCAGGATAAGACTTCTTTAATCGCCATAATTTCCGCCTGGAACACGCTACAGTAGTTTGGTAGACGGAAGGAGAGCTTAAGATTAAGACGTTCCGAGAAAACACCCCCACCAACTCCATCATTGGTTTTTGAGCCGTCAGTATAGAAGTGAACTGATTCATCTTCCGGGAAGGCATCTCCATCCCAGGTTGCTCTGGATGGGATTGTGACGAGAAAATTCTTGTCAAAGTTTAGAGATGGGGTGGTGCATGATGGAATAAGTATAAGGTGGTCTCGTCGGCAAAAAGTAGTCCCTTAACGACACGTTTTTCTCTTTATTCAGCGTAGTAAGTGTACGTTAACGAAGCGTTAAGGGACCAAAAAACGAACGAGTCGGCAGCCGACGAGACCACCTTATACTTATTCCATCATGGGGTGGTGTAGTCAGTGTTTTCAGTTGAGATCTCGAATTTTTTCAGAATAGAGGCGTGGCCAAAGTCTTTGCTTGACCACTGTGAGATGGCTTTAAGGCGAATGGCTGCACTCGCTGCCATTTGCTTGCTAAATATGTCAAGGGGTAATATATGAAACAATATGTCTAGTGCCGCAGAGGGTGTTGTGCGCAGTGCACCGCTTATGCACATGCAAGCTGTGCGCTGGACCTTGCTTATATGGTCGCGGTTTGTGGCCTTCTCCAAGGCTGTCCACCAGACAATTATCCCATAGGTGAGTATCGGTCTTATAACTGAGATATAGAGCCAGTGGGTTACTCGAGGTTGTAAACCCCATTTATTCCCAATAGCTTTTTTACAAGAGAAGAGTGCTACTGTAGCCTTCTTGACTCTTTCTTGGATGTTAAGTTTCCAACTAAGCTTCCTATCCAGGATAAGCCCCAAATATTTAGCTTTGTCAGAGAAAGTTAGGTTGATACCATTGAGTGAGAGAGGGTCGACTGTCGGAATTTTATATTTCCTGGTGAAAAGCACCAGATCAGTTTTGTGGGGGTTCACACCTAAACCACAACGACTCGCCCAACTGGGTAGCTTATTTAAAGCATTTTGTAGGAGTTCTTTTAGAGTATTTAAGTGCTTTCCTGAGACGGCTATAGCAACATCGTCTGCATAAGCGATCGCCGTGCATCCTTCACCTTCCAGGATCATCAATAGTTCATTGACCACCAAATTCCAAAGAAGAGGGGATAGAACACCACCTTGCGGAGTGCCTCTACTAACAGATCTTCTTGCGGACACCTCACCCAGCTTTGAGTTGATAATCCGGCCATTGAGCAGTAGATTGATCAGTTCGCCAAGTGAGCTGTCGACATTCAGAGCTGAAAGCGCATCTGCTATCGCTGATGTATTGGGGCTTTAACGATCATGAAAGTTTGCCTAATTTTTTCAATATTTCCACCACTGGATGTGCTCTACAACTGCTAACGGATTCAACGCACAGAAAAATAGAAAGTAAACCTACTTTATCTCTTGCATTGCTTATATATGCGTTGCTTATAAGTCACCTTTCATAACTTGGCTTGTATTCTATTCCTCTGCCGGTACCGGACACCATTCCATGGTTGGGCACTTATCTCCTTCATTTGTAGAAGTCAAAAAGAGATATCGCGCTGGGGCCAATGTAAGCACCGTTTTGCCGAGCAGTGACTTTTGACGAAAGTTTGACAACCACTTTGTAGAGTGTATAAGACAGTCGAACCGCATTAATCGCTGTCAAATAGAGTGCGAACGAATTTAAAACTCGTCGAACAATGTACTCGAATCTTTACTAATGAAGTTGCAATTTCTTCGGGGCTACAAAAGACTCAATATTCATCAGGCGTTGTTACACAGAGTAGATTGAACATTTTTATGGAGATAAGAAATTTTCAAAAGAGGGTTTTTTTAGGACTGCTGTTTACCCTCCCATTAAAAACCAATTTCGCAACAAACATGTCAAATGCTTCTGCAATTTTTCTATTCCCAGGGAGGGAACTTAAATCTTTAGTAGGATAACGTTCGTTGTGTCAAATGTGTTTGACATGTCCGATGGACGTATACTAGATAATAAAATTCCCTTCGTTCTGGAATAATATTTCATTTTGTTTTTATTGTTCGAAAAATGCAACAAACTATTTCAAGTTTTTTTTTTTGTTTTGTTTTGTCTTCATTTCAAAATTTTTCATAATTTGTTTGTTTTCCAAAATATTTTAATTCAACACTTCTTGTTTTTTTTTGTGGGTATGATTTTTTTTTTGTTGGATTAGTTTTTGTAGTATATAATAATAAATATCTTACGTATAAAGAAAATAGTGTTTATGATCTTTTCATTTTCAATATATAATTCACTTGCGTAATTATTAAATAATTACATTTCATTTTTATAGTTATTTTACGGAATATAAATATGCATTTTAATTTTCTGAAACTTGTTTTCTTCTGTTTATTTATTTAAATATATATATAATGTATGTAAATAGCAGTAGTATGTTAAGAGTATATTCACAATTATGTTTGATTTTTTTTATTTTTATTTTTTCCTAGATTATAAATCCAAACTGTTTTAACGTTCCTTTAAAAATTTTGTGTTTATTGCTTTCAATTCTTGGTTTTATTTTGTTTAAATATTTTTTTTTTAATTTAATACCTTGTTTTTTTTTCAATATTTGAGAATTCAACAATTATTTATCGTTGCTGTCAAACGATACGTTTTCGGTAATATAATGTTTTAGTTTTTGAATAGCTTTTATTTTATGTAATTTAAGTTTAGTTATAGAAAAATATTTGAGTAGCACAGATTGTCGTGTAGTAAAGATAGTACATAATGTAAAAAAGAAATGATTTTGACCGAATATACGTATATAGGCCAACCCTTGTAGTAAAAGTCTGTGTGATTTAACTTCAAAAAAGAATTAATATTCGTTTGTGTTTTTTTTTTGTTTGTTTAGAAAGCTTAATCAATCAGCGGTTTTGTGCGATAAAATTGAAAATTTCTCAGATTTTTTATGGTCTTATGATCTACAAAATCTTCAATAACACAATTTATGAAATATTCAAGTTTGATTTCTGTTGGCAGACTGGCAGTTTATAACTAACTTGGTTTGATTAGTAGAATGTTTTCTTTTTTTCGGTCTGGTTATAAAAAACGTTCACTTGCTCATTAAAGAAATATGTACTTTGAAATAAGGGAAGGAAGAAAGGGTGCTCTCGAGAACTCAACAGGGGAATCAGTCAGCTAGTTTATATTATAGAAAGTAGCTCTTGCTAATCGGTGAAAAATCACTTAACTTGTCGATGTCAGTCAGCTACGGGTACATATACGACCCTCAAATCTGGTGTAAATCTAGTCATAGTCTAGTCATTTACGCCTGTTATTTACCAAATGACAGAAAGTTGCATCATTATTGAAGTTTTTCATTGAAGTTATAGGGAATTACCTCCAAAGTTCAGACTTGCTCTTTTCAATGATTTTTGCAATATTAGTGGAGACTCTAGCATTATGCTAGACAAGGTTTTTTGTGGCAACTTTTAATTCAGTTTCAAAAGTGAATATGAAGGTTTTAATAAAGCAAATACAACTTTTGATTAGATTATTTACATGCTTATTTTTAATTGAATGGTATGTTTTCAGCTAATCACATAGTAAAGAGACATTCATTTTTCGGTTTATTTTTTGATGAAAATTTTATTACATTATAAAATTTGGACTTTGCCATTAAGTGTGAAAAACAATATCATTCAAAAGGCCACATCGGGAAGATTCGCCAGCATGCGATTGTTTTGAGGTATTTTTTAACCACTTTTTCGCACATTTCGGGTAGCCATAACTTGAGTAATGTTGGTTTTTAATGCGTCTAGAGTTTGGAGATTATTCGCGAAAGCACGGTCTTTTGTGTAGTCCGACAGAAAAAAAATCTAACGGTGTCAAAGTGCACGATCTTGGTGGCCAATTGACGTCGCAAAACGTGGAATTACGCGACCAGGAAACTTCTCACGCAATAAAGCGATAATTGGTCATGTTGTGTGGCTTGTTGCCCTGTCTTGTTGGAGCCACATATCGTCCAAGTCATGATCTTTAATCGTCGGCAAAAAAAAAAAAAAAAAATTGGTTATCATTCGACCATATCGCTCCGAATTGACTGTAAGCGTCTGCCCATTGGCATCTTCGAAGAAATACGGACCAATGACACCTTTCGACCATAGAGCACACCAAACAATCACTTTGTCTGGATGCAACGGCACCTCTTCGATCACTTGTGAGTTTTCTGAGCCCCATATGCGGCAATTTTGTTTGTTTACATACCCACCGAGTAAGAAATCTGCCTCATCACTGAAGAAAATTTTGTTCGAAAAATCGGTGTCTGTTGTTCCAACACCCAAGAAGCGTATCTACGGCGTTGTGAATGGTCAGCAGGCTTCAATTGTTGCGTAATTTGAATTTTATAAGGATGGAGATCCTAATCCAAATGCAAAATACGCCATTGTGAGGTGTACAACACGTTCAATTGCTGCGAACGCCGGTAAATCGATAAATTATCGTAAATGGCAAACATTCAACTAATATTATGACACTTCAAATGATAGCTGAGTTTGACAGGTGTCAAATGCTAGAGCTACCAACTTGAAACCACGAAATCAATGACCCCTTACAATGTTGTGTATAACAAAACAACAAACATTTTATCCTGACATTTGACAAGTATATTGGTATATTATATTGGCTAAGGAAAATTCCCTCGAAATATCTGCGACTCTTCTTTGGGTAATTGCTTGCACATTATTCTTCAATAAAACATAGAAAGAACACTTTTAGATCAGCTCTTTTGCTGAAGAGGCAATTATTTTCTTCAATCGAAAACGCTTTAAATGTTTATTCCGATGAAATGGGTGATTTTAAGAATTCATTAGTCCGAGCAATTCTTCAAGTTGAGTGATATCTTGGAACTCACAAGTTCAGAAATGATCGGACAATTTATTTTGGAGTAAATGAACACTTTCTTTCCGAAATACAATTTGGAACAATATTCTTAAAAAATATATATATAAAGAACACATTGGTAGGATTTTGAGCACAGATTAACAATATCCGTCCAAAAACAAATAACTGACTGGTAAACCAATATTTGTTGGATTGTAGTTTAAAGAATGAATCACTGACTAAAAAATGTTCCCATGAGAGATATGCATTAAGCAATCCGTATATCGTTCCCTTTCTGCGTTAAGCACGTATCTACAAAACATTCATTCTTCAGGAATTAAAAAAAAGAACAGCTTCCCTTAATCGAACTCAATACACATGTCAAAAATCATGTCAATTTTTGACAGGCTGACATCATATTGACCTCCAGGTTAGTCAAACTGTCAAATTATAAATAATAGAAAGATTTTACTGATACATGCGTTTAATTATTCCTGAAGAATAGATGTTTTGTAGATACGTGCTTAACGCAGAAAGGGGACGATATGACATTAGTAGGTAGTAGTAATTGAACTGCTAATCGAAATACGTAAACGAGGGCGGAATGGTTGCAACTCACTCATGCAACTCATCTACGAGACAATTGAACTACTACAGGCAAAGATAATTTCATTTATAGAAACATTTAATTCGAGTTCAGAGCTCTAAAGACGATGTTGTATGGCTTAAAGAGTATGTCCCAACTGTGGTTTGATGAGACGTACAAATTACAATCGGAAATCGGAAGTACGAACAACGTTGTTGGCGATCCAACTAGTCCTGGTTGTTTGATTTCCCCAAAAGTAATGATCTTCTCAAGTCAAAATTACAATAATTACAAATTGTGATCTTTAGGAATTGGAAGTAAGATTCGTCAGTTGGTCAAGTCCGCTGAACTGACGATTTTGTTTGTGCAGATGTACGTATATCTACACTGACATAATTTTTGTAAATTCCTAGAGATTGAGTCAACAAAATTCACTTCAGTTGGATATGCAGAGGACGCCTAAAATATATACATACAACGCACATAATAATTGAAGACACTACACAATCCGATTGATCTGATCAATTCACTATGGGGCAAGTGTCCTTGTTTAGGCATTCCTGCCAATTTCCAATGCCCCTGAAGGAAAGTGCGCGATCGGATCGCGTCGATTGCCAATTAATGTTCATATATTCAATATTAAAAGTACGTTTATTTGTGGGGGAAACATTTGTTTCTAACTAGGTCTAATCTTTCACTGACTATGACCTTAATAACGATCAACTTTGCCTTAACTACTAATTCGCTTCATCAAGTGACCCAAGTTCCACATATGGACCTACCAAAAAACCACTCAACAATCCATATATAGCTATAATCCAAAATCAAACTACTACATTGTGCATTTCAAATACAACCAGGGCGGCAATATCTCCTTCTCATAACAATACTTTTTTTTTTTACAAATCATTCTAGGGTCTGAATCCTACAATCAAATCGCTTCACATCACAATACAAATACAACAACAGGCCAACACACTCTCAATTTTATTCTTCTCTGGGGGTGAGGAAAGCTTTGAAAACAATTTTAAGGCACACTCCCAGAAGAAAGTCCGCACACTGCTTGAAAGATTTAATTAATTTACGCAGAAGCGAAATGTCAAAAACCACCCCCTCCCCCTGTATGCAAATCAATGTGGCAACACTAAGCAAGCCAACAATTGCTTCCAAAAAACTGCAATTTTAAACCTTTATAAGCTCGACTTGGTCGATCTTTTAGCAGTCGCCGGTGACGACGACGATGCTGGCATAACACTTCCAAACAGTAAATTAATTAAATATTTAAGCATTTTCCTTAGTTATGGTGCCGGGCTTGGCGGAATGTGAGGCAAGAAATCTTTTCTGAACTCAAACTCCTCGGTATCCGTTGAAGAGCTGTCGCTCGAGAATGCCGGTTTCACCTTGAGGCTGCTAAAGGTGCTGCTGGCACGCTGTTGTCTCCAAAGCATGTCATTTTGCTTAACAGTCGACGCGTGAATCTTCTCTGGCCAGTGGAAGCTAGACCCTGGTGGCAGCTGGACTGAGTGTTGTTTGGCCAGCAGAGCTGGTGGTGGAGGTGGTGGCGGTTGTTGTGGCTGCTGTTGTTGTTGTTGTTGTTGATGCTGTGGTGGTGGCGGTGGGGTCTTCTGAGGCTTAACAATCACCTTCTTTCCTTCCTGGCCGGCATTGTAGTAGGTCGTAGAAGTTGGACTCTTACCAGTCAACTTGGTGACGTCAAATTCATGGAACATCGAGTTGCGACTAGCGGCGAAGCTAGATCCGTTCACCGCAAAAGCTCGTGGCGGCTTGATCACATGGTTGTGATTGAGAGCGTAGTTGTTGCCCGGTCCACGTCCTCCAAAGTCGTAGATCTTCTCGTCGTAGCCGTGTTGTTGTTGCGCCTGTTGGGACTGATGGACATCATAGGCGTAGTGCTGACCCCGATATCGTCGCATATCATTTCCGTAATTGTAGTGTGGAGCGGATTTAATGCTCGCATTCGACCCGTAGAGTTTGTCCTGAGCCGATTCATCATTGCTCGCTGAGAAGGCCTTCCGATTTAGATACTGCCGCCGCCGCTTGGAAGACACTCGTGTGCGTATATCGCACTCGGAGTGTGCAATGCTGCGGTCAAAATCGCTTTCCTCGTCACTTGAAGTAGAGCTAGAGTCAAGTACAATGGGATTATAGCTCAGACGCCGTAAGGTGCGCGCTTTGATGCTGCGCGGTTTATATTGCATTACCTTGTTGCCACCGGGCTTGTTGCGGAAGGAACCGGTACTGCAATGGGAAAAGCTTGTCTGTCGTGTCTGTCCGACACTGCGGTGCTGGGGCTCCGACAAAACTGGAGATTTCAAGTTGTAATTATCTGTGAACGACATTGACCGCTGTCGACTGCTTGAGTAATCGCCCAGCGGCGAGTTTTGCATTTGTGAGTGCGAGTAGATGGATGTGTTGCTGGTGTTGACGTTTTTCACTGGCGACGAGGACGTATTGATTTTTGTGCAGTTATTGGTGGCCAGCTCGTTCTTTACACTCATGTAGCCACGGGCTTCCATCGAACTCCCACTGAAACTAATGTCCTTGGGACTGAAGTAGCTATCTTGAGGAGAGTAGCTGCTCTTCTGGCTGCTACGACGGGACAACGAGAGGTTGGTTTCTCGCGAGGCAAACCCCGTATCAGGGGTACTCGACCGTTTGTCCTCAATCTTGTCAATGATATCACTGTAGTGCTGCAAGTGTTTATCTAAATGACTGGTGGCCGAGTTGAAATCGAATTTCGTATGCACTCCACCGCCAAAGTCGTACACTCCCGATGATTTCAAACTCCCAGCAACGGTACTGGCACTACTGATCTCACCCTCCAGAGACGACACTATATTGGCGAATTTCTCATTGAGAAGTGTCTCCGCCGAATCGGTCTTGTCCAACTCACTGTACGTCTGGATAAAGTCCAAATTCAAAGCCTTCAGAGTGTTCTCGATGTCAAGAAGGTTCTCTCCGATAACATCACGTGGTGTTCGGCCGTCATTGACCTCTAAATCCTCTCGAAAGTCTATATTTATGGGACGACTAAGAATCTCTCGCGACTTTTCAAAGAAAAAGTCCGAGGCTTCCTTGTCGAAGATAGGTATTCGAATATCTGTGATGGGGAAGGTTTCAATTTCACTTAACGAGCGAAAACGCTGCCAAGCAAAATGTGTTCGTTTTTTTTTTGTGCACGCGCGTGTAAAATACAAAACCAAGGAAAATAATATACAAAAGGGGAAAAGGGGAAGATGAGTGTTTGTCAAAAAAACATGAAAGGGGGGCGAAAAGGTGAATAAAAAAGGAAAATTGGAATTGTTAGTCAAAAATGTTTATTTTCGTATTTTTTGTTTTTCTGTTTAACTACAAATCGATAGTGGAATGATTAATGTAATCGTCAAACTGGATTAAAACAATAAAATTAATGAAAGATGTTTTGGTTATATACAGATAGAGACAAACGCAACAACAAACAACAACAACACAGCAGTAAAATCAAACATTACAGTAGAGTAGTAGAAAACAAAAGGTGGTAGCCCAATATTGAGGTTTTTTGTTTTTTTTTTCGTTTTCAATTTTTTTTTTGGTTTTGTTAGTAAGAAATTAACGCGGGATAGGTAAGACAAGAAAAAAAGTGAAATAAAAAGGTAAATATGCATTTCTGATACTTAAAATTAAAAATTAAATCATTGACAACAATTGAGAAGGGGAGAGGTCATTGCTTTGTAACGAAAAGGTCGGCAGAAGAAGTTCGACGGCGAATTCAGAATGAAATCAAAAGGAAAACGAGCAGTGTCACTTTAGCTAATAGCGGTTGTCTATGGGTAAGTACGATTGTTAAATTGGGGAGACAATCCATCCTTAACCTATAACACTTATGGAAAAGACCCTTCAGATCTGTTTCTGGTATAGAAACGACCAATAAAGCATTTATCCTGGCAACCAAGAAGTGATGATATATGGCGGTGTTCTAGAAGACATCGATCAGACTGCTAAAGCGCTGTTGGTGTATTGTAAACGAGGTTACTGGATTCGTTTAATGACTAATGACTTCCATGCACTTCTGAGGAAAGAGACTCAGCTGACATTTTTTTGCACACAAAGCGAGAATTTCTCAGAACTTGGATGCTGCAAGCTAAAAAGGTCTGTGCAATTTGGCACTTGGCACCCGCTAACTCTGCTTACAAAATACTGACCACGTTGTAGAAAAACTGCTGCTAAATTATAATTTATTCAGACAACATCGCCTTATTTCCTGATGGATGGAGTTAACTTTTTGTGGCATGGATGTAACTGGCTAACACTATCCTCGTTTCAGAGTACATACTTAAATGATGTTAGCGGTAAAGACTTGGGCTTTAAATATTGTCCAAAACTTCATAATACAACGTTGGACTCTACAGTGCCCTAGGCAGCAAAGTCAAGTCAATCATTTCGTTTTTTTTCTAAAGATTTCATAAGCTGCCAAAGCAATGACCTTTCCTTTTATTACACTACACATACTCATTTATATAAATGATTTACGAAAACAAAACACAAATCAAACATACCTGCAAGTCGGGTATACTCTTCAATTCCTCAGTGAAATTCTTCTTCTCCTTGGAATAGGATAATGAACCAGCATTACCATTGTATCCGGTCGACGGTCCAGCCATATGCTTCTCATTGACACCGTGATGTGACAAATGTGGAAAACGGAAACTAAACTTTCGCTTAGGACTCTGAACATTTGCCGGCTGATCCGACACCAAATCAGTCATTGATCTAAAAGCAAATGAATTTAAAATCGGCCATTTAAAATTACAATCATTCCATCGCACTCACCTCGCACTAATTTCATTCGCAATCTCAATCGCATGATTGAGAATCTTTTCATCCTTCACGGAGATGGGTTTCACCGTGCCCGTTGTCGATGATTTTTTCTTCGACTTATTACCATTGGAATCGCCACTATTCTTGCGATTCAACTTGGAAGACAATTCAGCGAGTTCATGCTTCTTGTGCACATGATCAAAATCGGGCGACTTTGACATGGTCATGCTATCTGTTGTGCCGGTGGCTGCTGCCGCCGTAATCGTTCCAAACATCGAGTTGATCTCATCCAATAGCGAGGGACCCATGTCAAAGACTTTGTCCGCTGTTATCTCATCGTCCGATATCTCATGGTACTCGTGATGATCCTCAACATTCGAACCACTGGATGCCTGCAGAGAGTCATCCTCTAGATTGGCATTGGTAAAGGCGCTCGCCTCCAGGCCATAGTTATTGTTTTGCAATGCAAATGTACTGTTACTACTACTGGTGCTACTGGAAGTAGTTGCTCTAGCGTGTGACGCTGATTCTAAAGCGAAAGGATTTGTGGATGAGTGAAAGATGGGTTTCGAAGCATTTGCCGTCGTCGACATGGACGTCGATGAGAAATCAAAGGATGGAGCGCCAAACGTGTTATGATGGTTGGGTGTGTTTTCATTGGAACTGATAAACGTCGGATTGGTCGACGATGATGTGCGTATCTCTTCGGGGAAATAACCGCTGGCAGTTTGTAAAGAGTCTGGACTGGTTGGTGTTGGTGGTAGTAGTAGAGGCGTTTGTTCAATGTCTTCAGATGGTTTATATGGCGTGACTACTTGGCGTGGCAAATGATTATACTTGAAATGATAAAAGGAGGGCTTGCTTAGCATGATGGACCAGCCTGATGAACATGAGGCAACTTACACTTTGTGAATTTCCGAGAAATGCAACATCACCGAAGGACTCACCATCGATACCGATGTGACCGGTGTGCTTGAAATCGTTTTGGGGCCGCGAAATCATTTCGGTACGCAGTTTACGTTTGCTGCAGCGTTCATTGTTGCGGTAAAATGAGTCTCTGTAGAGGATGCAACGAATTAAAAGAAAATCAGGAGTTGCATCGAGAGAAATGATGGTTAGAGTTAGAAACAGTTTTTTTTTTAGTGTGTAGTTGTGTTTATAAACCTTTGGTGCAACTTACCGATTTGAGTTAGGAGGCGTCTCTACATAGGCAATAGTGTTGGCCGGGTTAAACAGTCCAGTCTTGCCAGAGTTGAGAACTCCTCGCCAGAACGGTGTGTTCGTATTGCGTTCGAGTACGGTGATTACCTCTCCCTGCCTATAGATCAGATGATCTTTCTTTGGCTCACACGAATTGACAATAGTTTTCAGTTGTTCAGGCTTCAGTTCCGGCAGCATGTCATGGATTTCAGTAAATTTTGGCCTCTTGCAGGGGTCATGTTGCCAGCACTTCATCATCAGGTTGTAATAATCCCGTGGGCAGCAGTCTGGCTGTTCAAGGCGCTACAAAAGCAAATTTCATTTAGAAAAGTACACACAAAGATTTACAACTCTTTCAAAATTTACTTGATAATTTGGCTCATCTATGGCTTCAAGGATTTGCAGCCCGGTGAGTGCGGCCCACGGTTGGAAGCCATATGAGAACATTTCCCACAAGCACACCCCATACGCCCATACATCCGAAGCGTTTGTGAAACGTAAGTAATTAATGCATTCCGGGGCACACCTGCGAAATCAAATCAGAATATGTACAAGTACAACCATTTGGACACACCTATCCACAGCAACTGTATGTAACTCACCATGCGATTGGCAGCTTTAGATTCACATTGAAATTGGTCTTGTAGTAGTCCTTGCCAACGCCCAGCGCTCGGGACAGACCAAAATCGGAGATTTTCACTTTATTCTTGCTAAAGACTAAAATATTCCTGGCAGCTAGATCTCTGGAGAATAGACGGAAGGGTATTATTAAATGAAAGCACGAACACAGATTTTATTTCTCATTCCACTTACCGATGAATCAATCGTTTGTTTTCCAAATATTTCATTCCATTGCAAATTTGCATGGCAAATTCACACAGTGTCGGTATGGTGAGGAAGCTCACACGCAAGCCTGAATCCTTAAGGCACTCCAATAGCGAACGCAAATGTGCCAGCTCAGTGACCAACATCAAAGAGTCGGTAGCAAGTACAACCCCATACAATCGAACTATGTTTTCATGTTCGATTGAGTGCATAATCGCAGCCTCTTTGAGGAACTCCATTGGATTTGATTGCATTCGTTCACGGCACAGACATTTTATCGCCACTTGAATCTGTATACGGGAAGGGATAGCAAATGTATGGTTATTTGATACGGGGTTGTTGTTCGTATGGCGATGAATCACTTACCCTCTCTGTGCCGTTTGTCCATACTCCTTGTTGCACAATACCAAACTCCCCGGTGCCCAATTGTTTATTCACACAAATTGAATCGGCCGGGATAATGTGTTTATTGTTTGGTGCTTTGTTCGGCGAGTTGCCCGATTTAGCACCGCTACCGTCAGTCGATGGTGTATGCAGAGTTCCGGAGCCATCATCTCGTTTCGCTATGGTGGGTGTTTGAAGGAGACGTTTGATTTTGCTGAGATATCCGTGCGGATAGTATTTTTCATAGTATTTGCGTAGTCTTCGGATTTCAGGACGAGACAGTCCGATTTGTTTGAGGTCCTCATCGGTTGCGTACTTGAATTGGGAAGCGCTCTTTATTTTAAGCTCGTTTCTGAAAGAGACAATAGATTGTGCGGTTATTGAGCATGTTTTGAGACTTTCCATGACGAAAGAACTTACTTGAACGAATTGTAGTAGTGTTGCAGTTCAGATTCAGTCAGGAATTCATACAGGTCTATTTGTCCTGGTTCTGAAAAATGGAATATACATTACAATTTGTTATTTATAAGTTTTATGAGAGAAACCCATCTTTAAGGAGCTTATGCTGTTGCTATGGACTGCTTTGCGTCGGAATGCAACAAATTTAAAATCATAGAAACCAACAGGTAACAAATAAAAATCGGAACCCAAAAGACAAAGCGGAATACATTTTGGTCAAGACATCCAATATAAGGATAGGTCTGTCTGATCTCAATATGTATTCATAAAGGAACATGGCTGTCACCAAGGCATCGAATCATACACCAAATACACCACCATTTTTGAATTTTCGATCGACGCACGTAAGGAACGTATAGACAGTAGGAACGTTTCGAGATACCAACATAAGACCCGGACCATTAAATTGTTGCATAGCCAAGGTACGAATGTGGCTGCAATATTGTAACAAACCGCTTGCACCTTTGCGATCGAATATACCCAACCCACCCTATAAAGAAGACATTAGCAGCCTATATCGATGCCAAGAAGCCATCGGAAAAGCCGCAACTGATGTGCTGGGTTTCACCCGACTGCCCCTACAACACTTAGTCTGGAGATGGGCTCGTGAGCTCTACATTCAAAGGAGAAGGCAAGAACATCGGTTTCTCCAAAGGAAAAAAGAAAAGCATGAGAAGCACTTTTTACCAAAAGGTAAAAACAGCGCGCCAAGTCTTCAAGCCCAGAAAAAGAGACCTGGGGAGAAGAACAAAGAAACGTTGTAGTACTCACAATCGGTGCAAAGTATAAGAAAAAACGTCTTCGACAGATGTTAAAAGGCGAAATTCTCTTGTCAGGCAGAACGAACCATTCAACATGAACAAGATTTCCGTCGATCCGATGAAGGCCGATACCAACATCGAAACAAGGCTGCTAGAGCAGATGGCCTTTCTATTTAAGGTAGCGAAAGACGACTCGGTGGAGAGCATACACACTTATTTATCCAAGATTTGGTGGGAGAATGTATGCCTGATAATGAAACCTCAGCATTGTTTGCCCGATCCATAAAAGGAGCCCCTTTAAACTGTGCCAACTATAGAGGCATCAGTCTCCTTATTATCGTACAAGATCCTGTCTGAGTGTCTCGTGTACTGAGTGAACACGTGAAACCATATAACAATAGGAATGTTTTTTTGAAACCTCGCCAGCCAGCCGTTCATTTGGACAATTGCCAGCAAGATGAAGCCAGCCAGCCGAGTTTTTGTATAAAATTATGCATTTGGTAGAAATATTTGCTACATTCTGACATTTTTCTCTGGAATGTTGTGTGCATGAGATAAGAACGCCATATGATTTAAGCAAATTGTACGGAAATTCTAAGCCACTTGTTGCTTTCAGCGCCACCTATTTGTTCATTGTGAATTGAATTTAGCCAGCTGCCAGCCAGCCGCTCTCCAACTGGGGAGGAAATCAAGAGTTGTTGCCAGCAGGTTGTTGTTTTAATTAGCATGTGAAATGTGCCTCAACTGGCAACTACTGGCAACCACTGGCTGTGGAGGTTTCATAAAAACGCAACTAATGTACCGATTGGTCCCTGCCAGTCCGGCTTTAGGCCCGTAACCGACTAAATAAATGTTCACAGTACGGTGGATCAGGATTACCCTGATCTGGGTTCCAGGTTATAGCAACGTTTATGGAAACGAACAGGCTGACGAACTGGCCAGACAAGGTTCAACTCACTCACTTCAATCGGTCAACATATAAATTAATAGGAGCAGTCAAAGCAAAACTTTCCTCAGAATCCATATCGAAAGCCAATCTCAGATGGAGGAGGCTAACAAACTGTATCATATCCAGAAAACTGTGGCCAAACTATAGCGAAAATAAAAAAACATCCCACCTCCTGAGTAAAACACGAAAATATATAGCCAGAATAACAGCGATCACCACAGGCCACTGTCATATAGGGGACCACGCAGTCAGATTAGGCAACCCACATAAAAAAGAAAAACAAACCCTCACTCACACTCACTCAGCTAGGACTAGACACTTAGACAGTGATCTCTGGGGCAAATTCTTCTTCGCGTAAACACTCCATTTCAATAAACGTAAACAACCAGGTCAAATAAGTTGTGGTAACAAAACGGCACCTAGTGCTACTTTGGTTTTCTTCAAACCGCCACACCTTACCTACCTACCTACCTACGGTGGATCAAAAATCAAGCGAAGAGTTACGCTTGCCAATCGCGTGTTACTTTGGCCTGAAGTCAATCGAGTAGTAGGCCCTCTCAACTACACAAAGGACGCTTTGTGGAAATATTCTAGGTAAAGATAGAACAAACCAAATCCCATTTTGCTACTAGAGATTTTGGTTAAAATACGCGCCTTGCAGGGCGTGGCAGTGACAAAGCAGATTTTTGATTGACTTTACATCTTTCTCATCCCCACAGCTTCTGATGCATAAATCGTTCTCTCAATTTACGGACCATATGACTCCATATGGCAGTGTCCTGTGATTACTCCAGTTATGATGTGGATAGAGCGTCTATTTAGTGACAGAATTCTCTTGTTTTTTTTTCCTAATTTTTATCATAACGTAAAACATAATCTTCCCTTGATATCCGGAATCAGTTGGTTTCTTTCTCTATTATGCCGTCGATAATGCTATACAGTTCACCAATCGGTGGCAATTCCCGCTTCCGATTCACTGATGTTCATTGATGACATTTGTCTGTAGGTATCTACTTTACTTTGTTTAGGCTACAGTGGATGCGTTTTGCGGTATTTGCGGTTGGAAAGCCGCGGGAAAACGCTACTTATCTGACTTCGATAAAATTACACCATCCATCCAACAAAGAAATTGAATTCCATCTCGAATAAGAAAAGCCATCAGACAATCATATCTTTTAACATGATGCACAAGGTATATTGTATACTAATCAAATTCCTGTCTGAAATCAATACCATTGTCGCTCAAAGAAACATCCAAGGCATAGGTACCTACCCACCTCTTCCAGATATCCAATTGAATAAAAATTGCAAAGAAATAAACACAAGCATTCTTCTGAAAAGCAGGTCAACAAGACTCCCTGGCGAATGTGTAGGTTGCCGGAATAAGTCCAGTAGCATGTACACTTCGAGAGGTGCCATAGACAAAGGCACTCAATTATACCTGAACAACATACGACTTCAAACGAAAGACCCAGAATAAAGAAACATTTTTAAAATCTACCATTATCCCCGAATACTCAGTGTCAGCACAACATTGTAATAAAATATAAAAATAGATAGATACTATTTCCTCGTTTATCCCTCATCGATCACTATACGTATGTATATGTGTATGTATCCCACATACAAACACTTACTACAATTGATTGATTTAAAATAGACACTCTCCCAGGGACAAGAGGGCACTTTCACTTTTATTGATTTCAAAATGTAAACACCACCGCGGCCGCCTATAAAACAGAATGTAACACATCACACACGCCCACCCTCGATCTTGTATTGACATTTCCTTCCGACAGTGAACTTCCTACACAACAACAACTAAACAACTGTCAGCCGGTTTCATTTATCCGACACGGCGCGTATGGGGATTTTGTTTAGATTTTTTTTTGTTAAGGATTTTTCAATTTCCAGATTAGTTGTCGTTGTACCAACTGAATCTGGAATACAATTTCAAGTGGCATACACAAAGAAAGAGGAAAATCACTTCAACAATTTGAATCTCTAAATGAAAAGTGTCATTCCCCCGCTTAGATGGGATGACAATTGGCCCAAGAGGCGCATATTGTACCCACTTCAGCAGTCGAATTGAAAACGGAAGAGAATAGCGAAATCTTAAGATTTTCTTTGAATAGGATTTAAATGAGAGAGTTAGTCATACACAGTCACAGTCATTTTCTACCTTCTTCGGTGTTGCCTCGTCCTCCCGCACAAACGCTGCCACTGCCATCGCCGCCGCAGGCATCTGATGCTGAAGAGCCTTCAATTGGCAGTAGTTTTGTCTGCATTGTCCTCTAGAGTACTGAATCTCAGGCAGACGACATAATATAGTATTAAAAATTGTGCACGCGCGCTAGTCGAAACAACAAAGTCAACTTTGACAGGAAGTCAGCGAAAATCGTACAACGCGAAAAGCCCGACGACAATGTCACACACAAACGAAACTAAATATATAATTGTGTATTCAGTAACTTAAACAAATTGCACTAATGGAAAACTTGAAAACTGCGCTGCGGAAGTTCTATCAATAGCGAGAGGTGGTGGCGTACTATTCTGTGAGAGCCAGAAGCCACCCACTTAATGTCAATCACTGGTAGGTACTATAACGCTGCCACCAACTGAAGAGCTTTCTACTTCTCCACAACTCGCTCGGTCATAACAATCACAATTTCGGAACAATAAACAAAAAAACAAAAAACACACGGACCTCTCTCTGCGATGTAAACCATCTGCGGGCGATGCTGGTACTGAGATAGTGATTGTCTGTCAGTGCTGGCTCTGGCACTGGCACTGGAATGGAACTCTGGAACACAGAAGTGACAGGCAGACTGTTGATTTAAATATGATACCTGAATGTATCTCCGATTACCCTTTTCGAGGCGAAGTGGTACTGAGAGTATAGAGTATCTCTGACAACGACGACGACGACGACGCCGGATGACATCTGGGCGTTGCTGGCTTTCGAAATGGAAGCTGGAGGACAACAACGACTAAGGCCCACACTCACACAGCTTGACAGACAGCCATAGATAGATAGAAGAAAAGTACTGGCGGGGGAGGTGGAGTAGTGTATAGGAAATGCGTTCTAAATTTGAAAGTCTGCACAAAACAAAAAAAAAAAAAAACGTCGAATCAACCAACTTTTTTGATAGTGTAGGAGTCGAGGTAGAAATTTTGTAATTAGGTAAAGTTGAGAATGATGAAAGAACAGTGGTATGCAGCATTCTGTTAGATGACGGGTGCAGTAGCGCAGCGTTACTGGCACCCTAATTGGAGTACTTGAGAGAGAATGTAAAGGAAGTGGAATAGGACGCCTCCATTTTTTTCTTAAGGTACAGAACAGAACAACTGTGTGTTGCCAGCAAATAAAAGTTTGCTTTAGGCTTTGACAGTCGATTTGCATTAGGCGCGCTTAATTAAATTCACTTGGGGAGTTTATAATAAGAGACTTGATGATGTTTTAATACCTATACACTTTCGGTTGTAATTTACTTGCTGGACAAGGAAAGACTTGCGTAGGCTTTCTGTCTAATGAAGTGTGGTGTGTCGATGACAAACTTTTTCACTCAAAATGAATGCAATTATGAAAATTTATTTCTTGAAGGCTTACATATAGGCGCCGAGCTGTAAAATTAAGTCGAGGTGAAGTGAACAACGCAAAATGGTCAATAGGTATCAGCTCAAGGTTGAAATATCTATCCATATCTGACGTTTCCATTAATTTGCTTCGATGTCTACCTACGATCTTGGAAAGACACTCCAATTAAACAAAACAAAAAAAAAATAAACGGAAACAAGGTACCTACACCTTATCGCAGGAAGTGATGCTCCACAGTATTCAACTGATTTGAAGAGAAAAGGAAATAATTTTCGACTGATGATGATAACCTTTGGTAAATTGCCATCTTATCAAGTTTAAAAATATGCATTTCCGGACAACAGGTCAAGAGGTTCAGAGGTTCCGGTTGTTTTACAAGTATTTTCACAGTGGTGGGAGTGAGCGAGCGTTGTTTTGATATTCAAAATGTTGCGACTGCAATTAATGAGCCGACGATATGAAGAACGCAATCCACGGCCATCATTCGACAGAGCTTGTCTTGTGGTAGGAACTTATCACGCGTGTAACACTATAGCTCAATAATTACTTCACATTCCCAAAACCCAAGAAGTCCAAATCGATACTCATCATCTATTTGTCTTTTTTGGCTTCCTGACGATGGAGAACGCTTGCTGCGCCATAAAGTTCGGAAAAATCCCACCGAGAAGTTTGATGTCAAAAAAAGATCTAGACAAGGTGATGAGCTGTCATGTGACTTTTTCAACACCATACTTGAGGAAATTGTACGAAACTCGCAAGCCAACGACAGGGGCACAATTTTCCTTCAGTCTATGCAACTACCGGCATACGCTGACAATATTGACATCATTGGCAGAATGCACCGAGCTGTCACTGGTGCGTTTGCAAGTATTAGCACAGAAGCGGCAAAAAATGGGGTTAGTGGTGAATGAAGGCAAAACAAAATACGAGTCACACAATATCAACCAATCGGACAGAATGACACGATAGACAGCTGCAACTTTGAGGTGGTTAGGGACTTTGTCTACCTCAGCTCTGCTGTAAACTCTATCACTGACACCACCAGCAGAAATCAAACGAAGAGTTACACCTGCCAACCGCTGTTTCTTTGATCTAAGAAGTCAACTGCCTACACTCAGAAAAAAAAATAGTTACTTTTTTAACTATTGCCATAGTCACTCTATGAAATCCAATGAAATTTGTCGAATGACTATTTTTGCACAAAAATAAATTGAAAATATTTACAAAATAGTTATAAAAAATAGTTAAAAATCAATCATTTTATTTAGTGACTATACAAGATAGTTAATTGTGACTATTTTGATATTAAAGTTATAGTTATTGAACAGTTTCTTTAAAATAAGAATTAATAATCAATTGTAACTATTCTATAATAACTTCCTACTATGAAATAGTAGTATTTATTTAATTTAATTCATGATGGTATACCACAACGACTACCACAAAGTTAAAAATGACTATGGGTAGTAAAAACATAGTTGCAAATGACTATGCCAAATTAGTTTCGCTTGCGCGTCGATCTCTTTGTTGCATGACGATAATTCTGTGCTGAGTGTCCTTTTGGAAAAGTTGTTTGCAAGAAATAAGTGGTAAAGAATTTACAAAAAAAAAAATGGAATAACGAAAACGATTCTAATTATATGGTGAAACTTTAAATCTAGAAGTGCTCGACGCCAGTGGAGAAAAAGTTCAAGTTCAATTTGTCGACAGTGAGGGCAGTGAAATACGTTTAACAAACTAAAGTGAAAATATTCTCCAGACAACTGATAGATACCTGTGAGACAATCGTGGACGGCAAGCTGTATTCTATTTTACACAGTTGAGATCTGGAAATTCTCTATCAAAATTTTGTTAGTAAGTTTTTATAATAATAGATTATAACTAGATAGCTAAGCCATACATTTGTGTATGGGACAGAAGTGAAGTTTTGCCACCATTTTGTATAAGGAAAACCGAAACATTATTTCAATTGTGGACGTTTTTGCCTAATACAAAATGGCCAACAAGCTTCACTTTTCACTTTGGCTTTATTTCACGGCACCGAAACGACTGTGTTTTTATGTTGTTCTAAAACAATTTTTTTTCGATTTTTTTAATAGGTATTTTAAAATTTTTAGACAACGAAGACCTAAAAGAAATTGTGGGAAGTGACAAGAAATCGTACGGATTGTACGTCCGATTGCGGGTAAATTTGTTAATCTGAAAAAATCTGAGGTAACTCTGTTACTTAATTTATGTTACATTTGTTTTACTTTACCAGGGATTTCTAGTGCATTCGGCAGCTAGCGCAACTACAGTGGAGGGAAACATAAGAAGTGGTTCTTCCGCAAACATAAGGCCATCATCGCCCTCAAGTTCCTGAAGTTTGAGCTCAACATATGCCACAGATTGTGTAAGTAAATGGTTTTTTGGTTTTGTATCAAATAAGATAAATTTAACTTGGGGCTAACCTTTAATTTTTAAGAAATTAATTCCCCACCACTTCACCTTCATTTTGTAATGAACAAAAAGTTAATAAGACTTAAATATTTCTAATTGTTTGTTTATATTATTTGTAAATTTTTGTTTTAAATTCTTATATAAGGTATAATAAAATGTCAATTGCAATTTTTTGAGAAAACATTTTGTTGTTGTTGATTTTTTGAAGAATTTTCAGGAAACTAATTATTCTTCTTGTATACGCGGCAAGTAAAAAACTATCAGGTAAGCATTTCCAAAACGTGAGACAGGTACCTACTGAATATGGCCATATTAATAGTCATTCAGCGACTATTCGATAAAGTGAAATTTAACTATGCACAATAGGTATATGTTGCTGCTTAAATAGTTATAGTGATTATTAAAAAGTTGATTCTGAAAAAAAAAAAATAATTGAAAATCAAAATAGTCACAAATTACTATTATTATTAATAACATTGACTATTGAATAGTTAGTTTTAAAAAAAAAACATCAACTGACAATAAAATAGTTAAAAATAACTATTGTAACTTGCTAGTAATATTAACCATTAAGTAGTTGATTTTACGAAAATTATTAATTGACAATGAAAATAGTCATAAATAACTATTTTTAACTATTTAAAATAGTGTTCCCGATTTTTACTATGAAAATAGTTAAAAAATAGTTGAAAATAACTATTTTTTTTCTCTGAGTGTAGTAAGGCCTTGTCAAGAAGCACTAAGGAGACTCTATATAATACCCTCTGCCTCTTCATTCCAGTTCTGCTCTATGGCGCAGAAGCATGGACGTTAAGGAGAATGAAGATCTTCGAACGTAAAATTCTTCGAGTGATTTTCGGTCCCATTTGCGTTAACGGGCTTTGGAGGAGGAGATTTAACAGCGACGTCGATCTGGTCGATGGCTAGGACATGTAGAGCGAATTGACATCAACGCTCCGGCTCGCCTTAGGTGGCGCGCAAAAGTGCAAGGGGACTTGAACCAAATTGGAGGCGGTTAGCGACACCCGGACCACCTAAGTAAGTTAGTATACGTTTGGGTTTGTATGAAATTGTTTCGCTAACCCTATATAAAGTGCGGAATTTGTAAATAGGTTTGTTAAAATGGTTGGATATATAGGGCACAGGGTCTCAAAGGCTCAAAGGTTTAACAGATACGGACACATGGAGGTACTGCGAAGGCTTACATGTCGCAGAGGATATAACTCATCTTCTCTGTGAATGTCAAGCTATTGCTCGGTACAGGAGGAAATACCTTGGAAGGTATACTTCTTCGACAATTTGGAGGAGGTTGGCCTTGCAAACAAATTGAAACAATTTTCAGGTTTTGTAGGGAAATTGTTTGGGCGAAGTGGTTTAGGTTTGTTGACCGTTAAGGTTCCCCAGGGATGGCGATGGGCCCAATATGGTGCCTAGTCCAATGTGATGAACTCACACCCTACTCAACTTAACCTAAATAGGTTTGTTCGATTTTCTTTTTAAAAATGCAATAAAATGAACAAAATAAATTTTTTTCCATGTATTATGGCTTTATTAGTAAGAGTAAACTTTTTTTATTATTTATGGAACACAACGTCGCGTCGTTCAAGTGGCTGCCTCGGCTGTCTTCGAAGTAGCGCATTCTGTCACTCCAATTTTCCAAGGCCTTGTTGATGGTTTCGGGGTGTAGCTCACGGATTGCTTGGATGATATTGGCCTTAAGTGCTTGAATCGTTTCCGATGTTTGACATAACATCGGTCCTTCACGGTTCCCCACAAAAAAAAACTTCCAAAAGGGTCAAATCGCAGCTCCGAGGCGGCCAATTGACATCGCCAAGACGGCTGATAACACGATTTGGGAATTTGGTACGCAAAAGATCGATTGTGGCATGGGCTGTGTCTGTGTGTCATGGCGCGCCATCCTGTATGAACCAGAGGTCGTCCAAATCCATGTCTTCAATTTCAGTAAAAACAAAAAGTCTGTAACGCCCACCGTTGACCGAAACGTTGTTCCCAGCCTCATTTTCAAACAAAAATTTTCCAGTGATACCACGACTCCGCAATCCGCAATAAACTGTCACTCTCTGACGACGTCGACGGGGACCATGAATGTTGTCCACTAGCATACCAGTCTCACGAACTTTTTGCACAAACTTGCGTACATCAGGCAGCACCAACCGCGCCTCATTTCGACCAAAACTTCTTTTCAGAAAGCGCACTGTTTGGGCTACACAGCACTCACTTTGGATACAAGTTTTCAATATTTCCCAACGTTGTTCAAGCGTAAAGCGACTCTTTTCGTTCGTACTGACATTCTGTCAGTGTCAAAACAACCTATGATTTAAAGAGAAACCACTAGATGGCCCACTCTGTAGAAATAGGATAGCAAAAGAAACACAACAAGTGATGAGTTGATGCTGATTTTGTTACAGCAGCTTAGGATTTGGTCTGTTCTGGATGGTTAAATTGGTCGAAGAGCACCGATTGGTCAAAATATGAGTCTTCCTCTTCATTACAGATAATTGTGAACGCGTTCCAGAAGACTGATTTCCTAACCAAACGAGGTCGTCTACATTTTCATTTTCATCATAGCGAGTAACCAATGAATTGAAGAACAGAAACTAAATTTTTTTTAAAAATTAGGTAATCTGTGATAAATGTTTATGTACACTTTCACCGGAATGCGTATACAATATCTCATCATTGCAATGCTGCACAACGAATTAATAAACCAATCTAATTGGAATTTCCGATCGAAAGAAAAACGACACAAATTACGGTGTATGAACAACTTTCCAATTCATTCGCATCAACAACAACACCAACACTCGTTGATCGAGTAATCTTATCTCTCCGAGACCCCCATAGAAACATACACACAACTTCCCCTTGAAATCATTCCTGCGGCGAACATGCAATTGTGGGAACCAGAGCGCCCTAGAAAAAAAAACTAAAATTTAAATTAAACATTTTCATTAGAATATGATACACTCGGCAGCAACAAAAAAAGAAACGTTCTTCTCTTCTCTATGAAAATTTGTTTCTTCATTTTGTGGGCTATAAAAATGAAGCTGACCTTGTGCTCATTACTTTGTGTACACTTTTTTGAATGTCAAATGTAATTTCGATAGCAGTCAGATTTGGAGGGGGCTTATTTTCGGTCGCTCAAATAGGCGTGCACCCTTGAATGGAGTGCAACGCAAAAACTATGCCATGAACTTCTTGCTGTGGCACTGGGTCAGTAGAGAAATGCTATCGCTTGATAGTCTGTATTCCAGGTCATTGCCACCACCAACCGACGAGAGGAAATGCATTTTTTTATTTTTGGAACTTTTTGCAATGCAATTCCTCAGGCCCAGATGTGACTCTGACTGTGATTAATTTTTGCGCCACACTCAAAGGGATTACTCATCTATGCGAATGCAGCAAACAGATAGAGAGGGGTAGCTGGCTACTGACTACTGAGTAATCTCTCGTTACTTCGATGCTGATTAATTATCCGCAATCAAATGCCACGAGTGTAATTGGTATGGGGATGTTGCTTTCCCATTGAATCCAACTGTACCGCACAAAGGAGCACAACAATTAAATGGAATGTTTTTGTAGTTTTTGTAGTTTTTGTAGTTGTTGCTGCTGTGCACCCACGATGAGGGGTGTTGCTCCCTTCGAATTAAAGACAAAAACCAGAACACACACACAGCAACCATAACCGATTCAACTTAATTCGGAAAGTGTGTGGGCTATTTTTATAGTTCTTTAGTTGGTCTTTTTGGCGTTCTCTGCGTTTGAAGTTGTTCTTTTGTATACAGTTTGGATATGAACGATGCATTTCCTCCCACGCTCTGATTGAAGTGGACACGGATATACACACAAGCGTATATTATGTTGTTCAATTGAGAATCTACGGTTCAGCTGATTTCGAGACGAGGAGGAATTTTCTGTGGAGAAAAACGATTATTTCTAAATTTACGATGAACTCCCGAATATTTATTGCTATTTGCTTTTTTTGAACAGCAAATTTCTCGATAAGAACTTAATTTATTTAATTTCTTCGAAATGTGTTTATAATTTTTGTTTTCGGTGACTCACTGATCCGGATCATTGGCTTTATTTATAGAAAACATTTGACATCATTCAACTGCATAGAGGAGGCTTGGCAGATCCCCATTCGAGTGACACTTTTTTTTTTTGTCCAACAAAATGTGCTGTGCGCACTCTGGTTGGTAATTCCCGGCACGTACATATCCGTTCCATTGCGTAACAGTTCTCTGGACTCCAAAGCACTTCATTTGTATGTATAGAAAACATTCCCCGACATTAAATGGAATGTTTCGATTCTCTTGAGGAATATTCCATGTATATTACTTAAGGCAACGCATGCTAAATTTGAGGAGAGAATTTGTATATACAAATGTGATAGAATGCAAGCGCCATGCGACTCAGGTCTGGGGGGGCTACTTTGACGGCCGTAGGGAAACGAGAAACTCTTTGGACTTTGAAGTGCAGGGTATTTTTAGGAAAACTTGATTTGGTATAGGAATGTTTCGACTTCTGAACGATTTATTACCGCTTTACCATGTTGTATCGTAGGAATGCCTTGGCTGCCTGATGCTATTAAAATGTTAAGAATGTTGCCATCAACTTCTGGAAGATACGAATGAATGCATTTTGGAACATCGTTTCACAAACCACTTCATCAATCTTTTTTATTTCTATGCATGTCAACCGTTAACAACACTGAAGAACTGATTCAATTTGAAGATTGATGGCGTGCCAAAAACATATGGTCCGAAAAGATGTAACATAGTTCAGTCAATAGTTTTTGGCGATGATATTTATACACTACTTCTGTTGAAGGAACGTGTGCTGTGCTGTCCAGTTACAAACACCAAGTTGGAAGAGGTCGCCCTTCAATTGTGCGTGCCACCTAAGGTTGGGTCTTCTTTTGCTACGTTGTTCCTGATGCGTTGCTGTACATACATTCCACGTGCCCCAGACATCGCTGTTTAGCCCCACAAAGCTCGTCGTTAAATCTTCTCCTCCACACTCCATCGATACAAACTGGACCAAATATCGTAAAGAATCTTTCTCTCAAAATATCCCAGGAGGTTTTCATCCGATTTCGACAGAGTTCATGCTTCTGCACCATACAGCAGGGCTGGGATGATTAGGGTCTTATATAATATCTCCTTGGTTCTATGAGAGAGGGCTTTACTTCTTAGATACCTTCTTAGCCCGAAGAAACAGCGATTGGCATAAGTGATTCTTCGTTTGATCTCTGCTCTGATGTCATTTTGCGAGGTGATAGTGGAGCCCAGGTAGACAAATTTTGTTACTACTTCGAAGTTATATCTGTCCATCGTGACGTGACAGCAGATACTTCGTTTTGTCCTCATTTACAGCCAGACCCATCTTCGCCGCCTCCGTTTCAATACTATTTGCAAATGCCCCACTGACAGCGCACTGCAATCTTCCGATAATGTCAATATCGTCAGCATACGCAAGCAGTTGAAGGGGCTTCTGAAAAATTATACCTCTGATGTTGGCTTGTGAGTTTCGTACAAATGCTTTAAGGATGATGTTAAAAAAGTTACGCGATAGCGCACCGCCTTGTCACAAACATTTTTCGACATCAAAGGCCTCGGTGCCGATTTTGACGGTGTGTGAAAATTTGATCGATGGTAGACTTTCCTGGCTTAAAATCGCACTGATATGGGCCGATCAGGTTGTTGGCGAAAGGTTTTAGATGTCCACACAATACAGCCAACAAGATCTTATATGCGACATTCAGGAGACTTATTCCTCTGATGTAGTTGGCGCAGTTCAGAGCATCTCCTTTCTTGTGGATGGGGCAAACGATGCTGAAGTTCCACTCGTCGGGCATGCTTTCGTCGTACCAAATGCTCTTACATACTTATTCCTCTTGAAAAGATGCTCTTCCTCTGTCAGAAAGTGACAGAATCACTATTTCTAGTTCGTGGTTTGATCATGTGTTAAATAAAGTCTCGGAAGGTACGTTACGACTTTCATGGATGATAAGTTTTTAATGTCTTGAGACCGTAATAAGCCTCTGTTGAAGCATAGTATGTTGAGAGGGCTTCATCTAGCCTGTGAACACTAGTATCAAACACAGACCGGTCTGGGACTGGGATGGATATTTTGTACCTCTGAAGTTAAAGTTATTGGAAGTTGACTTTTAAGGACATGAATTCAGTAACTTGAATGTAGAGATTTGAAATAATATTTACTAATCTTAGGAACTTTGTGGGACCCTTTAGATAAGCCGGTTTGAATTTTTGGACGAGGTGATGTTTTATAGGCTTTAACTGAGTAGGAATGAATGTCAGTCTTTGTGTTCTTTGATTTGAGTTTTCTTTTGCCTTTTCCACAACCCCAATAATAGTGCTCATAAATTTGCATGTACAATTTTGTTACCAATAGCCATTTTTGTTGAATAATCAGGACCAAGTCCATAAGAAAGCAGTTGTCTTTTTTAGGACATTTCGTACGTGGGCGCTCAAAAGTAGGTTTGTAATCTAGTGTAATGGTTAGATACATACTTAACGTACATAACTGGAAAAAGGTTATGATTTCTCGTTACTTAAAATTGTAATTTCGTAGCAAATGAAACTTGTCGACACTAGTTTCATTTTGTAAAGTAGGTATTTTGGAAGAATTTTTACCTCATATTTAGCCAACAGACTGAATCTGAACGAATATGCGGGTTCCACCATGGCGCTGAGGAGTACCTACATATCACTCACTTTGTGCAGGGCGCAAAATCGGGCCACGGTTGACAGAATCACTTTGAAAAAGTGTCAAAATAAGTCACCAAAGTCCTCGATGAAAAGGGAGTTGACTATCTAATTTTAGACGTGGGCTGGCGCTGTGACAAAACACTTAACGACCGGAAAAACTTTCAGAAAAAAAAATGTTTAAAAGGCGTTGCAAACGGGCTACAGAGCTGTGATCGAGTCAAAGGTTAGGCAATAAGCATTGAAGGTTTTCATCCGCTTAGAGGCATATCCCGCCAGCTATTTATTATCAAAAAAATATGTAAGAAAGCTTGGGAAATTTTTTTTTTAGAATTAGGGAAGATATAGTATTGGTAAACTCTAGAAGAGTATATAAGATACTGCCCGAGTATCGAATTGACGTTTCCCCTCAGAAGACAAGAGAAGGGAAGTGCATAAGTCTTCAATTGCCTTAAATGACCTCTTAAATCATTGGCTTGGTTATCTGACATTTTTGCTATTGCGATGATGTAGAGGTACCTACATCAGTTAATTGTTGTGGCCAGAATCATTTTGTTTTTACCAATCTAAAGTTCCGTCTTACAATAACAATATTTTGTACATACCTACATCCTACATCCATTGCTAGGGCCACAGCCACACAACTTTATTAACTCATATTTCGTCCTATCATTCTACATTGCACGCCGTTGAGTTTTTCAATTAAACCTTTTCTCAAAAGAGTAGGAGCCTATACTTTGAACCATCAAATCTATGTTTGTTTGAAAGGCATAAACATATTCTCTCAACCGATAACAAATGTAAATGGGATGTACTTATTACTGAGTTTTACATTCTTTTTGATGTACAAATATGTAGGTACATACACTCGCATAACTGCATAGTAAGTATTGGGGTTTTCCTACGTTCCTCCGCCATGGTCACATCCATAAACATTTTTGTCATGTCATCTCTGCAACAAAGAGATAAAAACCACATTCCTTGGTTTTGCCGAAAAATTCGTATGCGACTGTGTCTCTCAATAAAACAAAAGCAATCCAACATAATGGGATTGATACAGCAAAAAAGAGACCGGAATTTACAAGAATTCCCCTGTAGCCGTCGTCGTTGTAGAAAAGACAATTTCCGCATGACGTCACAGAAAAGGAATTTCTTACTTGTCGCAAGCGCAACGCAACAACAACATGGTTCCAGTTTCAGACACCATGGAGGGAGTGGAAGAAACACAGACTGCCAATAAGTATTGGACTAGACCCCAATCACGCCGTCGTTATCCTTGCAATTAAATTACAAATTCACATCCACAATCCTTAACCGAATAAAACATGAAGCCACATCCTTGAATGGGCTGCTTGCTGCTGCGGCGTATATTTTTTTTTTTCTGTCTGAAAACAGATGACTAATTTCCTGCGATGGGGTGCAGCCCCAGCAAACAACAAATTCCACAATCTCAAGGCAAATTTACATTACATACATTTATACCTGTGAGCTGGGTGAAAACAGTTTGTTTTGCGGGGAGGGCGCAAGCCTTCGGCGGAAGAGCAAACACCTTGGTGGTTGGGTAGGTTTTCTTTTTTTTTTTCTTCGTCGATTTATTAATAAATTGCAAAAATGTAATAAAGGGTAGCACACCGGGAGATGTGTGTACATTGTATATCACATGAAATGCAAACAAAAAAATTGCAGAATTTATCTCGGCTGGAGGAGGCGACCGACGCATCCCTGCCTGTGGTGTACGTGCTCATTATACACACCGCCCGGCAGGAGCGTAACAACCTAATTGGTATTTATACACTCTTTTGCCTATTGGAAACTCACAGACACTTAGTAGCACAGAAAGGAATGTAAAAAAAGGTTTGATGAACTTTTAACAAGAATAAGAGTGAGTCCCAGTCCACCACCACCACCTACTCCTCCTTATTATGTAGGTATCAATTTAATTTTTTTTTTTGCGACTTTATTCCACTTACCCGTCGTCATTGTGTGGAATTTTTTTTCTCGATTCTTGTAGAGTTGAGATTCCTTTTCCTATTTGTTGGACAGCATACAGGAAAAAACTAGAAAAACACACTCACACTGGAGGAAGGAAAGAAAATGTTCTTCTTTTTTTTTTCACTTTATTCTAACACACAACACTTGAGAGGAAAATCACTTATTGTGACATCTACGAATGATTATTAAAGATTTCACTTGATTGCATTGATTAGTGTGGCACCACTTGAACATATTTTCACAATAAAAATTGATTTAATTTAATTGAAAATTGTGTAAAAAATAGAAAATCAAAGTTATACACTCGTTAGATTGATCAACCGACGTCTGACATTCGTGCGGCCATGTTTTTTTGTAACAACTTTCCAATGAGAAGTTCGCCGTGTTTAGATAGAGGAGTGCAGCGGCGAAATGGATTTTGGTTTTGTTTTGATGGAAAGTCATTCCAATGAATGGGGAGTGTTTGTAAATTCAGGCAGTAGGTTCAAGTGACAGCTATAATAATTGGTTTGTGTCGTTGGGTGGAATGGGAACGTTTTCTAAATTTAAATTTTAAAATAATAATGAATCGATATAGAAAGTGGATGGTTTTCTTGAATTTCTAAAATTATTTCGTATCCCTATTTGATAGATGCATTCAAGGATATTAAACTGATAAAAGTATTAAACGGCTTAAGTTTTTTTTTGTCATTTGTAGATGGCGCCGAACCCATTAAAAAGAAAAATTTATCAAGGACATGAATCAGTTATATTTTTATTTCGTTTTCCTTCCTGTTAATGGAGAACTTCCGGTTGCTTGCAATTAGGTAAGTATATCTAAATTTGGTTTGAATTTAAATTCGTGTAGATATCGAAATAACGGTGTGTTCGAATAGCATTTATTCATTTTCGTGCTGTTCACTCGGGGAACCTCCTGTTGATGGTAAATAAGACGTCGAGTTTGTGTGGTCAACTGGTAGATAAGAAGAAGTGAGTCTATTTTATTTTATTTTATTTTAGGACGGACGCTTTCTCTATTTTTTTTTTTGCAATATTCTCCGACACATTTGCGGCTGGTGTCGCGAATGTTTTGAGGAGAGCTTGCTCCAGAATCCAACAGGGGTTCTTGGGGGAATCAAGTGGTGCAATCTGGATAAAGAGAAAGGTAAAGCCTTTATCTCTATCATGCGAAATGTCTGGGATTCTCTACAAGAAACTTGTTTAGGAAAAAGCAAAACCCCTGCTAAATGTAAATCAGTTATTCTTTGCTCACGATTGATCTATCATACGTGAGGATCCCATATCCTTGCAACGAGCACTTAATAGGGTGGACGATTCGAAGGATGAAATGAAAAGACAGAATACTTTTGCAGTACACTTCTTGATCCATACTGCCCTATTCCGGACATCTAGCAGTGTTTCTTAAGGTCGAAAAGTCTAAATATCTTGGATTTATGATCAATAGTAACGCAACTTGTGACGACGACATCAAACACCGCCTAAGTATAAGGTGGATGAAGGGACAGACAAATGTCCCCTAAGCTGAAGGAATCCTCTACAATGTTCATATGGATAACACTGCTGAACAATGTACCAAAAGTATGAGAGCAAAAGTTTGGTAACTTAGATGTAGGTAGATGCTTCGCATCTAATTGAATTAAAAAACATCCGAAGAGGTCTTTATGTCAAAATATTATCTTTGAAGAAAAATATGTCATAACTAACTCAAGTGGTATTGTCATGTCGAAAGGATCCTAAAAACCCTTTCCAAAAAGCAATATCATATATTCATATGACGCGTTGCAATTCAATCACGAAAGAGGAGAGTCAGGCCTAAAAACTCCTAATCCTGGTGCAATTGCAACAGCACCATCATTCAGTTGGCCTTAGACACCAAGCAGTCTAAACCCAGGAGATGTGCCGATGTTTTCTGAGCTCATAATGTGAAGCAGCAAAGTTGGAAATCAGAAGAAGAAGAAGATAGACTCACGCTACTCGGCCCCTGCTGCTCGAAAACCAGTCGAAAATAAGACTTTTAGATTGTGATTTATTCGACCCAGCTGCGATTTATTAGAAATCAATTCCATCATGATCACCACAGATTTTTATGTGTTTTATTTCATTTTAAAGTTCTGTATCTCAGCCTAGCCTAAGACACACCCCGTATGTAGTTGGCCACCCTGTAGGTACATACTACTCCATAAAATTCATTCAACGAATAATTATGTTCACCACATTTGCGACTTAAATAAAATAAATAAGACTCTTGCAATTTTATTATTTATTTTTATTGTTGTTATTGAATTTATGCTGTGAAAATGGCGTGTTACAACAAAATCATAATTTTTTTTTTTCAAATAGAGTAACGAGAGAAATTCAAACTAAAGTCGATAGTATTAGAAGTACAGTAGTAGAAGGTAGTATAGTAGTAGAAGTTATTATAATTTTTTTTCCAACAACTAATGAAACAAAATGTTACAAATTGAGTTTTATAAATTATATCATAGGCATAATGGATAAAATCTGTTCTTTTATATTTATTTTATTTATATTTAAGGGATTTCTATATAAAATATCATCAAAGGCACTATAGAGTGAGTTTGTTATTAAACAAAGAAAAAAAAAATTGTTTTTCCACTTTTTTTTTATGGCAAGAATTATATTCTAGCGCATTTTAAACTACATCGCTCTTATATAACGGATATTGTTGGATTATATATTAAATATAATATTTTTTTGTTTTTTTCTTGTTGCAATTTAAAATTTTTGGAAATTATCATGACTAGTAGTTTCAAACTTTTTTTTTTTTTTTAATTATTTTCTCTTTTTTAAAACACCACACCATAGTCTTGCTACCATTTTTCCTGTTTATCTATTTTAATTGAAAACTAAGACACATTTTAAAAATACTATTATTTATTATTATTTTTTTTTTAATTTTTAACTTTTTGTGCGAGTGTCAAAATAACATTTTTGTTTCTCTCTGAAAAAGTGATTTAACGGGGAGAATGAACAAAAAACAAAACTCAAACAATAATGGTACAACTATTTATGAAAAATAGTTTTCTTTCTAATATTAATATTAAAAAATAAATAAAATAGGATATTAAGAATAATCATAAAAAAAAATCAACAATGAATAAATTAAGTAAATTGTTTAAAACGAAAAAAAAAAAAAAATATATTTATAAATTATATTATTAATATCGGTTAACAAAAAAACGTTCTCTTTAAGTAAATATGTTTTATAATCTTTCTCTGTTAATTTTCTTTTATATAATTATTATTTTACTTTTATGTTTAAAACTTTATTTCATAATATATTTCTTTTGGAGGGTTTCGCTAATAGCTTTTTCTTTCTCATTCTTAATAGCTGTTCTATAATTTTTTTGGCGTGATTTATACTCGTTCGACATAATTGCCTGGGAAGGTGCCAAAGCAGCCGTTGCGTTGTGATGTCCCCACAAACCAGCCGTCGTCGCATTTCTCGAGAACGTAAACGATGTCACCCTCTTGGAGTTCAAGCTCATCGGTATTTTGCGGGCGGTACTTGTACAGAGCGCGGTAACTGTAAGAAAGTAATAGAACAAGTGTTATTATGTGGTAGGAAATAAATCATATAGTGTCCATAGGTTAATCAGAGTGGCGAAATGTTCAAGAAGCTCTCCGCCTTAAGGAAGAAAAAATCCTGATAGTACAGCTAATATGCGGGACAAGGTGGAAGTATATAAAGGGCTGGCCATCTAGTGGTTTCTTTTTAAATCATAGGTTATTTTGACAGAAAGTCAGTATCATACCTCCGCAGAACAAAATGAGTCGCTTTACGCTTGAACAACGTTGGGAAAAATATTGAAAACTTATTTCCAAAGTGAGTGCTGTGTAGCCCAAACCTCGGTCCAAACAGAAACTTGTTTTTGGCTTATCCTGTATGTAGGTACAGGACCCGGAGTATTCTGCGAGTCCTTGTCCATAAAAGACTCGTAGGTACAAACTCCCCAATGAATGCAGTTTCTTTTAAGCAATAATAGTCGCCATCGACATGTCAGCAAAGAAAATATACGCGAAGAAGCTTCATCCTTCCAGTCTTTGTAAACACTGAAGCGGATCAGAGAATTTAGACAGCGTTGCTGTCTACCACGAACGAAATAGGCGAAAGACACAAGTTCACTCTTTGTTATTATAGTGACAGTTTTGGGTCGGAACTTGATGCGACAGACGTAATAATCCATAGATATCCAAATTAGTGTGGCCAAGAGACCAAAATTGAGAGAATGTTTGTTTGTGGTTTAATAAAATAAGTTTTTATGACCACTAAAATTATACGGGATCACAATAGACCAAGAGAAAGCGTAGCACATCGCTTCAAACCTAACCTAATCTCACCTAACATTTATGGACATAGCTACATCATTTGTAAATAGTAGAGACATTTGTCTTCCAAGAAGTAGGTACAAATTGCCAATCCCCCAACGAGAAAGAATACCACACCTCCTGTTTGTAATTTTAAATCAAAGCTATGCTATCCTAGTCCTAGATTGAGCAAAATGTTCATCGACTCCCCTTCGTAGATCAAAAATGTGTCCAAATGTCATCAGTGTTCAGTGCTCTTCCAAAGTCCTCGACTGGATGACAGCTTGCTAAATTCCCAAAGGCGAGAATTGCCCCCTATTGCCGCAAATATATCGCCATTTAATAGTCCCCTTGAGGTTACGAAAAAGGCTACCAACAATTCGCCAAAAGTCCAAACGGACATCATCTATACAAATTCACATTTACCGTAGCAAATTTCGTCCAATCAAACCCCATAAACTGTGACCATTAACTAACCGTAAACTTTGTTACAAAACTGCCATTGACCACTAAACTGGAATTGTTTACAACTAACGCAATTCGCATTGTTGTTCCCTCATGTGTTACTTACGGACCCCAATGTCAGCAGATGTACTGGTCCTATTCACAGATCCTATACTATATTGAAGGAGTGCCGCCGCACCCTCTGATGTGATAATAAAACAAAATATATAGAAGTACCTACTTCCCGGCCATAGACCGGATACGGTTATACAGATTCGTATGTACGAATTATATTTGGCTTAAGGCATCCTTTAATGACAGTTGTACTGTTAGTTTGTTCTTCAGGACATCACCGCTGGCGGGCAGACAGCAAACCAAAACCAGCAGTGATATTCTGCGGCTTAGTGAGTATGTGTGTGTCATTAAAGTCATCGTAAACTCTATATAGATGGCACTTACGCAACTGGCTCCGTATTGGTATCAACGTGAAGTACTTCGGTTTTATGAAGAGTCCTTGTTTCCCTGAGGATGCCATTCGGAGGCTGTTGACCATTGGATGTGAGGCTATTAAATTCATTATTTATGTTTGTGCGAAGGGTGTCCAGCGATGGCCGCACCGATGATGACTGTGTAATTATGGACTGTGATGCTGGTTGTTGTCTGGCTACTTTATCTTCGGCACCGATGTCGACAAGGACCTGTGAAAATGATGTAATTAATTTGTAGCTGAACTATGCGAAGAGGAGAAACCACTTACCTCAACGTAGGACACTGGGAAGATACCTTTGCGGTTGGCGATTTTTCCTTCGAACCAATTGTCATCTACTCTCCGAGTGAGAGTAACGAGTTCACCTTTGTTAATAGAAAGTTCAATGCCCGATTGCGCCTGGAAGTTGTATTTAGCACGTGCCTGACCTTCGGATGGCTTCTTTGGTGGTTGACGAACACCGTCTTTGGTAATTAACTGGAAAAAAATAATGATTGGATTATTTGAGTTGGAAAGGACCGTTTTTGGGGTGGAAGTTGTAAGCAGTCATCCTAAAGTTAGGAAGACAGCATAGCTACTGTCGATAGAAATTAAAAAACAAAACATTGAAAAGGTTTGGCATACGCAGGCCGGGGAAGCCCAAAGCAAATAAGCTCACAGGGCTCTCTGTAGAAATTCTAAGATTAGACATTCCAAACGAAGGGGATATTATGGATTTCATCAAATGTGTAAAGGGACAGACATAATAGGATTTCATGAGAGCAATCCTCCTTAAGCCAGAAATGATACAAGTTCACTGGACTTGAGTGTATTTTTGTCCATTTTGCAACTAGCTTAAGTCCACATAATCCTATTATGTTTGGCCCTTAAGAAAGCGATAACATATATCGTGATGACCACACCACAGCTACCTACTAGCTCATTATTAACCGACTTTTGATATCTACTAAACCCCTCTGATTTTTTGTACTACAAAAAAATAGAAACAATTCTTCGACCGGCCATGGTCAAACTGAACACTCAAGTGAAAACAAATTCAATGTCAGAACATTGACAGCACGTTCTGATTTTGTGTCATTGAGTAAAACCAATAAAACCTTCAAATCACAAAAATAAAAAAGCTGTAGCTACTTATAGTACATTGTGTACTTAAATCGATACACAGCACTTTCAAAGGACGATGGCATAAATAATGACAGACAAGCTTTTTGACATTTCGTTAATTTCCAAGACCAAACTTTGTTATATTTGTTTATGTTTTCTAATTAAAATGTTTTTAGACCCTTTTCATGAAAATAATATACACAATAATAACAACAGCTCCGATTTGTGAACACACCCTTGACAGAGAAATTAATATTGACAGTACTACAATATGTTTGCCTGGAAGTGGGAAACGGAAGTGTGACTGCGGAAATAAAAGCTCAAATACAATTTCACATTTGACAATGTGTGGCTGTGGCTGGTAGTAAAATAATCCCACCTGTTTGACAATCGGAAACTGAAGTCACTTCACTATCTACACTTCTTCTACATTTTTAACTACACAAAATAATATTTGACATCCCTTAAGAACAAGCAAACTTGTATTTAACTATGTCAGACAAACCTACTGTCTGTGCTGTTCAGGTACTTTTCTGAATAAAAACATTAACATTTTTGATAATGTAAGGGTTATAATTTAGTACAAACGTAAACGTCAATTGCTTTGGTTTTATTTGACAGATTCGAAAACTTAGCAACAGAATTTCGTTGAGTAAAATTTCGTTTTTTCATTGAAGGTGACGTTTTTAATTTTAGTTGGTTCTTCTTTTACTAAATTTCGCGTACTAGAATTTAGTAAAATTTTGTAGGATTACCATAAAGGAACAGGCCCAGTATAAATGTGTGCGCTGTATATTATTGTTAAACCAATTGACAGACAGTCGGTTTTATCACTGGCCGCATTTTCAGTGGGCAAAACTGGTCACGTGAACAGTTTTCTCAGTTGACGTCTATGTCCGCAACACCGACGAATTAAGTCAAGAATTTCTCTACTTAGGTACTATTAATTTGACGTCTATTTGTTTCAACATGTGTCTGGAGAACCCAGTTTTGACATTTCTATTGGGTTATCGGAGAGCATGGGAGAGCGCAGGACGTAGGTTGACATTTTGGTTGCCCTGACCTGACGTGTAGAGCACCAATCAGAAACTCGGATTTCATGAGAAAAATTAACACCGAGTCATAAAAACCCGATGATTGCTAAAAAAAATTGTCTTTAATATCATGGTGTCACAAAAACATAATAGGGAGCATCGAATCGAAGAGTTTAAGAAGAGGTAGTGGCAAAGCGTAGACATTGGACAGCCTGCAGATTGACAAGAATTTTGAGCGGAAGCCTATGCCCTAGCCTAGGGTTATAAAAAAGTAATTCAAACCTAATTTTATTCGAACATTTTAGTGAAATTTGATGATACTTCGTTCCCGAACATAAAAGTTACAGAAAAGAGAGCACCCGCATTCCCTCTATAAAAATGCCTGTACATTTTAGTCAAAGACAAATTTCATTGAGATAGTTTGTTAGGTACAATTTTGTAATATTTTAAAAATGTATGGCAAACAATTTTATAAGTTGGCGAAATTAGGGGCTTGTTCTATAAAAACCCTCTGCTGCTCTGCACTTTGGAATATTTCTTATTTTGGGTGAAATGAGTCTTATTTTGAATTTTTTGTGTCCCGCTTATCCAATAAAAGGGGCGCGGATGTAGGACGCTTAATATCATGACGTCTCGTATGATATTATATCCACATCCAAATACTCGTAAGTGCTGCCATTGATATCTAAAGCAGGCATCGTAATAAATAACATATTTTGGTATTCACTTATTGCTCTTGCCATCCAATCGTACTTCTTGGATATGACAGTCATGTCTGATATGTAACAGTTCAAAGTTTGAATTGTCCAAGTAGAGATAAGAATCTATACAAAGAAATATTCATAGCCTCTTCTGAACCCACGTCCGGCTTTACCTCTTATGTCTGGACGTTAGTCAGTGTTTATCAATAGTAAATCAACCTATAATCCACACGCAAATTGAAAGCTCCCTTTTTATGAAGAATTGTTCTGTAATACCCTCGGCTGTCTAGCCATTTGATTAAATCTTTTAAGCCTTTCAATAGGGTTTACAACATCATGGACAGCTCGGCAGGTTGTGGATTTTGAGCTTCCATGTGGTAGTGGTATTCAAATGGCATAATATTTCGAGCCACATTCAATCCAATGAAGAGCGGTAAGATTTGTTTTCATTTGGGCATTAAGTCCTTGCCTTAGTTTGGTACCTCAAATGAGGACCAATTATCGTCCCGCAGTACATATTTTGTTTGCTTTGATAGTCGATATGTCTCTTAAAAAGTCGAATGAATCACTAAGATCGCCTTAGTGTACAATTTATACCACATTTCAACTTAAGAAATTCAGCAAACATTTTTTGAAATCTAAGTGGGTGTTTCCATTTTATATTTTGACATTTCCATTTTCCAAAGTCTCTTTCATTGTACAAACATTTATGCTTCCTCTTTCAAAACAAACAAAAAACTTACAAAACATTTGTTAAAATGAAAATTTACTGATCATCATCTCATCTTGTCAAATTGTTGAATTCAGTAAATATGCAATATGCGATTGCGATTCTTTTTATCTGACAAAAAACTGACAATAAATTTAGGTTAGTCCTGTTCACTTTGCTAAATATGTACATATATCGTTACCTAATATATTAACATTTTAAGAAAAATAATTAGATAGTTTTGCATCTTGCCAACGTTTATAATAAAACCTTATTTAAAAAAAATCTTAATTTTTTTTATAGAAGTCCTTTCCAGTTAAAGTGTCTTTACGACATACGTGTCGAATTCATAAAACAACATTTTTTCTACCCCTTCAATGTACATGTGGAAATAAATTCGCACTCCAATTCCTGCTCAGCACCTAACACATCTTTAAAATTTCAATCGTCCCTCTCAATTATGTTATGCTGAATGGCAAAATAAAATTCTGTGCCACTTTAAATTCCTTATCGCCCTCGTTTGCTACGCCCACTTAACATTAGTATTACTAACACCCCCTCCATTCGGGACACGCGATTTAATGAAAAGAAATCTCGGTAATACCTATTTATTTAAACAGATAAAGTGGCTGTCTAGCTCTATCAACTGGCAATAGAGCCCTCTCCCCCAGGAAATTGCGCTGAAGTCCGTTCAAATGGCCAACACACCAGGATGCGATATGAACAAAATCCAATACAGCGCCAACGACAAAGACGGACCTAAAGCAGTTAAAACGATTTTTTTGCCAATTTTTTTTTCTGTTGTTTGCTCCATTCTTGTTGGATTGTTCTTTTCCCGTAGGACTTTAAATCCTTGGAAGCAACAAAAAAAAAATTCACCAAAATACCTAATGCGACACGAAAGGACAAAGGAATATCCACCAAGCACACCGATGACGACGAAAAAAAAAAAACCTGAAAATAAGTACTCGAATAAAGGATAACTGCACTGGCTGCAAAAAGTAAAAATACATTCCCCCCACCGCCCTGGAAAACAACGGACTATCTGAAATCTGAAAAAAGGACAATCGTAAAGAAATCGATTAAATTCACTCCATTTACCTCGACATAATTTGACGGCAAGAGTCCGATCATCGCATTGTGCTCGCCCTCGTACCAGTTTTTGTCTATTTGGCGTCTTATGTAAATCACATCACCCTTTTTGAATGTCAGCTCCCTGTGAAAGGATAATGGAAATGATGGTTGAAAATTGTTGGATATTCGAGTAGATAGGTGTAAGAAAATGAATACAAAAATCCCATAAACCAATGAAAATGCGTTACGACTATGGGTATACTATGATCTCTATAAAAAAAAAGGGAAGAGCTCTTTCCAAGGACGATTTTAAATGGACTAGTGTCGTTGAATTATGCAAACTGCCAAATGGGATCCAAACATCCCTGCTAAGGGTGCACAAACAAACATATCAAAGAACGAACGATGATTTGTGCTGATCCTTTGTTGTATCCTCGAACAATGTAATCAGTGTCACCGCAAGAATTCGGCTGCTTGTTGTTAACTTTTTCTTTTTTCCTTGTGCGACTGGATTATGTTATAATTTATGTTTTATGGATCATTGAGAGGGTGGAAGGAAGTACATATTATATAGAAGTGGAAGTAAAAGTGCGACTGTCTCAAGTCCTGATGGTGGACGGGTATTTATGGCGAATCTATGATATGGTTGGTTGATTTTTAATGGTGATTGCGGTTATGAAAAGGATTCCATAAACAAGCGAGGACTTTGCTAGGGATTTGGGTTGGTATTTGAAGCCAATCTGTATTATGCTGATAAGTTGGGTTTGGGTTTGAGTTCAAATGACTGGGATAGTTTACTTATAAATGTATATCCTTTTGAAGGCTATTTATTTATTTTTCACAAAAAATGTGGTTAGGGACAATCTAATCTTGTGAAACCAATAAATAGGTTGTAAGCTTTCGAAAGATGGAACACTTTATTCCTATCCTAATTCGAATATATAGTATGCTGAGGTAAAACTATCAGAACTGATTGAGCCCAAATTATAAGAAAATGTTTGTTATTGGCCCAAAGGTGTTTCTGTCAAAGTTTGAATATTGGACAAAGGGGCGTGGTACCTTCCGTATGAAAAAATATAGATTTTAAATGTTATTTCTCGATACCCATGGGAGCTAAAGTTATAAAATTCTAGACATTGATGTGCATTGTCCACACAAACAACCGCGCGAAGTGTTGGGTGGGATTTGAAAACGCGCCATTGGAAACCTCCATTACAACAAAGTTGTTTAAATCACTATATCTGAACTTTGCCTGATTGAAGAGTTTTACAAAACCTGGCGGGATTGGACAAAAGGGAGTGACATCTCTCATAACAAAAAATACATTTCAAATGTTATTCTTCGACAGTCATGGGAAAAAATAAATCTAGACAATACACACAGACGTCTGAGGAAATATCGGTTGAAGCACACGGAGTACAGAATCAGTCGGTTAAAAAAAACGGCCGCAGAACAATTGACGGACAATGAAAATGTACAAGCAGGCAAAACAACGTTAGTCCAGACTATACAAAGTAAGGTTATGAAAGACATTTTGAGCGTATTCATCCAAAAAAAACTCTTCCATATTGTACTACCAGGCAGTTTAGTCCAGTGATGAGTGTGAGCTTCGATATTCTACATTTAACACATCAGACCCCATGATCGGGATCATCACATGAGAAAAGGCCGATCAATCATAGGGGAAATGCTCCGCTGTGTCGTTTCTCATAATTTTATCAGATAGTGCCACATGAAAAAACGTTTTACGGATTTCTATCGCAAATGGAACGATTTCCCTAATTAATTCAAAACAGAAACGAAATAATACCGCAGTTTTAAAGTCGTCACTAAATACGACATGCGAACATTCGCAGGGAGACAATCGAACATTCGCATGACGTATTTTGGGATTTAATCGCAAGAGCAAACATGAGAGTGGCGTAGTTTTGCATTCGAAATGGCGCCACTTTCACTTTGAAATATACATATAATACCCATGCCCGGTCGCAAATGTCATTCATCATCGTTCTATCTTCGACTGAAGATGCGGCGTTTCATATTCATATTATGATTCACAGTCAGATATTATGATAGGAAACGTCTACACACAGTCATCGCCCAATGGGGCGCAACGAATTCCTGAAGTCAAATTTTATTTAAAAAGTAGCTGATAAAATAAATATTTAGTACAGTGTAGTTCCCCAGCTACTTACTACGCTAAGCTTAACGAGACATGCCTCAAGTTCATGGCAATTTTCTTAGGTAAACCATCTCTAGGTGGCTCCATATCGTGGTAAGCAGGCTGCGTGTTCTTGTTAATCGGAATATCGGAAATAAGGTATCGCAAACTGTCTTATATTCGTAGAAGCATGATACCAGTCACTATTATTCGATGAGCCTCTATCTATTCAAGAAACAAAAAATGCTTCTAGTTCCAGATAACTTTCTGCACGAGTTAGCAACCCACACCGCGCTACTCCGACTCGTTTCTTGCCGCTTTTTCGTTTCATCGGAGTTAGGACTTACTGTCCAACGAGTCATAAGAATTTCAACTTCAACCTGTTGCTTTTCGTTTCATCTGAACTAGAAATTGCTACCCAACGAGCCATAAAATGTTCCATTTCAACCTGTTGCGTTTTCGTTTCATTGAAGTTAGGAATTACTGCAGTAAGAATTTTTACTTCAAAATAAAGTAAAAGTCCATTTAATTTGCTAACTAAAAACATACCCAATATTGTCAAGTCGTTGACGAAAGTAAATCGAAAAATGCGCGAAGAAAGCTAATCGGAGTCACCGTGGTTACAATGCGTGTGACAACTAATTTTACTGTTTCACCGCTTGCCGTTAAAATGTTTCTTAATTGGGGCTTTATGATGACATTTCCCTCAACCAAATCAAGGACTTGTTTGTTATAAATTGTATAGAATTATTTTCCACTTCAGGGGCCAACAAAAAAATCCGCGAGAAAAGCGTGTCAGTACAACTTTCTACAATGGCGTCTGTTACATTTTAATTACATTGAGCGTGACTCGTTTATTTGCTCTTAATACCAATGTTTAGCAAAATATTTGATGGTCATAACTCATAACATATAACAATGCTATACATCGACTTGATAAGGACTATAAATTCCTTGAAAATAGCATTGACAACACACCAGCGACCATCATAAAAACAATCGAATGGCAATGACTTAAAATCACGCTATACGCGGAGCAGCCAATATAATCCTTCCCTGACCACAGACGAAGGAGGTGTAAGAACTTACAAGTCCCTCACCATATCAACACTCATGTTCTTTCGACATTAAATACATCTACACATATATTTTTTTTCGAAGGCTATTACAATGAACCTAATAACACCTTTAGCACACACAAATGTTTGCACGGTCTTTCTTCTAATCGTCGAATTGAAAACTGAAATAAACTTTATGACCTAATTATAAGCCAGTCGTTCTCGAAGGACACATTAAGCACGTCGTACGTCTTTGAAATGGCCCGTATCAGACATCTGATTGCTCGATAAATTGCAGAACCCAACCACCGACCGATAGGATTACCTTTCGTGCTGTACACATATTAGTCTTTGTTTTAAAAAGCCACCATCACAACACCTCCACATAATCCATTACTTTCTCGTCCTTATGATTATCGACAATATGCACACTGCACTTGCACATCAGGCGATATCAAAAATGGTCGCACCTTCCGCCATTAAATTGCAATCTATATATGAAAACTTAGAAAAAGACCCAACTTACCTTGCTGTCTGTCCTTGGAAGTTATACAGTGCACGGGCAATGGTCTTCGGGTAGTTTGAACTGTTTGGTGATTTTGGCGCCAAATCTGAATTGAAATCATCGTAACGATTCAACGGTATCGGTGACTTTTGTGTTGATATAAAATTATCCGTATGACGTCTTGAGTTCATGTCTTGCAGTTCCTGTAGATATTTACGTCGTCTCTCCTCCTGGTACAACTTTTGCATAGATTCCGCCTGGCGTATGGCTAACTCCTCTTCCGGTATGGGGTCCTTGTATTCATAACGTATTGGTGTCTTGTAATGAATATTGACGTCACTTTCGAAATAACGATTTGGAGATTCTATATAAAACGAAACAAATGAATGGGCTTTAGTATCGAGAAGTAGCTCAGAAAAGACAAAAAAAAATGACAATCTGATCTTAACCGATTGATGTGTATCTTCTAACTGAACATCAAGTTTCACATAATCAAAATAAAAACAAATTCGTCACATTTTATATACTCATGACCTTGATACTTAATGACAATAATTTATGACGAAAACAACAACAAAAACTCGAAGTCAAACCGCGATGTATGTCAAGAGTAAACACAGAGTACGAAGAGCTCAAAGAGTAACTCTGATATCAGTCATTCGCTTTGAAATACAATATTCTTTCTGTATCTGTATCTGCTCGACGTATCTGAGTACGATGAGTCAAAATAAAAAGTGATTAACACAGGAATGTGAAGAATTTTTTTCATCTTTTAGATAGATCTAAATAGGTATAAGGTTTGGGTAGTACGTTTTAATTTGCCAGCGGAAATCGAATTGGAAATTGATTCTGTAATTTCGGTTACTAACAATCGTTGAATTGGAATTCGAATTTGTTCAATTGTTCATTAGATGGTATTGTTTATTGTTTTTTGTTTTATTTGTTTTTAAATAAATTTCGACAATTTAACCTTGAATGTGATTAGAGTTTACGAGCGAGGTCTTTGTTTAGCTACTTTTGAGCGGGTTTTGTTCGAAACACTCTTTGGGATTGGTTTCATTTGTGGGTTAATCCAAAGTTTTGATTTTTTTCAATTGAATTGAAGCTCGTAGCGCGAAAATCATTGAGATGTTACGGTACTTAATTCAGTATAAAAAAAAAACAAAAAAGTTCAAGCCCTTTTTAATTTTATGTGCTTTTACTCATTCATTAGTTGCCGGACAGCTGATGTTGGTTTGATTGGCTGAATGACGATGAAATGGAAAAAGAAGATGGATGTTTTATGGATTAAGATATTCCATCAAGAATCGTGTTCTACTTGTTAAATTCGAATTAAACAAAAACTAAAAATAAACAATTTATAAGAGTTTGGATCGGAACCAAAGAAACGACTGGAGATCGGCGCTACATCAGACAGGGATGGGAGAGAGTAGAGGTAGTAAGCTCAAAGAGCATTAGACAAAGGAAAAACATCGGCTTCTTAGGATGAAAAATAGAGATCACGAGAAGTTCGCGATCGAGGAAATAGAGAGTTGTACTCTTGTAACCAAGCAAATTTCGAAAGATTCACCAAAAGGTAAAAAGAACGCGTCAATTCAACAAATGCCTGTAGAGACGAGCAAGGAAACCTGGTAGTACACTCACTGTCAGTATTGGGGATATGAAAAAGAGAAACACTTCTGCTGACTGTTAAGCCTGCGAAGACGACAGAAATTCCGACGTTAGGCAAAATTAACTAAGTATTCAATTTGGACGATGAAAGCTTCGTCTGATATGAAATAATGAGGATAAAAATATCTTAACCCAAGTCCAATCATATGAGCAGGGATGATAATGCTGAACCCAAAAAAGGTAGCAAATTGCCTGAAAAAACGAAGTAGATTTACAAAAAACGAAGCAGACATTTAGCGAAATGCTCAAAATGATAAAGTTAGGTCTTCAATGGGATAATGGGATCTATAGATGGATGTGTGGTGTGACAGAAGCACATAAATGATATTCTATAGTGCATTACATGACACATTTTTTTCCTGATATTTATATTTCGTTGATATTTTCGTCGTTGTTGATATATTTAGAGCCAAATTGATCAATATTGTCTTTTTTAAATGATATTTCGAACCATAAATAAACGAAGTAGAAATAAGTTGCTACGTAGCAGATGAGCAATAATTAAAAAATGAAGTAGATCTACTACATATGAAGTAAATTATCATCTCTGCATATGAGGCTTATGAATTAGACGGCATTCCGACCGCGTTATTTAAGCTAGAGGGAGACGCGATAACTTGATGAAAAGTTATATAAATAACAATAAATCCTTAAAATTTTGCGAGTTTCGATTCGATTTTAAAAAGGACGCTCGGCATCGGTGAATTTGCCGATTAAAATCCTTAAAATTTAGCGAGTTTCGATTCGATTTTAAAAAGGACGCTCGGCATCGGTGAATTTGCCGATTAAAATCCTTAAAATTTAGCGAGTTTTGATTCGACTTTAATAAGGACGGTCGGCATCTGAACTTCTTAAAATTTAGCGAGTTTCGATTCCATTTTAAAAAGGACGGTCGGCATCGGTGAATTTGCCGACTGAAATCCTTAAAATTTAGCGAGTTTCGATTCGATTTTAAAAAGGACGGTCGGTATCGGTGAATTTGCCGACTGAACTCCTTAAAATTTCGCGAGTTTCGATTCCAGTCCACAAAGAAAGGAGACCCACTAACCGACGCCAACTATAGAGGCATCAGTCTCCTTAACATGGCATACGAAATCCTGTTTGGCGTAAACTTAACTACAAGTAAACGACACGCAAAACTCGACATATGCACGCCACGTCGAATTGACGTCAGAGTATGGTAGAAAAGTGTGCATGCAGTGTACCTACTCGGCATATTTTTTGCACATGCTACTATACAAAATACGTGACATGCTACATATTATGTCTACTGTCGAGCAACATTATCATGACCTCGGAGTAGCATGTATGATGTGTCGTGTTTTGTATGTCGTATACTATTGGCTTTAGTAAAATTGTTTGATTATAAAAATGTTTGTTCATTTTTTATTTAGCACATTAAAATAACACACATTTAATAAAATGGATTGTGGATCTTTGCTATCCCAGGTATGCTCACAAACATTAGAAACGGGTTTAATCACATTTTGTGTTCCGGCAAGACCTATCAAAGAAGGGCACAGATAAGATACAGTACTTGGTATAGTCCTAGTTGAAGGTCTTGCCATTGCAATATTGTGGAACTAGATTGAGTGGGGTATATTTGATAAAGGCTTTGAAGAGTCTTACTAGTTCTACTAGAGTTTTATTAGAGTTTACGAAGTATGTAATTGAATATTGAGCAACAACTTTTAAAAAAAATAATTCCTAACCTCTTCTTCTAGGGAACTATATTTGCCATGCGTCACTAGCCTAATATTCTTAGAAAACGTGAGTAATATACAACACGTTCTATTCCAATTTATACCATAACAAATTTATCTATCTTCGGAAAACATATAAAGCTCTCACCACAATTCCACTCCAAGCCAAAAGTAAATTATTATTATGATTGATATGACTGCGAATTACAATGAATGTATCTCTTTCAATTGAGTAAACATACCGACGATACAACACAATCAATTTGTTGAACAATTTCTTAATAACACTTTATGTTACATTAACAAACAATTCAAAAAACTGTTAAATTTAATGAATTCATACGATTATGAGGTTAATTGGACAGAACGGATTTACACACATTTAAATTAACAATAAAGCACCGCGCGCACCTTTAAACGAGTAAATTTTTATAACAATATAGGCCACCTATTCCATCAAACCTTATGAACGACTAAACTGAACAATCTTTTGTGGACAACAATTTGTTGGGATCTTACTCAAAAGTGGATCACAATTGATTTATCAGTTTATGATTTACTGCTCAGAAAAATAAGCAAAAGTTTCACTCAAACAAGCTGGAAACTGATAAGAAAGTATGTCGCTCATCATTTACATGTACATACTATATACAGATAAATAAACAATACGATATACGCATTTATGAAGATTAGAAACTTTTAGATCGTGGATTCAGGTAAACAAGTATACTGCGAATAATTTTCTTGTGAAACTGCTGAGAAGTTCTGAAAAATACGTAGTAGGTACCCACGTACGTAAACCGCAAGAACAACAAGATTGTGTAAATGTTTTTCTATTTATTTTTCATTATGTACTACTCCTATGTAGTTCATTTATCTAGCAATAAAAAAGTGTAAATAAAGCTGAAGATACATCTGTCAGTAAAGAAAATATTTAAATTTATTGCAAATAGATTTTTATAGCTTCTGAGCATTTTTGGATTTTGTCAGCGTGTTAGTTCTTATTGAGTCAGAAAATATCGCAATATTTATAGTCCTTGGAAAACCTGATACGAGAATATCTTGTACACAGATTAATATAATGTAAACAGAAACGCACAAACAATAAAAGCATATTTTTCAATATTCGGGCAGCTTAGTCATAAAAAGCTAGAGTTCAAAAGAGTTTTTCAAAAGTTTCCTTAGCAATTACTCGTTATCGTTGGATACCTATCACCAGTGTTGTCAGTTGGGATTTAAAAAATGTGGTAGATTTAAGAAATTGGTGGTAGATTTGAAGTATATATGCACTATTACAAGTAGTCACAGAAAAATCAGCAAATATAAGGTAATGTGCGATCCCAGCAATCACTGGTCGGATAAGTTCGCCTAGAACTCTCATTAGTTGGTATTATAATATAATCATCTGTCCTATTCTTCTGAACTCTTTCCGAGCAAAAAACTACTCCAGTACGTCCCTAAAAAAGGCGATTCTTCTTCTTCCACCAATTATAGACCCATAGCACTTACGTCCGTTCTTTTCTAAGGTCATAGAAACGCTGATAAATCGTCAGCTTATGAAATATCTTGAATCAGGGAAACTTCTCAAAGACCGGCCGGCAGTACAATTTTCATGGCAACAGATCCACTTATGATTTGATAACTTATCTCACCGGAAAGTCTGAACAATCTCTCTACTACTCTGGTGAAATAAAGATCGTTGCGCTTGATATTTCAAAAGCATTTGACAGAGTTTGGCAGCAAGTTCTTTTTTCAAAAATGCGTGCTTATGGGATCGATGCGTCTCTTATTCAATGGATTAGAGACTACCTTTCTGGCCGTTCAATTCAAGTTGTTTTGGATGGTTTCAAGTCTGAAACTCACCATATAAATGCTTGCGTTCCCCAAGCTTCTGCTCTGTCTCCGACTCTCTTTCTCATTTTCATAAATGATTTTTTGTCTGCAACTTCTAATCCTATTTTTTTCCTTCGCTGATGACAGAAGCCTTAGCTTCTCATATTCATTCCAGGACTCACGTACTTGCTCTTCGGCCGTAGAAGTGGAACGGCAACATATGTAAAGCTCATTAAATTCTGACCTTGATAGTATTATAAAAAGAGTTTTATCCAATAAGGTGGATTTTAATGCCGCCAAAACGCAATGCTGTCTGCTATCCCTAAAGCAAAAACCAAACCTTAAGACGAGTTTTTTCAAAATTATGAAAAGGCATTTATTATTGACAACAGTTACGGTTATCCTAAAATCGCCTAAGGATAGCATTTTAAAAAATGCTAAGATGCACAGTGTTGCATCATCAGTTTTGTAGAGTACTAAATATTATGTAGGTACTTGCAAGTAAATTCGACCAACCAAATATTTTTTTAACATATACAAATTGCCCATTATAACGGGATATATTGGGGTAAAAATTTCCTAAAATGTGACATGTTGAATTATTTTCTATTCTCTTTGACACTCTGTAAAATCGCACATTGCTATGGTAAGCGGTTAGGACGTAATGTCCATAAAAATAATGTATATATCCACTTTTAACATTGTACCTTTGGAAAAGGGAGTAGAGGAGTCATTTGGAAAATTGGCGGAAGACCTATTTTATAATTTTTAATCCAAAAAAAATCCAATCCAAGAAAATCCCAGACACAGAGGGCCATCTTCAAAAACCTTCTCTTATAGTGGGCGTTTATAATATGTATGTACAATATTGTGATAGAATTTATAACTTTTGGATTTGTAGTTTGCGTCTCAATCAATCAATCTGTCAGGAGAAACTCTTTGAAAGGTATAAGTTGAAAAATTTCGTACAAGTCCAAAATCATAATTAAGAATTTAGGGAAAAATGTGATCAGTTATTAATTTGTCAGATTAAGGCACCCGAATGCTAAACAAACTTTGGATAACACTAGCAACCATTTAGGATTCCTAAATATACCAGAATGCTTTTAAAAAGGGCTCTGAAGATAAATTTGGAAGGCAACTTGAACCTATTCTGATATCAGATCCAAGCAAATGGAACATAAGATGCTAATTCGGATATCGAAAAATGTATTCCGCATATATGTAAAATTGTCAAATCTCTAAGTGCAACCAGTATAAGTTCCTGGGTATCCTGAAAAGGTCCCAACTAAGAATTTAACTTGTACATATAAGGTGCATTTTTTTTTTTATTTTAAAAGCTATAACTTCTATAGTGTTGTTATAAGGCCTATTTACAGAGGTTATATATTTTTCAAGATAATATTTTTACTAAGAGCTTCATTAAAGCTTTTGGAAAAAAAAATGCACAAGCTGTAGGTGTGAGGTACCTATTGATATGTACAATGCGACTATAAGGCCTGCCGACGAAGTTTGTTAATAGAAATAAGACCTTCTAAAAAGCTGTCAAACCACCCAAACATGATTCACTTAGAAAATCGGATAAATCGGAACTTATTTTCCGGCCAGATGAGATACCAACAGTCTTTTTCGGAAACAAATTTTGTGTCTAACGCTTAATCGCGACAAGTGCAACAGCACACTTAGACCATATTATTTGGTCCATTGTGATACCACAAGAGGGTGAAGGGGAGAGGAAAGAAAAAACTATGTGCCGGACATTGCTGGTGGGAACTCTATTGATACCTCCGAATTTCTTTTGAGAAAGATATCCTTATGTATCTTACCTCGTTAAGTCCAGAAAGTGGTTGAAGGAGTAACATTTTATGAAGTTAGCACCTCCTGGTGGCGGTTTGTCTTTAATTTAGGACGTAGGTTGATCGTAGCTGTATTCCCCTTCCCGCGTGGCAGAAGTGAGTGATTGAATCAATTCGCTTTGCTGCTTGACCAAGCAAAGTCAATGCATAGATTGCCTACTGGAAAAAGATGGAGCAGCAGTCCACCCGCATTTATTTCCTTTCAGAATCAGTCCACAAGACAGATTGACAGCTGAGCAGAATACGTTAGGCTCACACATATACATATAATAGAATAACGCATAACATTAAGATAGTTGACTGCCGTGGATTAAATTATGGGCCAAGGATCAAAAATCAAATCAATGTTGTTATGAACATCACTTCGACTTCTGTTTCACCAAAAGGGGAGTACCTACACTACCCCAGGGGGACGTAATACAAAGTACATCCAATATATCATGAGTCAAAATGGAATAAGCTCCAACATCAATAAAACATTTCTATGGCATAAAATTGTAACTAATCATTCTACAAAGCTACTCCTCCATAATATTATTTGGTCCTGTTTAATTTTCTACATTAGAAAAGTCCTACGACATCCTTTTTAATACGCCACCCCCAAGCAATACAGCCTTTTTAGCCAAGTTTTTTTTTTTGTTTCATAGTTACAAACTCTTAGGTTATATTTCATTTCAAAAGCTCTTCAGTGTCCTTGTTTTTATAGAAAAATTTTATAAAGAAAAAAAACCAATAAATTACACAGATGAGTTACCTGCCGTATTATTGTAAACATTGTCCTTTATTTTTTGTTTTTCTCTATAAGTAAAAGCATTCCCAATTGAATTGCAAAAACAAAAAATGACCAAACAAATTCCATATCAGTCTAAATTAAAGCCGTATTTCATTTCAGCAACCTTTTGTGAAATTAAAATGAAAAACAAATAACCAAATAACCCTGCAAGCGTCCATTTTAAGCCCACAGCGTGGGTGTATTGTACGTCCCTTTGAATAAAACTCTTGCAAAAATAAAAATCAAAACAAACATCTCGCACGTAAAAACTGATGCAGATTTCATGAAAATGAAAATCGATAGGTATCGCTCCCTAGTGAGTTCGCGTTGTAATTCCCAAATCCGCCGCGATGCAACAGAAAAAAAAGTACGACGCACTGTATCCGAGCACAGGAGCTCCTGCTCCATACCATAAGTCCCAAATTCCGGGCATCGCTCTATTTCACTATATGTATATTTTACCCGCTTATAGTAAACTTTTATTGGTAGGTATGTACACATGGATATACGCCCAGAGTGCTGTTTTAATCTTCGTAAAAGATTACAGATTTTTGTACAAATATCGTCAGTTTGCATATGCAATAATTTGTTAAGTAAAAAAAAAAAATTTAAATCCAGCCAATGAGAAAGTGGATAAATGCAGAGCATAACTCCCTTTCAATATGCAAATTACAGATCTGTCACATTATTCTTTGTCTTGAGAATAATGTTTGGATTACTGTTCGCAGAGAGATACGAAATGATGTAATGAGATACGTCGGTACTTTTGTGATATTTATAAAAGTTTTTTTTTTTATCGATTTGCCAACATTTATATACTACAGCAACTTGTTGGAGGAATATTTTTTGTTGTCTGCACGGGAAAATTCTAGAAGGACTTACTGTCAAGGATTACTGTTGGGGATTTGTATACGAAATAATATCACATTTCCATTGTCAACCCCTTAAAATTTACACAGATACTCGTAGATAGATATGAAATTTAAATGATTTCGAAAGAACTGAGATATTTCATCACATTGTTTATTCAACAACTTTTTGTTGAAAACTGCTTATTAAGTCTGGCTGGCTTTAAAGTTCATGAATGTCGTGATGATAATCCGTTCAATATATTTAAAGTATTTACTTCAGATACAATCATAGATAAGAGTTCATGCAAGAATGAATGTGAGACGTAATTAATGAAACCCAAGGGAATGAGCAGGTTGCTAGTGAGAAGTAAAGGGTGTTCCATAATTCGCATAAATGCGGGTGAATTTCCTTAATACACCTCCCAATTTCCTCTTTCAAGGCATTGGTGATCGTGGGATTGTTTGCATAGACCTTTGACTTAAAAAAACCCCAAAGAAAAAATTCCAATGGCGTTAAATCGCAAGATCAATTCTGATCGGCTCCCTGAAATTACGCCAACAAATTAAAGTGGAAAAAGAGCCCAAAAACCTCCATACAAATTTGTGGCAATTTTTCCTAAGAACAATCGGCCAAATAATTTGACACAAATGCCGCTAATTTTGGCATTTTTTCCATTTAAGAAAATTGAGAAAACGTCCAAAAAAGTGCTTTGGAAAAAACACAAAAAAAAAAACGTGAAATAAGACTCCAAACGTAATACGAAACTTTTTGGCTTTTTTTTGCAAAAATATGGCGTAATTTCCTGGTATTCTGGTGAATTTTCTTTTTTATTTTTTGGCGCTTTTGACAAAAATATTACTCCGCAATTATTTTGGTCTTTTTTCCAAAACACTTTTTGGCGTAATTTCTTTCTCTTTTGGCAGTAATTGAATTGTTTCTCTGGCTGTATGGCAGGTGGCATCGCCTTGTTGAAACAACATGTTGGTCACATCCATATCTTGTAATTTAGTCACTAAAAACTGAGTTATCATGTCGCGATAACGAACACCATTAATTGTTACTGCCTTACCAGATCAGTCGCACTTTCGAAGAAGAATGGCTCCATAATGCCTCCAGCCCAAAATCCGTACCAAACAGTCACGCGTTGTGGATGCATTTGTTTCTCAACAATTACTCGTGGGTTTTCTGAACCCCAAATGCGACAATTTTGACGATTAACGAATATAAAGATGAAAATGGGCTTCATCACTGAAGATGATTTTGTTCGAAAAATCAGCATCCACTTGTTGTTGTTCCAAAATCCTATGTACAGTAGTCTTCAGTTCTTTAGTCTATTGAACTTTGTAAGCATGAAGTTTCAAGTCTTTCGTGAGAATTCGCTGTGGAGAGCTTCTCGAAGTGCCCAATTCTTGACTACGGTGCCGAATTGATGTTTCTGGACTGTCAGCAATACTCGCATGAACTGCTTTGATGTTTTCTGTTGAACGACTTGTGACCGGACACCCAGAGTGTTTAAGATCACTAATTGATCCAGTCTTCCTGAATTTTTAAATTATTCTCTTCACAGTTGATGACGGCCATATTTTGTTCGAAAATTGCGGACTGTAGCTGACAAACCTTCATTATTTTTAAAATATTTCTCAGCAATGAAAATTGTTTCCCATAGAGATCCATTTTTACTAACCCGGATATGTCAGCTGTCACATTGGTATATTTTTTTCTGTTGTCATCACTGTATTATTAAATGGCGCAAAATTCAAATTTTGCGGACACCCTTTAGGTACCGTGTAGGTATTTGGAATGATTGAATGAACCGATTATCAAGATAGTACCTACTACTAGCCTGAAGTCTCATGCAATTTATGTCTCATGAATCATGATCATGACTTATGAGTCTCTTGTGAATTTGCTTCACGCTAGAAATCGCAATTTTGCTTGTTCACTAACTCCTTGATCCAAGTGAGTTTCTTACAATAAAAAAGGATTTAAAGTTCGTTAGCGTTCTTTTGGTGTATGTCGTTAAGTGATATAGTGCCTAAGAAACCTTTGATTTTATAAGGGCCTGATTAAGTTCTGAGATTGCAAAAAGTTTCAGTAAATTGGCCACAAAGATTATGCAAGTTGACGCCATTCGAAAGGCCATATACCCGCAATTGTGACATTTTTCATTTTGAATAGAGAATTTTGAAGCAACCTTAATTTTCTGTTCTTATTATTTAAAACAAAAATGCTAAAAACAGATAATTTTTTATGATCTGATCTGGGATTGAATTTACTATAGGTTCTTCTTTATGTTGATGAAATTTCCCACGGAATATCACTGGAGCCGAATTTTATTCCTTTTCCTATGCGATGGTTTTTGCCCAAAAAATTTCCACGAATCGGTAAGTAAGTTTCCCACTTGCCAAGACTGGACATGGGCAGCATTGAGAAATATTTTTTGACCCGTCGGTCGTAACTTGTTTAGCCCTTTTCTTTACAAAAAAAAATCTTCAAGAGCACTTCGGTCTACTCTACTGCCTGAATCCCTAATAGTAATGATCACATCTGGGATTCAACTTTGTCTTGTAGTTTTGGAATCATGTGACAAACAGCTCCTGCGAAATATTTCAAATAATTAATTTTGGTGAGGAGATGAACTGTCTTGTGATTGAAAGCATTACTTTCAGTCCCACGGCCACAAACATGGGGTTATGGGGATGAAAAGTCATGTCAAGATAAAGAGTAGCCAAATGAGAGATAAACCCATAGTGGTAAACAAACGATAGTGAAGCACATAAATATTGCGTAAAACAAACCAATACAAATTGATTGAATGAATGAGATGAGAATGAATGAATGAGAATGCATTTTCGATGCAATCTACCCTTCCGCATTTAAAATAAAACTGTCTCGTTTAGAGATGACTTTCATTCCAAAATGATTCTTCATGGACAATGAATAGGGTATACCACAAACTCAAAGCAGAAAAGGAAATGCATGCGCCTACAGGCTGGCTGCAGAGTCTCCACATTACATATAAATACATCTAAAAGTTCCGATGACGATGATTCGAAGGTTTTGATGCCATTACTTTTGGTTTAGAACTGTTACAGACTAGATCAAAATTCGTAAAATATGTAAGGTTAGCCTAATCGCCAAAACTCGTCGACTACATTGGCCCCACCATACTGTGCTGCAGAAAACAGGATCTTTGAGTCGCACTTAACCTACAGGTTCGAAATGATGAAGAAAACTGAAACTACATTTTATAAAAACGCACGTCTCCTGCGAGGTTTTTTTTAAGAATTGAAGAATACGAAGATTTGTAGTTCCCTTCGAATTGGGATTCAAAATTATAGAAACCAATGTAAGACCGTTTACGATGTTTTACTCTCTGACCTTCAGATCTGTATTTTGAGGCTCTTTCTATTAGATAACACTTTCGACTGCATAGGAAATTGAACAAAACAACAATACCTACAACCGTCGTCGTACCGTTTAATTGATCAATTAAAAAACTAGTCCAACGGCAACACATACACGACACACCATTCATCTCCATTGGGATATCATCTCCAAAGGGCGTTACGCCTTATGCAACTTATATAGAGGATACAACTGCTCATTTGTAACCCAATAACATAGATACATTTACAATTTAAATGAGAAAATGATTTATCGCTCCAAGATTCAAGACCACACTACCCGTGAGAACAAAATCTTATATAACCCAACAAAGCTTGTGTGTGTGGTTTGATATTATTTTAAAACCTCAACTTAATATGTAGCAATTCACGTCACCGCATATACAATATATCACTTTTATTATTATAAAAACAAAAAAAAAACAATAATCTGTATCTATAGATGCAGATAGTAATAGTTACTTTACCATTCATTGTGAAATAAGATACAACCACTGTTAACAACAAAATTTCCGCTGATTTGTTTTTTATTGACACTTTTTTGTTTATCACTTTCACTTCGACTCTCTTTCCACTGTGGTTACTGTTACATAAAACGATTAACCGCTATAGTATCGTACAATCCTCTCCGCAACAAGTATCGATCTGAACTGAGTTTAGATATTTTGTATCTTGCAATTAAGATTCGATACTACTTCGTTTGAGAACACCACCACCACACTCGGCTACCTCCTAATCACTTTGGTATGCCAAACGTTAAAAAAAAATGTAAACAAAAATTAATAAGCAAACAAATTCAAATTCACTTAACGTGCGCGCCCCGGCTCCTGTTGTATCTGAGCGGACAAGTTTCACTTGTTTTTCTGTATGGAAAAGTCGTTAGCACTTGTAAATTGTGAGTGCAACCCATACCAGTGAAACCAAAGACGACGACGCGCAAACTTAGTGCAATTTAATATGCGCGAGCACAACCGAGAACTGATAGATATGCGCACTTCACTTGAGAGGCTATGAGATACTCGTGCACCGGCCCAAGTTGGCGCGATGTCGTCTGCTTCGGCATGGCATGGCGATGGCTCCGCCAAGATGTTGGAGTGGAGTGTGGAGCCTCCCTCCAACGTTTCGGATGCAAATGTTGGTTACATGCTGAGGAATCTCTGCTATCACTATCGCGCTCTCTGTCACATTCTGTCGGGGAAATCCCAGCTAATTGCAAGTGAATGACGCGACAAACAGGTGGTAGGGGGGGACAAGCGGCTAGCCCGTGAAAATTCTGGCCCACAAATCAGTTGTTACTGTTTAATTGCACATGGTTCCGTGGAAAGTGGAAGATGGCCAAGTGCGTTAACGACGACGATCAGAGCCAATTTGAGCTCAGCTCGCGGGATTATCGCGCCGTACGTGAGTCTATCGTGTACACACATGGGCAATTGGGCATTGGCCAGGTGAAATTATCTTTTTATCGCTTTTATGGTAAATATGCGAGCGCTGTGAATACGGGACACAGCTGGAGCTGGAGGTTTATGCGCATTTTTACTTTTGCAGTCTTTATGTCTCGTGTGGCTCAATGTGAATGAACGTTGTAAAACGAACGACGAGGGGACATTAACGAGCGCGGGCAATTGAGTTCTTTAAGTGGTCTGGTCTTCCTTTCCTGGTCTAATGAAATTGAGAAAGTTGTTGAGCATATTGACCGCGAAGAGAGCAATGAACATTAATCTCTCTTTTTATGAAGTTGATTTTTGTTATGAATTATGTCGGCTGTAAACGATGAGTTACAAGGTGAAAGATGTCAAGCCGTCTTCCTAACAGTAGGTTGAGGAAGCTTTGATAGTAGCATATAACTTGATAGATATCTTGCTTCGTTTTTGCGGATGTCAGTTTTATGATCGAAAATTAGGATAAAATAATGGATGGCTAAGATTTATGACGAATGATTGACACTTTCAATCTGTAACAAAAAATTACAGACATTACAAACAATAGGCTAATTGCCTTTTTTTGTCGAATCTTTGCCAAATTAAAAATCAACAATTTAAAAAAAGATATGAATCGCTTCTTGTGTTTTGTTGATCGAATCTGAGTTGAAGCTGCAGGCATAAAACGATGAAAGTAGAACATTTTCAATCGCAAATTGGCTATTAAATGAATAGAATTGCCATTGAAATTAGGGTGAAACTATAAACAACATTCATTCATGCGAAAGGGGGTGGTATACCTGCCTAAAGATTCGCCTATCCTGTGCCTAAGTGTGTTGATCCTTATGGCTCTAAAGACAAAAGGGACAAAAATTGTAGCATACGCAGTCGACATTGTAATCCTAATAAGTGGAAGGTACCTCCCCACTATTAGCGAACTCATGGAATCGGCTCTAAAGGAATTATCCTCGTGGCAGGACCAAAGGGTCTCAGAGTTAATCCAAGCAAAACCGAAACTGTCCTATTTACTAGGAGAAGAAAAATTGAGAAATTCGATCTGCCGAAGCTGAACGGAATTCGTCTGAAACTTTCCTCAGAAGCTAAGTATCTGGGCATCATCAGAAGAAAGACCAAAGAAAGAACTATGTGCCTTCTACACATGCAAGAAAACCGTTGGTAAACGCTGGGGTATGCGACCTTATATAATCCATTGGATGTATACAGCAATTATAAGACCCATACTTACTTACGGGTCCATTGTATGGTGGAAGGCAATAGAAAAGACAACCTATCTCAATAACCTATTCATATTCAAGGTACAGAAATTGGCATGCATCGGCATAACGGGAGCAATGAGATCAACACCTCAAGCCGGGCTGGAGATGATTCCAAATCTTCCACTCCTAAGTGAATACATTTGCAGTATGGCAGCCAAGGGAGCCCTCCGCCTAAAGGAGACAAAAACCTGGAAGCGCAGCTGCTATGGGCACGGCTACATAATTCAAGAATACTTGAGTATTGATCTGGACAGAAAAACGGACTACATGATTCCGTACCAGAAATTCAACAAAAACTACTCTGCCTATATACCCCAAAGACGGGATTGAATTACTAACACGCACGCAAGCTTTGAAGATATACAAATCTACACTGACGGGTCAAAAATGGAAGTAGGCACAGGAGCCGGAGTAATTCTGCGAGTTCTTAGGTATAAGTGACTCGTATAAACTCCCAGATGAATGCAGTGTCTTCCAAGCTGAAATAGTCGCCATCGACAAGGCAGCAAGTACCATATCTACAAAGAATCTCGACCCTTCTAAGATTACAATCTTCGTAGACAGTCAGGCGTCCATTAAAGCACTAGACAGCGCAACTATTAAAGTAAAGACAGTCAGGGACTTTCAAAGAGCCCTAAACAAAATAGGCGAGAAACACAAGGTCACTCTCTGCTGGTTTCCCGGACATAGTGACATTGATGGAAATGAAAAAGCAGACGAGCTAGCAAGAACTGGGTCGGAGGCGGAGCTTGATGCAGTAAATATCATTGCATCAATAGCTATCTCAATTAGTGTAGCAAAAAGAAATATTGACCAAAAATCAAGGGAAAAAATTAACACCACCTGGTCTAACAGACACTGACTGTGTTATATCCCGTAGCCTTTAGCCAAGAATCGATGAAAAAAGAACAAGATGTATTCTGAAAATTAATAAACGAGATATTTGAATCTTAACGGGTGTACTGACAGGCCATTGAACCATTGGTACCATGGCCACAAGGTACCATGGCCACAAGAGTGGGCATCAACTCACTAGACTACTGCAGGAGCTGTCAAGACATAGAAGACACGGAGACCATCAAGCATCGGCTCTGCGAATGCCCAAACCTCCAAACTAGTCCACTCCGATATCTGGGAGACATACTTTTCGGAGACCTAGAGGACATAGTGCAGGTACCATTGACGGACACAATCAGGTTTGTCAAAAGTACGGGGTGGTTTACCTAGTAGACCAACTCCGCCAAGGAACAACTCCAAGAAATCAGGTAAAGTGTTTATGCATGTTTTTTTGTGTTGTCCAATCAAATTAAAAATTCTATCCATTACCAAAATTGAGGGATCACAATGGACCAAAAGGCCCCCGTGGTAGCACAGCACTTTTAAAGATGTGCACTTCCCTCAAACCTAACCTAACCTCACCTAACCTTCCTTGTTCAACACACTGTATGTTCACTTTCTCAAGTGCAATACTGGAAATCGGAAGCACTTAGTATTGTCTGAGTTTCTAATTAAGCAAAGTTATTTGTCAACACGATAAGCGAAGAATTAGCTTAAGTGAATCACAAATTCTTGTGATTTCATTAAGCAAACGATAAGGATTAGATATAGCTGATAAATATATTGTTGACTTCATGTTTGAGAAGCATCTTCTATTCGATCCAATCAAACAGATGACGAACGAGGCCAACAACAATTTACTCAGTCCATTCGTCTTCTCATGAATGATTTTCTCTGCAATTTGATATCGTAGATTAAATTTCCCATTTCTATCTATAGGAAGGGGGTGGGGAGATACAGATAATAATTGTCATGGGAATTACCTCAATCATCAGTTCCATCACCGAAGGGATTTCCATTTTCATCGATGGTCATTGTCTTGTAATGTAACGATAAACATGACAGCATGGCAATTGCTTTATGAAGCTCATGCCTTGCGAGGGCGAAGATGAAGAGTGGAATTATTCTATTGAAAGATCATAATCGTTGTATCTGTCATAATACTCTTGTAGATGTACATTCAATTCATCGATGTAGTGGAGGTCAACAAGAATGATGGTCGGCAGTTTGTTTTGTACTTTCTATAGTTACATTGAAATGTAATCTTTGGTTTTTGATGCATGCGTGAGAAAGTGCATTTTGATTTGAAGCCGATTACATTTCAAAATAGCTATGAGAAGATAGACAAATTAAAGTCAATTCAAGAACTGAGACCAAATGAAAACCGATTGAAATTTTTTACTTGTACCCTCTGTGTAAATTTGGTATAAAATATCAACCTTCTTGCTCATTAAAATAAGGCTCAAATGAAGTATATGAAAAAATGGGCGTAATAGGTCCTATGTAGGACCTTAACTATAGTCAATCATAATATTATTACGGTGTCAAAAATGGTGGAAAAATGACTTCCAAACGTTTGAAATGGGTCATTGGTCATTATTATGGTCACCATATGCAATTTCATGTAATCAAATTTTGCCTCAAGCTGGATTACTCTATCGCAATTCCAGTATAGTTCTCGCGTTTGGCCTTCCCTTCTTACAGCCATCAGTGTATAAGAGTTTTATATTATTGATAAGAGTATAGAATGGACCTACAATTTAATGGCATGTCTGATTCTACGATGATGGTCTGAAATAAGAAGCTTTCTCTGGCAAGTGACACTCTCGGATGTGGCTTGGCTATTGAGGCACGGGGAAAAATTCGCTAATTCTGAATATTTTTTAAATACAGAAATTCAAGCTCACAAAAATATATATGTGAGCTTGTATAAAAATTAATGAATTCAACCGAATACTAAGGGCCAGTTTCAAGACTAGCTGATAAAGTCTGGGATAGACTATCCAGAACTTATCTGTCAGCTAAAGTTCAATTTTTGGTTTCAAAGGTTTCAGATAGTGATATCTGACAGATATAGTCTCGAATAGAGTATCAGCCGGTTCAAGTGGCTGTTAAATCCTATATCCGGAAGATAAAAAAAATATTTATTTGAAGTGGCTGGAAAAAATATAGTTTTAGAGCATTTTTTCGTTGACAAGCGTAGATTGCCCCGTAGGATCAGAGTATTTCCAAGGCCCAAAGCGACTTTAAAAGGACGTTGGTGATGGGGTGGAGGTGGCTGTCGGCGGCTTTAGTCGCCAGTCAACCATGACAGAAAGGCTGTATTGATGAAAAACGAACTAAGAACTACCCAAAAACTCTTAGTTAGAGTGAGAGAGATAAGAATGGATATCTACTCCCCCACTTCTCCTACTTCTATTCTATTTCTTATCCTAACCTTTACTCCTTTCCCCTGGGCTGGACGAAGGTGTCATACGACCCGTGCTGATAATCAGCCTGGCTGGTTCAATGAATAGCTCAGCCACAAACGGAGTATCCGGATACCTGCTCCAGCTCCTCTGTTAGAATTCTTTGGATTTTTGGTGTTTCAATTTTTTCTTCCGTTAATTTTTCAAAGGTCTTTTTTCTTTTGGTTTACTTAAAACAACAAAAAATATTAGAAAACACGACATAAAAAAAAAAAAAAAAAAATACAAAACAAATGACATGTGTATCGAAACAAACTTAGCGGCTGTTTTGTCCGCAAGTTAGTTTATCAGAGACTTTGACTTTATCCGGAACCTTTGAAACTGGCCCTAAATTTGTTATGAATTACTTTAAATGAAATGTGTGCTTTTTATTTAGAAAAGTTGTTCTAAATTCATTTTATTTCAGAAAAAGTCGGGGGTACACGCACCTTGTTTTTAAAGTAGGTATCATGAAAGTTGTTGATACCGAGATCTTTACGAAAATGTCAATCTGTGTCATTTGTTAAATTAAAAAACGATAGAAAAAGTTAGATAGCAGAAGTTTTGGAAAGTTGATGTCTAAGTGGTTGTCAAGTGTAGGGGTACTGTATGGTCATGAGCATTAGCTGCCTGTCTTGTGTGGCGCCCAAAAGTTGCATTTCGAGGGATAATGTCTTTGAGTTCCTCGGAACATCTACCATGGAAGTACCTATAGAACATAAAGAATATATAGAGTGACACTGCTAAAGCTACTAGCGACCAACTTCGGTGCAAATGTGCTGCATGTCACCAGCAATATCTATATAAAGTACAATCGAGTCATTCGCGCCAATCGTGTCAATCATATCACTATGTCATGCTGTTGTAAGCTTGACAAAGCGAGAATGTCATAGATTTTCGCAGACAATGACAGGCGCATGACCGCACGATTGACACTGTGTGATTGAGTGTCAATCGGTGTTAGGACGTTCACGTATAGATGACGATCTGATGAGTTAGGTTTTGTGACGGAAGTATGTCAAAAATTGACATGTTTCGTGACATGACGTGTAATCGTAGCTTTTGTATGAATGTGGGTATGCAGAAGTGGTAATTAATTGCTCTTCTATATGCAGTTTTTTTTGGCTTTAGGAATGGAATTAAGGTAACACAAATAGAAACTTCTGTAGAGTCACGATTAGATACCTACACATTTGTCTAGTTGTTATGATTTTTCAGGTAATCTGTGACAGTAAATACAGCCACTTAACTTTTAGACACCGTAGCGCGTAAATGGACAAAATTGTAAGACCCTATTTCTAAAGTTAGTTTTGCATAGTAGAATATACCTATATATTACACCTTCCCCCCACTAAACCCATCAGCCAATATTATTTACTAACTTGATCTCCGTATTCCGCAAACAATCGGTATGGCCGCCTCTATCGCATGCTGATTAGCCAAATATGCATTCCGTTGATCCGGTGACGGTGTATACGGCAAACCTTGTGCATTCGTCCGAATAATAATATTACTCTTAGGTCCTGCCGCACTAGCACCAATATCACAATTACCACCACTCGCGCCACTAGTACTGTCACGCTCGCGACTGATCCACAAAATTTTACCACAATTCCCAATATCACAATCATCATAACCACTGCCGCGACTATCGCGTCTCCGAGTTGCCGGTGCCGTTGTCATAAATTCATTACCACCTCCATCGCGGTCCGAATAATTGTAACCACCAATGGTACCGGCACCGGTATTACCATCCGCAGTCAAAAGATTGCTGCAACTTCGATGATGCATTGGTCTCTGATTGCTACGGTGATGCTGCTGCTGCACCAGCTGCTTCTGATGCTGTGTCTGCTGGGGGACCGGTTGTGCTACAACCGCACTCCTCCGATGCAGTGTGCCCATGCTGCGACTGTGGCTCATTGAGCCATTTACAACTCCATTACGATTCTGATAAATTTGCGTATTGTTATTGGCATCCAATGGATACTTGCCGCTGTGCCAATAGCTTTTGCCACCCGTATCAATGCCACTCTCGTTACCGGCATCAGTGTTTCCGCCCCCACCACCACCACCCTCATCGTAGTACTCCTGATATGGATTGTGGTAGTACGACGCCGGGATGTAGTCCGAATTTGGGAAACTTTTTCGATGCATTTCGTACAAATAACCGAACTACGAGTATGCTATATGTACGACACGATTTTTGTGACCGACCGCACTGATTTCTCAACCTACATTGACGCGATGGCGTGGAAAGAAAGTTAACAACTGAGCTGTCGTATATAGTTTTTTTCTGTTGTATCTACTTCTTCGTCTTCGCTGGGATGGTGAAGTTCTTAACTTCCGCGGAGAATTTGTTGGCAACTAGATAATGCGACTTGGTTTGCGGTTAACACACGGAAACAGTTGGTATCTTGTAACGATGCGGTGCGGCACTTCTTCGTCAAAACAAACAAACAAACAATCAGAATCTATCCCAGGGAAAGACCGTTCAAATGTTGCCACTTCTTCGTGGCCAGTTAAGCCAATTAGCGGTGTACACATATAGAGACGGGCTAATTGGATTATTTGGCAGCGAGAACAACAACAACAGCAGCACTGTACCGCTGGAGGGCGAATGAATTCCGCGCACGGGTAAAATATTTACGCAAGCAAATCAAACATCAACCCTTCCAAGGGAAGGTTCTTTCGAGATACATATTTTGTAAATTTTTTCAAGTTCAAAGGAAGGGATTATTTTTATTAGTTTTATTTTTGCAAAAAGTTGTTTTGACGACTTTCGAGCGGTTTTAAGCCGAACGAACAATAGGCGCGTCGCAATTACTAACTAACGTTCATAACAAAAGTGGCGAAAGTACTAAACAGCCATTGAAGGGGTTGCACGACATCAAGTATACCACCGGAGGGTTGAAACTGCACAATAGTGACGAAAGTATAACTAAAATGCTTTGTGCCATGGTAACGGGTTTGTTGTGAAATTCAGTCGAAACCGGGTATAGCAAAGTGTGGTTTCTGTGGGGTGGTTTCGTTTGACTGTGGTTTTGCACCGAGAGTGAGAGTTTTTGGTTTCCTAAGGGTTGCTCGCGGAGACTATTTTATGCTTTGTCGTTCTATTTTGGTACCGCTACTTAGTATTAATAAAACAACAAAGAACAAGCAACAAATGACATAGTTTTAGTGAGTTATGGACTTGGCTATATAAATCGCTGTCCTATACGTAACAGAAATTACCTAAATGTGGTTGTATAAAGGAATCAGCATGGAATAAGGGCAATGGCGTTGTTTTGATTATAAATTAAATTTAAATTATATGACGAGAAGGCGATGTAAAATGAGAATGCATTCAAAGTGGAGCACAGAAGACCGGACAAGTGGGACGTTGCTGCAGCTTGCAGGTAAACTGACACAAAGCACCGCGAATTGGAGACGAGCCCTTTAGTGACCGAATAATGGCGGTCAGATTTAGGATAATGGGTGTCGAAAGAAATGTCCGGCTATGCAACGCGCGTGTTGTGACGTTTGCGAAGAGGAATAGGGGTTGGTTTTGATTTTGAGTGTACCACTGGAAATGGTAGTGCCCTGTTCGACTTATCGTAGTAGAAGTTATATTTTTAAAAGGAAATTCAGAGGCAAATGCAACCGTTTACAAGAAACTATATGATGCAATTTTATTCTTCGGTAAGGGCGTTGGGCTAATGAACGAGTTCAACCTTCAGCAAATGAAATAATACCAAAAGATTATTTCCGAATGACTGAAAAACATTCGAGACTATTGTCCTGAGAAAACTTCTTAGTTCAGAAGTCTCTAAGTATTAAATTATATTTTATTTTCAGTTGCATCACAAAGAGTACTCATACAGACAATTAGTTGTAAAAAACCAGACTAAGACATAGCACATCTAAGACGGAAGAAGGTGGGAAGGTGCTCAAAATTTCTTTTTTAATCCAAGCTCGATGGGAATATCACTGACTATCACTACGAACACCATGCGCTACCACAATGCGGAGTGCTTCACTACAGATTTTAGTTCCCATCTTGGAACTATTCTTTATTTAGTAAAGGATATTCCAAAAAAAAAGAGGTCAACTAAGTGGACCGCATGGCTTTCTAAGATTTTGTCAACAGTCACGTCTGAACTTTGACAGCCTATAGTCGTTAACATAGTTGTCACATTCACAGACAGACAAAAATGGAGGAATCTCCCAAGAGTATCATATTTTCAAATATTGTTGCTGAAATTAGGTAGACGTTTGAAAGATTTACGGATTTCTTTCCTTTTGATTCGAGTACGACAATCCACTAGTGACCATACCTCGATCCAGCATTTCAAGTCGCAGTTCATGTTAAAATGTTAAAATGTTAGAATGCATAATGACCACCAGCTTCATGTAGACGACTTTATCGACTTTAGACACATAGAAGAAGCCGGGGACGTCTCGATCTCGCTTCAATCAGTGGTACGAAAACTGGATCCCAGCTAGATTTAGCCTAGTGAGTCTTTGAATACAATATTCACCTTAATTCACACGCAGATTTGGGATCTCACCTCAAAAGAAGCTGTTTGCTTGAAGCCACGTCTGAAAAGGTGTGCATGATATAACCTTTTTTCTTTCTAATGTAGTCTTTAAAATCCAATAAGTCCCCAGGACGGTCGAGTAAATCCCCATTTAGCATCGTGGGCTTCCCTACTAATACTAGGTTGATTGGCTATCCAAATTTCTACAAGACATAGGTAAGTGCTATACTTCTACCTGTTCAATGGACGATTCAACTTTACTCCGATCTTGGTTATGGTTATTGGCGACTTTGCAAGCGGCGCATAGTCAAAATGAATCCTGATGGATAAGAATATTTGAGTTCCAGACAACCATTAAAGCACATAAATGAACCCGTAGATACATATATACACTTAACTGCAAATAAACCGGGCCACCCGCTACGTTCGAATTGAACTCTGATTCGATTTTCTTCAAAAGTATAAAACGTACAACTAAAAAAGTGGTACCTATCGAGTTCAACATGCAATGCACTTTCTGTATGGACGAAGTACAGCTGCTCAAAATTGAGTATTTCACGTAATCGGAGCACAACCACTTCTGTTCTATTTACAACTAAGACCTTTAGAACAAGACTCATATGGTAGACTTCCATATGGTCTTATCGCGATATTAAAGCTGAATCTTTCAAAAACGGAACTCAACCTTTTCGGGTGTCAAAGATTTATTTTAAAACCGCATGCTTATAAAACCGCGGCTTTATAAAGTCACCTTCTCATAAGTAGGTATATACCAAAGTCCTGGAAGGATTGTCGTGGATTTCACGAATCACGAGGCAAGGGGTTCATTACCAGACAAATGCTGAGTCTTGAGAAACTTCAACATATTTATCTTAAATTTTGTCAGAGATGTAAGCTTAACTAGAGTTGCATTTGGGGAAAACTAACAGAAAGAAGAAAAGGTTGGCCTTAAACACAATGAGCTTTTTATTTTCTTTGTCGGAGGTTGCTCTTATCCGTTGGAGCACTCAGACACAACTACTGGTCCATCGCACTACCAAACACACACATTACTTTACTGTACTTAGTTTTCCCGTCTTTCGAAAAAGATGAGAAGGAGCTTCAGTGATGAAGACCTTAGGCTTAGATGTTCGGCATTCACCACGTCAGCCCCAAAGATCCGCCACCTGATGCGAGCAAAGGCAGGACAGATACAGAGGAAGTGTTCCGCTGTATCGTGACCTCTGCACAAGCAAGACAGATGGTGGTATCAATGGATGACCTAACCACCGATGCAGGCAGACCCAACGCAGGTCCTGAGGGAGCTTCTTAGGAACCCAGCCTGGCAAGCTCATCAGCGATCTCATTTCCCTGGATACCACTGTGCTTAGCCTTCCGACCAAGTTCAGAGAAAGCTTGAGTTCGAGCACTAACTTGGACGAGGTAAGAGGGTTAAGCAACGCTTTTATCAGCTTAGATATCACTGCAAACGCATGTTCTAGCCCACTACCTGTTTGTCACAATATAGCCATAAGGATAGCGAGAATCTCCGCTTGAAAGACATACGCATGGTTACCTAAGCGGTAGTGTAGTCTAATTTTCTCGCTTTCCACGAAGACTCCAGAACGAGACCCGTGTCCGGTCTTCTTTCCCTGGCTCAAAGTCTGTCCGAAGCCATTCCGTTGCCTGAGGAAAGTTGAGGTGGTAGTTTTGTCGCAGTAGGATTTCTGGTGTCATTGCGTCAGACGGCATATCCATAAGACAGGGGTCAAAGGATAATTCTCGCGCAAGTTGTTTAAAATTCCAATGCGCGTGGTACCAAAAGCCACCTGTCTTTAATCGAGAGATGGTTTTCAGCGTACACCTGGTGATAAAAAAAATATCAAGGGACAATGAGCGTTATTTAAAAATAAGCTTCTTAAGCTTTATAGTAAAGTGTGCTATTAATCAATTTGACTTTTACAGGAGAACAATAACATCCTTTGGTTTAAAATAATGCAGCGCTTATATACAAAATGTGTGCCACTGCTCGGTACTTATAGCTATTTTTAGTCTTAAATTTGATGATGATCTGTCGGGGGTCGTGTGTTATGACCGGACACTGCATCATTGGAAACATGGCTAAAAGGCATAAAGTGTTTATAAACGACATCTGCAGAAGCTGCAGTTGTGAAGAGGAAGAAGGTCGCTTATCTTGCATGGGAGAACGGTTTCTCTGATTCTCTGGATGATCTTGCAATGATACCTCTACCTAATACACACACTTTAGCCTACCGAGAAGATTCATTAACAGATCCAATGGTCTTGTTACTTGCCTCAATATGATTTCGGATGGGTGAAAATTGCACACGGTATACAAATGAACATATTTTCATAGAAAAAGCCCTATCTCGGCTTTTCTAAAGCCTTATTTCGGGTGGGGCATATACTTTTCTGAAATATAAATATCACAAATATACCTACCCATACCTATTTGAAATAAATTTCCTTTGCAGTTTATTATTATCTAAAAATTTCGCCACCATACTGCTTTTATTGGTAATTTAATCTTCTGTAGTAGTTAGGGTGGAGCGAGTGTGTCATCCATACAGATACATATTCAAAAAGTACAGTACGTTTCTTTCGCATATTTACCAATTAAGCTACTGAGCAGAGCATGCCATTAAGTCGCCTTATTAATATTGAAGGTGTGTACCTTAATAATTCGTGACACCGCAACGCCAAAGTACCTACGTGAGGATATTCTGTTTTTCTTATGCCTAATGCCATTTATTGAAGTTCTTCAATTCATGTCAATGGAATTTTCTGGCACTTGCCGAGATTATTGGTCATAGATCCCGCAGTAAGTACCTATACTTGTCCCAAATTCATGTAAGTATCAAAATTCCATTCCTACATTGTAATGTCGATCTTCTTAGATGTGATGTCACCTGTTGAGTGTGAGTCTGAGTTTTATTTTTCCCTTCTCTCTGTTCCATGTAAACGCGAATTGAGATTACAATCAATATAGCACGACTTGATGGGAACAACCCGTATTCGCAACAATAACAAAGTCGTTTCCATAAATAAGTATATATCGCACAAGCTCAATAAATTAATTTTAGCTAACTCAACCTAGTTACGCGGCAGGAAAAGTTATATCAATACAAACACGTTCTATCTAATACACACACTTTATCCTTTTTATCATAATTGGTAAGAGTAAGCTGTAGCCATGATGTAGGTATACCATAAACTTGGACCCTCTTGTTTTAGTAAGATATTCTCAATTCACTCACCTAGATTGCTAAATCCATTTGAATTTAAAGCTACACCTTTAGTTGGTGGCGCCGGTGGTATGGGCGGTACTTCGTCGGAGTCTAAACATGTATAAGACAAAAAAAAAAAAAGAACAAAAAAAGCAGAAAAACAAAAATATTTATGTAATGTCGTGAAATTTCTGTGATGTATATGTATGTATATGTCACGAGCTGAGGTCGAAGGATTCCCAATTACGAATGCATTTCTACGGTTAAACCAAACCAAGCGGAAGTAAAATGATGTCACTGGCGATGGAAGCATTTTATTAGAGCACAGTCCTTTCGCCCTCAAGCTCTGGGTGTATATGGCAGACAACAAATTATGGCATGTTTCCTATGCGAATATGTTGTTTTTGTTATTGTTTTGTGAGTAGTTAATAAATTAGTTCAAACATGAATTAAGAAGAAAAACAAAAGCAAAAATTTATGAAGCGAAAAAAAGCTGTAGGTATATGTAGTTTGAAAAATGGAGGTATAGGTAATGAAAAGGACTAAAATTGTCGAATGAAAACTAAACGTATGGGGTACATACTGTAACAATCAAAGTTGTTGTAAGTTGCAACGGTTTCATGACGGATACAAAATGGGGTTTATTGACAGTGTGGCTTACTATTAATGAGGAAGTAATGCACTAGTTTTGGTTTATTATTAGTGTACCTACCATCTTAATTTAAAACATTACTGAAAAACTGCCGATCAACAATTTTTAGTTACGAATTTCTAGTTCTGTAAGTTTAAGATTTGTTGAAATTTCTATTTTGAACTGTTGATAAGATACGTAAAATTGTCGTTTTTGAGATACTACTTCCTTTGTAACATTTAAGGACCATTCACATGAGAGCGAACAAACGAATTGATGAAATGCGAACAAATCACTTTTTATGCATTTATAAACAGAAAAATGCACATTTTATTACTCCAAGAGGAGGACGATTAATTATTCCATCAAAATTATATTAGGAAAACAAGTTTATAAACCGTTTACATAACGAAGTTTCGAATTCCAAACTTTTTGCCACGAACGCAACCACCCTTGGCGCGAATTGTCAAAGTTTATTCGCAATCCACATCATTTAATTCGCGTTCCACAAACTAGCGAATAAAACATGAGCTTAACCTCAAACTAGAGATTGCGGGTAGAAACTGAAACGCGAACTGCCGCGACCTAGAAAAGTGTTCATGTGAACGGACTGTCAAAACTTGCGAATATTCGTTCGTAGGTAGTTGGTCGCTCTCATGTGAATTGTCCTTTATTGTCTACCGATTTTCAAAGCTATGTATTTCCAACGAGCATTTTTTTTTTTAAATATTAAGAATAATTTAATGTTGCACAGAATTAAACAATATCAAATACGCTGACAGTTGACATTTCAAAGTGTCAAAGTTTCACAGAAATTACAAATATACAGCCTTATTTATAAACTTTATACATGTTATTATATAGAGAATGTATAAAGTTTATAAATAAGGCTGTATATTTGTAATTTCTGTGAAACTTTGACACTTCGAAATGTCAACTGACAGCGTATTGAGGTAGGAATTTCTTGACTATGAGAATGAAGGCGTTCAAAAATCTATTTCAGTAAGTGTGGCAGCTATCTAACTACATGTTGCTGAGTTTTCATTGAGCCGAACGTCACGTGAACAGTTTTCTCAGTTGTTGACGTTTATGTCTGAAATACCGAGAAATCAAGTCAAGAATTTCTCGACTTACTACTAAGTTGACATCTATTTGTGCAAGCCAACATGTGTCCGCAGAATTAAGTTTTGACATTTCTATTGAGTCATCGGAGAACATGCGAGAGCGCTGTTTGACATTTCGATTGCCCTGACGTGTAGAGCACTAATCAGAAACCGAGAACCCAGAAGACAAAAAAAAAAATACAATTGTCAATAAGTGACATACCGACAATTCAAGTTAGTTCTTAAGACTTAAGACTACTAGATTCTTGAATGCGACCTATTTCTTTAACGTCAACCATAAAAGTGATCATTGGCCGCGTTTCATTAATCGCTAGACGTCTAGCACATAATATCCACAATGGAGCAAAGCTATAGCTCTAGCGTCAGTGGAACAGAAGTGACAGATCGCTGTGCTTGGGTTTGAGAAAAGAATGTTTTCCAAATTTTATTGACGTCAATTCGTCACTTTATTAACAATTTTTCAAATTAGTTTACTTTTAATCTCGATTGAATGTAAAAGGAAATTTTGCGCTAGATTGAGAAATGCTTCGTTTGTGCTACACAATGACATGATTGTCGCGATCATTTAGTTGTCATTTATTGGTCAATGGATTGCGGCCATTGTAAGCAATCTAAAAATTATTGGAGTGACAAGCCAAGTAGATTGGACGTATCGCACAGTATAAGTTTGGCTTACTTTACCAAAGCTCTCTTCTGGGGTATTCACGGTGAGATGGAAAAAATATACTGACTACAAATCATCTGTCAAAAAATAAAGTCACAGCTCAATCTATTAGTATTTGCATCTGACATACAGTAGGGAGTGACACAATAGGCCTGATATTTTAAAAAGGTTGTTGTTTATCTAACTGCACCATCTGAAAATCAAACTAGAGAAATCCCATTTTTTAAAGCGGTTTTGACATCCTAAACTTTTATTATCACAAAAGTCGACTTCTCAGCCGAGAAGTGCTAAAACATTCTTCATCCTCATTCTCATCTCCTCTGTCTGAAAAAATAAATGCATATCGAAGGGGGGTGCTGAAAAACCACACACTGTGCAAAAGATTCATGTGTCAAACCTTTAAATTTGACAGCTGACGTCTTCTTCGCCCCACTTGATGGGGTCTTCATTCGAGCGTCATCTGCCGAATCGGGAACGTAGCGTGCCTTAGGACGATGAATTGACGGATCGAATTTCTGATTTGCAAAAAAGTCATAGCGTGGCTTTAGTATGCCCGTAACAGGAGCCGACTTTGGCTTAGTCTTAGGCGGTGATATCGAACGGGACCGATAAATTCTCTCATGACGTCGTACTTCTTTAATTGGCAGCGAAACTGACTTTTCCAACTTTACATGCTGCAGCAGTGGTGGGGGCGAACGCAGGTCATTGTCCAGCGGTTTGGGGTACTTGTGAGCTATCCAACTGGCAGTCAGGTGAGCAGAGATATCCCTAAGTTCCGGACTTGAGGTGCCCAAATGGGGTGATTCCCGATCCGGTGAAGTCTCAAATAAGCAACGAATGCGTTCCACTTCACCAGCGTGAAGTGTTGCCTGTTGACGTGAGGCACTCGGACTGGGAGTGCGCGATTTCATCATCTCCTGTTTCAGTGAAGCCGTCTTGCTGATGATGTCGATATGAGGCATCAGGCGATCATCCTTGCGCAGCGGGTTACGTTGAATTGGGGACCCCGGTTTACGAAGACGACTACGCCCCCGGCTGTAGTAGTTTCGTGTCTCAAATTTGTGGGTGATCCATGAGACATCACCGACCTCGTTCTCCTGCACGACGGTCTTGAAGGTGTCTTTTGATCCGTCATTACTAAGTTCCGGATCGCTGCGCACCTTACGCAGCGGACTAAGCGCAAAAAAATGTTTCTTCTTCTTTGGGCGGCCAAGGCTCTCGAATTTGTCTTTGATTTTGCGAACTTCGCCCGTTTGCACGCGATGGAGGTACGAAGTTCCTGTATTTTGTGGCGATATGCTACGGGAACGGAAGATGGCCTCTAAGTTCTCAAGACTTCCGTCACGAGAGGCGGACATGGTTAGTGATGTGCTGCGGAGTTGGTTCTGCGTAGTCTCGTGGTAGACTGTCTCATCTGGTGGTGGTGGAGGACGAGGCAAAGGAAAATTTATGCGCGATGCCTCCCTCTCGCCAAAGAGATCTTTAAGGTCCGTACATGATGAGCTCATCTCTTGATGGTGGAATTTTCCCGACTGCGCCCGTGCCTTGATGTTCTCCTCGATAACTCGCATCACTTCGTCTTCGTCTGGGGAGGAGTCCTCTCGAGCGTGGTAGATTGTCTTAGCTGGTTCTTCGAACTGGCGGTCCTCGAAGTATTGGATCTTCTTAGAGACTGTGTCTTCAGGCTTTTCAAGGGTCTCTGTGGCAGTGGTTTCAATCTGCAAGGCTTCGCCATCTAGCTTCTTTTGATCTTCGAGAGTCTTGCGCTTCGGTTTTGGGGGAGCTGGTTTCTTGGTATCAATCAAGTCCTTTGGCAGTGGCGGTGGCAACGGTATATCAGACATTGTACTCTTAGCATTTTCTGCAGCTATGGCACCTCGGGTTTCCCGGCCTAGCATCACCGGAGAGCCGGATCGGGCCTTCCCCTGAATCTCACGACTAAAGGTTTGTGACAGTCGGCGCTTCTCCGTTTCAGTGAGCTCGCTCTCGAATTTGCGAACCTCCTTAGAGAGGCGATCAAAGCTCTTGCTCTGTGGCGACTTGACGGAGGCTTCCTTGCGCCGCAAGACTGGTCCAATGAGCTCTTCCTTGGATATTGATGAGTTACAACGAACTTTGAGGACATTGGCAGGCGTGTGCTTATCGACTGTGATCACATAGTCCTCGGTGACGTCGGGCTTAGACTTCGGCTCGGAAGGACTGTATATCTCGTTCAACTGCCGTGTGATCTTACTGACCTGGTCTTTGGATAAAGTGCTTATTAAGCGGTTGCTGAGGCACAGCGGTTTCTCATCCGGCTTCACCTTCTGCACACCAAACGACCCACTGTCGGGATTGTACTTGATCTCCATGCTTGAGGCTAAATCGGCCACTGAGCTTCCCCGCCAATAGGGCTTATATGTGTCCTTCTTAGACTCAAGCTCCTGTCTTTTCGACTCGTCAAGCCATTCTTGATGGATTTTCTTCTCAAAGTTCTCCCGTAAGTCCTCCACCGACTTGTCCTTTGATCTGAGCGAGAGGTCTTTGTTTTCTGACCACTTCACGTCCTCAACATCCTTCGGCCGGAATAGAAAGTCTTTTTGTTTCTGATCATCCTTGAGCTTGCCCACCAGGTAGTTGAGCTCCCTTTCGGCACGTTCGTGAAAACGCAGCTTTCTCCATTCCTCAAAGTCCATGGCCTCACCATCCTTGCGGATCGGCTTGAGACTGGTAGCCGATGTGGCCCGTTCTAGTTGTCCCACCCTTTCCAAGGTACTGTAGAATCTGTTAAGGTCTATAAATCGATCTGAGTTCTTGAACCGACAGTTGGGGCTATGGCGCTCTATATACTCCAACGAATTGGCGCTATGCGAGATATCATCGCATCGGTAGAGGCTTTGTTTTGAGCGATCATCGGCACTGCTGAGGCTACTGGCTCGGATCACGTTGTTAGTCTCACCACGTTGGCTGCCCCGAAAGCTCTGAATACGACGTCTTGATGGTGACCGCATTTCACGGGTCTGCGGAACACGAATTTCCCGCGTTGGCGAGAACTCACGATTGAAGACTGGAGCTGGAGATTCCGGACGAGCAATATCGCTTACTGACTTTACAGCCCGTGGTTGGCTTCGGCTTCTCTGCTCGTACTGCCAGACTAGATCTTCAGTACGACCGGAACGGTCTCCAAATTCGGACACATCTTCTTCGCTATGGAAATGCTCAATGGACTCGTATTCCTCGACATAAGGTGGTCTCGCTGGGGGACTTAGACTGCGGTAGGCTGAAGATCGCAACTCAGGAACCAACTTCTTCAGCGGCAGTGACATGCTGTTCCACTGTCGCGCCTTTTGATTTACTGACGGCTGACGTTTAGCCTCTGCTTCTTTCTTTGGCGAAGAGTCCCTCATGAAGAGATTCTCGAAGAAGTGGTTTGTGCGAACAATTTTCTGCTGGCTAGGGATGGCTTTGACAATTTTCTCCTTAGCCTGTGAGCTTTCCTTGATTTTTCTCAAGACATTGCTGTCACTTTTGCTTGAGCTTATTGCCACAGGCTTTCGCTTAGGCTTCTCGGTTTCTGTTCTCGCCGAGGGTCTAGTGATTGTGAGCGGTTTCTTTGGAATGGGCTTCACCTTTGAAGCAGTAGAGTCCACTGAGAATGTAGAACTGGTGCGAGCTAGGCTCACGGTTGAGCTTGCCTTAACCATCGGCTTCGAAGTGGCTTTCTCTGGCAATTTGCTAGAGTGAGATTTCGACCTCAGCACCACCGTAGTTTTCACCGACGATCTCATCGGAGTTGAGGTTTGTACCTTCCTCGTGGGACTCGGAGCTCTGCGTTCCACATAAGTGGACGTGTATGTAGACATAGCTGGCTTAGCTGGCGACACCACCCTCGGAGCTGACTTGCTTCTCTCCATTGGATATGCATAGGACCGTACCGCACGTTTCACCTGGTCTGGAGACCGCAACCTCGGATCACGAAGAATATTCGTGCTGGCAGTAAAATCAGCTCGAATCGATGGCATAGTCTCCTCAATCCGCTTCTTCTCCTCCGCAAAGGAGCGCTCTTTTGACACACTTCGACCAAAGGCCACCGGACTTCGACTACTCGTCCGCAGGGCTGTCAGCCTTGACACACTCCTCACCGGGCTGCAGGAACTTAACCGAATAGTTTGTTGCTTCCGTGATACTCTCCCGTCTTTCGCCTTCTCCTCCTTACAGGCGGCTAAAAGACTCACAACAGCTCCTACAGACTTCGACCTCACAAGAGGCTCAGTCCGTTTAACCGTCTTTTTCAGAGTTATCGTTCCGTACTTTATAGGTCTCGGTGGCGGTGGTGATAGAGCATCCTTCCTTTGGAAGCACGCCTCATGGCGACTAGAATTCGCCGACGTAGGTCGCCTCATCTCGTGCGGAGAGATTTTCAACGCTATGCGTGTGGTACGAGTACGTGATGATTTACGATTCGGTGGCAGTGGTGGTTGATTCATCGGAATGAATGATGGCACATGTTTCGGGAATGGAGCGAACATATCGATGGGACGTGACACGTTCGTGATGGGATAGCAAATGAGTTCGCGTTGCGCAGCGTGCGTCGTTTGGGATTTCTTGGACATAACTTCTTTGCTATGCACTCGAATCTTGGTAAGTGTCGGTGTGATGGGTAGGTATTCGAATTCGGTTTCTGGAAACGATCGAGGGAAGGGAAACATTTTTTTTTTAGCAAATTTCATTTGGTTGTTAAGGTTACTGGTTTTGGGTGTAACACACGGTGCATACCATAGTTCGGTCCGATTTTGCAGGAGAAATAAACTTGCGTTTGACACTCTGTGGGGTTTTCAGTCTAAAATTGACATTTGCATATGAGTAGTTTTTGGAAACTTAGTGTGGTGTAATACGTGGGTGTCTGTGAGTGATGTGAAATTTTGTTGTGTATTTTGGTATTGTATTTTAGTGAAAAGTGTTATTTTGAGTTAGTGTAAAGTTTGAAGAAATTGTGTTTAAAGTGGCCTATCGTATCGGCTTTAATGTAGTTTTGACCAGGTGTATTGTATATACATAAAACTGATTTTATAACCATATTGTTGGGATGTCTTGATAAGTTAAGTAAGACTCACTTTGTAGTCTAATCCTGTTTAATAAAGATTGTTCGATTTTATGCAGAATCAACGTAAATCAGCTTTTTATGTCATTAAGCGAACCTATATCTTTGGACAGACAGTTTTGACCCTAAGCTAAGAGGGACTTATGTTTATAGCCTTCTAAAACTGTGAAGTTTGTCGTATATTTGCATCTTTACTGGTAGAGACCTTTTGTGTTTTCGAGTTGCGATGCTGTTTAAAATGAGGGGGTCTTTTATTTTTAATTTAATAAATGTCCAGGTACTGGTTTCGGCTGATAGGTATATTTTTTTTACAGATTTTAGTGAATCTATACATAAATATTTTTATAGACCTATCTTGACTACGTATGAGATGAGCGTTGAACTTTTTTTCGTCAATTGAACAAACTTTCTTTCTAATTTTGAGCTTATGAAGTTTGTTCTATATAATTGAGAATACTAAAGCTATTCTCAAAGAGTATTTATAAGCTTCAGTTGAATCTTTTATGAAGTATGTCAATATATATAAAGGTGAGAAAGATGATATCACCAGGTGGTGCTGAATGCTGACTACAATAATTCGACCCCTTCGATTGCTCTTTCTTAATGACAGAAGGTTACCCGGAATCTAGCAGCACAAACAAATAGGTTGCTTTATGTTAGGTCTTTATTAAATCAGTGTTCTGTCCGTTACCGGTCTTAGATAACCATTATTAGTGATAATTGATAAACACTCGATGGCAACACAAAGTATTTCCCAAATTTGAGGTGCGCCATCTGTTGCTTTATTTTTGAAGTTCATCCTATTTCTTAATTGTGAATACTAAGGCGCTCAAAATATTGTGGAATACGTATTGTCTATAAATTGAGGTATGTATAAAGCGAGTTGTAAAGGTTGCTTGCCACACGAATTTTGGACATCAATCCTTGCGGTTGTCAAGCAACCTTATAAAAAATTTACGACCACAAAAATGGGTCATCTACTAATATTGCTGGTGGTAGACGTCATTAATGTGAGTTCGACAGTGTTACGAAAGAGTTCGAAATAAATATCTTCACATCTGATTTTGGAACGAACGTCTTGTCAACAACTAAATAACTCGAAATCCTTCAGTCTGACGTACCTACTCATCCAGCATGTTACAGCCAGTAGCCAGGCAATTAGAGCGGCCGGCGCCTATGTTGCACTTACGCAAATCATAATTTCAAACAAAATTTCCTGACTAATTTCGTCAACAGCTAGGCCGCGATTGAGAGTTACTGGCCCCCTAGCCATCGGTTCAAGATCACTATCGTCTGTGTTTCCGGTCATAGGAACGTTAAAGAAACCGAGCCCAACAAGCTTTTATGCTCCAATTGAAATTTAAGTTCACCTAAGGTTCAGCTGTTTCGTGGATGAGCTGAACGGTTTTGAGTTGCCCATGGACGAGTTGTCTACACCCGACCCGTGTAAAAAATCGTCTTACTCCTTACCTCAAAGGCACAGATTTCGTGAACGAGTTTGATCGAGCTCAACAAACTTTCATGACCCCACTGAAATTTAAGTTCACCTAAGGTTCAGTTGTTTCGTGGATAAGTTGCCATGGAAGAGTTGTCTACACCTGACCCGTATTTATTTCCGGTCTTCCTATATATAAATGTTTTTTTAAAACACAATACTGTTCTTCAAAACTCATGAAACACAGATCCATAGTTAATGCAGTTCTTTTAAGGAGAATTGATTTTGATTTTAAACAAGGCAATGCTTTCTGCATTCGAATATTAGGTACCTCAATTGGTATATGGACTATTCACATACAAAATTGCAGGGTTGGCTACTTTTAACCGAACCACAAAATATCGAATCCAAAATATCGAAACCATAAAATCTCGAAAACACAAAATGTCGAAAATACCTGAAAATGATTGGTGTTAAAAATCGCCGCGATTTAGAACATCAATCATTTTCAGGTATATTCGAAATTATGACTTTCGGTACTTTCAAGAATTTTGTGTATTTTAAGAGAAAAATATTAAAAAAATAAATAAAAATTCTTTCATATGTATAAGGATTGCGTATTCATGAGAATCACGGAGGAGGAACATTTTCTTGATTCTCGCAGATTTAAGTATACCTAAAGCCAGGACCAGACTTGTAACGTGTGGTGTGTTGCCATATGGTAGTAGTATGGCGCAATCGGACCATAAGGGCTTAGGACACAACACACTGAACTGCGACACACACACAATACACAAGATGACACAAGACAAAAATGTTTCTACACAATATGAAATACTTAGCAGTGATAGCGACGAGAAGTCAGCAACACCCCACGCGTTGGAAGTGTGGTTCGGGCTTAAGCCGATTAACTAAGAACGGAGTGAACATAGGAGAGTTTGTAGTAGGGGAAGTTGACTTAATAAAATCTCTTCGATTCTCCTGAGTTACACTTAACCGTCTATAGGTTCCATGGAGCCTATCGCAAACAGTTCTTAATTAATTTCTATGTTAGGTCAAACTAAGTGAATTAGCGCCCTTTTAAGGACGACAAAATAATATTTTAGGGTATTAGAAATAAATTTCACCAAAATGAAATGTTTTTGCAAAATCTCGAAATTTTTCAGAATTTTTTTTTCGAGATTTTGGTTTTCGACATTTTTTGCTTCGAGATTTTTTTTTCGATTAACTTTATTTCGGTGATCTTCCAAAAATCTCGTTATTTTTTTCGACATTTTGTCGATTTGAGATTTTTTTTTTATCGGTGAAAAGTGGTGTTCCAAAAATTGCATTGTATTGTACAATGTGGGCCAAAAGAAGTCACCCGATGTTGTTTGGCTCTCTTTTTTTTTCTAAATGAAAAACTTCGATTCTCTTTTTCATACTCGTAGTGCCTAAAGAAACATAGATTTTACTTGCATCTTATGAAGTTTCAATGGTCGGACCATAGGTAAACACACTAACCACTACACCACGGGAAAATATGAATATCTATATTTTACTCGATTTGAAGCTTGATTCTGGCAAAAGCTTTCACTTAATTCGATATTTAAAATAAAAAAAAAAACACAAAATTTTGGGAACAATGCTGTTCTATAAAGGACCCTTCACCTATAGCTTCTCACAATCATTGGCTGGCGTAAGCATTGTTTTTTGAAAGGAACTTCGATTTTATGTTGTTTATATGAAAAAATGAAATCAGGCTTTCTCAGGGAAATTAGCTTTAAGAGTGATTTGTATTTTTTTTTATCAAGCATGAACTTTAAACCTCCCACAACGACATCAATCGCCATTGCTCTCCCTACTGAAGTTTCCACTACATTATCGACGACTTCAGCAAAATCGTGTAAGCTTTGTTCATATTCTTAGGGAAATCATTTTCATTTACCCAAAGACTACAGTCATTTACCAAATTGCAAGTCAAATTCTATTTTCATCTCTTTTATATGTTCAACCCTCCCAATTGAAACAATTTCATAATTCTAACCAAAAACCACTCTGCACACATATGAAAATTTAACAATCTCCGGCCAAGAACTAATTAATAAAATGAGAAATCACTTTTTTAATCACTCTAGGCCAAAGTTATACTCCGTTCTCGTATTATGATGATAAATGACTTTCAGCTAACTGCAGCCGCACATATTCCAACCGAAAACTGTTGGTTAAAGTTATTGGCTCTTGCTCCCTCCTGACTAATTTTAGCTTTAGTATGCATCAAACCAGAATTTTTTTTTTTTAATTTGTTACCCAAGTTAAATATACGAGTGCAAAAAAAAGATAGATAGATACAGTAGATAGATACTATGTGTAATTAAAGAATAGAAAATCAATCAGAAACTACGTTAAAAAAAATTGTTATATAGATCCCAACGACCTCGACAATCATCGTTAGAAAAAAACCACCACCCTTCAAAAAATCGGCAAAAAAAAAAAAATAAAAACAAAAAAACACCCACACCTCCCCAATATTCGAATGCTGTACCGATGTTAGATAACGTGCTTTTTCAGATTGCGGTGCCGCACTACGAAAATAAATTTTTTCAAATAACTCTTCTCCCAGAAGGATATAGTTTTACATATCTCTATATCCCTATGATAGGGAGAATCGGTTTTTTGGTAGTTAAATTCTACATACAAACACTTGCGCGCACACATACTAATAGAATACATACCTTTTGGTTTTTCTGGTGCTGGCTTTCTGAAACCCAAAAGTGGTGGTTGTCCTCCTGCCTGCACGCTCTTGTAGAAGTGTTTCTGTTCGACGGGACTCAATAGGGACTTGTGCTGGGGCACATCCTTTTTCCGGAATACTAAATTCGAATCACTGGTGTAGCCCTGCTCTTTCAGTAGCGCCCTGTTTGTGTGTACGTTCGATTAAATTATCGACGTCCATTGTAGAAGAAAAAAAGGGAAATGAAGAAAATTGTATAAGTAGGTATATCTGCATGGGGAAAATATTAACTTAATTTTCGTATTAGTATAGATTTGAGAATTGAAATCAGTGTTGCATTTGTCAGCGCGTTAGGTACAACATTTAGTCCTTTTTTGTTGGGCAAGTGAAAAGGGGCAGTCAGAATGAGATGAGTATTAAAAGATTTTGTTGAATGATGGCGTCTTTTAAGTCCAACATTTCTGCTTATATTTAGAATTTATATATTCCGTGTGCTGCCATCTATGTGAGAAAATGCCCCCTCCAGTAGTTCACGCAAGGCCGTATTTTATTATGTTCAAAATCGAATTAGTAGGTATTAAAAATCTATTTTTTAAAAGTTCTTAAATGTTACGACAAAAATCCGACAGTTGCATAGACGGCAGTGCAAAGAATGACGGCGCATTTGGAGACAATCCGACATTATTTTGTACACTGCCATACCGATTCTAACATCCAGAGATGGGTTATGGTTTATGGATCACATTGGATCACATTCATACAACATTTATCAAGCATTTAATACACCTACTACTCATCTATAGGACAACTGAACTCGGATCAAATATTGTATCGGACATTTCATCCACCACATTTTTTTTAGATAGGTGTCTCTCTTCGCTCTTTGCAAAGGCTTTAAACTAGGTATTGCACATCATTTCTGGTTATCATCGTGTGACACCACAACCACTCCTATGATATAAGTAAAGTTTAATGAAGTGTCAAAGGATAACTTGGTCTGAAGTTCAGTTGTCTGACCGAAGTGTTATATGGGAATAAGATGCCCATAGATGACTTGAGTGTGGATGATTGGATTCGGTGAAACTACTGTGCGAGGGGTCCCAGGTTCGATTCCCGGAAAAATTAAATCTTAAGGTTTTTTTCACTGCGTCACCTCTCGCGAACGTCTGACAAACATCCGAGAGTATAACTGTCCTGAAAAAGGTTCTCAATTCGGCCGTTCGGACTCGGCATAAAATTGTAGGTCCCTTTCCATTGGTCCCAAAAATAGAAGGGGTGTTTACACGCCCCTTGCGGCAACTATTAATTTTTTTAAAAATATAGGTAGAAGGAAAAAAAGCATTTAAAGACCCAAAAGACCACATTTTCGAAACTTAAATGCGTGCTCACTATTGAAAATTGCATTTTTGCACCTTTTATACAAAAAAATGGTTAGAAAAACGTGCTAGAAAAGTGCGCTGTTTTCAAACTTCGTGCTTAAGTTGGTTAAACACGAAATAACTCAAAACAAAACCAAACAACACTTTTGTTACCAATTGTCCACGGCAGCTGTCGAGAATTGAAGTCAAAAGTTTTTTAAGCATAAGGGAGACTGAGGCTAAACGATGTACACTCTCACTCTCTATAATGCTCAAAAAGCTTTTGACCTTGATGAGGTTTTTGAGAGGTTTTTTCTATAGAATTTATCGATAAAAAGGTGCAATATTCATGTGTATTTTAAAATGCAATTTAATACTAGGTGGGTCTGGGCACATGGGTTTTCTGTCACATATCATTGTGAATCAGCACACTCTTGGGCCAGTGATATTATGATTTTTCTGCGCTCCAAGTTGATCACGCCCCACGAATAGGGGGATTCGAACCAATACAACAAAAAGGCCTCGCATCGGTGTGTCACTTTTATTGGTTTTCTCGTAAATTCGAGCGATCAAATGAGGTAGCGCTGAAAAAGCAGCTCGTGTGACATTGGCCTTAAACGTAGCCACTGCTAGATGAGATGTCATGTGAGCTCGTTAATTTAACTTTTGTTATCTATACGAGCGCCTATTGCAATTATGACACAAAACGCATGTAGGCGCCCGGCCTAAGTGACGGAGTTATGTGAATGTGCACAAAGTTCCGAAAAATGAGGCTTTAACGTTTTTTCTTTCCATTGCTGTCCAGAGTAAAATGCTTCCACTTTCAGATAGTCTTATTCAGTAAATTTTCTCAAAAATTTATGATTTTTCCCACTCGATGACAGTGATTGCGCAAGCGGGTCTCACTACATTATTCATGACATTTTCAGAAATTAGTACAGGCTCGGCTTCGGCACAGGTGAAGGATTCTACTAAAAATACGGAATAAAAGTGTATGTCCGATAACGCCATACTAGCGTGATCTATTGACGTAATTCGGAAACATCACTTTTGTATGCTTGAGGCCGCTTGATTCTTGTTCAGCACAAATCTGGTGATCAAAAATTGGAGTGGGGGACCAGGACCAACTACCAGAGTAATCAGATGTCACATCAATCGATCAAAGTGTATATCGGCAAAAAGATGCCAACCAACACATCGTCTTTCAAATATTATCACGAGTGACTGACCATAGATGCTTTAAAAAAATGGAGTTAAGTACTACAACGTTACCGCGGGAGTACTTTTCGTGGTCTGGAGAAAAAGAACAAACGGGAATTGCAACTACCACATTACGCAGTTCTTATCAGGGCACGGCGGCCATCGGAAATACCTTCACAGATTTGGTCACCATAGCTTGCCTTTCTGTCCCGAATGCTCAGATGAAGAAGAAGATACGGAATACGCAATGTTCCATTGTAGGCGCTTTGCAGGGGGAAGAGGGAACTTACCAAACCCCCAAAGTCGAATAAGCCATATGTTAAAGTCAGAAGATGACTGGCTGAAGGTATGCTCCTTTATAACGATTGTACACGAAGAATTAAGGAGACTTGAAAGACTTAGAAGAGCCGAATTGGCGGACCCAGAGGATTTAGCATACCCCCGCGAAGTACCTAATACCTAAGGCAGTCCTGCGGGGAGAGTGGTTGAAGGAAATAGGGTGTGGATTAGTACCTCAGACGCACTCCTGGCATCGATTATTCTGGTTTGCGAATAGTGCATGTTGGTAGCACGGGCTACCGCATCTTTAGAAGATTACCACATCTATTGGCGCAACAAAAAAAAAAAAAATTTTTACAAAGTATCATTTTCGACTTTGCGAATTATTCGAATTATTGTCATCGATTTTTGATGAAAGCAGCAAACCCACCAGCCGATCACGAAAAGTAACTTCACCTTTCAGTTATTCAACTTTGGATATTTTTATTTTTACTGTACTCTTCTCGAATTTGTTTTCTTATTATTTGATCGCTACCCTTAGGCATATAAATTAATGTATGCATACCCCACCATTTTCCGCTTTCGCATTTTCGTATTGGTTCAAACAGACCTTCAAGCAAGCACTCCTTTCGCACCTTCTAAACACCCTACCAAACGAACCGTTGATTTATACAGGGTTTCCTGTGATCCTGGAAATGATAGGAGAATGAGATCGTTTATAGGTGTCGTATATATTAGTCGATCCAAAACTGTTTTTTTTTCTGCTTGATCCAGCCAGGGGATAATGACGTAATCTCGAATGACAAAAATCTCGAAAGTTTTTTTTTTAATCTCGAAAGCAAAAATCTCGTATGTACAAATATTTCGAATGTACAAAAATCTCGAAAGACTATAAATCTCGAAAATAAAAAAGTAAATTCGAGATTTTTGTTTTGCACCCACCCCATATCCAAACAGTAAACCCAAGCAGGAAGGTTGCATACGTATATCTCACTTTTTAACATCATTTTTAATATTAATTCGAGATTTTTTTTTCGAGATTTTTGTTATTCGAGGTTTTTGCTTTCGAGATATCGTGGATGTTCGGTCCATTGTACCACCAAACCAAACATAGTGACGAAACAGTATATTGCTGTGCCGTACTTAAGCTCGAATCTACGCCCATCGGCTCGCAAGAAAATACTTTAACCACTATACCACTTTCAAGATATGATTGTGTTTCCATGCAATTTTTGGTAGCAAAAGAGCTATTAGCGCCAAGCAGTATGGTCACCCTAAACTGCTCAAATGTAGAAGCACACAAACTTGAGGCAATACCATTAACAAAAAATGTACCCAATAGTTTGAACTAAATTTCCAAAACAAGTCTTCGAAAGCGAGATCTCACTTCCTGAGACAAGATTTGCCAGAACAGACAAAACGTTTTTACGAACTTTATTGCGTATTAGTAAATCTACTACCATTTCGCTGTAAAATGCAACACTGAAACGAATAAAGGATTAAATGGTCGATTTGCATTTAACCACAAATGTCGAATTCGCTTGATAATTTTTTTGTTTTGCTTATTGTTCTTCTTGTTAGGTACTTTTCCTTTCACAGATTATACTCTTTTACCAACTTATACATGTATCTAGTATCTACGTAAACTTTATTTACATACCTCGATAAATTTCCCTCGGTGTAGTGTGGAGAAAGTTTCTGTTGGTCGAATTGCTGAGAGAATTCCGCATCAAAATCCATTCGTAATGTGTAGATATCCCGGAGGGCACAGCAAATAGAAGAAGAACAGAAAAAAATGGGAAGAAGCAAAAATTAGATTAAAATGTTCACTTATTTCGTCCTAAGAGGACGAATGTGTAATTTTCAAATGTATATTCTTTCATATGGACTGGACATGGTATGCGGCAGTAACAAGAACTTCTACTTTACGATCTAGGTCTGTGTGTATACCAAAGCCACCACCACCACTGGTTGACCAATCTTGCCCCACAAATGTAATACCACCCAGCATCCGTTTTGTTACTACCGTCCGTCGTCGTCCGTCCAATGAAGAAAGTGGATGCTACGTACTAGATACAAAGTTTGTTATGTTATGTGATGTGTGTTGAATGGGAAAATTGTTTTCGGTTCTATATTTTTTTTTTCCCCAGCTAAGAGTTATATGGATGAGGACATTTTTATGTTTTATGAGGGAAACGAGTCTCAGTTGGAATAGTAGTTGTTGTTGAGAGAATCCTGGATGATGTCGTTATCTACTCTTGTTAGTTGCAAAGGTTGGATGTAGTGTGTGTTTGGTTTTTTCTTTTTATATTTATTTATTCGTGTACAAGTTTTTTTGGTTTTGTAATTTTAGTTATTCCATGAAGCACACTATGAGGTGAGATGAGTTGTAAATATTGTGACAAAATCTAACAAAAACTGTACCGTACAGAGTTTGTTTTGCTGATGAAATGGTGTATGTGTAGTGTATTTGCTTTTGTGGCATGTTTTCTAGGAAATAGACCATGCATTTGAAAGGCTTGTTGCAGGCGCTTAGTGTTAAAAAATTGTTACACTGAAATGGCACAGATTGACGGCTGCTATTGTGGATTTGAGCGGTTAAAAAAAAAATCTGTGGAAATCCACTCTGAAAAGTAGAAATGTGCATTTTTTTCCTACATCTGCGACGGGATATTGGAAATGATTATGAAGGAGAAATGTATGCTACATCGGTCTTGATGCAAGCTTTCTCTAGCGAATCAATGCTTTCCCGAATATTTGTCCTTTGGCTATAGAAAATTAAGGAATGAATTAAATTTTTGCGCCCAAAACTATGCAGGATAATTTCATACTTTTCGGTGATACTTCACTATAGCTTCAACCGAAGAATAAGTGTGAAGTCCTTTCTAAGTTCTAAGTCCTAACATTATGACAGAACTTCTCAAATCGAGAACTGGAATGAAATAATTCTTGATTTAGTGATATGGCAAGGGCATTGTGTTCAAAGGGTAGATGCGGCATCGTGGCTCTATTTGTTCTGGGGCTTACTTCAGTCTAGATCTCTTAAATCTCTTCTAGAATTTGTACGAAGTCAATAGAAAATCGAATCCATCGAGTTCCACAAAGCTTTATGTAAATAAGAACATCCCAAAGTGTGCATGAATGAAGAAGCATCTCTTATATGAGACCATATAGGCGCTACTTGAAAGACAGTGAAGATACTTTTACAGTATAGTATCGTTGGTTACTGTGCAAGCTCTGACGAACTCAACTTACGATACTTGCAGTTTATGGAACTCGAAAGTAGACTTCTTGAAGTGAAACCGCAAAAATGTCGCGGAAGGTTAAGTTGGTATGTTGAAAACCAGAAGCGTAACGAAAAGTGAAACGCGATTTTATGCAAACTCTGATGAACTCATTCTTCCTCAGAAGGTGGTGATCAGAGAATATTGTTATCCTCTTGTTACGATTTCAAGAGGACTGAAAAAGAAAAAAGAACGGCATTTTTTTACAACCTTCAGGGCCTAAGAAACTTTTAGGGAACTATATCCTAAAAAGATTCAAGTCATGTATTGGTCAAAGCAAAAATAACATGAGAATCCTCACAGGTCTCCTAATGGGACACTGTAGACTGAGGGAATATGAGGTAAATGGGTTTATCAGAAGAAGGTCTCTGCAGATTCTACAATGAGAACGCAGAAACCCCAGATCACATTATGGAATGCTGTGGGGCACTGACCCACACAGGAGGATCAAACATCTGGGCAAGTACCACATAACAGATAGGGATATACAAACCATGGACCCGATACTCAATCTCAGATGCATAAAAGAAACTTTACTGGATAAAGTGCTCTAGGGTTGATATTCTTGCCAAGGCTAAAGACAGAGCAAAAACCCTAAAACATCGTTCTTAACGGAACTGTATTGCGATGGGGCTCTGAAAAAGGGCATGAACCTTTCCAAGGTATGAGCAGGGGGCACAACAGACCATAAGATCGTAGTGCACTAAAACCTTTCCGATATTATTATTATGCTCTTGCTATTTTTTTCACAATCGGAAGGCCTTTACAGTCCATCTAAGTAAGACTATCTTAGATCTGCTTTTTTTTTAGTCAATATGTCGAACCTTTATATCGCAGTGGCAAGGTAACATAGTCTAAAACGGTTCTGCAAAAAAAAAAAAAAATAATATGGGCTTTGTTCTCAGATTTGGTGGATATAGATTCGATCTTAAGCAGTTCGGCAGTTTTGTGTAGGACAAGCACTTCTTGTAGTTTAATTTGTAAGTCCAGTGGTACAAAGGCACAAAAACGCCTCAAGTGCAGCCATGGGTGTAGTTCGTAGTGCTCTTGATGTCCAACGGATCCCATCAAATCATCTAGATTGTAGCGTTCGACCAAACAAAAGCCCCCAAGTGCAGCCATGGGTGTAGTTCGTAGTGCTCTACGAACTACACCCATGGCTGCACTTGAGGCGTTTTTGTGCCTTCTACCATGCATGTCCAACGGATCCCATCAAATCATCTAGATTGTAGCGTTCGACCAAACAAAAGCCCCATAATGTGTAAGGATTGGTCTAACTACGAGGATGTGTATAGAGTACAGACAATGTACCATTTCTGGTTTCAAGACCCACGTTTTTCCACTGTCCTCTTGCAAATGAAGAGAGTATAGTGAGCAATTCGGACTCTTTATTGAACGTTAAGTTTTCAGTTCAGCTTTTAATCCAGTACTGTAGCAATATATCTTGCGCTTTGCGATAAAGACTACCAGTTTAGTGTTTACCCGGATGACATGAACTACACATCCTTCAGTCCATTTACTTAGGGGTCAGATTCCATCATATCGCTAAAAAAGGATGTGGTAATGATTGTCTTAAGTCTTCTCGCAAACATTTCAAAAAAAGTCTCATTGAAATTTGACTATTAGTCTTGATTTATATTATGTAATAAATTTTCCTTGAACTAGAATCATTACATCATCTGCATAAGAGCATCTTGCAAAGCTAATTGGTAATACTGTCCTCGATATTTTATTCTTGCACGTTTAATTGCATCTCTCTTCAACGACCACTGTAGTGAGTTTAAAGCGTTTCAATTTTCGTTACGGTCTCGCACTGTGGCCAACGTTAACGAAGCCGAGCTAAAGTGTTTAAATTTTTGTTATACATTTTTCTGATAGCAGCATTCTACGATAAATTACACATTTTTCTGATTGCAGCCTTCGAAATTGCATGAAATATTTCGCTTATTGTCCACCCATATATATATTATGTATACAATAACGTTACATCTCATCTTACCTCATTATTTATCGTATTTAATGAAATGTATTGTTCATAGTTAGTTACAATGTTGTTTGATTTGATTTTCAACATATATTTGCATTTTGTACAATTAAACAATTATTTTTAAAATTTATTATAATTAAACCAAAAAAAAAAAAAAAAAATTTAATTCAAAACAACACACTTACAAATTGCTCGATTTCGTTAGCAAATTCGATGAATACACGCGGCATGGTATCGTTGTCTTTTAGCCACTACATATGGATGTTTATTCGCATTCGATTGTAGTTTAAATTTATTTTTCATTTAAAATATTTCCACACAAATACGCACACACAAAATAAAATAAAAGCAGATAATTTAATGAATAATGCAATTTTGCAGGTGCATGGTAAATGGAAGAGAATAAAAAAAAAAACAAAAGGATTAAATATTAAAATCGTATTAGTAAAATGTTTGCATTAAAAAAAATTTAAATAAATTAAATAATAGAATTTAAAATGAATTCAACTGAAAACAAAAACGACTCATGGTCATGATACTACTACTCATCATCATAGAATTTTTTTTAGAATGCTAAAACACAAATCAATTTATTTTCGCCAGGACGAGCAAAATCGAATTAATGCTCTTTCTCTCTCACATTGAAAAGTAATGTTGAATGAAGCTGTTGCATGTAAAATGAGTATTAAAAGCGTTTTGATGGGGGCGAGGGCCACCCAACTAATTACTGCGTTCTACCCTATATGCATATTGTGTGAGTGAAATGAATTGTCCTTGCGCCCATTCTATACTAAAATATCCTTTAATTTCATTGTCGACATACGATTTAGGTTGAGCGGGATTTTATTGATTTAAACTTAACATCACACACCAAATTCTCACTATAAAATGCGGTTATTCTAAATATCTCCAAATTATATTTCAATTTCAATTAATTTGCATATCAAACTAGCATTTCACCACTAAATTTATTTCAATAGAACAAAATAAATAACAAAACAGAATGATCAATGAATTACAAAAAAAAAAATAAAACTAACTACTTTCAATGGAAAAAAGCAGATCAATATCAATAGGTATAAAAATAAAATTAGAATTTTGTCAATAAAAAAAAAAGAAATTAAATCATACCCCGTTAAAGATGTCCATCACTTCGTCCCACCACTAAAAGTGAAAAATATTTGTTGTTTTACATTTAATCAATTTTTGAATAAGAAATTCTTTTTTGTTTCTAATATTTACTGTTGTTGTAACTAATTAAAAAAAAATAGATGAAAATAAAAATGTAGTATAGTCAGGGAATGATGAAATTAGAATATATTTCACATGCACAGTTATAGGACAAATAGAACTAAAATTTATCTAATCATGAATTTTATAGCCCCGTGGATAGACGGCATTTCGCGTCATCGAAGTTTGTAGACTTGTTCGTTTTAAGACACGAAATAATTTATATAGCTATTAACTTGCTCGATTTAATGGTTTATTTTGCAAAATATTTAAGTGATTCAGAGAGTTTTAAAGGCCTTTTGAAATATTTATGCAATTTTAAGCATCCCCACAAGACATCAGAGTATATACGATATCATTAAAATTTTACAACTCTAGGGATTAACCCAATCAAATGAGGTTACGCATTTAGCAGATGAAGAGAATTCATTTACATTTTTGGATGGCTAAAAGTGCACATTTTTTAATTTACCATGTTAAAGAATATTATTTTTTGTTTTTTAAGTGGGTGCACTTAGGGTAACTTTTGAGATTTTAAAATGGTTTCTACTCATTTTTTCGGTCCTCCAACTGTATCGGCATTTCTAAAAAGTTTCCTGATTCAATTAACCAAAAGTTAGCAATAGTTAGCAGTTTCCGGGATTATGGATAATATGGCTGTCGCAAAAACAAATACCATAATTAAAAACAGGGGACGGAGATGGGGAGAAAGAGAAGAGTTTCAGGGTAGCCACCCCACTCGTGATTAATTGTGTTTGATAATTTTTCTATACTCTTCTTTAAAATAAATTTAATGGGAAACTCAACAAAAATACAAAATGGACTGTAGGTGTCAACTCAGAAAAGACGGAAACTACTACTTTTTAGTACAAAATACAAGATTGCACCCTTCAAACTACTCATCAAAATTGGTGGAGTGGAGCTTTACCCCTCGTTTACCCCTCGGATAGCGTCAGATATCTTGGCACGGTCCTAGATAAAAAATTGAATTGGAAACTTGAATTTTAGGAAAGAGTGCGTAAGGCTCATAATGCTCACTTCATATGCAAGAGGACAGCGGGAAAAAGGTGGGGATTGTGGCCTACAATGATGCATTGGTTATACTTTATACCTACATTATATACATCATAGTAGTCAGACAGATCCCAACTTATGGGGCTCTTGTGTGGTTGAAGGCCCAAAAGGGTACAATGATCAACCTGCACAGCCATTATTGTTACCATCACCTACAGTTGCACTTGAGGCGTTCATGCAACTTTTACCACTGAAGCTACACATAAAATACAAGCAGGTGCACTTCGGTTAACTAACGCAGGTTCCTTTAAACCCGGACAGGTAGGACATAGCCCCATACTCAAGGAATCTTACTCCAATATATCTGATAACTGGGATAAAAGTTTGGGTGCACTTCCATCTTCCACACACCGCGTACAAAGTACTATACCCAGATAAGGATGACTGGCTAAAGAATGAAGTTTCAAATGAAAATGAAATTTCTGTTTTTACGGATAATTCGAAAAGTAAGGAGGGTACAGGGTTACGTATAAATACTCTAGTGGTATCGACCTACACGTGTCATTAAGACTTCCGGACACATGCAGTGTGTTCCAGTCAGACGTTATGGCCGTGCTAAAAGCTGCGGATCTTCTTGAAATGGGATCAATATCTAACGGTAAGGCTCTAGAATCCTACATTATCAAATCTGAACTAGACAGGAGCTACCGCACAATACTCAGAGTTCATTACGAGCGCAGGTAATTTCGAGGGTGATAATTCCCCTATAGTCGTGATGGCCAAGAGAATTTTAATCGAGGAAACTAAAAATAGGGCAGACATTAGATGGTCACGTATAGAAGGCTACAGGGCCCTCAGGGTCTCAAAGGCTTTGTGGAGTAAGTTATATCGGAAAAAATCTGTAGAATTGTTAAAACTCAAAGTTTCGAATAACGATCGGGATAGGTACTCTCTGGGCACTCCATTTTTAGGAAGCACGCTAAGAGATTAGGTTTTACAAATACAAACGCGTGCAGGTATTGCGAAGACCTACATGTCACAGAGGATATTAGTCATATTTTCTGTAAATGTCAAGCTATCGCTAGGAATAGAAGGAAACATCTTGGAAGGTTCTTCTTCGATAATTTGGACGAGGTTGGCCTCTCGAACAAAATTACAACTAGATATGTTCAGTTTCTGTAGGGAAATTGGACAAAAAAATCAATCTTTTTTTTGATCCTGATCACTTTTTGCAGATCTCGATATCTTTCGAGATTTACACATTTTCTCACTAATACTAATATAGGTACATACCTTGCGCAGCTATTTTACGTCATTCAAAATCTGTTTCATTCATTCATTCATTTTCAATGGTCCGCATGTCTATTAAGTGGGTCGCGGGTGTAGGTTGCTCAAGTGGACCCTCCATAGCTCTCGATTCTCCGCCATCGACTCTAAATCATCAAGGGCAATCCCCATACGGGTATAGGAGAGATTATGGACTTGATTTACCCATCTCATCCTGGGTCTATATAAAAGACGTTTGCTGATGGTAAGGATTCCGTTGTGGGATCCTGGTTGGGGACATGCGTTTAACATTGCCGAACCACCGAATGCAACGCCAGTAAGATAGCTTTCAAATATATATGCTGCATATTTTTGGGAGCCTGGAGAAAGCGCATTAAGGCAATCGCTCACAATAAATGGGTTGTAAGCTAAACGAATGAAAATAGACAAATTCTCAATAAAAATAAAACTATCGTCTGCAAGAGCTTATGATAAAATGGCCTGGAGTGTGGTGGTGGGATTCTATAAAAAAATTAAACGAAAACCGAGTTCGCTTTTTTAAAAAACTAAAGAAATCATTCGAAGTCGAAAATTAGCTTCATGTAACTTCTTTCGTTTTTTTATTCCTCATCGCACTTATCATTACACTTTTATATTGAAATAGGATTGCTTAAAAAATGTTTTAAATTCAATTCGATCGATTTGAAAAATTAAGACTTGGTTAAATGTTCTTAGCGGAAACACTCCACCCTAAGGCATCACTTTTTTTTTTCCCTACGATATACGAGTACCATTACTAAACACTGTATCCAAGGATATCATCCAGATTGATCGCCTTCCTCATCTCTGTTTAGAGCTTTCAGATTGCCTTCAAGTGTGTTTACCTTTAGCCGGGTGGATTGCTTGAAGATGCCGTACACTGGCGTCCTAATTCTATAAAGAAAATTGTTAAATTACAAGGCACTAACGCCACCATCAACCAATAAAATTCACATCCCTTACAACCGGTTGCAACCTCTTTTTAAGTCTCAATAAAGGAGGCGAATGAAATCCTTAAAAAAAAGCGAACTTCCCTTTTAACCCATTCAGGTGTGCACACAGAAAATGTAATTACAACAGAACCCGTAATCCCAAAGTACATACACTAGCTACTGCTACACCTTAATCCTTTTTCTGTGTGTTTTTTTTTTTTTTTTTTTGCAAAAGGCGAAGGGACTCTGACTCTGTTCCCAAAACCATTCATCTTAATTGGAAAAGCTGCAATAGAATTAATCCCCGGGGCTATAATTCAATGAACCCTCATTCTCCTTAATTGCAGTTTCATAAAGCGCGAACAAAATAAGAAAATAAAAATAAAAATTAATCCTGCAGCTATACATAAACATGGCAGCATATTCTTGTTCTTGTGCGAAAGGCCCCTAAGGACTATTTTTATGTTACTTTGGTTAGTTCTTTCAGTGTGTGCTTGTGTGGTAAAGCGAAAGGATTTAGTATTTTCCGTCTTAATTGCGAAATGTATTTCCAATTTCATACGAGCAGAGCGACGGAACTCCTTTATCATTTATAATCCTTTCTGGTGGAGCATAGGTATGAATTGATTCTTCTCTTGGGAGCGACGATGATTTATGGTCGCGTGTATCTTTACCAAATATAAATGATTTAGAGGGCACCGTCACATACATACATCCATAATATATAGCTAAAATATTCACACACAGGCATGAGCCAACAACAAAAAATGTGCGTGCGTATTAAAATATTCAAAGGAATACCTCCGCATCTTCAGCGGAAGGATCACTTTTCCTTTTGTGTAGGGAGGATGTTTATTATTAGAATGTGCATATTCGCAGGATTCAAAAGAACACATCCAACGGAGATTTTGCATTCAAAGTGAATGAGCGAGGACCACGACGAAGGTGGAAGGGAACATTTATTGATAGATGCCAAAGAGGATATCTTTTAAGGGTTATATGTACGATGTAGGTAAGTTAGCATGGCAAGGAGCGATACGAATATTCCATAAATATAAAATCACTGCGCAAATGGTGAGGATGTGAATTCTGGATATGCGAACCCGGTATACATATATATACTGTATATATGCATGAGTGTACAGATTCAGATGCTCTGTGCTGTGAACGTGTGTGTAGTTTACCTACAGGAGGTATTCCCTCTATCCCATACTTACCTCTTTCTTTTCCTTTTCGGATACGGATGAATGACCGGTAATGTAATCCTCAATTCTGCCAGGTTGAACTTTATAGGATCCTTGGCCTGATTTAACAGGATTTGGCATAGTACCATAAACTCTGCAAAAAAAAAACGAAAAACGAAATAACATTACAAGTTAATATGCATAAAAATAAGAAAAAAGAAAAAAGGACTTGAGGACAGTCGGGACTGAGAGTTATAGGACGGATTAAAAAATAAGTTGCAAAAATACATAATTCTGTTGGTTGAGCCAAATGTAGACGAGCGCACAGCAAACGAAATAAGGATTATGAACTTTGGATACGTGGATGCTTACGAAGGTGACCTTAAAGCTATTCCGGAAGTGTAATGGAATAGGGAGGATATGCACCTACAAGATGGATATGGAATGCAGAGCCATTTACTATGGCCAAAATGTGCGAGTTTGTGATTGGAGGTAAACTTAAGTAAGAAGTTCAGGGCTGCAGTTAGAATAATGACCAAATTTAAAAACATCCCTCTTATTATTAAAGGCGCCGCACCCCCATCACAGAGGGAAAATATGGCTTTACATTATAATCCTCTCTCTAGTAGTATGACAAGTTACCGATGAACGACGTAAGGCTTATTTTTGGTGGCTTAATCGCTCGCTTAAACGGAAAAAATCCGAGAAAGGACATTTTTGGTAATACCGTCGAAAAAACAAATTCGTCAACGCCTCTGGAAACGAAGTTATTAACTTAGCGGCGCGATTTTCAGATCGCAGTCTTAAGATCCAAAGATAGGATATCCATTCACCAAACCAAAAAACCTAAGGAGTGTTGCAAGAAGTTTCGATGTTGCAAATGCTACTATCGCAAGAGACTTCCCAAACGTTTAACGACTGCACCTTCCTCAACTTCTCAGCAAGCGCATTACCTATGCTATACAACAGGTGCAGAGGATTCAATCTATATACTAACATTCCAACCGTGTCATTGAAAGTTCCCCCACTTTTGTGTTGGGGGATAACCCCTACAAGAGATTGTCATTGGACAATGATAGTCTTCCTTAGACCAGACCAACACGAAGTTAGGTTAGCTATACTCGGAGATAAACTTAAGGCCAACATTGCTGCTAGCCGCTAGCGGCCGAGCTTTCCAAACAGCGGGATATGGTGGGATTAAAGTACGAAACTATGTGTCTTATCTAGATGAAAGGAGATACTCTGCGACAGCTACAGAGGAATAATTTGGTCATCTCCAATGCCACCGCATGTTAGTGAAGTTGCAAAGAATTGAAAGGTGGAAAAGTTCCTATCTCGGCGTCTTATTCACGATTAAAGGTGTAATGTTGAGCTTTGTTTTAATTCCGTGTACGTCTAGCTCGTTGTGTAGGATGACGATGGAGAAAGCTCGCTGCTGCATCAAGGTCGGTAGCGACCTCATTAAAACCTTTGATGTCAAAAGAGGATTTAGACAAGGTGACGCGCTGTCGTGCGACTTTTTCAACATCATACTTGAAATAATTGTGCCAAACTCACAGGCCAACACACAAGTCACGATCTTTCAAAAGTCCGTCTAATTACTTGCATATACGCCGATGATATTGACATAATTGGTAGAACACAGCGAGCTGTCACTGGTACATTTGCTAATATAGAATCGGAAGCGGCTAAAATGGGTCTAGCGGTCAACGAGGCCAAAACCAAGTACATATATGCTGTCAACAAGAAGGGACACCCAACATGGTAGAATCGGGCAAAACGTCACGATCGACAGCTATAGCTTTGAGGTAGTGAGAGACTTTGTCTACCTCGGCTCTGCTATAAATTTTGACAACAACATCTCAGAAGAAATTAAACGAAGAATAACTCTTGCCAACAGCTGTTTTTTTTTTTTGGGCTAAGAAGGCAATTGAGTAGTAGAGCCCTATCTCGAGCAACTAAGGAGATTCTGTATAAGACCTTGATCATTCCAGTCCTGCTTTATGTCGCTGAAGCTTGGACTCTATCTAAAGCGGATGAAGATATCCTCGGTCGCTTCGAGAGAAAGATTCTTCGTAGAATTTTCGGTTTCCGTTGACGGGCTTTGGAGAAGGAGATTCAACGACGAACTATACGAGCTGTGCAGTGACATTTACCTGATCAAAAAAACTACGAGTAAGCCGTTTGAGATGGCTAGGACATGTAGAGCGGATGGAAACAAATGCAGTAGAGGAAGACCTCGCCTTAAGTGGCGCGCGCAAGTCGGCGATCTCAACCGACTAGGAGTGCGTAACTGGAGGCAGTTAGCTATGGACCGGGCTGACTGGAGAGGCTTGTTAGCTGAGGCCTCGGTTCATCCCGAACTGTAGAGCTAAAAGTAAGTAAGTAACGTCTAGCTGGTTCAGGGATGCGTCTATTTGACCTCTGTATTCAGAGGGACCGAATTAGGTGCCAAAGCTAAGCTATTGGTCCTTAGTTCGGTGTTTGTTTTAACTCTGACCTGTAGTCATGAGATTTACGTGTTTAGTTGTCACAATAGGTCCATATCGTACCCTAGGCCTAGTTTCTCTAAACAAATGACTTGCCTTACGTGAGTCTTATTTTTTTGAGGAATAGAAGATACCTACAATTTTATGACTTACAGAGATCGTGTGAGGTATACCAGATCATGGGAGGGCGGTCCTTAATGTCGATCTGCTACTACGGTTCATGCTTCGATAGCTTGGACACGTTAAGCTTGTTTACCTTGTAAGACAAGCTATGGAATCCGTGACATCAGGTCGGCCTAAGATGATATAGTCGGATCTAGTCCAACATATCTTCTCTATCCATATGGAAGTTGCTACTGATTATTTGGAGTCCATTGGGGAAAATCAAGATCCATTTAAGGGATACATTGAAAATCCTTATGATTACAAACACGTAAGAAAACACTATGCCTTTTAAATGTCAAAACCAATTCCCAAACAACTCTCCCCATTCAACTCCACTGTACCTAGGCAACGAATTCAACTTCAATATGGTTATGATAAAGTGTCCTTTAAACGTCGATTTTCCATCGATATCCGTATACCAAATAAGCACTCGTCTTTCGAAGGCTGAATTTTTGTACATTTCAAGCGGATTACACTAGCCTATTCATATGCACATCTCGATGGATGATGGGCTCTCCATAAAGGTGTTTTGAAATGGGTTTTCCTTCCCATATTTTAGGATTTTTTTCCCGCAATTTTGAATTTTCAAAGAAAATCCCTATTCAATTGAAATAGGATAACAGCTTTAGGGTTTTGTGTCCCGCCAAACAGCACAACTGCTTGTTCACAAAGCAAAAAAAAAAAGAAAAGAAAAATGTAAATCAATTCAACATCCAGCCCACTCCCATATTCAGATGAGAATTTGTGAAGAGCACAACGAACTTATAGAGTGCCCGACCCCCTCCACCACTTTAACATGTGCGGATGTGTGGAGGATTTGAAGGAAGTCATAAATGCCAAATGCACGAGAGCACTTAAGTGGATCCAGCTAACACCCGCGTCATCACTGAGAAAATATTTTCTTTCGTTTTACCATAAATATGAATATAAAAATACACCATGTCCTTTGGATGAATATGCGATGTATCATTCCGACTTCTACACCTCCCACACACCCACACATATAGATCTATGGATAACGGACATGAGCAATTTTCTTTTTCTTATCAAATATTCAACTTGTTCGATATAGAAAATATTTCGAAACGGTTAGGTATACTTACGTGTCGACTTGACTATCGTTTCCTGCTCCAGTTGATGGTCCTTTTAGTGTTTCGCTTGTTGTTCCTGTTCCCGTTGACGTTGACTGAAGACGTCGTCGTTCCAATGTTCGATATTTTACTGTTGAATAGTCTGAGTCGTAGTTTGGCTCTGGCTCTGACATGTATCCGTTCGACTTGTAAGGATATCGTCCTGAAATTCGCATATAAAAAATAAATAAATAAATTTTTATTTTCCATCCATCTACTATACACATAAACATTATATATGGGGAGTGTAAGTTTAATGCTGTGAAGGAATTCAATTGAGTTACAAGCATGCGGGATTGGAATCGGATAGTCTTGTGTTATGAGGCTGAGGCAACCATTTCTGGAATGTCTATGAGAATTAGTTCTTAAGTGCCACCACTTGGGAAGTGCGGTTTTCTATCATGTGTGTGACGTTAGTTTCTATTATAAATCATTCAAATGTTGGGCCAACTCTCTCCCACACACACTCATGCATAAGAAATATGTTAGACCAACACCACTTGTCAGAGAGATTAGCATTTCTAAATGGGACGATACCGTGTATGGGAGGATGAGGATTCCTGGAATTCGGTCAGTGTTCGGATAATTTATGGCAGCGAATTGTTATGTTTTGTTTCACAAGCTATGCAAGGAATTTCGGAAATTTAATGCTGCTTCTCGATGTGATAGTGTGGTGCCAGTGCCACTTGTGTTATGAAGTGCTACAAAATGGTTGGCGTGTCGGTTAGCTCTTAAAAGGGGAAACATAAAAGCGAAAAAATATTTTCAAGTGTAATTTGTGCAAAAATAGCCGGCGGGCGGTTTATCATTATAGTGGAGGAATTTTGTTATATGTTTCTATTGAATATTTTTCTGGCAATGTATAAAGTGTTTAGGAACTTAAGAAGCTATTTAGATAACCTAGTGTGATAGCTATCCACTTAACTTTAGTTAGCTATAAGTGACTTTTTTGAAATATCTTTATCTGTAACAATAACCCTGTTTAGTGCCTAGAATAAATTTAGCAACATTTTTTATAAAAAAAATACATACTGTCACCTACAAAAGATTTTTTAAGGCAAAACTAAATGCTAGCTAATCTTATCTGACTTGCAAATTATGCCCTTACTGCTGCGAGTTGGCATTCAAGGAATTTTCCTAGACGAAGGCTATTACTGCCCCTTTAGTTAATTGACTTCTGTAATTAATGCTACAATGTAAATTCTGACATCAATTCAGAAACCTTAAAAATTACGAGACATGACATCAGGCCAGGGGTCAGTACCACGAAAGAACAAGTATTGTTAAACAGTAGCAATTTAAATGCTCCCATTGTACAATACTTGTTGTTTCATGGTACAGGCCCTAGGAATTTAAAAATTGTTAACAAACATTTTTTAAATGAAAAAAATTTGAAAATTCACCAAATTTGCTCACTTTTCTGTCTTTGTTATAACTTTTGGAAAATCAATCAAAATTCATTTCGCATGCCTCTGTTTTAAATAAAAATTGAATGAAGAACGAATTAACGCGCCCGAAACTTTTAACTCATCGTAAAAATTTTTGAACAATATGCATTTGATCGATAAATTTACAATATGTAAATTACATTTTCTGACCTTTCTTCAAAAATTGGTTTGGAAATTAGACCAGAATACGAGTTACCTATGTTTATTATCTGGCTTTCCATTTTACTTTCTGGTGCTTTTTCCACATCTGTCTGGCATAATTTCCTTATTTCTGGCATATTTTCCAAACAAATTTCTGATATTTTTTCCAAATTCGAAAACAGAAACATTTTCTGACATTTTTTCCAAAAAAAATCTGGCGTAATTTCCGGGAGCCTAAATTACCTACATTAAAATCAGTTGAAGTATAGACGAAGAATTGCAGCTATTATAATACCAGAGCTGCCACTTTACTGTAAATGTTGTGATAATAGCAAATTTGCTACATTTATGTATTGAACAATCTAGCTATTTAATTAAAATTGTGCCTACAGCCATTATTAAAAAATTTAAAATACCTAAATTAACCAAACGGATTAATATTATATGTTCTTCCAAAATATGCACGTAAATCTAAGAATTTTTTTTGTTCCGATTTTCAACGTTTTGGTACGAAACTAATATTTTAAATAGCAGCACTGATAAGGAGCAAATTTCATTTTCTTTAAAATAAAAATGCATAGTTCAAATTGCTCCGGACCGAAAGATCTTCGAATCCACACCCGAGGGACGGCGCAGTAGAGGAAGACCGCGACTCAGATGGAGCACGCTAGTGGAAGGAAAGCTTAACCAACTTAGCGTGCGAAACTGGAGACAGCTGGTCAAAGATCAGCGTCTGGCTGGAGACGCTTGTTGGTTGAGGCCCAGGTCCACCCGGGACTGTAGCGCCACCCTAAGTAAGTAAGTAAGCTCAAATTGAAGCTTTAGCTCATGCCTCTAAAACAGATATTTATGTTATTGAAAATTCAAGCAAAAATGGTTAAAACGGGCTACCATTATGAGCACTCAACTACCACTCAGAACGAATTTCAAATCCCTGAAGATTTTTAAAATTACGGCTATCAGCAGTTATTAACCAAAATTTTCTAACGAATTTTAACATCAGAATAGATACAATTTTGATCAATCCCATTATGACAAAATTTCGCAGTGGGTACTGAGCGGGAATTTTAATTTTGAGTCCCACAAGATGGGAGCGTAAACTAACTAGTTATGGCATATTATTTAAAAACTTATAGCCATTTGAATTTAAGCGAAAAGCTAGGCTCTTTGAATCTTCATAGAGGATGTTTTATTAACTATCGACTTTGTTCGTGCCCAGGAATTTAAATGCTTGGACCCAAGTGCGTTTTTTAGAAGATTCAGTTTTTAAATTGGCAACACTGTTTCTACAGATTGCCAATTTGACAATTGAAAGTTGATTTCTGATTAGTACGTTTTGTCAATTTACGTAGAATAGATTAACGCCAGAATAACGCGTGAAAATTGTTCAAACTTATTTTTAAAACCACGGTTCGGTTCGCCAAACTTATAGTGCGCTACGTCCATTTTACCAACCAGTGTTGACCAATCTCCATAATAAAACCTCAATACCGAAGATTGTCTGAACATTTTAATCCAATCGGTTAAGCGATTTTCGAGATATAAGATTTTGAACTTTTTTTTTTTGTATGGGATTCCTTTTTCCGATTAACCGGGCGAGTTTTCTAATATTTGGGTTTGGCAAGTTATTTGAACGGGAACCGTCATCGAGTACATATTAAAGATATTTTTTTTAAAAACCTTCTATTTCATTTTTGAGACTACGAATTTGGCACATTTATCAACTTTCGGAATTATTATTAACTACAAGTTTCAAAGAGTCAATTTCATGCTACAAGCCGACAGGACGTATGTATCTACTGAAAAGGAAATCATTATTTATTTAGCTAGTTTAAAAATCGCCAACTTTTTCAAAACATTACGATGCGATGGACACATAAAATTTCGGGGTATTGAAGAACTTTGTCTATCTGAGGTCTCAAAAGATAGCAGAGTGAAAAAATCGAAGAATGCGAAGCGCCAAGAGTGTACTGTTCTTGAAGATCTTCTGAAATAAGCCGATCGAACTCGGTATAAAATTGTAGGTCCCTTCCATTCGTCCTAAAAAAATAAAAGCTCACACAAATGAATGAAAAGTTAGATCTAGTGTTCCTATACGGGCGCCAAATATTTATTGAACTTTGAGCTGTCCAATTTGAAATACTTAACTACTTGTTCAAAAGTATGATAAACGCCATTATAGTTGCTAAATAAACACGTCATATTTGATTTTGGCTGATCAAACATCTTTTGGACTCACACTTTACTAGTTTTACTTAGAAAGAACGTTTTGACAGGTATGTAAATAGCCCGCTTAAACTATTAAATGCCTCGGTATAGATTGTCAATCTGTAGATTTTCATAGTGGTAGTTATAAACCCTAAGCCGCGATGATTTATCACAATGGATCAACATTGATCTAGTTTCTAGTACATTGGCTAGTACAAATTCTAGTGTCTCTCTAACGCACTTAGGTACCTAACCTAAGCTTTTCTAAGAAACATGACGAACTATTACATTTTAGTAAATATTCTAAACTAAAAACTTAAAAATATTTCTGACTTCCATTCAATTAAAAAAAAAGTATTATTATGAATATTTAAAATGATGAATGATTTAAATCATGCGAGTTGTATGTTCTTGTTCATGTATCATGCAAAAACCCATCCAATTTAATTTCTATACAAAATGGCTGCCGCTATTTTACAAAAGCAAAAGCACATTTTCCAAAAGCATTCCCAATAAAAAACAAAAAGCATAAGCAATATGGCACAGCATTAATAGGCGTTTAATTTTTGAGGTAAACTACTAGGGAACCAAAAACTAAAATTGCTACTCCTACTAAATTATGAAGAAATTATTATTATTATTATTTATAGTTTTTTTTTTTTAATTTAAGTAGAAGAAAAATATGTTCACCTCTTGGACATTTGTAGCGTATTGTCACGTAATCATCTGCAAGAAGAGCGTTGGCAAAATATCGAAAACAAACAAACAAATATTTCTTTGTTACTTAATCCTTTTTGTTTTGTTAAATAAAAAAAATAATAAACAGACGGAACTTTTTAAGACAATAAAATGCTCCTTCATCTGTTTGCTTTGTATCTTGTTTTTTGTTTTCTACTTTTTCTTATAACAAATTGCATCGTTCTGGCGTAGCGTAGCTATACTTTTTTGCAAGCGCATTTCATTATGTTTTCTTTAGCATTTTATTTGCTTTAAAGGACGATAGAAGGAGGAAAGTGATGGAGAAAATAAAAGAGTATAAAAAATAAAAAAAGAAACCTCTTAAAAAAAAAAAACAGAAAGCAACCAAAAAAGATAAGTTAAATAAAAACAGTATAAGAGAACAAAATATTAAGAAATGAAAAGAGTAAATAGAAAGAAGACAGAAAAGTTTCGCATAGAAGCGTTAAAATATAATTAATTTGCGGGAAAAAAGCGACAAAGGAAAGGAAAATAAATTTGAAATGTAAAAGAACAAGAAAGGAAGGAAGGATGAAGAGATATTCCTTTTTTTGCCCTATTTTTGTTGCCTGACCAGCTTAAGGACGATGGTGGTTTTGTAAACACCATTCAAGTTTTCAAAGCGATGCGGCGGAACTTTTTTTTGCTACAAACGAGGGTTGAATAAGTGCAGGAAAAAAAATGTCTCCGTCTGTGGTCCTTTTAAAGAACCGAAGGTAGTTACAGATTCAAAGAAGTGTCAAAGGGTTCCACTGACTCAAATCAAACATGCATGAGTTGGGCAGTTTGTGAAACACTACACTTTTGTTGGTGTTTTGACGGGTTTTGATAGACATCTTGATTTGGTTTTAGAAAATTGGGGTAGATTAGTTACATATGCCAATATGGCTTTTGCTATTGTTTTACAAATAAAAAAAGTTTCAGTGGAAAACACGATGAAGAACTTTTGACTGTATTAATGCGATAAGTATATGGAAAGCAAGTGAAGGCTTATTTTTACATCAGTTTCTGGCCAATGCAGGATCCGTTCCAGATCAGAACTAGCTCCTTTCTGTGGGACTAGATTTAATATTAAACTATTGCGGATCTGCTGTCACTGAACCTTCAATTCTAAGCTCATAGATGTCCGTTTTTTAGGGCTTAGGAAAATATCACTTCTGTTGTGAAATGTAGTAAACGTGACATCACAATACTACAACCCCCACCTCTATAGCACTCGAATTCTCTTGTGCAATGGCTTAAAACGACCCTTTCCATTCAATTTATAAATCTAATCCCACTGGAGACACTATTTTCCATTCAACCCTCGTTTGATTCTAAAATTGCAATTTCTTATTCTGTTTGTCTTATTATATATGCTTTCTGTGTACCGTTCTATAAGCTTTATTTTGTTGTTCGTACCAGGATTTTTTTGTTTGTGTATCGTTTGGAATATCCTTTTGTACCATTCATGTTGATTTGGTTCCTTAACTTCCTGTGTGTGATTTGTACGTATAGACAACACGATGCGACGACGACGATGTTTATTGACGGAAATCGAAAAAAAAGGAAAAAAAGAAAAATATTGCATTTTGTGAATTATTTTATAATTCTGTTGACTTTGTATCTTTGTTGTTGATTGCCGATGAAAATTATTATTACAATTTTTTTTGACTTTTGTTTATTACCGATCTAAGAACAACAGGCATCCCGTGTTGTGTTGTTGGTCCAATACCATCGTACTGTCGTCGACTTAATTGTGCCATTTTCTTTGGTTTATCGTATTCTGTTTCCGGTTCGCTCATATATTCGTTTTTAACTGAGTAAACTGAAAGTGAATGTAAATTGTACGTTTTGTTTTTTTGACAATATATACATAACATATTATATGTATTTTGGTGATAAATCCTTCTATAGGATGATATAATTCAAATAAATAGACTACTCTTTTATGGGGGCATGCGAAACGCCATTTATGGGTTTCTTTTTTGGGAGATTTTTTTCACAAACATACATTTTTTATAATAAACAAATAAGTAGATATATCTAGGTTTGATTTATGCCAAAAATATATGCAACACTATATACGTAAACTATTTTGAAATTAACTTAAAAGGACATAAAAGAGATAATTAGGGCCAGATGATAATAATTGTATGAAACAAAATTGGATGACGAATCTTTGCATTCGGATGTGTTGAATAAATAAGGCTGCAAATTCGACGCATCAGTGAAGGAGCTGTTCATACATATAATCAAGTCGATTTTATATACGAAACAAGAAATAAATTCTGTCAAATACTGTCCGTCCACGGGTAGGTAACTATGGCCATCGAGGAGCTTGTCGGATAAAAAGATATGTATATGATGCATCATTGTAGGTGTATACATTTTCGAGGGGAAAAACAATGGAATAGACCAAAAATTATGCAGCCTACGGACACTAGTAGCCTAAGTATCTAAACGCCCGCATAGACGAAATATACTTAGACTCTTGGAAACTGTTTTTTGAAGTGAAAATTCGAATAGCCAGTTGGGCTGATTCGGAACTACTATGAAACGAAAAACGACAAGTCATTGGGCAGTAATTCCGAAAAAGAATGAAACGAAAAAGCGACAGGATAAATTAAAAAAATCTTTTAGCTAATTTGCAAGCAATTTTGAACTTCGATTTAGTGAAATTCGATGAAACGAAAGAGCGACAGATTGAAGTGAACTTCTGAAGGCTCGTTCGGCAGTAATTCAGTACAAGGATGAAACAAAAAAGTACAGGGTGAATCAAAAATTCCTTTAGCTCATTGGACAGCAATTTTGAACTTCGATTTAATGAAACTCGATGAAACGAAAGAGCGACAGATTGAAGTGAGCTTCTGAAGGCTCATTGGACTAATACCAATGAAACGAAATCAAATTAAACGAAAAAGAGAAACGGGAATGAGCAAAATGGAAAATGCGAGAGGAACGAAAAAGGGACATACTCAAAATTAGGAGCAAAATTAAAGGGAGTAACTAATGTAGTGGTGCACTATCTTGGAAAGACAAACCTGTGCAAGGCTTCCATTTCGAGTACGGTTCTCACGAGCACACTATGAAGTATGTGTAGAAACAATGGAATTATGCCATAGCTTCTGTTAGAAATTTCCAACTTTCTTTCTGTCTTTAAAAGCACCAAGTGACAAAGAACAGAAACAGAATCCCATACCGACAACACCCCTAACTTTGACCGAAATCAGTCAAGTTTTTCAGCGCCTTCAGTCTTCATTTTTTAGTGGACATTCACCCCTATCGTGGAATCCGCCGGGGGGAATTATTCACGGTAAAGAATATTTTGTTATCGTCAAAATCGCAAAGTGAACAGTTCCCCGTGTGGGTAATGTGAATGAGTTTCACTGTATGGTTAAAAACGTTAAAATCGAATTTTTCCCGAACGGGGAACTGTACACTTTGCGATTTTGACGATACCAAAATATTCTTTTCCGTGAATAATTCCAACCGGCGGATTCCACGATAGGGGTGATTATTTCATGATAGCGTTTGACAGAATAGACGGCAGCCATGTTTTTCTGGATCTGTTTCAGTTTTGTGTAGCTGAGCGAGCAACGTAAACAGAACCAGAACTTAAACCTTTCTATTCTGTTTCAGTTTCTGTTCTTTGTCACTTGGTGTCTTAAGTAGGAAAGAGACTGACTTCTAGAGTCTTAAATCTGCAAGTCCGGCGAAAAAAGCGAAGTTAAAAAAAAAAAAATAACCCTTGTAAATTGTTTTGCCTTCTGAATTTCCAGTTGGTTTCCAGTTTTTCGACAAGGAGCTTAACTAGAGTAAAGGAAGGAGTCTTTCCGGTTACAATGGACCAGCACTTTTGTCTGAGTGCTAAAGTTGACCGCACTGTTTGATCCTTAGTTCAATTGTGTTTAAGTGACCCTCGATAAAAAAAAATACTTCGACCGATTATTATCGGCCCAATATGATTATCGGCCAGGTCTAATATTATTATGGTACGCAAGAACCGTATGGTGGGCTGGACTACATACAAATTATATCTCTGTTGCTTTTTTACTGCCCCACATCTCGCAATATCTTTGGACAAACATTCAAGTGTAAAACTACCCTGAAAATAATTCTCAATGTATGGCAAATGTAAGGTTATTATTAAATTAATTTTAAAATTATTTAAATTATTTTCATCTTCTAATTTGTTCATATTCATCTGCTAGTTTTTGTCAGCTTTTTCTAAATGTTCATCTGAAAAACTTGAAATTTCATCTGAAAATCTGAATAAATCATCAGCATAATTTTTGAATTCATCTTTGAATATTCCCTTTTACTCAAACTTATGATTTTTATATTTTTCAGACGATTACTATTTGTTTTCAGACGTTTTAAAAATTGTTTCAGACGTTACCAATATCTGATTTTCTGATGATTTCTATTTATTTTCAGACGTTTTTTCGATTTTTGCCGATGTTTACAATTTTTTTTCTGAGAAATACAATTTATTTGCAGACGAAAAAATTTTAGCCAAAAATGTAGAGCCATCCCAATAATCCCAATCACCCAACAAAATATTGGCTTAGACTAGATTTCTATATGAAACAGTTGAGCCAATTATTATTTTCTATTATGGGGCGGCGTTATCGCAGAAAGAGTCATCGGTCGATACTTCTTCGAAAAGAAGACGGTTTTCGGTAAACGTAAAAAAAGATCGAAATAACTCTTGGATAGGCAACAAAATTGTTAACAAAAATTGTTTAAGTAGATATACAGTTGCGAATTTATAAAAAAATAATAATTCTCCTATATCTTCGCATCCTTCATATTCTCCAATATATGTACCTTCAAATGTGTGTGTTCGAAAAAAAGAATGCAAATTGCAACAATCCTCATATTTTCGAAACACATTTGCAAAATTTGCAAAATTCAGCTTACAGAAAAATAATATATCAAGACAACTTTGTTGGTTTTCATTTAAGTTCCTTTGAGTATGTCACTCCATCATTTTTTATATCGTTTTGTATATTATATATCTATACATCTAGCCGAAATTTCGAAGATTTTCGAAAAGTGGGTATTGAGTACAAATTCCCAATATTAAAACCAATTGTGCAATTTCTTAATTTTCGAAAATTGTACTTGATATAATTCACCAGTTTTATGACTCAACTAATTCTGATCACTATAGAATTTTTTTTTCAGTCGAGTGTATTTTGGTTCATACTGTATCATCGGCCTTAAAAATACCTGCTATACTCGAACTTATGACCTGCAAATAACATACATAAAACATAACTTATAAAATTAAAAATAAATATACTTAAACCAATACTACTGAAAATTGGTAATGTTAACCCGTTTTAATATGTATTGCAAAAGGGAATGTGCAGGGTAAAAAAACTGACTCATGTGTTTTGTGTGAGGTGGTAAACAATTAAAAATAAAATCGGGATTTTCATATTTCATATTCATCAAAATTAAATAAAAATACAAAACTAATGTTAAACATTAAAAAGAAAAAAGAATTTCGCAAAACCATTATGATACTTACTGACTTCATTGGGCCTTAAAATGGCGGGCTTTTCATATGGATTATGCCGCACAAGTGGCCGGTGTAAATCTGAGTTCGAATTGGATCTTTCGAAACCTTTTATTTATTTGGTTTGCGTTCGGTTTCACACAGGCCAGCAACAAGGATGTGCAGAAAAAAAGCAAGAATAAATAAAAATAATGAAAAATTAATGAAAACCATGAAAAGCCCTCCTCCACTGGGGATGTGTGGAAGAGCTCCAGCGGGCTAAACAGAAAAAAAAATGCACCGGAAATTACTTTTGATTTTTTCCGCTATACTTGTGGTCGGAGCAAAACTGTCGTCGTTGTCCTGCCCATCTATCGCTGGCTCATCAATAATGACCGTTCCGCCGTTTTGGTAGTCTGTTGCCTCTGGCACTTGTTTCGTTGGGGGCCAAGGAATAGCCTTATTCTTCTGATTGAGATTTGTACAACTCTGTGATTGATATCCTGGAAATGGCTGGGAATTTGTATAGGACCAAGGTGGTGGCGGTGCTTCACTGCTAGGTGTGGACTGCTGTCGTACGTATCGCCGTTGCAGTGTTGGCGACTCGAAGTGCACCGGACGGAATTGCTTTCGTTCGGGCTGTGGTGTCCACAGTGGTGGTGGTGGTGGCGTTGGTACACCCTTGTCTTTGCGTCCGCAAGCGGATGATGATCGATTTTCGGTGATTTTATCCGAATTGGTTGTGGTGGTACTTCTGGCGGTGTTATGTGGTTGAAATTCGTTTAAGTTGGTTCTGGAGGATGATGGCGTTTGATGTTTTGGTGTCCAAACTCCTGTTTTTTTTTTTTTCGTTTTCGAATTTCGCAGTGGATGGAAAGAAGAATGAAATTGTGAGTGATGTGTAAGCGATACATCAAAATGATTTTTCATAGAATGAGGTGCACACATAAATGGGATTTTCTGGAGACGCGGACAAACGACACGAGAGAGAGAGAGAGAATATAGATGGAGACGAATATTTATTAACCACGATGACAACGACAAAATATGATTAAGACGAAGACGACGGCGACAGAGGCATTTGCATTTTAAGTAGGGGAATTTACGACACAGGGATATATTATGCTGGAAACGTTTTCTATTTAATACACATGGGTTAAAATTGACAATATTTATGTATATAACCAGTCAATAGTACGAGTAGAGCGATTTAAATTGACAAACGCTTTTTCTAGACTAATGTAGATTTAATATGACAAGTTTTCTAAATATAGTAGTACATTCAGTGTTGATATGACATTGGAATAGTTTTTCCCTAGGACAATTAATTTTTTTCCTCAAATTCACTAAAATTTCCCTCAACGAGACAACGACAAAAAGTGTATTTTCTCTTGTGGATTTTATTCACTCAAAATACTGAAACTTCACTTTCTCACTGACTCGTGAGTTTCGTCACTAAAATCGGTTTTTTAATTAAAAAAAAAAATCCACAATAAAATTTGAAAGATACGGAAGCATCCTTTTGGTGTATTACCTACGATAATTGCCCATGATCCAGTGAAATTGTCAGAAGAGATATGTCATGTGTGTCAGTTTACCGATCTGAGGTTATATGAAAATTTTTTATTTTTTGCTCATGAAATTTCCCTATAGTGGATCACTTTATATGTCCCCTTTCCCATGAGAGTTTTTGTTTTTACCATAGAAATTTCTACGAAATTGGTAAATTTCCCACGACTTACTTTTTTTTTGTTAGTTACCATGGTATGTCAACAATCGACGATTCAAGAAATCACGAACAATATTGGTCAAGCTGTTCATGAAATAGGGGCCGAAAGTCGGAAACCATTGAAAATGTATTCAAAAACTACTGCCGTAATCGGAAGGCTTACTTATTTTATTTAAGCACCCATTTTTTGAAATAATGGTTAGGATAGGTTAATGTGGCAGGCCGCGGTACGCGCAGCCTGACTTAGGACAGAGGAGGCCCTTTGTGATACCATAGGATCGAATGATCTCACAACTACCCGTTGAACCAGCAGGAGCTGAGAATGACGCGTTGGAGGTGACTTATAACTGCATTAGCGAGTTCGCCGAGATTGTCGAGGAAGTATTCTCCGAGATGTAGTTTTCTACGAGCTGAGGAGGCTGGGCACCTCCTCCTCGTCCATGCAGCTTCTATACAGAAATCATTGGAAGGGAGGCCCAGCCTGAGAGCATATTTCTCAATAATGCAATGTCCCGAGATGACAAGCTACTTTTTTTTTGTCGGAGGTTGTTACTATCCGATGGAGAACTCAGACACAACTACTGCTCCATTGTACTGCCAAACAGACACCTTACATTGCTGTACTTAGTTTTCCCGTCTTTCGAAGAAAGATGAGAAGGAGCTTCAGTGATGAAGAGCTTAGATGTTCGGCACTCACCACGTCAGCCCCAAAGAACCCCCACCTGATGCGAGCAAAGGCAGGACAACTACAAAGGAAGTGTTCCGCTGTATCGTCATCCTCTCCACAAGCAGGGCAGATGGTGGTGTCGCTCAAGCCCAATACACTTAAGTGTTTGGCAAAAGCTTGGTGGCCCGAAAGGACGCCCACAAGCAGTCTGCAGTCGATTCTCCTGAGAGACAGAAGAAAGGACGCGGACCTTTTGCAGATGTCCGGACGCAGTCGCTTGGTCTGTCTACACCCAGCACAGTCACGCCATCGACACTCGTGTTTACTAGAAACCCAACTATCAATGGATGACCTAACCACAGATGCAGGCAGACCCAACGCAGGTTCAGGTCCTGAAAGAGCTTCTTCTGAACCCAGCCTGGCAAGCTCATCGGCGATCTCATTTCCCTGGATACCAGTGTGACCTGGGACCCAGACAAGTTTGACCGTGTTTAGCCTACCGACCAAGTTCAAAGCAAGCTTGAGTTTGAGCACTAGCTTGGACGAGGTGAGAGGGTTGAGCAGCGCTTTTAGTGCAGCTACTTACATTGGATCTTTTTAGTTTTACAAGATTGTTGGAGCGCTTAATATCCAGCATGGGACAGATCTGTTTCTAGGTGGAGCACGTTGTGCAGTTTGTCCACCTTCGATTAGTGGCGCTTATTGTTAACTAAAAGTTTACACGTAGCCAGAGGCATTATAGGGATTCTCCTTTTCCGGTAGAGTCGATAAAGTTGTTCCATGCCTAGCGAGTTCGTCGGACTTACAATTTCCCCGGAATGTCCCTGTGGCCCGGCACCCAAATAAGGTGAATTTTTAATTGTTCCGCCATCTCGTTAAGAGATAAACGGCAATTGAGGGCAGTTTTTGAACCTGAAGATGACCGAATCCAGGGATTTAATCGCAGCTTGACTATCGTTAAAAATTACGATATCCTTTGCGGATATTACATTATACCATAGCCACGACACGGCCTCCTTGATCGCCATGATTTCCGCCTGAAACACGATATAGTAATTTAGAAGACGGAATGAGATCGTACATTCTAAATCTTGGGAGAAAACACCCCCCTACTTCTGTTTCCGTTTTGGACCCATCTGTATATAAGCAGACGGATCTCCTGTGAGACACTATATCACTCTCCCAGTCAGTCCTGGAGGGTATGCACGTATGCAGGTTTCAATATTCTTACTGAATTGAAACTGGGGGAGGGTATAATCAGTATCTTTTGGCATGCATTCTATTTATTGAAATAATAGAACAGTGCTTTTTCTAGACTTCTTAAAAAGGATAGCCCACGCTTTTACATAAACTCAAGAGTTCTCTAGTTCATAGGTCGATTTTGAATTCCACTGTGAATGGCAAATAATTTCAAGAACTTTTGTCCCCAACAAAGTTGGTACAGAAATTGAGAAAAATATTCATTCATGTAATCATCCAAATACAACGACTGCCCAAACCACACTCAACCTTAAATTGCAACAATTTATATCCCTCTTAGTTGGCGAACAATTCCAACACTCATTCAAATTCAATATTTCAAGCACACGTATAGTTCCCGAACAAGTTGCTTAAAGTCCTGCAGCACTCTACAGCACTCTTTACAGTCATTCACAGCTGATTATCTCCATTTGCACTTAATCGACTATTTTATTGGCATCAGTTTTCCACGATATTGATGATGATGATAAACGATGTGAATTTTTAACTACGTACGAGTATTTTATAGATACACACACGCAACCGTAAGTCATTGTATGTGGAAAGGATGTGTGCCATTTCGCAGGAAATGTAAATGGCAAAATAATTACAGCCGTACAAATTGAATATTACTTCCATATCAAATTAAGCCTTTTTTTTACAAAATGGTTTCCTTGCAATTTTCCTGATTGCTACCTCAGAGGCATTGAACTAAATTCATCCTGAATAAAATGAGTGTACTCGAAAAATGTATTTAAGCGCACACTGTGGCGACATAAATTTTAAAAATAGTTTAACTACATTTTGGTGTCGTCGGTTGGTGCCGTTTCTAATGCAAAACGAACATCAATTGTTGATCTTGTCTATGGTATTACAGGTGGCCAACACAGAAAAGAGTGAAAAAAAAAAAAAAAACTCACATGACTCATCGTGATCTTAGAGATACAATCGATGGGGGAACTGAAAAGTATCTACGAACAAATTGAGTTGCTGCCAAAAATTGTTTTTATATTTCTTTATTTTTTTTTTGTCGGTTTTATTTACTGTCGTCCTACTCAGAGGGAATCGCTTTTTGTTTAAATAATTTTTTTTTTTTACTCATTTCCATTTTTATATAATTTTTTCTTCATGAATGGGATATCAAAACTTTGCAGATATTTGTGTGCAAAAAATAAAATGTTTGACGTCAGTGATGATGGAAGGAAGGAATAGATATACAAACAAAAAAAAAAAAAACTAAATTTGTTCTGCGGTAAGCCCTGAAGGAAAAATAAAAGTTTTTACCTCGAACTTGTATAAATATAGTCTTGATAGGTATGACACGTTAAAAAGTTATTAGATGGTTTACGTGTATTTTTGGATTTCCATATAGTTCTTTATCATTGTGAGTTTATCCCATCAATCATTTTCGAACATAATTCAATTAGAGGGTTTAAAAAATGGACGCGTAAGTAAATAATGGTTGAAAGATATATGGGCTGCGTTTGTTGTTTTAATTTTTAGATCGATTTAGAAGTGTCTGGTAGGTTTGCAGATGTGAAACTGAAGGTACTTCTTCAAGCAGGAAGAATTGGTACTTCTGACACTGAAGCCTTTAAATTAAAAAAAAACTCCTGACATTGTTTGATTGTTTTACTGCTTCGTGTTCAAAAGTCGGCTGGGATTGGAAGTTCTTCGGTCAAGTCCGATTGACATACATAAATTAATATAATTTATGTAATTTAATTTAATACCCACTACATCAGTTTAAAAAAAATACACAAGATGCGGAAACCCGGGACTTATTTCCTCTGTGAATATCCTGACAATCGAACAGCGAACACTTCACAGACCTTTTTTCGATAACCTAAGGATGAATTTAATGATGAATTTAATACTCCCCAGAGAGCATAGATCTCTTGAACTACTTTACTTGGCCGATTTTAAAATTGTAATGACACCCTTCTTCTCAGTAGAGGTTACGAATGGTGGGGGAGAACGTATGGGGTAAAGGGGTGGTAGGGGTATCTCTGGAATTATTTGTTCGATTTTAAAAATTCTTTAAGATTGCATCGTGACACTCTAACGCAGGGGTTCCCTAACTGTGCGTCAGGTTGCCCTGGGGCCGGGCGTCGCAAAACATTACGCGCAGGTCGCCTTCACATGCCGGACGTTCCAATTGAATTGGGTCGATGTTGGCCATTGTGTTTTGCCGTGCACAAGTAGTCGGTATTTTGCAGACTTCAATTTGGCGAATTTTGCGTTGGGACCTATATCCGTTCAAGATCCAACTAACCCAGATCCAACTCAAAGTTAATTATAATGACCATAGAAAACGAGGCGCATTTTTGGACGAATGCCTATGTTAACAAGCCAAATGAATCCAATGAATCCATAAAATCCATAAAAAAAAACCATTTGGTGCGTATTTAAGACCGGCGGCGGCGTCATTGTTCCGTACTTTTTCTTGAAAATGACCATCAACGGCGAGCGCTACAGAATGATGCTAACCGATAGATGACATGTGGTCCAGCAAGTGTCACCACTCACTAGACGCTACGATGGTCATTCTGCATGAACGATTTGAGGGTATGGTTAGGTATCTCTAGCAGAGGTGACCTGAATTTGGCCACCAAGATCGTGCGATTTAACCTCGCTAGATTTTTCTAGTGGGGTGCCTGAAGTCGCAGCTCAATGCGAATAAACCGCTATCGACCGATGTCCTTAAACCTAATCGTAATCAATGCCATCGCTCAAATTCAGCCGGATCTATATGCGGCAGATTGGACCACTCGGATCCGCGACAACGTGAGAAGCTGCGGCGGACATTTGGACATGTTAATATATTCCTTACAATAATAGCATACATGGGCCTTTTAAATAAAAAAGGAATTTCATTAATTAATTTCTTTCAACGTCGACCAATCCTCCGTTGGGTGTTTTTAGAAGGGTATGGAACAGATTGAGAACCCCTGCTCTAACCTTTCAGTTAGTATAGTATGTAAGTTCTTGATGGGATAATTATTTATTACTCGCGAGTGGAGACGCAAGCATAATCCATACTACAATACTAAATGCAACGCCTGTCTGTTTCTTTGTTCCTCCATAATTCAAGAACCATTTATGCGATTTTCTTGATTTTTGAAGTTATACGTACTTCTTACCGGAGTTCGAAAAGTTGACATCATAACGCAAACAACAGAAGAATGAAAGAGACTTCGGAAATTACATTCAATATTGTTGTTTGATGGAAATCTTATCTTCAAGGTATCTTCCCATTGCCAAAAAAAGCGGAGCCAAGAAGCTGCCATTTTAAAACAACAGTTTATGGTATTTTATTGCCCATTGGGGGAAGTTCGAAAAAGGGACTAACGTTTGCATGGGAAAATTCTTATTTTTCATCCGATCAATTTCAGACTCCGTTTTTGTACTCTATGTACAAAATAGAGAAAAACGATTTTCCCGATTTTGGAAATTTTGCTTGGAACCCGAGTTATTACCGACGGGAAATGGGGGATTCAGTTGGTATGTGCGGAACTTTTTTTTATCCTATCGAGGGGCCGGCTGTTCTAAGCAAGTCGATCACGTGTCCGCTAGTAGATAATTTATGTAATAACTACTAAACAATGACAGGCGCCACCTCTCGCGAACGTCTGACAAACATCCGAGAGTATGACTGTCCTGAAAAAGCTTCTCAATTCAGCCGTTCGGACTCGGCATAAAATTGTAGGTCCCTTCCATTCGTTCCAAAAATAGAAACTCACACAAAACGAATGGTTGCGAGAAGCTAGGCCTTGGGTGTCTACCGCCAGTTGCGCCGCCTATTTATTTATTTTACTAAACAATGACGTTCGGGCAGGCGGCATTAAAGCGTTTTTTCCGAACCGAATGTAGTGGGAAGTGAACAACCTCTTATCTTGAATACAAAGTTCTTTCATCGTTTTTGAGCTCCCAGAATACAATTGAAAAGTCTGAATAATTACTACACAATTAGCTTTAAAAGCGTGTGTAAAACAGAGAATTTCATGGGAGTAATCCAGCTTAAGCTAGGCCTAGGGTGTCTACCGCCTGTTGCGCCACCTATTTATTTTTTTTTTTAATCCAGCTTAAGTCAATGAATGCGCGATTTATTTAAAATCGATTTAGTGGCTCATTTCAAAAACTTGACTTATTTAATATTTACAACAAATTATTAACAAAAAATTGAGTTGAAATCACAACAAAATTTGTTCGATCTATCTTATATCTGAAATGTAAATCTTCTTAACCATATAGATATGCCTATTTAAACTTCAAACACTTCGAAGACTTTAAATAGCACTTGAACTCGACTTATTTTCTTCGTTGAGTCATTTGGTATAATAAAAACCTCAAAATTCCATCTAAACAATTGCCCACATCGAACCGGAAACTCTCAATCCAGGTGAAACTTCTGACACATGCATCATCGCCTAACCTAAAAATCTGACTAATAATCCTTTTCAATATCAGATAAATGGAAATGACGACAATTCCCTCGATTTCTGTTTACATTACTCATATACACCGCCAAACAACAATAACAACAACAACTACAAACAAAATTCCATCTACCGGATTTTGAAAAAAAGAAAATTTGTTAAAAAAAAATAAGAACATTTTTCCAAACATTATAAACAAAATCATTTTCGTATAACAGATTATATTTGTGAAGGATCCCGCATTGATGGATAAATAGAAATAGCAACAGGGAATTATATATCCATTCATTAGGTCATCCATTTTGGCCGTGAATTTGTTCCCCTCTGTAGGTGGTTCCAAATTTAATATTCAAAAGTTTAACCAAATCAAATCTGTATTCGAAACGGAGAGTGGTTTTCAAATATACATTCCCGGCCAAGTGCATTTTTGTTTGTTTTTGTTGACTGACCGATACACTCAGTTCGAAAGAATGCAACATTAACACGTTCACACTTGAGAATGTAATAGAGCACATCAGTCGAGTCGAAGGACAGGTCATAGATAAAGTTCAGCAGTTTTGTGTAGGTGTAGATGTTTCCTTTGGCGCGAACAGAAAAGAACACAGAAGAAACTTTTTTTTCGAAGACTCAAAGTCGAAATGGGTGGTAGAGAATAATAAATAAATTAAATTCTATTCGGTGGGTAGTGTTGGTGGTAGAAGGGGTTAACTGTCTGGTGCAGAAAGTATGGGATCTAAATTTACCATCAAATTGATTGATGAGCTCACGAGTAAATAATTCAATTGGCACTTGGCTCATCTTCACCTTTAAGATGTTTCAATTTCATGTGAATAGTGTTGCGCATTCTGCTATTGGCTTGGCTGCATTAAATAATTAATTAGATCTTGCATTGGATGAGAGGATAATTGAATTTGACAGACAATTCAATTTGCCCAAAAGGCATGCAATCACGATAGGTGGTTGTTGGTTGATATCGCGAATTGGATGTGTGTTAACAAGGCCCTTGGGTAGGTTCTGCACAAGTGGAGCAATCAAATCCACAGATACCTACATATGAGGATTAAGGGGGTATTAAATGTTCTATTCATCGGGGATGAAATGATAATTTTGATTTGTATCTTACAACAAATTGAGTCGGATTGGATTTTGAGGAAATCTTAAGTATAATAAGTAATAAGTAAATAATAAGTAAATAGAACAGGCAGGTAGACACCCTAGGCCTAGCTTCTCGCAACCATTCGTTTGTGTGAGTTTTTTTTTTTTTTGGACGAATGGTAGGGACTTACAATTTTATGCCGATTCCGAACGGCTGAATTGAGAAGCTTTTTTTAGGACAGTTATACTCTCGGATGTATGTCAGACGTTCGCGAGAGGTCGCGCATAGTAGAAAAAAGCTTAAGATGTAATTTGTGTGTTTTCCGGGGATCAAACCTGGGATCCCTCGCGGAGTAGTCCAGCACACTAACCACTGCGCTATTGCCCCCAAGACGTCTGACTGTTTTAGATAACAACCTTATTTCTAACGTAGTCAATTTAAAAATTAGGGACGAAAGGGTAGTTGATGAACCATAGCTTTCAAAAGACTATTAGATACGCTTAAAATTACATTTTTCAATCAGGGCTTGTAACTTTCATGGAAATCTTAAAAAGGCAGAATGGGCATCGAGAGGAAGGGGGTAAGGAAGCTTTACAATTAGATAACATTTTGACGCTACGACAGTCTTCAAGGTGTTGCAGCTTTGGACACAGCACGATCTTCGCAAAGTTACTGCTGCCCAATCGAATATTGACAGAAAAAATCCGTCTTGGTCGACTTCGACATTCCGTATGGTATATTATAGCGGGAAAGGGATAAATGACAAAGAGATTCAATCACAATGCCAAATAAGATTGCAATCTATAAAATGTGACTGAAAAATATAAGAGTGAATCCTTACCCGGATTAGATCTGGAACTATGATCTAATGAGCCGGGAACTCGTGGTCATATGAAAGTCTTCCAATCAGACGTCTGACTGCATTTAGGGTGGTAGAACAGATGAATTCAATATAAATAAAATACATTGTCATCTACATCAATAGCCAGGCTATGAACAAGTTCATGAAATCAACAAAAATCAATTGTGGGATAGTCACCCTCCATAACTCTTGATCATCCAGTAACTGACATATAAAAATAATCACCAAGAGACAATTTTCATGCGTGAAGCGAAGATGTGTCGACTTAGGGTTTACCACGATATCTCGAAAAAAAAAATCTCTAATGTAAAAATCTAGAATTAATATTGAAAATTGTGTTAAAAGGTGAGATGCCTATGGGGGAGCATGCTGCCCCCCTGCAACCCCCCTGCTTGGGTTTACTGTTTGGCTATGGGAATGGGATGGGTGCAAAAAAAAAAATCTCCAATTTACTTTTTATTTTCGAGATTTTTTCGAGATATAGTCTTTCGAGATTTTTGTACATTCGAGATTTTTGCTTTAAAGATTTCGATTTTTAGCCTTCGAGATTTTTGTCATTCGAGATGACGACATGATCCCAGGTGGACTACATGATGGCACGGTTTAAAAATCACTAACACCTATCTGCAAATATCTCGTTGCGCTGTTGAAGCAACATAGGTTCGCCTTAAAAAAAATATAGACCTCACTTACTAAAAAAATATGGCTAGACCTTGTCATTGGTAAACTAAGCAGTAATTGAAACCTTATCGGACCACAGCCTCGTGAGATAACATACGTAGCAACCGATTTAGACTGCCAGGCGTGGATGTATATAGAGTCAGAGCTGACCTACACGAGGACATAACACACATACTGTGCGATTGTGACAAAGTATCATGAAACCGCATCAGAACTCTTCTTGAAAAATACTAGATACTCTGAGCATTAAGGGGACACCGACTACATGAACTACAGGGGCTACTCTGGTTCTGTGAATTTCAAGGGAAAGCTTAGGATCTTCAACTTTTTATTTTCGAGAGATACATCAACGATCTCGATGGTTTCATTAAGTGATGCCCAGTTCTGTAAAGAGTCCATATACAAAAATTCTCTTACCATTGGTAGTTTGAATATTGTTTCGAATATCCGTTTATATCTTAATCAAGATATAAGACGGTATTTTTTGACACGGCCACCTAACAGCTCTAAGGAAGTAAGACTATAAAACACGTGTAGAAGAGTTTATTAGGAAAATAAATGAAAAGCGTTTGAGGATTTTTTTAAACGATCTTCTTAAAGGGGTTTCCGTTTACCAGCAGAACATCTGATATATATACTTGATATATATCTGATATATGTACTTGTTATTGAAAACACATTTCAAATTGTACTCTATATTTACGTCAGCAACGGATTCTTAATATGCAGAATTGAAAACAGAGTTCAACACACCACATTGCAATAATTCATCGAGTGCGTAATTCGTATCTGTTTCTCATTTATTGAGTTCGAGTGCAAATGTTTTAAATCTAAAAATGTTGGCCAAGACCACTTGTAATTCAAAAGTTCGCTGACTAAATAAGTAGGTAAATAGGGAACTGTTTGCAATAGGGGAACGTTCTGTAATTTCTCGAAATGTTATTGGCTTTTAACCGACAGTCATTTCCCACTAATCCACTTGGATCAAGAAACCGTCAAATTTCCTTGTAAAAATCACTTAAATTCAATTTTTCTAATCCCACCTAGGTAATGCTTACAGAAAAAACCTCCATAAAAACATTTTATTATTTTTTTTTAAACATTGACAGTCTATTTTTACAGTCCAACCGATTACCTAATTCTAAAATAAACACAAGCCTCCGCTAACCGCGCCGCCGCTGCCGGCCGAAGCCCACATGTTTTTCGCGCCCATATTGCTAATTAAATTCATCATTTAATTTTTTTTTATACTCAATTTTTATAAACAAAACTCTTTTATGTTGTGATTTATGCAAAAAATGTGATCGAAAGGAAACATCAATCGACGGGTTGTCCCGCAAAATTGTTGTTTATTTTCACTACGCGAATGAAAAGCATCTTAATCCGATATTCAAATGTAGCCCGTAGTGACTAAAAATAAGCCGGTTATGCTAAATTACACATCGGTCTGTCTCTCTCTCAATCGTAGAAGTCGATAAAAATGCCAAAAATCATGTGTGATGCTCGTTCGATTTATATATGAATGTTGTAATGAAAGATATAATGATTTAGATGGGCGAAAAAAAAATAGATTTATGACTTGAATTATACCTGAACCCTGAGGAGCTGTTGCTTTAAATTTCGGTGCAAACATTTCGGATTCAGATGATTCTATGAATTCTGTAAGAATTTAAGGAAATATTTTTTTTCAATTTTTCATATTCCAGACTAGTAGTTGCGCGACAAAAAACAATAGATACAAAAACGCACACCAGACACGGGAATTTGTTTTCCTCTTTTTTTTTTCAAATTTGATTGCACTGAACACGAGTTTTTTTTAACTTTTTTTTATTTGCACAGCTTGAAAATTTTAATTTTTATATATTTTTTTTTTATAGAAAATAAAGCAAAACAGAAATAAAAAAAAACTCTCTAGACACACGTTCGATATGTAACTAACCCTGTCCCATATTTCGTAGACTAGCGCAAAAGTATACACAATTCTTGAGAAAATTATAGAAAAACCGACTCGACGAACGCGTTTTTACCCACTGAACTCAAAAACACTGATGAAAACAGAGAATGATTTCGATTTTCTTTTCGCTTTTTTTCAAAAATGACCACGGCTAGTTTGTTCTCTTTTCTATGGCGGCATGGGCATGGCGTATCTATACAGATTTTTTACAACAATTTCCAATATTCCTTTTCGAATACTCGTAAGAGTTGAACATTCGAAAATCGCTGTTCTCATTTGTATACTTTATGATTGAAGCGTACCCAGGGGGGTTTTCGAGAACAAATAAAAAAGGAAAAGCTCACGGATTTTTCAACCACTTGAGTTAATACATTGCGCATACTCGTTACAGATTTTTTTTGTTATTGTTGTTTTTACTGTTCCCCATTTTTTGAAGATCGAAATTAGTGTTTCTGAGAAAACATAAATGAGTAACACTTGTTTTGGGGTGGTATAACGTATAAGGTTTGGACGAGAGAATAAACTCAAACAAAATGGGAAGCGGAATGATGAAGTATCTGATGAACGTGTAGGTGGGTAGAGAGTATTTTGTGGATGCAGAAGAATAATATGCTTTTCTTATTTTTACACTTATTTTTATGGTTTTCTGTGTGTTGTGATCATTTTTACGAACCATACGGACGAAAACAAATTTTTATTTATTTTAGGATGGCTGGCGAGTGAGTGGGTGGAGTGGGAGCATCAACAAAGCACCATTCACATTGAATTGAATCAATATGGTTGAACGATTGATCGGATTTTCGATATTGTCGAACGGCATACTTCAGTGGAGTACTTTTAGGCGAACGCGTGAATGTTTGCAAGAAAAAATGTTAAGTATACGCCACGGAGTCAAGGGAAAACATGTTATTTAGTGTCGTGGTCAGAAATTCAAACTCAAAATTCTCTTACTGGAGCTTTGCGTAGTAATGATTTCGTAATAATGTAAAATTGTCCTTTATGGAGGTATAGAAGGCGGCAATGTGTATTAGTGTGTCCCGTACAAATTTTTTTTCTCGTATCTTAACAAAAGCCCCCGATAGAGTTGTGTATTGCGGAGCTTATTACGGGAAAAATAACAAAAAAAATATTCAAGGGTACTTTTGGGCCTCAACTAGACGTTGAAATTTCGAAAAATAAAAAAACATTTTTTATAAATTTTTTTTTTTTGTCTTTTCAATCTTTTTTTAATAATATACTAAAATTTGTAAAGTTATCGTATTTTATCAAATGAAAAGTTTTTTGTTTGCATTTGAGGGCTTGCCTCCTGTAAATGTGATTCGTGTTAATGAAATGCCTTTTTTCGCAGATCAAAGAAACGACAGGAAAATGGTAATCGGTTCTGTTAATAAGCCCGAAAGTCTAAAAATTCAAAAGCGACTACATCGAAAAGGACGTAGTGCATTGAATAATCTTGCCCCCCGAAGTTTAGTCGAGAGAGTAGGGTCAGTCGACAGAGTAGAGTCGAAACAGTAGGGTCACTACTTTGTTCATCAGAACTTTCAACGTTCTCTTAACGCATTTACCGTTTTCAACCAAACTTTCACACATCTTTGGTATTGGTCCATATACGGTTTCTGTGAAGTTTGGTCAAAATTTGACAAAGGGGCGGGCACCTCCCATACAAAAAAAACATAATCTTATATCTCGAAAACCGCCGAATCGATTGAGTTGAAACTTACAGACAATTTTAGGTATTGGCTTAGGAGTGTTGCTGTAAGATTGGTCAAAAGGACGTGGCACCGCCCATACAAAAACATCTTCTATGGGGTAAAACTCGATGACGTTATAACTCGATAACCGCTGAGCCAATTTTCATGTTTCTTTTTTTGTTTTGTTCGTATTGCTGTATTTACGCAGAAAGAAAATCGATTTATTATCATTTTTCGCATTTTACGAAAGAACATTATTATAAGATCTTATAAGCAATACAATAATACAATTTCTTGCACGGGCAAAGCCGGGCGGGTACAGCTAGTATCATTATGAAAATGCTACAGCAGGTATCTTTCCAAGCAAGCTCTAGGATACAGATGATGCTAAAATGCAGAACCACCGATACAAGTCATATGAAGATGAAACCAGTCTTCAAAAGGACGATGGGATCGACTCATATCATCTATATATATATAAAATGAAGTTTACCTCTCACTGATCATCAACGCTCAGCCTAAATCCTTTGCTCCAGAAAGCTGAAATTTTGGACAGAGGTTCCCTTTATGATGTATACAAGGAATAAGAAAGGATATTTTGAAATTCGACCCCTAAAGGGGTAAAGGGGGGTCAAAATTTGTATGGACAATTTTTAACTTTTATCCGATTGACTTAAAAATCAGTTTGTGTACTCCCTATGAAAAATAAAGAAAACTATTTTCTACGATTTTGGAAATTCAACCCTTAAAGGGGTAAAAAGGGGCTTAAAGTTTGTATGGGAACATTTTTATTTTTCATCCGATCGACTTCAAACTAAGTTTGTGTACTCTATTATAAGAAATAAAGATAATAGTTTTTTTCGATTTTGGAAATTTTGCTTGGTGCCCGAGTTATTGGCGATCACTCCTTTTAAGGGGGGCCTTTTCTTAACTCACGAACCGTTCGTCGTATCGATTTGAAACTTTTTAATGCGCCCAGACTTCATCGCTGTTGAATATTCCGATCGCTTCATCTAACTCCAGCGTACGTATTTCAAAGATATTCAAGCGTAATTCTGTAAGAATGGGGTTATACTGCTAGAAAGTGGTACACATCCTAACGATCTTTCCAGTTGCATATGTTGCACAGTATAGGAAGATCTGGGCAGTGTGGAATATAATTAAGGATTTGCTAACTAAGGAATATGTAGTGTCCCGAAGATAGTGGCTCCGTCTGCTGTAGTATGATCTGTGTTGAGATGCCAGCGCTTCACCAACAAATATTGAACATATAATTTTTGAACTGTTTCTCCAATAGGGCGTTAGACATATTTTTCAGAGATACTAATTGCTTCTTAAGTACTGTCTTAGGTAGGTTTCCTGCACGATATATAAATATAAAAAAAGCCAACTAACTGACTGTGAAGGAATCTCTGCGTCCAAATCCTGAGGACTGCGCGAGCGAAGCCGCGGGCAAAAGCTAGTCAATTAATATTAGATGATGTGAGTTTATCAAGAAGGTGATTTATTTATTTTAGACAACTTCTAACCGGATGTAAAAATTTCTGAGACGACAGAGGAGTTTTGTGCAGAACGCATTTTGTCAATGTGCACTTTTCGGTATAGATTGCAGAGATTTGAAGGAAAGAATTAGAGAAATGCTAACTCCCGAAAATATTTTAAGCATAACAAGGGGCAGACCGAATGGGTTTGTCCGTGAACAAGCAACAAGTAAAGGAATTCATTCTTCTTTTCTACCGTTTTTTCAGAAATGTGTCGATGCGGCAGAAATAATCAGGACGGAACTTTAACATTTAGAAATAATTATTTCAAGTCTAACCCAGAAGCCGGGCAAGAAGATCATAGATTACGAATCAACCCTGCCAAGAAATATTTTTTTTTTAAATACTCCTCCTGGGAAAGGCGAACCTATAACGCTTCAACAGCGCCCCGACATGCTTGTATATTAGTTCTGCACTTAAATTGCTGCAAATTGTAGTCTTCTGGAAATATATCCCAGAAACGAGTTCCAAAGTTTGCTTGCTAATAGAAAGAGTTTTGGAAAATTGATGTCCTCGCGGTTATCAAGTGTACTGTATGCTTATGAGCATTAGCAACCTGTCTTGTGGGGCGCCCAAAAGTTGCATTTCGGAACATCTACCATGGAAGTACCTATAGAACAAGCAAAGGTCAGCGACTTGTCTTCTGTGCACCAATGGTGGAACGGTGGTTGAAAAGTCTACAGTCTAGTTTAGTACGAATTGCGAATAATGCACACCAGTATACCGGTAAAGTTGTATTTACCTTACTTAGTAAATTACACCCCGCTCGATCGAGGTTTAAAAAATCAATTATTGCAGCACCGTACCATTATTTCATACCATACCAAAAATGTGGAAGACAAATTAAATGACCTAGCTAACAGGGCAGAAATGGGCAACTCAGGAAGAGACAAAAACAATATACATACTCTTGGTTGTAGATTTTCATAAATAATGTTCGTTGGGGTTAAAAAAGATATAATTTACTGAACAGATAAAACAGATATCTTAATATGTCAAACTTCCATAACACGAACTTCTTTAAGTCGAATTACTCTAAGTATTACTCGAAGTTTTATTGAGAACTCTGCGTATTCAAGTTATTCAATTTTTGGCCTCCATAACTCGAAGTTTCTATAATTCGAATTTATTTTCTTTCATTTTGAGAGTTCGACTTATAGAAGTTCCACTGACCTGACATTTCCCAACCAAAACGTGGAATAACTGTACATATACTAAGATTTCAATCAAAATGTATAGAATTTGTTTCAACATTTTAACAACATAATACATTTCTACCTATATTAGCCAATTGAGGGAACATATTCTCACTGACTCACAGAAGATTCGAATTTTCCAACAAGATTACCTGCAATTTTACTGACAATTTATGAAAACCTTCAAATATTCATAATATTAAAGCAATTTGCCACAACGCACGCAAAAGTAAAAAAAATATAAAAAATTGTTTGCCACTATAATACAATCAATCAAATAAATTTAACAAAAATAAAATTAGTTTCGATGCCAACTCTTAATCCCCTCTTGTTGACACTGATCTAACATAAATTAATAGATAAATGTTAAAAAAAAATTAAACTAATTCATTCGTAAATTAGAAAAATAGAAAATATCACGTCCTCTGTGATAAATTTAAGAAATCAAGTTCATTCCAAGAAATTATCACTTTTCCATATTTTTTCTAGAGGAACTTGGTCTTGTATCTTATTCTACCTTACTTAATGTTGAGCTTTTTTCTTTGGTTCAATAACGTACCTATATAGATAGAGATACTTTACGTAGGTACCTACAGATCTTATTTTTAAAAAAGCGTTGCATACTTTTTGGCATAAACTTAAATTATTTTTGAGGGAATAGAAAGCAGGATAGATACATAAACACAGAATAGACATAAGACGATAAACAAGCAACGGGAATAATACACATATAAAATAAAACCACATATAGCCCCATACCATTTGCATAGAGAAAACCCTTCGCCAGCACTAGGTCTTTGTCGATTTCGCGTAGTAGATCGCTTTCGGACCAACTTCGACGATTCGGTGTTAGTAGAAAGCGTGTCTGTTTCCTGCGTTTAGCTGAATTTGCACTATTTCCAGCAGTTGTGGCACCCGTTGCTACTAATGGCTGGCTGCCGCCACCAGCGCTGCTGCTACTCTCAGCTGGCTTCTTGTGGCGCAAAATCGTGACTAGATTCTGCCGTTTACCCTGTGACAATTGTTCTAAATCACGGACGCGGTGATCAGCTAGATTAAAAATAATTAGCCTGTTAGTGTTATAAGAGAACAGCACAAAAAACAGAAAAAAACACAAACACATAGGTACAGGCATATATAAACAAACAAATTGCTCTAGATCCAGATCAGACGAGTCATTCTATTCTCTAGGTTAGAGATTTACCCTAAATTATTGTTTCCTTTCGAGCTAGCAAATCGCGTGCATCCATTTGCTTTGAGAAATTTACAAAAAAATCATCAGTTGATAGAATAAGATACACATACACACAGATCCACCGCAAAAGGGGGCTATTTGTTTATATTTATGCGCGCGGTTACGAAAGTATCTCAAACGATTAGAGGAGTATCTATCGATGAGAGTGGTTGGTCAGCACCACCCAGCATATGTCAGGTGAATTTATTCGAGTACTTCATGCTGAATGGAATGATTTATAATTGCCGGGAGTGAGGGGAAATACATATTTAAATAAATTTTTTTATGATCACTGATCAGCATGACAGACAAGATGCAGAGGGAATTTTTTTTTTTTTATTTTCGTATGCGAATTGTGAGTCATTTGGATGATTATAGCGAAGGTCATCAGCTGAAAGTGGCGTGCAATTTGTATTTTTAATGTTACATTGTGTGCAATGTCGGATCGTTATTTTATGAGTTCATCCGCTTCGGATGGCGTTATGAATTTAAATAATTTAAATAGTTTTATCTGTCAAGGATGCTGTTTGGTAATTATTATGCAAATTTAATATAATATAAATTTAAATGGCGATCATTTGAAGCAGTGTAGAGTTGTTAGCGATTTTTATATAGCACGATAGGTTCTATACAAATAGATATAATAATTCAAGGACATTTTGACATGCATGCCTCATATGTTTATAAATAAATTTGAGCTTTAGTCATGGTGATTGGTATATGATGAATTGGATATACAAATTTTGCCATTTGTAGCGCGCTTACACGTTCTAAATTCAATTATTTTTCTGGGTACATTGTATGGTACTTATAGTTGTCAAAACAGGTGAATATATAGGACCCTAGCTTCATTTATGGGAGTTTTTTTTTTGCATTTTTGGTACCAATGGAAGAGAGATACAATTTGATGCCAAATCCAAAAGAGTGAATTGAGAAACTCTCTCGGGAGCGAGACAGATCTATACTGGGATTTTTTTTCAGAACTACGCAAGAGTTGGGGTTGGGGTAGGCGATAAAATGCCTATTTTTTATAATATAGCTTCACACTCTTAAATTGTGTCGTTTTCTTTATGCAGCTTTTTCTTTAGGTATATCGCACTTTAAGAGGAACAAATAATTACTCAAAAAATATTCAATAAAATAAAAAAAAAAAAATCTAAAAGGAGAAAGAAAGTTGACATTTAAAAAGTTTATTTTCTAAAAGAGCTAAGAAAATGTACCTAAATATAAAGACCGATATGACAACTACCTTTCAAAAAAATAATATAAATTATTAAATATTTTGAACATCAATTTGTATCTATTGTTCTACGATGTATCTACCCACTCACTTTTTAAGCAAAATAATAAAATTCTAATTTTATATTCATGGCTCCTTAATGAAATTCAAATAATTTTTTGTTTATTTTAGTTAAGGGTACTGCTAAAATTATGTGTTTGAAAAAATTAAATTGTTTTCTAGGTCATGAGGTTAGTGAACGAAAATACTCACGTAGATGGCTGTAAATCATAATCAATCAACATAATTCATAAGCGAATAAATTTCGACTTGATATGTACCTACATATTTGCATCTGTTTACTATTTTAGTTTATGCGTTGTCGTATTGAAATTCTTGAAAGAGATAATGCGAACGGTTAACTTAACTCGTTTAAAACGAGCACATCCAACTAAGTACTCGAAGTTTAGGTTAAATAAGCCAATCAGATATTTCCAACATAGTTGGTTGGCTAATTACAACCGTGGCTCAATCATTTTAAATTTCCCAATTTCCTTTTTCAAGGCGCTGGTGGTGGTGGGCTTATTTGCATAGACTTTTGACTTCAAAAAACCCCAAAAAAGAGGCCAATGGAGTTAAATCGGAAGATCTGGATGGCCAATTCTGATCGTAAAACCGGCCGATTACACGATTAGGAAATGACTCATGCAGTAATTGAATTGTTGCTGTGGCTGAATGGCATATGTGACCGCGTCTTGTTGAAACTACATGTTGGTCACATCCATATCTTGTAATTGAGGCACTAAAAACTGAGTTATAATGTATAAACGAACACCATTAATTGTTACTGCCTGACCAGCCGCATTTTCGAATTTTCCCAAAATGCCTCCCGCCCAAAATCTGCACCAAACAGTCACGCGTTGTGGATGCATATGTTTCTCAACAATTATTCGTGACAAATGCGACAATTTTGATGATTGATGAATCCATAAAAATGAAAATGAGCTTCATTACTGAAGATGATTTTGTTCCAAAATTGCGAAGTGTAGCTGACAAACCTTCATTATTTTTAAAATATTGCTAAACAATGAAAATGCGTTGTTCTTTCGTATAGCACTCAATTTTTACTATCCCCGAACTGTCAGCTGTCACATTGTCATCTTTTTTCTCCATTGGCATAACTGTTCTATCAAATGGCGCAAAATTCTTTATTTACCGGGCTCTTGTATCGGGCCACCTTATTAACGCAGAATCAATCATAGTTTGAAAATATCTCTCAACCTTTAGAAGGTTTTTTAATTACTTTCGCAGTTGTTAAAATTTTCCAAATAAAATTCCAAATTCGTATCACATACTTTTATTTCGGGCAATCACTGCTAGAAGAAAAATATCATTTAGTAGCCACTTCCAGTTGCATATCAGTTCATGTCATGCAGATGACGCAAATAACTATCGACAAATCTTTTCCTTTTTTTTGAATTTTATTTTAAGTGAGAAAAGGAAAAGGTATAGCTCTGCCTCCGAGCCTCCGACTTCTTAAGTATTTGACAGCACTACCCCTTTTGCACTGAGATCTGAGACTTTTAGCAGGGTGATCTTGTTGGGGATACATCAATATATATTTTGAGAGCTGATTCATTGGTTCATGTTATGGAAAATATCTTATGTGAAGGGAGACCTGTCTTCAACACCCACTCAGGTATAGGGTAGGGTGCTTAAAAAAGTTCGTTCGGAGAAGTGCAACCAAACTGGGCTCGTTCGATAGACAATTGATTATGGTTAATGGAAGTCTTCAGCAAAAGTCGCTGCCATTAGAAAGGTGGCTTGATAGCCTATCCACTTTCTCAGAGGAGATAACTGGAATATCAAAAGTTGAAACACTTTTTTTTAATGTGAAGATCATCAGATGGAACGAGCACTTTTCTGAGATGCTCAATCTAAAATAGAGCATAGAGGATCATTATATCCATTGCCATATTCGAACGTATGGCCTTATACCACTTTGCAAAAGCGTCATAAGACCATATTTTTCGGCGACATAGGGCCATATTTCCATTATGCCCTGAGGGCCTTATTTTGCTCAATTCAAGTTAAATTTTTAACGATTTGAATATTATATTTTGAATATTTAATTTAAAAAATCTTAAATCCGCTACATAAACAGTACACAGCTCAAAGCCCTAAGTGAAGAGCGAAATAAATTGTTCTCTCTTGGCCTAGGAAAGGAATGCGGGGAAACATCCTGCGATTGGTAAAATGGGGTGATTGTTAACCTTTTCAAGAAAAAAATCGTACATCACTTTCATGTCTTCGCGGAAAAGTTTTTGCCACGATATTGGAAACACGCTACAAAGTACGGTTTTGGTAAAGAAAGAATCACAATCGACCAGTTATTTACTCCCAGAATGGTATTTGAGAAGTCTTGAGAGTATACTACACCTGTTAACATATGTTTTGTGTGCAGAAGGCATACCAACGGGCAACGATAGTCTCTCGAGGTAAACTCTGGAGTCTGGAGTGTGGCAGAAGTATGGAATTAACAATTCCCTGCTTAGAGCCATTCCACCTCTTTATACAAAATCTAAAAGCTGGCGTTGGCCTAAACGGCTTTAAATCAACACCTTTCAACGTTTTGACTCTGCTTCTTGTTACAGCGTAGCCTTGGCGAAAAACGTTATTCGAATTGGGAGCCCTATGAATAAGTTATTTGCTCTTCGCTTATGCAACTTGGTCATTCTTGGGCCATCACCCATCACAGACTGGACTTCGGTACATTTTTGCCGACTGTTGTCACCGGATCGGAGCGTGGAAACATTGGCTGATGTTCAAAAAAAAAAAAAAAAACAAGCTCTGAAATCATTCACGTGACGTTATTGATTATTAAAATCCTGCTCCTGGCTGTGATTTTGTGTTAGTAGACAGTAGGTAGTGTCGAACTCGAAAATGTATACCCTAATTGCAAAGCTTGAAATCAGTCACTTCAGGTTTCAGTCATTGCCCGCTTTGTAAGAGTGTTCTTGAACACTCATTTTAAAAATGTTCATAGCAAAATTCGCAATTTTTGGACAATTTTTTCCTAAAGTCTCTCAATTTTGGAGTTTGTTTTTTTCAGAACACACCTTGCAACTCAATACACTATACCAAACAACACAATAGTATACAAAATCAGCGGTTCCCAATCTCTTTTGGTCGCACAGCACTTTTCTGGAGAGAAATTCCTCATTTTCGAGTTTGCCATACAGAATAACAAAAATTTTAAAATTCCAGTTTCCAAAACTTATAAAAATTACCAATATTTAGTGGAATAGACATTATTTTTTTTTTAAAAGGCAGACAATATTTTCTGAAGACTTTCCACTAAAATCCGGCATCTTATAAATAAATAAATATTTGGCGCAACAGGTCTGTATAGGCACCCTGGGACTAGCTTCTCACAACCATTTGTTTTGTGAGTTTTTATTTTTGGGACGAATGGAAGGACCTACAATTTTATGCCGAGTCCGAACGGCTGATTTGAGAATTTTTTCAGGACAGTTAGAATCTGCGCCTATCCTAATATGGTGGGGTGGTACTATATAGTTCCAGACCTCCTTAAAGTTTTCGAAAAGCTCTTCAGAATTTCTTGATCTTTAGGCCTTTAATGCTCGTCCACAAGTTTTCAATTGGGTTCAGGTCGGGACTTTGCGCGGGTCAATCCATAACATTACATTAATTTTGTTATCTGTAAGCTTTTGCTTCACTCTCCGTGGAGTACCTATAGTAAGAATCGTTGTGGTGTTAGAAATCATACTGGCAAAAAGGGGTTTCTTTATGCTCTTATAAGCGTGTTGATCAAGGGCCGACCCTTATACAACTAATGAACCAACATCGAACCAAATAAGATACACCATAGAAAATTACTTTCTCTCCTCCATGCTTTATGGTCTGAAGCGTGTAGGTACTTTGGTTGGAATTCTTTGTTTGGAAGACGCCTTACATACACTTTTCCGTCGGATCCAAATAAATGAAGCTTGGATTTGGCACTCCAAATAACTTTTATCCAAAATTGATATGGTTTTCGTAAGTGGATTCTTTTAAAATTCCGGATCTTCTAGGTTTTTGTTGACATAATGTGTTTTTTTGTGGAATATGCATCCACGAGGATTTTGTTCTACGACAAAGCGCCTAACAGCCCTGGCCGTGAGTTCTTGATGGAGTTTAGGTGCAACAATCTCCCTAATTTTTATGGACATCAAAAAAGGATTGGCTCTACTTGTCCGGCAAATCTTTCTTCGGAGCAGGGTTCCCAGGTTTTAAGAAAAAAAAAATCCCCTTTTCTTCACACCTAAATGATTTTTCCCCCTTTGAAAAAACAAAAAAATCCCTTTTTTGACGCCGAAGAGAAAATGGGCCACGCATATGCCTTCCCATGAAAGTAGTGTCGGGCGAGACCGGTAGGCACATTTCTTGAGCATGGTTGTTTTTGTAGGTTGTTAACATTTATTCATTCCAAAAAATTATCTTTCAAACTGTTTTTGGTAGGATTTTAAGATTTTCCCCTTTTTGAATTTGTTTCCCCGTTTTTATCCCTGTCCCTTTTTTCCCTTTCGTCTTAAAAAATCGGCAAAAATGGCGACCCCTCAACCTAGGAATACTGCTTCGGAGTAGTTTTGTGTCCAATCTCCTTTCTTTTGCGGTTCTCAAAACTTCCGAATTCTTCTTAGAAACTAGTATTTGCAGAGCAACCAAATATTTTCGCTATTAACGCCATTGACTCGTTTCCATTTTGATAGCTCGGAAGTTCTGGAGTATCTCTACACGCATTTATTTTATTTTACGCATTTTTGTACTGTGTAATAAATACACAAACTCCAGTACTGCGAACAAAATGACAAAGTTTCAAAAGCACAAAATTAGCTACCTAGTCTGATGGAATTTTCATATTTTTTCCCATCATTCCGCGGAGCACTTGGGAAGCACACTTTGGAAAACTTGGCTATAACTGACAACAGCATTTTATTGAATGAGAGACGAGAAGTAACAGTAACAACGATTCTCGCTAATTGGTTTTTGTCCTGACAATTTCTGTTGAGAAATTTGTCGAACTTTAGTCTACTATTTCGCAGATTGCCAGTCTGACAACCCCCACAAAACTTTGTCAACTATGCTTCTATGCTAATGAAATGTCAAATTTTGTTTGCTGGCAGATGCTGTCAAACAATGATTAACAAATTTTGCAAATGAGAATTTTCAGATATTTTATAGACAAACAATATAATTGCAGATTAACAAAAATATTATATCGGTGGAAGGTGAGGAATTATGGCAATAATTTGTAGGAACATTATAGGACCTACCAAACACAGGTCTGAGTGTAAGCATTGACTTCCATTAGCTCAAGTTCTATAAACTGCTTTCAAAGATAGTATTGTTGGGATTCACCTTGTGATATGATCCATTTGGCCCATTTTCTTTTTATATCAAATTTCAATTGTCCTTTCTTTGAAATATTCTTGAAATGCGAAATATAAACTAATTAGCATTGATTTTTATTGAGAATATCAACGCAAAGTCCGTTGTTATAGTACAACTCAAAAGGATTAAAGTTGATTGGGCGACTTATTTCCCCGACTTCGATTTCAATTCGGATGGCGTGACTATTAAATGAGCTCAACTTCACTAGGTCACTAATTACTACGGCATCACGCACACACCTCTCAGAACTACTGAGGCGATTATAAATCCGCTTTGAATTTCATCTGCTTAATAGCTGACCAGCTGCAGATGTTTCCAGTAACATAATTATGCCGCTCAAACACAATGGCCATGCAATTAATTAGCACAATTAAATATGCAGTACGGATCAGCCGAGTATCTATAGATACTACGCATCAATGCTACTAAATGCCACTTTAATTTGGATTAATAATTTAATAACGCCCGCCGTGATATGGTTCATTAAGTCGACCAATTACATTGGCACGCTCCCCCGGGTAGGAAACAAAAATGATCAGTCATTTCAGTCATTTTTACAGTCATTCAAATAAGGCAAAGTACTGCTCTTCGATTTGCATTTTAAAAACAATCAAATGCACTCATAAAGTGCGTGCGCGAGGGAGATAGTGCTGAAACAGCGTATTCAACTCATCCCTATCATTCGAAAACCCCCCGCACATCCGCCAACCCCTCCCGTTCCACCAACATCTGTGAGTGTCAGTTTGTTATGTTAGTCACGAGCCAGCAACACAACATCACATAAAGGTGCTGTGATTTATATGCACGTCATGTATCGAACACGGGTTCTCCAACGTACACGTAAATTTAAATTTTTGATAGAAGCGGATTAGAATGTGTATACCTACTAGAGGAGTGCATTGATTTTCTTTTTTTTTTTTGTTTAGGGCATAGTCGTAAAAAGTTCGGGAAGTTAAGGTGATTAAAGAGTCACTTTTAACATTCGTCCCATTTTTGGAAAAAAAAAAAATGAGCAGCACGCTCTTCATCTTCGAAATGGGTGTCGATTTAATGGCGGTATTTATAGATGAGTTTTCCCCTTCCCCAGGATTGTGGGATGATTTCGACCCTCCGATCTGAACTAGAGTAATAATAATTTCCAGCATTAATTTACTTAAGTGTTACGAACAAATCTTTCAAATATTTAAGTGTGTAAATTGGTTTTTTGGTTAACCCCATATCGGGTTTCGTCTTTGGCTAAATGTCAAGAGTTATATAGTGACACACACAAAAAAATACCTACAAAAATTATGTTGACGTGACAGGAAGTACGACCTGAGCCACGTGGAAAACTGCGGCAAGGGGCAATGATTTTGGCAAAATTTGCCGAGGCACACTTACTCCGCGGTAGCTGATTGATTGTCAAAACGTCAAAAGGGGGGGTTTGGTCGAAAATGAAGGCGACAAACATTTTTTTTTTGTCTAGTTATTTAAAAGTGATTTGTGAACATTTTAGCGATTAGGGACAGCCAGAAAGTAGCGTGACAATTTATTGAAAATAAAAATAGTCTAGATTAGAATATTAAGATACAATGCGACAAGTAGGTATTCAGATGAATGCATACTTCGCGCAGTAAAGATTTAATTTTACTTAATTTTATGACGGCTATAGGTACTAAAGATAGTTGATATTTAAAAATGACTACAATACACTTATCTATAAAGGGGGTAAAGTTCGAAATGTATCATTAGAAACATGAAAGGCAATTTTTCGGAGACTAATTAAATGAAATTCTTATCTTTTCTTAATATTTTAGTCGCCTACTGACAAAATGCAATCATGAGGGTAACTTTCGTTGAAAAACTGATACAATCATGTTGAAAACTCCAGAGGAGTATTTTAGGAGCAGTCGACCATTTCATGAGAGCAGTCAAGGCCGATTTTTAAAATCAGTAGAAATAGCTATTGAAAACAGAACTGTTACTTTAGTAAAAATCCTCGCTGTCTCCGCACTCAATCTCTGAGTAAGGTATGTTATATTTACCTGTTCGAAATTGCCTGCAACTACATAAGTCATAGTCGACAAAATTTCCCCTTCACCACTAGTCGAGGTCGATTTTTGTGAAATAATTTCAGATTTTCATCAATCGATGCTCAAACGTTTTTACAAAAATCTCTATTTCCCCCATCACAACTGGTCAAGGTCTGTGTTTGTATAATAATTGCAGATTTCCAACAATGAGCGTTTCAGCAAAAATTCTATTTCTGGATTAATTTGCTAAAGAAAACACAAATTTCTTCGAAATTTCCAGTAGAAAAGTTCCGGACCGACATTGTACTAGTATAGAACGCAAAAACCTGAACTTTTTTGTTTACATTTCTGTGCAGCTCTTAGGTTAGGTTACGTTAGGTGGCAATTATCCGTTAATACGGAGTAATTCACTTAGACCAAGTAAGGTCCATTGTGATACCACAAGCAGAGTCGAATATTTCCGCTACAGCTCTTAGTCACTAAACAAATCTTTTATTAATTTCGTTCTTCAGACTCTTGCGTCTATAAGCTTTTTTAATTTTGTTTATTTGTTGAACTTCCTAAAATTCCTAAATCACTTTTCTAGCTGTCGTGTTGATGATGCTTTACTGAAGTTACTGTTCAACTTCATTCAGCACTTTTTATAATTTTATATTCTATTAAAGACTTCTGAAACATATTTTGCACTAATATGTTGTTGAAATTGCAAAATTCAGAATTACGAAATTTAGAATAATGTTTTGAGTTTTGTTGTTAAAATGAAAAAAATTTTGCCATAATACGAGGCAGATCTAAGGTTGGATATCTAGTTTCCTAGCTATTATGACTACAAAGGCCACAATAAGGCCCGTTTTGGTGCAAGACATCCCTCTTGGTAGCCAAATATTTAATTATAAGTAGAACTTAGCTTAGAACATGGCATCCGGCTCGAAGGACCATGAGTAGCATGAGAGGTTCGCCGAGGAAAGATAAGAGCCTTGGTTATCAGAGAATATATACCGAAAAACAAGGGGGCCCTACTAACAGAGGTACGATAGGGGCACTCAAAACATCATGTGTGCGTCTGCGTACTTTCCCGGTGACGACATCAATATACCCTCAACTGAAGTCCAGAACCGTATTTGCTACTGCCAAAGCAATAGCACTAATGCCTAAAACACGATATGCGGAGGCAGCGACAATAATAGAAGATGTGATTGTCTTTTAGATTTTCTCGTTAGTAGTAAAGTTAATATTTTTAACAAAAGGTTTTAACCAACCTTTATAAATGCAATTCTCAAATAGCTACTTGACCTCACACTTGCTAGCAGGGAATTAAAAAAGAGTAACAAAAATGACTACTAGCCTATGTTGAAGTCAGCAGTATTTTTGCGGAAATTTTAAGCTTTGCACACAATTTTGAACTCGTGGCATTAATCAAATTTGGTAGGTATTACGTCTTCATCGGCCGGGGAGATTTTTTTTTAAATGCCTAAATACAATTCCTACAGATGTGGTTCACGAAAAAGTTGGGCTAATACCAAGACAAGGCTTCCATACTGTTTTGGATCCTTGGGAATTATCGTACACCGACAAAAATTCGGCCGAATATAGGGTGCGTTTTCTGTCCATAAATATAGGTATTTTCAAACCAAGTTGCAATTTTTTGAGGAAGCATTTTTTCGCATTTGGCCAATGAGATCTATTTTCAATTTACTATATTACCAGAAAGCCAGCTCCCTGAAATTATGCCAAAAAGTGTTTTGGAAAAAAGACCAAAATAATTACGGCGTAATATTTTTGGCAAAAACGCCAAAAAATAAAAAAGAAAATTAACCAGAATGCCAGGAAAAAAAGCCAAAAAGTTAAATGGAAATTACGCCCAAAAAAAAAATGAAATAAGGCCCTAAATCTGACAGTAAACCCATGCAGGGGGGTTGCAGGGGGGGCAGCATGCCACCCCATACGGTTAGGGTTTTCGTTTGGGGCTTATTTCACGTTTTTTTGCGTTTTTTCCAAAACACTTTTTTAAGCGTTTTCTCAATTTTCTTAATTGGAAAAATGCCCGAAAGAGTTTTGGAAAAAATGGCAAAATTAGTGGCATTTGTGTCAAAATATTTGGGCGATTGTTCCTAGGAAAAAATGCCACAAATTTGTTTGGAGGTTTTTGGGCTCTTTCTCCACTTACATTTTTCAGGGAGCTACCAGAAAGATGAATGTTAGCTCAAAATACTCGGTGAAGTTATGCCTAACAATTAAAAGTATTTCTTGAAACTGTCTTACAGTAAATTTTTGTGTATAATGGAAAGTTGAGTTTAGTAAGGTCATGAATGTGGCATGTAATAATTTTGACTTATCTGTCACCATACAAAGTTTCAAGTTAATACCGCTAGCTGTTCGTGTGTTATGAAAAAGCCTCCCTTTAAGGGAAGTCAAAATAAAAAAATCTCTTTCAAATAGGTATTATTACATTGTCTTGAGAAACGAACCAGAATGCAAAATTCAAAGTGGTTCAAATTTGGCTTTCAAGATTTGAGCATAACAAAAATCACGTCAAGTTAATTAAAACATTTTTAAAAAACATTGGGTTTGATTTTATTCATTGAGTAAAATAGAGGCACCCATTGTTATATGGAGTGTCAGAATTTTCAATTATATTCCTTTGAAACTTTCGGTACTAATAATAATAAAAATACTGTAAATAATTAACTGTGCACTTTACAGAATTTTGGAAAAGCTGAATTTTAACCCTAGAACACTAACCATGAGTCAAATTGACTCACAAGGTACACATAACTGAGCATGCGCAGTTCGCATGATGAACTAGCGCACTGTTGCGCCACCTAAGGTTCTACTGGTTAGAGCCTGTCAAGACGCCGTGTACGTTGTGTTGCTGCTGTCAGTGTGTATCCCGTGACATTATCAACAACAAAGGTAAGTGAGTCAAAACGACTCATGGTTAGTAATAACAGAATAGAAATATAAGTAAGTGAACATAGGCAAAAAAGAAGATTGCGAGGGCCCAGCAATGGCCCTGGCCGCTCACACTTTTGCTTTCACTGAAACAACAGCTACTGAGACTTCATCTGTCGCATTCGACTCGTCTGATTCAAGTTCCAGCATAATAACTTTTCCAGGGAGTACAGTAGCAAAAACTATACCCAAGCAAAGTATTGATGTTTTAAAAAAACGAAAATTGCTGAATTTATACTGTAATGATCAAAAATGATTAAAGTTTCTTTTACTGTTTTACTTTGTTTAAATAAAAAATTTAATATTGAACAAAAATGCCTTTTATTTACGCAATTACACTCGTTTTTGACATGGGTGAGTCGATTTGACTCATGGTTAGTAATAACGTAATAACAATTATGGTTAGTGTTCTAGGGTAAAAAAGGTGAATTTTGAAAAAGCAGAATTTTGCATACAAAATTTCGACAATTAAAAAAAATTCTCTTGACGAAAGTTGTTGTATAAATAAAAGCATTTTTAAAAATATTTCCAAAACTCTATATAAATTAAATTGTAATTTCATTTTGGGTATAAATAAAAACGTTTAAAAATTTTTGGCCAAGTGAATAGAATGTCGGTTTTTAAAAATGTTCTGTTCTTAAGATTTCAATAAATATTTATGTATAGATAAAAGCAATAAGTTCTTAAATAAGAGATAATATCGGAGTAAAAATAAAAACCTACATCGCAGCTGAGATTCTGAAACCTTTGATAACTTCTGCTTTTCAAATATAGTTATACTCAGCTGTTTACAAGTTTAAAACTTATAATAGAGTAATAATAAAGTTTCCCTAATGGTTTTCGAAAAAGATTCCATTTTTTTGTATAACTTGCTTATTGTAACTGGCTTGCCTAAAAAATTACACATAATTCTTTTAGCAACTCGAGAAGTTCTTTTTGCTTCATATGGTGTCTAAGGATACGGGTTATTTTCCATATGCCATATTATATTTTTAAAATATTTAAAACTAAATAATTGTTGAATCCGAAACCAAATAAAAAAAACCCCATCGAGTATTAAAGCATGAAGGCTCCTACGCTCACTGATTCCAAAAATGGTTAAGCATACAATGACGGATGACTAAATATCGAGATGTTCCTATACTTTGTGGTAAATAAATTAGTTCATTTGTGAACATATTGCACAGGTAAATGGCAACATTATGACGAAAATGATACAGCATGTAATTTCGATTTCCTCGGCGAAGTAAAAATGTTTAGAGAAGAGTGAGTGCTGATAGTAGAGAAACTAAAAAAAAACCCATGAAATTCCACCACATCGAATAACTTTTACACTTCTGACACTTGTAGAAATAATTTTCGAAACAAATTTGTCACACTTCATCATTACGATCACCTTCAGGTCATAGGTTAAATTTATCTCAGCCAACACAGCGGGTATTTTTTTTTGTGTTTAGTCCAAAGCATTAATAGCATTTATATTTTTGTTTTAATATTATAAGCAAAAATATTATTAAGATGTTAACAAAAAAAAGTAAAAAAAGGAAACCACTCATAAAATTTCTTCAAACAAAACACTTTTTATTACAAATTATTAGAGGTTGACAAACACAGTTTCGGTTTAAATTAAACTATACATTCATTTAGTTTTATAATTATGTAAATATTTTTTGTCAAATAAATAAAATACTACACACAAATAAAACACGACATGACAATATCGATTGGATACAATATAACAGCTTTTTTTTTACATCAAATTTTTGTTAAGTTTTACACAAAAAAACAGAGGAAAATACAAAGTTTAACTTTTAATCATCACATATAAAAAAAACAACGCTTATAGCGTTTTTAATTTATGGAAACTTTTGCATTTATTGTTAAAAATAAATCTTTTGTAAAAAATTTAGAAATGCCAGAAGTTCTCATTGATAAATTTGTTAAAGTCATCAAAAATACACGATGATGTCCTTATGGAGGATGTTATCCTGCTATAATTGAATTCTACGAAACAAGCATTAAAAATTAAAAAGAAAACAAAAATGATAAAGTAAAAAATGTTCTTTGGTTAATAATACAAGAGTATGACAGATGATGACACATTTTAGGAAAGCAATATACAGACAGTGCATTTATAGTTTGGAAAGTTAAGATTTTTAGACTTTGAATGCATAATGAGGCAGAATAATTTTTTTTTGTTTATTTGTTAATTAAATTCCTTAAGACTGTCAAGCCTAGGGACATACTAACTACAGCCACCATACCAATAATACGCTTACGACCCAATGACAAAGCACTTGATGTGGGAGAAGGAGAACGTTCAACATTGGACTCACCGTCTTGCTGCGACAAGGACTGCTGGAATTCTTGATGGGTTTGATAGTTGTCATAGTTTTTGGCGGCGTTGCTTGTTTTGACAGTTGTTACGACGGAGGACTTCTTGGTGGCACTGCAGGAGCTGTTTTCGGTAGTTTCCTCGTGGTGTTCTTCTTTCACTTGGCTGGTGAGCTTGGCGAATTCACGTAAATGCTTGGGCAGTTGTTTGAGACTGGCTTCGGAATGTCCTTCGAGGACTGTGATGGGTGGTTCTTCATTTTCGCTGCGGCTGCCATCGGTTCGTGGTATGGGTTGGGATTCGGCACCACTTTCCCAGTCACTGTCGGAGGGCATATGCAACTTCGAGCGGCGTTCTTTGACCCGGCGAAGGAACTCGTCGCCGATGTCGGAGGAGGAGACTCTTCTGGGCGGTGCAGTGGGGATATTAGCGTCCGCATTGATCTTGGAGATCTTGATGATCTTTTGGAGGCGGCGTTCCTCACGTTCGGCTACCTTGTCGAGCCATTCTTCGGCCATTTGCTGGCGGAAACTCTCGTCTTCGGTGAGCGGTGGCAATTGGCGCTGGCGATAGGCCTCGCGATTCATTCGCTGGTTGATCTGCGCGCGGTTCATTTCATCGATCAGTTGGCGGCGTTCGTTTTCCAGTCTTTCGAACTCGATTTGGAGTTGGTTCTCCTTGCTGCTGATGTACTTCATTTGTTGATCGTGGATCTCGCGAGGGAGGGAAGACCGTCGCTGTCTATCTGGGACTGGTGATCGTCCGGAGCTGACGCAAGCAGTGATGGGTGTGGTGTCGATCATTGACTGCGTGCTTAGGAAACGCCGCGGGGGCGGCTGTTGAGGACGAGGAGTCTGATTGTGCGTAGTTCTGCGCACGTCATAAGCTCCATACGTGTCGTAGCTCTGGCCGCTGGATAAGTCACTTGTCGAAGCGGAAAGGCGTGGAGCGCGAATATTTGGGCGTCGGCCGAGGTAGCAAATTTCCACTTCGCGTTGGAAGGGCTTGCAGATGTTCTCTGAGGAGCCGAGATCGCCGACATACTTCATCCAGTCGTCGTGGAGCATATGTCGCTGCGAAGAGGATTCGGAGACGTTGAACATGCTCTCCGCGCGTCGGAAGCGTCCCGTTTGCTCGGTAGGTCTCTCTGCTTGCACTGGGGCTTCATGACTGCGCTGATGCTCCGAGTAGGTTCTTGGGCGTGCGCCCGATTGATGCTCTACCCGGATGGGAATTTCGTAGCTTCGTTGATGGTGAAGCGATCGAGTATTATTACCATTCTCCACACGAACTGGTATCTCATAGGTACGTGGCTGCTCTACGTTTGCTGGAGCGGACCTGGGTGGAGTGGGCGTTGGTTTTTCAATGTGGATAGGAATTCGCATCTCCTTGCGCTGCTGCTGTCGCTGTCGAGCGGTTCGATCGATCTCGTCGGCCAACAGTTTCATCTGCTCTCGCCTACTGCTCTCGGTGGTGGTGGTCGATGACATATGGCTATTCTGTATTTTGGACTCCTTCGCCACACGATTGTAGTCCCTAACGCTGGAGGGTATGTCATTCAAAGTGGCCGGCGGACGTCGCTTGCCCGACTCCAGTTCATCCTTCAGCAGATTCGAGAGCTCGTCAAAGTCCTTGAAGAGTTTTTCATGACCGAAGGCATCGGAATTTTTTGTGCCGGCGGCGGCTGCCTCTTTGGCACGCTGCCTAAAATCATCGAAAACTGTTTCTTTCGTTTCGCCACTGAACGTTCTATTTATAACGCTCTCCGACGATGTTGTTGAAGTGGATTTCGTCGTCGTCGCTGCATTTGTATCTGCGACGGTTGGCGGCAGCGGGGGCACCGGTGGTGCTGGCGGAGATGTTTCTGTGCGATTTGCAGATACTGATGGTGGTGGTGGTGGTGGTGGTGGCGGCGCTGTTGTTTGTGTGTTTAATTTAAATGCTGACATAATATTTTCACTGTCGCCACTGGTCTGTGTCCGTGAATCCACCTGAGTGGTGGCGGTGGTGGTAGCTCCTGTTGGCGATTTAGTTGGGAAGCCATTTGCCGATGGTTTGACTTCTGGGAAGGATGTGAGGTCCTTCTCGCCTTCCCTAATCGTATGACGACTCGAATCACTGACATCGTAGAGCACTTTGCCATTTTCAACGCACTTTCGAGACTCGAATGAGGAGGTTTCTATGTTGGAGTACCTCTTCGGTTGCGTACTAAGTATCTGCGAGCAGAATCCTGGTGAAGATGCCGTTTCGATGTTTGAAAACCGCTTGTTTGTCCCGTCGAAGATACTGTCGAAGTAGTCACTGGTGGGGAATCGTATTCCCAAGAGCGAATCCCGTTCGACCTTGACATCGGATTGTTTCGATTGCATTTCGTGGTGCGCACTATGAGATTTATTACTTTCGCTGACGAACCGTTGTTCCTGCGTTTGTTTACTAACTGATGGGGGATTTGCGAATTCTTCTTGTCCGCCTCCACCATTTGTGGCCGTGGTGGTGGTGGTGGTGTTGGTGTTGGTTCCGCTCTCGGTTCTCCTTGAAATATTTTCACTCGATGACTTGTACTGCTGTTGTTGTTGGCTTTCGTGAGTGTCTCGGATAATTGCCAATAAACGATGGTTATTCTGGTCATCGGTGTTTATGTTCCTCGATGTTTCATTTCCGTTTGATTTTGATGGCTGATGTGGTTGTGATTGTGTCTGTTGTGTTGGTATCTGTTGTAGACGTGGTGGTAGCGGTGGTGGTGGTGGTGAGTTGCTTAGTTTCACAGATTCACTAGTATTCTCGCGATTCATTGCATTTACCTGTTTTGTGGTATATTCGTGGTATCCTCGACGCTCGACGAACTTCTTATGCATATCCAGCAGACTGTCGGGAGTTGAGTCGTCTTTAACAGCGCCCCTTTGAGATGGTGAAAGGCAGACGAGCACGCTGGGATCACTCTCCGTAGGTACTCCCAGCCATGAGTCGTATTTGGCTGGTGGTTCTGGAACTGGTGGCGGAGGTGGTGACTTCAATTTCTGGCCCACTTCCATAGGTCTTGGAGGCACCTGCGCAAGATGGATCACTGATGACGGTTGTGGCTCCGCAGATCGCAGCGACACCTGTATATCCCGAATGTGCGGCAATTCTGGTAGTGGATACGGCATTTCTCCAATATTCTGAGCAACTTGGGCAAGTTCTTCCAGCACTTCCTCACCATAAGGCAACGAAGCTAATGCCTCTGTGCAAAGTGATCGTAGCTTCCTGATCGGTGGCGACTCCGTGTCGTCCGTGGATCTACCACCTCCCGTGGTTATTGGCGATGAATACTCCGATGATGCCAGACCGGCTGTATCTGATCCTGAAACATAGGTAGTATCCGTTGTGGTATCATTTTCATTCCAATCACAATGAGGTAATGATCCTTGATTGATCGCGGTACATTGACTCTGAGTGGTGCTTTGTGACTGATCGGATGCATGACTGTCGAGGGACTCTTGACGATCAAGGGCTGAACTACTACTGAATAGGGGATGTAGATGTTGCGTTTTGTCTAGTGTCTTACTGAGGTCATGCAATGTAAGGATTTTTGTTCCAGTTGTTGTTGTTGTTGTGGTGGTGGTGGTGGTAGAGGTGGACGAGGAAGATGTAGAGGATGTTGTGGATGAGGTAAATGCATAATCAGAACATGGTTCACCGATTTTGAAATTGGTTGAAATTGGTTTCGAAACCCCACGATCGGTATCAAGATCGGTGATCGTATTTAACTCACTTTCTAAGGACGCACTAACAATTTCGCGAAGATTTTCCATTTTTCCAATATGACCGACGGCGGCGGTGGACGTAACGACTTCGTTGATCGCGTTGTCACAACTATTTGAAATGTTCTCCTTGGAATTTCGAGCACGATCAGCAGCGGCAACAACATCATCATCATCATTATTATCTTCTACAGTCGCTGACATAGTTTCTAAAATTATTTCATCGGGAATCTTGTGTTGTATTGATTTTGTTGTTGTTTCGGAAGACAGCGTGGTCGTTGTATGTACACGATCGGTAGCGGTTGATGTGAGGGATGATGGTGGCAATACGATTTGGTCTCTCATATTTTCTCCCTCCTTAACAGGTGGTTGTGGTTGTTGTTGTTGTTGTTTTTGTTGCGGCGGTGATGGTGTTGATGGCTCATTACTTTCACTCTGACGATATGCAAACATCTCATTAACACTCTCAAGATCGATCGTTGGCGTTTGAATGCGGACATCGGTCGAATCATCCGTCTGACCTTGAGAGTAATCCAATTCCAGTAAATCGGATACACTGCTCGATGCTGAATCGATGTACACAACCTCGGCAGCCTCAGATTCGGGAGTTAGATCGGTGGACCATGATGAGCAGCCCTCCTCGATCGATCTTTGATCGATGATTTTCGCTTCGACTACAGTGGGTGGTGGTGCTTCCTCGCGGATTACACTGGTTTTTGGCGGTCGAACGTTTGTGTGGATGTTTTTGTGTTTTTTCGAGAAATCCAAATTGCTTTTGGGGAAGACTGCGTCGGCTTTTTTGGCATGCGGCCCACCCTCGTGGAATACGTCATCTTCAAGATCACCCTGCTGTGTTGCGTGATCGGTACGATCCGAACATTCGCTGCGTCGATCTGTGTCACTGTGATCGCTGTTTTCTTCCTTGATGCTGTCAAGGAATATGGGGCTGAGGAACTGGGGCAGGAAGTGTGATTGAAGGGCAGCGCGATTTTGCTGCCGGCGGAGTTTGTATTCCTGGGTGCTCTTAGGCGACATAGGACCGGTGTTGTCTTCTTCGTTATCCATGGGCAGCGTTTGCACGCTTAGTATACGGGAGTTGATTTCAGTGTCGGTGAACTCGTCAACAGCTTCGAGAGTGTCGGTTTCAGATTCTGCTTCGGATATCACGGGAGGATTGTCGGTATCGTAGGCGGAGCTGGTGTCACTCATTTCTTGAATGACCACATCGTCGTCATCGAAGCTTTTGCTTTTCCTTACGATTAGTTGTCTGTTTTCAGGTTGGGGAGATTCCACACGGTATGATAGCGGTTTGTCCGAAACGATCTCACGTACGATTGGATGAATGATGACTCTTGCCGCTGCCGGGGGTGTAGTTTCCCTTGATGGTGAAGTAGCGATTTCTTGATGTATCTTGTGGACGATCTCCTTTGACGATTCAATCAATTCTTTCTCCTGTCCTTCGGCTACTGCAGTTACTGGTGATTCTTGTGACTTGACTGAAATGGTAGTACGTGCACTTCCTTCTGATGAAGATGATGCGATTGAATCGTCCTGGGAGAGCTGTTGATCGATTACCCTTGTTTGAAGATCGGCTGGCAAGGGAACTATCTTTTCGTCGATAGCCTGTGGCGGTCCATCATCTTTGGTTGCAGTTGTAGATGTTGTTGACGACTGTGTTAACTTTGATTCTACGCGGGAAATATGATCAACGATTACTTGGGATTCCCCTTGCAAATGTTGTCGTTCGTCCACCCTCTTCGAGTTCGATGATGATGCCTTGGACTGTCTTATTTTGTCACCTTCGGTGGTAGTCGTAGTTGTTGATGTTGCTGACGATGTAGACTGCGTTAGCTTTGATTCTTCGGGCGAAGTCTGCCCAGATTCTTGTGTCTTTGATTTCGGAGGAATGTCCCACTCAGAGGCTGTTGACGACGTCGTGGACTTTGCCAACTTTGATTCTTCATGCGAAATCTGGTGTATGATCACTTTTGACTCGAGATCCTTGGATGAAGATGGCGAACTTGGGGTCTCTTGACTCGCGTTGTTCGTCGAAAATGGTAGAGCGCTTTCTTCCTTGGAAATCTGATGGACAATCACTTTTGGTTCAGCATCGCCTATGGTTGAAGTTGTAGACGAAGATGTTGATGAGGCGCTGGACTTTGATTCTTCTCGCAGAAACTTGTGCACGATCACTTCTGATTTGAGATCACCAGGCACCGATGGTTCATTCGTACTTTTCAATACAGGAAACTGTTGTGGACCGTTCTCAGATAGTTTGGGTTCCTCTTTTCCAATTTGATGCAGGATGACCCTTGGCTCAATTGAGTCTATTGGATTGGATTCACTTTGAATTTGACTAGCTTCGAAAAAACCTGGTCTGATGGGACCTGGCCCTTTCGCAGATACCGGGAATGATGTCCTGACTGCCTCTGGTGGTACTTCTGGCATATTTTGTTTAACCCGATCTGCGCGAAGAGATGACTGCAGTTCTGATGATACAGCCTTTAAGATCTGATGAGCGATCACCTTCGAGGAACGGTCAAGTTTCTCCAAAGATCTTGGTGTGAATGGAAATACTTGTTTTTCAGATGGATCGCGATGAATCGGATGGACGATCATCTTTGGCGAACGGCTGACAGGAAATGCTGTGCGGGCAGGCGGCGGTGGGCCGACTTTATCTTCACATTGTAGTGGACCACATTCGGTTTGCGTTGATTGCTCTTGTAAAATTGGATGAACGATCACTTTTAAAGGTCGGCCTGACTGGTCAGGAGGTATTGGTCGTGGAGAAGATGGCTGATACATTCGCTCTTTCCGAAGAGCATCCTCAAATGGATTGTGTTGCCTACTCCCAGCTTGGGTATACAAAGGCGGAGATGTGGTCTGCGTTGAATGTACTATTGCATGATTAGGGATTACTTTTGGAAATGCGCCTGCTTCCTTGGTAGACGAATGAACCGTGACTCCTTCAGTTAATGAAGTTTGTGTAGAAATAACTCTCGATCGATGATCCTCTGATGTTTGTTCCCTCGCTTGATCTGGTCCTTCTTTTGAAATTTGTTGGACGATCACTTTAGACACGTTCTGTGGAGTGGGATCCTTTGTCGCTTCTGTGACGCTGGTTGGTAGAGAAGAATTCTCCTTTGAGATTTGATGGACGATTACCTTTGACAACTGCTTTGATTGGTCGGCTGAATTTGTTTGCGCGATCACTTTTGAAAGGTGATCTTCTCCGACATTACTTTGCGCTGGGGGCTCGACGTTTTTATTTGGTTTTTCTGTATCTACAGAAATTTGATGGAGGATCACCTTTGATATTTTCTGTGGGACAAAATCACCGGATACTCCACTGTAAGAGTCCGATTTTTGTGAATCCTCCTTTTGTACGATCACTTCCGAAGACTGTTGTTCTGTTTGGTGCGTGGATGATGTTGGTTTTTCTGAGTGATCTTGAGAAATCGGGTGTACGATCACTTGCGAAGATTGCTCTTTGTGTGTCTCTTCGTCTTTGGAAATTTGGTGCACGATCACTTTTGAAGGCAGATCGGACTGTTTGGTTGGGTGATCTTGTGCATCTTCTTTTGAAATTTGGTGTACGATCACTCGTGAAGGCCGCTCCTCTGATTGATTTGATGACGTTGTTGTCTGGTCCTTGACTTTTTCTTGGCCCTCTTTCGATATTTGGTGTACGATCTGTTCCGATGATGTCTGCAATGAGGACGTATTGGATCGAGTCGCTTTCTTCTTTGTTATTTGTTGAGCGATCACTATAGGCGACTGATTTGAATCCGTTTTGGCTGCTACATGCCTAGTTGCATTTGACTCCTCCACCTGATGCACGATCACTTTCTGTTGGGAATTCGCGTCGGAATTTGTGTCTACAGCTGTGGGGTTGGGAGCTCCACCTTTCGCAAATTGATGCACTATCACCTTTGAAGTGCTCCCTTCCGGCGTCTCCTGAACTATCACCGTCTCATAGTGATCAGCTTCACTTGTAGTTGATGGAAGGCCTGAGGACGTGGATTTTGTGGACTCTCGCTTGAAAGTTTTATTCACGATGACCTTTGAAGTCGAATCCTTGAGTAATTTTTCTATTGGTGTTACTGTTTCATAGTGATCCTCTTCTTCCTTGGGGGATGATGTTGTTGATTTTTTCGACTCCTTTTTGAAGGTTTTATGGATGATCACTTTTGAGGTTGAGGTTGAGCTCTGTGAAGATCCAGATCCATCGAGTACTGCTTCCAGTCCTGTTCCATTTTTATCGATGATTCTCGTAGTTTCTAACGATTTGGTTGCCGATTGTGCTGCAGTCGATACTGCTGCATCCTTACTTTGCGTTGACCCCGTTTTTAAGCTATTTTTACCCGAACCGGCATCAAATGTATCTGTTATCGCTAAATTTCCGAATGTACTGTCCCCGTCGGATACAGTTCTAGTCGATTTTCGTTCGATTTCTGTCGATTCTTTAGAAGAAGAAGAAGTATAAAAAGAAGACGCATAATTAGATTGTGTCAGCACTGTCTTTATATCACTACTACACGTATCTGTATCAACATTGCGCTCTGCATTTTCATCGATTTCCTCATTGCTCGACGGTGAGGAATCATCGACAATCACAACACCCTTAACTGTATCTAATACACTTGCGGAGGTGGTGCTACTGCTGCTGGTGGTGGTACGTGAAATATTCACATCAGCCGGTAAATTTGGCGATATGCCCACTGAAGTGAATTCACTTGTTTCCTGTTTTACTGATGATGACGTTGTTGTCGTGGTGCTTCTATTCGTACTTTGATTCAGATTCTTATTTTTATTTTTATTACGATTGTTGTTGTTGTTGCAGTTTTTCTTTTTGCGGTAGTTGGGCATTGCTTAATATTTTTATTTTCTTATTTAAATGTTAAAACCGAAACTGTTTCTGTATACCGAAGATTGAAAAAGAATAACAAAAAAAAAACTATATATCCTCGTTCGTTCGAAAAATTTCGTCGTGTATAAAATTTATTTAAATTTTTTTTTAACTCGATAACGCGTTGTGCCAAACTGAAGCGAAACCGAAATTTCCGACGTTAAAAGCCCACCAAGGACCGCAGAGATACACCGCACATATAGAGAGACAGAATAGAGAAGATTTCGTAATTTTGTTTCTTTTATTTAGCTCTTCACTCGGTTTCGTTTGTTTTTGTATCCGTGAAAGCGAAAATAACTATAAATTATATTTGAAAAAAAAGGCGCTATTCTTTCTTAATTTTAGAATTTATAAATATTTTTTCTTCAATCTCTAAACACAGACTCGCACAGACCGAACGATGAGCACACTTTTGTCGATTTTTATTTTATTTTTTTTTGTTTGAAAGTCGTTTGGTTTAAATTCTTTTGCAGATACATGAGAGATCTGTAAATCGCGATGACGATTTATTAAAAACGAGATGATTTTTCGACACGAGAGAGACAAAGAGAGAGAGAGTGATAAAATCCGTAACTAAATGCACATTTACCGGCGAATAATAATCTATTCTCTAGAGGTGATGTATCTATACATCTTTTTTGAGAGAAGAAACGTATCTATTTGTTTTTCCCGCACGATCAGTGTCAGCTGCTTGTCTGCTGAGTGAGTGTGGATACTGAGTGAGAGATAGAGTGGGGTTGTGGGCTTGATGTTTTTAGAACTCCAAGAAGGCGCACACAGAAAAGGAAACAAAACGAAACGAACAAAAATAACAAAAGACGGTGAAAAACACTCAAAAGAATTAAAAATTAAATTTAAATCAATTTCATTTGCTCATTTACTTTGTGTTTAGTAGATGCACGTATGTGTGAGCGAGGAATATAAATTATTGTTTTCTTTTTTAAGCGCGCGCGAGTTGTGTCCTCAGTTTCAAAATAAATTATCCACAAATGGAACGAAATTCATAATTTAAATTTTTTTAGTGATTAAAAAAAAATAAACAGGCACACATTATGGACATCATGCCAAGCAACGAACTAGAGAGAGAGACGATTAGGTTTGACGATCGTGTATAGGTTATAGGATGCGCGCAACCCCACAATTAACCTGGTGTGAGTGTGGAGGGTGACTGTTTTTGCGACTGCGCTTCCGTTTCAATTAGTCGCACTTTGGCTGGAACTTAAACCAAAAACAAAACAACAATTACGGCAAAAATACAACAAGTTCGAGTACGAGTACGAGTATCTGCGATGCGTATATGCGTTCCTTAGCTACAAGTTTGTTTTGATGGATAGTGTGGCGTATACGCAACTTTTTTTCTTTTTTTTTGTGCTGATGGTGCTGAGTAGTCGGTGTTGTGGCCGATGAAGGCCCTTCACTTTTCTTTTTGTAGCGAGTTTACTTTAGGATAACACATGGCAGACTTTCATTTGTTTCTCTGGAGTGTATGAAGGTTGTGTGGTAATTTGTGTTCAAGTACATTATTATGCAAGAGGTAGGTAACTTTTGATTGCACATTTGCATTAGGGTAAATAATCAGTGCTGATTGACGAGTAATGAAGGCGGGATAAACAGACAGAGAGTGGGGGAGAGGTTGTGTAAGTACGAACGTGATAAGAGTTGAGATCCTTGACGGGGCAGTAGATTTATCAAGTGGTTGCTTATTGGAACTGTACAAATTTTGCACTAAATCCATTTACATTTTTTAAGAGGCCTATACGAAAAAATGTGTGAGAATATTTATACGGCATCGTACCAATATAGAACTGAAAACCATTAAGTGAATGCAAATTCAGCGAAAAATTGTATAACTAACATCAGAGAAAATTATATACTAATGGGGACATATGTCTTTTCGTTAGAAATGCGAGTCTTAAACATTTTCCGGGTTTAGTACTACTGTACTAAATTTTAGTACACGAGTACTAAATGCGCTGTCGTCTACAAAATTGACAAATGACAGTATTTTTTGTTACATAAAGTGAATATCATTTCCAAATATCGGTAGGGCATCCATAGACTACTACATTACAGACAAAGTCTGTTAGCAATAGTCCCCACGGACTATATACCCCATTTCAACACATATTTTGTCGCATTGTGACAGTATGATAAAAAAAATTTACTTAAGTTGGTAGACTTACGACTGTCTCATCTTTCTCGTACATGATGATTTAAGTATAGGCTTTTATGAGCCAAAATTTTATATTCTTAACAAATACCATTCATTTTTGGCGATTAGTTAATTTTATCGACAGAAACTGGGCAAAGATGTTAGTTTATGCGTTAGTCGGAATCATGATTTTAAAAATCAGCCATGGCATTGCCATTCGATTTCAATAAAAAAAATTGATCAGCTTCTTCGATCCATATCCATATTCGGATTTTGTACAGCAGTTATAGCTTTACAGTGAGGACGGCTTTTCAATTTTAGGACATAGCTTTTATATGAACATTCTGGTATCAGATAATGGTACCAAACTGATCTCAAAAACTTATTCTGAGTTTACGTGGTTCCAACTGTCTAGATACCTACTCACAACTGCACAATAAAAAAAGTAAGACCGTAACTTCCAAAGGCGAATATTTGGCTTAACATATGAACCCAGATTCGGTCTTAAACAGAACTGTTTTTGGCCATTTTTTGTTTCGGCTTCTGACTCGCCTTGGAGATAAAAGGCAAGTCGACCTAAAATATCTATTAAATGGATCATAAATGGTAGACAGATCTTTAGGAGTATAAATTGCTTATACTATCATCATTGGAGTATTTCTTCAGTTCTTTGGGACCCAATTGTTTTCGGAAGAAGATCTTCCTTCTAATCCCGCATAACGATAGGTATTAACATGTTATATGCTCAGCTGATTCGCCTTCTTCAAGATAAAGGAGACGCTCTGGAGAATCAACTATATTTATTTTATTAGGAGTTAGGACGCTTTTGTAAACCGTTGTGACCTGTAAGATACCCCGCCATGTTTTTGATTTCATGCCTTAAATTTAAGACCCTCTTGGTACGACTTTTGAACGACTGAATAAATTGTTCGTCAGCGTGTCTTCTTTTTGGACAGTTTACTTATTTAGTTCATTTAGTTCTGTATAGTTCATGACTTAGTGATCAATAAAGTGATGAAGTACTTCACTCGCTCATAAACCTTTTCGACTACTATAAATGTTGTGTCACTAACTTAGATTTCCTCTTGAACTACTTAGTTCGTTATAGTTCACGTTTTTGAAGTTGATGTGTAATGTAAAGTTATGTGCGAGATTTCAACTAACACAATACAAAACGAATTAAACAACAAAACTAGAAAAGAGATTTTTAAATAGTTCGCTTAGTTCACTCATCTGAACTCATAAAACTATAATGATTGAGCATGTTACACAGAACGAGTAGTAGTTCAGTCGATGCCAATGTGAAACGATCTAAATTACTATGCCTTTCGAAAGTTTATTTCGTTTATTTAGTTCACGTTGGTTACACAATCCAGAGTTGGCAGTGTAAATGAAATTGAAGTGAACTGCTGAACTAGAAATCTCTTAATAGACCGTTTAGTTCACTTGTCAAAATATATATTTTTTTTATTTTTAAGGAGAGCTAGTAGACATTAGTGAAACTAAAAAAATTAGCCCATGCCAACCGCGAAACCAAATTAAGTACTAAACTGGAATCACTCCCGAAGTAACTACGTAGTTCCATTAGTTCACTCGCTAAAAGGTACAGATTTTTAAATGCTGCATAAGGGTAAACAGAACTAGTAGTGGAACTGCTTACAAAATGTTGAAATATTCTCAGACGCAGTATGGCTCCATCTCAAGATATAAGTTGGGCTCATAGATACCCATGAATATTTCATAATCTTGAATCAAATGACGCAAAATAGGCGATGTACTTTAAGAACGCATCAAGTTCGATATAAATTATGCGCCAAATCGACGAAGTTAGGTGGTACTCTATGGATATCACCAATAAGCCTCTTACTGATAACATTTTAACGAATTCTACTAACCTGCAATATCTATCAACAACTTTTAAGTACCTTCATTATATACAGACTAAAAATACACTTTATTTCACCGGAACGTTTGTTAATTATACTACCTCATAAAACCGCTAACCGAAGGCCACCTATCCGAAAAAGAACAAGACATGAAGTCGTCTGAAGTGGAGTTGCTATTATTCGAGGCAACAATGGATCGATGAAAAAAAAATGCATGTTAAACGAGGAATCCAAAAATAGCAATCATCGAAAATAGGTTTGTTTAGTGATCGTAAAAATTGAAGGAAAATGGTTAAATGGAAAAAATCTTTAAACAATTTCACTAGAGCAATTCAATTGACTTGATAATACAGGCACTCTTAACTCAAAAATCTTGAAATTTCGTCACAGCATCAGTAGGTATAGATACCGGTTCCGGTTTAGTACTATAAGACCTGCATACAATTTTTGTTCCACAGTAATATGTACCAACCACAATCGTAGTTTTTTTGCAAAATGACTCATAGACAAAAATACACAACCAACTATCGCAGATACACCACGTTTCCATTAAAAAAAAATATTAATTTAAAAACGTATGCTAAATGACATGAAATTTTGTCGTGCAGTTTGGTCTCACAATTCGCACTATAACCTGACGTAGTTTGGAAATCTCCCATAAGCGATCTTCAATATTATAATCACACTTTGTTTATCGTTAACGTATAACCCCCTCCTTTCCACATGTATCTCACTCTCTCTCTCTCTATCTCTCTTCCATTTATTTACAAATACTTAAGATTTTATTTAGTATACATTTTAGCACACGAACAGAGCAATAAATGGTCCCTTCTGTTGTATTTCACTTCGTTTGTTTATTTTAGTTTTTTCGTGATTTGAGAATTTTTATTCTAAATATTCCACTAAATATTTATATAAAAAAAAAGAATTGCTTGTTCGAAAAATCCATCGGAATAGAGCAGAATTTTTTTTTTATGGATTCCGAAGAAAACACCACAAATCGAAACAAATGCTAACCGTACACTGTGTGCGATGAACTCAGCGATTGATCGTTACCACAAACAGGGCATACAAAACAATCGATCACCTACCACACACCGCATTCGCATATAGATATATCCACCACCATCAGGTGGAAATAGCAACACGAAAAAAAAAGAGGTTCGTCAACCAACAACAATAACAAACCGGAGAAAAAGTCAAAACTAAAAAAAATTCACAAAAACTTATCACTTGGCGGCTGTCAAACATACTTACAAGACCGCGCAGTCTTATCAGCCTGTTCGATTGGTCTGATTTTAAAGTACAAATTTATATATTTTTTTTAGAAGTGAAATTGTTTATTTATGTTGATGACGGTGTACACCGTAGATACGGCTGCAATTAGAATTCGTATCTATGGTAATACTTTGGGTTAATTAAAACATCTCTTCTAAGTGACGTCATTGAATTAAACACGTATCTGTGGTGTGTATCTTTTGGTAAATTTGTATCTACTACATGCAGAGTGACAGCACAACATTATGACAGCCGGCGTGTGAAAGGAAATTGAATGAAATTTTAAACCATTTTTGGTTGGCGGCAATTGAATTGGAGCATGATAATTACCCACCGTCATTATGTAATGGGTAACACGCGGATTTATGGTTACATCAGTGCAGTTGCAGTTGCAACCTCCGGGTTAATTGCGGCGGGCTATATGCATATGCACAACGACAACGAGATGTGTGGTTGATAATAAGTGCAAAGGAGGCACACACACTTGATAGATGTATGCCGGTCTAACGCTGACGACTCTCTCGCGTTGGATGCAGCAAATTAGCGCGAGTGTATCTAATTTTCTCGAACTTTAACCTGTTCGAGTGTGATGGGAGGGGTTTTTTTGTTGCGGTATTGCGGTGATTTTCGCTATAAGCTTTCTCACGATCTGCAGCCGTAATAATGACTTGTGACTGACAAGTGATGAGAATGTTCATGTTGGTGTTAATTGAAGCCACCGGTAAATGAATCATTTACGGGTACGTGTTAGTGAAACTTGATTGCTAATTTCAGTAAATAATCATTAAGTCGGAATGGCTGTTTCACTGTGTCAAGCTGTAGTGGATGCATTTTGCGCAGTATGCCAGTTGTCAGAGTTGCCGTATTTTGTTTAAATAACGTGATGAATATTACACTTGTTTACCTCTTACAGAATTGCCTTGTACTCGGAAGATGAAAAGTCTATTGTCATTTACATAGGCAGCTATTAAAGCTACAAACATGACTAAAATTAGATCAAAATTGGTAAAAAAATGTCGAAAATTATCGATTACGGCGTCAAACCATCCGCTCTACTCCAAGCTAAGGCGCCAACAATATCATGAACAAACGAATTGGGCCTTCCTAACCCAGGGGTTCCCTATCTTTTTCATACTACGACTCCTTAAAGAGGTTAAACAATTTTTGTGACGCCCTTCTAAAAGCGCAGATATGTGAATAGAAGCTGATCCTACTGAAGATTATCACTAAAGGGTTTTTTTTAATAAGGACGAGTCGATAACGTTGAAATATCTTCGTCCCATATTTATGGCAATTTTGTGTGTTAACATACCCGCATTCATCTAAAAATGCGCCTCGTCGCTAAAGATGATTTTTCGGTCAAAATTTGGGTTCTCTTCCAAACTGTCCGAAGCCAAGTCAGCGAACAAACGGCTTTGTCTATGGTCATCAACGTTGAGCTCCTGGATTAGTTGGATGTTGTATAGGGGCGTAAGCCCAAGTCCCAATGAAAACTTCGCCAATTTTGAATCTGTGAAAGGCCGATTTCTTGTGAACGGCAAGGAATTGACTGCCTCGGATTCTCCTGTACACTCTCTTGGAGCTCGGTAATCCTCCCGACCAATCTTGCTGGCCACGACCCGCGCCAATTGAAAACCCGTTATTTAGCCAGGCAAATATACCTATGAGTGCCAGCCATGAAGCAAGTCTGACTGGAAATGCGGGAAACACAAACGCGCTTAATTTTCGACTGTATAATGTAACTATTGGGGCGTGGCGACGCAAAGTTTGGGAACCCCTGCCCTAACCCAAAGGTTCGAATTGTATCAGTCACCTCAACCTTCGTCTTCCACTAATCCTAAATTGTAAGTATACATTTTTAGAAAAAAAAGAGAGAGGTGTTTATGCCGGTGGTTGTAACATGGATATCAGTACAGGCGCCGAGTGAACGAAGACTTTGGGTCTACGAGAATCATTTAGAACAGATCATAAATGAAAATAAATAGATGCTATAACTCAAAATGCCAAGGACTTGAAGAGACGCTGCTGTCAACAAGAATATAACACATATGACAGTCAATCCGCCATGGAGTCATCAGTCATGGTGCGAATTCAAGGGCAGTAAAAAAAAATGCAAAAAATATTTGGGCGAAATGTGATATGTTAACACACGGTGACCCTATGCTGATGGTTGTCAGAACATACGAATATTCCGGCCCATAAAGAGGTGGATGAGCTTGCAAGAGAGGGACCAACATGGCATGCATCTTTGTTCATAAAGTCCCAATAAGAATTTCGCTGAGTACACTTCACAAGGAAGATCGATATTGAATCCCTGAGTAGAACAAACCTAAGCTGGACCAATCTCAATACATGCAGGCACACAGATTTGAGCAAAAAGAGAGCACTACATTTATGATCGCACTGGAGTCGCAAAGATATTCGCTCGAAACGGCTGAGCATACTGCGCAATGACTATTGTAGAAGTTGTAGGGCAGACTTCGAACACAGGTCTACTTTGTGACTGCTAGGCCCTTAAAAACATCAAATCGAACATTCTCAATAGCTACTTCATAGATCGAATAAACGATTGAAAGAACGTGGATTTTAAATAACTCATCAGATTCATAATCAAATCTGAGTACCTACTTCATCTCCTCAGTTACTCCTTAGGAAGAAACTGGAGGATATGGACAGAACATCAGAAGCGGTTTTTTGTGCTGTTCCACGGACTGTTCCCTTCGACTGGCGTTCGTTTCTTACGGAGATGGCCGAACAGTTCAACATTCATATAATTTGATTACCATGGCATAGAGGCATTCTAGTGAATTGTAAGGCCGATGAACTCGCCATAATAGAAACTCAACCCATCCTGCCGGATAAAGGCAGCCTATGCATACCAGTCGCTAATTGCAAAAAAAAAAAAATTGAAGTTGGATACTATCGAGAGTGCAAATCTTAGGTGGACAAGTGGCACTACTAGCGACAGAACAAATTTGGCTTAAGCTGGATTTGAAACGCTCTAATAAATTGATTTCTCTCAATACAATAGGTGTCATTACTGGCCACTGCCTGGTAGGAAAGCATGCCGTAAGGCTAGGCCTTTTCGCACCCGACATTTGCAGAAGCTGTATGGATGAGGATGAGGAGGAAACTATTCATCCATAACAAACGAGCTTGAAAAACTACTCACCAAACCAGGGAATTTGCATTGCTTTGGGTTCAAGTTACCCGCAGAAAGATTTTGTTCGCCGGCGAGTTCATCTGAGAATCCCAGGCGAGCGTAGTTCTTATGATACCTACAGAAAGAACTGTGGATCGGAGATACTTCATTTGGAATAACTGTATACTGTTCGGTCACACATATACATATTTTAATTATGTATAAAAGAAAAAGAAAAGGACAAAATTGAATCGCTCCACGTAACGACGGGAATTGTAAAAAGTATGATGATCGCGTTTTTGCTTAATTTGATTTTATATGACTCAATATAATCCCCTTAGAGCTACATACGTATGTGGCTTCCTACATGCCGTGTACTAGCACCTTAAGTTGTGAACGTGAAAGAAAAGCAGTCAATCCATCGTGTCTTTGAGCTATATAGAACAACCTTGGAGAACATCAAAACATGATATCGAATTTCACTTCATTACATTAACACCAATCAATCAATACCAGAGAATCTAGATACTTTCAATGAAATCAGTGTACTGTTGTTACAAGTGAACTCGGACCCAGTACACTATATGTACTATACTTCGTGTTACAATGCAGAATTAAATTTTTATCAAAATCCCATACCTAAAGCATCAGCAAGTTCGCCAGATAAGGTTATACAAATTATCCAAACTAAAACCATCTCGTATCCTTATCTTTATCGCTTTCTGTTTGCCAACAACGTGTGAAAACACACCTTAAGGTAGCACATGGAAAACATGAACACGAATACATTATCCACTTTCAGGAGTGGAATATCGCCCAACAGTGGCCCATCGTGAGTTCGGGGTGAACCTCTTAATAACTCATTAGGTACCGTCACGTACTTTACATGACATCCAAAAGAGCAAATACCTTCTTCATCTGGAAATTATCGCATACGTGCTGCGAAGTCCAAATCTATGCATAACATGCACAAAGCGAAACTAGAAACTCGAAACAACATGCTACACAAGGACAACGTAGGTATTCGAGGACGGTGCCGTGAACATGCAAAGATTTTCGAACATTTTCATCTCAACACGTTACAGGTTGTGCATGTGTATATATTCTATCTTCCGCTATTTCACATACACACATGCGATAAGGAATTGAATTCATTGCCAAAATGCGTCACGTTAATATTTGGGAACTTTTCTGCTTGCTGAGAAAAGTTTTTCTGCAGGATTTTCCGATATTCACAGTCGAAATGTTCGAAAGGAAATGGATTTATGGTTCATTGTGGAGATCTTTAAGTTGGATTCACACCCGCTGTCCCGCCTGTCAGTGAATGAAACGAGACACCGGCTGCCTAAGTGCATGCGAAGAGTGTGAAAGTGAGCAGAATTCACAAGCTAACTCTCTGTGAATCATTCATCATGTAAGGCGGATGGGAGTATAGAGTTCCACATGCAGCCGAGATGAATGCCAAGTGGCGCGGGGGGTTACAATGATTGACATGAGAAATACGTTACGTCCTGGCAGCCGAATGAAGATGTCTTCTGCGGTTGGTATACGGTGGCTAATTTATGTTCCAACTAATGGAGTGGATCTACCGTGAATGGAACATGAGGCAGAACGACAACCGAAGGCGTGAGCTCTGCTTTCCTTTGTTTGGAGTATTTTACCTACCTACCGTCGAACAAAGGATAATGAAGTAATGAGCAAAGTGGGTGGTTTTATTCGATGTGAAGCGAATTGTGATTTGGATTAATGATGTGCAATCGAATCAAAGGAAGAACTTTTTTTGTTTTATTGTTTTGTTGGTTGGTAAAGGTGGTTCCCATTGTATGGGAGACAAATCACTTGACTACTAAAAGGATCTGCTAAATGGATCGAAAGTAAATCACTTAATCAGTATGTGGTTGGTTTTTGGATTGAATTTGCAGAGATTTTCAGAAGTGTTCGAAGGGATTATGCTGTTTAAAGGCTTAGCAATAAATCTATATAATTCAGATGGTTAAGTTTAAGGATAATCAGTTAACACCTTCAAGTAGATGAAACGGTTGGATATAAAAGGTAGGTACTTCGTGGATAGCAAACGACATATCAGCAATAAAGTTGTATCCTGTCACTTTGCTGTATAAGCAAATACATTTTGAACTTTCACAAATCAAATTTGCTTATAAAAAAAGTCCTCAAATCCCTATTGGTATTCATTAATTTAATTGCTGTAGACTATAAAGTACAAATTTATAGCAATTTCGGAAATACCTATCTATTCCCATGATAGTCACGCGTCATCGACTAAAATTATATCAAATTCAGTGGTGTAGATTGGAATAAACATCATCAATCAAGAGCTTAAGTTTAAAAGGTTGTGCGAATTAATGTGATATAAGCGAATAAATGATGACAAACTTTGCATACAGAACTATTTCATTTGAAAGTAGAAGACCCATCAATCTTATGGAATCATTTGTGTGGAGTGGACATTATTTTTGAAATTAAGATTCAAAATTATTATTTAGTGAGGCCTAATTGTCCAAAATGATTTTTGGTTTATTGAAAGACAGGTTAAAAGAGGTTAACTTATGTAGCCATGAGTGTCGAAAATAGCGTTTTGAATGTTTTTTTGGGTCTACCCCGATATCTCGAAAAAAAATCTCGAATTTAAAAAATCTTGAAACAATAAAAATCTAGAAAGCATAATCTCGAATAACAAAAATCTCGATACGTATGGGGAATTTACTTTTTATTTTCGAGATTTTTTCGAAATATGTATATAGTCTTTCGAGATTTTTGTACATTCGAAATTTTTGCATTCGAGATTAAAAAAAAAACTTTTCGAGAGAGAGAGATTTTTAGCTTTCGAGAATTTGTCATTCGAGATTACGTCAAGATTCAGTTTTTTTTTTATGACAAGTGCCACGCCCCTTTGCCAGTATATTTTGCTAAATGCTTAACAAAGGCAGTATGCATCCGTCCATTTACCAAATTCAAAGAAAAAAAGCTGTCCCAAATGTCAAAATATGTATATAGCGTAAATTAGAGATGTGGATGTTCAGCGCCATCTATCGTAGAAATTTAAACTTTTGATTGGCCTGTACCAGCTTGATAACAAATATTCTATGTTGATGTTCAGTTTTCGAGTTTTGCGAGCACAGACATATGCGGGCTCAATTTTCAATACATAAAAAGGAAGTCCCTAAAATTAGTCTGAATTCTTTACGCTAATCTCGAGAAGCAATGAATAGATTTATATGCGATTTTCACTGTAATGATCTGCATTTTTCGGAAAAGTATTTCAAATTAGAGGTCTAATGGGATTAAATCAAATTATCCCTCATTTTAATTACACAACTCTAACTTTACAATGGTTCATTGGATTAAAATAAAAAAAAAAAACGGGTTTATAGTTAATTCATCCGTGATTAATTTAAGCTATATATCATCGCTCTGAGTAATCGTGAAGCTGAACAATGCTCAAGATAAATCATCAAATCAGCGCAACAATTTACATACAACAATTAGCATTCTCGAAAGCGCCCTCTATGTCGATGAAAATGCCTAGATCTGGATTTTGAAGCGCACAGGATTTTCCACGCTGATACGCATGTTGCATCTCAGATATGCTGACCTGAGCAGCTATATACATTTTGACCAGTCTCTCCGAACTTTTTAGCAAGAACTTTCTTTTATACTATGTGAAGTTAAGAAGAAGTTGTGCTAATATGTAATTTGAAAGTCACAATTTAATCTTGTCAAAAGACAAATATTCACCCCAAGCATATAAACCCAAAAACCATTAACTAAATTTTCAGTGGCGATGTTAAAATTTAAGGGCAGAGGTCATTCAACGTTACTATGTAAATGCTAGCTGATCTCACTTACTAAAGTTCATCGAACCGATGCCTTCACACAAAGATGACGACCCTGACTATCCAGAGCCACTTTGTTGATAAATACCTCAACCTGGCAACCTTGATTTAAAGAAAAAAAAAAATGTTTAACGACAGACAAGTTTTTTTGACAGAGTGATTCATGACAAGTTGCGACCGCGTGACTAACGTCTCAATAAATATTTCCAAAGTGCTTAACACCATCATTGCAAACATTCTCTTCGTGTTCAGTACACGAATATGTCATGTAAATGTGGTTAAATCACTGTTGCCACCATTTCAGTCGCTACATTAAAATGATATTATTCACAGAGAATATAATTTCTCGCAAATTGTCATCGCCAAAAATAATACAAAATAATGTGAATATATTTCAGCACCATCGCTATATTATGTGTTAAATGCGTATTTTCTCTTTAAAGCAAAAAAAAACTGCAAACATTGTGCTATAATAAATTTTAATTTTTTTTCTATGTGCACCTTGAAAATATGTATAATAAAAAAATTTGTGAATTCACAAACAAAAAGTTAATGCACTCTCATATCCCGTGGCGCTGCATGTGCTCTAATTAAATTTATTTTTAATACTTTTATTTATATTTCAAGTATTTTTATTTAATGGTTAGGCATCTGTTGTACAAGTCCACGATAACAGAAAAATAATCATTTGCGCCAATGAAGCTTTTACATCCCCATTAGTGAAGAGAGAGTGCTGCAAGTCATGTTAGTCCCGAAATCTTTTTTTAAAATTAAGTAACTTATAATTGAAAGAGTATCTATAGTCTACCATAATGTTTCTTTCGTGAAATTTTCAAGGTAAATGTTGTCACCTTTATGTAAATTATATTGTATCCACAACTTGACATCATTATTGATGACAAATTCTATCGAAAAGACTCAACTTTATTGTTATGAATGATTACCGTCAACTCGCCACCTCGCCTCCCGGATGGGTGCGGAGAAAAAACCCGAAATCATATTCAGTGGCAATGTCACTTTGGAAATCGATTATCGTTCATAATTTCTCATTGCATGCTAAGAATGTACATATCTACATGTTGAGAACATTTGCGAACAATTTATCAGCCGCAGCCATAAGTTGGCACAAGTTCAAGAAAAGTTCCCATCATCAGCAACACAATGAAAAAAGACAAACATGGGAAAAAAAACAGTCTGTCTGGAAAAAATGGATCTATTGAAATGATGATTATAGATTTCAGTAAATTTGATGGCAACAAAAAAGTTTTATTGAGCGGATAGTTGCATTAGTAGCAGAACATTTGACGGGTAAAGTTATAACGATCTTAGGTTCATATTCGATCCTCAGGCAATGTTCTTATTTTTTGTAAAATTTTTAAGCGAATAGCTATATAAAAATTGTGTGAAAAATTTATAGTAATTCACTAATTGAGAACGGCTGGGCCGATTTGGCTCAATTTTTTTTTTTTCAGTTTTTCGTAATTACCAGGAGAAGGATTTTACGAAAGAAAATTTTGGGAAAACCCTCAGGAAAAGTCGGGAAATTGGAATATTGATTTTTTGTATGGAATTTTGTGTGCAATTGTTCCGGAATGGAAAAATAGAACATTCTTAGTGGAAAACTCTGAAAGTTCCGGAAAAACGCGAAAAATTTCAATTCGACGAAATTTTGCATTTTCTTTGATTCTGGCAACAATTCGGTCAAGATCTCAAATTGCGTTGGCTGTTGCATCCTCTGGCATTGCTGCCACATTGTTGGAAGGCGGTCAAACTGCACATTATGCTTTGTAGCTGCCGATGAATCTTCTCACGGTTGACAAGCCAATGTGCGCAATAACCAAAGAATTCGGCGACAGCGACATTGATGCGAGAATGCAAAATCATCATTTGGGATGATTCGGGACGATTTGGTGCGGGGCTATGATATTGCTCTCCGGAGATTTTCGTCAAACGCTTCCAGTTATCCCGAAATCAACTGCTACCGAAATCGTTGTCTTTGTGGCGGCATGTCAAGAAGTTGACTCTGACCACGAACATGAGGGTCACATTGTAGACCCCATCTGCTGCTGAATTCTCGAGACAACGGCTGGCGCTGTGTTGTGCCAGGAACTTCACCGCATAATTTACAGCTGAAGGTGGGATCAATCATAATCATGTTGCGGTATCTGAATCATTCGAAATTGTGCAACGGTACGCGGTTGTCCGTCAAGAAACTGCTGAACAATGTGATTCAAGCGACGATAATCAAGGACAAATTCAAAGTAGAGGAAGTCCTTATCCCACGAATTCCGATTATTCCAACTGATCTTCCATTCTATCTAACTATCTTAATAACACAAGATTACAAATATATTGGTATCTGCTTCTAATGAATTAAAAACCTGAACAACATGAAGCTTAAACGATTTTTAGGTTTCATACATATCTGGGTAGTTCTAAAAAGAAACGGGGAATTTAAGAAAAATTTGTTTAATCTTGGTTTAAAAATTGGGACGACCGTCATTTACCTATTTACACACATATTTATAGTTAAAACCACTACATACGACTGAATTCAGGAAAGTCATGAAATACCTTAAAATGCGTTGAAAGATACGGCGATATTATAATAGACGTATTGAATATTATAGCTCAACGCAGGAGAGTACCTACAAATCAATTGGAAAAGGAAACGGTTTTGCTAAATAGGAGAGGTTTTTTTTATATCGTGGGGCTCTTGGTTTTGGAACGCCGACAGTAACCACGATTAAGAAATTAAAGATAGCATTTATATTGTGAGTGGCAATATTGCCCTCAGTAAAGCATATCAACTTTGGGCTGAAGAGAATAACGAAAAAAAAAAAAATAAAATTTGGGTCAATACAAGATTAAGATTCTCAGAGGAATGGAAAAGTAATTACCTATCAATAAGTTGATTTCCGCAAACCAAAAAAGTATTTTCGCTTTATGCAGACTCTACTCTCGATAGACCACAAAGACTGAGCCGTATATCAGAGATCAATGTGGTTAGTAGAATGTACTAGATTCTAGAAGGCATTAGCTAACATAATGCGCCTTTTTTTAAACTTTTAGCTTAAGTTTGTTGTAGGTCACAGTAGATAGTTTTATATGGAAAAAATCGCTATTGTGAGATAGTAAAATTTAGCGTGGACAAAAGCTGTCAAAAGTCTGGAAAAACATATCTTTAGTAGGTACAAAAAATCTGACAAAGATGGTACACATGTTTTGCTATAGTACACCTCCGAGGAGTCATACGAGAGACAAGTACTTTAGTGTATCTACCTAATATTGTTCGGATATGGAATCGAAAAATTTAATTTCAAATACATTTTTGTGCGTTTAAAGGTCGCAACTTTTTACAGCATTATATAAGCAGATGGTTTTCAAAGTAACATCATCATTTTGCGGCTGTTAAATTATGCATTTAGTGATGCAATCTTTGAAAAATAGAATATTTTTAAGAACCCATTTCCCATACCTTAGAAAACTGTGTGCAAACGAATTCAGTTTCAATTTTTGACATATGTACTTTCAAGAGCAAAAATGAGCCAAAACTCCAACTTGTCACTCTAAAAATGAATTTGTGGAAAGCTAAGTATAAAGTAGGGCACATCGTGGAACGATTTTCCTAAATCTGCTGATCCAAATTAACTTATTAAAAAAGTTAGAAAATGCATATTGACTTTGAAAAATCGTACATTTTTCTAAAACTACTAAAGAGCTAATAAAACGTTTACGATTACGAATTTAAAAACAAATTTAAAAAATTTCTCTTGCAAACTATTTCTGACTTTATTGCAATTCGTGTTTAAAATATGTCTCTGTCATAATCCACGAATTTTTGATAAAACTTAAAATTACCCGATCATTTTTAAAATAGTGGGCACAGTAGCGCAGTGGTTAGTGTGCTGGACTAATTTGCGAGGGATCTTAGGTTCGATACCCGGAAAAACACAAATTACATCTTAAGGTTTTTTCTACTGCGCCACCTCTCGCGTTTGACAAACTTCCGAGAGTATGACTGTCCTGAAAACGCGTCTCAATTCAGCCGTTCGGACTCGGCATAAAATTGTAGGTCCCTTCCATTCGTCCCAAAAATAGAAACTCACACAAACGAATGGTTGCGAGAACGCTAGGCCTAGGGTGTCTACCGCCTGTTGCGCCACCTATTTTTTTTTTTATTTTTTTTTTTTTTATTATTATAGTACCTACAGTTAGAGTATTATAACAGTTTCTTGCTTAAGCCACCGATTCACCTGTCAGACATATTGTCTGAATAAACATTCATAAAAATACTATAGTAATAGTAATCTATTGTCATACAGTTGTAGTTAAAACTGTTCCATAAGTCTCACTAAACTTCCCAGATATCCCTGTCGGACATACTGTATACAATATACTACCTACAAATCCGTTGTCTCATCCGCTCTGCCCTAAATGCTATATTTTTTTTGATGAGGGGAAATCCTTATTCAAGTGTCAGCCATAACGGCACAATACTGTGATGGCAGTTGTATGACCAGCCAGCAATGAAGGCCATAGCGCGCCGCGCCAATGATGTTTTATTAATTACATGCAAATGCGAGGGTTATAATTATGCGACCGACAGACAGGCTGGCCGACTACCCGGCTAAGTCTGCACTGCACTGCCTATCGACGACTATTCGACCGACTTGCGCCCTTATTTAAGGCATCGCCCGTCGTGTCGTTAGTCTATTTAGACTCGCTGTCACATTTGATTTCGTTTAGGGCGGATGGTTAGAAGGACGGTTTTTCCTGATTCGGCTACCAGACTAGGTTGACTGGCTGTCTTAGCCATAATCGTGGCTATACCATACGTTCCGATAACCTATTCTGGTCTATTCATTTGCCTTTAGATACTATTCTTCTATTTTGTCAGCACTTTTGTCATTCTTCATAAATTTATTCATTTGTCGCGATTTGTCGCACACAAAAGGAGAATGGCGGTTCGTGCTATTATATGTGCCGTGGTGGCCGTCAAAATTGCGCGCTTGATGTTCCGTTCGTATAGGGGAGCTCTGCAGTATACAAGGGCTGCGCACACAGCCGCTTGTTGTCCGTATTCTGCATCTGAAGTGTTTGACAGATCTAGTGACCTATATATAACTTAATTGTGCATCTTATTCAACGTGAGCATGGCAGTGTCAGAGAATGTTATTTATAATGCAGGCCGGGTGGTGTGCAATGTGCATGACATGGGTTAAACGTATATGAGGTTAGTTTTAAGGGTTGAGGTGATGTTATTGTGACAACATCGACCTAAATTGTGGTTTAGAATTATTTATGTGCGACCAAAGCGGGTTAAATATCTTATACGAGTACAAGCCTAATGATGGGTACATTGTGTTAATTACGGTCTGCCTTGGATATCGAGACAATGCGGTTAATGGCTTGTAACCGACACGTGGCCCTAATTTAAAGTGCATCATTCGAATACGTACATATTTTAGGTGCAATTTGTATTCAAAATTGGTTACGCCCATAAGGAGTTGAGTTTATGTTGAGGACACTTTACAAATATAAATTACAAAATTACAAAAATTTTAACAGGTTATTAATTTTAAGGATTTATCTAAGTCGTGCTTTCTTAAAGGTTTCTGTTTAAAAATGGCAACACTTTTTGAAGCGATAGGCTATTTAACAAATGGAAGGTTATGTGTACTCATTTTGGGTTGTCATAGCACAATAGGATTGGCAACAATATGCATAAAGTGCCCCGCAGAGCAAGCCTGATTTTTTGCTACGGACCCAATAGAGGAAAAATATGATGGCAAAGAGAGAACGACCCAATCGATAATACCTACGAGGAACCTAAATATGTATCCCTAAAGAATGAGTTGAACTTCACATAACAATATAGGTGCTTACTCTTCACGACCCCATACTGTCCAATGTGCGGCCGGCCTTATACTTTCAATCACCAGTTATTTTCGAATTTTGTATATTGGAAAAAAGACTGGAAGTGAATACATTCTAGTTAGCTAAAAACTGTTCCAAATGATGTGGCTATGAACGACATAGCCTATAACCATCTCATAGTCTTAAGAAACATTTAAAAAAAGTTTTATTCAAATTTGTCCAATATTTTTCTCGCTTTTAGGTAACAGAGAAAATTTATTTGCAGTTTTATATGAAGGTATCTTTATATATATATTTTTTCTGTAGGTGTGTTGTAATCGAACTCCTCCTAAACGGCTGGACCGATTCTAATGAAATTTTGTGTGTTTGTTTGAGTGGGTCTAAGGATGGTTTAAATTCACATTTGGTGAAAATTGAACAAAAGGGCGTGGCACTTCCTATATGAAAAAAAAAACAAAAAAATTGTATATCTAGAAAACTACCGAACTGATTGAATTAAAATTTTAGGAAAATATTTGTTATTGGCCCAAAGGTTTTGCTGTGAAAATATTATGATCAAAATTGGACAAAGGGGTGTGGTACCTTCCATATAAAAAAATATACATTTTAAATGTTATTTCGTGACACCTCTCATAACAAAAGAAAATATTTCAAACGTTATTCTTCGACAGTCATGGGAAAAAATATATCTAGAATATATGGGCGGAATCGGGCAAAGGGGTGTGGTACTTCCCAATTAAAAGAAAAAAAAAACTGTAAACGTTGTTACTCGATACTTAAAGTTATACTCCATAGTCTTTCGCTTGTTAGTTGCACGTCTAATTTTAGAAGTTCTACGCCATATAGTCCTTTTATTTCGACTCTATATCAGGAAAGAGTATTTCCTCCTTGTATAATTTGTTTGTTCTTAAAATCACGTTTCTGCTAGTCCTATGACGTAACAATCTAATTTCGTAAATGCGTTCCTTAACTGATATGCAAATACAGTGCAACGAATCCAGACAACATAATGTACTTTAGAATTTTTTGAAGAAAGGTGCGGATCCCTAAAGAAATTTCTTTTTGAGAAAAATGTTAAGTAAAGCAATTTCTTTAGCTCAATTTCTGGGTTGCTGATGAAATCCCCTTTCCTCAATCCCCTGTGCTGAAATCCCTTACTCCAAAAGACCCTAAGAGAAAATCCTCAGGGAAAAAAATCCCCCATTTTTAGATTCGGTGTTATTTATTCTGTCGCCGCGACATCTAAAAAAGGTGTTAAAGTGTGGCCCCTGCAACCCCCCTGCAACCCCCCTGCAACCCCCCTGCTTGTGGCCACTGTAGGTTTTGGAGTAGGTGCAAGGTTGGGTATATGGAAAGTTTAGTTGGCTTGTGGGAGATTTTGGCATAGGGGATTTCGTCCCTGGAGATTTTGGAAAAAGAGGAGAAAAAAAGGAGAGATTATAAGGGATTAATAAGAGATTTTGGAAAAGGGAATAACGTAGGCATCCCTCAATTTGTTGATGAAGTAAACCTTCCGACTTTACCCAATAATTAGTAACCCAGCTAAAATCAAAAAGATACCTTTTATAGGGCTTATATCTTTCTGTATTTGCCTTTACATTGATGTAAGTATATGGGTTTCTGGGAAAATCCAAAAATAAAATATATAGGTACTCGTACGGAACAAAATCCCACAAACTACATAGATAGATACTCGAAATCCTAGAAATAATTGAATTCTCATCGACCTGATACCAAACCGGTGCACATTTTCTAATTGGGCTAAGAACCTTCTATGCGCTATGACTGCATCCTTTTTCCGTAAATTCGTTATCAACCAACAGATGTTGCAACTATTTCCATAGATTAAGAAAACAATGAAATTGGATACATTTTCTATTCTCGGTCATTGTGCTCCTTCATCTGTAAAGATACTACGCAAACAGAGGGCTATATGGGTATACACTGATTCTCATTGTCTTCCCATCTATTCTAAACTTCAAACATCGTATGTATTTCATTTAGTTTCATCCTTTGGATATTTGTTCCAAACTGACAAGAGCTGTGAATCATTTCGCACAAGAGACAGAGAATCCCTGGGAACAGATCGAATCCAATTTCGCAAAATTACTCCTTGGCATCTTTGAGATTTATGCACTATTGGCTTCATTTCGAAAATGTTTTTTGCATCTCTCTATCTGCATAAAGTCTCATCATCTATCACCAGTCAACAGTAGCATTCATACCATAGAATGGATGCTTGTATGTGTGTTTGAGCCTTTTGAGGGAATTATAGGCAATGGAAATTCTGTGTTTTTCTGCTTGTAGCAAACAGAAAAGAAATACTCGTGTGTCCTGCTAAAATATCCTTTAGGATGTACACGTGTACAATGTATTTCAATGTGAAACTAGGTTTAAAACAGTCATTTGGAGATACAAAAGTATCTATTAGACACTGCCAACAACGGAAGGATTCCATACATTCAAAGATTAAAGAGCGGTAATGGTAGGTAAGGCCAAAGCTAAAACCCTTTGCCGTCGGATTTCATTACTCCATGTCAACAGTGGCCACATACATACGTAGGTAAAAGTACTTTATGGGTGTTTCGTGTTTCCAACTCCGTCGTCGATTGCTTAAGAGCTGCAGCTACAGCTATACCCTCTCTGGGTATATGATGAGGTGCAAACTCAAAGAACTACCTAACATGTCGATGTTGCGATTGAAAATAATCCCTTGGTACGTAAATTTGCACCATCCCGCTGACATTCAAGTACCTATACCTATCCACCTGACTATTTGTAGTCCCTGTTGCAGTTTGCGGTCGCTGAATGAGAGCCCTTCCTGGATTGACAAATGTTGAAATGGATATTTTCATGTTTTGTGTGCGGTTTGCTTTTTTGTTGTTGGGGTGGCGGGGCTTGGATTTATGTTGGACAGGTGAATATGTTGTCATGGGGATTAGATGCACAATGGTCGCATTGTGGCGCACTCGAACTCGTTGGAATTGCAAACGATTTGGATCATTTGCGTCAAATGGATTAAATGACGTTCAATTAAAATTTGAAGCAGTGTGGGAACAAACGACCCATGGTCTGGGATTATTTTTGGATTTTATTTAGCACTGGTGTGCGGTTTATAGAGAGGGAGGCTGTATTCAAACTGGCTATGGCTGTGTGGTGAAGGTGTCATGGTAAATGACTGAAGTTACATTAGAAACTTGTCACGTCTAAAGTGGCTGATGGAATACGACATGAATGGTTTTACATTTTCGGGGTTAGTTAACCCAATTACGGCTAACTAGAGGCAAAAGGCATTGAGCCAGATGTAGAAAGTTATAAAAGCATTTGCAAATGAGTATAGATACGCAATGATAGCGGAGCGGGAGCTATACTAGTTTGGCATGAAAGGAATACCCTTAAGAGTCACTAGGTAAGTGGAATGAAGTGGACTCTTGAGCTAGTTTCGAAATGCAACTTGAACGTTGCACAAAAGAAAGAAAATATATTTCATCTTACAACTATCTGCACAGTCATTGGGTACGAAGTCCAATATATCTTGGAATAGTCTATGGGACTTACCAATAATCGATTTTAATCTTCAACTTAAATATTTTAACGATCACAATGCATCATTTTATATGGACATTTTCGCCATTGTGACTTCATAAATGTTAGCCTGGATACTAAAAATGATTATTAGTACCGCGGTATGAATATAATAAAACTGTAGCGGGTTTTATGTGTTACCTAATAACGTGAAAACTACTGAATGGATTTCGTTGAAACCTTTTGTTGAAATGTTTCCTAGGATAGTGGGAAGGCTATAGGCTATGTCGTTTATTGCCACGCCTACTTTTGGGACAGATTTTTATTAAAATTATGTTTTTTTTTTAAATTCACTGCCTTGCTTAAATCATTTTAAGTCAGTACAAAAAAGTTCAAGACGCTTTTAACCAATGAAGAGATTTCGGGTGAACGCTAGCCCACGCAACATCCCTCCGCATATTTATTAGGAAAGTAGCTATACGCACCTCAGCTAGTTTGATTTTTTTTTAATACGCAGGGCAACCCCCCCGCTTGGGGTCACTGTTGGATTTCTTTAAATTATATAAGTTTACCCAATGTCAACAACATTCTTCAGATACAGTCTCTGGCCTGAAATTTCACATTGGTAGACAAAATTTTGCTGATTTGTATTTTAGACAATTTATAACGGATTCCTGGCTTTGAAAAATACTGTAGTTCGTTGTTGTAAGTGTTGCCATTGTTTTTTAATATTTTATTTTAATTTTATTTATAATTTTTTTTTTAATTACCCCTCCCGCCTAACCGGAGCGAGATAGACCCCCCTTCCCTTAGTAAAAAATATTTGTATTTAACTCCTCTACATAAATCCGTCATTAGTTTTCATCGCCAAAATTATTTTACTCACCCCAATTTTTGTCCTTAAATTTCAAGTTTAAAATTGTTTTTTTTTTTTCAAAAGCTATTTAAAGGAATAACTTGATTTAAAAATAATATGAAAGAATAGATTCCGGGCTTTCTAAAATGGTATAGTTTTTTATCATAAGTGTTGCCATTGTTTTTCAATATATTTTTTTTCCATTTAAAGTATCATTTTCTTTAAATTACCCCTCCAGCCTAAACGGAGTAAGATAGACCCCCCCTCCCATAGTAAAAAGTGCTTGTATTTAACCCCTCTACAAAATACCGTTATACATTTTTGGCGCCGTAGTTATCGTACTCTCCCCCATTTTAGAACCATCCGTACCTAGTTTTGGCAGATTGGTGGGTTATTGCTAACCCATGCTTCTCTGGTTGTGATCTCCGTGGAGAATATTTTGTTGAAGTATACATAATGTCTTTGGTAAGCGGTCTCTAACCGCACAGATCATGTCAAGTTCTGGAAGTTCGGAAATAGTACCATTAGTTCTGGATGTTCGCTAATATTTAACTCTTCCGCTTGTATCAGACTTGCAGAGCTGCGTATTGACACTTTTTTATGTAAATGTCGAGGGTTGTGAGTCCTATTAAGGCTTCTATAGCCGTAGTGGGACAGGTATGCATGGCTCCGGAAGTGCCCAGACATGCAAGCCGTTGTACCTTATTAATGTCTGTTTTTGGGTGGCTTTGTTACACCATACTATTGAAGCGTATGTTATAATGGGTCTAACCATGGCTGTATATATCCAGTGTGAGATCTTTGGAGAGATCCCCCAGGTTCTACCATACATGCTGCGGCAGGCCCAGAAAGCTTTTGGATTTCGTTGTTTATGTGGAAGTTCCGGCTTAGTCTTTTATCTAGGATCACTCCAAGATATCTTACTTCGTTGGAGTACTCAATGTCTGTGTTATTGATTGAAATTTGATTTAGACTTAAATTTCTCCCTTTCGTATAAGGGACGATGACAGCCTTGCTGGGTTTTATAGAAAGACTTTCTTTTCTGAACCAGGGTAGAACTGTCTTAAGGGCGTTTTTCATACGTGTTGTGACATCGTTTGGTTCCTTGCACCTAATGATGATGATTATATCATCGGCGTATCCAACTATGTATATTGAAGCTTACATTACTTAGATCTTGAAGTAGGTTATCGATAACTATAGACCATAGTAAGGGTGAGAGTACTCTTCCCTGAGGGCAGCGCTTTCCGTGTGTTACTGATACTGAGGTCAGTGCTGACGAAGCAGTTATTCTCCGACTTTCAAGCATCGCTTTGATCCATTTAATAGTGGGATGATCTCTGTCTCTACGAGTCAAAGCATTTGATATGGAATATATCCAATCCAGTATTGTCAAAAGCACCCTCTACTCTATATCTAGGAAGGAGCATAGTGCGACTTCTTTGCTCTGATATTAGTTTGATACAAATTAAAGAAAAAAACCATAATACAGAACGATTGTCTCTGCTCTCTGAAGTTCCGTATTTTAAAGTACTCTGTGTAGTTACATACCGCTGTCTAAAGACGTTCCTCGATAAAATGTTCTCTACCGAGATCGCGCTAAGTCAGAAATAACTCTCGAAATTGTCCAAATCAATATTAGGTGACTTGAAGACCTTGGCACCTTTACAAATGCTTGCTTCTCGAAATCCGCAAAGACAATATGACAATGCATTGCAATTTCAAAGCAAACGCAAGTACACACGAACAATAAAACACAGCGATCCCGTATTGAATATATATATCTACTCCTTCCAAGTCCAACCGAGAACTTTGTTTGTGCTAATAATTATCATTGTTAACATCACTTGACATCAATGGATCCCGATCGCATTTGAACAATTACAGTACGCCCCATCAACAAGGGAATACCATGTGCCCAGAGATAAAAATGTATCTGCGTCTGCAGTATTCATATGGACAATGCGGCGACTAATTAAAATCTCATCGTGTACGCTGTAGTTCGAATAATTTAATTACACCGTCGGTCATCGTCGTCATTGTCGTCGGCTAAAACCACTGTTATCGTTTGCCATCCTCAATCCACCCCCATATTCAGATCAGATTCATTTTTCTCATTTTTTCAATACAAATAGTATGAGGCATTTTTTTTTTTGTATCTATTTATCCCAGACGAAGCAATCACAATCACACACACATGTTACACATCATTTGTCATTTGAAACATGTGTTTCCAAAGAGCATGGCGTACTATAATACTACAGATACAGATCCGAGTTGTACCTACTCCAAGTTCCGACGAATGCCGCACTGGTGATGCTATGAGTATCTACCAGTCTCTTCCGTTTGGTGTTGACCTTATTCCACGGATAGAGACTAAATGAACTCGCCGTTGTCAGATTCCTATATACACACACCCTGAAAATGTTTAAGTGAATGCGGCGCGGCGGGGCGGGCTATTGGGGGTCTACTCTCGTAGCGACCCCATTCAAACATACAGACGATGTTATGCTAAAAAGTTTATTTTTCATTGTGCCAGATACTTTTGTAATGCTTCCGCGCATAATGAGCGATTAAGGAGCAATCAGAATTGAGTTTCGTTACGCGCTGTTAGACATCAATACGCGTACATACAAGTGACAGTATTTGGACGCATATATGTGGGAATTGACAATAATGGGAGTTTAGGAATGTATCTGCCGATACTGAGCCACTCCTCTTTAGGGTTATCTCACAATGCCAAAACGGAAATAGATGTTTTCAACTATCAGTGATTTCAATTTTAAGATTGAATAACTCTAATAGAGAGAGGGAGGTGGATGCTACACCTAGTTTTTTGTACAGAGTTCTAGAGCATCATTTGGGGATACTGCCAATTTTCTGGTCAGTGGTTTGGTAGTTTTTTATTTGTAAATAATAACAAAAACGACCATCATAGCCTTTAATAACAGAGTTAGTACAACAACTCTAAAGTGGTAGGGTTGTGTTATACCGAACCTCCATTTCAAAGAAGCCAGAGCGGTTCGTTTGGACAACTTGAATTGATTCTAGTTCAATAAGTTGGTATCCAGCATTGGGAAAAGTTGAAATAAATTCAAAACGGACGGCTTAGAGAACGCAGAATGTGCGAAAGCTAAGGGGAACTTGTATATGGCAATTTTGTTCCACCCTTAAGACTATGCGAAGTATCTATCCTACCCTTCGACAGCAATAAACCAAATTATTGTGCCATAAGTCGTCATCATTTGTCGTACAAATGGAAATGTCAAGCGTTTAGTACCAGCTTCACTTCACAGCTTTTGAATAGCCAAACTAAACTGCTCTCCATTTGATTGGTGTTAAAAAAATACCCAGAAACCATATACCCGAACCATACAAAAAAAAAAAACTTTTATCTGGAGACTTTTACGCGTAAACGACCAGAAATTTTATACATTTAACGAGTTTGAAATGTTTTTTTCAAGTGATTTGTAATTCAAATCTCTGCGGGATAATGAAAAATTCAATGAGATACAACTGGGCTGCCATGGGTATCTAAGAATTTCGCGAATAAAATTTTAAATGAAACGTAAAAATCTGTTTGGATTGCATTTATGAATTGCAATGAATTTTGCATAATTTTTTGTCTTACGAAAGGGAATGACGTTCTTCAACCCCGAAGACTTATAATATTAAACCACACTGGTGAGTGGTTACACTTGAACATTAATTACTTCTGGAGATGCGACAATTTGCCATATCGAAGTATGACCAGACCAGAGCAGAGCGCACACAATCTGACAAAAGGATATCTTTCAAATTGAATTCATTCATTAGCTCTGTTGATTATAATGGTCTACCCTACTATCAATAACCGCAACGAGAACCGGAGAACGATAAAAAGTCCCAACTCCGCCGCCGACAGAGGAGGAGTAGATACAAATTCTATTAGTGCTTCATAGTGTATAGTTTGGACAGACCGATGTAATAAAGTGGGTGGGAGCTGCCACTATGCCAGTGGGACACACTCATCTGTTTCAAAGAATTTTCTCATTTAGCATAATTAATAAAAACGAAGAAAGCGACACGGAGAGTGGGGAAACACTTTACGTCTGGAGAAGTTGACTTTCATTGAAGAAACATAAGAACGCTTTCAAGAGATCCAAACGATTGCCGGATGACTCGGATGGAAAATGTCATACTGATGGCATCCGCTTGTCAGATGTCAGGTTCTGGTGAGGAGCACCAAGCCTGCCACTTGTCCCTCAATTCAGTATCAGCGATGCATACGTATCTACATTTCTGTAGTCGTGTATTATGGTCGGGGTCGCGCTGTGCAATAAAACAAAGGCACCCCAGCACACAAGGGCTTGTAATCCAATTTGTAGAATGTTCTGTAGTGGTGCTCGCGTATCTTTTACTTTGAATTTATTACAGGGTGAACGGACGCCAGAATGACCGAATAGAGGACACTTTTCTTTGGGAAGGATTGTAAAATGTTATTTATGGAGTTGGACGGACTACATTGTGATATTATTTTAAGAAATTGAAAAGTGGAAGGATAGTAGATGCGCCTTGGTAAGAGATGTATGCCAAATTGAACTGAGAACACGTAACTTCAGTAGGTACGTGTATGTCGGTGAGCGTCGATTGATACTCGTATCCTTTGGAGGTTATTTTAAAATGATCGTCAGCTTTTTCATTTGCCAATATATCTTTATTTAAGAACCCAACAGACCCGAACCCGTAATTCTTTGCGACAGAAATTTACAGGTTTCGATTTAAATTTTACTGTAGATATAGTTTTTATCGCGGGTTGACTGTCAATAAGAAAAGTAGAAAAGAGAACTTTCGTCGCGACTCTGTGACACTGTGAAGGATACACAATGATTTTCAGGAGATGCAAAAAAATGTCAGTTAAGTCGTATGGTTGTACAGTGAGCGTCAAAAGTTTGTGAACAAAAATACTCTCGAATTTTTCTTTAGGGTCTTGAAACAGGTTTAAAAAACCAACAATCTATAAAAAGTTTGATAAAGAAATAAAAAAAAAAAAAAACAACATCATTGCTGTTCATTTACTTTTGAAGCTCACTATATATGTTTTTACTAGTGGACGAACTGAGCTGAATTATAATCTTTCGGATGCAGCATAAATCCGTAGGTCCCTACTATATAAAGATGTTCGAGAGAAATTCGACCACCATTCAGACCACCATTGTCGGGTCTCTTTTCGTCTCTATATCACTATAAGTCTTACCCAGGCTCTCTGGACTTCTCCAGAGTTCTTCCCTGGGTTCCTAGTGTTAACGCTACCATCTGTTTGTGTGAGATCTGTTTCATCCCAATGTTGTCCCATCAAGATCCTCATTATTTTGCCAGCCAAAGCTGGACATTGACACAGTATATGTGCCGCTGTCTCAGATTCCTCCAGGCATAGTTTACAAGTATTATACTCTCTAAGGTCCATCTTCCTTAAATGATACCCAAAATTACCATGTCCTGTAGTTAATGCCACCACTCATTTCAATGCTCATCGACTCATGCTTAGAACCCTTCTTTGAACCCTGGTCTAGCATCCTGTTCTCCTCTACTTAAACCGGCCCACCCAGACAAGGTGCACAATCTTCGGATAAAGACTATCGGCGGTAGGTCACTACTTACTTTCTACTACAATGGTGGCCATAAGTACTTTGACAAAACTAAAGTTAATTCTAGTCATAATTTGAACTTACTTCATGTAAATTTTGGCATCAATGTAAAGGTCATTTAAATTCCGTTTGAATGATACAAAACTTTCCTTAACCCATTAAGTACCCATTGAAAATTTAGAACTTTTGTAAAAGTCTTCTTTTTCGACTTTTTTCCTCGGTCCAAAAAAAAAAAATGTTTTGATGCAAAAAGTTTCTTCAAACAATTCTAATAGTGACTGCAAAAATTTTTTTTCAAAAATCTCTTCGCTAATATATTTATGATTTTTTGAATGGGATAATCTCAGAAAAATTTTGTATCAAAAGGAGGAAAAAGTGGCTAAAATAGTCATTTTTCGCAATTTTCAAAAAATCATAAAAAATATCAGCGAAGAGATTTTTGAAAAAAATTGTTTGCAGTCACTATTAGAATTGTTTGAAGAAACTTTTTGCATCAAAACATTTTTTTTTTGGACCGAGGAAAAAAGTCGAAAAAGAAGACTTTTACAAAAGTTCTAAATTTTCAATGGGTACTTAATGGGTTAAGGAAAGTTTTGTATCATTCAAACGGAATTTAAATGACCTTTCCATTGATGCCAAAATTTACATGAAGTAAGTTCAAATCATGAGTAGAATTAACTTTAGTTTTGTCAAAATACTTATGGCCACCATTGTATGTAAGCTCTCCAGTAGGGCAAGGTCGATTTTGACAGTTGTCTTTTTTTTTAGACAGTACACAAGATAAATCACCATGGCAAGTTACAGCGTCGAGCAACTTTAATATCAAAATGGATGTTCTCTTGGTTTACATGGTCGTCCTTCACAATGACCTATTGTTAACGAAACGCAAGATCTGCAAAAAAAAATTGCCGCTTTCAGTGGGACCTCTCTCATAAGAACCGGAGGCAGTGAATTCAGTGCCACTCACGAGAATTCGGATATTCTGCACGTGCGATTTGAGCGCATGGCTGTCTCACGTTGAGGCGAGGTGAACTATCCATCTTGCGATTGAATTCGTCAGACTTTTTTGTTAGCCATCGCTCAAATTTAGCTAACGAAAAGCTGTAATTTCAGTGAAAGGTTGAAGTAATGATCGTATTTTTCACGATACAAGGGTCAGTCTAATTAACGCGGTATAAAAGGAACAACTCGTCTCAAAACTAAAAACTTACACAAACGAATAGTTGTAAGAAGTTAGACTTATGGGATCTTTTGCGTCAAATATTTATTTCTTAAGGTCCAATTTGTGGCCGACTCTTTTGAAGGAATATATAAGTTGACTTATGAGTTTCTACCACAATTGGCAGAATTTTCTATCTCATCTACAATCAATTTCTGAAGTTCCGTTCAGCATCAGAAGTACTGCAAGGCAACTCGTTCTTTCTGGTATATTCATCTAAATTTGTCTGTTAATGGTAACAAACAGCTGATAGCGAGTAGCTGAATGTCGGAGAGTATTTCAGGACACTTTCCCAAAGGTATACTTTGCACCCATTCAAGTGCAATTCAAAATTCAAGCTTTTAGTTTCTAGACGAGGGAAAATATGTGGTTATATGCTTTTTAACCCTACGTTACTGGCGTCCCGTACAGGCTCCGAATGCCAGCGGAGTAAGTCAAAACATTTAGAAAGGTATGAGACAATTATTCCCGCGCCATACGTCTCGTGGACGTAGATTATATTTCTAAAGTTAAGCAAAACTACTGCAATACTGCATATGGGTGAGCCAATATTTAACCCGTAAAAGACTTGGATTGATGGAACCTGTCAAAATGTTCTTGAAGGCTCTGTCTGTATCAAAAACAGCCACTGCGAGTTCCTCTCGATTGCAAGGGCTGCCTTTTGATCAAACGTACAATGGAGTAAAGAGAAATTTCGGAATATTCTGATTGACGGTTCAACACTGTACTTGATGTAGAGGTCGATCATCACATGATCGCCTTAGACTGTCTTGGCTGAAGATATTTTTCAGCATGGTAGAATAAGTTTGTGTATCTATATACATACATGAAGTTTACCACTCACTGATCATCAACGCCCATCCCGAACCCTTTGCTCTAGAAAGTTGAATTTTGCACAGAGGTTACCGTTATGATGTATACATAAGCACTTCGAAATTCAACCCCTAAAGGGGTAAAAGGGGGCTCAAAGTTTGTATGGGAACATTTTTATTTATCATCCGATCCACTTCAAACTCGGTTTGTATAGTCGTTCCGATTTTGGAAATTTAGCTTGGGGCCCTTTTCTTAACTCACGAACCGTCCGTCGTATCAATTCGAAACTTTCTAATGCGTCCCAAGCTCTGTCGCCGTTAAATGCTTATCGCTTCATCTAACTCCAGCGTACGTACTTCAAAGATATTCAAGCGGAATTAATGGGGTCATACTGTTAGAAAGTGGCACACATCCTCACGATCTTTCTGCTTGCATATATTAGACAGTATAGGAAGATCTGGGTGGTATGGATTATAATTAAGGATTTGCCAGTTAAGAAATATGTTTTGTCCCGTTGCTAGTGGCTCAGTCTGCTATAGTATGATCTGTGTTGAGATGCCAGCGCTTCACCAACAAATATTGATCATATCATTTTTGAACTGTTTCTCCAAAAGGGCGTTAGGGGTACATGTCATAACGCCCAGTGTCATAACGCCCTGGGGCGCTATGACACACATTTTTGTGTCATAAGGCCCTCGGGCGCTTTATGACACTATAAGAAGTGCATTAACTCCCCAAATGAAATAATACCCGAAATTTATGGGAGGGCATGCTGCCCCCCTTCAACCCCCCTGCTTGGGTTTACTGTCAGATGAAGGTTTGGGGTGTTATTTCCGATTGCGCTATGACACATTGAGAGTGGGCGATATGACACTTTTAAAAGTGTCATAAAGCGCCCGAGGGTCTTATGACACAAAAATGTGTGTCATAGCGCCCCAGGGCGTTATGACATGCACCCGGGCGTTAGACATATTTTTCAGAGATACTAATTGCTTCTTAAGTACTTTCTTAGGTAGGTTTCCTGCACAATATAATAAATATAAAAGAGGCAACTAACTGACTGTGAAGGAATCTCTGTGTCAAATCCTGAAGACTGCGCGAGCGAAGCCGCGGGCAAAAGCTAGTTATATTCTATTCGTAATTGAATTGCTGTCTTGAAATGGAAATAAAGGAACAACCTTATTCACAGCCCAAGATGACGTGGTCGATAACATTTTTCCGGTGTAACTTCAGAAAGCCTTTAATAGATACTGTCAAACACAACTAGCCGCACGCCCGCGGCTCCTCCCGCCAGCTTCCCTTTTTTCAACCCTTAGATATAAGACGAATTTTGAAAATCGATGAAAGAGTCATGTAATAATTTTGACTTGTCTATCAACATACAAACTTTCAAGTTCATACGGCTGACGGTTCGTGAGACCCCCTTACTCCCCGCGACCCCTTTACTCCTCAACAATTCTTACCCATCCTACGGCCTAATTTGGCCACACATCTATAAATCAGAAATCGGACGAATGGTTCTCGAGTTATGGAAGGACGAACAGACGGATGTTGCATTTTATATAGTAGTATGGATATGAAAGTACCCATACACAGTGCTATCCAATGCTGTGCTTTCTTTGATAGTACGAATGGCTTTCTGAAGTTGAGGCGTAGGTACAAAATCCTATACAGACCTCCGGAAGTCCGGATCCTGAATGTGCCAGAAACAAACAATTTTACCAATTTATCAAATACATTTACAAAGGCGTTCTGAACTTGTGCCGGGAAAGTATCATCTGGTCACTGGTGTCTTATAGGCTTCAAAGCTATTAGCTTAAGTTTCTCCAACACATATTAATAGTGGGATGGGATTGACTTGATTACAGGCGTTATTTCGAAGGCATGGATTGCCAGAGTCAGGCGTACCCCAAGCGAAAAGAACAGCCATATTCAGTGACTAATTGATGTAGCTGTGATGCAAAAATAAATATGATTAGCTATGTAGTTAAAACAACAGATCCACATAGGACCCTAGGCTGTTATTTCCCACCACTATTCCTTGTGAGTTTTATTTCTATTTTTTGAACGGATCGAAGGGACCAACAACAGTTGTACTCTGAGATGCTTGTCAAACGTTCGTCTTCTGAATAGTGGAAGTTCTTAAGATGTAAATAGTGTTTTTTCATTGGTTGAACCTGGACCCCATGCTCAGTAGCAAACAACAACCGCACTATCAATAAGTTTACCGGTATAGGTATTGGCCGAATTTGAACATCAATGATATGGCTGTTATTTTTCTGAATTTCAATCTTGTGGTTGAAAACACATTAAGACCGTAGGCGTAGGGTATACTTATACAATATTCATAAAGCTAATTAAAATTTATTTTTCCTTTAGGTACCTAACTGTCATCCATTTTCTATAGGTATTTTGTCAAAAACAAAATCTCAGTAAAAATGCAAATTTGTCCACCCCCCAGCAAACCAACAGTATTATTGCCATTGCCAGACAACATTTTTTTCGTTTTGTATCTCTATCCTGAAAAACAAGTCCTACCGCCAGGACACCTTTCAAGCTCAATCAAAGTGATTTCATTTCATCAACATCTTTTATACTAAACTGACGCACAAAACTTCCCAAGAAGTGTTCTTAAATTATTCAAACGAGGTTTGACGGGGGAAAACTTTTACCAAGGAATACAAATTTGCAAGTTTCCTTCGCTCCATCTTGGGGGCTAACCGTTTTGACTTTATACCTGGGCGATGAAGGTTTTCTTGTTTTCTTATCAAACTGACGGCAACAACAACAACAACGACGACTATCTAGGCAGAGGTGTATACTCGTACTAACGAAAGCAGCCAATTAATTAGAATGATATCGCGCGGTGCTAATTAAGAATTCGCTTTGATAGTGTGACGCGTCGACGATGATGAGCGTTTGCGTTTGGTTATGAAACCTCATTTTTGACGGGTAAATATTTAGGCTTTTGCTTTTTTCTTGTTTTCCCATGAACAGACAATATTTGGGCTTTAATGGGTAAGTCTTACCAAAAATATTCTATTTACTTGTTCGACGATGGTAAACAAATCAATGAAATGGAAATCAAAAAAGTTTATACCGTCTACGTCTCGTATAGAGTGGAATGGCGTTTGTGTATTTGTAATTATCTTATCCATTAGCTGTGTGTTGCGATAATTTATTTATTGAAATTTCTTCGAAAGGGAATTTTAAATCCAAAGCAATAGAGTTTACTTTTGGGGTTATTTAAAATGATAATGATTCCACGATAAGATTAGGTATTGCTTGGCAAAGGCAAAGTGGAAAACAAAAATATTAATAATTATTCTGAAGGTGAAGTTCATTGGTCTCCAATTTCTGGGATTGAGTGTCGTTTTCTTATTAAAGCTTTAATTTTGTTGTTATCGGTCGAATGTGGGATTTTTTTTTCATTTTTATATTGAGGATCGATAGCGTTTCGAAAATTGTTCAATGTGCAATATCAATAAGGGAATGAGGAAAATCTGTCGAAATTCGCCATCAAGTTCGAAGTGACATAATAGGTAGATAAGGGTGTTCATAGCTTGAATGGAGGTATTACCAACTGCATTTGACTGAAGTGGACTTTCAGCATAAGCCGGGAAATAGTTAGAGGGGAGTATAGCTATAGGTTACAGAACATGGTTGATGTTAGCTTCGGTGCATTAATGAAGAAGATGGGACTGCTGTCAGGTTATTGAGTCCAGATTGGAATATCAGTGAATGAAGGAGAGCGAACTTAAACAGATGCGGTTAACCGAAAGGAACCCTGAAGAAATTCAAAGAAAATCGCTAAAAAAAATATAGCTTAAAGAGAGAGAAAATAAGTGCCCCAACCCCGATAAAGTGGTCTGATTCGAGTATCTCAAAATTTCGAAAGAGGTCGAAACTTTTTGTGAATTATTTCATTTTCCTATGGCAATTTCATAACTTTTTAAAAAAATTCAAGAAGAAGCTTCAACACTTACTTCGTCAGAGCTCGTCGGTCATCGCCTTTAGCACAAGCGTCAAAGATGACAGGTTAAAGCCCTAGGACCTAGTTAGTTCACGTGCAGTCTTTTCTCACTACTGAAGAATCATGCTTAATTCTTACAGACATTCGGATGAACTGTTTTGTTGTGGCAGCAGCCCAAAAACTATGCATCTATACCACCCATCAGAAATTTAGTACACGTCCAACCCCTAAGAAACCTTCTAAGCAGCAATTTCAAGCAAGGTTATCAAATATTAAATTACAGTGCGACAATCAGGATTAGATAGCTAATGCCATGTTCCCACCAAACTGAAACCGCGAGGTTTCGATGAACTTTTACCGAAACCTTCCCACCGAGTTGAAGTGAGTTTTGAGCTGTCAATTTTGAAGTGACTGTCTGTTTGTTGACGCTGTTGTTGTTGTGTTGGAAAGAGGAATCACTAATGAGTTCTGAACAAATTAAAGAAATAATTTCAGCATTTATAGATGATTTCGAGGTACAAAGAAATCAATGGTAGCCCAGGTCGTTGCAATGACTCGGAAATATATTAGAGCGTTCCAACTTTACGGTACAACACCAAAATCCTACTCTGAAGGATAGCTCCAAGAATATTTGTGGTATTGACGTTTCTGTTGTTCTGATTATGGATTCCGCATTCCGCTTTTCGGAAATGGTTATGAGACTATACCCCATATAGCCTAACAGCAAGCGCCGAACAAAAAAATTTCAACTACTCATTATCAAAATGCTGAAGAGTTGTTGAGAACGCGGTCGGGTACTTAAAAGGGCGATTCAGAAGAATTGGCCAAGGCAAATTGATTCAGAATCTTTTCTTCTTTTCGTTTGTACTGTCACATTTGTTTTGGCGCTTAATATTTTGACATCCACAAATGAACACAAAATAAAGCAAAGACGGATGAACTCAGATGGGTTTCAAATAGGTTTGGCTGAAACCCCGAGGTTTCGACACCTCAAAATGTATGGAAACATCGGAGGTTTGGAGAAATTTTACGAAACCTCGCGTTTTCTTTTGGTGGAAACATTACATAAGCTAAGTTTAGAATGGAATTCAGAGATTTCTTGAGTTGTAGCACTATCTATATCTTAGAGGTAGCGAAGGGATTCGTTAAAAGTAGCCTTAAAAGGGAGATACTCATCCTTGATACATCCCAATTCCTTACAATATAGTAGGTACATTGGGAAAACTTAGATTTTTCCTTGAAAGGCTTTTACAAGAAAGTTTGTCTTAGAAAGATCGATAGGAGAGACTTATTTCCCATATATTTATTGGCCAGATCCCGTAAAATAAAAACGATCGAACGCTATCGTTTGCAATAACGCTATCTCTTTCATATCGGTGACAATAGACAGAGGCTGCTAGTGTCGAAACTACGTCGTTCAATCGTTTTCATTTTACGTGATTTTGGATCAGGTTTTCACAGGCTCTCAATTGGTTCCGATCATTGAAACTATTAAAAATGTATAGTGTATTTGCTGTAAAGTGCAAGAAAAGACTAATATGTATAACTAGATTTACGGGACCATCGCATATAAAGTTGCACCTATAGGTAAGCTACATGAATTTTGGTACCGATGGACTGGAGGTACTGAGTTATGCTGCAACAAGGTATTAGCCAACTTGAAGCAAGGTCTTTTGAACGAAAGCTTTTAATAAAACAATTTGAGACATCCAAAAAATTAATATCTAAAATGTATAGAACACGATTAATGATTGTATAGCGTTCGCATCAATCTGTAGTAAGGAAAGTAGGGTATCACCATTTAAGATAGCCAAATCGCATGTAGAGTGAGTGAAAAATATTACTCTGACCCGAAGAACATTCGAATCTAATCCAGATGGACAACAATGTAAATGAAGACCGCAGCTTACCTAGATGTCATTCCACAGAGGAAAGGGACTGCAATCAACTTGAAGGCAGTATGCACTGAAGGTAGACAGAAAAGCTCAATGGTTAAAAGTCAAGTAAAACAAACACTGTAGCGTAACAGAAGCTAATTCCGTTTTTTTTTAATTTTTTCATTCATTCATTCATTTTCAATGGCCCGCTTATGAATTAAGTAGGTCGCGGGTGTAGGTTGCTCAAGTGGACCATCCATAACTTTCGATTTTCCGGCATCGACTCTAAATTATCAAGGGAAATCCCCATACGGCTAGAGGAAAGATTATAGACTTGATCTAACCATCTTATCCTAGGTCTAATTATAGAGGACGCCTCCCTGATGGCACGGATTCCATAATACGTCTTGGGATCCTGGTTGAAGACATGCGGTTTAGTTTTTTAAAGCTTGGAAAACTGTATTCCTTGGCTTTTGAGCCTTCCCTAATACGGACCGATAAAATTTCAGCCATAATTGTAAGAATACTAAGAAATTGAGGAGGGAAGGTTAAACTAATAGATACTCAATAGACATCTAGATGTCGGGTGGAAGTGAGTGTGACCAACTTTTATATGTAGGGGCCGCTATTAGTGAATATGGTGGTAAGTTTCTGACCGAATCAGAGCCCAGAAATACATAGATGAGTACTATCAGTTGCGACATACAAAATCTCAGCAAAAAAACAAAAAAAAAATACAAAAATCCCTGCAACATCATTGGAGACAGCAAAAGTGAGTGAACATTAATTTTTTTATTTTTTTATTTTTTTATTTATTTATTTTTTTTTTTTTTTGAGTTTGAAAGCTATTTTGTTTAAATATTGGGGGAGAGTACGATAACTACGGCGCCAAAAATTGATAACGGTATTTTGTAGAGGGGTTAAATACAAGCACTTTTTACTATGGGAGGGGGGGTCTATCTTACTCCGTTTAGGCGGGAGGGGTAATTTAAAGAAAATGATACTTTAAATGGAAAAAAATACATTAAAAAACAATGGCAAGACTTATAATAAAAGACTATAACTTTTTAGAAAGCCCAGAATCTGTTCTTTTATATTATTTTTAAATCAAGTTATTCCCTTAAATAGTTTTTGAAAAAAACAATTTCAAACTTGAAATTTTAGGACAAAAATTGGGGTGAGTAAAATAATTTTGGCGATGAAAACTAATGACGGATTTATGTAGAGGAGTTAAATACAAACATTTTTTACTATTGGAGGGGGGGTCTATCTCGCTCCGGTTAGGCGGGAGGGGTAATTAAAAAAAAAATTATAAATAAAATTAAAATAAAATATTAAAAAACAATGGCAACACTTACCACAAAGAACTATAGTATTTTTCAAAGTCAGGAATTCGTTCTAAATTGTCTAAAATGCAAATCAGCAAAATTTTGTCTACCAATGTGAAATTTCTGGCCAGAGATTGTATCTGAAGAATGTTGTTGATATTGGGTAAACTAATATAATTAAAAGAAAGTTTGCATATACTCAGCCTTGCACCCATCCCAAAATCCAACAGTGACCCCAAGCAGGGGGGTTGCAGGGGGGTAGCATGCCCCCCCATACGCATTTCAAGGCGCAAGGGTAGCAATTTGTACTCTAAGCGGAGCAACATATAAAAGTAATTTTCAATTTTCTCAAAAATTATAAGACATAAATCAATCTGGTTTTGAGTGTTCGATTAAGAATTGATTTAGACAGTAAAAACTACAAACAAATTAAGTATCTATTTGCTCAACATTGAAAAAAATCAGCATACAACTTTTTTTTTTAATTTTTGTCCTTAAATTTCAAGTTTGAAAGTATTTTTTTCAAAAACTATTAACAGCTATAACTTGATTTAAAAATAATATCAAAGAACAGATTCCTGGCTTTCAAAATTTATAAAGTCCTTTATTGTAAGTGTTGCCATTGTTTCTCAATTTATTTTTTTTTTTCATTTTAAGTATTATTTTTTTTAAATTGCCCCTCCCGCCTAAACAAAGCCAGATAGACCCCCCTCCGATAGTAAAAAATGCTTGTATTTAACCCCTCTACAAAATACCGTTATCAATTTTTGGCGCCGTAGTTATCGTACTCGTGCCAAATATTGTATGCTGTATAAATGAAATACGTTTCGTTAGTTTTATTTCGTTATCAAAGTTTTTACAGATTATTGGTTTTTTAGACCTCCTTCCATAACCTAAAGAAAACTCCATGGAGCGATGGAGCATCGGTGTTCACTCACTTTTGACGCTCACACCCGATTCAGTAAGGTATGTACTTAATGTGTTTCAATGCTACATATTTTTCCGAAGGGAGTGATCCACACTTTTCCCGCCCTAGTGCCATGGAATGCATGCCATTGTTTGAGCATCCTACATCCTCAACCCTTGTTTAAGTAGTTTGAGAATGGTGATGTAGCAGTATACAGTAAGTCCAATATTCTAAAATGTTAACTTCTTTTGAAGCGAATTTCAGTTCCCTGTCTAAATTAAGGCCAGCATTTGCAATTACGAAAACAGAGCAATCTCCACGTCTAACAAATCGCCTTCTTAACAAGACCTACCTACCCACCTTACATTATGTATATAGTATATCCAAGCTACATACAACAATTTGGAAATATACCCACGAACTGTCAGACTGTCACTACCATCCACCGAATGACATTACTCTCTTCCTAACAAGTCCGCCCCGCTATGCAAATTTAATTGCCAAAGAGCCAACGTCACTGACGCCACTTACCTAATCATCAAATCCCCAAAAGAATACATTTTTCCATGTTCGGCTGAACCGTACCCATTTTATCGACAGTAGTATCATTGCCCACCTACTACATTTCTGTAGCTACCGATTCGACCGTTACAAATTGTTCCATACTTCCCCCCGTCGTCTTCGAAATTGTTTGCAAATTTATTCAACAACCCAAATACAGCGAGCGTCTTTGATACTTTCCCCGCACCACCGTTAGCTACGAGTATCTATTTTGAAATGGAACCAATTAAGACAAAATACTTCCGACCTACCAAACGGTGCTCGGGCTTATACGTTTCAGTTTGTTACTAATAATTTCTATGCAAATTTACAACTCTATCCACGCATAACGAATTAACAAATCATTCCGAGGAACTTAAGTGAACTCACTATTATCGTTGACCTTTAAAAAAAAAAAAGTTGGTCTACTATACGACCGACATTATAGCTACCTCCCTGCGGTCCCTACCTATCTCTTCTATATTATGTGAAACATTTCAGTGATTATCTTTCGTCATCGGCAAAACAATAAACCAAATGGGGAGCTAAAGTGGAGAGTAGAAAGTATATCTAGATACGTGGATTACTGCAAATGCCTCTGTCGTTTTTTTTTTAGATTTTTTCTATGAACGACATAATTTGTAGTACAATATCCGCGAATATTTTTTGTCGCTTCGACGGACGATTAACCCCATTCGAGGGTGCCGTTTGTAATGATTTTAGTGCTTCGATAAAAAATAAATATATCAAGGGTATAGTTATCATAGATACATACGCAAGTTTGTTTGTAATCCGCTGTGGGTGGGCAGGAGTGCTGCAGTTGCTCTTGTTTTGATGATTATTTCGCACACTAATTGCTATGTTTAAACTGGTTTCCGTTATCACAAACTCCTGTGGAAATAATTAATTGTTTGTTTTCCTTTTTTTTTCACACCGTTATCAACACAGAGATACACAAGCGGAGAGATACACGAAACCAACTGTTTGGTTGTTATCTCGTTCTCTCTTTTTTTTTTCTGTACCGAAAAGAGAAGACACACAATTTTTTTTGTCGTTATCAGCAAGCCTCCGACTGATAGAAACAACACTAGAAAAAGCACAAAAGCACGAATGTCAGGCACAAGATTGAAGACACTTCGTCTATTTACGTTTGTGGTGTTACTTAACTATACCTGGGTATCGTCGTTGCCGGAAGGGTCAAAGATACTACTTTGGCGAGATCGACTTTGTGGTGGGTTCTGACCAAAGTATCTAACACGAGATATGAAACGCGAATGAAGTGACTGGTATAACACACACGGTACCCTGTGAGCTGTCGTCAGTGAGAGTTGCCCTCAACCGATCGTATTCTAATCAAAAATTCAACTAAAGTGGGTAATATAGTCGTACGTTTGGGAACTGAAACAGTTTAAAAAAATAAAATAAAATTGAAAATAAAATTGTTGATGGTGCGCTGCGCTGTGCTCTTCGAACGAGACCCGAACGCGGTGGCGGCAGAGTTCAACTCAGTTAGTCAAGCTCTACGGAGACAGTGGCGGTACGCGAACTATATACACAGCAGTATTACTCTGTGTACTCTGTTTAGTACTGTCAATTGTGTATATGTGATATTAGCGGCTAAAGGAAGCTTATTTTGGTGGGGTTCACACTCGATTGACTTTTAAGTAATACTGTCAGTGCACTGTCAGTGTGCTGTTGCGGTTCACTGTTCAGTTTCAGTATGTTTTGCTATTCGAATGGAGAACACACAAAAACTGTCTTTAAAAGTGCGGTGGAGTATAGGACAGAGACAGGGACGGGTTTGATAAAATTGGCGCCCCAACGAAGATTATGCTTTGAATTGGAAAAATTTGTTGTGGGTGAGAAGTGGTCATATGAAATTGAATATTGTTGGAATTATGTTTAGAAACCGCTATATAAATTAGCAATAAAAATTGAAAAAGATATAAAGAAGCCTCGCAAACATTTTATAGTTCAACGCATTGTAAGAGTATTCTTATCCATTTGAGAAGGAAATACTTGAATTTTGATTGCCTTATACATGAGAATGAGAATTTTCAAAGGCTTTTGAAGCTTCCTCTTCGTTTTATAAGATACCGCTATGAAATACCTTTAGTAGATTTGAAATATTTGTGGAAGAGTCAAACATTGCAAAATTTTCAACAAAGGTAGGTACAAACCTTTCATACATAAAACCTATGGTCATACATAAACTATGAGTTGGAGAATAATGTCTTAAAGTTTGTTAAAAATTATATGGAAGCATACCTATGTTTGTTTTTAAGAAAACTCTACGAAAATACCAGCTTCTATCTAAATCTTTATATATATAATTCTTCTGTACGTGTTTGTAACCGAACTCCTCCTAAACGGCTGGATCGATTTTAATGAAATTTTGTGTGTGTGTTTGAATGGGTCTAAGGATGGTTTAGATTCACAATTGGACCTGGTAGGTGGCGCTGCGATCCGATTCCACAAAATTTAAAATAATAAACACTCGACAATAAAAAAAATTTAAAAAGCAAGAATAAGCTCCTGAATAAAATTTCAAATTATGTATATACACTCAACCAAAAATAATATCTATTACATAATAAAATTGTAGATTTTTTCTTTGTTCCACAATTACGTAAGAACTAAAAAAAAAAACATTCAAAATCTTATATCTCGAAAACCGTCAAATCGATTGAGTTGAAACTTACAGACAATCTTAAGTATTAGCCCATTAGTTTTGCTGTGAAGATTGGTTGAAATTGGATAAAGGGGCGTGGCACCACCCATAAAAAAAACATTAAAAATCTTATATCTCAAAAACCGCCGAACTGATTGAGCTCAAATTTACATACAATCTTACGAAAGAACATTATTATCTAATGTCGTTTTCGATTGGTAATCCAGAAGTGTCCGGAAGAACTCTCCGCGATTCTGAATTCAAATCCAGAAGCAAATTTCTCTTCTTTTCAGTAGAAGAACTGACAGTTAAGTGCCAATCGAACGCTTTCAGAAGCGTTCGGATTGCTTCCGGACGGTTCTGGATTACCAATCGAAAACGACATAAGACCTATGCAATACAATTCCTGTGCACCGGGCAAAGCAGGGCGGGTACAGCTAATAGTCTATACGTTTTGTCAGTAAATCTCAAATCAAATAAAAGCACTTTTTAAATGGAAAATGAGGAGTAAGAACGTTCCTTGCTAAAATTGGGGATCAGACCCTGATCAATTTCTGTTAACAAATTTTGTTGTGGAGTTTATCATTGAAGTGTTATTTGAGAGAACAACAACTTTTCTATCAAAAACTTAGTTTTTTTAAACGTTTAAACTGTCCTTCTTCTAGACAGGCCCAGGATGAAATTGTTAGATCAAAGTCTGACAACTCTCCTTTTACCCATATGGGGTTGGCCATTGATGATTTAAATTCAATCCGAGAATCAGGGTCCAATTAATCATAGTACACCCGCGAACCTTCTAATGCATAGAATCGAAAATGAGCATGCATGAGTGATAACTTTATTGACCAAAAACCTGGGAAACCTTCAGTACCTATGTCGTCAGAGCTTGTAATTAATATTTCCCTTTTTCATATACAACATGAAATTTTTGGAAAATGGCTCTGCAATCTTAATCAACAAAATCAAATATCTGCGGTTTCTTCTGGACTAAGCGTTACCTTATAAAACAATAAAACGTTATATGTGAGATCCCAGAAATTCCAATTACCCTTCCAAAAATGTAGTCCCCAAAAATGTGTAGGACTGTGAAGAGGATTTTGTAACATATTAGTACACTACTAAGAAGGAGTACCTATAGTATTCGTCATGGAACCTAAGCCGATGAAAGCGAAAGAGGTTCACAAATTGACGCAGATTATGCGGAGTAATGGCTCTGTTGTCACTCCAGGTCCAGAAAAAGCCTCACATTTTATTTCTGCGTTTCAACTCTTGCAGCCGTCTAACAAATATTCGAGAGAGTACCTAAAATACAATTTAGTTAGTGCGCTGGACTCCTGCAGTGAGTAGTCTTAGTTTTAACCCCCCGAACAACAATTATATATGTAAATGTATTTAAGGTAGGAATTTTGTAATCGTCTGCATGACAAAGATTCGGGAGCATAGATAGCTGTGCCGAAAAATCTTCACGTTATTTTTTTTTACCCTGTAGCCATTTAATTTCAATAAAAGCTTTTGTGTGAAAACTCGAGCGGCCTAATCACGTTACTTTTGAAACCATTATTGTCGAAATGATGGACATCCAAAAATAACATCTTTGTGTTAAAGCTATATCAGATCATCCCGTGTGGTTTCGATAGACATTAATAAATCGATAAACAGAAAAAGCCGTCCATCTAAAAGCTTAGTATGATAGTTAAAATATGCTCCCAGGAGTTCTTAACGTCTTCCAATAAATCATAATTTCTTAAAAAAATAACACCTCTATTGGAGATAAAGTTCTATATAAACAATTGTTGCTCATTTTAGTTAAGATAAGAGCTATAAAAACACTCATAAGTCATAAGTACGCTGAATTCTATAGCGCCCTGCAGATTAACTCAACTAGGCGCTGCAAATAGAAAGTCCGCTGCTGAATAATCGCATTATTGTCGCACATTGTGCAAAATTAACGACAACGATCTAGGCTTGGCCGGGATTGTGTTGCCGATATTACTATGCCTATATGGGAGGCTTTTTACGATGGAATACGAAATGGATGAATGGGTTAAGTGAATGGGAGCAAACGAGTTTCGACGAACGCATTTAGTAGTATAGTGCGGAAGGGTTTGCTCTTATTGCTTTGCTTGTTGGATGCCTGGCTGACTGTCTGGCTGCCCTGGCCCGGCACAGAGATGTGAGCTGAATATCTATCCCGCTTGTTGCTGATTGATTTTTGATGAAAGGCAAAGCTATTGAAGATTGCTTTTGAATTAATGTGGGAGCGCTGCAGCTGTTTTGTTGCTTGTTACGCATTCTCATTCGATGAAATCCGATTGTAGTTCCATCGCATCGTCGTCGTGAAATTTGATGAGCTTACGTACGACTAGCCTTCAAGAGTAGCATCGGTCGGCTCTATAGGTATACTGACATATGAGTAAGTATTGTTTAGATAAGGCCAATCTGCTGGTGATAGTGGTCGAGAACTTATTATTAAGTAATGGAGCGTTATTAATCAGCTTAGTGTTGCGTGGTTGCGTCACTGTGGTAAACTGGTAGCTACCGCAAGTCGCCATCTCCATAATGGCAATCCGTTCGATGTGTGTGGCTATGGCTAGTGGTGGATTTTTCTTCGACTGCTGATGGATTCTTTTGGGAGGTAAATGACTTTGCAAGAGGCTAAATCGATTTGTTGATATTGATTTGTTTACTATTGAGAGTTTGTGTTCTTTTCTTTTAGACTTTGGTGATGTAGGCGGACGTATTATGATGATACGTATATGACTTGTTGGGATAGGACAGATTTTCTGTTTGCCTTTGCATTGGGGCTTGAAATCTATTTGCCTTCGGCGAATATGGTATTTCATAGTTGGGTGTGAAAAATATGATTTTGATGAGAGAAGACGAAGCAGAAATGCTTGATGTTTGCTTACGCACATTAGGTAGGTAGGTCTAGGTATATTACAACATTTATGATGAAAAGTATCTACAGACTGAGATATCTGACGAATCTGGAAAAAATACAGTCCGAGTTTGAACGTGGATACATTAAAGTGCATTAGCGATGTTTGTCTGTTACTTTCAAAGCTTTCTTTTAATCAGTTTTTTGAGTACTACCAATAATTCGTTTTCACTGAAGGCAAGGCAACCAATCTTAGATCAATGACAAAAATACAAAGACTAGCATGTACAGCGCATTTCAATTCACTTGGCCATTCTACTGCGCAGGTTTCTGTGTATTTTGTTTTTGTGTTTTGTTTTGTGTCGTGTATATTCTCTTAAATCCTCTCTCTGCGCAACCGACGGTTGGCCAAGTGAGTTGAAACGCGCTGTATAGGAACAACCAGTGCGATGAGAACCACACCTACAGCTAGACTGGAGGCAATTCTTAATCTGACTCCTCTACCTTGGAATCCAGGTAATTTTGTCCACGCTCAGATCCTAGGAAAATATGTTGGGTACGCTGTCACTTCAGACTACATGTCTCCCCATTTAAACTTTGATAGACCATTCTCGCTTGCTCGTTTCCGAGTAGGGATGAATGGACCACAAATGAACCCACTAAGAGGAATTCGATATCCATCTACACGGATGGGCCAAAGATGGACTGTGGAATATTCTCAGAGGAACTAAATATACAATGCTCAATCAGGCTCCCTGATAGCAGCAGTGTCTTCCAAGCAGACGTTCTGGCAATCGTGGAAGCGGCCCGACAGGTGTCATTGTTGGCAATACCGCGTAACGATATTAGCATTTTCATTGACAGACAGGCGGCTTTAAAAGCAATCTCTAATATTGAAATAAATTCTAAGCTAGTTCACCGCTGCCGCGAAAAGCTCAAGGTTCTCTGCTCGCAGCACACCACGAATCTCTGTGGGGTGTGTGGGGTAGTCCATAAAGCCCCCACTCTGCAACCTGAGAGAAGAAGTCGAGAACAAGATTCGTATGAAAACAAACAAAAGGTGGAAAGAACTAACGACCTGTGAAGTATCACGGAAGCTTTGGCCAGATTATGTCAGTGGCCGAACCATCAAACTTCTACAGTTTGACAGGTCATCGCTGTCTAAGCTGGTAGGGGCTCTAAAGGGGCATAACTTCCTAAAAAACCATACAATGAAACTAAATCTCAAAGACGGGGTCTTGAGGATATCAGGATGGCTGGGCGGCGCGCGTCGGGTAAATACAAGAAGAAGGGACACGCGCATAGCTAACCACCCTAACACCAATGGTTAATCCCCCATGAAAGGGCATCACAATGGGTCCATGAGGACCTAAGTGTGGTACATTATTGTTCACCCTACTCTACCAACCCGTTAACCTAACCTAATATATACTAGTTGTAATTTATATATTAAACTAGGGTTTTGATTGAATTCAGTTAGTTCAGTGTAGTTCGCTCAATATGTGTCTTATAGAAGCCTACGAAATAAAGCGGGCAGCAAATAGCCATCAATAAAAAATACCATCCATCCAGCCCCTGTTGTAAGTACGTTCTCGCAACAACCCGTACTATAGTGGAAGCAGACCACCTGCCGATCCTTTGATGATCACATTCAGCACATTGACAAGTATTCTGTCAAGTGTAGCTACTTTGTTTGCCTTAAGAAATAAGTACATATAGAGGATTCCTGATGTTTGGATTAAAACTAATCCTTCCACATTCTTAACTGATCTTAAGTGGTCACTGCAAGGGGTCCGAACTGTGTGGTACGTGTGACAGTTCATTCATTCTAAACGTGTAGTATGCGACAGCCATGTGTCATGGCAGACCAACATGACTGCCCTCTACAAAATACCATGGGTTTTTCAAAAGATCGCCAGAACGAAGTGAAAATAAGTTTTCGGGATACCTACATTTATTGAGTTTTGTTTGTCCGCAAAATGTCATTAGTAGACAGTTCCCTTACGTCATCTCTGTGAGTGTGGGCGCAATGGCTCAGTGGTTAGTGTGTTGGACTACTGTGCGAGGGGTCCTAGGTTTCGATCCTCGGAAAAACAGAAATTACCTACATCTTAAGGATCACAAGCAACATTTTTTTTCATCGTGACTTTGAGAAAATATCTAAATTATGCCGCAAGGACGATTCCCATTCCCACATTCAAATTGATTTCCAAACTCAAATTTTCCAACGAATTCCACTACCAGTGCGACCTTGATTAGCTTGCAAATTTCTGAAAATACATTTTATCCAAATATTTATCCCCAGAGAGATGTCGATCAATATTTGCTCTGCAAAATTTATAAACAAAATAATGTATCTAAAATTTTGTGTTGTCAAAAACTCGTCATTTTTCCCACACTAGCAAATGAGCAATTACCCAGATGATAGCACTGGCATCAGAGCGTTAATCTTTTTAAATTATTTAATTATGACAACTCTGGGCATTCGCTTGTGCCTCCACCCCCTCGCACTGAGTGGCGCTATCTTTTACGCAAGCAAAAGTTCAACTTCATATCACTGCCGCAGGCATACACATATTATCTCACGAACCAACTCGATATATGAGCAAATATGGACGAGGATATTGTACCGAGATACACCTTGCTTATTATTCCGATAAAGTATCTGTCTTATATTTAAGATTTAAGAGTCTTATGTCATCGCATATGCTTGGTTGCGTGTGTCTTTGGGTAAACTGGAATTCTGTTAGCTCAACTTGACAATTTGCATTTATGATACCAAAACGACTCCAATGTCAACAGACGTTTGCTTGTTTATCTACACAAGCTCAAAGCTATCTCGATAAAAATTCAAACAAAATGTATCTTTCTCGTATGTACGAGTATGTATTCAATGAAGTCATACTTGAGTTTAATGAAAGTAGTTCGATTGGTAAATTACTTGCACCATAAGGTAGGTGTTGCAATATGGGTGATCGATTGCACAAATACTTTTCAATCTTAACCTGGAGTCAAGCCAATAAATTACTAATTCTTGTGGACAAGATGCTGAGTGATTGAAATCAAGAAGATAATGAATTACGTACACAACTTGCCTTTGAAGGGCGCCCCATGGCGAGGGAGATAAATAAGCTACGCGAAACTTGTGGCATCCGATAAGTACCTACTACAAGTGCGTGCATTTGGAATTTAACTTTCCGATGGGGGAGCACTTGACCGAATACACCCACTCTTAGCCAACCGCAGCAGATATCGCTCTATTGTTGCAGTCAGTGTTTTTGGATAGCATGTGGTGCGCGGGTCAAGTGGAAGTGGTTAACCTAGCATTAAGAATCAGAGGCATGCACAGTATACCGTGTTGTACCTACTCCGGTTGTGTTTCCGGAAATTGTTCGCATTATCTGCAGTAGTATACTGCGGTTCACCTGTAGAGATGGGTAATTGAAATTGCTCTGCGAGGTTAGCGGAGTGCGACGACTACCAAAGCGGGCGGTTATAGAACGAGGAAATAATAAAGGAGTTAAATCGATCGTTAGGTAGACCACGCGAAGTTCGGAAATTTAATCAAGTGATTCGATTGTATACCTAGAGGGTGATAATTAAAGTTACTCCGTCTGTTCATTGGGGTGGTATAATTGGGTTAGTAGACTGTCGACCAAAAATGGAAACAAATTTTTATGAGGGTTCTAATGATGCTGGATAATTAAAAACTTTTAGTTTGTCTTACAACAACTTGGATGGGTTATCGTTATCGGTTATGATGACTATGAGGGTAGATATTAGCTGAGGAAGAATCTATCTGTACAAAGGATAAGCTGTGAAAGCCAAAAATCATGTCAGAGAAATTCCAGAACCCTTTTTGGTATTTTTTTCAGAGCTAAAATTGTATACGAATCCCCTTCGAATGAACACCCACACCTTCCATTGTTAGGTAATTTATAAAGTCCAAATGCCCCTTTTGCAACTTTGTTTATAACCTGCTGCACCTCTATATGAAGCTCTCTAATTGAATGTTTGTGTATTTATTTAAGGCACACTTTCGCAGAGCTTTAAATAAATGAAATTATCTAGCTCTAGCAACTCCCAGCTCAATGCCAACTCCTCAATACACCATTGAATTAGAGAACAACAATAATATCAGACAATTGGTTTCCCTATGGAAGGTATAGTAGAAACTAGCATAAAAACGGTCCCATTCCAACCAAGTGCGGTGCTGTGGTGTTTCCAATTACACTACTCGGGTGATTTCAACGCATGACTGACTTGAATTACTGATGTTTCCGGTTTTGTCATATCGGTTGCAATTAGCTGTGTATACACACGTGTAGATACCTACCTCACATTCAACTTGTTCGTCGCCTCGGGTGCGGGTGAAGGTATTTATTATTATAGAGGTTGTAATGGGAGTGGCAGTGCCATATACAACTTCCCGTATGTGTAACGCTGCTGTGCCAAAAATCCCTAGACGCTACTTAACCGTATCGTCGTCGGGGTGGACCACCAAAACCAGCCATGTTCCCAAGTCATCAACATATTAGTCCAGCATTACCCACCGCAATGGGTTTCGCATTGGAACTACCTATAGCAACGCATGCAGTCACCCACCAGTTCGGTGGTGGTAGCATGCATTATCTATATGCTGTGGCATATATAGACAATCATCGTCGTCATCGTATCAATGTCAAAGGTGGATTCGAGTTTCTCTGCGTTGCCATAGCTGGTTCACCTTACTCGCTGGCCGTATGCGAGTCCTCATTTACTTTGACGCGATGTGGTGAGCGGTTGCAACCAATTTGCGGCATCTTTGATGTATGTGTATAGCTAAATTGCATGTTTCAACTCAAGTTTGGTTCTTCGGTGTATATGTACTACACACAGCGGTATTTCGATCGATTGATATCGCATTGGGGCCATTTAACCGGGCATATGGGGATATTGTGCCACCTTATGTGGGCATAAGTGATTAGTAGATGGATTTATTGTATCGTTTGTCGTGTGCGCATTTAAATCGCTACTAAGTACAAATTGGTTTTGTTTTATTGCCTCTAGCCATATACAGAGAGGCTGGGAAAGTATACACATGAGAAGATTAAATATCTATGGCAGTGAACTAAGAATTGTTTGGGAAAGTAATAGACCATGCATATATATTTTGCAACAGGTCAATGCAGATTCCGTTGTTATAGCTCCATATTCATTATAAAATTTGTTTTTAAATGAAATTATGCTGTATTTTTAAAAGAAAAGTAACCTATAACCTGCTCGTATTTATTTCACAAATTAAAAAAAAAAGAAATTTGTATATCGGTGCAATGGTTCGTAAGATTTTTGCGGACATACAATTTTGCCATTAAGTTTTATAAAGGGTGATTTTTACTGTTTGGTTTTTCAGCCTGCTTTTTTTTACAGTTCACGCGTGATTCATAACATGGTTTCAAAGTAAAAAATGCTCAGTTAGCATTGCCATTTCACCATGGATAGACTCACGCCCGAACAACGTTAGCAAATTATTGAGTTTTGTTACTAAAAATGGTGCTCAGTAAAAAATGTGTTTAGAGCACTTCATTTTATGGACGTCATAATCGTCCTACTGAGCAGGCTATTAAAGCCATTGTGACAAAATTTCGCAATGGACATTTAACCACCGACTCGTTTGCGCAGAGTAAAAATGTACTGTTTGGTGTGGTTTATAGGCCGGTGTCACCATTGGGCCGTATTTTTTCTATGATTTTGGGCTCTTTTTTTTTTGCCAAAATGGAAGACCTGGGTTTGGTCGACATGTGGTTTCAAGAGGACGACGGCGCGACATGCCACACAGCACACTAATCCATGGACATAATTATTGCGAGGAGAATTTGGTGAGCAATTCATCTTACATTTTGGACCTGTGAATTGACCGCTTAGATCGTGCGATTTGACGCCGCTGGACTTTTTTTTTATGGGGATTTGTGAAGTCTCTCGCCTGTACGAATAAGCCAGCAACTATTGTCGCCTCTGTTATTGGTGAGATACCAGTCGATATGTTGGAAAAACTATGCCAAAAATTGGACATTCCGGATGGACCACTTGAGGCGTAATTGCGGTCAACATTTACACGAAATTTCACTCAATTTTGCAAATTTTCTTTTTTTTTTTTTTTTTTTTTTTTCAATTTAAAAAAAAAAACGCTTAAAAAAGCACCCTTTATATAAAAAGTTGTTTTAAGACTTGTTAGGTAGTTCTTCTTCTCACAAAACATTTTAAGATTTTTAGAAAATTATTCCTTCCATTGATGTGAAAAACTCTCACCGCCCTTGCCTTAAAAAATCATCGTAATTAATTCAGTCATAAGCTTGACTCAACATAGGCTGGTTCATTGTTGAGCTGCAAGTCTAGAAGTGTACATATGGCACAACACGAGATACTGGCCGACTCCTGAGCAGCCGTTATGCTCTGAATATCGCAACTGTTTACTGAAGATGTCGCAGAGGTCCCCCAGATTAACGACCAGACGACGTGCCATGTAATTGGTTATCAATCGGCGGTATTTACAGGGAATTTTGGTAAAAGACTGTAAGATGTAACCTTTCAAGGCGCAGCTGTTGGCTGTTGAGCCACAACAGAAATTCTGACGGCTGAATTTATTGGTCGCCTAATCTGTAATTTTGGCGATTTGTACTAGCTGGAAGGCAAGATCGCCTGATTTAACTATTCCAGACTGCTTTTTGTGGAGTTTTTGGAAGTCGTGAGTCTATTTAAACAAGCTTTAGACTCTTGGAAAGCCCTAAAAAAAAGATGCCTTTCAAGAATGTGAGGAACTATCGCCGGAAGTTCCTTCAAGATTGATGGAAAATGCAATAAATCGGGCAAAAATGGTCATTAATGTCATTAGTTCTAGCGGCGGCGGCGGCAGTCATTAAGCTGATATAATTTTCTCGACTTAATGGAAAACAATTTAAGACATCAAATAAACACAATCCGAAATTATAACCAGAGTTTTTCATTCATGAGAAAAATAAATTTTGCTCCACCTGGTATATGCCCCTCTTCTTTGTAAACCAATTCACTACTGACCGATCCAGTTCCAAGGAAGAGGGCAATGGTTGCTTGCATCCTATTTGTATCTGCAGATTCTGCAAACATTTTTGCTGGGTTGTCTTTGCACATGCCGGCCTAAGATGCAGTGCCAAGTAAGTACCTATTACCTAATTATAATTAACTAACTTGAATACATCAGACCTACAAGTTGTAGGAGTTCCTTGGATCTTTGTGGAGAGTAAGAGTCTATATGGAGTGTTTAAGGAGTGTTAAACTAGGGGCTTAACCCCCAGAAGAATTAAAGGAAAAAATATCCTTCGAACGTGTGACAAACATCCGAGAGTGTGATTTCAGTCATTCCCTGATTTGTAGGCTCGTTTCTCTCGATTTACTCGCTTCGGACTGAATACCAAACATATGTATGTATTTTTAAGAGTAGGTACCTCCTAAATTGCTAGTTTATCAGCCGCAATTACTGCCATGAGAATCAGCCAATCAATAAACTGAAAATTTACCGAAACGGGTCATTCGATGATCCTACAGAAATACTTTGACCATGTACCTTGCACGGGCTACATCAAGTGATACCTATAGAGTTTACAAAACCTTTCTCTAGCGCCTATCCTAGCAGGGAAGAATGGAAAGACAGACTCGTACTTAGAATGCAATCCATAGACGAATTTACAGACGGATCTAAAATGGACATTGGGGTAGGTTCAATCGTCTTCTCCGAATCGCTGAGTGTATTAAAATCGGTACGCCTCCCCGTAGTAATGTCTTCCAAGCAGAGGTCCTGGCAGTGACACCAGTAGCCCGTGAGTCAAGGGCAATGGCACCTGAAGATATATTACAATCTTTGTCGACATCCACATGGCAATAAAAGCCATAACTGCACCAGAAATAAAATCTAAGCTTTTGAAATGCAAGGTGCGATACAAGGTATCACTCTGCTGGTTTCCGGGGCATGAAGGCATTCCAGGCAATGAGAAAACAGACGAATTAGCAAGACAAGGCTCAACAGCTGTTTCTGAATAGGTAAGCTGATCCCTCTGTGAATATTCCCCCTTGCACAATCAAGCTTGAAGCAAGGAGAATAGCCACAAGAGATGCAAACGCAAGATGAACCACCCTAGAAACTTGTAGTACCATAAGAATGCTATGGCGGTCCTTCAATAAAACCAGAACTGAGAGTATCGTACGGACGGATAGGAAATCCCTGTCCACACTCGTAGGAATCATAATGGGTCACATTAGGGGGAGGGATAACTTTATAGGCATAGACTGCGGTGATGAAGTCACTACCCAGGTCTCCAAAACACCGGCTATTAAATCCTAGAGAGTCACATCTTTCACTAACTCTTTTGCAACCAAAAACCCTTAGCAAACTTCCTCAATCACAATCAGAACTTTGTTGTTGTCAATTACCACCCTACTTCTCCTTAATTCGTTAGACTAAAAAAGCACAACAAATTCCCCTCGACATTCAATTGAATTTTAAATTTAATTTTAAAATACTAAAAACACAAAAATCACCATAAAAACAAATTGGTTTTATTTTGCAGCACTGTCGGTTCATAGGACAGCACGAATCGTTATCGTCTTTAATTTAATTTGAATAAAAATGTCAGAGAATCAATTGCGTAGGTGGTATACTTTCCACAAACAATCACCACCCCGCCGTGCCATCTTCATCCCCCTCCCACAGTAGCGTATACTAAATCAAATCAAATGGAAACGTTTTGTTCCTTTTTTTGAATATACCTAGTTTTGTGTGTTTGGTTTTCCGGACCGGAAGTTAGAGCTCGTTTTGCTATGCAACAGTGTTCTGTCGTGCAGCAATTACCCCCCTCAGGCCAATAATTGTCTAATGACGCGTAGCGAACTCTGCATGAAGAGCAGCGCAGCGGTGGAGACTGTTTCATTTGTTTAAACAAATTTCGACATTTACGAGCTTGTGAGGTTTTTCTTTTTTTTTTTTAAAGGCCAATTGAATTTATTCGATTTCTGTTTAAATTCGTGCCCGCATTGTACGGCGACGGGAGACGAGTAATGCTATTTGGCGATTCGGAACTCATGCAATGTGACTCGATGACAAAAGATCCACAGAAATAGAAGGTGTGTTCACGGGGTGGTTGTTTCCAAATACGAAATTTAATCGAATTATGCAATTTCATGGAGGAATTTATTTTTTCTTTTTATTGGCGAAAATGATCTCATCATTAATTGAACATTTTTCAAGAGGGGGTGAGTATTTCAGATCAAGGACTGTGATTTGGAAAAGAATTTGTTTTTGTTGTCCATTGGTTGTGTGCATTTAAGTAGTATTTTTTTTTTTTTTAATTTTTCTATAGGTGCGGGTATGGTATATGACATACGACTGTCAATCACAATTCCCTGAAAACTAAAATTCAGAAAATATTGTCACCCACAAGGGACCTTGTAAATAAGTTTGAATCCAATACCAACACTTCATTCCGGAATCTTCTGCTAATGTCGAGCAGTGAATGTGCCATGAGTAAGATTCATGTATATCAATAGCCGAAGCAGCCAGTTTGCCTTCCCAGGAAAATTATCGGCCTTAACAGGAAGGCGTCCAAAATAGCTTCTGTGTTAGGGTTCTTCTTCTCAAAAGAATTAACCCAGAACAGTGCAGTGTTTTCCAGGCAGATATCTACGCGGTTAAAAAAGCAGCTTACACTGTCTTAGCGAGGAAACTACCCTCTGCGTGGACAGCCAACAACAGCCGAACAACACTTCCGGTTGGACTATAACTCGTAGCTTGTGGCCTGCAATTGATACTAAAAGGTCTATGATCCTAACATCTTTTGATAGAAACCAAATCCGAGTGCTCGTCGGGGTAATAACCGGACAGTACATCATTGGAAACATCTTCAAAAGATTAGGTATTTTTATACAAATGACTTATGCAGAAGTTGCAGAGATGAAGAGGAAATAGAATCTGTGGAACATCTTTTGTGTCACTGCCCACCCCTCCAAGAACGCCGCTACTTTTGTACGGGAGCATGGTTCTTCGACGGCTTGGAATATCTAGCAACGATACCTCTATCAGATTTAAGAAGATTCATCAACAGATCCGAATGGTTTTGTTAGATGTACTACAAAATGGTAATCACAATGGGCCTCAATATGGCTTCTGGGTGAAAATTACATGCATTGCAAACTGCCCTTCTAACCTAACCAAGGATTCACTTACCGAACTCGGTATTCCTTGAAAGCAATTGCTAACTTAGGTACTTAGGTGGTGCTACAGTTATATCCTAGGCCAAGCATTTGGGATAAAACTGTCGCTTGACTAACTGCCTTGAGTTGTGGGCTGCTAGTCAGTTGAGGCGAGGTCTTCCTTGTGATACTAGCAATTGTACAAAGAACAGTAAGTTATGACGAATTTGGGAAAGTTCGCATCCAGAAAGAGCGATGAAATGAACGGAAGATACAAGAAACATTTTTTACAGAAAATGCTACCAAAACTAGGACCTGTCTTCAGTAGTCGACTTATGTCAAAAGTTCTTGTGATTCTGAGACGTTATACCTACGACAAAATATCTCAAACCGATTTGTTGCAGTCCCAGTGATGAAATGGCCAAAGAGAATCACCCGAGAAACGAGAATGTTGTGGAGATTACTCCCAGATCTGAAGAAAAAATAGAGATATAGTGTTAAATCCTTTCCTTTATAAATCAGAGCTAGCAAGGGTAATGATGGATAGAAACACATCATCTGAACAGATTTCTTAAGTTCTGGCGACGAAAATCAATTCTTGCAGTCAGGAAGTCTCAAACTTTTTGCGACCAATTTAACGCTAGGTACCTCTTTTTCTAGATCGAAATAGAAACAGATACAGTACAGATAAAACGTTACCTCTGAGCTCTTTAGGAGGACACAAAACTATATGCCTCAGTGGAAGTCCGTTGTCCCTGTGATATCACATCTCGACAAAAACTTTAACAACATTAGAGCTAGCTAAGATACTCGTAACTAGGTATTGTAGCAAACCATTCCAACCCTAAACGTATATTTTTTATAAAATTAATAATTTTGATTTCAATTTGTTCAAAGTCACACTCACTTACAGATGTAAAAACGTATAGCGTAACGACTACAATTATTGGCACCCCATCATTCAACAGTGATTTTCTCAATAACCCTTTGTTCGAATAAGTAATGTGCACATTTTTCTCATATTTCTGTGTCTTTAGTTTGGAGATATTCCTTTCCAGTTCTGTGTTATAAGTGAAAGTAAAATCACGTGCGACAAAAAAATCAAAAATTCAATATTTTCAATGTTTTGGTTAAGGACGTATAATTTTGTAAGTGTTTATACCCGGTACCACACTGTGGTGAGGGTATATTCACTTTGTCATTCCATTTGTAACGCCCATAAGGAGGCGTTGTAGGTATGACAAACTATATATATTATTGATCAGCATCACTTTCTTAGTCGATCTAGCGATGTCCGTCTGTCTGTCCGTCTGTCCGTCTGTCCGTCTGTCCGCACGATAACGGCCGTAATTTAATACCTATCGACTTGAAATTTGGTATGTAAGCTTTTATCCACCAAACTGAGGCTAAGTTCGAAGATGAGCAAGATCGGATGAAAACTACTACTACCTCCCATACAAAAATATCAGATTTATATAGCTTTTTATGTTAAAAATTAAATTTAAATAGCTACAGTAAAGATAGCAAGTTTAAACTTTGCACATATTGTTTTAATAGTATTTAAAAATTTTTGACAAAAAATGAGCTTGGTCGAATAAAAAGTACCCATACCTCCCATACAAATATATAATTTTTTAATACTAAAATATTTTTTTTATTTTACAATAATATAGTACCGGGTATTTGAGCTTCGGCATAGTCGAAGATAATTGTCTTACTGGTTTTTCACTACTTCCTTTTATATTTTTTAATGAAAACTTCGTTTATGTTTTAAATTATTGGCACTGCCAATAGTTGTACTTTTGTGAGTGTCAATAGTTGTATCATGCAACCGTTATTCATTGATTTTTGGGGTAAATGCGTTTTTCTGCACCAATTTCAGGTTTGGTCAGAGGAAAAAGATTTAACATCTTATATGATATTCATACATATTGCTTAACGGTAAATTTAGGTTGCTTTTTTTAAAAAATACATACTATTTTACTTACTTGAATTTATTAAATTCTACAATGATTTAAATAATATTAAAAACAAATTTTTGTTTGTTTCCTTTACAAAATAATAATTTTATAATACTTATTTAAATTAATTAAATTTCCAACGAAGAAAATAATATTTTTTGTTTATTTGTCTTTGAAAAACATTTATGTATTTTTTTAATTTATATTTATCTTTTATTTTATAATTTTAAATAAAACATTTTGAAAGCATATGTAAATAAAATAATATATGTATAAAACATGACGTTTTTCTGTTTAAAGAGTGCCAATAATTGTAGTTTTTAGGGGTGCCAATAATTATGTCAGGCTGCCAATAATTGTGGTTTTTTGTAAGCTTTTATTAAATTGGCATCCCGCTAGGCCAGCAGTCCCTCCATTTTCCAGCTAAAGCCCTAGGAAATTACTCCGCTAGGCGTTTCGCCCGTCAAGTAATTCGCCTACTCCCCCCCTTACAGTAAAATAAAATAAATAGGTGGCGCAATAGGCATTTTTGTGACGTGTGAGTTTCTATTTTTGGGACGAATGGAAGGGACATACAATTTTATGCCGAGTCCGAACGGCTGAATTGAGAATTTGTGTTGTAATTTGTGATGTAATTTGTGTTTTTCCGGGTATCGATTGAACCTGCGACCCCTCGACGCACAGTAGTCCAGCACACTAACCACTGCGCCCCCCTTACAGTATTGTCATTGAAAATGTCACATAAGCATTCGATCAAAATTGACAAAATTGTCATTGGCCATCAGTCTCCCTTTTCTTCCTATGTCACATGGTCCTAACTATGTTGACAATGTATACTATATTCAGTGACACCAGTTTAAAGAGCAAAGTATTCCCCATCGCAGGGCTAAATACGACCAAGACTAACCCATAACCCCCTAACACGATGACATTCCCAACAACTTAAACAGCTACTAACCGTAGTCATATCACATTATGAAAACTCACCCGCATTTCTGACATTTTTTGACATCTTCTGTGGTATTTTCTCAGCAAACCGAACATCTCGTTTGTTCCTCCGTCTGCCCCTACCCTCTAGGTTTACATTGCGATATTTATCCGTTTGTCTCACTGATCCACTCACTGTTTTCATTTTCATTTTCACCCTGCCAGCAGCACCAGGTGATGGTCTTGGTGATGATAAAAAAATTCTTCTAACACTGTCCATCCAGTTAGGTTTTCGGGTTATATTCGAATCCATCCCAAACTCGGGTGACACTTGTCCATGAACGCTTGGACATTCACAGCAGTAAGGAAATTTCATTACGACCCGAAAAGGATTCCAGAGAGAGTTTTTCTATTTTTTTTTTAGTGCTGTCCCTTGTCTTAACACAATAAAGGTTCGCTTAGGAAAATTATACGACGAGTGGTAGAGTAGGACTTTTCGTTTTTGTGTACGCGACAAAACTGCCAACAATCTTCGGAACCTAAACAATACCCACCCACCTAGTTTAGGTATGAAGATATTTTTTTTTTGGTTCATGTTCGTCTTCTCTATAAGATAATAATCATCGAGCCATTGTATATGGAATTCGTCATCATTCCTTTACGTTTCATTTGTTTGAATGCAGAAATAGCGACGTAAGAGAGGAGAAGAAAAGCGGAAAACTGTTCACAATGTTCTCGCCCTAAATTTGCTCCCTTTGATGGAGTCGAATCGTATTCAATTTTTGGCAGATTTTCATAAAGCAACGAACCGTAAAACTTGCGACTGAACAATAAGAGAATTTTATGACAGTGGAGGCTTCAAAACTGAAAAGGGGATTCGAGTTATAATTTGCACAATGGATGGTTGATGGTGAGTGGTTTTGTATAAGGATCTGTAGTACCTAGATTGGGAAGATAACATAGGTATTCTGAGTTGTTATTTCCGAAACTTTAAAATATGTTGAATCTTTTACCTTTTTAAAAGATCCGGTTAGGTATAGCGCTTGAGGTATGCCTTCACAGAGTTAGTGATCCATACGGAGACGAAAATTCGTCCTCCGAAATGGTCACCCTTAAGGTAGCCGGCCGAATAGCCTTCTGAATATCAATATCAATTTTTATAGGTTTGGGGATTGTGTTTTCTTACTTGTTTGTCGGATCCCCTGTTATTCCAATAGTAAAGCCATTTTTGCTCTTCCTTTTCTTTTATTGCTGAAGTAGGGCTGTAGAAAGACTCTGGCACCAGGATCATTTTCACCCACCGTAGACCCATATAATCCGTATCTGTCCTGTCTCAATTCTGACGGTGTTGCGAAATGCTATCTTAATTATAAAGATTAGGAGAGATGGGCGCAGTAGCGCAGTGGTTAATGTTTTTACTACAGCGCCACCTCTCGCGAACGTCTGAAAAACATCCGAGAGTATGACTGTCCTGAAAAAGTTTCTCAATTCAGCCGTTCGCAATCGACATAGAATTGTAGGTCCCTTCCATTCGTCCCAAAAATAGAAACTCACACAAACGAATGGCTGCGAGAAGCTAGGCCTAGCGTGTCTACCCGCTCGTTGCGCCACCTATTTATTTATTTTTTAGGAGAGGGGTTAGTCTAGAAAAAGCTCCTTTGATAGCTGAGGGATAAAGATGAGAGCCTTTGATTGACAAGGTCTCATGATTTTGCCTACCTTTGGAGTTATTCAATAGGTCCGTAGGTTAGGTATATATATACATGAGTCAATAGGCCCCCCCCAAGTTGGGGATAAAATCCACGTTTAACTCTCTCTCAAGATTTGGGGAATGTATCCCAAAATGAGGCTGGTCCTAATTTCAAAGAAAGCAGAATGTAGAGGTATTATTTGGTATTAGGGATAGAAATATTCAGTCGATTCCAGGATTAAATGACATTACAGCTTATTATATGTTGTGAACATTGAACGAGATAGACTGTAAGTTCTGCTGAAGTTTTAATGAATGAAGACTTCATAAACAATATTCTATTTGAAGTAACCATCTTATTTTAAAGATAGACTCATTTGATGGATCATTTAATAGCGCTTTCCTATAGGAAATTTCAGAGAGTCCTTTCAGTCTTTCGCATTTCTTGCTAGTGGTAGAAACTGTATCTTTTACTATAGATTTACTTATAAGCCCTGTTCCAGTTTTTCGAGCAGTTAAGGCCGTGTATCATAAGCCTGGTAATCATAATATGGTGAAATGGCAAACGTAAGTTTACAAGGTAAAATGGTAGAAAATAAAACTGAAAAAAGTGTTGGCAATTGAAAAGACACGGGACAGCTCATCCACAGGTTTTTCATTGAATTTTGATAACCATTGCTGAAGTTTGATTTTTATGTACCTACAAATATGTATTCCAATCAGGTTCAGCTTGATGCCCCCTATGGTTAGGTACGCTCGAACGTGTTGGACTATATTGGAAGAAATGTCCAATAGCTAAGCGTAAGCCAATAACTGAAGTTCAGTTGTCTAATTGCTGAATTTCATGGGTATATGATAGCCACGAGTTGTATGAAGGTAAGCTACAGGAATTCAGGTTTAATTCCCAAATAAATATCTATCGTTTGCTATTCATTTATTTGACAGCGGACAGACCTTGACCTAAGCTCTACAATAACCCCGCAAGCGACATTTGGCGTAGAAATCAAGAGAAGAATCCCTCTTGCCAATTACTATTTCTTCAGGTTAAGAACGACCTTAACCAACTTGTTGATGCGTAACTGCAGCAAGCTAGCTATGGAACGAGCTGCCTGAAGGGGCTTGTTGGTTGGTCCACAACGGACTGTGAGCGCCGTCTAACGTAAAGTAAAGTAAGTTAAAAACAGCCAATTTCAACAAGTCGTTGGTATAATTTTAAACTATAAAATTACAATGAAAACTATTATGATTAAAGAGCTGATCTGAACATTCAAATAAACCCCAAGAAGCAAAAAAATGTAGGTATACCTTCAAAAATATGAAGAAAGATAACGAAGTTTTTGAAATTCAGTTTAAACTTTAATGGTAAAATCTTAACAAATTTTTTAAAATCTTACAAATTCTAAAAAAATGCATTAAAAATTAGTTGTTCGATAACTCTTTTTCTCCTTTGTTGTATAAAAAATATCATCTTTCTGATCGGCTTTCTTTTTATAATTTTTCAAATGGAATGAATTTCAAAATTGAACAAGGCATATTTCTCAAACAAAACAAAACAAAAATAAAAACTAAATATTAACTAAAGTATAAAGTCGTTATTTTACACATGAGTGAAAATCTTCTTTTATGGAAACCAGCTTAAAAGCTTTAAAAAATAAGGTGATTGAGATCACTTTACAGGACTCCTATAACCGCTCAAATGAAATAGAAGGTGCCATTTTGACATTCGAACTACCTACATCTTCCCACTTGGGAAGACTTATAGAAATTTTGTTCTTATCTTCGTTCTTCTTCCCCATACACACATCGTATTTATCTTTCCTTCTCAAAGGCCCTAGTTATAGCTATCATTTAAATGCATCATTGAACATTTTGTTTTCCGATTTTAAGACGATTAATCAAACAATATTGGCGTTAGTTGGTATCGAAATAAGGCTAATCAATTGTGGAATTTTTTATGAAAGAAATTACTTAATTCTGATTAAAACTTTTCTTTAAATCCATTTTTATTCTCGTTTCTCTAATTTGGAACCCAATCGTTTCACTGATGTGTTCGATTCTCATTCTATTCTCAGCTGTCAATTTTGCTTTCAATGATCAACTCTAACCTCAAAACCTAGACTTGTTTGTTGAAAAGTCACTGACAGGTACCTCCACTGACAGGCATTTTCCAATGATAGCTATAACTAGGGCCAAACAGAAAGCAATTAGATCAGCGAAAACAAAGTATGATCTGTCAATTGAATTGATAAGTCAGAAATTCATATGCCTCTATTATCATGCGTATAGATAGTGTCCCTAAATATGGTTTGATTAGTACTACCCTTAAAGATAAATACGGTGCCACTGTGCAATGGAGTTCTCCAAACACATACGTGCATTTTAATTTTTTCAACATAGTGATTACGTAACACTCACTCCACGGCCACGTTTTCAATTTGTTTTTTTCTTAAAATGTTATTTCTTCATTCTTTTGAGAGGAATGTCGTGTTCACAAGGTTCGTGTCACATTTTTCGCGTCAATTAGTTTCCGTTTCGTTATTTTCGTTACCGTATACCCCCCTCTCTAGAGGCAGATTATTATAAGGTATTCATGCAAGCCAAATTGTGATTATCCTTAACCGAGTCGAGGAGATACACAAGAAGGCTCAAGCTATTCAACTAACCTACCACCACCAGAAAATAAAATTTATGTCAGATCTAAGTGTAGTATAGAGTCAACAGAGTGTCACAGCTTCTCAGATGACTTGATGTCTTTGCAATAATAAATTGGGAACGAAATATTTTCTGGGACATCCTGTTTTTTTTTCTATTTATATCAAAACCAACGAGAGGATGTGCAAACACAAATGAAGGATAATTTCACACATACCTGCACCTATACTGTTTGGTGGATCCTTTTGCTTGTTGGATTCTTCGAGTTGGTTCCGTTTTTCGCTTGAAGTGTCACTAGAAGGGGAGAAAAAAAAAAGAACACGTAAACGAAGAAAATGGAATTATATAAGGAATCAGAAGATATATATGGAATAAAAGGATGAAATGCGAATAGATGAAAGGATTTTTGAAATGTTGTGCCTTGCACTACATCTTGGGAATACGTAAAAAGGATACACACATATAGACTTTTTTTTTGTTGCTGACTAACGATCTAACGGACTGGAAACTAAGCTTGAAACGTGGCTGTGTGCATTATGTTTATGAAAAGGAAAGGGGAAAATGTTAACTGTCATAACATGATGTATGGTTTGTTCTCATGAGGAATTCGTTTTCTTCCATCTTTGGTAGGACACGAAATAAACTTATCAACTTGCAGAGAGGTTCGATGAAATTGTATCACAAAATGAAGAAAAGATTTCGGAGACAATTTTCTTTTTGTTTGTACGTAGGTACAAACGGATTTTATTAAAAGAGGACGTCCTTGAACTAAAGATTTATATAAGTAAGACATTTCTATTATATTGGAAGTCTTTCCTCTTTGGTTAGATATCACAGAAGTAAGATCAAGTATAGTTAACTAATTTTAGATATTTGAGCCCCACGAGAGGACTTACAGAAATTGAAGAGATAGTTAAACGAAGTAAAGGAATCATTTGATCTGCACCAACTAAAGAAGAAGGGCAGCCGTGAACGCCTAAAACCGGTGGTCAACAATCTGGTATAGGACCTCATCTATGCGGGTATAGGACGGGAGTCCAACATATAACTAATTTTCACAGTATATAGGTTAACATATTGGGAAAAGACCCAGAAATTCCAAACCGACACCTACCACCTCTTCATCGATCTTAAGGCCGTCTTTGATAGCATATATAAAGATGAGCTGCAAAGAGCCCAACTTAGCTCTGACATCATTGCCAAACTTGTCATTTTGTGACGTTCGAGAATTTTTGTTGCTCCATAAAATTAGCTAAGAACACCACCGAAGCGTTCGATACCAGAAAAGGTTATAGACAAGGTAAAGACGCACTTTCGTACGACTTCTGAACATCCGACTTGAAAAAAATTGTGCGGAATTCGCCTGAAAACCTAAAGAGGTATAATTTTTTAGCTATTACCTCTTTGTGGTCGCACGACTGGTTATAGGTTAGGTTAGGGTAAACAGGGTAGAAGAGGACTCTCCATTTCCAATGCTTGTGAGAATTTAAATAAAAGCGTCCAAAGGAGGAGCTTAAACACTTTTCCTCAAAAATCACTTAAATTCCCTTCACGTCTTGGCGAGATGCTCGACTGTCTAATGAGAAGAAGCTCCATAGAAGAAGAAATTCGACATTAGGCATATGCCTTCTCATACCTGGAATAGTCCGGTGTCTACAGAAAGCGCCAGATGACAGCAACCTAACCGGAAAAGGATGACACAAAGAACTCGCTTGTTAAGATTCTGTAGCACCAAGGGCAGAGTGGCAAAAGTATTGGAGAAGGGAAAGAACATACTGACGATGCAGTTACGCAGCTCAAGGTGATCGAAGATTCGTGCGATGTACCTCAACACCAGGAGGTTTTATAGGTGAGTCAAGCAATGAATTGCAGGTGCCGTGAATGAAGGCCATATGAACTATTGTGCCAAACCAGCCTTAGGACCAGAACACAGGCTCTTCCAACCATCGAACTGCTAAAAGGGACAATGAGGACAAGACAAAATATATGCTTTCAACAAGAAAGGACACCCAAAACCAACCGACGCGACGTCTCGGCGACAGAATATCACTATAGACAGATATAACTTTAAGATGGTTAAGGACTTTGTCCACTTGGGCTCCGGTATGAACTCAGATAATAACACCAGCGCTGAGATTAAACGAAGAATAACTCTTGCCAATCGATGATTCTTTGAGATAAGAAAGCAACTGAGTAGTAAAGCCATCTCTCGAACAACAACTATGGTTCAGAGGCATGGACTCTATCAAAATCGGATGCAGTTACTCTTGGTTGTTTTGAGAGGAAAATTCTTCGAGTAATTTTCGGTAACGTCTGCATAGACGGTGAATGGATGAGGAGATAAAAATACGAGTAAATGCCCAACAACTGAGGTGGCTGGGTCATGTAGAGCGAATGGAGTCGAATGCTCTGGCCCGAAAGATCTTCGAATCTACACCCGAGAGACGAAGCAGTAGGTAGAGGAAGACTGCGACTCAGGTGGCGCACGGAAGTGGAAGGGGACCTTAACCAATTTAGCGTTCGAAACTGGAGACAGCTGGGCAAAGATCTGCTGGCTGGAGGCGATTGTTGATTGAGGCCCAGTTCCACACCGGACGGTAGCGTCACCTTAAGTAAGTAATTATGTATGGCGGAATACCCTGAGGAGTTTGAAGATAACAAAAAGGTTGATATACTATCCAGACGAGTTTCGAAAATTCTGGCAAGGAGATGGTATATCCTATGACTTCTTCAATATCGTTCTGAACAGAAAGTTGGATTCGTACACGGAAGGCACTACCAACCAACTGCTACGAACAACTAGGGCAATTCTACTTAAACCAAAGCGAATCGAAGAATTTTTTTAATACGGGATTAACTATCAATAACGGATACAAATTTAGACACTTAAGCAATTTATACGTATACTGTGCACTTTTATACAGAAATACCCTTCAAGAAATGTTCGACACACCAGAACTATCAAAATAGGCATATAAATATAAATATATCAAAGCATCCCTTCAACTTTGATTTAATTGTCTATCATCCCTCCAGCAGCTATGGCTCAGTATATTAGAAGCTACGTTTACCAAAATAACATAGACCACACACTGCTAACCAAAATCCTAATTACATTACAAAGTAATGCCCTACACATCATTCTGTCCTGTGATGCTCCAGAAACACACACAGATAGGTAGATACTCATCATATCAGATACAAAACTTTACAACTCACCTGCTTAATGCAATAATCAGAGGTGTTTTCGACTGCAGCAATTGTGATAGTTCTCGTTCGGTTAATATACTCCTCAGGCGTACATCCAACGGTGAAGCAACGTCCTCAGCTTTCTGATAGAAATTCTCCACGGATGGCTGACGTTCGGCTAGTCGCTGCAAATGTGATAGAGAAAAATATTAACTCAATCTTCCTACACACACATGGTAAAGTTTAATTGAATTTCTAATCATCGTAGTGAGAGTGTGATGCTGGGATTATAGAGAGTCAACCGAGTTATGAAGTGCGGTGATGATGTTTTAAATTCACAAAAAAAAGGACACTCCGAAATTTTAATTAAGAAACTTTTCCAAGTGTGCGCTATACTATATGCACACATCATGCCGGCAACCGGCAAGAGTGCAAATTCTATTTTTGACGATCCGTAATTTTAATATTGACAAAAGTTTGACACACTCCACATTCTCTGCTCTTGCTCTCCAACTGAAGTTGATTTATGCGTTTTCCAAATAATGCTTCACTGGGTGTGCTTACTCTTTGTAAGTATCGCGAGGACTTTGGTGAACAGAACTTTAACATGACTGGTGGATGATTTGAAGAAAAGCGACTTCGATCTTACAGAAACTCTAATGAGTACTGATTGAGTAGTGCCTACAGCAGTGATGAGGGCGTATCACAAGAACAACTAATTTGAAGGGGAACCAGAACCAGACATGAACACATGTCCATTTGGTAGGAATTAAATCTGTGCCACGGAGCTAAATGCTGATTAGAATCCCTTGGGAGAACTGATTAGCCTAAAAGGTTCGAATCAAATTTGTATTTATGGTTTGATGTTGCAATTGGTGGGAGGTGGCTTTGTGCTATAATTGGAGTAGGTATGTGGCAAAATTGTGTACTTTTAGGGGAACTGACCTGATTTCTCATAAAGCAATGGAATTGTTGTTCAAAAAATTGAAAATAATGAATAAATACAGAATGATTAACTGTATTCTGTCGAGAAGGTGTCATCAACAGTATAGGATCACTGTACAGACTAATTTCAAATATTGAAGGACCGAGGATATCCTGTAACGACCGCGACGTTACGGTTAGAAATTTTGCATCAACCTGGCTAAAAGATAAGTTTGCAGCACTAACAAGAGAGAGAGCATATCTGAAAATAGAAAAACAGTCACACAACTACTGGACACTGGACACATGCATTGATCCCTAGCTATGACGGATCAGCAAAAACCATGGGGTGTAAACCCAAGGTATATGTGTACTGTGGTGTTAACCTAACCATAATAGCCCTTAAAAGCAAGAAGAATATAACATAGTCACTTTTCTGATGGCGCTAAAGAACTAGCGGCAGCGTGTCTCTATCAGGGATATTATGTGCGATTTACGGGTTTTAAAAACAATTAAGGTTTTACATCTACAGTTCGCAATTTTAATCTTCTGCGACGACACTCATTTTCCTTCTGATGGCTGCGGTAGTCCTTAAAATTGTCGAATTTGGACCTTAGAAGATAAACGAGTGATTGCTGAAAGTCAACGATTATGAAACCGAAGATTGGCTGAATGGTAAACTGATGAGCATTCATAGCATGGCGAGTATTGCAGTTGAATTTCTGAAGTTGAATTCTGCATTCCGCAGCTGGCGATTTCGTTTGAGCACTGTTTGTTAAAAAAGCAATAAAACAGCGAGAGACACGCAACATTTCTGCGATGTTCAAGCGAATTAATAGAGTTCGCGATATTTATGTCTCCGATAAGTTTTAACGCACGATTCTGGATCCTATCCAGTAGGCGCAATATGGTTTTGGGCGCGCCAGACCAGATATGAGAATTGTACTCAAGGCGAATGAATTGTAGCTCAGAAGGGGTAAAATATTTCTTGCACCTTTTGAGAAAACCTAGACATTTCGCAGCATTCTTGGCGACTTCGTGTACATGGTCTGGTCATTCCAACGTAGGTTGTCATGAACGCACATACCGAGAATGGAAAGTCTATCGGTTTCGGTGATGCAAGTGCCATTCATGGATAATGGCTGTAGGTCCGGGTTTCGCTTTAGAGACAGCAGACATTAGAAGCATTAAATTCCACTCTATTGGCTGAACCCCATTTTAAAATGCTGTCAATGTCGGAATTTAATGAGCTTAACATACGTTGCCGTTCCAGTTCTACGGCCGAAGAGCAGGGACGTGAGTCCTGGAAAGAATATGAGAAGCTAAGTGTGCTGTCATCAGCGAAGGAATGGATTGGATTATAAGTTGCAGACAGGAATGCATTTATAAAAATGAGAAAGAGAGTCGGAGACAAAATGGGGAGCCTTAGGGAACACCAGCATTTATATGGTGAGTTTCAGACTTGAAACCATCCAAAACAACTTGAATTGAACGGCCAGAAAGGTAGTTTCTAATCCATTGAATAAGAGACGCATCGATCCCATAAGCACGCATTTTCGACAAAAGAGCTTGGTGCCAAACTCTGTCAAATGCCTTTGAAATATCAAACGCAACAATCTTCGACTCACCGAGGTGATGGAGAGATTGGTTCCACTTCTCGGTGAGATATGTCATCAAATCACCAGTTGCCACGAAAACCGTACTGCCGGTCATTGAGGAGTTTCCGAGATTCAAGATATTTTATAAGCTGACGATCAGCGTTTCCATGACCTTAGAAAGAATGGACGTAAGTGCTATGGGTCGGTAATTGGTGGGAGAAGAAGATTTGCCTTTTTTAGGGACGGGCTGGACAAATGCTGTTTTCCACCTACTCGTAAAGAGTCCAGAAGAATAGGACAGATGAAAAAGCTTACGCAGTGGTTTTTCCAGCGTGGAAGAACACCTCTTCAGAACAATGGGGGAGATACAGTCTGGACCAGCGGATTTATTTATGTTGAGATCAATAAGTACTCTTGCAACTGTACGAGTGCGAAAATGGATTTGTCCCATGGTAAATTCGACGCTTTCGAGTACAGGTGGGGACAAAGCGCAATCTGGGAGCAACGATCTGGCTGCGAAATGTGCAGCATTTTTTACGAATGACCAAAAGTTTTTACTATCGTCCAGTACCAAAAGCTTTCTTAAAATAACTACAAGGCCACGTATTAATAAACGACAATCAATAGTCATTTCGAAGAAGTTCAACCGGAGACGTTTCGAGTTATGTAACCCACTTATGAACGCAGGCAATCAAACAACATGGCGAAGTCAGAGCTGTAGCTCTTGGCCATCTATAAGAGGCTTTTGATTGGGTCAAAATAACATCTTCTGGATTACCACAACAAATATGCGAATGAATACGAGGCCTTTTTCTGGGCAGATAATTATACAAGTTGTATAGGAGATGGTGTATCATCGAATTCCTTTCATATTAGCGTAGAAGCGTCTCAAGGATCTACACTTTTCTCAACTCAACTTGGAGATTTGGAGAATCAATGACTAGTTTGGGGCGACAAATAACAATATTCATAGTTTTGTTCACGACATCACGATCATACATATCTTCCTTTTTCGAAAAATGAATACCTATCTTTGAATGCAACTGCTTAAAAGATGTGAGCAAATTAGTTCTCTAAGATCTGCACATCATCTTTAAGTGGGATAATGAAAACTTGTTTGTATTTAATGCACGTAGGACCAATGACACCACATTTACTCCTATCCAGGGTGGTTAGTTCAGTGTTGCTATAGGCCGGTGCCCTAGCAATAAAAGAGACAAGGAGGAAACTAACATCATCATATAGACTTTGTGCATTAAGAACGATTAGCGGCTTTCGAACTATTTTGGACGAAGCAGCTTTTGTTATAGCCGGAATGATCGACATCCTCGCAGATGAAATGCAGCGAATTTACACCAGAAGAGTGTTAAGTCAGCAAGAGGCTGGTGACATAAAATCAATAAAGAAAGAAGAGAGATCAGCTTCCATAGCTATGTGGCAAGCTAGATGGGACAATACTACAAAAGGCAGATGGACCTATAAGTTGATTCCTATCATCGAAGTGTGGACAAACCGAGCACACGGCAGCTGCAGCTACCACCTTACGCAGTTCCTGTCTGGACACGGCGGCTATCGGAAATACTTGCACCGATTTGGACACGATAGCTCACCCCTTTGTCTAGAATGCTCAGAAGAAGAAGAAGATACCGAACACGCCGTGTTCTATTGCGAACGCTTCCAACAATGGAGAAATAACGTACCCAGTCCCCCACTAATTATAAACGAGATGGTGAACTCGGAGGATACCTGGACGGAAATCAGCACACTAGTTATTAGTGTACAAAATGAGCTGCGACGAATAGAAAAAAGAAGGAGAGAAGAAACAACAAACTAGAGCATAAATAGCTAACCAGCCCCGCGAAGTAATACCTAACGGCAGTCCCGCGGGGAGAGTGGTTGAAGGACGTAGGGTGTGGATTAGTACGTAAGGCGCACTCCTGGCATCGATTATTCGGGTTTGCGAATCGTGCATGTTGGTAGCACGGGCTTAGAGCAAATCCGAAATAAGTCCCTATATAGCAAATGTTCTCCTCCTCCTCGAATATTGCTCACATATGTGGAGCTCGCGGCCCCTAAAAATTCACTTAACCTACTTGACAGTAGAAAATTCGGAACATGTGTGCTATGTACGTTCGACATGAGACTGCAAAAACGTCCAGTCCAGTTTCATACTGAATCATGCTCAGAGACCCTAAGTAAGCAAGTATAAAACCGGCTCCATGAAATTAGGCCCCAATGAAAAAAGGCCACAAAAATTATATATTAAGCTGTAACAACGTTTTGTAGTAGGATTGGGGTGATTTTTCATTTTTTGGGGCCTTCTTTCATGGACAAAATTTAATTTGTTTTATGTAATTATACCCCAATTTAAAATCGATTAAGGCCTTTTTAAAAATCACCCCAAAAAATTTAAAAAAATTGCCCCAAAACTCAATGAAAAATGCGGAAAAAATGTTAAAACGATTCCAAATATTGGGATATCTTCTTAAGAAATATCACCCCAAACATAATGAAAACCACGAATTACAACAAATATTCAAGAAAAAGTAAAAAAACTGTTTGTAACTCTTTGTAAAGCTTACATTTTAGCTTTAAAAAATTTGAGAAAATAAAAGTTGAAAATTCGCGTGAATATGAAATTATTAAAAGTTATTTCAAAAACTGAGGTGTATTCAGTCGTCTAAGATGGCTGGCACATGTAGGTAGAGCGAATGGACACACGAGCGAATTTAGAACTTTTATTTTCACTGATTTTCTAAAACTGAAATTAAAAGTTATTTCAAAAACAAAACTTTAGAAAATTTGAGAAAATTTGAAAAAATTCGCCCGAATTTTGAATTTTTATTTTTTAAAATTTTATATTGCTAAATTTAAAAGTTATTTCAAAAACCGAGCTGGCTTTAAGCCATTTTTGAACTTTTATTTTCTAAAGCTAGAATTAAAAGTTATTTCAAAAACTGAGCCGTCTTTTCTATAGCTTAAATTAAAAGCTCTTTCCAAATCTGAACAGGTCTTAAACCTGTTTTAACAAATTAAAAAAAAAAAAAAAATACAAGTTAAGAATTCGCGTGCACTTTCGTCAATAAACTGATCGATGTGTACTCGTTGTCAGTACGTTATTAAATCCTTGAAACCTGTAACGTCTTGCCCTTGTAAAAACGGTATAATTCGCGTTTCTTCTACTAGATTTCTGTTTTGATAACAAAATAAGAGAAAAATGCCCCAAATGATTTTCAAAACAATTCCTATTAAATGAAAAATCACCCAAATAAAATGCAAAAAGGGCCCAAAAAAAATGAAAATGTTCCAAAACAATAAAAATTTCATAATAATTTTCTCTTGTTTGTTACCAATTAATATTTTGGCGCAATTTTTTATAAATGGAATGGAACCATTTTTCATTATAACATTTCATAATGAAAAATGGCCCCGTTCCAATTCCATTCAAAGCCCAATTTTTGGGGCCTTTTTTCATTGGGGCTTAATTTCATGGAGCCTATAGAACCATCATAATATTCAAGGAATCGTTAAGGGTGTCAAGTTTTCAATAACTTACAATAAATATCCCCGTTCCAAATCCATTCAAGGCCCAATTTTTGGGGCCTTTTTTCATTATAATATTTCATAATGAAAAATGGCCCCGTTCCAATTCCATTCAAGGCCCAATTTTTGGGGTCTTTTTTCATTGGGGCTTAATTTCATGGAGCCTATAGAACCATCATAATATTCAAGGAATCGTTAAGGGTGTCAAGTTTTCAATAACTTACAATAAATATCCCCGTTCCAATTCCATTCAAGGCCCAATTTTTGGGGCCTTTTTTCATTGGGGCTTAATTTCATGGAGCCTATAGAACCATCATATAATATTCAAGGAATCGTTAAGGGTGTCAAATTTTTAATAACTGAGATGGATATTCGAAAGTTCAGGTCTGCATACATATTTCAGTAGAATTTGCCTCGAATGTTGTCTAAATTTTGTCCCAATGAATACCGATATTGAATCCTTGCTGTTATATCCATACAACACTAAACTAGTTATTACGAAAAATCTGCAAACAACTGTCGACAGGTGCGAGAACTTTTCCTGGTCTAGTTGGAGCCCTATAGCGAACAACTCTATAGGTATATAAAGAACAAGAGTGGAACATAAGGCACAGCCATTGTTAAGAAGAGCTCGTGTGGAAGGTACGTCCTGCAAATATGTAGGTACTTCGGAAACAACTCCAGATACCTACCACCTCTTCACTCCTTATTTCCTTAATATTTCCCATATTTCCTTACAACATTCTCATCAAAAAAATCACTTTAAACATTTCCAAAATCGGCACAAAATATGCTGCAAAGAACTCAAGACGTCCATTTTGAAAACCCCCACCGGTATAGCATCGGCCAAAACCCTATATCTGTCAACATCTCTAAAACACCACATCGCCATTATATCGGTCATTCGAAAATAACCAGACAGCGCCATCGCATCAAAGAAATACTATCATAAGTTCTCTCAGCACCTTATGATGTGCAGCTGCCATACTACCTGCACTCTTAATGTCAGAAATTGCGCAAATAAACCGTAAGTACTTAAAATGGACGTGACTCAATGGTCTCCATTATGTCATAGTACCGTTCCTTTCCACCATCAAAAAGGAAAACACCGAAGTCATCTAAAAATCTAAAAATAGTTAAATTCACTTTTTAAAAAAAAAAAAAAAAAAAGAATTCACTTGGACGAAAATATCGCGAGTTGCACCTCGGAAAGTCCACAAAAAAAAAAGTACGAAAATTAAATAAACATATTGACAAATGGAGAACATGACACATTGTTATTTTTAAATTCGAGTTCGAAGAAATCAAATCGAACCGCAAAAATGCCGGCCATAAACATAAACATTCCTCCATTAGTGATTTTCAATTTCATTTCCTAGGTCATGTTGAACTTAAACTATGCAGATCGACGCACATACACACGCACACCTTGTAAACAATGTAACGACGAACACTTTGTAAATAATAAAAATACTTTTCAAAATCGAAAGTGAATATTAATTCAACCGTTTTTGCACTGCGAGATTGACAGCTACTACGACTGCGGCGATGCAGGACCAATTTTCGTTTGAAAACTGAATGAAGATCAGCTCGCTTCGGTTGCGATCGCGAAATATTGTAAAAATAGCGCAAAAGTCAAACGACGCGACGTATGGATGTGCAGAGGAAGAATTGAAAATGTAAATACAAAAATCGCAAGAGAACAAAATTTGCGAGCACCGAAATGAATCTAGAACCTAAACAAACTTGGGGATTAGCAGAAAGAGTCATTTTTGTAAACAACGATAATGCCGGCTAAAAACAAACCATGAACGGAATGTATTGCGATGTATGCACATTATGCTCTCCGCAATGACCAGCCGGCGAATTGATGTTGTTTCCGTGGTGGGTTTTCGGTTTGTTTTGTGGGGAACTATTCTGATATTCACCATGAAGTATTATAGTAGGTAGCGATAAGTTTAAAAATCCATGTCATACTTTTTGGCGGAAAAGATTTCTAATTCAAATCAGAATTCATTTTTCTTACCGGAAAATCGGAGGGTGGTAGATATTCATGTGGGCTTTGTTTAGTAGCCGCTACTGTGGCTAAATCTCCAAAGTCGGCGAATTGAAAAGATATACTTTAGCTGTACTAAAAATCAAGAGCTAAGCAGCTTGAGCTTGATGAATGTTTTCCGAAAGCAGATCGACGACAGCTCTCGCATATGGATATATACAAAAGAATTCTTAACCTATAATCATAATAAAAAAAAAATCAAAAAGAAAAACAAAATTTGAACTAATTTAAATGAAAATTAACAGATATGTATTTTGAATTGACAATTCTGATTTCAGAAACGCTACATTTTCGTGTTATTCATCATGTTAAGAAATCATATTTTTATTTTGAAGCTGAGATGAAGGTAAACGTGAACAAATCTGAAGTGATGGTCGCGTCTCCAGAACATCTGTTCAATGTACTCTGCACATTGGTGGAGTCCCATTGAAACAAGTGGAGAAGTTAAAGTATCTCAGGGTTTTATTCACGAGTGATGGAAGGAGCAATGCTGAGTCTTCTTGTAGGATTGGTCAGGCCGGGTCAATTTTAAAACAGCTTGGTCATTCTGTTATTAGGAGGACTGAACTTGATGTCAAAGCTAAGTTGTCAGTCTTTAATGTGATTCATATCCTTTGAATTGCTGGTGTGACCCGTAGAGATCGCATTAGAAACGATCAGAATACGTGAGGAACTCGATGTCGAGCAGCTACTTCTCCGTGAGCCATGCTTCGGTGGTTTTGTCATGTTAAACCCATATCACCAAGAAGTATCCCAATACGTGCTATGGAATCCGTACAGTCAGGTAGGCGTTCTCTAGGTTGACCCAGGATGAGATGGTTAGATCAAGTTTATAATCTCTCCTCTACCCGTATGGGGATTGCCCTTGATGATTTAGAGTCAATGGGGAGAATTGAGAGCTATGGAGTGACCACTTGAGCAACCTACACCCGCGACCCACCTAATGGATAAGCGGACCATCGAAAAATAATGAATGAATGAATGTATAAAGAAATTATGCCTCAAAAATTGATTGCACAACTTGAGGGAAAAATATCTTTCGAACTAAAACTGGGAATGGAAAGCAAAGGCGTATTGGACCAATTCCAACTATGTTTATGTTTTTTAAACTTCCATCATCTGTTCTCGCGCATCCCCTTTCGAAGCTAAGGGTTTCTTTTGGAGGTTTCTGTTACCCTGTGCTATAAATACTCAATGCTCTTACTCTATTTTCTTTGTTTTTCAGCAAAGATGAGGACCCAATGATATCAAGATTCACTGCATCAGAAGTAAAGATCAACCACCTAGTTAAGTTAGTCACATATAGGAAATCAATTGGAGAATGAATGTTCGCCATGGTTTCTTCGAATGCTATTCTATGTTTGCTTAAATCCAGCACTTTTAAAGGTTTGGAAAAAATAAACTCAAAAGAGGAAGTCTGATTTACTTCTTCTATAGCTCTTCTTACAAAGAGACAGATGAAAAGTTGCAGATCTTTTACAGACATCCCGACAGAGTTGTGTCATCGGCTGTGTTTACGAGACTTAATTTAATAAGTATTAGTTATTAAGCAGTGCCTGAAATGCAGCCTGTCTGCAATGACCTCATATCTATGGTAATTCAGCTCATGGTCATAACCATGACACATAGGAATCTCTCGCTAACACTTTAACGAACAATTTATGTCAGCGTTTCTAAGATTTTTAATAATTTCCTTAATACATATTTTAGAAACTCTCATGAACTGTCATCTAAATATGGATTTTTGGACTTGGGTAGATTAGTAAAAGCCTCTTTTTGAGGAATAAACTATTTGAAGCATACAATTTTCCTTAGAATTTTTAAAAAATTTAATAGAAAATCAACTGGATACGTACCGTAAAACCGTAATACTTTGACCGATTTTAAAATGTAAAGCTTAGCAGAGACCACAAAATTGACAATACATATCTTTTTTTTCACTACATACCTGCGGGCGTTTCCGTGTCAACAACTTTGAAGTGTTATTGAGTATTTAAAACTGTTATACGTTATATTAATTACAAAAAACAGACTGGTCAAAGTTTTACCCTGAAAATTTTAACTTTGACCGCATATTTTCTTAAGGGCGAATTAACATCTTTTATAAAGAAAAATAATAAAAGAAAAACGGAAAATCACATATTTTTGATTTAATTTATTATATTTCAAGTGTTATCTAACATTAAACATACAAATAAATACTAAAAAAAATAATTATGTAGGTACTTCTTTAGAAACACAAAATGTTGGCATGCATTTCTTAATTTCATTTTTTTGCCAGAAAAGATAAAAATAAAAAAGTTGCATATGCAAAAATTAATGACAAACGTAGGTACATATTTTTAATAAAAAAAATAGTTTTTAATTTCAATAAAAATAAGTCTTATGCAGGTTTGATTAATTAAATATCACTGCCAGCGGCCAGAATCTATATAGAAAGAAAACATTATAAGTTTTGTTCAAAAGAAACAGATCTGTAGGAACCTACCAACTTTTACTTAGTACTAAGAACCGCGTTTACTAAGTCTTCCAAGGACGAAGAAGGACTAAGAGGCTCTGCTAAGAACGCATCAATTTCCATTTCTACCTCTGGCAAAGGATCTGCATGGGGAAGAGATAGAATTGTAATGGGGAGAGAGGTTTCGGCCAAATTCTGCTGAGAACATCCTTGTAGCTCTTCTATGCTTATTCCTTTACCGGGTGTCACTTTAACTTTGCTCCGTTTTTTTCTTAAAGGCGTGTTATCTTTACCATGACGCATTTCACTCAGCATATTAATAACACATGCGGAAACATTTTCAGAAGCCTGCTCCATACTTGCTTCATTCGGGATCTTGTTCAAAACCTGCTGAGGATCGAGCGGCACAATTCCACATTTTTTGAACCCAGCTATCAAATTAAGAGATCTGTTGTCTTCCCCTACTGACTTTTCAACCAGTTCTTTGAGCAACTTGGGAAATTTGTCTTTTGCCAAAATTTGTGATGTTTTGGCTCTACCTTCTTTCCAGTTTTTTAGGATTCCCCTCCAAGTTTTCTTTAGGGGCCCATAAAAGGCCACATCAAGTGGTTGTAATAAATGTGTTGCGTTTGGTAGAAAACAGACAAATCTGATTCTATTGGCCTGTGCAGCTTCTATGACCTCAACAGAAAAGTGGCTGGAAAGGTTATCCCCCAGCAAAACAATTTCACAATCATATTTTCTTGTGAATGGTATAAAATGGTTTAGGAACCAGTCTTTGAATATGGTTGCGTCGAACCAACCTGATTTGGATCTGTTGTATTTCGTGTTCTTAGGTCCACCTTGCATCCATTGTGCCCACAGTTGCTCGGATTTGTACACAACATATGGCGGCAACATTTCCCCAGCAGCTGAACCACAAAACATTACAGAAATACTGCTCTTTGAGCTGTCCATTATCCTCTCCGGGTACTTGCAACCTTTTTTAAATATGCATTTTTGAGACCCTGGATCGTCAGATAGGTTCGTCTCGTCATAATTGAAGATGTGTTGGGGTAAGATATATTGGCCACTATCCAAAGACAACGTGTTTTTCAAATGAGCAAAAAACATGTTGACATCATTTTTAGTCAGCTTTGCCTTTGATGGTTTCAAGTTTTGGCACATCCTCTTACTAACGAGGTCATTATTCCTTTTAAGAAAACCTGCCAACCAATCTTTACTAAGAAAATTCGATTTCTTGTTATCGCGCTTATCTAAGTAGCTTGTTGCTAATTTCTGGACATCGAACATGTTGAATGGAAAGCCCCATTCGCTTGTGGTAATAATGGCATTTGCAAGAATTTTTTCTTCAGCAATAGAAAAAATAGGCGGTCTTCCAAAGTTTTTATCATGTCTTGCATGAAGTTTGTTTATTAATGTGCCTTTGGGAATACCAAACATTTTAGCACATTTATTTATAGAAATTTCCTTTTTTTCAATCAATTCTAATGCTTCTTTAATTTCTTCATCTGGGATACTATTGTACCTTCGTTTATTAATTTTTTGTTTCGACATTCTTATTGAAATTAAAAACGCCTATATTGATAAAAAGAAAATGCAATGTGAACAGACCATAACTCAAATGTGGTGAAATGTAAGACGGTCAAAGTTTTACCGGTCAAAGTAAAACTACCGGTCAAAGTTAAAAATTACCGGTCAAAGTTTTACGATTCAACAAGTTTTAAGAAGTAGTTTATATTATTAGGCATAAAACTTTAACTATATGCTTGACCGACAAAATTATTATCTTAATTAAAAGAAAATACTTAAATCTACTTACCTTGGTTAAATTTAGTCTGAAACAACAACTTTTTATCGGAAAACACTGAACCTCTTTAGGGAGCTAAAATTTACACATCAAACTTGCATTGACACTTTTAACTGTTACAACATCAATTTGAATATTTTCACCATAAAACTTTTAGCTTCAAATACTAATTGAATATTACAACTCATTATTAGGATATCTACACATACCTATAGAAAAAAGTGGAATATCTATACGATACGCCCCAGGCCCACACCCTTGAGCGTAAAGACTTAAAATTTGTCATGTATGTAGGTTCGTTGTGTACTGAAGATTTTGCAAAATTCGACATTTAAGAGTTGAAAAGGAGGGTGCGAACCTTTTTTTCCTGAATTCAACATGAAAACTAATACAAATGAGACAATCCAGCCTAAACGGCTATATCTAGAAGCTTCAAAATATTCACAGTATTTTGCTGAACACTATAGACGTTCATTAAAATTGGATTTTAGGCAATTCGTTCTCTAAAGGTTGAAAAAAAAATTGCAAACTTTTTTCCTTACTTTATTTCATTCAACTTGCTGTAAAATTCATTAATCTAAATCAATAAGAAAAACCTTGAAACGGTTTTTAGGCAATACTTCACCGAACAATTTGAGCTATCATTCATCTTTCTGCTCCGTCCAGAGGCTGAGCTACATTAAATTTAAAACAGATTTTATTTGATGAAATGTGAATGATTCCAATCGTTGTTCTTCTTTGGGGTGAAGGCGTATACATGGAAAGTATTGTATAGAGATACAGGATATTTCAACTCATACTGCCTTTTGTATGGGATTGGACGTGAACGCCATATTGGATTGTGGACTTGTGGGTTCTAGAGTTCATACAGGTTCTGTTCGTTTTTTGTTTTATTATTCTCTCGGTTGGGAGGGGGGGGGGGAATTGGAAATGTCTTTAACCCTAGAACACTAACCATGAGTCAAATTGACTCACAAGGTACACATAACTGAGCATGCGCAGTTCGCATGATGCACTAGCGCACTGTTGCGCCACCTAAGGTTCTACTGGTTAGTGCCTGTGTATCCCGTGACATTATCAACAACAAAGGTAAGTGAGTCAAAACGACTCATGGTTAGTAATAACAGAATAGAAATATAAGTAAGTGAACATAGGCAAAAAAGAAGATTGCGAGGGCCCAGCAATGGCCCTGGCCGCTCACACTTTTGCTTTCACTGAAACAACAGCTACTGAGACTTCATCTGTCGCATTCGACTCGTCTGATTCAAGTTCCAGCATAATAACTTTTCCAGGGAGTACAGTAGCAAAAACTATACCCAAGCAAAGTATTGATGTTTTAAAAAAACGAAAATTACTGAATTTATACTGTAATGATCAAAAATGATTAAAGTTTCTTTTAATGTTTTACTTTGTTTAAATAAAAAATTTAATATTGAACAAAAATGCCTTTTATTTACGCAATTACACTCGTTTTTGACATGGGTGAGTCGATTTGACTCATGGTTAGTAATAACGTACTAACAATTATGGTTAGTGTTCTAGGGTTAAGTCAGCGGACGGTCATTTCTGCTACTGTTGTTTGGTGGCTTTTAACAAATTAAAGTTTAAAAACATATATATTAGTTTAAATATTTCTTTTTTTTTTACGGGAGGTTTCATGCATTTTTGACACAAAAACTTCCTTGGACGCACAGAAAACAACTCAATAAAGTTTCATTGTAATCCGATGAGTGCTTTAGGAACTTATAGAAGACGAACAAACACACAGACATTTTTGAACCTATATTACATAAAACACTCTGCTAGTTCATAATATAATCCTCTGAAGGCGCGTAAAGCATACAAATTTTATTAAAGATCTAAACATTACAAAATGTTGCTTAAGCATTTGCAGAAAATATACTGTAAGTCCTTTTAAACCATGGTCCCAGCTTGTGGTATCAGAACTTTTAATGTAGTCCTGGTATTCTTGATGAGCCCACCCATCACATCGTGGGGAATTGCATTTCGGAGCACAGACCACTTAAATGCTGAATAATAAGAAATATGGATGGAACACTACAATGTCAATCATGTTTATCTGAAGCCAGATATTCTATAAATACTGCCAATGAAAGTTGTTTTCTTCGTAAATAAACATAGACCCAAGATGACGTAGATTTTATGTATTTTCAATAGACCATCAATACCAACCTCGTCAAAGTTACCCTCACGACAAGTTAGTACAGAAAGTAACGTCTCATGAATGAATTCAGTCAGCAGAACACAGAAGTCACACACACTAATGAGAAACAATCGAAACAAGAGTGAAATCATAGGCATAAATTTGGTCCAAATCCAGAATCAGAGGTCCAATTACCGCATCCATTACCGACCGGTACATCAGTGAATTATGCCGATTTTACAAGCAAAACAAAAACATGTGTAGGTATTTACAATACATCGATAGAACCACAACAACCTTATCCAATTTGTACATTCTTGTCTTGGCACCGAAATATATTTTCTCTCTCTTTCTGTCGGTCGGTTATCCTTTCTCATAGTGCAACTACCAAGTGTACCACAGAGATTTCTCGTTCTGCGATTTCATAATATTCTCGAGAGGATTCAAAAGATGTACCACGCAGCGCTCCTTTTGAAACACTGCGGCAGCCTGAGGCTATCAACACCACGATCTGATAAAGGACTTTGAGAAAGAAATTGCTTAGCCATACACACCACCAACATTCTCATCGTAACCTAACGCACTGCGAATTTCACTTAAGTTACACTTTCAATACACTTTGGCAATATTCCCTTTTTGCCGCATTCATGGCGCTAAAAGTTCAGTGCTCCTTAAAATTATACCCATTTCCGTGTATACCTACCCCCAATTCCAGCGTCAGTATGTTTGATTACCATTCACTTGCGGCTGCATCCACTTCCTGCAGATGCAACCCAAACAATAGGAGTCCTTCAATAGATTCACACTTTTGGGTAACACTTTCGACAAAAGCTTCCACTTTCCACAAAAGAAACTTAAGACAATAATTTGTATTTTTAAAATTTTAGAAATATATTCAAAAATCCACTTTGCAAACACCAACAAATCCAAAACACTGCAGCAACACACCGAATGTTGCGACAGACAGTGGCAACAACATTTTTGGTGTAGAACGTACACGTCCGTAGTCATTCAATGCGCAATTGCGTTCCTCTCGCAAAAAAAAAGCTCATCGATTTGGCATCATATCTTTATTGCTGGAAGAGACTAACCCGAACCCCCCACCGGGCTCACAGGAGCTAGTATAGTATAGTCAAACCATAGTTGGGGTGGGTGGGTGTTTCAGGTGAGGTCATCTCATATCTGTCTGACGTTTAATTAATTGGCCATTGATAGAATCAGCTAACAATATATACACGTTCTAATGCCACAGAAAAACACCATAACAGGCTTGAAAAATAAAAGTCGAGTAGTAAATATGGTCAGATAGTGAAGACCCCTCGCAGGCAATACTATTGGGGAAGAGGCAGGAAAAGCTTTCATCGACAGTTCAGTGTGTGGACTTGGTAAGGGATAGGGGTATGAATGAATTTTCTGGGTTAATGGGATTTGAGTGGCGTGGCGAGAAGTGTGTTGAACCAGATTTACAAAAACATTCCCTTCCGGGTTGAGGCAGGGCCATGGTAAAGTGATTTTGCGAAGTTGTTTTGGTTTTGCGTGTGGCTCGCAGGAAATAATGACAGAAAGTTGTGAGTGTGGTGTCATGTTTGCGCCACCACCAAAGACATGGGAGTGCTGTTTAACGGATTTCGATTTGTTTGGTGAGTATATGTTTCGATTATGACATTTGGGAAGGTTTACTGTTGACTTTTAAATAAGTGAGATTGATTGGGAGATTTTATACACTAGATTGGAGTCAAGTGAACTTTTATTTTCTTCCAGTGACTTGGTAAAATAAATAAAATGATGACGCAGCTTCTAAAAAAAGGGAATTATAATTTTCTACCTACCCTATACAAACAGGTGACTTGAGAAGAATTCTCGTGATGTAGGGTGGGCCAAGAATTATATTTTGAACTTAAATATTTTTTTATTATTTTAATAAGTTTTTATGAAATCTAAAGAGTACTGAAACTTAGTCTTTGTTATTTTTTATGTTGGTAATAATAAAAATTATTAAACTTTGTGTGGCCAACATTTTGTTGTGGCGAATAATTTGTTGGAGCTTTTTTTTAAGTTTGTAGATTTAAGGTCTGTCCTGCAAAAGCTTCTCAATTCAGCCGTTCGGACTCGGCATAAAATTGTAGGTCCCTTCCATTCGTCCCAAAAATAGAAACTCACACAAACGAATGGTTGCGAGAAGATAGGCCTAGGGTGTCTACCCGCCTGGTGTGCCACCTATTTTTTTTTTTTTTTTAGATTTAAGGCCAATATGTAGGTATATGCAACTTAAAGTGCCCTCTAAAGTCTTCAAGAGCCTGGGGACTATTTTCGTAAACATAGCCCCAGATGAAGCGTCTATAGAACGGAGCTGGCCAGTGAGTCAATTTTTATTTTTTTTAGGCCCAGAACATTTTTCGAAGAATTGTCATTGTTTATCACTGCATTTCGGGCTGTATCGGCTAATTGAGAGCACATGCGGGCAGGGGATAGGTGACTTAGCTACGGACTCAAATATTTGAGCATGGCTATTATATTCGTCCCCATTTACCTTACTGGATCTCCATTTGAGTCTTTAAAGACATAAGTCACTAAGAACTTTTCAGCTGAAATACCAAACCGAAACTTGAAGATTCACATCCAAATTTTGTTTGTTGATGAACTGAGGTGGAAATGGGCTTCAGCTAACATAATAAATTTCTCAAAAAAAATCCTCATTTCTCCAGTGTTCGAGCCAAAAATAGCTGATTTGTGGGTGGACTCTGTAGCAAACAGTTATTATTATTTTGGAGAAAAAATAAGGCAAATATGTAGCTTCTTAAAATTCTCCACAAGATCGTAGTTATGCGGGATTAGCTGGGATGAGCACCGGCTATGGTCGATATTGAAAGGGGTTCGTCAACAGTCCCTACGACGCTTAAGCTGAAGTTATCTCGGAAAATTCCGGAAGTACGTCTCTCAGTTTGTATATGATAGATCACAATTCCTTCTTGTCGGATACGGGACACAAAACGCATGTCAGCATTTTTAGACTGGGAAATTTTTATATTTAAAAATATTGAAATTCTAAAAGTGTCTTGATTACTGAAAAGTTTTGACGAGTGTAAGATTCGACAATGAAATCGTTACACTAGCATTCGAAATCGGATGATGTAAACTTCAAGATTATGTGTCGTACCTACTTTTAAACTCCGGCCGCTTATCAGCGACCAGAATTATACTAAACTGGATCGCTGGACCTAGACAAGGGGACCAATCAGCGAGCAAATACAATACTACTGTATTGGAGTTCACAAAGTTTTACCAGAATTTCGCTTGTCGTGTTAAAAGTGTTTACCTGCTCTTGCCTCTGTTGGGTCTGAAGATTTACCAGCACTCGATTTGAAGCCTAGAATTGCATGTGACATTGTTAAGGTATTACTACCTTCCAAGTAGTGATCAACGACGTTACGTATTTTTGCTGGTTTTAAGAGGGAATAAGTCGAATTTTTTCTTCACGGTCGACAGACAAATTGAAACTGCAGTGCGACTCTATATAGGGACTTGTTTTTTATACACCGCACCAGCTCAAATCAATGCCACTTTTGTTTTTGTCGACCAAGTCAATAGAAAATTACCACATAAGCATACATATAGCTTAAAAGTATCGGCTATTGATCGCCCTTGCCGTTTCAAAGAACTCTTTTAGTGACAAGTCTTTAGTTCAACAAGTCAGTCAGTATAGCTGTTCCCCATCGGCACTCGAAGCTACCCCAAAGTAGTGGAAGTCAGAAAAAGTATCACTTCGCAATATTTATGTATAACAAACCTATGGAAGCGAATGCGCTACAATTATATAGTTTTTCACAAGTAGACTTAAAATATATAAATAATTTCTTAACACGTCATTGTATAGAGAGGAAAGTAAAATCAATGTTGACTGTATCATGAATGTTAGTATTCCTTTATTCATTCATTCATTTCACTCTTTAAAGAAATAAATAAAAAAAAGAATATGAAAAATACTGATTACAGAATAATGAATTAGTCTTTATATTTAGCGTCGAAAGCTATTATTTAAATAGACTTACATTATTGATTTAATTCTAACTTTCCACAGTTTATATTGATTGTAAGCGAGGTTTCGGTTTACAGGCCCCTTAGAGAATATTTGAACTGACTTCAAATACCAAGCTTTCTTTATGCTCTTATTTTTCAGACTTCGATTAATAACTTCAACAGGCCTTACATTAGCCTTGTTAAATAAGAATATCTCACCTCTCTGTGCAGCTGGTGAAATTGTTTCCCATTTGCCTTAAAAAAGCTATTACTGAAAATATATCCTGAAAAATGACTAACATCTCGAAATAAGCCTTATAACGAAAATGTGGAAGTTATAGCTTATTAAGCTTAACAAATTGGGCCTTATGCAAGTTAAATTATTGTTAGTCGGGATAATTTTACTATCACCGTGAACGTCAGCTATAACATGGTACTAGTACTAAGATATAGTCCCAAACCAATGTGATACTATTAATATTCTCTTTCTTACTTTTGCTTGTTTAATTCTAACAATTTTTAGATTTTTATGTTTGTTAAATTTTTAACAGTTTGTTGAATGCAACAAGCACTTGTTGTATTGTGTTATAGGCCCCTGGTCGTCGTGGTTAACAAAGAACATCATAAGACACTAGAGATGAATTTTTAAGTCACAACAACTAAATTTCTTTGCGGTACCTACAGCTCAAAACTCCGAAACAGTTGATAGTCGATAGTTTGTCAGAATCGAAGATGCTTGGGGTTATCGAAGCTTCAAAACTTCCATAGCTTCTCACATCCACTTGTTTTCAAAAATTAATTTTACCACGAATCAAAGGAGCTCATTATTTTATTATGCATGCGAATGGCGGGATTATACTCTCCGATGTTTATCAGACTTTCGTTAAATGAAAAGCACCAAATCCAAATTTTAAGGTGTAATTCTCACTTATCAGGGGTTGAACCTGGAACCTCTCCCTTAGTAGTTCAATACACTAATCACTTATAGCCACTCCACCTACAATTGTGTACATTGCTGCCTTGATATTTTGGAGTTATTAAGCTTTTTGAAAAGTGATTACCTCTAGTACATTTTTCGTTCAAAGGATCACTCAGCGAAATGCGAAAATATAATGCTTCAGCAGCTCCGCGGATAGCCTATAGATATAGGTGCTGGTTCTGCACATAAATTGTTCTATGTTCCAGTCCCCTGCGAGTATGTCCCCAGGAAGCGAATTCCAATGTACATTATATACTTGCGCTGTAGCAAAAGAGTTTTAGAAAAAAAAATTGTTCTCGCGCTAGTCCAATTTACTGATAGGGGATCTAGTCGATGGTGATGGTAGTATCTCTTGTAGGGTGGTAATCTGTAGTACTTCTAGTAATAATTTCGTAACGTTCCTCGGACCATCAGCGACTACTCTTCTGTGCACCTGCGGTTTAACATAAATGAATTGCTCGTCTCTCCAGTCTCTATTGCGCTGCTCTGACGGTCTGACCTGTGCTTTAAGGAGAAGGAGATTTTGCATCGGTCATCCAACAAGAAGTAAACAAGGAAAATCTCTCCAGGACCCAGGTCCACACGTTTAGTCTCTTGAGTGCCTTGTATGCGTACCGATTCGTTGTTTCTGAGTTGTGAAGTTGTGATTCTTCGAAACTACTCGCTGTATTTAGACAGGAATACTTTTAGCCTCATAGCTGATTTTTATGACCTCTGTCGCTAGACGTCACTGAGAGTATCTCATATGGAAAGCCATTGAAATTGTCCTTAGCGTAGCCTGTAAGAAAGAAATATTTTCATATGAAATCACATGTAAGGATGTAGAAAGGTCATTCGTATACCTCGTCCCAACGCTTGGTGTTTCTTTGAATAGACTCCAAAATACGATCATGCGGGCTTCGACAACAGATGTTCAGCGTAATATTTCGAATGAGAATTCCCTATCTGGAGAGATAGCAGATGTTTCTCTGAACACAAGTATTTTGTAAGCTTCTTTCTATAACCGAGACTCATCATTGAGGCTGGTAATTTTTGACCAAGAGAAAATGATGTATAGCGGAGAATCACGGTATAGCTAGTTTTCTCAGTGAGGTTTGTTTTACTATAAATACCAATCCTAGTAATGTAAGCTAATTTTTCATTCCTAAGGCTGTGATACATACACACGTCGATTTAGCTTTAGGCGAATTCATATCCGCACCAACAAAAATAACGACCTTTACTTGTAAAAAAATGATTTTTTTTGTCTTCATAAAAATAGATTCATATCCTTTCACACAATAGCTACAGCTACACACTAAAAAATATAACTACACCTAAACTAATGGACATATACCATCTCTGAACACCTTCTCGCATACATCATCCACCTGGTCCCATAGAATCGAACCAAAACGCCTCGCCGTAAAGTCCACAATCAGCGGATCTCCCTTGCATCCTTTACACTTTTCACGGTAATGAAATAACATTCCCTCCTTGAAGTGTACATTCGTCTCGGAAGTGCCCTCCAATGACCGCCACATTTGATGATTGCCCACCTCGATGGCTGTCCTGCCATTAACTATGCACTTACTCCTATCGTGAGGTGGCAGCGACAGAAGAGTTCGCTGCACCTTCACTTGGGTGTAGAGAAATCGATTCCTTGCCCCCGTGGGCATGCTATTTGTATCGTTGGTGCCCTTTTTGAAGAAGAACACATTTCTGAATACAAACGCACTCGTGCGTCCATCCTCGGCCACACGAAGGTAGTCCACCAACGTGTTGTACTTCAGTGGCACAAGAATTTCATCCAAATCGACCACAGCAACGTACCGATAGCCATCGACGAATGTAGCCCGATAGACGCACTCGTTGAATTCGGCCAAAATGCCAGAATATCGAACCTCCGATTCGAAGGCATACCCGTGGAAATTCCATTCATTCACCTGGACCAGCTTGGTACGCTGATAGTAGGCCAGAATCGCATCGATTTCCTCGCTCACATCCAGGCGGTAAAAGTAAAATTTGTCGGCTCCCAGCAGGCGGTAGATCTCGATGAATTCCACCATACGCAACACCTGACTGTAGTGCATCTGGAGCGGTCCAACGCAGACGGCGAGCATTTTAGTAGGCTTCGCCAGGAGGTTTTCCTTCGAATAACTAAACGTAAAACTTGAAGTGTGATCTAGAGGATACAAGGGTCTTACCTGATTGGCACATATGTTGGCACCTCATGACTGAGCGAATTCGCCGTGTAGATTATTGCCACGGACTCGGGCAGGTGGACTATGGCTCCGCCGCGCCTAAACCTCAGCGGACACATGATGGTGTATGCGGAAAACTTCATATCCCAATGCTCGTGCACGGGACGTGCTTCGTATGCTTTCACCTGCTCGATGAAGGTGTCTTCGTATCTGTGAAAAGGAAGCAAAATACCTTTAAGAACCACACCTTATGGTAGTAAATCTTGGTTTTCTATAGAGGATGGGTGGTGTTCTTTTTGGGGTTGTAAAACTCCTATCGAACTGATTTATTGGCACCGTAGGTGGCAGGCCAATGGGATATCCATTTTCATGGGACACGAAATCCATGTCACGATAGAATTCCTTGTGGTGGCGCTACTGTGGTAACAAATTTAAAAGTTCAGGCATTAAGGGAAAAGTTACGCCACGTCGGGCGGCAGTGGGTGTGGAGAAAATATGGGATGCCAGGGAATTGATTCCTAGAACCGACAAGGGCGGAACAATGGGAAATAGTTGGGACAAGTAATAGCTATACAGACAGAAGATATTCCTGAACTTTAAGGATATTCAGTAGCTTATGTTGGGGGAGTTTTCTACAGGAAATAAAATTAGCTGGATGAAAACTTTATCGGATAGTTTTTTTTTTTTTTTTTTGTCTTTTACTTGTATGTGTCCCATTGACATGTAAGTGAAAGAGTATCACATTATAGAATGGCTTCATGGAGAAGGGACACATTCAGTTTGGATCTTAAGACAGGTGAAGGAATAATTTAATTGGGTTGGAAAAAGTCTGACGACTTATTAGGTTCCTTACTTTTGGGAAAAGATTGGAGAGAAATAATTGTCATTAGGAAGGCAGCTTCCACCAACACTGGCCTTAAGCTTGCAAACAAAGATGAGTAAATCAAAAAAAATCTGCAATCTATCGAAGAATATATAGAAGCTGTGTTTTCTGACCCTTATTGAGCTAAGACTTTAAGACTTTAAAAGCTAATTTTCACATAAGAAACCATCATGTTTCGATGTTAACGTGGAATTTCTGAGCATCTTTCTTGGTGTATACAATACCAAAAACCAATCACAGACACTGAAGATACTTAAACCACCTGCACCAATCAAAAGTGGTTTTAAAACGGTGATCAGAAGTCTGACTGTCGATTTATCATTTGAAGCAGACTTAAGGAAGACCTTTTTATGATTGAACTTAGATCGGTTTAGGTTATTGAGTTGGCGATGATGAGAATTCCGTGCCACACTCAAACCCATTGTGAGGATCGATAGATAAAAGATGTTGTTCTTGTAAAAATTTACAAATGGACACACAATTTGCAGGCTCCATCGATAAGTTAGGATTTCTAGAGATAGCTTAGGATGCAATGGGCACCTTTGGAAATACCATCGGCATGGATAACCTCTCAAAATGGACACTATGTATCGCTTTTGTATGGAAGCGATTTTAAAATATAAAATACAAAGTATCATAAGTTGACCAGAAGACTAAATGATTAAGGCATAATAAGTCTTTTTACTTTGGTAAAAGACGATCAAAATCTTTGGCAGCCACATTTCCTCAACCTCTGGAAAAATTCTCTCTAGTCAACAAAATAACTGTTATCATATTATGCTTCTCCAGATGGACACAAAAAATAAGCCCGGCCAAGAGGCATTACGGAGGGATAAAACCAAATTAAACCATTCATTACAGTTTTACTAGCTAACCCATAACCATAGAAGTCGTTATAGGAATAGGGGTCTTTTTCTTCTTAGAGTGTTTCCCACTGACTGATATAATGTTTAAGCCTCAACTGGGAAAAGCGGCACAGAGCCAGCCACTAGCATGATAGAGAAACAAGCCATTTTAGATTATACGAAACAACGTCTTACACTTGATACTGGAACAGTTCTCGAGTATAAAAAAAAATCGGGCTGACCATAAATTGCTCACTAAATTCCCAAATTGACGAAATTTACTGAAACGATTTTGATGGCAATTGCTTCTGTAATAACTACCGCAGTGCTCCCAACAAGATGACACTCAAATTTTTGTCTTCACCAAGCAACTAGTGGCTAAACTATCAGAATGACTTCAAAGCTAAAATAATTGAAAAATGTTACGTATACGACACAGTCAACCATTTTATTGAACTTTGGAACCAAATTATTGGTTGACGTTTTTTTTAAAGCTTCTGACTCGCGATAAGGCGATAAGGCGGCAGACACGTCGACCCGATTAAGATCTATTGTTTTATAGGCCAGAAAGAGAGTTTAAGGTATTAGGTTTTAGACTAGTTTTTTTTATAAATTTTATATTAATACATACTAGCTGCGGATTTTTTTCTCAGTTCTCTTCGGAGTCCAGTTGGACCCTATAAAGAAGGGGTGCACTCAAAAGTGCAATAACGCCCGTGGACGTAATTGCACTTTTCAAAATGCAATAACGCCCACGAGCGTGGGCCATGGGCGTTATTGCACTTGGCGTTATCGCATGCACCCATAAAGAAGATCTTCCTTCTAATTCCACGTAGGGCTAGACAATTGCATATAATGGGTTCGGCTGTTTTGTCTTCTTCAAGACATAGCCGGCACTCCGCTGAGTTGGGTAGATTAATTTTGCTAGAGGCATGCCGAATCAGATCCTATTGTGATTGAATTGCTGGATATCTCTGTCGGTCTATGTTAGACCCAATATGAGATAAATTTCCTATGTTCCCAGGTTTTTATGGCAACATTTTTAGCCGACTTAGGAGTATAGGTATAGCAGAAAAGTTCCGCTCCAGTAAAAATAAATTCTGAGCGTTTTCTTCCCAATTCGTCGATTTTTCATTTCCTTTAAAGCCTTTATAGCCAGGAATGCATCAGACTTTGGTGTTCCTGAAGCGGATACTGAAGGGTGCTAAAATAATGAAATACTGTAGGTGAGGTAAGGGCATTTAGAGCTGCCTGACTGTCAGTGAAAATATGGATATGAACGCTTTTGATGCCAGTATATTTTTTGGATGTGGTTGGCGGGTAGATACGCATGGCTCCAGATAGACCCAGACATCTTAGACGTTGTAGCTTTTTATGGTTATTTGTTTTGGTTTGTTTTAATCCACCATACTATACGGAAGCATATGCTATAGTAGGCCTGATTATCACTGCCTTAAGGGCCGTGCTGTGATTTTGTTTGCCTCATTGCCCGTAATGATGATGACCAAGTCGCCGGCATAAACAATTATGTCGAAGTCTAAATTGCTTAACTTATAAAACAGGTCATAAATGACCAAAGACCACAAGAGGGGAGGGTTCCAGTTTGCGGCCAGCCTTTTATTGCTGATACCGAAATTTGCTTTGAGGAAGCAATTATTTAACCACTTTAAAGCAGTTAAAGTTTTAGCCTCAAATGTAGTTGGTTATCTCCTTTTTAACGCACTATATCTGTCACTAAAGGTGGTAGTGTAGAAAGCTACATATGTATGTAGCACTGACGTACTTTTTACCTCAGCATACCGTAAGTCGCATTAATGCATTGCTAATGGTGTTAGGGTTAAAGAGTTAACAGATAAGCAGACTTGCTGCTTTTAACTGGGCTTCATATTCATATGATCCAACTGATCTAACTAGAGGTATCTCAGGCAAAGGGTTTATGTAAAGAAGCTGAGATTCAATACGATGGTTTAAAATCCGATCACTCTAGAGGTGTCGAAAATGCCTACTATTTTATAGGACATAATTTCTAACCATCAGTAACAAAGTTATGAAATATTCAAAATACTGCGTTTCTCTGCGAAACCCTGTATTTTTAAAACCTCCCCCAATGTGCACTGCATACTCACTTGATATTACAACTAATTTGTCCCTGCAACCGTAAGGGAAGAACAGCAAAAACTCGAATGGATCCATAGAAGATGTGATTCTCATCGACGTCTCGGGGATCTGAAAGTGAAAAAGAAAATAAATTCGTATAGTCCAGCTCCCACAAATATATATGAGTGGGTACACCTACTATAAAGTTCTGTTCTTGGATCAAAGTACGCCGAGTATACCTGCTGTCGGTAGTATGGATCGCCAATGTATTGCCATGTGTTGTTGTAGTTCCATTCCCTTTCCGGTTTCAGAAATGTTAAAGTCTGTTGTATTTTGTTCAGCTCTATCATTCGTTGTTCGTTCTAAAGGAATGGGAAGAATCCAAAGGCGACAAGTATGCATCAATAACCGTTTTGTAGCTACACTCATAAGGAAGTATAATATTGATTTATTTTTTTTTTTTTGACCAAATGTCAGGTAAGCGGCTTTAGTTATTAACATGTCAAGGAACATTCGGATTTTATTCAAGCACATGCCTGACGGAACTTCCCCCTTTTTGTGTGTCATATTATTGTCAAGCAGTTTAGTTTACAAAACTATGAAACTCAAGGTCTTTGTCAGTAGTTTAGGTGGCGTTTTGCTTTGCTCTACATATAAGAGGGCGTTATCGGTAGTATTTCAAGTGGCAATACGGAAATGTATTTTTTTTTAAATTGATTGTGCAACAGTTGGGAAAAAAAGTATTTTTAGAGGAGACCGATAAAGGTATGTGTTTGATTTTTGATGTCAACTTTAAGCTTTTTGAAGCTCAGTGTAGATATATTTTTGATGATAAGTAGGTATACTAGTTCTGTGAGTTCGTAAATAAATTGACAGCACTAAGCATGTAGAAAAGTCAATTGTTTTTTGTTTAGATGTTGAAGCATATCACGATGATAAAGTCAATACTTTAAGTAGATAATAGTACACATTACTATCAAGTTGCAGTTGTCATATAAATTGTCATACTTATCGAGACATTATTAATTTATTAGAATTTTATGGGAAAATGTGTTCGAATTTTTAGCCAATCATTTTTATGTTATTTCAATCATAGGTTTGTGTCGATGTTAAAATAACGAGCAGGGAAAGACAATTTTCCTGTACTTTCAGGACAAAATGTTTGTATTTTTGTTCGGTTTTGGAACTTCATCAAAAAAATTATAGTGAAGTTACAGTAACCGCAAATATTGATTTGGGTACCAATAAAAGTTCAGTTCCATTTAACACTAAGCACGCAATTTGGGGATGAGTTTCCTCGTGTGTGGAGTCAAGTCACCGTTGAGTCCATAACTGGTCTGTAACTATAACCCGAGTTGTCAGCCGGTTTAGTTTTTTTTTTCAGGTGCTCTGTGTGCACTGGGCCTAAACGCCCATCCGTCGTTTGCTGTCAAAAACAAGTAGATATACATAAATCGAAAAATACGATTTTTGTGCACTCCATTTTTAGAGTAATTTACAAGTTGACTTTCTGTTTGTTTTTCAAAAAATCTATTAATCAATTTTCGACCTACTTTTCACCTACTTACAGATTTGAAACTTTGCAAATATTCGTAGGTAAACCTAGTGACAAGACATGATTAATATTGGAAAAAGCTGGGATTTTGAAAAATCTTCTCTCAATGTAGCTGCTCGACATTGAGTTCCTCACGTATTCTGGTATTCGATTAATGCGATCTCTACTGGTCACACCAGCAATACAACGGAGAAATTTAATTTCGGCAGCTTGTATCCGCGATCTTATTCTTTCGGTCATTATCATTACCCAAACCTCATGACCATAGGTAAGAGTTGGACCAAACACCGAATTAAAGATTGACAACTTAGCTTTGACACCAAGTTCAGTCCTCCTAATAACAAAATTTACCAAGCCTGACCAATCCTACAGGAAAACTCGGCATTGCTCCTTCCATTACTCGTGAATAAGACCCAGAGATACTTAAACTTCTCCACCTGTTTCAATGGGACTCCACTAACATGCAGAGTGCATTGAACAGGCGTTCTTGAGACGACCATCACTTCAGATTTGTTCTCAGCTTCAACACAAACGGCAACAAACCGATCGAGTGAGCGGTGAAGTTGAGTCTGAGAGGACCCAAGGATGGCCAAGTCATCAGCGAAGAGCAAAGGACTTATCCTCAGATCTCACAATTCGAAAAGTTGTTTGCCAAGACTGCGCTGTAACATCCAGTTCATATAAGTAATGAGAGGAGACAAGACGCACCCCTGGCGAAGTCCAACGCCCACGGTGAAAGGTATTGATTTAACGCCGTTTACCCGAACACCGCTTTTACAGTTTGTGTAGAGAGATTGAATTGCTCTCAAGAGAGAACCGTTAATTCCATACTCCTGTAATACACTCCAGAGTTTACCTCGTGGGACTCGGTCGTATGCTTTCTCCAAATCTACGAAGCATGCGTAAACAGGTGTAGCATACTCCCAAGCCTTCTCAAGTACCATTCTGAGAGTGAATAACTGGTCGGTTGTGCTTCTGCCGGGACGAAAACCGCACTGCTCATCTCCTAATCGTGACTAGACCACTCGACTCAGAAATCTTTTTAAATAAAAAAAAAATACTGGAATGGTTTTTAGGCAAACTTCGCTGAGAATATTGAACTAATACTCAGCCTTCTGCTCCACCCAGAAGCTGCGTTACATCAAATTAAAATCCAATTTTATTTGACCAAAAATTTAAATTTCAATAACGATTGTATTAAATTGACTCTTGGCTTAGGGTTTGTAGGTGGAGCCATCTTGGCGCATATGAGAGAAGACAGAGAACAAAAAGAATATGTGTGTGAAATGGAACTACATATAAGTTATGGTAACAGAATATCTACCAATGGTAACCCTGTTCTACATTGACAACAGCGGAAATAACAACAACCCAATGGCAGAACAGGAAGTGGTTTTGCTGGAATGTTCGGTCGTATGTTCTGGTGGCGTTGGCGTCATTTAAAAAAAAAAACTTACTCGCCATGAGTTGCAGTTGACACCAGACCGGACAAGTGATCGTTTGTTTGAAGACTTCCTCGTCGAGGATAAAATTAAATTTTGTCATAATTGTGAATAACGTCATATTTTTATTAATTAAAATAAAAACAATAATTCGAGTAATTATTACTTATATCTTGAAATTATATTTGATGTCCTTATCTAATGCATATACCAATATTCCAAATTTAGAAAATGCATTCGCCAAACTAAGAGCCACAGGCCAATTTGGGCTTATTTCAATTTTTAAAGCGAAAGAATGGCAAATTTGAATTTTGGTCTTACTTCGTTGCACTTTATTTCACGTCAACTGGCTAATCAGTTGCAAAAGTCAGACTATCTATTATGTTGAAACTAAACTTATCAGTCGCACTTTCTGGGAACTTGATAGCAAGAGTGTCTGCACACTTGCACTTTAGGTCCCGTCCGGAGGCGATTAGAAAATCGTACTTATACAGGTATGCGTTTACTTGTGGTTTTGTATCGCATTTAGCTGCTACAATTGCAATACACATAGTTTTTAATATGAATACACATGCACAGCAAATGCACATTTATTTGAGTTAATAAAGGCAGAGATTAAAAAAAAAAGATAGCAATATTTTATTGACGTTATAGTTACAGAAAAATTAATTCAGTTATAGGTATATTGTGAATTTGTTCCTTTTGAATTGACTACGTCTCGTACGCAGAAAAATGAGTTTCACTTGGGAAGGTAGCTCTAGGGCATGTTGCCTCAACTAATAACTTATAAATTGGAAAAATGTTGGCGTTTTTATTTTTTTCGCTGACGGTTTTTTTTTATTGAAGCGAAGAAAATTTTAGCCATACTCTTTAGCTACTCCATCGTTTCTTAGTCGTCGATTAACTTGCAACTTTAAATGGGTTTTGTACAGAGAAGACTTCGAAACTAGGGGTGGGATTCGGTATAAAAAAAAATGTTTCGGTTTTTTAAAAAACCAAAGAAACCAAGTTTTTTGAGAGTGAAAATTTGCTTTATGTTCGGTACTGCTTTCATTTTTTTTCTTCCTCTTTGAAAATGCTTAAGGGTAGAGACTAGTAGGCTTTGCAAAATAAATTAGTTTATTTTCAAAAACAAAAAAAAAAAAAAAAAAATAGGAAAAAAATTAAACAAAAAGAAAATCATCAATACAAATCAATTTAATAAATACTAAATAGTTAATAATATTTGCCAGCCCCTTTAGTACATTGAAGTTAGTCACAAAATTGGACGAATTAGAGAAGAGCCAAGTTGGCAGAACAGTGCAAAGTTCGAATTGTTGGTGAACGATCAAGATGTAACCATTAGAAAATTACAGATTCAAGAAGAGTACATTTTTATCAAATATCTGTACGATTTATTTGTTTATTAATTTAGTTATTTATTTATTTAATTTATTTATTTATTTATTTATTCATTAAAGTATTTATTTATTAATTTTTTATTTATTTATTTATTTATTTACTTTTTATTTTATTTATTAACATTTTTTTGTTTTTTTTTTTATTTTATTATTTATTTATTTACTTTTTAATTATTATAATTTTTTTTTTCTTCTTTTTTTTAAATTGAGGTTTTTGGTCGTTGTTTTCCTCAAAAGCATTTCTCCGATTTTGTTGTATATATGTTCTATTTAAAATTATTTGTAAACATTTTCCAGTAGAAAGACATATATTTGTCATATCTCTGTATTAAATTTTGTAAATTGTGCTATAACAGATTGTAAATTCTAAACGAAATAAATTATCTTATCTTAAATATCTGTACGAAGCTACTGAAAAGGTAATTTAGTTAGACATGTTTATTTTAAGTTTAGAAACTTAACCGAAAATGTGTAACATCGTCACATCGGTTCGCGAACGCATCGGCTTCTAGAGTATTTCGCCAACACAATGGGAATCAGATCCACGACAATTGGGTTACACCTGGGTGCCACCAGGTATAATAACATCGTCAAAGGACCAGCGTTACTTTGATAAGATCCCTCAGGAGAAAGTTCCAAAACTCAGTTCAAACGGTAATATGTAAGAACCTTGAATATTTACGTCTCTGTAATTATTCAATCAGCTTATTTACGGGTTTAGTTTGTCCATTTGTATTGGCGCTATTCTACGATACCCGAAGGCCGAGAGCTTAGCTTCAATGAGGGCCGAGGCCTGTGCTATTGTCTCTAATACATACATACATACATACATCTTTGAAAATGCTTAAGAAGCAGCTAATTTGAAGTTGTATACTTTTATTGTAATTTTCAAAGTTCAATAAACGTTCCTTTCATTTTCGAAGCTACATGAAGCAAAACGTGGGTAAACGATTGAACGTTTTCATCTTTTAGAAAATGTCACTATCATGTGCGTTAATTGCCATCTTTCTAAGTAAGTATTATACATAGGTAGATAATGTTTTAAAGAAAGTAACCGTCGAGTACAAGTTGAAGTAATAAGTACGGCGAGGTTTTTTTAACCCCCATGTATGATAAAAGGCTTCTTCTCACAACCTACAACTATTATACCTTATACCAAATCCGACCGACTGAAGCTGATGACTGCTAAGTTTTCTCAAAATTATTATGCACTTGGATATATTTGTCAGATGTTCGCAAAAATTGGAAAAAATCCGCTCACGAGAGTATTAAAAGAAAACTCATTGGTAACCACAATTTATTTTGAGTTTAATTTTTGTTGAATTCGCTCACATTCATTTCAAGTGATGTCTGCCCACAATTAATATTATTTTGTAACGAGGACTAGGGTTAACATTTTTTTCGAATCTGAGACCCCCCACTCAATAGTCCGGTGACTAAAAATTGACAAAAAAAATGTGCTGTTCCGCAGTGATTCATCCAAACGAGCAATTTGTATGCGACCCAGTCCTGCACATTTTTTTTAAGTCACAGTTCAACGCGACTGTTGTAATGCTGTGTAAATTGATTACTATACTACTAACCATAGTATTTTTTATATTCTACTGCTATAGTCTCAACTCTCAAAAAGCGAAAAAGACAGATGAAAGCTTCATGAAAAAAAAAATAATTTTGAATTTTTACAAACGACAACGCACATCTTAAAACACCCTCCACAAGAAATACGTCTTACAAATACTACATTGAACATTATAATGGTCATTTCATTAGCTTACTAAAAATGAGGAAAGTTACACAAAACATAATTGGTAGAGTACTTAAAAAAACGTCCTTTTGATTATGGTCCAAGTCACGCCAACACTATTTATATTTTCTTAACCACTACCCCTTTCTGTCCCACATCCACCGCACCGGGGGGATGGATATTCATCAAGTAATTTTCAATGTTTCCTTTTCAACATCAATAATCAACATTGGATATTAAATGAGAATTGTTTACATCAACTTGATGGGGAGATTATTTATTTCTCAATATACCGATACTAGATACACAAAAAAAAATATTTCCACTTTGTTTATAGTCTGTCCCGTCAACAATTTGCACACTTTCTTGCGCTGCACTTTGCACCTTCTTACTTACGGCTGAATCCTGGACGGAGATGTAGATCAAAATGATAATAACACCAGCAACGATTCCGGATAAAAGAAAATAAATAAATTGAAAACGACTTTCGTAGTTCATTGTTAAAATTGTAATAAGGGACGAAGACGCACGCAGGAAATTGGACACCGCCACCAAAACTGTGACCACACCGAAGAAGACGAATTTGAAGTGCACTCGCGTATAAAATAAGAGCTACCGCGCGGCGGGCGAGTACTTACAGAACAAAACTGTGGAGGAACAAAACACATGCACATATAGACGTACTCGTACATATATCGATTGGCCTTATTATCGACAGCGTATACAATACAACAGCTCGTTTACATGCAAAGGCACACACTAGAGAGGCGCTTAGAAGAGCAAGACTTTCTTGGTTCTCGTCCAGCCAGTGCTGGTGGTCACATATAATTACAATATCGACGTATCGGACAGGACAAAACGACTCAACGCACGATAATAATTGCCATCGTCCTTGGTCCGTGTATGGGGGCGGGCGGTAGGTAGGGTGGCACAATTGTTTCGATTCTCATAGAAACAACGACGAACAGTATAAGTAAATAATCGTCCACTAAGGAGAAATGTACCTTACGTCCTAGTTCAATATACCAATTGGAAATGAATAATTATTATCCTCGTTTGAACGAAGGAGCCTCCCAAGGAGCACTTTGTTATGGCACCACAACGATGACGACGACACCGATTCGAAAACAATTCGTTTGTGAAAATGAAATGAAATTCACGCTATGGCATCATCTCCTCGCTCTCCTTCCAATGCTGATACCGAGTTTGATATAAAAACGAATTTTTGATATAAAAATATATTATATACGACGAGGTGTACATTTTATTGGTACAAATTGCTATTTTTGTAACAAACTGCAAATTGAGCAGTGAGCGGCGCGATTTGGAGCCGCATTCTATCCGAAAACACAAGATGTAGGTACACAACAAAGTGTCGCCGTCGCCACTCACTCGCGTTGCTAACTAAAAGTGAAGCTGAAGACTGAAGAGTTCATCATCTTGTGCGCGCATTGGGGCTGCCTCTTGGCTCTGATCAGCTGGAGTCTGACGCCACGCGGTGAGATATATAAAAATACATTTAATATCTACTAAAAGTTTTGTTTTATTTTTAATTTTTTTTTTTTATTTAGTGGGTTTGTGGAAGTTTGGAAAACATTCCAACAAAACAAATGGCATGAATGGGGTTGGGGGAAAAAAAAACAACACGAAACACAAGTGGGGCATGAAATACTGATCTGAATATCCGGTCAATTATAAATGTTCTAGTACCGCCATGCCATTCCAAAGACTGACGAAACTTACTTTTGAGAAATTTAATTTAAATTTTTTTTGCAGAGTTTTCCATTACTTTTGACAGATCATTGTCATCAGAAGTTGTCGAAGGGTTAAGAACAATAAGCGGTCAGAGTTGGAACTAGAACAATTTCTTGTCATCATGCCCTCAAGTCGGATGGAGTAATGGCTGGCGTTATGCTTCTAAGACTGTTCACATTTTAAGGCGTTATGCTTCCAAGAATGTTGACCTTAAAGGTAATTTTTAGTAAGAAACTAATTGACTGTGTACCACAAACAACATAGAACTAGACCGCCAACTTCCGTGCACCTACCCGAAAATGTGAAATGTGAAAATCAATGGCGGCAATGATTGTTCCATGATATACCACGGTCCTAGGATTATTCAAGTATGCGTACGTTAATGGCGCTAATTTGATTTTGTAAGGCACCAATACATGAAAAATCCTGGGCCCGCAGGCAGCTTGTAGGCAAAGTCCGTTTTGTGGGAGGAGTCAACGGTCTATTCTATATGTGGTTTGTGCTGTGTACCTTAAGCATTTGGTTCGAAGGTGGCGATGTTATAATTTGGCCTCCACAGATCAGCGCGTGGATCTTCAATGTATCTCGGACATGCAGGGCACTCCAGCGAGTCGTCACTCTTAAACCGACGAATGTATGGGCGATAGCCTCCGTGAATCGTCAGAAATTGCGCCGTCTGGTAACTAACTTATACAAGTTTCCTGCTTAGGTACTCATGGTTGGATCTTCAGAATAAGTTTTTTTGTCCATCTGCCCCTCTCTGAAGTATCCCATCGCTGTTGCCACTTTGCGATCGAAATAGCTTTCGTGTGCCTTTTGGTTTCCTCTGCGTCATTGTGTTGGCCCCTTGAATTCGTAGGGATCATAAATGCGATAATGTACTCTACCTCGTTTGAAATTTTTTACAATAAGAGTGCAGTCAATCTATATAGATAGCGAAGAGAATTCCGACGAGGATACCCGACATTTATACTCGGGTTGGGTATACGTTTGCCAGCAATCCATAAGCTCGTTTACAAAAAGCCTTAGGTATTACGAAAGCCTGGGGTCAGATCACGTAAAATAAAAACGATTGAACGATATCGTTTTCATGAATGCTGTCTCTATCACATCTGTGGCAATAAACAGAGACTGTTATTGTCGAGACGATGTCGTTCGATCGTTTTCATTTACGTGATCTGCCCCCTGTATTTTAAAAGCCCCTAAATTAAATATACCTGTAAAAAATCAGGTAAAACAAAGGACCGTAATTGTATGGGGCACTCTGCCTGTGGTCACTGTAGAATTTGGTATGAGTGCGAGGTTGAGTATATTGACTTATTGGGGTCTACACTCACTTCGAGTCTACAACCGTTAGTGCACAGAAGACAAGTCGCAGTTCTATGCTTGTTCCATGGTAGATGTTCCGAGGAACTCAAAGACATTATACCTCGAAATGCAACTTTTGGGCGCCCCACAAGACAGGCTGCTAATGCTCATGATCATGACCATACAGTACACTTGACAACCGCGAGGACATCAATTTTCACAAAACTCCTTCTGTTACAGGACAAGTAAACTTTGGAACTCGCTTCCTGATGGGGAAGACTACAGTTTGCAAGCATTTAGGTGCAGAACTAACATACATCTGCAAGCATCTCGAGGCGCTGGCGCTGTTGAAGCGTTATAGGTTCATCTTTCCCCGGAGAAGTATTTAAAAAAAAAAGAGAGATTATGCAAAGCGACTTTTCGCCAAAAACATTTAACATTTTTTCATTGTTTACACAAATTTCCCCTCAAAAATGAAAAAGCCGGTAAAAAATACAGACTTTTTGAAAATTTTCATTTACGGGCTTCTGTACTACAGGCTAAAATTTTGCGGTCAAACGTATCGTTCTGCATTTCCTCAGAAGCAGTGGACAAACCTCAATCACCTAGGAATAAGATAAAGAACTATCTGGTGTACCTCTCTCCGATCTTTAAAAGTTTGAGAGATCATCAGGCTGGCTGAAAGGAACCCACAAGTGTAGGAAGAATAAATTCCAGCCGAAGTTCACTCTGAATCAAAACCGTAATGCGCATCACAATGGCTCTACATATAACTCAGCGTGATAAAGGAGAAGCCTCTTCTTCATCAACCCGTCTGCATTTGCCCTAAACCGGACATTCATTCCGCCTGACACGATTGGCATGACTTGAAGGTCACGACCAAATGACTTATTTTAATAACTGTGCGCGATCGACTTAGCTTTTCCCAATGCAGTTGGTACTGAATGACTGACATTTTTTGTCACAGGACGCAGCAACTTCAAATGCGTGACACTGGACGATTCTCTATACAGTGTCATGCATGTCGCTATTGAAAAAATTAAGGGTACCTGCGACCAAATTTCGTGTAAATATGCTGCACGTCAGTAGAGTAGTGCCTCTAAGTACAATGATGTCAATCGTGCTAGCTCTGTCACTGTATAACGTTGTGTAATCGTTTGTCATGCAACGGTCACTCGCTTTTATCATTCAGTTCTGTCACAGCATGACAAAGCGAGAAAGTCATGGATTTTGGGACGCAATGACACGCCCACTACCGCACGATTGACACTAGGTGATGGTGTGTCAATCGGCGTTCACACACTCGAGAATGATAAGTATATGACGACATGATGAAGTGATGAGTCAATTTCAATAGATCAACAGTTCGAATTTAACATAAAAGTGTAGGTAGGTACTTTACATTCGCAAAAATTAAAAAAATATATCACAAGAAAGAATGATTGCTAGAATCTAGTTCCAATTCGGATCTGTAGCAAACCCACTAACCGCTATCGACTTCAATAAATGTCCACTTGACACTTAAATGATTGTTTGGTCAATGTTTATAAATTAATAAGGCATCATGTGAAATAATAAATATAGGTAATAAAAATGTCAATTTACCATAAAAATGATGATCCAGTTAACTGTTGCCAAAGAAACGATAAACAGTAAAACAACAAATTTCAAATGCACTCGCCTAACTAGATGCGCCATCACTGCACCGTCCGATAACAGACGCGACGCTACGACTACCGCGACGTTTCGAACAATTGAACTGTAACTGGGAATTGATTTTTTTAATGTTGCCTTTGAACACCTCACGCTTTTGCAACAATTCTGAAGATAACAGTTCAATATATAGATTTATCAATAAGAGGCAGATAACAATTTCCCAGTTGCCAATCGAACGGTGGTTTCCTTTACAATACGCACGGGAGATTGGGGTATGTCATAATTTATTGTTTCCTATTTTTTTTTATAAATTAAGTTTCTGTTGATATAAAGGAGCTAGGTACTTAGTTGAGTTGAAAAATATCTCATTGTATAGTGGTACGAAAAGGGATCACCTAAATCGACAACCGTACTCCAGAGAATGGAAACGATTTGGAATATTTTTTTGCGAATTTTTTAAAAGACTTTAAATCATTCAATACTGATCAAGGGACACAATTCCAAGTCGGATCTATTCTCTAGTATTATTGGCAATTATTTATATTCTGAAAAGTTTTGAAAGACCGATTTACCCCCTACTCCCTGTTTTCATATTAACGCTAGAAATTTTAAATTTTACTAAGAGTCCCCTTCCGTGGCGTAGATATTATCACTTTGTGCTACACCTACATTATTCAGCAAATGCTGAATCTACAAAATGTATCTGTATCTATTGAAATGAACATTGTTCAGTCGTTATTGTGATTGGATGTTAAGAGTTGCTTTCACCTTGATTACTATAGTGGTTAGACAAACGACAACAATTTCATCCGTAATCAATAAAAAAAATTGTGCTTATATTTTTAGTAGGATAAGTACTTATCTTTATTGCGCTGATGGTCATTTTAATGGTTATCAATTTATCATTAATGTAGGTACTGATAGTATTATCGGAATAATTGTAAACGAGTGCTTGCAGCAAATGCACATTGTAAGTCGATAAAGACGGGTTATTGCATTGCAAAATTGATTCTTAGAAAATGCGAACGTTTGGTACGTTTTCTTTAGTTACAAAATTATATCTAATGCCACTTTCTAGAGTCAGTCACTTTTCAAACAGATTCATCATTTTCTTTGTAAAGGGTGGGGCAAATACAAGCTTCTTTTTAGAAATGCAATAAAATGAACAAAATTATTATTTTTTTTTTATGTATCATGGATTTATTAGTAAGAGCAAACACTCCCATTAATTATGGAACACAACGTGTCGTTCAAGTGGCTGCCTCGGCTGGCGTCGCAGTGTCACTCCAACTCCAATTTTCCAAGACCTTGCTGATGGTTTCGGGCTGTAGCTCACGGATTGCTTGAATAATATTGGCCTTAAGTGCTTGAATCGTTTCCGGATTGTTGGCATAACATCGGACCTTTACGGTTTCTCACAAAAAAAGTCCAAAGGGGTCAAATCGCAGCTCCGAGGCGGCCAATTGACATCGACAAGACGGGTGATAACACGATTTGGGAATTTGGTGCGCAAAGATCGATTGTGGCATGGGCTGTGTGACATGGCACGCCATCCTGTATGAACCATAGGTCGTCGAAATCCATTTCTTCAATTTCAGTAAAAAAAAAAGTCGGTTTACATGGCTCTGAAACGCGCACCGTTGACCGAAACGTTGTTCCCAGCCTCATTTTCAAAGAAAAATCGTCAAATGATGCCATCACTCCACAATCTGCACCAAACTGTCACACTCTCGGCTACAGCAGCCGTACGACGGGGACCATGACTCAGACCATGTGTGTTGTCCATTAGCATACCAGTCTCACGAACTTTTTGCACAAACTTGCGTACAGCAGGTGCGGTAAGTGCTTCATTTCGGCCAAAACTTATTTTTCAAAAACGCACTGTTTGGGCTACACAGCACTCACTTTGGAAATAAGTTTTTAATATTTCTGAACGTTGTTCAAGTGTAAAGCGACTCATTTCGTTCCGCGGAGGTGTGATACTGACTTTCTGTCAAGATTTCAAGCGGGAAACAGCTGTCAGTGTCAAAATCCCCTATGATTTAAAAAGAAACCTCTAGATGGCCCACCCTGTAGGTCTGAAATAATTTGCAAAAATTTCATACTTAGCTTTATTTTTTTCCTATAGGTACTACTGGATGTTCCCATGATTGATTTTCAATCTGCGTGTTTACGTGCGAAATAAACTCCGAATCCTGTCCTGTAAACCCTACGTTACCACCAGTCAAGGTATTCCTTCAACTGTGCACCTGTTCCATTTTCTAAGATGTTTTATTACGCTTGTCATTCAACATCCATGATCAGATAGATTCCTTGGCCTGATATGAATAACCATATCTTCATGTCTATGATAGCGTTGTTGAAGTGTGTCACACACAATCGCCTAGCGTGTTAGATACCTCGTTCGCGATAGCTTAAAATAGTTTGGGAATATTATTGGCTATTATATAAGTATTGTTTTTTGTTGTTGTATTAATTAAGAATTTTATCAGTAATGACACTTTAAAAGCAGAAAAAGAAAAAGAAAAATACACTTTGCTTGAAACCGCAAGTAAGCGTGCCAAAGAACGGCCGGCGTAGCCTAAAGCCTTTTCGGGGTCTTGAGAAATATTTCAAAAAATAGTTAGCCTATGAAGTTACCTAATTAGATAATGAAACTTTATTGAAATCGATAAGTATGTAGTTAAAAAAGGATGCTCAGTCTAGATAACACATATTTAAAAACATTTACCACACGCGATAGTTCATCCCATTTTCTGTAGCTTTTCCGTTTCATTGGAGTTCGAAACTACTGCCCAAAGATGCATGAGAAGTTTTAGATACACATTTCGTTTCCTCGGATTTCGTTTCATCATAGTTCAGATTTATACTGCAAAACGAGCCATAAGAATGTTCACTTCAAACTGTTGATCATCGAATTTGGTTTCATCGGAATTCAAAATGACTGAATAATTAGAAATAAGACGTTTTACTGCAACCTTTTGCTTTTCGTTTCATCAGAGTAGCTCAGAATTACTATCCGATGAGCCATAAGAAGTTTTATTTAAACCCGATGCTTTTCGTTTCATCATAGTATGGAATTACTGCCCAAAATGACTTGTCGCTTTTTCGTTTCATCGTAGCTCGGAATTGCTATCCGATGAGTCTTCAGAAATTTCATCACGTTAACCGCGAACAGATAAAGAACGCCCTATGGTTTTATTATTATACTAGCGGGCCCGGCAAACGTTGTTTTGCCTGCTCGTACATTTTCATTGTTCGTCAATTGTTCTGGGGCCGTTTCATTATTTGAAATTTTATTTATGATTTTTTTTTGTTGAGTGTATATTATTTGAAATTTTATTCATGAGCTTATTCTTGCTTTTTACATTTTTTTTATTGTTGAGTATTTGAAATTTTGTGGAATCGGATCGCAGCGCCACCTACCGGGTCCAATTGTAAATTTAAACCATCCTTAAACCCATTCAAACACACCCACAAAATTTCATTAAAATCAATCCAGCCGTTTAGGAGGAGTTCGGTTACAAACACGTACAGAAGAATTATATATATAAAGATGTTATGTATACTTATGTAATTCGAAAAACTGTCTAAGTCTGAAATAGGTCAAAATCGATATTTACTAAGTTCTAGGAAATATCAATAAAATATCGACCAGAAAAATATGGCGGCCAAAAATTCGACCGCATTCCAGGAAAAGGTTAAATAATTATTTTTTAAATGCATGTGTGGTACGTGAAGTAACTTCTGATTTAAAATGTTTAGCATCCTATAATGAACAACGCAAATTCATGGAACCGCAATTACTATAAAAAATTTAAATCAAGCGAACTAAATTCAATACAATTTTATATGAATTGACTAAAACATCTATTCGAATTGTTGTTTGTTATATTTTCAAATATTTTTTTTAACTTTCTCGTATACGTAATGTGTACTAAGATATCTGCTGTTTTCGTACAAAATTTCGAACTCGAGATTTTAATCAAATTTGATATTACGATCATAGGGGAGCTAAAAAAAGTGGGTCTCGCAATTCCGTCCATCCGTATGTCTGTCTGTTCCATAGGCATGCAGCCTAAACGCTTGGAAAGATTTGTTTCAAACTTTGCATTTAAAGTTTGCGGGCTCACTGCTAGGAGAGGCATTTTTTTTTATGTTACCACTAAAAATATTAACACTACTTCCCGTATAAACATTTAAAAAAAATTTAAGCAATTTAGGCCTACTGTCCACGTAGCTGCGCTTCATACGCACGCTTTCGTCATTTTTGCAGCTTCTTTACAGATGGCATAGGTATAAACAAACGAAGCTCTGTCCACTGAGCGGCAAAGTCGCATGTTCGTAGCAGGGATGATAATGCTGAACCCAAAAAAAGTAGCAAATTGCCCGAAAAAACGAAGTAGATTTACAAAAAACGAAGCAGACATTTGGCGAAATGCTCAAAATGATAAAGTTAGGTCTTCAATGGGATAATGGGATCTATAGATGGATGTGTAGTGTGACAGAAAGCACATAAATGATATTCTACAGTGCATTACATCCTCGGTTCTTAAACTGTGTTCCGCGGAACCCTGGGTTAAGGGTTCCGCGACTTTCTTGAATTAAGAATAGTAAACCACAAAAATAATTTTTGTAAGGTATGCAATTGCAAACATTTTTGGGCAAACAAATGTTTGAAGCTTATATTAATTTTTATTGAAGTGTGAGCTACCCATAATTAAAAAAAAGCAAACAAAAATGGTACAGCAACATCCACTTTCCCAAAATAATTATGAGCAACAATCCATGATGTATGCATTCGTGTGAGTATAGTTCGCGCATGGCTTTTATGAGGTACTACACACTATCTTACAAAGAATGAAAATAAGTCAGAATGTAACCCAGCCTACGACGGCCATATTATTTACTTCGGGTATAAGTCAGGTTTAAGTAGTTAATTTTACACCCGATCATTAATCAGATTTTTTTAAACCCGATAATTTAAAGCAAATTAGTCAATAATATGAAATTTTGTTTTAACCCGGGTTAATTTACTTAAATTAAATTATTTACATCGGATTAAACGCCGACAAGGTTAAAAAACGGGCTTATCATCGGGTTTATCGACTGAATATTATGGATTTGGATTTCATTTTTGGGTTAAACTCACTTAAACCATCAGGGTGTGAACTTTAATCCGGATTAAAGTGAGTGAATAAAATGGCCGTTATAGATGTACATAGTTCTTCTTTATCAAAAAATGTATTTTGATTCTGTATCATTGAACGAATGTTGGGTTGGTATGCTATTAAGAGTGAATACCCTGAACTTGCCAAACAGGCTATCACCCCTATCGTGGAATCCTTCGGAATTAAGTTTCACTTCAACTATAGGTACGATCCCTTTCACCTTCTACTGCTATCGTGGAATCCGCCGGAAACCTTTCCTTATCGACACGTTTTTGGAAAGGTAGTTTCACTGTCAAACGGCGGTCTTTCATTTGTCAATACAAATGTGTAGCTGCATTTGTCGGAGGCATTTGAAAAGTTTGTTTTAAAAGTGATTTAAATAAAAAATAAAGTTTTCCATATAATAATGGATACGATAGCCCTATTTTTGGAAGCATAAGAGGAAGAACGAAATGAGCGGAGATCTCAGAGAAGAATACGAGACAGGTTAAGAGGAGCAGTGCATGATTTCATGGAAATCCCAGATGAAATGTGTTTTTAGAACCATTACTTATTGATTTTAATAAAGTTCAATATTGCACAGATCTATTACAAATATTCGGCTTAATAAAGCAGTTTTTTTATATGTACATTTTCTTTTACAATTCTCGCGACGACGTGCAGCAAGCAAGAAAACCTATAAAATCAGCAATGCTTTTGATGCGGGCGAGAACTGTCATTTTGTTCGGGAAAAATTCGATTTGAACGTTTTCAACGATACAGTGAAACTCATTCACATTACCCACACGGGGAACTGTTCACTTTGCGGATTTGACGATACCAAAATATTTTTTTCCGTGAACAATTCCCCTGGCGGATTCCACGATAGGGGTGTATATTAAATTTGCTCCCTTTTGTCACAACGCATCCCTGTGAAGCAGGCTTTTCAGCGAGTCGAAAATCTCTTATGTAAAAATCTCTAAAAAAAATCTCGAATTTAAAAAATCTCAAAAAAAAAAATCTAGAAAGCATAATCTCGAATAACAAAAATCTCGAATAAAAAAATCTTGATACGTATGTGGGGGCATGCTGCCCCCTGCAACCCCCCGATTGGGTTTACTGTTTGGATATGGGGTGGGTGCAAAAAAATGTCGAATTTACTTTTTATTTTCGAGATTTTTTTCGAGATAGTCTTTCGAGATTTTTGTACTTTCTAGATTTTGACCCATTCATTCGAGATTTTTGCATTCGAGATTTATCAAATTCATTTTAGAGCTTTTGACTATTCTAGATTTTAGTCGTTCTAGTTATCGTCATGATACCCTTTTCAGCGTATACTTATGCAAAGACTAAATACAGAACGGGGTTCGACGCTGTCCCAGATATGCGAATACAGCTTTCGGAGATAGAAGTCAATTTAAAAAAATACATAAATCAAACAATGAAACAGTTTCATTCTTCACACTATCCTTGAAAAAATATCATATAAAAATTGATTTTGAAATGTGTTATTTTTCATTTTTTTTAGTTGGGGTTCCGAAATATATTTGGGCCTTGTTTAGGGTTCCACAGCTTAATAAGTTTGAGAACCGCTGCATTACATGACACATTTTTTTCGTGATATTTATATTTAGTTGATTTTTACGTCGTTGTTGATGTATTTGGAGTCAAATTGATCAATATAGTATAATGATATTTTGAACCATAAATAAACGAAGTAGAAATAAGTTTCTACGTAGCAGATGAACAATAATTCAAAAATGAAGTAGATCTACTACATATGAAGTAAATTATCATCTCTGGTTCGTAGTCGCAAATGCAACCTTGCCGCGCAGTGGACAGATCTTCATTTGTATATATGCCACATGCAAATGGCGAAAGTTTGCGGCAGCTACGTGGACAGGAGGTCTTAGATTTTTCCGAAAACGGCTTTAACGATTTGAATAAGAATTGATACTTGAGTTAATGCAGGCATGCTTAATATGACTGAATACCCAGTTTTTTTTTTGCTAAAAAGTCCAATAACGGTACTTATGAAAATTTACTATTCTCGAAAACGGTATATACCTACGATTTTAATAAAAACTTTAACAATCGGCATTCCTAGCTTAATATAGTAAACCCAATTTTTCTCTGAAATGATATCCACCCAAAACGCAATATTCGATTTGGATAAAAATGTAACTGGTAGGTAATGATTATATTCTGAACAATAACTTGTACTCAGTTTTCATCTAAACAGTTGAAGAATAGTGCTTTTCGAACCCAAAATTGTAATATTCCGTTCTAACTATTTTGATCGAAATAAACATTTAAGACAACATAAGCATTCTAAACAAGACCACATACTTAGTTTTTCTCTAGAAATGTAAATAAAGCCGTCTTATAACTTCTCAAAAATCACTACCCAAATCCCGATCTGCATTCACACAGAGGGTGTTCTTTAAAAAAAAAAAGCCCAAAACATCAGTGGTATAATACAAATCCAATAGCAACCACCAAAAATTTGAAATGACTCTGACATTCAGCGAGATTCACAATAAAAGAGAAAGTTTCGTGCGACCCAGTCGTGGACTTTATTTTTATAAGCCTATAAATATGCAACGCCACCACCATTATTTTGTGTCAATCTATTCAAAGTGTAGCCTATTAATATGCAATCCATTAATTTATTTCCTTTCATTTTCTTATAGAAGTACAGTCAAAATCGGTTATAACGACCTTCAAGGGACTGGCGAATTTGGTCGTTATAAGCGATAGGTCGCTGTAACCGATATCAAGGTACAGGATGTAAATTAATCTGTTTTCAAGTAGAGATCCTTTTTTTCATATTTCTTATACATACATACGAGCATATATGCGAACAGAATAAAATTAAAATTCTACGACCACTCGTCATACAGAAAAATGTCCACAAAGTAATTTTCCAACCTACTGTTGAACAAACGCAAAAAAAAAGAATAACATGTCAACAAACGGTAAGCTCTGTAACATATGTATCCGAAATTCTATGTAAACAGATACATCGCATCTACAGATGCATAAACAGTTTACCGTTTTAGAAAAAAATACAGTCGCTGCGTCGATTTTAGTCGTTGTAACCAATATTTTATTTCAAAAAAAGGTAAAAATCGGTCGTTGTAAGCGATATGTCGTTATAAGCGATGTCGTTGTAACCGATTTGCTATTCAATGGGATTATAATGGAGCTCAGCCGGGACCTAAGAATTTGGTCGTTGTAACCGATACGTCGTTATAACCGATGTCGTTATAAGCGATTTTGACTGTATGCAAATCAACTATTCTGTGTTTTCTTTTTAATTTTTGTTGTTTGTGAAAAAAAAGTAGATGTGGAAAATCATCTACAGAAATTCGCTTTTCATTTAGTCTAGATTTCATAAAATTCGGGTTTGAAATAATGCCGTAATCGGTACCACAAAAAAAAATTTTTTTGTTTTAATAATAATGATGATATTTTCTAGAAATTAGCTGTAATAATGATCAAACTGAATATTTTCAATTACATATAATCAATTATTATTAGGTATTATTATTACGAGAATGACAACAACTATTTTGTAAACAAACATGTTGATTGGATTTACAATAGTTTTTTGGATAACAAAACAACACACCTATTCATTGCCAGACCCCTTTAGGCCATGTAATTTTGGCAGCTCTGCTTGCTTTCCGCTCAGGCAATCACTTAAAGTGGTCTAATGTTGAATTAATGATTCGAAGTAAATCTAATGCCAACCAAAGTGTTTGTTGGCATACAGTTGCCCTCATTCTCTTCACAATAATTTATTGAAATTTTACGGTAGTTTCCATCTATAAATTAGTGGCTGTATTCTATTTCAATGTAGAAACAGGGTTATTCCTAGATTAATCTTTTTATGAATATCTTCAGTTACATGTTTACAGGGTGAGCCATCTATTGGTTTATTTTATTCTTTTCAGTTAAAAAATTCTAAATTCAGTTAAAAAAAAAAAGTTTTTATTGAAAAGAGCAACATTTCCAAGAAAAGTATTTTCACATTCAACTAGGCTTTTGGAATTCTCTGACCTTACATGAACTTATTCAGAAGATATTGTACAACCCATAGGTAGACGTGGATACGTTATATCGACCATATTTCTTTTCAAAATGTTGAATCTGTTGTGGTATGTAATTTTTTTTTTTTTTTTGAAAGCTGTGAGTGTCAACATTACCTACATCCAATTTATGTATGTACGGTACAGGTACACGCATATTATATCTAATATTGGTTTTGTATGGGCGGTACCAGAACTACTTGACCGACATAGACAATTTTTAATACCAACCTGACAACGGTAAAAATAGGTCCTCTCACAAAATTGCATTCTCCTAAGTCGATTCGTTTGGACGCTAAGGTGTTTTCAACAAACAGAGAGATACGTGGGTCGAATATTGACTTTGTATGGGAGGTAACAGAACTACTTGACCGACATGGACCATTTTTAATACCAACCTGACGACGGTAAAAATAAGACCTCTCACACAATTTTAGTCGGCTAAGTCGATTCGTTTGGACGCTATCGTGATTTCAACAGACAGAGAGACACATGGGTCTAATAGTGGTTTTGTATAGGAGGTACCAGAACTACTTGACCGACAAAGCTCATTTTCAAAACCAACCTGACGATGGTAAAAATAAGTCCTCTCACAAAATTTCATTCGCCTAGGTCGATTCGTTTGGACGCTAGCGTGTTTTCAACAGACAGACGGACAGACAGACAGACAGACGGACATGGCTCAATCGATTCTGAATGCGATCCTGATTCAGAATATATATACTTTATAGGGTCTCCGGTGACTCCTTCTTGGCGTTACAAATGTAATGACAAAGTGAATATACCTTCCTGTGGTATAATAATCAGCGGAATGCCCAGCTTTAAAAAGCCGTCAGATGGCCCACCCTATACAAGCAATTTTAAAAATGAAATAATATTCAGTGTGCATCTTAAACTACTAATGAGTCAAGCGCTATTAATGAAAGTTGTAATTTAAGTGAATTATTAAAGCCTAAAAAAATAAGCTTTATTTTAAATATTGATTAAACTTCAAAACAACTTTACAATAATAAAATCGTCCTAGAAAATACAAAGCTGGATATACCACTTCCAGACTTATTGGATGTGTAATTGCATTCTATCGAATAAATAATTCTAAATCAAGAAATCATCCCAGTAACGCCCAAGTAAAGCTTCTTTATTTTTCGCACGTACAATAGCTCTGCACTCAGTTTGTCCAATTTCTCTTTGAGGCCCACTACAATGGGTATCCGTATCCGTATACTCTAATAGCTGACTCCTGATGCAGCCATAACATTTCGACTTGGACATCTGGTTCAATATACCATTCAAATTTTGCAGCGATTCCACTAACTTTGGTTCAAGAACCTTGCGATAGATCCTTCCGATTGTGTGCTGTCAAATTAGAAAAAAGTTCACACATTTTAAAACTAAAAGTTTTCCCTTCGAATGGTGTCACAATCGCTATACTCCCTACCGCAACACACTTGAAATAAAGCCGACGTCCTTCGAAAACTCAGTCTGATCTCTAGTTCCGACCCCACATCTCCCTCGGACTCACTAAACAGCAGCACAATCCTGGGTCGCAGTAGCAAATCCGATTCAAGTGCTAAAAATCTTCCCTCTTGATACTCAGTCACATTGAGTAAATATTCAAATTCATCTAAAAAAAAAAAAATTCAAACTCAAATTCAAATCATCAAAATTCCAACAAGGACTCACTTGAGAATATCATGTAACGTTTCCCAACACTCAACGGCTTAAAGTCGGCTGCCATGAAAAACGGAAGCCAATTCATCCACTGTGCGGGGGAAAAAAAAAATACATTCCTAATTAATTATTTTCAAAGAAAGGACAGAAACACTAATTGAATGAGGGTGAGGGCAGTAAGGAGTGTCCTCCCACTTTACTGCCAAATCAAAGTTTTTCCCATCCTTTTGTGGCTGTGGTTACACTCGTACTTTTCATTACGGTCGCTCCAAAGTAGACAAAAGTGGGCCAAGCACTACTCGAAGAAGGCAGGTGGTACGGTGGGCTGAGCATCTGACGTCCTATAATGACTGTCAGTTACCGGTCTCATTTACCAAGTGTAGGTAGTTACATTTTGCTTCTTTTTTTTCCACTCGGGACTTATTGAGCACTTTAATGAAGAGGCCGAGTAAATTATAAAACATTCCTGATTGACCAAGAGGGGTAATTAGGTGAATGAACATTTAAAGTACCTACATCTCGCACAGCGAAATTCTAATTGCAGAAGAAGTTTTTAATTAAAACGATCTTTGGGCAAATGGCCATAAGGGAGCGAGGGGTTGCCTTTTGACAAAAGTGGTCCGGATGGAGAAATCTTTTGGTTCAATTAATAGGAATTTTAGGCGAACAGGCTCATAAAATAATCATTGTGTACTTAAACCGCCTCAGTCGGTCGAGGGGTAGATGAACCTAATTGGGAGAATTTTCATTTTAATAAGACGGATGTGGCCTGGAAGATTATTGATGGAATTTTGTTTTGTCTGCAAATAGCACTTGGGCGATTGGGATTGGAATCTTCCTCTTCCCACACAGAATACAAACGTTCAAAATGACAAAATTACATTTTTGCTGAAAAGTTGTGTCCACAAACAGTTTCATTGTTCCTCGTTAGGATTAAAGCGCACCCCAAGTAGGTATACTCAATTGCTCACCCTATCGACCAACTCCGACATGGTCACAAACTCGTACAGCTCCCTCTGATCGACGTTATACTTGTGCGTTGCGAAAGCCGTGAAATCATCTGCAAAACAATTGACATTCGTTTGATAGCAAATCGCCAAAATGAAAACCACCACAAAGATCAACTTTAGATCCACAATAGTCATTGTTCATTAAAGTTTCACACTGCATCCACTCTGTGCACACATATAAAACTGCAACTCCAAGTGCTGACAATACACGCCGGCAACGCTGTTGATGAGAATTCTTTTTGTTTTTCTTCGTCCTTAAGTCATTATTGACTCCAAAGATCGACGTCGACTAAAAAGTAAAAAGACAAACACAAAGCTGATGAATTTTTTTAAGGCCCCTTCCACCTCTAACGCCCAGAACTTCGTTCCAGATTAAATGACTCTCGTCTCATGGCTCATCACTCAGCACTTTTTCCTGCAATCCTGTCGTCGACTTTGTCGAACCCAAAACTTTTCTGCGGAGTGTTTCTCAATGAAAACACTTTTTGCACTTTTTCCCTTCCGGCCAAGGAATTGCAGAATAAAAACGATGACGTTTCTCTGGGCAACAAGGATGAGGAGAAAATCTCAAATCCTAGCTGTAGCATTCGAAAAATGCTGAACGATTTTTTCCCTGGCACCTTTTGTGTGTGTTTGCTTTCTGAAAAGTAGAAAAAAAAAAGGCTACGACTTGCTCGTCCGCGCACTGCTATGGGAAGACGTGTACTTTAGTGGTTGGTGGTGGGAAAAAAACTGAATTTTCCTATCTAAGCGTAGATAGTGTTGGTGACATTTTGTTTTCTCTGTTAAACCGTAAAATGGTGGGCAGAAAAGGGGCGATGCGATGAGTATCGACAGACAGTGTGGTTGAGAAGAAAAGTTATGCAGCGCAGTAACTAGTACTATCGTCAAATCGTTGACTATCAATGGTAATTTTAAAAATAATATTTTTTAAATTATGTTTAAATTATTTTAAAAATAATGTTTTTTTAAATTATTATTCTGTTCGACATATCTTTGAAGACATATAAGCTTCAATTTGGTAAAAACACAAATTGAATAATTCAATTCGTTATTCGTTAACATTAAGTAGGGTAAATATGTACCACAAAAAAAAAACGTCGCCGATTAATATTTAGATATCAGTAGGCAACAGAAATTGTTGCGTTACGCAAGAAGTCCTAGTCGGGCGGCTCGCCTATAGTCTTTTCAGCAGGAATAAAGCGCAGCGGCCTTCTTACCGACCATAAAACGATGGTCCATGCGTGGTCCATGGTATCGAATATTGTGTCTGTATGAAACCCAGCTAAACTCGTAATTCCAGGCCTTACAGCGTATGCCAGAAAATTAAAATTGGTTATGATGAACTTATAGGTAATTCCGAAGGCCAACTTTATAATAACTTTATGACGTTTAGTCAATAAACTATACTTATGATTATAAAAATAAGCAGGCTTGACAGTAAAGACTTAAAACAAATAATTGGATCTCTATACTTATGCTAAGCTTTCAGAAACCAGAAAGTCGCTGACAAGCGTTATTGGCAGTATGCGTTAGGCACTGCGACGAAGAACTGCCCCTAGATAGAAAAAAAGCGGTCCAACGACATTCGCGATTCTGTGTCATCACGACTAACCGTGGTTCCTGGGTGGCTGAAAAAGGCCTAATCTATATCGTGATTCCGTACAGATGTAGCCTAATCGGCCAGTAGGATTCGTACCTATATATCTGACGTTGTCTTCGTACGTCCACGAAAGCATGTGGTCTCTCCCTGCCTTATACCTTCCGTATAAACATGAGCACATCCACTACTGGTTCAGGCCTCTCCCGAAATTATTACTGAAATTGAGGTAACTCGACCTTGAAGCTGTTTTACACGTGATTTTCTGTAGTCATTAGATCGGATTAATCAATATACACAAGTTGAACCAAAACCTATTCCAAAATAATCGGGAAATAAGTTTTAGGATTAAGACCTTCAGCCGGGCGCCTTGTATGTATTTTGCTAGAGTAGATTTAACTTCTTACGCATTGGTTCTCTTGGCTATTGGTTCTTGGCTCTTGGTTCTTTGTTCTTGGTTCTTGATTCTTGGTTATTGGTTCTTGGTTCTTGGTTCTTGGTTCTTGGTTCTTGGTTCTTGGTTCTTGGTTCTTGGTTCTTGGTTCTTGGTTCTTGGTTCTTGGTTCTTGGTTCTTGGTTCTTGGTTCTTGGTTCTTGGTTCTTGGTTCTTGGTTCTTGGTTCTTGGTTCTTGGTTCTTGGTTCTTGGTTCTTGGTTCTTGGTTCTTGGTGTTTGGTTCTTGGTTATTTCTTCTTGGTTCTTGGGTCTTGGTTCTTAGTTCTTGGTTTTTGATTCTTGGTGATTGGTTCTAGCTTCTAGCTCTTGTTTCTTCCTTCTTTGCTAATTGCATGTTCCTCCTTGCTTCTAGTTTCTGGGTTCTTGATCTTTTTATACCCGGTACCACACTGTGGTGAGGGTATATTCACTTTGTCATTCCATTTGTAACGCCCATAAGGAGGCGTTGTAGGTATGACAAACTATATATATTATTGATCAGCATCACTTTCTTAGTCGATCTAGCGATGTCCGTCTGTCTGTCCGTCTGTCTGTCCGTCTGTCCGTCTGTCTGTCCGCACGATTACGGCCGTAATTTAAGAGCTATCGACTTGAAATTTGGTATGTAAGCTTTTATCCACCAAACTGAGGCTAAGTTCGAAGATGAGCAAGATCGGATGAAAACTACTACTACCTCCCATACAAAAATATCAGATTTATATAGCTTTTTATGTTAAAAATTAAATTTAAATAGCTACAGTAAAGATAGCAAGTTTAAACTTTGCACATATTGTTTTAATAATATTTAAAAATTTTTGACAAAAAATGAGCTTGGTCGAATAAAAAGTACCCATACCTCCCATACAAATATATAATTTTTTAATACTAAAATATTTTTTTTATTTTACAATAATATAGTACCGGGTATTTGAGCTTCGGCATAGTCGAAGATAATTGTCTTACTGGTTTTTTCTTGCTTCTTACTTCTTGAGCTGGCGCTGGCATAAACAGCTTTCCAAGTCTTAAAGAAGGATTGTAACACTATATAAAACGACGCGATTTAATGAGACTTGCAATTTAGTTTAATAACGTGGTAAAAGATGCACGTAATTTACTTAATTTAAAAAAATATTGTGGTCCTTCGAGCCGGATATGAGCCAGTAACCTTGCTTGATTGATTTTCCTATCTTCGCACTTCCTGGGCCTTGTTCTAGTTTTTTCTTCTTAAATTATCTTATATCTTATTATTAAATTTAATCCTAGGTAAACAAAATTTCAAAAAACTTGCCTGCAGAGCATACTGTGTCCCAATTCTTAAAATGCTACTCTGTTTGCCTTCAATTCACATCAACGTTGTGCCTACTTACCTATGGTAGTCGACAAATGAATTGTAAAGCCCTTGAAGTCAAATTAAGACTGCTTTTACAAATTTCACACATTGATCAATATACATTAAGTACTACATGTGCATGTACACAGTTTATGTACACACACTGGACACTGGACATTGCCCCAAAAGGCCTGAAATTGATTCTTGTTTCACAGAATACCTCCGCAAAATAGGCAAAAGAGAGAGAGAGAGAAAGTGAAGCCTTACAACATTAAATTGTCGGTTTGTTGTTTACGTGTATAACGTGGCCAATTTCATGCGGCCATGTAAAATTGGGTGTCGAACAAATTGTTTGTGATTGCCTTATGGTCTTTAGCCGGCGCAAAGTGGGTTATACGTTTTAGTGACACACACTCGCATGAGTCATGGTAAATATTAACGTATACTCGTATGTTCTACTACAAAGCAATGCAGAGTACCTAGATATCAACCAAACGGTATTCCATTATTATCCAAACAATCTAAATGGTTCCGATGTCTGATTCAGTCAGTCATTGAATTTGAATTTCAAAATTGCTAAACACCATACCAAATGAAGTGTTTGGAAATCTGATTGAAACACGTGGTTTCACTTTGCAGTGGGGTCACTACTCACTATAAGTGAATCATTTCTAAGTAAGGCTACGTCCATAGTGAAACCAGCTTCTCGCTTTCTCACCCTAGAAAGCTGGTTACCGGCGTCAACAAGAATTAAAAATGCATTCCGGTAAAAGCTGGTAAGCGAGAAGCTGGTTCACTATGGACGTAGCCTAATGGTGGCGCGCAAGTGACGTCAACTTGAGCTTTGCCAGGCGAGTCTGCTACAGTTGAAAATAAACTGATAATAATGATGTCGTTGACATCTGACTTTTCATCAAAAACGCTATACAATTACCTACATAATTATGACGTTCGGTTTTTACAGTATTACATTGGAAATTTAATTGAATTCAGCAGATGATCCCTCAGCTCTCACAATATATCTACACATCAACTACTGAATTTTAATCCGCGTACATTTTTTTGAGTTATTTTCACCTTGTCTGCCCCTTATAGGTTCCACTGACTTATAGCTTTGTCAACCATCTACTCTCTCATAACCGTGATCTGGTAGACTGCTAGCTAACGAGTGTGAATTTTTTTTATTCAGCCTCCTATTGAATGCTATAATAATGACAGTTGAAAAATTGTTCAAAACCATTTCGAATGTCAAAAGGAAATTACGCTCTCTCTCTATTGTGCAGAAAGAGTTTTAGATGATACGAGATATACATATAGGTAAGGTCCCTGACAAGCTATACAATTCTTGTAAAATTTATAAAATTTATCTCACTATCTTTTAAAGAAAAGTTGTTCAATATCTCTGTCGCATCCATTATAAGCGAAAAGACGAATGGTTTGGGCATGAGTATGATATGTATCTGTATTATATACCAGCGAATTCTAGGAGAATCCTCTATGCGTTTGGGGTGTGTGTGTTTATATTTCGTGCGAAATAGCACAAGGATATTATTCTGGTTATGCTATTTCAATAACACATCGTTTTCGTATTTCTTCTTCGATATTTTATGTTGGCTGCCACGTGGATGATTTATTATTGGACGCAGGCATTTAATTCGAATTTACCGCCTTGGGTGTTGTTTGGGTGGGTTATTTTTTGTTCGTTTTTTCTCAAAGACAGAGTATGTAAGAAATTTGGCACTCAGCACAGTTAGATACTCCCTTAGAGTCCCTTTTCGGTTTAGTACTTTTTCCCTTAGATGTTGTTTGAAGCAAAAAAAAAAAACGCAAAGAGTCCCCAGTGTAGTACATTTTACGCAGAAGATTGAGATTAGGGATACACTTCAACGTTTGGTAGAAGTTTCTTTTTTTTTTTTTTTGCTAAGGGCACATGGAGTTGAGTAGCACATACAGTGTGGTTGTGGTTCATTGGGACAGTCGCACTATAGAGTTATGTTTTAAAGTTACATTTTTTTGTATTCCAATTCCGGTCTTCACAAAACAGAATTAGGGAAATTTCTGGGGTTTAATGTTGAAAATCTCGTTCAAAACAAAAAAAACAAAACAAAAAAAAAAACTCTTCTGAATTGAGCACAACTTGAATTTGCACGGAATGGTCCTGATGGGACCAGAGTCCTATGACTCTCAATATCTCCGGAAAGAGAATATGTTTTTCTAAGCCGTAATTTTTCGAGACAAGGAGAATTCCAAAATTGTTTTACATACTGTTCGTAATTCAAATTTGGATTGTAAGTAACGTTTTTGTCTGTCTCAGCTTATAATGATGACATTTGAATGTGTTGCCTCGGGGGCTGCTCCCATTACTGAATTGACGGACATTGGCCTTAAAAGTTTATCTGACTTTTAAAGATTAGAATTTATGAGATTATATACGATTTTGGAGGCAAGGTAGTTCGCATATTATGAGGTTCTTTCTAGAGTATATGTAATTGGATTTATTGACAAGTAGCCTTTAGTATACATACTAATGTGTTTACAGTCGATGCAACCTAATGACACCGGTGCTTTGAAACTTATTCGTCTCGATTTGCTTCAATCTTCATCCGACATAGAGTCAAATCTTGTTAAATTTTGTTCTCCAAAAATCTTAGAACTTGTAAAAATGTGGAACACCGAACTCACTCGATTTTCAATTACGATTCGATTTTTTTCACTCGAATTCTGGATCTACATAAATATATAACGTAAACAAGTGAAAGTGTTATCATCGGCCTGACCGATGTTTGCTTTGATACCCTCCACTGCATACAAGTCATGCAAAATGTTAGGCATGTGAGTTAAGTACGTACACAACACATGGGTCTAATATTAGTTTTATATGGTAGGTACCAGAACTACTTGACCGACATAGCCCATTTTCAATAGCAACCAAAAATAAGTCCACTCGCAAAATTTCATTCGCCTACGTCGATTCGATTGGACGCTATCGTGTTTTCAACAGGCAGACGGACAAACATACGGACATGGCTAAATCGATTCAGAAATTGATCCTGATTCAGAATATATATACTTTATGGGGTATCCGGTGACTCCTTCTTGGCATTACAAATGTGGAGGGTATAAAAACAAATTTACCAAAATACAAATGTTTGTGCAACTTCTCAAATGACTGATATCCGCTTTATAATTTTACAGAATGTGATCTCGAAAAATGTTCGATAGTAAATCGTTCCAAATGTGGAACACCAAGAGCGAATTCACTAGATTTGCATTTTCGATTTTTATTTTTTTCTACATAATGCGAAAAAATTCAAAACCTAAAACGTAACTCTGTTGCATCTATTCAAACGAACCGCACTGTAGCATATTTCAAAAGAAATGCTTAATTACTATGTACATACAGTAGACGCTCGGTATAGTGAACCCTCTGTATAGTGAACTATCCAATATAGTGAACCACCAAAATTTTACACAGACTACTCTAAATAGTGAACTATGAAAATCTCGATATAGTGAACTCAGATTTTTTTCGCAAAAGTCTAAGAAAAATGTTCCAGTTTAGCAATGCGTGTGTGTTTTTTTTTATATTTTAGTTATGAAGGTTAGGTTAGCCACCTAGATTGTCCCAAATACAGGACACAGGAAGTGGCCAGAAAAATTATGGGCCTGACATTACAGGTGGGAACTCTATTGCTACCTACGAATTTCTTTTAAAGGAAGGTATCTCCGTACATCTTACCTGAAACAGTCAACTCAGTTGGTTAAACATGTTTGGATTTAGCATCTCCTGGTGGCGGTTTGTCTTCGGGTATAGTCGGAGGGTAAACGTAGCAGTCCACCCCCTGTCTATTGCCTCTGACAGTCCACCACTGAGGAGGGAGAGACTGATACATGGCAGAAATGGGTGGTTGAATCAATCTGTTCTTCTGCTTGACCAAAAGTCAGTGGATGGATTGTCTACTGGAAGAAAAGGATGGAGGGTAACCGTAGCACTCTGCCCCCCGTTTATTTCCTTTGAAACCCAGTCCACGAGACAAAGGCTGGTGTTGACCAGAAGAGCTTGATTGAAGCAAACCACCATACTGCTTGGTACCAAAAAAATGTGTTAGAGTTTCTCCTTCAGGGAAAGCAAAGGCGAATGGTGACCGAAACAATTTAACAGTCTATTGTCTTCGACGATGGCGAAGAAGACACTTAATGAAGGTGACAAATTATTTTTAAAAAATTTAATTATGAAAAAAAATGATATTTATTTCTGTGTTCCTCAAAAAAAATTTCTTCATCTCGTTTTTTTAAAGATTTTTAAAGATTAATACATTTTTTTTTCTTATTTTAGTTTTTTGTAATCAAAATGTTGGTATCTGTTTATATATATCAAATTAGCATATTTGAACATTTAAAAACTCCCGCTCGAAATAGTGAACAATTTCGATATAGTGAACAGGCCAGGTTTTTATTAATGCACTATATCGAGCGTCTACTGTATGTAGGTACTTACATTACAACAAAGTGATTATTTATAAAGTTGTATTTCAATATTTTTTTTATATGGTTGTCAAGTCTGGGGTAGTTTTTGCAAATTTCCCAAAATAAAATACTTAAAATGATGTTAAATCTTCCCTGGCATCATTCGACTTCGGACCTACACATTAAGGCAGTGGTTGAATTGATCTTCGACAGACAACTCACTGATACATTCAAAACAAGATGTAATCTTGAATCTTCCGGATAATAATCTAATAAATGATTTAAATGCGGTTCCATAATACTTAACTAATTTTAGAATTTTTTTATTTTTTTAGTATGTAAATTTACTACTTTATTTAATTCAATTGTGTTAAACCTATTTATATATGATCTACTTATTTGCATATTTGTTAATTTATTTATTTGTTAATTTATTTATTTGTTATTTTATTTATTTATTTATTTATTAGTTTAATAATTTTGTTAATTTATTTATTTTGTTAATTTATTTATTTTGTTAATTTATTTATTTGTTAATTTACTTATTTGTTAATTTATATATTTGTTAATTTATTTATCTGTTAACTTATTTATTTTTTAATATATCTATTTACTAATTTATTTATTTATTAATTTATTTATTTTTAACTATTTATTTGTTAATTCAATAACTTGTTTTTTGTTATTGCATATTTGTATATATTAATTGTTTTTTCATTAGTAATCAATTACCTTTTTTATTTTTTACCTATGTTCTAAGACGCTTTTTAGCTATTGGTTTTTTTTTTTTCTCTTGTTTTTGAATTTGAGGTTTTTTTTTTCGTTGTTTCCTTAAAATATAATGTTAATTTATATAATAATTGTTCAGTAGTAAGATTATTAATATCATATCCCTGTAATTATAAATTGTTCGACAACAAGCTAATGTAATATTATGAACGTAATAAAAATATCTATCTATCTTACATTACCTTAGAAATGTTTTCTTCCGTCTAACCGAGCAAAGCTTAAATTATCTTATCTATGTTTACTTAATTTGTGGGCGCAGTAGCACAGTGGTTAGTGTGCTGGACTACTGTGCGAGGGATCCCAGGCTCGATCCCCGGAAAAACACAAATTACATCTTAAGGTTTTTTCTACTGCGCCACCTCTCGCGAACGTCTGACAAACATCCGAGAGTATGACTGTCCTGAAAAAGCTTCTCAATTCAGCCGTTCGGACTCGGCATAAAATTGTAGGTCCCTTCCATTCGTTCCAAAAATAGAAACTCACACAAAACGAATGGTTGCGAGAAGCTAGGCCTTGGGTGCCTACGGCCTGTTGCGCCGCCTATTTTTTTTTTTTTTTTTTTATGTATTTATTTTTAACTTCTTTGTGCTGGACACTGTAGAGTAACCCAAGCTCTAACAATACCTACAGCTATAACTATACGAACGAAATACCTAACCTATACGGAAATATGAATACCTACTCTAAAGCGGTTCTGTTTCTACTGAGTGTCAGAACGTACCTATTCTATTACCTTTTTTCAACCACACAGGTTTTTTCTTTAAAGCCCGACTTATATGAATAATTCGTAGACCCCACCATCAGTGACCTAAAACTAAAATAGTCTCCTCTGAATACCTTTCCACCTTTAGAAAATATTCCTTCACATTACGTCAAAGCTCCTAGTTTTGGATGTCTCTGTTTGACCAACAACTGTCGCGTGTACTTTCTTTTACGTAGATCTATCCATTATAGATCTATCAAAATAGGTACCTTCATCATTTTAAGGACACTTATAGGACTCCGCCCTATAACTAGAGTACATTGCACTGCTTACAGCAATAATGTGTCACTTAAAATGTATCTGCAAACGCAGCTGGCAGTATTCCTTCTGGACTCTCCAAGTGGATGTGGAAGGCGAAGGACACGATTTCAGACCAATCCCATTTTTTTTCTTAGTTCGAAATGTGCGAAAACTTAAGCAACCATACGACATGACATTGTAATGTTATGAGATGACGCACCTTGTGGTCCGGTTACCCCTGCTATAAGTAACGCAATTTATAACAAAAGGACCTCTTGGTGAATGTGATTTAAGTGATCCCAGAGGAACGCCAGACACCGCATTCATGTCATGCGTTTACTCTTTCTCTCTTACTCTGCCTTAGCTCGAACAATAAATATAAACGAAGCACTCGGAATACTTTTGGTCAGGCCGGCCGGTTGCCATGCCAAACAACAGTCCTGTGAAATGAAATCCAGGTAGGTATTCCCCGGGACAAAAAAAAAAAAACTCAAACGACATCATCACAATCACCGCAGCCACAGAGGCAACATGGAGTCATGGACAAATACATACACTCTCATACAAAAAAAAAAAAAACAAAGAAATCTTCAAAACAAACGCACTGAGTAAGGACCTTCCACGGGATGTTTCTTTTCATGTGGGATAATCTTTAAAGTTTATACGGACTCATTCTTTACCTCTCCAACCGGAATGAAAGGTGCACATGCAAGATGTCCGCACGAGGATAATGTTCCCTTGGAAGATATTTTAAGGGTGAACTAATTTCATTTCGCAAGGGGTTACATTGCTTCTTCCTTCGTGTATAGCTTGTTTGAGATTTACTTGCATCTTCTAAAGGGAAATGCATTTTACAAGAACGAGCAAAGGCCTTTGTTATTGTTTTCTTTGATTCTTGTTCCTGTTCTTGTTCTTGTTCTTGTTCTCAATTGAATTTACGCCAGTCAACCTTCAGATCCTGCGTCTGCTTCTATTATGCATGCGACACAGTTCTTATTGCTGGCGTGGTTGTTTTTTTATGGCGTTCTGCAGATAATTCTCTTGTCTCAACATCTGTCCATGGACCGGTGCGACAGAAGACGCTGGCGCAGGCACAGAGAAGTTGCCTTGTGAGTTCTAAAGGATAAGGGGTTGCCGATGCAATTTACATAAATATGGCGTTGAAATTGCATTTCAAATATTTACTAGGTGCAAGTTCACAAAAAGATAACATTACCAAGTCAGTCAATGGAAAAAATATTGGAACGCAGTACGACTGCGATTGATGAAGCAGGAGGTAGACTGCCAGGCTATTCGATGGGAAACGATTTTAGAAAATGGTTGTCCGACAGCGACAATGAAACAAAGTATCTACCTATAGTTCACACTTACAGACGGCATTAGTTAAAGGTCCGTACTGGGACTACAGCATAGAGTGGGAGTCCCAAGGCCATTATATTGACGTCGTTAGTAGGGGCGTAGTGATGGAGATCGTGAGGGGGTGTGACGCATCCCCCACGCTTTTCAAGAGTCAGCTAATCAACGAGCAATTTTCAAAAATTAGGTCTTAAGGACCCTACACACGATCAATGTTACTTGACAAGTATCATTGACGATTTTTTTCATCAAGTAACATTGATGATAAATCGCCTACACACGTATCAATGAATATTGACAATGATTTTGCCTAAATTATGTTCAGTCGTTTCAAATGTAGGAATGAAGATGGATTATACTAATATACATAATTTTTATCTGCTTGAACTGCTTGCAGCCAGCGTATGCATTAATATTAAATGAAAATAAATCGAAAAGGTATAAAAAAAGAGGTTATCTACTAAAACGACAGTTTTATGGAGATTCTTAATTTTGAAGGACTGGAAGTATATTAAACCATATGAGCGCCTCATTAACACACGTTTTGTAGCTAAGTACTGGCAGAAGCTTAGAGCACTTAACACTTCTATCATTTCAGAGACTTTACGTGCAATAATTGTCGACCATTTTCGTAAATTGGACATATTTTCATCAAGATTACCATTTAAAAAATGACAACATTGACAAGTAACATTGATGCACCCTACGCACGATCAATTAAAATTGTCAATTAAAATTGACGAAAACCAAAATAATTTTGGTTTTCATCAATGTATCAATGTTACTTGACGAGAACATTGAAGAGCATACAAACAATCAATGTTACTTGAATGATGAGTCATTCAAGTAACATTGACAAGTAACATTGATCGTGTGTAGGGCCCTTTAGGTTTGGATTTTCATTAGGTTTAGGTTTTAAACTTGTAAATGTATACCTACAAGTCGGCATTTTCAAAGGTTCCACACGAACTCCTTAAAATTTAGCTAGTTTTGATTCGATTTTAAAAAGGACGGTCGGCGTCGGTGAATTTGCCGACTGAAATCCTTAAAATTTGGCGAGTTTAGATTCGTTTTTAAAAAGGACGGGCGGCATTTCTAATTTGAGGTTAAATTCGAAGGAATATGTTATTCGCTAGTTTGTGGAACTCGGCTTATTGATGTGGATTGCGAACTTTGACTTTGGGTGTTTTCGTTCGCGGCAAAAAGTTTGGAAAACGAAATTTCGTTATTTAAACTGTTTATAAACTTGTTTTCTTAATACAGCTAAAAAAAATAAATAGGCGGCGCAACAGGCGGTAGACACCCAAGGCCTAGCTTCTCGCAACCACTCGTTTTGTGTGAGTTTCTATTTTTGGAACGAATGGAAGGGACCTACAATTTTATGCCGAGTCCGAACGGCTGAATTGAGAAGCTTTTTCAGGACTGTCATACTCTCGGATGTTTGTCAGACGTTCGCGAGAGGTGGCGCAGTAGAAAAAACCTTAAGATGTAATTTGTGTTTTTCCGGGGATCGAACCTGGGATCCCTCGCACAGTAGTCCAGCACACTAACCACTGCGCTACTGCGCCCACAATAATAATACAGCTGATGGCTGAAATTCACGAACGGACTGTCAAAACTTGCGAATATTCATTCGTTCGTAGATAATTGGTCGCTCTCATGTGAATGGTCGTTTAGGTATTGGCTCACGGGTGTTCCTATATGGCGCCTCCCATACAAACAAAAACAATCAAAATCTTATATCCCGAAGACCACCAAATCTATTGACCTCAAATTTACAGGTGATCTTAGGTATTGGCCCGGGATATTTCCTGTGAAAATTTGTCAAAATTGTACAAAGGGGCGTGGGAGCTCCCATACAAAAAACATATTCTATGGGCAGAAATTCTATGACGTTAGATGTAATTCGATAACCACTTTGCCGATTTTCATGATTTCTATACAGTCAGCAAGTTCCTGATATAAGTCGGCATTTCAATGAAAGTCACTCCCCCAAGGCTCGACCCCTCGCTACGCCGCTGGTCGTTAGGTATTTAGTTGGGTGGGTGCACGACTTCAGCAAACCGGTTAGAACTTTTGAGACGTACTGATGTCGATGGGCTTATAGAACAGGACGATATGCATACGAAGCAGCTGCGCATACTCTAGAATGGATACTGCTAATGCTGTAGAAACTCTATCAACCTACTATGCGACTGCCAAGCAATCACGAAATCAAATTGGCAGTTACTTCGTTGACGATCTAAAATATCTGGCCAATGTAGAGCTTATTAAAACCCTAGGAATCTATTATGCAGATCTGTGTGTTTCTAAAAATGATGAACAGACAATACGCAATTATTTTTTGAAGCTGATGTAGTAGGTACCTAAAGAAGGGTTGGTTGGCGTATGAAAATATTATTTATACAGATCGTTAAATGGTGACTGATGCCCAGATCCCGCTGTCTGGCACTATGATAATTACGACCTTGAGAACAACCCATTATTACCACCATCGGGCTCAAGCAAAGTGGAATCATTCATAGTGAGCAAGGATGAAGGACCAGATGATCTAGCAGCTGAGTATTTAGGTCTATAAACTATGACTTCGCAAGGTAGCTACATATATGTACATACATTTAGTCATCTATAAATATGATTCAACAAAAGCATGCCCGGTGATTGAAAACTTAACACCATATGCCCCTTAAGGACTACGCAGAAAAGGTTCACCTAATAATATCTGACGGCTTGTGCAAGTGGATGGTGCCAAACTCGATGACGGAGCTGATGGAGAGGCTTGTTGGTCACCAACTTGTTGACACAACAAGCCTCTTGCTCACCCCACAAATCAGTAGATATAAATATAAATATAACAGTAATATAATGATAAGCAACTGTCTTTGCCTGCTTATAGCCTTGTCAATAGCATAGGGTCTTTCATTAAAAAGTAATACTTTAACCTACACTTATTAAAAGTGTAAAGTTTTTTAAGCTTAGGATGTAGGGGTAATCTCCGATACTAGTCATTCAATTTCAAAAATTCTTACACCAATATATTGAGTAGATCTACAGGATGGACATAGGCTCTATGTTATCTCATTAAAATAAAGGGTTTTTCGTGGAGACCAATTTTGCAAGGTAAGTCTAGGAAAAAACCGTCGAGCGAATTACGAACGCTGCCTTAGGTTAGGTTAGGTTAGTGGGTTGGCAAGACAGGAGGAAGCTGTACGTGCCACACTTAGATCAATGTAGATCCATTGTGATGTTCTAGAGGTTTATGATTCCCACACTGTAGAAACCTATGAAAAGCCTACGGGTTGGTAGGCCTACCCGAAGTATTTATAAATTTCTTATAAACCGTCGAAAAAGTAACTACTAAGGATTCTATTTCTTATGTGGCAAATATGCACCCCATTCACCTCCTCAAATGTATCTAGTATATGAAAGTTAATTCCCAAATTGATAAAATGTACTTATGTTGTAGAAACAAGCGAGCTGTTACTGGTGCGTTTGCAAGTATTAGCACAGAAGCGGCAAAAATGGGTTTAGTGGTGAATGAGGGCAAAACAAAGTACATGCTGTCAACAAGAAGGGACACACAACATCGGCGAATCGGACAGAACGTCACGATAGACAGCTATAACTTTGAGGTGGTCAGGGACTTTATCTACCTCGGCTCCGCTATAAACTCTGATAATGACACCACAGCAGAAATCAAACGAAGAGTTACACTTGCCAACCGCTGTTTCTTTGGCCTAAGAAGGCAACTGACTAGTAAGGCCTTGTCAAGAAACACTAAGGAGACTCTATACAAGACCCTCATCATCCCAGTCCTACTCTATGGCGCAGAAGCATGGACGTTAACAAAGGCGGATGAAGATCTTCTTGGTCGTTTCGAACGCAAAATTCTTCGAGTGATTTTCGGTCCCGTTTGCGTTGACGGGCTTTGGAGGAGAAGATTTAATAGCGAACTCTACGAGCTGTACAGCGACATAGACCTGGTCAGAAAAGTGCGTATCAGTCGACTAAGATGGCTAGGACATGTAGAGCGAATGGACACCAACGCTCCGGCCCGAAGAGTCTTCGATTCCAACCCGGAGGGACAACGCAGTAGAGGAAGACCTCGCCTTAGGTGGCGCGCACAAGTGGAAGGGGACCTCAACCAACTTGGAGTGCGCAACTGGAGGCGGTTAGCCAAAGATCGGGCTAACTGGAGAGGCATGTTGGTTGAGGCCCAGGTCCACCCCGGACTGTAGCGCCATCTAAGTAAGTTGTAGAAACAAAGCACTTCGGAAACAAATCACTTCGAGGGAGGTAATTGAAAAATGGGTTGTGGCACCGCCTATACAACATAGTATCTATGTTCCCAACATAAATTCGAGTAATATGGCTCTATTTTGCTCGACATTAATGGTTATGATGGCTGTGTGATTAGGACATCCTATACCACACAGTGATATTTTTGGGATGTAGCAGCATTCAATCAGGATAAGAGCTCAAGAACCTAATCAGAAAAGTCTGTAATCATCTGGCTCTTGAGTCAATATGCTACAGTGTTAGGATGGCCAAAATCATTGCGCAAAATTCTACAGACTAACGTCTTGAGAAAGTCTCAATTTGGTTTGGCTAATCGGCAATACTGACCGCTAGGGTCATCGGCAACCCATGTTGGTTGCATTAGTTAGTCCTGCAAAGTGAACTCAGCCTCCAACTTGTTTACATATAGCCTGCGCAGAGTAATTTTGATAACGCCCCATTTCACTGGTGAACAAACGTTGAGCCTTGAAATCGAAGCACGAGCTATTTCTTATTCTAATTGGTCGGAAAGTGTAACTGCTAACAATCCTGAGTATTTGGACACTCGGAAGTAAAAAAAAAACATATCCGAAAGCGAAAGATCTCTTTTTAAAACTGAACCTCTAAAGATCATATTGAAATTATTCGTATGTTGAATAATATTGAAAGGTCTTTTAGATTAATGAAAAAAAAAATATAACTTTAATAATTTGTGTGCTTAAAAAATCCTTTTCGAGTAGGTAGTCCCTTCTTTTTGTTCTACTTTTGTCTATGGGGAAAAGGACTCGTTAGATATATTCAAAAACACATTTTTCACAGCTCAAAATGTAACGACTGCTTTCGAAAAAAAAAATCCAAACACCAACTCCCAACTCATAACGTCTATTTCGTAAAATGCATTCATATAGGACGCAAAGAATATTGAAAATTTCCCAGCACAATACCCACAGCCTTATTGACATTTTATGCTGGTATCCTGGGACGCACTCACAAACTCAATTCGTCTATGCGCTACCAATGTCCTCCTCTATGCTACATCCAGCAGTAGCCCACCTGTCTATTGTGATCAGAGAATGTAGCTGTTACTGATGAAAGATGGCACGTGGGAAACGGAAATTATTTAATAGCGCACACCCCACAATTGCTACTACTTACTACTGCTCCTGCTGGTCGGCTCGTGGTACCCGCACATTTTTGACGCACCAATACTGACTGACTATTTATTACATGGGATAAAAAGTAAGCGCGTGGAAAATACCCGCATATGGGCGCGCGTTTTTCAATTTCCTACCCATCGTCAATTTCCCAATTAAGGATATACTCTATCAATTTGAGCAGAGAAAATGGGTTCCCACTGATGACGGGATAACGGTCGTTTAACTGCCAAAAAATTCAAATTGAAAACTCATTTCCAGAACGGTTATGCTTATGAATCATGAAGCAAGCCAAGCAGTAGAAAATCGCCATTTTCCTCTTCTAGTGCGAGAAACTACGTTTTGTATTGTTCTGCATGAAAAACTAAAGTCCTTACAAGAATGTCTCCTTCGAGAGGGTAGAACTAGATTTGTCGCTTCTACTCAGATATAAGGGTGACCAATTTATTCTGCGACGCAACAATCCATGGGAATTTTCTTTCCCCCTTCTTTTGACTAGGATTTGTTGTGACTATGAGTGTAAAATTCACATCGGAAGGAAATACGGTATTGTGGAGATTATTCAATACAGACGACCGACGGCAACTTATTGTGCAGGAATTTAATGAATCCTTTTGCTTGCTAAGGTATGAAATCTCAACCCCATGGTTATGGTCTGTTTACGACGTCATATACCATGACACATTAATGTCCATGGATATCCTTCGTATAGCCGTCTCCTCTCGTTTGATATATAATCGGCGTTTGTGTTTGAATCTAAGGACTTAGAAGACTGCATATTGAATTGGGTTTTTTTGTCCGAAATTTGCATTTGAATAGAATTCGGAGGAGAGGGGCTCTTCTTGTTGCAACGAAGATTTGCGAGCACAAGGATTGCATGAATCACCCTTTTATGTACTACACTGAATTCGCTATGTGCTCGACTTATGATCTTTCTGTCATCTCCTGCGGAATGGTGTTGCTGATGAAGAATGTTGTATGGAAGTAGTAGTTATTTCAATAACCAGGTGCTTCCAAGAAGGTTGCTAACTGCTACTGTGGGAATGGGTAAGGTTGATAAGGGGTTGGTTGGTGCAAGACTTGTTTGGGGGGTTGATGTAATAAGATCCGCAGTGGAAGATTCTACGCATTTAATTTCACTTGGCTGGTTTTTAAAGGTGGTGGATTTATGCGGAAAGTGGAAGCTAATGCGTTTGAAGCAGATGCACTGGATCTCAATTATTAGTCGCAGTTTCTGGGACTATTGCGAGAGGGATTTCGCTTAATTGCTTTTCTCAAAAGAAGTGTAGGTCCACTGATTCAACGGAGCAGTGAGATGCTTGCATATATAGATAGTCTTGCACTCAAATTATTCTGACCTGTTGTAGGTAGTCTTAAAAAAAATTGTTTCCATTAATAGTCTTCTAAAGTTCGGTCTAATTTGGGCTAACTTCTCTTCAATTCAAGAAAGATGCTTTTACTTTACATGGACTCTGAAGAGTTTCTGGTAGCAACATTCAACATGTAAGCAAAAATGATCCGTCGCTATCGCTATCGGAGAAAGCAGGACAACAGTAGCAGAAATGCATTTGTTTCGTCACTTTCTTCGTAGAACAATAGAGATTCTGGATCCACATTCACTTAAGCACAGCATTCTTAACTGGTTGGGGAAAGTGACTGAGAAAAAGAGCAATAGCTGCATTGCTTGTCTATACAGATACGATGGAGCCGTACTAATATCTACGGCTGTGTTTACGGGAAACCTACTCACCAATTAAATTTGTAACCGGCTCCAGAAGACTTCAGATTCAGGAACTTCTATGTGGAAAGTTCATCAGCGAATTTGTTTCCCTCGATACCAAACTGACCATGGAGTCCAATTCATGTGTAAGCTATCTTTTGAGCGATGGTCATGGTAGAGTCTTTAAATCGGAGTCTCATACGTTTAAGCCCCAGCGGGTGATAGCAAAAGAACCTGCCAAGGTTACAGAGCCCGAACCAAAGCCTGCAAGGACGAACAGTCGAAGCTGAGGATATGGAAGAACTACTTCTGACGACTGTTTAACTGCGATGACGAACTAAATCCCGATGCCAGGCGGAATGAACCATTCAACCTAAACGATGAAGTGAAGATAGCCATATCTAAGCTTAGGTCCAACAAAGCCGCTGGAGCAGATGGCCTAACCGCCGAGCTATTCAAAGCGGCAAGCGATGACTTGGTTAGGAGCATGCACCAACTCATCTGTAAAATATGGTCGGAAGAAAGTATGCCCGATGAATGGAACCTCAGCATTGTTTGCCCAATCCTCAAGAAAGGAGACCGTCTGAACTGCGCCAACTACAGAGGTATTAGTCTTCTTAACATCGCCTACAAGATCTTATCTGCCGTGTTGTGTGAACGCCTGAAGCCTTTCGTGAACAACCTGATTGGTCCCTATCAGTGTGGCTTCAGGCCAGGAAAGTCTACCATCGACCAAATATTCACACTGCGGCAGATCTTACCATCTTTTCATCGATTTTAAGGCCGCCTATAACAGCAGTTATAGAGACGAGGTATATAGAGCAATGTCTAGTTTTGGCATCCCTGCCAAACTCGTCCGTTTGTTCAGGAAGACAATGGAGTACGTACCCTGGTCCATCAAGGTCTGTATAGAACTCACTGAGACCTTCGATGTCAAAAAAGGATTTAGAGAGCTGTCATGTGACTTCTTCAACATCGTTCTTGAAAGAAAAAACTCAAACGCTAACACCAGAGGCACTATCTTTCAAAAGTCCGTCCATCTATACTCACCTATGCCGACGACATCGTCAAAAACGCAGCGGGATGTCACTGGCGCGTTCGTGGGCATTGAGACGGAAGCGGCGAAGATGGGTTTGGCGGTCAATGAGGGCAAGACAAAGTATATGCTGTCATCAAGAAAGGACACCCAACACCGACGCACGTCTTGGTTCTTGGACAGAATGTCACTATAGACAGATATAACTTTGAGGTATTAAAGGACTTTGTCTACCTAGGCTCCGCTATGAACTCAGACAATGACACCAGCGAAGAGATTAAACGAAGAATAACTATTACCAGTCGCTGTTTCTTTGGGCAAAGATTTTTGATGTTGTTGTTGATTTCCCAATTTCTCAATGTGTGAAAATAGAAAAGGTATTTTAAAATCGTTAATGCTTAAAGAGAAGTTAATTCCTCCAAATGGAAGTTGCTTCTTCGGGTGTATAGTTCCTCATATTGGGAATATTGACCCGTTAGATCCACAGTTTGATTTAATGGTCTGTTTGCGAAACCGCTGAGCTTAACATATCCACCTTGCTGAATCTGTAGTCCAGCCAAACTCTTGCCATTTGCAGAGCATCCCGATTTCTCGGACACTACACTACGGTGGATGTGTCGGAGTCGGAAGTGGGCAAATCCTCATCTCCTTTTCTGACACGGTCTTGAAGTTTGGATGGGGTCCACATGACACCGAGAAATTGTGGTTGTTGACCATAGAGAGCCCAGTGGCTGCACGATCTGTTTGTTCTTCTGGTTACCCAACAGCAAGACCAGAGGTTGATGTGATTACAGAGGCATCAGTCTGTAAGTTTTTATTTATTTTGTTCGAAATATTGATCCCGAAGTTCACCTGGTATTCGGAGTCCGCATATTACCGACTAAGCACTCTCTTAGCCACGCATTCTTCAGCATATATGCTGTTCCAGCGTGGATTCGAGATTTGATAATGCGGTTTACTCCCCATAGGCAGTTCTTAGTTAGTTGCTCCTCAACAGCCTGTCTGCCATGGGTGACCCTTCAGACGACTACCGCCTCCGACAGCATGGCCCATTAAGTCACTGCAACATTATAAGCCATTCACACCGGTGCTTATACGATTGCCCACACGTCAAGGTCCCTGCCCCTGGGAAGGAGTTTTGTAGCCAAGAAATGTATGCTAAATAACACTGTAACTTTAGATATTTAAGATTTAAGATTTATATTAGACAAAAATACTTCTCTGCTACCCAAATTTGTATCCGAGTATCTTCCCAATAGGTACCAAATTATACCGAGATGCAAGATACAATATGTAACAATATTGTCAGATCTCTTTATAATGTAGATACTGTCAAGTATGTATTTAAAATTATAAATCCCAATAAAAATATATCTCAATGTATCTAAGTATCTTTTCTTAACATTAATGTACGTTCATCTATACCAAAAATAATTATAGCTGTCATTAAAATATTGATCTACGCTAGCATTCTGACTCAAGTATTTTCTCGAAACCAATAAATCGTAACTTCCATGCTTTGTTTATTGTTTTGTATATTTCGTCATTATATCAACAATGTGAATATGCATATACTTAAGCAAGCCGCCTTACCCAATTAGTTGCAGTCTTGCCATAGATTTTTAATTTTTTTTTCAATTGAAAAACACTAGTGAGCCTAATGACTCACATAAATATCAATTGCTCATTACTGTCCAAGGGTATACAATATACAATACAAATTTGTACCCTTATCGTAAATCAACGACAAAGTGTCTCATATTTATGTATCTTTGCATATGAAGCGCATAACTTGCAGTTCAACCGATAGCGCGACAATAGCACCAATACAAATAAACAATTCCTTATCTAAATCTTTGTTTAGAATAAGTCTGTGTACGAGTATAGCTGAATCTTGATGGAATAGTTGCTTTAAGTTATGTAAACCGTTCATAATTTTGATGGACCATAAACTGGAGAATTAAAAAAAAAAATCTACAAAGAACGCCCACTTAAACAAAATACAAATTAATAACACTATCTGCCGATAAAAATATTTACTCGCAGATAAAATTTCTTTTTTTTTTTTCTTTTCATCATTGTATCTCAATTTAAATGCTGAAACAACAAATGCGGGTACTGCATGCATATACGAGATTATAAGCAAGTATCAATTGAGATTGAGACTGAAGTGTGAGATACTTTTATTTATTTTTTGTCCATATTTCGAAATAGAAAAGATACGTTATCGCGTTTAATTTATTTATATACAGGGAGAGCGAGAGGATTTTCATATGATGGGTGATGTGATGGGGGGTAATGAAGATAAATTTCTGGAATCTGGGGTTGCTATAGGTACATACTTTATTGTTCTAAAAAAATTACAGTGTCCTCGTTTCGTAATGCAGTATTCATAAAAGAAAATTAAGAACATTTCGCTGATATTTGCAGAGCAGTTAAAGAAATACGTATGTGGAGCTCTCAACTCATGTGCGGAAATTGACTAACCATTCGGACTCTGATATCGATCAGCAGGCGTGGTAGAAGAAGGTACAAAGTTTTCGCAATCGTATTATCGGTCAAGAGAAATATTATTGCCGCCACTCTTCGTCATAGATAGTGATTTAATGATAGAAAAAAAAGAACAAATTAAGGGCATTAAATCAGGGACGGATTAAGACGTTTATAAGATACACCTGTCTATTTTCTTAGAATAGGCGTGCAGTGGCAGGAAAACTGAGCGGTCTCCGGGTTCCACTTTCGCCAGACTAAGTTTTAATGAATTCTTGCCTTTGGTAGGTTAGGTTAGGTTAGGTTAGAGTTGCAGGCCGCAATAAGTGCAGCCTCACCTAGACCAGAGGAGGCCCATTGTAATACCACAGGATCTAATGTTCTCACAACTACCCGTTGAACCATGAGGAGCTGAGAATGAAGCGTTGGAGGCAATTTATGCTTGCATTAGCGAGTTCGCCGATATTGTCGAAGAAGTATTCCCCGAGATATGTTTTCCTCCGAGCTGAAAGGGCTGGGCACGTGCATAGGAGGTGAAGAATTGTCTCTTCTTCGTCCTCGTCCATGCAGCTTCTACAGAAGTCATTGGAAGGGAGGCCCAGCTTGAGAGCATGTCTCCTAATAATGCATTGTCCCGTGATGACACCTACTAATATGCTTATATAGGATCTTTTTTGGTTTACAAGAATGTTGGAGCGCTTAAGATCCATCATGGGCCAGATCTGCTTCGTGATGGAGCACGTGGTGCAGTTTGACCATTTTTGGCGCTTATCGCATTTTGTGTAATTAAAAGTTTGCACGTAGCGAGAGATTCTCCTTTTCCGGTAGAATCGACACAGTTGTGCCATGTCTAGCCAGTTCGTCGGCCTTGGAATTCCCTGGAATGTCCATGTGGCCCGGCACCCATATAAAGTGAAATTTGAATTGTTCCGCCATCTCGTTAAGAGATAAGCGATAATTGATGGCGGTTTTGGACTTAAAGATGACCAAGTCCAGGGATTTAATCGTGGCTTGACTATCGGTAAAAATCACGATATCCTTTGCAGATATTACATTGTATCTACCGTAGCCACGACAGCACCTCCTTGATCGCCATGATTTCCGCCTGGAACACGCTACAGTGATTAGGAAAACGGAATGAGATCGTACAATTTAAATCTTGGGAGAAAACACCTCCCCCTACTCCTGTTTCCGTTTTTGACCCATCTGTGTAAAAGCAGACGGATTTCCTGTGATGGTATGGAGGTTTCAAAATTCTTACTGAATTGAAACTGGGGGAGGGTGTAATCAGTATATTTAGGGATGGATTCTGTTTTATCTAGAATAGACGAGTGACCAGTTTGTCGACTAGTCCACAGACGGATTGCTTTCGTACGGATGGCTGCATTTGCTGTCACTTGTTTGCTATAGAGGTCTAGCGGTATCAGGTGGAATAGTATGTCCATCGCCGCTGTTGGAGTAGTCCTAAGCGCTCCACTGATGCAAACACATGCCGTTCTTTGTACACGACTAAGTTACTTACAGTCAGTAGCCTTTTCAAGCGCAGTACACCACACGACGGTGCCATAGCCATACGTGAGTATAGGTCTAATGACGGATACATAAAGCCAATATGTGATTCGAGGCTGAAGTCCCCATTTGCTGCCAATAGCTTTTTTGCAGCAGTATAATGCCGTGGTGGGTTCTGAACGCTCTGCCATAAATTGGGTTCCAGCTCAGTTTGCTGTCTAGAGTGAGGCCTAAGTACTCTAGCCTTTAGTAGAAAAATAAAGTTTATTTGACCGGCGATTCAGCGTTTCTCGAAATGCTCCTCTATCCCCTTCTAAAGGGGAGTAAAATATTTAAAGTATGAAAGGATAACCGATAGAGGAGAATAGAAAATAAATGTTTCAGGAGATTTTCATATGATTCCAATACCTAATTTTAGGGGGGCAATACCCCTTTGTCGTATATCTTTGAAACTTAATACTACTCGACAATGCTATTCTACATATAATAAACACGTATCTCCGCATTTTCTAAAATTCTACACATAAGGACCAAGGGGTGCAAGATGACCCTTACAGTTTTAGAGGACCTATCAGCATTAAATCCATAAGCGTTGCTGGAGAGAAGAAGAATAGGCTTTGAACAATGCCCATTATTTTGCTTCTATAAGTGCCCATGAACTTGATGAGGACATTTCTCGATGTGAATGCGCCTTACATCCAGACTGCAAATGCACGTCACATCACAGTCCACCGGCAAATCTCAGGGATCAGCGCCTTTTCTAAACTTCTTAGGGTATGGGACAAGCAAACACATCGCCATCGAACTACAATTTACAAAAATGTAAGTGCAGAAGTATAACTTGGCATCTAGGGTATAATAAGTCCCCTATAGATAAGTTTTAAAACAAAATTAATTTTCCAATTTATTTTCTCAAACTTATTATTTAAGTATAGATACCATAAAGTCCAAATTATCCTATAAATTATTGCAAAAATCTAGAGAGCTTCAAATAACTGAAAGGAGTAGGTATGCAAACAAAAATACCAAACCGTTCTTAGTCCTTTAAAGCAAAATTCTATTATTAGTAGCACTAAATGTTTTCGACTAGAGCTACTTGTAAGGAACCCCCAAAAGGCACACATCAACACACAAATACCTATAATTCCCCAAAGCTAGCACTTCAAATCTGTATATATGTATCACATCTATTGTCATCATTAGTATGGTAAAATCTATTATGCATTGCAACTGTTTATGTCCACATCGCACAACCGCCCACAAACATTAAAGCATCACTTTCCAATATATTAATCATATCCTCACCGAGCTACGTGTCTGTAATTCATTCATCGCCACCTCTCTAACATATGTTCGCTTTGGGTGTGTTAAATCCTCAATGGAACTCCTGCAATCCACCCACAAACACACCAGAGATAGATATACCCTTGTTAACATAGCAACTCGAACAACAGAATTATGTATCTACATATGCCACGTCAATGCTTCGGTATAGTGAGTGTCTCATTGGCATCTGGCTCGGAGTGTCCGGGCCAACAAAAAAAAAAGAAAAATATAAATGGATACATTGTTTTCAAAAATTTGCCAACTTAATTGCTTCTAAATTATACTATCTGTGCGACTTGGAAATTGATTTGCTTGTTAGACAAGATAATAGTATCTGCAACAATTTGGCATCAGTAGTCGCACACCGGTTGCACTAATGACTTTGGCGTTCCTAATTCCCAATGCTAATTGGAGTTTAACGCAAAGATTGACAAGTCAAGCCAAGCCAGAGGCAAGCAACATACTCATTTTGGAACGAAGTCAATTATGGTGCACATGCATGTCATAGCAATAGCTGTTGCAATCGTTATCTAATCGCCGATGAGGGTAATGAAGTTATATATAATTATCATTATGGCGAGGGAGTATGGGAATTAGTTTTTAATTATAATTTTTCCAATAATGCGTTATCGACATAAGTTTGACAATGCGAACGAGTGGATACTGCAATGATTTTTGAGTAATTTAGTCCAACTGAAATTCGCCTATCTTTATAAACAGCTCATAATTGGTAGCATCAAGTTCAAGTGGACATAGTCCGAGGGAGTTTTGAAAGTGGGTGGTTATAGGGTTGCAACTACTTGACAACTACTCTCTATATCCGAACTTTTTGACCATAGACCAAATTTTCACATTGAATCAAATAATGGAAAAGACCGCATAAAATGAGCAATTTGAAAGTACATAGCCTTGGGCTTGGGGTCAACTTTGTGGGCCACTACTGTTTAATTATTCACTCAAAGTTTATACTAAGACAGATCGTCACTATAACTCAGAATCACAAGCAGTCTGTAAGTTAGTGCTAAGTTTTCTCTCTTGTAATAAAGACTATGAACCAAATGTGTTTTTTGTTTGGTTAGAGTACCAGTACAGGGAAGGTTTAAAGAGGGAAGGTACTAGATACTTCCACAAATTCGTTTAGGTAGTCGGAAGTTCCAAGTGGGTCATACTACGGGCTGTCACGGCACGGCGATTGAAGGACAGGGGAAATGGCTTGGTTTTGGAGCAATCGGGCGCAAGACTAAACACAACACCTAACACCTATCTGCAAGCATCAAGGGGCGATGCTGAAGCGTTATAGATTCGCCATTCTCGGCAAATATTCAAAAAATAAACAAACAAACGTTATGTCGATTATATAGGACAAAATGAAACTGTATTGCTAGCTGCAATTTTGAAGTATAGAATGAGTTCATTTACCTCAAATATTTCTGTAGATCTAGTGAAGCATAACCGATTAAACTGCTTTAGTTTCAGACAAAACAGATGAATTAAAACCCCCAACTAGAGACCAGAAATGTATACGCCTTATGCTTATAGTACCTTATAGTACCTTAATTCTTCCCAATTTGTATTATAGCGCCAATATTGCTAGACGATAAGCCGAAAGGGAGATCTATCAATAATGTGCTCATTTGAAAGTAAAAGCCTTCGACAGATTTTGGAGAGCAAATCGAAAGATACAATCGCAAACTCTATAAAATTATCCAGGTATCCAAAAAGTCAATAACATATCGAATGGTTAATAATGCTCCAAAGGATCTTGAATTTCCGGTCCCCAGTTTCAAGCCAACAACATATCGAATGGTTAATACCTAATGCTCCAAAGGATGTTCAATTTCTGGTCCCCAGTTTCAAGCCAACAAGACATCCTCCAGGATGTCCGAACTTTCCAAGACATAGACTCTCGGACCATACTATCTTGTTTTAGCCAAGGTTTACGAATGCGAAGATGTCCGCATATGCCTCAACAACGGAGAAACACTGTGAGAAGATCGACATTTTTCGGGTAGGTACTTTTTTCGATGACGGGATTTGGAGGATCAGATTCAACGAGGAATTTGTACAGGTTCAGGCCTCAGGGACATCAATCTAGACAAAAAACTGCGCATCCAGTTCACTGAGATAGCTAGGACAACTATAGATCGAATGCATTCTAACGTTGCGGCTCGAAGAGCATTTGACTCCAAACCCAAACCATCAAAGGGATATCACAGTAGAGGAAGGCCTCGCCCTAAGTAGCTCGCACTAGAGTCAAAGTCGACTTCAACCGTCTTGGAGTGAGCACCTGGATTCATTTAGCTAACGATCGATATAAACGGAGAGGCGTAGGAATTTCAAAAATTGTGAAGAAAACTCCTGAACATTTTCTAATTGATAAGCTAAGATATCTTCGTATTCGTCCTTTACATTCAGGGAATGTATGAATGCGAGTGACAGTTTGGGATGGTTTTTGGACCGGTGTGGCATAGTTAGTTAGTTAGTAGTTTAAAATGGCTCTCGGTGAGAGAAACACTTAGGTCGTTGTGCATACCACTGGGGTTTGGGGAGCTATTCCTTTACTGGCTACTCATGTAAACCATTTGCTGCCGGTTACAAATCTAAGAATGTTAGCGGCACTGGTATTACCTAGATCACTGACATCATTGAGAAAATAGTTTCTTAAGTGGGCCTTTCTTAAATTGGCCAGGTCAGGCAACTGCAAAAAAAAGTGAGTGACGGACTCGTCCTCCTCTTCATCTCTGCAGCTTCCGCAAACGTCATTGTATGGGAGACCGAGCCTTTGCGCGTGTATAACTAATATGCAGTGCCCGGAGATGACATTAACGACTTTCGAGATGCTGGAACGAAGAAGTTCCTTGGATTCAGGTGAACCCTGAACCCTGCTCTGCTTGCTGCGTCCGTGTGAAGTATTTGTTTAGCCAGGAAAGTGGTGCATACACGTTGTGCGGACTTATACTACCCATGCCAATGGACCCTAGCATTGCTGGTTCGTCTGCTGCACAGTTCCCTGGGATGTTACAGTGACCAGAAACCCAGCAGAGGGTGAGATTGTACTGTCCAGCTATCTCTGTAGGAGATAAGCGGCATTCCTCCACCGCCTTAGATCTTATTTCGCTGAATATTAGGGATTTGACCGGTGGCATTATTGGCCGAATTTTCTCCGAAAATTAAGATGGAATGAATCTTATCATCAACGGGTGGCGCTACAGAGGCATGTGAATCGATATTTTTTTATCAGAATCAGGAGATTTTTTTACATTAATCTTTTTTTTTAAGTGAAGCAACTCAAACTCCATAAGGTCCCGATTTTTACGAAGTGTCTTGTCTACTGATCTGGAACCGAACGCCGCACCCATAAGCGAGGTACTTATACGATCCGTTCACGGAATATTATTGATTTTATACAGGAAACAAAACGAAACTCTCTGACGTATTGCTGGTTAACGGATAAAGCGATTCGACCCCTGAACTGCCACCGATATTATGGTCTGACATGTTTTAGCAAGAAGTGAAATTTCACGGGCGCACTTGTGCAAACAAAATTGTTTTCTTTTAGAATTGAAAGTTTTGTTTGTCTCCGTATCTCCAAACTCTATGAGAACCAAACTCTATGAGAACACGATATTATAAAATTCTAGTACCTAGACTATTATCCAGTGCACCTAAAAAAGGTAATCGAATTTAGTTTTGTGGTAATTCCATTTTATTTTTCTAATTAATATGCATTTCCACGATCGTTTAGATGTACTTACGCTTCAATGTGTCACACAACACCATAATCAAGTAGTCATTATCAAATGTCGGACACAAAATGTCTGATTGGCATGTGCATCTATAAAGACCCACCTCACGTATGAAAATGAAACTACGTCTTTATCAAGAACTACCTGAGCTTTGTCAAATAGATTATATTTAAATGGATCGTAGCAGATAAATTTAATAACATCTGACTATTTGTTTTACAAAACTGCCAACATATGTTAGTCAAGTTAAACTTGTATCTAAGCCCATATATCGAAGAATACCATAATTGAGGAATAGTTGCCAATTATCCACACCAACCAAACACTGGATAGTCGATAGCCAGATACATAAGATACCCACTACATATGGGAATTATTTGAAACACATGAATGCCATTTAACGCATTTTAACGATGAAGAACAAGTTTCATCATTAAGATTCCTTTTAAAGCTGGTTTACTGTCTTAAAAAAAAATTGTAAAAAAAACACACAACACCAAACAAGCTTTTTTCATTCCCCCAGTGACTTAAATTGCATTGCAATGTCTGTCAATAAAAAAACTCGAATTTTCCATCTCAAAGAAGAATACCGAGAAAATTCAAAGAAATCAACAAGGGGTTCTTAAATCCAAAAATCCCCCTTTTCAATCAAAAAACATCGCTATAGGGTAGCGATCTCTATTGAAAATCCTAGGGAAGTAAAAATGTCTTCACATACACAGAACCAGCTCCGCATAACAATAGATTGAGATGGTGAAAAAAAAAATATTCCCACTGATCCTTACCCTATACGCAAAAGCGATTAGATAATGTAAGCATATCTAACCAGGGAACGTTTGTGAATTCAATTTACAAAAAATTAAAAAAAAATATATTTAGGGTGATGCCTTCTCTGTATGAGTGCAAATGGAATATCATTTTTCGGTGGTTGCTTGGAATTCCATACCGAAACGCTGGGCGAGTATATAAACGATCCGCACTTCGTACGATCATCGCATTTCTGGTTTGCAACTCGACGTAGTAACAACTTAACTCTCGGAGCAGTGGCTCTTTGCCCTTTCCGGGGCTGGCTGGCCCAGCTCTCAATTTAATTCAATAAATATGTGTGCATGAGTGAAACTTGATATTGTATCAATGAATTCGAACCAATCAAGTGATTTTTTTTTTAATTCAGAAAAAGAAAGCAAAAGAGAAAATATGACAAAAAAAAAAAAAAAAAAAAACAGAATTCAATGTGAATAAAGTGCAGTGTGTATCTGAATCTGAGTATCTACAGTGTTTTGAAAGTGACGACGACAACGGCGATGATAATAATGATGAGGTTGACGACTACAACTACAGCACAACGAAAGAGAAAGCGACGCAAAAATCTCTGCCACCAAACCACACAGAACAACAATATTAATCACGTAACAAGATACATCACATGATCAAGTATCTATCACTCTTTCTGCTGCTGCAAGGTGGATAAATTCGTAATTTTATCATCATATTCGAACGTGTGAAAAACGAATGTCCAACTTTTATACAAAAAGACTGCTGCGAGGGATTCAATATTCAATTTTGATGGATTAGCCGATGTAATAAATCCACTGTAAGTAGCTAGATACATTATTCAGAGTGTTGTCTAATGAAAGAATGTTGGAATGGGCTTGGAAATTATTCAAATTAATTTTTTAGCTAATTAAGTATTTCGGAGAAAGTGATTTTGATTAGTGAAAACGAAATTTGTTTGATATTTTTTTGTTGGCTGGGAAAGAACAATTATTATTATATTTGGTTGTAGCGAATACGTATTCCTATTCTATTTACATAGAAGTGTGAATGTCTATGTGAAGCCATTTAACGCGTTACAGCTGATTACCTTTTCCGGTTACGAGATATTTATATTTTATCACCAGATACAGCAACCAGATACAGTAGACATTTTCGAATCTGACACTTGCTTCGAATTGGTTACCATGCAAGGCCTTGGATTTCTTGTTTTTTTTTTTGTACTTATCGTCCCGTCGATATATACCTAAACGTGATAAGATATTATGAGGTTAATCTTTCATATTCACTTTGGGCCAAACCCCACTTGTGTTGATTCGAAATCGCTAAAGCTAAGCAGTTCTCAGTGTTCTGTTGAGAAAAATAGGGAAATAGGGACAATTGTGATGAATTATAGTTTTTACATCTCTGACTTTCAAGTTGTTCCTTGTCCTTTATCAATATATTGAACGCTTTAATCTCGGCCTTGCAATTCGCATTTCATAAGCTTTAGAAGCGTAAATTAACATTAAAGGTCTTTCTATGAGATTTCTAAGTTCCGATCTCCGTTGTCCATTTGTATGGAATTGTTAGATTTACGAAAGAACTAACGCATTTCGGCATTCCAAGGAGTGAACTACTCGAACTAACTTTAGTTCAATTAGTTCAGTAGTTAAATTAATTTCTCGTTTACGATTTTTGTTGTCTCATTGGGTTAAATACCAATCCCTGAAAAATTTAACTACTAATATGAACTCATGTTACATGCAGTGACATTGCAAGTGAGTTTTCTTCCTGAAGACACATTTTTGGTCTATCATTATAGGTACGCTTTCATGTATAAGATTTCTGAGTACGATTTTTCCATTTTTAATTAGATTTTTGAAGCTTGCGAGCAAGGTCTATACTCTATAATGCCTTCGGGCAAGTGAACTAATCAAAATTTGTTGTAGTTCAATTAGTTCAGAAGTTATTTTCATTTCGATTTAGGTGTTACTGCTGTCTTATAGTACCGCACATCGATCCTATCAATCCCTAAACAATGAACTACATGAACTAACTATAGTTCAAAGGAGAGCTAGGTTATGCAGTAGATATTTGCATTCGATTGAAGATTGTACCTTGCTGCTATATCAGTAAGGAGGGGTATTCTTGGTTTATAAGTTGGGCTTAGTTGATAGTTTTAAAGATCATTTCCGAAGTTCACCTTCAACCTTATATGGCGTTGATAGATTCGCTTAGCGAAGTTAATTTGACTGAAGTCAAGACAAAAATACAATATTTGCAGAGATTTTAGCAAATATTGTATAGCACTTGAATTACTAAAAAGGCTAGCAAACTCTTAACTCAATTGAGATCTTTTTGACATTGTTCAAGTAAAGTGGCTCAATAAGTCTTTCATGATTGTAGAGAAGGAATTCTCTAAAATGGTCAAACAGTATCTGAAGAACTCAGCAACAAATACATCTGTCGGTTGATTAAATCTAGAATTTCTTTTTGCCCAGGTCCACCCAGACAGTTATGATTGTTCCCTTTTTTTAATCCAATCCAAACGTATCACAGTTGTTTCTATGATTCCATGTCAAATTACGAAAACATGGTTACGTTGGATACATTTTTTTTTTTTTGTCAAACTCATACTTGCATTGTATTTTATTTCAGATTATGTAGTTGCATATACATACTTGTCTCGTAGCTCCATGAAAATGTTCTCACAGTTTCATACTTATAATTTCCGAATCCCATAGATACCCATATACCTTTTCTATTGTATTCACCTTTCAAAAACTGAAATATACCAACACAAAGCCCAGATTACTAACTTCCTTTCCCAACTTGTTGCCCCTGACTAGATGCACTGCAGATGAAAGACTTTATTCAATTCCCTCCGATTTTTTTTTCTCTCGTTCATCAAAATAAAGGAACTGAGAAATAAAAAGTAGATCGTGACATTGCATTTTCGAGATAGATACAAGGTATTACACGTAATATGTAACCCTCTTACAGTTTTATCAACCGTGAATTGTTTGTTGAAAATTTCACCTTTTGTCTGTGTACCTATCTCTTTGCCGGCTGATTCGAGTTCACTTCCGAGGGGCCAACAGGTGTCTTTATTATTTTTTTTTGGGAATACATTCGAAAAACAGTATCTATTGTACTCAGTTGCAAACACTAACACACCTTCACAATTTTTGTGTGTAAATAATTTATTTGTTCAGCAGTAGCTACAATTTTCGGATGAAATTGTAAAAGTAAATAAAAATGCACCGTGCCGTTGACCTGATTTTCGGTCTGAATGTTTGATGACAATGACGGGAAATGTTGTAAATTTTTGAAGCGCAAATCAACTACTGGAAATCAACTTGACCAGGTTAAAGTAAAATTGGTACTAGTTCCAACCACAACGAAAATGGAGCAAAATTGTTGAAAGAGTATACGATTTGACATTTTTGGGTAAACTGAATTTAGGGGGAAAAACCGAATAAAGAAAAAAAAAATAAAAATTATAAGGGCAAGAGGGAAAACGAAATCAATTGAATCAATTAGCAGAGTAGAGTGGAATAACGCCGAAAGGATGGTTGAGAGTAACCATATAGCCATAGCTATTCATCTCTTTTCGTTCTAATTAAAAACAGTTTTTTTTTTTTTTTTTGTTCATTGAAATAAATGAAACCAAATTAAATTCAATCCGCTTAATTTGAATTTTTTGAGGAAAGAATTGTGGAATTTTCCCGTCGTGGAGAAGAAAATTGGAATAATAAAACTAAAATGAATGCCGTCGTCGCCTGGAGAGTTTAAAATTGCTATTGTGGTATGACAAGATATGGCTTATCTGGGGCTATACTATTCCGAATGTAATTGCATTTTTTTTTTTTAACACAGGGAAGGATTGGGATTGAGTGGACATTTTGCTTTTGAGGGCCGCATTGTTTTGAAATTAAGAAATGCAATTTTTTTTTTAAATGAATAAAGAATGAAACAAACACGAACGATCAGTTTCGCCACAAAAAGATTTACCAACTTAATTTTTGATTGCAAACTCTTTTTAAATAGTCCAGACACCAACCTTATAAGATGGCATAAAATCTGCGATTTAAATAACTTTCATAATAAATCACTGTGTTGTTCTAATTCACCATTAAACCATTACTGGAAGTTGCATTGGTATTTTAGCAATCCCACAGCTTCTTCACACAATTTGACTCTGCTTATAGCTAATACACCAACCACAATTAACTGATTGAGGTAGATTACCACACTAAATCACAATATCACTGTGGGCTACCATCATATATATATATTTACACCATTCTATCATCTCTTTAAAAAAAATGTAGTCTATCAGCTAGTACAACAACCACGAGATTAGTGATCACAATAAATCTCTTTGTTGCAAGTCTTTTTCACTCAATTATCCAAAGTTGTTTCGTTAGATATTTAAACAGAGCTGAGTGTATCCATTTACCATCAAAGATACGATTTTTGTAATTACAACTCTTCCAATTTTCGATGTAAAGAAAATCTTCTGTTTAGTTCAGACATCAACCATGAAGATCAGTCACTGTTTGGTAAATAATTGAGAATAAATCTGTGTTAAGCTTTAATTTACATAAATTGACGTTGAATGAGTTGCTTTCTTCTTTAAAATATAATAAGGACATTTTGTTCGTGATTGAATTTAGCAAAGACGACAACCAATATAGCCCCTTCAATAAAAATCTAACACATGTATTTTGCAATTTTGTATTTTGATCTGACGAAAAATTGATTCTTAGGGCACTTGCAATCACAAAAACCAGTCAGCAGAAACAACAACCATTTTGTCAGCTAGCTGCGAGTATGTAGCAATTTTTTTCCAGGGTATCATGAAAATTACTCAGATCAACTAATAAATTTAGTAAAACGACGGTTTGTTATGAACTTTCTTACCTCATTGAAAACATTTTCAGTAACTTATCGGCGTTTAGTTCCGCATTCAACCGCACTGTACCTAGTCCGTCCCTGACTTAAACCACATTCATATTTGATTCTTCTATTTTCATTTCAATTAATGTTCCTTTTTTAATAAATTTTGTTTGTCTTTTTCTACTTACAGAAACATCCCCCCATCCCAACACAGCTATCGCATCCTTGAGCAAAACCGCTTTCCACTCTTTTATATGAACAAAATCCTTTTCTTTATTCGTTACTTACCCCCCTACAGCGGCAAAAAAGATGATTCTGGATGATCCTATTCTGTGTGCGTGAGGAAGTAGATGGATGTCGAAATTTAGTGGTTTATTTCACAAAATCATTATACGGTCTCAAAGTTGGAACCGAATTCTTCAACATTAAACTTTGACAAAAACCCACATCAAAATTTTTAAAATCACCATCAATGTCAACACAATACACAAGAAAAGAATGACATTAGTGAAAAAACGATACGCAAACTGCAATCATCATCCATGTCACCATAACCATCATCGTTGACGGGTTATCCTTAAAATTATCATCATCTCATCGTCTCGTCCCTGTGACAGCATAGTAGTAATGCCAGGCAGACAGAGTCAACTACACACATCCGCCAAAAATCACTTCTAATGACTTTCGGGTGGGGCGGCAGTTTGCGGCAGAGGAGAGAAACTCATCAACCAAAACAAACATCCTGGAAAATTAACTTTGAAATTCCAGCACGCAAAGAGAGGTGGAAAGGTTATGGAACGCTGCCTTCATCACCATACGCTTTGGTGCGAAATTGGATACTAAAGATGTCGCACGCGTACAAAGTCATCGGTAGTATTTTTTGCGGTAGGTCGTTAAAAATATCAAATATCACATCATGTACCCAGAGAGATATTGTTCGTAAGTTCGAAACAAAATTACCATCATCAAGAAAGACGGATATGTCAATATAACAAACAAAAATGCCATAACAGTTTGGCATTTAAAAAAAAATGTTTTTTGTTTTAGATCTTCATTCATATTTGCCTTAATATTAAACAAGTTTTATGGTTATTGTTATTCGAAAAGATGAAAAAAATACTGTTATATGGCGCGTCAGATTTTCTCAGGATTGTTAAATTTTAAAATCTTGTTATTTTAATGCACTTACTGCTAAATTTATTCTATACAAAAAATGTGTATTTTTTTTTTTCAAATTTAATTAGGTTTAGTTTGTGTTTTCAAGGTTTAATTTTTATAAAAACAAGTTTTACATATTAGATTAGGAAAGCAATCAAACTCAAGATTATTACAAAAAAAATTATCCCTTTTCATCATTATTTGCATTCAAATCAATTTTATTCAGTTCAATTAATTTTATTTTATTATTTCTTTTGTTTTGTTTTATTGAGGTTTAATTGCGATAAACATCACATTGCGATTTTTATTTTCTTATTCAATTTTATTTTCAAATTCACTTTCGTTTCTCTTTTTTTTAAGTTCAATGATTTTATATTCAGTTTTTATGAGTTCTTATTTCTTTTTATTTTTTGTTCAAATTTAGTTAATTTCAATTTCGATTTTTTTATTGCGAGCTTTGGTATTTTTTTTATAATTTATAGTCATATTAGGTTAAAGGTTAAACAAAAATTCATTGTGCCAAGATGAAAAATTTAGTCAAAATTTTAGGCAGGGCGTTTAAGTTGCTCTTCGGATGAGACCCATTTTTATTTTTTTGTATCTTCTGACTGATGAAATTTTCAAATTTCAAATTTGGATCTATTCCTTCTGGCATTTGAAAACGTACAAATCTAATCAACAATGAACTGATTGAACAATTACCTACCTATCAAACGAATCATATTCGACATTATTGACTTTTATGATTGATCCATAAATTTCAATTCAAGAACAACAGACTATTAGCCTATTGGCTACTATGACTAGGACTTAATCACTCCGGATATAACAATCAAAAATGGATTCCAATTATTGAGGAATAATAACAAAAAAAAAAAAAAGTATTTTATAAAACACTAAAGACAGTACCATACTGACCACCACAAAGGTATGAAAAGAAACAAAATGACAATGTACTATTGTATTCTATAGCAATCTGGTTTAGATACTTACATAATTATGACACCTAAAAAATTGAGCTCTGTCACATTTTGTTCCATCACTTTGACAGCTTCATTTATGTACATACTGTAACAATACCATTGACTCATAGACTGCAATTAAATGACCAGTTATCAATTTAACATTATACTTACGCATTGCATATAATTCACGTAGTTGAAGATCAGTGATCTATGCATTTTAGCTCAATTTAATTCAAATCGCTGGACTAGTCCGTTCATATAGTTCAAACTTAGTGAAGTATGTACAGTACATAGCCGTGTTTTGAACTCTTCGATTACAATAAAAGAAGAATCAAACATATTATCCTACTTCCAAACTAGTTCATTGTTTTGCAGTTTCATGATCCTGGATAATTCTGAAAACAACTCCCGACAATTTCAACAGGAAACAATATGAGCTATAGTTAGCTAACCGGACTAAAATTATTTTCGCTAATATGAGCTAATACCTACATCTAGTAATTCTCAGTGCGGATTTTATTGAACCAAATCGATCGTAAACTAAACAAGCCTAATAGCTTAAATTGTCCCTTGTTTTCAAAAACAAATATGCATGTATTTTGACATCTATGGTACATTGTATTTCTGACGATACAAAAGCCTATACCTACAAATAACAGAGTCAAAATGTGGTTTTCCCTACAGATACTGACCTGAAAGTGTGATAGGAATATTCCTTTCCCTTTCCAAACAAATTCATTTCAACTGAAGTCAAAATATGGGTGTCAAATAATTCACGCAAAATTTAAATTTTGCATCATTTAATCGTACAGTGATAGTCCAGGAACATCAATTCGGCACCGTAGTCATACGTTCATATTATAAGGAAATGATAAGGAAATTTTCCACAAAATTCTTTGTTATTATTTTTGATTTGAGTTTCATTTATCATTTTGTATTATTTTTCTGCACTCAGTTATTATTATTTTTATTTTTGTTTTCAAATCTGAATTAAATTTATAAAAATTCAACTTCAAAGACAAAGTCAAACCGATTATTTTCTATTATGTATTTTATTTGATTACAAATTTTGTTTTCATTTATTATTTTTCACAACTTTTATCAGTTCTAATTAATTTTCTTAAAATTTTGTTTAATTTTTTTTAAGCGACTTTTTTTTAACTTTTTTTCTGAATTTTTTATAACTGAGTTCAAATTTATTTTTTAATTTTACCAATAATTGTATTGTTTGCTTCTATGTATTTTTTTTTTATTATTTTTTGTTTGACTTTGAATTGTTGGTGCTAATTTGTTGTAGGGATCATTTCTGATCGTAAATTTTATTTTGTTTTTGATTTTTTTATTTTCCTAAATTTACTTTGGTTTCATTAATTTTAATTTATTTACTTTTCTTATGTTAAAAATTTGAGTTTATATTTTATTTTTATTTCATTTTCTTGATTTCTTTATTATTTGTATTCAAAAAGGTTTAAGTTGTATTTTTTATTTGAATTCTTTTAATTTGAATTTTGTTGCGACATTGTCAATAATTTAATTTTTTTCTTATTATTTTGGTGAAACGTAAAACTTATATGAATTTTAATGATTTTTAAGCAGAAAAAAACTCTATGCAGCGATCACGTTCTATAATAGTCGGATAAAATGTCTTGCATATGAGCAAATTTAAGTTGCTTGTATTTAGGCGCATGATTATTTTTCAAATGATTTTTCTGTTAATGCATTTTCTCATATATCAAAGCGATAAGTTCTCATATAGTTTACATAGTATACTATAGTAACTATCGGTTAAAATGGAAGGCTTGAAATTCACCTTATCTTTTCGATATCAAAACCAAAAAAAAAAACAATTTAATCTAACTCAATTTTAAAATCTGGCCGAAATTGAACACGGGGTTTTGTGTTTGAAAAAAAATCTGACAAGAGTGACAAAAACATTATTAGAAACTGATTCAAAAATTGTTCGAGTCCTTCGAATTATATTTTCTTAGACTTCAAATATAAATACTCTTGGAATGTTTTTAGCCTCCAACGTATATCACAAACATCATTACATAAATAAACAGAAACAGCCATCAATAATTATCTACTGCGCTTATTCAGTTCGTTTCAAATAACGCCATAAACAAAAAACAAAGGGATATTAGTAACGGATTATTTACTTCAGTTTTTATTGTTCATTTTATTTGTGTTCGACCGAATTTTTATTTTTTTCATTTATTCACTTTACTTTTTTTTTCTTAAGCCGATATTATTTTTAAAAAACCATCATTAAAAACCAGATCGGGTTTCTTTATTGGTCTTATTTTTGAGCTTAGCATTTTATTTTTATTCGAATCGTTTTAATTACTTATCATTTGCTGTTCCTTTAAAACTTGTTAATTTGGTTCATATTTTTTCGGTTACCCTATAATCAGTCCATTACATTTCATTTGTTTTGCAACTCATTCAGGAGCAGATAAGTCTTTAGTTTGTATAATTTTTCTTTAATTATTTTCTTTCATTTCAAATTGTTTTTGTTTTTAACTATGTCGACCTACATTTTACGTTCCATTTAAATCTAATTCTTATTTTCGTTTTTTTTTTACCGACTTTATTCAATATCGAACGCATTCAAAAACAGTTTCTTTTATTTTGTATATTTTATTTTGTTTTCATTAATTTCATTTGAATACTTCATCGGCAGATCAAATTTCATTAGCAATTTTGCGTTTGTCTTTTGCATTTACAAATGTTTTGTTTTAGTTACTTTTGTTTGTTTCTAATGTTGCTTTTTATTCGGTTTCTCAAAACCTCTCAAAATCAGATTATTTATTTCGACTTTTATTATTCGATTTTTAAAATCCTTTGCGAAATCAATAGTGAAGAAGTTTTTTAAAGTTTCGTTTTTTGTCTAATATTGTCTTATCGGGTGTTTTTTGCATTTGGTTCTTAAATAAATTTGAATTTGTTTTAAATTTCCTTTAATTTTCTGAATTCAGCAGTTTATTTTGTTGATCTTTTGATTATTTTCTTTTCAATATTTTGTTTTAGATATTTTTTTTTGTCAATTTTTTTTTATTTTCACACAATTTTTGTTTCGAACAATTTTCTTTTTTATTTTATTGAATTTATTTATTATTTTTTTTTTTTTTTTTTATTATATATTTGGTTTGAATTTAGTTTGATATTTTTTTCTTTCGAGGAGGAAAGGTTAGCTTCCAACTTACATTGTTTATGATTTTGAATCGGAAAACCAAAAAGTGTATGATTCTGTGTTAACTACAGCAAAAATGTTATTACGTGTTGTGTTATCCTGTTTTAAAAATACACTTTAACAGCTGATCGAATAGGCACCTACTGCTACTCACCTCAATCTTGTAATTCGTAAGGAGTTGAGCTACTTTCTGTTCTGTTAAAACACCCCTTGGGACATGTAACAGACTCTCTTAACTTCGCACCTCTTTTAGTAGGTAACTCATTCCGATTTCGATTCCAAATCACGGTTTAACTTTGTTTTATTACATTCTGGATTTGTATTCGAATTTTATAATGTTTCATTATTTTTATTCTTGGTTCTTTTATTTTCATTGGTTCTTATTTTGTTCTCTAATTTACTGTTTCTTAAAAAAATATTTTCCTTGGTTCTCATTTTGTTTTCTAACTATTGTTTTGTCTTAATTTTAAAATGAGCTAGTTTCTTATTTTTTTATTTGAAAATTATTACTTTCCTTGGTTCTTAATTTTGTTTTTTTTTTAATTCACTTTTTCCTTGGTTCTTATTTTAATTCAAAACTTTTTGTTTTCTTTTAAATTTATACTGAGTTTTCGTTATTTACCTCATCAGTTCTTTTATTTTAAATTATTTTCTCCTTGATTCTTAATTTTTTTTTCAATCTTTTGTTCCGTTTCAATTTACATTTTCTTTGGGTTTTAATTTTTTTTTTCAATCTTCTGTTCCGTTTCTATTAAATTTTCCTTGGTTTAAAATTAGTTTTTTAATAGATCATTTTTATTTTCAAGTTTAAGTTTTATTGATTTCAATTGCGTTTTAATTACTTTTTTTATAATTTGTTTATAAATAAGAAATTTGTCACATTTTCGTTCCGAAATTTTTAAATTGTTCCTTAGCAGCCATACAATAGATGACCTTCGTTTGTTATTTGTTTATATAAAAATTAAAGAAAAAATCGAAAAAAAATTGTTAAGTTTATCCTTTGACTCATTTTATTATTTGCGATTCCCAGTGATTTTTCCATTTAATTTATTTTCTTTTTGTCATCAATAATTTTTATTTTAAAATCCAACTTCATAACATTCCAAAATTATTACCATTCCCCTTTGTTACAATTTTCATTTAAGAAAAAGCGTCCATTTTATAGGGTTCTACAGAAATTTCTAATGGTTCACTTGGAATTTAATGTCAGCTTTAGTTGAGTCATTAAATTTTCAATGAACACTAGAAATGTTTGTGCATTGTTATTTCTCCTGTTATTTTTGATTTTGTTACATAAAAATAATGTTTAATATTGAAAACGAAATCGCAACTTTCGTTTTTCAATATTTACATTATTTTTACTCATTACCCATTAAGTTTTCTTTTATTGTTCAAGTTTCTGTTAAAATTAAATTAAAATCTTCTTCAGAATATCCACGGATACTCGGAAGAATTTATTTAATTTGTTGTTTTGTTCAAGTTTTTGTTATTATTTTTATTTGTTTTCGTTAACAAATTATCTTTAATAATTGTTTATTTCTTTTGCAAACATTTCAAATGCCGCGAATGAAAGAAGGATATTCATGCTTCAATTTTACTTGCCACAATAACTTTTGGTTTTATTATTATGATTTTTTTTTATCCATTTTTCGGTTCTCAGTTTTTATTTGAATTTTTTTTTGTTTTGTATATTTTTATTTTAAAATTTTCCGTGCTCTTATTTTTGGTTACATCAGAATTCTTTCATTCAGTTCGAAATGTTTGCGTTTTAGGAAACAATTTTTATTAAACAATAATTTGGTCTTCTTTATTGATGTTAATTTGTTTTTTGTTTTTAACTATTACTTATCACTACCAAACTGTGCCTTGTTTGTTGTATTAATTGTTATTTGTTAGAATTAGGGACAGTGGTTTTGAGGTTGTTATTTTTTTTGTATGGTTATTTTCTAATTTTGATTGATGCTTTTCGTTGTTTTGTTATTTGGATATGCACTCTTGAAATTAGAAAGTAACCATGAGTTTTTGAAAAGGTATATGGACGCTTTTTCTACTGTTAAGTTTGATTGTTATTGTTGTTTTCGTTATGATTTTTTTGTTATAGAAGGTATACTTTTATTGTACGCTGCTCAGGGAAATTTCTATTATGTTTTGATTTGATTAATTTACTTCTTTTTTTTTAATTTTTGGTTTATTTTCAATTTTACTCATGATTTCCTTTTGTTTTTTTTACCATTGATAAAAATCAAATTATTTTTTTATTAACTTTCATGGGCTAGGTATGATTTCGTTTCTTCATAACCAATAAAGAATAGCAACGTTTTTTTTTTTTTTTTTTTTTTCAATTCACAAATTTATTATAAAAGCATTGTTTTCCTTTTAGTTTTCATAATTTCACTTTCACTTTTTGACATTTTTGTTTTCATGTTTTTGTCTCGTACAAAATATTTACTTTCATTTGTCATTTTAATTTCAACTAAAAACATTGTTTCGATTTTTTGTTCTGTTACTTTATCTTTTATTTCAATTTTTCAACAGTTTCATTACTTTTTTTTTATTAATTTTGTTCAAACATTTTTTTAAGTGTATTTATACGACTCAGTTTTGTTGTCATTCAAAAATAAAAAATTCATTAAGAAAGTCCAATTTCCCACTCCTCCATACGAATTTCTACCTTATCATTAACATACATATTACATATAATATACCTACCTCTATCAGTTGTCGATTCAATAATAATAAATAATAAATTTCGAAAGCTCAATTCACTTTTGCAACAAGAAAATATGTAAAAAATTAGTTTGAATTCACTGAAAAAAATGGTTAGATTTATTTACTTGTCGACTCAACTTTATACTTCTTCGCCAGATCGATAAAATTAGTTTCAAAAAGGTTACTTCACTTTTTAAAACAATATTGGTTACAAAAATTGGTTCAAATTTATATTTTTTTAAATTTATTAAGATGTGAAAAAATAAAATTCATTTCGATATTTACACAAAATGATGAACAAAAAATAAATGCAAACACAATACCCCTTTCGTCCGACCGTCTGCATACAGTTTATTTTTTAACACTAAAGTGCATGCATGATTTATTTTATTTATATAAAATTTTGTTTATTTTTTATATTATTTTTCTTTATTACCACCAAAAGTTTTATTTTTTTTTGTATAATTTAATCGCTTAAAAATAGACCAACCAGCACATAGAACATACTTCGCCGTTGTAGGTTTAATTATCAATGCCTAAATTAATTTTTTTTTTAATTCGCAACATTGTAATTTTTTATATGAAATACTCTATTGTGACCTACATTCAATTTATTTTGAGAGTTAAAGATTATGGGGCATTACTAATAATTCAAATTCAAATGCTAGAATATCACTATTTGCTCATTTAAAACGAAAATATCAACAACCAAAATTATTATTTCTTTATTTATTTCTATTAATTTTTTTTTTTGTATTAACTTTATTTTTTTTTGTATCAAACTTTCATTTATTTGTTTGGCCATAATCTCAAATATTCGATATCGATTTTGAATTCATCGTGTCGTTTATAAATCAATACAAACGTCAATGCATACATACATATACTAATAATCACTTTTAGTGTTCAGGTTAAATTGTACGATCTCACAATAGCGATTTTTTTCACATCAAATTATCTATTGTGACGTACAACAAACTTAAGCTGAAGGTTAAAAATGATTATTAGTAAGGCCCAATGTGTACAATGTACATCGATTTGTTTCTCGCATAACCAAATATTCAAAGATTTTCGTTCATCAAAAGGCGCTTTTAATTTTTCTTCTATTGGTTTTATTTTTCTGTTTTTATTTACAATTATTACAAATGTTTTTTTTTTTATTTTCCTGGTCATTTAAATTTTTATTTCTTGGTTTTCTTTTTGATTTTAATTATTTAAAATTATTTTTGTCTGTTTTGTCATTTTGGTGTCATTTTTATTTCTTTTCTGTTCACTTTTATTTATTTATTTATTTATTTTTTTTTTAAATTTTCATTTAATAGGTATTTCTTTTCTATTCAGTTTTATTTTTTTTATTATTTTCATTTTCAAAATAGAAAGATACATCTGAAACTATAAACAATTTGCATGTTTTCCTTGAAGCTGCCATTATTTTTCTACGAGCACATTCAAATTTATTATTTTTTTATGATTGAGCAAAATCCGAAAAGGCGTTTTACAGCGCACATAAAGATTAATGAACACTGAATAATAGGTAATACACAACCACGAAAGTGAGCTTAATTTTGCTTAAATGCAACTCAACTGAATTGAAAAATTGTCGTAAAATTATATTTTGATGTTTTGTTGTATGAAACACAGAAGAACGAACTAATTTTAAAATATTAGTAATAAATAGGCTGAATTTTTGTATTTTTTTTTTTTTAATTTTCATTCAGTGTTAAACCAAATGTCCTTTACTCAGCTAAATGAAAATTTAAGCTGCATAGATTCAGCCATTATTTGTAGGTACTAAAATTATTAAATTTCTGACTATTGATATTCTATGAACATGCCGGCTTTCGGGCTAAAATCCATCGCAAACTGTTTACATGATTTATAATAGAAGTGATCATAAGAAACTGTAGTGAAAACAGCTCGACAAGTACTACTGAACTAATTCGACATCTAAAATTTGTCGGTCCGACTCATGAAAAGATTAAACCAAAAATAATGTAGTTTCATGGCTTGGCATCTGGTTTACATTCAAAAAGGTGGTAACTATATCAAGATAAGTTGGTTTTTTGCATTTTGTTTGAAAAAACATATGAAACTACTAAAATGTTCCAAAAATATGTCGTCGACTACAATAAACACCAGCTCTTATTATCACGTCAACAAATAGTTAGGTATCAAACTGGACTCGAACTATGAAAAAGACCGACAACAAAACTGATATTTCTTGGCATTTGCTTCAATAAATTGGAGAAGGAAATTATTTTCATTGCCAATTATAATTATCATTTTTAACACATTTAAAAAAAGGACGTTCAAAACCAAACTCGATTCAAATACATTAAATCTGACATTTGACATTTAATTTACGTAAAAAATCAAAGGGGTTATTGTTGCGACAGAAAGACAATCAGGATGATTTTTAAACACACAAAATTCAATCAAAAGACCTCACAGGTTTAAAATGGTAATTTTTGATCCAAATTTCCAAAATTCGGAAGCATTATTATTCAGAATTCAACCGAAAAAATATGGTTTTGATATTGACAATTGTTTATTAAGTAATTTGTCTGTATATGAAAATCTCAACATCCTAAAAACCACATTTACAAACTACTGACATTATATTTTTTGGGCTTTTGGCCTTAAATTAAGTAGCAACTCAAAGTACATGGTCGATGGGCAAAAAATTACTCCATGCCTAAATATTTTTCTTTGAAAGAATAAGGTTTTAAATCCATTTCAAATCTTGACATATTTTTAAAACTTTCCAATCTGATTTTGTTTTTATAATTTTTTTATTTTTTGTACATTTATTTGACAAATTTTTGATAAAATTATCATCATGGCACATGTCTTCAATTGTTAGGCTTCTAGTTCCATAATATTTTTAATTTTACATTTATTATTTCTATGTAGGTAGCTATTTCAATATTATTTTTAACAGTTTCCACAAAATTAATTAAGAATTAATAACAATATAGATGGGTACATGTGGACAAAGTGAAAATACATAAATAAACGGAACTGTGTTTTAGAAAAAAGAACCATGTCACTGCATATGGATTGTTGCAAAATAATTCAATTGTTACCCTAATTTGCTTACATATCCTTGTTGCAAACGACTGGACATAGCTGTGTCAATAATTGACATTGTCAAAGATCAATATTATACACAATAAATCAAAAATCAGTATTTCACAATTTGAAGGTCCCAATCCCAAATACCCATCCGTTCAATGCCGAAAAATATCTTGAGTTTGTTTTGCTTATAGGTTATAGAAATTTTATATTTTATAAAATTTACAATTATTGTATAATATCGCCAGAAAAAAAAATAAATAAACTACCACCAACCAATATCATAGGGACGAAACTAACTATCATAAACAATGATGACACAAAAAGAAATCATAAATCTAGGGTAATGTTCTCAGTAGGTTAAAATTAAAAAAAAAAACGTCTAAATCTAAATAAAAAAAAAAATTGTAAAATAAAAACTTCCTTGTAAAAATCATCATCAGGTATACATGCATTCGCATATTTGTTAACTCATTCACTGCCCAGTGTCTATGTTAAACATAGACACTTTGTTATTGTTATAATTGTTAAGTTGTTTGTTATTATTATTGTTATACAATTTGATTGTTTTTGTTATTTATTTTCTAAGTGTTAAGTTTTAAATTTGTTGTTATTGTTATTTATTTTTTAGTATTTGTTGTTAGGTTTGTAAGTTAAAAAAACAACAACTGGATGTGTTATTTTTATATTTTTGTTTATTTCACTCTTTTTGTTAATAATTGTCGTTAGGTTTTCGTTTAATATTTTTTTTGGTTTTTGTTTATTTTGGTTAACTTGATTAATTTTTGTTATTTTTATTGATTCTTGTTCTTCTTATAATTTCTGCTCGTTCCACCCAGTTGATCACATCTAATGGTTATTGTTAATATTGTTTCTGTTTGACATTATTAAGTTGTTATTTGTTATTTTCATTTTTGTTAATCCATAATCATTATAATTATCATTCATCCAACCAACATGTATAATTCCAGATTCTATATTAACTCTATACAATAATTAAAATACAGGTTTATTGTCTCTATACTATTCCGCTGCTGAATATAACATTGAAATTCATAAATAGTTATACTAATTTACAACTGTCGAAAAAAATTATTAAACTGAGAACATGAACAAATTGAATATGAATTGTCATTATTGTGAACAATTGAAAAAGAATATACTAATTCTTATCAAGTGTTCGTATAATATTGTGTCATCTTAAAAAGAATAAAAAAAGGAAAACATTTTATAATTATGCATAAATACTTTCAACATTCCAATATAAAAAAAAGTATTTAAATAAAGTTTTCCTGTTAAATGGAAAGGAAAAAATATATACAAACAGTATATATAAACAAATTTAAGGCGATTTAATATTTAAGCATTTATATATAACGTTTTATTAATTAAAAGAGTGTGTACCAGAAATAAAATTATCACTATGAAAATTACTAAAAACAGTTGTTTTTTTGTTTGTTTCTGAACTGTCTTTTGAATCTTATAGCGGAATATATTTTCTCATCGTCGAAGGGTAAGTATTAACAACATTTGCGCCATGTCTTGTTCGAAATTGTAAAACTGGTTTCAGTTTAAACGCTCCCCAAATCTCTTTATCATTAGATAGTATAAGCCAATATTAGCAGCCAGGAGGTTAGCTATGCAGTTTAAACCATCATCAAAACGATTAAATACAAACAATTGCGAACAAATCTATGAAACCATAACTATAGGTAAACACAAATTAATCCAGAACTTGAAGGCTGAAGGGGCTTAAGAATATAAGATTTTGCTTTAAATTATCATATGAGTTATAAGAAATACTTTCGATGAGAAAGAAACATTATTCAGAATGTAGATAATAAACCCTGGCTGGAATATGGAAGCTAAGAAAAATGGCAGTGATTAGGGAAGAATCCAACTAGATTTTCTCGGAAACCACAAGTTTAGCAATTCAAAAAATTGGTTATTTCGATGATCGGGTGATTATGATTATTATAGTCATTTGTAGAGAGTATTGAGGACATTAGGAGCAGTGCACTTTGAGTCCAAAACAACAATTCTATATAAGAAAATCATCTCCAATAGAAAAAGGACAGTCTAATTGTACTTTTCGAAATGAGTTAAGTATTTCGAAGTTCTAATATTGCCGAGCTCAAGGTATATGAATCTATTCATATACCTTGGCCGAGCTGACTTAGTACCACGTTACAGAGAAGGTCCGCAAAAGCGTGTTATGCCATTGCAGAGGAGTAGGTATATAAATGGACACAATGGTAGAAGTATGTGACCAAAAACCAGTCAAATTACCGCGAAAAAACATATAGGTAAGCGTATTTAATTTTTTTTTAAATAAGAACATTTTTATTAACAAATAATTTGACTGAAATTGTAGCGATTTCTTTAAGTAATCTGTTTAAATACTTAAATTTTGACAGTCAACTCTCCATTTATATTCCTCCTTATTGCTTTTCTCTGGTCAAGAAATGCACCTGATTCGATTCGCCATCAATTGTCTAAGCGACTACCACGACACTGAGCGATGAGCACAAGGCCACCAATTATTAAATACAACAGAAATTCGGCGTTTTTGGAGCATATCATGAGCTGTTTTCACCGGATTGAATATTGAAATATCAGAAAATCTCCGTCAAATGATAAAAAGTAATTTTGCGAATAGAGTCCTGTTCTATGATTCTGATGATGAAATCAAAGAGTATGAAGCATTGTGCCATAAGGATCGGTCCCTTGCTGTGTAAAGTTTATGTAAGACGAAGCTCCGCGCCTACCGATTCCAAAGAGAAACGTCAATCATCAGGTTTGCAGATGTCATCGCCGTGGTGATTGCGGAAAAAACGATAGAAGAAGTCTAACTGCACTGCAACGAGCCATTTGCATCTGTACGTAGTTGGCTAGCTAATGCCTTTGGCCCGAAAAAGACTAGTTCTTCCTCCTAGAACTTTGGAAAGAAAAGTTTCAGGAAATGAGAACATGTTCTCTTTTAAAGAGATACCATGGACACCCTAATATACGCAGTGGAAATATCGTGAAAGTTAAAGTCTTAGTGCCTGTACATTTCGAACTGTTTCAAACGATGCTATACTCGTCGTATCTTCAATGCTACCTATCTAATGCCCCTATTATGTAAGACAACTACAACTACAGTTGAGTTATCTCTTGGTTTTATGTATTTCAAAATTCGGTATTGTCCGTATTGTCATACAACCTTGACAGAAAAGTTGTCTATCAAAACACAACAAAGATGGTAGTGGTTGTCTATAAGTTGTTAGTTAGTTTCGGTTGTGTGAAAGATGAGATGAATTGAAGACAACTCAACTCAACTAAGTTGAGTTGTGTTCTATAATAGGGACATATATACTCGCTGAAAGAAATGAAAACGCTAAGAACCGAGCGAGTCCGCCCAGTCATGCCTGTTACAGAGAATAACTCTTACTTACGTGATCATTTTGTAAAGGGATCATCGTAAATAACATTTTGCAAAAAGACGACTATTGGACGTTGTAAGCAACGTGGCCGTGCGAATAAGGCGTTTAGAGCGCCTACAAAAAGTGCTTAGCTCAATTAAAAGAGTGTTCTAATATGACTTTATACCGACCCCCGCGAAATAATGCCTGACGGCGGTTCCGCGTAGGACAAAATATCGATCTGTTCAGGAAGGGAGGCGGTTTTAGTCGGTAAGAGTCCAGCACTACCAACGAACGTCGGATAATTCGTCACTACAATGCAGAACTAGTCTAAGTCCAAAATTTCGAAATTAGCGAATTTTACATCAGAAAAAAATCAGTTGCATTCTGCGCGTACCTGTGTGATGACCGTGTTCCTACGCGCAGTAGTTCGTTCACCGTTTTAATCAAACAAAAAAATCCTATGTATCTAGTGATATTTTTTATAGTGCAGAACTAACCTATGTCCACTACACGGACTTAGGTTTTTTTTGCTCTACAAAACAAATAGCCTAAGTCCACAGTATGGACATAGCTTAGTTCTGCAAAACAAAATAAATAATTTATGTTCCCTTCTTTATTGTATATGTGTTGACTTAGGATAGTTTGTACGTAAAGTGAAACGGTTTAGTTTGTTATAAAATGTTTAACAACATGTCAAGAGGCCAAAAGATGCTTAGCCTTGTCTTAAAACGACGGGGTAATACAGGTTAGTATTATTTTTAATTCAAATTATATAATTTTCTCCTTGATAACGATTGTGTGAAAAATATAACAGTTTTTATTTTAACAATATAAAACAACTTCTAATAAAAGCAGAATAACAATTCTAACGTATTATAACTTGTTCTAACTGTTTAAAGATTCATTCGAAGTTCTGACAGACCCACTAACATTAGAACAAAATTCAATTAATCAGTCCAACTTTGAAAACATAACTGATGAAAATGGTACGTATACAGCCTATAATTAATAGCACATAATTGAATAATTCTTACTAATTAAAACTTTTCTTCGTGGTCTGTACACTTGAAGCACAAAGAACACAAGTAGTTACTGCTGAAGAATCTGTAATGGATGAGTCCAGTTTTGAAAACGTTACAACTAATCAAAATGGTACGATTAAAACAATTTTATTTTGGCATTTTGAAAAATTTTATTTCTTGTTTAGATAACTGCCATGAAGTTTTAAATGAAGATGACGACATCGATCCTTTCGAAATAGATGATGGTGGTTCCGAATATTGCCCTTCGAACAGCAGTTTGTCCTCATCTAACAACAACGATTCAAGTCATCATCTTTCAATGAACGATGATCACTCAGTTAGCATCTCAAGAGCAGACGCAACATTAACCGGTGAGTCTATTAGTATTACTTCAAGAAAACGCGTTCGCAAAGAGGCAGAATGGATTCGAAACAAGAGAAAAGCGCTCAGAAATAGTGGACAGGAGTACGTCAATTCTAAAAATATAACGGTTTGCGAACGAGCAATGAAACCTCCTTGCCATGAAAAATGTAGGCTCAAATGCAACTCTAAAATTGACGAAGCTTCTAGACAACTCGTTTTCGAAGAGTTTTGGAAACTGGGAGACATTAATCGACAGAGAGATTACATTTCGAAATATGTAGAAGTTCAGCAAAAAAAGCGAGTACGGGTAAGACCAACGATAAATAATATATCTGATGGTAGTGGAGAAAACGTGGAAAGTAGAAGAAATCTCTCGTATTATTACTATATGCCGATCGTACAAACTGATAAAAAAATTAAAGTGTGCCAGACTTTTTTTATAAATACACTATCCATAAGCCATCAAATGGTTAAAACTGTGGTTTGCAAGTCTTATAAAAAAGGAATGACTGTAGTAAGTAGAGGACGATAATCGTGGGCGCACAAATCTGAATTCACTTCTTCCAAGTTCAGTTAAAAATTCAGTTCGAGATCACATTAATAGCCTTCAAAGGGTAGAAAGCCATTACTGCCGGTCCAACTCACAAAGAGAGTATCTACCACCTGGACTAAATATGACGAGGTTGTACGAAATGTAGATTGTAGATTGTGGGGGGGAGGTGGTATATTAAGTCCCAAATCACTGCGGCCACAAGTGGGCCTATTGTGATATCCTCCATTTATAGCTTATCCATGATGCCGCAGTTTGTTATAAAGGCGGCTAGCTCTTTGGGTGTGCTGGCAGCTATATCCGCTGCTTCGAGGTAGAATTTACCTAGATAACGTTGACGTGTTTAGCTATAGCGTTATGTGTCTGCTAACTATCCGAAACTTTATCCGGAACCTTTGAAACTGGCCCTTAGAGATTTAAGTTCCACATAAATTCTTATGTGACAATTTCAGCCTTACAAAAAGTAGCCCATACATAAGCATTTAAGTAGAACTAAAATTGGTATGAGTCGTATCAGCCAACGGCCCTTATATGCTGTAGATGAAGGAAGCTCATAATCACTCTACTAAAGTCTCATTTCAAACGAAGATACAATATGTTCCTTTATATCACTTTGTATAGGCAGTCGATGAGGGGGTGCTCCAAGGCCAATATCTTTTTTACCTGGTAAATATTGTCGAAATTCTCATTCATATTCTCATTTGCAAAAACTGCCGAGCCTTGCTATAGGCATAAAAATCCAGTTTTAAATAGTTTTAAGAAATTAATTTATTTAAACATAAGACGAGCGGCACATATTCTCAAAAAAATTATTTACCCTTCCATTGCGGGGTGAATTTAATTCACTCTTGAATCCTTAACATATATTCCTCAGCTCTTAGCGCTAGCTCACGAATATTGCGCAGACATCCAGCCGATGCCAGCTGCAAGTCGGTGTCTGTAGAGGAAAGCGTTTCCAATAGAAATGGTACCACTCCACTCTGGATAAAGAAAAACCAACGATAACGATACATCTCAAATGATAATGGCTACCCTCTCACCTGATGCATAGTAATACAGTTCCTTGGATCGGCGGAGAGTTTCTCCAACGCCATTGCGGTAGTTCGATGAACTTTCGGATTATTGCTGATCATATAGCCCACAATAGGCGTGACAGCTCGTAGTCGTCCCAATTCCTGGGTATTGTTGCCATAGGGAGCACAACTGGCAATAGCTGCTGCTAGATTTTCCCTCAACAAATCATCTGATGTGTTAACTGCAAAGGAAGTATTTCTAATAAAAGTGGGCTCAAACTAACTGTATTGTAATACACAATTGTAAAAAAATTGTAACACAAGTGGAACACGGAGTTGCAAGTCTAATGCCATTTTCTTAACAACTACGAAAAACAACAAGTTTAACAAGTGCCCATTGAATTTGTTAACAAATGATGACAGGTTCAACATTGAACTTGATAATGTTATGTTGAAGAGTCCTGTTGTAGCAATGCACTTATATAAAAGTATTTATAAGACTTGTTGACTTTTATATAAACTTACCCAACTCAGCGAGTTTGTAGACAACTTTCAAGTCCGTAAGAATGGCCAAGTTCGTTGTATCCTTGGCGATTGTTGCAATCGCTGCACATACCGCTGACAGCACTAGAATGTCCTTCGAGCTGAGCAAACCGACAACTAGCTCCATCGCTCCGACTAAGCTGCGAACTAATTCCCCGGAATTCTGTCAAATATGCACATATGTCATTAAATGAGTGGATAGGGTGACACCATGAACAAACCGTTGCATTCTGAACACAAGGACAGATAGCATAAGCCGCATATGCCTGCACACGACTATCAGTATTCTTCAGCAGGGACCAAATCAAGCGTACCGCGTCCAACTCCTCTAGGATAAGCATACTCACTTTGTCCTCGGCGCATTCCTTCAGTGCCTTGGCTAAATTCTCCAACAGGGGAGCATGTGAGGAGTTCAAGAGAGCAACAAGACTGGGAAGGCCTCCGGCCGTCCTTAACGCAGCCCGATTATTCGAAAAACGAACACATTCGGCAATGCCACCAACGACGTTGGTGAGCACCTCATCCGATTCATCGTTCAACAACTGAGCTAGGATGTTAACCGTCCTAAGCGAGTCCAATTTGTGCACATTTGCATCGGTAGCCGCACATTTCCATATGGCGCCTGTCGCCCCAGCCAGCAGAGGTTTGTTGTCCCTATTCGCCTTGTCTCGGGCGATCATTACCAGAGGTTCTAAGCCACCGGCTTCGCGCACCATATCTCTGGTGGTTTGGTCTCGGGCGCACCTAAATATAGCAATGCTGCACTGCATCTTCAGGTCCAAGTTAGTCGAATGCAAATGCGAGACGATGTCCGTAATCATGCCCTCTGTGGTGATGGCCAATTGGAATTTAGGCTACAACGAACAAATTGAGTAACAACATGAGCTCCACTCCACATACTCACCTGAGAGGAGCACTTTTGTATAGTCCCCATAATCGGAATGACAACTTCAATGTGAATCGACTTCAAGAGTCGTGCCATTAAAGGCACAATCCCCGTCTTCCTCATCACCTCAATGTTGTGCTTCGAGTCGGCCAATGACCATAGGGCCTTTGCTCCCGCACTAGCCATTGCCACACTCTCCCTGTCATCCACAGTCAGCTCTTCAAGTTGTGTTTTAAGGACCCTAGTAAACAGAAACCGCAATCATAACCATTTTGGAACAATCCGTACAAACTTACATCAATTTTACGTCCAACAAATCGACCAGCTTCGGTATACCACCACTCTGGCGCACATACTTCCTGGCCAGTCGCACCTTGGACACATTTGCTAGCGTCTCACCAGCCATTGTTTTCAAATCCTTTGAGGAACTATTCAATATATCCACAATCAGTGGAATGCCACCCAAATCGACGATGGTCTTCCGGATGTCGATGTTCGTTGAGATCTCTGCCAGTACCATCAACGAGCCGAGACGACACTTCATATCGTTACACTCGAGCAGATTTACCAGTACCTCTAGGCCACCGATATCTTGAATGGCCAATTGATGGATTTGCACTTGCAAGTCATAGTCCTTGAGGCAGCAGAGCGAGACAATAGTCGCTGTCTGATTGCCACCCTTGATGTATTTGACAAGCTTCTGAATATGCCAATATTCGGCAGGAATTTCAACGGTACGGGCTGCATCCTTCCAGCGTTCCTCCTCATCGGTTGATGAGAGAACCTCTGTGGACTCGGAATCGTAGCCAGTTTCGGATTTTCGACGTTGTGAGATTCGTTCGGGGCAGCTACCACAGGAGTGGTCGGTTTTTTGACGTCGCATATCACCAGATGAGGTTCTACTTTTGCCAACTATGGACATTGTTTAAATATGATAAGTTGCTTTAAAATTAAATGAAAACTAATTTTTTGTTTATTCTGATTCGATTATCAAGGAGTATTTTCTGTTGCTACGGAGAAAGGAGTGTTGTTTCTCCGTCACAGGGTTTAGGTCTGTCTTGCGCACTGATTACAACTTGTTGACATCGTATCAGTTAGCAAATTGACGTAGCTGATGATTTAGGAATCGTTTATTTACAAGAGGACTGAGGACAAAATACAGACAGCAAGAACCTTTTTAAATGATGTAAGAGAAGACCCTATAGGTTCGAAAATTTCTATAAGAAATCACAATGGCAAACTCGCCTACAGTCGAACTGGACGTCGATGATTCCACGACAAGTCCTCCCATCACTGATTCTTGAAAACGATAAATCTTCTATATTCGACATCAATTGAACGGACAATGTTCTTCCTTTTGGAAGTCTTAATAAACGACAAGTCCGCCTCGCATCAGTCCCAGAAAGTCTCCATATCGGAAGTCGGGAAACAGCAAATCTGCCACGCGACAGTCATCGAATTTGCCAAGTAATTCTCTTTTGGCAGGTGTTTATTTGGGAAGTCTAGAAAAACGGCAAGTCTATCATGAATCAGTCCTGAATATTGACAAGTCCTATCGAAAGTTGTACGAACACTGGAAAGCCAGGATTGCGGCATTTCTAACAATCGGCAAATCCTCCTCCGAGGAAGTTCAGAGGTAAACTACAAGTAAAAAAAAAAAATAAATAGGCGGCGCAACAGGCGGTAGACACCCAAAGCCTAGCTTCTCGCAACCATTCGTTTTGTGTGAGTTTCTATTTTTGGAACGAATGGACCTACAATTTTATGCCGAGTCCGAACGGCTGAATTGAGAAGCTTTTTCAGGACAGTCATACTCTCGGATGTTTGTCAGACGTTCGCGAGAGGTGGCGCAGTAGAAAAAACCTTAAGATGTAATTTGTGTTTTTCCAGGGATCGAACCTGGGATCCCTCGCACAGTAGTCCAGCACACTAACGAAAGTCTTCGAAACAGAAAAGCCCGTCTTGCAGCGGGCATGGAAATTGTTGCCGAATAACAAGAAAAGCTCTAAAAATTTAAATAGATCTACTCTCTGTCTCTCTCTTCCTTCCGGAAGCTGTTGTTGACAGCAACACTTTAACTCCTCCTGGAGCATAGGGCGACAACAAGGCCCTTCCATCTCTCTCTCTCTGTCTGCAGCTCGATACCTCAACTGTGTCCACGATCGCAAATTTTAGGACTGATCTACCTTCAAAACAGTTGACATGTTGTTCTTGGCCTACCAACTCGCCTTACACCTTGAGGGTTCCATTGGAAGCACTGCTTCGCTATGTTGTCATCTGGTTTCGTCAGTGTATGGTCAATCCAGTGCCATTTCCTCTGTTTGATGTCAACATCCACTTTTGTTTGTCCAGTCCTACCCCTACGCCACAGTTCATTGTAGGAAATTGTTTGTGGCCAACGGATCTATAGGATGTAACGCAGACAACGGTTGACAAATGCTTGTAACCTGCTCGAGATGTTGGCGGAGCATTTCCACGTTTCACATGCGTACAGCAGTTCCGATTTTACATTGGATTCAAAGAGTTTTAACTTAGTGCGAAGCATTATTTTTCAAGAGTTGCAGACTGGAGAAAGGATTCCGAAATTTATTATATTTCTTATATCCAGGTCCGTTCCACCATCGAGTGACATATAACTAACCAGATAGTTGAACAGCGTAAACTCTTCTATGGTCTCCCGTCTCAAGATAACCTGCTGTAGATGGTGTCGGCTAGTGTGCAACATTTTTGTCTTGTTGGCGTTTATCCTTAAGCCAGCTACCTCCCCGTTCTGTTGCAGTGAATTACACATTTGGTTAAGGGCACCAAACCAATGTTGTTTGCCAGGAAACAGATATCGTCAGCGTAGTCCAAATGGCGTAGCTTATCAAACGGGTTCCATTGGATATCTACCAAGTCTCTCGTTTTTACCCACCGTGGCAGTCATTACGTCATCGATCACAAGTTGAAACAGAATCGGTGACAGTACATCTCCTTGTCGCACTTTAAATGCATCGAAAAGCTGTCCACTGTGCAAAACGAAACACTATCGATCGAAGGTCTTTTCAAAATCGACGAACATGAGGAAAAGCAGTGATTGGTACTCCGACGATTGCTCAAGAACGATTCGCAAGGTGTTAATATGATCGACGCATGATCGACCACTGCGAAATCCCGGTTGATGCCTCTTGAGCGTCGATTCAATCCTGAACCTTATCCTCTCGAGAATGATAGTTGCCATCAGCTTTGGGAATACGGACCAAACGGTGATACCACGCCAGTTATTGCAGTTCTTAAGATCGCCTTTCTTCGGTATCTTGACAATAACTTCGTCCTTCCATTCCCTGGGAAAGGTTTCATTCTCCCAAGCAGCCTGAACAAGTGGAAACAAAATACAGGCCGCTGCGCCTGGATCCGCTTTCAGGAACTCGGCAGTCCAGACCAGCTGCCTTGTTATTTTTTAGAAGCAGGATCGCGGTTCTTATTTCTGCATTTGTTAGGGGGTTGATGTCGATTCCCCTGAAAGACCTACGTATGTCCAGCAGTTTGAGATGATTTGCATTTGTACTCTGGTCATCATTGAGCAGTGCCCAGAAATCCTCTTTCCACCTTCGCAGTTGGTCTTCTAGTGACACTAAAATGTTGGCGTTCGTATCTAGCACAGGGTGGTCCTTATAGATTTTGTACAGCTCCCTCACGATCCCTCTTCTTGCAACTTCTTCCGCACTCTCCGCCAACTTGTCCAATCTACGGAGTAGTTCAAACCTTGATTGCAGAATATGTGCAGGATGAAGTGTCGCATGACTGTTATAATCACGTGCAACGTTTTATTATTTGCTTCACTACTGATGGAGCTACAGTTGAACTACCAAACTTGCCACTTCAGACAGCACCCACTTCCACAGCAGGTTAAAGGGTTGCCACTTTTTTAATATGAAGCGTAAAAAGTCCTCATCATCGTTGGCTTTACGTTGGTACTCCATTGAAGTTGTTGCAAAGTTTACATAAATTTCAACTTTTATGACAAAATTACTTCACTTCAAACGCATGCAGACAATATTTCCTGGCTCCTACTCTCTAACGTGCTCTGCTACCCAAAATCCCAATCTAAGTCCAAATTTTGGATACCATCCCAACCAACTATTACATATTCTCACTGTGCAGTGCACACAAGAGAAAACACGACTACCCCCAAAACCAAAGAGTAATCACAGAGATTAAGTTTACTTAGGATACCATTAAGCATAACTCTGCGGACAAGTGGATGCACCACAAAAACGGACATTACATCTCTCAGCCGAAAGTTTAATTCATAAATTATTCGTCAGCATCAAACTCGAATTTAATGGATTCTCAAGTTCGCACTGGCATAGCCATTGCCAAGCCTGGTCAGCACACCAGTAATATTGTGCACACATTTACAGGAACTCTGTCCATTTTGGTAGTGTCATGTTCACATCCGCAGCAACTGCAGCAGTCCCCTCGCAATCGGCCATAAACCCTTTGAATAAAACAGAGATGTGTTGAAAGGAAAAAAGTGTAGCTACCCTTATAGCCTTCCCTCTTGCTGTCTGAAGACGAATGACCGCGTATTCCTGGCACTGATTTATGAACATTAAATGAGGATGAGAAATGTCTTCGAGAGTATATAGCTGATGCGGGACGAACACGAAAGTTAGACCTTAACCGGGATCAGTATTTTCCATCAACACCACCACCACCACCACCACCCACCTATTGCATGGTTCGGTGTGATGCATAGTAATGCGATAACATCTTTGCTGTCAGAGCAGAAATTACTATGTCCTTGGAGCATCCGGTTGGGATGCTTCCAGACCGGGGATACTGCCCGGATACCGTGGCATTTAGACATAAATATGTTAAGTTTGACTTCGAAAGGATGATGGTGTTGGCGTTGTCATGTCGCTCTCTGGCATGGAAATTTTCTTAAAGGGTTTCCCATAACCGGGAGAGGGACACGTTTTCAATTTTCATTTTGTTTTTTTTACTGCTGCTCTGCATGGAGGATTGGAATAAGTTCGATGAGATTTCTTTCGGTCTACAGGATATTGGGAATTCAAAAGTCGAATGTGATTAAAATGCATCAGAGTTGTAAGTTATTGATGGGGAATGGGGGTTCCCTATTAAGAGAAATTCAAATAGTGATAGGAGATAGATGAACAAATAATAATAGATAGTCTTCAAGTTCTCTGATAGATGGCGTTGATAACCCAGATGCCAAAATCACACTATTTGTTGACATTTATGGCAGATTTAACTTTGTGGTATATAGACAATAGACATCTATTATCAACTCTAAAGAAAGCATTTAAAAAAGGTGGGCATTATCTAAATAAGGGGCGTGGCACTTAAAAATATGCAATGTTTGCGGACGCGATGGCTGATGTGACTTCCTGGTATCACAATCTAAAGTATGAATACACTCAACAGGATTTATCGAAGGGAATATTATGACAGTCGGGATTGGACATGGACAGTCGGATATTGTGCCATGAAATTATGAGGCAATCATTTTCAGTCTGGTGTTGCCATAATCATCGGTTATTTGTCTGCCAGTGATCACTAATCTTTGATTAAAGAGACTGATGCCAGGCGGTTCGTAATAAATGTTGCTGGTAATGACGACTCCTTGACGCTACACAATACCTTGTATTTTTATACCCGGTACCACACTGTGGTGAGGGTATATTCACTTTGTCATTCCATTTGTAACGCCCATAAGGAGGCGTTGTGGGTATGACAAACTATATATATTATTGATCAGCATTACTTTCTTAGTCGATCTAGCGATGTCCGTCTGTCTGTCCGTCTGTCTCTCCGTCTGTCTGTCTGTCCGCACGATTACGGCCGTAATTTAAGAGCTATCGACTTGAAATTTTGTATGTAAGCTTTTATCCACCAAACTGAGGCCAAGTTCGAAGATGAGCAATAATATTGTACCGGGTATTTGAGCTTCGACATAGTCGAAGATAATTGTCTTACTGGTTTTGTTTGCTTTGCGATATAATTCTCCCTACTTACTTCAAACTTGTGTATTTATTTGAAAACCTTCTAAGTAGGTACTTAAAAGCTGTTTTTGTAGAGATGTTAGAAGCAAAATAAAACCAAAGTTTCTTACTCTCCAAACACGTCTTCTTATGGCTCAAGTTGAAGTTCTCATTGGCGTTCTCAACGCTATTTTGACGTTTTTAAGTTAGGTATGCAGTAATAGGTTTTTGTGAGGATGCTCTTTCCATTTCTGAAAACAGTTCTGTCCTATCTCATCTGGCTACGAAAATATTGAGTATCGACTTTGCCGTAAACGACACAATTTGGAGCCTTGTAAGAATTGTTTGACTTATAAACCAATTCCCGGCATTTACGTCAAATTTTAATTGCAAAAGTTGTACATTTTTCAGTAAGAATTGGTTTGCCGTACGAACATTTCCATTATATAGATACTATTAAAATTGTACTTATTAATTAAATCGATCTTAAAAATAAACATTTTTATTTGTTTTCTAAATTTGTTTTTATTAAAATATTCACGTTGGACAATGAAAATGATCAGATCATTAGCTGAAATCTTATTTCCCGACTTAAACTTAAATCTCAACTTACGACACTAAAATATTCCATTGATGAGAATTGGTTTGACGTATAACCTACTCCGTACGTGTATGAAGGAGAAAAAATTCTAGGTAAGTCAGATGGCGTTTACGTCAATTCCATTCTGAACAAATCCCTAAATATTTCTAAAACTTTCTATCGGTCCAAGGCAAAACAACTATATCTACAAATGAGTTGTCCATATCCATATAAACTTCGCTTCAAAACTTTAAACTCGAATTGCCAAAAAAGCTGTTTTGGCGTTTACGTCAAACCAATTCTAAGGCGACGCATACGAAGATTGTTAAGGGCTGCAATGTTCGACCGCTGAACGTCCATTAATGCCAACAAATCTACGGTTGTCACTGTAGTCCTCTAAGAATTTCATGAATATATGGTAGGGTACTTGTATCTTTGGAACACTTCGTTTCGAAAATTGCGACCGCCTGCGTGCAATTGAGCCTTTTGTTCTAACATTAAGATCGCTTTGCTAAAATCCAGACAGATATTTCCGCGAACTGACAACGATAGAGTAGTTAGAAGAATATACTTTTTTCAAGTGGCTTTCGCGGAACTCCTTAACCACTGAAGCAGTTTGTTTGTCCATCTATATTACATTTGTAGCGATGACGATTGACTTCAAGAATTTCGTTTTCTTAGGCTCAATTTAGAGACTCGGATCTACTGATTGAAGTGGTCCTATGGTAGACAATTCCTAGATCCAAAATCTTCAGTTCGTATTCTAACTCGCACCAATTAATGTGTCATCTTTGACACATGTCCGGAAGTAAACTGTCCTAAGACTAAGACTGAAAATTCCTCCGTTCGGATAAGGCATACAATATCTGGCTCTAGCCTTTTCCAATCGTGCGCAAAAGAAAACTCGCTCACAAGAAGCTCTAGATTTATGCCTGTTTCACAATGCAGCATGAGAGCGAGGCAAGATTGAGATCGAGTCTAGTGGGAGTTGTCAAAAATGTCCAATCAAAGGAAATGTATGTAGCAAAACACAATGTCAAGAGAAGATAAACCAATAAATCACCAAAAAATCGTCAAGGAAAAATCCCCCCGATACAACAATCACATTTACTTTCAATCGCCATTTTTATAGAACTGTGTTTGAGGTTGCCAATTAAGTTTTTCCATACAAAAGGTGCTGCACTTTTATCTATTTTTTCTTTGTAGAATGTTGATACAAATTGATTATTCTGAGACTGAAAGTCTTTCATTTTACATTTTGTCTTATTTTTGAAGCTGCTGTCTTGTGTATTATTTCATTTTTTACAATGAAATTGTATTTTTATGCAAACAATTTTAATAACTTACAATTCTCTGTTTGACGTCTAGTTAATGTGAAACTTCATTCAACACTATTCAATGTTATTCAACTAAATTATATGATATTTTGGGAAATTAGCGAAATTGTAAATACGAAAAAGTATTGCAAAATTTTAATCGAATTTCGAAATATTTTCTGAATTCCGTATATTTTTCCTATAGTGAAACGTGTATCTATTAACATATCATTGAGTGCTGTACTATTTCGCAACATACACTCTGATCAATTTTCCGATAAATATTTACTAAGTAAAAGTGCGAATATATAAGTTCGAATTTTAAACTGGATCTAATAGTACTAAGAAAAAAAAAAGTGGCAGCCCTATTTTGCAAAAAGAATCTAAGTGGCAAGATTACTTGTAGTTTTAATGGTAGGTATTCGTATTCGCTGTGGGAAAAACTCGCCGAAGCATTTTAAATTAAAGGTAGAGTTCCCCACGTGCGTCGCTCCTGTCTCGTTATCATGCCTCTGTATATTGTGAAACAGGCATTAGGGTTTAATATTTTTTTCAAGACTTACCTTCAAACGCCTAAGAAGATTCAAATGATAGCCAAATCACCTCTACTAGTAAAATAAATTTTATTTCTTTCTGCTGTTTCATCCATTCATACAATAATAGTTTTATTTTTTATTTCGATTTCTATTCACTGAGTGTCCTTAAAAAAATACTAAAATAAATGCGGGGGGAAAAATGCGTTGCACAGGCTAAGCGTTTCTGCGCCTAAATAACGCCCAAAGCGTCTATACAAAAGTCGATGGAAATATTCAAAAATATATCAAATTTCTATTAAGAGTGCATCCATTTTGGTTGGTTTTTCCTTCGTGCTATTGCGACCGCTTTCTTCAATTGGTATCCTTTGTCTCAGCCATACGATCGTTGGTCATTGATTTTGATGATTCAGATGATAATTTCGATGCCATCGGAGAATCATTAATTTTGCTATCATCCGGCTTATCCTGATTGTTCATCATCACACCTCCCTCGGGGACATTGCTATCTCGATCGAGCAGGTAGCTACCGCCTAATGGTCGTCCGCGTCCACCACTGCCGTACGAAGAGCTATCAAGGGCGAGAGGAGATTGAACCTTTTCTTAATGTGGTTATAATTCATAAGGCTGTCGACAAAGACAAAGCAAACAACAAAAACAAAATAAAAAAGGAAAAAAGGATATTTTGTGCACATATTATTAGAAACATAAATCATATTCGGGTCGGAGGCGGGTAACGACTATCGACAACTATTAAGGACATGTTCCTAAATTGCTATGCGCTGCCGCTTAAAAATGCATTATCGTCGGTATTATCTGCTCGACTAGTCACCACTTTAAAACAGAAGCTGCAGCCGAAGCAAACAGCAAAAAAAAAATAATAAAAAAGGAACAAGGGAGACAAAAAAAATGATGAAATGCAAATAAGTGCAGCAGAGGAGGCGAACCGCCTCTGCAGGACATTAAACAGAAAGAAGAGCATAAAATCTCCATCCGTCGTAAAATTTCCTATGCAGCTTACCTCTGATTATCCTTATCCCTAATGCCTCCTTTATAGCTGGCATCCTTCTCTCTGTCATTAACATAACTCCAGCTACCACCACCACCACCACTACTACCCGAATATCCGTTCTTATTATCACCGCCACTAGGGCTGCCACCTCCACTGCCACCGTTAACGTCATCTCTCGGTCGGTTGCCATAATCGGAACCTGGCGAGGATGAAGCCATGGATGATGATGAGGAGGCGGATGACGACGACGACGATGGCGATGACGAGGTTCCCGGCCTAGAGTCAGGATATCCTCCGTAGGAACCTGATGGACGGGATTGCTCGTAGGGGTCCCTTGGCAGGTAAGTTGGACCGGGTGTCGATGGTCCCGAGGGGCGCGCATCTGGGCGATATGGCGGCTTATAGTAATCATTTGGTCTATCGTTGGCGAAATAATAACCACGGCCAGAGTTATCGAAGCCTGATTGTCCCCTGTAGTATGGCGCACCCGATAGGTGTGGGTTGCGTGTTGTTTGTGGATAGTGAATGTTTTTGGGTGTAGTTTTTGCAGTGTTCGTGTTTTGGACGCCATATCCAGAAAGAAGATTATTGTGATGTCGTTGATGGTTATGGTGGTTGGTTGGCGGTGCATTCGGTCGAAAGCGTTCCGGAAAAGTAAGGTAAAACATCGTGATTTGTGTTTTTTTTTTGCAGTGTAGTAGTTGTTATGAGTGTTTTTTTGTGTTTATGGTGTCCCGGATAGTTGTGTCCCATTTGTTGTGAGAAATATGAAAAATAGAGAACAATTAAAGGAGACATTTAGAGAGAGAAGTAAAGATGGCAATAAAGTGAGTGAATTGAAATAAAATACTGTTTTCGTGTGAATCCTTGTGAAGTTGTGTTTTTTTTTTCATGTTTCAGGGAACTCTATTATCAAGTGGTAGGAATCCCTTGCGAGAGGTTAAGGGTTTGTCGACAATCGCATTGGATATGACAGCTGAAGGTTGTCATTTTATTTTAGATGGGCCTTGAAATTTTATCTGCAGAGTTACCAGTTTTTATAGTCGGCAACAGTTTGGACTTGCCGGAAATATAAAAATATTCGGATTTTGACTGATTTAAAAAGTTTGCGGAATAAGTCTGTAGAGACAAAGCTAGGTTAGGTTTGGTGGCTGTTTTAGAAAGGCACACTTAGACCATATTTATAGGTTCATTGTGATACCACGTGGGGGAAAAATCGCCACAGAAAACTATGGGCCGAACATTCCAAGTGAGAATTCTGACTGCGAAATTCTTTTGAGAGAGAGAGAGAGAGATCTGTCTGTGGATACTATAGCTCGTTAAGGGGACCTGAATCATAATTTGTTAAAATTGATGTATTAATGCACCTCCTGTTGGCGATTTCTCTTCGGGGGAAAAATAGGGTGACCTTGGATTCTTTTGCCTCTGACAATTCTTCACTAAGGAATAAGACTGGTGCAAAGCTGAAATGGTTGATTGAACCTATCCACTGGCTGCTTGACACCGAAAGTCAGTTTGCCGGTTTCTGTGAAAGGGAGAGGATAACTTCCGTTATTGTCGAGAAGCCAATGCATCCACAGAGAGTGACAGTTTGGTGCGGATTGTGGAGTGGTGGCATCATTGGACTATTTTCCTTCGAAAATGAGGCTGGGAACAACGTTTCGGTCAACGGTGGCTGCTACAGAGCCATCTTAACCAACTTTTTTTTTACTGAAATCGAAGTCATGGAATTGAAAGACCTTTTGTTCATGCAGGATGGTGCGCCATGCCACACAGCCCGTGCCACAATCGATCTTTTGCGCACCAAATTCCCAAATCGTGTTATCAGACGTCTTGGCGATGTCAATTGGCCGCCTCGGAACTGCTATTTGATCCCTTTGGTCTTTTTTTGTGGGGAACCGTGAAGGACCGATGTTATACAAACAATCCGGAAACGATTCAAGCACTAGGGACAATACATCCAAGCAAATGGGTGAGCTACAGCCCGAAACCATCAACAAGGTCTTGGAAAATTGGAGTGAAAGAATGCGCTACTGCGAAGCCAGCCGAGGCATCCACTTGAACGAAGTTGTGTTCCATAATTATTGAGAATGTTTGCTCTTACTTTAATAAAGCCAAAATACATGGAAACAATTTTATTTTGCTCATTTTATTGCATTTTTAAAAAGAAACTTGAAACCCCACCAAGGGTTACCGAAACAGTCTAACCCCCCCGGCAAATGTCACTGACGAGATGTTCGAAGTGTCAAGGCCAAAGTCAATATATCCATTGATACATTATACACCCCTAATCAGCTTAAAGAACTCCATCATCGAGAACCGTAGTACTCTCTAAAAGGTAACTCACTGAACGACATAATCCTCTACCCACATCGTTCAAGGAGTCACTATGACGACTTAACATATCAAAACCCTTACCGTATCAACCCAAGAAAGGCTAATCGGTTTATGAGCTTCTTATCTGACTGAGCTCCAAATCGCATTTCCCAGCACAAATAGATTACCCAATTGAGTTTCGTCTTTAGCAAGCCACATCAGAACAAACAGTGCTAATAATATTCACAAGGGAATGCCGCCGTCTTCATGCGTTAAGTGTCACATAAGTATCGTTCTCCAACACCTTAGTATAGGTTGTTGTCAAAGTAAACACACTAACGGTTTACACATCAAAGACGAAATAAAAAAAAATTATCCCTGTTCCCATCAGAAGCAGAAGAAGAAACAGAAGCATCCACCCTAACCCAGATATGAAGTCAAAGTAGAACTCGTGCGTCGTGGTTCGTGCGGCATTGACGTTCAGTTCGCACTTAATCCGAATGTATGCCATCAAGGATAATAGCAAAACAAAATGTAGAACGCGCACAATACCTATACAGAAAAATATTCCCAAATGAGAAACCGCAAACAAAACAGACAAAGACAATACAAGCAGCAGCCAAACACCACCACAACAAATCATTTCACATTTTCATCTACATAATCCAGGTGATATGTCGTCGGCATCCATGGGGACTCACTAGAAGGAAATGAGGCCGGTTTTGGTATCCACCAACCTACACCTGGCTAATCCCAGGACAACATAATCCCAAGAAGTTTTCAGCACCCTCCCGGCTTGAGTGGATGGGTTTTTGGGCTAAAAGAAAACCACAGCACAATCTAGCTAATGATGGGTGTGTGTGCGAGTATCCTTCTCCACTTTCCGCATATACTTTCTCCCAAACAGCACGATATAGCCGCACTTGAAGACTGTTTGTAAATTTTCATTACGCTCATCCGTAATGGCACTTTAAGTCTCCTCCTGAATGATTGTGTGTGTATTTCTGTTTGAAACTGGAGCAGGTATCTGCTCCAGTGATTCCATTTCATTTTTTTTTTTTAGAAATTCTTGTATTCTGGAACACACTAGTCGAATCCTGTGGGATTTGCATGAGGGAGAATAAAAAAAAACATACAAAGCAGAAAACAATACCAAGTAGTACAATAATTTTTTTTTGTGTTCGTTTTAGAAGGGTGAAACAGAATAGAGAGCGTAAACCACTCCACATTGCGGAGCTATGTGTGGGTGGATATGCAAAGTTTTTGTGTTGGCGGTTTCGCAATTTGAATTCTTTTCGCTTAGGTACTCGCTCATTGGCGCATATATGGGAAATGAACAACACCGAGTGGAAGCAAGGACAAAATAAATGCAAGAGTTGTGTTGCAAGAAAGTCTGACGGGATTAGTTGAATAAGGGCAGACTTCAAAAGTTTAATTTTTTTTTGTTGTCTTGTAATATCTGCAAAGAACAACGGATGCATAACCAGACCACTTATACAATGTCGTCTCTATATACGCGTTGTAGAGCGGAAGATTCTTATGTCTGTATAATTACAGTCGCTGCTGGAGGAAATAAATTCTCATTGAATTTGCACTTAAATGCTGGCAATGTGTCCTTGTGAGTTATACTGCAAAAGTGAAGGTACTCCTACCTTTGTAATTAAGACTGTTCAGAATTTGGAAGTGTTTCTACTTTAATCTGTTTCGATAGTTACGTCATTTTGCAATGTAAGTGGGGAACAAGTGATGGAAATTAATTCCACCATATTTCATGACATTTAGACTATGAGCCTCGACACAGTAGAGGCATGATAAAACTGTACATATTCCTCAATTTTTCACAGACTTGGAAGATTTGAGTAAGTTATGTTCCACAAGGCAAATAAAATGAAAGTGTATTCCACTTGGTACATAAGGAGTTAAGTTTGCAAATTAATACTAACAGATTTCATAATTTAGTACAGTACAGTACAAATTTAGTACAGACAAATAAAAAGTCACTGAATTTAATTTACATCCCTGGAATATGATATCTGTCAAATTTACCTGTCATCTAGTGATATTACTTATTGTACGAGAATAAAAGCGGTATGCAGCATTTTTCTGTTAGATCAACCACTGTCATGGTATACCAAACACTCAGTCACAGTGAATTAAAATTAGCTGTCAAACGTACCTTGTACGGGTATTTTTGTACCAGAATTAGCGCTTTTTCAAAAATTATCGTCTTTCGCGAAAGATAACACTATACGACCGACAGCTCAAAGCCAAAATGAGCCACTGCCAATAGCAGCCAAAGGCGGCTTCAGACTTCAGAGTCGTACATACACGTAGGTATTGATAAATATTGGCCTGCGATATCTGGTGGCGAAGAAAAGAACTCTATTAGATACACAGGAATCTGTCATTTTCATAAATGAAAAGCACAATGACAATTGACACAATTTTCTTTATTTTCCGTTATTGTAAACTAGTTTGGAATTTATTTGTGTGTTTTTACTTAACAAATGTATTTATTTTTCCCAATATTTAATTATTTAATGTCGCTTAGCTTCTATTGCGTATATTTTTTCGCTGATTTGTCAAATTTGTATGTCTAGTAAGGTTCAATTTATCGCCGCTAGAGTACACCCTCCATTTCTCAGTAAGGTGTGACAATATTTATACAGAGCTAAAGTGAATTTGGACGAGTTCATTTACACATTTTGACAGTTCATTGTGGTTGTGAATACCACGCAAGCATTTCTCTACATTTTCACAAATAAGTAGTCAAAGATAGAAAGATTGTTTGAGAGCGATTTTATTTTGAAATTTGATGGGTAATATTACAGTGATGCCATTCTGACCGGATTCCGGTCATATCTGACCGAAATCTCTTTACTCTGGCCGGAGAAATTTGATTGAATTTTGAAATCCGGCCTAACCGTTTTTTGACCGGAACCTTTAACAATAAACCAATAACCAATAAATAAACATAATCAAAAACCAGTAAGACAATTATCTTCGACTATGCCGAAGCTCAAATACCCGGTACTATATTATTGTAAAATAAAAAAAATATTTTAGTATTCAAAAATTATATATTTGTATGGGAGGTATGGGTACTTTTTATTCGACCAAGCTCATTTTTTGTCAAAATTTTTTAAATATTATTAAAACAATATGTGTAAAGTTTAAACTTGCTATCTTTACTGTAGCTATTTAAATTTAATTTTTAACATAAAAAGCTATATAAATCTGATATTTTTGTATGGGAGCTAGTAGTAGTTTTCATCCGATCTTGCTCATCTTCGAACTTAGCCTCAGTTTGGTGGATAAAAGCTTACGTACCAAATTTCAAGTCGATTGCTCTTAAATTACGGCCGTAATCGTGCGGACAGACGGACAGACGGACAGACGGACAGACGGACAGACGGACAGACAGACGGACAGACAGACGGACAGACAGACGGACATCGCTAGATCGACTAAGAAAGTGATGCTGATCAATAATATGTATAGTTTGTCATACCTACAACGCCTCCTTATGGGCGTTACAAATGGAATGACAAAGTGAATATACCCTCACCACAGTGTGGTACCGGGTATAAACAGAATCGAAGTTTTTCATTTAGAAAACCAGTAAGACAATTATCTTCGACTATGCCGAAGCTCAAATACCCGGTACTATATTATTGTAAAATAAAAAAAATATTTTAGTATTAAAAAATTATATATTTGTATGGGAGGTATGGGTACTTTTTATTCGACCAAGCTCATTTTTTGTCAAAAATTTTTAAATATTATTAAAACAATATGTGCAAAGTTTAAACTTGCTATCTTTACTGTAGCTATTTAAATTTAATTTTTAACATAAAAAGCTATATAAATCTGATATTTTTGTATGGGAGGTAGTAGTAGTTTTCATCCGATCTTGCTCATCTTCGAACTTAGCCTCAGTTTGGTGGATAAAAGCTTACATACCAAATTTCAAGTCGATAGCTCTTAAATTACGGCTGTAATCGTGCGGACAGACAGACGGACAGACGGACAGACAGACGGACAGACGGACAGACAGACGGACAGACGGACAGACAGACGGACAGACGGACAGACGGACAGACAGACGGACATCGTTAGATCGACTAAGAAAGTGATGCTGATCAATAATATATATAGTTTGTCATACCTACAACGCCTCCTTATGGGCGTTACAAATGGAATGACAAAGTGAATATACCCTCACCACAGTGTGGTACCGGGTATAAAAAATGAGAGCCAAAAAACATCGGATGACTTCTTTTGGCCCACCTTGTACTATGCTAAGCTATAGGCTCCGTGATGTTTCTTCTTTTGGCCCACCCTGTATAGCATGTCGTAGTCATATCTCAGCGGTGGATGGGTCCATATTTACCATGCAGTAGGTGCTTGATGAATGATTATGCATCTTTTAAGTGTATAATGTAATAAATGCAATGCAATGTCACATCTGAAGAAGATATGGGTTAGGTCAGAATAATAAGTATACCTATACGCGTTTAAAAAGAAAACAAAGAAATCGGAGATATCGGATGGCTGTCAGACGTTCGCGAAACCTTAATATAATTTATGATTTTCCGAAGATCAAATCTGGGGCCCTAAAATACAAATTTTGATTTCCGCTAACATTTTGCATGAATTGACAGTGGAAAATGACAGATGACACTTAATACTTTGATCATAGTTATCGATCACCCTGCACTTGTAATTATTTTAAGTAGATATTTTATTGTCATTTTGTTCAACAGTTTTTTAAGACGTATAACTTATCAACTATATTGAAAGGCACATGAACACCCTGGATATATGTATGTACTTACTTATTGGTGACATTTGTCACAGATTTGCCCTCACATGCAATTTAAATTTGCCATTAGAAGACAAAACTCTGGCTTCACTTCCCTCTGAATCAGCTTGTCTTCTTAAAATGTTAACATTTTCTTTCTTCAAGGTATAAAAAAAAATAAATAGGTGGCGCAACAGGCGGTAGACACACAAGGCCTAGCTTCTCACAACCATTCGTTTTGTGTGAGTTTCTATTTTTGGGACGAATGGAAGGGACCTACATATTTTATGCCGAGTCCGAACGGCTGAATTGAGAAGCTTTTTCATGACAGTCATACTCTCGGATGTTTGTCAGACGTTCGCGAGAGGTGGCGCAGTAGAAAAAACCTTAAGATGTAATTTGTGTTTTTCCGGGGATGGAACCTGGGACCCCTCGCACAGTAGTCCATCACACTAACCACTGCGCTACTGCGGCAGAAATTTATATAGGTACTCATAAAATGATTAAAACTTTCATTCGACTTTATCTTGGGTAAAATTTATTATTTTACCCATTTTACTTACAATTTCTTAGAATTATTAAACTTTTTGACACATCTATGAATGATAAGCTTTAATTTGGTAGAAAGAAAAATAGAATTGGTTTACATGAAGTAGGGTTAATGTGTACCACAAGAAATAGCATCGGCGATTAATATAAAATTTTAGACAGACAGACAGGAAACCATTTACGGAAATGAGAAAGGGGAACGGAGTCAAAAAAAACAAAGGACGGTGTTTTTCACCTACTCTCGAAGAATCCGTATAAAAAGGACAGATGAAAAAGCGGACACAAAGGTTTTGTCACCATGAAAGAACACATCTTCAGATATATGGAAGAAATAAAGTCTGCCTGGCTTAAGAATGTTACTATCTTTAAGTCCTCTTGCAACTGCGCAATGACGATGGAGAATTTGATATTTTTAAGAATTCGATGTCTTCGAGTACAAGTGGGAACATGGTGCAATCAAAGTAAAATCGATGCGATTCCTTGGCAACGATTTGACTCGAGCTTTTTTTCAAAACATATTCGGGAGTAAGTACTAATGTGAATAAACAAGTGGAGCGAACCTTTCGAAAAACAACAAGTACTCTCAAGTCTCAAGGTCCTAAGCCCACCTAAGCAATAGACATCGAGTAAATAGTGCGTCTAGGCAGATGTGGTGGTTCGTCTACTGATGAGCCCACCCACCACATCGGGGCGAAACGCATTTGGAGTTGAGGCCACTTAAATGTTTTTTATAATATTTTACAATAGACACATAATTCAAATTTGATTCCTTAATTATTCAGAAAAAAAAAATATTCAAAAAAAGGCGTTATTCTTGCAAATTTGTTCAACCCCTAGAGCGAAGTTAGACACGCATTAGGGACTTTTTTGTATGATCGATGATCATAGACTTGTCATACATTACCTGTATGTCTCATCCCACGGACGATAGTTACGATAGTCATACCTTGTGTAGTAGCGATCATCTTGTCCATATCGATCGTAACTGCTGTCACGGTTACGATCCGCATAGCGATCTCCTAAAATTCGAATATTAATAAAAAAAAATCTAGATTTGTATTCCATAAAGATCATACCACCCCTATAGTAATCATTGTAACGATCATTTGAATAGTATCTATCCCGGTTGTCGTAGCCGTAGCCTCGGTTCTCACTTGGTGAACGATCGTATGGGTAACGACTGTCGTATCTGTCTCGATCGTAGCGATCATATGTTCTTGTACTATAGCGGTCATCGGTTCTGAAAATATATTTTAAATTGTCAATTGGAAGAAATTTTTCTCACAAGGAATTTCAACTTGTTAACGATTACTACTTTCTCTGAGCAGAAAATAATATATCAAAATGTTATTTTGAAAAATGAAATCTATTCTGATCGCACAAAATCGAATCGTTTACCAAGTTGAAGTTCTAAAGGTTGACGTGCTGTTTATAACTGACATAATGAGTTTATTTTGTGTGCAAAAAGTAGTTTTTGGTGCAGTAAGTCTGGTTTTTGTGGTCTCTGAAAGTTAATGTATAGTCATAATAATTCTGATTGAGAAACTTGTCATCAACTTGCAATACATACTGTTTCTCAACCACAGTATATCTGACTTGAGTAGTTTGTGTGCAAAGCTCATGAAAGAACTGCTAAACTCAAAAAAAAAAATTTAATTTGCCCAACAAAAAATAAACTTGCATACCTGTCACGATAATAACCGTTGTAGGGGTAGTAATACCTGTCGTAATCTCTAGCGCCACCATATCTCACCCTATCCCTATCATCGTACCGATCGTACCTTTCGCTTGGATAATACCAATTACTGGGACGGTCATCGTTTGTTCTGCTAGTGTAACCACCACCACTACCGCCGACACTTCCTCCATAACGAGTTCTGTCGTAGTCGTCGCCGTATCTACAATAAAGAGGGTTACACTATTATATACTTGCAACGAGGGGTGTTTAATCTTACCTATCATCGTAGCAACGTACACATCTGGATTGTCGACTTTTTCGATATAAATCACCCAAAGTAGCTGCCGCCGAGTCTTTTGTACTTCCACCGCCTGTGCTCGATGGGGGCGACAATGACAATGACGACGACGACACTGACGTTGAGCCCGATGATGCCATCGAAAGTGCCCAATTTGTGGGCACTAACAGCAGGAGGGAAATTACCTGTGTGAAGAACAAAGAGATTTATTTGATAATAAAAATAAACAAATTGCTTGAGTAATTAAAGTTGTTAAGAAAATAAATTAAGTAGCTCGTTGTATGTGCATTTATAGTCAGGTTATATTTTTTTTATATATGTATAAAGAATTTTAATGAGTTTTTAAACTGGTCCAAAAATACAGTTAATTATTTTATAGAAAATATTTTTTCGTGGCCCACTATATTTGCTTTTGTGTTAACCAATTATGTAAATGTTAAATATAATAAATGTCTTTTTAAAATTAATACACAATGTAAACAGTTTAACGATTATTTATATACCAATTTTATATTTAACAATATAAACTAGTTTTCTATTTCCGGGAATCACAAGTCGTCGAAATTTGTGAGAGTCATACTAAGATTGTATGGGAGTAATCCAGCTTAAGCCAACATGCAATTAAATTTAAATTGTATGTTATGACTATAACAGGACTAGTTGGTCATTTCAAGTTTTGTATGTACTTAAGTAGATGTTCTTCAATTTTTAACACATAATCGTAGCATGTATAACCATTCTGACAGATAAGCAGATTTATTGCTTTCAACTGGCCTTCGCATTTACTAATTTTAAGAATAGTCCCCTCCCCAGCCTTTTTTCATTTAAGTTTATGTAAACCAGGCAGCAACGATCCAGTAACCTAATGGAAAGCCTTGACTTTTGGCATTTCGTAAACACTTTGTAAACAGCGATTAAAAGAAGAAGAACGGGGCCAGGCTTGCAAGGCACACTATCTTGAGTTCCATAATTTTGTCTGCCGATATAATAAATAATTAAATAGGTGGCGCAACAGGCGGGGTAGATACCCTAGGCCTACATAGCTTCTCGCAACCATTCGTTTGTGTGAGTTTCTATTTTTTGGGACGAATTGAAGGGACCTACAAATTTATGCCGAGTCCGAACTTCTGAATTGAGAAGCTTTTTCAGGACAGTCATACTCTCGGATGTTTGTCAGACGTTCGCGAGAGGTTGCGCAGTAGAAAAAACCTTAAGCTGTTTTTCCGGGGATCGAACCTGGGACCCTTCGCACAGTAGTTCAGCACACTAACCACTGCGCTACTGCGCCTACATTGAAGATAGCTGATTCTTATTTTAGCGACTTCACCAAGACTGTGAAAGAATTATTCTATCTTATAGGAGATTACTTAAATGTCTGACAGAAAACTATAGGACTACAATATAAAGACTAAGAATAGCTCTCTTTAGCTACGGTCCAAAGATGGATATCGGCATGCACGGGCAGGCATCTTCTGTAAAACTCTGGGTCAGTGTTGTTAGGACTCTCTCTTCATTTTTCCCACGAAACGTGATCATTTTTCCCTTTTTTCCCTTTTCACCGAACTCAAATTCCGACCAAATTCCCACGATACATTATATCAAAAGAAAATCAGAATGGCCGCGCTCCATTGACCGCTAGATGACTAGCGGCATGCGGCATACAAAAACTGACATTTCAGCATTTGCCCTAGATCGCTAGCACATATTGTGAAATATCCTTTTTTGCGAAATGTTTCAATCTAGTCCGTATAGGCACCCTAGGTCTAGTTTACATTATGGAACAAAATATATTTTTGATGCTCATGAAGATAAAAAATCAAACTGGTTCCATTCCAATGTCACTTTCCCGCTGGCGCTAGAGGTCTAGTTATACCTACATGCCCTCCGCTGCGCCGTCAGATTGTTTTTGTACTAGCTAATATTTGAGCCGATAATTTTTGTGAATTGGAGTAGTTTTGATGAAATTTCATTAAAATTTGTCAGTTTCCTGAAATTCCCACGATTTTGGTGCTTTTTCCCTTTATCCCACGGAAGGCTTTTCGGACATCGAAAATCCCACAAAAAGGGATAAATCCCACAATATAACAACACTGCTCTGGGTCTAGGTGACCTCAATCAACAAGCATAGGACAATACACTTCAATATCTACAGTAGATACAATCAACGAGGTAATTTCGAGAGCCCGAGCTATTACAGACGATATAGGCGCTGAAAAGAAGGCACCAAAAATGACTGCGACACTATAATCCCCGGACTTATGAAAGGCGTTTAGTTTTGCTAATTGGGTAGCTATTATGAGCTGTCTTAAGTCTTAGCCGGAATGCAATGCAAGAATAACATACAAATTAAAATAATGTTGCTTAATTCAAAATAGTTGAAGCAACAAGTCCACATGGCACGCATACTCCAGCTTCTCACAGCCATTCATTTGTGTCAGTTTTTATTTTTAGGAATGGAAAGGACCTATAGTTTTATGCCGAAATGTGGTGTAGTAGAAACATTCTTAGAAAATAGCAATTTGTGTTTTTCCGACGGTTGAAACTAGGAGGGTTGAAAATTCCAGACTATCTTAGTAAAACAATAACCAGTTGTTTTATAGACACACAATATTTACAACACATGCAATAATAATGCCGGCTTCTAAAAATACACCTCATTGACCTCCAGTTCCAACCTATTTATTGGGCAGTATTTGTAGCACTATCATCAACTTATGCCTCATATGCATATCTCGGTAAAATGAATCCAGAAAATGTCATAAGAGTTTTGTATAACATAATCTGATGTCGCCAACTGTAATTGATGTCTCCTCTCCAAAGTCACGCTTCGTCAAACTTTAACCATAGGTATCATAGCCCTGGCAAATTCACTGCCCTTAATTTCGTTTTTTTTTTTAAGTTCGATCAAGGGAGAGGTACTCAATTTAAACCCATTCCATTCTCAGAACTAGAAAGTATGTAATGGCATTTTAATGGAACTTCCAATATACCTTTTGAAAAATTAGAAAATTATTTTTGACCCAATTTGCTACTAAATCGCGATTATAAAAATCCATTCAAACGCACACACCTGTTCATGTGCTCTCGTATCAATTGTTTAGCCAACACGAACCAGCCAAATAGATCAGCTCATAGACAATTCAGTCAACTCATCCATTCGAACCGTATAATAATCTCAGGAAATTATTACAATTTAATGTGAATTCAAATAGAGCACCACAAATACAATTTAATTGTTATCTATTCGTGTCATTGCTGAACAATTGGTTGAGTTTATTGTTTCACTGCGGAATTAATTTCGACAGAAAAAAAAGGAAAACTATTCACATAAAGAGGGCTCATAATGCCATTTGAACAACATTACAGCGGCTATTAAGCTTTTATCATAAAGCCTGGAACAGCGTGTATAGTTTACATTTTAAACGTACAGATTGTATCTGTATTTTCGAATGTTAAAATTTTATGAAGTTCATTGATGTGCGAACGATAATAGTTATGGACTTAGAGAAGAAACAAAAAAAAAGGATTTAATTGAAACGAATTGTTGCGATGATTTTATAGGTTGGTTTCGAATACATAAAGAATAATCTAATAGTACCAACGGAATAATTTTTTGAACGCCGAATGTTTCAATAAAATGTAGTAATCCATTTTGTGGGTCAGAGGGTGGATGCATTATGTGAAAATGTAGGCACAACGAGACATACGACAAGGGAACATACTCGAAAACGGCATCAATTTAGGATATTCACTTGAAAGATATCTTCCCTCAGAGGAAAGGACGTGCGGACCCTCGATATAGTTGGTATGCCTCCTTAACAAAACAAAGATTTTTCAAACTGGGAATGTGTAGAAAATCTTCATATCAAAAATAGCAACATTCAATGAGTGAGTAATGCGGACACTGACAGAGATACCATTAGTAGGTCAGTTGCAACTCAAACACGGTTCTTAATGGAACTGTAATGCAATGGAATCTGAGTTGGAGGCGAGTACGCAGCTTTCTTAGATCTACTTCATCTAAGTGCAGCTCTAAAAGGTTTGCAGATATTTGGTTGATATAAATCTGATGGATGACTTCAGCTCACGCCATGTGGATGTAAAGACGTGGAGCAGAGTTTTTGGAACACACGGTGATTCCGATCAGAAACGGAAGGTTAACCGAGAGAAAGTACTATGCAGGCTTGTCTTTCTTTTTTTTTACTTAAAGATATCCATAAATACATAGGTACCATCGTCGGTCGTATTTTTGAGCGGAAGACTCTGAGAGATTATTTTGTGGTACCGTCACGTCGTGTTGAAAAGGACTAAACTGTCAGCTAAGTACCAGCTGGTGTTGTATCTCAAATATAAAAACCCTGTCCTGCTAATCTAGGATCTTTATGCGAATGCGGGTAAAGCTTGATCCACAGACGTTGTCCTGCCCGAACGTTTACTTAGGGTGCATGTCATAACGCCCAGTGTCATAACGCCCTGGGGCGCTATGACACACATTTTTGTGTCATAAGGCCCTCGGGCGCTATGGCACTTTTAAAAGTGTCATATCGCACACTCTCAAAGTGTCATAGCGCCCTCGGAAATAACACCTCAAACCTTCATCTGACAGTGAAAGTGAACCCACTTTTAAGAGTGTCATAACGCCCGAGGGCCTTATGACACAAAAATGTCGCGCCGCAGGGCGTTATGACACTGGGCGTTATGATATGTACCCTTTACTTACCAATATCGTAACACAGCGAACACAATTCGAACTGCTTTTTTTTTTTTAATTCTCAAAAAATTTTGGGGTGGCGAGAATTGACATTTTGTGGCTAAATGTCCTGATATGGGAAATATCTTAAAAAAAATAAATAAAAATCCTGGAACCCGATCGCAGCGTCCATCATAGGAAAAAATAATAATTTTCACATAAAATCTTTGACCAAGGGGGTTCCCCTTTTTCAAGTCCGAAATTTCTTAAAATGCTTCTAAGTGCTCACTTTGACCATAAAAGGAAGTTTATTTCAAAATAACAGCTTCCTAGCTCTTACCGTTTGGGCAAGGCGTTAAAAAACGAGGCAGTGAGGATATCTACTTCAAACAGAAAAATTCGATAGAGGTAATCACTTTTGTTTTCTTCAAAAAAACAAAAGAGTTGTAGTACGAACTGCAATTTTGAAATCTTAAATTTTTAATTGTGGACGAACGCTTTGTCCCATGGGAATCATTTTTACCTTTCTATAGAGTTATTAAATTAGCGATAAATATGCGAATATATTTGTTCAAAAGGCGATTTTGATGCTCCAATTTCAACTATAAGTGAGGTCCTTCATAGAATTTAACACTTTCAAGAGCGACAAACTCAAAAACACCGAAATTAAGTGGCAATTAATTACCAAAGCTTGGCGGCAAAAACAGTTTTTTCCAACAATATGGAAGAGAGAAAATGAGAAGAAGATTCAAGAGTTCAAAAAACTTTGTAAGCAACAACAGAAGACTAAGCTTGTCTACCTCTCTGTTGTATTCAATAATTGGTGATCAAATTCTTTTTTGGCGCAAGTGGTAGTCGTTTGGATCGAAGTGCAAGTTCGCTTTCTGACAGAGGAAAACCACAGAATGTCTTCGAAGAATTGACAGTCAGAACTCAAATGTTCAAAGAAATCTGAGGAGTGTAGTCCGGAATAGCTACATGATTCGAACCGAAATGATTGGCTTTTTAACAATTAAGTTGCTGTTCTTTCAAAAAACATCTTAAAGATGGCAGCAGTTATTGACTCTTTAGTCGAACATTTACATGGTTAAGAAGCCTGGAGTTCGATCTTCATCAGAAATATACGTCCAAGGCATGGATTCACTTAATCAACCCGGCTTCCCAAAACTGGTGGAAAATGAGCGAAGAATTTGCAAATCGACTGTCAAAGTAGCCAAAGATTTGTCTTAAAAAGAGTTCGACGAACATTTCCGCGATAAAAGACTGCAAACGTAGGTATGTTCTTGCAGACCATTAGGAGATGGACGTGGAAAATCATTGAAGGAGTAAAATGCGGAAATGCAGAAATGTTATTCCTTTCGACATCTCTCCGGTTGCTGTTGCAGTTCTAATCAATTATTTGCCTCTGGACCTTCGTTTTTTTTTTTTTTAGACAAATCAAGAGGTTACGCCCATATCCGCCCCATAAAATATAAATCCATGTGCTCCTATAGGTGTACCTTTAGAATATCTATATACACTGCAAGTTCTACAGCAACATGTAAAGCTTCATGGTGGTACTCTGTGACCACCATTCAGAAATGTTACCTTCCCCTCAAACCGAAACCTACCCTCAGCTATGCACGTCAACTTTTTATCTGCTTTCAACCCAAGTTTCTGCTATGGCTGCTATCTAAATCACATCTTTTCCAATTGTATCCTTAAGCGACATAATAGTGCAATGTACCAAACACGCCATGCTTCTATTTTTAGTGTGGGTTGTGATTCAACTACACACCACCCCAGTAACCCGCACATGGGAATACATTGTTGCCACCTACCTATCATCATCAAAATTCTGTCATACAAATGCCTGGCGGTACGGAAAGCTTCAACTCAACTCAATCAATATCCATGCCTGGCGATTCGTCAGTTAACGCAATTCTCCACGCTTTGTTAGCCAAGCAAACCACTTCCGGCGGGGCGGTGTGTTCTACGCTGACCACACAATATTCACTTGTCGGTCGCAGACCTCTCTTCTTTTTTTTCGACTATGTGTCAGCACTTAGAGTGTGCTTTCGCTAACAGCCAACGCGATTAATTAACTATTTGCTCACCTGAAATGGTTTTTCTATATATTTTACATTTGGTAGTTTCATCAGAATCTGCCGCGTCACAACGTCCCCACATCCGAATGAGTACAATACACGAAATTATAGTTTTGAAATAGTTTGAACGCAATTTTCTCGCTTCGATGAATCCAACTTCTGCTCAAAGCCATAGGCGACTGGGTAATGGTTCAAAAGGGCTACGACCCAAATTGAAAAAAAGCCTTTCACTATCATAAAAAAAAATTGTATTTTAAATTGAGACGAGAAATTGTAGGGAGATTGCTGGTATAACCGGATGTTCGTCATTACAACGTCCATTCGGACTGGACTCTCGCTCTTTGTGGTGGGATGAAGAGAGAGAGAGAGGGGAAAAAAAGAACGCTTTTCCCAAATGTATTTCGGTTGGAAAACCTAAAAGCAAGGACGTGATGGTCTAATGCACGGTCTCTATGGACGTCGTTGTACTTCGTATACTGCCAAAAAGTTGAAAACGACCCACGGAATGGACATGAGTTGAAGGGTTTTTTTGTTTCTTCTTTTTCTGCCTGTACTCCCACAATGCACATAACATACCTCTACTCTCTGTGGCATGAATAGTTATTGCAATGGCGGAAAGTTAGTTTAATGAGTTCCACAATCTGACGTTATAGTCCACATAACCACAAATTGGTAGCTATAGAACAGGGATGTTGCCACACCGACCGACGACGGTAATGTATTACAAGCTCTTGGTTGGCTTTTCGACAATGGCGCGGGTGGTTTCTTTATACTTTGTATAAATACGTGCAGCAGGGTGCTGCTGGGAAAATGTCTATTAAATTTCAAATTCTAATCAAAATTGGATGTTAAAGTGGTGATAACTGGAAATTGCAAGCGTGGTCAGTGATTTTAGATATACTTTGATGGTTTCCTTTGAATTTATTCCACTGGTTTAAGTTTGTTCAGCAAAATGTTGCAGCAGTATATATCGCTTTCGAGAATAATTTTTTAATTCTATTTGTTCTATCAAACTAAAGTTTATTTACAGTTTAACTTATTAGGGATCTATTTCTATGGAAAACGTACATCCTGTGCTATCATTGCTCGAAGTTGTTGACAGAAAAAATTATGACAAAATTAAGTATATACTATGCCTCACTCCCGAATAAACCTTCCTTTTTCCGGTGCTAATAACTCGGTCCCCAAGCAAAATTGCCAAAATTAGGGAAACTGATTTTATTTATTTCTTATATAGAGTACACAAACAGAGTTTGAAGTCGATCGGATGAAAAATAAGAATTTTTCTCATACAAACTTTGACCCTCCTTTTGCACCTTTTAGAGCTCGAATTTCCCCAAATCGCTTCTACATAAGTGCTGACATTGGCCACAAAAGAAAATTTTTTTCAAAATATCAGTTTCCAAACTCTTTAGTATTACCAATATCAAATTAAATTAATTTTATAAAATCCAAATTTTCAAAAGAAAATATTATTCTTCTTGATCGTGGTTCTACTCTGTGGTGGTCCTCGATAAATTACTAAGATTTTTGATGTAAAAAAAATATAATACCTTAAAGGTATTATTACACATGAGCGTAGTTCTAAAAGATGACACCCAGGGGGGTGACTTTCAATGAAATGCCGACTTATTTCAGGACCTTGCTGACTGTATAGAAATCATGAAAATCAGCTCAGTGGTTATCCAGTTATATCTAATGTCATCGAATTTCACCCCATAGAAGATGTTTTTTGTATGGGAGGTCCCACGCCCCTTTGTCTAATTTTGACCAATTTTCACGGGAAATTTGAGCTCAATCGATTCGGTGGTCTTCGGGATGTAAGATTTCGATTTTTTGCCGCGAACGAAAACACCCTTGCCGCGAATTGTCAAAGTTCTCAATCCACATCAATTAACCGAGTTCCACAAACTAGCGAATAACATATTCCTTCGAATTTAACCTCAAATTAGAAATGCCGCCCGTTCTTTTTAAAATCGAATCTAAACTCGCTATATTTGAAGGATCTCAGTCGGCAAATTCATTAGCGCCGTCCGTCGAATCTAAAAAATCGAATCTACTCGCTAAATTTTATGGATTTCAGTCGTCATATTCACCGATGCCGATCTTCCTTTTTAAAATCGAATCGAAACTGGCTAAAGGAGTTCATGTGGAACCTTTGAAAATGCCGACTTGTGGGTATATATTTACAAGTTTAAAATATAAAAAATCCAAACCTAAGACCTAATTTTTGAAAATTTCTCGTTGATTTGCCGACTCTTGAAAAGAGTGGGGGGGGTGCGGAGAGGGTGCTCCCCTCTCTACGTCAACTGATGACACCTTATGGCCTTACGCCAAAACTTCTCCATAACAAACAACAGAAGAAGGAAAGAGACTTCGGAAATTCCATTCAATATCGATGTTTTCTGAAACTCTTACCTTGTAAAATATTTTCTGTTATTTGATGCCTTTCACTAGTTGATGCGAAAACTGGTTACCTCCAAAGTAAAACAGGCTAAATGAAAATAAAACACTCTCTAGAAAAACTTGCGTGAGCTGGGTGTCGCTCAAATGACAGTCCAGGAGGATGATAACCTTGATCCCAACCAACTCAATATAGGCATAGGCAATTTACAGATATCCAAGCAGCTTCATCTTTGTCAAACCAGCCTCACAGTACTGCTCTAAAAGCCTCCTTTGGATTTCACACTCACAGGGTCCAGCAAACCGATGTTGTTCACATTTTTAAAGCCGCGCTGCTCAAAGTCACTGAGGATTTTCAAAAAGCTTTAGACGAAAGCCTTGTTAAATTCCCAACAATCTTCATGTTTACGTTCACATAAGTCGCCTTCGACTCAGGCAACCAAATCATCTTAAATAAAAAACGCAACTTTTTGTTATGGTTTTCCGGATTTGGTATTTGGTTTTAAAATTTATTCTCTCCTAACTTCAGGAATATTTATTCCGAATTCGTTAAAATATTAACAGGAGTTCCACAATGTTCAGTTATTGGTCCTCTTCTTTTAATGTTTTTCGTTAATAATCTTCCGATAGTATCTAATTGAAATATTTCTTAGCGCACATGGTTGCAGATGATGTCCAACTATGCCTCCGCTATATTCCTGAGCTGTTGATTTTTACTGCAAGTGGTAGGATCGAAATATCCTTTGGAAAAAGTGCAGGAATAACGCCATCATCTCCTATTTATTGGGCCACATTTATGCCTTCCCGTTAAGGACGTGTATGGAACTCAAGCTTCTATAGCTTTCAGCATAAAGGCGATAAATCTCTCATATATTCGTAGTATATATGCAAATAAAAATGACAATTCACACTACGCTAGGACTTTCATCAGATGATTCTATTCAAACCAAATTTTTGAAATAGCTTGTTTTTTCCAGAGTGCAAATGTTTATAGGTACTACTTTGGACAGTATTTAGTTATGACCACAAACAACCTATGTGGCTTGTGGTTATGAGTATGACGAATCGAAATGTAAAGCTTACTTTCAGGTTGCTCAGTCGCTCAAAGCAAAGCACCAGCTGGTACCTAATAAAAAAATAATACACAGCAGGACTGATTTGTCGCCTCCTGCATATGGAAGCGAAAAAATATATCTCATAAGCAATTCAACAAAAATGTTGACATCGCTGAAGCAGTCGACTGAAAATCATCCCACCCCGAAAGGCATTTTTTTTTTTTTGTATACGAGAATAAGTCACCTGTCCACCCTCTGCCCATTTCACTTAATAATGTTCATCGCTAAAATTTTAATTAAATTATTCCGAAATTCAAAAGCAACAAAGCCAAAAAAAATTTACCTACCTCAACCATTAACTTTTAAAACGTACAAAAGCGTATTTCAAACTATGAAATCAAATTTTCCACTTAGCAACCTTTTCGTCCCAGTAAAAAACCGAAAATAAACTAAAAACACAACTCTACCTGAAAATATTACGCGTTTGACAATAAATCTGCGAGTATAGAGGGGGATACTCGTATATAAAACGAAATAAATTTTAAAATAAACCTCAGCCATGATTTACTGTGCTCAGCTTTTTTTTGCAACCATTTAAGCGCATAAGTCCTGCAAAAAAAAAAAAAATGAAAAACTTTTCCAGCATAACAAAAATTCGATGTAGAAATCCATCCACAAGAGCACTGTATATTTACTCTCGATACAGGGCTTCCCGAGGATTACAAAATGTTATGTAAACAAGGGGCTATTGCCATTTTGTTGCGCTATATTACTGTGAGTGCTATATACATCAGCACGGATTCATATAGATTGACTGTGTGGTGGGAAAACAGATATTTGAACGGTTTTTACAAAGTTTATACTAACTTGATTAGAATTACATCTGTATAATGGATTAGGATAAAGTGGATGCGACAAGAAGGGTTACAATTTACAAGGATTTGTGTGATGAAATTATTAAAAATTTAATATCGAATTTAAGTCTGGAAAATACAAAAATTTTAGTTTTAAAACCATAAATATTACGAAGCTCTCGAAGTCCGGCTTTTCCTTTCCACTAGTAAAACATTGATAGATGTCCATTCATATCCCTCTACAAGGTAAACGCCAACAAACTGTCAAAGACGCTCAAAAGAGCTACCTAGAACCTAGCAACTTTTTTGAGCATTTTAAAAAGTGAAACAAATTATAAATGTACAAACAGCCATTTAACTTTTCATGGCTTTTATTCGTTGGCCTTAAAAACAGTAGACAGAGGATTCTCAACAGCTTCTTCTTCGATGACCTAGAAGATCTGGAGAATGTTGATCTTAAGGAGCTCCTGACATTCATACTTAAGTAGGGGTGGTTCCAATAGGTCAACAAACTTCACACCCTTTGGTTACTCTTAGGACAAGCTGGATATCTGGATACAATAGCTTATGAATACCGGTGATTAGTACTAAATCTAGGTGACTCAAATAAAAGCGGTAAATTCTTTGTCTTCAACATCAGGTATGACATGGAAGTCTCCCGTGACTGGACACAATGGACCCAATTGATGGTCTATGTGAAGCTATGGCAACCGCCCCATACAAAAGCACCCAAACCTATACCTACCTACCATTCTTTGGCCTGCTTATTTCGTTTTTCATCGAAAAATATCTGGTTAGAATGGGAGCTTCTTCTCGTTTTGCTGAACTCCTTGAGGCCAAGAGAAAAATGGCTCCTTATCCTTACTCCTTTTTTTGATAAATTATTACTCCTAAATTCTCTATACCTATTGCTCAGTGTCCGGTTATGACGTTAGATAGTGTGCCATTCTTACCTTACCACCAGAAGGCTGGTGGACCATTTAGGTTAGGCTAGGTTAGAACATATTAGCTTAAAGGGGTCGTAAGCCGTAAGGTAAGGTATTATATTATGTAAACAATCCAATGTTGGGTAAATTTTTATACTATTCTCTATTCATAACGGACGCACCACGTCTAGTGAATTTGGCAGTATCGCAATTTAATGGAACATCCTAATGACCTGTAACCCAGCAAAGGGTGACGTTAAATTGTTTGGCAATTTCGTTAAGACATGTGCAGCAATCTTTCACTGGCTTTGATTCTATTGAGCTGGATATAAGGATATATCTAACTATATATCTATATACCCATATATAAAAATGAAGATTCCGACTCACTGGGAATCATTAACGCCCAGCCTAAACCCTAAAGGGGTAAAAGGGGGGGTCAAAACTTGTATTGGAAAATTTATATTTTTCATTTGATTGACTTCAAACTCGGTTTGTGTAGGTACTCTCTATGAAAAATAAAGAAAACTAATTTTTCCGATTTTGGAAACTCAACCCTTAAAGTGGTAAAAGAGGGGTCAAAGTTGTGTATGAGAACATTTTTATTTTTCATCCGATTGACTTTAAACTTGGTTTATACACTCTCTTTTAGGGAGTCTCCCAGTCGGTATCGTAGATTTTGTTATGTAGATACGAATGCTTTCTGAACACCTTCTTTGAGCTATACGTAATCGTACTATTACTACCAATCATTACAACTATTTGGTCCGGTATAGATATAGGACAAGGATCCTCAAATAATTACCGCTGATGCGCCTTTTTCATGCCACAAAAAGCGATACCTAGATCCTAGACTGTTGTTGAGTGTCTCATATATAATCTGTAGAGTTGAGGAATTTAATAATGTAGTCTGTATATTTGATATTACGATCACCTATGAAGTGAAATGCGATAGGAAAATACAGTCGTCGGCATAATTATTTACACAAAAGTAAAGTCAATTCTACTCATAAATTTGACCTTACTTCATGTAAATTTTGGCATCAATGGAAAGGTCATTTAAATTCCGTTTGAATGATACAAAACTTTCCTAACCCATTAAGTACCCATTGAAAATTTAGATCTTTTGTAAAAGTCTACTTTTTTTTACTTTTCTTTCCTCGGTCTTAAAAAAAATTAATTTATGCAAAAAGTTTCTTCAAACAATTCTAATAGTGACTGCAATAAAAAAATATTGGCGAAGAGATTTTTGAAAAAAAAATGTTTGCTGTCACTATCATCAAGATCATCACCCTAATTTGTGTTCATGCCTTACAAAGGAGGAAAACGACTGAATGGAATTACCCATTAAATTTAAACTCTAGACTCTAGAGTTACAAAACTATGGTTCTTTCAGACAAATTTTCTTGACATTGTATAATCTCCATTATAATTTACACAAAACATGTTAAAGCCTCTACATCTTTTCGGAGGCTGTCATAGCTCAAATTGATGCAGTTTTTTGATAAAGGTTAAGTAAGGGAAGTTTTACGTTACCTTAAAAAACGTCGGCTCATTGAACTAACTGGATGCCCGTCATATATTTTGGGGAACCCAAAATATGTGCCTATTTTCCGTAAGATCTCCATATGTTTCAAGTTCTCTAGGATTAATACGCTCCATGTTATTTTTCCTCTGATAGTTGATTACTTAATCAGTACAATATAGTTCTTATTATTATTTTAGAGGCATCATATATGCTTCGAGCTCAAGGACGAATTAAAATAGTTTATACAATTTTCCAACGGCCAAACTCGAACACGCTGGCGATATTGACATTATTATACGAAACTCAATGGGGTTGGTAGTAGTGACCACATACAAAACCGAACTCGCGTCCTTTAAAAAAATAAAAACCATTCACACTAAATGGGAGTTTTTGTCAGAACTTCAATTTGACGGGGTCAATCGTTGATGCTGAAAAACTCATAATTTTGAAGATATCGCTTAGAAAAAGTCGGCATTTTCCATAACTGTCAATGGACAAAATAATGCGTCCGCCAATTTAAAAATTCATTACAAAGTCGTAGAGAAAAAAACATTTAAGAAAGCCTACCTACAAATACGGTCATACCTTTAACATTTAATTTATTCTTAACCCTCCCACTCTCTCCATTGAATCTTATTTCTCATGCCACAACTGCAATGTCGGCATATACAAAAGTGAAGCCTCGTATCTGCCCGCAAATTGGGAATATCTCCGTCCGTTCCACCACTTCATTGTTCCAGTCATCTGCATCCTTCTTCATTGCATTCCTTTCATTCAATTTCGAAAGCTTAATCGATCAATTTCCTCCACGAATTTCCCTTCAGTATTTTTAATGCCATTAATACCATAATAAGTCCTTTGGATACATTAACCACACCGTGCTTTCCTATCTGATGACAAGACTATACTATAGATGCATAAAAGAAAAAAAATATATTTTTTTTCTCTCAATATGCCATCACCATACATCGTCACTGTCATTGATCTACCAAACCATATGCTCTCGAAATTATCAAAGAGGAAGGATAATTAAAAAAGAAAAATGACCAAAAGGAATATCAATTAAAAAAAAATCTGCAAGCATGAAACAGGCGCCAACAAAAGGCCACAAAATGAGTGGTGGCCTCCTTCCGTACGAAATATCGACGAAATTAACATTTTTATAAATTGTCGTTCAGGATATGTGGTCCTGCCATACCGAATATTGTTTAAAAAATATATTTATAGTACATGCAACGTCATCAACAACGACCCGACCATTGCCGCACAAATGAAGTGCTTAATGAACACAAACTGTGCCAAAGTGGTCACATGGGCTGCCACTACCACTCTCCCATGTGCAAACACTATTTTTGCCAACGGTTCAGGGTCCTTTCATTTAATATTTTTATTTAACTTTCAATAGCTTTTAATATATTTATCCATTTAAAATATTTTCGATATTTTTTTTTTTTTCATATACTATTTCATTGCTATTTGTTTAATCGAACATGTACACAAAGTATAAACTGCTGTCATCGGAATCGGACCGATGAATCGATTCATATCGGAGGTGTCAATCGATTTGCATAGATGGCGTTTACTTTTGAAATTACATACATTTTTGAATTCACCTCGAATGGAATTTATTGAAAATTAAATTTTATTTTTCCACCCCGAGAATAAAATGAAAATGTGTGGTGGAAGATTTATTAGTTTTGTTGCTTGTTTTAATCGGTAAAAACAGAAATAAAGGAGAAACCCGGTGGAAAATTAATTCGCATAAAGTTTGGGTTGTAATGAGGTTTCTTTTTTTTTATTGGACGACTGTGAATACATTTTAAAAAAGAAAGACCAACCGTTGAATTGTTTGAGTCAAGGAATCGTTTTATAAAATCGTGGAATCGGTGCGACAATATTTTAAATCAAAATGGGTTTGGGTTAAGCAGGTCATTCGCGTTGAGACGGTTGTAAGGTAGGTACGATAAAAATGTTTACAGACCTTTTGACACGAGCTACAGTCTCTGCGACCGTCCATACGACCTTCCGCACGACCTTCTCAAGAGGAATGGCCTGCTTTACGTCATTATTATAAGAAACAATTTGCTAATAGTCAATGTTGGCAAGGAACCAACCTTTAAAGCAATAGACGTGATAGATATATTACAACTCTCCATAGCATCTCAAACTTTTAAACTCTTACTTTGCGGGAATGAACAATTTCCACAGAACCATCCTTTTCAGATCACAGAATTATAGAATTCCTCATTGAAGAGCAAATAGCAAAGAATGACAAAAGCTGTAAATATCAAAAATAGGAACCCCAGATGAAGTCGATGCAACAACAGAAATGTTGAACACTATTCTAAGCGGTGCATACGATAACGCCTGTTCTATTCGGGCAATAAAGAAAAGAAAGTCTCTACCATGGTGGACAAAGAAGCTCCTTTAAATTAGAGGGAAAACCAGATCTCTTTTCAATTTGACTAAGGCAACAAACTGCCAGGGATAGATACAAAGTCTATCCGACAGAAAGTCAAAAAGGTCATAAATAGTTCTAAACGCACAGGACGCACATGACAATAGGTACGTTCTGTACTGATATCAAAAGTATTAGCACAGAATCAGCTAGATTTAGGAAAATCCTTTGTAAGTAATCCGCAGTTTCTAGGCATCTCAAAGACACTACTGGAACTTGGACATAATCAGCCCTATCACAGAATCCATTCGTAAGAATTCCCCGAATGAAAGTTACGATACGAACTACGAAAAATTTACTTCACAAAATCCGAATGGAATCCACAGAAGCATTGCCTCATTCACCGCTCTCATTCTCATTTTCGAAATAAGCTGTTTTGTGTCAAACATCGGTCATGTGTGAAATTTATTGAAATGAATTATTGTGTGTAAACTTTCAAATAATTAAATAATTCTTCTTTTTTAACAACAAATTAAAAATATAAATTGTTTAAAAATGGATTTAATTGCCTTTTCAATAATTGCTGTTCGAACAGAGACCTCCAGGCAGTGTTCCCAGGTTGAGGGGAAAATCGCCATTTTTGCCGATTTTTTAAGACGAAAGGGGAAAAAAAGGGGACAGGGATAAAAACGGGGAAACAAATCCAAAAAGGGGAAAAATCTTAAAATCGTATCAAAAACAGTTTGTAAGTGAATTTTTTAGAATAAATAAATGTTAACAACCTACAAAAACAACCATGCTCAAGAAAGGTGTCCATGCAACATCTCACTTTTTTGTTTGTTTTCTGAATGCATTCATTCTTTTGACATTTCATAAAACTATTACCATGGCCTTGCCATACACTCCTTACCATGAACGTCGTGTCAGAGACAGGTAGATTTTGAGTGAGTATAGAAAGGAGATAGGTAGATCATACAGAACATGGACCAAAAATCCACTTTCAGAAATAATTCTCGCATGGGCATGACATGACGCATGAAGGTTCTTTTTCGAAACCATAGCGCTTTCGATACAAATCTTTGGTATTTGCGTTGGTAGAGTGAGGACGTAAAAAGCGGGAGTCCGCTTTGGCTTTACCATACAATTTTTGTATTTTCGATTTCATTATTCCTGTCAAATTTTATTTCATTGCAATGAGGCGTTATTTTTTAGTATAGCCAAGTCGTTCATGTGAATGAAAGTCATGCCCGTGTACTGGGCCACACATTCCTTCCTATGAAAGTCGTTTTGTTCGGGGACAAAAAAGGGATTTTTTTGATTTTCAAAGGGGAAAAAAAGTCATTTTGGTGTTAAGAAAAGGGGATTTTTTTTCTTAAGACCTGGGAACCCTGCCTCCAGGCGAAAGCGAAATCTGAAAAATCAGAGAAAAATACTTTGCGTCTCTTGTCTCTTGTATAGGGAATTCAATTAATTTTATGTTTTAACAAGAATAATAAGCTTAGAGGTTTCAAAGAAAATTTCGACTCAATAAACCGGCATTTAAATGTAGGTATATTACAGGAGCTGGAACATGAGTTTGACCCGGGTGTGCTTTCGTGTTCAATAAAAAAATTTATATTTGCCTTAGTAGTTGTGTTTGCCTTATAAAGTAACAAATAAAATTAAGAACAACAAAATAAATGGTAAATACTTAGTTTTTTATACAAAACACAATCTATTGCTGTATGCAAACATCATTTTTCCCAACGTCTCCGACACGAATTACTTGTCGTAGAAAAAGAGGTAAATTTTTCGTTTCATTCGGATTCAGAGATACCTAATTTTACGAATTTCGAAATTCGTAGCAGATTTTCCACTACGAATGGATTCCCTGATGTATTTTTCGGGATTCGTAGAGTATTTTCGATTACGACAGAATTCATGATAGGGCTGAATATTTATCTATAATGTTTGCAAACAAAAGAACAATACCAGAATTCAAGCCACCAAACAGTAATTACACTTGCCAACTGCTGTTAATTCGGCCTAGGACGGCAATTGATGATGTTCTATATAAGACCCTAATCATCCCACTCCTGCTTTATGGCGCAGAATCATGGACGTTATCAAAGGCGGATGAAGATCTCCTTGGTCGCTTTGAACGCAAAATTCTTCGAGTGATGTTCGGTCCCGTTTGCGTTGACTGGCTTTGGAGGAGGAGATTAGCAGCGAACTCTACGAGCTGTACAGCGACATCAACCTGGTCAGAAAAGTACGCATCAGTCGTCAAAGATGGCTGGGACATGTAGCGAATAGACACCAACGATCCAGCCTCGACTTTTCCAACGAACGATTTGAATACATTTAGCTATACTTGGTATAACATCTGCTTGAATTGAAAGGGTTTTCATATCATCTGATGCCAACCATAGTCGACCGTTTTACAAAGAGTCCAAAAGCATATCCATAAAGAAATATTATATTCGCTCTTACAGCGGCCAAAGTCTTCACCGAAAATTAGATTATGTATCCAATTAGGTTCACAACGGACCAAGGAACTCAAATCGAATCGTAACGTACCCACAGAGTCCACACCAGCTCTTACCATACATCCGCAGACAAATAAAATGGTATAGGACGTTTTCACAGGCAACTAAAGTCTGCAGTGAATTGCAAAAAATAACGATCTGCCAAAACAAATCTATCAAAAGTCTTTTTTTTTTCTTTGGCGGAGGTTGCTACTATCCGATGGAGCATCGTCGTCCTCTCCACAAGTAGGACAGATGGTTTTTTAATACATTTAAGTGTTTGGCAAAAGCTTGGCGTCCCGAAAGGACGCCCACAAGCAGTCTGAAGTCGATTCTCCTGAGAGATAGAAGGAAAGACGCGGATATTTTGCAGATGTCCGGATGCAGTCGTTTGGTCTGTCTACACCCAGCACAGTCACGCCACTGACACTCGTGTTCACGAGAAACCCAAGTATCAATGGATGACCTAACCACCGATGAATCCAGCCTGGCAAGCTCATCAGCACTTTTAGTGCATCACTGCAAGCGTATATGCTTCTAGCCCTCAGCCTGTTTGTCACAATATAGCGCATATCCATAAGGATAGCGAAAATCTCCGCTTGGAAGACAGACGCAGTTACCTATCAAAAGTCTTAAAGTGGTAGTACACGGATGTAGCTCGCCACATATATATGTGGCTGTGACGACACGAGAGAGTGCACAAAGAGAGCTTGTACACGGCATGTAGCCATTGGTTTCATACGCTGACGTCAAAATTACGTCAGAGCCACATATAAATGTGGCGTGCTACATACCGTGTACTAGCAACTTTAAATTAGTATTAGCAAAAACAAGCAAAAGTGGAAGTGTAGAAGAAAAAAGCTAAGTAAGAATTCAAACTATGTACCATTTTTTGTTGGCAAATTTTTTTAAAATAATTTTATCTATACGTCCAGTTTCAAAAATATCAGAGAAGAAAACAGGATAATCAAAATCAAATGTCACTTTGCCTCTAGCGCTAGAGATCTAGTGGCAGCGTTCCTCTACCAGGGATATTATGTGCTGCGTTCCATTTACCGCTAGATGACTAGCGGCATGCCAAACTCCATATAAAAAAAAAACTGACATTTCAGCATTTGCGCTAGAGCTCTAGCACATTTTGTGAAATATCCTTTTCTGATAAATTGTTCAATCCAGCGCAAAATTAACTGCTAGATTGAAAAAAATAGCGAACTGCCAAAATAAAAGTGAAAGTGTAAAAGTCAGCGTTCCACCATTGCGGATATTATGTGCAACAATTTCAAGTCGAATTCATAACTTAAATCCTGTCAGTATCATAAAAAATTTTGACAAATACATATGTATTTAAACAAAAAAAAAACCAACACATACCAATTTAAATGCTTTCATCTTGCTCGTCTATAATAATTCTTGTCTTCCTCTTTGCAAAAAAACACTTAATCACAATTCACTGAATTATCGTCCCAATAATATCCAGATAGGATAACAAAAAGCCAACTGCAATAAAATACAGAAAATCCTTCCTCTGTCGTATTTCAATCTTATTCAACAACAATCCTCCATGTATGACAGACGTTCGCGTATGGTATTCTCTCCGCAAGAATATTTAAACACAAAAAATAAATAAAGACCGAAAACAAATCACACTGTAACCAAACTCTATTATTCCTTGTTATTTACGAGCAATAAAAATGGTACCACCACATGGGACCTTCCGCTTTAAAACGCGCGCCGTAACGTAACAATCCAAAGCGAACGCGCTCACTTGAACACCGAGGAGATCCTTTGCTTCGCTCGAGCTTCACTGCCTCTAGTCGAACTTTGAGTTTACTTTAAAGTCCCGGGATTCTGCAAAACGTATACCAGAATGAAATTATTAATCCAAATCCGAGCGAAACACCATCACCTGTTGCTGCTGGATTCGATGGAAAATGACAAGTGACGGGGTACTTGTATCCGACGGATGTATTTATTGTATCTTGTCGGTCGTTGTTTGCCGCCAAAAAAAAAAAAAACCAAAATTAATAAAAAGCGGTCGACGATAAAATTTCGTTTCATTCCCATTTTATTGCCTTCCAGTTAGCGGGGCAGGGTTTTGGAACTTTTATCGTTCCCCACGGTGTGTGACTGTGTGTCGTTTTCGGTGTTTACATTGGGGTTCACAAATCTAAGGGACACCTAGTAGTGTCCAAAAACAGAGAATGGCATAACCAGCACGTGATTATACGAATTAATTTCTGTCTCATTTGCTCAACCGGTGCGGTTCGGTTCTGGTTTTGTGTTCTCCAGGTGAATCTCGAAATTTTGAGTAATGAGATGTCGTTCCACACTGATGGACAGGCCATATACCAGGAGGGCAATAGCAGCGGTTTTAGGTGGGTGATTTTGCTCTTGGTGTTTCTTGGTAAACATTCGATATAAACGGGGAGTCATTCTGCGATCGTGATGTTACATGTTATGGTTATGAAGAATAGAGTTCAAGGTGATGTCGCTTACTTAATCGTTTCAAAATCCATAGTACACTCGCCATCTCACGCAAATTCGAGATGTAAAGAGTCAAAACATTTTCCAGCAGCTCTAAATGTTTCACAAAAGTTCTATATACCCCCAAGGATATTAAGAACTTCCTCCATCACGAGCTGCAATCTCTGCTGCATCAATAACTGATTTGATTCCTTCGAAGGGGAAGAAAAATTCCAAAAACAGGAATAATTACCAAAGAACTTCTATATCGCCGACAACATCCTTCCTTGTCTCGTTCTCCTGCTGCGCACCCACACAGACATTAATGAAGGTGCAAAAAATACCATTTTCTTTGTTTCAACTTCTCTTACATGTTGGGATCCGCACTTAAGCCCTCTGCCAAAGGAATAATAAAACATAGATTCAGGACGAAAGGAAGAAACTGCACTTTCGTCGACAAGGAAGGCGGCGGCGGTGGAGTAGTGGATGAATGCGCATTAGAAGTGCGCCAATATGCTCTGCAATCAATTCAATTTCCATTTGGCTCTTGAATGCTAAGTGCTCTAGCGCATCCTGTGTGTGTCTGGCTGTGTGTATATATGCACTTAAATGGCGGAGCTTTAGTAAATTTCCAAGTAAGTGCAGAACACTGAGTGAAAAGAAGAACAACTTGTATCAGTACTTTGCCAATTTTCCAAAGTACCTACAACAACAAAAAAAAAGTATCTGCAGGTTCTTTACTTGCGGGATTGGGAATCTCCTTTTAAACGTCTGCGAGTATATACAACTGCATTCGTTGCAACAATTGAGGTTTTTTTTGCACATCCTGGGCCAACTGGTTAACTGCGTTAGAAATACTGATTGAGCTGATAGTCTAAACGGGATACAAAGGATATTGAAAACGAGTCAGCAAACAATTTGTACAACTCACGATGAGTATCACAAATTGTGTGCACCGCGGCATTATGTAGATTTTCTAAAAATGTTGTTTTGGCATAACTGAACTTCACTCTGTCAAGATTTAAGTTGAACCTATTTTGGGATTTTTGGCATTGCTTCAGGGATAGGTATTTGTATTCACAATAATATGCGGGAAGTTAGAGTTCATAGTGCGAATAAGTGAAACACATCTTTGTACAGTGTGGCGGGAAAGTCACTTCCTATAATCTTCTTATCTTCTTATCTTCTTCTTCTTATATATATAAAAATGAATTGCTCTTCGTTAGTCTCACTAAAACTTGAGAACGGCTGGACCGATTTCGCTAATTTCAAGACCATTCAAGACCAAGAATTATTTGTGGAAGTCCAGGGAAGGTTTAAAAGGTGAGAAATTGGACAAAGGGGCGTGGCACCTCCCATAACATTCAAAATCTTATATCTCGAAAACCACTGAATCGATTGAGTTCAAATTTACATACCATCTTAGGTACCAGCCCAGGAGTATTCCTGTGAAGATTAGTCAAAATTGGACAAAGGGGTGTGGCACCTCCCATACAAAAAAAAACATTCAAAATCGTATATCTCCAAAACCGCCGAATCGATTGAGTTTAAATTTACAGAAAATCTTAGGTATTGGCCCAGGAGTGTTGCTGTGAAGATTGGTCAACATTGGACAAAGGGGCGTGGCACTGCCCATACAAAAAAAACATTACAAATCTTATATCTCGAAAACCACTGAATCTATTGAGTTTAAATTTACAGAAAATTTTAGGTATTAGCCCAGGAGTATTCCTGTGAAGATTGGTCAAAATTGGACAAAGGGGCGTGACAAATTGGACATCTTCTATGGGGTGAAACTCGACGACGTTATAACTCCATAACCGCTGAGCCGATTTTCATGATTATTTTTTTGTTTTGTTTGTATTGCTGTATTTCAGGTTAACGCAGAAAGAAAATTCCAGAAAATCGATTTTTGTCATTTTTCGCATTTTACGAAACAACATTATTATCTAAGAAGATAGAAGAAGAAGAAAGAAGAAGGTGTTTCTGTGAAAGTTTGATCAAAATTGGACAAAGGAGCGTGGTACCGTATAAAAAAATATACATTTTAAATCCTATTTCTATACACCCATGGGAGCTAAAGTAAGTGGGATTGGAAAACGGGCCATGGCACCACCCTTACAACAAAGTTATTTAAATCACGATATCTGAACATTGCCTGATTGAAGCATTTTACAAAACCTGGCAGGATCGGACAAAAGGGCGTGACACCTCTCATAACAAAAAAATACTTTTCAAACGTTATTCTTCGACAGGCACACGTCCGATGAAATATCGGTCGAAGCACACGGAGTAGGTACAGAATCAGTCTGGACACCTCGGTTACATAAAAATGAAATGAAAATGTAAGAGCAGGCAAAACAACGTTTGCCGGGTCCGCTAGTAACTTATAGATTTAGTTAATTTCAATAATTTAGTTAACGCAATAATTAAAGAATATGATTTAAGGCCATTTTTTGGTTATAAATTAAATTTAATGACCTTCGAAGGGGCACCTTCTTCATTTTTACAGATAGAGTCAAAAGAGTCATGAATTTCTCCAAATTGGGAGAAGACTATATTACACGTTGTGGCGCTGTGGGGATTGTTTGAGTCCCCGTCCTTTCGATGCTGGATGAAAAGTTGGTATTCATTGTTTGCTCGAGCCAATTTTTTGCCGAACATTGTGTTTTCCACTTCAGTCCATCAGTCAGCTCTGGGTGTTGCGTGGAGCTTGTGTTTCTCCATGTCACTATTAGGTACAATCGTCTCGTCTGGTAGTAGCTAATGAGTGCAAGGCAGAGTTACTCATAAAGGTGATATAGACGATAGACCATAGAGACACACTGCATGATTTTCAGTTTTTTTGCAGTATTGTTCAACAGACTTATTATCTAGTGGATGTAACGATTGACTTGATTCTGCTCTTTCTGACCAAATATTCATAAGCACTTTGGAAATTATACTGTTGCTAAAATTATTTCAGGTAGTTTTTCTTACTAAACAAAAATTAAACTGAACCAAAAAAATTTTGAATATTCAGATAAATTGTTGCATATGTTTCAACTATGTTAAAACCATAACTCTGTTGTAATGTAAATTAATTTGAACTAAATTTAGCAATTAGTCACACAGAATACATCATACAAACTTCATAATGCACAAGGGAGCAAATGTTGAGCCTATGATACAACTCATAAAAGAATCTATAAGTTGCACGTCGCTAAGCAGAACATTATTTCCAATTTAGATTTAACTTTTTTTATAAATAACCGAATCAAGATGTTGAACACAATTTTAAGTTGGGCGCCATTTTTGTAACTTCGACAGTTGCTCCCACAACAAGGACAGCTGTGTCATCTGCAAAAGTAGCTATAGTGGTTTCCCCACTTTCAGGCAAATCGCTAGTGAATAGAAGGTATAAAACTGGACCTAGCACGCTACCTTGTGGTACACCAGCTTTAATTTCTCTCAATGTTGAGTACTCTGTCTCTTGTTTAATTCTGAAGAATCTATCTGATATATATGACTCCAGAATTGTCCAATATTGCTTTGGCAGATGCCTTTGTAGTTTGAAGATTAGACCTTTGTGCCAGACTTTATCGAAAGTTTGTGCTATATCAAGAAATATTGTAGAGCACACTTTTTTCTCTTCGAATAAAAAAAAATAAATAGGCGGCGCAACAGGCGGTAGACACCCTAGGCCTAGCTTCTCGCAACCATTCGTTTGTGTGAGTTTCTATTTTTGGGACGAATGGAAGGGACCTACAATTTTATGCCGATTCCGAACGGCTCAATTGAGAAGCTTTTTCAGGACAGTTATACTCTCGGATGTTTGTCAGACGTTCGCGAGAGGTGGTGCAGTAGAAAAAAACACTAAGATGTAATTTGTGTTTTTCCGGGGATCGAACCTGGGATCCCTCGCACAGCAGTCCAGCACACTAACCACTGCGCTACTGCGCCCACTTTCTCTTCGAATGCTTTTTCGATTTTATCTGTGATTCTATGCACCAAATCGATTATAGAGTGCTTATTTCTTAATCCAAATTGGATGATGGGACTAGCGATTTATCAATTATTTTTTGCAGGCGTTTTACCAGCATTTTCTCGAATAACTTTGACAACATTGGTAGTATAGATATTGGGCGATATGAGGCCCATTATTACCTCCGCGACTTTCCACATGATTGGAATATATCTCAACTTAAATGCAGCATTTTATAATCTGCGCTAGTTTTTTCAGACACTTTTGTGGAAATTGTTTCAAAATTTCTCCTGTAATCAAATCATACCCTTTTTACTTTAGCTGTTACCGAGCGAATAGCTCTATCTTCTTCGTACCTTAATTCGAGTCCTTGATAACCTTTATCTTCATAAGGTTTAAATACGTTTTCAAGATACTCTGCAAAAGTGTTTGCCTTTTCTTGATTGCTTTTCGCCCAGTTACCTTCTCTGGTTTTTACTGGGAGAATATGAGCTATCGGCCTGTTTTTCATCCTCTTTGTTGCCTTCCAGAGCGAGTAGTCAGTACTAGCATCATTTGTAAGGCTGGTGAGATAAGTTTTTAGAGATTCGTTATTGCATTCTCTAATAGATTTTCTAAGCTTGTTATTTAAGTTGTTCAGTGTAGTCTTGACGCGTGGCGTCCTTGTCTCTTGTCAACGTTTTTTAGCTTTCCTCTTTTCTGTAATAATTGCACATATTTCGCGAGGATAAGTATTCTAGCAAGGCAACCCCACTGTTTACCTCTAGTATACCTACGATTTCGATTCGACAAACTCCCTTATGTGATGTCAAAAATAATGTCTGCGGTCTCATAAGTACCTATTACCAGTATTGTTCACAAGTTGGGTATCCGCAACAATGTTCCCAAAAATGCACTCACAAGTGCAGCAACTCCCTTCATTAAAATTGTGCAAACTTCAAAGTCTTCTCTGGCAAAAACCCATCGAAAGTTACATAAAACGCAACTTTTCTGCAGCAAACTAAATGTTACCACAATTCCACCGAAAATCGTCCTCTCAGGGCAAATCTCAGGAATGATGTCACCTTGCTCCAAAAATTATCAAAAAAAAACAAAAGAAATATAATTTCGAAACGCTATACCAACTAAGCAGGCAATTTCGCATTGAATTTAACCCGGCGCAGCCAGAAATAGATACATATATACAGGAATCATCACAACACCGCTTTTTATTCGGACCAACTGACAGTGTGCGCCTGGGAAAGTGCTCCGCTTCTATATCCACTCCGCCGGACAGTTAAATTTATTCATGAGCCAGTGTCGTCGTCGTCGTTGTCGGTAGCCATGGTACACTGGGCACAAGCTATTCAACTATCCGTTCGCACCCTATTTCCCCGTTTCCCGCCGCAGTCAAACGCGCTAAAGTGCCTGTTAAACAAAAGGACCGGAATTTGAAATTTTAATTAGAATTACGTCGTTCAAGAGGTGGTTCCTCTACCTATACCTTAACCATTCCCAACTTTGCAGGCGTATTCCCAGAATTGGGTGAGAACCGAAACCGACATTTTTGACGATGAAACTATTCAATGCTTCTTGTGAGCAACCTTTCTTTAGCATATTCAGATTTTTTTTCCCTGCCGGATGTAGAGATACCGGTAGATATTGGACATTTTGTCAAATACTTGTAATAAACGGGGCAGGAATGCAGAAAGCAAATAAGGCCACTGAATCTGCATGACGACATGGAACGATACTTTAGCTATGCATTTGCATATTCATATTATAGGTTGTTGGGAATATTTTCCCGAACCATCTGTGCGGTGTAACTGCGGTGTCCTATGGGTAAGCCTGAGAAAGTAGCTCTTTTCTTTGGGTGTATAAAATGATTTCGCATTTGTGGTAAATGTTTGTGTATAGATACTTGCAGGTTAGGACATAAATTGCTTGTAAACGTGGAACAGAGGAATTGACGCAGATGGTATCGTATCAAATTTACCGAAAGTGTATTTAGGTGTGGCGGGGGGCTAGGAGCAGGGACTTTTACCATTAAATACGGAATCGATTGGAGAGTCTTCGGTATGGAGTCAGTATTGTTAACAAAATGAAGCAGAGATTGAGTTTTATGGAATGACAGTGGCTTATAGGCAAGGTCGATGTATGGTCCACTAGGAATGGGCTTTCGGTGAATCCTTTGAAAATTGAGGTAGTTCTCTTAACGAAATCAAAGATTGTGATCAGTTTAACTCAGCCAAGTGCTGAAAGGCGCATCACTATCAAGAACTCCGATGAGTAGGTGAGTATGGAAAAAAGAACCCTCAATATATCCAATTTTGCACATACTCCAAATCTGACAGTAAACCCAACCAGGGGTTGCATACGTATTAAACTGCAAATTCTTTTTGGGATTTATTTCTATCTTGTTGTTTATTTTTGGGCGTTATGCATTTTTTTGGGCGTTATTTCCAAATCGATTTGGGCGTTATTTCCTTGGGCGTTATTGCCTAAGGCCTGTCAAATCGTCAAGACAGCCAAAGAACTGCCTGTCTCGGCTATACAGGAGCTTTGCCGAGTAGGTACCTCTGGCTCTCCATTAAATCCGCCTTGACATACCTTTTATCATGGGCTCTACTATCTACCGCAAATTTCGTCGGCTGTTCAATTTTAGATTCAGGAATCAGGAATCGTTTCAGCCAGTGTCTGAGCTTGGATTGGGATGTAGGGGATATCTACGGATGCCTACAAAAATAGTCAAGGGTCCGGTGCTGGTGTGTCATTGTGAACCCCGCCAAAACTAGACTTCACTACTCGTTAGGCAAGCATGTCTTTATTTTTTTAAAGCGCCTAAGATCTATGCTATCCTAATCAGTGTTGCCACTAAAAAAAAGTGAATCCGGTCAAATCTGACCGAATGACCGGATTTTTATTTTCTAAATCCGGTCAAAAAATCCGGTCAACAGTTAAAATGAGAATTTTTGACCTGAAACCCGGTCAAAAATAGAAAATACCTATACCTAACCTACCTATACAATTTACCAATTTTTATGTTCACCTGCATTATCGATGTTTAGAAAACGTTTTTATAATATGTGAATCTTGAGTTTGTGAACTTCTTTTTTATTTCGTTTGTTTAAAATTTACTGAAACTAATTTTTCATTTTATATGACATGTTTTAAGTTCTGAAATACACTTTTAGTGCATGGCCATACACGCCTTCCAATGAACGTCGTGTCCAGCGACACAGGTAGATTTTGAGTGAGTAAAGGAGAACGGTAGATAGCATAGAAAATGCACAGAAAATCCACTTTCAGAAATAATTCTGGCACGTTCTTTTTCGCTCCATTATGCTTTCGATACAAATCTTCATTTGATATTTGCGTTGATAGAGTGAGGACGCCAAAAACGGAAGTCCTCTTCGGCTTAACTATTTATAGAATTTGTTTGTGTTTTCAATTTCACTATTCTTTTACCTGCCAAATTTTATTTCATTGCAATGACGCCTGAGTGTAGCCAAATCGTTAATGGATGTACTAAGGCCGTGTTCCAATTGGGCTAAATAATTATTCTCGGATAATTTTCTGACACTTGAAAAGAGTAGTTCACCGAACTCCAATCTGAGATTTATCGAATTTCAAACTTTGAAATTCATTGTTTAATTTCCTCTTCAACATTCTAGCAAAATAAAACGTCAAAAAATTGGCCTATAAGATAATTTATTATCCTGCTCCCTGAGCAGAATTCAATGAGTGATGTTGTAGCCCCATTATTCGCATTAAATTGGTTTCTGTTTGAACTTGGGAGCATGTTCGTAATGTATATGGCAAAGTTTTATTCAAATTATAGAAATCTATATCTATTTATAGTCAGTAGGACAATTTTATATTTCCAGTCAAAAAAGAGATTTCCGGTTAAAAACATTTTTCGTTCCGGTCAAAAAACGGTTAGGCCGGATTTCAAAATTTTCTCCGGTCAGAGTAAAGAGATTTTGGTCAGATATGACCGGAATCCGGTCAGAATGGCATCACTGATCCTAATAAATTATGGGTGCCGACTATTGTCAAGAATATATTTAGCGGGTTGGGAATATCTGCGCCTGCAGCGACAGTCAGGCTGGGCTTAAGGCCTTGCTCAACCTTGTAACCCGTTCCAAAATAGGAAATACATGAACTGATTGAATTTGGTCACAAAACTTAATACTTTGGCTATTGTCTGGGTCCTGTGACATTGAAATTGTGGGTATCAGGGCTGCTTTCTGGAGACTTGAATCTGCGTCACGGCACGGCTTTTCAGGGCGCAGACTAAACGCATGCTTGTGCTCGAATTAGGTGGCAGACGTGCATTCTTAGCTTAGTAATACTAGATACTGCTAGAATCTGCGCATGCTTTACCAGTCTGATTCCAGCTGTCAGTTTGGCTTAGCCGAAGTGATCTTTCTGCAATAGATTTTGCATGCAAATAGGGAGGATTTTCAAATTGAGTAGCTTCCAACCCTGATGTAGTGGTAGTTCTCATTAGGAATAATCGTGTTTAGATTTAGACATTATTTTAGGCCTTCCATTGTCTAAAAAAGCAGCAATTTTTTGCGTTTTTTCAAGACTAATGTTTGAAAAATAATTTATTGTGTCAAGCATTACGGATTGAATTTGTGACCACATTGTTGAAGTTAGTTCCTGTTTCTCTCATCTTATTCTCTTTGCCTAGGTATTTCCCCTGCCCAAATTGCTGACACTGCGAACTAAAAAGATCTATTGTTTCGAAGAGGGATATAGTTATTCTAAGAGACGGATGAGCTCCCTAGCGAAGGCCAAAATATTCTTAGTAGCGGAGCTCCTAAGCTCTGCTGGTAAACGCATCTCCTTGTTAAAGACACGTTTTCTTAACCAATGAAGTCCCGACACAAATTCATTTCGTTAAGTTTAAGGTTAAGTTAAGGGTTTACTACGATATCTCGAAAAAAAATCTCGAAAGCAAAAATCTCGAATGTAAAAATCTCGAGAAAAAAATCTAGAATTTAAAAAATCTCGAGAAAAAAATCTAGAATTAATATTAAAAATGGTGTTAAAAAGTGAGATGCGTATGGGGGGGGGGGGGGCATGCTGCCCCCGCAACCCCCCTGCTGAGGCTTACTGTCTGGCTATGGGATGGGTGCAAAAAAAAAAATCTCGAATTTACTTTTTATTTTCGAGATTTTACATTCGAGATTAAAAAAAAAACTCTTCGAGATTTTTGTCATTCGAGATTACGTCATGATCCCAATCTAAAAATATTGATTCGAAACTAGCAACATTTTAAGGAGTTCATGTGGAACCTTTGAAAATGCCGACAAGTTTAAAATATATACCTAATGAAAATCGAAACCCAAGACCTAATTTTGTGTGCGACACCCCCCACACGAAATTGTTGATCCCAATCGTTAATTAGAACTAAAGCAGTAGCCCAATTGACTCTGCAATAAGGTTCTGGTCCAAAGAACGAGGATTCAGAATTAAGCGCTAGCTAGTTGGCCCGCTGATTCTGCCCGCAATACCTTGATGGCCAGGGCAGGTACCCATCCAATTTTCACCTTGTTGTGTTTGGATATGGCTTGCAAGGCATCCTAGCAGCACTTTACTGTTTTTGAGTCCATTGTATTGGATGATAAAGCTTGTAAGGCCGCTTGACTATCTGAGAAGACTTGTATTTTGGCGCCTTTGATTCCCTTTTTGGAGTTTAAAACGGCGCAGATCTCAATATCATGGACTTCTGCTTGAAAAACCGTGGGACACATTCCCATAGGTATCGAAACCGATCCGTCGCGTCGGTCGGTATACCAAACCATACTATTTGGGTCCAGTGTCCAGTTGGCCCAATTTGTACGGTCTAATATTTCTACCTAAAATAATTTCCCAAAACTGTATTCCCTAAACATTATGTCGGGGATGGAGCAGATCATGTCCATGTTTGGGATTGAGTTAAGTATTTTCAGGTGTCCCACATGGTCAGCTGGCTTAAACGTATATCATTGCTGTAGCTTAATAGCTTTTTTTGCCTAAGTCGCTTCTTAGATGATGTTTTGTGACATAAGTCAAAATTGCCACAATTAACATTGTTTTCTACATTTTCGACCAATTTCGACATCAAAAACCATATTGCACAGGCACACGCAAATAACTAAACAACGCAATTGCAAAAAATTAACTTACTACTACGACAAATTTAATAGCCCCCCAATCAGGTGCCAAAGTATATACAACCAGTCCATTCACCCACCCACACCGATTATTCTAAGAACTATCTAACAACCTGAGGGCTTTTAAAAATTATTTGCACAGCCAGCGCGCGTATTAAACAATTAAAGCTTCAACAACCTCATTTAATAGCTTCCTGCTATGAGGATAGCTATTCTATGGAAAGTGTCAAAAAGAATTGTACGCTGCGGAGCATAATTGATGTCATTTTCAGCTCCAGCACTCCGTGGAACGATGGCATTCAGGTGTAGGTATAGGTACCCGATTAGAACCACCCTCGACAGGTCACAAAGAGGAGTCGCATACTGATAGAGAAGGAGTTCGCCGAAAGTGCTTTACCACGAAATTCATATAGCCTCATTCCAATTAAAGACGTCAGTTGTCTTAAAATGTGATTTAGAACAAGCAAAGCGGCACGGATTACATATACTGCAAAGCCATAGTCCAAGGTCAGTGGTCTCTATCCGTGGTGCCAAAAAAAAAATTCAAACTCTGACTTTGTTGATGATGACACTGTCCGGCCATGGTTCGATGATGATCAACACTCTGTGACAATACTGACAACGTCAACTGGCCGTAGCCTTGAACATTTTTCACCAACCCCGCTGATAGTATTAGTTTTGTCATCGAAGGGTTTGTTGCGGGGACCGGTCATATGTTCGCTTGGGTGATCCACCATCATCATCGGCTGCGTGTTCCATATTAAATCGACAGCGACAAAATTTATGAATTGCGACGAGATGTCGACGATCGCGATGATCATGCGTAATGGAGGCGCACGTTGCTGTCGCACAGGTGATGACATTTTTGAACAAATCCCGGGGTATTCACATGCAGATGAGTGGCGGTATCGATGACCCTGGCACAAATGCTCAAGCGATGGATGAGGTTTTTTTTTCTCTTTTTTTTCATTTGGGTGGAACGGTCTAGATATTGGTGGATGTTTCGAAATTGAAATTGACTCCATGGAAGACGACGGACGTATGGCTGACCTGATGAAATGTTCTATACATGGAAGCAATTAATTATATTACCAGCGGTACAGATTTTTTTTCCTCTCTCGATCCCCTTGAAAGGTGATTTTGGAGAGGTTGGTTTGTATTTGATTTATCGCCAGACAACTGGGCACCTTGGAAAAGTGACGGCTGGATGGATAGGAGACGTGTGGTGGCAAAAATTAGCTCCGCTAGAACAGTTATGCTATTCTAATTAATTTGCGGAGAAGATTTACGAAGTCTTGATCAAGATAGAAGGTGGTGGGTAGGTACTTCAACCATGACTAGCTGGCTGTACCTTGATGAGCAACACTTTCGTCGACATTATTTTATTGTGGTGAATGATTACCAATTTTCCCAATAAAGCATTTAAAGGGTGGAATAGAATAGCCATTGTTTGAGTATGACTCGAAAGAAGCTTTATTAAAAAGGTTCATTGTTCAAACACACTTAACTGGACGGTATCTTTAATTGCTTTTCCTCTACGACGGGACGCGGACATCGGCGGGATTTCTTTTTATATATGCTGCAGAAAAGGCTTTGTAAGCCTACTCAAATATACGTTGAATGGATAGCTATGGGGTTTAGCCTGAAATCTCTACATAATAAATTTGTTTTTCTGTTTGTATGTGGCATTAACGACTTATGGCACCACGTTTAAATTACTCACCCAATTCGTCTGGATTTCTCAGGCATAACATAGAGTTGTATGGAGCAACATTTAGTTTTGATTTTGTCGCAATTGCGACAATTGCGCTAAAGGCGCAGGTTCCATTAATTTCCTTTTAATCTGTCTCCTGAAAAAAGTACATTCTGAAAATATCTTCCAGAATTTATAAAAAAAATTGTCAAAACTCAATTTTACGTTCATTTGCGTCGTTTTATTTATATTTATATATTTCTTCTTTTTTTTAACACTGCATTACTAGTAGCCACCTTATTTACATGGTATATAAGGAAGCTATGAATTACATAATTTTATTTTTAGTTTCTATTATTATAATTAATTTTTTTTTTTTTTTGTTTAATCACTAAACTCAATTTAAATATGATTTCTTAACTTATTTCATAATTAATACAAATTATCGAATAGGATGTCATTTATATCTAATTTATTTACAAAAACATGTATTATATTTCGTCAGATATATATTTACAATTAATAACTAAATATTTAACTTTTTTCCTAATAATAACAATAATAAAACTAATTAAAAAAAAAACTCAAAAGAATACAGGCAGTTGCACTGCAGTCCAATATTTTCTTTTATTTTCTATAAAATATCAAATATTTTTTGTGCAGATATCCTTAGGATATGACTGACAATTTTTATCAGTTATCAAGTAGTAATTTCATTTCGTATAATACAACGTAGTATTTTTTTTTTTTAATTTAAACCATTAATTCATTTATCACTTTATGATTAACGACTTAAATATTGTTTTACATATATTATCCTTTTTTTATAGTATTTAGTAAGATTTATATTTGACTATTTCGTTAGGAAAGGAATTGTTGTTTCGGTGGAATTAAATAAATAAATAAATTTGTGGAAATGATAAAAATAAATATGTATAATTTAGAAGCAGTAAATCTATTAACTAAATTAATTTTATTCGATTGATAATCTCAGAATTTCGAACAAAAATCGTACAAATACTATCCCAGGTTTTGTCCAGAAATTATTCTCATTTTTGATCTACGATGAAACGAAATGATGAAACAAAAAAGCGACAGGTTGTTATGAAACTTCGTATGGCTTGTTGGGCAGTAATTCCGAACACAGATTAAACGAAAACTCGGCAGGGTGAAGTTTCTAATATCTAATGACTCATGGGGCAGTATAATTCGAACTACGATGAAACGAAAAAGTGACAGGTTCAAATAATGAAGGAAGGATACAGGGACAGGTTGAATTCAAACTTCTTATACCTCATGAGGCAGTAATTCCGAACTCCTATGAAACAAAAATGCTACAGGTTGAAGTGAAATTCGAACTACGATGGAAAGAAAAGAAGACAGGTTCAAATGAAGCTTCTTTTAGCTCGTTGAGTAGTAATTCCGAACTCCGACGAAACGGAAACGCGACAGGTTGAAGTAAACCTACTATTAAACAAAAAAGCTGCAGGAAACGGGAGCAGAGAAGAAAATACTACAGTTTGTCACGCCTTCTGTTGATAGTAGATTTATATTCCCTTCAGAATCTCTAGACTCGTATACTTGCTAAAAAAAAACTAAATTACAACATGAACCTCGCAATGAAAGATTCTAAAAAGCCTCAATAGACTTCTACTCATGTAGAAGATTCGTTGGGAAAACCTGGGGACCGTCTTCCAATATTAAACTCTGGACTTATACGGCTATAGTTAGACCTATACTGACATACGGCAGTCTCGTGTGGTGGCCGGCTACAGGGAACTTTACCTAAAGGCTATAACCCAAGGGCTTTCCACTAGACATCTTTACAGAAATATCAGCCGCCATATTTCGAATTCATAAGGTATTTTTCAAGCACCTATTCTATAACAGAGAACAAAGGAGTAGTGGACTTATGAAGGTCTATAACATGCAATGCATTCCATTGCAGTGTATCTATACAAGGCTCAGAAATGGATTACCGAGCTAGGGTCAGACATCGTCTTTGAATCGCTTGGCATATCAAAATCGGTAAGCCTCCCAGACCATGGCAGTTTCTTTCAAGCGGAGGTCCTACGTCCTAGCACTGACAAGAGCAGCACGTGAGTCTAAGGTATATGGCCAACAGTATTACCCTCTTTATCGACAGCCAGGCAACTATAAAAGCAAGAACTGCATACCTACCAGAAATAAAATCGAAGCTTGTGAAATGACGTCGAGAACAGCTAAAAGTTCTTGGAACACAATTTCACAATTACAAATACTATGTATATCGGGCTTAAATCAAAATACCTCTTAAAAGCATATGACTCCTTAAAAAAAAACTTCAATCTTCCCTCTACGAATATTTTCGGGGGATGTAGGCAGCCATTTAATTACATGTCTCCAGGCAATTCAATACAAAATAAAAATCAAATCTTACTTTGAGCTACAGAAGATGCCACAAGCCACAACATCCATATACCCACCTTTCAGAAGCAACCTACCTACTCAATACGCATCTGTATCTATTTCACAGTAACATATAAATAAATCGATTCACTCGATAAGCACATCAACCCACACAACCTACTATAATATACCGACTTTAAAATTCCACTTTCCAAATGCTCTCCTGTTGCTCCCAGTATGACAATCAAGTATTGCCTGGTGCAACTTTTCGCCGATTCTCACTCGAGCGGGTCTTCTTGCCCGGCTTGGCAGGGCTGCTATTATTGTCTTTGATATTTTTGGCCACAGGAAGTGCAGCCGCAACAGCGCTATTGTTCTTTGTCACTACAACAGGTAGCGATTGTGCCTGGTCAAACAATGTAGCCGAGTGTCCTTTCGCCGACGACGACGACAGGATGCTATTCGTCTGAATGTGTGTATTGTTGTCATGATAGTGGGCAGCAATATCATCACGGAAGGCCAGGAATCCCAACTGAGCGTGTGATGCCTCATTCAATGCCCTCGACCTAATACACGCTCGATATTGATCGGCGGTTAAACGTTGTCCACTGCTCACACCGGTGCACACCTATAATGCAGAGAGAAGAAATTTTAATTAGTCAATCATCTTCAAGGATGCAGCAGGAGTGCATGACACGTGTCCTCATCATCAACATCAACATCAACCAACATGAATACCAGCCAACATACTATACACACAATGCCATGTCACATGCATCAGATACCACACAGACGTCATGTTGATGATGATGATGATGATGAATAAATATATCACACACAAACACACACACATGTCAAAAGGAAATAGGAGCATAAACATGACACACACCATGTAGGAGTGCAATATAAAGATTTTCAATTGGACTACTGGGATTTTGTTTTTCGGTCTTACCTTTGGATGCCATATGTGAAAGATTCCTGGATCGGTGGCACGAATGATTTTAATATTCGAACGAACGTACTTCCGATAGAGCATTACATCCTCGCCACCCCAGCCGACAATCTCCTCGTCGAAGCCACGTATCTTTAGAAAATCTGACCTGAATTTTAAATGCAAAAAAAAGAGAGAGATCGAGAGGAAAAAGGAATGCATCAGTTTGGGGCAGAAAATTTAACCAAGGATACCAAAGATTAAAGGTGTGCTATTTACAGTATGAGCTACAAAAGTGGAAACACATGTTGTCAATATTTTTATGACGAGGTGGTCTGTAAAAATCGTTCTACTGGTATAATTGGACAGTAATGATTAAGCCAAAAATAATTGACCTTCTTTAGAAAAGCATCAGTGCACTGAACAAGCTTGTGTCTTCATCATTTGTACCCCCAAAAATATATCGAACACCGCTCGGAATATATAAAGAAACACCTTGGAATGAAGGAAGTTGGCAAATTTTAAACCATTTTCAGGTTCTGTGGAGAAATTAAGTGTTTGGGCGAATTGGTTTAGGTTTTGACGATGAAGATTCCCCACTCTCCAGTGACGGCGAGGTGCCCAATATGGTGCCTGGTATACTGTGATGAACTCACACCCTAACCTAACCTATATCTTTTAAATTCTAAGTCATCACTTTGTTTTAGAAAAGTCTGTCAATTACCTCATATTGACGTCTACGGATAAGAGAAAAAATTGTTAAATATGCCAGACCTCGCATTGACGTTTTGTCAACATATCCTCAAATGTCAAAATTAGGCAAAATCTTTTTAACAAATCTAAAATTCTGGTCTCACTTAACATGGCACCGTTCCACTATCGGCCCCATCCATACACGTCAAAAAGTAAAAAAGAGACAGCGCTCTAAGGCAACATCATCATACTAGGGTTTTAGCGTCTCTCATTACCTGTCAAAAATTTTAGATCTGATAGTTTGAACGCAGTCTCAAGTGACTTATCAAATGAAAAACCATGTGCCCTTTTTGACATTTGAACTACAGCTTTTCCAAGTAGTCGCTAGAGGGCTCTAGTGATTTGCTTTCACTTTTTTTGTTCTATATATGTATGTATTCATATTCTCAATATGGAGCCGAATTATCGCATCCGTAAATGAGTCCTCATCTCATGGAGGCGGTAATTTGATGCTCTTTTCAACAATGTGTCGTTTTGCCTCTAAGGTTTCATTTAAAAGCCATTCAATCGGCTAAGGTACTTAATCCTTACACCAAGAGTCATGTTTTTTTCACAACAAATTTTAAGATGACAGAATTTGATGAATTTACTTTACCCTCCTTGCAGCCCATACTGTACATTGCCATACACTACACATAATACTAAACCGATGATAGGAGATTTAAACTCAAGCAGGAAGAAGGATTGCCCTATGCACATTTTGGTGATTGCATATGGTAGTATGAAAGGGAATATGGTTGCCGAGGACTTGTTGTAACATATGGTTTCCATGAAGGATTTATGGAATCACTTTAAACTTACCGGTACTGACAGGTCATTCCGTATCCAAAGTCACGCCAGAAGCCAGTATCACGAGAAATCAATAGTTGATCCGTTTCAGGTGGTACGTCCTTGCCCTGTAGCGTATACACAACATGTGGATTGTACAAGCTGAAGACGACTGGATAGTAGACCTGCAAATGAGCAACAGAAGGATATAAGTTGACTCTGCTGCTTTCACTATAGGTACATATATATTGTAGGAGTATAGAATACATCCCTATACATAACAAAAAAACACACACCTGTGTGTATATATGAAGGTGGATAATCTAAATGAAAATCACTGCCACATTCTGCCATTTCGCCAATAAGAAAGTTTCCGGGATAAATTTTCTTCTTTAGTGCAGCTTACACGACGATCACGGGCAATGGATGGGCATGGGCGTTTTGGGGGGGTTAAAACAAGTGGGCGGATAAATCCTATTCAATGAAATTGTGGGGAAGGCGCCACTTGAACAAAAAAAAAAAAAAGTTAAATAAATCGACCAGCAGATTGTGATTTGCTTTTTATTGGATTTATGCAAAGAGACACAGAGAGAGAGAGCACCAGGTGCAAGTGGATATCAAGTGGAGTCGAACAATATGCCAGGGGATATGTACATTTATAGCTGAACGGAGCTTACGACAACAGAGATGATATCGGTTTTATTTGATAAGAAGGAAGCGATATTTAATGCAAATGTGCCGGTGATATTATGGATTTCAGGAGGTCCTCGGTGGATATAGGAAATATTTATCTACTAGAAGGAGGCTTGTTAAAGTCCATTTAAAATCCAATTAGGAGATGTTTTGAAAATTACTTACAATGTTGGATGTCGAAAGCCTTGTTTATGGAAGCTGAGGTAATGGTATTTTATCAAAACGAGGGACTGACAGTCTTACCAGCTATATGTCTGAAGAACGTTTCGGCTGACTATTCTCGTGAGATCTATGTTCCTTTTGAGGTGAGGAAACCGAATAGCTAGAGAGAGGCAGACGAATTTTGGAACTAAGTAAAAACACGTCATTTTTTTCTTTGCTGATGAATTAGTCATTCTTGGGCCCTCTCTGACTTCAGAGAGCACTCAATAGGTCTATACGTCTATACGTCTATGTCGAAGCTGGGATTAAGAAAAATTTGAAACAATCTGAAGTAATGGTCGTCCCCAGAACGCCTGTTCGATGGATTAGACACTCCCATTATCAAACAAGTGGAGAAGTTCAAGTGTCTCGGGATCTTAATCAGGAGCGATGGAAGTAGGAATGCTGAGTTTTCTGTAGGATTGATCAAAATAGGTAAATTTTGAAACTAGGTAAATTTTGAGATTTGTGGTCAGTACCCAAAGAATTAGAAAAAATTAGATCGCACGAATACAAGCTGCCAAAATGGCATTCCTTGCTGGGTCGACTTGGAGAGATCACATAAGGACCAGTAGAATACGTCCGGTACTTATTATCGACATGTCCCCGAGCTCAGTTTAGACTTGCTATGAAAGCCGTACCTACGAAAGCCCAGGTTGATATGGCTAGATCAAGTCCGCAGACTCTAATCTATGCGCATGACAATTGCACTTCATGATTTCCAGTCTGTAGCGGAAGATCGAGAGTTTTTGAGGCTCCATTTCCTATATCCTCCTATATCCTCGACCCTTGTAATATGGACAGGCATGACTTTGAAAATGAATTAATTTTGATGAAGTTAAAATTATTTAGGGTTCCAGTTCATATTTAGCTACACGCATGGAGCATTATGTTTTGCTTTCGCGAACAGGGTATAAATTTGTCGAAGTTAGCATTGATGTAGATTATCAAGATGTTCACGAACGTGCCGAAATCTGAATATTTTTTGCTTACCTAAGCCTGTCGTGCATGATAAAATAAGGAAGTGCTGGCTTTCCACTTTTTTGTAACCATATATTTTACCCCTGGTTGGGTATAGTTAAGCCAACGCAAAGACCGTATTAACCTAGTGCTTGGCCCTACGATCGCATGCCAGATATTGCGGTGTCAGTAATACACTTCGGGCCATTGGCCCATAAACAGCTCATCAGCCACCATCTTCAGCACCCTAAATAAAGGGTTGTCCAATTGGGTCGGGTCCATTTTTATAGGGTCCATTTTGACAGCATGGCGGCCATTTTGTTTAATCTGTTGTTAAATACTAAAGGTGGGTTTCCAGATGTCGGTTGATTGACAAAGTTTGACAGCTCTCACTTTTATGTCATTGAACGACACCAACGTCAGTTCATTTCCACTTATGTCAATTATTGGCAAACAATCGTTTGTCAGTTGATTGACAAACTTATGAACTTGATTCCAATTTATTTTCACTGTGAATTATAGACAAAGTGACATTTTCTTTGACAATTCAGCTATTTCCACTTGTCAATCAAATTCTTTGCCAGTTATTGTCAATTTCAAATCGACAAGTGGAAACCCAGCATAAATAGACACCATAACGCCATGTGTTCTTTGACTGTGTTCAGCGATGAGGTTCATTTTTGGATGAACGGCTACGTCAAAAAGCAAATTGCCAGATTTGAGACGATGCCACGAAGTCCAACAAGTGGCATTGCATCAATAGAAAAACACTATTTGGTGTGGAATGTGGGCCGGCAGCATCATCGATACCTAATTCTTCGAAAACGACGATGACATATTGACATCACCATAGAGAGCGCTATACTGATCGATGATAATCAATATCTTTTGACACGAGTTGGACGATATGAATGTGAACGACATGTGGTTAAAACATTGCACACAGCTGATGCCACAATGGAAATTTTGTACGACATCGCTATTTGAATGCAAGGTTATCACCAAGATCGTACGATTTGACAGCTTTAAACTGTTTCATGTAGGGTTCCTTAAATCGCAGATCTATGCCAAAAGATTGGTGCCCTCAAAGTCAATATAGCTCGTGTCATCGCTCACATTCAGACTGATCCATGAGCTAGAATCATCAGAAATTGGACCTCTGATGCGCACCACAAAGCACAAATTACATCTTAAGGTTTTTTCCACTGCGCCACCTCTCGCGAACGCCTGAGAAACATCCGAGAGTAAAACTGTCCTGAGAAAGGTTCCCAATTCAGCCGTTCTGACTCGGCGTAACATTGTAGGTCCCTTCCAATCGTTTCAAAAATATAAACTCACACAAACGAATGGTTGTGAGAAGCTAGGCCTAGGGTGTCTAGGTCTACACGCCTGTTGCGCCACCTATTTATTTTTATTTTATTTAGATGTGCACCGCTTAACAAATTCGCGGCGGCCATTTTGACGATGTTCCCTATTGGAAAACCCTTTAGGACTGAAAAATATCCACTGACCTCAGTTCCAAATCTGTCAAAGTAACTCACGAAAGGTATCCGTCGGTGCCGTGACATAAGGCCAAGCGTCATAACGCCAAATCTCGAAATTTGGCTTACCTAATGTCGCTTTGTGATAGTGAGATAAGGCCAAATTCTAGCATTTGGCAATATGACACTTTGATAAAGCTTTCGCAAAGCGACATATGGCCAAATTTCGAGATATGGTCTTATGACGCTTGGCCTTATGTCACGGCACCATATCTGTCATCTTTACTATTGACGACATATTTGTTGCAATTCAATGAATTCATCTGCCGTCTGAAACTCATTCAACCTGTCAATTCTGACAGTACTACAATAAAAAGAAATCCTTCCATCCAATGCAATTGTCTAGTCGCATCTATATATCGCTCTCCACCCACCCATTTCATCCTTCCTCATATGTCATCAACTTAACGTCAACAATGACAGCAAACCATTCAATTTGATACAAGAAAACCCATTTTGAACAACACAGCAGTGAATGAAGCGAACTTTTGCCACCTCATGAATAAGGTAAACCATTGACAGCGCGCAGTACATCGCCCACACACAACTAAAAAAAACCACTCCACCTTGTATATGTAGGGTAGGTATAGCTCTTTAACGTCAAAAGTCGAAAATTCTCCAAACTTGCAGTTGGTTTACTCGGAAAGGATACAATAAATTCTTCCCTCTTGTTGGCAAGAAAGTTTCTTCTTAAATCGATTATAAACCAAAGAATGGAATGAAATCGAATTCGAAAAGGGAGGAACAAGAAAATTGAAGAACAAAAACAAAAAAAGTACGACCGATCGACAAGGACATCAAGTGCAAAACTAAAGAAACTATAGAAAGACGAGAAACTTCTATAAAGAATTCTGGAAATCTGTCGCAGAGGCAGAGTCGCAGAGAACGCCTGCGAATCGAATAGACAGTATGTCTTGTGAATATACTACGTTTGTTGTCGAGAGGAGTTGTTATTCTTTATACGTATCCTTCCTTCCTTCCCGCTGCCATTTTGATATTGCAGTTTGTTGTTCTTCTTCGGGAAACCAAAGGCAGAGGAGGAGTATATGCAAAGAATTGACACGTAAACTTGCTAGTTGCAAGCAAAGTTTTCCAATTCCCATAGAGCCAGGCCATCGTTAACATCTCACAGAGAAGCGAATGCAAGATAAAAGGCATCCTTTTCATCTTTTCCTCGGTATAATGACGTGCCGATGGAGCATCCTTGTGCACTGTTTTGTTACTGTTGAAGGAAGGAAATTGCCTACCTATACAAACACAGACACACTGCAGAGTGGGGCCAACCTGCTGAGAATAGTCCTTACACCAGCTGAGCCTGGTAAAATGTTTGCTCTTTTTTCAGGACCCCAGTGTGTTTCCTAATTTGAGCCTCCGCACAGCATGTGGTAGAATATGGTTGTCGAAGGACATGAATTGCCTGTAAGTTGTAGCACTCTATAGCCTCTTGGCTAGAGTCCAACTGATGCCAAACAAAAGTTTTAATCCCATTATTAGCTACAGCATGTATATAGTGGTCTTGTTGAGATAGGAAACACATACACCTACACACTGACCAAATGACAGTATCTTTTCAACTGCAGCGGATATCCTTACGACGACGGACGGTAGAGAATACAGGGTTCATTGTTATTAAGCAGAGAGAAACTGTACCACTACACTCCTCCTTGATATGATGATGTGGAGAGCAACGGTGCTTGTAGCTTTAAAGTAGATAAATTCACTAATGACGCTGTCACCCTTTAATTGCATGTGCCATGGCCCTGGCCCTGATTACACAAACACACAGGCCAGCAAATCGGTTATCCAGATTTCAAACATTGCACATGCACTCCACTCACTGGGTACGAACACGGGGTCCATCTGGGGATGTAGCGCAATTAAATTGTATTTCGCTAGGGGTATTATCGCCTCTCTTGAACATGATGCAGTGTTTGAACTGCACTTGTTCGGGGAGTGCACTTTGAAGAGTTATCCCGAGCACACCACATATATGACGATACAGAGAACTGAGGCCTTACCTATCAGCGACTTACTGCTGGATAATGGATGTGTTTGGAATTGATGGGTGGCTATATGCAGCTTGGACTAGTATATATGGAAGGTCTTTCAAATCGTGAATGCAGCAGTCGGTATCAGGCAGACAAGCAGACAGAGTGCTAACAGATGGATTCATGTTGGAAGATGGAGATTTATAGAGGATTTCGGCCTGGATTATGTGGGCCCGCAAACTCACGAAGTTAATCATCTAGGGGATATCTTTGGAAATGAGTTGTTAATGTGTGAATCAGGACGAAGCGGAACTTGGAATTTCATTGAGCGAAAACAAAACATCAAGAAGCGAGCTATGGATAGGAAGTTTTGAAATCGGTAGAGATTTAAGTTTTGAAAGGTATAGCTGGAGGTAGTTTTCTGTCACTACTTTTGTAGTCTCAACTTGACACACTCGGGCCTTCACTATACCTATCCTACCAAACAAGGATAGGTTACATTCATTATTTCGATTGCTCCATGTAAACTCATAATAAAGCTGGATTTTATCAAAGGAACAAACCTTAGGTATAGACAAGTTTAGCAACAAAAAATACTGTTCCCTGACTCATCAGGACTTATGATGTTACCTAATTTGGTGGCCACTAGTTCTCGTAGTATTTTTGGGGATTGAAATCACATAATGGGGTTCAAACCCATGGTCTTCATATAAGACTGCTTTCTGTTCCATGACTCAGAACCACCCTTTCCCGATTACTCTGTTAAGACTCACAATCTTCATATAGGGCTACTTTCTGTTCCCTGGCCCAGGATCACGTTTGTCGTTGGTCTTTGAAAAACTGTTTTCTGACTATAAATATTCTTATAGTAGGTATAGTCGAATAAAATCGGAGCTATTACTATTTTTGGAATACATTTGTACCTCTGATCAAAGATTTGTATTTCTTTGGGAAGACCCCGGATCCAACGAGTCATATCTCAGAATTAGAGAAAAACCACATCACCAGATAAACATGCATACTTCCAATGAGCGCTGAACACAAAATGAAGAACCTTTCATTTCCCATTTAATCCTCAAAACATTTTTTAGATACAAGTATACCTACAGAAAACTTTCCAATTCTTCCAACTGATAAATTAGTTATCTAGATCCCAGTAACTAGAACTTTGTATCCACTTTTCTATTGCTAATGCTCATTTAGCCGATTCCACGTCAAATCGCATTCATCTTGCGAACAATTAATTGTTTCAATGTTACACTTTACTATCAGCAACATCGAGCAATTTACAACCCCTCCTACCATCAGCATTTTATCCACCGACCAGTGTACGTCATCAGTGAGAACTGTGAAGAGCCAAAGGAAAGCACGCTTTCAGCACATTTCAGCACTTCATTACAATTAATGCGATTATCTGGGTATCCAATTCGGAATCAAGCGCTCCTTCCCTCCCAAAGGTCTTTTGGGATACACTAAGGACTTGCATAACAATTGTAAATCCCCAACCAAACCGCACACAAAACTGAAACTAATGAACGAACGTGAACGCACACACGAAATTGCCGGCAAAATATCTTTCAGTATTCATCGCACTGTGCGTCGCGCCGACAACAAATTACAAACTCCCACCCTCTTAATGGCTTTCTTTGTGGCATATATAGACTAGGACAAATATCCCCATTCTCACAGTACAATAATGTAAAAAAAAAATAATGAAGAAAAAAAAAAGAATGAAAAGCTTACTACATCCTGCTTGGCTTGCAAATTAAACACAAACAGAGAAAGTCGTTGCCGTCGTCCTGCAAAGCAATTAAATAAATTACGCAAATGCGCTTACCTTTTTGCCGGCCTTTGCATTCCATCGGCAACGATCCAGAAATTTGGCACTGAACACAACATCGACGTCGCACATAAACAAAAGGACATCCGTACTCTTGTCGTCCTTGTCCCAGACGCGTTCGGCGCCTACGCGTAGTCCTTTAGCTGAGAAATAAAAAAATGTTAACATTGCAATAGGCTTTAAGTTCAATAATTGATTTCAAGGGCAGAGAAAGAAAGTGCGAGTAAAAGGACAACCACCGGCACCGACTACCGAGTAAAGAATTTAATTTTGTTAGAGTTACTTAAACTTGGATAATTAACTGAAAGATTCTTTTTTCGGTAGTTACACCTTGAGTTTGAGTTATTTTAAATGTGGGATGCAACATTTAATAATTGGTAAAAGCTTTAATATGTATATCTTAAAGCTTTTCATATTAACTTGTCATAAATACATAAAACACTGTCTTACAATATGTTAATCTAATTAAAGGAAGTACAAAAACGACGCGCCGACTGAACCGCCTTTGGTCCAGGCAAAGGAAACTACACTTAAAGCTCCCCTTATAAAGCTTTCGAATGTCACATAAGTAATGCTCCTGTTACATAACTCTTTCACGCTGACAAAAATGCTTCAATATATTGACTATTCATACCTAAAACATTATACTTTTCAACATGTCGCAAATTAGTAAGCTTTGGTGCTTTTATGAGAGCTTTCTCTAAAAAAGTTTCACTTCACTTCGTCGTTGCTGTAAGATAGACTAGTCGAGTATAAAGAGCGGTACTTCCCGGATTTTGTAGCTGGTTCTACGAAAAAGCTCTTTTACAAGTCTTTTGCACTTGCAACAAATGAAAGCTCTTTTAAAGTTTTTTTAAAGGCGATTTCTAAACCAGGAACAAAAAAGCAGTTTCTGATTCTGACTTGTAATCGATCAGACGTCAGGTGATGTACGACACGCGAGTGCTTTAGAACTTTGATTTGATTCCCAGCTTTAAAAGCTTTCATGATAAACAACTCACCTCTTGAAAAAGTCTCATTTAGCGCGAGCAGCTTCAAATTGGACGAATTGCCTCCGCTATTCTTCATCGCCAACACCCGACTCATTATCGACCTCGCCTCCGAGAGTCCATCTTCGCCAAAGTACACCACCGTCAGGTGCACCCTTCTATCATTCTTCAGTGCGATTTTCACGAATTTATCCATAAAACTTTGAAAAGTCGCCGTCCGCCCAGACAGCGGCAGGATTATATGAATCAACTCCTTATCGTGCACTTTCGGGAAGCCGATCATTTGGATTGTCTGCAGTGGTGCAAACGGTCTCATCACCACCACCTTCGTTGTGCCACTTGTCCCACCATTACCCACCGCACTCAACTGATGACTATTCGCTGGCGGATGTGTTATCTCCTTCGTCCTGAAGTACAATTCATATTGTGTACCCGTAGTCGGTTCATTGCGATAGATACCCTCGGTGAAGTCATCCAAGGTGTACTTTGCACCACCAACGGAAGTGACATTTCTATTCAGACTCTCGATAGCCTTACCCAGCGCATCCAAGAGATCCTTGCGTTTATATCCAATCGGCTTCTCGACCACCCGCTTGCCCAGACCCAATTCAATAGGATACACCCGACTAAACGTGAAATGATTAAACGGAATCAATTCGTATTCGTTGTTCAGTGGGAGTCCTCGCAGGATCTCGGCCGCCCCAACTTGCTTTCGAATATAACTGCTGCAATCATAGATGGAACTCGCCGCTGCTGATACTACTGGCGATGGTTGGTGTTGTCCCGTGGCGGTAGTTGTATTTGATGCAGATGCCATCAACTCCAACTGTGGACCAAGTGCCGCCGAATTGGTAAAGTTAAGTGGCTGAGTACCTGGTGAATAGAGAGATGAAAAGATATAAAGAGCCAAAACCGTATGGCACACCATTGAATGGCCACTTACCTCGCAGCTGGATTAGTTGCAGTTTTAGAGATTTTATTTCGGATGTTAGTCGAGTAATTTCCTGTCGGTACTCCTCCTCCTTTTGACGCAGCAGGTCTATGGTCTCCTTTTGGTCGGCGACAGCCTTCTCGGCATTGATGTTGCGCAACTTGTGTTGATTGGCCGGCGGATGCTGTTGTTGGTGTTGGGCGGCAGCGGATATCACTGGGATTTTATTGAACTCTAAAGGAATAGGACGAGAAACGATTGCGATATAGCTAGTGATGACTTCAATAGATTGGAATGAAATTGATTATCGCTAGAGGCAGCGACGTTTAACAACTTTGTCAGAGTGACGATGGAAGTAATCTCGTCCTTTGAATGGCATTGAATATGGATTTGGGAGTTTAATTAAAAAGTTCACAAAGTGCAACGGGACTTAAAAGATGGCGCGTTGTTTGGGCAGAAATGGAATAATTGCAAGTACGATTTGGCATTCGGAATAATTAGAGAAAAAATAATGGGGATTATGCCATTTGCATAGTTATTCACTCAAGCAAACGCAGATCTTTTCATTTCAAAGATGGTAACGAACGTACCGCCTTGGGCTTGCTTATTGAATTTCCTTGGTGGCGATGATATAGGAGATCTCTTAACAGTGATGCAACCCTTCGAAAACATCTTTAGTGGCAGCTATTTGCGTGGCGATGATAAGACACTATCTAAAATTGAGTCGCGGCCTGAGGTTGGCTTTATGAGGTTGAGAATTTTAATCACAGTCATTTCTTTAATTGATTAAGGAGAGGATTTAGATTTTGTGTTGATTTCACAGCAAATTGTCAAAATGACAATGGATTTTTAGCATCCTGATTTTTTTTTAGCAGTCTGAAATTCAGCAAATGGACATGCAAGATCGCAAACCATCACTGGACTTCAAAAACGTCAAAAAGACGATTTAAATATTGTGTCCTTGGTGGTATGTCTTCTACGTTATAGATACAAATCATGTGGCTTCAATTATGAGGCAAGTTTGCTGAAGGATCTGGCCGATTTCTATACCTCGTTTTCTTACAAAAGAATAACAGCTTCACGTGTTCCTTCGAAAGGAAAGGTTTTCACTTTTTTTATTGAAATGACGGAATTTTTTAAAGCTCAGAGAAATTTTTGTTAGTTTTGAAAAATATCCCCCAACTTTCAAATTTCGACTTTAGGGGCGCCTGACTGGTATGCAACTAATAACTATCCGGATACGACGAGTTTTCGCGATAAAAAAAAAACTCTACACTACAAATTACAATCTAATTTAGCATCACATGCCAAAAAGTATGCAATGCAAATCGCACTATTATTATTGTAGTAGAACAAAATGTGCATATTGCATTTTTGTGTTGAATTGTACTTATGGGTTATGGAATACCTAATATATGATTTTAGCAAAATCTAGTCCAATTTGTACAAAATGACGGTCATTTCAGAACTCACATGAATTGGAAAATTATATTTACCGAACCAGAACAGATCGTTGTGTTTTCTGTTCTCACTGTTCGCATCACTATGACTTTCTGTTTGAGTTGATAGCATTTAAAGGACAATAGCTCATAATAACTTCTCAAATGGATAAATCGCAGATCGTGTGTCGAAAGTTATACATAAATACTATTATCATTTGAGTAGACATGGCTTATGGGAGTTTATGAGTGCGGATTTGTTTTCTTGACAGGGCATATAATTTCGTGTAAAAAAACGTGATAGGTACCATTTTTGCTGAAATTTTAATGACACATCGATTCTATGCATATTACAGTTTTGGAGTTGTAAACAACTTTTCAATTTTCTACGCGTTCTCTTCGTTTCAAAACTTGGTTGCATTTTGTTAAACTACTTAAATCTTACATTGGGGTTCGACTTGTTTTGATGAAAAGCATTAGTGTGCTTTATGCCCAAAACACACGTGCAGAATTGACTGCGCAGCAGGATTAGATTATACATGTTCTTATGTGGTGATAGAAATGTAAATTCTGCAGCCACCGTAGCACTGCTACCTGTCTCTATTTCTAAATCCACTGCATAGCAACGCAGTGAATTAAATTAAATAGACTTGGCAGCATCGAAATTTCAAATTCAGCTACTTATGCATACGAGGAAAAGAGATACGGGAATTATTTGTCGTCTGTGTTTCACTCACGTATTTTTCCCCGCATTGACAGCACCCGCTGCAAATTGAATTCTGCAGATCTGTTTCATCTGCAGTACTGCATGCAGTGAAGCATTCAGAATTTCTGCACATGTGTTTTGGGCATTAAGAGATTATTTCTTTGATTTAGTGAAGATTAGGAAATATTTTTGTACCAGAATGATGTAAAACTCTTCGCGAAAAATTTCAAAATGTGAATCGAATTTTATTCACAAATCCTTCGTTTTATTCGATGGTGAGTTCATCCAACAAACCCTGGCGAATTTGTGTGTTGACGGAGCCTCGAAAGTCAGTCAAAGAATATCTGACAATTCCCCAAAAACCACTCGGAAGAACAAAAATACGAAGACTTAAAGGAAGTCTATGCAAATGCTTGTGAAATTTCATTTGTTAACTTCGAGGGGAACTCTATACGAATTTATGGAAGTTAATCGACTTTACATTCCCGATAACTGATATCTTTATAGAAATGTACTTATTTTGTCTGCTTAATAAAAAAAATTAGGATTACATACTGCTGTCTGTTGCCTTCATTCCAAAAAACACAAACATCACTATTTCTTTTTCTATTTTTAACTTCGATGAGCTATCGAATTCTAAACAATTTATTTTAATTTATCCGACGATTGACTTTCCTGTAAAGATTTATAGATACATTTAGCAATTAAGGTCCTTAGATTACCTTCATCATCAGCACCGTATCCATCATCGGCAGTCAACCCACCAAAGCCACATTTCGTCAACGCCAATAGTGAGATTATTGTTGCCGAACAAATTAAAATGAGCAGCCTTGCAAGCAGCTTTGATCCTGCCATTCGAAGCATATTTCATTTTTCTTTCACAAATTTTGTAGTCATCATTATTTAAGCAGTTTTTCTTTCTGTTTTTTGGAAAGTCTGAAATTAAAGATGAAAAAATGTTAGTAAATGTAAAATATTCAAGCGGTTAAAATACAATAATAATTTAAAAAAATATCAAAATTAAGATTAAAGATTATCAAAAGAATAATCAAGGCCATTCGCAACAATTTTATTACTAGAACATCAATACGAATATGTAGTAATTTAGATTTTATTCTCAACTACCTACCCATATTTTCCAAATTTCGAAATGGATAATATATTACATTCTACTTAATTGTAGCTTTTTCACCAACAAATTTTAGGAGAACACCAAACAGATTTTAAATGGGAAATAAATAATAGTATTTTATAATTCAAAGAAATTTTAACCGTGTAACACATAATTTTAATAAAATTCAATTACAATTCCAGCGATCCCACAACTACTCCATTTACGAAATGCATCTATTACTTTCGAGGTATTCACTCTACCAACACAGCCCACCAGGTACGAACGTCATTTTGTTGCCTTGTCTACGGTTATGAATGACAGTTTTTCCCACTTGTCGGGTGATTGAAGGAATTTTTTATTTTTTTGTTCTTGGTGAAACTTCGTCGTTCCCGTTATAATTTATTGTTTGTCCTGCTAATTTGCTTTTATTTTCCTATTTTTCATCTAATTTCTCTTTATTTGGACATCAAACGTAAGTAATAAACAGTTAATCAAGTGTTTGTGTTGAAATTCCATTCGTATACGTCATAAATAAGTCGGTATTCAACGATGTTATTTTTATGAGAGAAGATGAAAAGAAACGCAACAAGTCGTCGTCGTTGTCGTTTTTGACCTATTATTCGATATGGTGTGTATGATTCACATCAATTAAAGATACATTTCCATCATCATAAAAGAATATTTCTTGAAATCACGAGAAAAACATGACTTTCCATTAGAAATCCAGTACATATTCGATTTGAACAATAGAGGCCCAGCCATACGGCACTGCGGTCATATGCCAATCGATTTTCATGAATTTCTATAAATAATTCCGCTTCGATACAATTAATTATTTACCAATTGACTTTGTCGAGAAACGAGAACTTTGTACTTGTAATTGTAGTCCTTTGTCCCCGGTTACCCTTCGCCGTCGAACACCAATTTGATTCCAGTGTCAGAATAGAAAATTCACATATCTGATTCAACTCGAATATCGGGTTGAAGTAGATGTACCTATTTTCCGACGCTTATCTCATAAGTCAGTGCTCAGTGGGCGTGCTGATATCTAGAGAAAAAGGTATCCACACAGCACAACTCACACCGATTAATTAAACCTTTAACGCGTACGGGTCAAACACTGGCAGTCGTATAATGAGGTCATTCTATGGGAAACTTTTGCCCTTAACACAGTATTCACTGCGAAGGTCGTGATAATTGATTCAATATTGTAAAAATGCCCCCGCTATCCCAAAAACACAACTGAACGCATGTTTTTTTTTGTTTTCTTTTTCAGTTTTTCCGCGCGTGAAACATGGAGAATCAACAGAATGATGCGCCCTCAGGCTCTGCCACCGAGTAAGTTATATGAATTTCATTTTAATTTCCATTTCCTTCTTCACTTCCTTTGTGGATTTCCTTCCCTTTGTGGGATGTTGTTGATGTTGATGGGTGTGGGTGTAGAAACTGAAACAAGTGCTGGACAGAATGAAGTCTTTAATTTAAGCACTCTACACACAAAGAAGGGTTTCTTATATTTTGTTTATGATCTTCTCTTCATGGAGTACAATGGCTGTCGTTTATCGTGTTGAACTGGGGAAAAGGTTAGGCTAAGGCGTAGTATCACGTACCTGGGTTGGCATTTGCAAATTTCCTTATCAAATTGTGTTGCTTTAATGATTGTGGTTATCGGCAATGGTTGCTTGTCTAATGTTTGAAATCTTTTTTTGTTTTTTTTTTCCTCTTTTGAGTCACCCTTTGTGGTGATAAGGTTCCATTTTTGTTTAAAGCTGAAATTGTAGTTATTTCTGTATGAGAAATGAAGAAATTTGTTTGCAAAATGCAAATAGATTGTAATCTGCGAGATTGATACTCAGTGAGTCATTGTTTGCATTCATGTTGCCTGCGTTCACCTGTTTGTGAACTTCCGATTAATACATTCCCTGTAATAATATGTTTCTGTTTATTCCATTACACAGTCACTTACATACAGTCGATATGACATAATGTGCAAGTAATGCCTGATAATTGATGGGAAGTGCTGGAAACGCCGCAACTACTGTTATTTGTTGCTTCGGTAGCTACGTAACGCGGACTGGTATCTTTACATTCAAGGAGTTTTCGTAATACGGGCTGTGGTTCAACACGTATTTGTTTAATTCTGGATAGTCATTGGCAATAGATAAAAATGGTTTCCATCGACAATGGAAGTGAAGAGTAAATGAGGTCGTTACTTATGTGAACATTCAGCTGTTTACATGCGCGCGAAAAAAGTTTAAACCGAAGGCTCTATAGGTCAGATATACCAAACTGCTTGTCGTGGGTGTGTAGAATTCAATGAGCTTACACAACAGACATGCCAAAACCTATCTCTCCAGTTAAAATAATTTTCTTCGAAAGAGTTCATTCCCGTGGCGCTTCAACACGCATCAAGCAATCGCTTCAAGACCCCTCACAGCAACATTATCCATTCCCTGCAGCAATCATCTTCGTCTCCAGTACATGTGTGTAATTGGAAAACATCTACTTACACAAGCACTATGCAATATCCTACCATCATGGGGGAAGAAAGTTTTACCCGATGTCAACCAAGCCATTTCCTCATGACACCCACTCTCACCGTACATTTAACATCTCATTTTTATTTGCATGTGCATTCAGATCAGAGTCTACTTGTGCATGGCGCACATGTCATCCAAGGCAACGAGTCCCATTTGTGTTTACGTAAACTTTAATCCAACAGAGTACTTTGCACGCCACTTTCAAAGTGTGTCAGTGCACTTCACCTAAATATCTATCTTTGTCTCTCTCGCGTGCTGCCACACTAGCTTTAATTAAATTCAAGCAAAAGAAGTGGCCATGTGGAAGGATTGATTCTCCTCTGGCTATTCATAGAATTCCACCTCACGACGTTGCATGCTCCCAGTTGCAATTTCGATTTCGATTTCAATGGACAATGCGAGAACGAATTTGCACACCCCCTTGACAGTTTTAAATCTGAAAAAGTAATAAAACCCGAACAAAACACTTTAGTGCGACCGAGTCCTGTGATGCAATTCGAAATCTTTCTCAAACCCTTGAGATTAAGAGATTATCGTCAGAGACAAAGTTAATCATGGTCTCCAGGGAAACCCCATCAGCACATACACTCACAATAGACACGATGCGGCGGCCTTCGGGTCAAAGCTCAATACACAAATGGGGGGAGGCTTACCATTCCATCTGACGTCTGGCTTTGTTGTTTCCAAGAGTTGACTGTGGGAGTCTATTGTGTTTTAAATAATTTCATGCATGATTTTGCTAGAAACTTTTTACGGCATCCGGAATGGCTACCCAAGCACTCTACCATACACAGCATGCAGCTTTAATGCGGTTTAATAATTTACACAAAAGCGGAAGCACCTTAGACAATGAATTCCCATACAACATTACCCTTACCTGCCCCAACCAGGTTGGTTCCTTTGACCAATTGAACGTTATTAGCATCACCGTATCGATTTTGAGTGAATAACTGATGCAATATTAGCATAACAACAAAAGCACTCTCTGGAAACAGTGGGGAACTGGATACCACCACCTTTTGTTTGGGTTTAATTATTGATAATGCTCTGCTTCTTCTCTCATGTTGGGCTATGCTATAGATGATGTTGCTTCTTGTAGGGTTTATTGACAATTATGTATCTCCACAGGAGCGCAGCAGTGTGGAATTAAATAATTGCTCGTCGTATTAGATTTAATTAAAATTTATGAATAGTTGAGTAGTTGCTTGGAGAATCTTCTAAAGAATGCATGTGGAGCTTGGAGCTGGCACAAACAAAGTAATTAACAAAGTGGCACGAGTAACTCGTAAAATATTCAACGAGATCACAGCGAATCATCGAATATTATCAAAGGATCTACAATATCAATCTTAACAGATGGGCTGATGATTGGCAACTCCTGGAGCGGAGACTGTAACTTCCTTGATGTTAAGAAACAACTAGAACAGAAAGACCAATAGTTACTTCGTTAAAAGAACGTGCAGAGACTTGTAAAAAAAAATCTGCCCCATCACTGGAATAAATTAGAGAAAACGAAAAAGACTGCTTGTTCGTGCGTAGCAATTACACCACCACACCAATGGCGATTCCATATATCTGCGCACAAAAAAAAATTTCTCCAGTGACATGGCATTTATCCAAAACAATTTCAGTCTTATTGAATCTCCAACAGACATTGCGAAAATATCTCTGGGCGAAAATTCAATGAAAAACCAATGAAAATTCTTTGATTTCAAATTCCCAAATGTCAACAACGTGCCAACCAGCCAACATGCGCATACCTTTGCCATCGCCTCGAGTCAGCAGTAGTCAGAACAGCAAGCGAATTACATTGATTGAAGTTATATTAGCGAAAGCAAAGCACACACACACGCTAAACCACCCACCCTTAAGCTAACCTAATACAAAGGTCGAACGCAAGACGATCTACTATACGCATAAAAGCTAACTCGCCACCATGTACCCTTGGGCAACTCATCAGTAGCACAACATAGTACGACTGTGATTGTTATCGATTCCGAACATCGATAGATTGTGTATCACAGCGGAGGAAATGAATGAGATAATCCTGATTAGGACTGAGCACAAAAGCAATGAGCATCTAAATGAGGGGTGGTGGGATGGCAGCTTCTCCTGGGATTATTATTGTTAACTCTCGTCTTTGTGATGGATGTGTGGGTACTCTTTGCAACGAAAATGGGAAAACAGGTGAAAGACAAATTATACGCCAGAGTTTTTAACAACAGAGAAGAAAAAAAAACCGCAAAGGTATATTCTCCTCCACAAAAGGCAAATTAATGGCGATGCTAAGTGGACGAATTGGCAATTAGACAAGTGCTTGTGTCTCGTCAAGTGGCAGCATTCCCGAGTCTAATGAACACAAGCGTTGGGAATTTTTAAAACTCTTGTTATAAATTGCCGCCGCAGATATACTTGCAACCCTCATGTGAAGGAAGAAAAAGAGGCCGGGCTAAGGGTATGGCAAAAAATTACGAAAGTACAAGTGGGTATCAGGAACCATCAGGGAGGAAATAAAATGAAAGTACTTTTTGTGAATTTTAAGTGGTACACAGAGAAAGCCATTAGTTTAGAGGTTGCTTTGGTAAGCTTGGGGCTTTTTTTTTTTGGTGGTGGTGTGGTGAGCATCCTCACCCTCCCCGCTCGAATGCAATGATGAAATCCCGCGCCTCAGAGAAAGATGTTGCTAAAGGGCGGATGGAAATGTGCATGCCGACTCCTGTTGCAGCTGACTGCATCTTTATAGTGATGGAAGTGGTGGTTGGTCTCCGGCACAAGTATGGTGGCAATTTTATTGCACAAATGCAATTAGTGGAGTCAGCCAAAGAGTGTAGCATTTCGCGTTCAGCATTCGTTTGCTGATTTTCTCGCTTTTACGCTGTGCCGGTTCGTGTGGCAGTGTAATTAGGTCAATTGGTCTTGGATTTTTATCGCGCCAACAGATCCGATTTTCGCGCTGTCAGAACGAAAGTGTTTCCCGCCAGGGGAAGATAGGATAATGAAACAATTTCAAATTGAGATTTAGATCATGGAAAATGTTCTCGACCAGAGTCAGAGTCAGTCCTGTAAGCGGAGTGAAGTTGGTGCGCCACTTTAAGGGTTATTCAATCCATCAAGTGGTGGTAGTTTCTTTCGTTTGACAAGTTGCGGATTATAGATATTATGGTGCAGAGCAGTAGCTTAATGCCCTCAATTATATTGCAGTTAACAAATGGTGTTACCCAAGAGATAAGTACTTACATAGTGGTGCTGACGCAAAGAAAATGTTCCTGGTAAGGGTAGAATAGTTTCTTATCTTTTTAGCAAGTTTTGCAATAATGAAGGCAACTTTGAATGTGTGCACAGTGGAATCCAATCAATTTATACTTGTTGTCGTTTACTTTAAGATCATGATGTATTTTAAAAGAGCACAAACATGTGGTCAACATTTTGGCTTTACTCGGCCAATCGAAACCATTTAAACTGTTTGGATGGTTTAAAGTCTATCCAAAATTTTCTTTTGGTTCATATGGCTCAGGTGGAGATGTTCTTCAAATTACTAATCATCATTGATCATCTCTTGGTATGCAAAAAAAAAGAATAGCTTATTGGTGGTAAAGGCGCTGGTATAAATTATTATTATTATTAAAAAAAAAAACGAAATATCAAAGCCACGAGTAAGTTTCCGGGCTACCAAGCCCATATAATGGCTGCTGCGTCTATGCGGCTCGTATAGTGAAAGAATCGTTTCTGTGTTCACCCCAAAACAGACCTAAATCCTGTTGAACGTTTGTGGGAGTATTTGGATAGAAAAATACGAAAACGATTAATTTCCACCAAAACTGTACTGTGAGAGGCATTTTTCAAAGTATGGAACAATAATGCTGATGAAATAACGGCAAGATTAGGTGCGTTTTTATGAAACCTCGCCAGCCAGTGGTTGCCAGTAGTTGCCAGTTGCCAGTTGAGGCACATTTCACATGCTAATTAAAACAACAACCTGCTGGCAACAACTCTTGATTTCCTCCCCAGTCGGAGAGCGGCTGGCTGGAGCTGGTTAAATTCAATTCACAATGAACAAACAGGTGGCACTGAAAGCAACAAGTGGCTTAGAATTCCCATACAATTTGCTTAAATCATATGGCGTTCTTATCTCATGCACACTACATTCCAAAGAAAAATATCAGAATTTATAACATATTTATACCAAGTCATTCGGCTGGATTCATCTTGCTGGCAACTGTCCAAATGAACGGCTGGCTGGCGAGGTTTCAAAAAAACATGCCTATTGATGGAATCTATGTCCAGAAGACTAGAAGTAGTTTGTAAAGCTAAAACTTAGGTACGCTCGAGCTAAATTTTAATTCCCGCACAAAATGTTCTCCAAAATTTAGCAAAACTAAAATTGTCATTGCAAACAGTACTTCATGTATCTGTCAAAATAATGGATTGGGGCATTGTATCATTTTTGACAGATCGTGTTGTTGCTTTTCTGATGCTTTGGCGAAAAGTATTTCAATGAATTGAATATGAAAAATGTGATGTCAAAGAAAATTCATTGAAGCAAACAAGAAAAAAAGAAGAAAGTGAAACAAAACAATTTTTAGTGCCGATTAATTTTTGAAGGAAGTTAATTTTAAAGAACAGGGGCTAGATCACGTAAAATAAAACCGATCGAACGATAGGCAGATGCCACAATATATTAATATGTGTAGGTACTGTGGATTTATGGACCCCATCCAATGTAAACACAGCGCGTTGCCTAAATTTGATTCGTGCCTTAAAACATAAAATTTAATGTAGGCATATCGCTGAATTATAGCCTTCAAATTTCGAACTCATTACATTGACTGAGAGATGTACATTTGTTAACAAGTCCATAAATTCTGCTCCTGCCACAGGTGGCATTACTCATGACACCGACCTAGACTACCCCTATCATCTGTTGACATTAAAAAATAGTTCGAAACACACTCATGATGATGGCTCTGTTTTAGAAATCTGTCAGTGTCATCGACATGTTACGATGACGGTGCGTATTCTGAGAACACGTACTACTAGGTTTGTAGTGTACCCTATAGGGTGCACTAGTGCGCATTGGGTTGCCCCTATCGGGTTCGATTAAGCACTGAGCTGACCCTAGGTATAAAGTCAGGGCAAGAGTTCGGTGCTGGATTTTACCGTCAATCGTATAGCTGTCATTTGATTTGTTTTGGGTTATATTTTCTTGTCTCGACGCGTGAAAATTTCTGGGATATCATTGGGTTTTTGCCAGCCACGAAAATTCACTGACACTTCTCAGTGAGCACTGAGTGTGCTGTGTGCCGTAGGTCTGACCACGTCGAAAAAACCTACTTTTGTTTGTCCTGTCATTTACACTCTGCGTCTTTGAATCATCAATTTCAATTTGCAAGCTTTTCTGGATCTTCCGAGGTTCCAATACACACATATTCCTTTAGATCTCCATAATAACTATCTAATATTAAAAAAACACAAGTGCTACAAAAATCCCACTTAAATTCAAATGGAATCCGCTGAACTGTAATACTAATAATAATAATATGTAATCAAATGCAAATTATATCCCGACTTAATGATTTTACATTTCATTCGTTGGTCGAAAATATGCAAACACGCCACACAGCATGTAGATGTAGATACATTTAATATAAAAGATACTGCATCATGCCTACACTTCGTGTCGTATTTCGTATTTCATATCTACACACCACACAGAAAACAAAAAAAAAAAAAAAGTAACCCTCCCTGTCGGAGCCCCTCTAATCCGGATGGCTGAAATCCGGATTTTCTCTATGTTTGTGTAGGTAGTTAGAACCGTTTCTATATCCACACACAAAGATGAAAGATGTCAGTGGAATGGAAAACTCTGGAATGCTGTTGCGCGTTAGCGCTTTCGTAATTTCGTATATCTACCTACTCTCGTTCGTACACAGCACACAACGACAACGAGTACGAACAAAGTACGTGCTGTTGCTGTGCTTAGCTTATGCTGAATTGCTGACGCATTATTAGTATCGATTTTTTCGCTGAAGCAAACAGACGTGTGTGTATACGATAATGTCGTCCGTACAATCGAAAACCGGATTAAAAAAAAGAAAACATGTCACCCTGACAATTGGCAATAAATTAAAAGTAATTGAACGACTAGAACGCGGTGTATCGGGTCGACTGATCTCCGAAGAATTCGGAATAAGTCGCCAAACAGTGTCGGACATCAAACGGCAAAAGTTCTTAATAAAACAATTCGCAGCAACCTACGACTTGACAGACAAGAATGTAGCAATGAGAAAAACTCTAAAGCAACCAAGAGAAGACCTCTTGGAGGCGGTACTATACAAATGGTATACGGATCAGCTGAAAATTGGCACTGACATACCCAACTCAACTGATATGCGGTCGACGGCAGAAACTTTTCGAAATCAAATGGGTCTGCATGGATTCACGTGCACTTCAGCATGGATAGCCCGATTCAGATGCAGGCACAACATCCTCAAGAGAGACGATAATGAAGTTCCATCGAATTTGGTCGGTTGCTCTACATCTGAAGAACAAACTGTTAATTCCGATGAAAGAGATGCAGATGACGATACAGCAGCACTCCCAATCGATGTAGTAGTTGTGAAAGAGGAAGCCACAGACGATGAAGAAGAATTATTGTGGCAGAATGAAAATGAACCCACCACTGCCACCAAAATGTACATGGAAGAAGAGAAGGAATCAACTGAATCTTTAGCATTACAGGCTGCCCGAGATGGCATCGATGCGGTCATCAATTATGTCGGCTATTCGTCGAATCGTGAACTGTGGAAACACTATGAACAACTGAGAATGGTCAAGGAGATCATCATAATGGAACATAACAATATGGCTGCTTTAAAAACATCTACTGCTGGGCTCTTCAAAGTTGAGCCTGGTAACAGTTCGATGTCATCAAATGATTATAATTCTGTTTTACTATTGTGAACAAATTAAACCTAGCTACCTGTTAATACCTATAGTACTTAAGTGAGTCACAGTCAATAAAATTAATCGCATATCTGTTATACAATTACAATATTATTACTAGTCCGGATAATCCTTAGGTATATTTTGCTCAAAATGGAATTTACCTGCGAGTGTATAGGGTTCGGTTGATTTGGATTATCATTCTTGGAAATGATCAGATAGTAGAACGAATGTACATGTTGGCATGTGTAGTGCATTGGTAGAAGAACGTCGCTTAATTAACTTTAATGGGCTTTTGCATTTTGATTTAATGGCTGTGTATGCACCTTTCACATTTGAGCTGATTAGAGATAAGGATTTCCAGCAGAGATTTAAATAAATACTTACCTCAAAATAAATATATGTCCTTGGGTGGTGTGACTTGTGGCATCGCATGATAAACAATCACTGGATCTGAGACTTTTCCTTCCCACATGTCCTGGGATGTTCAAAACGGTCTTGGTATGGGTCTTAGTACCCATGTTACATTTTTGAGCTTGGATAGCAAAGTCTTGTTTTTCTCCAAACAGTAGGTGTGGCAAAACAAATTGCTATGGGGAATAGGGATGGGAAGATATTGTCTACATTTTGTTTATCTAGGAAACAAATTTCGAAAGTAAATTTTAGTTAAAAACGCCCTCAAAAGTGTGCGCAACTTTGTTTTTATGGACAAATTGTAATAGAAGGACATTTTCAATTTGTCTAGGTACCTGTCGCTTTATTTTCATTCACCAACCGTATTAAGGTGGTAGAGTAGGTAAGACGACTATCTACGAAACACAGGCATGCGCATAGCGGATGTCAATTGTCAAAGAAAAAGTCTTTGAGTGAAAGCTTTCTTCTTTGAGACAGCACATGACTGCCACCAACACAGATAGTGGAAGGAAAGTATTCTTATCTGCATCTTCATCCCTGCAGCTCTAACAGAAGTCACTAGAGGGAAGGTTTAAGGCTTATCTACATTCGGCACAAAGTAAAGTAGGTACTTGCACGAAAATGTTTTTTCCCTTTTCACATCATTACTTTAACTTTTCACAAAGTGTGAAGTAACACTTAACACTAACACTAACACTTTTTGAAAGCGCAATAAATACTACTACATGCACAAAAAAAGTTTGCGTCAATTACTGATCTCACCAATAGAGGGATCTGATGCGACTACAATGTTTGTTATCATGCAAACGAAATGTTTTATACAAAATGCCATGGAAACGAACCTTTTTGTACAAAATGGCAGTGTTTTCTTTGAATTTACTTTCTTGTCAGAGCAAGCTTTTTAGATAAATTTATTAGCACAAGGGGGCAAATGCGTTTGTGTGTGAGCTTGCACATTTTATCTTTTTGACTTTTTGCTGAATGTGGTTAAGCCTTGAAAGTATGACATCTAGTAATGACACCAATGAACTGTGCTGAGGTGCCATCTATTTATCGAAAGTAAAACCTTCGATCTTTGATTAAAATTTGGCCAAACTTGTTCAAAGATACGATCATTTCCAATTGAAGATACATACACTGGCGATCACTGGGATGAGGCCATACATTTTGCAATACATACACTTTGCTCCAAAATTGCTTGCAAAATTCATTCGATGCTCCTTGTGTACTTGCCTATAGAAACAGGTTTCTTTTTAAGTTTTCTTCTCTGTATAATACCACTTTTTCGTATTATCCTTCGGACCGTTGCTATGCTGCCTGATACTGCGCTGTTGGCCCTTATTTTAGTCACTGGTAGAGTAGAATTTGAGGCAAACCGTAGGCTTAACCGCTTTTCTTGCAATGTTGTCGCTTTTGCCGTGCGTTCTTTTTGTTTTTCTCATAGTGTTGTGGATCCGCAAGATAACTGTTTACAACAGTCTTACTTCTATTTAGCCTCCTTGCAATTTCTCGGCCTGAGAGTCCTAACTCCTTGAAAGCACCTATTTTTCCTCTTTTTGTCGCTGTCAATGTCTTTCCGGAACCCATTTTTGTTTAAACTAAATAAAAATAGTTCTTTTCAACGCGTTTCCGGGTACAACATTTCCAACAGGTATAAAGAGTGGGCGCAGTAGCGCAGTGGTTAGTGTGCTGGACTACTGTGCGAGGGATCCCCGGAAAAACACAAATTACATCTTAAGGTTTTTTCTACTGCGCCACCTCTCGCGAACGTCTAACAAACATCTGAGAGTATGACTGTCCTGAAAAAGCTTCTCAATTCAGCGGTTCGGACTCGACATAAAATTGTAGGTCCCTTCCATTCGTTCCAAAAATAGAAACTCACACAAAACGAATGGTTGCGAGAAGCTAGGCCTTGGGTTTCTACCGCCTGTTGCGCCGCCTATTTATTTATTTTTATATAAAGAGTGAAAATCGAAATGGCCTCATCCTAGTGAACGTCAGCGTATACCTATTGGTAGCTTATCCAAAAACCACATTCTGCTGATATGTTGAGGGTAGTTTATGCCAGGTCTAGCGAGCTCATCTGCTTAAAATTCTCTGGACTAATTTTACAATATTCTGCCGAGTCCGAACGACTGAATTGAGAAGCTTTTTCAGTTTTACTCTCGGATGTTTGTCAGACGTTCGCGAGAGGTGGCGCAGTGAAAAAAAAAACCATAAGATGTAATTTGTATTTTCCGGCGATCGAACCTGGGACCCCTCGCTAAGTAGTCCAACACACTAACCACTGCGCGCACCGTGAGAAGCTAGGCCTAGGGTGTCTACACGCCTGTTTCCAACTATTTTTTTTTATTACCTCGGGAACCCAACGCCATGCGTAAGAAAATTTTTAACTATTCTTGAATCATACATCGGCATCAGCACTAAGTTTTGCCTGTGAAAACCATCTAAAATATTCTTGTTTTTTTAATGAAAATTACAAAACATGAAATATTTATGTGAAAACGCCCCCAAAAAGTGGGCGTGTCTAAAACGTTTGTGTGGAAAATTGTACCAAACCCATTTTGTAAAGAACCTACCCTTCAGTTCGATATTCTGTTACCGAACGAAGTAGCGTACAGCATTCGCGGTTTGTGCATTATTTCGACTGAAATTTCTTTTTAAAATTCGGAATGTTTTTATCGAATTTTTTTAATCACATTTTTAGCCTGTTGACAGTTAGGTACATAGAATCTACGGAAACTAGGTAAAACTCCACCTTGCGGTTATCCTCATCTTAAAAGCCTACGAAAAATAAAATCCAATTTGGTGGCAATAGATACGAATAAATTCAGGAGACAACGCATGTAACTGAAAGTAATCGACTAATTATTCTATCAAAAGGACACTTTTTCTACCTTTTGTAAAATTTCATAATCGCCAGCCTTTAAGACCATTCGAAATAGGTTTCGATAAATTTCTTACCTATAATGTATATCGGTTTTTTAACAAGACAATACAGAGTGAATTAAAAACAAGTATACCTACAATAAATATACTCATCCATCATCATTCATCAGGTATACACTGAACCAAATTTGGAAGTGATATTGACAAAAAAGTAGGTGGACTTGAAGAAATGGTGATCAATATAAGGTCAACACCTCCTGTCCGTTGTTTTGACAAATACTTTGTTATATTGAAGAAATATTGTAATTTTGAAAAAAAATTCATTAAATTTTTCGTTATGGTGTTAAATCCACAAAAATTTGTTATAGTGATAAAAATTCATCATTCTATCATGTTCTTCATTTAAAAAAAAAATTCTTCAAATTGAAAATACTTTCTTCAATTCGACGCATCGTGGCACTTTAAATTAATGAAATTTTCTTCATTTTTACGTATTATTTCTTTAAATTGAAATTTAATTCTTCACTTCAACTCTTCACTTTATTGATATTGAATAAATATTCTTCAATTTTACGCATCGTTTTTCTTCAAATTAACTTACTTATTTATTCAAATTAATGATTTCTTTCGTCAGTTATCGCTTATTTTTTCCAAACTCTCAACAAAACAAAAAAGAAACACTTTTTACAGTCGAAAACTTTTATTTTCTTAACATTAAGTAAATTATAAAGTTGGAATTTTTTTGTAACTTACATCTATACATATTTATAAGAGAATATACTTGAAGATGTTTTGTGGCATGCTTGGATTTAATGAAAGTCGGCTTGGATAAAGGATGTTACAAGGTCCTAGCTAAACTTGGAAAAATTAAAAAATTTAAAATATTAAAGTTATTAAGAAATACAACGACGTTCTTACCGTTCATTTATGGTGATCATTGGCTGAATTTTCTTTTTCTTGTTGCATCTCCTCCGCACATACCCAACGGTTGATCCAACTAGGAGAAAGCATGTTGCTTTTTGGGGGAAAAAAATATTATAATTAAAAGTGAATTTTTTTTAACTAATTTTTTTAGTAGCGAATATAGGTAGAAGGATTTATGTAATTATGAAAAGTATTTCTATATTACTTACGTTTTTCTTATACAAGTGTGTTTGAGAAACACCTCCAAGCGTTTGCAAATAATTGCTGTACTTTAATTTTTAAATTCTTTATTCCGACTTCACTTTGACAATTCACTTTCTAGAATAAAACTTATCACTTCGAGCGCAACAGCGAAGAATAACATTTTAAAGAAACTTCTTCAAATTGATGCAAAACCCATAAGATTCTAAAAATATGTTATGAAAAATTGTTGATTTGAATAACTGATTTTTCTAAAAATGAATAAAATATTTTCTTCAATATCACCTACGGGATTTAGTTCACTCAACGATTTCAGTTTGTCAATATGACGAAATTTCATTCGTTTGAATAAAATACTAAATCGGACAGAAGTTGAAGAAATTTATTGATTTTGAATATTAAATTTTCAATAAAACAAAAAGTTTTATGAAAAATTGTCGATTCGAATAATAAATTCTTCAAAGATTGACAAAATATTTTCGTCAATATGACCTACGCGATTTGGTTCAGTGTAGTAATCCTTAAAAATTGAAATAATTCCAACAACCCTATATGATTCTACTTTGATTAAAAATTTTGTTAACAAATGTTTTCAGATAAATTCCTATGCACCCCCAATAGGGATTTATCTGCAAACCTTTCCAATCCCTAGACAAACTCTCATATCTAATCAATATTTTAAGCCACAAGTCATTGTCCATAGAAAGCTGTACAAATCCTTAAAACTAATCTCTTTTAAGGATATCAAGTGTCTCTCGTCAAGACGAAATTGGAAGACACAAACTAATGTTGATGCAAAGATTAAATGTCCAAATAAAACTCATTTAGAATATAGGTGCAGCCACATACACTTCGTCTTCCTTCTTAGACCGACCGACACCGAACCAAACCGACTTCCTTCAAGAACAAATGCCATTTGACTTCACATTACATGGATGTGTATATTGTGTGGGTGCGAGTGGGTACTGTATGCAGTTCTATTTATCTTTTGTCGCACGTAAAAGACGAGCAACGAGCTCGTCGCATCCGGACAAGTCAGGTTGACATTAAGGAGAACCAACATGTCACCATACAGAATAGATGAGAGTAGCAGCAATTCACAACTAAACTTCTACCTTCTACGATACCGCACCTTGTGGGTGAGTGTTCTTTTACACTTTGTCGTCTTTCTGAATAATCGAATAGTGCAGTATATCCTTCTCGGGTTGTGTTGGTATGAGCTTTAGTAGAAGTATTCTCATTGTGTGCACAGTATAGTATCTATGTTACACAATTGCAATTAACAAAGATCTACGGATCTCTTCTTGATGATGGACGACATTTTGTGGTACATTTTATACACCAAGACAAGGATTTAGATAAATAAAATTGTAGCCATGTAGTGTGGGGACTAGAACTACAATTGAGAAAGTTTAGGAAAATATATTTTGTTATAATGCAATGGCAATCCGATGTCCTCAGTCGGTCAAGGATGATTGGTTTGATTTTTGTTGGCTGAGATTTGTGAATTGCTACATACCTATTTTGAAAGATATTTTTGGTGAATAAATAGGACAGGTGTAGGTAGAACAGTATGAAGGGCAGGAATTCGACTGTCTTTCCATCCTATAGAGCCGGAGAATATATTTTGGAAAATGTCATTGTTGGCATTGAAGATTTATACCTCGGGATGGTTTACCAATTCGTAGGTTTTTTTTTTATAGGTTTCCAGAGTCCTCTATGGCGCATGGTCCTCTATTGAATTTATGAATTGCATTATGTACTTACAGAACTACATATCTAATAAAATTATTCACTTGAGCTCCATCAATTATATATTTCGCAGTTGCGTTTTTCGTCTACTCCAAATGAAAAAGTTTCATTTGCAAAATCATTTTTTAGGATAGAAGACAGAACGCTTTTTTGAAGGACTAAGCTAAGTTCAAATCAATGTGCACCAAAGTCCAATGCTTTTTATCAGAGCCTTTGATATAAGGTTAGGTCTGTCTATATTGACTATTCAAAAGTGGATATGGGTGAAAACGGGTGCCGTGAAATAACGCCGAGCGAAATAAGGCCGAATTTCTATTCGGCTTTATTTCCCATTATGGAAGTGAAATAACGCCGAATTTTGAGATTCGACCTTATTTCACTCTTACAGCGTAGTTGCTGTAGGGACTTCGAAGTGACAGAATTTATCTTTCATAACTAGAGGATATGGACAACTTATAAACGCAGATCTAGGATTCATATACTTATATGTCGATCTGGGTGGTTCTAAAAACGAAAAGTCCTATAATGAAAAAAATTTCAATTTTATAATCGTGGTTCCCTAGGTATCCAAAGAGTGGACCCAAAATTATTATTGATCTAAGTCTTTTGTAGAAACAATTTTTGTGTACTTCATTGCGACAAACCTTCTGCACTCTTTTTCTTCGTAACTATTCAGTACACAAATTTGCGCTTATGTCCTCCTTTATGTCCCTGACTACCTTTTTGCTAATTTAAATTGCGATTGGTTTAGGGCCAGTTTCAAACGTTCTGGATAAAATTTTGGATAGTTATCCGACACACAATGCTATCCAACAGATAAAGGTTGCTGATTCATCGTCAAAGTCTCTGATAAATTTAACTGGGGGAAAAATGTATCTTCCTTTTTTTTTACTTTTGGGGGCGCTTATAATCCGGGGCGGACCACGGCCTCAATCAACAAGCCCCTCCTGCCAGCTCGATCTCTAGCCAGCTGCACCCAGTTGCGCACACCAAGTTGGTTGAGGTCGCCCTATAATTGTGCGTGCCGCCTAAGGTTGGGTCTTCCTGTGCTACGTTATCCCTCGGGGGTGGACTCAAAGACTCGTCGGGCTGGTGCGTTGCTGTCCATACGCTTCATGTGCTTCAGCCATCTCAGCCGTTGTATCTTCATAAAGCTCGTCATTAAATCTTTCCTCCACACTCCTTCGATACAAACTGGACCGAATATCGTCCGAAAAACCTTTCTAAGCTCTGAAAATTTGGTCGATGGTAGACTTTCCTGGTCTAAAACCGCACTGATATGGGCGAACGGTTTTAGACGTTCACACAATACAGCCGATAAAATCTTATATGCGACATTCAGGAGACTTATTCGCAGTTTAGAGCATCTCCTTCTTGTGGATGGGTCCTCTGATGCTGAGGTTCCATTCGTCGGGCATGCTTTCGTCCAACAAAATTTTACATATATAAGTTAGTGCATGCTCCTTACGAACTCATCTTTGTTGGTCGTCTCTGCCGTTTAGCAGTCTGCAGAAGTGTTCTTTCCAAATCCTCAGCACCGACTGTGAGTCTACTTAAAATTTATCAGCCACTAATTTTATTGTTTGTCCGAATGGCAATGCTGTTTTATCGTTTCGATACACATGTCATTTGTACTATCTTTGTTTACTTTGTGTTTCTTAGAAGCTTAACCAGATGGAAAACATTTTTTAGTGGATTGTGTTCTATTGTTGGTAATTTAACATGGATAAAGTTAAAAAAAATTTAAGATTCAGAAATCTTCATCGCCGAAAGTTTCTCAAAATAATTTGCCGTGTAATATGTTCATTTTCATCAAATTCGTCTTCTAAAAATTCAAATAAATCCATGTTAGGACACTTGTGAAAGCAATCTATGCAAAAATCACTCTGAAACTATATTTTGTCCTGCCAGATAAATGCTTTAACCTCCACTTGAACCGGTTGATAGGCTATCCGAGACTTTATCTGTCAGATATCACTATCCGAGACCTTTGAAACCAAAAGTTAAAGTTTATCTGCCAGACAAGTTCCTGATAGGCTATCCGAGTCTTGCAACTGGCCCTTAGTCGCGAAAAGGTAAAAAACAGACAGACAGTCAAATAGACAGACAGACAGAGTTAGGTACTTCCGCATTTATAATCTTAGTGCCCAACTGGACGTTATTCGTTCGAGCTCCTTATACACTATAGTATATATAACTTGTTGGTTCATACACAAAATCGTGTCATGTGTCAATCGATTGTGGCCGTGTATGGCCCACTTTAGGCGTATCTACAAGTCTAGCCTCTGCAAAAGCGATGTATGAAGACGATGATACCTATGGTAAGTAGGTATACGATTTATTGTGATTTAATTTAAGGTCTCTGTTGCGGATTTATGAGTGGACCGAATGAATTCCGACCGTGCGAATCGAGCTGACGACCTTTTTAGCTATGATTGAAAGATTTGTAGAATGACCCTTAGAAATGTAAACAAGAGAAATGAAAAAACAAATAATTATTATAACGTAGTAGAAAAATGTGGATGTATTTTATGTCAAGTAGGTATAGAAATTTCGATAATTACTATTATTACAACACAAAACAGTCTCAGTGTCTTCAGGCATATTTGTTGCAACTCAATTTTCGTCAACATTTTTAGTGTTCTTATAATAATCGCTTTTTAATTTACTCTTATGTCGATTTCCATTGGGGAAAAAAAATCACTTTTTTTAAGATTCAGAGCAGTTTTTCTTCTCTAGAAATCAGCTGTCTGTCAAAATCATGTTCCATTGGGGAAAAAAAAGCTTTTTTTTTAACATTCAGATCACTTTTGCGAATCTCGATTCGAGGGAGAGATTCGCACATACTTTCACCAATACCAAGACAAGTGACATTTGTCAAACTTTGAGCAAAGATAATAAAACACCTAGATGACGCATTCAAATGGCAATTGTTGTCATATGAAATCAAAATTCGATACCCTTAAGAAGCTTTTCGAAAAAGCTTATACCGCTGAGAAAAAATGAAATCGAAGCTGAACAACACTACTACCACTACATTACCACTGCTACGAAACTGAACTGACTCCATCAGAGTCCAGCCACACACACACCACTTATATTATAAATATAATTGAACATTGCATGCATTTGCAGTTCTTCATTTCATTTAATTATTCGGCATTAGTCCTTCGACGAAGTCGGACGTGCTGCGTTTTATGTGCAATTTGACGTCATATCAATGCGAATTGCGAATTTGCGATGCGAGTGTATCGTCTAGATGTGCACTTCTGCAGTGCATCGTTAATGACTCTCTTTTTGTTTTCGTTTTATGCTATATTTCTCGTTCTCTATAATGAATGTCCCCTTCCCCTTGGCCCTTGATCTTGATAGATTTAAAACCGGTTTGTATTCTTATTATTACATCACTATACTGTCTGCTCTTGTTTTATTTTGTGTGTGTGTATAAGAAGGAAAAAGGAACAAACAGAACAGAAGTCCTCGATGAAAAAAAAATCGTCGATCATTTCTGTTATGTATTATAAATTTGTTCCTTTTTATGACGGCATACCAAACTGAGCCATCGTATTTTTAAAATCTATAGGTACATAATGTAGGTACATAAAACAAATAACATTTTCTTTTTTAAAATCAAATGAACTATTTATTTCAAAAAAGATACATATGAATCGCTGTCGCTTTTTGTGTTTTGTTGGTCAAATCTGAGTTAGCTGTAGACAGAAGACGAACAAAGCCGAAAATTTGCAAAATATTCCAAATACAAAATGCTAAATGCGTATGAAATGAAGAAAACTGACTTCGAATTTATTTTGCGAAGGATTCAACCATCATTCATCAAAAATAAAGAAATATTCATTTGAAAAAGATTGGATTACCTTCTACAGTCATTGACAAACATGATGTCAATTAAAGACAAAGTGACCTTTTGTTTGGCAATTCAGCTATTTCTACTTCTCCAGTGGTTTCTTTGTCAGTTATTGACAAGCGCTGCAATTCATTGACAAGCTATTTTTCACTGCTTCCACTTGCCAATTTTCAATTGGCACAAAAATACGTCAATTGTCAATTTCAAATCGACAAGTGGAAACAAAGAATTATTAATATGTACAATAAAATTTTGATTTGATTTTAGAACTTTAGTTTTGTTTTAAGAGTTAATTTTAGGACTGTTGCGATCTGCAACAAGAAACGAATTGTGAATACGCCAAATTAAACAAATTCAATAACTTCACTTTATTTGTCTTGGTTTTTAGCTGAATTACAATTTTAAAAGTTTCTTCTTTACTTCTCAAACGATGCCGGCTTGCTGTCACAAAAAGAAAAGAAAAAAGAATGAAAAACCATGAGGTTTCTTTTTAAGGTTAGCTGTCATTTTCTCGGTGTTTGACGGGAGTGCAGAGGGTACCAATAGCCTAGGGATGTGCATCCGCAACACTCCCCCCCGGTATGTCCACTGGTGGTGGGCCTACCTCATCGTGCTGTTTCACATCCAGGACAGCCAATTTTACAGCAGGTCTTTCATAGATGCCCGTTCGGGTTAGCACAGTGGCACTTCTCACCTGACCATCGTTGGCAAGTTTCGTCTGGATGACCCGACCTTTTAGCCAACAGTTCCGTGGATTACAAGGATCGACGATTAAGACGACGTCACCTTTCTTGATCGGCTCAACTGGGGCGAACCATTTTGTCCGGCGTGTGATCGTGGGCAGATACTCATGTACCCACCGTCTCCAAAATTGTTGTGCGTATTGTTGTGAGATTCTCCAATTCTGTCTAAGAATTTCCTTTTCGTCGTTGAACACTGTCCAAGGTTTTGATCCATCAGAGGAGCCCACTAGAAAGTGGTTCGGCGTGAGAGCTTCCTCATTTTCATGGTCAATCGGTATGTACGTTAACGGGCGAGAATTGACAATGTTCTCTACCTCCATTAACATACTTCTCAGCAGTTCGTCAGATGGATTTCGGCAAGGATGGATTTGATAGAGCGCAGACTTGACAGAGCGCACCAATCTCTCCCAGCTGCCACCCATATGTGGCGATCCAGGCGGGATAAACGTCCATTTTGTTGTAACAGTGCTGAAGGTACGCATGAGCTCGTCGGCGTTGATATTCTGGTATGCCTTCTTAAGTTCACTCTCCGCCCCCTTAAAATTTGTGCCATTGTCACTAAATATTTCGATGGGCGTTCCCCGACGTGCCATGAAGTTGCGAATTGCTAGTATGCAGGAGTCCGTTGTCATCGAATGCGCGATCTCCAAGTGGATGGCACGTGTCGTCAGGCATGTTAGCAACACTCCATATCTCTTTTCGGTTCTCCTCAGGTTTACTACACACATAGGACCGAAGTAATCGATGCCGGTAAATGAGAATGGTCGGCAGAAGGAGGACAACCGAGCTACTGGAAGTTGCGCCATCATTGGAGGACGTGGTTTTGCGGCGGCGTTCTTGCAGAGTTGGCATCCTTTTCGCACTTTCCAAAGAACAGTCCTCATCTTGGGAATGTGAAATCGTTGTCGCAGCTGATTGATCACAGTTTCATGATTCCCGTGATGATATACATGATGGTAGTATTTTACAATTAGATTCGTCACCGGATGCTGCCTCGGTAGAATTATAGGTCGTCTGATGTCGGCATAAGTTTCCACGTAACGCTCTATTCTGCTCCTGGCTCGAAGAACGCCATTTTCGTCCATATGCGGGCATAGCGATAAGAGTGGGCTTGACTTCTTGACGTGTCCCTTTGAAGATAGGCTAGACATCTCTGGCGCAAAGTTTTCCCATTGAGCTTGCTTGAAGAGAACTCGTTCGGCATTCTGCAGTTCAGCGCGAGTCCACGGTCCAACGGTGCGAGGGGTTTTATTTAAGCTTGCTCGTATGTTGGAAACGAAACGTAGGACACCTGCAGCACAGTGCAGTAGTCTGGTCCAGTTAGAGTATCGCTCTGGATCGAACACATTTTTTCGGTCCACGCAGTGAACGCCAGCAAAGTGTACCTTAAGTTCCTCTTCAGTGGACGTTGTTGATGGTGATTCTTCTTGTGGCCAAGAAGCCGGAGGCAACACAAGGAATGAGGGTCCTTTGAACCATGGGCTTGATGGATTAAAATTAGGATTTTTCTGCCACTTAGTTGCTTCATCAGCGACATTAAGTTTTGTCGAGATCCAGCGCCATTCCCGTATGTTGGTGTACTCTAGAACTTCGCTCACTCTAAAGGCTACGAACTGGCGGTATTTGCGATGGTCAGACCGGAACCAGCTTAACACAGTCTTTGAATCCGTCCAAAAAAATCGTTTGTGGAATTTTATAGAGTGGGATTCCGAGATTCTCTTCGCAAGCCTTACTCCTAGAACAGCGGCTAGCAGCTCCAGTCGGGGAATCGAAGTCAGCTTAAGTGGGGCAACTTTGGTCCTAGCTCCTATCAGCGAACACTCAACCAATCCGTTTAAGCTCGAGCGGACGTAGGCTACTGCTGCAAACCCATTTTCGCTCGCATCTACGAAGATGTGTAACTCCATCTCAGGGTAGCTGATAAAGTTCTTTGAAATGTAGCACCTAGGAATTCGTATATCTTCCAATTGTGGTAAAAACCGGGTCCAGTGTAGCCATTTCTTGTGCTGAGGTTCCGCAATTTGTTCGTCCCAATCGATACCAGTACGCCAAACTTCCTGGAGCAATATCTTGACGTACATAAGGAAGTTTGCCAGAAGTCCCAGTGGGTCAAAAATCTGCATAAGGATCCGTAATACTTCGCGCTTTGTTGGGGCTCTTCCACCCTGAAGCACCTTTTGATTTCGAAATTTCGATGAAATTCGGAATGTAAAGCAATCCGATTGGGTACACCACCACATTCCTAGCACCTTTTCAGTCTCGAGATCAGTTTTAGTGTTGAAGTTGACTGCGTCGGTGGGTTCGGATTCCAGGGCTGCGATCACCCTCACGGAGTTGGAAATCCAGTTCCTTATGTGAAATCCTCCCTGCTGGTGGATGAATGTAATCTGTTTCGCGAGTTCAACCGCTTCATCTTCGCTGTCCACACTGTCCATTAGGTCGTCCACATAGTGGTTTTGTCGAATAGATTGAGCTGCTCGGGGAAGATCGCGTTCGAATTCGTCTGCATTTTTGTTTTTTATAAATTGCGCACAACTCGGTGAGCACGTTGCGCCGAAAGTCAGCACCATCAGTACATACTCCTCCACCTCTCCAGTGTCTTTATTAAACCATAGGAACCGCTGGTAGCTCTGATCCTGTTCCCGGACTCGGATTTGGTGGAACATCTCCTGGATGTCCGCGCAAATTGCAAACCGCTTCTCTCGGAACTTGAAAATTACTGATGTTAAGGGCACAAGCAGATCCGGACCCTTCAGCAGGACAGAGTTCAGACACACTCCCCCAATTTTGGCTGCCGCATCCCACACCAACCTTAGCTTACCAGGCTTGTTAGGATTCCTTACAGGGAATATCGGAAGATACCATGACTGCATACGTCCCTCGGCTACTTCCTTCGGGGATAACTTTCGGGCATATCCCTTTGAAATGTAACTTTCTATTTTCTGATGAAGTTCCTTAGCCAGTTCTGGATCTCGGCGCATACGTCTCTGTAGGCAGATTAGACGCCTTTTCGCCATTGGATAACTGTCCGGGAGTTCGAAGTCGTCGTATTTCCATAACAACCCTGTCTCGAAGCGACCATTCTTGCGTTGCGTGTTATCTTGAAGCAGATCCATAGCCCGCTGGTCATCTGGTGATTGCAAAATGCGTGTTGGCTCTGATGCCCCAAAATTATCAGTGCAGAGGAACTCTTTCACAAGATGTGTCAGCTCGGAATCATTACTGCGACTGCATTCACACATATGGAAGTTGCTGTAAGTATTGGCACTAGTTTGCTCCTGCGATGTGTCCAGGTGTGAATAGCAGCCGTGAATAGTCCACCCCAAACGCGTCTTTGCAGCTACGGGTTCATCCAGTTTACCTTCCTTGCATTTAAGCGGGAGTCCGACCTTGCTGTTGTTTAGTCCGATCAGCAAACGAGGAGATGCGTCAGTATAAGACTCCAATGGCAGGCTCTGCAAATGTCTATATTGGCCCTTCAATTCCTCTGCATTCAACGATTGGAGTGGCAGCTGGAGAGCCTTTACCGTGTGCACGTTCAGAAGTGGGTACCTTTTACTCTTGGCGTCGGTACCGGAGATGTGGATGTTGTTTATAACTTTGGAGTCGTCCTCGAACCTGTGTGTGTTGGAGGTCCACTTTATGCAGAGGGGATCCGGGGTACCAGCAACATTTAGCTGAGTTGCTATCTCCTCGTCCATTAGTGTGAGTGAAGAACCCTCGTCCAGAAACGCGTAAGTTTTCAATTGGGTGTTGTTGCCGTGAAGGATGACGGGAATTATTCGATACATTATGGTGGCGGTGTTTTGGATGTGCGTGTTGCTAGGCTGAGCCACTTGTTGAACAATGGTACGTACTTCGGGTATATTCGCAGCGTCCTTTTGATCGTTATGTAAAAGTTGATGATGCTTAAATATGCAGCCATTCTTACCACAGATAGCATCTGATCTGCACCGAACGTTACCGTGTCTCTTTAGACAACGCCTGCAAAGCTTGAAATCCCGGACGACATTCCATTTGGACGAATGATTTAACTGCACAAATTTGGTGCATTTGTCCATGGAACCACAGTTCTCGTTACATAGCGGACACTTTGGTTGAGAGGTGGTGGAACATCTGCTGCCGGTGACTTTTACTTCCGAGTGCGCATGGAGAAATCCCTTTTCCCTCTTGCCCGTCGACTTGCCCCCTCCAGCTGCATTTGATGGTCCTGGAACTATTACGCAGTTTGCAGCCTCGGCTATCTGATAAAGCCAAACGCTAAATTCAGACAAAGTGGTGGTAGGTAAGGTTTGCCTATACAGGGCCCAGTTAAGTCGGATGGAAGACGGTAGTTTTTCTATGAGCTCCTGCAGAAGCGTAGGGTTGTTGAGATGCGTGACGAGCCCTGAAGCCTCCAAAGTGGCACATAGATTCTGCACGGCGATGGCGAAATTAACTAACGTTTCCAATTTCTCTACTTTCGGTGGTGGCGTAGCTTGAATCTTCTGATGAAGAGAGTTCAGAATGAGCTCGGGTCTTCCAAACATCATTTTTAATGTGGCTATTACGCGCGGGACGCAGCTTGGCTGATACAGTAGACTTTGGACGGCCTTTAACGCTTGGTCCTTGAGTACCCTCTGAAGACGAATCAGGTTCTCCTCTTCTGAAAACCCGCAGATCTGTGTTGTCCGTTCAAAGCTGGAGATGAACAATGGCCAATCCTCGGGATCCCCACCAAAGATGGGCAAATCCTTTAAAATAGAATGCCTGGCTGCGATTTGATTCCTAGTGAGCACTGGCGGAGCTTCAAGTTGATTGTGATGTTGTGGCGGCGGTGGCTGATGAATGTTGAGTGTTTCTCCATTTCGTTCATAATGATGGCTGCCTGTTGCTTGAGGAAGATTTGTTGATTGCAAGTGATGAGGGGTTGAACAGTGAGCCAGATGGTTGCCTGTTGCTTGCGGAAGATTTGTTGATGATTGCAAGTGGTGAGGGATTGAACAGTGAGTGTTCACACGTTCACAGTTCTGATTGTAGCGCGAAGTCGTAGGCTGTTGACTGCCAGCGCGTGGAATGAATTCGCGTGGTAAAGCTGACGAATACGCCATCGTTCGCTGAACATCGGATTGCGGTTGGGGCACTGGGTCTTGGGACAACTTTACTGTTCGCTGCTGTTGTTGCTGTTGTGGTGGTATCACGTTAGCACCCAGCCATTTTACATTTACGTTCGTATTATGACCGTTTGGGTTTAACATAGCTGTTACTATTTGGTTGTCGCCTTTCGTATACCTTTGCGATGAGCTATTTGTCTGCTTTAACCACTCCTGCACTTTACTATTGGTTTTTGCAGAAACAACGTCGTCGCCGTCCGCTTCGACATCACTACCGGAACTGTCTTCTGCAAATTGGTTGATAAGCTGGAATTTTCTGTCGATGTAGTGCTTGTCCGTCTTTCGCCTCAGCTCACTTTCTTCTCGGTTCCGCTTTTCCTCCATTGCCTTCTCTTCCTCTAATCTTTGTAATTCGATCTCTAACTTCCTGTAATTAGAATTCTTAGAATTTTTGGACGATGCGATAGAAATTTGTCGTTTCGAAACGGCGCTTTCAACCCCAACATTAGTTGCTATTGGAGCTGTACCTATCATTGGGTTTGCTGACGCCGAACGAAACTCCATTGATGGAATGAAGTTCGCGCCACATGTTACCGCAGATTTAGCAGGAACAGGTTTTCCGTTGATGATCGTTGTGTCTGGATTTACGCGAGATGTCGATAATCGAGCCACTGATGTATATACAATATGTTGTGGTGACTCGAGTTCGGCAGATGGGGGGTTCGTGGTAACTGGTGCGATGGACAGAGTCTCGATGCTGGGTGGTGGGTGTTCCAGTGCTGTGGGTGTCGAATGAATGTTCGGTGGCGGATTACACTCCGCACAACTTCGGCAAAGAAAGTCCTGGGTTGTGATGAAGCTGTCAACACCAGCGCACATGTAGTGGAACCACAAATCACAGCGATCGCATGCTACCATGTTATCCTCGGCGTCGGGAGCATTGCACAATTGGCAATTGTATTCCGCTGCTGGATTTGGTGAATTTTCCTTCGTCGACATGGCAAATGGCCGGCGAGATGTCGTTGATATTTTTAAAATTGTAAAATTGTTGCGATCTGCAACAAGAAACGAATTGTGAATACGCCAAATTAAACAAATTCAATAACTTCACTTTATTTGTCTTGGTTTTTAGCTGAATTACAATTTTAAAAGTTTCTTCTTTACTTCTCAAACGATGCCGGCTTGCTGTCACAAAAAGAAAAGAAAAAAGAATGAAAAACCATGAGGTTTCTTTTTAAGGTTAGCTGTCATTTTCTCGGTGTTTGACGGGAGTGCAGAGGGTACCAATAGCCTAGGGATGTGCATCCGCAACAAGGACTAAATAAATATAAGACGACTTAGGGCCGGTTTGTTCATCTTTGGTTAACTCTAATCAACGGCTATTTAAGCTGATAACAATATCAGTTTCTTGAGGCAAATTTTAAGCACAGAATCTATGGTTTGGTTAGTTAACCCGAGAAATCGATAACCAGCCCATTTTGATCGGTTAAAGGTATTTAACCAAATTCGTTCTGGAATTTTGATTGTTCAAGCTTTGACATAGCCGTCAACAACACAACAATAAACGCAAAATATAGTGTGTTGTTTCGTATCAGGTTTGTCCACGCATTTTCAGCTGACACAATTGAATACGATGCACACAGTGTGGATCAAAATTGAATACATTGCTGCGGCTTTGTGCTGAAATCACTCAGGTTTAGTTAAATTAAAAAAAAGACATAAATGAATAAAATACCGAAACGTACACAAAATATAAACAATTTTAACCAAGGATTAATTCTAACAAAACAACTGAATTTACAAATAAACTGGAAAACTGGAACGATTCGTCGCAAATCTACGGTTTGCTGGCCAAAGTGAAGAATAATTGAACAAACGCTTTTTGGTTACCACAGACACAGACATAAGTATACAATCATGGGTTAAACTTAATCTGAACAAACTGGCCCTAAGTAGAGGTTAAAATAAAACTTGGTGAGCAAAGTCTGTAATTACTTTAAATTTCCTGATAAAGGAACTAAAAAACACAAATGGTATTCATCCAACGTCGTAAGTTTACCATTTGCGTAGAATGGTAAGTTTACAACAAACGTTTCATGAACGCCCCAATTTGCTGTTTGTGGTAAATGGTGGTAAACCAATCAGTTGTTTCACATGAGAGGGAACGAACGAATTGATAAAATGCGAACAAACCACTTTTGATACAATTATAAAGAGAAAATTGCACATTTTACTATTCCAAGTGTAGGATAGTTAGTTAGTCCATCAAATTGTATTAAGAAAACAAGTTTTAAAAGGGTTTAAATAACGAAATTTACAATACCAATCTTTTTGCCTCGGACGAAAACTCCCTTGGTTTGGAATTGGAAATTGCGTTATTTAATCTCTTTTAAAACTTGTTTTCTTAATACAATTTGATGGACTAACTAATTATCCTACACTTGGAATAGTAAAATGTGCAATTTCTATTTTTTATAAATGCATCAAAAGTATTATAAATGCATGCAAAGTAATTGTTTTCTGATTTCGCGCCTTTATTTCAAGTGTGAAATGTCACAATAACCTCGTCGTAAGTTTACCATCTCGGTTTTCCACACAAATTCGCGTAGTAGGTTTACCATCTCGTCGTAAATGATTTTCCATATAAATTTTGACAGTTCATTTACCACGTCGTAAACTTCGTAAGTTTACATGAATACTCCTAATGACTGGCTGGAACAAGTAGGGGATCTTGCGACGATTTAGAAAAACAAACTTATTTGTAGTAACCAATTTGATAAATACTTTGGGAAAAAAATGTAAAGCAATAATATATAAAAACAAAACCAATAACATTGTAATAACACCAATAACTAAATTAGTTCTTTATCAGGAAATTAAAATAATTTTACCCCTGAATACCTACTATGCGGCACTTGCGCTGCAACAAGTAATTACACACCTTGCTCTCCAAGCCATATTTTAACCTAGGTATATTTAGTCTTCTTATACATATATGTATAGATTACTCTTAAGACAAAACTATCTAACGTTCTAAAATTAATTCAAATTTCTATTGTATTTATAAAAGGAAACAAAACTAACCAAATTCAATTTCAAATTGCTTTTTAAAAATACGATGGCTCAGTTTGGTATGCCGTCATAAAAAGGAACAAATTTATAACGTATCTACATCTTTTGCATGAGCACAGCTAACAATTTGAAATAGCCGACCGATGATTTTCTTTTCATCGAGGAACGAGGATTTCTGTTTTGTTTGTCCCTTTTTCCTTCTTATTCACACACACTAAATACATAAAACAAGAGCAGACAGTATAGTGACATAATAATAATACAAACCGATCTATCAAGTGCGGCGACTGTTGTTTTCCTCAAGAGGACATTCATTATGGAGAACGAGAAGCATAGCATAAACGAAAACAGAAAAGCTTCATACCATACTTCATACACGATGCACTTATGCACACACACAAAGGATTACGCGTTGAGAGAAAAGCTTTTATTTTGTTGGACAATGAGAAGAGCTTTTTGTTGCACGATCGTTGTTGCACGATCGCAACCAATGCGGACATCAGCTAACATTACATTGCGCCATCTGTATATTATATTGTCTTTGCTTTGAGGTTAGGTAGTTATTATTAGGGGAGACTGGGGCACATTTGAAAGTGTGGCACATTTGAACCTACAAATTTTATAGTGAGCTTTTCTTTTTGTGTAAAATATATATTTTTAAGGCACAAATTCATTTGAAAACGTATAAAGATACGTTTTTTGACATATGTGAAAAATATAAATATTTGCGCACATTTCTATGTCGCTTGACTTATTGGGGCAGGTTTGAACAATACAGTCGGGACACATTTGAACTGTAAGTAGCATTGAACTAAAAGCTAAGCTACCACCACCAATTAACGCTCCGGGAACATCGAGGACAGCTGCGGTGATAATTCTTGTCTTAATTTTTTCAAAATGTCTGTTCTGTTAATAAAATAACTCATTTTTATAAAGTTTCTTCAGTCATTTGTAAACTATTTCAGTAATTTCAAAATTTCAGTTTTCTTTTGCTATGTAGTTTTTGTTTTCTTTATTAAAATAATAAAGTTAATTTATTTTATTAAAAATAAATACAAACCTTTTAGTAACTTATTAGCTTCTAAAAGCAATTACAAATACTGTCGTTCAAAAGTGTCCCAGCCTAGTTCAAAACTGCCCACATGGGCGATACCTTTGAACATAAGGACCTACTTCGTTTTTAAATAAAAATAAACTATACGCCCTTACTAAATTTACGTAGTTATTTGTCCAAAACAAAGTTTATTTGCATTTCTTAAAGTGAGAATACTTTGCAGTCTAATAATTTAAACAAATAGGATTTTATGAGACCTCAAAGCAAAAAGTGTTCAAATGTGCCCCAGTCTCCCCTACCTATTGTGGAATAAATTTGAAAATTGAAAATGGATAAAATGTAGACGAATGGACCGTCGTAGAAAATGCCAATGGGGTTGATTTCATGGGGAAGGGTGAAGTTATAGGTAATTCAAAACAAAACAATGTAAGCAGTTATTGTACAAGTGCAAGTAAAAAACTAACAAATAACAATTCAATTTTATAAACACAAATTGCAATTTAAAAACAGCTGACTGTCAAATCACACACCAACACAAATGCAAAAAAATTAATCTCGTTTCATGTTCCATTGGACAGGAAAAATCTGAGATCTGAGAGCAAAACGGTAAAAGCCCAATGGAAATTGACATTAAATGTATTGTCGATCAGAATGTTATCTAGTTTTTTTTACACCAGAAAGTAACGCCATTCTAAAGTCACTGGATACTGAAAATGGATATAAATGACATCCTAAGTTCATTATAGTCTGCAAGTCAAGTTATTGAAGCGAAAACCCAAAAATGTTTACTTGACGAATTTGCACATTTTTATCAATGGTCCTTCCGAAGAATTCGAGACCCCAGCAATTATTTTGTATTCAACACAGCATGTGGCTATTGCTTCAAAATATTGTGTTTATGACATTTTGTGGATTCATTATTTTGGCATCGATTATAGACACAAATAAAAAGGAAACCTTCACATGACTTTGAGGAGAAACAGCTACTTCCTTGTCCTTGTCATTGTCATGTCGAAGAACTCTCGAACAACCCAGAAGAAGATGAAAATTGCTTACTCGCTCGAATGCATTTAATTACATGTAATGTTTTCTCAAGAAGGACATTTCTTGTTACGAGTATTTCTTCGTAACTTTGTGTATTCTGTTTGTGTATACAGTGAACACCATAAAAACATGTGTAATATCATATTGTCAACCTTTTTGCATAACCCAGAAGCAAGAATATTTTCTCAAGAAATTGCTTTCTCTTTTATAGCCATAAGAAGGCACCACTCTGGCATCATATATTGACTTTTTGTCTATGTGTGTGGCCCGAGGTCCTTCTTTTTGCTGAGCATGAAGCTTCCTTAATTGGGTATGATTGCCTGCAAAAGTTTCTCACTTGCAGATGTCACTTATCGGCATCAATACACAGAATTTCTCGCTTTGTGTGTGACATAGTCATATTCTATTTTCTTTTACCATTTGGATAAGTGTTTGTGTATCTGACAGATGTCAGGTCGTCTGTTAATATAAATTCCATAGAATGATGGTGCCGTCTGGATATATGTATGTTGATGAGAGTAATGCTTTTCATTAATGTGATTATTTCGTTAAAGTTGCATATGTGTGCGTGCTATCAAGTGAAATACTTCGGCACATTGAAGCTGTTCGAGTCCTCTAATTTAATTTGTGTCTATCCAGATGATGAAAGGCATTCAATGAAGATAATTTGGGTTTAATTTACAGGTCATAAAATGAGGTTAAGGATTGTCAATGGATGCTATTTATTCGAAGAGGATTATTATTATTATTGCTGACCTTGTGTTGTGTATAGACCAAGTATCGTTCGGACTTGGACGTCAAACTTATAGGGCAATTTGCGGAAATTAAATGTGACACATGTAATGATGGGACTAAGCGATGGAGCAGGATAAAGTTAAAGTAATTGCGGAGTTGTTGTAACAATCATTTGTATAGTAATCACTTCTACAAATTGACAATGTCGAAGTTTTCTATAAAGTATTTAAGGGCCTCAAATATACGATCACGCGCTATCGAATGCGATTTCGGAGAATTTTGCGTTCAAAACGCCCCTAGAAGATCTTTATCCGCCTTTGCTAAGGTCCATGCTTGTGCGTCTTAGAGCAGGATTGGGATGATATTGATTTGACATTGAAGTGATGGAACAAACGCAGCTTGGCGTGTAAGATAATTCGCCACATATGAAAAAAAATTTCGAAATGCGGACTTTGTTTTTACATTCTAAACGGCTCGGACTACGTTTGGAGCATGCTCTATACGTTAAGTATAGTTCATTACTTCAGAACCTAAGCTGATGATATCTGTTTTGTCAAAACTAATCCTTAGCCCGACAACACTTCTATCCACCTTTGAAGAAGCTCCATTACTGTGTGAGAGAGTAAGCACTCAACGTAGCCAAGACGTTTGAGTTGATATGTAAGAGTCTATCGACTTCCCCAGATGTCAGTCTTATACTAGTATTTATTCGTTCATCTGGACAGCTCCGTCTGATTTGGGCGTATAAATCACCCGCCACATGTTCAAATCCGAAATTCTCTCCCATGTCAACTCTTTTGGTGATCTTGATCCTTGACCTATGCTTCCTCTACTTCTGTAAACAAGACTTGTAACGTCGCACGGTAAAAGCAGCGCGGGTCCGCATTTGCTTGTTGCTGCTGGTGTTATTACCCGTAAAACTGACGCGCGGCCTGACAATAACAAAGGAAATGATCCGAAGTATCGTCGCCCTCTCCACAAGCGTCGCAGATAGTGGTATCACTTAAGCTTAGCATACTAAGATGCTTAGTAAAAGCGAAGTGCTCCGTAAAAACGCCAATAAGTTTTCTGCAGTCATTTCTACTGCGAGACAGCAAGAATGCCGTAGACTTCTTACTGACTTTCGGGAGCATGCGTTTAGTCTGCCCGCTTCCTGCAGAGCCTTGCCATACACAATTGTGTTCGCTTGAGATCCAATCGTCAATGGAAGCCCTGGCCGAGGACGCAGGAAGACCCAGCACACAGGTTCTGGTCCCGAGAAATTATCCTCTGAGGGTTGCTTAGCAATCTCATCGGATATCTCATTTCCAGAAATCCCAGTGTGAACTGGGACCCAGACAAGAGTCAAAGAGTTCAGCCTTGCGACCGAGTTATAAGAGTTCTTGCATTCCCGAACTATTTTGGAATGGATTACAGGGTTGAGCAAGGCCTTAAGCGAAGCTTGGCTGTCGCTACAGACGCAGATACTCCGACCTCGTCACCTATTCTTAACAATATAAGGATAACATAGATCTCCGCTTGAAAAACAAAGGCATGCTTGCCTAACGAGTAGTGAAGTCTAATGTTGTCGATTTCCACGAAGACACCAGCGGGTCTTTAGGTTGCACTTCTCTACTACATTAGGGTAGCTACAATTTCCAGATTTAAAGAAGGCCCTTGTAATATGATTGTTATATGGAATTAATGCAATTTGCCAACGTGTGATTAAAATTTGATTATGTCTTGACCATGAAAAAACTAGTGACATATTTCAACTGTCTCATTGAAGTTACATGGATTTTTGACCAAATTTGCCTTAAGCCTATACGTAATCCTTTAAAAGAAATATTCTTCAAAAGATGTTTGAATATGGAGGACGAAATGCAATCTCTACAAAGACGGCACATCGGCGCTCCAATGATTCTGAGAGGACACTCTGGATTGAATATATTGCACAGTCTTTGAAATGATGCAGCACAGCACATGTCCGCATGTTCTTTTCCACGATGTGCTTTGGAATCCGTGCCAGGAGGCGTCCGGTCCCCTAGATAGACATAGGATGGGATGGTTGGATAAAGTCAGACATCTCTCCATTATCTGTATGGAGATTTCCCCATTATGACTAAGAGTCGATGGCGGAGTGTCCACTTGAACATCCAACACCCCAGACAATTGTTATATAAATGACTATAATATATCCAAGTCGTTGGAGCCGTTGGAGGCTTTAGTTTTGTTTCCTTGGGGCTTACATTTGAGTGGATATTGGTAACTGATTTTTGAAGTCTTTAAACACTGTACTGATAAATTCGCAAAAAAAAAACCTTTACCATTCAGAAAGCCAACCAGCCCGTTACGCTCGTAAATCCTTCCCAACATCCACAAATTCATTGTTCCTTTTCCATATTATATTTCCTTCCCTCTGTTTTTGCCTCCAAACTATTGTTCGTTCTGTGTTGAAAATTTACATTTCGTATATACACTAACTATTATGTAAATCGATAAATAATAAAAACAGTTATCCCGTTCTTCCTCCTCCACCATCTAGCAGCAGTCAACAGCCAAATTTGGCCCAAAAGCGACTGCAACAGACCCAAGCCAAAGTGGACGAGGTCGTTGGCATTATGCGAGTGAACGTCGAGAAGGTATTGGAACGCGACCAGAAACTCTCCGAGTTGGGTGAGAGGGCGGACGCCCTCGAGCATGGTGCATCCCAGTTCGAGCAACAGGCTGGCAAGCTCAAACGGAAGCAATGGTGGGCGAACGTCAAGATGATGATTATAATGGGTGTAATCGGAGTCGTCCTGTTAATTATTATAATTGGTGAGTGTATTCAAAATATTTCCTACACATAATATAGCAGTATAACAAACAATGGGTTTTTTTTTTCCTGACCACCATCAGGATAACGAATCCCTTTTGTATAGAGTGTAGTTTTCCATTGCATTTTATTTGCCGCGCAAATCAGCATATTGTACTGAGATGCGGGTTTCATGGTTTCATGTTCATCATAGTGTGGTGGTGGGATGTATGTATATTTTATTAGATTTTCAAGCTTTAGAGTTTTTAGCAAAACGGGGGGGCAGAGCGACAGCCCGTGGGTATCCCCGAGGGTTAGTGTAACTCGTTGGGGAATCCGCCGGTAGGTTGGCTTTCATATTGCAATGGAACGCAATGTAATTGGCTTAATTGCGGTGCACAAAGGATTGCAGTAATGTGGCGGAATTATGATAAGTGGATCGAATTGCTCTAAACTCGTTATTATTGGATTTTAGGTAGATAGTGATGGTGTTAACGCAACATTTTGCGAAAAATTAATAGGATTAGGCGCATGTTGGGAAAGCCTGATTTATTTAGTCGATAAAATGGACAAATCGGACAAATGGATGGTAGACTGATGAGGTTATGCAGAAGATCCTGTTTGTTGATTTGAAATACATATAGGTAAGCCATAATGACATGACAATAGAGACATAACATTCCATAAGACTACAATTTGTAGCAATTTAAGTGCAGAACTAACATACGTCTCCAAATGTCTCTTAAAAAAAAAAGGATTTGGTTGGTGCAAATCATCATACGCATTTTATATTCGACGGGACGATGGACATAAAATTACAAACATTTTATTGGGACACTGGTCCTCTTAGATAACCCAAAAGACTCAACTTGACAGTCACGGATATTATGCAGATTCTGTGGTCACCTTTAAAATACAAGAGAAAGAGAAGAGGACTGAGCAAATGTGGAGGAGTATCGTAAAACCGGAGAAAATTCCTTGCAAAATTAGTTCTTGTACATTTAGATGAAATAGGCTATTGGAACTAAAGGGTCCGCCATCTAACGTTTTTTTTTTTCAACTAGTGCTTATTTCGCGAATGGTAACACTTAGCTCATGTCTGATTTGACAGATAATTAGTTTTATCCTTCCGCTGAACGAATATGGTTGTGTATACGCTTGAACAACGCTGGGAAATATTGCGACATTACTTTGAAAATCATGGTAATGTTGCAGAATGTGTGCGAAAATTGCGTACGGATTTTGGAAGAAGAGAAGCACCGTCAGCGGGTATGTAAACAAGCAAAATTGTCGCATTTTGGGCACAGAAAACCCACGCACGCATACATTGAAAAGCCTATATACCCAAAACGAGTCACTGTTTGGTGCGGATTTTGGTCCAGAGGCATAATTGGGCCATTTTTCTTTCAAATGAGCAAGGAGTGGCCGTTACAGTCAATGGCGATCGTTATCGGGCCATGTTGAACGAATTTTTGTTCACAAAAATTGAAGAGGAGGATATTGGCAACATTTGGTTTCAACAGGACGGCGCTACGTGCCACACAGCCGAAGCTACACTCGATGTTTTGCGCCCTGTTTTTGAAGATCTCATTATCAGCCGCAGAGCTGATGTAGTTGGCCACCGCGGAGCTGCGATTTGACACCGTTGGACTATTATTTGTGGGGTGCCGTAAAAGATAAGTGTTACGCCGTCATGCCAGAGACAATTGACGCTTTAAAGGACAATATTCGTGAAGCCATTGGTGAAATACAGCTGCACACAATCGATAATGAGCTTAAAAATTGGGCCGATCGTGTAGGCTACTGCATGGCCAGCCGAGGCAGCCATTTGAATGAAATTATTTTCCAATTTCCATTATTAACCGGAAGGATTGTACTTTCAAATAAAAAAAGAAATTTGAGAAAATATTCAGTAGTTTTTGTTATAGCATTTTCAAAAAAAAAAAGGTATTTGGCGGACCCTTTACATGTAGATATTCTGAGGAAATTAATAACTTTTCGAGAAAGTGTTCAGCTTCTTCTTGTTGGCTTTTTCGCAAGAGTGGTTCATTTAGACAGGTATTTTTTCAGTATAGGGATTTTAAGATCACACAGAGTAGTGTTAAAAGGTATTTTTATTCAGTATTTTTTGAGCTTTTATAATGGAAAGACTTAGCCTGGTACATACAGCCTACAAATTATTCAGCTGTATACTACGAAAATCTACGATCTACGAGGAATGAGTTACCACCACTAAGAGCAATTTATGGGCCACCTAATGGCCTGCCAAACGCCACAATTTGCTATATTATCGAAAAATTGTAAATCAAAAAGACTACATCACCAGCGCTTACTCCAGAAAATATATCAGATGTAGCTGAAAGTGTATACGGACAATGATCAATCGTTTCGGCGCCGTTCTCAACAGCTTGTCGATTTTTTTTTTTTTTTTTTTATATACTTCTCTCGGGAAAGGCGAACCTATAACGCTTCAACAGCCCCCCGAGATGCTTGCAGATGTATGTTAGTTCTACACTTAAATTGCTGCAAATAGTAGTCTTCTGGAAATATATCCCCAGGAAGCGAGTTCCAAAGTTTGCTTGTCCTTTAACAGAAGGAGTTTTGGAAAGTTGATGTCCTCGCGGTTGTCAAGTGAACTGTATGAGCATTAGCAGCCTGTCTTGTGGGGCGCCCAAAAGTTGCATTTCGAGGGATAATGTCTTGAGTTCCTCGGAACATCTACCATGGAAGTACCTATATCGTAGAACAAGCATAGGTCAGCGACTTGTCTTCTGTGCACCAACGGTTGAAGATTTGATGTGAGTGTAGGGTCTCCAATAAGTCGAACTGCTCGTCTCTGTATGCTGTCAAGTAGGTTAAGTGAATGTTTGGGGGCCGAGCTCCATATATGGGAACAATATTCTAGGCCTGGTCTAACCTGAGCTTTGTAGAGAAGGAGAAGTTGCTTGGGGCTAAAGTACCTCTTTGCTCTAAATAGGTAGCTCAACTTAGCGGACGCCGATCTTGCGATATAGGAAATGTGATCCTGCCATGTGATTTCTGAATTGACTGTGACTCCTAAAAGGTGCATTGAGTCCTTGGGATGGATTGGATGGTCATCCATTTGGATCTGAGGAACTGTTGATGCAATAATTTGGCGTATTTTACATAAGCATCTTGGTTCAAAAGGATACAAAAATTAGCTTGTTCAAGAATTGAAGGCGGCCGACTTTCTGACACGTGACTGTGTCAGTCTTTGAACTTTTGAAAAGCTTAAAGAAGATCTCATGTTTTTGAACAAAATTTTATTTAGCGAGGAGCCTATTTCTGGCTTAATGTCTACGTCAATAAGCAATATTGCTAAAGAGTAATCCGAAGTGGTTCAAAAGCTGATATTACATTCAGACAATACAAAGTTTGGTTGTAATACAAAGTAAGGTAAAAAATGTGGCCGGCGGGAAAAAAATTATCTCGACTGCATTTGGTTTCAAAAATACGGCCGGCGCGGCGCAATACTTGCGAGAAGAATTCCTGGGACAGTTAATTTTACGCTTCGGACCTAGATCGTGTGTGATATCACACTTACTAGTGCAACGACTACATAGATTGGATAAGTAGGCTACAATTGAGCAATTCGAATCCAACTAATTTTTAAATGTTCCTTATACCCCTAGAATTCTTTAGGCTGTGTCGTACATTCGTAATCCATAAGCCAGTGTCTCACGGCATTGAGAGGATTAAGCCGTCACACACTGGACATGCTGGTGTAGAAGGTAACTAGGCAGCAGATAAACTTGCCAGATGCGGCTCTGAAATGGACGTATTATTAGCTGACAAACAAGTTATTACTAGCTCTCAACGCAGCTAATGACGTCATTGACAACGTCACATTAAACTTGGCTAAAGAACGATGGAAGAACACTTCCGGTTGTGCTTTTGGCTCGCAATTGACATTTAAAGGTCAAAGATCCTAACATCTTTTGATATAAACCAAATCCGAGTGTTTGTGGGGGTAATAACCGGACACTGCATCATTGGAAACATGGCCAAAAGACTATAGGTATCTTTACAAATGACTAGAACATCTCCTGTCCCAGCCCTCCAAGCTCGCCGCTACTCTTGTATGGGAGCACGGTTCTTTGAAGGCTTGGAAGATCTAGCAACGATACTCTATCAGATTTAAGAAGATTCATTAACATATCCGAATGGTTTTATTAGTTCCAGTCCTATCATGTACTTGTCCTATAAAAGGGTAATCACAATGAACCTCAATGGCTTCTTGGTGAAAATTGCATATACTGCAAACTGCCTCTCTCCTAAACTAAGCATATCGTAAATTGCCACTCCTATCTTTTGGGAGCGTTTGAGACAAAAAATAAATATTTGTTTGACGTCAATGCTCTTAACTTGCCATTACTTAAAGAATTATCAACAAAAGGGAATACTTAAGGCAGCCAACTTCCTTAAATATTTTAATCTATCTACCAGCTTTCTGCTCAAAATGTTTTTTTTTTTTTGTTTTAGGAGGCGCCACAGTCCGGGGTGGACCTGGGCCCCAACCAACATGCCTCTCCATTTAGCCCGATCATTGGCTAACCGACTCCAGTTGCGCACTCCAAAGTGGTTGAGGTCCCCTTCCACCTGTGTGCGCCACCTAAAGCGAGGTCTTCCTCTACTGCGTTGTCCCTTCGGGTAGGAATTGAAGACTCTTTGGGTTGCTGTCCTATCGCTCTACATGTCTTAGCGTTTGAAACGACCAAGAAGATCTTCATCCGCTTTTGTTAACGTTCATTCTTCAGCGCCATAGAGCAGGGGGCTTATTCCCAAATGCGCGGCGGATCGCTTTTCATGGCGGATTGGTATTTTTGTATTTCCAAAAGCGATTCGATCCATTCGTCACAAGAATTTAGTTTATTTTTTATCCACAATAAATCCGCCAGCAATCCGTCACCTAAATAGCTATAGCTTTTGAATGGATCGAATCGCTTTTTGGAAATACAAAAATACCAATCCGCCATGAAAAGCGATCCGCCGTGCATTTGGGAATAAGCCCCCAGGACTGGGATGATGAGGGTCTTATATAGAGTCTCCTTAATTTTTCTTGACAAGGCCGTAGTAGTCAGTTGCCTTTTCCCCATGGTTTTGGCTTGCGAGTTTCGCATAATTTTCTCAAGTATGATGCTGAAAAAGTCACTGGACTTCTCCATTCTCCATTGTCATTATGTACAATCTGACAAGTTTAGCAGGGATGTCTAAACTATACATGGCTCTGTATGTGTGGTTTTCAGATAAAAATGTAACATTGTCATTGTGGGCGCAGTAGCGCAGTGGTTAGTGTGCTGGACTACTGTGCGAGGGATCCCAGGTTCGATCCCCGGAAAAACACAAATTACATCTTAAGGTTTTTTCTACTGCGCCACCTCTCGCGAACGTCTGACAAACATCCGAGAGTATGACTGTCCTGAAAAAGCTTCTCTATTTTTCAGGACTGAAAAAGCTTCTCTATTTTTCAGGACTCGGCATAAAATTGTAGGTCCTTTCCATTCGTCCCAAAAATAGAAACTCACACAAACGAATGGTTGCGAGAAGCTAGGCCTAGGGTGTCTACCCGCCAGTTGCGCCACCTACCTATTGTCAAATTAGTTTTGTGTTACTTGGAAAAGATGCTCTTTTACCACACGCTATACTATAAGTGTAAGCAATTTGCCCCATTTAGGAGCCACAGATAGGTATTAGAAAAGGCACTAAGAATTGGCATGTCGCACGACTATAGTTTTCCATTTAAAAGCGATGTGATTGTGAAAGTTATGCGTGTACAATTTGCTATGCTCCTCATAGCCAAAAATTCACAACTTGCTGATCAAATATTATATCGTCAAAATGAAAATATGCCAAACTTGCCATCTGCTATCTTAAGACATCAACCCAAAGTTCACTCAGCTAAATACAATAAAACAGCTGAGGTACTTCTCAAAAGGTACTCCACTCAAAGAAACTTTGTTTCCCATCTCTGATTATAATTACATTTGCCCTAGATCAACCTACAGTTCACGTGAAGTTCAAAATTAAAACTTCACCATGGCCTGAAGTACCGCAATAAACTAATAAACAGAAATCCTTACCAGACATACTCGAAATAATATGCCTGGCTTCACATTTTGTATTTGCCAGCAACGGCACTATGAAAGTAAGCACACATCAGGCGGAGTTCACAGGTGACATACTACCACATTCACCCCAAGTGCAAAGTCCTTAAGAGTGCAACAACACTAGTTTTCTCTGTCGAACGAAAGTGCAATGGGAAAGACGTGCTTGTTGAGAGAGTCCTTAAGGTTTTGGGGTTGTCGTTGTCACTTGTCACATCGAAACCCCCCCCCCCACCATCTCTGTGTGATATCTTTTCTATCATTTAAATTAAACTTTTTGCATTCGGTTTCTATATAGTGAGATTCGTTTGCCAGTCTCTTGTTTGCCTTCTGGTCCTTTCAACCAGTTATATCATTGTTTGAACAGCACAACAGATAAATGGAAAAAAACAGAACCCAGAAGGGTGCAACGAATAAATAAATAAGCAAATAACTCGGAGACCGACGACGACCAAACGGTCCAAGTTGGCCAGTGACCGTTTTCAATTTTACTCTCGGTCTTCCAGGAATAAATCTCTTTGAGTATTGTGTCAGTTTATTGTGCAGCAGGAGGAGGACTAGGTGTCCAACAGATTAAAAAACAGTTGTCCCTTGTGATGTTTGTATTGGATTTGTATAGAGAAGCTGCCATCAATTGTTGTCTCTCTCGTTCTCTATCTCCCAATTCAGTATAGCATAGCAGCAGCAGTTTTGGGCAAGGATGTCTCTGTCAGTGGAAGCTGTCTGTCTGTTGGCTGGTCTTGTTTCTATGATTTTAGTCATTTTCCTTTTGTTATTAATTCGTTATCGAAGTTTTCCTTCATTTCGATTTTGCTTGGTGAATTTATTTCCGCTATAAGGTCCTCATCCTGGTGATGATGGTTCCGTTCTGTATGCGATGTGGTTTGGGAATAAGACGAACAAAAAACCACAGCTCACAAAAAAAGGCCAAAGCAAATTGAAAACTTTTACTGTGGATGAAGTTTAGTTGAGAAAAGATAATGATTCCCTTATTGAGTTGCCCTTAGAATACTAAGCGAGCAAGAAGGACGAGTGAGCGCAAGCGGGTGGAACATATTGAGGGCTATAGTGTTCCTTTTTTTTTCTCATTGTGCGGTACTTTTGTGGCATTTTTATGTCGAGTGAATTGCAAAAGAAAAATGTGTGTTTCTGAATGTGAAACGATCTGTAATGTGGTTGAATGATGTGCAGGCTATATAGTTACTAACCGGCATCCTTAAGGAGGATTTCTTGCGCAAAATGTTGGCACCCTTGTTAATTTTAATTAAAAAGTTTTTTCTTTATATGTTCCATTCTCTTTGTACATACAACATACATATACGTGATTATTTTCTTGCTGGTAGTTCAATTGACGTAAATGGATGTTAATTCTTGAGATGCGAGGTCCCGGTGGTAATGGGAATGACATTTTACCCTCATATTTGTATATGCAGCTCTCTTGTAGGTATGTGTTTCTCAATGTGCGATGGAAGTGAATGGACGGTTCCTTTAGAATTGCGGAAATAGTTTTCCATCGAAGATGCCGATAAGGGGAAAGCAATTTGCCTTGAATGTCGGCTTATGTCTTTTACAGACTGTTGGTTGGTGCTGATGTATGTCGGCTTAAATATACGGGTTTATGGTTGATGCTTGCAAATGTTTAAAGTTGTTTTACTTGAGCTTTAGGAAAAAATGGTTGGAGTGGTAAAATTGAACTAGACTTAGATTGTAGTTTTTCGACTTGTTGACTCATCAACGCCCGGCTTTAACCCTTTGAACTAGAGCTCAATTTTTGCACAGAGCTTCCCTTTACGAGGTAGTACCTATACAAGGAATAAGGAATGATATTTTGAAATTCAACCCCTAAAGGGGTAAAAAGGGGGGTCAAAGATGGTATGGTAACATTTTTATTTTTTATCCGAACGAATTCAAACTCGGTTTGTGCACTCTATATAAGAAATTAGGAAAATCTATATCTCCGATTTTGGAAATTTTGCTTGGGCCCCGAGTTATTGGCGATGACGCCTTTTGAAGGGAACTTTTTCATGACCTTACTTCATTCAACTTGCCATAATAGTCATAAATCTAAATCAATACAAGAAAAAATGTAAACTATTTTTGGGCAATACTTCTAGATGCCAGCGCTTCACTTACAAATATTGATCATATAATTTTTGGCCTGTTTTCTCCAATAGGGTATTAAACACATTTTTCAGAAATACATAGGTATTACTAACTGCTTCTTAGGTAGGTTTTTTGCGTAATATATAAATATAAAAGAGAAAACTAACTGACTGTGAAGGAATCTCTGTGTAAAAAATCCTGAGGGCTGCGGGAGCAAAACCACGGGCAAAAACTAGTCTATACATCTTTGCTGATGCGTTTATGTCAAAAGAAAGTCTACAAAAACTAAATTTTATTTAAATTCTTTTTGCCCCATTTTTTTGGGGTCATTTAAAAAAACCTATCCGTTTTCAGTCTTGAGCTTTTTTTTAAGGGCATGATATCAAATCCAGTAGCACTGGGACTCGAACTCGAAGGCCCGTTGCATAAACCCTCTTCTTTGGTGAAGTGGTTTTTTGCTTCTCTTGGTTTCGGTACCTACTCGGCAACGATTGTTGTTTTCGCTAAAGCTCGAACCTATGGCGACCGTCAAAAGTCGTGGAAAAAATTAAAAATCCTATATACAGTTTGTCAAGGAATTGTTTTTACAAAGGAAAACAACTGGTAATTTAGATAGTTTCTTTAAAAATAAAAGAGCTTCTTTGATGTTTTACTTAATTTTTTTAATAAATTTCTTTTTATTAATATATCTACTAAAGAACAGTTACAAAAAATACTACATTATGAAAGTAATAAAAAGTACGCAAAAATGAGCTTGTCAAGAAATTTGTAAAAAACAATTTCGTGACAGACTGTATGTATTTTATTTTTGATTTCTAATAGTAATATAAACAGGGCTTCAAAAACAGCATACAAAATAATTTTCTAATAACTCCTTTGATTTATAGAGCTCTTCAAAATTGGGCAATTATGTTCTAGACTAGGGAAAAAAATCGAACTTCTGTAATTGTATGTTCTTTTTTGGAGTTCCGACATATTTCATTGAAAATGCATGCACCCATACACACCTACATAAACAAAAAACACAGTTTTTGGAGTTTGAATAGAGCTACAAAACTCAAAGCAGATATATCATGATTTTCGACCTGAACTATTTGTTAAACCATATTATGCAAAATTGTAGCTGCATCTTTTTCCAATCTTTGGAGGTTTTTTTTTCCAAAAATCATGTTTCGAGTGCTAACATTTTTGGTCAAATTTAATAAACTAATTTGAGTTAATTAATTTCTTAAAAGAGCTAAAAACTTGAAATTGGGTCCTTAATCAAGCAGAATACGTTTTGCCATTAACTTATTGTTAAAAATGACCCAAAACCATGTTTCTTTTTGAGCAAATTCCTTGTACCTACAATACATATGTACTTCTAAACCAAAACAGTTTTTTTAGACACATTTTAAGTGATCTTAAGATCTAGAATTGAGATTAATTCTTTTATGTGCCTACTCAAATAAATCAGCTAGAAGGAAGTACATATGGATCAATTTTGGTTTCGTATTAAAGTATACATCATAAAATCAGTTCAGAATGCAAGCCCATTATGACTAGGTACATTTCGGGTTAAATATTGACATGCCAATATAGTATTTGTGAAGTATCAATGATGAAAATAATTCGCGAAGAGCGAAGATTTTTCGAAAATCCAAAAGTAACATCAGCTCCTAAGAAACTGCAAGTGATTTTTATTGAACTCTTAAGAATGATTCATTACTATAGATAATTTTACCAGTATACTAAAAACACATTGGAACTGCTAAAAGTCTAACATACAGTCATACATTTTTGAAATATAAAAAAAAAAAAAATTCTGGGCGATGTTCGAGAACTTGTTAGGTGTTGGGTACGTTTGCCTGGAATCCAAAAGACCATTTCCCAATGCCAGTTTCCAAAAGTCCGTATTTTAAAAGCCCGTAAATTATATGCCCGCAAATTATATGCCCGTAAAACAAAAGATCGTAATTGTATGGTCCAACCCCTCTGTCTGTGATCACTGTAGGAATTGGAATGAGTGCAAGCCCTTAAAAAAAACAGGTTTCTTGACAAAAATGTTCATTTACGGGCTTCTCTACAACATGCTTTTATTTTTGGGTCAACTTCGAAATGCTATGTTTGCATTTACGGGCTTCTGTGAATACGTGCAAAAGTTTTACGGTCAAAGGTATGCTTCCGACTTGTTAGGTATCAAATTTTGCAAGTTATATATTTTTAATTCCCCTAATCATTCTGATTTATTTTACAAATTTGATTCTATTCCATTTTATTTTATAAATATTTTTGACCGTTTGTCGTGACCTGAAACGTTTTACTGATGCAATTATGTAATAGAATACTAGATTTGCCACAAAATAGTTTAAATAGTACTTGCTAAAAACATTTTAAAAATTAGTTCGTCAACTTTATCCATCTACTGTTGGGATCAGTTTTATTTTGGAAAACGCTGTTAACTTAAAAAATCATGTACTTTTTTTTTTTTTAAGGTTCGCAATGGGTACATGTCATAACGCCCAGTGTCATAACGCCCTGGGGCGCTATGACACACATTTTTGTGTCATAAGGCCCTCGGGCGATATGACACTCTTAAAAGTGTCATACAGCCGGCGGGGCTTTAAGTCACTTTTCTGTGGGCTTTATGACACTATAAGAAGTGCATTAACGCCCCAAATGAAATAATACCCGAAATGTAAGGGGGGGGCATGCTGCCCCCCTGCAACCCCCCTGCTTGGGTTTACTGTCAGATGAAGGTTTGGGGTCTTATTTCCGAGGGCGCTATGACACATTGAGAGTGGCAACGAGGGCCTTATGACATTGGGCATTATGACATGCACCCGCTCCTAATATCAGGGTGTCTATATTGTTGGTTAGGTTAAGGTAAGGGTGTGGTGGTTCTTACAACGCTAGGTACCATAGAGGGCGGATCGCGATCTTGTAAACAGAATCTAGATATTCATATGCAGGGCATTTATTTTCATAACTCTTTGAAACGCTTACTATTTTAGCGCGACGTTAAAAACGTTTCCAACTCATCCGTCTGAACTCTTCCGTAAGTATATTCTATTACGCTGGATGGCTTCGCTTCGCACCTTACAGTGTGACCGAATCAATGCTACCTCCCTTGCCAAATGATAATATTTCTTGACTATGTACATGTACACATTCTCACGAAAGCCATGCTTATTTTTCAGTATCACTTAAACAATGAAATCCAATCCTCAAAACTACTCCACGTCTGTAAAATCCATCGAGGCAACTTGTCAAATGTGTCCCATAAATGTGTAATAGCTCTCATATTCGATTTACCCTCTGGACATTCATTACTTCCACCGAGACTTCCACCGACCTCCGACCAAAAAAAAAAATATTGAAGGATAACATGAACAGGAAGCAAGCCATCGAGTTGAAAAAAAAAAAAAAAAAAAACACCAATGTGACCAATGCTACACTTGAATGTTGTGTTGATCCAGCGTTTAAAGAACTCCCACATCTACACAAGCGCTTTCTCCCGCCAGAGGGAGTTTCCTCCCCATTCGCTTGACATTTCTCCGGGCTATAATCTTCTATTATATTTTTATTCTCTCTCTATCTCTCTCTCATTTTGCACTTGTATTTTTCGTTTTCCTCTTTGTTGTGGGTGTGTTTTTTTTTTTTTTGTATTTTTTCGCTTTCGTCAAATTTAAGCGTGTAACGTGTGCAAGGATGAGGACGTACGTGTGCACCACGAAGATGTGCTATTGGGTGGGTGGTGCTGGTGACTGGTGATGCTGAATTTATCGCGTTTTCACGTCGACATTGTCATTGTCGTCCTCCTCAGTCCTCGTCGGTCGTCGCGTCATCATGAAATAAGACGCGATTATGTTAATTCATTTGAAAATGTACTTTTATGGTGTGTAAATGGGTTTCTTTTCCAGTGAACACTGTCTCCTATACCTTTTATGTGGAGCTATACAGCACCGACAACGATGGCAAAAGGAGCTATACACGGCATGCGAGGACGGTGGATGATTAAAATACTGTGTGAATGGTTCTCGGTATAGCATTTTTATTGCTATTCTCTGTCTTTAGTGCGGACTGTGGACCGCGTAATGGTAAACTTTGGGAAAAACAATTTATTGCTTAGATTTATCAAAGCAGGGAGGGTAGCGAGGGCATAGAAACAATAGGACCAGAGGACTCGTGTTAGATAATAACCACAGAAGCTTGTCTAAATGTTTTACCGGTGAAATAAATCCTAGTGTAGGTATATGTGTGAAGTGTTACATCCTGGGGTCGCCGTTTTTTTTTTTATTATATACCTTTATCTTCCGGACGAGAAGATACATATTTAGCTGCACAACTAGGACACATAAATATCATAAAGTGAATAAGTGCGCGTACTTAGGGATCTCCATCATAATAATGAACGAGTGGATGGATTACAATTTTTGGCAGACTTTTGTGGTAAATGGCGGTCGGAATTCATCCAAAAATATGTTCTTCTTAAGGTGGAACATTCGCTTTATGTTCTATGCCTACATGGTCGATACAAAGTATACCCATTCGTTCTTTTCAAAGAAGTCAGGCTAGGTATTTGCTGGAAAATAATTCACGAAGCAATTTATGGAGCAGAAGCAAAGGTGTAGGTAGAGTTAGCCTTTCTGGCTGACAATGATTAACTAGCACCCTTTTGATGAGGTAAGCAGTACTTTGTTTCAAACGACTTGCAAATCTATTACCAACCATTGTTCATAACACACGAACGCTATTGTCTTATATCTTGGATCTATAAATAGCTTAGCTTTCAGACGGTACCTGATTAGATAATAAATTGAGTGTAGCTCCGAAAGGATTACTGTGTTGTGTAGTATCGTCATCATCATCATTTGTGTTCTATATATGTATATATACCCGTCTATGGCTGTAAGCTTTTTCTATATGCAAAGTTCTATTCTTTGTGTGCATAATAAATGAGATTTTACAGAAATTTTATTTTGATTCAGATACAGGTTATACCTATAGATGTCACATAAGTAGCTTTTATAGGTTTTTCTGAAGGCTGCTTTAAAAAAATAGAAGGCGATAAAAATCGGAGGCACATGTCTTTCTATAACATCCACAGGAAGGTACTTATTCACTTTGTCATTACATTTTTAACGCCAAGAAGGAGGCACCGGAAACCCCATAAAGTAAATATATTCTGAATCTGGATTAAATTCGATATCGATTTAGCCGGAATCCGTCTGTCTGTTTCACAGCCCGTGAGAAGTCTCAGAGGACTTCCTTATTCTTTTAACCGCCGTTGGTATTGAAAATAGGCTATATCGGTCGAATAGTTCTGGTACCTCCCATACAAAACCAATATAAGATCCGTTACGTACCTGCTAACCCACATGCCTCACATGGTGTCAAAGAGTATCAAAGCATAGGCCAGGCCGATGATAACACTTTTACTTGTTTGCTTTCGATTTTTAAACCTCGGGGCTCTTTTCGGATGGATTTGACAGTAAATTTCTTTTGAAACATTTCCTATTATGAAGGACGTCAACATCGCCTGCGCTGCTCCATCAAACTTTTCGACAAATAAAACTCATCAACTGTTTTTCAGTCCATCAATATCTTTAAGGTCGGAGAGCTAAGATGTACAAACTTTGGCGAGCATAGATTATTTAAGGCACATTAACACCATTCAGACAGTAAATAGTTTAGGGAACGTCTAAAACTAGGCCAAATTTGGAATGTTACCAAAACACTGTCTTCCAAGGAAACTTGTCAAAGACTTAAAACTGACAGATATGAATATTTGCAGAGTCTGCAGTGACTTACCTACAAGCTAAAGACAACACAGCACATAATTAAATAGTTGGCGGCACAGGTCTATATGGGAAGCAACCCTAGGCCTAGCTTCTCAACAACCATTCGTTTTGTGTGAAATTGTATGTTTTGGGACGAATGGAAGGGACCTACAAATTTATTGCCGAGTCTGAACGGCTGAGAAGCTTTTTATTTTACTCTCGGATAGGTGGCGCAAGAGACCGTGCGTCGCTCAGTAGTTCAGCACACTAACCGCTGAGCCACTGCGCCCATTTTGTATGTCTCAATTCAGCCTTAGGATGATTTTTTCTTTAAATTGCTTCCCTAACAAAAACCATAGTGAACATCAGCGTCTACTCCATAAACAGAAGGTTTCTTTAACACGCCCCAGCTATTACCTATATTTGCTTACACTCTATCTTTCGCTATAATTCTTTATTAAATATATCTATTGCTCCTTCTCCTAAACCTTTCGAAATGACGGTACTACTTTAGCTTAACCGTTTTAATCGCTCTTTTATGTGTCTCTTCTCAAACTAAAATATTGTCCAGCAAAATATAACCCCATGCTTTGAACTGAGTTGTGGCCAACGTTTTTAAGACCTAACAAGCCCTAAAAAACAAACTTTTTAAACAATTTTAACAATTTTACTTGCAGCTTTGTGCTTCACTAAATAAGAAACTTGGTATTTGCCTCATGGAGGCACTAAGCTTTAAAACCTACTTAAAAATACAAAACTTAAGCATTAAAACAATATATTCGCAGGAAATGTAAGTAAAATGTGCGGCACAATCCGTAATTGAATTGAAAAAAAAAATTTAATATTTAACTGTCTTAATTATAATCATCAAACACCTACTCTTCTTTAGCATTTCTTTAAACCTTTCTTAAATAAAATGGTGGCGGGAGTAAATTATTTTTAATACTATTTATCTAAAAAAAAAAAATACTTTTCCAGCTTGCATATAGTATATAATATTTCTTTTATATATTTCAAGAAAACTAATATAAAATTTATATTTTTTTTTAACTTACAGTGTCTCTTCTACCCTCCAGCAGTGGAAGCAGCAATCCACCAGTGGAACATACTTAAATGCACAATCTGAAATAAAAATAATAAAAAAAAGTATTTAACTATCTGTTGTCCTTCCGCTAAGGAATTTTCAAAGCCAAGAATTGTTAAACTCTAAAAAATTTGTTAAATACCATTTTATATACTATACCTACATTATTATTTACTCTATTTACATACAAGAAATGAATTCTTCTATATCTACAAATTAAATAATTCAGAAATGTGCTCAATAAGTTGTGCACTTATGTATGTTAGTTAACAACTAAAAACAACAAACAACAGATACAATTTGTATTTCTATTGTATTTCAAAGGCCACCGTCTAACAACAAATCAACGTAGAACGTAGTCCTTTATTGTGCCTTACAAATTGTGACTTAAATTTTGTTTCATTGTTTGTCTGTTAATTGCACAAAAACAAGTAACACAAAAAAAAATTATCCAAATCACTTGTTGCTTATGCTTCATGTTCATTTGTTTCTGACATTTTTCTTGTGATGTTGTCTTACATTTTTTTTTTCTAATTTACATCCTATGTATATCGTTATGGACACGTTATATTATACAAACAAAATATTAATTCTTATTTTGCATTTTTTTCAATTTAAATTTTTGTTATTTTAATTTCTTGCATTATTATTATAACTATGGTGAAGTTTTTTTTTTGTTTTCTTTTGGAGTGTATTTAAAAAGAGTACTATTAATTATTAAAAAAAAACGAATATATTTAATAAATCATAAATATGATGTTGTGTATCTATCTGTACTGTAATACATTGGATTCAAATAAATAATTTATTTGTATAAAAAAAATCGTATGCTGTTGGTTATTTTAATTCAAAAGTAAATACGTGAATGATATATTATCACAGAGGTATGGAGAGGCACTACTTTGCAGAAGTACATACTAGAGCTAGTTACTAGTAAAAACGCTGCATAGAAACTTCAAAAACAAATTAAACTTGAAAACAAGTAAAAGTGTTATCATCGGCCGGGCCGATGCTTTAATACCCTCCACTGCCTAAGAGGCATAAAAAATGTTTGCCGCGTGAGTTAGTAATTATTGTTTTGTATGGGAGGTACCAGAACTACTTAACCGACGTAGACCATTTTTAATACCAAGGTTTTTGTATGGGAGGTACCAGAACTATTTAACCGACATAGTGCATTTTCTATACCAACCTGAAGACGGTAGAAAGAAGTCCTCTCACAAAATTTCAATGACCTAGGTTGATTCGTTTGGACGCTATCGTGTTTTCAAGAGACAGAGAAACGCATGGGCCTAATATGGTTTTTGTATGGGAGGTACCGGAACTACTTGACCGACATAGTGCATTTTCAATACCAACCTGACGACGGTAGAAAGAAGTCTTCTCACAAAATTTCATTCACCTAGGTTGATTCGTTTGGACGCTATCGTGTTTTCAACAGACGGACAGACGGACATGGCTAAATCGATTCAGAATGTGAACCTGATTCAGAATATATATACTTTATGGGGTCTCCGGTGACTCCTTCTTGGCGTTACAAATGTAATAGCAAAGTGAATATACCTTCATGTGGAGGGTATACAAAACTGGGCGAATTAAGTTGCTTAGAATCTGTACAATGTATATTGCACTCGTACCTATATTAAATATGTACATTAAAATGAATTTTGGTACATGGTTAGGTTAGGTTAGGTTAGGTTGAATAGGGTGTGAGTTCATCACATTGGACTATGCACCATAGTGGGCCCATCGCCATCCCTGGGGAACCTTAACGGTCAAATAACCTAAACCACTTCGCCCAGACATTTAATTTCCCTACAGAACCTGAAAATTGCTTCAATTTTGTTTGCGAGGCCAACCTCCTCCAATTTTGGTACATACTTAATGACTCTTTGAGATTAATAGACTTCGACACCGTTTGGCAGATCACCATGAAAATTGAGTTTGTTGTGCAAGTGTTTTTACTTAAGATTTAAAAAAAAACCGGACAAATGCGAATATCACTCGCGATTCGAGCACCGAAGGTTCCGTAGGTACTTGGCCAGAGTTGATGTCTTGAAAACGTTAGTGTCTTTGATTTGATAGACCTAGGTACAAAATTAAACCGTTTTTCGTATGAAGGAAATTATTTTTTTTCACCAAATTACTAATTACATAGTAGGGGAAGTGGGGGCAAAACCGCATATTTAGTGTGTGTTCACTTTATAAACCACTAAAAAACCTTTTTTAACGAAAATAAAATCTTTATTCTGGAAGCCTCATATTTCATTTAGGTATTTTGAGAATTATTATAACTTAAAAAAAAGTTTAATAATTTTTAAAACACATCAACAAAAAAACGGTTCTGCCCCCACATGGTTTCTCCCTTAGAAATGCAATTCAATTGCAGAAGTCAGAAACATACGTGACATCTTCATCGACTCCTGTACAAGCTTTATGAGCCCACCCTGGACACTTGGTACATTTAATCCAGCCGACAGTTAGGTTCGATTTTGAAAAAAGTGTTTTGGGTGAAGATGCACTTGCAGTCTTCATCAGCAATGTCCTCATGCTCGCTTTCAGCAATATTTATGTTGATACGCCACAGCTTAGTTCTTTTGCCGACTTTAACGACTTGTTTTGCTCTTTTCGATACCGAGCACTGGGTGGTTTTGCCCCTATGCGGTTTTGCCCCCCACGGATCTTACATGAAATTGTAGAAATTTCTCTGAAAAATATTATATTTGAGCCGGCTTTCACTCACTTTTATGAAATTTATATATACGCCTTCCGACAGCTAAAAATAATTTATTGATTATTTGAAGTTTTATATTTAAAAAAACTCAACTTATGTCGTTTTCCATTGGGCAAAAAGAAGCGTCCGGGAGCGTCCGGAATCAAGAAAATCACTTCTGAAACCGTTCCATTGGCGCAAAAAATACTCTTCTGTTGATTCTGAGGAGAGAATTTCGCTTCTCGATTTGAAGTCAGAATCCACTCGAGGAGCACTTACACAAGTGCATTTTATGTATTTTATACAAGCCAGCTGGCAGCAGCCATACAGTAATTTTTGACGTTTCACCAATACGTGAGTGTAGTCAGCCAGAAGCAGTTTTCTTGTTCCATTGGATTACGGAATGAGTGAATCCCCGAGTGAAACCAATGGAAAACGACATTAATTTTCACACGAACGATAACGTTTTGACAGAAAAGCACAAAAATGAGCATAGTTTTTTGACGTCTTCACCGAGCTATCTTATCTTGGCAGATATGAACTGCCATATCATAAGCCACGTGTTACCATTTAAAGTATTACCAATTGAATTTTTTTTTCATACAAAATAGTACGGAAACGGTTTTGCCCCCACTACCCCTACTCCAAAACCAGTCAATTTATCGCATTTTGAAAAGTAACATTCTCCGCTTTGAACTCATTTTGGGATAGATATTCTTGATAATTTTCCTCTACCATACTAGGACAAAACAGACAGTTTTCGACTTTGTGTAGGTAAGCATTTTAGATTGCAACTGTAAACCAACTTTTAAATAATTGTATTCTACGAATCTTCAACTTTTCACAGCATATTTAAATCGGACTCTGCGTCTGCAGATAAGAAAATTTAGGAAAAATTCGACATCGACTCGACGATTTTAACAATAAATCACAAGGATCTGAAAATTGGTAGATATCTTCAGCACAAAATTATGAAGAATGACTAAAGATGTAGTACGAGTTTTTTTGGAATTCAATTTTAAATTTAAAGTTAAAATCTTAACATAATTATCTTGAAATTCTCCAAATCTTAAAAAATTAACTAAAAATGAGTGAATATCTTCTCATCTGGTAGCCGCATCAATATCTCAAGAAATAAAATAATTAAGTTAATATAACAACGGTGACTCGGAGTAGGAAAGTTTGGGGAACGATAACGTCACAAACCAAAACTGGCAAAACTGGCTGTATGAAACTCTCATTTTTGGCTGAAGCTGGTGGTCTATTTCTCTCTGGAAACAGAATAAGGGACTATTTTTCGTAGGAGCCGTGTCAGTTCAATAATCAGAAATATTTTGAAATATGGTCAAAGTGAATTAATTCAGTCTACCGGCATAGTACATTAAGAATCGCCTTGCGCATTTAGAACTGTTTCAAACGATGCTATATATTGGTCGTATCTTCAATACTAGCTATCGATTTACTCGTTGAAGGAATAAAATAGTTAAGACTAAGAACAGATCGAGTTCGAAATGTGCTGGTAGACGACAATAAAAAAGGTGCGAAACAAATCGCAGTATCTCAACCTGCCTTTTGAAGAGAAATGGACACATCGTCTCATACCTTGCACTTACAGAGCGATCTTAGGCGTTTAGAGCGCCAACGTAAAGTAAATATCTACGTAACGTAGTTCAAGTAATGGAGTGATGTGGATTCCACGGGGACAAATAATCCGTCTGTTCGGGAAGCGAGGTAGTTTTAACCGGTAAGAATCCGGCATGAACGTCGCATCATTTGTCTCAGGAATTGATAGTTTTTGGTAGACGTTTCTTATCACCATATTAAAAAATGCCAAAAGGGGGTCATCGTGAGTTTTCTAGGGGGGCGGTGGACAAGTGTTCAAATTTTTTTGTGAATGTTGGACACCAGAGACAAAAAATGAGAGAAGCATCTGCAATCAAGAATCTGCGAATGAAGTTGTGCGAGGAACTTTTGCAAAGTTTCTTGGGGTTCCTTACTTTCAAACTCAAAATTTTGAATTTGAAAAATGTTCTTTCAAAAAATATTTAGGTAGCTATACGTACACTTGAATTAAAAAGAAAATAAAAGTATCTACAGATATCTGTCTTTCAAAAAAGCTATAGTAAAGGGTCCGCCATCTAACGTTTTTTTTCAACTAGTGCTTATTTCGCGAATGGTAACACTTAGCTCATGTCTGATTTGACAGATAATTAGTTTTATCCTTCCGCTGAACGAATATGGTTGTGTATACGCTTGAACAACGCTGGGAAATATTGCGACATTACTTTGAAAATCATGGTAATGTTGCAGAATGTGTGCGAAAATTGCGTACGGATTTTGGAAGAAGAGAAGCACCGTCAGCTCCGTATGTTCGTTATCTTGTGAAAAAAGTGAAAGAAACTGGCATTGGCATCCTCATCGATAAACCAAAGCGTGAAAAGCCAAAAACAGTGCGTATACCCAAAAGGAGTCACTGTTTGGTGCGGATTTTGGTCCAGAGGAATAATTGGGCCATTTTTCTTCGAAAATGAGCAAGGAGTGGCCGTTACAGTCAATGGCGATCATTATCGGGCCATGTTGAACGAATTTTTGTTCACAAAAATTGAAGAGGAGGATATTGGCAACATTTGGTTTCAACAGGACGGCGCTACGTGCCACACAGCCCAAGCTACACTCGATGTTTTGCGCCCTGTTTTTGAAGATCGCATTATCAGCCGCAGAGCTGATGTCGTTTGGCCACCGCGGAGCTGCGATTTGACACCGTTGGACTATATTATTTGTGGGGTGCCGTAAAAGATAAGTGTTACGCCGACATGCCAGAGACAATTGACGTTTTAAAGGACAATATTCGTGAAGCCATTGGTGAAATACAGCTGCACACAATCGATAATGTGCTTAAAAATTGGACCGATCGTGTAGGCTACTGCATGGCCAGCCGAGGCAGCCATTTGAATGAAATTATTTTCCAATTTCCATTATTAACCGGAAGGATTGTACTTTCAAATAAAAAAAGAAATTTGAGAAAATATTCAGTAGTTTTTTTTTATAGCATTTTCAAAAAAAAAAAAGTTATTTGGCGGACCCTTTAGATACTACCTACTTACTACCTACATTGTAATTCTTCCGAGATTTTTTTTATGAAATAGATACCTAGACCAACTATTTTTAAAAATTGCCCCTTCCGTCTAAAACGGGACACGTAGACTCCCCATAGCAATAAATGCTTGTATTTAACCCTCAAAGAGAATCCGTTATTCATTTTCGCCGCATTATGTTATCGAACTCTCCCCAGTACTTGTACTTGTTTTACCGAATGATATCGATATCCCATAATTACCTATTTTGTCGATAAATTTGGAAATACAATTTTGTAGAACCGCACAACTGATTGCTCTTGTCGATACTCTGTGATTCTGTGTGATTCTATGAAATATCTAATGACGTGTTCATACTTTTAGAAACATTTATCAAGCATTACCACAGCATTCTAAATGGTAATCGAAGTTCAATCCCAAGTAGTTGTACGTGTACCTATGTACTTTACAGGATGTCCACTGTCCACTTTATGGGGAAGTAACTATTGAAACGTTAATATCTCCAGCATCTATAAACGGACTGAGGCGTTAATTGTATTTTTCAAACCATAGTCTTTAGAATTTCAGCAGTCACTTTAAATTGAAATGTACCTCCTTCCTCATACAAAGTAAAGAAAAGTTAAGATCTCCCTTATAAATTAAAGATAAAGTTTCTGTAAGCACTAAGCAGGCAATTAAGTTCACAGTTAGGTACATACTCGTTGTATAGTGAAATTCATTGTTAAGTTTAAACATTGAAATAATGAACACTACATACCCAAAGATAGGACATAATTTTGCATAAGTTATAGAAAATGGAAGGCGCTATCTGATCTCTTTCTACCTACCATGTCATAGAGGTCTCAATTCATAAGTCCCTTATAGCCAATTTCCATTCCTGATAGGGACATGAGAAAATAATTTGGATAGTAATCTTCAATTAAAAGTCATTTTCCCCCCAGAGGTTTCAGTTCAAGAAGTTCAGAAAAAAAACAAAACTTAATTAACGAACCCTTCCATAATTAACTAAAAATGAGAGATGTCCTTGGTAAAATTCCCTAAAGATGCCCGCCCGCCCTTTTAAAAATAAGTCCACACTACACTCACTCCACCCACGCGTCGTGCTGTCAGAAATGCCATTTTAAAACATTTACAAGCGCACACATAAGGCCAGCGCCATTAGCACACATTTAACTAAACCAACTTGCCTTATTCTTTCTGCTTGCCCCGCAGCCACTTTACAACGACACACACATGACAACGGAATGCGGGACAAGAGCCCGATCCCAAAGTGGTTCATGAGGTTTCGTTGGGTCGCACACATGTGTTTGCCTTTTCTTGTTTCTTTTTGTTCAGTGCCGTTGTCGTCCTTTTTGTTAGGTTTTTATGTTTCCAATTAAAATAGAAGAGCTTCGTCAGAGTGGGGGTCAACAACAACACTAGCCTACATTTTTACAAGGACATACCCGCTTAACCATGCGAGCAGCATCATCATCACTGTGCAGTCGGGGCTCTTCACATTGCCACTATACATGTTAGAATTGTTATTGCGCACACACATTCAGGCGTCGCGTCGGAACTTGGAATTGGAAGCCTACTACCGAAAGTACCTACGTCGCCGTCGGTCGACCTCTATCCTGATTCTCGCAGAGTATGTACTGAAACTGGAATGTCCCTGAAACATTCATTACGCTTAGTCACCTAATTTAAATTTATTCCGCTAGCATTGCGCCAACTAAAGCGCAAAGCTCATTCTCTGGGGGTTCACTTTACCATCGCATCGCTTCGGGACTGTAAATGTTTCTGTTTCGTTGATCCTGACGATTTTTTTTTTTTTTTGTTTTTTTTTCATACCGTTTTGCTAGGGCGGGAAGGTTGTAAAGTTAATAGACTTTGGCCTTCTTGATATGGAGCGAAGGCAAAGCATTTTCCCATCCACTTATGCGCGTCCTTTTCCTAGCCGTAATTTGTTGCTTTTGTTGTTGCTGTGTCACTTGTTTTATGTTTTACATTGTGCATCCTATACTCTCCCTTGGTACTTCGCTCTTCCCGCATTCCAAAATGGAAACGTAATGAAATTGGTTTTGGGGGTCACCTTTAAGCGCGCCTCTGTTGCACACTATCTACTGCTGTTGAGTAATTCAGGTCCTTCGAGCCGGGTGCGAATGGTAATTGGAGAACGATACTAAATGGAGCACAGTGTACTAAACCGATTTCGAATTGTGCCACCGTGTGCACAAAATACTGTAAAAGAAACGAAATACAACACCGTAGGTTGGATGAGCAAACAACTACAATATCGCTTTGGCAGGCAAACAGGAAACGGATTTAATTGAGAGCCAGCTCCAGGGACGCGATGCGGCAGTTCAGGCATAGACATAGTCAATGTGGGTGCTCGAGCTCAGATTAGATGCTTAAAGAGATATTAATTAAATTTTAAAATTAGATTTTTCCTTCTCCTCTGTTGTTGTCGTTGCTGTTGGTTTGCAGTTCTTCTGTGAATAGAGGGGTAGGAGGTCTTCGCTCCATCTTCCAGCTTAACGACTCCGGCTTTGGAGAATTTCATTTTCCCATTCGGATGATAGGACAATGGGAAACTAAATCCCAAACGTTGGATCCCCCATTCAAGTGGAAATTGAAAGAAAACATGAAGTGAGAAACTTAATCTGTGTGTGGTGGTGGTGGGTTGGGTGCGGCTGTATGCAGGGTTTATGCCTGAAAGCTACTTTCTTCCACGTATATCCATTATAATGATGAAAGAGTTCCTAGCTAACAATATTTTCGAAAGAAAAATAGTTTCGTTGCTTTTAAGTTTCGAATACGGGCGTGGAAGTGCTGTTAGATTTTATTTCCCAACAGATGAAGTGTGTGTGTATGGTGTTGAATTATTTTTATTAAAGATACTTTTTGTTTTCGAGGGGATGAGTGTTTTTGAAAGAGCTCAGCATTGGGCTTGATGAGGGATGAGCCTATGATCCAATCGCCTGTGGCAATTTTTAAGCGAAGCGAAGCGAAGTAAGGTAGGTAGAAAGGGACTCTTATAATCTGCTGAAAGTATTAATGAAATATTAAGGAATCTTAAAATTAAAAATTTTCGAGTGTTGGTTATTCAGAAACTAAATGGAGTGGAGCAAATTACTTTGGATTGGTGGTGGTATGGTACCTATTAGTAGGTATTTAACATACAGTAGACATAGAATTAATGAGTGTGACTTTCAAAGTTCAATGACCAGAAATAAATTGCAAATGATTTTCTTTATTCCTTACTGGGAAGTACTGCGCCCCTTAAGTCGTGATACCAACAGAGGTATAGTGCGGCAATGATATAGGAGCAGGCCATCTTTTTAGAGGTGAATCTTTTTAGAGGTACCTACTACCTATAGCCTCCTAAACCTATTATGGCGGCTGCAAAGTACAACAAATTTACATTGGTCTATAACTTCTCGCAATCATTCGTTCTTGTGAGTTTTTATTTTAGGGACGAATGGAAGGGACCTACAATTTTATGCCGGCCGCTATGACAAATTTTCTCGTGACAATTATCTTTATGATGGTTGTCAGACGTTCGCGATGGGTGAACCGAACCTGCGACATCTCTTTCAGTAATTCTGCGCACTAACCACTGAGGCACTGTCTGCAGAAATCGGGGACACCTCCGTCTCTCTGTTACTATCTGAATCGGCTTGGTAGTAGTTTTAATACTACTATTGCTGATACTACATGCTGGCGTCAAAATAACGTGAGGTTTTGTCTATACACAACTATAGGACACAATCTGACGTAATATTAATGTTAGAACGTCAAAAACTGACGCGATTTTTTACGTGTGTAATAGTAGCCTAACAACTCAAGAGTGTAAGCACCGAGTCGACTTTTTGATAGCCAGGACAGTATATAGTCGAAGGTGCTATACGGTGACTGTTCTTCCGTAAATATTTCCAGGACGAATAATTTAAAGGGAATAGAGATATACACCATGGCCGGCTTACTAGAATCTATAAAGCTGTAATAGGTAAACTTTGCTTCTAAGTCAGGTAACGCAATTTGTCTATATCATCTTCTGTAAGACTCTCCTATCAATCCTATAAAGCACCTCAAAAACTATCAAACCTTTAGCTAAGAACTAGAGTGATGACTAAGCACTAGTTGAGAGGCCAAAGGAAGTCTTATATATAGCTATTGGGATTTAATCAACTCTTCCATTTATGGAAATTGACTTCATGCTAGTGGGTCGTGGGATGGACCTTATACCACGTCTCCACGTCCAGTCGGAATTGTGTCAGACTTTTCAGTGAGACATCTTGTCGGCCATATTTTTATGTCTTGGGATGGGTTAGACATTTCAGTTCGCAATAATGTCGTCAACGAAGAACAAATGAAGACGATTCTCCCTTTGAAAACATTAAATGACCTAGCAAATTTAGAAAACCAAATGTTACCTGAAAATAAGAGAAGGCATATATTGTGGGTTTATCAATTTCTTCAGGAGCGGGAGCTACTTGATTTGAAAGAGAATTTATCTTCAACACAAATACATTTTTGATTTCAAAGGCTCAATTTCAGTCTGGTAGGGTTTATGTCTGCAAATAAGGCAAGAAATTAAGTCAGACTAAATAAGTCAGTCAAAATATTTCAGGAACGAAAGCCCGTATGCCGTATCCACGTCATTTAAAAATCGAAGTATTTAAAAAAAATAAAAAATCTGTTCATAATCGCGAAAATATAGAACTGAGTTTCTGTAAATTTGTTTTAGAAGAACTGTCAGTGTCAAAATAAAATATGATTCAAAAAAAAAAAGCCAACAGATGGCTCATTCTATACTTTGATCGTTTTATAGAAAACATTGTTTATACTTATGAGCTAAATTAATAATTCTGATTTCGTCTTATGATGTGAACCTAAGGTATTCAAAGTTTGGTTAAAAAAACGCCCCAAAATACGTCCGAAAAAACGCGCTAAAATACCAAATACCTCTTATCCATTTAGGTAGATACTGGCTTAATCGAAACAGGTATAGGGGAAGTAACTACCTACTATTAATTTTGAAGGTATCATAAAAAATCCGATTCCTCTTCAAAGTGTGACCCCACAAATTTCAGATTTAAAAATTTAAGCAAATCCATGAAACTCTTAAAGGTGTAGCTGAGTCTACAAAAGAAGAAGGTCTGGGCACAAGACCCACTCTCTATTATCCTTATGTCATTTCTGATCAAAACGATATTTTTTCGCGAAAATAATGCGCATAGGTATATATTTATATCTTTCCCTTCGATAGTGATGATCGTATTCAGTAATATTTTTAATTTTAAAGTAGCTGTTGGCATGTCCAACGATTCCATAGGTAAATATTTCCGCACCTCTTCCACCAATTTCCAACTCCATCCATATGCTCTTACCGCAGAACTTTTCCAATCCAAGCATTAGCCCAAACGAAGACTAACGATAAAATATTTCGAGCCCACCCATTACTTCGTTGCCTTTTATCTACATCCTGCGAACTTTTCAACTTAGCCTTCGCCAACATCCTGCCCACAACTTCACACCTTCGCAAATAAGAACGAAATTTTAATAGACCCACTAAAAAAAAAATTCCCTTCATTATCATTACATTGTCCAGGTAACTTTCAATGCAAAACTTTTAACTGCATACCAATGCACACACCATTAAATCACCTCCATTAATCCTTCCATGAACTTTTTTGCAATTTCACACACCGGAAAGTGGGCAAAGTACAAATGAGGAAAAAAAAATCTCAGAGGACCTTACAAAAAAATAAAAAAAAAGAAACGAATAAACAGATTGGAAAACAAAGTAAGTAATGTTTGTAAGAGATTTTCACACCATTCCCACATCAAATGAAAAAGCAACCCGTTACCGGTAGTCCTTAAATCTTCGTCCTGTCGCCCATTAAGCTCACTGCACTCTCCTAACAGACAGTTCAGTTCACCTTCCATGGTCAGACACTTATAAAAAAAAAACTCAAAAAATCCTCAAGGGATGTTGACTTTTTCCGCCTTTCTTCCTTTAGTAATATTTTTTTTCCCACAGAATACGCCCATGCCTTATCCTTTCAACTATGCAACACCATCCACTTCCCGTTGCACCATGTTCGCTCGAACTTGGGGTGTAATTGAAAAGGAATCACAGCGGAAAATGTGTGTGCATAATAACTTTTGTGCGCCCAAAGGGAAACTGATAGCAAACAAGAGATTTCATCTTCTACAAAAATCGCCATCGTCCTTTTGGTCCTTTTTTTTGTATTTGTGCCAGCCAACGACCGAAATCTGATTAAACATTCAAGAGGCGGCAGAATGGATGATGATAACGAATGAGCAAAGAAGCGCCACCAAGTTGCAAGTATTCATAGTGAAATCGCGAAATTTCCTGTTCTGTGTGTTTGTTTCCTGTTTACTCGTTTCTGCTTCGTTTTGTTAGTTGTCCAACGACAACGACAACGATACGACACCTAAATGTATGTATGTAGGTTACGTAACATGAACTGACACCCTTTTTGCTTTTTCATTCTGTTTTTTTTCTGCTTCTGAAAATTCAGAAAAACAGGCAAAAAAAACTCACACATCTCAAAAATGGTATAATAAAAATCCAGTTCGCCGCTCGGGAGAGCGAGAACGGAATGATGTTTCGCTGCACCAGTGCGCAGTGAACAGTGATTTCAAATGCAAACTGCCTGCGGGCGGTGGTTTCAGTATGTGTAACAAGGACGAAGTCAAATTGACATTTTGGCAGCGAAATCTGCCGAATTTAACGGTTTGTTGCACTTTTTTCTCATAACAGTCACAGGACACAGACTCGTTATGTCTGAGAGAACTTGTGATGGATGTAGCCTCTCGGTAGCCGTGACAGATTAAAAGCGACCGGAACAAAATGAAATTGATCAATTTGGCATTGGTCACTGATGTTGGTTCCGCCATCTTTATATTTTAGTCATAATGTTATATAGACATTTTTTTTCAGGATGGAAGCAAACTTTGCTTGAGGCGCCAATGATTCGACTTCCGTTGGAAGGACCGGCTAAAACTAAGTACCTACCTGAAAAGACGGATTATGACTTACTGGAGAAACTACTTCGTTAGACCTAGCTTAGTCAATTATTCGAACTATTCGCTTTCCATTGGCGATTTAAACGCCGAACAAATTTTCAAATTGGCAACACTTTCTAGCAACAACTAATTTGACAGCTGTCAGCGGATTTGTGATTAATGCTTATTGTGATTTGACATTCCATCATGAATGATGTACCTACGTTTGTCACTTCACCATGAGTAGAGTAGAGAGACGGCCGCAGCTATACTCGAAGTCGAAAAGTGTCTCGTTCTATTAAGACCGAGCTATTCAGTGTTAGCCTTACAAGGGCCGTTTGATTTGACTTGACTTTGTTTTACTTAAATGCTTATGGACTACTTTTTGTAAGCCGTAAACTGTCACAGAGTGGTACCTATAGAAAGTGCATTTCATGTTGAACTCTGTAGGTACCACTTTTTTAGTCGTATGTTTTATACTTTTAATGAAAATCGAAACAGAGTTCGATTCGAACGTAGCGGGTGGCCCGGTTTATGTGCTGTTAAGTATAGTTCCTGCAGTTTAGAATTCCGATCAACTCGAGATAACTTCGCATCTCGGAATTGTACGACTATTTTGCGCTAGTACGATCAGATTGCGTCGTTTTCAAGTCATCTTTTTGAAAATGTTCATCGTCTCTAGATATTTTTTTATGGGTTTCTGCGTAGGTATATTTTTCGAACCCTCGAACTTGACTAATCTTATATTTTTATAAAAATAATGCGGTCATATTTTCGTGGTTTAATCTTTTCGAGTAGTTCACCGTAGCGAGCTTCTACTGTATATTTAACAAAAATTTAAGCTACTTTCTTTTGTCTAGAAGATCACTTCAAAGTGCGAGCCTTTTTCATTGTAAAATCGATGCACGTGATATCTTAACTGTTGCGCACCAATGCTGCGATCACTTTAGAGATCACTTCCGAAATCTGTGGTCACTTTGCTGTCACACGATCGTATTGCACTCCCTTATCAATTGGTGGATATAGCCACAGAAATTGACAAGTGTTCCGCCACGTAACCATCTTATTTCCAGCTGTCACTTCAACCTACTTTCATGTCGTTTTTCATTGGTTTCCCCTCGAAGATTCAATCATTTTGAAATCCAATGAAACAAGAAAACCACCAAAAAATGACTCACGTAATCGTGAAACGTCAAAAATTATTATATGGCTGCTCGCTGCTGCCAGCTGTCTTGTATAAAATACCTACATAAATTGCACTTGTGTAAGTGCTTCTTGAGTAGATTGTGACTTGAAATCGAGAAGCAAAATTCTCTCCTCAGAGCTCAAAATCAACAGAAGAGTATTTTTTGCGAACGGCGAGCAGACGGCAGTAGTTTGTACACGCGTTGAAAACATACAATTTCATAACCTAATTAAATATACCTAATAGTTTTGTAGTTTTTATAACTTCTTCTGTAATTTACGTTAAACTTATACCTAAGATCGATTAGAAAGATTTTCTCGCATCGTTGTCACTAAAGCTGTCATCGCTTCTCACTTCTCTGTTGTCATTTTTAGGCCCTGCATCGCTTAGCTGTCACTTTGCCTTACTTGACATTTCAGACAAAAAACCATTCCGGTTCCAAACTTGCCTGACAGACTATGATTGCAAAATCAAGAGGAGCCTTCCTTTTCATTCCATACCTATATGTTCACTCTGCACTATGACTGTACAAGGTCTTTGGGTCGTGGCAGTAAGCACTAAGCAATCCCCGTTTGCACTTGCAATTGCAACAGTTTCGAATGGCGGAAGTGTACACCAGTACCATGCATTATACTCGAGTACAAAAGGAACACAAAACATCAAGCCTGGAATGAAGTGCATCCAATTGCAATAGCTTCACTATATTTTATTTTATTTTTACCCTGCTTTCGTCCTGAACATGAGCCGCCGCCATCATCATGCACTACATATCCACCCGCATACCAACCATTCGTTCTATTCATTTATGAATGAATCACCGCTGTGCTACTTCTGCTGCGTTACTGTTATGCTGACTCCCGCTGATCCCGATGATGAAGGATGGCAAAGCGTGCCAGTAGCGACAATGAGCTTTGTACACGTGCAAGAACAATAATAATGGTGCACGGAAAAGTAGGAGCAATATACAAGGAAGAACTGTACTGTAGTTGGGATGGGAATCCGGAGAGCGAGATGGAAGCTTCGAATGAATCCAGTGTGTAATGTAATTTTAAAAATTCATAAGCGTACACCATGATGTACATGTACATGTACATGTAGACATGCAGATAGTCCTCTATGTAACCTTCGGATTTTGGATAGAAAGACGAAAAGGATGCATAACCCCATCATTGCTGTTAGGGTTATACCCTCTGCTCATGTTAATAGAAAAGTCAAACGCGGAAAGTCATAAAGCATACGGTGTTGGAGCAACAAAAAAAAAAAAAAAACAATCCCTTTTGCATAGAGTTCTCGTCCAGGTTCGTCCCAAAAGAGGACTGCAAAAGAGCACAAGGCATAAGAACACATTCATATGCGAGTGGAGTCGTGTCGACAACTATCTGCCACCAGCATTTGGTGGTGGTATGCGTTGGTCCCCGATGAGGATGTGCTCTGATGTTATGAATTCGAAGCGCCTTGGTTGGTTTGGTGCGCGCCTATCTATCTGGTATCTACACTGGCTGGCTTTGAATTGCGCGTTAAATTGCATCCGAGTGCATGAACGGAACGAATAGCGATGAGGACGTGGCTTTGCGAATGTTTAATTTCATTAAATTGAAATTCGTTATTGTGCCTAGGGAAACGTTGCCTGGCGCTGTTGCTCTGTTTCAACAACTGTAGCTCTGCATAGCTCCAACATGGAGATGTGGCATAAAAGTTGGCACTGATCCTTGCTGCATCAATGTATGCAAGCGGTTGGCCAGCACTTGCAATGCGATTAAACAAATGTTATTTAGTTTTTTATTTAGTTTTGCCAACATACGATGACAGATGGGAAAGTTGATTTAATAAAGGGATTCCATGGCGCTACAATAAGTTTGAAAAAAAAAAATTGAATTGTGAATTTTGATGACATCCTTTCATGGAGGGTTATTTATTTATGAATGGTCCACTGGAAATGTCGCTTCATTTAAATGTGTAACTCAAAAATGTGTCAACCAGAAAATGTATAGGTTTACTTCGGAAGCAGTGTGCATACCTAACTTTTGTGTAAGTAACTTTACGCTCTGAAACTTTTCGAAAGTATATCCTTTGAGTTTAAAATTGTTGGGCATTTGAACGACGGGTAGGTAAACCAAATGGATTCTTGTTGTTTAATGAGAAACCAAATCACAAAAGTCACCAACTTTCTAAGTGACATACAAGTTCATGGATGATGAACAACGTTTAGTTTTATGGAGCAGTTACATGCATTTTCTGGGTTAACAATCGTCTGGTGTAGCACTGTACTGCAAGTCTAATAAATTCCTCGAGACAACATTTTCGAAGGTAGAAAGCTTCAGTGTGGTGATACCTTGTCAAAGCGTCGCGTCGACTTTAATGTTCTTCCGCCTTTATGGACATTTTTCGTTCTATTCTTTCATTTCGAACTCCTTCTCGATACAGAAGACAACCCCCCTTGCCTTTCTGCACTAGCGTTCTTAAAAGCATGAAGGCGTTGGTTGCATACATCTACATTTCTCTACTTCCGCGGCTGCAAACTTTTTAGCAAGGAACTTGCCACCCCGGCGCCTAGAAACCCTACTTCTATACATTCGGTCCCCTCATACGGTTTGGCTAGCGTTTACTTAAAAAAAAAACTGTGCATATACCCAACCGTAAACATACTCCAAATCCTGCAGGGATCACAAGAAGGGGGGGTTTGAGTTGGGCTGCATGATTTAGGTTTTTATTCATATACCTAATCCATTATCTCATCGCAGTCATATGAGGAGAGTAAAGTGCGTGACTGCTATGAACTGTTTCGTCTTTAAGCTGTAGCAGGGTCTTACAAGATTGCCACATTAGTCTGCCCTAAGTATACTTTTTACAGCTCTTTATATTGGCGAGCTAATCAAGTTTTAGCTTATCGCCGAGCTTTACCATTTTTAGTAGTTCTGAAGCCTACCTGATGCACTTGAGTATTACAGGGAATCTCATACCTTGAGCTATCATCATTTGTCGGTGCCGTGAAATAACGCCGAGCGAAATAAGTCCGAATTTCTAAATTCTGAATTTTGAGATTCGGCCTTATTTCACTTTTAAAAGAGAAATAAAGTCGATATACCCCCTGCAACCTCCCTGCTTGGGTTATCGTGTCTTTATGTGGGCACAATGGCTCAGTGGTTAGTCGTTAGTGTTCTGGACTATAACTAAGTTATAGTGGTCACAAAAATTATAAATCTTAAGGTTTTTCTACTGCGTCACCTCTCGCGAAGGTCTGACAAACATCCGAGACTAAAGTGTCCTTCCCAATTCGTAGATTCCTACCATTCGCTCCAAAAAATAAAAATAAATTCACCAAAAATGATCGGTTGTAAAAAGCTAGGCCCAACTATTTATTCTTTCTATCGTGCCTCACTGGGGTATTGTGATTGGTCTTTAAATGGGATCGCAACTAATCTAAAATCTAAATACATATTACCAGGGGCGTAACGAGGGTTCGAGCCTTGGGAAGGTGACTTTCATTGAAATGCCGACATATTTCACGAACTTGCTGACTGTATAGAAATCATGAAAATTGGTCCAGCGGTTATCGAGTTAGATAGAATTTCACCCCATGAAGATGTTTTTTGTTTGTACCCTGAAGGACCATTCTCATGAGAGCGACCAACTATATCTACGAACGAACGAATATTCGCAAGTTTTGACTGTCCGTTCACATGAACACTTTTCTAGGTCGCGGCAGTTCGTGAATTTCAGCCATCAGCTGTATTAAGAAAACAAGTTTATAAACAGTTTAAATAACGAAATTTCGTTTTTCAAAAACTTTTTGCCGCGAACGAAAACACCCAAAGTCAAAGTTCGCAATCCACATCAATAAGCCGAGTTCCACAAACTAGCGAATAACCATATTCCTTCGAATTTAACCTCAAATTAGAAATGCCGCTCGTTCCTTTTAAAATCGAATCGAAATTTGGTAAATTTTAAGGATTTCAGTCGGCGAATTCACCGATGCCGACCGTACTTTTCAAAATCGAATCGAAACTAGCTAAATTTTAATGAGTTCATGTGGAACCTTTGAAAATGCCGGCTTGTAGGTATACATTTACAGGTTTAAAACCTGTACATAATGAAAATCCAAACCTAAGACCTAATTTTTGAAAATTGCTCGTTGATTTGCCGACTCTTGAAAAGCGTGGGGGGTGCGCCACCGAAGCGAAGCTTTTCAGGTTTAGGTCACGCGCGGGGGTTTCCCACCGCCATTCGATTAACACGTCTTACAAATTTTGAAGTCTGGTAACATATAGTCGCTAAAATATTTCACCCTTCATTTCAATCGACCAAAAACCGACCTTCATTTTACAACAAAAAAAAAAAAAAAAAAAGTGTCTGCGGTTGTGGTATTCCCACCGACCTTTAAATGGTGTGATAGGACGACTTAAGGACGTATGTCCGATTTTTGGTTGCAATTGCAATTTAAGCTATAATTTCCAACTTAATTGTATATTTGTAGTAACCATCCAAAGCCAAATGTTAAATAAGTATCAAATAACAAAACACGCATAGGCTACGACAGATATAAAAGCCATGCAGAGACGACTTGTGCAGAGACTTCATAACGCGACACACGATGCGACATCAGTTCTATATGAAGCTATTAATTTGTTTCTACATACGTTTACGTTGTTGATAAATCCCTAACACAAACAGATGATTAATTCAGAGCGAGCACAGTGTAAACACTTCAGGGAGATGAAGGAACAAGGAAGTACTCGTATGCATAGTACAATTTGTTGCAATGGGAAGTAACTTCAATACCAAGCCAAACAAAACTTGATCACCGCGCTGCAGCTACCACGCATATTTATACTTCTCCATAATTAAAGGAAGTTCCATAAATCCACGCTACACAATTTCAATAGACCCGTTGAGAAGGCTTATGTTAACATTTATCCCCATCTACTGTGAATACATTGTACATCTTGAAGATTATTGCAGCGTATATGTAGGCTAATTAAGCGGAGCTACTGAGTTGTGTGGTGGTAATGCCACTAACATTATGTAGAAAAAAAACATTGGCCCTTAGTAATAAACGAATTTAAACTCGAGTTTTACGTAAACTCGAATTTAACACGAAATCCGTAGTAATAAACGCTCGATCTACTTCTAAAATCGACAAATACTTAGTTGTGGTCGAGTCGTATCTAAGTCGAATTTAAAAGGGACAGTCAAACGTTTCAAAATGAGTTTCGAACGAATTTTACAAGATTGGGATATTATTAATGATACAGAAAATAATTTAACACGAGAAATATGTATATATATTTAACACGGTTTGTTTCATTCTCAATCTGCAAATTTGTTTGCAAATTTCTAACTCCTTTTGCATGCATCGATTTGCTCAAACCTTTTTTGCAAAACATCTTGTCCAGTTCTTGTTACATTTTTCTTTGATGCTATTGAAGTCTGTTTCGGCGTCAAATCAACTGACGGAATTTGCTGTTCTTTAAAATGAGCATCGCTGTCGAAAACTACAATATGGACGATATATGGAAATATTGTGGCAACAATTCTTTGATACATAGTCGAGGCAATCTGGTTCCTTAGTGCCGGTGCACATTTGCGTTTTTTTTTTACCGCGCGCGCCCGCAGCGATTTGAATGCGTTTCCCTTCGATAACTAGATGTTATGTAGATATTGGAGCGTGCTAAAGTTTTCATCCTCATCCACTGTGCCTTTAATTTCGGAATTGGCAAATTGACACCAATACTAGTCATTTCTTCGGCTTATTTTCCACGATTTTTTTTTCTTGTTATCATTGTGCTGTTGGTTTTTGAAGCAATGATATCTTTGAGAAATTATTTTTCCTCAACTTGCAGTTTGTTGTTCTGTCAAAACCAGCTCTGCTCTGCTCACAATAGCGAATGGGTAAATTTGAGTCACAATGATTACGTTAAACTCGAGTTTTGTTAAAACTGATTTATTACTACGAAAACTTAAAAGTACCCTAGCTACACCTAACAAAATTCGACTTTAGGAGCGACTTTACGAATTTCTATTACTAAGGGCCATTGATCTCGAGAGGAACCGAAAACTACATCCCCTATAAGGAGTCATCTACTGATGAGCCACAAGTCGAATAGGGCGAAGCTGATTTTTATTATATTTCTCACTTAAACAGTTCAAAAAATTAAGTTGCAGTAGTTTTTCGATTTTATTTCACAGTCTCATGTGCCTTTCCATATCAGTCCACGACGGATATAAGAAACACTCATATAAGAACACATCGCTTATAAGAAACGCATGTTGGAAACATCGTGTCTTTATCTTCTCTATATACGTGTTCGCATATAAGAACAACTCGGATATAAGAAACAATTTTTTTGGATTTTAGAGGTTTCTTATATCCGTCGTCGACTGTAATAAGGTATTATGTAAAGAAAAGGTCCTTTTTGAATTTTAAACCCAACACAGGAAGGCTACAATCTTGCTGGCATGGATTGTGCGATACAGTATTGTTAGACTGTTAACTAAAATGATATAAGTGTCTTTGAAAATAATAAATATAATTTCCCAAAAGAAAAACGCCCCCAAAAAGTGGGCGTGTATCAGGTTTTTTTTATATCTACTGTCAGAGTTTGCATGATTTATTTTGTTATACCTAATATTCTAAATGCATTATTGGAAAAATTCCTTACTTTAGAGCTACAACTTGGGATGAACCGTATCTACACCAACATTAGGGTGCGTGCGCCTTATTGTAAGCAAAAAAAAAGAAAGTTGAATTTTGACCGTCCCAACCCGTCATTTGGTTCCTTTTTATAAAAAATAATTTTTCTGAAAATTTTATAAAAATCGGATAATATTTCGAGGTCGCTACCGCCCGAAATATTACAGGGTGGTCCATTAAATGATGAATTATGGAAATAATTATAAAAAATTACAATTAAAGTTTGGTTATTTATTATAAAACATAAATACGAGTGCAAGATATACAAGAGTATTAAATTAATAGACAAATTACATTTATATTATTCCTTCACTTCAGCAATGTTGATTTCTTCCTGTCAGGATATTTCTTTCTGTAGTCTTTAACTACCAATAAAAGAAACTGCTTCTGTTCTTCGTCATTAGTGTGTAGCTTGTTGTATTCATCCATAAGCTTTACTCCTCGCTCAGCGATGTCGTTAACCACTCTCATGTTGCGTACTCCATGCTTGACTTCATTGTAGGCCTTGTCCTCGGACCAGTCATCCACATCTTTAGCCAAAAATTCCGACGAAAATCCAGAGATATTAAAGAACCGGCGGGTATTTGTGCTAACGAAATCCTCCAACCGTTTTGACTGAATATTGGCAATGTCGACAGTTATTCGCTTTAAGGGATTCTCTACTCCCTCAGTTTCAAGGGCGCAAACCATCTTCCTTTTTGTTTCTTTGGAGACTCCATCATCGAAAAATGCAAACGCTACGAGTTCTTCCGATAAGTACCAAAGGTGCCCAAGGAACTTTTGAAGAGCAACCTTTGAAATAATTTCATTTATTTTCGTATAGTTCTCAAGGTCTTTAAGTAGCTGAAGATCGTTTCGTGGAGCTGAAGTAGAATCGGGAGCAGTCATCCAGGCCCTAACATAGAGTCTCACAACAAATAGGCAAATGTCAAGAATTCCCCGTTCTTCTCTCTTCGTCAACTTGAACTGACTCCGGAACATCCATATCTTAAGGGAGTAGATAGCTTTCGACATCCATCTAGCACGGTGTAGTCCAGCCGGAGGTTTAAATGATATCTGTTTTTGAGGAACTCCTCCTAAGAAAACAATTGTAAGTTCCAGAAGTTCCTTGTAGTCATCCCGTGGTTGGAACTCTTGCAGCTGAGATTTGGAAAAGCATATCATTTCGTCAGAGATATCAACAACTGCAGCTGTGGCAAGTTCATTGGACAAGGCCGTTTGATAGTTTTTGCGATCTATGTTGGACCAACATTTTTTGAATCGTTTAAAAATAAGAATGTCTGGCCCTGTTGTTGGTCCCAGTGATGTCGTGACCACTGCTTCCAACATAATTTCGTATATGTGGTGACGGCATGCCAGCCACAGCATGTCTTTGTCCATTTTCTGTTCTAAAAGAATGCATGCCCCATTTCTTCTGCCCGTATTCACTGATGTAGTGTCAAATCCTAGACACTTCACTTTATCGCAGATTCCCCATTCAACTGCTGCCTCATAAACTGCGGTTGCAGCAGACTCACCTGTGCCAGAACTTAACTTCGGGACTCCGAGAAGTTGATCTATTCCTCTTCCAGAAACTAAAATAGGAAGGCGATCAACGATGTCACTTCCAACTATATCCTCCAGTAGCTTACCGTCCCAGTGAATTGTCAATGGAACTTCTGGGGTAAATTCCACTTTTAAATTTGCAGCAATCCTTAGACGGTTCTTCGCACGTTCTCTGCGAATAGAATTCGGATTCACATTGTACTCTGCTGGATCATGTCCGAGAAGTTTAAGTACAGGAGTCAATACCAATGCTGCATTCCGATCACTTAGTTTAGCAACGTCAAGACTAGCCGCCAAGTTTTGATCTAATATATTCTTTCGTCCTCTCTTTGGTGGCGGTACTCCAGATGTCGACAGAACTGGTCGTTCACTGACCCCGTGATGTTCAGTATCAACTTCTGATTCAGATGATGATGAGGCAAAAATTACTTTCTCTTCGCGCGACTTTATCTCCTTATCTTCTAACTGCCTCCTTCTCTTTAAATCTTCTTTTTTTTTCTCAAAACGTAATTCTTTTTTCGCCAGAACTAAATCAACAGGACCCATCTTTCCCCGACGTCCCTTTTCTCGTTGAGCAATTAGGAATTTCTTGTCCTCTTCTATATCGATCACTTCTAATGCGTTAGCATGGGCAATATCGAATAGATTATCTAGTTCTTTCGTCCAGTCATTCTCTTTCTTTTGTAATCCCTCTGAATGCTTCGCCTTGTTTTCTTTATTTTTTTTTAAATTTCTCCCATTCTCTGAAAATACCTTCCACTTTTTCAGCAATATGATCATTCCGTTTTGTTGGAATACGGGCCTTATTCCAAATGTCTATAACATTGTTCGCAGTAGAACGAGATGCTTCTTTAATACCTTGTTTTAAAATTTGTTTGTAATGGAAGAACAATGAAATAACTTCCTTCCTCGAAGGTAACATTCGTTCACTAAGACATGATGATATTTGTCCAATCAACCAAATTTCGGTTTTCTTTCTAGTGGTTACGTTAACTGATTTTAAAAATTCTCCTCGATCAGAACTACAACTAGATGTGGCCATGTTCGCCGTTCAATTCACTTTTTCACACCTTTATTTAAGCACAAGAATAGACAACTGATAGAACCGACAAAAAATATTTCCAGAAAAAAGCGAATACCAACCGCCCTATCGCAGTAGGCTTTGAAATTATATTCAATACTGTTACCAATCAGCCTGCAGAACGTGATAAACATGTCTGTCTAGTCGTTTACAACAACTCAATACGCCAACTTAGACCAAATGTGAAATTTATTTTAAATCGACGGGCATTCAAAACTGAAATAAAAATTTTTTTTTTTTGCCTTTTGAACCAAAAGCTTTTTGACTGATTCGGTTTATTTTTAAGGCCGGTAGCGACCCCTAAATCTGATCCGATTTGGATAATTTTTTTTGTCAATTTTTTATTCATCAGATGAAATCAATTGAACGGTTGGGAGAAGGTAATTTGAAAAGTTTGAAAATAAGGCGCACCAACATGTTTTTCCAATTAGCCCGGTTTTTATCAAACTACATCCATTGGTCGATGTACATTTTTACTTGTGATTGGCTTCCGGAAATTACTGCAGAATTTTTTTTTGGAAAAAAATACCCGAAAATGTGTTTGTTTTCGAATTTGGAAAAAATATCAGAATTTTGTTTGGAAAATATGCCAGAAATTAGGAAATTATGCCAGACAGATGTGGAAAAAGCACCAGAAAGTAAAATGGAAATTAAGCCAAATAATAAACATAGGCAACTAGTATTCTGGCCTAATTTCCAAACTAATTTTGGAAAAAAGGTCAGAAAATGTTATTTATTTGAAAAGTGGATATACCTAATATATATATATTTATAAACAGTGGAATATATTTGCATATTTGCAGAAATGGAAAAAACGCCAGAACACTTTTTTGGAAAACAACCTGAAATTTCGGAAATATAGCCAGAAAATTCTGGCTTTTCTTCCTAGGCAAAATGGCCAGACTTTGTATAGAAAATTTGCAGGTATTTAAAAAAAAAAAATCTGGCGTAATTTCCGTGAGCACTTGTGATTCTCTAAAATTAATAAATAAATATTTTTTAGTTTCTACTTTAATTTTAAATTTAACGAGTTCACAATAGCTACCGACAATTTTTAAAATGCCATGACATATGGCTGCTATAAACAAAATATTGCATGCAATATGTTAAACCTATTACCTACCCTATGCAAGTATATAAAAAGGAGAGGCATTCTACCTCGGAAGCCAATGAAATGCATTAGAAAGTGAGTTGATAGTCTTGAGAGAGAAAAGAAATACCGTACGTATTTCAAATGCTACGGATTATCAACTAAGCTTTATAAAGGTGCTTAATCCAAAATCTAAATAAATATTTATTTCAGGAGCGAAACGTATCGTAGTGGAGCCTATACATACTTGGGGCGCTATAACTATTGATGGAAATGTTTCTGAATGTAGGAAGTAAAAAACAACAACAATATCTTCTGACAAATTTCTGTAGCAAATTATTATTAAAACCACAACTATTTGTTAAGAAACATTTTCGTTGGAACTAACATCTTCGAACTGCTCCACTAATTCATTACCAGATTCATTAGAGTGATTGTCGGAATATTTGAATTTTGGAAGAGAGTTTAATTCACAAAATTCATGCTTACCAGATAGAAAAGAGGTCCGAAATTATAATACCCCCTAAAGTTAAAAATATAGGAACACTTCGTTATATCGCTGTTTTGGAGTAGTTGTGACTTTTTCCTTATTGAGGACATTTTTTCGAAATGGGCTTAAAGGAAAATCATTTTACTTAAAAATAAAATGAGTAAAATTGGGGGCTCAACCGGGATTTTGGCGTCCGAAGTTTCCGCATCATCATCAATGTTAGCATCATGTTGTTGTAGCTGTTTCCAGTACAAATTGACAAAGGTTGTGGTGATGGTTGTGTGTGTTATATGGTAGAGCCCGATTACATTGGTTTTTCTATTTGGGGTATATCCTTTTTGAGCAGGAGTTTTACATTTTCTAAGGCGACTTTACGATAGTTGTTGAAGTTGATTTGAATTGCCTTCATCGGTTGTTCTTGTCGCACCTGACTTGAAGACCACTTAGATGTTATTGGTCGCAGTAGCGTGTTGGCCTATTGAACAAAAGCTCCCTGGATTAGACCCCAAACTAGTACAATTTATACTTAAGGTCTTTGAAGCATCCAAGAGTAGATTTTAGGAAAGTAGGTATCTTACTTAGAATTGTACATTTGTCTTAAAAAAAACAGTTGACACATATCTTACGATTTGTTGTGAAAAGCTAGCTCTGGTTTCCTATACTTATAGTATGTATAGGTCCATATAGAACCCCAGTCCACCATTTTTGTTTGTTTTAGATCTTATGGACTGAACACGAAGAGCGTAAGCTATACCCCCCTGCTGGGTCCTTATATGAAATCTGATTTTACTTTGCTTCGGTGTTTTATATATTTTGTTGTCGGTTTCAATGGGTGGCCAGAAAACGTCAATTATGGCGCGTAGACTTAAGTCCACAAACCACTTTTAAATAGACCAACAAGCAAGAACTTAAAGTAAAACAGAGACATGTCAGTCAAATTACCAATACCTAAATTGGAAACATTTCTTCTCACAACTTTGGCAAGATTTTTCCAACATTTTCGAAAATAAATTTTAAACCGACGTCTATACCCGCGACACATCACCTGAAACCAAATTAAAGGGCACAATCTGATGTAGTCTGCGGTGTGAAATAAAAACTGTCATCCGAAATGGGCACCCATCAAAATAGTTGCGCCCTCTTAAAGTTTCCACCCGAATGCATTCCTGGCGGGCTTTCATTTCACTTTAAACAGAAAAGTAGGTACTTGTCTGCGAGAGGAAAAAAAAAAAATTCCAAGTCGTGTTACAAAATGCAGATATTCTCGCACACAGTTGTAGCAAAAAGAAGCAGACATGAAATTTACCTTTATCCTGATGAAACTGAAAGGATTCGTTCCAAGATCTCACTGGCGATGGATAAACACGATGATGATGATGATGATGATTATGTTGTTGTGTCCTGAGGAGGACACGAAAATGTTTGAATTTACCCTTCGTCGTGTATAAGTTGTTCTGATCCCTTTATCCCTTTTCTTAGGAGGTATATAGGCTATAAATTGAAATGCTGAGAGCGTAAACAGAACGAATTGAAATGAACATCTCATCAAGTAGTTCGTGAGATGAGAAAGATTGAAATAACAAGGATTAGACTCATCCCCACCATATATATGTAGAAGGTCGGAAAAATTGTTAGCTGATGGGAGAAAGTTTTCTCTCCAAACCACACCCGATTCTGTTTATAAGTACTTTGCGTACTGGAAAGCTTAGCTTTACAGAATTATTCAAGTGGAGTTGGAAGTTGCAAAAAAAAAAATATGTTTTCGTCTTCATGTTATAAATACCAAAGAAGAAAAAAAAATGCAGAAAAAAAAAAACTAAAAAACAAAACAGAAGACTTTGAGAGAAGGACTTTTCCGAATGCTGTCAACTTCAATATCCTTTAAGCCACCCTAACATGTGGTTGCTTTGTTATGTTCAAGTGTTATTTTTTTTCTGTTCTGTTTTTGCTCGCTTTTTCATGATGTTGTCCTTAATTTTATTTTCCTGTGGTGACCATTTGGAAAACAACAAAAAAAACTATAAAAAGAACAACAGAACCACTATGGAACGCAGCACAAACGGATGATCCAAAAGTTTGTCCTCAATTTTTTTTTCTTCATAACAACGGATGCAAGGATACTGGAACAATCAAGTTGAGACGGTAAAGAAAGAGGGATGACTGTATAGAGCTTTATAGTAGTTAACATGTGTACTTCTAAGTTGATCCGGGGAAAAACTCACCCCTCATCCGAATGCATTCGCCTTTGTGTTGTGTGTGCAAAAGGACATAAAAGAGGCAAGTGGTAGCTAAAGAAAAACCAGTAACTATGGAGTTTGTTGGTCTGGTCAGTGTTTCGTTGAAACTCTATTATGTGCAGTGGAACTTGGACGAATGATTTTACCAAAACTATTTTATTCAGTACATCATATCCGCATCTAAGTCCTATAGTCCGGGAGATAGGACATGTGTAACAAGGTGGGGATTAAGATAAGCGGATTTGATACTCGTTTAATTTTCTCTATATTCTTTTTTATTCTTTGCTTTCTTTCATTCTCCGCGGCTTGACGTTGGAGGTTTAACCAACAGTAATAGGGGGTTTTTTTTCGTGTTCATTTTTTTGCCTTTCAGTATTGTTCCTTCTCACTGTTCGCCCAAGTGAATCCTTTTATAAGAATAAAAGAATGAAATGGTAGTGTTGAACATCCAAAAGATATCAGTATGGTAAAGCGTTTCGGGCTGCATTAGGGGTCTTTTATACCCACACTAAGCCGGTGAGTAGCTAATCCTGCTTAATTGGTGGTCAGACGTCGGAGATGTATTAGGAGAGCCACCTTGGGTTAAAGTTTGCTCGCATTTCAGTCATATATGTAACCAATTAGTGGTATTAGTGATTGGGGCGAAGTATATCATTGTATGAAATGCTACTTCCAAATCGACTTATTAATCAAGCCATGATGGCCAGAATGTGGCGTATATTCTTAAGATATCCTGTGCTAGTGGCACCACCATATATCGAGTACTTTTTTGACTCCCTGCATTTAGTGCTGGAGAACTTTCTTACTTATACTTTACTTTTGATGGCGCTCACAGTCCGGGGTGGACCAGCCATCTCGCTTCCTAGCTAGCTGGCTCCAGTTACGCACACTAAGTTGGTTGAGGTCGCTCTCTAATTGTGCGTCCCACCTGCTTCGTTGTCTCACAAAGGTGGACTCAAAGATTCGTCGGGCTGGTGCGTTGCTTTCCATACGTCTCACGTGTCCTAGCCACCTCGGTCGCTGTGTTTTTAGCTTTTTGACCACGTCGACGTCTCTCGATACGTGCCCAGAGGTTTTCATCGGCCTTCGATAAGATCCATTCTTCTCCACCACTGTATTCCCATGCTCATCTCTGCAGGCTTCCGTTCGGACATTGCATCCTTGAAAGATCTTTTTACCCTCTGGTAGAACTTCCGAACATTGCTCCTTTAGTAGCGGTATCGAGTCGTGAATTTTTCTATATAAAATTAAAAATGTTTGTGATGGTTAAAAATCATTATGAGTAAGGCCCAAAGACTTTGAGTTGTAATTCTCTGGGCATCTAGGACCTGTTGACATAGTTTTCATTAGATGCTAAGATGCTACCTACCGCCGGCATAATCCAATTCACTATGTCCTTGCATCTCAAAAGCATTTTTCCATTTTCTCTCAATTTTCAAATTACTTTCATATTTCTTAAAAAAAAAAAATCTCTATCTATATTTAACTTTCAGTATCTATACATTGATGGCTTGTATTCGCTTATTCTATTTTATTAGACTCGCATCCGTTGTATAATCTTTATTTTAGGTATTACGATCACGATGGATAATAATTTTTCATTCGTAGCCATGCCATCGGATAGAAGGGACTCTTTTATGTCGCATGCCTTTCATCTCTCAACCTCGACGAGATTTTTTTTTTGTTGTTCGCTTCACTCTCGGGTCCTTCTATTTTTTCCGCACGCCGCCGTTGACGGATTATCCAGCGATTCGATAAATCTATCGGGAATCTATTGATTGAAAATCTCTTGCATAAGGACATGCGATGAGTGCCTGTAGTAATGTATACCTAATATCCAGAACTTTGATAGGAGACAAAGAACAAAGAAGGAGTAGGTATAGTTGGTTAAAAAGACTGAAGTTGATGTTACACTGCTGCAAGGATGTACGTGAAGCTTTCAGTGGGTACGAAGGATTCATGTAACGCGATTTTGTCAGGAAAGGATAATAAAAGACAAAAAAGCATCTGAAATATGTCATCAATATCTGGTAAGCCTTTCTTTCTTCATCGATGTGCCCCAATTTGTTAGAGCGGGTGGGTTGGATGTTTTTTTTTTTTCGTATGAATGGCAGTTGAATTGATTTGTTTTTTTTTTTTTTTTCATTTTCTCATAAATTTTCAGGGATGGAGAAATTGTTCGCTTTTCGTGTTATATTCACTTTGACAAGGAATCAAAGGTAACTACGGCTTGGATTTTGAATTGAACAAAGAAATTATGTACCTACCTTTACGGTGTCTATTAGGGTAGTATTTGAACTTTGATGGGACTACCAAATGGGATTATGGTTGGCCGATTTCAAATAATTTTGTTTTTTTTTTTTTATGAAAATTTATTTTGATGTGAGAAGAAAGAGTCTGTGACCTCGACCATGAATATTATCATGACTTAGCATAACAATTCAAATATACTATAGATAAAGTACATATAAGAACATCATCCAGATTAAAATACGTCCCACAAGGTCCCAAAAATTGAACCTCATATACAAACGAGTGGTATTGAGTAACTTGGTCTGTATTGTCATAAAATACGTATACCTACGTATCAGTAAAAGGATTCTGAGAATAGTTGTGAATATAGACAATACATGCCTAGGAGTCCATTAGAACGAACATGCAGATGGCGCAGTTTAGTATGAAAAATGCGCCACTCACAATTATTGCCTACGTCGCGTCATTATGAAATTTTCTATGTATTCGAATGCCCAAATATACATTAAATATAGACCAGAAGTCTGACGTAGTACTAAGAATCAACCATTTCGAACTGTCGGTCTTTTGTGTAGAAACTATGTTTTACACAAAATATGGTTTCAAAACGACTTGAGTTCTAATGTATACCTCTACCTATAAGTAGCTCAAACTATGTATGCCCAAAAACCACAACATCGCACAAAATCTAAAGGAATCACCCAAAGTAATTATACTATAATGTCATAATACCCATAACATCTAGAAATGTCAATAGTGGAATAAGTATGGGGATTTACGTGAATTTTACAACAACAAAGAGCAAAAAGAAATGTGGTCAAATTACATTGCGATTATTTCAGAAGCTTAGTCGTGAAAAGGTTACAAACAGACAGACACATAGAGTTACTTTCGCATTTTTATTATTATATGGATGAAAGCTGGCAAAGGCCCTTAAGCCAATTAGTTGACATTTTCCCCAGCAATGTCATTTTCTCCGAGCATTTAAAACACAAAGTCACATGTCGAAATCTTCTTTAGATATAAAAATGGATCGTTATTTGTGTTCGGATACAAAACTAAAACTTAAAATTGATTGAGCTCAAATTTACAGATAAACTTAGGTATAGGCCCAGGAGTGCACCTAAGAAGATTGGTCAAAATTAGGCAAAGGGGCGTGGCACCGCCCATACCAAAAAGAAACAATCAAAATCTTATATCTCGAAAACCGCCAAATCGATTGATTTAACATTTGCAGACAATCTTAGCTATTGGCCCAGAAGTGTTCCCGTGAAGATTAGTCAAAATTGGACAAAGGGACGTGGCACCTCCCATATACAAAAAACATCTTCTATGGGGTGAAAATCGATGAAGTTATAACTCGATAGCCCGTGGGCCGATTTTCTTGACTCTTTTTTGTTTTGTTCGTATTGCTATATTTCAGGTTGAGGCAGAAAAAAAATTCCAGAAAATAAATTTATTCTCATTTTTCGCATTTTTCGCAAATGACTGAAGAACCTTTATAAAAACAAAAATGAGTTACATGTTCAGGAATTTAGGTGTTCTCGATGTTCCTGGAGCGTTGATTGGTGGTGGTAGCTTAGCTTTTATTTCAATGCCACTTACAGACCACTTGTTCAAACGTTCCCCGATAGGCCAAGCGACAGAAAAATGTGCAAAAAAACATTTGCCTTATTAGCAATGTTTAAATGGCCAACGTTCAAAGGTGCCCCAGTCTCCCCTTTTTATTTTGGTTGACAAATTAACGTCATTTATGACACAATCGATAGCACTTTCGATAACATTTAAAACAATCGTAGATTGGTAGCACAGTTTTTATCTGGGCTAAGTCATAAGCCCCGATGATTATCCGGCCTAACGATTTGTATGGAAAACTTGCTAAGCCCATATAGGATTGCAAAAAAAACGCGCATATTGACAGACAAATTTGATCAAATGGACTGATAATGTATTAGGGTCGTTGTACAAAAGCTATAATTCCAATTAATGTTACAATGTATATAATTTTTTCTTAAAATTGATTCCTAGAAAATTCGATTTTAATTATTTTTAAAGAAAACAAATGTCTTATCATAAAGTAAATTTTTGTTCTCCTACAAAACGCTTTTTGATTTTGTGCTATAATTGGGCACTCAATTTCTTGGGAAATTGACAGTTCCTACCAAAATTGTATGGGAAAAGGTGCTAATAAGTAATTAAGTACCCTTGAAGTGTCGGGTTTAGGAAACAAAAATATGTACATACATTCAAAAAAAAAAAATTATGTTTATGTTATGAAATAGTAGTACGCTACGGCTTCATAGTAGTATTGTACTCAGTTCGTAAAAATGTACTCAAAATGAGAAAAATACTACAATTGTACCACGGGAGGGAACGCTGGACGTAGCCCATTTTCAATACCAACCTGACGACGCGGACGGTAAAAAGAAGAGAAAATTTCACTCGTCTAAGTCTAAGTCTATTCGTTTGGACTCTATCGTGTTTTCAACAGACAGATAGACGGACATGGCTAAATCGATTCAGAATATATAGGTAACTTTATGGGGTCTCCGGTGACTTCTTCTTGGCGTTACAAATGTAATGGCAAAGTGAATATACCTTCCCGTGTAGGGTATAATAAGTGTCAACCTAACTTTAACGAGTTAATTAGATTTACCAAATGAGTTTCACATTGAATAGCCAAGCTGCACTTCTTGTAGGAGGGACTCTAAAGTTTTTACGGTATTGCCAATTCCATTGCCACTGCAATGTCCCACTGGACAGGCCTTAATGGTAACGTCACCGGTGTTGCCCTAATTACCTCCCACAACACACACAAACACTGGTTTATGAGGGACATTTTGTAATGGCAGAACAAGCTGTTAGGGGCAATAATTAGTATACCATCTTGTACTTACCTTGCCATTACGAAGTAGATTACACAAGGTAGGCCTAATCAATAGCATCGCACTTGCCAACTCAAACATGAGCTGTTGTAGCAACCCGTTCACATAATCTGTCCATTATATCCCAGCTACGCCGGCCGATGCAAGTGTGGATTACCAATTGATTCGCTTCCTCGACTAAATCACGCAAAGTGTCAGCCCCTAAGCAAGTGCGCACATAACATCGATTTTAATTGAAGGTATCATGTGTGCCTCGGAGACGTAATATTGACATTATTTGCCTTTATCCTGTTACACAATCCAAATACCTATAATCATTAGGTTTAATGAGAACACCATATGCAGGCGCACCCACCCAGGACAGCAAACAATCAATTACGTCCAAGCAACGCGTAGCCCAGTGCTCAGGTAATCGCCAACATCACTATACGATACAAGGCGTATCCTATCATCGACCATATCACCATCAGAGGACCACCATCATCATCATCATCATCGTCGTCGTCGTTGTTGTCATTGTCGTCATCATGACTAAGGACACACAATCGATGGCAATAAATTAGTCCAAAGATTCCGTTCATGATTGCATAGATAAATTGCGGAAATAATCGGAAGCCATTACGGCGTGCCTGCCATTGTCACAATAGTGACAAGCCCTCCGTACACATGTCAAAGCATTTAGTTCCAGGATTATATTTAATTTCCAGATTATTATCCCATCAGGACTAAAGATAATATTTTCAAGCAAATTAGAATGGGCGCGCAAACAAATTAACTGTCAAACGGAACAGTGTATTCATCTGTCATTTGTTGGCGCGGCTGTGTTCGTAAACTAGTTGTGCCGTTGGTGGCGAAGAAAAACTGCGACACGTCAGCTATCTCCAATTCCAACTCAGTTTGAATTTATGGGTCGCCATTAAATCAAGGAAACGATCTCGGGTCGGAGCTCGTTGGTATGGGTGGCTACAAGTGCTCCCACTGTTGTTGGTTAACCGAGTGTAAGAAATGAGCCGCCACCGCCACCCATTGTCCGGAGAGGATTTATTTTCGTGTCTCTCGGTGAATCTACTCCGCAAACAGCATTAATCGTTAAACACCTAAACAAGCATGTATTTATAAATGTAGGTAAATTTGTTTGCCAAGGGACTAGGGGTGGTTGTAAAATTCCCGCAAATGTGACAAAATTTCGTTTGTACATGAATTTATTTAGAGACAGAGCCGGAGTGGGCCACAGAAAAAACAAAACTAACGTTGCCTACCTTTGCGTGTTTTTGCCCCCAAAAATTCGCTCATACATATTCATGAAGTCAGCGGCGCTTGATGCTGTGGAAGGAACTAACAAACAATACAAATTCACCCCCTCACTGTTACCGTGTATAAGAGCATGTTTCAGCGGTTAATTACTACAACACTGCCATCAGAATCGTCGAGAATAGATTTTGCAGAGCAATATTCGTCATGAAAGTCATAGTCATGACATGGGGCTGTAAAGTATCGTGGGGTAGTTAGATGGAGCCCTTCTAGTAGCTGGCATCCTTGAACATTTGAACAGTCTTCAAGAGGTTAACACCAATTGAATGGGGTTAGCTCTGGTGCACGTGTGGGAGTGAATAAATTTTGAATATCTTTTGTGCGTCGGCGGCGGCGGTTTAAGAAAATAAACAAAACGCGACGTGGTTCTAATTAGGACACTTTGACATTCTTTAGTGGAAATTAATTAGCAAAATGTTTCGGTATTTACATAGCACGCAGATACGAGTATATAAGCCCAGCAAAGATAAATTCGGAAAGATAAATTTGATTTGAGTAAATGAGCTGAAATATATAAGATTGGGGAGAAAAGATAAGCGCATTCTATTGGGACGCAATGCTCCATTAGAAGTCAAATTTATCACTTCCGGATGAAGGCTAGTAGCGCGTTGTTTATGGTCTTTTGAGTTGAAAACCTTGAAATTAAGAAGAAGTAATGACGGAAAATCAGGCAAACTAACGGATGGGATCTTTGCTTTGATCGATTTCGATATTCCGTTCGAAGTATCATATCCGGAAAGGAATAAAGTAACTAACCAAAATGAACTTACAGACTATACAAAACAACGGAAGGTACGGGTTTTGGCATCCAAACTTGAAGGTGCCTGTACGACTACCGGATACAAGCAGTGTCTGAACTCTGAATATAATTTCTGTCTGTTTTTAAGGCGGAAAACTCTATGCAAATGAGATTCCTAAGCCATCTATATCGATAGCCAAGGCGGACTCTTAGAACTGTAGTCTATACTAATATCAATTCTGAAATAATCCGGAACTGTCCTCAAGACATTTCGCAGTCAGAGCCGAGTTAGACTGTGATATTTACCACGGCGTGGTCGGCGTGGACATTAAACCAAATTCATGCATCATAAAGAGCACCCCTATTATAGAAACAGAATTATAAAGGAAACGGAACGGAGGTGGTGAGTCCCTAAAGGCACCTACATTCTTAAAATACGAGTTTTGTCAAGGCACTGCTTTTTAGAAATCATACCGAGACTCAAGACACTCAAAATGGCAGACACGGATACCTGAAGATTATACAATGACTTGCAAGTCGAGGAAGTTTCTGCGAAAGTGTTTTTTATAAAATTTTGAGGAGACATATGGCTAGGAAAGGAGACCCTCTGATGAACTGCGACAATTACTGGTACATCGCCCGCAAGATTTTATCTGACGTGTTGTGTGAGTACCTGATCTGCAGGTCCACCCCGGACTATAGCGCCACCTTAAGTAAATAAGTAAGTAAAATAGGACTAACAACAGAGGCTATAGTTGGTTCTACCGTGAAAGTGAGGTTTTTTAATGGTTCCTAATCCACCCTTTTGGTATGCCTAGAGCCGTATGGGACCTAAACCTAATCTAGAACACTTGATTTTGTGCCCCTGATTTTAAGCCTTTAGAATAATCCCCATACTACCACAGGAGAAATGTCCGGCTTGATCAAATCATTTCATTGTAGGTAGAACGCCTGCTTAATTTAAAACAGTTCCGTAACCGCTATTCGTACAGAGGCTTAAAAATTTGCGGTTGTATTCAACAAGGTGTGTGGAAGCGAATTTAAAAGGGATTGATTGATTTGATATGACCCCATGCCAGTTTGTTGAAAATCAATGGAATTGTAGCTTAATAAAGTTAAGAGACTCCGTTAAGCTGTTGGACGTGAATAAACTATAGACGGTGCCTAGCTCGTTGCCTCTTTACAACGCGACGTCTACTTTGTAGAGGAGAAGAGTAGTGAAACGGTGTCAAGTAGTCAAGCAGCTCTCAGGATTTGGTACACAGAGATTCCTTCACAGTCATTTAGTTTCCTCTTTTATATTTATATATCGCACAGGAAACCTACCTAAGTAAGTACCCGAAGAGGTTCATGAGGACACACCTCACTTCCTCTGTCACTGCCCGAGCCTGTGTCACTTGAGGAACAGAACAGGTCATTACTTCCATGAGCTACAAGAACTTTCTAATGTCTCACTTTCTAATCTTCACAGGTTTTTGAGGACATCAGAATGGCTGGACAGCATCGAGTAATCTCTGGAAGAAGGGACATGAGGCTAACCATCCCAACATCACCGGTTAACCCCCATCTAAAAGGGCATCGCAATGGGTCCACAAGGACCTAAATGTGGCACAGCAGGATATATCCTGCTCTGTCAACCCGTTAACCTAAGTACCTTAAGAGCAGTTATCTCTGAAAAAAATGTCTCCAATAGGGTGTCCTATGGGACAAAACATTATATTTCTTATAGCTTGCAAATGATGAGCACAATCTTTAGACTAAAGGGGGAACTCTTACCCCCCTCTTATTCCTACACCGCTCAGATCTTTCTATACCGCGTGCCACATATTATGTAACCGGAAAGATCACGTGGATGTGTACCACTTTTAAGCAGTATGCTATATGCATGCCCCGCAGTCGCATTCTTAAGGAATTGGAGTACGTACGCTTGATTTGGACAAAGCTAAGCAGTAAGCATACTCATTACTCAACGTTGACATAGGTGCGGACACATTACAAAGTTTTAAATTGATAGAACGAACGGCTCGTGAGTTATGAAAAAAGCCCCCCTTAAAAGGGGTAATCGCTAATAACTCGGGAACCAAGAAAAAATTTCCAAAATCAGAGAAATAGTTTATCTTTATTTCTTATAAGTATAGACTACAAACCAAGTTTGAAGTAGATCGGATGATATAAAAATTGTCCATACAAACTTTTACCCCTTTAAGGGTTGAATTTAAAAATATCCTTCTTTATTCTTTGTGTAGATAACAAAAAGAAACCGCTCAGCTTTCTAAGGCAAAGGGTTTCAGTTTGAGCTAGACGTTGATGAGTCAGTAACTTAAATTTTTATTATGAGAAGGTGAGATCCCTTGCTTCAATTTGACAGTCATCCACATGCCAAATGAGGCTTCACGCTGAAGAGAATGGGAATACAGAGCGATGCGGCATTATGGTTGCCAAAAATTCTCAAAATCGTATATGTAGTTTATTTTTCAAATTCATGACTAATTTGTTAGCCTAAAAATTAAGTCCATCTAACTTGATTTTTGTTGCCAGCCACGGTGTTTACTACTTCTTTATATAAGAGACACTTAACAACTTTCCTTAAAAAATCTACTACCCGCTCAAAGCAGTCCCCAGAAAAATATATGAAATCCTTGTCTAAAATTAATTATTTCCCAAGTTTGATTTTCCAACTTCCTGCTAAAGGTTGGCAAGTAACCTGTCATCACTATTCCTGATGTCTAACGCTAATCAACGTCCTGTCACTGCTCGTTCATTAACTTTTCACTGCACAAAACCGGTGCCAACAGCTTACAAAAAAGCTCTGCAAATTCAACGAACACGGGAAAATACCCGCGCTTTCAATTGTCTTCAAAAAGGACATTCTCTAATGCGATTCCGCCTGATTTCCTGCAATCAAACAATATTGCAGTTGAAAAAGTATACAAAATCTTTCATCAAATGCCATCGCACGTTATACAAATTGAGCATTAGGCGTGCCCAAGCCGGTGTGTGGTGAAATTACATTACAAGACTCCTTTTGGCACGGTAAATCATTTTTAGTTTCAGCCCCGTAATTACAAACTATTAACCGAGTAAAACATGCAACGCCATGCCTACACCATTCCTTCCATTCCCCACCATTGTGGGGGAGAATACGACATCCCTGGAACGTGCCGTACCAAAAGTAAAAAAAAAAAATAAAATAAAATAAAAAAAAAAAAAACCCATTTGGTAGCTGGCAGGATATAAGTTTTATTTCACTCGCCTATGCTCTACTTGCTGTGGGCCATACAAAATTCAGGATTCTTCAGCAATACAACGTACGCTTCATTAAATTGCAGCAGTATGAACAATCTCTATGAGTATGTGTGTGTGTGTGCATGGAAGAAAATGGAACCAAGCTTGGTAATGCGAAAAGGGGAGAAAAGCACTGCAATGCATTCACCATCGGTGCATAAATAATTTAAATTTTATACGATATCCTGGAACCGGAAAAGTGGGTCTCTCTTACATGCCAATCGCACCGACCAGCAAGAGAGAAAGAGAGAGAGAGAGAAAAAGAGGATATGGTGGCAGAACGGAAATGAATGCATTCTCCTTTGGGTCTGGGGCTCTCGCTCAGTCGGTGTATGCATGCAGTCCTAGTAATGGTCAGAAATGCAATTCCAAGTGGATGTTGCAGTAAGCCCGTGAGATAAATGCGCTCGAATTTAAATGCCTCAAGAAATGAATGGATATTGATTGCAGTCAGAATTCAAATGTGCAAAATGTAGAGAGAGAAGAGTTTTTGTCCTTTAACTGATGACGGACGGGACGGGTCGGGTATTGTGGTAATGCCTTGCGGTTCTTTGGATTTATTAGCCAAATTGTAAGAATTTCGGGTGGTTTCAAATTGAATTGCTCTGTGGGCTTATTGTATGTATAGAGGAAATGCTTTTCAAAAATGTTGCAGCGAACCAAAGGACTATGGTTGTGGAAGCTATTTTAATTTTATTTATTTGATATGTCAAGCAAGGTAATAAAGGGATCACTTTGCAGTGAAGGTCATTCTGTCTTGTTGTGTTGTTAATATAGGAAACGTGCCGCTGGATTAATGACATGAGCGCAAAGAATACACATTTAGACTTGATCTGGACTGAGTCAACCAATAGAGTCTGATAGCGATGTAGAGCTTGATTATCTAATCAGGAAAACCGGCCTCTCCGTCAATATACGACTTCTATATAGCTGGATCCTTGATTTATAGCATACATATTCTTGAAGACGATTCTAAAGTGCAGAGACTCAAATCAACAGTCCAGAGAGCAGATCACCTCAACTGGAACAGAGAAAAGAACAGATCATAGAAGCCGTAAATAAATATTAGTTAAAATCTTGCTAAATAAATAGGGCAATCTCCGTTCAATTTTTGTGTTTGCAACTCTAAGCTTGAGAAATGCCTTTAACTTAACAGATGTATTGATGCGCTTGACTATGTGATCTGTAATTAAAACTGAGAGATCTGTGAATCGCCTACGATTGTATGTTTTCCTGGTAAATGACGGACAAAAACTTTTTAATCGGGTATGCTTAGGACATTTGTCCTGTATTCAAGAATTATAGCTACTTGAAATGGGATCAATGCCCAAAAAGAATTCATAGTCAGGCTACGCTAAACGCGCTAGAGTCTTACATCCATATCCATACTACTATATAATATGCCACGTCCGTCTTTTCGTCCCTCCATAACTCGAGAACCATTCGTCCGATTTTAATGATTTTTTTCCTGATTTATAGATGTGTGCCCAACTGAGGCCGTAGGGTGGGTGAGAATTATTCAGGAGTAAAGGGTTAGAGGGGAGAAAGGGGGGTCTCACGAACCGTTAACTTCAAAGTTTGTATCTTAATAGATAAGTCAAAATTATTACATGCCTCATTTATTGTTTTTCAAAATTCGTCCTATTGCTCCTTACGGTTCACAATCTACCGAAACTGCGGTACACCAGTCTTACAGTGAGACACAAAAGGTAAAGGAAACGACCATAACTATGCCACCTTCACAGTACCTCCATTGATATCATAAAAGAAGCTATATGATTAGAAAAGGAAGTACTGATCATAAACTGGTTTCTAAATGTGGTAGAAAGCGGAACGATAAATCTGCTTTACTGAGACTCACAAAAGACACTTATATCGACTAGGAGCTCTCGACAAGGAGGGAAACTTTGTCATAGTTGAACGTCAAAACCATTTTATAAAATCGGGTATTTAATATAATACAAAGGCACACAGTACAGATTATACAAAGAGCCATACATAGCTACTTAACGTACCTAGTACAGCAAAGTAAGGTGTCTGTTTGGCAGCACAATATGGACCAGTAGTTGTGTCTGAGTGCTCCATCGGATAGTAACAACCTCCGACAAAAAAAACGTACCTTATGCTGTCAGAACTTACAATTGACCACCAAAAACTACCATGATACCTTTCTTAGGAGTTCGTCACAATAAACTAGTAGCCATAGTGGGGCCATCACCTTCACGGTCAGAACATAAACCAATTCGCCCAATTTCCTAGAGAACCTAAAAATGGTTTCAATTTTGTTTGTGAAAGGAACCTCTTCTAAATTGTCGAAGATGTACCTTCCAAGATGCTTCCTTCTAGTCCGAGCAATAGCTTGACATTCACAGAGAAAATGTTAAACCTAACTAGTTCATATTTGATGACTAGCAATGACCGCGGATCCACCCGGCAGCCCGCCACGCCCCGGCATAGATTTATGATTATAATGACAAGTTGAGCGTAGTAAGGTCGAAATAGAAATGTTTTCATTTCCTTTTTTTTTTCAACCTTATAGGACGAATTTTGAAAAACAATGAATGAGGCATGTAATAATTTTGACTTATCTATTAACATACAAACTTTGAAGTTAACGGTTCGTGAGACCCCCCTTTCTCCCCTCTAACCCTTTACTCCTGAATAATTCTCACCCACCCTACTGTGCCTCAGTTGGGCACACATCTATAAATCAGGAAAAAAAATCATTAAAATCGGACGAATGGTTCTCGAGTTATGGAGGGACGAAAAGACGGACGTGGCATATTATATAGTAGTATGGATATGGATGTAAGACTCTAGCGCGTTTAGCGTAGCCTGACTATGAATTCTTTTTGGACATTGATCCCATTTCAAGTAGCTATAATTCCGCAGATTTGAGTGCATGATATAACCTCTCCTTGGAGGTTATACACCTACTCGTATTATATAACCCTGTACCTGAATTAATCCTCGATTGAAATTCTCAGCTGGATCAATTCACTAAGAGGATGACAAAGGTAATGTAGATACATTTTCCATCGCCGGGTCCCTGTGACAGATAACCTGGGGCTTAGGTAGGTATGAGAAAATTACAACAGAATTGTGGATAAAAACCCAACAAAATGCGACCAAAAACAAACTTAATTTATATAGATCGCTTAGATCGCTTAGATCGCAACACAAACTAGTACAACTGTCTTCCACCGTCCAACCTCTATAAAAATAGAAGCTAGTCTCAGTATACTCTCAGACTCCCAATATACCAAACCTCAAAGTAGGTAATTTCCCAGGGCATCTTAAGAATTTATTTATGTTCCAAGAAGTCCCTTTGCTAGAACTATAAGACATAATGCTTGAAAAAATCCATTCCTCAGTAAATTATAAATATATATTGTCATAAATGTGACGGTCAAATTGGATAGGAACCAATTGTTTTATAATACTTTCAAAATCATGCATTTTGTGCCGGGCTTCGGTTCTAGGATTTTAATTTATTCTATACCGGTGGTGATTGAGCCTCTTTGGACTTTAGGTAAATCCCTCAACATCTTTCACGCGAATTGTTCAACCTGTAGAAATATGTGTTCGAAAGTGTTTACGAAGACGGACTAACAATGCTCGCACCTACAATATTTCGAACAGTCAAGTGTCTTTTAAGGCTATGAAGATATAACGAATAAGCTAGAAGAGTCGCCTGCTCACTGGTCCTGAAACTTTCTGCAGGGTAGCTCTGAATCCTATGCACTCAAAATACAGCGAAAAATGGAAATAAATTCAAGATTCAGAGGCTATCTGGCTGACAGATTCCTAAGCTCATCTCGTAGGAAAATTAAAATTTTACTTCAGCTTAACACAGAAGACCTAAATGGTGTTATCTGGCTACTAAAAGGGATCCTGGATACTAAATTACCATCTTAAAAAATGTTACTATTCGAAGATACTAATGCCCACTCGGCGGATAGGAGGGAACCCATATAGCCCTTCCGTGGTTTTCGAAAATGGCGTTTCTGAGCTCGAAGGGACTATGGAACTCAGAGATGCACTGAAGTTTCTAAAGAACTTCAACACACCCTTGTGTTAAATGACAACAGACATCCCCTAGTCCTATAGTCACAGTGTAGAAAATGAGAGTACATCGTACATCAAAGTCAAAAATCTTCTCCCAGGTCGCCAGTAGGTATTGCTACCACCAATAAATATAATATGCCCGTTTCAAAGAATCCCAAAATACGAGTACGTTTATAATTATTTGTTTTGTTTTATAGTTCTGTGTGGCATGTTTCGGGTGAATTTATGCCGCATTACCACATTTTACTCCTATAAAGTGTCGCCTCACCTACTGATCCCACCAGCCAATAATACAAACATTTTCGGGATGCAGTTGTGACACATTTTAATTTAATAAAACACACAGTCAAATTGTGACATGGTTGACTGCGCGCAAGATAATAACTCATTTGGAATTAGATACAACAAATAACTGTACTCTGGTCAACGTGGCCTGCTCTGCAACATGTGTGTGTGTACATTAGCTACTCGTATAATTTTCAAATCGAACACAAATTGATTAATAAAATCAAATTCATTTGACCATTTAATTTGAAAACCGTTTTCCTGTGGGTGGTTTACAGTTTAATAGACCGAAAGCTAATATTAGATATAACCTCAATATTCGCTTAAAATGATTTTCAGCACAGAAATTGAATTCAATTCATACGTCATTAGGGGAAATTTGCCCAAGGCGTATTGTCATTGTCACACAAACGAAACGTTTTCCAGTAAATACAATTTTAAATCCTCGGAATGGGTGACAGCCTATTTCAGAAATTGTTGTTTTTGTTCGAATAGCTTGGTAATTTTTTTTAAATTAGCAGCAAGGACAGAAGGACATTTTATATATTATTTCCAAAATGTTTTAGGTGAAATCAAATTATGTTTTGATTTCGACCCCTCATCAAGTTCACCTTTGAAACTCTTCCTCAGCTAACAAACGAGTAGTTATATCGCCTTGAAATGACGCGCCGCTTTTAATTAGCTCTTACATTTATATGCGCCCGAAGGATGATAGGTACACGAAGTGCAAGGATAATGAAGATTTGATAATTAACGTATTCACTTTGTTGACGTGACAACGAACGTGACTCGAAGGGTTAATTTGTTCGGATTTAGTTATATGTACCTACATATTGCTGAAAGCGTATGTATACTCCTTTCCTTTCGTCCGCCGAAAATCACAAAGCGAATAATGTTTCATTTTGAAATCTCTATCAATTTGCATCGCCAATTTGCCTTGATGTACGTACAAATATATTGGGTTAAGCTCACCTAAAGCAGGGGTGGATGTTTCGTAGCCGGGGATACAAATCCTGCTCGAACAAATCGAATTTTAAAAGTTGTCACAATTTTCCTATACAGATAGTAGTTTCCATATGTATGTTGATTGTTTGAAACGCTATACAAAGGACGACGGCGGAAGAGAGGGAATAACACTATTTCTAGATCGAGTAGGTATATACGTAATCCGATTTGCCTGGCAGTCCTGACAAGACAAAGGAAACTTTGTGTACCTCTACCCTCAAGGTATATGTGCGGGGTTTCGGGTTGGGTATTCGACAAGACGTGCTCCAAGAAAATTCGAATGCACGACGGTGTGACATCTACAGAAGAATTACATGGTGAATTCACAATGGAAATGTCTCGTTACTTTAGATTCGCATATGTAACATTGTGTTCATTGCCAATGTGGAGGATTGGATACAAAAGCATGTCTTTCCATATGACACAATGACAACGACGACAACGACGAAGCTGGCAATGACGACAATAGTAGTGTAAAATTGACGTGAGACTTGATGACGTGCATTTGCTGAAGGGTAGCACTGAAGGGTTATACATTTATAAGGGAGGCGTGCATCTTAGAGAGTGTTTCAAATATTTAGAGCGAAATTATGTACACCGATGAACAGAAACTATGTTCTAATGAGGACTTTGATGGAGCTGGGTGGGGGTAAGTCGTAAGTGGGAAAACTTTTTAAGGAACGCTCTTAGAGACACCTCTTTTTGCTATATGTTTGGAGGGCATAATAATAGCTCGAGTGACAAATAAAAAGTGATTGCGCTACTCTCAAATGCAAACTCACTTCCCGTGAATGCATAATGTACTTATACCAAGAGTGAAAATGCATTCCTTTGGAGCTGGCGAATTATCATCAAATAGTGATGGAAGCTCTAGATGACCAATTTCGAAAACTACTCTTGGAAATGTAAAGTCGATCCATGAGATATCGCTCAAATAGGATCAGAAAGGTAGTTGATCAGCTTGTGCCCCAAACACCAAGTTCATCAACTCAATACTCATTCATTCATTGAATAATTGATATGCAAAGTTGATAAACTTCTCGGACTTTTCAATCAGTATATTCCAGTAAAAAGCACAGCAAGATCCAATCACTTAGTTGATCAACTGATATATTTGTTGAAAATCATCGTACAACTAGTTGATAAACTGATTCATTCATTGAATCCTCGTTTACCAAGTTGATCTAATTCTCTGACTTTTCAATCAGTACATTCCAGTAAAAAGCACTGCAAGATCCAATCACCTAGTTGATCAACGCATACATTTGTTGAAAAGCATCATAAAACTAGTTGATCAACTGATACATTCATTGAATATCCTCGTATACCAAGTTGATCTAATTCTCTGACTTTTCAATCAGTACATTCCAGTAAAAAGCACTGCAAGATGCAATCACCTAGTTAATCAACGCATACATTTGTTGAAAAGCATCATAAAACTAGTTGATCAACTGATTCATTTATTGAATATCCTCGTATACCAAGTCGACCAATTTCTCTGACTTTTCAATCGGTAGGTTCCAGTAAAAAGCATTGCAAGACCGAATCACCTTGTTGATCAACCCATACATTTATTGAAAAGCATCATACAACTAGTTGATCAACTGCTTCATTCATTGAATAACTTCATACCCACAAAGTTCATCAACTTCTCTGACTTTTCAATCAGTATATTTGGGTGAAATGCATTGAGGAGCCCAAGCACCTATTTGATCAATTCATATTTTTGTTGAAAAGCATCATACAACTAGTCGATCAACTCATTCAACCATTGAATAACCTCGCATACAAAATTGATCAATTTCTCTGACTTGTCAATCAGTATATTCCAGTAAAAATCATTGCAAGACCTAATCACCTTGTTGATCAACTCTTATATTTGTTGAAGAGCGTCGTACAACTAGTTGATCAACTAATTCAACCATTGAATATCATCGTATACCAAATTGATCAATTTTTCTGACATCTCAACCAGTATATTCGAGTTAAACGCATTGCTAGTCTCAAGCACAGTTGATCAACTCATACATTTGTTGAAAACCATCATACAACTAGTTGATCAACCCATTCAACCATTGAATATCAACGCACACCTAGGGGGCGTCATGGCAATGCCTTTAGCCATCAATTAAAACCTAAACTACTCCCCAAACAATTGCACTTCAAATCTCCTGAGCTATCCATTCGCTAGACACCATGAAATATAGTTTCATGGTCTATTCCATAACTTGTAAGAAAAATCCTAAATAATCCATTTAAGGACCCCCAGTTTGGTGAACTCATTTAAATGCACCTTAACGGCAGACAAAATACTCCCAACTTGACTACAGTAAAAGATGCTCTGCAAATACATAGTCCTAAATTATGAAGAATCTCCTAATTAAGGTGACCTCATCTGGGTGGCACTCCTTGATATTACAAGACGTAGCTATGCCGAAAAATATTCCAATTAAAAATCCTCGCCGGTAGCTGCAACAGTAACAAATTACTGCCTCCACCCTAGCCTTGGATAGAGCCTGTCAAATATTACAAACTCAATATCATTAATCTTTCAGGATCTACCCTATACCAAACCGACCGGACCGTCGGTCGAGGTAACAAAATGAGTATTTAGGACCAAAAGACGAACCCAAGATACCGTTTGACGAAGGTTTAAATATTTTATCGACGGGATTGTTTATTGTTACTCACACCGGACACATTTCTGTCATAAATACTCGAGAGGAAAATGGATCCACCTCAAGGACACTATATAGTCAATCGACCGTTTTTTCCCTTGCGCTGAACGGCAAAAGATGTTCGTACGGAAAACCAGATGCCATTCCAAGTTATTAATTCTTCGCCACCCAGTATACTGTAGGACAGACACTCAGGTTATTAATCAGGATCTCCTCAGTTCAGTATACCACGCTGCTATTTGTGTTGCTAAAAAAAAAAGTCGTAAAATTGATTTCTGTCAGAATGCTGTCAAGCAGAGTCCGTTTTTTTTTCTATATTAAGGACATTTTTGCTTTGTTCCCCTACAACCTAGGTACACCCTTGTGCATACTTTTTGAGCACGTAGCTTTGATATTTAAAAGTTACAATATACGGTCGTCATTTTGAGGAACCATTGGCGGAGGGGGTTCTGCTCACCAATATGCAGAGACAGCATGCCATATTTTCGTCAGGTCTTCTATTTGATGGCGGGTTTTGCCATTTTTGTCTCCTTTTAAAAAATTTGTACGGAGGGACACCCACACCTGACGTTGTGGGTGGGCTGTTTTGAGAACTTTATTTCAAAGACGCAGGAAAACGGCAAGAGGACACAAAAAGTTTCTTACACATTTTTTTTGTTGTTGTTGCGAAACAGGAGGGGTTGCGGTGGGACGTCATATACGTGTCAAACGCAGCCAGGTATATAGAAATATTGTGGTGGGAGTTATGGCATCCTAATAATGGAAGCAGTTATCTTTTTGCGTCCACGCTGACAGGTATAAGGAAAAAGAACACTGTACGAACGTGTGTGCGTTTTTTTTTTTTTTTGCTAGTCACCCTCCTTCAAGTTCGCCAGATTTGTTTTTCTTTCTCAACGAAAGGTGACATTCTCTAGTGTGCGGTAAGGGTGGTAAAAACTTTTTCTACATACTTTTGTGGTTGACGCTGTCATTGACATGTGTATGGTTAATATACAGGCACTCTTGTTCCGAGTATATGTGGTATACACTCTTGGGAAATATTGAAAGAGGTTTGTCGTTTGTAGGTATATCAAGGCACAGTGCAGGAGATAAGTAATGTTGCAGGTTATAAAGAATTTAGTGTTCACTAGGGGATTTGGCAAAAGTTACTGGAAAGTTGGCAGCACAGTGACGTTCAGAAATTGTGTACCTTTCGACATCAGTTTTAATAAGAAGAATTTAGATGGTCGACAAGTGAAATGCAGTATTGACATGTTTGAGTGGAAAAATGAGTTGAGTGGCACCGTGTCGTCTTTGGCGACCTGAATAAAGTGTTCGTAACCATATTAGTTGGCATTGGTCTGCCCTAAAAGATTCACCTATTGAGAGTACCTAATTAGAGAAATGTCTTCGCGCTAGATTGAAATAGAAAAGTTGAATAACTTATAAGCGTGAGAAGAGAGGGAACCAACATGAATGAGATAAGAATTGGAGTAGGAATGGGACTGGGAAAACCATTCGGAATAAATTCTTTTCTAAATGACATTTATAGGTTAAGCGAGCTTCTAGTTTCCACCAAAGATTCAATCTTTCAAAAGCCTCTCACATACAGCTCCAGCGTTCAGAATTCTTGTTAGCCAATTCTAAGATGAAACAAGAGGTCAGGTGAATATAAAACTTAAAATGCCTAGGATTCATAGATCTGTTTGGTTCTACAAACCGGCATGAAAGCACTTAATTTTTCTAATCGGATCTAACTACACAGGTGTCAAAAATGGGTACAATGTACCCTAAATAAGTCCGTGTCTATAGTCACACTTACTAGGACACCAATCTACCTACTTATATCTACCTCATAAACAGCGGACGCTCAGTGGTAGATTTTTGTCAATGATGGATGCACATCTTAATAAATACCATGGAAGGCTTCTTTATCTATAATATTAACATATTCTCTTGTCTAATGTAAATTCACTTCAGTTCTCAGTGAACAACTCAAACGGCTCAGTAACGCACTCCTATACTAATCAGTAACTGGTTCGCAGGTCGTGGACTTAAGGTAAGCACATTGAAAACGGAAATCTTCCTGTTAGGAAGAAGGGCGCAGACCTCCAAGGATGGATATGCAGTTACTTACTTAAGGTGACGTTACAGTCCGGCTAGGTCGATGTCGCTGTAGAGGCGGTAGGTAGGTATAGTTCGTCGTTGTACCTCCTCCTCCATTCACCGTCTATGCAGATGGGACCGAAAATGACTCGAAGAATTTTCCTCTCGAAGCAACCAAGAGTAACCCCATCCGCTTTTGATAGAGTCCATGCCACTGCACCATAAAGTAGGACTGGGATGAATAAGGTCTTATAAAGGGTAACTTTATTTGTTTGGTTTGCTACTCAGTTGCTTTCTTAGCCCAAAGAAACAGCGATTGGCAAGAGTTATTCTTCGTTTAATCTCAGCGCTGGTGTCTGAGTTCATAGCGGAATAGACAAAGTCCTTAACCACCTCAAAGTTTTATCTGACATTCTGTCAGCAAATACTTTGTCTTGCCTTCATTGACCGCCAAACCCATCTTCGCCGCTTTCGTCTCAATGCTCACGAAGGCGCCAGTGACATCACGCTGTGTTCTGCCGATTATGTCGATGCCGTCGGCGTAGGCAAGTATAGATGGACTGACTTTTGAAAGATAGTGCCTCTGGTGTTAGCGTTTGAGTTTTGCACTATTTTTTCAAGAACGATGTTAATCGCCTTGTCTAAATCCTTTTGACATCGAAGGTCTCGGTGAGTTCTTTACCGATCTTGATGGAACAGAGCGTGCTTTCTCCATTGTCATCCTTCACAAACGGACGAGTTTGGCAAGGATCCCAAAACGAGACATTGTTCTCTATAGCTCGTTTCTTTAAATGCTGTCACAGGCGTTCTTAAAATCGGTGCAAAGGTGGTGAATATCGATTTGGAGTTCCTGGGTTTTCTCCAAGATCTGCCGCATCTCGATATATGCAGTGGACTTAAAGATATCTGGAGCTTGCTCTTACCTCTTAGATTCCAAGTGCAATTGAAAGGATTGCATCAAAAAAACAAGGGTGCATATGGCGATGGCCTGTAGAATAACATTCGGCAACATATAAGGACAGTTAGGTCGGAAATATTACACTGGCTGTACACAGTGGCACAGCTGTATGGTGGGAAAGTATTGAGAAGAAATACCATATTTTAAATTAAACCAAAATCCAGACCGTGCAATGCATCTGGATCCTTATGGACCATACGTCCATACCTATACCCACCGCAGCAATTACCACACTATGCCTTATCCCTTTGGACATATGTATAATGTATGTTGTAACAGCCAACATGGTCAAAACCACAATTAGGCTTATGGAGTCTGGACTATGTGGTCATTCAAGCCTTATGGTCACAATTGGGGGTGGTGAAGGAGAAAATGTCTACGGAATACCTTCCCTATACTCTCAATACTGGAATTCTTAATAGAAGCGAATGGGAGAACAAAGTAGTTACAGAAGAGGATGAAATAGCCCCCTTGACCGACGACCACAAGATGAACATCGGTACAGGGGTGGGTAGGGTATCTTCAGCGAAAATTTGGATCTGCGAAAATCAGTTACAATCGACAATGTCTTTCAGGCATAGAGATATCTGCTATAAAACAAGCTCCAAGGGCTTGATTAGATGCCTCTATGTCAAAAAAAAAAAAAACAGCATACTATACTGTGACGCCAAAGCCATGGAGCCAGTCATGGCGAGGTCAAGGGTAGCAAAAAATGCTAAAAATACTTTTCATATGCCAACGCAGTGATTCTAGGTACCAAGACATATGGAGATTACGGGTAATGACGAAGCGAACGAGTTTGAAAAAAAATGGTTAAAAAATGCCCTAATTTTTGGCTCTAAAATCTAGGTATAAGAACTTAGCTGAGTTCTAGCAAAAGGCTTTAATATTGAATCAGACCTATACCCTGGACGAATCTTTACACACATCAGGCTCACAAAAGAACTATATCCAGAAAAATATTTTACAACTCATATTCCCACTGCGTTTCTATCTACCAGATTTTTTTAAGTGTCATTACAGTTTTGGGGTGAACTGGCCCCTAATCAGTATATCTAAGCTTAAAACTCTCCGAGCGATTTTGACTGCAGTGTTTTGAAAAAAAAAAAAAAAAAAAATCAAAACCCATAAAACTTATAAAACTTGAAAGATTTAAAGTTCACTTAAAAAAGCATTGAAATAGCCAAAGACAATCCATTCCTCATCAACAATAATTGTGCATTCAATAGAAAAAATTAGAACTTCCCTCCGCTTGCATACCTTAGTAATTTGAAGCGCAATTCATTCAATTCACTGCACCTCGCAGTTATGTAATCTGAAGAGTTCCCATACACTTGTCTATAAATTACCTCAATCAACTAATGCAATAATGCACACTCCCTTTCCTATACTATTTATAAAGTATTCCAATCTAATTGAAAATAAAAATCTCCTCAAAACCATATTTCCTCGCTATAAAGTCCTGTATGCAATTCTAATTAAATTTCACATTACAATTGAAGCGTAAATCCGTATGCCGTCGCATTGCACCCTCAACGGCAAAGTAGGAAATAATTGCCGTACATTGATTTCAACGCATAATGACCCAATTACTGTCTCACAGAGATTTTCCATTGAATACGGTGTTTCACATCAGCCCTTAGGAGCAAAGGGTTCCTCTTATCCAGCGAACCGCAATGCCAGCGTTATTGAATGACCCACTTTCAAGGGGTTGGGGGGGGGTAAATGCGACCTCCAATAGTCGCATGAAAACAATTTTCACACATTCGGACAATGCGATCCAGTTCGGTTACAGTGTATATGTATATGCTGTTGACCAAAATCGCTGGATATTTAGTATACCCATGGCCATTTGTGCTGTTCAATCATCCGTGCTGTGTTTATACGTCGCGTCGGTCGTGTGTATGCGAAAAAACAGATTCGCAGTATGTTATCGGCCATCCCGCGGACATCATTGATAAATTTTAATTCGCCAAAAATATACATGGTTCCAACATTTTGTCCAGACTTTTAAACAGGACATGACTCTCTTCTATACGACGCACTGACCAAAATCTATTCAGGACTTCAGTCTACTGTGCAATCATTTACAACCTCTAAACAGGCTGCACTCTCGGTGGCTGCACGCATATACATAGTAGGACTACTCGCACGCAATATTACCGCTGTGTTTGAGGTTTTCAATATTATACCTCAAATGTCCGGGCATCCTACAGTCGAAATGCTCATTAAATCAGCCCAATGGAAGGTAATTAAATCCGCTAGTGCGTAGTTTTGGTGTTGGCAGCTCAATATGACTATGTGATGTGTCGCTCGATTTCGCGTGAATGGAAATGCGTGCAGGAAACAAAAGGATCGTGTCACGCATGAAATACAACAACCTTGTGTACACAGAAGATTTACACTCTGCGGGTGATTTGGACACAGAAAAATTCAAAGGACAACTTCACATACATGAAAGCTCGGTCGTGAAATATCCCATTCGAATGGGCACCGTAGGGTAGTCATGCAAAATGGAATACGCGTCCCAGGTTACGCACACGATGAGTGAGTAATGACCACAGAGGTCATTTTTAAATGCAATATCCATCGTTTCAGTATTGATTTATTCTTTAATCACCACAAGGTCCAATTATTTACACGAGAGAACAGCACTCTGATGTAAATCATACTCATCATTCACAATGTAGGATAACTGAAAGAGGATTTCTAAAAGGAGTCGGTCTCTAGCTATAGGTCAATGATTTTCATCTGGTTTACATTGATAAAGCTACTACCTTACCAAGCCAAAAGTCTTCATGTTAAGGAATATTGTCATGCTTAGTGAAAAGCATGACAATATTCCTTAACATTGACCGTAGGTCCACAGATGACTATACTAGGAAGTAAAATATATTCTACATTCAAATTTGACGCATGTACAATAAATTAAAAGGCATTAGATGGAAGTATCTACAAGTGTGCAATTATTTTTAGTCGCCCTATTCCCATCGTTCCGCAAATGATATTGGTTTCCTGTAGTATGTAGGTATTCAATCAACGATGATATTGTCATGGTTTTTGATCTGTCAGAGTGTTTTCTACTTTTTTGTCTACAGTTCTGAGGTATACAAAATAGTGATTGATTAGAAAAGTGTTCTGACTTGAATATTTGGAGAGAAAGCGGTATAAAACCAGCTATCACAACTGTGTTTGAAACTAACTGCACTGACTATATCTAAATCAAAGAAAAAGGGAAAGCAAATAGAGAAAGCTTTTAGGAAGTTCAGTGGAGACAATCGAATGGTACCCTGTGCACCAATTAGTGTTCCAGCATCGTTTCGGTTAAGATCAGACTGTATTCATTCATTCATTAATTTTCAATGGTCCGCATGTCCATTAAGTGGGTCGCGGGTGTAGGTTGCTCAAGTGGACCCTCCATAGCTCTCGATCCTCCGCCATCGACTCCAAATCATCAAGCGCAATCCCCATACGGGTAGAGGAGAGATTATGGACTTGATATAACCATCTCATCCTGGGTCTACCTAGAGGACGCCTGTCCGATGGTACGGATACCATAGCACGTCGTGGAATCCTGGTCGGGGACATGCGTTTAACAATCAGACTGTATGATGGTAGCAAATGATCGACCTGACAGCTGTCACTCTACAGTCGACCAGAAAAGAGAAGAGTCGAAAACGAACCTTAACACGGAGAGGTAAATATTTTCCCACAAGACAGATTATTATGTATACTGTATACCTACTTATCTTTATATATATAAAATTCTTCTGTACGTGTTTGTAACCGAACTCCTCCTAAACGGCTGGACCGATTTTAATGAAATTTTGTGTGTATGTTTGAATGAGTCTAAGGATGGTTTAGATTCAAATTTGTACCCGGTAGATGGCGCTGCGATGCGATTCCACAAAAGTTCAAATAATAACCACTCAACAATAAATAAAAAAATTAAAAAGTAAAAAGCTCATGAATAAAATTTCAACAGCAGCTTCAGGGAGAATGAGAAATGAGGTAGGACTTTTTTGACAATCGTCATCATATACCAAGACTTCGGAAGGATGACGGGCAGATGGCTACCGAAATATTTTTTAGATGGCGATCGCGATGCTAATATTGCCCAATGTGAATTCACAGTTCCTAAAAATTCACAGCGCCTTGTGGAATCATCTGAATTGGTAACAGTGTACACGAGTCGAGAGGGTGAGTTTTTTTTAAGAACTGTGTATACATGAATGATATATGCAGTCTTGCGAAATTGGGTCAAAAGATGGAATCTATTACAGCGGTTCTATTACAAAAGGGTAAGATAAATTGCTTCCATTTCTGGTGAGCATTTTAGAAATTCTTAGGAAATTCTTTGAAAATGACCCAAGTCTGCAGAAGACCGACCAGCCTAAAATCGTTCCTTTTCAAAACGATTGAAAAACTTGTGGGCAAGTATACTTAAAAGTGGATGTACTATTCATATCTCCTCATTAATCATCGCCAATATGCTCTTAGATCGGGCAGATTCACAAATACTGCTGCTCACCTTTGTACCAATTAACTGTGATTATTGAAAGCCCTCTGGAAGCGAAAGAGCCAGTACTACCTTTTTGGACATCGAGGAAGCATTAAATAATACAAAGCAACTCAAAACCACTTCTACTCAAACAGTGTACGAGCCCTAGATAGGTAAAGAAGTAAATAATGGAATAAGTGGATGAACTTCTGAGCACAAGAAACATCAGAAGGAGGTGGAATTCTACCTCCCTTTAATGTGAAGCTTTTTGTTGGATTATAGCTATTTGAGAAATTGACAAATCTATGTCATCAACTGTCAATCATAGGCTGATGATATAGTAATTACTGCCAGATGTGACTCTTTATGATATTGAACAAAGGGGACTCGGGATTGGTGCTTGTGAGCTACACTAAGCCCAAACTCGTCAAAAACTACAATAGAATCCTTCACGAGAAAAAAAAAAAAAAAAACAACTCGAACAAACTAGTGCGATATAAGGCCGGATTTACAATGCGGATTGATGACTATAGTCAAAGAAGTTCAATTTCTGGGACTGACACCAAACTCGTCTGGAAGAAAATATACACAAGATATAAGCAGGAATGTAACGTAACGAACGACTGATGTAAGGATTTGCCGGAGCACAGCAGACAGATTCTAGCGAAGTAGCCCGCCCGCAGTAGTTCACTCACTTACGCTCACTGTACCTCGTGTTTGCAAGTAAGACGATTCTAGAAATGGTTTAATTAGGAATAGGAAAAGGATTCACATTCAATATTATATTATAGAATATATTATCAAACGATTTAATTTTCAAAAGAATTTCGTTACCAAGCTCAGCAACAGGAAGATATGGAGCAATGAATCCATAATTCTGGATTGATAAATAAAGTGATGGTTTGGAGCGTGAGTATTCGGACTTAGAAGCGAATATTTGAATCAATAAGAAGTTCTGCATCATCTTTTATGATATTTCCAAACTCACAGAAATCAATAAAGTTTGACAATACCAAGTCGTGAATTTTGTTTTAGTTCCCGAAAACACTGTTTAGAGCTCATTAAAGTTGTTAAACACTATTTTCCATCCACTTCCCTTTTACTTATTTACAAATCTTTCCAGAACCGTAAAAAAAAACTGTTAAATGCCACTGTGCAAAAGAGATAAAATTTCTTCGAAACACCCTACCCACGCACAGTATGGGTGGATCCATCATCATTGAAGTCATGACTCCATCCAAATCCAAATCGAAACCCATATCCCGAACACACGTATATTTACCATGAAAACCCCAACGTAATGCGCGTTTTACCCGGATGTGTGCCCGATTGAACGTATCCGCTTTGGAAAAATTTACATTTTCAATCATACATTTAAAATGCCATCTCTTTGAATCCTCAAACCACCACAGATCATCATGCCAGAAAGGATGACAGGCAAATTCAGCACACCTGAGTATATTACCAACCTATGCGAAAAAAAAGGAAAGAACAAAAATTCACTCCACGTGCTTGATTCATTGAATATGTGACAGGTGACGCCGGCGGCGGCAGGGGAAGCAAATAACACCTCCAATATCCTTACGCGTAATAAATTTGTCAACATCCTCCACCGAATAACTTCTGAGTTTTGCGAGTATGCCATTCATTTACCCGACCGTAATTTATTTATAGAATTTCTCCTAAGCATACGTAAGCTTCTCAGAGGCTGGAATTAAAAAAAAAATACATATACACGTCAAGGACCTCTCGCCTCCCGCCTCCCGCAAGTATAATATTTCATGCGGAAAAATTAAGTCAAACGTTTTGATCATTCTAATTAAGTAACAACAACTCCAGATGTTGTAACAGACGCGAGAACAAGCAAAGAAACGCAAAAACAATTCTGCGGAGAGAAAGAAAATCAAACTTTAACTTTTCCGCAGGAGCCCGCCCTCTTATAACGATACGACAAGCCATAGGACTAATTGAAACAGGATGCTCTTGACATCGTCGTCATTTTAATTATTATACACTTGGGATGGGTGCCGATGGGTGGTAACTTGTTTTCTGTTTACCCATAATGTTGGCCTGGAAGAAGAAAGATTGCTTCAAGGCTCTACTCCTTATACTCTCGTATGCTCGCTGGCAGGCAGGCAGGGATTAGAACAAAGAGTATAAAAAGATGAAGAAACTTTTACCAAAACAAAGCTATCTCCATCTTAGACCCAATGTCAGGGTGAAATGAACGGTGAACTAACATAATCATAATCACCATCACACCATCATCAAAAGAAATACATAAGTACCAGCAGCCATACAGCCACACCACACACCCGTAGAGCCATACTGCCATACAGCCGTACAACATTGGACCGCATCTCTGTAGCCACAAGCATAGACATTAAAGTTTAATCAAAAGCAGGCAGGAAGACAAAGAGGAAGCAACATTTGTCCTTGTGGCCTCACCAAACAATGGTATATAAAACAGACAGAAACACCCGCTCACCCGCCGACACTCACACACTGGGAAAAGGATACCATTAAGGATTTATTGCTGAGGAAATTTTTCGCATCACAGAGCTACAGTGTCACTTTATCACTGTATAGTGTATACGGGTATAACTACGTAATTATAATCTTATATCAAGTTCATCATTAAGTGTCACAGTGGGGTGGTCAAAGAAGGTATACACTTTACCTACTAAGGCTAATCTGTTAGGCTGCAGTTATAGCCATCAGTAAAATCCATCCGTAAAAACACAAAACAGAACACATTTAGCCATAGCATATCAGGAATAGCATAGGAATTCAGTGGAATACTTCGTGAAACTGGTTGAACTGAAGTTGAACAGAAAAAGTTTTTCGTACGGAAAAATAAAGAAATTCTTTTTTTTTAGAAAATTTAAAGATCAATTGCTTAATTTTTATACCCTCCACAGGAAGGTATATTCACTTTGTCATTACATTTGTAACGCCAAGAAGGATTCACCGGAGACCCTATAAAGTATATATATTCTGAATCAGGATCACATTCTGAATCGATTTAGCCATGTTCGTCTGTCTGTCTGTCCGTCTGTCTGTCTGTCTGTTGAAAACACGATAGCGTCCAAACGAATTGACCTAGGTGTATGAAATTTTGTGGGAGGACTTCTTTTTATCGTCGTCAGGTTGGTATTGAAAATGGGCTATGTCTGGTACCTCCCATACAAAACCACTCTTAGACCCATGTGTCTCTCTATCTATATAAATCACGATAGAGTCCAAACGAATCGACTAAGGCGACTGAAAATTTGTGAGAGATTTTAATTTTACGGTTATCAGGTTTGTAATAAAAATGGTCAATGTCGGTAAAGTAGTTCCGTTACTTTCCATACAAAGTCAATATTCGCCCAATTTATCTCTCTAGCTGTTGGAAACACCATAGCGTCCAAACGAACCGACTTAAATGAATACAATTTTGTGGGAGGACTTCTTTTTACCGTTGTTAAGTTGGTATTAAAAATTGTCTATGTCGGTCAAGTAGTTCTGGTACCTCCCATACAAAAACAATATTAGACACAGGCGTGTACCTGTACAGTACATACAGTGGAGGGTATCAAAGCATCGGCCAGGCCGATGATAACACTTTTACTTGTTTTTTGACCAATTAGTTTTATAATTCAAAAGCAACAATTTAAGACCAAGATTGAGTTCAACGATTAAGTTTAAGTGCTCCAAAAAAGTGAAACAATTTTTTTATGGATGCATTTTACGGATAGCTATAACAGAAGGCTTAGCAACGGTCACAAAGAGGTTGTTGTGGAATTTTGCTGCCTTGAGAATTATTGTTCACTTTGGGATGTAAAATTTGTAGCTAATTTACATAAGACGCATTATCGCACACTTACGGTCAAACTTATAGTCATGTATACCTTGAAGAAAGGAAATGTTAACATGTTAAGAAGACAAGCTGATTCAGAGGGAAGTGAAGCCAGAGTTTTGTGTTCTAATGGGCTAGCAAATTTAAATTGCATGTGAGAGCAAATCTGTGACAAATGTCACCAATAAGTAAGTACATACATATATCCAGGGTGTTCATGTGCCTTTGAATATAGTTGATAAGTTATACGTCTTAAAAAACTGTTGAACAAAATGACAATAAAATATCTACTTAAAATAATTACAAGTGCAGGGTGATCGATAACTATGATCAAAGTATTAAGTGTCATCTGTCATTTTCCACTGTCAATTCATGCAAAATGTTAGCGGAAATCAAAATTTGTATTTTAAGGCCCCAGATTCGATCTTCGGAAAATCATAAATTATATTAAGGTTTCGCGAACGTCTGACATCCATCCGATATTTCCGATTTCTTTGTTTTCTTTTTTAAACGCGTAGGTATACTTATTATTCTGACCTAACCCATATCTTCTTCAGATGTGACATTGCCATCTGCTGCAGCATTACCAGTACTTAGTTTATTACATTATACACTTAAAAGATGCATAATCATTCATCAAGTACCTACTGCATGGTAAATATGGACCCATCCACCGCTGAGATACGACTACGTCATGCTATACAGGGTGGGCCAAAAGAAGAAACTTCACGGAGCCTATAGCTTAGCATAGTACAAGGTGGGCCAAAAGAAGTCATCCGATGTTGTTTGGCTCTCATTTTTTTTCTAAATGAAAAACTTCGATTCTGTTTTTTGATTATGTTTATTTATTGGTTATTGGTTATTGGTTTATTGTTAAAGGTTCAAATAAATATAATAAAAAAACAGAATCGAAGTTTTTTCATTTAGAAACAAATGAGAGCCAAACAACATCGGATGACTTCTTTTGTACTATGCTAAGCTATAGGCTCCGTGAAGTGATCTTGGTTTGGCAGATGAGCCCACGCGCAATATTGATGGAATAGTCTGTAACTTCCTGATCCTTCCCCTATAAATGGCAGAATTTTGATGATATTTTTTTATTATGAAGTCAAACACTTGGGTGTTTGGTCGTATTTTAGATAAAAATTGGAGCTTAAAGCTACTGGTGCACTTTTATCTTGCAGGAAAATCATTGGGAACAAAATGGGATCAAGAATAAACACCGTTTTACTGACTCGCTATACGTTTCAGTCATGTGACCAATAGTTACGTATTGTGGTTGCCTGGTGGACTATAGCTAGGATAGGATAGAGCGATAAATAGTGATAAGCTAAGCAAGACTCAAAAAACAGCTTGTGCAACTGTTCGCCTTAAAGTAGGTATCTTCTCAGTGTACCAATAAAACAATCGGACACTCCGCTATTCCAAGAATACACCATACCCCAGCTATAGTTTGACAAGGACTATACTAGCTCTCCATTGCTACCAGATCATTCAGGAATGATGCATTGTTGGGCGAGGAATCGATCCACTTCATTGCAGGTGGATCAGAATTTATGAACGCGGTAAATGATGATGCATCTTCTCAGGGTACCCAAGGAAATAATACCCAAATCGATTTGGAAATAACGCCCCAAAAAAATTCATAACGCCCAAAAATAAACAACAAAATGGAAATAAAGCCCATAAATAATTTTCAGTTTAATAAGATTGGGGGCCAGTTGCACCCCTCTCACCACCCTACTTGGGGTTACTGTCAGATTTGGAGTATGAGCGAAATCTTTCTATATAAAAATGGATCGTGACTTGCGTTCGGCTACTTAAAACTTGAAAACCACCGACTCGATTGAGCTCAAATTTACAGACAATCTTAGGTATTGTTCCAGAAGTGCTCCACTGAAGAATAGTCAAAATTGGACAAATGGCCGTGGCACCGATCGTATACAAAAACAAACATTCCTAATATTTTATCTCGAAAACCACTAAACCGATTGAACTCACATTTTTAGTCAATCTTAGGTATTGGTCCGGGATAGTTTCTGTGCAAATTGGACAAAGAGCGGTTCGTGCCTCCCATACAAAAAACATCTCGGGGGTGAAACTTGATGGCGTTATAACTCGATAACCACTTGGCCGATTTTCATTATTCTTTGTTTGTTTTGTTCGTATAATTGTTTCTACCTAAACCTTAAAGACAGAAAGAAAATTCCAGAAAATCGATTTATTCTCATTTTACGAAAGAACAGCACGGGCAAAGCCGGGCGGGTACAGCTAGTTGGGTATAAGTATTGAAGGTTTTTTTGTCAGTACAAACTTCCACCTACTCCAAAATTCAACAGAAAACCTAAGCACTTAGGCAGGCATACGTATTCCACTGTTTATGTATTTCCTCTTACTATTTTGGGCTTTACTGCTTGTCATGAAAACGAACCCTGGAAAGGAAATAACACCTAAAATGACGAACAATTTTGCAACAAGTACGAGGTTTTTAGGGCGTTATTTCCTTGGGCGTTATTACCTAATGCCGTATTAGTACGTTTTTAATATAATAAAGCTCGTGGCGCCAAATTATCAAATCATTAAATTAAAATCATCTGATGCAGATGAAGGCCCTATTGCAAGTGTCCTTCAATATTGTGATAGTGATAGATTTTTCAATCGAGATTTCACGGTTACAGGATATTTATATTTTTTAGGTCCATATGTCAAAATATTCACTTTAGTTTTCAGTAGTTTTACCATTTAGAAATTGATGTTTGCCTACCGTTTAGAAATATTTGTAAAATAAAAGTTCGCGATCAGTTTTTGGTGCTCAAAATTTGTTGACCAGCACACCCCGTAAGGTCGGTTTTTTATCGCCCACTGGTCCCATCTAAACCAAGCATGCTAGAGACTTAATTTTTTTTTAAATTAAAATTAATTTAATTGTTGTGATTTGACCAGAAGGAAGAATTAAAACTTTAAGTATTAACAAAAAATTATTAACTAAAAACCGACAAAATATAGATCTTAATTTTGCGCCAATTGAATAGAACACTTAAACGAAAAAAACAAACATTTTAGAGAAATCTGCTTCTTTTTAACACAAATATAACTTACATTTAATGTAATTGGAGTATTTTTGATTAAAAAAAAATTGTTCAATTGTGTTCTGTGCGACCTTTCTGCTCCAAAATTCACACATCCGGTTTGCAAAGGATGCATATATACAAATTGGCCAAATAATTTAGCGAAATCGAGCTCCATAAGCTAATTCGATGGCTTGGGCTAGTTTAGATATAGTCGAATATTGTTGTCCCGACTCCCGATCCATAAATTTGACTCGTCAACCATTGCCAAACATTTTCGATGTTATTCAAATCCACAATTTGGCTCTATAAATAAGTTTAAACAACCCGGGCTGTATGTATTGTTGTTAGATCCACGGCAGATGTCCAAAAAGGTTATCAATATATGTTAAAGCCTGTATTAGTATAACATTGTAAGACAACGCATTCATTGTGGTTGATAAAAATTGTAATTTGCAGGTGCAATAATGCGAAACGGCCTCCCACGCCATCAGAACTTCAACTCTGCTTTGCAGCCGGTCCAAATGATTAGGCTATTTGCGGAGATTATGGAAATAGTAGCTAAAGCCATCCGAGGCTTCCAAATTAAATTCTTTTCGTCTGAGAAGACCACACAATACTTCTACTAAGTCCAGGTCACATGTGCGCCACAAAAACGGAGGCTTTGCGCTTTTCCAACCGGGTTAAGGGGTGACTTCTGACTTCTGCTTGATTTTTAGTCTTTCTCTATGCTTAGCATTCGAAATAATATGACGAATAGCTGTGAGGCTTGCTTTGATATCACATTTTTTCTTGATTTTTGGAAAAGAGTCGTGAGAATTTGACGACTTTTTTAATATAAGTCGCCTTTCTGCATTCGTAAGCACTCTATGTATGTGGCCTTTCATGTTTTTATCATAGTTAGACTCATTGTCATTACTTAAAAATATGGCTATAACGTATCGGCTCCGCCCGATTTTCTTAGCTAATTTGACAATAAATATGCGAGCGTCATTTAAGCTTTGATTTGTCCTTTTTCCGCCTCGTTTAAGGCTTTTTCTCCACCCATTGTATTTTTTTTAAATTAAATCGTCGAAATTAACAAAAAAAATTCGATCAAAGAAAAATATGAGTCCGCATGTTCTATTCAAGTGGCGAAAGAAATGTTGCCTAAATTTTAGCGAGAGAAATTCACAGAGAAAGAAGAAGAGTTAGGTACCAAAAATAACGTTCAAAAGTACCATTATTTTATCATTCCGCTTTTGAGCTACTATAAGCGATTGTAAAGAGAGTGTAAAAGGTGTCCTATTCAAGTGGCGAGGACTGTATAACAGATATTAGGACTTGACAAATTGTCAGACTTAAAACGTACATTTTCACCAGTCAAATTCTAAGCAGGTTTGTCAGTTCTAGTAAAATGAATTATTTCTCTTAGAGCTCTAAATCATATTTAGATGGGGCTATCCACATCTAGATACTTCTTCTTTTGAATAGATACGTAGTTTATAAATAGATATTTGTATGTTTGCCTTATTAACCACGAACAATTGTGTTCGAAAGAAGCCCAATCGGCAATAGAGGCCCTGGCCCAAGACGCGGGAAGACCCAACAGGCCTTAAGGAATTTAAATCATCCTCTAAGCTTTACTTAGCAATCTCATCGGGAATCTAATTTCCTGTAATCGCAGTCTGATCTATAATCCAGACCAGAGTCAAAGTGTTCAGCTTCAGCTTTGTGACCGAATTCAAAGAGTTTTTGGATTCCTGAACTATTTTGAAACAGGCGACAGGGTATAGATAGCAAAACATTTGGCACAGCCTGACTGTCGGTAGTCAGTCATACATTATTTTATTTATTATTTCAATAAAGGATTATGGGAGTGGGGTAGGTATCTGAAAATGTACCGACACTCCACCGTTAATAAGAAATTATTCTGAAAGATATCAAAGCTGGTATTTTTATAGCCACTTTATTTATTATAAGCCATCTACACAACATGTAACCCCACAGTAAAGTGCCATCATAAAATTCCCCACTTAATGTGCGTCTTCTCGTTATAGCAACAAATTCCCAAATCATCTTAGTGCCAATTAAGCGTTAAATTCCCGCAACTTTGTTAGAAAAACCGTCGTTTAGTTTCAATCTCACTCTAGATGTAAGGATTTTGCTATGCGAAAATCAGTCAAAATAATAAACAATTTTATCACCATCCATTCCCCTTCAACCCGGTCTACAGTATTAAATTAGCTTGTTTTTGAAACAAAGCTATAACTTACCCTCCAAATTCAAAATATTATCCAATTAGCGGGTATATTTCAGACGATTTCCTTTTGCCACACAAATTATAGTCGACAACAATGAGACGAAAGTGGTGGCGGTTTTGGCATCGGCGACGAGGACGTCTATGATAGAGACGATACTGCTTGCAGACGATAGATACTTTCGTTTATTTGCACATAATAGGGCATTAAATCAAATTAAAACCACCCTCGCCGTAAAACTTACATAAAAACAACATAACCATACCCCAGAGCTCACTTTGTACACACAACTACTCGTACACACAAAACACACAACTCACTCACCGAAGACACTTTCTTCTCAGTTATTTACGAAGGACTTTGATTTGGATTCCGATTCCCGAAATAGATGGCAAATATTCGCGGGTACGGGTTCTGAAATTAATTTCACTTCCTTGGCGAATTTGATATTTTATTTTTTATTTCGTTGATCCAGCGATTTTGCTATTACACTCTGCGCGTTCTGTCGTTTGTGCGCGCCTCCCTTGGGGCTATAATTCAATCATAATTTACAAGGACGAGGAGGAGCACACAAAAATACAGAATAAAAAATAAAACACATTTCTGGCGAAGCTCATCAGGATATCTTGTCTCGAATCGATATTCTATCATACACACGTTTTAGAAGGACTCTGAACCTCTTGGCCTCGTCCTATGCTCAAGGATACCCGACGATGGAGATGGGAAGGATGCCCAATCAAACATTGAATGATTAAAGAACGATGGATCGTTTCCGTGGAACAGATAAACCTGGCAAGGAGTCGTCGATTAATTTTTGTGCTTATTCTACTCGCGAAATATTTGAAACCGGAAACGGTCTTGCCGAGACAAACGTTCGTGTACGACTGGCGACACCTCGAAGCGGCACTGACGGTTTTGTGTGCGGCTCCTGCCTGACTGTGAATCCAAATCCAACTCTATTGGCGGACTTCGTCGTCGCCGGTATGTTGTTGCGAGAAAGGATGCGAGCATCGAGTCTATTAGTACGTGTCCTTGATATCCTTGGTAATGGGAATTTGGTTGTTTGTCTGATACGAATCTCAGTTATCTCAATCGGGGATGGACTCTCTTAATGGGTTCTCTTAAGCTTGCAGAACTAACCTAAGACAATGTAGCACGCAGCCTTGCCATGGTGGTGGAAGGACACACCGGCTTCTTCTTGGCAATCACAGATTGACATCCAAAGTAACTCAATCTTGGATAGTTTCTGTCAAGTCAATTCCGATGAGAATTCAGTTTAAGAGAATAAAAGCTCGTTCGCACCTTTGCATTGCAGACCTTGCTCTCTGGAGCTTACACGCATGCTCCAGCCCACTCAGATGTGGGTGGCAGGGGTTACATTTATTGCCGCATGGGGATGTTAAGATGTACCGTGTACGCCGAACAAGGGTACTGTTTTGAATTCTGCATGAGCACGTGTTTCACGTGATGGAACAGTGAGGGTGGTGGTGTTATATAGTTGGAGCTTTTCATCCATTCTGATGTGAATGCCTCCCTGGCATCAGCTGTTTTGGGATTTCTGTTTTTTTTTTTTTTTTTTGTTGGCAGATGAAGGATATGCTGGGTGCCAGCTGATTTTTAACACCACGAGGCGAAGATTATTCCTGTGGGAGCTATTTGCTGTCGTTTTATTGTTAAAGCTCCTGTTTAGGATAATTGAAAACAATTTGGATTTTACCATGGGTTGCGGTGGAGACTCGAGAGGCTGGCATCAGCTTACTATGGGTATGGGCTATGACGGGCATTGGTGCGGAGAAAAGGAATTTAATTTTTATATGCGAGCATTGAGTGTGTGGGGGAATTTATGTATTTGGTTTTGGATGGAAGACAAATCGAGATGGAAAATAGTGATAATTTTTTTTTTTTTTTTTTTTATTTTTTTTTTTTTTTGAATTGGTGTGCATTTTTTGGCACAAATATTCGTGGCATTATATGGAGCTAAGAAGTATTTAATCGGTGGGAGGAGATGTGTGTTATAAATTGTGACTGCAGTGCATAAAATCATTCCTTCGACGTGGCAGAAAGAATGCCATATAGTGATACTCGAACATTAGAATTCTGACAACTGACAGGACGGTGAGGTCTTATTTATAGCTTATATTGTTTTAACAGCAGTCCTTCTGTTTTATGGCACGTTAAGCTGCAGCAGTCTTTAAACATTATATTGTTTTAGCCTAATACATGGCGCTACTCGACAGTTTTGCATCTGGGCTCTGACCAATAAGGCTCTGGGAATAATTTTTGCTGAAGCTTCCATTAGTTTTGCCCACCAATACCGATTGATAGTGACATAAAATCCGTGAAACCCTAGATATATGGTGCCACCTACCTACTACCTCGCCAACCAGTGTGAGATTCTCTTCACCTATTTGCTGAGACTTTGGAAACTACATAAAAGAGTTGACGAGTCTATTGTGCGGACTTTGTACTCGACTGTACATTAAGAGCTCATACATTAGACAATGGGTTCCCATACTGCGAATCCCTATACAGGTTATAATATTTTTGCGACGCCCTTCTAAAACCAGTCACCGGAACAAAGCACAGATATGTGAATAGAAGACGAGCTTACTTAAGATTCACTAAAGAGTTTTTGAAATGGAATAAAACAAGCTGTGTATTAAGGTATTAAAGAACTCCCTTTTTTTTGAAAGGACATCGGTCGATTGCGGTTTATTCCCATTGAGCTGCGATTTCAGGCAACCACAGAAGAAAAATCTAGCGGGGTTAAATCGGACGATCTTGGTGGCCAATTCACGTCACCTCCTAGAGATAACCGTACCCTCAAATCGTTCATGCAGAATGACCATCGTGCCTGCTGTGAGACACGTAGCCACGTCTTGTTGGAACCACATGCCATCTACCTCCGTATCGTTCAATTTGGGCCAAAATAAATCGGTTAGCATCGTTCTGTAGCACTCGGCGTTGATGGCAATAGCCTTAGCAACGTCATTTTCAAAAAAAAAAAAAAAAAAAAAAAAAAAATACGGATCAATGACGCCGCTGGCTGGTCTAAAATCGGCATCTATGGATGCATTGCCACCTAGGGTGGGTTGCCGTCATTGCCATATACGGTAATTTGGCTTGTTAACATAGCAATTCAGTCAAAAATGCGCCTCATCCAGTGTCTTAAGATGTTATTTCTACGGTCATTGGGCCTTACCAAATCATTTTTAGTCTTCAGCTTAAATATTTTGACGGTCACAATGGATAATTTTATATGGAAATTTTCGCCATTGTGACTTCGTAAAAGTTAGCCTGGACACTAAAAATGATTATTAGTACCGCGGATTATCATTAACTTTGAGCTCCTGTATCTTGAACGGATATAGGCCCAAGTCCCGACCAAAAATTCGCCAAGTTGAAGTCTGCGAAATGTCCTGTGCACGGCAAAACATAAAAGCCAACATCAAACCGACCCAACATTTTTTTCAAATCGAGCTCAAAGCTGACTAAACGTCGTGTGCAGGCGATCTGTGCGTACCGTCTTGGGATGGATAGGATAGCCCCACGAAGGCCCGGGCCGTCGCGACGCACAGTTAGGGAACCCCTGCATTAGGGCATAATGCTAAGTCTAATGAATGTTAACGATTCAATGGAACTCATTATTCTTAAGTTATATTTTGTAATCACTCCAACGATCGGTGCTTAGAAGGTGCTTAAAACGTCCAAATTGCTAAAGTCAAGTTAAGCTTTAAAGAGAGGAATGTCAATTTAAAATTCCCAAGATGTAAGTTCACATATAGACAGTAGACACACTGTCTACTGCTGAACATGGTACCTACGACCACATCAACTTTCAAAGTTCCGTTGCTTAATGCGACACTTCCAATGATTCAATACTTATTTTTAGGCTATATTTCGCAATCACTTCAACTCCATTTCATTTCTAACATAAGATTAGTCCTTAAAGTCCTTAAAGTTTCGTAGAACTATGAAGTGCTTTGTATTCTAAGGTGTGGATCCGGGGTTTTCCCAAAAGAAATACTATAATTTTTATAGAGTAACTAGCTGACTCGGCAAACGTTGTTCTGCCAAAAATAGTTATTTTAAATATTTCAAGATTTATTTTGATGTTTTTGGTCATTTTTTTTTTAATAGGAATGAAGGCGGATAGCTGCAGTGGTTCAGCGGCCATTATCGGACTTACATACGCTGTGTAATAATATATAGCTTTACCCTGCCTTGCCCGTGCACAGGAATTGTATTGCTTAGGTATTAGACATCGAGTTGCAGCCCATAGAAGATGTTTTTTGTATGGGATGTGCCACGTCCATTTGCCCAATTTTGACCAATCTTCACGGGAATGCTCCTGGGCCAATACCTAAGATTGTCTGTAAATTTTAGCTTAATCGGTTCGGCGGTTTTCATGTTATAAGTAGCCGAACACAAATCAGGATCGATTTTTATATATAAAGATGCTTATCATAAACAGAAAGCAAACAGAAAAGGACTGGCTCTGAACTGAACGGTGCCAATGCCGAACCGTGGTCCTATCATCCTGCGACACAAGGGAACAGAAACAGCCCTACGAAGACAGCGGTCAGCGGGTCTAAACGGGACCAGCAACAAACGTGGTTCTGGGACAAGGAAATAGAAAGCAGCCCTACAAAGACCGTAGTCGTGACCCACGGGTCTGAACGAGTCCAGAAAAAAGCGTGGACAAAACCTACAAAGACCGCGATTCCGTGAGTTTGAATAACGCCAACAATAATCGTGGGATAGGTCAAATCGACTAGCAAGACTCTATTCCATAGAGCAGGCTCAGGTCCACGAATGGTGAGACACTGGCGGATGTAATAATCAAGTTAATACACAAATATGGAATCTCACCTCCAAAAATAAGCCAATTTCGATAGTCCCAACTTAAGTGAAAATTTCTTTCGCAGGTCTCTTCACATTAGGGATTTTATTCTCTTAGCGACAACAAAACAACTTTTCCAACCAACAAACACACCCCTGCTTGCGAAGACATCTCGCTCAATCAACGATCGAGCCATGACTGATTGTCAACACAGCACCGTCTTTGGCGTATGCAAAAGTTACACATTTGCCCACCCCAAAGAAGAGGGAAATTTGTTGGGTATTGCACTTCTCAAATAGCTGAAAGCCAGAGTTCTGAGTAACTTTATTGTAACAGCGTGAAATCCTTACTTACTTACTTAAGGTGGCGCTACAGTCCGGGGTGGACCTGGGCCTCAACCAACAAGCGTCTCCAGCCAGCACGATCTTTGGCCAGCTGCCTCCAGTTTCGCACGCTAAGTTGGTTGAGGTCCCCTTCCACTTGCGTGCGCCACCTGAGTCGCGGTCTTCCTCTACTGCGCCGTCCCTCGGGTGTGGATTCGAAGATCTTCCGGGCCGGAGCATTCACGTCCATTCGCTCTACATGACCTAGCCACCGCAGTCGTTGGACCTTCACTCTTCTGGCTAGGTCGATGTCGCTGTACAGCCCGTACAGTTCGTCGTTGTATCTCCTCCTCCATTCACCGTCTATGCAGACGGGACCGAAAATTACTCGAAGAATTTTCCTCTCGAAGCAGCCAAGAGTAGCCTCATCCACTTTTGATAGAGTCCATGCCTCTGCACCATAAAGTAGGACAGGGATGATTAGGGTCTTATAAAGGGTCACTTTAGTTGTTCGAGAGAGGGCTTTGCTACTCAATTGCTTTCTTAGCCCAAAGAAACAGCGATTGGCAAGAGTTATTCTTCGTTTAATCTCAGCGCTGGTGTCATTGTCTGAGTTCATAGCGGAGCCTAGGTAGACAAAGTCCTTTACCACTTCAAAGTTGTATCTGTCTATAGGCCTTCTGTCCAAGACGTCGGTGTTGGGTGTCCTTTCTTGATGATAGCATATACTTTGTCTTGCCCTCATTGACCGCCAAACCCATTTTCGCCGCTTCCATCTCAATGCCCACGAACGCGCCAGTGACATCACGCTGCGTTCTGCCGATTATGTCAATGTCGTCGGCGTAGGCGAGTAGGTGGACGGACTTTTGAAAGATAGTGCCTCTGGTGTTAGCGTTTGAGTTTTGCACTATTCTTTCAAGAACGATGTTGAAGAAGTCACATGACAGCGCATCGCCTTGTCTAAATCCTTTTTTGACATCGAAGGTCTCGGTGAGTTCTTTACCGACCTTGATGGAGCAGCGTGCATTCTCCATTGTCATCCTGCACAAACGGACGAGTTTGGCAGGGATGCCAAAACTAGACATTGCTCTGTATAGCTCGTCTCTATAAATGCTGTCATAGGCGGCTTTAAAATCGATGAAAAGATGGTGGGTATCGATTTGGACTTCCTGGGTTTTTTCCAAGATCTGCCGCAGTGTGAATATTTGGTCGATGGTAGACTTTCCTGGCCTGAAGCCACACTGATAGGGACCAATCAGGTTGTTGACGAAAGGCTTCAGGCGTTCACACAACACGGCAGATAGGATCTTGTAGGCGATGTTAAGAAGACTAATCCCTCTGTAGTTGGCGCAGTTCAGAGGGTCTCCTTTCTTGCGGATCGGGCAAACAATGCTGAGGTTCCATTCATCGGGCATACTTTCCTCCGACCATATTTTACAGATGAGTTGTTGCATGCTCCTAACCAAGTCATCGCCTGCCGCTTTGAATAGTTCGGCGGTTAGGCCATCTGCTCCAGCGGCTTTGTTGGACTTAAGCTTAGCGTGAATCCACTATGTGTTAAAGGGGTTGAAATGGAATTTTCGGTATACTTTGTGATAAAGTAGAGAAAAGCATTAACAATTTCATGCGATCAAAAATACCTTAACAGAGAAAATTTCCCTTAAATAAAGTACTACTGCGGATGTTGGGATCTTTCTTTCGCTTTGGGACGGGCTATACGGGGAACGTATTGCCTTATCCCCGGACTGGTACAATGCAGTAACTATAGCATACCCGGATACCGAATGCCATGCTGTGACGACGCCACGTTCCTTCAAGATACTCCAAAATCCCAACATTTAAATTCATTATGTAGTCACTAGTCACTGCTCGAAGTCAACTCCAAAAGTTATCTAACTTGATGCTGTACTTTCAACATAATAATATGTACTACTGAGTCAAAACTAAGTACCTAATACAATCTATAAAGGAAATTGGTGGGTCCACCTCCTACACAAGAAGTTCGATGTAAACTTCATCACTTACATTCGGGGGTGGAGAACGAATAATAATTTTAATGGTGTAGCAATAGCAGGTGTTTCGAAAGTCATAAAAAGTTAGCCCTCGGAACATTTTCTAATATATACCATCAACATTTCCGTCAACGAGTCGTAAGTCCCTATCAATCCTTCTTAACCTTCCATTAATAACATCATATTCCTATCGCTATCGAGCTTAAGACCGGCTTATCTCTTTCATACCTTATTAACTACCACCGGTCTTATTGCTACTTAAATATTTAAGAACCGACTATACAACCCTTTCGTTTTGGGCGAGTTTAATCCACCTCGCATCTGGCATAAGAAACGAAAAATCCTCCATCCTCCCTAAATCCCATTAGGGACATAAAAACCAAAATCGCTCTCCCGCAATTCCTGTGGCAAAATCCTTATGTAAATTTTTGTCCCAGCACCCACGCCTGTTCCCTCCCCCCCTAAGACGAACCGAGATCCCAGCACCTTATTGAAGTTTTCATTCAATGGTACGTAGTCCATACCCACTTTAAAAAAAAAACAGTCCCTAACTGAACCGCACATATAACAAGGAACAGGACACATAAATCCACGCTGAAAATCAATGTGAAGCCATGCAAAAAAACTGGCCTATTTCTGAGAACACATACTTCACTCCTGCCAGTATTGGGCCTCGCTGCCACCCCATTGGAACTCGATTACACGACAATGCTTTCGTTGTTCGTTTATTCATTCGCTACCGGTATGACGACGACGACACCGGCCACGGTGGGGAGTCCTTAACGCTGAAGTTCGATGTGGTCCTGTTTTTATTTTTTTTTTTTTGTTTCGTCGACCTATTCGCAAAATATTTGCGAATTCTTTATGGGCCTAACGCCAAACATGGGCCAGTAGCGTTGAACTTTTCCACCCGCATACGAGTATTTTGATGTGGAACCAAGGATAGGTGTCTCTGATAGGGGACAGGGACACGGGTGGCCAGAAATTTTTATTGAGTTCCGCTCTATTGATGGCTCAGCAATGCCTATTCCAATAAATTCCATTGTCTGTGCGTATTCATTCGAAGGATTTCACTTGAATGCCAGGGGTCTCAGGGGGAGAAAAGGGATTTATGAAAGTTATCACCGGAATTGAAAAGGACGTGCAGTCATTCTTATCAAAGGCAGGATCCAAGCATGATTTATTGGGAATGTTTTATGAATTTCGTTTGTATTTTTTTTTTCTATTGTCATGGCTAAACGAGTTATGTATGTTCAGAGAAAAGGGATTGCTGGTGTTTTGGGATTCCTTAGGTTTTTTTCAGATGTATCTAGATGTACCTATATCTTCATCAATCTGATGTGATGTACAAGGGGAGCGAATTATAGGTGTAACTAATGTTCGTAATGAACATTTGTTGGGGGGTTTTCCCATATTTCCATATTTTGAATACATAGTGAACTGGCTGGGATGGGACGGGTAAAAGAAGGACACATCAGGACTGTTTAAATCAGCTTTTTGTGGGTGGATTTGTTATGAGCGGCAGTCATATGCAAGAAGTCTTATAAGCCTTCGACACGTGAGGGAACGTCTTATAACAATTCAGACTAAAAACAGCCTTCACGCCCCCATAGGGGGGAAAGACCAAAAACAAGCTAAATACAGCGCGTACCAATTCACTTGGCCATTCTACTGCGCAGGTTTCTGTGTATTTTGTTTTTGTGTTTTGTTTTGTGTCGTGTATATTCTCTTAAATCCTCTCTCTGCGCAACCGACGGTTGGCCAAGTGAATTGGTTCGCGCTATACCCTTTGACTATATGATCCAGAGGAACAGAACAGCACAGTATAGAGGAAGACAGATGAACACAGAGGTCCAGATCCACCCCGGATTATAGCACCCCCTGAGTAAGTACATAAAATGAGCTATTTGGTCAACCAACAGGACTTAAGACTGCTCTCTAGACGGGAAGCAACACCTTCTCAAGGATATACTACAAGTACTCTTTTAAAAAATTGTCATTAGAAACAGCTGAATATTGTCAACTAATTGTCAAGTAAAATTTTTAAATTCAGTCGTCAAACTTATGTGGGAATGGCAGATGGAGGTCATAACACAGTGCGTTACCGACGGAGCACCCAAAATATCGTCCCGGGCTTTAATCCCTTTCAAAGGCAGCGAAGATATTTCAGCATAAAGGCATACCTTCTCTCGACATTTTTCATCAGCCTTACCGTCTTCCAATGGCTGGTTATCATCCTAAAGTGAGTATTTGGTCGAAATCTTCGTTTCAATGGCTAAATCTGTGTCCATTTGCAGTGCGAACTTTGTGGAATTCTTCAGAGCCCGTTACTACTTCATATTCCTATCGGCCTTTGGTGCATTGATGTTTCTGACGATATTTGTATTCTTCGAAGAGGTGCGGCACACTCAGCCCTACAATTTTATCTTTGCCTTGTTGATTGTTGAATTCGGGACGTTTGGACTTTTGCGGGCACTGTTGGACTGTGACTTGGATCAGTTTGCGATGTGTTTGATTGCGACTACTATGCTGATTGTGGCGTTTAGCGTTATCGGTGTTAAGCTTCTTGTGAGTGTGATTTGGAGTATAGAAACAACTTTAGGATTAGTCCTTTTTGATTTTCAGAGGGATCTCACTCTGGACATTTTGCCATTGACCTTCATCAGTTTGGTGTTCTACTTTGTGATGAGTTTCATCGTCATTATGGTCATTGCAACAGATTTGTATTTTCCGAGTTTGTTTTTCATCGGCATTATGATGGTTCTGCTGTTGATGGTGAGTTGGAAAATGATTTATAAGACTTGAGGATATTAGTGAATTGTTGTTCTAGTATATCATGTATGATGCACAACTGATTACCGGAATGAGAGCTGGCTCTATACGTTGGAACGATTATATATTGGCAGCACTGTTGGTGTACTTTAATTTCACTGTGATGTTCACTTTAAGTTTATTTGTGGCCAGTACTCTGTCGAATAATGCATATTTGTATCACACCAAGGGTCAGTGGCCTTTCGATTAAAGAAATAATATTTCATATAACTGCAAAAATTCAGTATGGGTATCTTTCTACCTAATGTCCATACTGACCACTTACAGCTCGCTGAATTCTTTAGGCTGTGTCAACAAGTCGTCGGCGTATGCAAGTAGGTTCACAGAATTTTGAAAGGTTTTACATACCACCGGAGTTGGCTTGTAAGTTTCGTAATGGCGTTAAATCGCAAGATCTTGAGTCAATTAAACTTTCTAAGCATGAAGTTTCAAGTCTTTCGTGAGAATCTGTGGCTCGAAATGCCAAATTCTTGACTATACAGTGCCGAATTAATGTTCCTGAACCGTCAGCAATACTCTCGCGAACTGCTTCAATGTTTTCTGTTGAACGACTTGTGATTGTGACAGGATACCCAGGTGTTTAAGATCACTAATTTATCCAGTCTCCTTGAATTTTTCAACTATTCTCTTCACAGTTGATGATTTAAAATCACTATGACGGCCATATTTTGTTCGAAAATTACGGACTGTAGCTGACAAACCTTCATTATTCTTAAAATATTGCTCAACAATGAAAATGCTTTGTTCTTTCGTATTGCGCTCCATTTTTACTAACCCCGAACTGTCAGCTGTCACATTGTTATCTTTTTTTTGCGTTGGCATCACTGTACTCAGGGCCGGACCAACCATATGTGCAAGATGTGCAAATGCACAGGGCGCCAAGTTCTGGGGGCGCATTTCTAGGAGTAAGGCCTTCTGTCCACGTAGTTGCGCTTCATACGCACGCTTTCGTCATTTGCATCTTGTTGTACGCTTGCATATAAACAAGCGAAGCTATGTTCACGCAGAGGCAAAGTCGCATTGGCGACTACGAAATGAAGCGCAGGCCTAAGAAAAATTAATTTTATCTTGCGCGAACAAATACTGCCATTAGCATTTTAAACGAAAATCCCATCTGTGCTGAATTATTTCTTGAACACTCACATTACTTATAATGTTGCAACTTCAAGGAGAATCTAACTAAAAAAAATCCCACTAGACCTATGCAAGTTCAATTCTACCTAATCTCAAAATATTCCACCCTGTTCGTGTAGATAGGTTCTTGCACATCCACTTACATTTTACAAGAGGATCTAGTTCAAAAATCTCAAAACAAAAAAGTTCCACCCCGTATGTGCAGGTTTTATTTCTTGCACAGTCGCTCGCAAAATTTTCATAGGAAAATATGTCAAACAAAAAAATTCATTCCTACGGAATTGTTTGTGTTTAACGTGCAGGTTTTTGATTCTGCACATATGGGGATGGGATTTCTCATGTACGAAAAAAAAAGAGAATCTCTTTGTAAGAGAATCTCATTGTAAGAGAAACTAGTTACTTTTTTTCGTAGATGAGAATGGCGTTGCCATTTTGACTGCTTTCTAGTCAGTTCTGACTGGATTGATATGCATAGCTGGAAGTTTTTTTAAAATCCAGCCAGCTGTTTTTTTTTAGCTGGATACGAATTTTGTTTGACTGTTTTTAAATGTTTCGAGTAATTTCATTTTTATCAGTGTACATTTTTAAATTCAAAGTGGCAATAGAAAAAAATAAAAAGAAGGACAAATATTGCTTTAATTTATTTTTTTTTGCTCTGAGCTTGGAATACAATGAACCAATTTATGCGTTTGCATTTACTGAAGTAGGTACTTGCCTTTTCTAAACAGATCTTTGAAAGTGAAAATTTATCAGCTGTTGTGTGCTGTTCAACTTTCCTATACCGGCCGATGTAACAAACAAATTGGTAGATGTAGGTGCAAATGAAACTTGATACTTCCTGGGTTATGTGGAAAAGACTTATGCATGTGTGCAAATATTAAAAAAGGGCGCTTTTCGTAAATCTTGCACAGGGCGCTAATTTGACTGGGGCCGGCCCTGACTGTACTATTAAACACCCTTTATTTATTGTTAAAAAAAACTGCTGCATATAAACGCTGTATATATTGGTTTTGTACTAATTTCACGGTTCGGATATTTGCTAGATTTGCAGCTGCGGCTTTCAAACAGTATTATAGGTGGTTATAGGAACGAACATTAAGGCATAATTTGTATCGTAGACACAACACAGGAATTATAATTTTTGTGATGCAATACAATACAAGAACCACGAAGAAATTTCTTTTAGCTTTGTGACAAACCATTGCGCCACCGAAATTTAAAAAATGTTGTTTGTAGTTTCGCCGTATGTTTTTGGAGACGTTTTTCGAGAGTTTTTTTGAGGATTTTTTCGGGCTTTTCTCTGCGCGTTTCTTGGGACTTTTTTGGGTGACTGTTAAAGCATTTTTTGGGGCCTCTTTGGTGCGCTATACAGGATTTTTTGGTGCGTTTTCGAGCGTTTCGCGGTGCGTTTTTGGAACAGGTTTTCGAGCGTTTTTTTCTTGGGCTTTTATGGTGCCTGTTAAAGCATTTTTAGGGACCTCTTTGGTGCGCTATACAAGATTTTTTGCTGCGTTTTGGAACGTTTCTCGGTGCGTTTTTGGAGCCTTATTTATTGATGTGTTTTTGTGTCTTTTTTCTGAGAGTTTTTCTGCGGGCTTTTTGGGTGACTGTTAAAGCATTTTTTGGAGCCTCTTTGGTGCGCTATATTTTTTTGGTGCGTTTTCGAGCGCTTTTTGCGTTTTTTTTTCTGGGCATTTTTTCGCGCGTTTTTTTGCTAGAGGCACTTTTTAAATGTTTTTGGGTCGGTTATCACGCTTTTGCCCAGAATTTTTGAGTTTTTTTTAATTGTTTTTTGAGCCGTTTTACGAGGCGTGTTTTAAATGCTAATTTTTATTCTTTAAGGCCGTTCTTCGGCCGTTTCTTTGGTGGATTTCACGTCGTTTTTCATGTGTTTTTGGGACGTTTTTCATGGAGCGCTTTTTTGTTTCTAGTGTTTTTCGGACCGTTTTCGGAGTGCTTTTTTGGCCGATTTAAGAGTGCATTTTTTTAAGGGTTTTTGGGTTTTTTGTTACTTGCTTTTACTCTCAAGGTGATTTTTGGCCCATTTCTGATATATTTTCTGGAGCATTTGATAATATTATGTAGGTACTTCCTATTTCCCTGTGCAATAGGTTCCTTACCAATGTTGGGTTCCGTCTTCGGTTTTCAAATCTCTGAGAAAATTTCCTTATGATATCCTCCAAATGAAGGTACATACTTCTTTATATTATAATCTAGTAGTAGTAGTAGGTATAGGTAGGGTAGGTACTTACCTCTAAACTAAACTAAACACGTTTCTCATTCATTGCCTACCTAAAAAAATGTTCTATCGAAACTAACTCCCATTATTCAACAATAGATGTCGCTATACCTTTAATTGTTGGCTTTCCATTAATAAACACATAATTTAGTTGAAAACATTTATTTAAATTTTATTTTATTCCATTAACTTTACACAAAACGACTACATTAAAACAGATCCATCAAGAAATTGGCTTAAAAATCGTACAACAAGGACACGAACCTATATCTAAATTTAACCTTAAAATGTGTATAATATTTCTGCCTCAGAATGATCAAAATTTTACAAAACAACATTACAAATGCTAATGAATTGGACTATCAAGCATCACGCTCCGAAAAAATGTTTAAGTTGTATATATATTCATAAATTACAAAACACTATAAAACAAGTTAACATAACCTTAACAACTAATATGGCTTAGGCTCTAGTCTATAAGTAATTGTGGATATCAGAGCTGCACCACGTCGTCCTTATTTGCTGAAATTCTCAATTTGCTGTAGAACCCAACTTCGTGACGCTGCGCTGGACATATGGGCTGGGCCCATAATGACAGCTGGATTGGAAATGCCTGTGGGGAATTTCGAAGGCAGGGATGGATGCTGGCCGGTCTTACGTGGCGGTGGCAGTGGTGGAGGTGGACTATTCGGGCAGGAATCGCCGAAATCATGACGCCTATCGTTGTCATCGCTGTATATGGCCGAGTCTCGGAAATCGTTCTCCAGACAAGCCTCCACATCGTCCTCATACTCAAAGTTGGTTGACAGTTCTGTCCTTCTTTTCGAATCGCATACACTGTCGCTGGAAGAGGTGAGAGAGAACACAGAGTCCCTCTGAAGGTTCAACGAGGCCATTGAATTATTCATGGAGCACGCGAACAGGGTCTTTGGATCTGCATAGTCTACATGTGCCATGCGTTCACCTAGAGCTTCACTACCCTGTCGATGAATAATACTTTGTCGGCACATTTCAGTCACATCCGAGACTCGCCTCTCGGGAGGCTTGTTGGACTTGCCAAACCCCAGGGACACCGTGTCGACACTCTTTCGAATTCGCGGTACCAGCGAGTTTTCAGAGCCCGACACGATTTCGGTCTTCGAGCTGCTGAGCAATCGTTTAACCAAATTCTTTGGAATCGGACGAGCGTATATGGCCTCGGTTTGGGATAGGTTTCCTATGGATGAGGTCGGTGTGGTTGCAACCGCGAGGGTTGGGATGGTTTCGTAGTTGATTTTGGAGTCACTGCTATGAAGCTGAGTGCCATTTGAGATCCCCTCTACCAGATCGTTGCCGATTTTTTGCAAATTTCCCGAGGCAGAGTACACCAGAGTCACATAGTCGGACTCGGGTCTATTGGTTGGGCTAGACTTCTTCTCTCGCGGCTTGTAATACTGTTGGGACTTGGAACGGTTAAGGATCGGTGAAAACTTGTACGGAACATGGACATTGCGCAGTAGAGACTCGTAGATCGGTTCATTGGACTCATCTGGCGCGTTCGACTCTGCGTGCTCTTCCACCTCCAAAGGCGGCGGAGAATGTGACGGTGGGCGAGGTGGTACTTCGTTCTTGGACACCTGCGGCTCGGGACTATTTAAAGCAGACCCATTGTCAAGAGACTTTTTCTTTTGTGGCTTTTTGTAGATTCGCTCGAACTCTTTATTATTCTTCAACAAATCGAGTATTATCTGTGCGTCCTCCTTTGTTGTGGCCTCAACCGGTTCCTCAGTTTGGCATTCATCAGGCAAAGCCTCTTCGGCCTTCTCGACTTCACTCAGATTCTCGGTAGACTCGGTGATTTTCAGAACCGTCTCCTCGAACTCATTCAGATCCATGTAAAACTTCGAGGTCTCCTTCTTGGTCCTGTTTTTCTTAAGCGTCGCAATTCGCTTGGGTATGGTCTTTGTGTTGTACATTTTGATTTCCACCGACTTGGTTGACTTGGACTTGCGTGAATCCAGGTTACCCTTGAGTGACATTTGATCCTCGTCCATTTCAGCGGCAAGAAAACTTATTCTTGGCACTGATTTGCTGCGCTCCTTGTTGAACTTACTGAAGGCTGGATTGATGAGGGATGATTTTCGACTAACACATTGACAGTCTGGCGCTTTATTACAACATTCGGCGTCCTCTTGTTGACTTTGAGCCACTTTCGGCAGCGATGGCATCATGTTGTCGTCCATACTGTGATTTCGCGATAGTGGACGATGACTTAAAGTGGAATTGGAGTCGTTAAAGCCTTCAAATGATGTGGAGTTGGTGACAGAGGTTTTACGCTTGATTTTCGACCGGTTACGGATCTCACTGCGACGGTATTCATTTCGTCGCTCCAAGTAAATTGGCTTTGAGTTGCTGAGCGACCATTTCCATTTATTTGTATCCGGGGTTCGATCTGAAATGAGATAGAAAAGATCTGATTAGCGAGGACTGCTTCTTAGCGTGCGAAGTGTGCGAAGCAAAAAAGCCGATGTGTGGTGCATCTAAGACGAAAACAATGAAGGTGCTGAAACTACTTGTGGGTGACAATATTCAATTTATACATTATATACAAACCGCGACGAAATTATCTAGTCTTTCATTAGAGTATAGGTACTTACGTCTTACATAGGGTACAAGTGGCTTGCCACTTCCAAGCTAAGACGTTTGTCTTTCGATAAAATAGAATACTTGCCACGTAGCTAGTTAAATGTAAAGCATAATGTTAGTTCTGCAAGTAGCAATCATGCTAGCCAACTGGGTTAGACTAATTTGATCAGGATACAAAAGGCTTTGAGCATTTTTCGTAGCACCAAATTATATCAGCACTAGCCTAGTCTCCCGGCACCCTGTGGTCAAGAAAGTGCCTCACTATAATGGATCTATCGGACTCTGGCAAATTTTGGAACTAAGTGAACTAGTTAGTTCAGGTGTGATTTTCCGTGCCACTTTTGTTCGGGGAACTAGTCGGAAATTCGGTGGCAACATATGGACCTCTGATTTTGGGTTAACATCTATTTACAAAGTTAGTCTGCCTATCGAGTTCATTAAGTTCAGGTTAGTTCACGATCCCAGTGACTCATAAGGTTGTACAAGTGGGTCGTTCTGTTATCTAAGGACCGAGCGGTGAACCAAGATGTCAACTAACAAGCCTTAAATGAGACCTTGATTCACCGCGAACTGTAGAAGAATATAGAACTAAAACAATAGAACCACAGTTTAGTTCGTTTAGTTCACTTGTCAGTATTTATTTTGTTAATGGTATTATGTGCCAGATTTTGGACTAGAAGGCGACGAAGAAAGCCCATAAATTACTGTCCTCCAGCCTATACTGATTGGAGCAAAGAAATGGCTCAACTACGCGCCACATGTCAGCGAGTAAGATGGTTGTATACGCGTTCTCGAGGGCTGCTTTGAGTGAATTGTAAGAGCAGTACGGGGTAGAAAAGAGATATAAGCTGCCATAGATGTAATTATCGAGTAAAATTGGAGATACAAAAACACCTTAATAAGGCAGAAATAAAAGCAGGACCCAGATATGTTCGTAAATATACCTTCTACTTGTGCCTGGATAAAGAAGCTTTCCCAGAACAGTGGAAACGACAAAACCTAGTGTTCCTTCCTAACAAACCACCAGATGAGCCATCGTCATAAAGGTCAATCTGTCTGCTTTAGATACGGCTGGCAGAATCGTGAAAGGTATTATATGCAGCAGGCTTAGAGGCAGCAATCGAACAAACGAGTGGACTTCCAGAAACACCAATATGGGTCCCGAAAGGCACACGCAGCAACAGACGCAATAAGTGTAGTTAAAACGACACAAGAGACCATAAAAGGTAAAAGATGGAGACTGGTGGGGCCAAAAAGTACTGCCTTATAGGGTATTCACACCAAGCCGAAAACTGAGTTTTCGCGAAAACTTCATCGAAAACAGAAGTTTTCCCATACATATTGCAGTTTTCAAAACGAGTTGTTTGAGGTCGTTTTCCATGAAAACGCCACGAAAACGAGTACAATCTTTGGGTTGTTGAAGCAGACACACCTTTTGCAACATTCAGCGAGCTCAGAAAAACTGCTGACAGGATAGCTTTCTCTCTCAGTGCTGTCGTTTCTTCTAGTTTTTTGTTTACAAATGTGGAATCTCTTGGTATCTTTGCACCATAAAGAGCAAATTATTCAGTTTTTTCTATAATTTTAGAACGGCAGCACTACCTGCCACAACTAAATGGTATTTTCAGATGTTTTGATTTTGATTGTTGATTATGTTAATTATTTTATGCATTTAACCATAAGTTAACGATTATCAAGTAGCTTAAATAATTTTGTTTGTATATTAGTCAATACGAGCGAAGTTTAGTAACTAAAATAAAAGTTTAGTGGCCACAAAAATTGCTCTCTAGTTTTCTAAACTTTTTTGACGAAAACTCGGTTTTCGGCTTGGTGTGAATAGGGTATTATCATGGCCCTAGATATAAAAAAACGCTTTTAATTCAGCTTCAGGAAACTGGTGTTAAATTTCTATAATAGAATCTTGGTGTAAATTGTCGACAAAGAGCCTAAGGAACACAAGATTACCGGGGGTGTAAATAAGGGTTCCGTCCACTTCTCTGCAAGAAAGAAAAATTGTTTGATTTGCTGATGACATCGCCATTACTATCAGGAGGAGATGGAACAGATAAGCAATGCGACGATATAAGGCCATTCCGTCATTGGCTTACCTCAGTCGGCCTAACACTGGTAGAGGAGAAGACCGAATCTGTCCTAATAAGCAGCAACAAAATTGAATTTGTCACTATTACCGTCAACGGGCGTGAAATTGCAGCGAAGTAGCACATAAAGTAGGCTAAGCAGTATGAAATATGCCAGAGTCTCATTTAAGGACCACCATAGGTTTGTCAGTCATAAACGTGTAAGGGCAAGTGCTGCACTAACGCTGAAATGTATGTTTTTATACAATGTCCACGGTTTCTAGATAAGAGAAATAAACTAGATAATAGAAAAAAACTTGGCAAGACGTTGGCCGCCCGCAAGCCCCAAAAAACTGTGTTTTAAGAAATACGTCAAAAGACTTAGACTGTCTCAATACATACCTACAGACTTTAGGGTTACCTACCGCCAAAAAGCATAAAATCGTTACAAAATATTTAGCTACTTCAACATTTAGAGGAAGTAAGCTGGAACTACATTTAAACATTTCAGCGATATTCAAGGCGGTGGCCACGGTGTAGTGGTTAGAGACATTGCTTGTGACCTGAGCGGCGTTGGTTCGAGCCCCGGCGGAGGACAGCAATACTCTGCCACCGACCATAAAGAGAAACGAATAATATCAGATATCCAAGAGAAAGTGCTTCAATCTCCCTTTATTTGTCTTTTTCTATTTTAATTGTTTCCCCACGTGATCCCGATTCCCGATGGGTCCGTTTTAATGCCCAATGCTGATCCTTACTCATACTTATTTTGGCCTAACCTATAACATTAAAATAGGCCTAACAGGGCCCAATAAATTTAAATTCAAAAACAAACCCACTATGTTCAACCTTTGTCAGAAATGTCTCTTCATTTATTATTTAATGCAAACCTTAAAAATAACAGCCAATGTTCATGCCATGTTTTTGTGGGTTAATAGAAGCATTCAAGCCGACATTAGTTAAAGCATCAAACAATTTACTTGTTTTATTCCAATATACTCAAAATCCATGTACTTACATTATTGTTACAGCTGAAGAGGTTTTTTTTTTGTTTTATGTATTTTATTTGATTTTTTTTTGAAAACTAGGACTAGCAGACAAAATACTTGGCACATCTACAAAACTGTTATAATATTCCAAGAAAGGATTAAATTTTTCATAAAATTTCGAAAAACAAACCCACATTTTCCATATTAATAATAATATTTAGTAAAATTATTTTTTCGTAGACCACCACAAATCGTTAATTTAAAAAATAAGAAAAAATAATAAAAATAAATATATCAAAAATTAAAAAAAAATTGTTAATTTACATACATAGAATGCAGGATTTTCCTTTTCTTCTTCATCGCAAAGAGAAAACTTCTTTCAAATGAATATGAGTAAAATATGAAAGAAGCAAAAAAAAAAAAAGGAAAATCTTGCGCATTGCAACAAGAAGCAAAAAAGTTAATCCAAACAATAATCCCGAACCGTAACGAATTGTGAGGGAAAAAGTAGACAACACAAAACAAAATGTAGACAGAAAATAAAAATAAAAACAAAACTCACCTTCCTCGTCGCCTAACTTGTAGACAAGCTCTTTGGCGCGATTCGGTATGTTGTCGAATTTCTCGAGGATTACTCCTTTTACGTGCTGTGCCCAAAGACGTTTCTGGTCACGATTCTTTGCCGTCAACTTGATTTGATTACGCGGCTCATCATAGGGTATTACGTAAAAACTTGTCGGTTCACCGGGCAAGTGTTCATTCAGCATCAAGTTGTTTTGCTGTAATAACATCAAATAGAAGGTAATGAACATTGTATCGATATGGAAGGAGATTATTTTATAATATTAATACCGCGCCTAGTGATTAAGAGAATGCATCACCTTAAAATTGGTAGCAATTTACAAATCTGCACCGTGTCCAACTAATTTTTATATTCCCAAATATGAATCTATATAAATGTATCGTAAACGTTACAGAGTAGACTTTTACCTACATATTTTCTACTTCAAGGGTAAACGATTGATTGGCCGCGTTACATTTTTAAGAACCTGTTTATGTGGAGAAATGGAAAGGACTCAACATGTAGCCCTAAACACACATTTTGGTAGTAAAATTCGTTCGTATACGATTCATGTCAGACTTAAGAAACATTTAGGGCCCAATACCGTGCCTAGTCCACTGATATGTGATGAAGTCACACACTATTCAACCTAAGAAGGTTGTGATGAAGTCACACCCTATTCAACCTAAGAAGGTTAGGTTAGGTTAGGTTGAATAGGGTGTGGGTTCATCACAGTGGACTAGGCACATATTGGGTCCATCGCCAGTCCTGGGGGAACCTTAACGGTCAAAAACCTAAACCAATTCGCCCAAGCAATTAATTTCCTTACAAAACCTCAAAATTGTTTAAATTTTGTTAGTGAAGCCAACCTCCAAGAAATACCTTCCAAGGTATTTCCGCTTGTACCGAACAGTGGCTTGACATTCACAGAGGAGATGAGTAATATCCTCTGCGATATGTAAGTCTTCGCAATACCTGCATGTGTCCGTATCTGTTAAACCTAGTCTCATGGCGTGCTTCCTTAGAAGGCAGTGCCCGGAGAGAATTCCTATTGCCATTCGTAGCTTAGATCTGCTGAGCTTTAATAATTCTACAGATTGTTTTCGATCGAGCTCAGGCATGTGACCTCTACTATATCTGGCCATCTTTGATCTGCCCTATTTTTAATTTTCTCGAGAATAAATCTCTTGGCCACGGGCCCACGGCTATTGGTGGTCTTATGCCCTCAGTAGTTAAGATTTTCTACAAATCTAAACATAAATAACACACACCTTAGCATACTTTTAAAATTTGTAAATTTTAATTTGAAAATTGTGCTTTGTCCTTAGTAAAGTTCTTATGGTGTTGTACGGTGACTTTCGCCGTTTCGTTCAAAAAGATGTATGCAAAAGCCAAAAAAAAAGTCAACAACTGGAGCAGAAAACTATAGCCGTCCTAAATGGGGCAAGGTCGTCAGAAGAATGTTGGACAGCTGAACTAAGAGCATATTTCATGAAACTGCTTAACGCCCCACAACCTGAAAGTGGAAAAGCTCCAGGATACGACCGAGTGACAGTTAATTTTTTTAGAAACAATTCAACGGAAAACATGTTAACATTGACAGACGTCAGACGAATATAATACATTATTAGAGACAGCAAGTGTTCCAGAAAGATGTCTATAATGTACGCTACATACAAATGAATCATCATACGATAACCCTGAAAACTATCGAAGCATTTCCGTCTTGAATATTTCAGTCAGTCAACTTGAAAATTATACCTAATATACTGAGACTGACTGGAAAACTACTGTGCACGTTAAAATTGGACCTTTAATTTAGGGAGATTTAATTTGACTTGCCAATTTTTTTTTTTACCTTTGCAACCCTTAAGGAGAGGGAGGACTTATAACATTTCATTGCCAGATGCTCCATCCTAAAGGAGTTTAGAGTGAGACATTTTGGTGTGACTTCGATGGAAATTAATGAGGTTCTGGAGTCTGGACGCGTTTTAAATGGCATCCTTGACTGACGTTACAGTGAGCGTCAAAAGTAAGTGAACACCAACACCAACATTTTGAATGAAATTTTAAGAAGCGATTTCGGAAATTTTTAACTCCAATTGGGCGAAAAGGCGGGTCAAAGTTTGTATACATTTTTTTTTAGTTTTCATCCGATCGACTTGGTACAACTCGGTACTCTTATAAGAAATGAAGAAAATTAATTTCTCCGATTTTTGAAATTTTTTGGGGCTCGAGTTATTAGCGACTAAATATATTTCTTACTAGGTACTTCTGTAACGGGATCGAAGCCGCGTATAAATGCTTAAGTAGAAGGAACATAAAGCCGAGTGCTTTCATGTATTTTTAAGGCACATTAAGCAAATCCTGCCGGTGGCCATGGTGTAGTGGTTAGAGTCATGGCTATAGTGACCCGAGCGGCGTAAGTTCGAGCACCGGCGGGGGACAGCGCTGAACTATACATTCATTGAGCATCAAGAGCAATGAACAATATCAGAGACTCTCTATAGGAGGACCGATGTTATGTCAACAATCCGGAAACGATTCAAGCACTTAAGGCCAATATCATCCAAGCCTCCGTGAGCTACAGCACGAAACCATCAACAAGGTCTTGGAAAATTGGAGTGACAGAATGCGCTACTGCGAAGCCAGCCGAGGCAGTCACTTGAACGACGTGTGTTCCATAATTAGTAGAATAAAGCCTTAATACATGGAACAAATTTAATTTTGTTCATTTTGGCCCACCCTTTATTCACAAAAAAAACTAAAACTCTGCTTAAATTCGCTCATTATGCGATCTTTATAAATTTATATAAATGAATGCATTCTCACTACAATCTCCTAACCTAACTTCTTCCTGTCATATCCTTATCATAAAGAACTAGTCGTGTACCCATTTTTGTCTTATCAAATAAAATCAAACCAGATTAGTTCAACATACTGGAAAGTTCCTAATTGGCTCATACCCCTTGACATGTTTGCATAAATCTACTCCCTAATCACCACAACCAATCTACTGATGGGATGGCTGCTGCGCGCACAAGGCACAAGCATAATATAATAAACGCCTCGTCCAATTTACTCACATGAATATAACTCTTGAATTGCAGACGATTGTCCTCCTTGGGCTTCGTTATGATCAACATTGTACCAAATAGAAACACCATCCTTGGCTTGTTGTGCTCCATTAGAAGGCCTTCTTGACGTAGCTCTCCCAGTACTGTCAATTCTAAAAATGCAATTAAAACAAACGTCGTAGTCGTCGCCGTTCAGACACCAAAGAACTGTGCGCTTTGCATTCGCGTGAAAACCACTTACCTGGTCCCAACCATCCATCGAGTATCCCGGACAGCTCCTTAACACGACTCTGCTGTTCCAATTTCCTCTTGACCTGATCGATATTTCTGGCTACTTCTCGCATGATTCCGTGCGCCTGTGCCACTTCCTTGATATCACAGTGTTTACGTAGGTTCTGAAATCAAACACACAAACCGTACTTAAGGCATCATGCGATAGACATAGACATGAGAGCATAATACTTACATCGAGTAGCAGATGATACTTCAAGATCCGTTGCACTGGCTTCAGCAGGTATGATCCCAATGGCAGTGTATGCTGGAGCATCTTTTGCGTGGATGTTAGAAGTGCATTGGTATGGGTCGCTTGCAGAAGAGTTGTCAGCAGTGATATCGCCTCTGGGTAGCTGGTGCTGATGTGTTGTAAAAAAAAAATGGACACGGTTGAGATTTGGAAGGCTAGGCGACAGTAGGAATAAATTTCAACTCAAAGGAGTGAGTATGGATGGTGAGAAAATCACGCGAGTAACTGACATAAATTTGCATGAACTTCCACGCGGACGGACAGGTAATCAGACTAAAAATGGTTTATAGGACTGTCTTCTAAGGTGAGTGAAGTCTTTTGTTGGATCCTCCGGGGAAGATGACTTAAGTGCAATGCGGAAACACAAATTTATGTGTGCATGTCATTTGAATATCTGTCGGTTCAAAATGGGAGACGATTGCACCAAAACAACACATTGGTGGATAGGATAGCATAGCTATTGACCTAAACTATGGAAAGCTGTATCCGTTACATAAGTTCAACTGTGAAATTTAATAGGGACATTATTGAGTAACTAGTTATAAGCCTAGGGCTTGAATATGGTTCTATTTACAGCCATTTCGAACCTAAGTCCGTATGAATTTTCAAGACTAAATCAGCGTTTGCAAAAGCTCTAAGTTGGTTGTTAGTAATTATGTAGTTTAGCCGATCGTGCCCCAGAGGCTTATAAAATAGGACTACCTCTATAGGCTGTGCGCTCCGGATATAGGGTTATTTTTTTTTTTTTAGAATATAAAACCGATCAAAGCGAATGTTTCTGAATCTCACCAATAAGTCGTGTACACATCGAACCGTTCCCTAAGATCTATGAAGCACTTCGCAATCTTCACGGGATCCATTCCAGAGTTGATGAGCTGCTTCAGTAGGGTCGCATTAAAATCGTAAATATCCTCAATGTTACTGAACAGGATAGCAATGTCACTCGTACGAAGGCAAGCCCGTTCTCTCCAGTCTTCCAAATATCTGCAAAAACAAAAACCGTTTAAATCAATATAAGAATTCCTTAATAGTCAAACTTACCCCCTTATAACTTGGCCCAAGTCCTCAACATAGCTCCTCTCGGAGTCTACAAACTCCATGCATGCCCTCTCGAACACTGAATAGCTACCATTGTGTGTATCCAACTCGTTCTCACTCTGATCGGCAAGGCTCTCAACGCTGGCTAGATACGAGGTTGCCAGCTTCCCATTCAAGTGATCCGATCCCGAACTGGAGCTGGACGATGTCGAACAGATAGAGGATGATGACAACGGCCGGTGTTTCAATTTGGCGATATCTGGCAGCATGAGGCCCATCTTACGTGATTCCTTTGGTGAGAACTTTGCCTTCATGTCGGTTAGACGATCTGTCAGACTTTCCATCGAGGTTTTGCAATGTTCCCCGTTGTTGTTGTTATTGATCTTGCTGAGTGGCGAGGGAATTGGTGTCGAAGAGTTCGCCTTGTTAGCTGCCAAGCTCTTCACACGTGCATACGTGAGCAGGGGTGATGACTGTGGGCTCGGTTTGCGGACTAGCGTCGGTGATGACTTCGCAATATCACTAGACTCGATTGCCTCCGTAGACGAAACGCTTGTGTCGACAATAATTGTCGAACTGCTACTTGTGCTTTTCCGCACCGAGTAGTTGAAAGCCTCAACGACACTGGTCATTTCGGTGCTTTTATCGCTGTCGTACAGTGCTGCCAAATCCATGACTTTGTCAACTTCTATAAGCTCTTCGATTTCGTGCACCAGGGGTGATACGACGGCCTTCACTTTTGTCGGTGTGGTAATGTCAAAGTTGAACGCATCATACCCACCATTGGGGGTTGGAGTCTTATCGTTGTCGAAGGCTACCGGCGTTTGTGGATGCTTTCGCGAACTCACCTTGTCTAGATACTCGTTGCTTGAATCGAAAGTCTCGACCAGGTCATTTCCGGACTGTGTCAGCTTGCAGGTGTTCTTCGACAAGGGGATATGTGACAACTTTACTTGGTGCTTGGGTGATGATTTTTTTACAAATCGATGGACCCGTTGCGAGTCTGTGTTCGCTGGCTGATGTTGAATGGCATCGATGTCAACCTTTTCCACGACATCAATGTCTGAGTGAAGAATCAGCCTTTGGACGTTCGGCGAGAGCACACGAATGTTACTGCGATGCTTCGGGTTTCGCTCGAGTCGATGACCCTTGGTTGACCGATCAGCGTCGGATTCTGTTGATATCGATGACTTGGAACTTGTGTCTTCTTCGATAGTTAGACTGTCGTCGTTATCTTCGTCGGCTTCATTCAGTTCGGGAAGGCTTCGCTGCCTCTTTTCTGTTTCAAAGCTGCCCGTTAGGGTGTCGTACAGTCCTAACAGAGATGGCGTGAGATCTGTTGAACTGCCTGGAATGGAAAAAAAAAAATCAGTTAGAGAAATGGATTTTTTTTAGCAAAAATTATTTCAGTAGCTTTCGCTTGATATGTGTTATAGACGGATGTGGCTATTTTTACAGCTCAGCTCACATCTTTTGAATGAGAATTCATCGCCCCCCAATGCAACAAACATCCTACTAACCAACATCCTGTGTGCATTTCAGTCTATAGACATATAAATCCCCTACTACATCCATATTGATGCTAATTATGAAAACAAATTCCATCTAGAATTCCCGATTTAGAAATTCTCTTTTCAACAACTTGGTTCAACTGTGTCTCTTCGCATCCACCGGTTGACGGAGAATCCCCTTGTCGCAGCGAACAATTATTTCATAAATATTTGCAACCTACATCCTCCCAGGATGTCAACCAGAGTTTGGTCTATTCCCTGGTACAGTATGGGGTTTGGTAAATTGCAGGTAATGAGTGAGTTTGGTCTCATTAGAGCGGAAAGGATGTGGAACAGCTCTTTGAATTGAATATTTCATGAGAAAGGATAACTGAAACAGAGAAAATGAGGACTGATGTAGGTACATCGAGATAGACGTACTCGTATATGTATTTGGGTTTGTTATAGAACGAGGCTATGGTGGTGGCTTAGGGGAGTTTATTTTTCCGGTTGAATGTCTGGCTGTGTTGAATAGGAAATGAGGACGAAATTGCCAGTAGTTACAATTGAAAAACAATTAATTAAATTATGCTTTCAACCTTGCGGTATAGGAAGTATCTTTGGGTAGACTTTAATAAATTATTCCATTTTGTGAGTATGTTCCATGTAAAAAATATATTTAGCTACGCAACTATAGCTCTAGGCCCCTATTACGATCCAGGACCCAGGTCTATATAAAATCCGAAGTCGCTATTGTGTATTTGTATTGCTATAAAGATAGTTAAACAGCAAAGCCTCATTACCAGAAACATAAAAATAAAAGCATAGTGATTTATGTGGCTAACAGATGGCGCTGATTGGTAGACACTACTTATCACAAAAGGTCTATGCCAGAGCGCCAGAGCCAGAGCATGTATTTCACTTGAAAATGGACTATTTAATTATTTATTTTAGTGATCATTCCTTAGCGGTTTACAAAAGCCCGTATCTATATTGCCGAATTTTGGATAGACTAAAAGTTTAATGTTCGTCGGGGCTTCATTGTTCAATCATACAAAAGTTTTGGTGTCAAAGACCCCTGATCTGTACATTATATTATAGTCGGAAAATTGGAGGCATTTCATGATTACGCTGTAGTCGACTAAGAAACTGACGATCAAAGGTAAAAGGAAGCAGCATTGTGGCGTTTAATGCTACTTGAAGAACGACAACGTCCTAGAATTGGCAATCACAAGGTAGTCAGAAATACTTGACGCGGCTTAAAACAGGACGTGGTAAGTACCTACATAATCAAAGTTTTGAGTGAGTTTTTCCACGGCAAAGCAATCAGAAAATAACAGGTATGAAATAAAACAGGCATAGATTTACTACGGAAGTGGTATGCTGGCTTTAGTCGGTATGTTTGTCATGATGTCATATTTGAAACGAACATACAGTTGACGCTCAACAATATTGCTTCAAAGCTTCAAAATATCACTTCTAGGTTGCACTGTTGCACTGAGTTAGACTGCGAATTGTTGAAAATAATTCCGAATATCTTAGTGATTCTGAAAGCCTCATGATGAAAGTATAGGGCAACACGGATATGACCAAAACGCAATTCTAGTTTCCCATTTAACGCCGGATTACGCGGGAACAGTAGTCTTTCACTACCCGCGAAAAAATTAAAGCTAGGGCCAATGTATTTAAAGATATTCCAGCGAAATACATTCTAGGATCCAAGTAAGCTAGGCGATTCGCTTTTCACTCGCCGGCAAGTTCATAAGCGACAGTTTTTTAATGTCGTGATAAATACAAGTACTATTAAGAGAATTGGCGGCGACAATATAGCACCGTATTGTCTTGTTTAACTCCCTAATGTAGGTAGGTACTATAAGAATGAAATAGAACGATATTTTTTTTTTTTTATAAAGAGGTAAATGTCACGGACATTTCAAAAGAGTGCAGTTTTTACTTATTCGACCATTATTCACATATTCATATTATATTGTTTATACGATGCGAACTCTGACTTTTATCAGTTCAAAAATGAAAGTAATTTTATCTTCCATGAGGAAAATATCAGTCTTCCAAGTACAGGGCCTTAGAGTGCAAAGTGGTGACTGAAATTAATAGGATTACAGAATGAGGCACTTCATAGTATTACCGGAAAGAAATGAGGAAAAAGTAGCTACTACTCCTTCAGGCGTCTTTAAGAATAAAGAATATAATATCTATAGGTCGGTATAAGTAGGTAGGTAATTGGGTGCTCTTGAGCGGCGGTTGCCACAGCTTCACATAGACCATCAGTTGGGTCCATTTGCATTGTGTCCAGTCACGGGAACCTTCCATTGCATATCTGTTGGAGACAAAGATTATGTCGCTTTTATTTGGGTCATCTAGATTTAGTATTAATCACAGGTATATTTAAGCTCTTCTATCCCGAATTCCAGCTTGTCCTAAGAGTAACCGAAGGGTCTGTCTACTGGAACCACCCCAATTTAAGTATGAATCTCAGGAGTTCCTTAAGATCTTCTAGTTCATCGAAGAAGAAGCTGTTGAGAATCCTGTGTCTGTTGTTTTTAAGGGCTGGGCATATTCGCAAAGCAGATGGCGGACAGATTCTATTTCTTCTGCCCAGTCTTTCCGCGTGTACGCCTATCGCAAAGTGTCCAGTAATGACCCCTGTGAGTATGCGAATCTCCTTGCGGCTCAGTCCGATCATGAATCTAGATCTCTTTTTGCTCACTTCTGGCCATAATTCTTTTGCGTGCCTGCAGGCGTTGAGATTGTTCCAGCGTAGGTTTGTTCTACTCAAGGATTCAATGTCAATCTTCCTGGCAAACGTGCTTAGCGGAGTTCTTACAGATTCGAGGGCCATTGAAGCGTGCATTTTCGACCCGTTTCTTGCAGTCTCATCCGCCTGTTCATTGCCTGGAATATCCATATGCCCTGGTGCCCAGCATAGGGTCACCATGTTGGCTTGTGATAGTTCAGCCAGGTATTTCTTGCAATGACTTACCGCCCTCGACTTCCCCACGACTGAATGCCATGGAATTTATGGCCGCTTGGTTGTCAGAGATTTAGTGATTTTTGAATTTCCGCTTGAAACATACTACGCAGTCATCGTTGATTCGGAATGATTCTCGCAGCTTTAGTGTTTCGCTGAAGATAGCCGCGACTGTACCGACATCCATCTTATAACCATCGGTATAAAGGGCTATCTCCCCTTCTTCTGTGACTGCGTGCTCCCATTCGCTTCTGTCCGGAATTCTGGTTGTGAATCTCCTTTCAAAAACGAGAGTGGGATGGTAGATAGTCTGTAGTTATATCTTCTCCTCCGCCGCGCTCCATTGTGTTTCGATGGAGGCATGCCCATAGGACTAGGCTAGCTCAAAATTAAATTGTGCTTTGTTTTGTAAGCCTATTATAAAAATATCCAGGTAGATTTAATGCATACAAAAAAAACAGCATGCCAATTATCTTCGACTATGCCGAAGCTCAAATACCCGGTACTATATTATTGTAAAAAATATTTTAGTATTAAAAAATTATATATTTGTATGGGAGGTATGGGTAGTTTTTATTCGACCAAGTTCAGTTTTTGTCAAAAAATTTTAAATATTATTAAAACAATATGTGCAAAGTTTAAACTTGCTATCTTTACTGTAGCTATTTAAATTTAATTTTTAACATCAAATAGCTATATATTTTGTATGGGAGGTAGTAGTAGTTTTCATCCGATCTTGCTCATCTTCGAACTTAGCCTCAGTTTGGTGGATAAAAGCTTACGTACCAAATTTCAAGTTCATAGCTATTAAATTACGGCCGTAATCGTGCGGACGGATAGACAGACAGACAGACAGACAATATTGTCAATATTGTCCCTCGCACTAGATTTTCGGAGTCGAAATAGCCTCATTGTCAGTCGACCCAATTGACCCAAAATGATCCATTTCATCAAGAATTCTTGTTCTTAACTCGATCGGTTTCCGAAAGTTTAAAACAGCAAAGTCTTCAAACAGACTGAAGGGAAAATTTGGCCTATATACGGCGATGGTCACTTTCTTTTTTTTATGAGTAGCTTCCGTTACAAATGGATACATGAACTCTCCTTTCCATTATGAGTACGAATCACAGTTTCAGTCACATTATCCCAATTTTTGCGATACCTCTTAAAGACGCCTTAATTAGTGAACATAAAAGCACTAAAAAAAACCCTTGTTACACTTTCTTCTTTCATTTTTAAGTACCCTACAGATAAAGTCCCTTACTTGTCATAATTTGTCAATTTTTGGTGAGATTGTGCAAAGTACATGTAACGATTATGTCTACCTTGCGGACAAATTGTAAATCAGCACTTTTTGCATATAAAACAGCAAACAAAACGATGTCCAGCAGCTACCTCAGGTTTCAATAAATAAAAAAAAAATAAGCCCACCTTTGGACCCAGAAAAACAGAAACACTTCCAAAATAAACAGCCCAACGCGCTGACAAGGCATTCGTAAACAAAAGAGTCAAAATACAGAACGCAAACAACTAACAAATTCCGACAGTTTCGGTGAATTGCGGACGACATGACATTGGATTCTTGAATTTTTGTATCTGAGTGTGACTGCTGACTCCGTCCAGGGAATGCAATCGAAGGCAGCCTATATGTAATGCGTTCGATATGAACTTACATGGTCTCCCGCGGGGGTAGGGCTTTTCTGCTTTTTGTGAGTTTTTTTTTTTACGGCTCGTGTCGTCGATCGACACAGTTTCGTAAGTCATCGTAACATTGGTCTTCAAAAATAACTGCTCACTTATGGGCTATAAATAGAAATTCCAAAATTATCGCGATTAAAGAAAGAGGCAGACCTATAGTGGACGGAGGACAAAGGAGGCGGAATACGGTATTTTTTTTTGTTATGGTGTCGCACATGGTTGTAGCTTGTATCCCATGGAACATGTTTTCACTTTGGTCGTTTCAATGGAATGGAAAGCCAGACACACGATGATAGTGGTGCAACAATCTTGGTATCTAGGGTATGTGTGAATTGTTGCATAAATGATTTATTGAGAGGTACCTGCCGAATGGCATTCTTTGGCTGCAGACTCGTAAACACATCATAAATCACCTGCTGGCATGGATGCTGTAATAGTCGACGTTGACTCCTTTTTAGAAGAATTTCAGGAACTTTTTTTTATAGCTATGAGTTATGGTTATGAAGGAAATAAAAACCAAGCATTTCCAAGACTTTAATGATTAATTTCACTCAAAACTTATATTTCCCATATGCCCTCGCGTGCTCATACACTCGCACGGAATTGATTCTTATAAATCCAGTCGCATCGGCTGGCTCAAAACCTCCGTGCACATCCATCGAAACTAATTGTTGATTGTACAAGCCTTGCGGAGATGACCTTGCCAAGGCTTTGCAATAGCCAGGTCGAAGTTCTATCACAACCTCGCCGTTGACATGCTCCTGGGATAATTCCAAACATTTGCGTGTATAAACCGCCTCCGGACTGAACCAGAACCCATTGTAGACATAATCTGCCATGCGATTCCTTAGATAAGTTTTGCTGCGAAAAATCTCTCGGTCCAAGCAGAAAACTTCCAAATCCTGGTGCGCAGTGAAGAGTATAGTTCCACCTGGTGTTTCGTAAACTCCGCGTGACTTCAAGCCGACAAATCTGTTCTCCACAATGTCGATGCGTCCTATTCCGTATTTTCCTCCAACGTAGTTGAGAAATTGTAAAATCTCCAAGGGCTCATTGAATGTCCGCTTGGTTTGTGTGTCTTCGACTCTCAGAGGCAAACCCTTCTCAAAATGAACTTTCAGTTGATATGGATGCGATGGTGCCTTCTTAGGATCTGTAGTCATTTCATAAAGGTTATCCGGTGCCTGCTGAAGGGGATCCTCCAAGATGCCCGACTCGTAGCTGATGTGCATAATATTTGCGTCGGTGCTCCATGGTGCTGTCGGCTTGGCACTAACTGGTATGCCATTCTCCTCGGCATACCTAATGAGATCTTGTCGACCTTGAAAACGCTTACAAAACTCTTCATCGCGCCATGGTGCAATTATCTAGGAAAGAATTTGAAGAGCTGACTTCAAAATTGCTATCGTTTGAGGTATAGAGCTCACCTTACACTCCGGGTACAACGCATAGGCGGACAATTCGAATCTCACTTGATCGTTGCCCTTTCCCGTTGCTCCGTGGGCTATGTATTTAGCACCCCTCGACTTGGCGGCTTCCACGAGAGCTACTGAAATACACGGACGTGCCAGCGATGTTCCAAGCAAATAACGTTCCTCGTAGATAAGCCCCATCTGAATTGATGGCCAGATGTAGTTGTTGACAAAATCCGCCTTCACATCTTTTACAATCACCTATAAAGCACTCTTATTAGCGGTTTTTCATTAGTGCTGCAATTTTGAATAAAACACCTCGCTTGCGCCGATTTTTAAGGCCTTTTTCGTTGCGACATCAAAGTCTTCTTCCTGTCCAACATCTGCCATAAAGCAGATTACCTCGAAACCCTTGCCTTGAAGCCATTTGAGGATGCAACTTGTGTCTAAGCCACCCGAGTAGGCTAATAGAACTTTTTCAACCGAACTCATTGAAAGTTTTATTTCAACTGATGCTGTTTAGTTTAGATAGATTAGAGCTAAATTCGAATTATGCAGTTGATAAGGAGTCACCTTGATAAGGCCTTTGGGCGATAACAGAGATAGTCTGTAAAACTTTTCCAACCAACAATCTCTGCTGCGGGATTTCAAACTGACAATTACGTTTGCTTAGATAACGAGAAGATGCATTGGAACTTGGAAGTTATGAAGGCTATGAGTGAGTCGCATGTAGATGTACTTATAGGCTCTTTTATAAGCCAAATCAATGCCTGCATTAAGTTGGCTTGTATGGTTCGAATATGTTTTTGGAATTGTTCTTTTTTCGAATCATAGTTAGGCCAAAGAAACAGCGGTTGGCAAGTGTAACTCTTCGTTTGATTTCAGCTACGATGTCATTATCAAAGTTAATAGCGGAGCCGAGGTAGACAAAGTCCCTAACCACCTCAAAGTTGTAGGTTGTAGCTGTTTATCGTGACGTTCTGTCTTCTTCGATGTTGTGTGTGCCTTTCTTGTTGACAGTAAACCCATTTTTGCCGCTTCTGTACTAATATGTACTTGCAAAATGTTGCTCGTCTATCAGCAATAATAAACATCTCGAGTCCCAAATGCTTAAAGCAATATCTGCCACTTACTACGTTACGTATACGCGGAAGGCGGAAGTTACAAAGTTAAGTATCTATACCTATTGGGTGGACATGCACGTAATCTCTCATTATATCTAGAGCTCAGCAACAAGTTCTATTCGCGCAACATTCTAAATTTCGACTAAAAGTCCAGTCTACACACAAATTGGTGTCGCCTCTTAATCTCGCGATCAGTGTACCAATTTCTCGGGGGAAATAAAATTTAGCTCACATTAGATATGTGCTTTGTAGCTCTTTTACTCTACTTAGTAGTATATGTATTAATAAATGCCTTTTCAACGTGACACGGCAATTTATCTTTTAATTAAAATCTCACGAGACTGCAGCGCCGTGTCGTAGCGTAAGAGTGGATGCTATGTCGCGTCGCGCCACACCAAACTGATCACCGATTAATGCTTGAAGATCGTCTGCATTTTACCACTCTCGAGCTGTGATCTGCATCATGTATATGATCTGATGGCTTAGACTGCCTTCGAGGCACACTCTATCAGGGCAACTTGAGCAACTCACTGGTCGTGTGTATTCAAATTGCTGTTATACGGTCATCGTCTGCAGATAACAACCTGCCATCTTGGCGACGATCCTTATTTCATAATCGGTTCCTTTCTCCGAGGCTTCTTCGTCGTCATCGTCGTCGTAGTTCTTCAGGCCATCCGCCTAACGGATGAGATGGAGTAATTGTGCGTGAACGATAAATAGTTTGGCTACTACTCCCATCCTTTACCCTAGACCAGGGTGATCTAAGATAGATCTCAGCGACTTGAGGCGATCTGTGTAGAGTGTACCCGATCAGACGACACGACGAGTTGAGGTTTAAATTTTAATAAATGAAGGTATTCTCGTGTACAGTACAGGACAGTGTATCTGTTGGATATTATTCCGCATCTGCAGCTTAAGTGGCCATTAAATTAGCTGGACGATGATATTTGTTTTGGCTTTAAGAATCATTGCAGGTGGACACCTAATGGGCGTGTCGTTAAGTTTCGAGATTGTGTCGCCGATGGTAGTAAACGTAATGACGTCGTAAAGAAGTCTCAAGGCAAATGGGCGAGATTAGAAAGAAAGGAAGCTGTGCAGAGATATTAAAATTGATAGTCGAACATTGGGAGTGCTGCTGACGGTTCCTATTGATCCAATTTACACTGAAACCCCTGTAGCAACAGTCGCTTGACAAATTATTACCACTCACCTGTCAGTGGGTGAATTGACTGTACTGCGCACACTTAAGCCAACGCAACTGACAGATGTTGAGAAAGAGCTTATTGCACACACATATACAATGCACTCAGTCTCCGCGCCATTTTATCAGTTTTGTTGATTTCGAAACTACAAGTGTACCCATTTATCTAGTGCAACCAACCCAAGATAAATTTCCGCGTCTGAATTTCATACAATAGAACGTTGAAAACATTTTGACAACACTGCGCGACTTTGTGACTTTGAATGACACTTCCAGTATGGGTAATGCACTCGTATAGTATTATAGTCGTATTTGTCATGACGTTTGTTGCCGCAGTCACAGCGGGGGAGACTGTCAAGTACCACATGTCCACATGAGCCAATTTATGACGTTTATCTTTTGACGCACGCATACACTCTCAGAGCACTTGAAGTACACAGATGTGAATGAAACAACTGTGAAACTGAATCTGAACTGAAATTCAAAGGAAGGAACATAATGCAATCTGTGTTCCAAAATTTATGGAGCACACTATCGCATAGTATGGTATGGTCTCTTATCGTGGCTGGCGGCGCGGCGCTTTTTCATTGACAGACCAGTCAGTCGGCTTGCATAACAATTCGATTCGTTGCGCTAATTAGCAGCATTCGGTCGGTTGGTAGAAGCTATACCAGCCGGTGATGCGATGATGTCCCAATGGTAATGTGGTGACGGTCGAAGACGATAATTGTAACATCCAGTCGAGCTACTGTCTGCATAAGTCAACGAACCACAAACCGAACCGCACTATGGACAGAATTATTTTCTTTTTTAATTATGGTTGCTCTGCATTCGTAACGAACCAACAGAGTGGCTATTTATATAAATGCATTTTGACACAAAAAAAAAAGATGTATTTTGGAGATGTTGTGACGTTTTGATGATGTACTGTAATATGCTGTTACGCTTCAAGTCACTTGTCATTGTTATGAGGTGCAGCGAATTTTTATTTTCTTTTTGATAACTTGTCCATCGATGACACTTTTAGTCAGAGGTAATATAATCTTTATAATTCTTCTGTACGTGTTTGTAACCGAACTCCTACTAAACGGCTGGACCGATTTTAATGAAATTTTGTGTGTGTGTTTGAATGGGTCTAAGGATGGTTTAGATTCACAATTGGACCCGGTAGGTGATGCTGCTATCCGATTCTACTAAATTTCAAATAATAAACACTTAAATAAAAAAAAAAATGGAAAGGCAAGAATAAGCTCATGAATAAAATTTCAAATAATATACACTAAACAACAAAAAAAAATAATGAATAAAATTTCAATAATATACACTAAAAAAAATCATAAATTATATTTAAAATAATAAAACGGCCGCAGAACAATTGACGAACAATGAAAATGTACGAGCAGGCAAAACAACGTTTGCTGGACACGCCAGTTAACTATATAAATATATTGAGCCAACATTTCTGGCGTGATGAGGACTCACCTAGTAAAACCCTCCAAATATTTGCAGAGTTTACAACTTTTTCAGAACTTTTTAAGCCAGCTCTGTTTAATGACGAAATTAATTATGGAAGTTAGTATACATACGGTCCAAAGATCTATAAAGACTATAACCCTATATTAAGTAGTTCAAAATAAACAGGCACTGATGACTGATCAGATCAATACAATTTTTGTCTTGGAAGTTTCAAGAACTTCAGGACCCCGCTTAAAAAGTTAGATCTAGTAAGATCGAATATAGCTATATTGAAGCTGGTTTCTGATGAGTAAGGTTATGACCTATTTCGAATCAACTTCAATACTTTGAACCGACATGAATGTGTTTACAAACTGGTTTTACTTTCGGAGCTATAATGCGTTTATGGCAAAGACCTCGGTTCCTGTCGGTATTTTATTATGAGAAACCACTTGCCTGTCTGCCTAAGAGAGTGGGTGTTTCTGCTTAACTATCTGGTAATGCGATGCCAACTTCTCACGCTGTATACAATATAAAGGGTGTCCCATAATTCGCGCAAAATGTAATTTTTTATTAGAAAGCTTAAATTTTTTACTGATTCATAGAATATACAGATTGGGGTTATGTGTGGAATAGCACATCGGCAGGCACGTAGCCAGGGGGGGGGGACTTGAGGGGCTGAAGCCCCCCCCCCCCCCCCCCGAAACGCTAAGCAAAAAATTAAAAACTCAAACTTTCTAAAATAAATTCAAATCTATAAAAATAAGGAAACTATACAGGTAGGTATATAGTATCCAAACGCTAGGTACACACACTGTGGAAGCCATCGCTTGAACCTGGTTCTGTCTACTGCCATGTCAACTCCTGCAATTCGCAATTGCCTTGGTGTAGTTAGTGAAATAGCTAATTTCTTAAGCAACCATTCAAATGCAAATATGACTTTAAAAAATGTCATTAAAAAACACGCACCAGAGAGCTGAAAAACTCGACTTCTAAGCCCTTGTGAAACAAGATTCATTGAAAGGCATGACAGTATTATTTCTTTTGTAGAGCTCTTCAAATGCATCTCAATAAGTATGGAAGAAATAACCAGCAGAACGTGGGCGATGTCTTCGAAAGCATCAATACTTTTGGCAGCGATCCAAAAAAGTGATTTCCTAGTAAGCTTTATTGTATGCGAAAAACAATAACGCTACCCTTATCAGTTTTCCTACAGACCAAATCCTTAGACTTCGTTTCTGCTATCGACCGCACAAAAGAAGTTCTGAATTCTCTTAAGAAAATGCCGAAGATTTTTTCGGAGAGGCTTTTCAATCCGAATCCCAACTTGCCGCGAACTTATTTGAAGTTGAATTAAGAGCCCCAAGAACTTCATTAAAACAAACAACGCGTTCCAATTCAGAAACCTCTTCTACTGAAGCCTATTTTAGAGTGTCTATACTGATTCCTTGCATAGATTCGTTAATACAAAATCTTACGGACAGATTCATGGTCAACGAAAACGTTCTACCATCATGTCATGTAAAAAAAAAATCAAGACTTCTTCTGCTTTGAAAAAAATAATTTTAGTATGTTCGTTTAGGTGCATACGATTTAAAAAGTAATAACTAATAAGAATCAGTGAATTGGAATATACAGGGTATCCCAGTTAAGCAGTATAATCCTTTAAGGGAAGATTCCTGAAGTTCCGCCGAACAAAAAATTGTATGGCACGGGGGGTCTATTTTTACCATATTTCCCGTTTTATTTTTTTATGAAATTTGTATCCTTGATCATTTTTTTTTTAAATCTTCTCTGAAAAAGAAGAACATCATCAGGAGCTTCGGCAATCGTTCTCTAAGAAATTCAAGGGAACTAACTGTTTTTGGAAGAACGTGCGCCCGTAGGCCCTACAGTGTTTTCAAACATTTACGCTAAACCTCTTTTGAAATAAGCACACATTTGAAGAAATTGTTCAAAATAATTAAATTCTTACCTTTGAAAGGATGTTGTGTGTATTAAATGGGGATTGGGGTCTGACCAATATGGTGCAAATTGTGGAGGTTTGTAGCTTTATAACTTTGATTATGAATTGCGCTTCGTCAGTACATAGAATGTTCTTGAGGAAGTGTCCGTACCGATGCTAAATGGAAAGGGTGTAACCTATTACTCTGGAGAATTCTGTGAATCTCGGTTCTGGGAAGTTCCAATTGCACAGCTAGTTCTCGGACCTGACTAAAGGCTTAACTTCCACAGCACGCAAAATCCCACCCTCAATTTCTGCCGCCGCTTCATCTGAACGTCGTTTTTTTTATTTCGAGGAGCTCACCCGCTATCAACAAGGCGCTGATACGCATCAGTACCCGGCTACACGGTGTACTACGATTTGGGTATCGGCGTAGGACTCCAATCTTGCGAAGCGTTTCCATGGTAGAACCCGTTTACAAACACTATGCCCGCGTAATCACGTTTTGAATACATTTTGTGGAGATCAACTTATCAATGTTAAGCTTTTTTTTAATATTCGACAATTAATACTAATACCATTGCTCATAATTACGTTAGTTTATTATTCTGACTTAATTTTGTATGAGCATTTTTTTTTGACAAAAAACGGCTTTTACAAAAACTCCTGTTGATCGTACGTAAAAAAGTTGCGTAACATAATTTTTAGAAAATTTCTCAAGGATAAAAATTTCATAAAAAAAATAAAAATTTATTAAGTAAACTTTTTTTGTTTTTCAAAATGCACAAAACAACTTTTTTATCTCTAATAGTTTAGAAGTTATAGCGTTTTAAGTGGTAACACCTCCGAATTAGAGGTCACGTGCTTTGAAGGTCCATAACGGGAAATATGGTGAAAATAGAACCCCCTGCCATACACTTCACGAATCTTCCCTTAAAGGATTATACTGCTTAACTGGGACACCCTGTATATAGTTTTTTGTTTAAATAATTCCTCGTAAGATTTGGAAGCAAGCCCCCCCCCGAAACAAAATCCTGGCTATGGCCCTGCACATCGGATAAATGGCTGCCACGGCTTTATGCTGGCAGGTACCTACGTACTCTTTTATTGAAATTTTCTATGACAGTTTCGCATAAATGTGGCTGAATTTCATTAATACACCCCCCAATTTCCTTTTTCAAGGTGTTGCTTGTTTTCATAGACCTTAGTTTAAGTGTTCAAACTCAAACTCAAACACTAACAGGTCACCGTCTACACATGAAAGAATTGTGCGAAACTCAAAGGCCAATAAAACAATAAGACTCTTCAATTACTCGTATACGACGATCAGTCAGAACGTTCCAATAGGCAGCTATAACTTTAAGAGACTTTGTCAACCTCTATACTTTGTCTATATCTGAAAATGGCATATAGTATTCAGCAGAAAGCAAACGAAGAATAACTCTTGCCTATCGCTGCTTATTTGGTCTATGAAGGCAACTTTGTAGTAACACCCGCTCTTCTGAAGAACTAAGCAGACTCCGTAGGCTGTATCTGACCTTAATAATTTTTTCACAGCCTTACCGATCTGAAGTATGGAGTATGGACCCTTTCAAAAGAAGTAAAGACTATCCTTGGATTCTTGGCACTTAGAAGTTTCGAAAAAATATTTATTTCCGTTTGTGTTGTTGTTACCATGCATCTATTTTGAAGGAGACGTTCAAAATAGGCCTGCAGATTCTAAGCCACAGTAGAGAAAGACGTAAAAGTACAAGTAGAAAAATAAATCAAACAATTTGAAGTGCGCGCAACTTGACGTATAGTTGGTTAAGGATCAGACTAACTGAAGAAGCTTGTCAGTTGAGGTTTTAGTCCATCTTAAACCACTTAAACTATAGAATCGCTTAAGAAGAAGACGCATTAGGTTTATTTTCTTAAACAAGTGAGGCTGAATGCAAAATTCCAATTATGCAGAAAGCAGAACCTCTTGTCAAAAAAAAACTGGGATTCCTATACATAAATAAGTATGTAGGTAGGTAAGTCAGATAGATAGTCAGATACATACCTACAATATTTCCGGAAGCTCTGTATCGTTGGATATGCCTCAAGATGCCAGCAGTTAATTAAATTTGTTGTGAAATACTCAGAAATATTATAAAGCTTTAAATTGTAAACATACGAGCAAAGATAATAAAACACCTAGATGACGCATTCAAATGGCAATTGTTGTCATATGAAATCAAAATTCGATACCCTTAAGAAGCTTTTCAAAAAAGCTTTTACCGCTGAGAAAAAATGAAACCGAAACTGAACAACACTACTACCACAACATTACCACTGCTACGGAACTGACTCCATCAGAGTCCAGCCACACACACACCACTTATCTTATAAATATAATTGAACATTGCATGCATTTGCAGTTCTTCATTTCATTTAATTATTCGGCATTTGTCCTTCGACGAATTCGGACGTGCTGCGTTTTATATGCAATTTGACGTCATATAAATGCGAATTGCGAATTTGCGATGCGAGTGTATCGTCTGGAAGTGCACTTGTGCAGTGCATCGTTAATGACTCTCTTTTTGTTTTCGTTTTATGCTATACTTCTCGTTCTCTATAATGAATGTCCCCTTGGCCCTTGATCTTGATAGATTTAAAACCGGTTTGTATTCTTATTATTACGTCACTACTGTCTGCTCTTGTTTTATTTTGTGTGTGTGAAGGAAAAAGGAACAAACAGAACAGAAGTCCTCGACGAAAAGAAAATCGTCGATCATTTCTGTTATGTATTATAAATTTGTTCCTTTTTATGACGGCATACCAAACTGAGCCATCGTATTATTAAAATCTATAGGTACATAATGTAGGTACATAAAACAAATAACATTTTCTTTTTTAAAATCAAATCAACTATTTATTTCAAAAAAGATACATATGAATCGCTGTCGCTTTTTGTGTTTTGTTGGTCGAATCTGAGTTAGCTGTAGACAGAAGACGAACAAAGCCGAAAATTTGCAAAATATTCAAAATACAAAATGCTAAATGCGTATGAAATGAAGAAAACTGACTTTGAATTTATTTTGCGAAGGATTCAACCATCATTCATCAAAAATAAAGAAATATTCATTTGAAAAAGATTGGCCTACCTTCTACAGTCATTGACAAACATGATGCCAATTAATTTTCGCTGTCAATTAAAGACAAAGTGACATTTTGTTTGTCAATTCAGCTATTTCCCCTTGTCCAGTGGTTTCTTTGTCAGTTATTGACAAGCGCTGCTAGTCAATTCATTGACAAGCTATTTTTCACTGCTTCCACTTGCCAATTTTCAAGATTTTCAATCGGCAAGTGGAAACAAAGCATTATAAATATGTACAATCAAATTTTGATTTGATTTTAGAACGTTAGTTTTGTTTTAAGAGTTCATTTTAGGACTAAATAAATATAAGAGGACTTAGGGCCGGTTTGTTCATCTTTGGTTAACTCTAATCAACGGTTATTTTAGCTGATAACAATAGAATCAGTTTAGTTAACCCGAGAAATCGATAACCAGCCGATTTTGGTCGGTTAAAGGTATTTAACCAAATTCATTCTGTAATTTTGTTCAAGCTTTGACATATCCGACAACAACACAACAATAAACGCAAAATATAGTGTGTTGCTTCGTATCCGCTTTGTCCACGCATTTTCAGCTGACAGATGAATACGATGCACACTTTGTGGAAAATATTGAATGCATTACTGCGGCTTGGACCCGTTTGTGCTGAAATCACTCATGTTTAGTTAAATTTAAAAAAAAAATACATAAATCAATAAAATACCGAAACGTACACAAAATATAAACAATTTGAACCAAGGATTAATTCTAACAAAACAACTGAATTTATAAATAAAGTGGAAAACTGAAACGATTTGTCGCAAATCTATGGTTTGGTGACCAAAGTGAAGAATAATTGAGCAAACGCTTTTTGGTTACCACAGACATATATAATCATGGGTTAAACTAAATCTGAATAAACTGGCCTAAAATAGGTTAAAATATAACTTGCTAAGAAAAGTCTGTAATTACTTTAAATTTCCTGATAAAGATACTAAAAACACAATAAGGGTATTCATGCAACGTCGTAAGTTTACCAATTGCGTAAAATGGTAAGTTTACGACAAACGTTTCATGAACGCCCCAATTTGCTGTTTGTGGTAAATGGTGGTAAACCAATCAGATGTTTCACATGAGAGGGAACGAATGAATTGATAAAATGAATAAAATAAATAAAAAGAAAATTGAACATTTTCCTATTCCAAGTGTAGGATAATTAATTAGTCTATCAAATTGTATTAAGAAAACAAGTTTTAAAAGGGTTTAAATAACGCAATTTACAATTCCAATATTTTTGCCGCGAACGAAAACTCCCTTTTTTGGAATTGGAAATTTCGTTATTTAATCTTTTTTAAAACTTGTTTTCTTAATACCTACAATTTGATGGACTAACTAATTATTCTATACTTGGTATAGTAAAATATGCAATTTCTATTTATAAATGCATCAAAAGTATTAAAAATGCATGCAAAGTAATTTTTTTCTGATTTCGCGCCTTTATTTCAAGTGTTAAATGTCACAATAACCTCGTCGCAAGTTTACCATCTCGGTTTTCCACACAAATTGACGTAGTAAGTTTACCATCTCGTCGTAAATGATTTTCCATACAAATTTTGATAGGTCACGTTACGAAGTTTACGACGTTGCATGAATACCCCTAATGACTGGCTGGAACTAGTAGGAGAATCTTGCGACGATTTAGAATAACATAAACTTATTTGTAGTAATCACTTTGGGAAAAAATGTAAAGAAATATAATGTATAAAATCAAAACCAATAGCATTGTAATAACAACTAAATTAGTTCTTTATCAGGAAATTTAAATAATTTTACTCCTGAATACCTACTATGCGTATATATATTTTTAGTCTTCTTATACATATATAGATTACTCTTAAGACAAAACTAACGTTCTAAAATTAATTCAAATTTCTATTGTATTTATAAAAGGAAACAAAACTAACCAGGGATTCAAATTCAAATTGCTTTTTAAAAATACGATGGCTCAGTTTGGTATGCCGTCATAAAAAGGAACAAATTTATAACGTATCTATACATCTTTTGCATGAGCTCAGCTAACAATTTGAAATAGCCGACCGATGATTTTCTTTTCATCGAGGAACGAGGATTTTTGTTTTGTTTGCCCCTTCTTCCTTGTTGTTCACACACACAAAATAAAACAAGAGCAGACAGTATAGTGACATAATAATAAGAATACAAACCGATCTATCAAGTGCGGCGACTGTTGTTTTCCTCAAGAGGACATTCATTATGGAGAACGAGAAGCATAGCATAAACGAAAACAGAAAAGCTTCATACCATACTTCATACACGATGCACTTATGCACACACACAAAGGATTACGCGCTGAGAGAAAAGCTTTTATTTTGTTGGACAATGAGAAGAGCTTTTTGTTGCACGATCGTTGTTGCACGATCGCAACCAATGCGGACATCAGCTAACATTATATTGCGTCATCTGTATATTATATTGTCTTTGATACGAGTATATTGAACCTGCTATAGTTATTCAATATTACAATGTTGTAACTGATTTAATTTTTCTTAATTTCAACTACCCATTTTAAACATATTATACCTACCTATACTGTAATACCTTAATCTGTCCAATTACAAAATGCATTAAATTGTTGCAAAACATTTAAGTAACTCAATACTCGTCAAGATTACCCGCATACTCGTATAATCCCAATGAAAAGAAAATATTTACGAAAAAAAAAACAAAGAAAACAAAATCATAAAAAATGTAAATATTTGCATATTCATGAGTCTGGAGAGTTGAGAGACTTGATGCTTCTTATTCCTTGCGGCCGAAAATTACTTCAGACAGGCAATAAACTCTCGACCTTACTGTTGTTGTTTCGAGCGGATTCCTTTCACTATGCAAATGAGCTGTCACTGTCAGTATCACACTGCTTCTGTATATAAAACTCTTAAAGAGAGTGCAGCAGTAGTTTACATTTAGGGTATAGATACAGTGCAGCACTTAAACAATTAAATTAGCATATTCCTGAAATAAATAATTGAGAAAATCTGTTCGCCACTTTTAAGAGCAATAAACAAAACGCACGCTTTTTGTGTCCGACATTTTTATTGGAACACAATGGTTAATTTTGTTTATGGTGGAGCGGTGCACGCTGCACGAGGATATCGAACAGAACTTTGTGAAAAATGAAAACAACAATTTGGAAATCATTGATTAATGAAAAAAAATTCAGACCCGGGAGTGCCTCATTCAATTGCAATGAAATGTTTTTTTTTCCCACAATGGTGCCGAGGTCTAGCGTTTACTCTGATGAGGAAAAATCAGAATTTCATCAGTGGATGGGAAAATGGGGTAGTAGGTATTGGAATTCATCATGCATTCTTTTCAGAAGTAGCTACATATTTTTTTAACTTAAACTGCAAAAGGATTTAAAGCGGTTGTTACTGATTGGAAGGCAAGAATTTGTAGTTGGGAAAATAGGGAAATTTAAGCTTTAAGGGTGGGAATTTTTGTATATCAACGGTCTGATGCCACTGCCAGTGTGCAATTAGGTACATTGAAATTCTACGTCGCGACAATAACACATACTAGAATGTATGGCCCATTGTAAGCGTTTAATTGAACTTTGCATTTTCGTCCATATTTGACAACCAGCTTAAAGTCTCATGGTCCTTTTGTGATTGATCCAATATGACGCTCAATGAATCCAATTACGCACCCTTACTAATTTAAGCCTCGGGGCTTTTTCGGCACTATTCATGTTTGATGTCATTGGGCAAGTTCGAAGTTTTATTTATGATTTTTTTTGTTTTTGTTGATTATTTGAAATATTATTCATGATTTTTTTTGTGGAGTAGGTATATATTATTAGAAATTTTATTCATGTGCTTATTCTTGCTTTTTAATTTTTTTTTATTGTTGAGTGTTTATTATTTGAAATTTTGTGGAATCGGATCGCAGCGCCACCTACCGGGTCCAATTGTGAATCTAAACCATCCTTAGACTCATTCAAACACACACACAAAGTTTCATTAAAATCGGTCCAGCCGTTTAGGAGGAGTTCGGTTACAAACACGTACAGAAGAATTATATAATAAAGATTTTGACGTGTCATTAGTCTTCTAGTGGTCAATGGAATGGATATTCACACAATGATAATACCTACGATAGAATAGTTAAAGTCGAATAAATTTGACAAACTTCGTAAATTTCATTTTCTAAAGTTTTAGCTCTGTTTGATATAAAGAGCATTTGTGTACCTAAGAGTTAGGATTTATAGTTTAGTAAGTCTGACAGATGCCCGGCAGTTGATAATTCGAATTTCAAATAGAATTTTGCTACTGAGGCTAAATTTTTTTAATGACTTTTGATTGACAAAATGTGTTTACTGGGTTCAGCGCCTTGACTTTTTTTGAGTGCTACATCTGAGAAGGGGCTAATTTTTTGTAAATTTATTTTTGACGTTTCTGAATTATGCTCCTAATTATGTAGTCTGTTATAACTTGAGTGCTTTTATTGAAATAAGGTGAAGAAATTGAAGTTTTAAGGCTTTTACCAACTATGAATTAAGCTTATGTTTTTAGTCCTGCGATTTAAGGGTTTTTCAATAAAACAGGCATCTGCGAGGTAAATATTGAGGACAAAAATGGGTCAAAATGAGACATCGGGGTACCTACATCATATCATATGCACCTATGTCAAAAACTGAGTCATTCTACAGAGCTGTCAAAATTATAGGTGCTTCTGTCATTTGAACAAATAAATTGTAGTCTATGTAGTTGCCCTTTTTTATAGACTACAATTTATTTGCTAGGAATAATTTGTTTAGTCAAACACGCTCCTCAAACTTTCCTCACACCAGGAAATGTCATGTAAGCGATGACAGTTTCACATTCCATTTTGACACTTGATGGACATTTCGAACAAACATATGCCTATTCTTTTGTCATATACAAATTACTATCTTATTCATAAATGGCTTTGTTTTATTCTTTTGACATAATACCCTCACTTTGACAGCAGCAGTTTGACAGTAAATCTTCACACTTATCCAAGCTTGTCAAATATTTCATAATACCTAACACCAACACTGCTTCCACTTATCCATGAAACGAACTTCCCCACAAATCCATTGCATAAGCCTAAACGTCAAAATACGTCACGTTTCTGTTACATTTTACATTTGCCGATCATTAATGGTACCGAAATTGATTTTCATGTACCTACATTTACTTTCATTCTTAGTGTGGTGGAACAATAACTAAAACACCGTCTCAACACACATGGTTGCATAATGACTCACGAAACAAAAACCTCGAAAAGAAAAAAAAAAAATCTATAATCGTGCCCTTTCAGGAGATGTCAAACTTCAAATTTGAAAAATAATTTGACAGCTCGCAGCCGTAAAGCTTACAATTGATTACTCCATCGCTGCTCACATATAAATAGGTGCCTTTAGACTAGACACACGAAAACCAGATCAGTTCCGCATGCATTCGTTATTAGACCAAGTCACGTTGACAGCGCTAGCCATTGTGGGAGACAAGTCTTTCTCTTTCTTCTTTTGACACTCGTATATCATAATCTATAGTTTTGTTGTCGTCGAGTTGCCAAATAATTCACTTTCTAAAGCGTGCATTAAAGCGCCCTCTGCCCGTGTCCCGCGAAAAAGCAACCAAAACCAACTGACTGTCATATCTCTCTCAAGTCTCAATGGGCAGCTGAAAAGGGCCAAGTGCAAATGTCACATCAACAGTTTTCATTTTCACTGCTGTCGCCAGAGATTTGTATCCCTAGTCTGGTCTGGTGTTGGAGGGGGGTATATACAGAAATACGGTATACCGTATACCGTATACCCTGTCACATCTTTTAGGTAATTAATTTCGTCAGCTTTCTTTTTTTGCGGTTTTCTCGTCGAATCTGTGGTGGTGCATTGGCATGCAAGTGCATTCGGTTATTCGTGTGCGCTGTCAGGCTGACAAATATTTACGATGCGCATTGGTGGCAGATTGAGATGGATTTTTTTCATAATGGCTGTTTCTTTGGTAAAAATAACTGTTTGCTTTGACACCTCTATAGTGCGATGAGATGCGTCATGTGGTGTTTGATTGTTCTATTGTTGATATGAGAGATTTGAGGGTTTTTATTTGACAATAATTTTCGGTCATCTTTAATTCATGAACCGAGTGAGATGTAAATTCTGAAGTAAGTACCTATGATGAGAGACTGCAATCCACTATAGATGACATCTCTGTGTGGAGTGTCAATTTCACATGAGCATGATGTGAAAGTGATTTTCATTTCTAGCGAAATGAACAAATTTCATGATGTAGTGGGTGCTTAGGAGGAAATCGTTGCATGGTTTCTAGATGGTCAATAATGACACCTCGTTTGACACTTTCCTGACAGGGAAACTGAATTAATATTGTTGGCTGTGGCCTGTCTTGTATGTGATTGCAGGTGGGTGCATGAGCTTATTTGGTGTTGGATATATAAATTGTACTTACTGCACTGTTATGAAGAAGATTGATGAAACGATTTGTTGAACTTACCTGTAAAGAAACCAAAAGGGGAAAATATTACAACTTTGAAATTTTGTTAACTAAGTACTGTGTTTTTGAGATGGAAAGAAGGTTTGTTTACAAATGTGGTTATCAAAAAGTGTTGCAATAGTCAAATGTCCTCCGGCTATATCAGTGTATCAAAATTATTATAATTTTAACCGTAGGTATATTATAGTGCTTGAAGAAAAAGTGAAATGGTAGTTTGGGTTATCCCTTTATGTCAAGGTAACATGATAGTTCGCAACCAAATTTTTAGACTAGTCTAGTTGTTAAGTCAATGTACACGGAGTAGTATACATGTACATATCCAAAGAATCCTTGCAAACATAGTGCGATCTGGCAAATATTTGCTCAATCTATCTGTAGTTTGTATCTGGCTCGAAGGACCATTGACACGATTTAAATAAATGTAAGATATCTACCAGTTTGTGTATTAGTGCTTACCCCTGTTTGCTTTAATTAACCACGAATGGGCGCTACATCTAAGAAACGCTTTTACTGGTCAATACAATTTGTAAAAGCAAATCTTCGCTAATTTATTAGGACAAGAAACATATAGATACAACTAGATTTATCCACAACAATTTTTCTTGAAAGAGCAGTGAATACAAATTTAATTGATTTATGGATCAGCTCAAGTCTTTCTGCGATACAAATAATCATTTTAAACCCATGCTAAATTTGTCGAACTCACAAGGGCGAAATTTTCGAAATGCCTGAAATCATTCTTAAATAGTGGTGGCATTCATCATTCTTTATAATAATGTTAATGATTACCATTATTCATTGTTTCATTCATTTTTTATTTTTATTTTTCTGAACCTCTAAAAAATCACCCTACATATTTGTAGCAGGAAATGCGGCTCAAATAACCAGTCAATCGACATTTGTCTGATAAATGCTGACTTCGAGGCTTTGTTATTCTAAGCCCGTTCAACTCAAAGGACAAAAGTTGTCCACCAAATTCTATGTAAAAGGATTAATTGAAATTTCATGGAAAAATTAATTAAGGCTGAGGTCGAGGCTTCATTGATAACGGCAGCTAACTCAAAAACTAAATGTCTGCACGGAGATCTCGCGCGAAATATCAGCCATCAGATTGATGTATATCAGGGCTGACCTCGATGCTTCAATAAATAAGAACTTTCTAAACCCATACACTAAATTTGCTCACAAATATCTAGCTCGAAGGACCGGCCAAATGAAATTTCATTAAAACATCTAAACCACTGCCAGCTGCTCTTGTTGGTCATGTGGGTGCCCAAATAAGATGCTTCTATCTCAAAAGCGCCCAACTTGTCAGCAAGTCAAAATTAAATACAGTCCCAACTATATCAACCCCCTTCCGGTCCAACTGACACCCCAGATGAATGGAACTCTGAACAAAAATTCCATACGCTCCATGAACACTTTGTATCTTTCACTATCGCATCCATATTCGAAACGAATGTCTCTACAATTACTGACCATGAGTTGCCCGATTTGCATAGCGAATACCTTCAATACACGCATGTGTATCCCCCCCCCCCATACATACTCGTACGCCTCGCATAAATAAATAAAATTATATTCCACAGTAATGACACGAATCCCGCCTCTAGTGCAACAACGAATCCAACGACGGAAACTGTCTTTTTGTGGACATCTTACACATTCTACTGCTTTACACCGGACACATGCGGATGACTATGATAATTCCAGCGAAAGCGAACAACGACCGACGATGCACCGCACCAAGACAGATTATTATAATGTTAATATGCATCGCACAGACGGGCATCTCCTCAGGACCTTCTCGGGCGCGCAAAAACCGCGCGCCCGCGTTCTCTTCCTCGTCACAGAACTAATATGCGATTTGGTATGCAATTGCTGTCTTAGAATTGCCCATCGCATCCCCGGTTTAGGTTAGGTACTCCACGTAGCGCAAAGTGCTTGTACATGAAAATCATTTGTCCGTACGCGACGTGTAAAGGTCGTGGGCTGGTATACCGACATGGCGACGACGTCCTCGCGCCGCTTAGATAGAATAGAATACGATTCTAGGCGTGTACGCGAACACAAACCCGCATAGCCAATCATTAATTGCATATGAATTATGTTTTGGGATTCCATTGAACGAATCTAAGTGGAAAATTAATACTGGCGCCTGCCTGTGAGACACACCATAGTTGAGCGCACGCGTGCACATTCTATCCTCCCTCGTATAAGAGTATGTGTTGTGTAGTCGATGTGCGCAAGGAGAGACGTTGAAAGATTCGCATGCATGTTCATATAGCATAGACGAGACGAACTATTATAGGTATTATGCTGGAGCCGGGTCTGGAGGCATCGCACCTCCTCCTTTGTCAAATGATCGGTTTGGAAATAGAAAAATTCCTTTCGAGGTTAGCGTCTATAATTAGCCTCAGGGCGTCTAGATGATGCATTGATGCGGACAAAAAACTATACATACCTATTTCTGATGTGAAAAGGTTCTTTGTATATACAGATTGGAGGAGGTTGATTGGACTTTGGCAGATGTATTGGCGAAAAATCCTTGGGGCATTCGATTTCCGGGTTTTTCATTTTGTATAGTCTTCAGAGGGTTGCATAAGCTTCGGTGTTGGTGGACAGAATTCGATTAACATTCCAGGGTCTTCTTGGTTAGATTGCCAGGCTTAAAACATGTATGTTCGTAAGGTCGGTCACTATACCCATTTGAGGCTAAAGTAGTGAAAAAAGAAGCTAAGACTTTAAAAACCAAAATCTATTATTGACCTCTTTGGACTTTCAAGTCACCTCCAAGTCGAAACTCATTGAATCCATTAATGATTGTGACAACAATGCGCCGTTTACTTGCCTTGCAAAAAAACAGGACGAGCTATTACACACACCATTCCCAGCAACAACTTCTCAGTCGATAATGAGATCTCGTCGAAAAGCTCACTTTCCTAATGGACTCAAGAAAGTAGGTGCCTATCTAATAAACATCTTTATTATAGATAGGTCAGTGCTATCCTTGGTAGTCGGAACTTGAAATGCAATCTAAAAGCCTTTACTGAATTCTCCTTTCAGATCATTTTCTTTTTCAAGACATCCGCCCTCGGTGACAAAACGAACAGCCAACCGCTACGTGTCATGCTGAATACCCTTTTGTCCATCATTAACATGTCCTTGTGAATTATCGAATTTCCTCACACCAGCATATTCCACTGCTAATTCCAGTTCATTCACAAACAACAACAACTCGTCTATACTTCTTTGAGTCTCCTTTCGCACTTTATCATCCATACCATTGACAAATATTTACACAAACTCATTCAGACTACCATTTGGCAAACACTGCCTTCTTAAGTCACGCACATTTCCCTCATTTCAACAGCTCATCCTGTCTTTTTGTTCGTATTTACTCAGTTCACTGCATACAGCACAACGCAAAAGGATCTCATTTTTAGGCAAACAATCAGGTGTCATTTTCAACAGACCATCTGGTCACCAGGCGCTCGTAAAAGCAAAAATGCAATCCTTTGTCCGTCCGCATACATCATCTATGAATAGCAATCATGTGAAAGCCAAATAAAACCGAATGCCCGGGATGACGATGATGACGACGACACGGTTAAGGAGTAGTGCGCTCCTCTTTAGCGCGGATTCTACACGTTTGCGTTTACTTTTACCAAGATCACGGTGTGCACACAAAGTGCACAACAAATTAACCCCCAGCCTGCTTGGCTACCCGGAGTTGGAGCTTCTTAAATATTTTTAGAAAACAAAAACGGATAAGAAAAAAGCAACAAAACAAACAGTTTACATCTTTGAGTTTGAATCCGCACTTTGGTATCGTCAGCGTCACTGCAGTGGCATAAACCTCATTACAGCCGGCCCGGCCGGCATCGTGTGGACCCATTCACAATGTATCGCAGAGAACTCCTTCATCCAGCGGATGAGCTGCGTTGAGACGGTGCGGTGCCGGTATGGTTTTTAGTGCCAAATAGATGGGGCTTTGTGTTTATGTTTTCTTGTATATTCGTTTGTAGAAGTTCAAGGGCCATAGTGTACACTAAAAGATAAAATCTGGAGAAAAAGATACCTCTTTGGTTTGTGAGAGATTTTCTGCCAACAGTGGGTTATATATTTTTTAAAAGAGGTCACTAGGTATATTTGAAATATTGATACATTTTAATAACCTGAAGTTAGGTCTACGAAGCTTATATCCCCAAACCAAACAAACGTTAATTGGATCAACAAGGCGGGATAGACCCTATGGTCAGGTTCACTTATAATCTATGCCTTACTGGTAAAGCTGGTAAGCAAGACCCCAAGGGTTCGAGTCATTTCTTCACTGAGACCAATGCTACAGTTTTTACATCTGTGTGATCCAGGAGGTTTTTTTTTACCTGTCTTTCTTCCGCGCTTGTATAGAAACGTTGATTGACATAACTTTTTTAAGAGGGTTCGTAAGATCCCTCCATTGAACATGGCAATACCAACTGAGGCGGTCATGGTCGAATTATTTTCGAGGTGGGTTCTTTGACGTCAAGGCTTCTTCGGATCTTTTAAGTTCTAACTCCTAATTCGATCAAGATTTCTTACTCCTGCTGTCATGCGAAGCATATTCATCTCAGCTACCGTTAATTTGCTCTCATACCTACTTTTTGTACATTGGCCAGCATTGCGAACCGTATGTGAGCGCCGGCGCTGGACGAATATCCGCGGTTTTTAGTGTTCCTTTCAGCTTAGGGGGCATTTTTCGATCACAGAAGATGGCAAAGATTTCCTGCAATTTCATCCACCCTACGCTTACGCGGTGATTGATGTCGTCGTCAATATCTGTTTCGGTATTGATCATAGGTTCCAAATAGTTGAACTTCTCGCACCTTCGGGAATCACTTTACATTCAAATAAATGTTTGAACCAGGTCGGAGTGGATCAATGATACCCATGAGCTTATTCCTCCTCCAAAACATCCACCCAAGATCAAGTGCTCGTTACAGGAATGTTGGATATGATGGCTCCATCGTTAACAAAGAATTATCTGATGCAGTTTGGGGTCCGTCACTTTTCGTTCAAGCAGATAATCGAGGACTGCAATCTATAGCAAAGGACTTAGGATGCTACCCTGGTGCACACCGACTTTAACTGGCAACTCTTCGGTAACTCCTGCGGGTTATCTTATTCTTGTCTTTGCTCCGTCATACATGTCCATCATCATCATCTTTACGCAGGGTTCTGGAATCCTCCCGTATATTCGTAAAATATTCGGTCCCGTGAAGCTCCGGTCCGGAAGATCATCGAATCCACACCCGAGGGACGGCGCAGTAGAGGAAGACCGCGACTCAGGTGGCGCACGCAAGTGGAAGGGGACCTTAACCAACTTAGCGTGCGAAACTGGAGACAGCTGGCCAAAGATCGTGCTGGCTGGAGACGCTTGTTGGTTGAGGCCCAGGTCCACCCCGGACTGTAGCGCCACCTTAGTAAGCAAGTAAGTATTCGGTCAAGTTTCCGTTTACAGATTTTGGTTGAGACGATTCAAATGAATAGTATGAGCTGTACAGCGACACCGACCTAGTCAAACAACTGCTGACTGGGCATTTTAAAAGGTTAGGAAATCTAGAGCGAAGGGACATAAGCCACCGGCCGGCCCGCAGAGTCCTCGATTCCAACACAGCGTTCGGAGTTCTATAAGCTGCTAAATATAATGATATGGTAAATATTGAGTGCTTCTTTATGTTGCTTACAATTCTGAACACATAAATTGAGCGCAAACGTTTATCTTTGATCAATATCCAATAGACCACCGAAGGTGTTAAAGAAACCCATCCTATAAATATACTAAATTGGGTATTGGCAAAATTTACGTAACCAAATATAACATTTATTTTAAATCACCAGCAAATTAGCATTGCTCAAAATGTATGAGCTGAAAATTATATTTGAAGGGTATATTGGTAGCAGCGGAATTTCGCACCGTATCACAACGGCTGAATTTGGAAAATTGTACCCTTAGATGTTTGCCAGACGTTCGCGAAAGGTGGCGCTGTTCAAAAAACCTTATTGTGAAATTTGTTTTTTTTTCTGGTATTAAACCAGAGACCCCTCCTCAGTAATCTTGTACAATAATCACTAAACCACTGCCCCCAAAAAAATTATTAAGAAATATTGTCGAAACGACTTCAGAGATATGATTAGAAAAATTATATAAATCACTATAGCGGGCCCGGCAATTGTCCGTCAATTGTTCTGCGGCCGTTTTATTATTCGAAATTTTTTTTTTTGAGTGTTTATTATTTGAAATTTTATTCATGATTTTTTTTTTGGTTGAGTGTATATTATTTTAAATTTTATTCATGAGCTTATTCCTGCTTTTTACATTTTTTTTATTGTTTAGTATTTATTATTTGAAATTTTGTGGAATTGGATCGCAGCGCCAACTACCGGGTCCAATTATGAATCTGAACCTTCCTTAGACTGATTCAAACACACACACAAAATTTCATTAAAATCGGTCTAGCCGTTTAGAAGGAGTTCGGTTACAAACACGTACAGAAGAATTATATATATGTATAAATATTTCTCTAGAAAAGCGAAAAGATATACGAAACATTTTTGGGTAGCGCAACAATTTTAACCCATTTTAAATATTATAATTAGATACTCATTAATTTCGTAGTTGTATTCAAAAATTTTCGAACACACTTTATTTTTAAAAATTCCCCTTTCTTACCAACCAGACCCCACTGTGCACATTCAACAGACTTGATGCTTTTTTTCTTTCTGCACCGACTCTTGCCAGAGGTATTTTCCACGCTTCGATTGCGAGAAGAAACGTTTACAATTTTATGTCTGTGACTATTTTGCCTGCTCTGGCATTTCGCTCTCTCCTTCAAAGAGATGAAAGGACATACAAGATACAACCACAAAAAGGCTACAAAAAGAATAGGAATAATAAATTTGATCGCACGTTGACGTTTATTTGAATCGCAAGCATAGGTATGCATGGAACTAAACAGTTCCAAGAATAAATTCAAGTGAAGTGTGTAAAAGCAACATCATCTGGAGCTAAGCAGTGGAACTGCAACAGTCATTGTTAAAGCGAAATATTTTGTCCACAATCCGCAACCTCATCGGCCTAAATGCATCAGAAAGATGAATGTGAAGGCGAGCGATTGAGAGATAGGCATGTTTAGGGCTTCATATCGGTCCGGGACGCAGCTATACACTTTGAGAACGTGCGGTGTCTTTTGACGTGTAGTGCACGTTGCACGTTTCTTTTTCGGTTTATGATAATTTATCGGGGAGAGTGCGACGACTCTAGTAACAGCGGTATCTCTTTGGAGTCTATTTTTTTTTTAATATGAATTCTGTATCTGTATCTATTTCTGCATTAGGAGTGCAGAATTTGTGGTTAGATATGCGCGCGCGTTAGAGGAGAAGCTGTTTGATGCGTTTCCTATTTCTGGGTCGTGATCGTAAATGGGAAACTGGAAATAATGCAGATGTATAGCATCAATGAAACCGCTTTTGCCATAGCGGAATGATATTTATAGGTTTGCGGTATAGTACGAGTACATCAATGGAGAGATGATTTGAGGTGAAATTAGCATGGAAAATTAAGCGGAAGACATTGAACTCAGTATGAGGTCATTTGGGTATGGGTTTGCTATTGCTTTCGAAGAAAGTTTTTCCATTTCCAAGAAAAGTGTGAAGAGTTTTGATTTCGTTTGATATTATTTGATTGCCCTAAAAAGCTTCGTCGTTTGCCACTCCACGGTCCATCAAGTATCCAGAATAACTCAGCATATTAAAAATAATTTCGAAATAGGAAGAAGCACAGGCGTGGTTCTCCTCGACGTCGAAAAGGCTTTTGACACCGTGTGGCACAAAGGTTTACTGCATAAGCTATTTACTCTTCGCTTTCCGATTTGCTTGGTTAAAATTATCCAATCTTTTTTAACGGATCGTACATTTAAAGTTTTTATAGAAAATTGTAGTTCAATCAGTTTTCCAATAGAGGCAGGTGTACCCCAAGGGTCAGTGCTTGGACCTATACTCTACAATATATTCACCTCTGATTTCCCTAGTCTTACCAATTGTGAATCTGCTATATTCGCAGATGATACCTGTATTTATTCGTCAGACGCTTTTGGTTTAAACATTGAAACCAACTTGCAGGCTGCGCTAAATACAATGTTAATTTTTTTCCATAGATGGAAAATCAAAATAAATGCTTCTAAGACACAGGCTGTCTTTTTCACTAGAAAAAGGAAACCCTGTTTCTTACCAAGCAATCTATTAGTGATAAATGGTATCCAAACAGATTGGAGATCAAGTGCTAAATACCTTGGTGTACATCTTGATAAAACTTTAACATTCAGTTTGCATATCCAAGAAACAATTCGTAAAGTGAACTTAGCAATAAAAATGCTTTATCCCTTCATTAATCGCAAGTCGAAACTAAGCAATGAAAATAAACTCATTATGTTCAAAGCCATTTTCCAAGCCATTATGTTTTATGGGTCACCGGTCTGGGGTAAGTGTGCAATTAGCCATATAAGGAAATTGCAAAGAACGCAGAATAAATTGCTCAAAATGATCTTGAATTTACCTTACCATTTTTCTACAGAACAATTGCACGTAAATGCCAATATCGAAAAAGTAGATGATAGAATTATTAAATTATATGAACGATTCAGTTGGTCTTGCAGTTCATCTGATAATCCCTTGATTTCGGGTTTGATATAGTAGCTCCATAAAAGTTGATATAAATGCAGCTTTTATTATTTTGTTATTTAATTTTGTCTAAATAACTATTTATTTATTATTTTGTTTATATCTATATTTATTTATTTATCTATTTGTTTATTTATTTATTTATTTATTTATTTATTTATGTTTTTATTTATTTATTTATTAATTTATTTATTTATTTATTTATTTATTTATTTATTTATTTATTTATATATTTATTTATTTATTTATTTATTTATTTATTTATTTATTTATTTATTTATTTATTTATTTATTTATTTATTTATTTATTTATTTATTTATTTATTTATTTATTTATTTATTTATTTATTTATTTATTTATTTATTTATTTATTTATTTATTTATTTATTTATTAATTTATTTATTTATTTGTTCATTTATTTATTTATTTATTTGTTTATCGTTGTTGTTATTTAATTTATTAAAGTTTTGTTTCTTTATATATATATATATATCATATTTATTAATTGTGAATGTTTATACCCATTCTTGTCAAACCAACCTGAAATCAAGTAGTTTTTTGTTTATTTTTCTACAAGCACTCCTTCTCCCTCCACTGGATTTTTTTTTTTTCTCTGTCTATGAAGGTTTTTAATAGTAGCTTTTCCTTCCCTCTTATTTAAGTTCTGTGATATTTTTGTTATAAAAAAATATATAATTTTCCAGTAGTAAGGTAGTTTTACCATATCTCTGTAAATTGTGCAATAGTGCCTATGTGATGAACAATGTATCTTTCTGCTACAATAAAATGTTATGTTATGTTCGTCGTTTGCCTAAACGGTCTGTTTTGTTTCTGGTTCTAGAGTTGATAGATACCTCATGAGATTAAGAAATTGTATTATACGTCAATGTTTTATACGTCTCTTCTCTTATGATGATTATTAATATACCCCATGCCATACTGCAGCACGCACCCCATCCGGCATCGGGCAAACGTCATACATATGCAACTGACCATATAACACTCACTGCGAGGTATACGTATGCTAGTGTGATTTTGTTTGTCGTGTCGCACTATCCCAAAAGTATAAACATCCATTTGTAGCAAGGTATATGTATATATATGTAGTAGGTATATAATTTCACATAAAAAAACGCATTTTGGCTAAAAACTGTTCCAAAGGACGTGGCTATAAACGACATAGCCTATAGCAGTCTCACAGTCTAAAGAAACATTTTAAAAAAGTTTCATCGAAATCTGTCCAGTAGTTTTCGAGTTTTTAAGAGACAAAAAAATTATATGTATGTATAGATAAGTTTATGATGTATCTACATATCTTCCTTAGATAGCTGTCTTTGCGAATTAATTATTCTGCGAAGATAGGAATTTAGTTCCTACACATAATAATCAAAATACAAACAGATAGATAGTATCTGCACTGTCAAGAAAAGTTTCCACAATTTGTAAAGTCAGTCAAAACAAATGGTAGGTAATTAAACAAAACAACCAGCGGAACGGGTACAACAACAAAACTATAATTCAATTGTACAAGTGCATACAAACAACTGACACAGATGCGACAACACTATATATAACTAGTTAAAGTCAACGTTTTAATTGAACTACAAAAAAAAGAAAACATCTTAAAATATAGTTCGCACTTGTATCTGGCGTTACAAATCTCAGTGTGTACATTATTTTTATGCCTTTAGGCATTCATCCGTACAAACAGAAGAACCCACTAAGTCGCTGAATAATAATAATAAAGTGAAGCGAAAAGAGATTCGCATTTCTGCGAATCATGTATCTATGGGTAGTATCGCAAATCGCAAAGAACATTAAACTTTCTAGTTCAGCTCTCGTTTCTATTTTCCTCTTTCTCCAATACTGTTTCGCTCCAGATAATGATGGTATGTATAGTATCTGCATTATGGAAAAGACTTTCGCTAAAGTTAACTGGCATATTGCATGTAGTAGATACTTTATTAGCCGAACAGAGATTTAAGAGGGTAATTACTGATTGGAAACATTTAATGAAATCCCAAATTGTGCGCATGAGCATTGTAAGGGTCATAGCGGGTCAATTGAAATACTACACTCATTCATGGGCGTGAGGATATGTGTATGTTGTATGGGGGTGGGTTCAGACTAAATGCGCTATGGATTTTTTTTTTCTAATTAAATGATCGTGTGAGGAAGTATGGATGGTGGCCGCCTGTTAGTCTGGCAGATAATGGGATTTCCATGAGCTGAACAGAGAAGAGGAGGCAAATTTGATTAACCTCTGGTTAACCCCTATGCTGGGTGGGAGGAGAACATATTTAACTAACATCTCGTTTGGTAATCATGATGAAGAAGGTCTGGCTATACTACTGATGTTATGAGAAAAAATTAAAAACCTATTACAGAAAAGGGAAACACCAAGGCGAAAGGCTTGTGAGTGCATGTGCCTAGATTTAAGCAGAAGTTTATTAAATAGTATAGCCAATTATTGAACATGTTTCTAAGTTGTGCGTGCAATTGAGTGCTGAAGTTAGAAATTATGCCTATGATGTGCTTAACCTCTTCTTTTTTGCGAGAACCATAATAGGGTTTCATTAGAGTAATCCAACTTAAGCTAATGTATGATTATTATTAAAGTTGTATGTCGTGACAATAATATTTCGAGTGTTTGACTGAACTTGTGTGAAATTTCGTCCCATTTTTGACACTAGCTTAGCCCACATTATTCGGAACCAGATTCAACCTAGTCTCCTCAGTTCGATTAGGACACTGTACTATAGGAGTAGGAGATCATCCCATTCAAAATCATAAAAAATATTAGCGAAGAGAATTTTGAAAAAAAAAAAAAAAAAAAAAAATGTTTGCAGTCACTATCTATTAGAATTGTTTGAAGAAACTTTTCGCGGAATGCGACCATAAAGGGCTCTGTCTGTCCGTGTGATTCATTTTTTGTATCCGGCTCGAAGGACCAATAAATTATCGGGTGGTAGGTAGGTACTTATATTGGGGCAGAGAAATAAATCGAAAAAAACAGTTCGACTTGAGTTTGTTGTTATAAATTCATTTGGCGAGTTCTTACTACCTTAATAGGGGAAATTTGGGAAAGGGAATTTTATTTCAAAAAGAAAAACTGCTTATTGGCGGCATCTGGTTAGTGGTGACCCGTACCTAAACAGATGACAGTTTTCGTGAAAACGACATTGTTCGATCATTTTCAATTTACCTGCTCTGGCTCCTTTATTTCTGGAAATTTATCCAAGACATACATCAAACTGAGTAGCACAAGCCCGAGTTACGTTGAGCATTCACAGCTGGAAGGCAAGTTTTGATCAAGTGGCAGACATAAGACGTATAATTAAGCGTGAAGTGTGTGGTTCACTTCTCGTCAAGAGAATGCAGTCTTTCAAAAGGACTTGTCTATAGGCTTTTAAATGTAGCATCAAATAAGCAGCTAGATGTCCACAGACAATAATCTGCCAATCTTATTTTTTATGCTAAAAAATAGTGTCAATTTTTGACAAGCTGGCGTCAATATTACGTCAAATTTTGTCTACACAAAACTTTAAAACAGATTCTAACGTCATGTTTTTTAGCAGCTTTAGATCAGACCTCAAATTACTTTTTCGTTTGGTTTCAACAAGGACAACATCAACAAAACGATCATCCATCAAAAACGTCAACTGCACACACGAATCAAATGCGTCTGATTGAACGTCAACGCAATTGCTCGGCCAACAACTATCCAAAGACAGCATAATTCACTCTCCAGCATTCCGCAAGTTGACAGCAAAACTAAGAAAAAAAAAAAGTTCGCCTTCTGGGACACCAAATGTCGATACAATTCAGTTCACAATTAATTGGCATTCACTGCCCCCGGGAGGCGGGCAGGTATGACAGTATGCCTTTGTATGCGATGCCGACTTACTTGTGTGCCACTTGAAGGACTGTGAAACATATCCGGTAGCAAACGGAGACGATCGCAACGCAACAAGTGAACAGAATTTTCAACTCAATCACACATACAATCCAGATTATGCGGTCCACGACAGTTCGTCACAAGATTAACCTCTTTGTCAGCGACGACGATGCCTGACAGCTAATTGACTGACGGACTTATTAAGTTCATTAAATTTTGACAAGCCCACTGTATGACATATTGCAACACACACACGCAGGCACTGCACTGAGGTCATGTGGAGATTGTAAATTGCTTCATGTCAAGTTTTGTTGTCTTTTTTTATGGTCGACCTATAAAGTGATCAACAATAGCAATCAGTCTGGAGATGTCGCCTAAATGGGTCAATTTGATTAAAGCCGGGCAGTTGACTTTACTTGCAGCCAAATAAACGAATATAACCTCGGAATGGATATCTGATGTTTTTGTCATGCGATTTACACGCCCATTGGGCGCCAGTTTGGTAGCCGTTACCGCATATCCCTACTCGACATGAATCGCAAATAAGAGTGTGAATACCACCACACGTGGGGAAGTGGAATGCACTGACACTGACTCTCTGCAATAAGAGCACATATAGGACGCTATGTTTACATAAACACCACCTCCTCCGCCAGCCAAATAGGAGTGGGAATAGCCAGCAAATTACTAAGCAATCTCTTCTCCAATCGAGGATTCTAGTCACGAAGTCCAAGTTCTATAGGTCTTCACTTCGTTTATGCAAATCGAATGGAGTAACCACCGGCAAATTGCCACAATCCAAAGTCAGTAACCGATTTTATTCGCCATCATCTGAGCTAAGCGAGTACTTAAATCTCGTCGAGCTCGTGTTACGTGAATTTGGTAATAAATTTGGCCACCGAAGCTAATTTGCATCTCTCGAGCTTTATTGTTCGGATGACAATTAATCTGATCAAAGTCCACCTGTGTGAATGTCGACACTCGACACTGCGCCGCCGCCGGATTGTGCAATATAAGAAAAAGATACTTTGGCGCGCCGGCCGGCCGAGCCTATTCCGATGTCATTAACGTGGCAGCTAGGCACCTGGTGTCGCCAACTCTATGAAGATGGACAGCGAATCGATCTGATGGTTCTGTGTGCGCCGAGGGTTGTCACGACAATAGTCGAGAGCTTTTCGTGCGTGTGTCAGTGGGTGCAGCGCATATAATCGTGAACATCTTGATAAGAGAGGAACAGCAACAGCGCTTTCCCAAGAATCACACTGACAGTTCCATTATGCATGCATGGTGAATGTCATTGCATGGAATGGGGTTAGGATGCTTCGCGTCAAATCATATATGGGCTTGGTGTTGCCGCTGTCGAAATCGTATGCTTTGATTCGTTATCGGAGATGATGATCTCTTGACATGGTCGTATAGGAGACTTTATTGGTAAAAGCATTTACAATAAAGCTACCACAGTAGCTTCCCAATGAGCCGGGTGAAATTTAATTTATGCTGCTATAGCGGTTCGAATTTTGTGGAGTGAAGAACGTCATGCCTATTAGTAAATGATAAAGGCAAGGTGGATAGACTAGACAGAAGACCACCAATGGAGAATCAAAGAAATGCGGTCGAATCTATTGAGGGGATGCTACTGTAAAGTTACTGTTTTTTTACCAGGGTGTCAAACTGATACAAGGCTCAAACAGAAAACTGCAAGGATGACCAGGGGAGGTGCTACTAATTTGCGAGTCCCTCAAAAACAAAAATATGGTGGGGTTGAAAAGAAGAAACGTCAATATCTTTTGTTGGGTTCGAAAATATATTGAAGAATAGACAACAGAGACAGTAGAACAAGCTTAGCATAGCAAGCTAACAAACAGTTAGTATACCTAACGACAGTCCCGCGGGATGAGTGTACACGTAGGACTGACGTGTGACCACGAATATCTCACCCACACTTCGCGCGCTTGTTTGTTTGGACAATGCACATCAATGTCTACAATTTTACAACTTTGTCTCTCATGGGTGTCGAAAAATTTGTGAGCTTCTTGCTTTTTAATTTTTGTTTTTTATTGTTAAGTGGTTATTATTTGAAATTTTGTGGAATCGGATCGCAGCGCCAACTACCGGGTCCAATTGTGAATCTAAACCATCCTTAGACCCATTCAAACACACACACAAAATTTCATTAAAATTGGTCCAGACGATTAGGAGGAGTTCGGTTACAAACACTTACAGAAGAATTATACATATATATAAAGATAAAAAAATGAATTGCTGTTCGTTAGTCTCGCTAAAACTTGAGAACGGCTGGACCGATTTGGGTAATTTTGGTCTTGAATTGTTTGTGGAAGTCCAGAGAAGGTTTAAAAGGTGAAAAATTGGACAAAAGGGCGTGGCACCTCCCATACAAAAAAAAAATTCAAAACCTTATATCTCGAAAACCACTGAATCAATTGAGTTCAAACTTACATACAATCATAGGTATCGGCCCAGGAGTATTCCTGTGAAGATTGGTAGAAATTGGACAAAGGGGCGTGGCACCTCCCATACAAAAAAAAACATTCAAAATCTTATATCTCGTATAATATAAAGATATCCTTTGAAAATAAGAATAAAAAAAAAATGAAAAAAAAAAATAACACCGCGCAGAATTTATGAACAACAAATTCAGTATTGTTCATAAGATGGTGGATACAAGCAATATCGACCTTCCAAAAAAAGTCATAAGGCGTCAAATCGCAGCTCCGAAGAGGCCAAACGAAGTCACTAAAACGTTGGATTGTTGCACGGATTCTGTAGCACATCGCGCCATCTTCTGGAAACAGAGCTTGTCCATATTACAATTTGTCACTTTATCTAAAAAAAGTCGGTTAGCATGCCATCTTAGTTTTCGAAACAAAATTCGGCCAGCAGAAATGACTCTACTACAAAAATCGACACCAAACATCAGTCAGACGCTGAATAAGCTTCTTTTTTACTACTATCGCGGGTTGTCGAATTAATATGTCAATCTGGCAATCATTCTTCCCAAATTTGTGAAGAGGAGACGCCCCCAGTTAGTGCAGAAAAGCTAGGGAAATGTAGACCTAACCTATAACTATCTTCTCAGAATTCGGGTCAGTCTCAGATGTGAATCGGAAGATTACAAAACTTATCGGTTCACATAATTATTGCAGATGCATTCGAACCCATTTTGGGAACTCAATTTGACTACCAAACCAAGTTTGTAGTTCGCTACTATTATTGACCATTTTCCGAATACATCTCGGTATCGTTTTCATTATCTTATCAAAGTCTTTACAGCATACATAAAGCAGCATTTATTTCAAAACACAATGAAGGCTATTCATTTTCAAAAACTATAAAAACGAGGAAAAACTCGTAATCGTAACATCGGGTGCATTGAAAATCACTCTCACGCCTCAGTGAAACTAAATCAGCTTAGAGCCCGAAGCGACCTAATTAGTTGCCTTTAAAACAGCGTCGGCACGTTCTCAATATACCATTAACTACTGTCCCACGCTTCCAATGGGGGCACATTACAAGCGCTGCTGCTGCTGAAGCGTGTGAAATTGAATCACTGAACTGCCCTGTCACGGATGCTTCCAGTAAGGCACCTCCTCGCTTCGACCAACTCCACCAATCTCTGGTACAAAATGTTAATTAGCGTAAAAAAGTGAGTTGTTAATGGCCCTACTTTGTACCAAGCCAAGACCAAGCACATATGCCATATAACATTGTAGCCCACAACAAACATCACACATTCGACACTTGGCTCGCGCGAAGGTGGCGTTGAATCAGGCCCTTCTTTCGCTACTGCAGTAGCGCATTGGGTACAACGTGCAACTCAAATGTAAAAGTGGGTGAAGGAGGTAGACTATACAAAAGAAAAAGGAAAACTCAACCACCAACGTTCGGGCTTCCGTCTAGACGCGTTCGTGCCGCCATGAAAGCGTTAATGGAAATGAACTGTAAAGTGGCCAGAAAGTGCCTTCAGATAGCATTCACTGTTGGCATAGGATAATGTGTCCCTATATGCATCCACCTATGGCGTGTAGGTTTCAGGCGAAATGTTAATTGAAGTGAACCTATTTGCACGTCGTCGTCTTCGCTGTCGTCGTCGTCGTCGGTCGTGGAGCTCATAGCAAATTTTAATTAAACACAAGACTTTGTAGTTTGGACGCGAGCAACATGAACGAATGGCCATGAATGAGAGTGTTGAAGGCGATGATGAGGTGGATAGAGGATTACGCGTCCAGGTTGGGAATTTATTGGTAATTATTTGTTTATGAAACACACAAATCGATAATGAACATTGAAAGTCACTTCCGAGAAACACTGCTTCACGGTCGAGTGCAGAGTGTAGGTAGTGAATGGAAATGGAAATGAAATTCCTCAATGGATCGACATGTGGAGGGCGATGTTTTAAGGAGGCATGTATGGTAGGAAGAGGATATATTTGGATTGAATGGAGGTGTTTTTGGAGTGCTGAAAGCAGAGTGATGTAAGGAAGCAGCTGTTGGAGAGAGATATGACATCGCTACGAGTATGGCTTCCCATCAATCGGTTGAGGTATGAAATTTAGAGAGTTTTAATCGCCTGAATGGGATCTGCTATATCTATAAGCCAATGCGACAAGTCTAACAAGTATCTGTTGAATTTGTTCACAAGTGTTTATAAAATCAACACAGATAGAGATAAGATATATGCAACACTTGTAAAAATTACATACTTGTAGCGTTGTGTTAAAGGCACGAATTTATTAAAAATCATCAGCCCTTCATTTCGTTATGTTCACATAAACTAAAGTCGCACGTATTCAATATGTAAAAGCTCCTGCGAACTTTAGCTGCAAATTCTGTTGTGTGTTCAGGCAGCAAGACCAGTACGTTCCATTTACTATAGGGTATTTTTTTTTATATGTACAGAACTTTAAAACACATAAAGCTACAAATCTTGGTAATGACCATGGTAACACCAGAAAGATTATTGATTTCATTCCTGCTTAAGACTACCTTCGTCCTTATAGACAGACGCCGCGAATGGGTCGAATAAAGCGCAGTATGGAAGTATTATTTTCGAAAAGGTATTAAGCATTCTGAGATCTTTGTTTTTTTTTTTTACTTTCATTGCCTTAAAAGTGGGTTGGGGTTTTAAGTGCGACAAAAAAGCTGCCAAAGATCACAACGGGCACCTGAGAAAAATAGGCTAATTTCGGAAGGGATAATACTCGAAACTAGTTTCAACTTTTTGGTGAACTTTTTATAAAAGTATACCTGCAGTAATATGTAAAACTGCTATAGTAGGTACTGTAGAATCAGATTTAATCGGGAGCGCCATCTGTTAGTCAAATAGACAATAATACGCAGTTCAGTATAAAAGCACACCGAAACTTACAAACAGTATATTCTTTTATGTGTATCTATGAACCCGCTATAGCCGCTCAATACCTACTGTCCGGACAAGTTAATTAACCGCCGAACACTCATGTAGAAGAAAATTGCCTTCTAGAAAAAAGATAAAGGTGCCTAAGTCCTACGCATAGCATGTTTGCAATTGCAATACAAGACAATGTAGAATTCAGAATTCAATTTGACACATTTTGCTGGTGTTGCTGTCAACATAGAACCAATTTATATGCTGCGTGATTTGTCGTACAACACTTTCTTAATTTTCTTTTGGGCACTTATGGTGCATTCATACGTTCAGTGTTTTCACTTTAGTGCCTTGATTGTCAAATGGTTTTTGTTTCCGTTATTTCTCATTCGTCGTCCGCGTGGGTAGCTGCATTTTTGCAGTGCAGATCACATACATTTCGAAAATATAAAGCAAATGCTGACGTCTAGCGCGACCGAGTTCGATTTAAGAATAAAGCGAACCCATAAAATTACGAAGAGAGCGAAAAGAGAACACAAAAATCGGATGGGAAATTGGAAATTCGCGGCCCATCCGTGTTCGGCTTTCCCCTGCACCTTTCATTCCCTTTACCAACCCATTCACGAGTCGTACGACAAAAATCGTAGCGTGTAAAACGGGTCATAGCACAGTCCTCTCAAAGGCCCAATGTCAATGTTCCTGATTGGGTTAATGTCACTGTACAGCTCGATTAGGTCGTTACTGAATCGTCTTCTCAAAAATCTGTTAATGCAAACAGATTTGAATATATGATGAAAAATTCTCTCAAAACTATCAGGGATACGGAAACCCCCTTATTTTGAAAGAGTCCACGATTCAGACCCGTCAAGCTGTAGTTTAACTCAACAAAATAGTCTGCCACATAATTACCGCTGGCTTTTTGTTAGCAACGACAATGGGTATTGGTACCTATTTGAAGCAAAGTTGCTTACTTTGAAAATGATGACGAGGATATGGCTCATAGAAGCACTCTTTGGTAGCATCGCCTCTTTATCCTATAGGCTGTCAGCGCATATCAGACTGATGTAAGCCCCGATCCAGAATGACATAAAGCCTTCACTAACGTGTCGAAAATTCAAGACTTATTGCCTGAGACTGTCACTCATTCACAAACTGCTTGTTGTTCTAAATAACAATTACCGTGGTGCATAAATGTCAAAATTGACGGATATTCTTATTCAATTAAAATAAACAATTTTTTTTCATAACTCGACCAGGACTATTAGATATTTGTGCAATGTTCTGAAAATTGTGGATCAAACTGCATTCTCCTGGATGGTGAAGAATGGACATATAGGTACCAACATTATGTACATATTTCTCAATTTTCTGAAGCACGTTTTTGGCTTTTTGAATAGTCTGATGCAAAAATGTCAAAGCGAAGTACCTATTCCCTTGTCACAAAGATAACAATTTTTTGAATGTCTGATAGCTCCAAATGACGTGAAAGTCATACAGCCTTTTAATATTGCTGTTTCCATCTGTATATTTGATGACACCGATTTTTATTACAGCTCTAGGTATACGAGTATATCGCGTACTTATTGCAAAAGTTCCCCACTTTTGAGATTATTACTCATGCTATTACAAAGGCTATTCCGATTAAATAGTGTTTGACATGATGATTAGATTGAGTTACACCTTTGCCATGCCTTATATACGTAAAAATATATTTTCGTCATTGAATTGGCTTTAAGTATCATGAAGCCCAAAGCCCCAAAGGTCGTTAATCGTTGGCATTTAAATAGTTCCCACTCTTAGCTTTTTGTCTGAAGATCATTTCGACATCACAACTAACACCTGAGGACTTCCCAAATTTATGATTTCCATCTTTTCCTGATATGGATGTATGAATACCGATAAGCGCTATCAAAAAAGTGTGACAGATAATGTAAACAAATGGGACAACCACTTGAATCAACTAAATAAACATTTGAAATGTAATATAGCATGTCGACAAACAAATTACACACCCCAGACCGTGCAAATTGTCCCCCTACTTCCCCAAACAGACTGTTACTATATCGAAGTTTTTAAGTTCAACTCGCGTACGATTCACTACAGAAACAGGCCGCCTGCCTGAATAATATCGCATATCGCGGCGTTGTCGGTCGTCGCCCGCCATGTCGCATAGAATGCAACAAACTCGTACTCGAATCATAATTCAACTGCCAGTCGATGTTGCGCAACACACAGCTCCACGGTAGCCAAGGCAATAAGATGAGGCCTTGAGATGAGAAGTATTTTTCTTTTTCTGACACTTTGTTGTTATTTCACTTTAATGACAGTAATCACTGTTCTCACCCATGACACTACGTGCCTGTATGTGCGCGTTCCACTGCAATTGGTTTGACACTTTGAACTGAAGGACCGCACTGGAGTGTTGCCACTTAGTGAACACTGTACACTACACACTGACACTATATGAAAATGTCATACGCTTGTTGAATACCAAATGAGAATGACAATACTCCTACTGTCAATTGGAGGGGGAAGAGAAGAAAACATTTTTTATCACTTCATTTTGTAAACAGAGTCGAGTACCAATTGAAACATAAATTGAACCATTGTTTATGAATCAGTGAATATGGTTGCGCAACATTGGAATATAGGGGGAGACACAATCATTTATAGCAGAATTAAATTCCTCCTCTCATTCATTATTAATCAGGTTAATTGAAAGCCAGGTGCTATGACATGGGAGCAGCAAGAACAAGTGTACTGACTTTAGCACTTTGTTGGTGGAAGAATGTTGCTTAAGTCATATTTTCCGATAATGAAGTTGTTTTAACTCACGGACAATGAAATGCATACAAAAAGTAAATAACTCCGCTTTATCAGACTATTTGGGTTTATCTTATCGAACTGTAAATTGGTATAGTCATTTCTATGGAATTGCAAGTGACCTACGATGAAGATAAGTACGTGGTTTATCAGCACACAGGTGTGTTAAGTTTTCACTGCAAAATGTCAATTTTAAAATGGCGGTCGGGTATTTTTATTTATATTTCCATAAGCAATTTATTTCCAAGATTAGTTGACGAGGTATCTTTAATATTTCAAACAAAAAGAACCAACCCATCTATGCTGCGCGAAATCAGGTAAACAGCAACATTTTTAATCCAAATATGGCATCCATTATGACATTTCTTAGGCTTCTGTCACACAAAGAACATTTTTATCTTTTGATACCTTAATTTGTTAAGTTCGGTTTGGTTGAGAGTCTAAAATTAATTTCTAGTGTCAAAAGTTGGACTCTATTCTCAATTTAGGGATAATAAGTCCAATGCACAGTGTTCTGTGATTACACTAGCTCTGACGCGCACAGAGTAAAGTATCTAACTATTTAATGCCAGAAGGCTCTATGTTTTATGTACTAGAAGTTGCGCAGTCCTCCCTAGATAACCATGATAATTTGACATCTTTCTCTATTCTGTCGTCGACAGTCCTATACAAATATGCAATCGGTGGCAATATGGATTTGTTCGCTTCATTTCCGTCTCCATTCTTACGAATTCATCCTACTCTTGATTACCTTCTATATTGCTATGCCCGGGAGAGTTTGGCTTAGCGAAGTTTAAATGAATCGTGCTAAAGGTTAGAAGTTAGTGACATTTCCTAACCACCTTCGATCTAATTCTGTTAGAGGTATAATCGATTTCAGGCCTGCTTGGAAGTTGGAAGGCGACTCTCAGCTTTGAAAAGAGGTTGGATGCTCTGGTAACCTAAAAGATTCCTCTTCTTTTGCTGTGCTTCCGAGTAAAATCCTACTCCTATGCTTATCTCCATTTTTGAGCTACACTGTTGAACTCCTAGTCTGCCCGTGGGAATAAGATTGGGATATCAAGATTAGAGTTATTATATGCGACTATCTGTTATGGATGTACTGATTGAGTAAAGTTAAACTAATGGCTTTTTGGTTGATGTTCATCTGTACCTATAGCGAATCCGGTTCGAAGGACCAATGACAAAGTTTCTATTCGCGGTTTATTTTCTATCAAATACTTGAGTGAATGTTTGTCAAAAGAAGTTATAGAACATTATATTGTGAATCAACACAACACAGAGGAATTTTGAAGCAAATAAAAGCAAAAATGACAGTTCTTCCAATAATGTCAGTTGAATAGACTTTTGAAAAATTGTGCCTTCGATATTGACTTGTGGGTTTCGCACAATTCTTTGAAGTATAAGGATGAAAAAATCCGCTGACAGCACGTGACTCTGTCTAAATCCTATTTTTGTATATCGAAGGTCTCAGTGAAGTTCTCCATCGTCATCCTTCACCTGCATCATAGACGAATCAGTTTTTCAGGGATGGCAAACAGACATGGCTCTGTATAGCTCGTCTCTATATGCTGGGATATGCGGTCTTGAAATCAATGGTGGGTATATCGATTTTATTTTTGACGTCTTGGGTTTTATTCAGGTGATCAGTCAATTCAATTGTTGCACAGTACTTACAACTTTTAGGTAGGTATATTCCACACTTCCTTAAATTCAGCTTTAAACATACCTAAACACCCACTTAGACCCATTCTAGGATCCAAATGGCTATGTTCTTGGAACTGAATTTTGAAAACTCAAACATATTGGAAGCTAAAAGGGGCTCGAAGAGGCCCGACTGTATAATTTCTCTACGTTACAAGTTTTATTACAAAAATTACCATACCCCACTGGATATCACATACAAAAATCAATTTTGACCCAAAGTTACACTTTATTAACGACTTGACAGTCTTGACACCCACACTGTCCACTCTATACCCAATCTGCATACAAAGTGCCTTTTCAGTTAGGTATGGTGTTCTTTTATTTTGTTCATATTTTATTTTCGGGTTACTGAAACCGCAAGAGACCAATCCATATACAAAATCACAAAAATCTCTTAGATACTCAATGAGTGTAGTTGTTGTTGTCGGTGTCGTATCGTATATCTAACCAAAAGTGCATTGATGTAAAGGCAATCAACTGCAGTACACTGGGGCGGATAGCTGACTTATAAGGAGCGTCGTCTCATGGTGGTTATAATATTATGCAAGGCTTCTTCTCTAATATACAGTGTGTGTCGTAATGATATGTCATCTGCATGATATGATTACATTCTGTGGTTTCATAGATGCAATGAGGCCATACAGCCGGAGGCGCACCATAAACTTTTACATCGTCGGCATTTTAATAGCTTTTATTTCGTCCCAAAAGTGTGCATCACACACAAGAGGCTTTTATCTAAACACAAACTATCGCAATCTTCATCTCGGAGTTGCACTTTAAACAAGTTCGTCTACCGACTGCAGAATTAAGTCGTCCACGAGAACATGGTGTGACCGCAAAGTATCACACAGAACTTGTACGCTAGACTTGAACGTCTACCAGTGTAAGGAGATATCAGAGATACTCTCGACATTGATAAAAATCGCATCGGTCTTTTGGGTTGGGTGGCGGCGAATTCCAGGCGCTCGGTGTGATGGCAATGATGACGAAGATTCGCAGAAGAACTGCGAGTTGAGTGCGGAGTTGATCAAGATGCCAGGATGCGATGTGGTTTTGTGGTATGAGAAGAAGAATTGCTTTGAAAGCATTGCGTATGTATACAGGGTGCCCTCTGTGTGACAGAATAGGGAGGGAGAGAGATTAGTTTTCAGATGTGCGCGAATGCACTTGGAGTGATTCTCTGGGGAGATTGTGTTGGCCTGTTTGAGATAGATACCACAGGATCTAGAATGTGGCAGTGGAATGCGCCACTGATGACTTTATTTTACATATAGGATACCCACGTTTGGATGGAATCAAATCACTTGAATTCTTTGTGTGCATCAATTTACATTGAAGTCGGAGGTACATACCTGAAAAGAGAGAATAAAAAAAAAATCATGATTAAAATTAAGAATCTTTTGAATAGGTAGAAATTGGTTTGTAGTTGCATTTATCTTATGAATACAATGGAGCAAGAAATTGATTTAGTTATCAAAGGAAATTCAAAAGGGTCAATGAAACGTTCAGCGCCATCTATTGTTGAACTTTTGACTTACGTGACTTACTCGTAAACGCAAGGGTATCTTTTATATGGAGTTATGTAATACATATAGCTATACTCGACGCAGTGGCTCAGTGGATAGTGTTCTGGACTACTGAGGGGTCTCAGGTTCGATTCCCGGACAACACACAAATTACATCAATGTAGAGTGGGAAATTGCCATATATTTAGGCCATGAGACGCTATGAAACATACATCAGAAGAAATATCGCCAGTTTTTTTTTTATTAAATACTTCTCTCGGGAAAGGCGAACCTATAACGCTTCAACAGCGCCCCGAGATGCTTGCTGTTGATGTATGTTAGTTCTGCACTTAAATTGATGCAAATTGTAGTCTTCTGGAAATATATCCCCAGGAAGCGAGTTCCAAAGTTTGAAGGTTTCTTTGCAAAAGAAGGAAAAGAGTCTCGAAAAAGGAATCCATTGCTACGAGGTCCAAATCCTACTGACAATGTCTTCCCAATAGGGAAAAAAATAAGCCACCGAAGATATTTTCAACGACCTAATAGGATAAAGAGTATCAAACCAAAAGAAAACGCGTGGTACGACTCGAACTGCAAATAGGCTATTAGACTAAGGGAGTTGAGTTTTCGGTCTTACAAACCAAGCCATCTGAGGAAAACCGAAAAAAGCGTGTCAAATTCTCATATGACCAAAAGTTGAGGCAAAAAATACAACAATGTCCCAAGGGTAGTAAAAACTTTTGGTCATTTGTAAAAAATATTAAGAATTCGGCCTCCTCAGCGATCCCAACGCTTATTTACAATAACACTCCAGTTGTCAGCTCTTTAGACAAAGCTAATCTGCTCGCTGCACATTTCGCTGCTAGCTCGATGCTCCCAGATTACGCTTTGTCCCCACCTGTACTTGAGACCGTTACCATCGAACCAATCCATTTTCGCTCTCGTACAGTCGCAAGAGTGATCTCAAGATAAATAAATCCGCTGGTCCAGACTGTATCTGCCCCATCGTTCTGAAGAGGTGTTCTTCCATTCTCTGGCAAAACGAGTGCGTAAGCTTTTTCATCTGTCCTATTCCTCTGAACTCTTTCCGAGTAGGTGGAAAACAGAATTTGTCCAGCAAGTTCCTAAAAAAGGCGAATCTTCTTCTCCTACCAATTACCGACCCATGGAACGTCCATTCTTTCTAAGGCTGATAAACCGTCAGCTTATGAAATATCTTGACTCACGGAAACTCTTCAATGACCGGCAGTACGGTTTTCGTGGTAACAGGTCCACTGGTAATTTGATGACTTATCACCGAGAAATGGAACCAATCTCTCCATCACTTCGGTGAATCGAAGATTGGTGCAGTTGATATTTCAAAGGCATTTGACAGAGTATGGCACCAAGCTCGTGCTTATGGGATCCAAGCGTCTCTTATTCAATGGATTAGAAACTACCTCTCTCGTCGTTCAATTCAAGTTGTTTTGGATGGTTTCAAGTTTGAAATTCACCCTATAAATGCTGGTGTTCCCCAAGGCTCCGTTCTGTCTCCGATTCTCTTTCTCATTTTTCTAAATGTTCGCTTGTCTGCAACTTATAATCCAATTCATTCCTTCGCTGATGACAGCATTCTTAGCTTCTCATATTCGTACCAGGACTCATGTCCCTGCTCTTCGGCCGTAGAACTGGAATGGCAACGTATGTTAAGCTCATTAAATTCCGACCATGACAGCATTTTAAAATGAGGTTCAGGCAATAGAGAGGAATTCAATGCTTCAAAAAGCGTCTGCTGTCTGCTGTCTCTAAAGTGAAACCCGAACCTACAGCCATTATCCATGAATGCCACTGATGCAAGTGCCGAAACCGAAAGACTTTCCATGCTCGGTATGTGCGCGTTCATGACAACCTTCGTTGGAACGTCCATGTACAAGAAGTCGCCAAGAATGCAGCGAAATGTCTAGGTTTCCTCAAACGGTGCAACAAATATTTAACCCCTTCTGAGCAGGCTACAATATATAAGGCGTTCATTCGCCCAAAACGTGACTACAATTCTCACATCTGGTGCACCAGACCATATCGCGTATTGCACTTACTGGATTTAAGCCCTCTAAAAAAATTACGATTTGTCAAACCCTTTAAAATAGGCTTCTGTTTCGACGATGACACTTCGTAGACTCATCGAAAGTTATGGCAGAAAAACCTTGCAAATAGGATACTATATAGCACATCATTTTACAGGCTCTGCGAAGTCCATATCTAACACAACGCCTATCCACCGAGAGTCTTATTTCCTTTAGATACTGCATAACATTTCAGTTGATTAAATAAATTTTGTAATAAAAAATCCAGCTTTACTTCAACATGCCAAGTAACACGTTATCCGCACTATCCTACTCTATTTACACTCGACTTTTCATCATCTTCCGATTTCATGGTGAAAGCATTAAATTTGACAGAGCATTAATTCCATAGAGCCTATTAGTTGACCAGGAAACGCGATCTTGCCAGAAGCACTTAATCTCCAATATCACTGCATCGATCATCGGTGCATTGAGAAATGCCTCCAATTAAGTTGGAAAAATACCAACTCCCGAGCCATATTCATTTTTCTCCGTGCGTATGCAGCTTTCCCAACTCAAAATCGAAACATTTTCCGCTTTATTATCGCATCCATGACGTTCCACATAACCGCATATCCACCATTTTTCATGCTAGCAACCGCACAGAAGTTATATCGGTCATAAATCGGACCTCTGCGTCCTTCGTCCAGAGACCATACTCCATATGAACGAGAAGCTTCTTGGGCCCCATCTGGTGTTGGCCATACCTAGCGCAACACAAATCCAACAACATGTTGAATTCATTAGAAGGGAAATTTGTTGCCACACTCGATGCAGGGTCATCCGCACCTTTTGATAAATTGCACAATATGCGTAACTGCTGCGTAAGCCCGAGGAGGTGTAGTATCCTGCACGCTAAATAATCACAGACAAATTCAATTTCAAATTTACATAGTAGTTGCGCCAGCCTATCTGGTACTGGTAGTGAGTAATAAATTTCCAGAAGCCACAACGTTCCTGTGGTTTTTCACTGGCTGCTATAGAGGAAGCGCACGTACCTCTATACTCGTACTATGTTGGGTGCATAAAAAAAATACGAAATGCCAACAGAAGACGACGAGAAGTTGGAGTTTTATGCGCATGGTCTTGTGTAGGATGCAGTAGTCTGATGTCAAGACTGAACAGGTTCCCTGTTGAGCTTCGGTTTGGAGTCGTCGAAACCGTCATTCTTTTGGCGGTGAGCGGCCGACGTGAGAAGAGGCAGTGCCAGACATAAAAAAAATTTAATAAAAAGCGCATGCGCATGCGCAACCGTGAGGGAAATGTATGTTTAACTTCAATATCTTTTCAACATGAACAATAAATAGTTTCGCGCATCCGTTTTTGCGTGGGCTTACATTTTGGTGCGGTTGCATCGGTTTGATGTTGCTACTATACAACTGCAAAATTTTTTTAAATATTTTCCAGGAAAAATTAAGCGCAACAAGAATGATAAGCAAATGTAAATGTTTGAATATCCTCTCGGTTTGACGGAAGTATGTAAATAGCGTGAGTCATTTGTGTGGTCGATGAGGTTTTATACCCAAAATTGAGGAAACAAAATTTAGATATCTCCGCGCGAAGTTATGTCCTTATCTCCGCGCGGAGATATGTCGTTCTTAGTTTAGCGGAGATATGACGTTTTCAAAATACAGAAAAGTGCATGTATTTTTATTGACTAAAATTATTATACCTACTGCTAAATACCCCAGAGTAAATATAATTAAACTTTAGCTCCAAGCGCCTGCCAGACAGTTGTTGACATACCCTTAGCGGAGCGACGAAGTCGCGTGAGCGGCTAAACCCTGCGAAAAAAAGGGTTAAAATCCTTTTAGCGAGCGAAGCGAGCCACCCACCCCATACTTTAAATAGGTACACTACACTTTCCTACAAACGCCTATTTGACAGTTTTTGGTATAGACTTATTCAGAAATTAAACAAATAAAAAAATAATTAGGTACCTACCTTTTGCATTATGATTAATATAAATGATTAACATTTGGAGATATGACGTTTTAAAGCGACATTATCTCCGCGCGGAGATTATGTAGTTCTTAGTTCGGCGGAGATATGTCGTTTTATATGCAACATAGCTCCGCGCGGAGTTATGACGTTTTCTAAACGACATAACTCCGCCAGAAAAAGAGCGACATAATTCCGCTCGAAAAGTGTACTGGGCGGAGATATGTCGCTATGCCCAACGAGGTGGAGGCAGCCCACGAGAGCCGTTTTTCAAGAAAATGTCTTCCTCTTGAATCTGGTGGACCGTCCGTCTACGGCTGTTCCTGTTCACTCTTCAGTCGCAAAAGGTGGAGCACATATGTGCTTTGAAAGCACTGAGCAACTGTGCCCAGAAGATATTTCGAAAAGTAGCTAATCGGATTACATTCAAGATTATAATCGACGGAACACGAAACGTTACATTTTTTTGTAACGAAGCGTTACACGGTAATTTTTGCAGTTTAATTGTTCTGCGCAATGTTGGTTGCACTGTGACTTAGAATCTTTTTTAGTGACAAATATCACACCCAAATGCAGTACTTTACTTGGTTAGAGGCGTTGTCGCTGTCCAGCGGGAATTCTTCCCTTCCTTGCGTTTTTACTTGAAATATCCTATCAATTATTTTCCAATAGTATTTTCATCGGACAGATATAGAAACTGTTTCGACTTAAGCTTAAATAAAATACATAGATAGTACGTGCTTTGTAACGAAGCGTTACACTATGTAGTCGTTGCATTTTGGTCCCATTTCTAATCTTTTTAGTGACAGATAATTGACATAAGACAAGTAACATGCAAGGGCTCTGCAAAATAAGGCCCCAATGAAATAAGGCCCAAACAAAAAAAAATGAAATAAGACCCCAATTATATTTGGGGTGTTATTTCCTTTTTTGGGACCCCACGCTTGGGTTTACTGCCAGATTTGGGGCCTTATTTAATTTTTTTTATTTCCTGCAGCCCATTCAAGAGCTAATCATATACCTGTGTGAGTGTTCAAGTTAATTCAGTTTTAATGCAAAACTACAGAGGAAAAAAAGAGATTTTGTGCCGAATTCTATAGCTTCTCACAATGATATAACTTTGACCTTTTGGCTCCAGTTGCGAACTTCAAGTTGGTTGAGGTCCCCTTACACTTGTGCGCGCCACCTAAGGCGAGTCTTCCTCTACTGCGTTGTCCCTCCGGGTTGGAATCGAAGTCTCTTTGGGTCGGAGCGTTGGTGTTCATTCGCTCTAAAAGTCTCAGTCATATTAGACGACTGATCCGTACTTTTCTGACCAGGTGGATGTCGCTGTACAGCTCGTAGAGTTCGCTGTTAAATCTCCTCCTCCAAAGCCCGTCAATGCAACGGCACCGAAGACAGGAAATAGATATAGGAAAAGGAATTTCATGCCGAATCTACTAATACTCGGGCATCTGTCCAAAAAGTGGACAAAAATATTGAGTTTGTTATTATAATCAGAACTTTTCCATGGGATAAATCTAGAGCTAGAACAATTCCCTAAGTAGTGTACCACATTAATCACTGGTAAGGCAGACTAAAAAAAAATAAAAAAAATTGTCAGAAATTGACCCCAGAGTTTGTAACGCAGAGTTACAGGTTATATCTCCTCATCTTTCGTTTCATCGGAAACATGTTAATTCTTTTCCGATTTTGTATCTATCCTCCAATAGCTAACTTTATGGTCTTAATTGGCAGAGTCACCCGTTGTTGGCATGCTTATTGTTCCCATTCAGTTTATGGATTCATCAGCCCATTCGGAATCACGCTTGTCGTTGGACTTGGGTCTGATAATTTCTTACGTCTTGTCGTTATTATCGCGCTCCAATTTTTTAGCTTCGAGTAGTTTATGGAACAGGCATGATGCCTTATATCTATCTATCCTAAGTAAACTTTAATTCAGGATCCAGGAACTCACCCTTCGATAAAGGGAACATAAATATCTGAAAGGTAAGGAACTGTCGTACGGAAGGGACGCACGACACGCAATCGTAAAACCGCTGCTTGGGTAGTGTATAGAGACGGATCTTGGGACGTTATCTAAGGAATGTTGTCTACGATGAGATTCTCCATAGGGGGCCAGATACTAGACTTAAGTAGAATTAATATGTTGGTTTTTGAAATGAATTCTCAATTCACTGCTATCGTTAAATGGTTAAGGTTATGTCTGTATCATGTTCATTGTCGGTTAAGATAGATGCGCATTTGGCTTCATAAAAAGGTATCATAATTCCCCCCATTGACTTCATTACTTTTGGTTGAAAAAGTGTGTTTTAGTGGTTTCTAGGACCCGAAATAAGCTGTATGTCCCCACACAGAATAAACCACATAACCGTTAAAATTTCAAATGGAAGTAGTTTCCTCTTTTTCTTTTTCGACTCAAAACCATCATCGCCCCACACAAAAGTTCACTGACATCAAAGCCCCTCTCAGCAGGTATTGACCGCACTTACCGCTTCTTCACCCAATAACACATTCTACTGACTCAAAGAGAGGCATCTGTCATACATCTCATGCAAGTCACAACACCGTAGGTCAAGGCTTAGGCTCCCCACACGCATGCAGATTCCTCAGACCATCGGTCATCTTCCTGTTGCTCCTTCGCAGGCAAAAACGAAAAAAAGATTTATATTTCCCAGCCTACGGTCCCACCAATTCCATTGAGGTATACCTACGTGTAGCACTGGTTGGCAAATTCTCAACCATGACTCATTCCACGCATGCGCGAAGTCACCGCCACCGCTGACTTGACATCAGCGTACAAATATGCGAAGGAAACCAAACCGCGCCGCTGCCGCACACTCGGGAAATGTATCCCCCGCGAGGTTAACAGAAATTGCATTCCACTTGGACCAAGAAGGTGCCGTAATGCCCCATAGAACATGAACATGGCGTGCGGATTGATATTAATCGTCCCGCTTATCCTCGAAAAGGTGACGCTGGTGGTGGACGGTGCGAATGGTGAGTCTATTCATAAACAGTGTTGCCCCTTTCATTTCTCATTGTTCTCAGCCATACACCAATGTGATTGAGTATGGGCTTGGACAACCAGTCGGTTCAACTCAGAACAAAGTGGACAAATGGCGATCAATTGGCGCAGAATGAAAAGGTTCTGGCGAAATTGATTGCAGTTCCATTGCGGTGTGCTTGTGAACATGTTTGGAATTTAAGCCGAGTGCTGGTTCTGGATACGCACATAAACGTTCTGTCGTTGGACTCGCAACCGAACACGAAGTCGGATCAATACTGACCGCCCCCTCCGTGTTTGGGTCTGCGATTATTAATAATAAATTGTAGCCTTGGGAACTAGCTGGGCTTGTTGTTTTGCGGTTTTGATGAATCGTTGTAAGTTTGAGAAACATGCGCGGTTGCCGGCGTAGCTATGATACTGTTCGTGGAATTATGTTAACTTTGGTGGTATTCCAGGGAAAATGTTCTCACGTTCAAGGATAGATATAAATGGAAACGATAGACGAAGATGACGTTTTAATGCGAAATATGGGAGCGGTTGCAGATAAGGGAGCTATGGGAAAATTGTTGTGAATGGTGGAGGTATGGGTATAAGTGGTTGCAGGACAAGTTAAGTAGATGTAAACTTTAGTCTTTTGTTATTCAGGCACTCACTAAAACAGTATTTTTTGACAAGATCTTCCAAATATAAATGAAATCGCTATAACACATCAACCAACCCATCCATACTACTATATAAAATGCAACGTCCGTCTCTTCGTCCTTCAATAACTCGAGAACCATTCGTCCGATTTTCATGTTTATCTTTTTGATTTGAGAATTGTTGAGAAGTAAAGGGGTCGCTGGGAGTAAGGGGGTATCACGAACCGTCAGCCGTATGAACTTGAAAGTTTGTATGCTGGATAGATAAGTCAAAATTATTACATGCCTCATTCATAATTTTTCAAAATTCGTCTTATAAGGGTTGGAATGGAAATAGGGAAGCTGGTGGGCGGAGCCGCGGGCGTGGTTAGTTTAAAATAAATAAATTGTTAATTTAATATTCGCAACAAGTTAAAAACAAATTTAGGTCTAATTTTGAATTTTCCGGGAACCGAACCACATATGGACTCAGATTTTTGCACATTAGAGAACTAGAGAACTGACAACAGTTGCATATACATGGTTGCTGATTTCAAAAAACCCCAATAAATATTGAAAGATATTCAAAAAATACATCATTTCAATACATTTTGTTTAACATTTTTCTATGAACTTGTAAAAAAAAACACCTGCAATTTTTCTACAAACAAATTTTGGCAACGAAAACAGCGAATATGGCAGTGAGCTCTTATACAATCGATTTGAAAATTCCCACGCTGTGTTCCAAAATTTTCTTTGCAACATATAAGAATAGACCTTCAACTTCAATACACAAAAGTTTTTTTTTTTTTCAAAGTATAAAATGTTTATCAACAAGAGAACGGTATATATGGCAATGCTGTCAGTCTATTGATTTGAAAATTTTCAGACAAAAGCCTAAAAAAGAAATTACCAACACTATAATATATATAAAATATATGTATAATATAAAGTCAAAATAAAATTTAACGGATGCCTATTATATGACTGCTATGACTGATTCATGAAAGCTGTAGCTACATCTTCTTTATTTTTTCGCTGTTACCTCCAAGCGCGAAAACTTATGGACAGATTTCAATGAAACTTTTTTTAAATCTTTCTTAAGACTCTGAGATGGTTTTAGGCCATGTCGTTCACAGCTACTTCCTTTGGAACAGTTTTTAAACTGCCTATTCTTAAATATACTCATATAACACAAACAAAAATAATAATTAAGGGTGTGTGCACATGGAAGCCTGCGTTTTGCATGTAATATAATCAACAGGGAGGTAATGAGCAAATGACTGGTGAGATAAAATGATACTACTGGAAGTGTGGTAGTGTGAATACAAATTGAAAGCATTTCCACAGGTATTGAGATTATAATAGTTTTCTGAAAGTTTGTGAAAACTACTAGACAGATTTTAATGAAACTTCTTCTGAAATATTTCTTAAGACTTTAAGAAGGCTATAAGCTATTGCGTCCATTGCCACGCCTACCTTTTAGAAGCCGTTTTGACCAAAACTAAATTTTCTTCTGACATCACTGCTTTTAACTGGGCTTTGTTCAAATAATCAATGGAAAAAAAACAAAGGATAGGTACTAACTTAACCGAGCCAAAATTTTTCTTAAATATTTTAAGCTATCAACCGGATTTGCTGAATTTATGAATGAAAATCTCCTTTAGAATGATAGGATCACATGTTGATCGCGCGCTGTTGCAAATAAGATCGCTGATATCGATGAAGAAGTAATTTGCTTAATAGGCATTTCTGAGATTGGCAAGAGCAGTGTAGATAAGGTTTTCCTATTTTTCTATTAGCTATTTTCAGGACTAGAAATTCTTTTAAAAAGGAACAGGTCTTACGATCTGATATCACTGTCGTTATTTGTTTACTTCCATTTATTGGACACATACTGGCATTCAAATACAAAATGAATTGGATAATTTTTTGTGTCGTATATGGGAAAAATCAAATCGCAAGTGGCACTGTATTCAAAACAAAATACGCCATTCGGACAAATTTAAACCGAAATGCCGTAATCTTAAATTGAGTGTAAAATTGAGCTGAACGATCTAAGTACCTACTCTAATTCTCAGAAATTTGTTACTACCAGACTGATTGACTGAGACACCACAGGGAAACTTCTTAGATTTCTTTTTTTGTATAAAATCCATCCAAACTACTTATAAAACTTTTGAAAGAAACACGAAATAGAATCAATTTTCAATCAGAAATGTTTGTGTCGCTCAAAAATATTCTTATGTGTCCTGGGTAAGATTTTGTCTTGAGATTAAGTCAGTCAGTAGAATAAAATTCGTCCAGGCCGATCTTTTATAAAATCAATTTATAATTTTATTTTATATCATTTTACAGCTCTTCTTGGTTCATATAATATGATGAACTACTATCAACACAACATAGTGTGTATAGAGACTACATCTAACGTCTTCAAAGATCGCGTGAGACTAGGACAGACAGCAAGGCGGATATACATAATATTTACCACCTTCATTACAAAAAGATACATAAGTTGTTCAATTATTAAACATTGACAAGGTCATCCACCTAAGCGCAGCCTATTGTGCGACTGTAATTATCTAATTATTCTTTATACATTCTATTTCTAAATTTAGCTTCACAATAAGGTCCCAAAAAGGTAGTATTGCTTGTAAATGAAGTGTACATTTTTTTTTACCCATCAATTTTAGCGATCAATCACAATCAGTAAAACTGAGGTAAAAGTGATTGATTGTGAGAATATTAAACCTTGTATTTTGGAAATCGATACCTACCTACTATGCCCCAGGAGGTATCAACTGTACACACATATTAGCACGTGTTGAATTGATTACTACGGTAGGTGGGATATGGCCTTTTAAACTTAATTATAACTTCTTCATATATCGACTAACATTTTAAGATGCAAAATCAGCGATCATATTTTACCTAAAACCCCTACAATCTGCTGTATCTGCGACCCATATATAGATAGATACATCATGTTCATCCCGACTTTATAATTACTCATTTGATTCTTTTTCGCACGGGTTTTTATTTCTATTTCTATAACCAGTGTCTTCCATTCTCAATGGCATCGTCATCTATCTGCCACTCAATAAACTTCCCTTTTTGACTATAAAATTGCTTCGCGCATCTGCTGAGTATTTATTTTTAATTATTGCACAATTAACAAAGCACGAGTATGAAACAAGAAAAAAAAAATTCCAACACAATAATAATAATTATTGTCTATTTGTTTATTACATCAGCTGGTAATCAGCACATGTGCGGGTATGCACGGAATAAAACTGCATTCACTGTCGAGTGCCGACATTCACTGCATATAGAGATCAAAGGTTACAGCTCATGTTCAAGACCGGATATTGCAAGTATGTATCTCTCGAATATCGATTTTGGTATTCTCCATGGATTGCCTAAAATGCACACCGCTGGCAGTCTGCAATTCAGTCCGGCCACACGTAACGAAAGTACTTTAGAAAAACTCGTGTTCACGCTCACTTGACGTAACACTGCCGTTTGATATTCGGCAATTTACCATTTACCATCTCCCCCATGACGGCTGGCTGAATTGATAAATAGCATTCGACGAATCTCTCGGATGAATAGCATAGATACAAAATGAAGCGTATAGAAAATGCACAAAATGGCACAGTGCGCATAACGACAATGAGCAGATCGCATCGCATGAAATTACTTTGTCGCCGGAAGCTCGTGCATTGATGTGATGTGTTGTGTGAATTTTATCAAACCTCTGCGATCAGCTTTAAAGTGCACCACCACGCACCATCAGGCGCGCAAACCCTACTATAATGATGCCGGCATGCGCATCGCATACCTATAGCAGGTGAATGTACATGACACTGTGCAACATCATCATGTGGCTGGGGCATAGCGTAGCGATGCCGAAAAAGCTATCTTGATCGCAAACGTGGGTCTTTTTTTTTTTGGAATGCTGCACATGCGCACAATCGTTTGTACCCATTTGGGTATAAGTATAGTCCGGTTAGTAGATCTCAAATGTATTTTTAAACATTGGTAATGGATTTTCGGCATTTATGATGGCTTTCTGGGGTCTCGTAGTGTTACCTGGTTGCCATTATGTGGTTTTCTCTGTGTATAAAAAAGGAGGCATGTATTCTTCTGTGCGATATTGAGCCTAGACATATTTTTCAACAACCATATTTGGAACAACCAAGTTGATGTTGAAAACTGTGAGACAGTGAAGAGTCTCTACCTGAGATACTGCAGCCTTCCATCCTCTACGATCCCGGGAACGCTGCTTCCAGTTGTCGAGACCAAGCACTCTGGCATCCGCGATGGCTTGGCCTTTGAAACGGAGGTTCGGTCTTCCTTGTCTTCTCGAACCTGGGGAGCTGAGATTCGAAGATCCACTTAGCTGGAGCATTATTGTCCATTCGCTCGATGTGGCCGAGCTAATGAAGTGGACGGGATCATGACGTAATCTCGAATGACAAAAATCTCGAAGGCTAAAAATCTCGAAAAGTATGTTTTTTAATCTTGAAAGCAAAAATCTAGAATGTACAAAAATCTCGAAAGACTATATCTCGAAAAAATCTCGAAAATAAAAAGTAAATTCGAGATTTTTTTGTGCACCCATCCCATAGCCAGACAGTAAAACCATGCAGGGGGGTTGCAGGGGGGCAGCATGCCCCTCCATACGCATCTCACTTTTTAACACCATTTTTTATATTAATTAGAGATTTTTGTTATTCGAGATTATGCTTTCTAGATTTTTTTTTCGAGATTTTTTTTTACATTCGAGATTTTTGCTTTCGAGATTTTTTTTTCGAGATATCGTAGTAAACCCGTAGTCGACGTATTTTGGATTTTTGGACTACATCCACATCTTGGTACAGCTCATAGAGTTCGCGGTTGCACTCAGGACCAAAAATCCGCCGAAGTATCTTTCATTCAAAGGAGCCCAATGTCGACTCTCCCTTCTTGCTTATCGTCCAGCACTCGGCACCATAAAGCAGAACTGGCAGGATAAGAGTTTTGTAGAACACACATTTCGTCTTTCGAGTGAGGAGTTTTGAACCCAGTTGTTTTGCCAAACTGAAGTAGCAACGGTTTCCTATAGGGTAATTCTTCGCCGCTTCTCCACTAGGGTGTCAATCGTGGAGTTCATGTTTATTCCGTGGTAGGAGATCTCCTTAACTCCCTCGAAATTTTTGATATCAATGGTGACGTTTTGTCCTAGGCAGTGGACAGATGCCTGTTTGTTTGTTGATAGCATGTACTTAGTCTGGTCCTCATTTACTTCAAAGCCAACGGATTCCGCCTGTTTTTCAATCGCCGTGAACGCTTCTATCACGGCCCGCTGGGAGCGACAGATGATGTCAATATCGTCCGCATAGACCAGCAGCTGGACGGACCTATTGAAATAGTGCCTTCCGTGTTGTTACCTGCCATGCGCACTATCTGCTCCAGTCAAATATTGAAGAAGAAGCATGATAGCGCGTCTTCTTGCCAAAATCCGGTGCATAGGTATTTGAAATAGTTCGGAGGAGCTACTTCCATACCTGCACGTTGCAGCGCGTGTTTTCCACGTAGACGTCACGCGACACAGCTGAATCAGTTTTGCCGCGATTTCGAATTCTGCCATCGCCATATAGAGCTCCTGAAGATGTATGCTATCATACGCAGCTTTGAAGTCGATGAATATGTGGAGAGTTTCGACTTGAAATTCATTGGTCTTTTCCAGGATTTGCCTCAGTGTCAAAATTTGGTCTATAGTCGATCTGATGCCGGGCCGAAAACGACACTGGTACGTGCCGATTAGTGTGTTGCAGAACGGTTTTAGTCGTTCACACAGTACGTTGGATCGGATCTTGTATGAGACCTTAAGCAGGAATATGCCTCGATAGTTCTTGTCAGACATATGATCGCCTTTTTTATAGATGGGGCATATGGAGCTGATAATCCAGACATCGGCCATGTTTTCATATACCCATACTTGGTTGATGATTCGGTGCATACTCCCTACCAAAACATCACCACCGTATTTAAAGAGCTCCGCTGGTAAACCATCAGAGCCTGTAGCCTTGTTGTTCTTAAGCTTTTTTTATAGCTAGGCCAACTTCTTCTATACTAGGTGGTGGAACTGGTTCTTCATTGACTGGACGTCTTGCCCTATCACTATCACACTCTCTACATGATGCCCATTAAGCAGCTGCTGGAAATGGTAGATAGTGGCTCAGTATGCTATAGTATTATGATCTCTGTTGACATGCCAGCGCTTCACTTACAAACAGATCATATATTTGTTGGCCTTTTTTGAATTTTGGTCTGGGCGTCGGTCGATGATGTATCCGAATAATAAACTGTAGCTGCACTTCATCCAATGCCAAAAGAGTCCGTTACTGTGTCCTTCTACTCGACTTCTGCCAAAGTCAATATGCAAAAATATGTTTACCCTTTCCTTTCAAAAAAAAAAATAATAATAAACCACCTAAACTGGCACATTTCCAACAAATTGCATCCTCGCGCAGCACAACAATGCATCTGCAACTCCGCACAATGACTCCCTATAATTGCTCTCTTCTTCCGCGTTGCCAGCAATTCACTTTGCACAGTGTAACTAATCCCCATGTGGATGGACAATGAGGGAAGTCACTTCCAGAGAATAATGCAGAACAATAAATATCCTCTGAAAGAACAATGAATATCCTTGGAGCGCTGTAACTACTGCCAAAGAGTGTCAATGACACTTGACACATTTTTTCTTCTACTCTCAATTACAAATTCAACATTTTTTATTCCTATTTCTCTACTGCGTGACAGTGTAACTGACCCAAGCAAAAAATAATTGAAAAACGAAATTGTTTACATTGTTAACTTGGCAATATTTTTGGTTTGACATCATGAACGTGCTACACACCTACGGGCGGTCTATGATACCACATGCAGTTCTTCGAAGATTGGAAGCCCCCTGCCTGTGTTATGCACTTAAGTTCTAATTGTGAAATTTGTTTCAATAATCAAAAATAGATACAACAGATACAGCCAGATACATTTTGTTTACATTTGCTTGTCAAGAAGATGTTTTTTATTTCATTGGTGATGCGCAATACACTTACATAGATATCTATATCTAGGTCTAGGCCCTAGTCAACGAGTTTTTTTTTTTTTCAATTCCGCAACTTCTCAAAATTTTCGAATTCACACGTTGGGAATACATATTTGGAAATATAAACAAAAATAAAAAAAACAGCCTCATACCGATGATGGGAAGTAATCATTATTCTTGCTTAGCCCGCAAGACAAGAATGTGGAACGCCAATTAAAGTTTGTCAGACAAGTAGTCGTCTGGTGCATACTAAGTTGCGTGCCTTACCAGGTATAGGTATAGTGAGCCTTTTCCGATGTTGTTGAGTAATGAGCTGGTTGTTGTTTGTTTTTAATTAAAAATGCAGTCAACTTCAGTCGGTAATAAACTACATTCAATACGCGATTGGATTTTCTAAATAAAGTGATTACATCGATAACATTGTGGTAATAGTGCTGTCATTGAGCATGCACTTTAGGGTCACCACTAGCCATGGTGGGCTTTGGTTTTTAGATTCCTGAATGAATCCGTAGTCCACTTCGGTATGATAACGAACTTCAGTATAGAGGAAGTGTATTCAGATTGAATGGAAATCAGTTTCACTTATCTCGGCTATGCTGGACAGTATTTTAATTGACGAACTAATCTGGATTTTGATGTACATCGGTTATCGAATGACTGACATTGGGCTGTCAAGATGTAGATAATTGATTAGCATTTGCAAGCCCTTTCATCTTATATGTCGGTGAAAAGCGGAATTTGAAGAACTATGAAAAGGCGCCCTATAGGAAAGAGTCTTATGAAGGTTCCATATATAAGTTCTCTGCAAACCAATTTGGAATTTCCAGAAACCATTTGAAATCGGTGTGTTTCAAATTCACTCTCTGGCATCGCTTTTTGGACATGGAGACAGGGGAAAATTAATTTAATTACCAAACCTAGCAAAAGACCAGCTGCATAGATCGTGTAGAGCTTATAGTCCTAAGCCTCACTGATCTTGATACTAGAGATCGGTTAGAAATATCTACAGTCTATAGGAAAACAGACCTTGAGTATCCATATTCCTAGACAGTTCATAAAGAAAAAGAATGCATATCGAATAAATACAGTGAAATCTCACAAAGAAGCACATCGACAGTATATACATATACCAACATTTTTGTCCGCTCAAGAGAAGCTGTGCCACACTTAAGTCCTTGTGGCTGCCCTTTTCGATGGGGGTTAACCGGTGATGTTGGGATGGTTAGGCTCATGTCCCTTCTTCTAGCGATTACTTGACGCTGTCCAGCCATCCTGATATCCTCAAAAATCTGTAAAGATTAAAAAGTGAGACATCAGAAAGTTCTTGTAGGTCATGGAAGTAATGACTTCCAAGGGTGTGTCCTCATGAACCTCTTCGTCTCCGCAGCCTCTACATATATCGTCATCTTTGAGATTTAGTTTCATTGTACGGTTTATTAGGAAGATATGACCCGTTAGAGCCCCTACCAATTTGGACAGCGATGACCTGTCGAACTGTAGAAGTTTGATGGTCCGGCCATTGTCGTATTTTGGCCAAAGCTTCCGTGATACTTCACAGGTAGTTAGACCCTTCCACCTATTGGTTTTCATGCGAATTTTATTTTCCACTCGCTCTCTAAGATTACAGAGTGCGGTGGCTTGATCGACTGCAGTGCTAGATCATGATCCATTGCAGACCCCTTTCTTGCTAGTTCGTCGGCCCTCTCATTGCCGGCATTGTTACTGTGCCCAGGGACCCAGCAGAGGACCGTGGAGTGCTGCGAGCAGAGAACCTTTAGCTCTTCGCGGCAGCGATTAACTAACTTTGATTTTATTTCAGTAGCAGAAACTGCTTTAATAGCCGCCTGGCTGTCAATGAAAATGGTAATATCATTTCTTGGTATTGCCAACAATGACACCTTACGGGCCGCTTCCGCGATTGCCAGAACCTCTGCTTGGAAGACACTGCTGTTGTCAGGAAGCCTGATTGAGCAGTGTATATTTAATTCTTCAGAGAATATACCGGCACCGGTACCACAGTCTATCTTCGAACCATCTGTGTAGATGGATATCGATTTCCTCTTTGTGGGTTCATCTGTATTCCATTCATCTCTACTCGGGAACGAGCAGTAGAATGGTCTATCAAAGTTTAGATGTGGGATCATATAGTCAGATAAGTGACAACATTCCCAATGTATTTCCCAAGAATCTGTGCCTGACCAAAGTTGCGCGGATTCCAAGTGCCAGTTTGGCTGATCCTTAATGCACTTTTGGTAGCAGATTCCGTCAGGTCCAGAGGAGTCAGATTGAGAATTGCCTCCAGTTTAGCCGTAGGTGTTGTCTTCATCGCACTGGTTGTCCCTATACATGCTATAGTCTTTGTATTTTTGTCATTGACTTAAGATTGGTAGCTTTGCCCGCGGCTTGCCACCAGACTACGCTGCCATATGTGAGTATAGGAAGCATTAATTACATGCAAAACTTGTTGTAGGATAAATTCTTCATACTATTTCGGTATCGAAATTCCATCAGTCGTACTGCAACCTAAGTCATTGCAATATATATCGATATTATGTATAAAAAGGGATGTCCTTTAATGCCAATCTGACCCCACACCTAATTCCCATTATTGCTTGAATAGATACACAACTAGATACACAACATTGTAAACCATATACATATACAATCAGTTCTAATCTGTACATTATTACAAATTCCCATAAGACACAGAGCCGTGAGGCAACAGGCAACATTTTAACGTTCTTTCTCAATATCTAAAGAACTACTCGTAGTTACCACTTTCACCACACCAACTACAATGGCAATTCCAAATCGAAACCAAAATCGTGCTGCCGATAAAACAAGAAAAAAACAAAGTTGCCCAATCGACATTTGCACAACCGCTATCTGCAACTATGGATATAAAAATAAATGTTGACCTCTTCTATACCGCAGTCCTACCCAAGAGAGGAACTAAAAAATAAATAAATACCGCCTCCATCTTCCGCATGATCTGCATCCAGGACTCGATGATCATAAATCTCGTCGACAAACAGCGTGCATTTTTTTTTTTACTCAATTTTTATTTAATGAAACACCACCAGACATAGAGCCAGCATTAGCCACACCACTTCTGGCCGGTGTGTATGGTGCTGGAGCTGGTGGTAATGTTCAATCCTCTCTAGCTAATTTCTTATCCGTAGCAGTGATCACGTAAATTATGTCCAAAGTCGAAATGGCATAAAAAGACAAATCTCTTCTTGGGCACAATTGCATGCTGGGGTTTGGATTTTTAGCCTGGTCATGTGGGGTACCTCAATAGTACCACTGTGGGCCAATTCTTTTTTCTTATTTCTCTCCCAGCAGACGCAACACCTCAAAACTTTCAAATTTGTCTAGACAGCCATACTGAGGCTGATTACAACTTTATCCGCGTATCTTGTCCAAACGATCTGCATCGCTGACTGTATGAACGATTTTCATTCGAGTCAAATGCTTAATTTGCTATAAATGCAGTTAAAGCCATTTCTATGAAGCGATTGCCATAAATTTTGTTGCACGATGGACGGATGCAGCGCAGACTGCAGAGTGCACTTTTCTCTTAATTTGTGGAAATGTAATTGAAATAAATATATCAATCGGGCAGCAGCAGCAGCAGCCAGCAAGTCGATCGCATTCGATATAGGTATACCAAGAGCTAGTCAAAAAGTATCTACGATGGGGATACATATCTATCGTTCGCTGATATTATTCAGAGCGATGATTGACGTGCTTACCGAATGGATACCATTGTAATTAGTTTCGATTTACTGCGATGTTGCGTGAAAATGTGTTCAGCTTGTTAGATATAGCGATGCCAGGTGGTTAGGCGAATTGGTGGACAGGTGATGCTATATCTGTACCTATCTATATAGATGCAATTATATCTTTCATTCAGATTTACGATATTTCGATGTTATGTTTGTTGTAATAAATTTGTTTTTCTGTCACATATGCTAAAATTTTAAGACAAATGCGAAATCTGTTCGAAACGTGCTTCGAATTAACGTAGATGTCACTTTCTCTGTATAACAAAAAAAAAAGAAGAGATTCCTCATCGAGGTGTCATTCAACTCCACGTTGTTGGGGAGAATATTATTTTCGTCGGCTCGGCGCGATTTGTTTTGCTTTGTGTTCATTTAACAGTGTGCGGGATAACAAATTGAAGAAGGCTATGAGAATATGTTGAAATGAAAATAAACCAAGTTACTTGGTTTTTGAAGTTTCTGTTTCTGGTTTCTTTTGGTATATTAAGGGCGAATGGATGAATTGCCCTGCGATTTGAGGGCAATGAGTGAGGATTTGTTAAGATCACATTTAACGAGGTGATTAACATTGGGAAGGATTGACGGATAGATTGATGATTGGGATTTTGAAAGGGGTCCAACTTTCAGGGATAAATCCGACTGCCTTATGGGAGCATGTGAAGAGATGTTAAGTGATGTAGTCATGGTGTTATAAAGGTGGTGGCGATATATTTATTGTGAGAACTTACATTTTAAATGTAGGTACATCATGGCATGGGTGCCTTTCCATGTTTCGACATCTCGAAGAGGGGAACAATGTTTAATACTACATACCTACTTATTGAAAAGTACAAAATATTGGGCGAAATAGGACACAGGAAACAGGAAATCTAGCCACTCGAAACCATTCTTGTATAGGTATTGCAAAACAAACATTTTTAAAACTGGTCTTTTGTACCATTTCTGAAACGCAAAATATAGGCAGGTAGGGGAAGGTCATGTGCCTTGGTCCGGATTTCAGCTTTTTGCAAATATTTTATGTGTCGTTTTTTCATTAGTTTTTGTTTTTTTTTTTAGTTATTACCTGAAGTCTTATCTATGATATGGCGAAACTACCAAAAGGATATTGCTTACCTTAGAAAACTTAACTTATATATGCTAACCTCAAACGGTCTGAGATACAAGACAAGACGTGGTCCATGGAGTATTGTACCATGGACCGAAAATATTATTGAAGATTTTCCTTGAGTTTAATGGTACCATTCTCATTTTATTTCAAAAGAAACAGAAAAAAAGCAAACCATTATTTTAAGTTTTTTTTATTATTAAAGGAACAACATAAAAGAAAAACAAATTTATCACTTCAATATTATTTCAAAACATCTTGGTCATGACTTGGACCGGACCAAGGTACACGCGCTATGATAGGTCCAAGGTACACGAACACCACTTTAGCCAAACAAATTAAATTTTGACGTAATATTGAAAACAAATCCGTACGAAAATGTGTTCCTACAAAAAGATAATCAAGATACACTTACCGAAATCGATTAAAGTAGCCGAAAAGAGACAGAAAATTGAGCACTACACAACTTCAGAAAAGAGATAAAAAAAATTGCCTACTTTTTTTACTAAAAACTATGTTTATTTGGCACTAGAACCAAAGTACAATCGGACGAATGTACATGACCTTCCCCTACCTCTACGAGTGACACTTATCTTTTCGACTCTACTCAAATGAGCAAGCAATTATTTGTTTCCCAACGGAAACGGTGGGTACACCACATAACTTTTCGAAAATTCTCAAGAACTTATGGACTAAGGCTTATGTCATATATAGAAGCCCTCATGTCAGCCGATTTTGGCAAAACCCATTCATTAGTGCCAAAAATGGCTACAAAACAAAAAATTAAGTCTTACTTGTGGCCGTTTTTTTTTTTTTATTTGATGGTAGGTACTACAATCAGTATATAGGCAAGCTAAAAACCACTAGAATCTATTTGAAAATCCAACAAAGGCTACAAGGTACTAAAAAACTTGAAAACTTGTCAAATCTATCGTACATATCTTATCAGCTATAGCTGTAGGCCCTATTTGTAACTATTGATATGTTCAAGTCGAACTGAACAGAATGTCTTTGGACCCGTCTAGGGTTACCAGATTAAAAAATACGAAAACCCCCCTTTACTCTTTTGTGAGTTTTCTAAGGGGGGAAAGTGTTCAAAAAAGGAGGAAAACATGTTTTAGTTTTTTAGTTTTTGAACACCAGGTTTTAAAACTTGAATTGCAGTTTAAATCCGCAGTTTAAAATTTCATTATGAAATAAGACCCCAAACGAAAAACGAAAACGTATGGGGGGGGGGGGGGGGGTTGGCATGCTGCCCCCAGCAAAGGCTGTCCAAACCATGTATTTGGTACCTTTTTGCTAGGTATAAGGTAAGTGAATGCATTGGAGTCGAGCTCAATCAGCTTTGTTCGGGAGACATTTTGGTAATGAGCCATTCTCCGAGCCATTTCAGATTTCACACAAGTTTGAGCCACTTTAGTTAAGAAGGAGGGGTGTGGGGGAGGTTGTTGCTAAATGTGTTGGGAGTTCTTCAAAAACTTTTTTTTTTGTTGGAGGTTCGTCGGAAGGAAAAATCATCGAAAGACATTGCTTCTGCAACAGTGAGGGGCTTTAAACCGATCTAAAAAAAAACTCCCAATGGGACTGACTTTCTTCATCCCGAATTGGATAGCGCCTAGTCGCAATTTATTTTTTATTAATTTTAAGAAATTGAGATTTTAATCAGATTTTAAACCGATTTTAACTCGTTTTAAAACCTACGTAATGTCAAATTTCACCTAAAATGACATTTGTTTCTAGTTGTTTGTCACTACGTAATTAGAATTTGATTTGATTCTCACTTTCATTTATTTTCTGCGAGGGAAGAAATGTCAAAAATGTGACATATAAAAAATAGTCAATAATATGAAATTGAGTTTTAACCCGGGTTAAAGTACTTAAACTGGTCTACGGAGTGCAGTTTAAATTCAATCGGATTAAACGCCGATTAACCTGGGTGTAAACTACTTTAGTCCGGATTAAAGTGAGTGAATAATATGGCCGTTATAGATCCAGAGGTTTTACCCGCGCCTTAATCTCATGATTGCATTGTCAGTATATTTAAAATTTCTGTTATTTCTAAAATTAACATGGTTAAGAAGTCTCTTTCTGTGACCGTGGGTATTTTTTCCTTATCAGCAATATAAAACAGATTTCTGAATGGGAAACATTCCGGATAAAAAATTATTTCCGATAGGAATATGGAATCCTGAATGAGTGCGTTCACTTGGTGAATCATTTTAAACCGCGATTGTTTTGTGATAGCGTTCAGTCGAGTAAATTTTAATTTTTTAACATTTTGTTTAAGAACGAAGTTTAAGTTTTAAGACAAATGTGAGCCATTTCTCTTTGGCTCGGAGCATTGAGCCAAAATTGAAATACTTGAGCCAAATTACCCAATTGGGTACTTCAGCACAACGCTGAGCTCAATATAAGTATGGAAGCCATATTCGAGCAATGGTCCAGCCGATGCTTTCTACAATCTAGTTCTAGAAAATAATTAGTTTGCGACCGATTTTATACTCAACTTTGCAATCCTGCCATGTTAATCCCGAATTGAATTTGTCTCCACGAAGATAGATGGTTTCCTTGATGGATGGTACCTACAGGTCATACGACTTTTTGATCCTGCGAAGCTAAACATTTTTTAACTTCCAATAACCATGTTCCTGAGTTTCAACCCACTTCATTTCAATAAAATTAAAAGCATACAAAGTTGTATAAACCTACCCAGTAAACTGTATCGCTTAGTACCATATCCATAACCATTCCAGACGATAAAATGTTAATTGTTATACAATAAACAAACAGCGTACCTTCGTGATAATCCATTATCCTTGACCGGCACGAAGAGCCTAAATGTTATTACACGAGTCTACCTGTTAGTGCTAATTTAGTAATCGCGTGCACAAATGTCTTTAACATCACGAAAGCAACACGGCAGTGTGGGTCGATAAGAACCCTTCCAACTGGGTCAATGCCAAGAATTAATTGAAAACAAGTCAGAAGTGGATTAGATAAACAACTTAACTCGCTTTGAAGGCGTCACAATATTAAATCAACCGATATCAACATCAGATAAATGTCAATTGGTGTTAAGGCTTGGATAGGTCTTCATTACAAACTTTATTCTAATTAGATTTCCTGTCGGAATACTTTCAGCCAAGTCTTGAGATTATTAATTTTTATTTGTACAAACCTATAAACAAAATCATTATACGGAACGTAATGTCTTACAACAAAATGCGTAGTAATAAAAATATAATCCACGCAAGAATGTCCTCATTAATATGCATAAAATGTCAACTCATTAAAGGAATATAATGAATGCTGTAAAATGCTATTAAAGCGCCTCTTACCAGCGTTCTATTGTATTGCGTGCCAGTGATAACATCGAGTAAATCCATAATATCCATGCCGTCTGTCAGTCATTAATCCGAAAATAAACTACAACAAAAAACTACAAAAAAAAAGGAGTCGTCTCTAAGAATGACTCGTTGTCTCCTTTTGTTTACACAGAAGATAGATATTTTTATTCGAATCACGCAACAATTATAATGTTACGCACACTCATACACCTTTAATCCACAGGTGAAATTGCACTTCAATAAAATAACTAATGACTCAACCGTTTACACAAAAAGTATCTACAAGATACCGGCTGAACCTGAGTCCTGAGGCAGACAATTCAATTCATTTTCAATTTCAAATCTACAAGATACACTGCACGACTGATGCGATACGCACAAAACCAACCAACACGCCCGCACAATCAGAGTTGACTAGTTTCAACCAAAGCACTGCAAGAGCCATGAGGTATCTAGCGCCAACGAAGTGTCCAAAACTGGAGTCGGACAGAGTCGGAGTTCCGTGTTGTATTGCGATTGCGATTGCCTACTTTCGAGGCAGGCAAGCGTGGAAAACTCGGTGAAAATTGAAAATGTTTTAGTGCCAGTGCCAGTGCCAGTGCCAGCGCACATGCAACAGAAGAGAGTGCAATACAAATCCTCTCTCCTTCTCTCTTTCTCTATTACATTACAGTTACAGACAGATAAGGGTTGTTCTGCTCTGCAGCACATGCATGCGCCCTAATGGTAAAAGTAGATGCACTTGACTCGATGCAGCGTTTGGAATGAAGACACGCGACTTTATATTTTTTCCTTTCCTTAGGGATGTACCTATATAGGAAAATTGTCGAAAGGACGGATGTTGGTTTGAATGGAAGAAAATCGCTCCAACTTAAGACACCCCTAATTCCGCAATCTTATCGATTGTGTCGAGATTATGGAACACCATACCATGCATACCTAACGTAGTTGTCCTGCCTTCGAGTTTATTGAACTCGCATCAGTTTGTTTAGTCATTAGTGGTGCAAGGGATGATAGGGTTTTGTAAGTAGTACTGAATACTGATACTGAGTGCGAATGAGGAGGGTTGGGTGGTTATTTATAGAAGATTATCCCCTTTTGGGATTTAATAGAGCGTTTTAGTTTTTTTTTTACTGCCAGTCTGTTGAATGTTCTTTATAAAAGAATACACGAGTGGATTATCCAAATCAAAATCAGAGGCAAATTATGTCAACTATGGGACAATGGGGAATTAGGGTGTAAATGGGGCTGCGGAAGTAGGTACAGCTACAAAAAAAAAATACACTCTGCAGATATCTAGAACTAGAACTACGTTTTGTGTCAAGAGAGATGTGGACTTTATTCAAAATGAAAGTTTTTATTTCGGGAACAAAAATATATGTCATTTGGAGAGTGCGCTTTATCCGGGTCGGGAACAATGGGAACAATGGGATGGGCTGGAAATTTCTAAAATGTGTGCGGCACATATAGTGGATGCTATTGATCATCGATTGGTTTTTATGAGCAACTGGGACATGGGCTTGGAATACACCCAAAATTTCAGAACTTTTGGCATTGCTTACCTTTGCAGGGGATAGTTATATGAAAAGGGGTGGAAACCGCAACAAAATTGGTTTGTGATATTGATATGTATGACTGTATGTATGTACCTCGTCATTTTTTTCGGACAAAAGAAATACTCGTATAGATACCGAAAGGCAGGGTATAGTAGATGCATTTATGCAGCATTTAAAGGAAGAAACAAATTGGGTAAAAACAACTGCAGTATTTTTTAGGTCTCTTCGGTTTCCGCTCGTCAACCAGACTGACCCAAAACTACCTACCCTTTTGCATTGGACTTCTATCTCTTTTCATTTTCTTTCTAATCTGCTACATGGGTATCATGTAGATTAAGTAATAAGGCAAGAAGAGTCCTGTCAAAGTACCACCAGTTCCTGTTCCTCTACTCAATAAGAAGATGGTCACTCCACGAATGACACCCGAAATGACACAAAGAATGACGCCCTTATGGAAATCCGGCGAAGAATAACTTTGCTTCTTTGGTCTGACAAAACGGATGGGTTCAAAACTTATGATCCGAAGGTCGAAATGGATGATCAAGAGAACTCTAATCAAATCTAATCAAAAAATCCGCAACTTCGAGCGAATCCATACTACCTACTTATAAAATGCATCGTCCGTCTGTTCGTTTTTCCATAACTCGAGAACCATTCGTCCGATTCTCATGATTTTTTTTCTGATTTATAAATGTGTGGCCAAAATAGACCGTAGGGTGGGTGAGAATGGCTCAGGCGTCGCGGGGAATAAGGGGGGCTTCACGAACTGTTAGCCGTATGAACTTGACATTTTGTATGTTGGTAGATAAGTCAAAATTATTACATGAGTCATTCTTCGTTTTTCAAAATTCATCCTATAAGGGTTAAAAAAGGGGTGCAAACTATTTCCACCTTACTAAGCTTAACTTGCCATTATACTCATAAATCTATGTATTTGTTTATACTTGTGCCCACTAAAAGAATAACACGTAGTAGTTATTCTTTTAGTAGTTAGTTAGTACTTTACAAAAAGGCATTGCGATAAAATATTTTGTAGGCAAGCTTAAAAAATAGGAAAAAATATTAACAAACCTACAATGATAACTATTTAAAAGAAAAGAAATTGTCGGGCGGAGCTGCGGGCATGGCTAGTTGACAATAAATCAAAATCCAAGAGGATATTTGACTTCCAGCCTTCACGTTCGAGACGACAAAGAAGATCGAAAATATACGTTACAAAGACAAATCCATTGTGGAGGCCTGGATTGGTTTATCTGGATAACTACAAGCAACGTGCCCGGGATCGCAAAGAATGGAAAGCTGTATAGTGGTCTTCACTATTTGGGATAATGGTCTTCACCATTATTATGGTGGCCCAAAATCGATTACCCATTTAGCCGCTTGATTCGTAGGGACTCGAAAAGCACGTGACACAAGAGGCGCCGGAAGATCTCATTGTACTCGTTCTGGTGAGAATATGAGAACTCATCTTCGACCAGACTACACTACTAGACACGACCTCTTAATGGAACTCTACTATATAGTTGAGTACAGATCATCTTTAGTCAACTCATCCACGACTATCTCATGCACGTACAACCCATCTATGAGACAACTGAACTTCAGATGAGATCGCATATTGGACATTTCATCCACTATATACAATTTTCTTGGTGGGTGAATCGCATAACTCGCGGCAAAGGATTTAAACAGTTTCAAATCATTTTTGGATAAGGGTACATCTTTTCCTTAGCCTCTCTTTATAAAATAATTGAAGTTGGATCAAATGTCCATAGAACAGTCCAGTTGTCGCATAAATAAGTTGTTTATAAAAAGGCCATGGGATGACTTCTCTGTGGATAAGTTGGATGAACCCTCTCCACAAGTATATAAATCATCAAACGAATTCGCATATCCGTTTTAATTTTGACAACTTATATCAAATTGATCTACAGAAATTAAAGACAACTAGGTCGTCTGTTCAGTGACGATTGCTGAATTAAATCTTTGACGCCAAGTTCAGATCCTCCATTAACATCAAATGATGAATGAATGTCATTCCAAAAAAGCACCATGATGAGCTCTAAATTAAACGGGAAATACTTGACCAAGCTGCCCCATGATCCACATACACGCACACAAATTACTCAATCCAATGAATTCAATTTGTCCCAAATGTCACTCCCATGATAGCCTCAGACATCCCACAATCGCACACAGCAATTGTGCTAGCGCTAATTAAAGGTCACTGCTAAAGATCAAAATAAGACTCAAGCTGATCTGCAGAAATCACTTCAAGCCCCCATAGCTATATTTGATTGAACAGGAAATTCGCAATTAAACTGCAAATCGAATTGGCATATCAGAAGAATGCGCAAACCAAAAGCGAAAAATTGAAAAATCTATCTATATCTCGTTCTTGGTGAATGGCATCAGGCAACACTTCAATCTTCTTAAGCAATTATTATTATGAAATCATCTCTGACGCGACATCATGAACGAAACTGGGGGCTGATTGCATGCTGCCTCCTGCCTGTATCGCGTTTTACGCTGTATTGTTGTGTTGGTGGTGAATAGAGGCAAAAAAATAAAAGAAGATACTTCGACTTCCATCCGAAGAGGTGGGTGATTGCAGCATGGGCACTATAAGAGAGGAGTAGCACTTGATGTGCATTCGTGAAATACTTCATGTTAATGGCGCGCAAGCAAATTACCAGCTGCAGCATAACATCGCGTGGGATGAGGTGTATCTGTGAAATAGAAAATCCGTTCCCCGGCAACGGCAACAAAAGGACATTTTTTTCTCTATCCCTGGCAGTTTTCCATAAATGACTCAATTAGCGGAGTAGCACATGCACAACAATAGAGACTTGGGACAGCTTGAACGAGCCACGAGTTGAGTGTGATTGGTATATGGCAGTAGAATAGACGCGCCAGAGCTTCATTGAGTTCCGCTAATTAAAAACGCTTCTTATGTAAGTCACATAAAAGAAAGTCAGCGATGAGGATGAATGTGCATTGTTGAGATGGGGTGGGAGAGGTGGAATGGGGGCGTTAGAAGGTTCTTTTGAACCAGAGAGTGCAACAACTTTGCGAGAAAGGGGTTCATTTTTACAATATTTTTGAGGAACATGTATTTGTAGCTTAGATTTTGTGAATGTTAGTTGAAAAAGGATTTTGAGTATCTGCGATTACCAAGCGAGAGCAAAAAAAAAATGTTTTTTAGACTCGTCATACTAAAACTGACCCGCATTCCTTAAAAAATCCAACGTTCGACAATGCAACATTCGTAGGGTCATCAACGCAGAGATGTTTCAATTCCATCAATTGGTTTTGAGCTCTAAAACTATTAGATAGAGACTTTTTTGGTTGGACCCCATAATTTACTTCTGGGAGGGGTCATACTGAAACCAACAAATCGAAGAATTGTGACTTAAGAAAACACTTGAGGAATAAGAGTATTCGGACTCGTGTCTTTATGTTCATTCTGTGCTCTGTCACCGTCGATATTTTTTTGCAAGAACCGTCTAATTATTATTGAAATGAGGGCCTAGATCTCAAAACCTATAATATCGGTTGATTGGGTCTAATTTTCGAACAAGTTGAAGCTTATTCAAAAGTTGTTGTTAAAACTACCAAAAAGTATATAAATGTGCATACTCAACGTCAAAGGAAATATAACCAAAGGTGGTAAAAAAAAACATAAAACTGTGCAAGGAAACTGGAAGTCTAGCGATCCAGATTTGTCAAAAATTGCCTGACAAGGTTCATAGTTTGAGATTTTCGTAGGCCCGAACCTAAGCTGGGCTAAATATCTGTGGTTAAAAGTTTGTAATGAAACATCCCCTGTACCACGCCACCCGAACGCCCCCCAAAAATAAAATTCATTGTGTAATCCAACACGATCAGCCAACCGAAACACCAATCACATACACGGTTGTACTGGGCCGACGTACAACAACAACGCAAGTGTACTTTTTTACTTCGTTGATAAAAGTCACACTTGCATATTGATGGAAATTCTACTAGTAGCCAGGTACAAGTGGCAGTCGAAGAGGCTATTGTCAGTGGTGAAAGTACCAATTAAGTGTACAGACGAAGACTCCCGGTTGGTTCACATCTCATCAACTACCGAATGTATTTTGAAGGCGAAAGCTCCAAGAAGTTAGTAGTCGTATTCGTATCGTATATTGGCAGTGAATATGAAGATAGCATTATAGCAACATCGTTCTGTTCCCCTGCCTTGGCGACAACATCCCCCTTTGGTAGATTGTCACCTCCACCTGCATGCTGCATACTCTTACGAGAGTTCCGCTGCCGCAGCTCTGCCGTCATGGTCTCCAACAAGATATGGACCGACACCAGATACTTCATTCCCATCCAGATAGAGGGCCGGAAGTTTTCTGCTCTAGTGGACACCGACACCGGGTCATGTCTATCCTTCGTCGGAGCCACCATGAGACAGGCGCTTCGCCAAGTGGGCGCACCTCAGCACCATGATTACCGGCCAGTTCAGGTAGCGGACGGGAAGGCCGTCGCCACCACCGAACACTACGAAGTCACGTGCCACTGCCAAGTAGAAACCAGGACAGTAACAGGAGAAATGTCCTATCTCCCGGGACTCAATGAGGACGCCATCCTAGGCATGGATTTTCTTAGCAGGGTCACTATGACGGTATCCATAGCCTAGCCGGACGAAAATTGACGTACCGGTACCAAGAACAGGCTGACGTAACCCCCTCTACTCCCGCCGTTAGTGAACAACCCGAGCCGCACCCCACGAAAACACCGAAACCGGAAATCAACTCGCCGGCTACCACACTGGTAATAGCAGATGACGCCCCAGAAGAAATAGTAATTCCGACCACAGGGACGACACCAAACCAGGCACCACATGAGAACAAGGTCCCAGGAGCACGGACCATCCGGAATCTAAAAATGAAGATGCGTCGAGCCCGAAGTCGTCCATACGCTGCCGTCCCAGTCGACCCATTCGAGGGCATTCGCTTGGCGGATCTCGCTGCCCGTGGAAAGGCGGAATTCTACATCAATCGCCCCTGGGGAGTCATCTGGGTCCAAATGGATCAAAGGGGAGCAGCCACACTACGTACCAAGGAGTACACCAAAACCCTGCACCCGGACACCCAACGTACACACAAGGTCCACCAATAGCACGAGACTAGGTTTATTGCTAAGTTTAAGTTATTATAAAAGTTTAAGTTATTATGAATTATTATATTGTTAAGTTTTTGTTACAATAAAAGTTTAAGTTATTATGAATTATATTGTTAAGTTTTTGTTATTAAAAAAAAATAAAAATAAAAAATATATATATACATATAGGTAGATAGATATATGAAATGAATGAGGAAAAAAAAAATAAAAATATGTACATATATAGAAATAAATAAAGAAAAAGAATTCTATAAACTTATTTCTTTTCTTTTTTTCTCTCTGGCCTTCGTTGATACCGAACCAACCTGCCCCAAAATTCGGCTGACAAGGCACAAGTGACGACCCGCCTCTGGCTCCCGTAGACCAACTGGCTAAAAACGTCATACCCAAGATGTCCGAATCAGCCATCTGGTCCCAGTGGCTGCCGAATTTATTCAAATTGACCACCAAATCCGTAGGTACAAAAGAATGGTACAAATCTTTTTATAGATACCACTTCCCAAAAAGTGACAAGTGGCCAGCTGGATGTACGTAGGTATCCCTCAGTCAATACACAGTAATACCTATTTGTCAAATATTTAAAAATTAAATTAAAAATTAATCTCTTTAACAACTAAGACGAACAGACTGTTTCGGGGCACATCTGCTGAATGTCAGACCGCAGACATAAAAATAAAAACCTTCTTCGCCAAACATCTCAGCTCGAAATTCGATTCCTTAACATTTGCATACGAAATGGTTTTGCCTTTTACTTTGTACACACACTCCACCCCAAGCGAAGGCATACTCAAATTCAAACACATGTTGACAGTCGTTTCGAAAATATGAAATCTGACACCCTACCGCGTTGCCACACGACTAATTATTTACATTGGCATCCTTTCAAAGAACAACCCTCTACCGAGGGTGACAGTGACATGAATGCACCCTTAACACAAAACATACAAAAATTTAAAAGAAAAATTCATTCAATGAAAGTCAAGGTTTGTACGCGCTTCGTCGTCAAGTGGCTATTTTAACTGACAATCGTCACACATAAATCACGAAATAGCCTCCAGTCGTTGTGAGTTGTGACGTCGTCATGCTTTGCTGGCCCTTGATTGCGAGAACATATAGAATGAAGCAAGCACGATAAAGTTGTTTGCATTTTTATTTTGCGGTAGCATTACATTTACCATCCACCCACTAAGGCGCGGTACCGGTACCATGGTTATCAAAGTAACTTTAAGCCGTTTATTACGCGCAATGAGCATGCGTACATGGACGGCAGTGTTCTTCGAGACCACTAGGCGCATAGAAACGTTACGCTCCACCATGCATGCCGGACATAATAATTGCCGCCTCCATACAAGCCGTAAGGTAATACATAATTTGGAATTGTAAATTTTATGCCTCAGAGCCTTGCGCACGTTGACATCTTTGGTTTTTTTTACGCGCGAAAGTCAGAAGAGGTAAAAGATTCGCAATCTTTTACTGAAATCTTGTACCGATGAAAGTTGTTGTCCTTAAAAGGAGATGGCGCACGTATAGCGCCGCCAACCAAAACGGAATATAATAGACGTGTAGGTGGCTGGCATGGTTAAATGGAAAAGACTGGTTCACTGCCATTTTTAGAGGTTGTCAACATGTTGAGGTGGTGCATTGCTTTTTGTTTTGCAAGCACTTTGTGTACTTTTATCACGATTATGGGATTCCTGGAGCATAAGCAATTTAATGTGAAGGGTTATGCAGTGCGCACTGCACCGTATAACAAGAGCTCTTCAGGATCCTTCCAAAAGTACCTACATCCTACATAAGTTTTCTGTATATGGAGAGACATTGCTTTGGTAACAAAATGAAAAAGGTGTAGGTAAGGTGTGAGGTGAGATTTAATTTAAACGGATTGTCTAGCACTTGCAATGAGGTGTAAAATGAAAACCATCAAAAGGACAACTAAGCATTTGTCAAAAATGTATTAAACTACATTAAGGAGTATTTAAGTTAAACAAGAAGTATTTATGGGGTCGCTTCGTTTGATGCTAGGGTTTCCAAAGTTCCAACATGTATGAAGTTGGCTTCAAATGCTAGGGGTACTATACCCAACTCGCTCAAAGTTATAGCTGCCAATTGTAAGGTTTTGCTCGATCCGTCGATGTTAGGTATCCCTTCTTGATAACAGCAGATACTTGGTTTTGCTCTCGCTGAACCATAGTCTCATTTTAGCCGCCTCCGTTTCTGTACTGGCAAACTTACTAGTGTCAGCTCACTGTGTTCCACCAATTATGTCAATTGTCAATATCATCGACGTATGCAAGTAATTGGACAGACTTTTGAAAGATCATGCTTTGTGTGTTGGCCTGTAAGTCTCGGACAATTCTTTCAAGTTATGGTATATGATGTTCAGGAAGTCGCATGGCAGCGCGTCAACTTCTCTAAATCCTCTTTTGTCTAAATCCGCGTCTTGGACTTCTTGGGCCTTTTCCCGGATCTCCTTAAGTAAGAACATTTGATCGACGGTAAACTTTACTGACCTAAAACCACACTGAAAAGGACCAATCAGATCGCCGCTACGTCCATATTGAATGGTACGTTCTACCTAACAGTGGGCTTCTGATGGTCTTCACGACTGTGATTCTATTACAAGGATTCCCTGGGTATCTCTACAGGATTCTGTACGGGATTGTTTGCCCTGGGATGTTCTTTTTATCTCTTGGTAAGACTTCCGCACATTGTTTCTTCAATAGCATCTCACAATTTCTTCAACCGTAGGTCTCTCGTGCTCTTTCTTTTTCTTCCTGAGGATCCGAAGTTTCTCCCGTAACTTTTGCTCGTATAGAGCTCGGGAGCAGCTATAGTCCTATTTCGCACCGCCTCTTGTTTTTGCTGCGTTTACTACTGTTGTGTTGTCAGTGTTGTCACTGAATGCCTTATGAATATTGAGTTATATCGATTAGGAAATAGATGTCTATTGCCAAGCTTAATGCCAACTGCACTACCAAAGATGTTCTCCTTGCCTATTTTACCGTTCAAATTTTCTAGCAATATTTTAACTTCGATTTTCTGGTATTGCTCGTAGGTTTTTTCGAAGAGCTCTTATAGAAACTTTCTTTGGTAGCATGGTCCTTTTTATCAGTGGCGGTACGAGCGCATATGGGGCTGATGTTCGAGAGTTTAGCCTTGATGTGGATAATCATAAGTGGTTCATTAACGTGACGATAGCTCAAGACATTTTGGCTAAGTCTGCCGCGTATGACAAACCCATGTTCGGCTGCACGTGGCCTGTTTAGTGTACGAATTGTTCAGATACGAAGGTCACTAACCTTATTTAGATTTGCAGGTTCGTCAACAAATAAATACTATGAATGCTTATATTTTTAATGCAAGGTACGTTTTAATTTACTTGGGAAACAATTCAAGGATTCTAATAAAATCGACTTATTTGTGTCAGATTTCACAAAATATCTTTATATTCATATGCGCGGGTAGACCGACAAAAAATATTTTAAAAGCTTGGGGTCACATTTTGGTTGCTATTCCAACGAATTTTAATTTTTCGACCCACCCTAATGTATATGCCCTATACCTTATTTTGTAGCAGGTCCATCGCCATACAGGCGAGAGTTCCCTATCTGACCAGAGTCTGGCTGTCACAGGTGTGTTCACTCACTAGCTGTCCCAATCTGATTCTTTATAAAGTGGGTTAAGTTCACAGTACACCAGCACCTTATAGGTCTTTAACCTTGGTTCCTAATCTGCAAGTTATAAGACCCATTCCTTTTTGGTTAATTTTCCACCACTCTGACTCACAAGTGCTATGCAATTAAGTAGATCTTAAGATAAGAGTCATCTGTATATTTACCAATTTACAAGTCGAGTAGAATGTCTGTCTTAAGAATTGTTGACAAGTTCATAATTTTGCAGCATACCTAGTGTTACTGAATTATCCTATATACTTGTTGAAGTCAACTTGTTGTATCGGAAAGATACAAAAATACTTTACCAATTTGTCGCCTTTGGCACTATATACATAGAAGCCAAAACCAAACCCTTTAACCTGAAGACGTTTATTTCAGCTTCCCTCAGGTCATATCTAATTAATCCTAAGCTATGACTCCCGTGCAAATGTTTGCCCCCGAAATTGATTAAAAGCGGGCAATGCCCTCATTGGCAAAACGAAAGAAAAAAACCGATCCAATTCCTTAACAGTTTTCACCTAGTTTCGGGCTGCCTCGGGTGTTAATTGACTTTAATAAACATTTCCGCTCATAGTCACCACCTTTCGAATACAAAATACATAGGTACCTAATACTTTTTCGTCCACTGACCCAACCAACACAACCATTATAATGATTCGCTAAAAATACAGAGGTCATCTTACTCAATGTGACACTAATAACCCACCAAACATACATCCATGCAAATCGGAAGCAAATTACTACTGTCACGCTAGCTGACAGACGGCCGACAACAATTTCGCGCATTCGATTTCGAAATAACGTTTTTTTTTTCACGAATAACGGCAACGGCACCATATCCATACTATAATCATCGCCAGAGAGGCTAATTGAACACACAACTCTTCGAGCAAAAGGCCGCGCCGACGCTGAAGCTGACGCTGCCGCCGACTGTCAATTACCACCAGCAGTATATGCGTCCAATTCATTCGCAAGGCGCCCATAAATCGGCTCCAGGCGAAACGACTTCGCGCCACTTATGTGAGTATGCGCCACAGTCTTACTCTCTTAATGTCGTGCGGTTCCGCCTACGCGTACTCCTGTCTCTGAACGAACGGATTGATCCACGTCAGGTGATGTTTGTATTTGCTGGTAGATACCACCACCATACCACCGCATTTCATTCACCAGATCAAGCATAATGTTCACTCTGGTGAATGGAATCCTACGCGCAAAAGGCAATTTTTTTTTCGGGTCACACGTCACACTGGAACTGGACGCACTCTCTGTACGATACTAGTTGATGCGTGTGCAACAGGATGTGGTGCTAATGTAATCATCCGCCTACATCCACTTTAGCGACCGGCTCTCTCTCTCTCTAAACACTTCGTTTCTGGTCAATGTTGGTTTAGTTTATGATTTCGTACCTGACAGCCACGGAGTGTAGTGCTGACATTTGGAAATGGTCGCGATTTGTATTTGTTTTGAAATTCTAGCCCATAGCCGTGCGATCGTGTTTCAGAAGTAGGAAAACAACAAATAAGCCGTGAGACTGTATGCCCAAATGCAATTTGGTATTTCGGTCAAGAGCTGAACACGAAACGTCAGTCGTTATGCCAGAGGATTGACCTACATACTGCGATGCCACTTGGTTGTGTGTTCTTTACGGGCAGTATCACAGAATCTAAGTTAAGTGGGTGAACTTGATTTTTTTTGGATTTCGACTTCCGGCAAAAGCCGATTATGCTGATGCATCTGTATTCTGTATACACAATTTCGTTCACGACCTACGATATAAGCTTGACAGAGCGATGGCGCCGATGTGGTGCTCGAAAATGTGCTTTGTCATTCTGTTCTCGAAATAATGACCGAAATATGAAGAACCATGACTAGTGACTTTTTGTTACTTTCGTTTGCACACTTTCTCATTGGAATGAGTTGTGGAGTGGAGAAGAAAAGTCAAAAGAACATTTTTAGTGGATGCGATTTTTAACAAACTTTAATGGAGAAAAGAAATCGAGCCTGTCGTCTTACCAACTGACCTAAATTCATACAGTCTTACTAACCCTTCAAGATCATTGATGCATTGTTGGCGGAGATATTTTTCAATAGATCCCAGTCGCTGAAGACGAAAGGACTATGGGAAGTCCATAGAAAAAAATTATAACTAACAATCCCGAAAGCTCGTCTGGGATACTGCATCATTGGAACCATGGTTTAACAACTTGGCATATTTATTTGGTTAGTTTGAAGTGACTCGGTAAGAGAAACACTTAAGCCATTAGTCGGCCCACTGGAATTTAGGGAGTGATTCCTTTACTGGCTACTCATGCAAACCATTTGCTGTCCTTTAAGAATCTTAGCGGTGCTGATATTACCTAGATCACTGAGATCATCGAGAAAATAGTTTCTTAAGTAGGCATTTCTTAAACTGGCTATCGCAGGGTAACTGCAAAGAAAGTGAGGGATGGACCCATCCTCGTCTTCATCTCTGCCCCTTCTGCAGAAGTCGTTTTATGGCAGACCAAGCCTTTGTGCGTGTAGTGCCCGGAAATGACATTAACGACTTTGGAGATACTAGATATTCGCAGGAGTTTCCTGGATCTTTTAGTATCCAGAGCTGGCCAGATTAGCCTATGTCGAAGTATCCGCCTAGATGTTTCCATCTTTGACTGTGGTGCATATACGTTGTGCAGACTTATACTATCCACGCTTGAGGAGTCTATAGACTATAGCTATATATAGGCTATAGCTTTGCTATTTCGTTTGCTGTACAGTTCCCTAGGCAGGGGCGTATAGAGAGGGTTTCAGCCTTAGGGGTTGGCTTTCATTGAAATGCCGACTTATTTCAGGAACTTGCCGACTGTATGACTGAAAATCAGTCCAGCGGTTATCGAGTTATATCCAACGTCATCGAATTTCACCCAATAGAAGTTGTTTTTTGTATATGGGAGGTCCCACGTCCCTTTTTCCAATTTTTACCAATTTTCACAGGAAATATTCCGGGCCAATACCTAAGATCGCCTCTAAATATGAGCTCAATCGATTCGGTGGTCTTCACGATATACAATTTTTATTGTTTTTGTTTGTATGGGAGGCGCCATACAGGAACACTCCTGGGCCAATCGTTTTCCAAACTTTTTGCCGCGAACGAAAACACCCTTTCCGCGAATTGTCAAAGTTCGCAATCCACATCAATAAGCCGAGTTCCACAAAGTTCATGTGGAATCTTTGAAAATGCCGACTTAGAGGTATACATTAACAAGTTTAAAACCTATACCTAATAAAAATCCAAACCTACGAAAATTTCTTAATAATTTTATGTTGGAGCCACAACTTTTTATTTTTCTTCAGCTGGGTGTATAGAAGGCGACATACCTTGTTAACTTTGTAAATAAATATTGAGTCTTGGATGACTACCTTGTAAAGTAAAAGATACAGATTAAGCCCAAACTACATCTTAAAAGTCGTTCCAATGCGCCACGTCTCGCGAATGTTTGACAAACATACGAGACTAACTACTTTGAGAAAGATTCTCAAATAGGACTCTTGTCATTCGTCAAGCTTGACCTATAGAGTCTATGAGCCTGTTGCGACAACTACTTTTTTTTCTTGATAGATAGATATGCACTACCCGGAGAAGCGCTTTTTCGGTAGACATTCTAAGGTAGCCCGGGCACGAAAGATTTGAAGCTTTTAGGTTTGAAATCATTCGCCATGTTACGGGGCACTTCGCTTTTACTAAGCATCTTAGTGTGCTAGGCTTAAGTGATACTACTGTTTGCGACGCTTGTAGAGAGGGCGACGATACTTCGGATCATTCCTTTGTTATTGTCCTGCCTTTGCTCGGATCAGGTGGCAGTTTTTTGGCGCTGATGTGCTGAGTGCTAATACTGTACCTAAGCTCCTCACCGCTGAAGTGCATTCTCGACTCCGTAAGTCGAAGAAATTGCAGTAAAATGGGTAATACAAATACTGGATCTGCTTTCTGGTAGTACAACGGACCAGTTGCGTCTGAGTGCTCCAGTAAAGTGTTTCCTAACCCGACAAAAAAACTCATGATCGCGCTTACGAACCCTTTGCCAGTGTATAACGTTCTCAATCGGCCTATAAATGGCATACTACTCTCTTGACCCAATATATAACATAACATAAAGCGATTGACTAAAAAGTGAAAAGAATTGACAGAACAGATTGCGAGGAATGGAACAGTGTGCTTGTATCTGTATGGTAGCTGACCTACGACCCTAAAGGTATACCTAAGTAAGTTATTCAATTTGATGCAATTTGATCTTCATGGTACAATGCAAAACTATTTCTGTACCTTCCTATTTTAGTGCACCTTACTACCTTTAGACCGACCTTTTGTAAATGTTTAATAGGTAGTCAGTCAGAGAATTACTTGCATAAAGTGATCCTAACCAAAGGCTATTCGTTTCCTTGATAGATATGAAAATATGTATCTTTCCACCCTCGACTTCCTTAAAGTCACTTACCATAAACAATTAAGAACACTCCAATTCCTTTTAAATTGCCCGACAATTGCTCATGCCAAAGCATGAGCTGAGCATGTGTCAGGGGGAAACCCTCCTCCACCTGATTACTAATAGCCACACAAAAAACGTACCAACTTCCTAATTAATTTTCGAAAACAAAAAATAACAGCCGCAAGCTCCACTTTACTTTGCGCCGCGCCACCGACCGCCCGCCTATCTGTCATTCCATAACCATAAACAACAAATCGACTCACTACGACTACACGCTACGTCACTTTGCGTTCCGATTGATATGCCACACATATCGCTTGATTGGAAGAAAATAATTGTCCGACATACACTCAGAGTCAGAGCACATAGACTGGGCCAATCAATAGACCACGACCACAAGACCATGTTCGGAGCACTCAGCGTCCGATAGCCTCAGCTAGACCTCTCATATGCATTTTGTTAATTACTCTCGTTTACATTCCTAGTGACGACCGAAGATCACTGATCGTTTGAATCGGTAGACATACGGTATCAGTTAAAACCAACACACCGCGCGGCACCAGTAAAGACCGAGCGTGAATCAACGAAACCCATTTTAGTGGTGATCCCTTAAATGGCAGAGGCCGGCTGACTTGTCGACTCGTACAAGAGTTATCCGTTCCAAAAACATCCATTTGTGTGACACCCAGTCCGCCAGTCGACGAGCGACGACGTTGGAACTATTATCGTTTGACCCAATTAGCCATGTGTTTGCTGTGTTTGCATCTGTCAGTCCCGACCCGACCATCATTGGTCTTTCATCGGCCGAAGCCAACCGATATCGATAGCCAAATTGGAGTCGAAGCTCCCTCGCATAAAACTCCAATCAATCGCCGGTGGTGGTGCTTTCGCTTTTTCATGCTGTCGCCCACGCCACACGCTGCCGTGCCGACTGCAGAGTTGAAAGAGAAAAGCGCGTTCCCCTAGCTGGAAAAACGTGCAATCAACTGGATGCAATCGATGCGTATCGATGAAGTGAAAATTGGGTCATCCCCATCCGACGGCAGCACAGCCATTGAACCATCATGGGGACCAAACTCACACGGACGAACGGCAATCCGCATTCATCAAAGATGGTTATTTGTTTATAAAACTTGCCAGTTTGTTTGTTTAGTTTTCATGGAAAAAAACGGTATTTTCGTATCGGCTTTCCATCAGAGTATTGCGTGCGTTGGTGTGATGCGGATGAGTGATTGGTTCACACTGTGGTCTTATGGAGTAACAACACCGTGACTTGACGTGGTTTTGTTGATAGATGCGTTATTAACAAAAATAAATATTCCAGGAAGCCAGAGCTATTAACCTTCTGGCGATGGATTACTTTCTGTGGAAAAGCCTATTCACTATTGACACATTCTGGGCTTGGGAAAACTAAAAATAGTTTGCCGCGCAGCATAAAATAGAAGATATCTGGGTCGGGCGTGACGTGCAAATGCAGTCTGGGAGTCTATAAAAAAAAAGCAAACATCAAAGATGGAAGACATCCCGCTCCGAGTCCCGCTCTCATGTTCTGCGGGAGCATCATAATATTTTCGAAAACAGATGTTTCCCAGTGAGGGCTATTTCTATTCAGCGACCTTTTTACGATTTGATTTTTATTTGGGCCAAAGTAGCTACGATAAGGTGTGTCCCAAAGTGAAGAGGGACAGCGGTACATCGACATCGCATAGTCCGTGAACGAGCACACAAAATGTCAAAAATCGTGTCTACGCATAACTTTAGAACCAAATCTGACTTCATTTTGACGTGAGCATGTCAAAAATTAACACGACTTTTGACATGTGTAATAGTATAACTTAAGAGCAATTCAATCTCTTTACATAAACAGTTAAAGCTCGGATAAACGCCGTTTAATAACACTTTGAACTTACAGCCCAGCCTTGGTGAAGAACCTTTCGAATTGGCCTTGGGAGACCTCAGAGTGAGTATTTTTTTTTCTTCGCTGTTGACTTGGTCATTATTAGGTCCTATTAGACTGACTCGCACAGATCGTATAAAGAAAACCAGAACACGTGAAGTATTCAATATCGAGCAGCTACTTCTTCTGACGGACCGGTCCATGCTTCGGTAGTTTGGTCACGTTAAACACTTGACCCCAAGAGTTCAAGATGTGTTATATTCTGTTCCATCAGAAGGACGACCAGTAGGCAGACCCAAGATGAGATTGTTAGATCAAGACCGAAATTTCTCCTCTAGCCATATGCGGATCGCCCTTAATGATTTAGAGTCGAAGGCAGAAGATCGAGAGTAATGAAGGGTCCACTTGAGCATACTACACTACACCCGCCGCTAATGGATAAGGCCATCATTGAATGAATAAATGAATGATATAAAATCGACCTAATTCTGTAAACGTATGCATAGCTATTGAAATTTATCAAGAGACTTCAAGGCGGGCTTTAGAAAAGGTCATTCGACTATCACCAAATTTTTTTCGATTACGATTATTGGCTAACTATAAGATCCAGGCTTTGTGTTTAATATTTCAAGCCTTTTAATATGCCAACAGCACTGTACAAGTGTACAAGCGAACGCAATCAGCGGAAGCAGAACAGTTTGGCAAGCATGTGTTTTAAAATTGAAATTGTTACCAAGCAGGGGTGAATTGAAATGACCGTGTGGCTCCATATGATCATTTGAATGATCGTCATTCACGATATCATCCACGGTCATCATTTTACGAGTAACTTCTGGGAAAGTTTGACGGCATCTAAAGAGGCAATGGGCCCATTCAAAAGTCCAGTCGTCTTTAGTCGACTATAGATTTGTCTCGAATAGATTGGTCGGGAACCTCACTTTTAATACGTCAGTCACCCAATCGAAATGTCAACTTAGTAGGTACTCATTCTTGAAAATCCTGACTTGATTTTTCGCCTACTCCTTCATAAACGTAGACTGAAAAAATGATCAGCCAGCTATAATAAAATAGAGTCTGGAACAGCCCCAGTTTGACTGCTACCGTAAGTCTGCACTTCTTTAAAAATTCCTTGACCAACAAACTTTAAAAATACCAATAACTTTCGACATCAACTCCATCATGTCAAAATCTCTCTCAAATTGGTCAATGTGGATAAAACATTATTTTGGAATTAAATTAACTCTCCACTGCAAGTAGTAAGTAAGGGGCGCACTGCACTTACTATGTGCCTGTGCAAACCGCTGACCTAAGTATACCATTGGGCATGTGCACTTTCCCTATCTCAAATTCGTTCGCCACAAATCAATCGATCGCGCCCCAAACGACAAGATCACCTACACGTCTCTAGAGTCCTTTGAAGACAACAAAATCTCCCAAGAGTGCTTCTCCATATCAACCACATACCCACTTCGCAGCTGGATACCATCAGACATCAATCAAAAACCATTCGATAGGAATATGGGGTAATAAATTTCAGTGCTCCACCATGAGCTGAGCTTCGTCTTTTCATTTGAGGTATACGCGACAGGCGTGCGAAATTCAATCGAGTACCACAACACTACTCCACAAAAAAAATAATAGTCACTCAACCCGGCTGCATAAGCAAGTGACAAGTGATGTCAGTGGTGCGTGGTCGGAGACGTATACTACTCCACCATCATCGCGTAGGTACACACCCAAAACTCTACACCTAGCAGGCTGTGTAAATTATAATCTCGAGCTGCAACGCAGCGGTTTTATATGCAGAATACCGATTTATATGTATGTTATTGCAGATTTGAAATTATCGTAAAGAGAAATATTAGATACAATCAACATCAAACGGTCATCAATATCCAAATGGTAGTCAACTGACTGTTTGGCTGTGCATTGTACAGTATGTCCGACAAAAATGGCATGAGTCTATAAATTGACATGTGCGGAAATAGTGAATGTCAGAAATTGTTCTCACAAATCCCTTTTAGGCTTTCAATAGATCTCCTTCTTGAATTGTTATATAGGTAGTTGTTTCTTACACTGTGCTGCAATCTAAAATCTTTTTGGATTAGCTAAATATGTGGCTAAATTTGATGATAGGTATTTGACCCAACAAATAATATGAGTATTACGAAAGACAAACCAAACTCACTATCATGCACATTGTAATTGTCATCTAAGCTTACCTGAAAAGAAAAGAAGAAACAAAATTATAGACTTGTTAACATTTAATATTTGTGTGATTAATAATTGGCATAATTTAAAAAAAAATTCCCATAGTTTTAACTACGAATTTTGTACAAAGGGCTTCTAAATTAAGTGTTGGCATGAGCTGAAAATGGAACGTCACGGTGCATTTATGCAGTTGTAATTTATTTAATTCTTTATTTGTGATGGCGCTATAGTCCGGGGTAGACGTTGACCTTAACCAACGTGACTCTTCCAAATTAAAATTAATGATTAGAAAAAAAAAAAATCATTTTGCTATTATGTATGACGTTACCTACCCCTATTTTTATGCAGATTTATGCATGTCTGGCACCCTTTCGGACCCAACCAAAACGTCTGGCATTGGTACAATATTATATTTAATAAAGTCAATTACACTTATCCAAAAATCCAGCTTTTTTGACACTTTTAGGGCCCCCCGGGATGAATACGCACCATCAGAAAACTGCCAGACGTTGATTTTTGTGATTTTTAGCTTAAGTTTAACAAAAAAAATTATAAATTAGCTTTGCTAAAATGACGTTGCATAAACGTTCACCAGCTCTCCGACTGCTAGGTGTGTAGTAAATTCGAAAAATTAATTATCATACATCCGGACTAGCTAAACTACGCCGCATGATACGCAATCATACAAAATAAACACTTTAGGATAAAATCGCATGTCATAGTGACGTTCGATGTGCGATCGTAGTTTTACAAATTAAAAGTCTGCAACTTAAGAAAAAATGATGACCCGCACACAAGGTAATGTGTGCCTTCAATACTTTTTTTTTTGACAATTCAAGATCAATCTAAGTCGCTTTAGAAATACCTACATTATCTACTTATTTAGAATCGTCGCAGTCTTGTTTCAGAAATACAATATACTAATAATGAGTCATAATAAACATCTCCGACAACATTTTATTGTTGCATACCGGTGTAGAATACCGGTGCTTTTCATCCAGGAGCACACTTGGTACAATAAGGTAGCAGCATCTTCATATGGCTCATATGGATCTTTCATTGAAATGCCGACTTATTTCAGGAACTTGCCGACTGTATGTCTGAAAATCGGCCCAGCGGTTATCGAGTTATATCTAACGTCCTCGAATTTCACCCCATAGAAGATGTTTTTTGTATTGGAGGTCCCACGCTCCTTTTTCCAATTTTGACCAATTTTCACAGGAAATATCCCGGGCACCTAAGATCACCTGTAAATTGGAGCTCAATCAATTCGGTGGTCTTCGGAATATATAATTTTTATTGTTTTTGTTTGTAAGAGAGGCGCCATACAGGAACACCCCTGGGCCAATCGTTTTCCAAACTTTTTGCCGCGAACGAAAACACCCTTTCCGCGAATTGTCAAAGTTCGCAATCCACATCAATAAGCCGAGTTCCAGAAACTAGCGAATAACATATTCCTTCGAATTTAACCTCATATTAGAAATGCCGCCCGTCGATTCGATTTGAAAAAGGATGGGCGGCATTTCTAATATGAGGTTAAATTTGAAGGAATATGTTATTCGCTAATTTTAAGGATTTTAGTCGGCAAATTCATTGATGCCGACCGTCCTTTTTAAATCGAATCGAAACAAGCTAAATTTTAAGGATTTCAGTCGGCAAATTCACCGATGCCGACCGTCCTTTTTAAATCGAATCGAAACTCGCTAAATTTTAAGGATTTCAGTCGGCAAAATCATAGATGCTGACCGTCCTTTTTAAATCGAATCGAAACAAGCTAAATTTTAAGGAGTTCATGTGGAACCTTTGAAAATGACGACTTGTAGGTATACATTTACAAGTTTAAGACCAAAGACCAAATTTTTGAAAATTGTTCGTTGATTAGCCGACTCTTGAAAAGCGTGGGGGGTGCGACACTCCCTACGCCCCCCCCCCCCTTCGCTACGCCCCTGAATAGCACATCGGAAAAATGGCTGCCACAGCTTTACTGGCAGGTACATTCTCTTTTATTGAAAATATCTATGACCGTTTCGCATAAATTTTATTAATACACCTCCCAATTTCCTCTTTCAAAGCGTTGCAACGCGTTGATGGTCGTGGGCTTGTTTGCATAGACCTTTAGACCTTAAATCGCAAGATTTGGATGGCCAATTCTGATCGCAAAAACGGCCAATTATACACGATTAGGAAATGACTCATGCAGTAAGTGAATTGTTTCTCTGGCTGTATGGCATGTGGCACCGTCTTGTTGAAACCACATGTTGGTCACATCCTAATCTTGAAATTTAGGTACTAAAAATTGCTACAGGCATCCGCAACAGTCACTCGTTATGGATGTATTTATTTCTGAACAATTTCTGAACCCCAAATTTTGACAAGCCATTAAGATGAAAATGAGATGGTTTTGTTCGAAAATTGCGGACTGTAGCTGACAAACCTTCATTATTTTTGAACTATTGCTCAACAATGAAAATGCGTTGTTCTTTCGTATAGCGCTCCATTGTTACTAACCCCGAACTGTCAGCTGTCCCTTTGTTATCTTTTTTTTTTCCGTTGGCATCACTGTACGGCGCAAAATTAAAATTTTGCATGAATTATGGGACACCCTTTATAAAGACTGATAGCCACTTTAAAAGCTTTAAAAAGCTTTACTTTAGTGTAGGCCGTGGACAAAGTCTTATAAAGGCTCTTTTATCAGCAATCTTTTTTCCCAGCACCACTCTTTGCAAATCTTTTGAAAGACAGCTCAGTTCCGTCGCGTAGCACCTACTCCTGATGTTGGAATCGCGACATTTTTTCACTTTTGACGCCCGACGTTTGATAGGGGACATAGTTTTGTGAGTATTTCCTTTTCATAGATGGACAGAATAAAATGAAAACGACTTCATTCTGCTTTCTCGTTTGGGTACCTTCTAGATGTGCCCGTCATTTAACGATGTCGACTTCAACTGTCTTGTCTTCCCTGTCCATCTGAGTTACATTTGAAGATTCTGCGAGACGGTCACTTTTTTATACCCGGTACCACACTGTGGTGAGGGTATATTCACTTTGTCATTCCATTTGTAACGCCCATAAGGAGGCGTTGTAGGTATGACAAACTATATATATTATTGATCAGCATCACTTTCTTAGTCGATCTAGCGATGTCCGTCTGTCTGTCCGTCTGTCCGCACGATTACGGCCGTAATTTATGAGCTATCGACTTGAAATTTGGTACGTAAGCTTTTATCCACCAGACTGAGGCTAAGTTCGAAGATGAGCAAGATCGGATGAAAACTACTACTACCTCCCATACAAAAATATCAGATTTATATAGCTTTTTATGTTAAAAATTAAATTTAAATAGCTACAGTAAAGATAGCAAGTTTAAACTTTGCACGTATTGTTTTAATAATATTTAAAATTTTTTGACAAAAAAGGAGCTTGATCGAATAAAAACTACCCATACCTCCCATACAAATATATAGTTTTTTAATACTAAAATATTTTTTTATTTTACAATAATAGGCGTATTTTTTGGAAATCTATAGCTAGTTCACTTTTACTTTTACATGCAAAACTGGTATACTCACTTTTGGTTTTGTTATACCCACTTTTGGTTTTACATGCAAAACGGTTATACTCACTTTTGATTTTGTTATACTCACTTCCCAAAAAATACGCCTAATATAGTACCGGGTATTTGAGCTTCGGCATAGTCGAAGATAATTGTCTTACTGGTTTTACTATATCGATGTCGCTATACACCTTGTGTGGCCCGTTGCTGGATCTCCTCCTCTAAAGCACGTTAAAGCAAAAAATGCCTAATATCTGTTATATGAATATACATTTTTTAATTTTAACCTTAATCTTAAATTTATTGTAGGTCACAATTTAGCAATTAATAGTACCCCACATTGAACTTTGAATATATGAGTATGTACCTGAGGTTTTAGAGATTCTTCCCTGCAACTATTGTCAGTTTCAGCTAAGCACGCGGTTTTTAAAGTAGGTACCTACACTTTCTTTTCCTACACACTGTATACGTCCATGCTTCATCATAAAAGTCACTTTATACAACTTTTCCACCTCGCGGCAAAGGACTGCATTTTTTTTTAATTATCTGCCATTTGATGGAAAATCTCAACTACAATTTCCAACATAATAACGCAGAGGGTTACCTATACCTTATACTCCACCACCTTTGGTTTGATCTCTGGATAGACAAATGACCGCAATAATCAAAGACACCTACGTTTAGCTGCTAAACGAACCGGCAGCGGTTTCATTGTCGAATGGATTTCCTTCTCTCCAACGATACCGGTGATCATTTCCGTGGGGTAAATTTCCATTTCTTTTGCCCAAATGCGCGTCTTCTCTCTCTGTCCTGCACACAAGAGAAAATGTATATTATGCACCGCATGGCAAATTACTTTGTACAAATGTGCGCCATTTGACTCTTGCCGCTGTTCATATACTACCTGTTGTAGCTCGCGTGCTACAATTGCTATTACTTTTGGTGAACAATTGTTATTAACAACAAAATGATCCGCATTGCCATAGGAGATAGTACCAATTTGACGTTTTGAACTTTCGCAAAACTCTACGCCGGTGGCTAACTGTCTGCCGTCTGGCATATTACTGACAACATACTTGGCAGCGCAATTTCGCACTCGTTCCCGCTGTCTATGATGGTCTGTGGCGCGCCGCAGACCTTAAGAGAAAGTGGTTGTTTGTCAGATTTTGACAGGTTCATTTGACATTAATATTTCAAAAGTTATGCATATGGTTTGTTGCAAAGTGGATATCTACTCATTGGGGGATTTCCTGGGAGTGCAATTTGTCAGAGATGGATATTGCACGGAAGCTTGACAATTAGTTTTTGTGGTTAGCAAGGGTCATTGTGTGTGTATGTGGGTGGGTGGGAGTGGTGAGTTTGAGCATGCAAAATAACAAAGGCGGTAGATACATAATTGAATTTCCTTCTTTATCGCAGCGACGATGGCCGAGATAGTCTGTTGTTAGTCAGAACTTATTTTTGGATTTTATCGTGTTTTAAAGCTTTGATAAGGCCTATCGGAGTGACAAGGTCTAAAAGTGGATAATTTTGCGCTTTTAACCTACATTGGGAATTTGGGCTATATATATACAATACATATTTGTTTACTTATTTACGATTTTATTGAAAGGAAGCCGTAGTGAATAATGGGATCATGAGTGATCGTGAGGTTTTCGTGGTTGATGGTTTGGGAACGAAATGCGTGATGACTTTCCTTAGACACGAAGGCATAATGTCGTTCCTAGAAATGCCAGAAATGAACAAGTTTGCCATTCCTGACAGGTTTCGAAGCTACAGGAGAATCAACTCAATTCTAGTGGTGGTGTGAGCGGTTATTTTTTTTTTACCGTGTCGATGAAAGACTGAGGATTTTAGTCAACAGGCCATTTTAGCGTCTATTTGAACGACTGCTTAGTGAGGTAAATTGATTCAATTACACATCTCAGTTCCGCACCAGTCTCAGTTTCTTAGGACGGGTCGTCAGAAGCAATAGGCAAGTGGTGCAGTGTTTTGATCACGATCCGTCTTCCAGAAGACAACTTTTATCGATGTAAAGCAGTTGGGTAGATTGCTTCAAACATTAATCTCCCTCTTTACTGACGGACTGTCACCAGCATTAGGTGTTAACAGCATCAATTCTACCATCACCATCAGCTTAACCCATTGGGTTGACAGGTGCAGTCAATCTTAGAACCTCTCAACGAGCCAGTATCCACAGACGTTTATCAAAGAAATTTCGCACGAATAGCAACAAGGCTCCCACTTGTAATGTCTGACAGTCGTGTGTCTTTTTAAGACATCCATACCTAACCTAACATAACCCTACCTTGCAATGCCATCTAGCCGCCACCATGAGTAGATTGTGGTTTATGAATAAGCTAAGCAAAATGAAAGCGCTTAAATGACCTGAACGTAGATAACTATTTTAAAGCAAACACAAAAATCTACAACACAAAATGTGTGTCAAGAAGGCTAGGATACCTCAACCGGAGTACCGTTCTAAAAATTAGTAAAATTTCTTTTATTACCGTGCAAAAACACTATAACATCGAACTGTCAGTGTGATATTTGCAAAGAAGAAATTCCAAACACACTTCCAGCACACAACATAAACACAATCAACTTCGCAGAAGCTGTTAACACAAAAATATCCACCCATCCACTAATTGAACAATTGATGTTTGTTTTTGTAAGAGTTTGACACCGCATCAAAGACATCTTCCAGTGCCACTACTCCAGCGCACTTCACTCCAGCACCCGAAGCGATACATCATTCTACTTTTGAAGTTCAAATGTACTCCCCCTCGGGAGATGACAGCCTCAAGAGTGACTTCGCTTGTTTATCGTAAATAACACAATTTTATGCTAATTACGGTGGTGCGCCCACTGGAAAATCGCTACAACCTCCTCCTCCAGGCTCTGAGTAGATATACTGGACTAACTGGACCTCCTACTGGGTCTGACAAAATCAAGTCTATGTATTAACCACCCGGATGGTTATATGGCTTCCGTCTTACTTCAACGAGTTACGTAATTGCGACCCAATAACATGCGTCCAATCCATTAGATGCGCTTGCTCTGAAAAACATAAAATGCTCACTGGGTTGCGCATGCGCTCACATAAGACTGACATCGATCGCTGAGGATAATCATCATCAATTTCAGTGGCATCTAAGGTGTTGCATGTGAAAGTTAGTTGGGCTGTCGCTGACCCAAACCCAAGTCCCAAAACTATGTCAAAAGTCAGACGTATCTAGAAGAGAAACCCTCTCGCGGGCTTCCCTTTAGCTATAATCGCCTTACAAGTTGCATAGGCCGGCACATTAGTGATTTATCATGGCGCATTCCAGCGATTTGTATGGTGGATTGCGTATAACTCATAACGGCGCGCGATGGCAAAATAAACCGTTGTAAGAGTGCACTTTCGGGTATATGGAATCTAGGCGCAAAAGCAGCATCGTTATTTGCATAAGCGCGCGATCACGGATAGATTTATGAGGTTGCGCGCATGTTTTATGCATGATGCCGTACGGACACTGATGATGCATGCTACTCTATACGCATCGATCGATGATGTACCTCGTTGTGTATTTGGGTGTACGACGATACATGTGTGCCTCGGAGTGATGGAATTCTCTGGGAGTTACTATACCATGGTGCACCGATGGATCAGGCTAGATAGCGTGTATATGTGGCGCGGCGGTGGTAGCGATTAATTATTTTTATTGCACAACGATGGGCATCGTACTTTTGATTTATTTAAATATTCCAATGCTATTTGTCATTACCATAATCGCAGGCGCCATCTGCATGCACCAGCTCGAAACAGGCGGATATGTGTATGGGGTGCTTGACATGCTTGACAGGGGCTAGCTCATCACAGCGCAGATGTGCAATAACCGTGACCGATCGCTGCTGCAATTTACCACACGATGATTGAAGGCATTATTATTCTGAGTCGATGGGTTGAACATTGAGATACAATGTCGTTAGTGGCACTGATGGATATGTCGTTAGGGGCACGTACTTTTCAACCTTTTTTTTAGAGTTAATATGACTCCTATACAAATTCCCACTGCATGTAGTTTTATTATCACAAACTGATTTCGCTTATCGCAAACGCATCCGTATCTGAACGACCTCAATCTATGAATGCATACGGGATTTCTTCTCTCTAATAGTTCGTCTCTCTTTATGATGGTATAGAAATTCACACTGAATGACAAGCAAACAGCACAAATGAGGTCAAACGCGGAGTATACGAAAACATAAAGAAGGCTAAGAGACAATCTCGTAAATCATAGTGGCAAGTCCCAGAAAATTATGCTGCGGCACTGTAGCCTTATTCATTACTCTTCATCGTGTGACCAAAACTATTACATCTCCAGGCAATTAAGTCCGCCGCACAATCGATAGATGAATTATTGCTTTTTAGCATCGGACAGTGAGGAATGGAAGTATGGGACATAATTTTAGAAATTTGCAATCACATGTATCTGACACAGATTAGAAATTTAACCGGAGCTAATAAAACTAATGGATTAGTGAGAGAGAGCAATAACAACATTTTGTAAAGAAATGTCCACAGAAGGGGCTTCCTAAGCTGGCAAAAAACGTTATTTTAAAAGTTAAATGAAAGCAGCCTGACAAAAAAATAGAACATTTTAAAACTTGTCAAAATCATGATAGGTATACAATGAAGCTTCAAAGAATGCCCCATAATCACAAGGCTTGCAAACGTAAATCTGGTTGTCGTATAGAGCGAGAGAATTTGTTACCGGAAAATTGTCCTTCGAAAGTACTGTTGCGAATTGAACGACTTTGGCGTTACCACTGAGATCTCTACGTTATCTCCTTTTCCAAAATCCCTTATTGGACATAATCTCTCATTTTTTTTTTCTTCTCTTTTCCCGGGACGAAATCCCATATGCCAAAATCTCCCACAAGGAAACTAAACTTTGAATATAGACAACCTTGCACTTACTCCAAATCCTACAGTGACCACAAGTAGGGAGGTTGCAGGGGGCAGAATGCACCCCCATACGTATCTAACCCATTTTTAGGTGTCGCGGCGACAGAATTAATAACATCAAATCTAAAAATGGGGGATTTTGTCCTTCGGATTTTCTCTTAGGGTCTTTTCAGCACAGGGGATTTTGAAAAAGGGATTTTGGAAAAGAAGATTTCATCACCAACCCGTTACCAATAAGGCTACCTGCACACAATATGGTCTTGTGATTTCCAATGATTTATTTCAGTTTTTTGCATATCGGGCTTGTCGAAATGGACTTTTGGATTCGAGTCACATGGTTTCATAGACTTTGTATAGCCTAAGTTAAATTGGAATAAAATTAAAAAATTTACAAAACTTGCCAGATCAAAATTATGTAGCTATAGGTAGATATAGGAATGAGCATTGTCTTCTGAGAAAGCACGGCATATGAGATTATAGGTTTAACGAAGACTGATACAATATGTCGCCAAAGATATTGCCCATATGTATTCTATGCGAATGTGCAGCCATTGCTTTGACCAGAAAGAAGCACTTCGGAAGGTACTACTTCGACACTTTAGAGGAGAGTATAGCTTCTCAAATAAAATTGAGACCATTTTTAAGTTGTGTAAGGAAATTAAGTGATGGCAATGGGACCGCTACGGCCGGCGCGCGCCTAGTGTATTGTACTGAGCTCACAACCCTACGCAAGCTAAACTGACCTAGTCAGTTTACGAATAAATTGCAGAGACGAGCAAAACCCAAATACAAATAATTCATATGATGAACATTTAGTAGATACTCTTTAAAGTATATAAAATATCTGCGTAATAGGTAGGTAAGTACTACTTGGGTACGATTTTAAGATTTCATTTTCAAAAGCTTGCATAACGAAATCTCGCATTATCGAAATCTTCCATTATTGTCCCCCTAAATCCAATCCCCCTTCTTGGGTTCACTCTTGAATTTGGAGCAGGTGCGAGCTTGGATTTTGATAATGCGAGATTTTGTTAATCCGAATTTATTTAAAAAAAAAAACGAGATTTCGTCATTAGAGATTTATCCATGAGTTCAACGGGTCAACTGATTTCGAAAATTGAAGCCATTTTGGTTCCAAATACTGCCATTAAGTTCTCCCAGCATTCAACCTTAGCTCATGTTGGCATAGAAAGGAAAATTTGATGATTTGATTTGCCAGACAGAGGGTCAAACTTGCTTTGTGCTGTTCACTGAAATTCGGCACGAATGATGTTGATAGATTTTAGTTATCAAATGCGAAATTGTCAAACACTTAAAATTCTTTTTGTTTTAGTATTCGAGTTTAGCAACATGATGTGCCTACCAAACTTGCGACCGAAAATACTTGATTGCCCTTCAGTTCAGAAGACACATACATAATTCTAAAGCTTTTAATGGTTTAAAAAAAAATTGTCAAATTAGGACAAACAAAACAAAATTTTAACAATTTGCATGAATTTGCAGAATATTGGCCTTCCGCACGGCGCGTTAGGTCTTATCGCCCAAAATCATAACGCCCAAATTAAAAAAATATCATATCGCCCAAAATATTAGGTACTGACCAATTTGTTGATGTAAAATATTCACACAAATTTGGGCGATGTGACATTGATTTTGGGCGTAATGACAACAGTGACTCCAAGCAGGGGGTTACAGGGGGGCAGCATGGCCCCCCATACGTATTAAATTGCAAATCCTTTTTGGGCTTTATTTGCTTCTTGTTGTTTATTTTTGGCGGTTATGCATTTTTTTAGGCGTTATGACATTTTTTAATTTGGGCTTTATGGTTTTGGGCGATAAGACCTAACGCCCTTCCGCACACGGCTTGTATCGTAATCGTAGCTTCATCGCCACTTCATGAATTTTCCGTGCAGCTACGATAACGATACCGCTATTGGACCGGATACGACCGAAATGAAATCTCCTTTTCCAAAATCCCCTGTGCTGAAATCTCTTACTCCAAAAGACCCTCAGATAATATCCGCAGGATCCCCATAATCCCCCATTTTTGTGCGAAAACAAATAGCATGCCTCTCATACATGAGATCGCATACGTTACGACCCGTGTGCGGAAGCCCTAGATTCTCAAAAGTGCTCGGGGGGAACTCACAAATCATTGAAAACTTTATTCAACAAAAATTGGACAGAAATCAAAATTCCAAAGCGTTGTTCTAAGGAGTTCTCGAGAGTTCTGATTAGAGTTCAGGAGAGTTCTCGAAAAACTTTACCTCCACAAATAACAAAATCTCTTAAAATTAATTCCAATAAAGTTTAAAAACAAAACTAGAACCAATTTTTTATAGAAACTCTAGTTCTTAGATAAGTTCCTTTAAGGTCAACCTTAAGCTTAAACCTGAAAACGGTTGGAGCGATATGGCAAATTTTTTATTTTAAAATGTTCGTAAAAGTCCAATAAATTTGTATAGATACACAGAGAAAAATTGGAAAAATTGCACGGAAATTTGTAAAATTCGGAAAATGGAATTTTTGGATATCCACTCTCAATCACAACCTACGATTCGAACGATTGCGTAATATGCATGAAAATGCTGTTCGTTTGTAACCGTATCACTTCAAAATAGCTGGACCGATTTCGATCATTTTTTATTTTAAATGATCCTAAAAGTCCGAATAAGGTTTATACGTAAAGAAAAATTTGGAAAAGTTACCCGAAAAATTTAAAATTTCGGCAAATAGGAAAATGGTATGTTAACTCTCGACCACAGGCAACGAAATAATCGATGGATTTACTTAGTTCTTTTTTTTTCATTATGGTCCTGGGAAAGAAATGCAGAACAACGTCTGTTGGGTTATCTAAAATTAAAAATTAACAATTTCTCTGAAAAATTTGCTTTCGTTCATCATTTATAGTTTTAATCTTTAAATAGTATTCAAAGCCATACAAGACTTTTCAGCTTAAAAACATGTTAAGCTTGGCAACCTTGAATCCCTTTAACAGAACCGTCCGTTTAACAATATTGACCACCTCAAAACATGTTGTACCACTCGAAGAAAAACGTGTCTTGTGTCCTAGAACTTCTTGCGCCCACTGTATAGCAATGTCAATGCTCTTCTGGTACCCCCATCCTCGGAGTTGTAATGTAACACACATATTACAACCGCTCAACCAGTTGTCGCTTATCTTAAAATGTACAGCTCAACTACTTCTGCTATACATAATTCCTTCAGTAGACCAACTCGTCGAATCTGTGCCGTGCCTATACGTATATTTAAAAGCGCATCCACATGCTCATAAAGTATCTTCAAGTTGTATAGTGTAAATTCAATTAAGATTCGGAACGAGAAATCCAAAGTAGAAGAAGGAAAAAAAAAATTAGATCTCGATCTCTGCGACACGGCTCGTGGCAACCTAATACAAGAGTGATGGACGATCTGTCGATGCGTTTCTCTCGACTGGTTTTTGGATAGAATTTTAATATCACTTTAATTTGAATTTCTATCGCGCTCGTATCCCGTGTAGATAGATAGACATAGCCGAAAACAAACAATATATCACAAATTAGGTAGGTGGGAGCAAGCTTGTTAGGATAGAGATATGCTATGCTTATGCACCCTGGCCCCTAGATGCCAATGCACTTTCGAAAAAGGTATAATTTTTTGCGTAGGCCTACAGCCATCAGGCATGTTATATGAGGAGCTATAAAAAGCTATAAAATTCCAGAGTCATACACTGTATGGGGGGATGTAGTTTTTAAATTGGATTCCAATAAAATGGGCATTTTTATTGCTCCTTCATACATATTCATAAATTTCCCTGCAGATGATGACGACGTAGATGATGACGCGACGACTGATTAACTTGTGCCTACGAATTAATCCGTAGTCGTGTGCTGTTCTGCGGAATGATTGCCATAGTAATTAGCACTCAGTTGTCCGACTAGTCGGCATTTTATTTATGATCTTGCATGTGATCTTGGAACTTGATTACTACCAATGTGCTAGTAGTACTATACTGACTTTGTATTGGTATAATCAAATTAAAATCGACTATAAGTGAAATGTGACTTCCGCATTTAAGTGCATGTTATTTGATGATGTAGAGATACACATTTTTGTAAAAGTATCTGATGACACTTAACTGCCCGTTCGTGAGAGAAAGCCATCTGACCTCTGTGACCCCTCAAAATTTCACAAAACACTCTTGGTTCTTCTTATGAAATACAATTTTGTTTAATAGCCACGTACGTGTGAGTAAGTTCACTTTTATCGCTGCACCACACGCAGTGCAATACGAAAAAAATAAAAGAGAAAGACGCTCAACATCATGACATTAATAAAAGTTGAAACAAGCGTTTGAAAGCGCAATTAAAATCAACGAAAAAAGTGAAATCATGCATATCACAGGAAACAAACGAATTCATTTTAATGTCGACTCTTAATAGTCGTAAATTTCCCCTCTTGGGTTTTCGAGATTTCCAAGAAATTTTTACTAAAAATACCATTCCATCTATCAGGCTCAAGATCATCTTCAAACAAAGGCTAATCCAGTCGATATTGCCCTAAATTCACACTTAAATATCAATCAAATGGGATCATTCTTCCTTTAGGCTGTGCCTAAGTCACCTAATTTCACACTCAAGCTCCAATGAAACGGAATCATTACCATGAAATGCCCAATCAATGGACAAATTCCCCCAAATGTAAGCCTAATTTCTGAAGGAGCCTAAGCTGCTCTTCAAAACAAACAGTCAGTCAGCCGACCGGCCCCCATCATACTCGTACACACAATTAATCGTCAAAGTCAACATTTCTTTCAAAAGTTCCGCTGCAGTAGCACTTGGAAAAATTCAATCTCAAGAGCTCGCTGGCGTATCTGATGCGTGGATGCATCTGCATCTGCATCTGCATCTGCATCTATATGAAAGTATATGTATTTTCCCGAGCGTATAGAACTTTGAACCCGATCTGTCGGTCGTGCCCACACGTCCATTACGCGAAACGTGGTTTCAAGACGAGAGGAGAGTCGGAGTCTTGGAGTTGAAGTTGATGTTGAAGCGCGCCCCAACCCAACACTGAATGCATCATTCCCGAGCATTAGCTTGCGATTGTGATTGTTTGTAATGCGAGATGAAATACTTGAACTCGAATGCCCTCACCATGTTCTATCAATTACACACATCTCTGGGGTCCGGGGTATATAAACGAATTAACTTCAGAATGAAGAAGGAGATGGAGGAAAAAAACGTGATTACACGTCCATTTGAATGGTTGGCATTCATCGTTAGCTTGTGACACCACCCAAGCACATGTATCTGAGATCGATAGTAGGTCATGTGGTGGTTCTTCTTCGTCGTCGTTGTCGTTGTCCCTTTGGATGTTATTTAATTCGACATCACCTAAATACCCGTCGTTTTATTACACAATATCGTATGCCAAAGGAGGTGTCAAGATCGAGGTACAATATATACAAACTGTTGCTGTGCGGGGGAGCAGCCATCATGGGCACACGCACTCCCTCCCATATCCATAATTCTTTGAAATGAAAATCTTTTGACGCCAGACACTCTCAACAGGCAGCCCGGACTCTCTTGAATGAGTGTTCTAGATACGTATCTCTGGCGTGGGATTATCTTTAATTCATTGGAAAACTTTGAGATAAATAAATTCGTATGACGGTGTGTGACATAAAAAATTTAATTTCATCCAAAGCTGTGGGATTATGGGTATTAAATTCGTAAGTTGGTCCCAAACCCTTCGTGGTCGTTTAATGAAATGGAAATTTCAATCACGCGTCTGGAGGTAATAAATGTGGAAAGCCAAAAGAACGAACTGCAGAAGTGTGGAGGAATGCGTTTTAAAATGGAATAACAGCAAGCGGATCGAATTTTATTGTAAAAAGCTATGAAAATGTGTTTACACGATGCCTATACTTAAAGGTAACACAGTTTTCCAGCTATTCAAATCGAATGACCCTAATCATTTGAATTTAAGTGGGCGATATAGATTTAGAGACTGAAAGTGGATACCCGATGTAAGCTGAGCTTAACAAGGTGTACGCGTCTCTTTTAATTGTTCTAGAGGTCTGCCTATCTGTAAAGAACTAAGTGTGATGAGAAGGAAGTAAACCTAGGTTTTCACCTACGTAGGGCCGTATAACGCAGGACACTCTGATGGCGAAGGAAATTTAAACTTGCTTTTTATGGGGGTGATACTGGATATACCACACGCGAAGCGAAGATGCGTTGGGGTATTTTATTAGCTAAGGTATCTATGGATATGATTCGAATCTACGACGAAATTTAGATAGGTAATTTTGAAAGGCATTTTCCGGTTTGTGCCGGAATTGACAATGATTAATGTCATTCCGCCGTCTGTCAAAAACACTCGTAATACCACACTGATTGTGGGTAATGAGGACCCCAGCCACCTAGAAAGGTACTGGCGCAAGTGGGGCTGCAATCGCTATGATGTGCCTACCACTATAGCTTACCTACCTTAGCATCGTTTTACGTCTTGCTGATAAACTCTGAAAGCGAGTAGGCGTACGGAAGAAGGTCGGTAAACGACATCAGTTTCTTGAGCAGGTTTTTTAGCGCAAAATGTCAAGTGGCAAATAATTTCTCAACAAACACAGCCGAACTATAAACGGACTAGGACCAAAACGACAAGCACTAGATAATTAGAGAATAAAAGGTACAAATATCGGACGTGGAGTTGATCCAGTTGATGGTGGATGACATATTCGCAGTACGGAACAGCCACCGATAAAGCGGACCGGCAAATACTTGAAATGAGAATAGCCTAAAATACAGCGAAGACAAGAAATTTGTGCTGACCACCAGTATACAGTATACACGGGCGCAGTAGCGCAGTGGTTAGTGTGCTGGACTGCTGTGCGAGGGATTCCAGGTTCGATCCCCGGAAAAACACAAATTACATCTTAGTGTTTTTTTCTACTGCGCCACCTCTCGCGAACGTCTGACAAACATCCGAGAGTATAACTGCCCTGATAAAGCTTCTCAATTCAGCCGTTCGGAATCGGCATAAAATTGTAGGTCCCTTCCATTCGTCCCAAAAATAGAAACTCACACAAACAAATGGTTGCGAGAAGCTAGGCCTAGGGTGTCTACCGCCTGTTGCGCCACCTATTTATTTATTTTACCAGTATACTGGGGCTCCTCTTACTTCAGTCCTTCTCGTGGGCCTCTGCCTGAAAATGGCTAATCAGCTTGTCTGGTTAGTGTCAGCCAAGGGTCACATTTACATATCAGCCGTACGCTGTGATTCGTTGCGACGCACGACTGATGTGAAAGCGTGAACCATTAGTTCATGGGAGTAAACCCTAAAACAAGGCCGGACTAAGATGTCATACAACCCGTGCCGACAGTCAACCTGGCTGGGGGCCATAGCTCAGTTGCTAACGGAGTATCTGGATACCTGGCGACCTTCGGATTAGCTAGCCTTATCTGTGTAATGCGGATCTCTGCACAGACTGACATTCATTTCTCCGCTACTCGTGGGTCCCATAATGAAGAAAACAAAACTTAAAGAACAACAAAAAACAATTTGAGACCGGTTCTCCCTTAAAGTCGGCCGGTAGTACGGTGTTTAAGCTATCTACCGGGAAAGCTCCTGAAGCGCTGGAGAGTAGGAAGACTGTGGTAGGTACTAGTACCATCCCACGTCCAATTATGGACACTTCGGGAACAAAGCTTGCTACCTCTAAACAAACCTACAAAGATAGGCGTACAGCCATAGCCGTATTCTGGATCACTTTGGTGATATACCGGAGTTTAAAAGAACCGGCAAGGTGAATGACCGGTTAGAATGGGCCAGAAAGATCGTCAGTGAGAAAGCTGGGACTAGCAGCGACTATACGTAAAAGCGACAGCGATCGTTGGAGGAATCCGTGTCGGGGAACCAAAAAGAGCCAAGGTACAGAACACCAGTTACCCAGTACCTTTTCTCAGGCCATCCAACCGTACATCGAAGTCCTTATAGACAAACTAGTAGGTACTGGCGGTCATCGAGAGAAGCGACGTAGACGGATCCATCGCACCAGACTAGTGGAAGTTGATTCCACCAAGACTTTCATCCGTTTTTCTGGATATAATGAAGGATAATCCAGGTCCTCCTCCCCGATGTTGCGATGACGCCTGGCATCAATGCCACGTTAAGCTAATCGCCTGCGACGAGCAAAGGTCTTACGACCTATATAAAAGTGCAATAAGAACTCGCGGTTGGAACCCAGCCGAACCCTCCAATACCGATAAGATCCTTGAGATCATATGGACAAGTATTATAATCCTGAGCTGCCGTTAAAACTGGAAGATCGCAAAGCTGGACGAGCCTAGAGGACTTTATAGATGTGCAATCATTGTCATCAATAAAGAATCTCTTGCTCCTTTGGCGAAGACTGGAGGTGTTATATATTACGGCTTCGATATCAATACCATCTAGGTATGCAAAAAGGACGAAGAGTCTGATTTGGGAAAACTTCCCTCCCATCCATTGGACCCCACTCCCGCTCCCATAACCAATAAAACGGTGCCATCAATCTCCTTTACATTTTTGGAGAGCGATGACTCTCAAACGTCATTCACCGGACAACATCCATCTTTAGTCGATGACGGCATAGTGTCGGACTTGGAGACAGATGAGAAGTTTAGCAAAATGGGCCCACTAACAATTTAAGGAGTAGAAACTAGTGCTTCTACCATCAAGGGCAATATTGGCCACCGTAGGAAAAATACTGGAACGCATAATAATCGACGAGATGGATGCTGCGTTTGATGAGGCTAGAGGCAGGCTGTCTATCAAATCGTCATTCGTAAGTATGGATTCCAAAAACCCCTCTTAACCGTGAATGCTGTCATTGTTTTTTTATTTTTTTACAGGTATTCTGGGACCTGCAGAAGGACATATTTTTAACAATGAATATTTATAAGGAAAGAGAGTGAGTTGGAGTTGTTGTTGATAAATTTCTTTACGAAGATTCCAACGAAGCGATCAGATTCATACACAAGACTGACTGATTTCAATGGGCTAAATAGCTGTGTAGAAGTTAAACTCATCAGGAGCAGCACACGCACTTAGACACGAGACTACACTTTCAATACACAACTTAAAAAAGCAGCAAGGGCAACCTAACAAAACTTGCAAAAGTGAAGCCTCCTATTGCTCATGCTCTACAAGAGCCATTGAAGACGAAAAATATGGTTGACAACACGATACTCATCTGTAGAGACTTCAGGCAAGTTTCCGGTGTACAAAGTACAAATGCCCATTCATTCATGCTATATACTGTCTTGTCTACGCTACCTACTCGCACCAATAAACGAAACCTTAACCTTTCTTCAAGGACTCAATTGCAGACAGTTGATGTGGGTCAACGAATTCATATATTCTCTCCCCACACACCGCGTCTCAGTTGATTCGCAAAACAATTCCCATTCGCATGAAACCAAAAACCAAGACCAACGAAACCATTCGAATTAAAAATGTTCACCTTTGCACGCACACGAGACTTAACGTGGGCTCGAACGATCACACCGCCTTCTGTCATGATCGCCACGGTGTGGTTCGGTGTGCTGTAAAAAAAAACAAAATTAAAAATCTTCAAACCCAAAGATCACCGCACACCACCTCTTTATGGATGGCGAGAAATGAAATAATAATCAACCTTCAGATGTCAACGACTGCGATTAAATAGTTCAACTATAGACGACGCACGCATAGTTCCGACGATACGAGTAGTTCAAGGCAATTAAGACGATTTACCTATCCAATGACCCAAGTCGTCGGCATTCAGACATCCGATAGTCTTTATATTTCACGTTTTGAATTACCTTTTCCCTCGGTACTTATATTTTTTTTTTATAATTATATAGACATTAAAACTGTCAAAGTCCCAAGAACTACATCGCGCGTCGCCGCACTTGCTTCCAACGTTGAAGTGGTTGGACAGGTTTGACGTCTGTTAAAATTAAATGAACCAAACCGGGCTGTAAATTGATAACCAAAAATATATATTCGCGTATTCCATTCCAATAAAAAAAAAAAAAAAACAGCAAACAAGCGGAAAACCGAGATCACTCAAACAAGACAAAAACAACACGCACAACAAAGCGAACCAAAATGACAGCTCCTCAAATGACATTGGAATTGAAGCGAGCCGCTCTTGAATGAAACGAAGAACAAAACAGTGCTGGCCAACAAAAACGCATACCAAACCTCCTCAGAAAGCCATAAGAAAGATACACACATTCCGATAGGTGGTTGTTATAGATACCTCCGATCTCTCCTCACCACCACCTCACACATCGTGTTACTTAATAAAAATAACGAACGGAATCTTGATGTTGGAAATAACTCCAGAAACAAAGGCCAGTAAAAAACAATCTCGAGGATAGGGAGCTGTTTCTGGTGTATTTAAAATCGACTGATGACGTCAAGCCAAGGCGCTTGAATTGGTTTTTATCTGGAATCGTCATCACTATCATCATGATCATTATAGCAGTGATCATATGAAATTAAGTGGATTCAATGGTAGACCTGCTGTAGATAGTAAGGAAACACTTGAGATGATTCATTGGGATTGAATGTTTTCTATGAAAGGACGACACGCAGGTAGATGCAAGGCGAAGTTGTGTAGTTATGTTGGGATGGAAAGGGAAATGGATTAGGGAAGAAAAATGTTAGATACATGTATATTATAATGGATAAAGGTGATGTATTTTTTTCTATCGCATCTTTCAGGTTTTATCTTGACAGTTAAGGTGCATTGCTCTCATTAGTGATTGGCTTCTTGACAAGTGCTAGTTTGACAGGACCGCTGTCAAGTGTTTCGTGGCGAAAACAATTTGTATTAGGAATGGTATGGTTTAATGAGGAAGGGACATAATCTTCCCGAATTTTTCTGTTGCGATATTTTATCGTTCGAGCAATTTCTTTCGCGGCAATAATTGTGACCGGCTAAAAATTGTTGGGCATCGGAATGTAGGTACATTAGAGAAGACCATATCAAATCACTCTTTTGTATAGAATACCCAGGGCTATACTCAGCGAGATGACAAGATCGCATCAATAGTTAAATATTCATAGTAATTGGAGCGAACAGGCCGGGACAAAGGTTTCGTTATATTATTCAAATATTTTTCAACTTGTATCCAAATGTATGAGCAGATATTGCACTGAGAAGAGAATCAAAATGACGACAGTAAAATTGCTGGGAGGATGCAGTCGGATTTTAAAGAAAACTCAGCTTGGCACTAGTGCATTATTTGACGCAGATTCACCATTTCCTAGAAGGTTCTTTCCACAGAATAAATTCTGTCAACCATAATGTCACAGAATTTCGATCTAGCTGCAGATTGGATATTCTTAGTAGTTACTCCTTTAATAGTAATGCTGTGCTGGGTTCATGGACATGTTGGTGTATAAGGGAACGAGGCAGCAGATAGACTGGCCGGATGCGACTCTGAAATGGACGTACTATTACCTGCCAGAGAAGTATTACCAGCTTTCAACGCAGCTAAGGGTTTCATTGACAATGTCACATTAAACTTGGCTAAGGGACGATGGAACTACACTCCCGGTTGTACTATAACTCGTAGCTTGTGGCCCGCAATTGACACAAAAAGGTCAAAGATCCTAACATCTTTTGATAGAAACCAAATCCGAGTGCTCGTCGGGGTAATAACCGGACACTGCATCATTGGGAACATGTCCAAAAAACTAGGTATATATCTTCACAAATGAGTTATGCAGAAGTTGCAGAGATGAAGAGGAAATAGAATCTTTGGAACATCTCCTGTATAACTGCCCAGCCCTCCAAGAACGCCGCTACTCTTGTATGGGAGTACGGTTCTTCGACGGCTTCAAAGATCTAGCAATTTTAAAAAGATTCATCAACAGATCCGAATGGTTTTGTTAGATGCATGTCCTATCATGTACTACAAAAGGATAATCACAATGGGCCTCAATAGCTTCTGGGTGAAAATTGCATATTTTGCAAACTGCCCCTCTAGCCCAACCTAACCTACTCCTTTGATGAACTACAAGATATGTACAAGACTCGTAGAACTCATAACATAGATCTGAGTGGTTTTCAGTGCAATGCTGACTCAAAGCATAGTTCTCTAGGCTCTAGGTGGTATCCAAAATGGGCAAAATGCATCCCCACAGCTGTTCTAAATACCTAAGGCGTAAAGGTAAAGACTGTTACTGATACAGCAATCTATTAAGATGGCTTTCTAGGACGACTTAAAAGCCTTAAATGGTAATCATCCAGCTGGAGTTGTAAGAAGAACTCATTCACCTGTAGGGATTCGTAAATGTTTCTTAGCTCAATAAATATCAAATAAATAGAATAATGACGACGCCTTTATAAATGAGCTATTTAACCACACAGAGATTCCTCAACAGCACCAATAAGATTATAGAGCTCAATACAGATAGAGAAAGTCTGCTCGCTACCTTTACTACCAAAATTGAGTCCGTTAAGGTTTCAATTTTGAATAGCACCAATGATAATCCTTTCATCGTTACCACAGCATGGACGACCAGTAACCGTACACTTACATAGATCGGTAAGTAGGACCGTTGGACACCAAAAACTGGCGTAAACAAATGACTATGAAAAACTGGGGCTTGGTTCTTATATGGACCTATATCGCCAACCATAATATGTATTAATATATTTTGGGCAAGCTAACACAAGCAGTTCTGGAGCCTGTACCACGAAACAGCAAGTATTGTTAAACAGTAGCAATTTATCGGAGCAATATGCTAAAATGCGCCCATTGCACAATACCTGTTGTTTCGTGGTACAGGCCCCTGGTAGCGAACTACAGACCACTACCAGCTTTATCTTTGTATCGTTTCCACTCGAAAGTACAGTGCAGATTATTGTAAGCACGTCAGATAAAAAGGCATCAAGTCATACGAACGTCAGCGGTTCGCCGGTCGGAAATAGGCCCTTAGACTGCAGACGAATATTTAAAATTTCTAGCGAACGAAATCCTTCAAAAACCTTCGTCCTGGGATAGAAGAACTATCGCTGTCTAGAAAGGTCACATCTCGTCGATCGTACATGGGGAAGCTTCGGAAACTATGCAAACATGTCTTGAGTCACGATTGTCATGCCCGAGTTGTGAGCGCATTTTTTCAAATATTTATCACGTTTTGACTTTGATTGCTGTTAACACCTTGTAATCAATGAATTTCACCCTCTAGGCTAGCTATAAACTTCTTCAATCTGAAGTATTATCCAAACTCTGCATATCTAATCCATTGCGCAATGCAAACGATTTAAGATTGAAGCTCAGTTCCAGGAACTAAACCACCTGCGACGACACGCCAGGCACTTCATTAAAAATCACATCAAGTATAGGTATCAACTTCTGCCCAAGCACGAACTAATGTTTGCGAACTTATTATACCTCAAGCTCCCACACCCTATACCCAAAAAAAAAAAAACTAAATCAATTTGCATGCCAATGCATCAATTCTCCATTCAATATCTCAACGGAAATGTCATTGATAAATCAGTCGATACATCATACGACAACAAAAAGTCCACCCAACCCTGGCTAATTGAAAATCACATCACGTTTATGGTCGTATAGTGTATAGGGCACGGCGTGACGGCAGGCGGCTGCGGCTTTCCGCCACCATTCACACACACAAAAAAATCCTCCCGCAACCATTTCACCTATAACTCAATTTATATGGCAACTTTTGTTGATTCCATCTACAACAATTAAAACTAAAATTGGCAGCAATTTAAAGCCGACAGATCGCATGCAATCGTCAAGCTGCATGAGGCGCCACTTTTCCTTCCTCGACCAGCCTTGAATCCAATTCGAATGCAAATGTCAATACACGCGATGTGCGGTGACCTTCCTCCCTATAGATATTATGCACATCCAATGGATGCGTTTAAATTAACTAAAATTGACAGCAGATTGCCTAGCCTACAAATGTTCGGTTGAGATCATCTCTTGTGGCCACCCCCATCGGTATGACCATAATCCACTTTCTTATATATGTGTGCACACACGAGTACGAGTTTAAGCTGAGGGAAAAGTCAAGAGCCAACGTCGAATGTCAATAGATGAATTGATTCCATTTCTGCGTCGCAGAAAATCAGCTTGAGGTACATACACGATTTGAACTGACATGGGATTGGGATAAAATAATTGTGGGTGTCACATACAATGAAATCGAGATACGGATGCAGATACTCAGATAGACAGTGATAGTAACAAGAGCTATCCTAGTGTGACACTGATTGCACAGAGAGCTACATTGATTCCGGCGAACAATGATCATGTTCATTGCACCGAACGCAAGTCGAGTAGGCAGGCAGAGTGTAATGCAATTTAATCCAACAATACGGGTCGCGTTCACTTTAGGTACCTCTGTAGGTAGCGCAAATAAGAGTGGGACTAAGTCTATACACACAATAAACGCTTGGGGTTTTTTTTTTTTTTTTGTTGACTAAATTTATAATGCTCGTGTGTTCTAAGCCGGCAAAACGAATTCGTCAATTTGGTAGGGACAGCTGATGGAGACATCGCAGGCCTGCAAAGCTGGAATCTCAGTTATCCAAGGAGTAAGATGGAATACACTGACTAAAGGCACACATTCTTGGATTTTAGACATATAGATACGCGAGTGCAAAGATGCAATCCCCAAAAAGAGTCTCATGCAAAGAATACTTTTACGAGCCCCTGTAGAAAAGCTATTAGTAGAGACCTAAGTAAAAAATAAAAGAACTTCAGAGTGCAACATGTCGACATAGCAGGGCCCAAAGCTTAGCTGGTCTGAATCTCTTGCTCGTGAGAGTACCTACATATAGTGTGATGCCGCGTATGAAATGGAAGAGTAGTAGCCAAATAAATATGGGTACCCCAGTGACTTGCCGGCAGAACGCAGCGGGATGTCACTGGTGCGTTCGTGAGTATTGAGACGGAGGCGGCGAAGATGGGTTTGGTGGTCAATGAGGGAAAGACAAAGTATATGCTGCCATCAAGAAAGGACACCCAACACCGACGCCTCGGACAGAATGTCATTATAGACAGATATAACTTTGAGGTAGTTAAGGACTTTGTCTACCTAGGCACCGCTATAAACTCAGGCAATGACACCAGCAGCGCTGAGATTAAACGAAGAATAAATGTTGCCAATCGCTGTTTCTTTGGGCTAAGAATTGAGTAGCAAAGCCCTCTTCATGAACAACTAAAGTAACCTTTTATAAGACCCTACTCATCCCAGTCCTTCTCTATGGTGCAGAGGCATGGACTCTTATCAAAAGCGGATGGGGTCACACTTGGTTGTTTTGAGAGGAAAATTCTTCGAGAAATTTTTGGTTCCGTCTTTTGGTCGCGACATCGACCACCTTAAGTAGAGTAATAAGTGACTTGCATATCGTAGTAACTATGCCCATTTTGTATGCCTATACCTCTCTAGAGAAGTGCGAACCTAAATAGCTTCAACAGCTCTCCCCAGACGTTTGCAAATAAGTGTTAGTTATGCACTTAAGTTTTTTATAAAAATGGCGCTATAGGAGTTTTGGAAAATTTTCACATAGAACCTCGCAGATCCGAATGGGACACCAGTTTACCTTTGGAATTCTTTATTGACTTCTCTGTCCCATAGCCATGTTTCATAGGCACATCTGCCAAAACGCAAGCCTACTTCACGAAGCCTGTTAGTAGGATGTGTATGAGTTGTATAGGAGTTTGTTTAAGGTCAATGCTGTCAAGATCCTTTAGTTTAATCTCCATAACAGTTCGACAGTCGGAGAGTGTTCTATATGCGACACTAGAATCTTACACCGCAATGTCAGAATAACATTTCTGGAAACATACAAACGGTTTGTATATGGATATTCCGATTGACAGAAGATATCCACATGAATTCCGAGGTGTTAACTCGAACCAATAGCTAAAGCCGCAGTCGTGGTATGCTTGCAGATGACTTGCGTCGATAAAATGTTGTCACAAAGTTCGATGTCGAATATTTGCGATCGTGAGCCACTGTCTGAATAGTTGGCAACTGTACGTTTTCATCAAGCTCTCAAAAAGCCTTCCATCGTCAGATTCAAAAGCAAAAGATCAGTTGAAGGCTAGGAACCAATCAGCATTGCGGCTATGCTATGTTTCCCCAGACGACCACCTTGAAGGAGCGTAGCTTATAGATCAATGACGAGTGCCGGGAAAAATATTCAGTAAAACAAGACTTTGGGCAAGGGAGAAAGGAGTATCATTATACCTGTTCCGAAAAAGCGAATACGAGCAGCGCCACTTTGAGCCAATAGAGCGATATGTCACTCCAGGAATGATGTACGCAATTTTAACCGAGAAAAAGCTACCTTCAGAATCAGCAATTTTTTGCTAAAGTTAAGGCCAATGTCACACTAGCTCCTTTTTAAGTGCTCCATTTGGACACGCGGCTTGAGAAAAGGGCTAAATTGCCAGGTAGCATGCAGCAGTTTAACAGTAATCATTTTTCCGGATGATGAATCAAATTTCATCAGCATCGTTTGCCGAGTTCTGAATAAAGGACACCATGTGCGCCAACTGTTATTAGAGTTGGAAAACTCTCGCTTCTCCCATATAAGGTCTGCAAGAATACCACCGCATCTTTTGATGTCAGAATTTCTTTACCATGATACCTACCTAAATAAATCTTTCAAGTATATTCATCCACAACTGAAAGAAATCGTCGTTACTAAAGATGCAGGTAGGTACCTAACTAAACTAAGCCTATATATGCCTAAACATCATTTCAGGAGTCGAAATACAGAGTTAATGAAAAATCTAGCAAGTCGCTTAAACTCATATTATCAGTTTTTTCATAAATATTGCGCTTTAGCTCATTGGCATGTTTTTGGTCGTAGGTAAAGTTTACAGCAATCAACTGCCTATTCAACTACTGTCATTGACCTTTAGCGACAACGGTTAGTTGTTCCTTTCTCAATACCAGTCAAAAGGAACTGGAGACAATTTCGTGATCCAAACTAAACATATACCAAATCAGTAAAGTTTGCATTTCATATGACGTGTACCTGTTCACCCACAATCTATCCAAAAATGTATTCGACCGTGAAATGTATTCGCTAAAAATATTAACAAAAGATCAGCGCAGTGTTGCCAAAAAAAAAAACCTGGGGGTAACTATTACGTAACAATTGACAATAAAATTAAATGACAAAAGTAGCCAACATTTATCTGGATTGGCAAATTAGCAACTTTCTTTGCAAAATAAAAAATACCTAAAACCATTTGAGTCCAAAGACCTTTTGTGACTGCTTTTATACACGTCAAGCTATACACAGTAAAAATTTGTTTACAAAAAAATGCGTAAATATAGAAAGGGTAGGTATTTGATGCGATTTCCGTGACTACTTCCGATATTCAACTTAATCACATTTCAACGAAGCAACAAATGACGCATGACCAATTGTTCATTTGTTCATTTTAATTAAAATGAACGGCTTTGTTGTCATCTTTTTTTATTTTTCAGCGAGCACGTTTACATCCGAAAGGGGATCGTGTGTGAGTCTTTAAAAAATTTGTTTGAAGTAGCAAATGATAGGATTGCATGCACTGCTGACGTCCAGCAGAAAATGTCAAACTGACTAAACTGTCAACATTTGCCTTCAAGGAGGATACCTAATTTAAAGAAAACCAAAAATACACAAGAACATGACATGACACATCGACCAGAATGTTTAAATTGTATCTGACTCTGACAGTTGTGTCAATATAGGGGCACCTCTTCGGTCTCCGTCGCCGTTCGTTCTGAGAACACACAGTCGACTTTTTATCAATTTTTATTGGAATACGAACACAAATTTATGTCACAAGGCCCAATAAAATAAATTAGGGTCGCGGTCGCGGGGTTTCCTTTCTTTTTTTTTATATTATGTTGTCTATTTCCCTTAGACCAACAACAACGTGTGTCTAATTTAAAAAAAGTATCCGATCCGAATGGCTTTACCCTCAAATGAACTCAACAAGCAAGAGCAACCCGACCACTTCACTGATAGGGAGTCCCATTTCCAGTCCACCATCAGTCCATAAGAAGTGATATAAGGAAACCAGAAAATGTTTTTTCTGTCGAAAAGAAAACAAAAAAAAAAAAAGAAAAGCAGAACATACCAAAAAAGTCCTCCCAGCGTTCAGAGTCGTCCGATTCTATATCCATGTTAGATGAGTGGAGTTGGAGCTGCGCCTGATTGCGAGTTGAGTTTACGGTGTTCCTTATTTAGAAAGATGTTCCCAAAGTTTCCAAGAAGCATAAAATAATGTGCAAAACCATCTGTGGACGCGGCAGAGGTAGGTAGATAGGTAGCATGGAACCCCAACCCGGTTTCCGCGACCAGTGTAATGCACTGTGAATCACTTATTGTTTAGATACACTTATTGCACGACGAAGACGATGCAATTTTTCTTCTTCCTTACGTTTTCTTTCTCAGTAATAAGCCAATAGATGGAATATAGAAATTGCAGATACCCGGACCGGAGAGATATATGGCTTTGTGCCGTGTTGTTGTTGCAGCACTATACTTGGATCGGATACCTAATAGGTGGTTGGCCGGCCACTCTCAGGTAAATCACTCGCCTAATCATACACTGTGCACATTCAGTAATCACTTATACACCGGCATAAAGATATAAATACCCTCGTTAGATAAGATAAGACCGATGATGAAAGATGGAATGCAAGTTAATTCCGAGTTAATTGTATCTCAGACTTGATTTTCATGTATCTACACGGTTGGTTTTGAAAATCGGCGCCTAAAATCAATTGATCACATGGTGGTGGTGTACATTAGTGCACTTACGTCACATAAGAACAGGCGAGATACATTTTTATTTAAATGCAAACAAATCTGAATACGTGTTCGGTGGGTTGCTGTTCGCGACGAAATTCTCAGGAAAATTGCATGACTCGCTCGAAAACTTTTGTGATATCTTTTAACTTTCTAATTAATCGACAGAACGAATAAGGTGCTAACAAAACAAAAACACAGAAGCAAACGTTATCTATGGCCGAACGAGAACAAAACGCTTTGTGGTGGTGTTGTGTGGAGCAATAATAAATTTATCAACAACGAATGATAAAAAAAAAGAAATAAACCAAAATTATATCTGAGAGATACGGCGCGCACTGACAGAGACTTCGCACGATCTATCACTACAAACGGCTTAACTCAAACTGTTGTGTGTCTGGAAGACTCCAGTAAGACGATCGTCGTCGACGTTGTGCTGGTGCTTGTGCTGGCTGGAGTGGAGCTCGCAGTTGGAAAGATATGGGGGCACCCACTCACACACACACAGTTGAGCGTGTCGCACTGAGTCAATGGGGTAGGCAGGCACATCTGTGTAAAAATTCAATTGGAATGAAAGAAACACGACGACGTTCGGTGAATTTCAGGTGGAAAAGTGTTTGACAAATCGCGCAAGCGATCATGTCGCTGTCGAACCATCATACGGTGTTCGATGTTGCAGTTGAGTGTGGTTTGGTTAGTGTTGTTGTTTCTGATGGAGTGAACAGTAAAATAGGGTATCCAATATTTTATAGGTTATCCGTTAACAAAGTAAATTAAATTCATCTAGGTATTTTAAGTGTGTATTTGGCTAATGAGGGTCCTTTTTAAAGCCTTTTACTTAACTTCGTGAAAAATGTGTTATGCTCAAATCTTGCAAGCCAAATTTGAGCCAATTCCTCTATACTTAGAACTTTGAAATTTTCCATGCTGGTTGGGTTGTGAAAACAATGCAATAGGTATTTAGAAGGAATTTTTGGATTTTGACCTCTGCTGCCCCATTAAGGGAGGCTTTGTCATAACAGATGAACCATTAGCCGTATTAACGTGAAACTTTTTATGTCACGAAAAAGAAACCATCATTCATTACCCCTGTCCGGCACTAGCTAGGACTAGACAGCGAGCTCTGGGTAAACCCTTCTTCACATCCCTCGAGGAAGTTTCGAAGAATAACATCAAAGAACTTATAACTTTTTTGAACTCCACAGGTTGGATCTAAAATCTCCACTTCGACAAACTTTAACAACCAGTTCAAATGAGTTGTGGTAACAAAACGGCACTTAGTGCTACTTGGGTTTTCTAATAAACCGCCACACCTACCTACCTACCTAAGAGCAGAATAATTATTTTTGACAGTTGGAATTCTGGCTTTTTATGACGATAGAATTATAGATAGATAGAAAATTATCCAAGGATAATTATTTAGCGCAATTGACACACGGCCTAGAAAACTTTTTCAAGATTTTGAAGTTCATGGTGATAAGCACAAACCACATAGAATTATTTATGGTTTGTGGTGATGAGTGATGACAAGAAAAACCTGCTCAAAGCAGTCCTTAACCAGACGAACAAAATGCGGTAGATCTTTTTGTTAAATACCCTCACTTTGCACCACGTCCACAGCTAATATTTAGGTACATTTGACATTGGCTGGATAAGAACATTATGGAGTGTTTGTGATTGCTTTGACTTGCGAAAAGTTTTCAAGATCTCATATCTTTGACAAATTAACAGACATCATTCCCGACTTTATTCAAAAGTACACGTCGATTGCATAATAAATACCTATCTACATAATTTGCCATTGTCATTGGCAATTTTTAAAATTTTGTAAAAGTCTTCAAGGAAAATTGCATCTCGCCTTTATCTTTGTTCGATGATGTAACTAGACTGTGACGATCACGACTATTTGAAAGATTTTGACAATTTTAAAAGTGAAGATAAATTCGACGAATTTGGTTCATACCACAATTTGCTGGTAAATTCAAGCAATTTCTTATGAGAATCGGCAAGATTTTTTATAAGTTATTTTCTTGTACCTATATCTTTCACAATTTTCAATAACCCATAGTCGATCGGAAAAAATTCAAACGACAACGAAGGACTTCTATCGAGAAATTTCGATAAATAATGCTCCAATGACACTTGCAGTAGCAAAATTGAAAATCAACGATTGAGTAGGTATCGATAGAAGTAATTTTCGATCTATAATCGGTAACAAAAAATGGAATGGTTATGAGAAGCTTATTGTCATTCAACGACCTTTTGCGCCCAAAATCGATTCATTTAATTATTTATTTTTATATTCTATACTCTTGACATGGCCGATAATGTACCTAACATTTGTGTTGAAAAATTGTTTAAAGCATAAACCCATAATAAACGAATGTGTAATAATGTGACTATTAACAAATATAAAGAAGCTACAAAAATCTCGTCTAAATTCTGAATAAGAAAGGCATATAAGAGCGATTGAGCTGGCTTACAAAAGCACAAAATGGCGTTTGGAAGGAGTAAAAAAAAATCAAAATAAAATCCACCTAACAACACAGTTAAAATAAGTTCAATACCTACAGTTTCTCACTGCAGTTCGATTCAATAAACGTTAGAAGAACATAGCAATAGCAAAGCACATGGTTTGTGCGTGAAAGCGCGTAAAAATCAAGGAGTTCTGTTTTTGAACTAATTCTAAAAACGAGTTCACCAAGAATCTGTCTAACATTTAAGATCGGAAAACAAATTTTATAAATGAACACGACGCGACGTAATCATGAGAAAAAAGATCGCGTCTAAGAAAATTTTAAAAATTACAAGAGTCGAAAGTCTAAATCTGTAAACCATAGCTTTAGCAATCATTGGACAAATAATATATTTTTTTTTTTGCCATATGGGCTAGTTCCCCGGCATTTCTCTCCGGAGGGTACAAATTCATTTTTGTGCTTTGAATAAATAAATAAACAAAAATAATTTTGTTTTTATTGAATCCGCACGTAGGTATCTACCTTTTAGGTTCAGTGTAAATATTAATTAGGCCTATTCGGCAAAATCTTTTATTCTGTTATGAATTTCCTGTTATGAATCATAAAAGATCTCGACCATAAAAGATCTTTTATAAATCGTATTCAGGTTTTCGAACTTTTATGAAAATCTGTTATGGAAGTTCGACACTTGAAAATCTGTTACGAAGCTGTCAAAACAAACCGCAGAGTTATTTTTTTTATACAAGGTGGCGCAAAAATAACCTTCCGATGTTTTTTGGCTGTAATTTAAAAAAAAATGAAAAACTTTGATTCTTCTTGTGGATTATTTTTATTTGGTCTTTTAAACCAAATCAAGTCGAGAATATGATGTCATGTAAATGGCCGCCGCCACAGTTGATTGTCATTTGAGCCCTTTTTATGGCATTTTCCATCACTTTGGCCAAAACTTCCGGCGATAGGTCCTCACATTCTTGACGGATATTGTCTTTAAGAGCTGCAAGAGTCTGAGGCTTGTTAGGCTGAGGCTGTGACATAAACCCGCGACTTCAAAAAGCCCCACAAAAAGAAGTCTGGAGCGGTCAAATAAGGCGATCTTGCTGGCCAGTGCAAATCGCCAAAACGGGAGATTAGGCGCCCGGGAAATGCATCCTTCAGCATATCGGTTGTGGCACGTGCAGTGTGTGCCGTTGCACCGTCATGTTGGAACCACATGTTCTCCAATCCCAATTCATCAAGTTGCGGCAAAAAGAACTCGTTGATCATTGCTCTGTAGCGCTCACCATTCACAGTAACCGTTTGGCCCGCGACGTCTTCGAAGAAAAAAGGTCCGATGACTTCTCCAGCGAAAACAGCACACCATACAGTGACTTTGAGCGGGTGTAATGGCTCTTCGTGGGTTACACGCGGATTTTCAGTGCCCCAGAAGCGTAAATTTTGCTTATTTACGTACCCGCTAAGATGGAAATGGGCCTCATCACTCATGATTATTTTTGATGAAAAATCATCTTCCTCTTGGTGGTGATTAAGGATGGCTTCAGCTATGTTAGACGCGATTGGCGGTCAGCAGCTAACAGCTGATGCACCGTCTGGACTTTGTACGTAAACATCTTCAAATCTTGTACCAAAATTCGCTGTAAAGACCGTCGACTGATACCCATTTGCGTGGCACGTCGTCTGGTCGATGTCGACGGCGCTTCCATGACATCTTCGGCTACAGCAGCAATATTCTCTGCAGAACGGCTACTCCGGGGTCTGCCACGCCTGGCAGCATCTCGTGTTGTGCCAGTCTCTTCGAGGCGAGCGGCTAAACGTCGCAGTGTTTCACCAGTAGGCGTTGGACGGCTAGGAAATCTGCGACGAAATTCACGTTGTGCCAAAGTCACCGACCGATTATTGCTCAAATAAATAGTCACCAATATTCCGCGTTCTGGAGCAGTGTAGCGTAACATTGTTTATTAACGTGTATTTCGCATGTGTTTACTACACAAATGTCAAAACAGAACTGACATTAGGGGCCAATCGCAAAATTTATAGCATTTTCTGCCTACCGTCTTGTACATAGACGGTAGGCACCTGATCAAATTTGTGCAAAAAACATATTAAAATGCAGTGCGAAAAGAGTAGTTTTGAATTATTACAAACTAAATAATTGTGTAAATACTGGAACATCTTTTTAGGAAAATGACAACAAAAAACCACGACAAAAAAAATATATTGCTATTACATGGAGCAAAATCCAATTAGAAAACTCTATTTCAAATTAGTAATGAATCGATCTCGATGTACTGGGCTGCGATAAACCAAAAATGTGTTCCTATTGATGCCTCATATGAACTGTATCCGTAAAAATGTAGTGTCGCGAGAAATTTGAAATAAATATTATCCAACTTTACATCGTCATTAGAAATTCAATTTACCTGCATTTGAAATGAAATGGTTGTATTCATGTTTTGTAAATTATGTTCCAATTTGTTCATTATAATTCTAGCATACACGACCTTAATCAATCTAAAGAGCTGAGTAAAACGCACATTAAGAAGATCAAATGGATTACTATTTAATCTTAGTTCCAGCAAAAGTGATCGGTGTGGGTGTCTTCGTCTGAACCAAAAATATTCATTCAATAATTTTCAATGGTCCGCTTATCCATTAAATGGGTTGCGGGTGTAGGTTGCTCAAGTGGACCCTCCATAGCTCTGGATTCTCCTCCATATCGTCTCTAAATCATCAAGGGCAATCCCCATACGGGTAGAGGAGAGATTATGAACTTGATATAACCACCTCATACTGGGTCTACCTAGAGGACGCCTGCCTGATGATGGTACGGATTCCATAGGACGTCGTGGGATCTTGGTTGGGGACATGCGTTTAACATGACCAAACCACCGAAGCATAGGCCGCTCCGTCCGTAGAAGTAGCTACTCGACATTGAGTTCCTCGCGAATTAAAGCAAAAATATAAATTTCCAAATTATTTTAGATTACATACCCACTAGTTTATGCACAATTATTACATCTGTCTTCTTTTGTAAACATTTCGTTGACGATAAATTATATAGATTATCCCTTTCAATCCAAAACTTTCTAATTAATAAAAATCTTTTATGATAAAAGTCACAAAATTCTGTCTTTTATTCTGTTATGATTTATAACAGATTTCATAAAAGATTTTTGCACGCAGAATACCAATTCTGGAGATCGTAAAAGATTTTTTGACAGTTCGAACTTTTGTATGGAAATTCATAACAGAATAACAGGAAAAATGGATAAAAGATTTTGCCGAATAGGCCTGAATATCTATCAACTAATTATAAAGAAATTTTGAAGTTCATCTATAATAGGATAGCGTAGATCCAAGATAATGGCAAATATTCCGTAAAGCATACCCTAACATACCTACCTACTAAAAACTATGTAGCTGACAAAAAGTGATCAAACAATGCCACAAAGTATCAACCATAATTATGACGAAAATACACTAAAGTACAATTGATCACAAATTGGTCACTTTCATCCTCTTAAGGTCACGTCATCCAAAGCAAATCAATTATGGGCCGTTTTATTCACTATTGTTCAACTTGCCGAAAACTCCAAAGTTAGCCAACTCCGAAGTTGATCTTAAATCGAGAGTTGAACGGCAAGTTGAAAATTGCTTTTATTCACTACTTTAATTTGCAACTCCGAAGTTGAAATCCTAAAGTTGACCTACCTGCAGTTTGTAAAATATCCCTGGGATATTTGTGACAGATGACACACGATAATGTCAGTTCAACCTTAGATTTGCATTTCGCGCGTAGTTTCAATTGTGTTTTAACGTTATTTTCCATTGGGCAGATCAGATTTGAATTTCAGATCTCAGATTTTTCGTGCTTTTGTAAATGTATAAGTTATTATTAGTGCGTTATTAGACAGTACATCAGCTGGGCAAATTGTTTTCGTTTGTCGTGTCGATGAAAACATATGAACTTAATACGAATAAATACATATATTGACATTGTCGTCCGCTTTGAGAGACGAAAACGATAGATGAAATCACGGTCATCCCATTTTTCCAGTCCAACACGTTGTAGCATCTTGTATTACCGCCTCTCACACTCACGTACCAAATTATCTATCTCCTCATCATCTTCCCTGCTCGAAGACGATGGCCAATTCTCCTAAAAATAGTTTGCACGCTACATTATTTCAATTTTAAAAATGAATTAATAATTATTTTCGTCACTTTCAGAACTGAACTGCCAAACATAGAAATAAAAAATAAAAAAAAATCGGAAGTTTGACATAAAACCCCAAGTTTGCTTCATAACTTCTACTTTTTCGGGGAGTTGAGCGAATCCAAAGTTAATCAACTCTTGGTTTTCTCAACTTCGGAATATCCAAAGTTGAGTGAGTCAACTTCGAGTGAATAAAAGCAATTTCTCAAGTTGAGAATAAAAATCCCCAAGTTGTGTTCAACTTGAAGTGAATAAAATAGCCCTATGAATGTCCCATTATTGAGTGAAAATCAAATAATTCGTAAATCGCATCGTACTCTACCCTACGATATGATCTCAATTATAGCAACGAAATTGACGAACAGAGCTGCTCAAACTTGGTTCGTTTCCGCCTGCATGTATGCAACATAAAATAGTTGATACACATATAATTCAAGTTGAACGCCTGAAGCCTCAAAGTATAGATCGAATAAGATGAAATATATTTTCCGTTAAATTCAAATGCATGAAAAAAAAATCGCCTTCAGTCATTGGTGTTCTAGCGTTCTATTTGTTCACAAGAAGACCAAGACGAGTAATTGTCCTTGTCGAAGTAAAGACCACCTATAAGTCTATAAATAAAAAATCCTTTGTTTATCAAAAAAGTATCTTGTATCTGAGTGTTCTTTATCTGGCCAGTAAAATAGATCATTGCCTTCAATATGATGTATGTATGTACATCTACTGTTTTGTCAACAATGTCAAACCTTCAGCTTAACAATTAATAATATAAAAAAATACGATACGAAATCAGCTGTGAATTAACAATACAGCAAAACCTTGAGTACGAAAAAGGGGGCGACGATTATGATTTAGATTCATAAATTGCGAATCGTTCGAAAATTCTTTTTGGCTTTTTTTTATACATTTAACCCACATTCTGTTGTGAAATAAAACCGTCCAAAGAATCACTTTGCAAATATAGGCACGACATGTTTATCTCATAATGAATAATGAATACTGAAGCTGAAGACTCCTCGTCACCCTCATCATGGCCTCTTTCAGGTCATTTGTTTACGAATGCAAAATTTAAGCGAAACTGGCACAAAACATCTGGGTGAGAGATATTTATTCGGCGATGACAGTATTTCATCAACGGGGCTATCTGAAGCGAAAACCAAGGATATCGGCGGGCGATTTATTTCAGATATGACACTTTCTCGATAACAGGTAAATGTAAATAAAACAAAACCAGAGGGGACGACCATTTTATCATCATCAATCATAAGAAGGTTAAATCGGGGACATAGACTGGCCATCAAAATGTGCATAATGTGTTTGTAATACCAATTGGAGAAGCTGCTAATAATGTTGGCACTAACAATTCTGTAGGTCGGAGTTCAATCATACGTATTTGTTCAAAGGAGCAACTTCTCAATTTGAACCCCGACTGTCTTAGGGCCGCGATATGGCTATATGACACTGAAGAGAAGAGTATATTCGGCGAATGATTTGTTCCGATGATTGTAGCGATCACTACAGAGTCATTCACGTCTATACTCTTTGAAGTCTTCTTGAATTCTGAATAATAATTCTGATTTGGTACTCATCTCTTTGAAGCGAGGACATGACATCAGATGGAGCACTCAAGTTTGCAAAAGTTTTGTCATCTACCACAATAGATACATTAGTGATGTCCATATTTTTTTGCAAATCACCTGCGTTTGTGTGTCATTGCGATATCGCTCATACATCACAATATATCACATCATTCAACAAATCGGTACAACACGTAAAGAGGCCAAAAATAAATTGACACTCGAATATGGGAAAAATTGTTCATAAAATTGAAGGAAAAACACCAGCAAAATGAATATTGTATCTGACTGAGTCAGCGCGGTCATTATTGTGGTTGTCGAAAGCGTGGGGTTGATGTTCTTTTATTTATTATATTGTCAATTAATTTGTTTTTATTTGCAATTTGACAGAGAATGACTTATAGATTAGGAGTAAATTTATTTCAAGGTCAAGCAAGGATTTAAGTGATTTAATGCAGATTATGTGCAGTCAAAAATATCTATGACACCTTGACAGGAATAAAGAAAACATTTTAATTTTAGTCACAAAATATCGTAGGCGAATTTTATACTTTAAAATTATTAATGTGTTTTTTTCGTCAAGTAGAACTCTTGACATGCTTGTTTTCTTTGGTATAAGCTAAATAAAATGTCTAATAGACGATGACATTTGAATGAGACGTTTTTAGCGAGTCGATGCTAAATGTAATCACTCGAATGGGATGTTATAGTGGGTTAGGTCTCTTAGTAGCTACTGATTTATTAACGATTTTGTTTATGTCAACATAGCAAATTTAATTTTGACGCCTGAAATATTTAGGTGAATCCCAATTAACCGAGCAGAGATAGCATTCCATTCTTGATGGTAAATCGGATGGTAAAAGATGCCCCAGATTAACAAGAAAATTTGATTGGACATCAATAGAATCTTCATCTCACATCGGTGTCCTGGATTGATAAGGAACCTTTGTCTGCTCAAAACATTTATATTTAGGAAAATAGCTTTAAGCCGTATGGAGTGTTTAAGAACTACTGTCCGCTTTCTCTGTCACTAAATACAATAGTTCGCTTCAGCCAGACTTGCAGCACCCGTCAATATAGCTACCGCTGAGGGCCTTAAAGAGAATGAACACGCAGATTGTGTGTTTGCGAAAAGAGGGGCCAGTTCACACGCCCTAAAACATTTTTTGGAGTAGATATAGATATACCTTTAAGACTCATGCATTCAAAAATCAAGAAATTGGAAATATTCTAACCTTGCAGAATTTTGGATGAAATCCAAGGGGCCAGAGTCATTCTTAGAGTCACTGATGGGCTGGAGTCGTAAAATGTTTGGTTGATTTTGCACTTTGTGGTTATAGGTTAGGATAGTGCACAGCGCAGGTGTCAATACAAAAGGCACCATGTTCAATATATTTATCCAGCTGATGGTCTATGCAGACGATACCGACATCATCGGCCGTTATAAGAGGACCTTAATACGGATTTTTACGGCTATTAAAGAATCGTCTACAAGAAATCAAAGCTATTGAATGAATATATGAATGTTAAAGTGATTATAGTGGAGATTTGTCGAAGAAAACGCCGCTACTTCTGTTTAGGAAAACAGATATCGGTTTGTAATTCCTATCTCGAAGGATGAAGTTGATGATGCTACACAGAATCTACATTTTGCCAGTTATTCTTAATGGTACTGGGAGAAAATTGGAGAGCTGATACCTTGTTTCTATAAACGACATTTTTCGACAATTTTTTGTAGGTACCTATGGGCGATGAGGATTGAATGAAGGAGAATACAACAGTTCTATTTATATGGGCTGTACAATGAAAGATCTTCGAAAAAGGAGTTTCAAGAAGACAAGGAAGATCGAACCTCCATTTCGAAGACAAACGGATGGCTTGAACTGGTATAGTACTGTCAAAAATCACGGTAGTTCCATATATAGTCAGACAGGTAAGTCTAAAGGTTATTTTGTTGGCGAAAGCTGAAAAAATGCATCAACAGTTCCTCAGATCCAAATGGATGACCTTCCAATCTATCCCAAGGACTCAATGCACCTTCTAGGAGTCACAGTCAATTCAGGAATCACATGACAGGACCACATATCTTATATCGCAAGATCGGCGTCCGCTAAGTTGAGCTACATATTTAGAGAAAAGAGGTACTTTAGCCCCAACCAACTTCTACTTCTCTACAAAGCACAGGTTAGACCAGGCCTGGAATATTGTTCCCATATTATATGGAGCTCGGCCTCAAAACATTCACTTAACCTACTTGACGAGACGAGCAGTTCGACTTACTGGAGACCCTACACTCACATCGAATCTACAACCGTTGGTGCACAGAAGACAAGTCGCTGACCTATGCTTATTCTATAGGTACTTCCATGGTAGATGTTCCGAGGAACTCAAAGACATTATCCCTCGAAATGCAACTTTTGGGCGTCCCACAAGACAGGCTGCTAATGCTCATGATCATGACCATACAGTACCTACACTTGACAACCGCGGTCCGCTAGGACATCAACTTTCCAAAACTCCTTCTGTTACAGGACTAGCAAACTTTGGAGCTCGCTTCCTAGGGATACATTTCCTGAAGACTACAATTTGTAGCAATTTAAGTGCAGAACTAACATACATCTGCAAGCATCTCGGGGCGCTGTTGAAGCTTTATAGGTTCGCCTTTCCCGGGAGAAGTATTTAAAAAATTAAAAGCCCTTTATATTCCATAATATACTTTTCTTAAATCCTTCACCAAAGCAATTTCAATGTTTTCATTATTATAACGTCAGTAAATATTCCTGTTAATATACCTACCTTCGGAATAGCTTTGAGTTCATGAATCGAATTTTGTCTTCGAATCGTTGTGTTATTGTATTATAAGAGAGGTATTAATCACACATCCTTGAGGCGTATCTCTGGGTAGCGGCAAGCAGTACATTATTATTTTTCTTAAGTACGAAAAGTACTTAAAGTTTTTATTGCAGACTCTTGGTTCTTTTATCGAATTTAGGTATGAAGACTATATTCAAGGGACAAGGAGCAGGATGCAGCTTCTGTGAATAAAGACAAGCCAAGGCATTACTGTCTCTTGAAGTGCTTGCCTCATTATGGAAAAATTGCCGTCCATACATGCGATTTAAATGAAGCGACACTGACAATCTGTCAATCTTTTCGCAAATCGTTTCGTCGTTTAAAGTAGATTCAATTTAAAAAATTACCGAATTGGCACAGCGGTCCTTATCTTTGTATCCAAAAAGGTGAGTGTTTAGCAGCTTTAAACCAGTAAGACAATTATCTTCGACTATGCCGAAGCTCAAATACCCGGTACTATATTATTGTAAAATAAAAAAAATATTTTAGTATTAAAAAATTATATATTTGTATGGGAGGTATGGGTAATTTTTATTCGACCAAACTCATTTTTTGTCAAAAATTTTTAAATAGTATTAAAACAATATGTGCAAAGTTTAAACTTGCTATCTTTACTGTAGCTATTTAAATTTAATTTTTAACATAAAAAGCTATATAAATCTGATATTTTTGTATGGGAGCTAGTAGTAGTTTTCATCCGATCTTGCTCATCTTCGAACTTAGCCTCAGTTTGGTGGATAAAAGCTTACGTACCAAATTTCAAGTCGATAGCTCTTAAATTACGGCCGTAATCGTGCGGACAGACAGACAGACAGACAGACAGACAGACAGACAGACGGACAGACAGACGGACATCGCTAGATCGACTAAGAAAGTGACGCTGATCAATAATATATATAGTTTGTCATACCTACAACGCCTCCTTATGGGCGTTACAAATGGAATGACAAAGTGAATATACCCTCACCACAGTGTGGTACCGGGTATAAAAATTCCCAGTGAATGCGGGTTCAAGCTCTACTGATAATGAAGGATGGACTCGAGTAGATATAATTTTGCTGAGTTTAGTAGAATACATTCTTTGACAGTATTCTGATTTCTGACTCAACCTTTATATTGGAATATCTTAGATTTGTTAACTTAAGGCCGTTCTAATTTTGTTGGTACTCAATTTATTTAGGACAGATAGCTCCACGTACATCGTATCTTAATAGCTGTACCTACTCATAAATAGCCTTCAAATGTAAATTTTTTTTTGCGTTCAAATTTCCACATAGTCCATTTTTAGGTTAAGTAAGGAAATTTTGGGGTTATGACCGAATTTGTTCCAGTCTATTCTCTTTGAATTCAATAAAGAGGGAGAATAGGTCCATACACATTACCCAGATTGAAGACGATTCACTCGTGATTCAAGAATAACTTTAAATTTGAGACCCTCCAGTTTTTGACCTATATAGCTATATCGTTCTATGTTTTAAGTTTAATAAATTTAAATTATTGTGAATCAAATGTTGTTTGTTCTATCTTCAATTCAAAATTGTAACTCAATCGTTAGTTATTTCGAAATATTCTAGATTGATGCACCTGAAGAGATTCATAGAACTGATTTGTAGCGGCCGGCTTGTCGGTGATGGATCATTAATCATTCAGGATTTTCTCTTTCTTCTGGCATCTAACTTTTTGGATGTGAGAGCGATATCTGAATCGTAGAATTAATAAGCCTGCCTAAATGTTGCCCGAACAGGGATTTCAATAGAGGTACCCCAAAGAGTAAACCAGTCTGCGAAGGAGAATCCCGCCAAGTGAACCCGTAGACCCCTCACCAGAGGCATCCCGACTTCACCAGGTGGAACTTAACCCGTAAACCTCGTAAACCTTCAACAAGAGGAATCCGGACACCATGCCCAACCCCGATCCCGACGGTAAATGGCCAGCGATGGATGCTATCATTGGACGTTCCACCAAATACCACAACGAAGATTTTGATTTTCCGCAATCTTGGTTGGATATACCTGCTGCAGAACAAGACCGTGTGCAGATAATAAACGAGAGAAGCTTGGCTACATTAAGGTTCCGGTTCGAGGGAAATCCACCCAAAACCTATGTTAGGAATAGGAAGAAAATGTGGAGAAACGCGAGTACACTAATATTACCGAAGAACATCAGGGGCAAGTTTCGACAATAGCAGTCTCTGTATATTGCCACAGATATGATAGAGACAGGTTTAGTGAAAACGAAAGCCTTTTTCGTTTCGTATTTTATTACGATTACCGGCGCCATATCTGCCGAAATGATTTCGAGGCAGTGGAGGAACTAATGGAGTTCGCGGAGGAGTAGGTATGAGTTCGTACGGTTAGAAGAAAGGAACATGCGACCGCCACCAACAGTAAGCCCACAAGCTCTACCCGCGATACTCTCAAGTCCAATGGCACATGATAGGATGACACACTGCTGGAACTGCAAACAGCGTGGGCATCTTTAAAACAGACAGTTGTAAAGTTACCAATTTTTCACTGAAATCGATCTACTCGTACAAACCTAAGACGCGATTTTTCAATTCTCGACAGATTAGCGCTAACTTATGACCCCATACACCAAGTAACAGATGTCTTCACATTTTGGTCGTTAAATATTTTTAATTATTTTCTGTATAATGCCCTCGTTAGCGCATCTGAATGTCCTTGTTCGGTCATCTTAATAAACTCATATGAACTCTGTCCGAAATGTGAGCATACACTTTACCTCCTTAAACAATTATGACTTTATTTTGTTTATACGTCTTTCACATTTGCAATGCCATCTGTAGCCACAGAGGGACCCCAAACAAATTTATTACTCAGATTAAATATATTTACCCAAACAATTAACAATCCGTTGGTGATACTCGTATTCTGGTCACCCACCGAATATTCGTCGCAGACGTTGAAGTTCAACTTTATGATGATCATTTTTAATTTATGCCCTTGACACACAAATCTAAACAAAAGGATATCTCGATGTTTACTGTGAAAACTGACATCATCTGCTAAATTTAGAATATTGCGTCGTCCAGGATCGTCCGGCGTTCGGTGTCCGCCTATCATGCAAGGGTAACTCGAATGCGAATATGTAGATACGAATTGAACCTAACAAGCAAGCATTGTCAACAAGCGATCTCGCATTTAATAATATGCTATTGTTGCATCTGATAAGCAGGGAAACGTTTGACTGTGCACCAAATGTCGTCATAGGACGCCCCCGCTTTTGGATGCGAGAACCTTCAAAAGCCCACAAATCACTTTTTGTGTAAGGCAGCTACCGATCGCGTCAGTGTCAGTGCCATGTCCCACTATGTGGTGTGGTGTTCTATGGAGCAGCCGTGGGGATGGGGATAGATACCACATTATATCGTTGAACGAGTATCTTCCGTGGAGAGAAAGACGGATGTCCCTCCCCGCAAATACAGTGATGGCCTGGTGGGTAGCGCGACGACAACTTTAACGATTGTTGGTGGCATTGTGATCGGACTCGTATACATCGTAAACGGGACGTATATGCAGCAAAGTTACGTTTACGTTCTTCTTCTTCTTCTCTCTACTGAGTTGCACTTTTTTTTGTTTGCATTTTCTGTTGCTATTACTGCTGCTTTGCTGTTGCGATCGTTTGTTTTGCGCGATCTGGCAACTGACGTTTGGTGCTTCCACGCTTCCACCATAATCAATGCGATCAGTTAGTTGTGCGGCTTGAATCGATGTGGTAGCTTTGCGAATCTCAGTGGTAGCTTCGTTTATTGAATCCTTGTTTTAGTGCGCAGCATCGCGGGTGTGTTTTATACTTGTCGATTTTAAGAACAGTGTTTTTATTCTCAAAGTCACACAAAAACTTACAATAGATACTGTGATCATAACAAAAAACGCTTTTAGATACTTTTGACACACAAAAACCTACAATAGATACAGTGATCATAACAAAAAACGCTTTTAGATACTTTCTTTCTATGTGCTTGTGAATAATTCGACGGAGGATATTTTCAGGTGAGCTTATGAAAAATTCTTTTTCGGATTCTCTGCATCCCTTAGCCTTGGTATTGTGTCAATGGGACACATTGATAGTGTGCCAAATGACACCGAAACAGATTTAGATATATGATGTGCAAAAGTTGTCGCATTTGTATATTTGTATCTATGTACATGTTTGTCACCCATGTAACGGAATACGAAGTGAAGTTATTTTGTGGTTAAAATATCACTATAGGAACAGTATGTATCCGCATTTGAATCTGAATCTCAATAATAGTTCTACTCGTAGGTATACCACTGATGGTGTTCTGTGTTAGAAAATTCTATGAGTGCGGATTGAATTTCGTTGATTCGATTAAATTGTAACGGTTGCATTATAATTACATATTTGAAACTATCCTCGGCATAAGACTGCCTATATTGTGATATGTGGATATGTTCATTATTTGCTTGTCAGTTGTAGATAGTATTATTTATAGAATCATGTAAGTAATGCCATTTTGCATCGACCACAATTTCAGATATTATGTAGATACACGTGTCATGTATAGTCAATAATAATTACAGATAGAGTAGGTAGATATGATTGTGATTATTAATTTTCTACTTCCTAACATGCGAGAGATAACAAAAAAAAAAAAAACAATTATACTATGACACGAAACAGAAATGTATCTGAAATCGATAAAATTTTGTGTGCTTACCAGGAAGTAAGTGGTATAGGTCTAGGTATATGTGGGCCCTACAAGTTGTTTTCTTTGTTTTGACTTGAGGGTGGCCGAATTTGTTTGGGGATTTATTGAAATGAGAAATATCTGTGAGACCGATAGACATATGAATTTTAATTTTAAGAAGAAATACGAAATTAGAAAATATTTTATTGGAACTAAAAACGATAACGGATGTCTATGCAGGGTGGGCCAAATACAAGATTCTTTTTAAAAATGATACAAAATGAACAAAATTAAATTTTGTCCATGTATTATGGCTTTATTAGTAAGAGCAAAAATTCCCATTAATTATGAAGACAACGTCGTTCAAGTGGCTGCCTCGGCTGGCTACGCAGTAGCGCATTCTGTCACACCAATTTTCCAAGAACTTGTTGATGGTTTCGGGCTGTAGCTCACGGATTGCTAGGATGATATTGGTCTTAAGTGCTTGAATCGTTTCCAGATTGTTGGCATAACATCGATCCTTCACGGTTCCCTACAAAAAAAAGTCCAAAGAGGTCAAATCGCAACTCCGAGGCGGACATTTGACATCACCAAGACCACTGATAACGCGATTTGGGAATTTGCTGCTAAAAAGATCAATTGTGCCATAGGCTGTGTGGCATGGCGCGCCAAACCTGCATAAACCAGAGCTTGTCCAAATTCATGTCTCTAATTTCAGTAAATAAAAAAGTCGGTTTACATGGCTCTGTAACGCCCACCGTTGACCGAAACGTTGTTCCCAGCCTCATTTTCGAAGAAAAATGGTCCAATGATGCCACCACTCCCAATATTTCCCAACGTTACTCAGGTGTAAAGCGATTCATTTCGTTCCGCGGAGGTATGATACTAATTTTCTGTCAAGATTTCGAGCGGGAAATAGCTGTCAGTGTCAAAATAACCTATGATTTAAAAAGAAACCACTAGATTTAAGAAGAAACCCATATTGAACCCTTTCCTCAGTTGACTTTATTTAGTGCTTTTGTTGATACTGATACCATATGGGCTTAGGAGGCAATCATTTGAGAAGACGTTATCAAGACGAATCAAGGATAAGATGGCCTCATTACCATGTATTGTAGAAGCATGGACTTTTTCAAAGGCTATACTTCGACGGCAAATGTGGTCAATGGTCCCATCTGCATCTAAGGTTCATGGAAAAAAAATTGAACCCCGAACTATATACAAGCTGTAAAGCGACACCAACTTGGTCAAAATGGATTTATGTATCTAACAATTAAAATAGCATCATGTATAGATCAGATGACAGCCAAAAATGCTTCAACTCCTAATTCCTCACTAGTTCATCTTCGTTATGCTTCCAGGTGCTTCAGGTAGCATTTTACGTACGTTTTTGAGGAGACACATTCTATTTCCATAGTTGAATGAGTGTCCCTTCTTATGAACTGAGCAATTATTGATAAATTTCCAAACATCATGCATGCCGCCATAATGCTTCGTTGCCCTCCTTGAACTGATACAAAAGGACCTCTTGCCGGTTGGCTGTTTGTCTAAGGTAAATCATTTGCATCTCGCTGGCAAGAATGTCGATGGGGATCATTCCCGATATAACGCAGGCTGCTTCATCCGATATTGTTCGAAATTCCCTTGTTGTTCGTATTGCGCAGAGCCTGTATGCTGACGAGAGCTTTCTCCTTTTTTTTATTTCGTTTGGTTTTAGAGCCCCCGCTCAGACCGGTGCAGCGTATAGAAGTATTGAGCTGACCATACTCTGGGTAGCAGAATCCTCCTGGGTATATCCAGGTCCGACGATGTTTGGCAGCATTCGGGAAAGAGCTGCTTGCAGTTGTGAGGCCTTCCTGCCGGCGTACTGGATGTGCGTTTTAAAGTTTAGCATGCTGTCGAGTATTACTCCTAGGTACATTATAGACTCCTTAGGCCTAATGGCTTGATTCCCAACCCGTAAATTTGCGAATTCCACAGACTTTCGGCTGGTTATCAAGACAGCCTCGGTCTTGTGGTCAGCTAGTTCTAAGCCGGCGGACTCCAGCCATTTTTTAGATTCTGGACACTGCTTCATCCGTAGCGGGCTCTATCTCGTTTATGTGTTTGGCCACCGTTACCACGGCGATATCGTCAGCAAAACCAATTACCTTAACTCCATTGTCAGCCTGATACCTTAACTTTCTTTCGGTAAAGTAATTTGCAACTATGTTCCGAAGGTACACCGGCGCTTCCATTCTGGCCAGCGACCTCCTAATGCATGACCATAGTTCGCCGAGTTAAAGGCATTTTTAACGTCCAGCGTCACAACCACGCAGTATTTCTTTGTCCCCCCTCTCCATCTTTTTCCCAGTATTGCTTCAGCTGTTGTGTCTACCGCCTTTATAACATCGACGCGACTGTAGAACGCGATTTTCTAAATCCATACTGGTAGTCTGACAAAGCTGCTTTATCTTATCGGCCACCTCGAGCAGTCTGCCGTATATGACACGTTCTAAGATATTTCCCGTTGTATCCAGCAAACATATTAGCCGATACGAAGATGGTTCTTCTGGTGGTTTTTTTCCTTTTGGTAACAAAACCAGATGTTGAAGTTTCCATGGTTTAGAAAAAAACCCCTCTTCAAGGCACTTTTGTATCGTTGTAAGAAAAAGGTCTGGTCTTTTTCGAACAGCTGCTTTGAGTACCATATTAGGGATGCCATCGGGTCAGGGCGCTTTGTTGTCGCCTATATTCCTGCGTGCATCGCTTAGTTCCTTCGTGATGATTGCAGGAATGCGTTCTGGGCTAATCTCCCTTATGGTGATCATCGAAGTAGGCGGCCTATGTGGGAATAGGTGCTCTACTATTGTCCTCAGCATTGTCGGGCAGGATATTTGTTCGGACTTACTGCCCTTCAGCTTTATACTTATAATAAAAATCCTGCCAGTGATACGACTTTGGGTATGGTGCAATAATTGTATTACTGGCAACCTTATTATCAGTTCCTCAAAAATCATAGACATTGTGCGTGTGCCTATACAGGAGTCGGTGTCCAGGTGTCCATTTTGAAAAAAAAAAATGTTATCTCGTCAAAAAGTTGTTGTTTTTTATTTAATGAATAGTTGGTAACCCTAAGGATATTGCCTTTCAATTGATGGCGATTTGTCAGGCATTCTATGGTAACCCAGTTAAAGTTTAAAGAGCTACAGATTTATGCATGCTATTACAATATGTAGGTGACTGACATGCAAACATTCTATCCTCCCTGTCAACACTGAGTAACTTTGTCAGATCTCATATCAATTAACGATTGCCGTCGAAACGACGCACAATGATCTTCCTAAACTAGCAACGAGTTTGAGAGCAGTTCTGTCTCAAGAAAAAAAAAAATAATGAACTCTTTTTCTGATAATCGAAAAAAAAATCATCCAAAAAGTAGCCAATTATGTAAGTTACACGTCTGAAAACGATAAATTATATAGTTATTATTAAGGGTCAAGATTTTGTTTACACAAAATTTAAAGCCCGGAGGAATCATAAATTACGAATGTTATGGTCATTATGGTCATCTACTGACGATTGGTAACCATATTGGAAGCGAAAGGAAATTCTTGGGGCTAGAAATTTATAAAAACAAAAACCATTTAAAAATACATATTGTGTCCACGACCAAAAAACAATTTTTGTCAACATCAAAGTATTTTTAATGACGGTAAACTTCGCAACAGAATTTAGACATGTATGCGACTTGTTTGTGACATGCACCAGATGTTGTTATTAGTTTTTTTGGGCTTAAATTTTGTAAATAATTTTGACAGATGACAAAGTAAAAGCCCAAATTTGAAGCAATCAAGTGGAAAATTAAACTTACTCTCTCCAATCATTCTCTGTCGAAAAATTACCTACGTTTAGTAGATAGATTGGTAAATATGAACTTAACCAACTGGGCAAACACTACGATGCTTATCCGCTCGCATAGAAGAATATGGGACAACACGAGATGGTGCTAGTAGGTCTGGCCGGCCCAGAGCAGCTGTTCTAATATCCCAGAGGGGGCTGAACGCTGAAAATGTAGCAGAGGACCGCGGAGCGGAGTATCGGCCAGACGACGTGCCACGCAATTCGGCATCAGTCGGCAGTCTTTACAGAGAATTTTGGTGAAAGATTTTAAGATTCCCTTACAAAGTGCAGACAGTGCATATAAGATGTTAGCTGTTGACCGCCAAGCACGTGTAACCTACGCTCAAGCCATCTTGAATTTCGACCACGCCAAATCTCTCGTGTTGGCATTTTTCATTGACCAGCAAGATAGCCTAATTTAACCGTTCCATACTTCTTTGGGGTTTTTTGAAGTCACGAGTCCATGCCAGCAAGCCTCAGATACTTATTGAAACCTTCATAAGACAATATCCATCAAGAATTCGAGGGTCTACCTATCGCGACTCGCGAGGACTATTTAGCTAAATAACCCTTTCCCCTCAAATCAATCCAACTACTTATTTGCCCATCACGCACCTACTTTTATTGTCACTTTTATTTTCTCTACTCTCTGAGTCATTCACAAGAATCCTAACCCAATTCGCTGTCATTTTCGAATTGTGTCAAGTTCATGGTCCCGCAATCTAATCGCAAAATCACACTGGCCTGCCACTGATCTGATTGTGTATGTGTGTGTGTAGGTCAAATCATTATTCGTCGTGCAAACTTTCCTTATTCCCTCCAGAAACCATGAAACGAGAGCTCATAAATTATTCCTGTGTAATTACTCATAAATAGATGTGTCAGCCTCACTTAAGCTGATGTGCTCAACTCACAAGTGTATAGGTACACCTCTGTCCATAAGTTACGTTACGTGTATCTGTATACTGTACTTACGCTCGCTTGTGGTACCTACTTCGCGCGATTCCAAATGGAGATTCTTAAAATAGTTTACGCGCAGCCGGATGGCTTTTATCTAAATTAACGTTTTCCTTTCAATCTTTTGTCAGCAAAACAGACAAATTCGCAGTACTTTTCAAACATCTATATCTACAACAACTTGTTGCGGATGCTGTCAAAAATCAAAATGAATAGCAAAGCTCTTGAAAAATCGCTCATCGCCCAAAATGATTTATCTATGTTTGGCTAAACGGGGTCCCGGCCGGCCGGCGGGCCAAACACACATTTCTTATTGCGGAAAATCGTGCGCGAAAAATCACGGTCACAATTACCCCACTTTTCCGTGACGGTTTCCAATTCGTACTCAGATAAGGATGTTATCATGATACCTGTTCCCTTTTGGCCATTTCTGTGTGTTGTTTTCGGTGGCGCATTAGATGTTCAATGCGAGAGATGCATGCTTAGATACTAACTGCGGCGTGGAAGAAAAACGTGATTTGTGTGGATGTGCAAACGCCCACCACTAACTCAACTACTACCGACTATCTACTTCGCATGAAAAGATGAAATGGGCAAATTAGTATGCGATTTGTAACGAGAAAGTTTTGTTGGTAACGTTTTGCTCTTGATGACCATCGATCTAACTAAAATGTTTGCCGGTCTTTCATGCAATTTTTTGTTTAAACTATCGCCATCGGGCATTCGAACCAAAGACCACCCATCATTTGGGGTTCTGCGAGATATAAAAATCACATCGTAAACATGTCAAATGGAGACAGTTTTTTTTTTCTTTTTATTTGTTGGCTGGATCCGATCGAGACCCAATCCAAGCTCGCTTAATGGGTAACAAATGTTTGTTTGGCTGAGTTCGCCTTTTGCGCATTTGACAGAGAAGAGAGGCTGCTCTGATGCTTTGTATCTTTTCGTCTTTGGATTGCGTTTGAGATTGTGATGAATGTATCTTTCGTTTTCGTTTTTATTTATGTTTTGATTGTGATGGCCCAAAGATCATGTCGTTGAACTTTGGGGCGAATAAAAGAGATCTTAAGAGCCAACCGAGTCGCCGGGTTAATATTGTTGTGCGTCGTAGTGCTAACAAGGCTAGCAATCTTAAGAGGCCATCAATATACGAAACTCATCACACAAAAAATAAGCAAAAAGAAATGTTTATTGCGGTCGCATTAATTGGGTTATAAAAGTGGAAAAGCGCTAATGACGATCAATCATTGAGAATAATGAAGTTAAAAAAAAAAACAGCGCGTTGGGAAGAGATTGAATGTTTTCTGTATACTTCCTTGTGGTATATGGTCTAGGGGCACAGTAAATTTTGAAGGCTATGTCAGTTAGTCATACGAAATTTATGAGGGATAAGTACCCACTATCGGCGATTTATCAGAATGTTATACTTTCGCAATAGATGTCATCTTAAGGCTTGGTGGTGATGAGATCACGACTTTTACTTTTGAACGTGTCCAGTAATTCCTAGACCCCCTCATATGGTGGCCATGTGTGATAACTAGAAGGTGGACTTCGCTGCGAATATCTGGGCGCCATTTTTAATGCCATCGCAGCGGCGAATAAAGATTTGCTTATGGTGGTCAATGGTGATTATGGTGCTTTCATAGAAAGCGACAACGAAATATCTGAAGCGTTATCGCAAAGTACGGATTGGGCAACCACAATGCCAACCGCCAACGTTATATTGACTTATTTAATATCAAATGTATTGTCATAAATGACGCCATGTTTCAGCACAAGTCCTGCCAAAAAAACCAGCTGCTTGTCAACTGACAAAGAATCTACCTTCTACCAAATTGACGACTTTGCCATTAGCCACAGTTTTAAGAGCAATCTTCTGGACAAACAAAAAGCCGGTTTGGGGGTTTTGCAAGAGCATCTTATAATCAGCCCTATCGAGATATCCGTTCGGATTCACTTTCGGAAAAATTCTCCGATGACATCTAGCGCGATTCGCCGCATTGCGATATACTGCGTTAAGCAATTAACTTTTGACAGCTACATGGCAAATTTCTTCCGAAGTTCTCCAACAACCAACTGCTGCGGAATATTTTACAATTATGGGAATGTGAAATGAACGCGTTTATATACCTACCTCATTTATTTTGTTCCGAAACGGATATCTCGAACGCAATTTGAGTTCCGAAGAGATTTGACTTTCGTTTCGGATTTTCTTTCGAACGGATATCTCGATAAAGCTGTATCTGTATAGTGACGGTACAATATCGGAGTACTAATGTTCGAACATCCCAAACCAAGACAAAACCATAACATATCCAGATAATACTTGGACACACTAAAGAATATCTCGGTGCACAGAAAATTAAGAGTTATATGTTTTTCACAAGGAGTATACAGAATCAGGAGCTTAATGTTCGTCAGTCTTTACTTTAGATGGCGCTTCAATACAGGGTGGACCACGATCTCAACCAAGTGATCGCTAGTTCCCACTTTAAACCTTGGTGTGCTGTGAAGATTGTGCTTGCAGCTGACATAATTTTCATAATCTAACTCTATGCGTTCAAATAAATACTTCCGCTAGATGTTCACATTTTATTCTTCCGCGTATGTTTTGGCGAATCTTCCGTCGACGTTCGCCATAAAAGTCAATTGTACAGAATGTGTATCGCTTGGGATTCTTAGATGAACACGCCGGCGAATACAATCTGGAGAACAAATTCTTCTTCCGAGGAATTACAATACAAGCGAGCGAATGCGAGTCGAACGATTTACTCGGTGCCTGTCGATCGCTGGGGAGGACGTAGTATGTGGCTCTCTTCAGGTATATGAACAAATCGAGCTGAAGGCTTTTATTGAGGCTACTCACCACCCATAAGTTCTATCAAGCTATAGAAAAAATTAATAAAGTTGACGCCAAAGTAATGCGATGTCATGTGACTTTTTCAACATAATACTTGAGAAAATTGTGCGAAGCCTACAAGCCAACATCAGGGGCAACATTTTTCCAAAAGTCTGTCCAACTACTTGCATACGCTGACGACATCGTAACGTAATCATTGGCAGAACACAGCGAGCTGTCACTGGTGCGTTTTCAAGTATCAGTACAGAGGCGGCAAAAATGGGTTTAGCGGCGAATGAGGGCAAAACAAAATATATGCTGTCAAAAAGAAGGGACACACAACATCGACGAATCGGACAGAACGTCACGATAGATATCTACAACTTTGAGGTGGTTAGGGGCTTTGTCAACCTCGGCTCCGCTATAAACTTTGACAATGCCACTACAGCAGAAATTAAACGAAGAGTTACACTTGTCACACGCTGTTTCTTTGGCCCAGGTCCACCTTGGACTGTAGCGCCATTTAAGTAAGTAGGTACTTAAAACGATTTTCGCTCTGAAATAGACGACTAAAATTGTTTCATTAGATATCAAAATGTTAAATCCTTAAATTAATTTTTGAACCGTTGTCAGAATGTTCAACAGATTTGTAAGCAAAATTAATTAATTGGACGGTTCGAATATTTTGGTATCATTATAAGTATGGGTAGGTAGGTAAAATGCTTCTAATTGCCTAAATTAGAATTAGTTGTAAACAATCCTAATAAATATATTATACATTATATTTCATTTAAAATATTATGTAGCGCATTCTCGCTTCAAACATTTTTCCATTGAGATCTTGCGTCATAATAAAATCAGTCACCTTCATCATTATTCAAGTTATACGCGTCACATTCATATGACTTAATTAATATCTTGAATTGATTTTTTTTTTGTACACAAAATAATATATCACTCTAATTTGTTGATGCCAATCATCCAAGACTACTTAAGAACTAAATTCAGATGGCATTTAGAAATGAAATTAAAAATCTACCAACAAATAAATCAGCATTTTGCAAATTGCTTAATCACAACAGACAGAACCAGTTGAAGTTGCTTCTAAGATGTTAATTTTATCGCAAAGTGAATCCAGAGAAGATGGCAATATTTTTGTTGGTAAATTATGTCATAGCTCGCTCTAAACATGCATAAATTAATATACGAAACCGAAATACATTCAGTAGCAATTAAGAGCAGTAGAAAAAAAAAAAAGAAGATAGAACATCTATTATTAGCGAGAAACGCAATTTCAAATGATACGAGTCGAGTATACTGTCGCTGAACGCTTTCAATTGCATTTGATTCTCAGATGCGTTCAATCACGCACTTCGTCGGCAAAAATATTGTTGCGGATCTGTGCTGTGCTGTGCACTCACGTTCGCAATGAGATCCGATGTTAACGCAAGATTACGCGCATAACATGCAAATTAAATGTCATGCCTGCGGATAGTCGATCTATAAGTGTGAAGATTAATTGCCCGACATTCCTCGCGAATAGTTTCATTGACGAACTGCTAAAGTCAAGACGATTATAGTGGTCAGGGTCTATTGATTTAAGATACCAATTGACATATCATTAGATGAAGATATATATTCGTAGATCTCGTTTGCTTCCTCATTTTTGAAACATTTTTTAAAAGGGTTAAAACATTTTCGTCTGAAAAGAAATTATTTTCATCTTCTAATTTGTGCTGCTAGTTTTTGTCAGCTTTTTCTAAATATTCGTCTGAAAAACTTGAAATTTCGTCTGAAAATCTGAATAAATCGTCAGCAATATTTCCTTTTACTCAAACTTATAGTAGGTAATGTTTTTAATTTTTCAGACGATTTATAAAATTTTCAGACGTTTACTATTTGTTTTCAGTTTGTTTTTGTTTAAAAATTGTTTCAGACGTTTCCAATATCAGATTTTCTAATGATTTCTATTTATTTTCAGACGATTTCTATTACCTACATAATTAAATTTCTTAGGTTTTTTCGATTTTTGCCGACGTTTCAAATTTTTTTTTCTGAAAAATAGTACTATTTATTTGTAGAAGAAAAAATTGTACCCTTTTTAAAAGCACCTCAACCTTTTGCTCTTTCGCAAAAACTTGACATTCGTATCAAATATACCTAAATCTGGATCACTTTTCATGTCATCACTCATCTCGAAGCATGGGGCGATCAGATCATATTAGCATGCATTTCTGACTGCATAGCATTTTCACAGTTCGTCTACAAGTTAATTTTATATGTAGCCTCAGGTTAAATATTTAACATTCTTAGCTAAAAATATACCGCCGAAATGAATCAGAAAGTGAAAACAGCGACAGAAAAGATTCCACTCCTCATCGTCTAAAAATGCAAGACATTGTGCTTCGTTCAGAGCAGCACACCTCAATTTAACGTCTTACATCATTGGCCTGCAGTCAACTAATCAGTCAAAAAATGTACTCTTGCAATATGGGTGGGGCTGTCATTTTGTAGCCAACAACTAAAAATATCTATGTTACTGATCATCACATCTGACAGGAGCGACTGCAGCTCGCAGAGAACCACTTCAGCACATAATAATATTGCTTGACAGAACAATAAGTTTATTCGCACCTAACGAAAGTGTCACTGTCAATGCCAACCGAAAGTGGAACAGAGTGTCTGAATTTTTGACAACGCGCCAAAAATCGTATGCGAATAGTTTTCTCGGGAACACAGTTTGTCAAATGAATAGAAGGTGTTATACAGAAGGAAGCAATTGGTAGAGAAGGAGATATTCTTTATATTGTCACCACATCTGTCAGATATTATTATGGTTGGCATGTCTAAGTTGTCTTAATGTGTCCGATATTCTGCCAAAAAGGTGCAAATGATTTTAATTCTAGGAACGTCGGTGATGGCAAGTATTAGGTGTGACACCAAATTGCATGTTATACACCTCTTTTGTGATCTCATGAAAGCCGAGCGTCTATTTATAAATATTATGGATGCACGGTGAGGTGATTGACGGAAATTATGAAGGCCATAGAGACATGTGGTTAAAATCGTTTGAAAAACAAAATATTGATTTGGAAACTATAAAGGAAATTTGAATTATTTAGAGACGTTTTTGTTAATAGGAAAACTTTAATACAATGAGTCATTTTGGGAGCATGGAAATGTCAAGATTTTTAGGCTTCATTTATGACTCAGTGCGACTATATACCTAATTCGCAAGACTTACTGAGCTCATGTCTACTCTTCAAGTCTCAAATTTTGGGCCATTCGAGCTATTTTCTAAAGCTGCATAACTGCGCTTATCCCTTGATCTGTCCTTGTTTTTTCCACCCAAAGAATTTGCAAAGGATACTATTTGGAAACCAGTCGAAATTATCTAGGTAATTGCAATGACTATTTCAACTGTTTTTTGAAGTGAAACTTCTTATGGCTCAATGTTCTGGGTGGGCATTGATTCCACACTCTGATGAAACGAAAAAGCGACAGGAAATTGAAAATTTTAACACGCGTAGTGAGGCATGTGAGACAAAATGAGACATGGGAGAGGAACAGACCACAGATTCGGAGTGAACAAATGGCGCCTCTTCAATCTTCATGCAACCCCTGAGTCGTGGAAAACACTTGGTTATCCAAATAGAATTTTCCATTTTATGAATTTGCATGTAACAGTACAGCCATATAAAGAAAATATCACTTGCTGCTGCTTGAAAAGATTACATTAAAAAATTGTCATTCAATTGGTCAGCATTTCAGCCAAATTATGCAATATTGTGACGTAATTCCTCGAAATGTATACCAAGTTCTAAATGATGTCTTATTTAACACTCTTACTTAACGAGTACTCCATTTATTTGAATAACACTTTATTAGCCGGTCTACATGAAACACCAAATTAATAAACAAACACTCAACTTAACAATTAATTGACCATTACTAATCGCAAAGACCTTGAAATGCCCCCAAAAAATTAGCAATGCAAATACCTTCATATCGGTTATTCAATTTTGTATTTGTAGCTTTAAGTGGTATTTAACATAGTTAAGTATTTATAAGATATTATTTAAGCTGATTCACTGAATAAGATATAAGATACTAATGTGAATTAAATGAAATAAGAAATCTTTGACAGTTTATCAGAATGACAGTGTTTTGTTCACTGTCATTCTGCAATATTTGAACTAAAATTGATAAATTTGGATATTTAATGAGAAATGGAACAGTTACATTAACAATTTTAGGTACAAATTTGCAAAATGAGCTGTCATCTTTTGATGGCGAAATGTACAAATTTGCAAAATGAGCTGTCATCTTTTGATGGCGAAATGTGACAGCTTCTTCTATTACTAAGTTTGTCTACATTTGACCAATTTTTTTACAATATCAATTAACCCACAACTAAACCCTTCCCTTAAAGTCAAAGTTGAAATCTTAATTTATTCTGACACTAACTCAGAAACTGCTGTCATTTTAATAATGACTTTACTGCATACCCAAGTGACATCGTCATGTTTCTCACAGTCTATAGCGGACGCGACGTAAAAATAAGCCATAAAATCATTACTTAATTATTCTGATTTGACAAGTCGCACCTGTCAAATGACTCAACTTGTCACCATCACACGTAGATCTCTGTATACTTACGGATTCAATTGCCGCCAGCCACGCCACCTAACGTAAATCACTTCGCCATAGGTCAAAAGCCCATTATAACAGATGAATGTAGATCTAAGTACAGTACTGGACAACTGTATATCTTACAAAAAGATCTCCAATTACAAAAGCATGTCCAACAAGATTGCGGAACAACATGAATTCGAAATGAAAAGTTTTGTATGTCATTCACCCTGGCAGAGAAGACAAACTCACGCGCGCATATAAACATTTTCTTTGCGTAATTTGCGTTCGCAAAATAGTTTCACCAGATGTCAACGCTTAATGACAACTACATTTATGGAATATTTTATGCGTTCATTACCGCCAAGCAATTGGGTCACAATCATATTCGCAAAAAGAGAAATTTCAAGTGGAAAGTTGAATAGTTTTAGACTAAACTTTTGAACACGCCCAATCCTTGAGCCAAATGTCAATTTGACAGGAGTGAAATAGGTAATAAAAATGCAATGCTCCTGTCAATTAACGAAAGTAATTTGCTATACAAAAGTGCCGCCAAGGTGTGCACTTGGCAATAACTATATTCCGCCCACACGCTAGGCTAGCGCCATGATAATAACCGCGGGGCCATTCCATTCTATACACTACCTGTCACTGTCAAGCTCGTCTGACATAATACTCCAGAATCGATTTTTTTATAGTAGAACGTAAACCTATGGCTTACGTAATGTGACCGCAATGAATGTCATATTGTAGAAGCTCACTGCAACCAAACCAGGTGTCAGTTTCGAAAAGATATTGCATCGGAATGCCAGGTGGTGAAGGCGTTAAAAGAAACTCAAAGCAAGCTATACTCGTATGTGTGCATGACGTGTGAGCAATTAACGCTAAATAATTGCAGTTGAAGGAGCTATACACGATTTATTGAAGTGATAACAAGCAAATTATCGATAGACCATGTAAACAATGACGTTTGGCTCGGTCTGTCTGCCTTGTCGCAGTTCACACTTTAGCGTAAAAAATATTGATGATCGTTGTGCGATGGTACATCAGTTGGTGATCAGTTGTAACGATCCGGACGAGATTAATGTCCGCCAGCACTGTGTAATTGCTAAGTCGACTAATTGTCTGCGAGATGATTTATCGTCTGTCGCTGAAATGTTGACAACTCGACTGTGATGATCGTCGGGTGGCCGTCACATCTGACAGTTGATGCAGGCATATGGCTTGATGGAGATGAATTTGCGAGGATAATTGCCGCTGTTTAATAGCGATGCAATTTAATAAAACTTGCAAATTTAGTTAATGAAAAGATTGTTATTGATAGCGTTTTGACACTGACTGAGGAATTTTTATTGAAACTTTGACGGAAGTGGGACTTTGATGTAGACCTATTATAATGGAGGTGCTCATGATCGGTGAGTTATGTTAAGTTCTGTAAGAGTTGCGCAGTGATGCCAGATGACAGTTTAAAGTTATCGCTGTCATTGTAGAAGTTTGCTTATATTGTCAAACCAACCAAACCAGTTGTTTCAAAGAATATAAAGGTCAACAAAAAGTCTTTAACTGTACGATGACAGCTTACCTACATTTTTACATGTACTTTTTAAGAAGTAAAACACGAAAACCCGAAAACCATTAGAAAATATATTTTGTATGTACACACGTCCACAATAAAACTAACTAATCAAAATCCCATTAAGAGCTATTAACGTTCATCAATTAGGCAAAAAGTGATTATGATCCTATAAAGAGGAAGTTCCACTCAAGATCGCCCACTTCAAATGCTGTGCCATTTGCGATCATCAAAAGTGCTTATATGCAAACAGACATAACTAACTGTCAAATTTGTGCCCAAATTCGTTGGCGCCATTTAAACTTTAAATCAATAAATCGATTGTCTTGTCACATTCACTTAAGCTCTTGACCAAGGTCAGTGTCTGGCCGTTGTCATTTTACTTAACTTAATTTGCAGCAGGTGTGTTTACGAACTGATCAAATTCTGCCAGCTAGGGATTATACGATTTTGACATTTCCGTGAACTGATGTCATCAGTAGGTACCGGTAAAATTTTGCACGGCTATATGCCGTTTTACTTTTGACATTCATTGAATAATCGCTCGTAATTTAACGATTATGCAAATTTCTCTTAGTGAGTCACCATATTGTGTTTGAATTGAAAGCGGTCTTTAAGTTGGTATGTATATCTTGAAATTAGTTTCTCGTTCTTAATAGTCATCAAAATAACGTTTTAACGGTCAAATTGTCATGCCATGACGCAATGTTAGAATCCATATGCTGGTAATGTTTATCAAATCGTTCCCAATCCCAATAGTAAAAAGTATTGAAAATGCTGTTAACCTTAAATAAATTTACATGTTTACAAAGAACAGATTTAATGTAGACTTGGTGCTGAAGCATATTCTAAGGTCGGCCAATACAAAGGGGGTGGCATTTTAATTCCCATAAAAAAAAAAATTTGTATTCAGATTTATTACATATATTTCACATTTTTATGGCGGCTATAACTCTTGAGATGTTGGTAAGTAAAGTAAAGGATTTGATTTATTTTCTCGGAAGTGATAAATACGTTAATCTGGGTGTGAAGCAAAATTACAATGTAACCTTTTCGGAGTAATATAGAAACAAAATAACTCATGAACTGATAAATAATTCATAATGCGACGAAATAATTCTGATTGTGAATTACCATTTGGTTCCACCACATCAGCTTATCAATGGACGACGTGCAAAGACTATGTGTCAACCATCTGAGGGTATGAAAAACAAAGCATGTAGATGTAGGCATAGAGTACCGCCTTCCAAGCCTAGTGAATGAATGTGGCTAGAGCCTATAACACAAAGCGACAGGTACCTACTTGTAGGACAAGTAAAAGCTGACAAGATAAACGGTTATAAACATAAATTGAGTCTACCCCATTTATGAGTCAAAATCTAGGTTTTCACTGTTTTTTTTAAGGTATCTTAGACATCTTCTGTTTTTAAAGTGCAGCAACTTAGATACCTAAGTACCTATCATTGATAATTTGTTCTAAAACGTTCCGGCTATGTCAAATGTCCAAGCCTAAGTCGTTCCTTATTTATTCAGTCAAATGGACAAACTACATATATGTTATTAACTTTGCAACTATAATGTAGGCATTTTCACGTGCAACTGATTAAACCATATTGAAATCGAATTGTGAAATGTAATCTATGATATGTCGTCTACTTCATCTTTGCAATGGATATTTAGATCAGACTCTGCAGTTGTACAAAAAACTGTTTACACCGTTCAAAAACGCCGATTTTAACAGTTCATAACTTAAAACCTAAAATTGCAATCAAAGCCATTACATAGTTTTGAAGTCAATTTTGAGCGCTAGGACTACACCCCTCATCCTTATCCAGTAAGGGTGGCGGGTGTAGGTTGCTTAGGTGGACCCTTTTTATCGGTCAATACCCAAACCTCATAGGTAAGAGTTGGAAGAAACACCGATTTAAAGACTGACAACTTAGCTTTGACACCAAGTTTAGACCACGGTGAAAAGTATTGATTTACTGCCGTTTACCCGAACACAGCTTTTACAGTTTGTGTAAAGAGATTGAATGGCTCTCAAGAGAGAACCATCAATTCCATACTAATGTAATATACTGCAGAGTTTACCTCGACTCGGTCGTATGCTTTCGCCAAATCTACAAAGTATGTACCATTCTGAGAGTGAATAACTGGTCGGTTGTGCTTCTGCCGGGACAAAAACCGCACTGCTCATCTCCTAATCGTATCTCAACCACAGCTCTGCAGCGCGTTGCCAGCACCTTGGGAAATACTTTTCCGAGGAGACTTAAAAGTGATATATGTATACGCCTGTAGTTGGAGCAAACCCTTTTATCCCCATTCTTGAAAAGGGGTACAATCATCCCAATCTACCATTCGCTGGGAGTTTCGCGACACGAGACAGCCATTTAACTCGCTTTTCACCTAAGATCTTGAGCATATCTGGCCAGATTTCATCCACTCCGGCAGATTTACCAGGCTTTCGATTTAATCGCAAAAGTGACTTCCTCTACCGGTACTATTTTCAGCCCTGCTTGAAGCGAAGGATCTATCATTTCATTCTCAATGCCCTGGATTGGATTGAGCATTAGCAATTCAGAAAAGTACTCTCTAAATCTGTTTTCCTAATTGGAAAGAATGTGAACCATCTTTGAATTTGACTCCTTCAATCATATTCCACTTCCTTGTTCCTTCCTCTAAGACGGCGGATAGTCAATGTACCGGTTTCGAGAAGGTGAGTCTGAGTCCCCATGTGAATCCACACCTTGAAAGCCCCCGCTTCTTCTCTCTGATGGCTTATTGAACTCCGGGCGTTTTAAACCACGCAGTTATTTTCTCACCACCAGCCGCCACACCGAGCCGCTTCACTCCGCAAATATATCCTACAGAGGCAATGACTGCTGTTAAAAACAACTGCCATTCTTCCTCTACGTTCAATGGAACATTTGGAATTTGTTCAAACCTTTCAGATACCTGCCGTGCAAATTCCTCCCACATCTCAAGTTCTGTAGCCCCTCGCATACTCGCACTGTATGCGCGTAATGATCCTTGGTTTACGCTTTGGCAGGATAGGCATTTGATCGTTGAAAATGAAATACAATTTGCACAACTCAGGGGCCAGGACCCAGGTGGGTGGCACAAACCATCCTTTTAATGCACGACACGACGGTACTACAAAGAAATCTATCAGCGATTTCTGCTGAAGACTTCCATTTGTATATTTATTAAAATTCTACAAATCTTAAAAAATGTATTAGAAATGACTGACCATCCTTCCTACACCGAAACCGAACCTACTAGTACATACTAATACTAATACCACATCGGAATCGGATAGGGCAGTGTTGCCAGAAGGTTATGATGGAATATCCCAGATGAACCGTTAAAAAAATCCCTTTTCGATGGACTTTATCCCTTTTTGTTTGAATGCTAGGGGTATTCTATTCTAGTATTCTAAGCTAACAAAAAAAAAAAAAAAACAAAATCCCTCGAATCGAACATATTAAAATTCGCAGAAAATCCCTCAAAAAGGGATAAATCCCTCAAAATGACATCACTGGGAATTGTGATAGGGTAAGTGATGGGACTTCTACCACTTAAGTGGTATTTCTATCACTTTTTGCTCAAACCAAAATTCTACCACCCACAAATCCAAATCTACCACTTTTTCAGATGGGGAATAAATGGAACAATAACGCATATAATAACAAATACCCACGCACTATAAGACTTATTTTCCATCATCCACATAATAGAAACCGAGTGGTTGAATAATTTTAAATTTTTGTGCACTGAAAATTGGTATGCTGGTACTGAACTTTGGAAAAAAATCTGTGATGCTTTGTTAGGTGACGTTTATAGAGCTCAAGAAAATTTGTTCTGAATGTTTGCAAAAAATTATTCATCTTATTTTGGGTATTGATAGCATAATAGCAGCATTTACGGTATGTTTTAAAAATCTACCACTTTCTAGTTTCTACCACTTTTTGGTTTCCCAATATACCACCTTTTGCCTACCCTCAAGTCCCAACACATAGGGATCAAAAAATAACAAAACAAAAAAACTTCATTCAATTCAAAACAATAACAAAACATCTTCATTTTCATTAAAAATATTCCCCGCATAGATTGGATATGGATTGGTGATTGGATTGAATACATTTTAATTATTATTGATTCAAAAGTAGGATCAGATTGTTTTCTTCTGTTAATATTTCGTAACAAGTAAAAATTGTTGGGCTAACAGCCATCAAGCATTAGCAAGTGTATAACCCAATCTTCACTTCCCACTATGAACACCGTTTGCCGCACACATATCTGGTACTCGTAGTATTTCCTACAGAAAGCAAGTGTGAATCGGGTAACATACACAAATAGACGCTATCTACACAAAATTCTTCCAACGAAAAACACTCAACTTGTTGATGTTGTTGTTGTGGACGTTGATATTTTTCCATCTCAATTCGATACAAACACAACGAGTGGATAGTAGGTTATGTTATATATACCTACAACCTACGAGCTATACGATAGAATTGTTGTTGAATTGAATGCGTTGCAGATTTTAATGCTGGTGCTGAAGCTGAGTCGCTGAAAAGGGATGAATTGGGATTCGGGGATAATCCACTCAACACAACTATACCTAATGCTGTGCCAATGAAGATGATAATCAAAATCACATAATTTCGATTTCTTTTCAATTAATGGCATGGACATCATTTCAGAGACAAGCAAATTAATTAAATTCTACTTTGCTGTTTGTTGTCCCAATTTGACAATTTAATTTGGAATTAATAATTCAAGTCAACCTGTGCATACTAATTATGTGACTGTGTCTACCTATCGAAGCGATAACGCGACGTCACGTCATCGCTAAATTTATTTAGATGTAGGTAATCTCATAATTATTTCAGAATAGAAATTTTATCATTTATGTTAAACAATTCTAATTGGGGATTCAGGTTTATATCTTTCTTTTATCAAAAGAAGAAAGTCGATCCGAGAACAAAGAAATTGTGCATTATTTCTAATACTGTTGCTGACGATGATGTGTGAATCATTAATAACCGAATGATATGCTAATAGTGCAATCAAATGAATTGTTTATTGTTTTTGTTTTGCTTAGATAGACAGCTATAGGTCTGTGTTTAACAAGTTGCGCCTTTCAAGGCTAAAAGAAACCGATAAGAATGGAACAATAAAGCGCGCACGGTGATAACAACACGATGATCATGATCACATAAATAGATATTTTATTATTGTACCTACTGTCATGATGTTAGAGGGGGTGGATGTGTAAATCTGAGTTTTTTGTTGTTGTTGGTTAATTAATTATTGTAAACAATCTATGCGTGGCATACCATTACGATGACTATGTTGTATTTAGAAATCATGAATGGACTATGGAATGGATCTGCGAACCGCCGAACATGCTGTCGGAAATCAAGTGACGCAGATCGGTAGCTACAATGTTTATGTTTTTGTTTGTACGGTGATACGTAGATTCAATGTAGGTAGGTGTTAATGTGAGAGTAGGTAGGCGGTTTGTTATGATATGATATGATTATTATTTGCAACTTTGTTGTTGATAATAAGACTGCGAGAAATATCTAAATAAAAATAAATCTACGGATGTGGATATGTGGATAGGTATAGCTTTGTTGTATAAGTAGCTTTGAATATGTAGCACTGGGGTTGTACCTTTAAATTAAATAATTGGACACACTTGGTTGATTAGGTTTTCTAGGAACCCGACAGACTAGATTGCCGCTTTTTTGCAATTCACTACCTACTTAAAATAATAGACTATAGTGTCCTGTCCAATGTAGGCACCTATTCTTAGATATTGCTACCGAATATTTATTTATTTATTATTTAAGCCAACCAAAACAACATCCTGGGTTTCGAAAGTAAAGAAATCTTGGATAGGAATTGTCCGTTTTGATGTCAATTTCCATGAGAAAATACAATATTTCGTATGGTATCATCTGACGACAAGGAATTTGAAAAGCTCTATGTACCTATACCGGCTCCATGAAATTGGGCCCCAATGAAAAAAGGCCCCAAAAAATAAATGAAAAAAGCCCCAACAAATTGGGGAACTATTTCATATTGAAAAATGGTCCCATAACATTTATGAAAAATTGCCCAAACAAATGAAAAATTGCCCCAAAATAATAATTCGCGAACAATAGTAAAAATTATTATGAAATTTTCATTGTTTTTTGCATTTTGTAGGGATGATTTTTCATTTAATGGAAAATGTTTGAAGATCATTTGGGGAATTTTTCATTTTCAACACAAAAAGAAACGCGAATTATACAGTTGTTACAAGATCAGGACGTTACAGGTTTCAAGGAGTAAATAACTTACTGACAATTGAATTTGTGAGTACACGTCGATCAGTTTATTGACGATAAAGTGCGCGCGAATACAAAACTTGTATTTTCTTAAATTTTTTAAAGCTTAAAACCTGTTCAGATTTGGAAATAGCTTTTAATTTATGCTATAGAAAAGCCAGCTCAGTTTTTGAAATAACTTTTAATTTTAGCTTTAGAAAATTTGAGAAAATAAATAATCAAAATTCGCGCGAATTTTTAACTTTTATTTTCTGATAGTGTGTATTTCTTAAGAAGATCCCAATATTTAAAATCGATTTTAGCATATTTTTCGCGTTTTTCATTGAGTTTGGGGAAATTTTTCATTCTTTTGGGGAAATTTTCATTTTTTTGGGGTGATATATCTACTACAAATTGTTGTTGCTTACTATATAATTTTTTGGGGCCTTTTTTCATTATTTTATGGAGCGATTCAGTAGACATTTTTTGCTTGGCTCGTATCGTGTTCTTCGCGAAGTCCATGTGTATTCGTTCGAGCAGTCTCTTCGCGGCTGTAAAAATTCTTCTTTTTTCTAAAACTGCTATACCTTAGAACCCATTCGGTCTGCTGCCAAATCATAATCGCTTCCGTAAAGCAATTTGTTCAGTGTCGGAAAGTTTTAAAAATACCCAAAAAACCGAACGATAAGGAGAAGAAAATTCTGTGAAGTTGTGCAAAAATGCTAATCAAAGAATAGTAAGTAACAAACACACCTACATCTTATAGAAAACGGTCGTGTCCGTTGGCCAGAAAAGGAAAAGAGAATCCAACCGCGTTCGATAAAAAGGGACAACTCTACGTGGATTTGATCGATTTTCATTTTTCATAGTCGGGTCGAAAATACTGAAAAAGGGGGTGCGATCACTCTTCCCCCACAATGTACTGAGAAGTGTTCAACAAAAAAAGAAAAAAAAAATTGGAACTTCTAATCATCCTTGATATCACAATTTTTTTTTCTTTTTCTTTACATGGTGAAGTTGGTCAATTTAATTGCACAATCAACATTTGCAATGTGGTTTCTGGAGTGATGTTGGAGAGACTAGTAGGCTTTGCAAAATAAATTAGTTTATAAAATCAAAAATAAAAAAAAAAATTAAACAAAAAGAAAATCATCAAATCAATTTAATAAATACTTAAATAGTTATTAATATTTGCCAGCCCCTTTAATATACTGAAGATAGTCACAAAATTAGGACGAATTAGAGAAGAGCCAAGTTAGCAGAACAGTGCAAAGTTCGAACTGTTGGTGAACGATCAAGATGTAACCATTATAAAATTACAGATTCAAGAAGAGTGCATTTTTATCAAATATCTGTACGAAGCTACTGAAAAGGTAATTTAGTTAGACATGTTTATTTTAAGTTTAGAAACTTAACCGAAAATGTGTAACATCATCACATCGGTTCGCGAACGCCTCGGCTTCAAGAGTATTTCGCCAACACAATGGGAATCAGATCCACGACAATTGGGTTACACCTGGGTGCCACCAGGGGCCTGTAACACAAAACTACAAGTCTACAGGTCTACAGTTACTTGTAGGAATATATTAGTTTCACAAGTGTAGATTATTTCTGTAACACAAAAAAAAAAACTTTACAGTTGTACGAAATAAAAATTTCCCTCGACTTGTAGACTCTCTGTACAAGTGTTCATATAAGCAAGCGAACGCATTAAAATGAATAAAAATCTGTTGGAAAAAAATTGCCGTGCTTGTAAAAACCCATGAAAATAAAAAAAAAATGCTATTTAAGTATTATTTCATTTTCCGATGCATTTTCCGATGTAAAATGAAATAATGGAAGGGAGTATCTACCAAAACCTAAATATTGTTCAGCAAAATAAAGGGTGGGCGTACATGCGATACGTTTTTTGTTTTTGACAGAATTGTCGAAAAACTGCAGTTGTAAGAACGATACAAAGTCTTATTAGACAAAGTCTTTAACTACTTCGAAGTTATTGTGACGTTTTGAAAGTGTAGTCCATGTTGAGAGTCTTAATAATAGCATAATATGTACATATTTCGATTTGTCCTCATTAACAGTAAGAATAAAAATTGTACTTTAGTAAGAATGATAAGCTGACTTCCGCATGATTAGGTACATCCGCAGCAATAGGGATTCTAATTGCTCAACAATGAACATTTAACTCTCAAAGCCAAAAAGAAGTGAAGGGTGATTCATTTAAATGTCAGACCAGATAATAAAATCTCCACCAGCAAAATTCATTTTATGTGTTTTATTTAAAATCGTTATAACTTTTAAAATTGTTTGCTGCATTTTCCGAAGACTTAACAATTTTTCGAACGATGTTCCATCAAAATTGACAATATTTATTCAGTAAAATAATAAAAATCTTAATGAATGGAAAATTAATGTCCTTTCTTAAAAAAACTGTCTCTAAAATTTGTTACTTTTTAACGCCATAGGTATTATTCAAGCAGCAATGCATTTCCCTAAACAGAGAACATAAATCTAGAAACATTGACGTTTGAAACTCTTTTTCCGGTTAAAAGAACGGATATAATCACGATGAAAAAATTTATTGAAATAATCCATTAAAAAGATTTAATATTCATGCCTAATTAAAGCTTCTACAAGTCTTGAATCACATGTAAGATTTCATCTACTAGTCTACAAGTCTGATTTATTTTTTTTCTACACTTGTAGTTCTGAGTTACGGAAACAGGATAAACACGAAATTTCCCACTTGTATTATTTGTCCGCTACACTTGTAGAAGTGCCAGTCGACTAGTATTTTCGTGTTACAGAAATGTGATACACTTGTATAAAATCACTTGTACTACAGGTACTTGTAGTATTGTGTTACAGGCCCCAGGTAATAACATCGTCAAAGGTCCAGCGTTACTTTGATAAGATCCATCGGGAGAAAGTTCCAAAACTCAGTTCAAACGGTAATATGTAAGAACCTTGAATATTTACGTCTCTGTAATTATTCAATCAGCTTATTTACGGGTTTAGTTTGTCCATTTGTATTGGCGCTATTCTAGAGCCTAGAGCTTAGCTTCAATGAGGGCCGAGGCCTGTGCTAATGTCTCTAATACATACATACATACATACTTTTTTCATTATTTTATGGAGCCACCTATACCTATATAGCCTATTAAAGTAATAATTGGATTTTTCTGTTGATCATTTAAGAAGAGGTCTGTCATTGTTAGGTTAGGACTTATTTCAGGAACTTGCCGACTGTATACAAATCATGAAGATCGGCCCAGCGGTTAACGAGTTATATCTAACGTCATCGAATTTCACCCCATAGAAGATGTTTTTTGTATGGGAAGTCCCACGCCCCTTTATCCAATTTTGACCAATTTTCACAGGAAATATCGGGCCAATATCTATACCTAAATTCACCTTTAAATTTGAGCTCAATCGATTCGGTGGTCTTCGCCCTTCGGGATATAAGATTTTGATTGTTTTTGTTTGTATGGGAGGCGCTCGTTGCCGCCCGTTCTTTTTAAAATCAAATCGAAACTTGCTAAATTTTAAGGATTTCAGTCGGCGTATTCAACGTTGCCAACCAGCCTTAATCGAATCGAAACTAGCTAAATTTTAAGGAATTCATGTGTAACCTTTGAAAATGCCGACTTGTAGGTATACATTTACAAGTTTAAAACCTATACCCTGAAGATCCAAACCTAAGACCTAATTTTTGAAAACTGATCGTTGATTTGCCGACTCGTGAAAAGCATGGGGATGGGGTGCGACACGTTAGAAATAAGTAGATATAATCGCAGTTTCCTTGATTTTGGAAATTTTGCTTGGGGCCCGAGTTATTAGGAATGTGAAAAGGAGGATTAAGTTTTTATAGGTAAGGAACTTTTTTTTTATCCTATCGAGAGCGTAGCAAAGCAAACTAGGTTAGGTAGGTACTTCTGTAACGGTAGCGAACAGATACGAATAAATAAATAAATAATGCTAGTGAACTTATAAAATTGTTCTTCTCACTATTTCTTATTAATTATTGTGCTAAATTATTGTTTTCATAGGGAAATGTAAGTTTACGAGTTATTTTGAGTTTTCACAGCGAAAATTCTTAGAAATTCTGATTCGATAAAAATGGTAGATGCCTTTTCTCTCAGAAGACCAAGCATGCTGTAATGAGTAGGTAAATGAACATGACGCATGCAATATTATTAGGAAATATTTCCTTAGTAATTCAGTGGAAGTACATGGAGCAGCACAGAGTAATTTCAAGTGAAAATGTTCTTAAGCACATAATTAGTATGAAATTTACATTCCATCTGCGGAACAGCGCATTTCTAAAGAATTAGCAAAATCGGAAGTTGGTATAGAAATGGGGTACTATAGAAGGTACTTTTGGATATATTCATACATTAAATGCAATGTATAGTCCCAGTTCGTAGAATTTAAAATCTTTTAACACGAAATTCTTTAATCTTACCTACTGTTTCTGTTGAAATGTGCGGCTTTTTATTTTTCGATTGACAGAATTTTCTCTTATCTCTTCGAAAATGTTTAAATGACATTTATTCAAAGATTGCGTAAATAATTAAATTATAGCACTTAAATGTTCATTCAATGAATGGCTTCATTCTATAAATTAATATTTATAATCAATGTCTTATCTTTACTATAGCATTCGGTTGCATTGACAGTATTGACATGGTTTTAGTGGGCCTTGGTGAAGTCACAATGGTTCGATCATTGTCATACATAAATAGCTATTAAGTGCATTTTAAGTTTTAAATATTTTATATATTTTATATGTTACAATTATTGATAAATTTATATAGAAAATCTCGTCATTATGAATTCGCATAATTTAGCCTGAAGTGTACGTATACTAAAAATTATTATTAGTATAGATATCTAACTATTTAGCGCGCTATAACTTCTTATTTAATTTTTCAAAAATCGTGACTATAGAACTATTGAATGTCTATCGTACAAGACTTAAAAATTCTACAACCCCATAGGAAGAAGCTGGAGGGTTTTTGAAATCTTTCGGATTGATGGACCTACGTTTCTCGAAGAATTGTCTAGTCATCGTATTTCCAGCTGTTGTGTAGGAATATGTCGGTAGCGCCATCTTGTTGGAAAAATACAACATCCACGGTGTTTTCCAAATTTAAAAATTATTCATAGGCCTGCATATGGCTATCAGACCATACAATTGCGCGATTGTCGCAGTTTCTCCCTATTTAAAAATCAGGACAATCCCAAAAAATTTCAACTGAGTTCAAAAGTTGCTTATGGAATTTAAATATAAAAGCACAGTACCTATACATCGGTATGCCAACGGGCTGGGGAGATATTTAAAAGTATGTAAATTTAAATCCGTTTCCTTTGGTTTGTTATCAACTTTTAATGGGTTTGTCCGTTGTTTACAAAAATACTGAGGTTTTCCCCCTGCCCAATTTTTTTATTCGCTATTAAATTCTAATAAAAATAATAAAAATCCAATATGCTCGGAATCATAATTTTGCCACACCAATTGTTTTGGCCGCATTAAATTCCAATACAAATTCCTTCACCCATTCACATATTCACACCCAAGAAACTATGATCAACAGATATCCATACAAAATTTTAAAATAAGCTCAGTCACTTCGGTTAACCAATTGGTAGTCATCATCGCCTAGTTATCCGAAACAATAGGTGGCAAGTGATTCACAGGCTAAAATGACGCATACTGCTACCGTGGATTTCAATTACCGTCGTCAAGTGGTGTTGGTGTTAACTGGCTCCGGGCAATGGAAATTAATCAAAAAAATATTTTATGTGATCATTTCAACTCTTTTTCTTATGCCTGAGGTGTCAGAATGGACGATTGGTAAGTCATAGAAGATACTTGGTAATAATGAGCTTTTGAGTCATTGAATTGTATTTTGGTAAACGAAATTCGTAAATCGTTTTTCGTGTTCACCAGACGACACCTATAGAAATGAATGCTCTATGTGCAGTTCGTCACGGAGTCCATTTTTGATTAATTGCGAATTATACATTAGTTGCACATAAATAAACCATTTTAAGTATAGTTGAGATCATTTCTGTTTTTGATACCGGTACTATGGCATGTGCAGTGCATTTTACCACTCTCCGGTCTCATATAGCTATAGCTGGAATTAATCATTTAACCATTTAGTGGTTATTTTTTGAATGATTTGATTCGAGCTGTCTGTCGGGCGAGTCATTGTTTTTTTTACAAATTTTGTACTTGCCGATTACTGGCAGCGAATCATTTATCACAATTTTAAGAAAGGAAACAAAAGTAAACTAAGAAGGCAAATATTTATGTTGCTGAATTTTTCTGGTATCTAGCTCCCATTTTCTCAAAACTCATTTTAGAATCAATTGAATTGATATCCTTATTTGAATCAGCTTTTCACCTGTCAAAGATACGAGTAGGTAAACTTAAGTGTCTAATATTGGGCAACTCATATGACACTTGGGACAATCGATATACCGGGCATAAAAATCACTCCAGATGTCCTGTCAAAACTTAACCGACGCACGGTCACTTTTCAAGTACATATTATACTTAGATATCTACCTAAGCATCTTTTAAATCCTACACCGCGCACCATCAAAAGAGTAACAAACCCATTATTCTATTTTAATCGAATGAAAATTAAAAATATGGTTAATATCTAGTAAAAAAACTTTAAAATCATTTATGAGTATATAAACACAAAAATGCAGAGGTCATTATCGCCTAAATAAATGGGCATCCCTCATCGATTGCAAAGCAATCTTCAGGTGAAGATTTTTATTTTTAGTTTTTTACTTAAAACGTTATTGCTTTGACGTCATAATAACAATTTAATTGAGGGGGCCATCAGGGTCATAAGACCAATATTTATCACGTGTGGGTACGATTTGAATTCATTACGCATAAACGAATGTATCTTGTTAGTTTTATTTTTTTCTTTGAATTGAATCTAAATATATCGACTGACTATGTATGTTCGATTTTAATTATAAATATGTATTTACGATTTGTAAAGTGTTCTAAGAATGAGGTTGGTATAAACATTAAACAATTAAATCCAAATGTTAAGCGTTTTGTTCTGTTCATTCATTGTTGGAGAATTTAGTACTTACGCACAATGCGTATTTAATTTTAGTTCTGTGTGAAAATCTAAACTTTTACGACTATGTATTTTTTTTAAATAATTTTTCGAACTCAACGTTTTAGAAATTAAATGAAATTATAAATGTATAAATGTTATTTTTATTTATTTATTTATTAAAACTAATTTACAAAATTAATTCATAAATTACATAATATAATACATAAAAGGCATCAGGGTAGCAAGACCATAGATGTAAATGTTATAAACTAAAATTGATTATACAATATAGGTACGCAATTATAATAATTTTCTATGAATAGATATTGTTCTTTCGACGACACAAAATTTTCAAAACTACCGCCAACTGATTTCTATGCTACCTAGGCAATACCGTGGGTACATGGCAGATGCTTCGAAATAAGCCCCACAAGACAGATAACCAAAGCTCATCACCTATATCAGTACACTTAACAACCGCAAGGACATCACTTATTTCAAACCCCTTTGGTTACAGAACAAGTAAGCCTCGCTTCCTGGAGACATATAATACCTATCTCTAGTGGACTGCAACTGAAAAAAATATTGGAGAAAACTATTACTTATATTTTAGTTTCAATATTATTGTGAGTAAGCGAGTATAGCATAATGTTTTCTTGAATAATGACGAAAGCAATAATTATTTCCCACTCTAAATCGAATGTTGCTGCCAAAAACCTGAAGAAACGCACTCAGAATAGGCAGTGAAGTCAGAAAAAAATATACATAGCTACTTTGGACAAAAATGATCCTTAAGGACATGGCAATGAACGACATACCTTAAAACCATCTCGTAGTTCTAAGCCACATTTCAAAAAGAGTTTCATTGAAATTTGGCAAGTAGTTTTTGCGCTTTGTGGTAACAAAAAAAATTCCTACGGAAATTTGTCCGGATTGATTCTGTACTCCGTGTGCTTCGACCGATATTTCCTCAGACGTTTACCCACGAATTGTATTGTCAAGATATATTTTTTCCCATGACTATCGAAGAATAGCGTTTGAAATATATTTTTTGTTATGAAAGCGTGTCACGCCCTTTTGTCCAATCCCGCCAGATTTTATAAAATGGTTCAATCAGGCAATGTTCAGATATAGTGATTTAAATAACTTTGTTGTAAGGGTGGTGCCATGGCCCGTTTCCCAATCCCACCCACACTTCACGCGGCTGTTTGTTTGGACAATGGAGATGTATGTCTATAATTTTACAACTTTAGCATTTAAAATGTATATTTTTTATACGTGAGGTACCACGCCCCCTTTGTCCAATTTTGATCAAACTTTTACAGAAGATTGGGCCAATAACAAATCTTTTTTTAAAATTTGAGTTCAATCAGTTCGGTAGTTTTCTAGATATACGATTTTTTTGTATGGGAGGTGCCACGCCCTTTTCTCCAATTTTTACCAAATGTGATTCTTCTAAACCATCCTTAGACCCATTCAAGCACACACACAAAATTTCATCAAAATCGGACCAGCCGTTTAGGAGGAGTTTGGTTACATCACGCGTACAGAAGAATTATATTCATATCAGATATATAAGATGGATGGACATGAAAAAATAGTTGCCATAATGTCCATATAGGCCTCTTGCTATCCAATGATGTGAGATTTATTTTCGAGAGAATTGTAGATATGCCATATTCAAACGGCCGAATTGAGAATCTTTTATTATAACACTTTGGACGACATTTCGAGTCTGGTTCAAACTCGGCACCCATTAAAAAAGATAGAGAGGGCAGAAGACTAAAATCGTGGGTCTGCCAATTACCTTTGTCCGAATGTACATACCCTTAGAGCTTCAGCCTAAACAGTTATGGGCTGATTTACGCACTTATTCAAAACTTCGTACATGTGGCCAGTTTAGGGTCTAAGTTTTTAAAACTTAGCTTCGTACAAATCTAAAAAATATTTTTTTTTTCGCAATAAATCGACGAACAAGAACACTCGCAAGGCTCTTAATTTCATTTAAAATAAATGTGTTACCTTGATAAGTAATTATAGAAAGTTGGTAGGTATACATAAATCTTTCGACCCTAAGTGAACATAAATTAGACGACCCGTGAAGACGCCAGCCGTCCGTCTTCTTCATGCGGGCAACAATCAAAATTCGATTCATTTATTTTTTTCTACTGCGAATTACTTGCATTGAAATTTCGGTAAATCAATGACCAAAGCAGACCTGTCAAAAGATTTCAATTATGCAATCAAATTTGTTTCTATAGTCCTCTGTCTACCATTCGACTAAAATAAACCCATCTATCATAGAAATGACAATTGACAATTAGACGCGTCGAGCGTTTGAATGATATATGGATACGAATACAAAAGACTCCTATGAGGTCATCATGTGTTTCAATGGAAACATGTACCAAGTACATAGTTAGTACTTTCATTTCACTGAAATACCAAAACGCAAAAAGTTTGCATTTCACAAAAGATGAACCCACCCCGAGGCGGAGGCACCCAAACAAAAATAATGACCAATGCGAACGACATTGCGGTTGTGGTTTTGTTTTCGCATCATAATTACCCCGATGTCATTTCAATCATCGCATCGGTTCATATGGCCAAAATATTGTCATCTCGTGCGCGCCAGAGACGGACGGAATGCCATGTTATTTGCGCGTTCTAATAAAGTTTATGGAATTTTTATTGCCAAGGCCAATAATGTTGGGTGGCAAAGGCGTCACCGCCGCCGGCCGCCCGCCAACTGTCACAGGCAATAGAAATTTATTAAAACTCATCATTGGACCCCAATAAAGAACCTGAAGACGAGTGGCGTTGACATGCCATACAGGCTGAGATCAAAACCGATGGACCGGCTCCATTCATTAATTAATAAGAAAATTAGTTTTTTTTTTTTTTTCTAGTCAAAAAAAGTTTGTCTACAACTTTTGTTTTTCGGTACGATACTGAGAGTGTTGGTCTTGAACTCAGTAATAGAGCCAATAACGTCAAACATACGTAAGACCGAAAATTCCTCCAAGTAGACACGGAAGATCGAAAATGTTCACATTCTGACCTTGAACAGAATTCCTTGCATGTTTCTGAATTTTTACACGGCTTGTTGAATTCAAACAGAGACAGAGAGAGATAGAGATGCCAAGGTCATTGTGATGATAGGTTTCGGGAACATACCCCGTTTTGTTATTACTGGCGCCATGATCGGCACGATGTTGGTGAGACGAACAGAACTGAATTATTGTTTTCGTTTGAATATGTGGAAAGCAGAGGTGTAAATTCGGACGCGCTACAGAACATGGAAAAATGTTTGTTTGAAATTTTCTGTTTTGAAAAACGAGCAAGTGCATCTGGTTCCTGCTAATTTGTGGTGCATCGCAGGTGTTTATTTGTAGTTGTGGGCGGACTAGCAGTAAATATCCGCAAGTTTGATGAGGCACAACAGACGAACAAAGACCTTGTGGAGGCGCGTGCAAGTGCAATAGAGATGTAAATAAAATTGGCTTAAAAGAGAGTCTATATAGATTTAGTGGTTATGGTTATTGAGATATAAGGCATTTTAGCTGTCGGAAGTTATCCATGCCATGTGTTGTGTTGGTCGAAGTGTCGAACTTGAGATATTAATCATTTCTGATTTATTTTTGTTTGGAAATTTAATTTCTGCAGTAAACATCGAAGGACGATACAAATTCCACACGGAATCCCTACGTTATCCCCTTTTCCAAAATCCCTTATTGGACATAATCTCTCTTTTTTTTTTCTTCTCTTTTTCCAAAATCTTTTTAGGTACCTAACGCGGCGACAGAATTAATAACACCAAATCTAAAAAATGGGGGATTTTATCCCTGGATATTTTCTCTTAGGGATTTCAGCACAGAGGATTTTGGAAAAGGAGATTTCATCACCAACCCATTCCACACAAAGGAAGAATCAACTATTTATCCTCGACGATAAAAGCCAAGACCTCCATCCACCTGACCAAAATGAAGTGATGATATAGCAATCTCCAAGCTGAAGTCCAACAAAGATGATGGATCGGACGGTTTAATGGCCGAGCTTTTTAAGGCAGTGGGAGATGACTTGGAGAGCATACACCTACTCGTCTCAAAGATTTGGCAGAGGCAATTATGCCCGATTAATGGAACCTCAGAATCGTTTGTCCGTTCCACAAGAAAGGAGACCCTCGAAACTGGCGCCAACTATAGAAGCATCAGTCTCCTCAAAATCGCCTATAAGATCATATCTGGTGTACTATGTGAGCGCCTGAAACCATTCGTCAACGAACTGATTGGTCCCTACCAGTGTGGTTTCAATCCCGGTAAGTAACCGACGAAATATTCACACCATGGCAGATATTGGAGGAAACCCAAGAAGTGCAAATCAGTAGGTCACCATCAATACTCACAATCAATTTATCGATTTTAAGGCCACATATGACAGCTTATAGAGATGAGCTATATACAGAGCCATGTCTAGTTTTGGCATCCCTGCCAAACTTGTCAGATTGTGCAGAATGGCGATGGAGAACGCTCGCTACTCCATAAAGATCGAAAACAATCTCACCGAGCCCTTTGATGTCAAAAAAGGATTTAGACAAGGTGATGCGCTGTCATGTGACTTTTTTAACATAATACTTGAGAAAATTGTGCGAACCTTATACAAGCCAACAGGGGCACAATTTTCCAAAAGTCTGTGCAACTACATACTTCCATACGCTGACGACATTGACATAATCGGCAGAAATCAGCGAGCTGTCACTGGTGCCTTTGCAAGTATTAGCACAGAAGCGGCAAAAATTGGTTTAGTGGTGAATGAGGGCAAAACAAAATACATGCCAACAAGAACGGACACAAAACATCCATAAATCGGACAGAATGTCACGATAGGCACTACACAGCTATAACTTTGACGTGGTTAGCGACTTTGTCTGCCTCAGCTCCGCTATGAACTCTGAAAATGACACCACAGCAGTAATCAAACAGAGAGTTAAACTTGCCAACCCTTGTTTCTTTGGCCTAAGAAGGAAACGCTATAATTATAAGACCCTCATCACCCCAGTCCTACTCTATGACGTTAACAAAGGCGGATACAAATTTTCTTGGTCGTTTCTAACGCAAAATTCTTCGAGTGATATTCGGTCCCGTTTGCGTTGCCGTGCTTTGGAGGAGGAGAATTAATAGCGAAAAGTACGTATCACTCGACTAAGATGGCTAGGACATGTTGATGTAGAGTGAATGGACACCAATGCTCCGCCCCGAAGAGTCTTCGATAACCAACCCGGAGGGGAAACGCATGATGTCACTTCAACAGCGCCCCCCAAAATGTTTGCAGATATAGGTGTTAGTTCTGCACTTGTTGTAAGTTGTATACTAATCTGGAAAGTGAGGTCGGCATAGGTCAGGGACTACTTAGTCTTCTGTGCGCCAGAGGTTGTATATTTGACGTTAGTGTAGAATCTCCTATTAGTCGAACTTTTCGTCTCTATTATGTTGTCAAGTAGGTTGAGTGAATTTTTTGGGGCCGAGCTCAATATAAATGGGAGTAGGTAATATTCGAGTCCGATCTCATCGTAGCGAAATGAGGAGCTGCTTCTTTTTGCTCTAATTATATAACTTAAATCTGAGCCTCTGAGGACGCTGATCTTTTGCGAAATTTAATTCGAGGCCCTGCCATGTGATTGCCGAATTGACTGTGACTCTAAGAAGGGCCATGGGTGACATGGGGTGGACGTGTTGGTTGTCCATTTTCATCTGTGAAATAAACGATGATACTTTTTTCTGTACAAAAAAGTCGTCTTTAACCTACATTAAGACGTTGTCGATCAAAAACATTTGAGATGTAGTTAGCTAACTGCCTTCAATTGCACACTCTAAGTCGCATATACACTTGAATATACCTATATAGGAATTAGGCCTAATTGTTTTCGGTCGAGATATTGTATTGCGCATTCTAGTAAATTTTCACAATTTATCCAAACAACTCCTTTAACGAATTTACAATCCAAAGCCACCACAACTTACTAGCATATTAATTTTGTCCAGCATTTACCTATAAAGAAAATGTTCCAAGAGTTCACAAACCGTTTGCCTATAGGCCTATATCCCACTCTTCCACCACATTCAGTCGTTTAGATAGACACTCAAAGTGCAAGTCGCTTGCTTTCGTCCCAAATATAAAATTCACAAAAACGAATTGTAAGCCAAAACCAAGTCACATGGTCCTATATGCCCCACAAAACCTTTTTGATTTTATTTTTAAACCTTGCAAAAGCCTTTCTAGAAATTTGTTTAAATTCGCTTAACTTTTCATTTCGTACCTTAGTTAAGTACTCGGCATGGCACACCGCACACAATTCTGACCTTAATTTATAACGACTCCTTAAAAGGCTTTCCAATTATTCCAATTAGTCGAAATCCCATTCTGAATTCAAAACAACTTTGTTAACACTCTAAGTAAACTCTTTTAAGCTGTTAACAATGTGTCATGTATCACCAATTATTATATAGTGCCAGAATCGCCGGACTGTAACCCAATTGCGTCATCCAGAAGTGATCTACAACAGTTTGATCCACCAACGACAATCGTGTGCTCTACATCGTAACGATCACCAAATTGGCTGTTATAGCGAGATACTTATCTACAAATTCGAGCCAATCTCATATTGAATATTCACTGCATGGTGTTAGATACAAATCACGATACATAAACAAAAACAAACAAAAAAGAAAGACCGTCGACATTCACGCTTGCAAAACTCATGAAAACTCTCCGATTCCCATTCAAGTGTCAGATACAAATCGTATTTGTTGATTTGTAGCCAATCGATATGAGACGTTTGTGCGACTTTTACGCTAGCGCGGTGCCCCCAAAAGGTCAGGTCTACATACCTCTTTTTGTCTCTTGTATTACCCATAGAAGTCACGGTTTTGTTTTGGCGCCATGCGCCGGTAAGGTGATTCCAAGTAAAATGATTTTTAATGGATTATTATGTTCCCGGGCGATTGGAAACCTTTTCCGAATTCAACGGGCATATAAATCAGACTTTATTGCTTGAGGTGTGAAAATTATTAATTTCGCACAAGACATCGGCAAAAAGGTGATGAGAAATAGGAGACGTTTGCGCCTGAAGTGGAACTTTGTTGTTGCTATAAGAAATGGGTGTCAGAGCGAGCATTGACTTTTAAATTGTAGAAAAATAATTATAGTGACGTGTCGTTTTAGTGACATTAATAAATACAAGTTTAAGGTATCCCTATCTATTATAGGTCACCTAAAGTCAGAGAGATTCTAAAAAGGTGGACTATTATTAATAATCGTCCAATTTACGTTACCTTCATTATGTTTCAGGTGAAGGGATAAGATTATTATTAGCAAACCCTTCAGGCAAACACAGAGTTCTTTTGAAGCTGCAAATACTAAGCGCCACCTGTCAGCCTTGTCCTGCTTCAAGTAATAAACCCCACCTATGACAACAATGCCAAATGACTGACCTGCACATCCACACATCAATTACCATAATGGGCAATTCCCAACTAAAAAAAAAACAGCTTCTGCCAAAATCAATGCAACAACATGACGTGTAATTGCACATTCACATTGACATGCAGTGCCCATAGCGCTCAACATAAAGATACTCCCCCTGATGCATTGCGAATTTTTTTTGTAGTCCCTTTCCTGCACTGTAATTATTGTGTGGACAAACCATTTTACTTACTTGTAATAGTAATTGACTTGGCACAGTGTGTTGACAACTTTGTTTTGCTATAATAGCATGTTTCGTGTCAAACAATTGACAGATATAAGCGATTACGTAGATGAACGACTTAATGCAACCCCATGTAGTCAATACGGCGACTTGTGTGCCGTCAACAGAAGGCGGCATTGTATGCAAACATGATTAGGTGTCCTTTTGCTCATTGATATTTCGACTTGCTATCGCCTCCATTGATTGATGGAATGGAAATTAATCAATAAAGCTTCTCTGTATGCTGGACAGTGTTGAAATGATTATGCAAGGAGAGTAATTTCAATTTGTCAAGTTGATCGATAGACGATACCTAATCTGAGGCGATGATGTCTATCTCTGTGCATCTTGAATACAGAGTAGTTGTGTTAGTTTTAAATGAGATATTTGATAACTGATTGACAATAAATTCAAATATCAGCAATTATGTTGACGAATTTAGCTATTACCCTGAAATATGCGTCACTATATATATCATGGCGAAGGACTACCTCAAACTTTCATTCACTTACTACGCTTAGGCTACGGACAGAGTGCATGCGAAAAGCTAAGCGAAAACTAAAGCTAAGGTTTGACAGGTCAAAGCTAATAAACTGCGCCCATACATTTTAATTACACTGGCCATAGTAGATTCGATGCTACGATACATGCTAAGCGAAAATTGGCGCTAAAAGCGAATAAACTCTTCTGCTCAGTTTTTTAGCAAGAAATTCAAGCTAAAACGAAGCTGTCAATAGATTTGGGTATATAATCGAATACTTTTAATGACATTTAAAAGCATTCAGCCATTTTTGTCGGGATGTTTTCGGATGTCTTCGTAAGTCTTTGTAAATATGATAAAATTCGTCATATTTATTACGTAATTTTTTATATATTGAACGGACTGTCTTTTTCCAAACAATGAATGGCTGAAAAATAAAATATTCAATGGAAAGTCCTCTTCTTCTAACGAATCCATTTCCATAATTCAAGGATGTTGTTAATTTTGATGCACTTCCGAAGCGTTGATGTTAGCGTTCATTATGGACACCATTCGCTTTGCTTATAGCTTAGAATCTTTAGCTTTAGCTTTCGCTTCGCTTCTCGTGTTCACTCTGTCCGTAGCCTTACGCTATTAAAAGCGTTATTTCCATAACCTAGTTAGAATGAGTAAACGTCAAGTAGCATTTATACAAATTTGATAACTTTTAAGCAGCATTTCTTGATTTGTTTTATAAAGGATGGGCCATCTGTTGGTTTATTTTTGAATCATATGTTATTTTGACACTGACAGCTCTTATACTTAAGAAGAATTGACATTGACAGAAACTCTGTATTACACTGAGGTACGAAATTAATCAATAGATCTGTTCTTTTACTTTTAAATCTTACGAATTTTTATGAATTTTTACTCAATGTCGTTCCTCAACTCGAAAAATTCGTAAAAGAGAGCGGCTTCGAGAGAGCATTGAGCAAGCTATTAGCCCTCCACTGAGAATCTTACTACTTTTTACTCAACAAATTTCTTTGAGTAAGAATTGAAACCACTGTCAGTCGCCTGAAAAATGACAGATGATTAGAAATTATATTTGAATCGCGTGTAACGGCTATTTGCTTATGCCTTTGATTTCCTGTGAGAAACAAATTGGTATGAAAATGGTATCAAAAGACGGCAAACAAATTTAGCTTTTTTTTTTCTTCTCGAATGCATCAGTAAAAACTCTTCCACATACTTGAATTCATACTCACATGCAATTTATGGAAAAACAAAATGCATCTGTCATTTTTCATAGTTACTACAAAAGCGTTCCTTAACGTTTTCGTAAGTTTTTCTCTTTGAGAGAGACTTCATCCCCACCACTGCCATTTTGACAGTCTTTTCCATGTTTACTATAAAAGTAAAGGAACAAACCTAATACCTATACCTACCTACTCCCAACGAAGCTGTGTTGCCGAAACAGTGCAAATTTTGAACAGAAATTTCGGTCGAACTTATGCACCAACTGCAGCTGGTCTAAGTTTTTTTTGACGTATTGATGTAGATATGATTTATTTTTGTGAATTGCCATATTCAAGATCAATGTTCTGCGAACAATACACAAAAGCTATTTGTGAAATATGGGCCGAAATTATCGAAAACTAGGTTTTACCCTGCTTACCTCCTTAAGATTTTGTAGGTACACATAAATTCCTTCACAATCAGTTAGTTTCCTCTTACCTATACATTTAAATATCGCACAGGAAACCTAGCTAAGAAATACCTAAGGAGCAGTTAGTATCTCTGGAAAATATGTTTAACACCCTATTGCGAAAAATAGGTCAAAAGTTATATGACCAATTTGTAAGTGAAACGCTGGTAGCTCAACACAGATCATACAATAGCAGACTGACCCACTATCTACGGGAAAAAATATATTTCGATTTCGTACGAAATCCGGGACGGAGCAAAAAGTTCAGTGATAGCTCAAAATACGCAGGGAAGTATAGCCTAAAACTGCTTTACATTTTTTTGTATTGATCTAGATTTAGTACAATGTTTCAAATTGATACGAGGAACGGTTCGTGAGTTATGAAAAAGGTCCCGTAAAAGGGGTAATCGCCAATAACTCGGGAAATATTTTTTTTTATTTCTTACATCTTTGTATATATTTAATTCTTCTGTCAGTGTTTGTTACCGTACTCCTCCTAAACTGCTGGACCGACTTTTTGTGTGTATTTGAATGGGTCTTGGGATGGTTTATATTCACAATTGGACCCGGTAGGTGGCTCTGCGATGCGATTCCACAAAAGTTCAAATAGTAACCACTCAACAATAAATAAAAAATTTTAAAAGCTAAAAGTTCATGAATAAAATTTCAAATACCTAATAAACACTCCACAAAAAAAATATATTAAAAAGCAAGAAGCTCATAAAATTTCTCGACACCCGTGGGAGCTAAAGTTGTAAAATTGTAGACATTGATGTGAATTGTCCAAACAAACAACCGCGCGAAGTGTGGGCGGGATTTCTGGGCACACGTCTAAGGAAATAACGATCGAAGCACACGGGGTACATAATCAGTCCGGACACATCGGTTAAATAAAACGGCTGCAAAACAATTGACGGACAATGAAAATGTACCTACGAGCAGGCAAAACAACTTTTGCCGGGTCCGCTAGCGTATATATATAAATATAGATATTATCTCATGCTTTGGGGTGGTGGCGAAATTTATCAATTCTCCCACAGTTCACAATGAGGTAGATCAACAACAATTTATGTATATTTTAATGATTTTGGATCCCATCTAAATCCTCGGTGAGGAATTTCACCTGACAAACAGACTGTCTGAATAACTACGGTTGTCAAACAGTGAGGCTGAGGGTAGAAAAGAATCGTGGTGGATTTGAAATTGTAGTTTAAATTTTTGTCCCATCTACCACTGCACCCACAAATTTGACGACGTTTTGTCATTCTGTCATTCTGTGCTATAAACAGATATTTTCTCTTTTTCGCTTTCATAATCTTATATTAAGAAGGCTAAGCGAATTAAGGCCCCAGGAAATAAGGCCCAAAAAGTAAAAATGAAAAAAAGGTCCAAATAATGTGCATACAATACAACAACACCAGAAATTGTTTAAATTTTGGGTGTAATTTAAATTTTTGTAAAATTTTCATTTTCAAAAAGGGCCATAATTTTATTATGAAAATTTACTCTGGGACTTATTTAATTTTAATTTTTACTTTTGGGGCATTATTTCCTGCGGCCTTATTTCGCGGAGTCCAATAAGAAAATAATTTAAAGCCAAATGAACCTTAAACCTGATTTTTTACCACTTGCGTCGTCAATATTAATTCCTCAACTTAACATCCCAGCAAAACAGGCAATTCGAATTTTGTTCGCTTTGAGTTCTCCGGAAGAAGATTTCGTTTGCTGGCAAGTTCACCTGAGAATCCGAGGCGATATACGTCAATACAAAAATCATTAGCGAATTGAACTTGAGCAAGTTTACGCGAATTGAAAAGCGATATGAAAATGATGAAATGTCGGTTGATGACATACATTTTGAAGACTATTTATCTAAAAGTTTGTATTCCAAGTTTGTATCATTCAGATTAGCATTTCTACAAAATTCAGAGCACTGATGTAGATAGAATTGTTAGACAACAAGACCTTTAAAACCACATCAAATCGGTATACACCCCCAATAAAACGACACTTAAACTTAAGTGCCGACTATTTAGCTGTGCGCAGTGACAATGATGGTTTCATTTTTATTAACCTCGTTAAGACTGTGAGAACATTGGTATTCATTCGACGACACTATACAACGCCGCGCATTCCACAGAAATTCCACTGTGCATACGTCAGTTGGCCGCATAATCACCATGTCATGCTGTTAATTTAATAAACCTACGATACGCTGTATAACAATAAATTCAAGATCAAAACAATCAATCGAAAAATTGGCTACCGTTGTCATGTTGTTGCCTTGTTTTAAGCGCTTTATGGATAGAGACTCGTTGGAAATCCACTCACTCATAATTCCACGAAGCAGTAGTGAGCTATAATAGGCGCACTCGGGGAACTGGTTCATGTCCAGAGCCCAAAAAGTATCTACAATCCATACAAATGCTTGCGTACTCATACCTATATGACGTGAACTTCAATTGAAATTCTTTGCGAAAACCACGATAAGAACGAGTTGAATCTATTTCCAGCACATGTTTTACGTAAATCGTTGCGGAAGCGCATATTAATCACCCCACGCTAAGATGGATGCTTGGCGCAGGATCCTACACAGTCCAGTCGCATTTAGATAGGTATAATGGATATGCGATGAAAGCAAACATCACGTCGTCATTAGCATAGGCATTTTACCCAATCCGAGTCCATGGAAATTTCCAATTCTGGACACAATCAATGTCAGGACAGGTGAAATGGTTTTGTATCTTGCGTAGTAGGGCAGGCGTTCATTTTTTCTTTGAGCCACACGCACAAACCGCCAGCGGACTGATTGGAATAAATAAAATCGACACTTTTGATAACGTTCTTTTGGGTATTCAAATTCAAATTCATTTATTTGAACTGTTGGTAGCTATAAGACGTTTCAAATCTAAATAGTTTTTTGTACTACTTCAAGGTCTGCGCATAGTGATTGATTGCCATAGATTTTTGAAAGCTTGCCCATATTCCCAATGTTCTCCAAGGTTAAAGTGATGAGCTGATTATTTCGACATATGTAGGAAGTGTAGTTAAAATGACAGTTTTTTTTTGTGGAGAATTGGAATGGACAGTATTGCCAAATCGCCTTCGCTTTGAGTTACAGTTGTCTACGCCTTGAAAACACAAATTACGGTTTAAACAACAAGATCAAACCATTTATGTTTACTGACACAACTTCGAACGTCTGACAAGCGTCCCACAAAGACAAAGATAAGAAAATTCTTATCATTTCAGCCGTTCGGATACGCATACGACGTATACTGTATTGGTTCCCTTGCATTCGTTAAAAACAAAAGAACGAATGATTGCAATAATTTATTACGTAGCAATTCATTTGTACCCACGGCCACAACTTTTAAATCAGCTTTAAACTTTATAAAAGTCATAATATGACAAATTTAATGCGCATAATGATATGTCCCGTGAGAGTGTCGAAGATAGCCGCCACACTGTCAAAAAAGTTGTATGTTTTTTAACACTTGCAAAACCCAAATTCCTTCCGCACGGTCGTACTAAAAGAAAACTCTTGTTGGTAACCAGACTTTATTTTGAGTTTCATTTGCGTATCAATTAGGCCCAATGCACACGGAGCAACTGGAAAAAAACTGATCAGCGATGCGAATTGGCAACTAGTTTGTTTCATACACTCTGTGTAATCAAATGGGACGACTCACACGATGCTACTCGTTGAAAACTCGTTTGCGATTCACAAAAAAACAGTTTGTAACCCAGTCGTCCGTTGATTTGCGTGTCGGTTTGGTTGGTTGCCCATTGATTTCAGATTCTAATTTGTCGAAGATGAACGAACAACAGACCAACCTATTGCTGGTGGGGGAGGTTGAAAAACATGACGACACTGTACGAACTAGAGATTTTGATTGGTGATGATTTTTCTCATGGGTGGAATCAAGTCACCGCTGAGTCCGTAACTGGTCTGTAACCCGAGTTGCCAACCGGTTTAGTTTCTTTCCAGTTGTTCCGTGCGAATTGGGCCTTAGTTTGTAACCAGTTGGTGACTTGTCATTTACGAGTTGGCATGCTTATTGCTTACGTATAGTTGCAAACTGAATGTAGGTTTTACTATAAAAATCGTTGAAAGATATACAAATAGCGTAACGACTACAATTATTGGCACCCCCAATTTGTGACCCAACTATTGGCACCCCATCATTCAACAGTGATTTTCTCAATAACCCTTTGTTCGAATAAGTCAATTTATTTTTTATTTTGAATTTACACATTTTTCTCATATTTCTGTGTCTTTAGTTTGGAGACATTCCTTTCCGTTTCTGTTTTATAAGTGAAAGTAAAATCACGTGCGACAAAAAAAACAAAACTTCAAAATTTTCAATGTTTTGGTTAAGGACCTATAATTTTGTAAGCTTTTTTTCACTACTTTTTTTTATATTTTTTAATGAAAACTTTCTTTATTTACTATAAGAATGCATTAAATAAGTCGTTTATAAATATATTTTGTTAAAAAAGTTATTGCTTTATTAATAAAAGGGGTGCCAATAATTGGGTTAAAAAAAAAACTGGGGTTCAATTATTGGCAGGGGGTGCCAATAATTACATCCTATGTAGCTACAATTATTGGCACTGCCAATAGTTGTACTTTTGTGAGTGCCAATTAGTTGTATCATGCAACCGTTATTCATTGATTTTTGTGGTAAATGCGTTTTTCTGCACGAATTTCCGGTTTGTTCAGAGCAAAAAGATCTAACATCTTATATGATATCCATAGGTACATATTGCTTAACGGTAAATTTAGGTTGCATTTTTTGAAAAATACATACTATTTTAATTTTACTTTCTTCTTAAATTCTACAATGATTTAAATAATTTTAAAAACTAATTTTTGTTTGTTTCCTTTAAAAAATATTAATTTTATAATACTTATTTAAATTAATTAAATTTCCAACGAAGAAAATAATATTTTTTGTTTATTTGCCTTAGGAAAACATGATGTTTTTCTGTTTTAAAGAGTGCCAATAATTGTAGTTTTTGGGGTGCCAATAATTGTGGTTTTTTTGTAAGCTTTTACTAAATTGGCATTTTAAATATATTTTCAATAACTAAACCGTTATTTAGAAAACTTAATCAACGAGGAATTTAATAATTTATACTTCTGTATACAACAGATTCAAATAACTCTATAAACAAAAATGTTACAGTTGATCAAAGTTGAAATTTCCTTAGGGGTGCCAATAATTGTAGTCGTTACGCTATGTATTGCACTTGCAAATATGGCAGTTCTGAATATTGCCCCAAGGATGAAACATGATAATATGCTCGAAGAAAACTGGGGTCCCCAAAAAGATATCCCATTGTGTTAGTAGGTACTCTGGCCTATTATAACTAGATAGAGTAAGTGCGGCAAATGTGGCCCACCCTTAACATTTTTTAGAATAAAACCATGAATTTAAGTCGAATTCATTTCTGTTTTTTTTAAACAGTTTTACAAAACATTTATACTTCAGTTTTTATTATCTAAAATAATAACAAAAAACGTAACAAAAAGATATAAACAAAAACGTAAAGGAACTCAATTTTTCAATTTTAAAAAAAGTGCGGGTAATATGGCCCACCCTGTGTTAAATATGGCCCAGGGTGGCTATCTACTATTAGCCCATGGTGGGCCATATTTAACACTATCGTTTTCAAGAAAATTGAGTTTGGTTTGCTAGAATTATTTCTTCTTTGACCCGGGTCTATTGTTGTTTTGTGCTCTTGTTGGAGCTAGAAACCATTTGATCTGTCAAACGTTCAATTAATATCAGGTGTCAAATATGGCCTACTGAGTTACATGGGTAGGCCGTATTAAACACACCGTGATTTTTTCACTCATTTTTATTTTTAATACAACTGATAAACTTTTTTTAACTTCTGATGCCACACAAAATAAGAAAAGATTTAACATTATTCACTCTTAGAAAAAGATTATCGAATTTAAGCAAAATTCAATGCGAAAAAAATTAACAAAACTTCCCAAAAAATTAGGTACATCGAAAACGAAAAAAAGCTACTATAATCGACAGAGACAAAACCGGTCTTAACTTGTTTGAAATGTATTAGTTTTTATCTACCTGCGCTTTTTGATTCGGGATATATAATGGTGGGCCATATTACCCACCTGGGCCACATTTGCCGCACTTACTCTATTTATGCTTCAAATGAATTGAGTATAAAAGTTGATGTTTAGACCATTGAGTTTGGGACTTTTGACAGGTCATAAGAAGCCTTGCATTATCGCGTGTAAGGCGGTTTTATTTATTTATTTTATTTGCATTTCAACGCCCAGCTCACTCATTTATAAAAGCATCAACCTTGAACAACGTAGGTAGGTAAATGTAAAATTATGAGCGAACATTGAAAATCGCTCATCCTTGCATTATTAGCCCATTATTCCCAATAGCCGTGATGTAAAATTGTAAACACCTATCCGTTCATCAATATGAATGCCAAACGTTTGTCCATGAGTAATTAATAAAGTACGCAACGTCATGCTGAAAACACCCTCTGCTGACACTCTGACAGCAGCAGCAGACGTTTTACACTCCGAATTCTGACATAATCGTTCAGCACGTGCATTGAAACGCAAACGCAATTAATTATATTTACTGCGAATCGGTCTATAAATATGCAAGTTTATTGCATTCGCTTAAATATTGACACAAACAAATGTCCAAATTGCGGAAAATTTAAATAAACACTTTCAAGAGTAATGGGCTGCACTATAAAACGTTCATTACACACACTGATGCTGTGACTCAGAGCGGAATTAACGAGAAAAGGTGTTTCGCTCATTTTGCTGTTGATTGTGGAGTTTTTAACTCAATTGGGTATTCTAATAATACTATTTATAGTTGCGTTGAAGATCAAGTGTATTGGGAAAAATTTCTTTGATTTATGATTAGCTTCAATTTAAAGAAAGACTAGGTGGCCATAGGTCCGGGCGTCCTTTAAACTTTTACTCAATTACTGAGTCAGTATTCGAGTCATTGAGTGCAACTATCCGGCACTTCTTTTTACGATGTGAATGCTGCTGAATTTGACAAAATTTTAACTCAACTAACTACAATCTGAATTATCTTATTTCTAGCTCCTTTGTGAGCCTTATTAATCAATTAATCATTAAAGGTGGCGTATGTTGTATACTACATAAATACCCTATTCTCTAAAAATATGGTACATGAACTGATGACATTAATGTGAAAGCAGAATACTGAAAGATAATTACTCATTCAGATTACATTGCTATTTCCCTCTTAGAAAGCACATCAATTGCATACTTTAAAGGAGCTCCAATAGCTTAAAGGTCTAACGAAATTGGCACATCGTTTATGATTAAGGTGCCCCCAAAAGACTGAACTGTAATGAACTTGTTTTGTTTAAAAAAAATCTACACATTCACTAAACTCAAATTTTTTAGTGAAGCTTAGAACGCAGCTCAAGCTAAATTTTAGCTCGCATACCTACAAAACTCTCTCCAAAATGTACTTGAGCTAAATTTTACGCTGCTAAAAAAATCGAATTTAAATGTCAGACTGTACCTACTTCATATATCTGTCAAAATTTAATTTAATTTATATTATTATTATTAAATTAAACATTTTCTGAAGCTATATTTTGACAGATCGTGTTGTTTTTTTTCTGTTGTGTTTTTGTGTAGCGGAAAAGTAAATAAGGATGCGTTTTTTCAATGAATACCTTGATGAGGATTCCTTTGAAAGTGAACAATTTGGGATCAAAGAATAGTAGACAAAAAAAATTAAAGCGCAACAAAAATATAACACTTTTTCGAGTCGATGCATTTTTGAAGGAAGTTATTTTTAACAAACAGCTGTTTTCTGTATCACTTATATCTACAATTCATTCTATGTCAAAATTTAGCTAATGTTTGGTGAAAAAAATTGGAGAGCAGCTTAAATTTAGTTTCGCTCGAGCCGAAGCGTAATTCTTGAGTATTTGATCTTAAATAGAATGCAAATTTAAGCCTGGGCCGAACATACAAGAAAAAAATTCAAAAAGCTACACTTGCAATTTTCGATAGTGAAAAAATGCATTTTCCATACTTCTCGGTCATTAGACTGTATAGACTACCTTGGATTAAGCGATATACAATGACATCAATGCAGAAATTTAGCAAACAAAGGGCTTCCTAGACTACGACAACGACTTCGTTACGCGACTATATTCATGTGTCGTGTGTGAAATATAGTTCAACAAGGAAGATTCGCCACCCATTCGCTAGAATGCACGCGAAAGAACAAATTACGAATACATAGACGAAGTTTATGGTTATTATGGGAATTGACATAAATGGGTGACTATGGGCTACCAAAAGACTACCCAAGATATGAGTCACAGATATCTAATTATAATAATTTCTAAAAATATGATTTCCAATCCGTCATATACACACAGTCAACTAACATTGAAAACTAAATTGAAATTCTTATCAATTTTGCTCCAATAAATTGATAAAGTCGATGCAATTCATAAATATAGACTCTTTGTTCTGGTTTCAGCTAGACGTGTGTTTAGAAAAGCTTTTCATTCAGTATTGAGTATTTATGGCTTTATGAGCCATCATAAGGAATACTGGCGCCCGGTTCACGAGTTATTTCAGACAAGTTATTGAGTATCTACACTAAGTAGACTTTGAGCTTCGACAAGTAGGTACGTATTGAATTGAATTTATTGGATAAAGTATAATTTCACATTAAGAATAATCTTATTTGCTGTGAGTGGCTTAATTAAAACAGTTTAAGTACAAGAGTAAGTAGTCATACAAAATGAGTCTCTAAATCAAGTTTACAAATTTAATGGAATGACAAGTTTAGTTTAAATAGAGGTATACGTTATATAAAAATTAAATAATATAAGTTTTCAATATTAAATGTTCTAAAATTGAATAAGTTTATGCATAATATATTTTATGTATTTCTACTGAAGTATTTAAAAAGATCAGTTTTAAATGTGTTTGCGTTTGTGATTCTCCTGAGGTGTATGGGTAATGAGTTCCACTGGCGGGTGACATGGACAAAAAAGGTACGCTCGGACTGTATACAGTTAAATCTCGGTTGTATTAAAATAGTTGTTCTTTGAGAATTGGGAAAATTAAGCCTGTTGAACAAATAGTCTGGTTGATGTGATTGCATGATTCCAAAAAGTAGTATGAGTGATCTGAATGTAATTAAATCATCAAATCTCAACCCTGTTATTTGCCTGGAATAAGCAGATATATGGTCGAAATATCTTTTGTTGAAGACATATCGAGCCAAATTATTATATATTAAGTTTAATTTCCGTTTAGCGTTGTAATCAACACTACAAAACACTTCACAGCAATACGTGAGGATAGGCAAAAGTAAGGATTTTACGAGCAACATTTTGGTAGTAGTTGGAATATATCTTTGAGTTCGCCAAAGTAATCGTAGACCATAATAGACTTTCCCAACAGCTGTTGCTATATGATCAGTCCAGGTAAGTTTCTCATTGAAAACGAGACCCAAATTTTTTGCAGTATGGACGTATTCAATTGATGATGTTCCCAGTTTTATTGGAGGAAAGCTGGAGGTGTCTAAGCGCTGCTTATATATACATAATGTTTTTGACTTCCCCGGATTTAATGACAGGGTGTGCTTAAGAGCCCACTGCTGAATAATTTGTAAATCCTCATTTATTTCCACTGTTGTTCTTGAAACGTTTGTTAACGAACAATTACGGTATAACTGGACATCATCGGCGAACATGTGAACTGAGCAGTGTCTGACTAGTCCAGGAAGTTCATTCACATATAAGGAGAACAGCAGTGGACCAAGGACCGAACCCTGTGGTACACCTGCAGTTCTCCTAAGGAATGAAGACAATCTGTTGCCCACTGCCACACATTGCTGACGGCCAGTCAAGTAGGAGTATAACAGTTTTACTGCAAGTGGACACAGTCCAAAATTATATAACAACTTTTTGCAGAGTTCTATGTGGTTTACAGTGTCAAACGCTTTTGAGAAATCAAGCAGTGTCAAAAATGTGCAACGGCTGTTATCCATAGCTTTACGAATGTCACCGACAATAAGCAACAACGCCGTTTTGCAACTTCTTTTTGCACGAAAACCGGACTGAGCGGAACTTAACAGATTGTTTGTAAAAAGGTACCCTTGAAGCTGCTTAAGTATGGCTTCTTCGAATACTTTCGACAAGAACGGCAATATGGATATAGGTCGGTATTCTGTATTTACACCATTCTTGGACTTAGGTATTGGAAGTATTTTGGCTTTTTTCCATAAAAGAGGGTACTCGCAAGTGGTAAGTATGTTATTAAATATGTAGTTAATGTATTTCAAAATACTCGGAAGAAGAAGTTTTACAAATTTAGGGTTGATATCATCTAATCCTGTAGCATTTGACTTGACAGATAAAATTGCTTCAACTACGTCTTCATCCGTCAAATTGTTGAATTTAAAATCTTGTTCATTATCATTATCTGCTCCTATTTGCCAAGGTAATCGAGTTTCGAAATTAGAATGTTCCGTTAATGGTACTCCAACAGAGACAAAGTGCGTATTAAGCATATCGCAATCTACATCGGCAGATATTTCTATTTGTTGTTTCCCATTTCCTAGTTTACGTAACTTTTTCCAAATATCTTTCCCAGACTGGCTGCTAGGGGAGAGAAATTTTGTGTAGTATGCACGCTTCGCATTTTGGATACGCAAAACAACCGAATTACGTAAAGATCGGTACATTTCATGAAGTTCCTGTAGCTTATAACGTTTCCAACGAATATAAGCGCAATCTCGTTGTTGGATTAAATCCAGAATTTGATTGCTAAACCAAGGTGGAGAATTTGATTTTATAAATTTTGATTTAATGGAACGTGTTGATCGAAAAGTATTTTTATATTATGTTGGAAAAAATCTACTTGTTGTTCAACCGAAGGCATATAATAAATTTGCTCCCAATCGACATTAGCAACGTCTGTCTCTAAACGTTCGTAGTTGATGTTTTTGAAGTCTCTAAAAGTAATTAGGTTCTGTTCTACACCCATTGGTATGTCGATGTTATATGTCAAATATATCAAATCATGCCTTGAAAAACCTGGGGCTGATAACTGATTGTAAAATAGAGTTTTACCAATGTCTCCTACAAAGTAAACATCTAGAAGAGTTGCAGCTTCTTTTGTAAAATGTGTTGGTGTCAACAAATTTACTGGTCTAAGATTAAGACTCCTGAAACTATCAACTAACTTAGCAGAAGTAGCAGTATTAAGCAAATCACAGTTGAGGTCCCCACATATAATAACGTTGGAGACAGAACATGATATCTCCTCTAAAATGCTTATTATCGGCGTAGCGTCAATGTTTTTGTTTGGCCTATAGATAACTCCAAGAAGTAATCGTTCAAGACCAAAGTGAAGTTCTAAAAACAGATATTCAGACGTGCTATAAATATTTGATTTATACTCAGATCCACAATATATATCGCTGCGGAGGTAGACAGCTACACCCCCTCTTTCACGACCAATTCTATCACCCCGGTAAAGTCTATATCCCTCAACGTCATAGGCAGTGTTCTTAATTTCGGAGAAGAACCATGTTTCGGAAACACAAATCACATCAACCTTGGAATTTATGAACAAGAGACGAAATTCATCCAATTTAGGTGCAAGGCTTTGAGCATTTATATGGCAAATATTTAAACCTTTTCTCTGTAAACTTAAGATTCTTATCATTTGGTACAAATGTACTGAATTTGAATATTGACTACCCATTTCACCGCTAGAAAACCCATTATTACGAAGTGCACCAGATACGTAAGAGGTAAGAATTTATTATGAGATTGGTATTAGATGTATAAATGACATATGATTGGAATTTCAAGAATGCGATCAATAAACCATAATATTCATGGCCATCTTGTTATCGTTGTGCACGTGATTGTTATAATTTTTTTTTTAAATTAAACATTTTTCGTTATTAAAATCATGTAGATTATAAGATTAACTAAATATAGATTATGTGAGTTGTATAGTCATTATAAAAGTGTGCTTACAAGATATCGATGCAAACGGATTGATGGTACAAATGAAGTATCTACATAGGTACGGCTCTGCGAATTAAGGCCCCAAAATATTATACAGGAAATAACAACAACGATTTTTAATAAAATTTGGGGTGTTATTTCCTTTTTTGGGGCCTTATTTCCTAATAAAAATTGGGGTATTATTTCATTATGAAATAACACCTCAAATTTGGGGCCTTATTTCGTTTTCTCTTTTGGGGATTTATTTCATTGGGGCCTTATTTCCTGCAGCACATAGGTACATAGAATAATTCTAGGGAGTAAATGTTGAGAAAACGGAAATTCTACCCGTGTATTTTTTCAACCCAGGTTGGCTTTATTCAAAAATCGGTTTCATAAAGAGATGTTTTCGAAATGTTGTAAGCTCTTTAAATAGCGATGTAAAAAATAAGGTTGTCAGATATTTCATTCACATGTATTCATTTTTTAAATGGTAGCCAATTCAATTACATTTATGTCATGATCATGAACTATAATTGGATTTTATAGATGTCAAAGTCGTCAGCGTATTTCAAACCCTTTATTTTGGCCGATTATCCATCCCATTATAGTCATTTTGTCTGCCAAAAGCCCAAAACCATCATATAAAGTAATAAAATGTATATCTAGATACGATTGAATTTAATTAACATTATTGGCAAACAAAAAAATTCCATAAACATTTTGATGGGTGTCATAAAGAAATATTTTATAGCTCTATGCCGGCAAAGTTATTCAAAGTTATTCAAATTAGGTTAGGTTTTTTGGATTGTTATAGAGCAGGGTGGATCCCTACTGCTCCACACTTAGGTCCTTGTGGAACCATTGTGATGCGCTTTTATGGGGGGTTAACTGGTTGGTGTTAGATATGGTTATCTTCATGTCCCTCTTCATGTTTCTGTGATTACCCGACGCCTTTCAGCCATCCTGATATCCTGAAAAACCTGTAAAGATCAGAAAGTGAGACATCAAAAAGTTCTTGTAAGTTATGGATGTACTGACTTCCAAGTGTTCTGTTTGTCAAGTGACAGAGACTTTGGCAGTGGACCTCTTTGTCTCCGCAGCGACTTCATATATCGTCATCTTTAAGATTTAGTTTCATTGTGTTTATATGGTTTCTTAAGAAGTAATGACCCGTTAGAACCCCTACTAGCTAAGACAGCGATGACCTACCAAACTGTAGAAATTGAATGGTCCGTGGTCTGTCATATTCTGGCCAAGGTTTCCGTCGTAGGTACTTCGCAGGTAGTTTTTATTTTTTTTAATGGGATTCCAAATCCTGGAGCACTCAGACAAATCTCTATCCATTGTAACCAAGCAGAAACCCCTTTTTTGGTGTAGTAATAGTAACTCTGATATTATTCGTTTCTCTTTATGGTCGGTGGCAGAGTATTGCTGTCCCCTGCCGGGGCTTGAACCAACGCCGCTCGCGTCACAAGCAATGACTCTAACCAATACACCATGGCCACCACCCGCAGGTCGTTACGTTAGTTCTTTCCACCTGTTTTTGATTTTCATACGAATCTTGTTCTCCACTCCTTCTCAAAGATTACAGAGTGATGGCTTGATTGTATGACTGTAGTAATCTATCATGATCCATTGCAGAATAATTTCTCGCAAGTTCTGCAGCCTTTTCATTGTCGGCTTTGTCTCTGTGCCCAGGGATTCAAACCCAGCAGAATTTCGTGGGGCTCTGAGAGCAAAGAACCTTGAGCTCCTCGCGGCATCAGTGAACTATAGCTTGGATTTTATTTCAATTTAATTGCCTCAATTCCAGCTGTAGGTGTGTATCTATATTCTGTTCTGGTGTAGTCCTTATGATTCATATTATCGCAACACAAGCTGCCCTTTGCATTTTGGTAATAAGACTTGAAAAATGGGGCTGAAAATGTCCCCTCTGGACATAGGTACATATCTATCATTTGCAAATAGTTATAACCACGCACAGTTTTGCTAAAATTGTTTTAGGATAAAACCCTTTTAAATGTATTATTGGTTTGACATGCACTTGACAACAATTTTAATGAAATGAAATAGAAAATCAAATTTTGCATTTTATCTGTATCTTCCAACCAGTAGATACATACAGATACATACATACATACATACAAAAATCAGCTCAATACATTCTGAGTTTTGGACTTTTCGTCGTCGTGTCATTATCACAAATTATATTTTAATCCGCCGTTCATGACAAATTTTATTACCACGCACATTGTGGCTTCTGTTGATCACAACATTTCGGCGCCCTTTATGATCTTCATTTGTTTTTGAATACAGAATCGATTTCATATGAAGAAATCGCAAACAAAAAATTACCAGACGATGGTCATTATAGGTACCTATCATAAAAATGAGTTTAATCTTTGTGGTTCGCAAATTAAGATATGATGTCATATGGAAGACTAAACAAAACATAACAATAATAATAATAATCATAACAACAATTGAAAATTAAAAAAAAATTTAAGTAGTGACGCTCTTCGAGCAAAGCCGTAACTTTTCCATAAACAAAAATCGTAAAAAAAAAAATCCCATAAAGATATCGCCGACAACAATGAATGAGACGGAATGGACTTGTGTCTTGTGTGGCTGAATTTGATTTGATTTCTTGTTTATTTTTATTTGTTATTGATTGGCGGCGAACGGAATTTGTGTTCAGACCGACACAAAATGTGAAGGCGACAGACAAGTCCGAGATGCTCTTCAAGCAATGTCACTGAAGTCGGTTTGGAATAGTGACATTGGACTTGGACTATAAGAAACACTAATTGGAGCATGTGCTGTGCAGTGCATTATTTATGTTACAATATAGCTCAATTGTGGACCTATGACGGTGAGTTTGTGTCTATGCTAGGAGTGCTAGAGCAGTGGAATGTGCCACATTGTCCAAGCATACTAGAACGAGTACCCTTCTCAGGGTTGAAGCAAAGATTTCGAGACATTTAGCCTTACCAATAATCATTTTTAACCTACAACTTAATTAGTTTATCGGTCACAATAGATAATTTTGTATGGAAAATTTCGCTATTGTGAGTTCGTAAAATTTTGCCTGGACACTAAAAATTGTTTTTAGTACCGCGCATTATTTTCTTCGATAAGGGTTTCAACGCAGACGAAGACTATTGTAGCACAATGTGTCATACTGTGTATCTACCAAACAATTCTTAGATTATGATGATGACGGGTATAGGATAGGTTTCTAATTCTTAGCAATTTTTCTGAAATTCTTCGTAACTGATGATTACGCTGAATTGAAAGTTTCAACGAGTTCACTTTCTTGACTCACATGTTCCACCACCGCAACACAGGTTCGGATTGAGTATTTTAACTGCCAAATCATCGTTGCTTTAGTAGTAGCTTTAGCAATTTCGTTAGAAGTCTTTTGCGATAAACAAGTGACTCACATTCGAAAGCTAAATGGTATGCATTACAGACCACAGATAGGATAAAGCAGATAAGGCATTTAATTTTTGGGCGTCATGTGGTACTACTACTACGCAGTATTTCTTTGACCCATCTTATCACCTTTTTTTCTTAGTATTGCTTCGTCTGTTTTATCTATACTATCGCTGTAACGATGCGATGGTACTAGAACGTGATTTTGTGAATTTTGTAAAGAAAACATATTGACCGATATTTCAAATCCCAGGGTTCTTCTAGATTTCCTTTATCGCAGAATTTTGCTCTCTAATGGCTTTTTCGAAATACTTTCTGAATAGTTTAAGGGCCTTTATAGAGGCTTTAACTATATAGAGCAATCCATTCTGTGATTACCCTTACAAGAAAGCGTAATCCAAACACTCATATTACTTACTTACTTACTTATCGGGATCCGGATAAGGTTCGGTCTTCTTTTTCTTCTCGAACTTGGGGACTAGGATTTGAAGACCCTCTTAACTGAACCATTACTGTCCATTCGCTATATATCTATAGAGTTCGAAGTTGTATCTTCTCTTCCAATCACCCTCCTCGCACACCGGCCCAAAAATCTGCCAAAGTATTTTTCTTTCGAAGGAGTTCTTTGTCCTTCGAGTTAGGAGCTTTGAACCTAATTATTTTGCCAAACCGAAGTAACAACGGTTTCCTAGGGCAATTCTTCGCCGGATCTCCACTAGGGTGTTATTTGTGGAGTACATGTTTACTCCGAGGTAGGTGAACTCCTTAACAAATTCGAAATTGATGCTAACAATAGTGACGTGTTGTCCTAGGCGGTGGACAGATGCATGTTTATTGGTTGATAGCATGTATTTAGTCTTGTCCTCTTTTACTTCAAGGCCAACGGATTTTGCCTGTTCTTCAATCCCCGTGAACGTTTCTATCACGGCACGCCGGGAACGACGGATGATATCAATATCATCCGCATACCCCAGCAGCAGCAGCTGACCGAACCTGATAGTGCCTTCCGTGTTGACACCTGCCCTGTGCAGTATCTGCTCCAGTACGAGATTGAAGAAGTCGCATGATAGCGCGTCTCCTTGCCGTCCATGTGCATGTTTGAAAAAGTTCAGAGGAGCTACTTCCATAACTGCACGTTGCAGCGCGTGTTTTCCAGCGTCACGCGACACAGCTGAAGCAGTTTTGCCGGGATTCCGAATTCGGCTATCTTCATATAGAGATCATGGCGACGTATGTTATTGCTATTATACGCGGCTTTGAAGTCGATGGATAAGGGGTGGGTTTCGACTTGAAATTCATTGGTCTTTTCCAGGATTTGCCTCTGTGTGAAAATTTGGTCAATAGTCGATCTGCCGGGCCGAAAGCCACATTGGTACGTGCCGATTAGTGTGTTGCAGAACGGTTTAAGACGTTCACACAGTTCGTTGGATAGGATCTTGGGTATAGGATCATCGGGTATGTTTTCTTCCACGCATACTTGGTTGATGATTCGGTGCATATGCTCCCTATCAAAACATCACCAGTATTTAAAGAGTTCCGCTGGTAAACCATCAGAGCCTGCGGCCTTGTTGTTCTTAAGCTTTTTTATAGCTAACTTCTTCTATACTAGGTGGTGGAACTAGTTCTTCATTGACTGGACGTGGGCTATCTTCTTGCCCTATCACTCTCTCTACATGATGCCCATTAAGCAGTTGCTAGAAATGCTGCTTAAAAACATCTACTATTCCCAGCGCTTCGGTGACCAGGTTCGCTGTTTTGGAGAGCCTGCGTTACGGTTTTGTAGCCAGCCAGTCCACTATCACGTAGGAACTACTAACCCGATTGGTATGGTCTTTTTGGAAAAGGTAGGCCTTAACAATGGATACCATATAGGCATTATTTGGTGAAAATTGAACAAAGAGGCGTGGCACCGCCCATACAAAAAATAAACATTTAAATCTTAACCGCCGAATCGATTGAGTTGAAACTCACAGACAATCTTAGATATTGACCAAGGAATTTTACTGTGAAGATTGGTCAAAATTGGAAAATTGTCTTAAAAACCGCCGAACTGATTGAGCTCAAATTTAAAGACAATGTTACGAAAGCACATTATTACCTAAGATCTGAGGAATACAATACAGCTAGTTAGAAATAATATGTATATACAAAGGAGCTGGTGCAGTTCATAATGCAATCGTTTTTCATTCTATGCCATTTCAATTTTAATTGCTTGAGGAGGACCTTTATAGTGATATCATAAAATTCATTCACTTAATCGGTCCACACACATCAGATTGCCATAAATAAATGTGCCAATTAAAAATCATTCAGCGATTATGTCGTGTGTTGTAAAATTTCACAAGGAGCAGCAGTATTTGGAACAAAAAACAACGAAATGTCGACAATTAATTAAAACCATTATCAAGAAGTAGTATTTATTGTTCAGTGTATTTTCGCCCCATGCAAAAATACGGGGGATGATTAACTTGACCTCAACTCCATATCAGACTAAATGCGAACGGGTCTGCATGAGTATTGCATGAAAATAATGAAAAATTGGGTCACATTGGCAATTTGCAGAATTTGTCAGATGATATGGAGTCGCTCAATCGGGTTATTTATATTTTCGAATTGAGTTCGCCATATCTTAATGAAATGGGGTATTTCGGTGAAATTGATTGGGGCATTTAAAATATGATGCTTGTTTGTTGGTAGGGGTTTGATTTTTGGGTGAACAAATATAATAAATAAATAGTTGGCGCAGCCGTGTTGACACCCTAGCCCTAGGCCTAGCTTCTCACAACCATTCGTTTTTGTGAGTTTTTATTTTTGGGACGAATGGAAGGGACCTACAATTTTATGCCTAGTCCGAACGGCCAAATTGAGAAGCTTTTTCAGGACAATTATACTCTCGGATGTTTGTCAGAGGGGCGCAGTGGAAAAAACTTTAAGATGTAATTTCTGTTTTTCCGGGGATCGAACCCTCGCACAGTAGTCCAGCACACTAACCACTGAGCCATTGCGCCCACTGAACAAATATTACATCGCATTAATTGAACAAATAATAGATACGTTCTACAAATTATATCCATTCTTAGGTAAATCTATTAAAAACATCTGTGTTTGCTCATCTCACCCATGGAATGTTGTGTGCAGTTCAAATGACTAATAGAGTCGTTACACTTTTAATTTATTAACAATTAAAAGGCAAATACCATTTCAATTGCAATTCCGCATAGTTGTCGCCAGATGATAATGAAAATCAAAGTAGGTACTCAATAAAGTGATATCTTTCTGATTATTGAGAGTGCCATAAAAAAAGATTGCATCATAATAGGAAGTGTGGTAGTTACCTATTGGCAGAGTATTACAAATGAAGAGGCATTTTGATATGTAGAGTAGATATTTGTAAATAAATCGGTATCAGTATTTTTTTAATGACTAGTACTTATGTGGTAATGGCAACGAATAAAAGTTATACATACTCAAGTTGAATGAATCAACTTCAAAGAACACCCAGCTCAAGGGAATAAATTATCTTTTGCAGTTGATATACCATTTTCGCGGAATTTTCATATGTGATGCTAATTTTAGCCACCGTCATTAATTATTATAAACAATCAAGGCCAGAATATTACTCATTCGAGCTGCATATCTATCAATTGGAACTGCTAAATGAAAAATTAAATAAATTCACGGAACTGCTATTGTGCAATTGTGCATCATCATTAGACAAGACACTAAAAGTGCATCATCTATCTACTCCACGTGATGCCATTAAAAATAGTTTTATGAGAATCTTTTCATTCATAAATTTTATTGCAGAAGTAAAAAGTGTAAATGACAGTATTGAGCGTGTTGCAGAATAAGTATGGGATTCCCCATTGACTAAATAAACTGGTGTTATAGATAATAATATTATATGACTATAGCGTAGCCCCTGCGCACTTCGTAATGCAAAATAGTTAAATAGATTAACAGTTTTTATTGTAATGCTCTGTGGTAGGATAGGTAGGAAGAAGTGGTGGTTCATATGACATTGAACCTAATTAGCACTAGGATGTGCCGTTTTGTTACCACGCCCCGTGTGACCTACGATGTGAGCCGGTCGGTATCTATAACCAACCTGTAGAATTGAGGAAGCGGATAAGATCCTGTATCCCTTTACCCGAGATGTCGCTAAGGTCGTCAAAGAATGGTTGGTTCAGTGCGCTCAGTCTGGCTCTTGGTAGAGCTGGACATTTGCAGAGGAAGTGAGAGAGAGTTTCTTTCTCGTTTGTATTTCCGCAACTGCGGCAATGAGGGTTGTATGGAGTATGGGATACCTAGTTTTGCCGCATGGTCTCCAATTGGCCAATGCCCCGTGGTTATTGCCGTGATTCTGGCGATATCTGGGCGGGTTCTGTTTAGTAGGTTCTTTGTTCTATTTTGGTCGTAGGTAGGCTATATATCCCGATCATTGGAGATTGGCTTTCTGCAGAAAATATGAATGTATTTGTCCCTTAACCGCTCCTAGCGGAATGTGGACCCTCGTTGAGAGCGAGACGTGTAGTGCTGAGTCCTTCCTGGCCAGCTCATCCGCACGCTCATTGCCTATTATGTCACTATGCCCTGGGACCCTGGGAGAAGTGTTACCCTGAAGCGTCCGCTCAGACAGGCAAGCTCGTTGCGGCACTCCTGCACCAGTTTGGAGGATATGGTAGCTGAGACGATGGCTTTAATGGCGGCTTGGCTATCTATAAGGATGGCAATGCTTTGTTTATGCGTTTTGTCGCGCCCTAGTTGCGTGCATGCTTCTCGGATGGCCAGTAATTCCGCCTGGAAAACGCTGGCAAAATCCGGTAAGCAGACTGAAGTTGATATTTGAAGTGATTCCAAGTAGACACCGGCCCCCACACCGCAGCTCATCTTAGATCCGTCGGTGTCTATGACTGTGTCGAAGCCTTTCACTACTTCGTCCCTCCTCCTCCTCCTCCTCCACTGAGCCCTTGTTGGGAAACCCACGTGGAAGCCTTTCGTGAAGTTTAATTTGGGTGTGATGAAGTCAGTTCGAGACTTGACCATGCAGTTTTGTAATGAATCCACAGGATGTTACTATGGCCAAACGGCCTTGCATCCCAGCCTTGAGTCTTATAGCACTGCATTATGCGGTACATTTTGTGTGAAGGTCAAGAGGTAGAAGATGCAAGAGCACAGTGAGGGCATCTGTTGGGGCCGACCTCATTGCACCCGTGGTGCTTATACTGGCTGTTCTTTGCAGTCTTTTTAGTTTCGTGGTACACAATATTTTTTGTTTTTTTTCTGAAATCGTATTGCCTAGATATTGCCCAATTACACTTATACTTAAGATTGTCTGTAAATTTGGACTCAATCGATTTTGTGGTTTTCGAGATATAAGATTTTGAATGTTTTTTTTTTTTTTTGTATGGGCGGTGCACACCCCTTTGTCCAATTTTGACCAAATCATCATTACAACCATCTCGAGCCAATATCAAAGATTCTCTGATAATTTTATTGTACCTACCTATAATGAGGTTGCCAGGCCTCGGGCTATAAGGAGTCCATCTGGAAGTAGCCTTAACGGCTGCGAAGCTCCACCGGAAGCTATATTCTGGTACCACGGGAGACAGGAGCCCCTGTGTTAGGTCGGTTTTCTGGTGACTTGTCATCAGTCGGCTTAGCGCAGCCTGTCTAGGAGTGGGCCCCCTAGTGGGAGTATCGTGGTGGCTGTGGTTGCCCAAAATCGCGGGAACATAAGTGTTCTTGAACATGAGAGGTGTTAGATAGGCCTCGCTCTCTAGCAAGGGGTATAGCTCATGCCTTATACATGACTATGAAATTGTACTAGGGCAGTACTGCCCTGGGGCGTGGTCAACGTCTTTCTTTTGACCCCTTCTGTCTGTGGGAAGGCCCACCGTGCGATTAAGCCGTCAAGGCAGGAGTGCACGTAAAGCCCTCTATTTCATTTTCTGTACCTACCTATAGACAACATTTTCTTACTATCGCAGATGTAAACAAGCATGTGTCTGTTTTGGCCAATTTCCTTTTTCGGGTAGCTATACTAGCGCATATTAAGAATGTGTTTAGCTTTATCAGACTATTTTCTGTCTACTAATACAATTTTGTGACACATTTTCGTAGAAGTCTTCAACCATAACTTTGTATGGATTTCTTTTTTTTTTATCTATTTCTGATGTGTTGGAATGTAGTAGCTCAAAATGACACCTTTTCATGCAAGTGGTGGCACGAAACCAAATTATGTATGTATTACTAATAGAAAATGGGAAATAGTCTTTTTTTTTAACATTTAATTCTAAAAATAATTTTTCTTTCTGTGCTACTAGGTTTGTAAAAAAAATTGAAAAAAATATATTGAGTCACTGTCCCTACACTTGTGTTTCTATAAACTCAACAGCAGATCTAATCTGTCTGTCGTTCATCCCTGGATCTCATCTGAGGCGATCTAAAGCTACTATGTATTACACTTGCCAAAAATCGTATCAATTTCCGACATGCTGACATCAATATGCCGTCAGATTTTGAGTAGGTACACACAAATTTAGGACGGAATAAGACATCATTTTGACACAATTTTTGACATGTGTAATAGAAGCTTAAGAGTTTGATCTCTCTCTCGACCGGCTGCATCAACACTATAATAGGTGTCATCAGCAGGGCTTGGAATTTTTTTATACGGTTATTGTGTAGAAGCTGCTTAGAAAAGGAGATGTTTGAAGAGTCAATAAAAACTATCAATATAGCTCCTTGTCCGGCTCTCCTCCAAAAAAGAAAATCTATCTGAAACCTATTAAATATAAAAATAAAATGATCTAAACGATCTAAGATCCACAGGTATTCGAGGTCTTCTACACTTCATTAGAAGCTCAAATTGGTTCAACCCAGATAGATTGAAGAAAAAAAAACTTCCTTCATTCATGTAGTATCGCACAAGGGATACTAAGTTCTTCGGATTTCTATCGAAAGTCGCCTCAACCTAACGTAACCTTCGTTTAAGGAATTCGACTTTCTAAACGAAATGAATTTAAATACAATTTAGTAACCAGCGAGAGACATACATCAAGTCTGATACATTTTCAAATTCCTACCAAGTGAGTAGGTATCTGACAAAATTGGTACTTTTATTTGTGGCGTGTTCAATCCCACTTGTCAAGTTCAAACCTTGCTGTACGTATACGTACACCCACGTCCCACAGTCAGTTTACCAACGTCAATTAATTTATTCCAAAATATTTTCCGTGTTCCGTCATGTCTTAATAAACGATCGATATCTTCAAGAATTTATGGATTTCCAATCTAAATGCCATAGCAAAAATTGAAAAACATACGTTAACTCATTGATAACTTATTGAAAACGAAATACCTACATGCAGATGAAAATATTACGAATGACCTCATAAATGAAAATATTTGCTTTTGTTCCACGCGAAACCAGGAAAATTCCAATTCACTCCTGCTGTTCAACAACCCCCACAGCAAAATGACGTCAAAAAGATAGAAAAGCATCTTTTCATCCACAATCGATTAAAAATGCAAACAAATTCCGTTTCGCCCTCCCTAGCCACACGATCGTGATGATTCAGCTTGGCTAGGCTATAGATTTTGCAGAAAGCTCCACAAAAAGCTTCCCCATACAAATGTAAACTTTGCAGATCGATCGCGCAAGGTGTAGATACTTGTAGCAGGGCACTGTCGTGTCGCGTCGTCGTCGTCATCTTTGCATTGTATTTTGGTGGGCCAATTTATTTGCGGCTTCTTCATTAGTATGGTATGCAGAACAATAGTTACCGTTTCTTGGCTTTCTTCCTCAGCGCCGCCCGTCCGCCCATCGCCCGCTATTGCAGATCAATAAATTCCCCAATTTCCTTCCCCCAAAACGATGTCACTATCCCTACACCGCACCACAAAAGACGCTGCTGCGGCCGGCGCGTACGCGTACGCGTACCTATAGCCGACCAAGTTTTGCAAAGCAAATCTCTATTGGCAGAGCACCCCTCTGCGCGATCTAACCGATCTAACAAACAAAAAAAAAAGTTCTTATAAGTTCTGCTCTTATTGTATTGTGTGGTGTGAATATATCTGCAAAAAAAAAATTGTTATTAAGGTGACGACGACGGGTGCTGGTGTTGGGGCTTTCATGTGTTACAGAATGTTTTCAAAATTTCAGTTTCAATCTAGAAGCGAACTAAACGGGTTGTGTTCCACCAACAGCGCGGATGTGAATTTCCTTATCTTCGCTCGTACTCCTCGGTGTACACTGATAAATTTCAGTTAACGAAATAAATTTGAAATAGTGTTTTAGATACTTAGATACTTTTAGTGTTTATTGCATTTTTTTTGTTTTTTTGCATGATATTGCGAAATTTATTAAAGTGATCGTGAAAAAAAAAGAATAAATAAATATTTTACGAGTTTTCCCAGAATAATCTTATAAGGGAAACAAATAAAAGTTTTTTTTTAAGGGGAATAAATGTTCAAAATTCAAAAGAATTAAACCAACTACCTACTTACTGTCGGCGCTCAAGATTTGAAGAGCATAATTCTGATGATTTGGTGAAATTAGAGAAGATCCTCTTGTATACAATTGTTTGTGATATTTACTTGCTGAAGGAAAGATTATTTTTCTTCTTCATTAAGTCAAGTAAGTGTGTTTGAAGTTATTATTAAATATAAAAAAAAAAAACTTTTTTTTTCGTCGTAATTTGATTCGCAGGTATTTTATTAAATTGTGCAAAATTGGCTTCGTCTGCGAGTTTTGTATTCCTTTGGTGATTTTTATTTATTTATTTTTTTTTGTGGCTACAATTACAAGTAGCCTACCAACGTACGAGTAATTAATTGGCCATTAAAGAAAGGTGGCTGTAGGAGTTATTGTACTTTGGACTATGTCCGAAAGTGGGTTAGGTTTACAATTCAATGTCATAAAAAATGTGACGATGTAAATAGATAGTTCGGCATATTTAAAGAATACATAAGTACATAGATAAAATAATTGTTATCTAGCTAGGTTGGTACGAGAAATAAAATTGCTTGATGAAGAGGAGTGAATAATTGTGATTTTTTAAGATGGATAGTTTTTAGAGATAAAAATGTAAATATTTTTAAAAGTAGCTACCTACCTGTGCCTAAGAATTAATGGGTGGATACAAGACCGACTTTAAACTATGTATTTAGTGACAAATGGAAAATTTTGGATAGACTACAACTTAACTGTTTAAATTGTTGGTAGGATTTTTTTTAATACAAAACAAGAACTCTTACAAATTTGCGACTAGCGACATTAACCTAGCCAACGTCTATTATTTTTGTGGAATGGATTTTTTATAAACAATAATGATTTTCAATGCACGCCACTATGGGCTAATTGTATAGGTAGGTATATAGAAAAGAGCAAATCGGATTGCTGATACTGAATTAATTTGTATGAGTATGACTAAACTCAAAACTGTGCCAAAGGAGCTTAACATTTTAATGCAATTTTTGCATTTTATTGTTTTAAAAAAAAAAGTGTTGAGAATACATATTTTGAAGACTCCTGGAAAAATGAATACACATTATGTACCTACCTACCCCTAGCTTACTTCTGAAAAGGGGGGTATAACTATATATGTACCTAACAAACTTCCCAATTCAGTTAACTGGCCCACAAAAAATTCTATGAGCCTCCTATTTTGGTTTCGATAGTGGGCCCCGTCCAATATTGTATTTGTTATTTAATTAAAAAAAAAATATATATTTTCAAAAGAAAAGCATGAGCACAAGTTACCACATTTATTATTAAAAATTTGTGAAGAATTCCTAGTTACTTATTGTATCGACTTGTGGATCTTCAAACTTAAAAGCCGGAAATTGGGTCATATTTGTATCACTTCCACCGCCAAGTTCTAGCTTCGGAAGAACACATTACACATCTTAAGATTTTTTTCATTGCACTTTTCGCAAACGGCAGAAATATATCAGAAAATGATAATAGCTGTCCCTGTCCTGATTCGCGATAAAGCTGTAGGTCGCTTTCCTTTGAACCAGAATTGTTGTCTTTTGCAAAAAGGTCGTGAAAGCTTCTACTATCAACTTGTTACTCATTCGGAAGTTTGGATTTACAAAAACGGTTTTGTGTATTTTGAGCCAGGAGTATGGCTCATAGGTAATTCTCTAAAGGTCCATTTAGCAGCTGAGGATCTGAGCTTCTATTTTACGGATTGTAGTTAGTTGTTCGCATTATGAGAAACCAAGTCCGGCCTTAAAGACTAAGTTACTTATGCATATATCTGTGCCATTTTTTGTCTCCATTTTCAAATATTTCTTCGTCCTAAAAGAAATGCGTACGACTAGGTCGCACGTAACTTGCTGCTTTATAATATTCCTCTTGAAAAGGGCGAAACTTTATTTCAGAGTATAACTGACAAGATTAATGTCAATTGTTGGTCTGTTTTGTATGGCGTTCATACTATAGGTACTGTCGATTTCGAGGAATAATTTCTTTAAGTTTCTGGGAACATCTGAAACGGTAGTAGGTAGCTACCAATAGAAAATATTATAGGGATAGGTCAGGTTGTAGATTTTACATAAGTGTCGAACGGGTTTACCACGATATCTCGAAAAAAAAAAAAATTTCGAAAGCAAAAATCTCGAAAGAAAAAAATCTCGAATTAAAAATGCTGGCCCCCTGCAACCCCCTGCTTGTGGGCACTGTAGGATTTTGAGTAGGTATAAGGTTGGGTATATATATGCAAAGTTTATAATATGGGATCCCAAAAAAAAATCTCGAATTTACTTTTTATTGTCGTGATTTTTTCGAGATATAGTCTTTCGAGATTTTTGTACATTCGACATTTTTGCATTCAAGAGATTTTTAGCCTTCGAGATTTTTGTCATTCAAGATTAGGTACATCATGATCCCGTGTCGAACTGTTTGGATCTGTATGTCGTCATGTAAAGTAAATGTTTTGAGAGAAGGATGATGATTTGAGCTGAAGTACGAATTTATTTATATATAATGTAACTTGTCTTTGAGAACGCTGATCTAATATTAAAATTAAGTCTCTGCCTTAGAAATTGACAATTTCAGAATGGTAGATAATAGCGTAACGACTATAATTATTGGCACCCCCAATTTTTGACCCAACTATTGGCACCCCATCATTCAACAGTGATTTTCTCAATAACCCTTTGTTCGAATAAGTCAATTTATTTTTTATTTTTTATTTGCACATTTTTCTCATATTTCTGTGTCTTTAGTTTGGAGACATTCCTTTCCGTTTCTGTTTTATAAGTGAAAGTAAAATCACGTGCGACAAAAAAAACAAAACTTCAAAATTTTCAATGTTTTGGTTAAGGACCTATAAATTTGTAAGCTTTTTTCACTACTTTCTTTTATATTTTTTAATGAAAACTTTCTTTATTTACTATAAGAATGCATTCAATAAGTCGTTTGTAATTATATTTTGTTAAAAAAGTTATTGTTTTGTTAATAAAAGGGGTGCCAATAGTTGGGTTAAAAAAAAACTGGGGCTTAATTATTGGCAGGGGGGTGCCAATAATTACATCCTATGTAGCTACAATTATTGGCACTGCCAATAGTTGTACTTTTGTGAGTGCCAATAGTTGTATCATGCAACCGTTATTCATTGATTTTTGTGTTAAATGCGTTTTTCTGCACCAATTTCCGGTTTCTTCAGAGCAAAAAGATCTAACATCTTATATGATATCCATAGGTGCATATTGCTTAACGGTAAATTTAGGTTGCCTTTTTTGAGAAATACATACTATTTTCTTTTACTTTCTTCTTAAATTCTACAATGATTTAAATAATATTAAAAACAAATTTTTGTTTGTTTCCTTTAAAAAATAATAATTTTATAATACTTATTTAAATTAATTAAATTTCCAACGAAGAAAATAATAATTTTTGTTTATTTGCCTTAGGAAAACATGATGTTTTTCTGTTTTAAAGAGTGCCAATAATTGTAGATTTTGGGGTGCCAATAATTATGTCAGGGTGCCAATAATTGTGGTTTTTTGTAAGGTTTTACTAAATTGGCATTTTAAATATATTTTCAATAACTAAACCGTTATTTATAAAATTTAATCAACGAGGAATTTAATAATTTATACTTCTGTATTCAACAGATTCAAATAACTCTATAAACAAAAATGTTATAGTTGATCAAAGTTGAAATTTCCTTAGGGGTGCCAATAATTGTAGTCGTTACGCTATTTTCTCTATAGAATTAACTTTTGTTATCCACAATGAATTCAAGGTCCATTGAGCCTTACCTTAATAGTAATTTTAAACTTTCAATTTAAATTTATTGTAGCTAATTTTATATGGAAAATGTCGCCAATGGGAGTTCGTAACATTATTAACCTGGACACCACAAATTATTAGTATGTACTACCTAGGTACCGCGCATTGACTTCTGACAGAATTTCGTTTTCCAAAATTTTTTCCGCGAACGAAAAAACCCTTGCCGCGAATTGTCAAAGTTTATTCACAATCCACATCATTAAGCCGCGTTCCACAAACTAGCGAACTAGAAATGCCGACAGTCCTTTTTAAAATCGAATCGAAACTCCCTAAATTTAAAGCTGTTCAGTAGCAAATTCACCGATGCCGACCGTCCTTTTCGAAATCGAATCAAAACTCGCTAAATTTTAAGGATTTCAGTCGGCAAATTCATAAATGCCGACCGTTCTTTTTAAAATAGAATCGAAACTAACTTTTTAAAATCGAAACTCGGAAAAGGTAAATAAAAATAAATAAATATAAATTGGCATTTTCGAAAGGCGGAACCTTTGAAAATGCCGACTTGTATTCATTTACAAGTTTGAAAACCTATACCTAAAGAAAATCCAAACTCACTTCTTATTTTTTAACATTTTGGTTCCGAACTAATTTTTGAAAATTGCTCATTTTTGCCGATTTTTTTAAGTTGCACAAGTTAATAAATGGAGCTTCCTTGATATACCGACTCTTGAAAAGCATGGGGGGGGGGGGGGGGTGCGACTCCTCGCTACGCCCCTGGGCAGCGTTTACCATTTTATTTCATATAAATACAGATAAATTTCAGTGAATGAGTTTGTCTCGTATATTTACCACGTCAATCCTCCAAATAATGTTAAACTTATCTACTAAATTACATAATTATCCCAACTTACCCAATGCCACAATAATTATATCCTTGTGTATTTATTTATTTATTTTGTATTGGAGCTACAAATTTAATTTTAATAACTCTATCTAAATATAGTTTCTGAACTTAGTCTGCTTCCTTGACCTTTAAACAATTTACTCGTATTCGTAGCTATTGATTGATTATTTTAATTTTGCTTCAAATAAATTGTTTGTTTGTCAAAGCTTTTAGACTCCCTTTCTAATGACGCAAACATTATTCTTAGAACGATCCAAAACTTTTGCGAATAATTTTTATTTTTCTCATCTTTTTATTAACATAATTTGTGGAACTCTATTGTTGTTTTCGTAGCAGGATTATGATAATAGTCGCAGCAATAATGAATTGATCAATTAGTTGGATAAAAACATTTTCGAAATACAAATCACTAATAGTTATAATGAACACATCTGTTGGTTTGATGACAACATTTTTCTCATCTAATCATTGAAGATACAGTTCAGACTTTTGACTAAAAAAAGGTTCTATAGGTTGATAATGGATTGGGACTAGATTCACTCACATACAAAATGATTAGTTTGTTACATGTTATTAACAAAAAAAAAAAAAAAGATATTTATGTGGACATTTAATTTTCCAAAGTTCATTGGTTTTTTTAAATTTAAAATTCAAATAGGCCGGTGAATCACCCAGAATTTCAACATCTCAATTATTTATTTTTAACAACAAAACATAATGTCTACGTAGACATTGTCTATACAAACAATAGCGATAAAGAAACATGTTTTGACATTCAAAGAAATAGAGTTAATATAGAGTTATACTCTCATAATGCTACTTCCTCGTTAGTTTAGTTAGTAGTGGGCTCATTATAATTTAACTAACTAACTGTCTTATGCTGAAAAAATGTATGACAGCTACCCGCTTATCTTAACCCAATTTGAGAAAGAGGTTATTTTAAAAGCAATGTCTGTTTCCAATTATAAATATTTTTATTGGTCTAATCATTCATTGAAATTCTGTACTATCGCTTAACTTTTAATAACTAAGTATTATAAGCACGTGATATGCATCTATTATCTATACCTATAGATACATTTGTTTACAAGCTTGTTTTAGAAAAATACATAAATATATAGCTTAATTGGGGTAAAAATAAACATATAAAAGTATTACGTTGAATATTAGGAAAATTATATTAGATTCAAGTTAAATGTATCTAGGTGTTGTCAAACTGTTTAATATAATTTCTTCTGACTACAGATTTTTATTTCTATTTATGGCGTTGAACCCATTTATCTGTACTAAGTTTCTACCCATCAATTCCGATTTAAGTATACGTTAATGAAGCACCATAGCTAAATAGCCCTTTAAAAAATTATTACAAACACAATTTTCAAATTCAATTAAAATCGACCATCAAGGGAAATTGATTGACTATGTAGGTAGTACCTACTATTTAAAAAACAAATCAAATCTATAAGTTTGTCCATCAAACAGAGTGTAGGTATGTAATGTACACATTAGATATCACCCATTAAGAGCTTTACGCTTATTGGCTTACCCACAAAAGATAATGGACATTTAAACCACTTTGTTAAACTATAGTAAGGTCAAATAGTCGACGGGACATCTGCCAGAAAAAATGATACCATTATGATTGGTGTACGTGTAAAACCTATTGATAAGAAATTGGGTTAAACATGTGTTTTATTTTATATTATCTATCAAGGTCGTATGTAACTCAGGTTGTATTCAATTAAGACTTGCTTGACTATTTTCCACTCCTTATGTCTATAAAGATTTGAATCAATTTCATTGATAACAATTTGGGCACTTGCATTGTAACTGAAGGTTTGTAATGGAATATACCCACGAAGAAGATGCATATCTACAGATACAGATACCTAAAGGTTTTGTTGGCCTATCTGGGTTTTTCAAAAAGAAAACAAGTTGTGAAAATTCGGTCTTAGGTTTCAGCCATCGGGCTTATGAGCTCAGAATAACTAGTCGCTTATTGCATTGCAGTTGCCGATCTGCTCTACTCAAAGTAGGGTTCTAAAGCATCTGCCTAAACTTGAAATAGGTACAGCAATACGAACAAAACAATAAAGAATCATGAAAATCGGCCAAGCTGCTATCGAGGGCCATACGAACTAAGTCCCAACTGAAACTAACTCCCACTACCCAAAACGAACCCATATGGACTAACTCCCATGATTTTTAAGAACGAAGACCCAACTAAGAATGAACAAAGCCCCAACATAAGAATGAATTAAAACCCAATAGTGGGACTTTGTTCTTTATGAACTAAGTCCCAAATGAACTCACTCCCAACTTTCAAATCCAACAGTGACCCCAAACAGGGGGGTTGCAGAAGGCAGCATGGCCCCCCATACACATACCACTGTGCCTGGAAATTGATCACCCATTAGGCACAGTGGAATATGATTATCTGCAACCCCCCTGCTTGCGGTCACTGTTGGATTTGGATTAAATGCGAGGTTAAACAAGTTAAATGAACTTACTCCCACTTTTCTCAAATTGGGACTTACCTAATTCATTGGGAATTAGTTCATAAAGAACTACGAACTATCTCCCTAACATATGAACTAAATCCCACGGCATAATTGGTGTGACTTATTTCATTTGGCTAGTGGGAGTTAGTTCCTGTTGGGACTTATAGTTCGTAGGGCCGCTATCGAGCTCCAACGTCATCGAGTTTAACCCCATATAAGATGTTTTTTGTATGGGAGGTGCCACGCCTCTTTGTGTAATTTTGACCAATCCTGTGCCAATACCTAAGATTATCTGTAAATTTAGAGCTCAATCGAGTCGGTGGTCTTCAAGTTTTAAGTATCCGAACACAGCGAAGACACACAGAAGACAGCAGCACCTTACGTCAACATCCGCCACTATAGCTGGCATAAGAATGAAGATTTTGGGACATCACTGAGATAAAACAGATCTCTAGAATTCGAAAACAGGGACGAGCTTTTTAAGAGTATCTCTGGATAAGATGCATAGTGGTAGAGAGATGAAAAGGCACTCAATATGGTGGTCTGTTTCGGAAATTACTGAGTGGGGAAGCGAGGAGTAACAACCATTCTTGCTAGTTGGGATTGACCCTGAAAATTTTGTCGAATTTCAGTCTATGAATTATCGTTTGAGAAAATAACATTAATAAAAACTCGTAGACACGAATGGTGGGAATGATAGCTATTTCCAACTACACCACTAATTAATCATCAGACTCGTTTTAAGTAATTGTTTGAATAGTTTGAATTCTGACAGTCAGTTCTATATAATTCAGTTGGGAAGACCATTTCTGCTTTCCCCTGACAGGAAATTAACCTTTCGGAAATCTCTCAAATATAAGATATTTAAAATGCTAAACCGATTATGATTCCTTCCTACTACCACTACTACGAAGCTAAAACTTCGTTTTCGATGAACCATTTCTGTAGGTATAAGAGCAACTTGCAATTTCGTCACAGTATCTAACACCCAAAAAGAGATTATTGTTAATTTGAAAACAAGAATAGCTATGCAAATGTTTATCATTTTTAGTATCTTACTTAAATATGCAGTAGGTATATAGGTACCAACGAAAATCTGCTATTCTCGTATAATTCCCTACTATATCTCTGGCTAATGGACAGATTATTATCATATAAAGCGATCCGCAACATTTGAATCCCATTATAACAACCACAATAAGCCGACTCGTTTGGCCTCCAATTTGACAATGCAGTTCGTATCTGATAAACAAATGTGACATCATTTTGCAAAAATGTTAAATAATCTCTGGCTATCTATACGCAAATATACAGAAAGCGATTACAAAAATTCCATAGCGCGAACAAAACAAATTGTTAATCCCCAAGGATAAGGTGTATAAGTACACACAAATATTTACCTTAAATTCGCACTTACGCAGCAATTAAGTCCTCGATAAGATATTTATAGCGCCAAAACATAAATGTGGGGAAATCGGAGGTAGCACAGGCAATTAGTTTGCAAAGCGTATCTAGAACTATTTAACATTGAACTGGATTGATTCTACTTCTCCAGTCAATAGATATACCTAACTATGTATAGCCAAAATTAACGATTGATTTCCTTGTTCATTTCAGTTTACTAGACCATGAATCTCATGCGGCAACGTATACCGTCACAGCTACTTGTGACGGCCATTTTGGTCGCTGTGATTGCTGCAAATAATGACCTGCGGCTAGACTTCCCCGGTCCATACTGTGCGAGAGACAATCGCTGTTGTAACAATCGACAGGACAATTGTTCGGTGCCTATTTCAAGTAAGTATAGAGGGAGTAGGTGTATGTACATATTTTGGTTTTAACAAATCTTTTCCTTTTCTTTAGATACCCTTTGCTATTGTGATCAGTTTTGCGATTGGAATCCTGGCGATTGTTGTCCAGATTATAAGCCATACTGCCTAAATGCACCCGATCCAATAACGACCTGTTTGCACAATGGTCGACATATGCAGCCCTTAGAAACAGTCAAGGACAACTGCAATGTATGCAAGTGCCAGTTGAATGGCCAAGTTATATGTGAACAGGATCTCTGTTTGGTTGACAATGATCTCATCCATAATGTTAACTCAATCTCAGACTTGGGCTGGTCAGCGATTAAATACGATGAATTCTGGGGAAGGAAATACAAGGAAGGATTAACATTGCGTTTAGGTAAGCTCGTAGTAAATTGGACCCCCCAATTAGTTCTATAACATTCGACAATTTCAGGTACATTGGAGCCAAGCTATCGAGTCAAATCTATGACAAGGCTATCAAGCCATCAAACGAGTCTTCCGAAATCGTTTAATGCCGTTGAAAAGTGGTCGAGATATATTTCTGATGTTCCAGATCAGGGTAAGAAATACGACTAGAGAAGAATTCTTATTCAGAAAAAAGTTATAAATATTGTGATTCGTTGACAGGTTGGTGTGGTTCGTCGTGGGTCGTTTCAACTACATCGGTGGCATCTGATCGTTATGCTATTCAATCACAGGGCAGGGAAGTTGTAAATCTATCACCGCAGAATATTTTGTCATGTACGCGAAGACAACGTGGTTGTGATGGAGGTCATTTGGATGCTGCCTGGAGATACTTGCACAAACAGGGGTAAGTTGTCATCATTTTAGAAAGGTTATGGATCATCTTGCTCTTCGATTGGGTTCTTACTCACTAACTGGGCTGGAGCTACAATCTAGGTGGGATTGGGCTCAACTAGTACGTATTTGGTTGAGGATTCCTTCCAATTCGGTGTGCCACCTAATGCGTGGTCTATTGCGCTGTTTTTTCGGACTTAAATCTAAGACTAAAAAGGCTGCCGAAACGTCGGGAAATCAAATGAACTAATCGGGTTTCATTCACCTATTTATGAGCAAAAAAGCCGACGGAAAAATCTTCCAAACATTAACACAAGTATCAAATTGGTCAAGCACTTTAACAACAAAAGGCGTTAGAAGCTCATTTCTTTGACTAGGTCAGGCGCTGGTTAAATCTCCTCCCCCCAAAGGCCTTTAACGCAAACAGAGCCAAAATTTGCTCGAAGACAGGTGCGCTCAAAATAACCAAGGATATGGATATGTCCGGCCTTAGCTTCCCTCACACTCAATTTTTAACCGTGAATTGTCCGTGATATAAGCAATACATTTTGCTCGATTTTTTTTTAGATTTTGTGGACATAAGTAGCGTATTTTTATTTTCCCATATGTAAAGCCTATACCCTATGTGCGGCTTTAGTAATTTCAGAGTGATGATTGATTATAAAAATAGCTCCGCAAATTTATATGAAAGGTCCTATGCACCTACGTAGCTATGGTTCAGTTTTTCCGGTGATGTCGATGGTAGCCCATCAATCTTTCGACAACCCTTCACAATAATGTCCAGCTTAATTTATGTAGGCACATAAAACTAAAATCTAAAAATCATTTCACTTTAGTGTCCAATGTCCATTACCCCATTTTCTCTATAAGACCTTTAAAAAAAATCTGGCTTCAGGTACCTACGTTCAACTTCTTTTAAACGACCTCCCTCTCTTCCATAGTGTTGTCGATGAAGACTGCTATCCCTACACTGCCCAAAGAACCGTCTGCAAAATTCGTCACAACAAATCGCTTCGTGCCGCTGGCTGTCGTGCACCTCCAACAACGGATCGTGATGAGTTCTACAGAGTAGGCCCGGCCTATGCAGTGAACAATGAAACCGACATGATGATAGAAATTATGAAATCCGGACCGGTGCAGGCAACAATGTACGTTTACAGAGATTTCTTCTCCTACTCCGGTGGTATATATCGCAAGACAGCTGCCACTCGTGGCAGTGAACATGGATTCCACTCCGTGAAACTCGTCGGTTGGGGTGAGGAACGTCATGGCGACAAGTATTGGGTGAGTTTTTTTTTTTGTTTTGAAAACATCCAAAAACATGTGAAATAAAATACCCAATTTGTTTCCATTCATAGATTGCTGCCAACTCATGGGGTCCATGGTGGGGTGAGCACGGCTATTTCCGCATCCTTCGTGGTAGAAACGAATGCGGTATTGAAGAATACGTATTAGCCGCATGGCCAAATGTTTATAACCACTATCATGTGAAAAACGATAGCACTTAAGTTTCTTCGCCTTTGACAGAAAGGTTACTCTTTTAAGTTATAACGAAAACAAAAAAAAGTTAGACCCTTAAGACATTCTCTGAAAATTAAATTAAATATAACTATCGTAATCTTAATAATAGCAGTTTATTGTTATCTTCCAAAAAAAAAACATTTGTTAAAAACAAAAAAGTGTATTATTATAGTATGTTCTTTTTTATTTGTGTTTTAATTTTAATTTTACTTGGTAATTTGTGATGATTTATGTATATATTATATATACATAAAAATATGTTAAGTAATTATTTTATTTAATGAATCTAAAACGAAAGAAAAAAAAATGCGTTCATGTGGAAACATCAACTGCCAAAAACCGTAAATTGTTCAATACTTTTATCCTTTGGAATATATTTTTATTTAATTTGTATTATTTCTAGTGTACGTAACGTGCATTATGATTAAAATGACGTTAATCAATAAAATAAGAAAAATGTGTTAAAAAAAATAAAATGTCTATAGTTGTTAAGGATTTTGTAAATGTTAGTTATAGTCGTATAAGTGCCTACTCATTAATGAAGAATTTACATTGCGAAATAAAAATATGAAAACTCTAAAACGAAAAAAAAATATTTCGAAAGTGTTTTTATCGATCAGTTATTTTTTATCATGGCGATACTACTGGGCGCCAATCAATATACCTTTTTAGCCAGTTCCATCTAGGTATGTGCATTAAAATGTAGGACGTTAAGGTTAATGTGAACATCATCTTAGTAAACTTGGTAGTTGAAAGTAAGAACGCATTGATCCCGTCTGTATTGGCCTTAGCACGATGCCTCTTTTTTTACACTGGAGGAATTTGCTATAGTTGAGGCCTGTTTTGACCCCGAGCTGTAGAGCCGGCTGATTAACCGTATTAACGATAAGCTAAGGTACACCAAATCCTATTAAAAAAATTTATTTAGCACAAGTGGTTAAAGCTCTAAAGGTTACTGTATCATCTATTTTTTCTTGTTGCTTCTGGTCGTCATCTCGACGAATAACTATCATCATTTACCTTATCATTCCATTCCAGGGCATGTAAGTAGTAATATCGATTTTGACACGAATAAAAACCGAATTTCGTATTTGCTTGAACATGAAACGAATTACATTATGTGACATGTCAATTTTTTTGAATTGACCGGGACATGAAATGTCCAGCTGCATGCCCCCTCTTCCGCACAAAACCACCGCAATATTATACATGCCATGTTAGGAATGCCCTAACCTACATAGTGCCTAGATTACCATTGAGTATTCTTTCGACCGTAGGTACTATGAAATACAGTAGTGACCGCCTAAAGCGAACATTCGGTTATAACGAACCATTTCAACCATGAGTCCCAATCAATGCCCGATAAGCCATGGACTTCTAAGGTAGGTTTTTCAATGGACTTGATTGCTTTTAAACGAGCTACATTATATAGACTCCCCGTCACTCCGTAGGTCTCTTTTTCATCGCCCACTGCTCCCAAACCAAACATGCTAGAGACAATTTTTTTTTTTTTTTCAATTAAGTTCATTTAATTGTTGTAATTTGAGCATAAAGAAGATTTTATGCTAAAACTTCAAGTACCTATCTATTAATACAAAATATTGTTAACCAAAAATCGACAAAATATACGGTCCTAATTTTGCGCCAGAATAATTTAATGAACAAAAAAAAAACCATGTTAAAGAATTCTTTTTAACATAAACATTAATCAAATTTAATTGGAGTATTTTAGATTTTCATAGTGTTTTGGTCCACCTGCTTTCTACTAAAAAACTTTACACATCCGGTTTGAAAGGGATGCATACAAATTGGCCAAATAATTTTGCGAAATCGAGCTCCAAGCTAATTCGATGATGGCTTGGGTTAATTTAAGATATACCTACTCGAATATTGGCCGCGATCAATATGCCTTTGCCTAGGTAGTCAACTGCCTCTGTTTTCTGCCTATGTTCTATGATAAACTGTCACCTGAATATTTAGGTGCCTAAGCACATTGAACGCGGTCATTGTTATCCTGATCGATATCATTGATGTGTCAGCTATACCTATGGTTAGGGTCGTAGCGAGGGGGGGGGGGGCGATGGGGGGGTGTCGCACCCCCCACGCTTTTCAAGAGTCGGCAAATCTACGATCAATTTTCAAAAATTAGGTCTTAAATTTGGATTTTCATTATATATAGGTTTCTAAACTTGTAAATGGATAAAAAAGTCGGCATTTTCAAAGGTTCCAGATGAACTCCTTAAAATCGGTGAATCGGTGAATTTGCCGACTGAAATCCTTAAAATTTAGCGAGTTTCCATTCGATTTTAAAAAGGACGGTCGGCATCGGTGAATTTGCCGACTGAAATCCTTAAAATTTAGCGAGTTCGGCATCGGTGAGATTGTCGACTGAAATCCTTAAAATTTAGCGAGTTTAGATTCGATTTTAAGAAACGGTCGGCATCGGTGAATTTTGCCGACTGAAATCCTTAAATTTTATCGAGTTTCGATTCGATTTTAAAAAGGACGGTTGGCATTTCTAATTTGAGATTAAATTCGAAGGAATGTGTTATTCGCTAGTTCGCGGCTTATTAATGTAGAATGCGAACTTTAACAATTCGCGGTTTAACAATTTCACGTGTGTTTGGGCAAAGAGGAGGATAATTAATTATCCTATCAAAATGTATTAAGAAAATACGTTTATAAACAGTTTAAATAACGAAATTTCGAATTCCAAACTTTTTGCCGCGAACGAAAACACCCGCGCGAATTGTCAAAGTTTATTCGCAATCCACATCATTTAATACGCGTTCCACAAACTAGCAAATTAAACATTCGTTCGAACTTAACCTCAAACTAGACATTGTGAGTAGAAACTGATGGCTGAGATGCATAGGAATACAAAAAACATCTTCTATGGAGTGAAACTCGTTGACGTTAGATATAACTCGATAACCACTAGGCCGATTTTCATGATTTCTATACAGTCGGCAAGTTCCTGAAATAAGTCGGCATTTCAATGAAAGTCACCCCCCCACGGCTCAAACCCTCGCTACGCCCCTGCCTACGGTGTCCATATTCTTAAAAGCCAAACCCGGGACAAAAAGAAATATGGAAATTATAGCAACAAACAGAAAAAAAACAAAACTCTTCTTGGATTATTCCATAAATTCTTACTTATTGAAGGAAAGCCACAATCTACAGACTTTATTCCTTTATGAGTCATGAGTGTCATGACGTAAAAACAACACAATAAGCACAAAATGCTGCACACATTTGTCGTACACATCGTCGTCGCCCGAGGATTGTTTTGTCGTAAACGCCAAAATGCCCTTTTTTATAGTGGATATGCAGTAGGTACTAGGTTTTCGAAGGTTTCTGCGATCCTATCTAGCCTATCATTTAGGGTTACTGAGATAATTGGTGTTCATTTGTCGTACATCCACAAAATAATCCAATTTTAAGTTTTGTTTTGTCGTAAACGCCATATTTTGGCATATATGACCAAATGTCCATATATTTTTGCACCCGGTACCACACTGTGGTGAGGGTATATATTCACTTTGACATTCCATTTGTAACGCACATAAGGAGGCGTTGTAGGTATGACAAACTATATACATTATTGATCAGGATCACTTTCTTAGTCGATCTAGCGATGTCCGTCTGTCTGTCCGTCTGTCCGTCCGCACGATTACGGCCGTAATTTAAGAGCTATCGACTTGAAATTTGGTACGTAAGCTTTTATTCACCAAACTGGAGCTAAGTTCGAAGATGAGCAAGATCGGATGAAAACTACTACTACCTCCCATACAAAATATATAGCTATTTGATGTTAAAAATTAAATTTAAATAGCTACAGTAAAGATAGAAAATTTAAACGTTGCACATATTGTTTTAATAATATTTAAAATTTGTTGACAAAAATGAGCTTGGTCGAATAAAAACTACCCATACCTCCAATACAAATACATATATCATTTTTTAATACTAAAATATTTTTTTATTTTTACAATAATATAGTACCGGGTATTTGAGCTTCGGCATAGTCGAAGATAATTGTCGCAGGGTGCTAGCACACTCACCGGATTTTTACCGGTCTAACAATCAGTTGCTTTGTTGTCGTGATCGTGAAGCGAGAGCAGTCGAATGGAATGGTCAGCAAAAAATCGGTGCGTGTGCAAGCGTGTATTTAATCCCGTACGCCACTACTTCCCGATACTGCCGGCGATACAGTGGCAGTGGACGGCTGCTCACCGGCATTTTGCCGGCACCGATCAGCGGTTGGCGTGTGTGCCAGGTCCCGTTCCCACATGTGGTTCACTATTGGAATTTGGACGACCGGTATAAAATCGGCCGTCCAAAATCGGTGTGTGTGCAATTAGCCTTACTGGTTTATGTTTAGTTTTGTTTTGTTGTATGTGCATAGGCCTAATAGATACGACAACGAATTTCAAATTAAACGTTTATTTTGTCGTACGTGTATGTAGTGTAAACAATTCTTCATTTTCTTGGCGTATACGACAAACTGATTTTGAGAAAAAACCTTAATAATTTGAAAACTAAAAGCGACTGACAAGTCTGGAGAACCTCAATTGAAAGACGATTGACAATATAATAATCTTTTGTAAACATAAAAACTTCAGCGTTTTGTTTTCTTTTAATTTCAACGCAAAGCTTAATATGCGATTTCCCAAAATCGTCCAAATGGCGTATACAACAAAACAATTCTAGGGCGACGACATGTCTAAGACAAATGCTCCGCACCCGATGAAACCCAATTTGAAAACTGTCTTTCAGTTACTTCTCGATTTTTTAAATGAGACGTGTCCTTAAAAAGTATTTCTCTTAAATCAAGCTATGATGATTCCATATTAAATTGTAAATATTATACAGAAAAAGAGAAGACACCAAATACTCTTTCAGTACACTTTTATATACTACTATCCGCTGTGCATTTGGGAATTGCTCCCAGTATCTATAAGGACGTAAAATCGATTTTCTTTTAAGTCTGGTAGGTACGCTGTCCGCACTAAAATGAAGCCCCCATCCAAATCTATCTTCATTTTCCTTAGCTTAATTCTTACATCTCAAGGGAAACAGGATACAGGCACATCCTTTATAGTTATTAATCTTTAGATATTAGCTGACTCGATAGTTGCCCTGTCTAAATTTCAGCAAATTTGTTTATGTTCGTTTTGTTAACGCAAATCTATTGTTAAGTCGCGAAACGTTATTTGGACTATTGCGGGAACATGTCGTAGACATGCTGCATACATTATATTGTGTCGTGTGCTAACTGTCATTGTGCATTTCATGTTGAAGAATGAGAGATAGACCTTAGTTAAATGGAAATGCATGTTTTTTAAATTAATAAAATGTTTGATTAATAACTTAAAAGGTTTATAATGGAAATACGGGAGTAATACGGTACTAAAAATTAAATACGGGACATTTGTACGTCCCGTATATCTTTTAAAAAAATCGGGACAGTCGATGTCAATACGGGGCGGATGGCCACTGTAATGTAGTATATCACACAAGAACTACCTCTTTGCAAAGACGTTTCGGAGGCAAAATGGTTTTGCTTTGCTGTGAAGAATGTATTAAAGAAGCCGGCTCCGAGTTAAAACGTACTTCGGCGGGTAGGTTACAGAGATGTCATGTATGTGAAGAAAAGTCTCATTCTCCTTATTTCTACAGCTTCAAGTATAGATAGTCTAACCATTCGGATGCGTTTTAATCGGACTTTAGGGATGGCACTGATATGCGGTCTATTTATCAAAAGTGAAAATACATTATTATGTATTTGTAAATTCAAAGATCACCAATATTTTGGTAGATTAGTGCTTCGAGGCGATAAATCAGAGGCTATATTTCGGTGGATCTTTCCTAATAGATGTTTTTTCAGCCGCTGTCCCAGATGTATGCATTTGAGGCAGTCACTCAACATTTTTGATTCTATAACACAAATTCGAAAACAATTGTTACCAATGTTTAACGTTCTTGTTTTTTTTTATTAATTAATTTATAATATTCTTTTGTTTTTTTTTATAAGTCAGTTAGTTATACAATGTAAATACTATAATTTCAAGAATGTGTTTCAAACTTAAACGTACATTTGGGGGTTGGAATAAACTTGTTTTGATACAATGTATGTAATAAGTATGCTTGAAGTTGTTTTTAGAAACATAATTGGTTGGTTTCTTGTAAAGAAATTTTCAAAAATATAACTAATAAAATTATAGATAATAAAACTTGGAAGGGGTGGAACAGAGGGAAGATGGGGATGTGGACAATAGGGGGGGGGCTCGCTCACAGGGAAACAATGTGAACACAGGAGATAATGTACTAATTAATAGAAATGCCGGCGAAGGACACTTCCAGCCCGGCGTCGTTTGATTCTATGCGACTCTTTATATGGGCCAACGTGTTCTTGTAGTGCATTTCAATTTGTTTTGTCTCTTCGCTGGGCTCCAGATTGGGAAGTTCTTCATTAACCTTGGCTATCAACTGAAAGACAGAGGAATTAATTGTGAACGAATGTTTGTGGTAACAAACTTACTTGATTCAGCATGGCGACTGTAATCAGTGAATTGCCGCGCTCAAAATAGAAGAGATAGTGATTGAGGAGTTCTACGTATAATTGAACTTGTACACCAGTATCTAGGCACTGAGATGCGATGCGGACGCCCTTCTTGAGACATTCCAAAGTCCGCTTCTCGTCACGCATTTCTTCGCCATTTTTCCTACAAAATAGAAACAATTCCATGAATGTCTTGTCAATTTGCATTGTCAGTGTTGGCAGACTCACTTTCCGCTCCAGAACAGACTCGCACAGGAGACGACACCCCTGCATTGGTCGGGCTTTTTGAGCAACTTCGACGCGGCCAGGGCGCAATTCGTCCGCAGTGGTTCAGCGTTTTCCTCATCGAAGCAAGTCATTTGTTCGAAAGTGGACATGATGAGTGTTATGGCCGCCAACTGCGACTTGGAGTCAGATATCTCATCCTCGTAGAGGGAAAATGCCTGTGTCATAAAGTCATAGGCGACTGTTTCGTGATTGGAATAACCAATCTCACCAATTACCAACGCTCCCTGTAAATACAACCTTAGAGCGAGCTCTGGCAAGTCAGCCTTGGCGAGAACTGCAATTGTGCTATGGCAGTATTGCAGAATTTTTTGACACTTTTTATCCCAGTTCTCGTCCTCCTCGGCGATAGTCTTGTATTTGTAGGCCAACTGATAGGCGGAGAATATCAAAGGTGGGAGGACATGTTTGATTCTTTGTGGCCCACCAATGCCCAGGTGTTTTCGGGCATTCTGAAGGATCTTATACTGCATGTCGGGATCTTCGGACTTCATTAGATGAACAAACCTTGCGACGATACCCTGCTCCTCGGCAAACTCCTCGGGATCGTATTTGTCTTCGACATTGCTGGCAGCTGGAGTACCCTCTTCGTCTTTGATGAGCGGTGCGATCATTGTTAGGACTTTGTCGGCTTCGTCGGCTGTCGGTACAAGTGTCTCGTATTCGAGGATATTCATTATTAGGTACAACGCCAGAGATTTCCGAGAAGTGTAGTCGAATTTCTCTAGCAGTGGACAAAAGTTTCTCAGTTGGATTATTGTTAGGGCGTTATTGTAGAAATCAATACAGATGCGTAGGAGACGAGAAAGCTCCTGATTTACGGTTAACAAGTGGGAGATACTGAAAAGTTGAATGTATACAGTTGTGGGAAGCTCTCTCAGTTTATGTAAATGGATACTCACTTGTTCATGTTCATCCGTTCGAGAATTTGAGTGGTTGTTTCCAACACCTTATCGACATAGTCAACACGATCTTGATATACTTTTTGGGCGAGACTAAGCAGAGCCACTTGCAGAGAAATGGTGTCCTCCAGAGGCATGTCAGTTCGTGTCTGAAATAGAAGTAAATACAGATAAATTTTTATTTCACAAGATGTCCGGTGGCTGAAATCGAAATCGACTACGCGTGCTAGACTATCAAGAGGCGGAATCAAATTCACTGTTAAGAGGGCAAGATCCGAAGATCTTTGTGCTTATTTCGTTTTTCAGGGTTGTCAACAGTGAGCCCGTCCTTTCCGTTGCTCGTAATCACTTCACAACTACATTTGGAGCTGACATTGAATTGAAATCTTCAGATTTTCTAGAATTATAGTCACCTAATGCGACGACAGTAGATACAGCTGAGTTAACGAGCTCGTTGGACGCAGTATTATCTAGCTATTTAAGCAGAATCATTCCTATTGCTTCTAGCGAAACCCCATGTAACCTTTATGATGTGACATTGAAGGCAAATTTTGTTTTAAACTTACCTGAACAATGTTGGCCACCTGGACACTGAAGACTTCAAACAGTTCGACTTCTGCAGGAATCGCTGAGCCAGTTTCAGTTGGCTGTAAAAAAATACGACAAATTATAGATTTCGAAACGTTCGTCTACACTCACCTTGGCATTCCTTTGATTATATGCAGCCAGTCTATCGATTAGCGAAATAATGATATTCTTTACATTGACGCCTGTCTCGAGTTGTGCACACGACTTCAGGAACGGATCCAGCGTCTGCAAATGAAATTCATCGGGAAACACCTGAATGATGCACTCCATCAGGTATTCCTGGGCAATTGCATCACGACAACTGACAACCTGTTCGAGTATGCCGGGCAAAATAAACCGCTGATACGTGTCCAAGGAGGCAGACTCCAATTGCGACAATCGCACCAAATTCGTTCCCACCAGAATTTTCAATTCTTCTCGCTCCTTCTCCCTGCGTGTCTTCTCACTGGAGTGCCCCTGGTGTTGCATACGCACCCACAATTTGTTCATTTCGGCGAAATTCATCAGCACAAATTCAATGGCATCCATAACATTTCCCTCGTTCTCATCTTCAGCCACCACAACATCGGGCAGTATATTTCGAGTACACTGCAACAGATAGTTGCGCAGAAATAGACCACGCAATGGATGCTGTACGCCACGACACATTTCAACCAGATCCTTTAGGATGCTACGTTTCAACGCTGAGTTGCTTTTAATGTACACCAGGCCGACAGTAATTAGCAAATAGAGGCGTGGCACTATGTTTGCCGAGTACTGCACCAGCTCGTATAGATCTGTGTCCTTGCGACTCTTTTGAAAGTCATCTAATAGGGATAGCTCCAGATGGCAGAGTTCATCTGTGATGGCCATATCTAGAGGAGAGAATAAAAGTTTTAGACAAAATCTGCTTACCAATAGATTTGACTTACACAACTCGTAGTAGCTCTTCGGTGATAGCTGTGAAGTCCTCAACTCGGTGAGCATTGTGCTGGCGCATTTGATAGCCTCCATCATGCGGTTTTTGTCAAGGAAATGTTTCATTTGGAAGGCCTGCTTTCGCACATTGCCAATGACCTCGCTGAGGAGTTTCTCTTGTTCATCCAAACCATTTGGCATGGTCTGAAAGTAGGTGAAATGTGAGGTTAAAGAGGACGCTCATGGTGGACAAGGCGTTAGTACATGTACAAAAGCGAGAACAGTCACAGAGAGAGCTAACAAAATACAAAACATACAGATGCGGACGAAATGCAATGTGATAAGACTCTCCAGTTGGTTTAGGCTTTATATGGAGTGCTTAGATTCTTACAAAAGAGAGGAGTAAAGGAAACGACAATTTGTATGCATCCTGCTGCCGTTAGCAGAAATACACATTGACAAATATTCCACAGTCGCATTAGTTCGTATAGAAGAAGCGAGTCACTGTTGTACTTCAATAACCAGATGGGAACCACGGTACAAAGATAGAACGTCTTCGGTAGAAAAATGAGGTAGCAAAGACAAGGAAGCATGACTTCAGTGAAACATGTGTACTGCAGGTGATTGCACAGCATACAAAGTCTACAGAGTTTAACCTACAAAACGTCACTAGTACAGCCTCTTCAACCAAATCGTCGGTCGTTTGGTGCAAGGTGGAAACAAGTTTACCAATATGTGTGAGATTATTGTCCCAGTCAAGGGGTCTTCAAACTACATAACTGATGACTGCAAGAAGATGTTATAGAGACGAAACTACACGACGATGTAGCTGAATTGAGATCTCATTTCTTCAAGGGCTGTTGTGATACTCTGATCGCATGTGCCATGTTGTCCTGTTTCTTCGCAGATTCCTCCACAAGAAAAGAATTGATTCGAGCCGCGACGGGTTACCTCTTCCCAATGGAAATAATTTTGACCCGATGCCGACATGGGCTGCCAATTTTTCGTCCTTATTTTGCAAATTTAAACGAAGCTTTACCTTGGTAAATCCATTTTTGGCTTTCATGCAATTATGAGACATGTATAAAGTTTGGAGTTTCACTAGTTGGAGTTCCCCTTTATCGATTCAACGAGTAAGCAGCAGTCCTAATAAGACGATTATTGTCGAAACTAAAGAATAAAGATCTAGCAACTTTGTACTTAAGATAAGAGCTAGAGAACTGCATCCAGTTCAGTCTCTAGGAATGTAATAAAATCTGTCGATAACCGAAAATAAATTATTCGAAAAATAGCTTATTTTGATCGTCGAAATTTCGAAAACGACATTGTCCAGTCGATGATCGTCATACGTGAATTGCACCCTAGTTTAGCTCGTCAGAAGCTTTTCCCCAGCGTAGACTATCATCAGCAGAAGAACATAAGAACACAGTTTTCCAGCACCATTCTTGCGGTGTTGTTTTATTTTTCTCGTCGGGTTACATCAGATAAGCTTGAGCTCGTATTTGTTCATCTGGCGGTCTACTTTTTGTATACCATTTGGTAACGCTTACTGGGTAGAGTCTTAAGCACTGTCGTATATAAATAATTAACTAGAATGATGGCAATTCTTCGCAACTGTACCGCAACAGATAACACTGAACGAGATAAAACCCTCTATCTCGTCGCAAAAACAGAGATCAACCAAGAGTTCATTGCAACGGTGAATACTTACAACGCTAAGTTAGAAAAAGTGTGATTGTGTCTTCCGATGTTGTGCACAACTGAAAAGTAGAAGAGCCATTTAGAAGAACTTCTTGAAGAAATTGCGACGATTGAAACTCCATTTATTTTCAGATCATTTTGCATTTCAGTTGTTTGTTTTCCATAAAAAATTCTTGTCATGTTAAAGAGGAAATACATAGACGAGCTCAAGCTACTTTAAGCAACTGACAACTCACATCAAATAGAAAATTAAAGAAATACCTCAATGAGCGCAGAAATGCAGTCTTCATCAGAATAGAAAAAAAATTGCCTGGAATTATTTACCCTACTCAAAGTTGCATAATCCCTGCAAAGGAAGGAAAGTTTACTTTTCTGCCAAAACTAGCATTTGCCAATTGAAAAATGAAGTCTATAATATAACCTACGTACACCCCCCCATCAATCACATCACTTTATCGCAGGCAGTTGAAGAAATGACGAAACTTTTGCACTTCCACCTCTCGCTGTCGCACCTCTGGTTAATTATCACACATCGGCGCTGACTAATAGAACGCATTGGTAATTATAATTATAAACAACCTGTTCGGCTGACTTCTAGGCGCTTCATTCAACTCCACTTGCAATGCCAATGCAGATCAAATAAATCAAATCTCTTTAATGTTTTCTTTTGCGGAATCACATTGCACTTGAAATGCCCTCTCCACAGGACCTGACCTTTGTTTGAACTAAATAATTGCACACATCTATTACAATTGAGTCGATCAAATTAATTAAGGGGTGTCTTATCACATTGCACCGCGTCGACAAAACAAATATTAGTAGTAAAAGCGTAGAAAGTGATTTTATTTTAGAATTTTATTATTGCAATCCGATGGATTGAAATTATGTACCACCCATTATATTCCCAATTCGAAATCCCATATTCCCATGTCCCAGTGCCAGTAGTGTACAATTTTTTGGTGATTGACGTTTACGTTCGTCGAGTGTTTTTAAATGCGAAAAAATAATTTACGAAGAGATTACCCTTGTTGCGGCGGATGCAAAATTGGTGCTGTTATAGGATGGTGAACTCCACGGGTACATTTTTTTTATTAGTTTTTCTTTACCTTTCCGGGGGAAATGGCGTTTGGTCTTTGTTTCTATCGGGTGCGCTGCTAGTAGCAACGCAAACTTACCATAGTTTTGCTAGCTCAGCAATTATCACGAAAACGTACGAATTGGATGGACAAAAATGTAAAGTAATTCAATATGCAAGAAGAATTATAAAATTCTCTTATCGCCTCTCTGACACAGTGGAAATGATTTTTTCTGATTTGTGGTGGAATTTTGACGTTTCGGTAGAGATCAACTGAGATTTTGACATTTGTTAGAGAAGCGATGACAAGTGGAAAATTTTGAATGGTGTTTCGAGTTTCCCATAGATACTGGAAGTGATGGATGGTGTGATTCATAGATGGCGCAATTTCGGTTTAAGTCTGAGGTGCTAGTCAGTGTTGCTGTGTGGATTAAAAAACTTTTACATTCGAGCAAATTGATAAAAACGAATTTTCTCTCCATGAGGCGGAATATTAATATACAACTACATAAATTTATTTCTGGTTAATGGTTAAATATTCAAATCATGTTGATGCCAATCGAAAAATTGATTGAGCTAAAAAAACAAAGAACTAAAGAAATCGGTGAAACTTTTGTATTTCGACAAGAAAGTGTTGTTAAAAATTAGAACGATGCTTTGCTTAGTTTTATCTCTAAAAGTATTTTTGTAGGGTAAGCTAGCTTAATACTTTACCTACTTGGATTAATCCGTTTTGGGTTTTTCCATTTTGGAAGGTAACGTGAATGCCAAAGGAACTAACTTGATTGGGCAGTGAGAATTTCTCATCGGACGAGCTCCAACAAGAACAGAAAAACAAGTTTGGACGAAGGACGAATTGGTTGCACAGAAGAATGATAAGATTCTGGTTAAAGGGAGTTTGCTGTTCAAATTTTCACCATACCTGGACAACGATGGTTTGCAGCGCTTAAGAAGAATTATTGATACTGCCTGGTGTGTCGAGGGAGATACTAAAGGATCTATAATCATTGACGAAGGACCATCATTTGACATTTTTATTGGACTATGACTACCACACTCGTTTTCGTTAAATTCACCAAATTGCAGTCTCACCGGACAATACATGTAGTCTCTGTCTCGAGGGTGACGAAACCTCACTTCACATAGGTACTCGTAGAATGTCCGGCTTTCTTTCGTTTCAGAAAGGATATCCCTGGCGAGGAAATCGTCAGTTCAGCAAAAGCAAATTTTACTCCCAGAGAAGATCCTTGTCTTCTTGACTGTGCCCGGACCGGAGTAAAAATATGGCTCTAGGAACTCACCACGGAAGGCACAATAGGCTACTTTTAAAGCGGCCGCAGTGCAAGAGCCCCATGAAGGATTTGTGCATTATGTGCGTCCGAAATTTGATGTCAAGGCTTGGAACTCCGAGAGATATTTATTCGGGCAACGGGACTAACCTTAAAGAAGCGTTTACTATAGTAACTGAAACCAGAAATTAGCGCTTGGAAGAAGACTCGTTTATACTCAGTGCTGATCGATTCGAGGGTATAGTAAATTCAAGTCCGATGGGCCCAATATGGTGCCTAGTCCACACCCCATTCAACCTAACCTAACTCAAGTCCTCTATTTGTCAACATTCGTGCGAGCTAAAGTTGTGGAGTGGGTTCTTCAATACATAGTTGTAATGTATGTAAGTGCCGAACTTGCTTATGGCAAAACTTTGATTTTTTTACCGTGCCCTCTTGGCGTTAGTTTTGTTTTTAATTGGGCCACAAGTCTTTGAACAAGAAAGGAGACCCTCTAAACTGCACATACAACATCGAAGAATCGGACAGAATGTCATGATATACAGCTACAACTTTGAGGTGTCTAGGGACTTTGTTTACCTCGGTTTCGCTATAAACTCTGATAATGATTAAATTAAACGAAGAGTTACACTTGCCAACCGCTGTTTCTTTGGCTTAAGAAGGAAACAACTGACTACTAAGGACTTGTGAAGAAAAAATAAGGAGACTCTATATAACAAAGGCGGATGAAGACCTTCTTTGCCGTCTCGAACTCAAAATTCTTTGAACTCTACCAGCTATACAGCGACATTGACTTGGTCAGAAAAGTACCTATCAGTCGAATAAGATGGCTAGGACATGTAGAATGGACGCCAACGCTCCGCCCCGGGAGCCTTCGATTAAAACCCTGAGGGAAAACGCAGTAGAGGAAGACCTGACCTTAGAGGGCGCGCACCGTTCAATTTAGTTTTCATGGTTAGAAAACTTTCAAAAATTCCAATTGCAATCAAATTAAAGCAGTCTTGAACATTATTTTAACAGCCGAATGAGTAGAACGTCCATAATTGTTGTCTATTGACGTCTATGCACAAAACTATTCATTTCTGTTTTGACGGTTTCACTAGCATGATGCGTTGTCCTGTTATCTTCATGAAACAAATCTTTTATAAGGGTTTGGCATCGTGTAAGGTCCGCCTAAAAATGTTCCCCACACTTGAGTTAAGCCCAAACTTTTATGTTGAATACCTTAAAAATGAATAAAACACTCTTAAATAATATTTCGTTATATATTCACTTGTTTTATTTGTTTCGGAAAATACTTTTTTTTTTTGTAATGTTGAACTTTAAATGATGTCTTAATTTTCTCATTACATATATTATAATTTATGTTTTATATTTATGATGTATGTATATAAATTCTTAACATTTATAATTAATAATTTCCATGTTTTGTGAACAATTTTAAATATATAATCAAACAACATATACAATTTTCTTATATGACTTATGTACATGAATAATAACATTTAAAATACAAAACATATACGCATGTACTAGATGTTTCATTTTGTCTACAAGTTCAAAATGTCTGAATTTAACAATCAATTGTCAATTAAGTCAACTAGTTAGTTATTCAACTGACCCCACCTGTCAATAAAACATAATATTTTTCTTTGTAATTTACATTTCTTGGCTACATGAATTATAATAATAATAAAAAACACCAAAAACATTTTTTGTTTTATCTAATTATGATGATTAAATTGGAAAATATCACTTCAAGATAATAAAATTTAGTTATATGTATATAATATAAATACAATTAACAATATAAATATAAACGTAATGGCATTAAATATTTTTATAAATATTATGCATGAGTTTTAGTAAACATATTATTTTTATGTATAATCATTTTGATTACTTACATAAGTAACTACAATATTATTGTTTCTTTATAAATTCCATTGTGCAGCATGTTATAATGTTCAAATATAATTTTTTTTTTATAATTAAAATCTAATAAATTCTAAAAATCTAATTGTATAATGTAATTATGCAAAAATCACATTCAAAATAAAAATTTTATTTTTAATTTTTTTCTAATAATTTTGTGTATAATATCGTTGAATCGGGGTGTCAGTAGGCGATTTTTGGTTTCAAAATTATACGCAACTCTTAGTGGTGCTAGCTATGGTTAAAGTTGGACTTTTAGAGAACTTAGGAATAATAGGCGTATTTTTTTGGGAAGTGAGTATAACAAAACCAAAAGTGAGTATAACATAACCAAAAGTGAGTATAACAAATTTGCATGTAAAAGTAAAAGTGAGCTAGCTATAGATTCTCAAAAAAATACGCCTAATGTGGGTAAAATACCAACCAAATTAGGTATACTTAAAGTGAAGTGATAAAGTTTGAAAATATTTTCGGTTCTTAGGCGGAGGACATGAAAATAGTTTTCCCTATAAAAATTTACTGCGTTAAGATAAACAAAAGGTTACATAGCAGTTAGGTACCTCAAATTTCTGTGTGGTATCTGACGTGTTTTATTTCCTCTTCAACATTTTAGCAAAACTGAAGCAAAAGAAAACGTCAAAAAATTAGCCTATAAGATAATTTATTATCATCTTGCTCCCGGAGCTGATAATAAAAAACGGCTAATGTTGAAAAACATATTCTAATAATTCACAAAAATATGATTTCACCCAAATGACACCTACGATTGACAGCAAAATCCAGCGCTGAACTCTTGCCCTGCCTGAATACCTAGGGTCAGGGTCAGTGCTCAACTATAGGGTGCCCCGGTGCTCACTTCGAACACAGGTTTAATTTTTCATTGTCAGTGCGAACTCAGTGCTATATCGAATGCTACAGGGCTAACCCAGTACGCACAAGTGCGTCAAACTAACCTAATTATGTTGATTTTGTCAGAAAAGTTTTTCGAAAACTAGAAGTTAGAAATTGGCCGCATTCAAGAATATATTCATTGTAAGTCGACTTGAATTCTCTGAACTCAAATGGAAATGAACACGCAAACTAACTTGATCTCAAACTGTCCGTATGTCACTTCTTGAGAATAGTGATTTTTTTTTGTTTGTATAGACGTCACAATTTGTTTTTATGAAAACAATTTGTCTTCTGTAGAAGCATCCAATAGATATAGCACTCATTTGTGCTTTACTTATTTGGATTATTATTTTTTTGTTTTCTATTTAAATATCTGCGGAATCTTTTTAATTTCACTCAATGGCAGGGCCAACCGAAATGCCAAACTCAGTTTATATTTCTTGACATCTTCCAAGTGTCAAGAAAAATCTTTTAGGAAAAAAAAGCATTCTGCGTGTGTTTTTTAATTTTGTCCACTTTTCTAACTTTTTTAACATTTTCCTGAATGTGATTGTGACTTTAACCCCATGAAAACTCAGAAACATGAAGATATAATATGTCGGACTTACTTAACTAGAATCTAGAACGTGCTCATTTATGTCGTTTTCGGTTGGTCGTCCAGAACCGTCCGGAAGAACTCTCCCCGATTCTGAATTCAATAGTGTCAGTGTTAAATTCAAGTTAATTATTTGAATCTCTGCAAATGGCGACAGCTCCACTGCGGTTGTCAGTTGACTTCTCTTTAATACTCACTGACTAAGATCAACTTACAATCTCAGTTACTAGCAAATTCAAATGTCGGTTGTTATTTTTGACATTTTTTTTTTGGATTTTTATTTTCCAATACATATTGTACGCACTTTGGTTCAGCGTGGCATCAATATGTTAATGGCTTAAAACAAACCAGACGAAATATTTAAGGTACCAACCTATGATTATGACAACATGACTTTAGGGGGCACAATATTAACAAGCGTAAATAATAAACCGTTATTGAATAGTATACTTATACAGATATAGATTTTGATTGGATGTAGATAAGACTTAAAAAAAAGCTTGCTTGTTCCATCAACAGTTTTTTATTAACCCCATTTTAAGATATGAAAAACTAATTTAGTGTCTTTCAAACTGTTTTGTTTACTTAAATAAAATTTGATTTTCATCTCAACTTACATTTGATTTTAACGTCGCGTCGTTAAAATATATCTACAGTTTTGAAAAAATAAGAATAAATCGAAAACATAAATTAAATCATAACTAATACTATTATGTAGTTTTAATTTTCATTTACGAAAAATATTGCTTTTAATAACTGTTTTTTTTTTATTTGCATTAACACTGTAATATAAATTATATTTATTTTTAAATATTTTCATTTCATGTTTTTTTATATGTATTTTCTTAATGTATTTTTTTTTTTTAATATTTGAATGCATGTAGTATAATGTGATTTGTTTTACAAAACATTGACTTTTTGCTTAAAATATTTATTTAAATTTCATTAGTTTTACTACACCGATAATAAAATTTATAAAATTCGAATTACATCTAATGTTATTTAAAAAAAATGTTACACATTTATTTAACTATTATAAATTGTTTAAATATTTAAATTTTAAATGGACCCAATGTGCATATTATTAGCTTTTTTGCTGGTGAATACGTTTTATATTTTTTTTGTTTATGTGTTTACTTATATATTATATAGGTAGGTATATTGTAATTTTTAATTTATATAATTGTTGCTCTTTTATAATAATATCGAAATAGTTTATTATGGTAAATGGAACTTTTTTTTAATTAGTTAAAAAGCTGTTTCTTATTATCAAATTCTTTGTGAATAATGGTCAATAATTTAGAATATTGGGAATGTTTGAGTAATTTTGAAATGACTTTTGTGCTTTGGCAGAACGATCCAAAATAAATGTAAATATTTTGGACGCAAGAGGCTGATATTGGAATTTGATTCTCGCTTCTCGGTGTCATTCATATTGGGGGTGCTATTTATTATATTGAGACGAATGGTACGAATCAGTTAAGTTCAATGATGTTCAAAGCAGTTCTATTCTGCGAGCGGTATACCGGTAATTTCTGTCAGAACAACACTTTGACACTTAAAATATAAAGAAAATGTAATAAGTTGTGTTTACGTGTGGTGATCTATCGATGATTATACCCTCCACAGGAAGGTATGCATGTTCACTTTGCCATTACATTTGTAACGCCAAGAAAGAGGCACTGGAGACCCCATAAAATATATAATATTCTGAATCAGGATCAAATTCCGAATGCTATGTCCGTCTGTCTATAAATTTAATTTGATCGTATCTACATATTAGATTTTGATCTGGAACTTAGCTTCTGGATGATAGCTTAAAAAATATGCTGGGAATGATTGATTCCCTTAAGTATTCTAACTTCTTTGTATTGATTAAGAATATTGTCGCAGTAATTACATCCTAAAGGCAATGAAAACAGAGATATAAAAATTGGTCGAAAATGCTTCTAAAAAGTAGGCATGGCAATGAACGATATAGCCTGTAACCTTGTCGGAATCTCTGAAAATAAATTATTTTCATCTTCTAATTTGTTCATATTCATCTGCTAGTTTTTGTCAGCTTTTTTAAATATTCGCCTGAAAAACTTGAAATTTCGTCTGAAAATCAGAATAAATCGTCAACGTTATTTTTGTCTGGAAAAAATATAATCTTGATGTAATAAGATGTTCGATATTCGCCACATGTCAATACCCCGCGATACCCCTTCAACTGAACTATATTATATTTTAAAGAATTAAAAACCGCAACGCCGATTCTCAAAATTCATCTATGAATATTCCCTTTTACTCAAACTTATGATAATGCTTTCAATTTCAATATGTAGCTATCTGTTTCAGACGTTCCCAATATCTGATTTTGATTTTTATTTATTTTCAGACGGTTTCTATTAGATTTCAGAGGTTTTTTTTTCGATTTTTGCAAACGTTTCCGATTTTTTTTCTGGAAAATACTATTTATTTTGTAAACGAAAAAATTGTAGCCCTTAGGAAATATTTCAAGAAAAGTTTCATCGAAATTCTGTCCAGTAGTTTTCTTGTCAATCGGACATACAGACATAGGACCCTCTGCAGTTTTATTATAGGCCCCTATTGTGAGTGTCGATATCTGATCGTTGATCGACAACTGTCGATCGTTACGACAACTGTGATTGTCGATTACCATTTATATTTGTCGTTTGTCGTCGATTTGACAGTCACTTGTAGTCGATTACAAATGTCTGGTCGATGATTTCTCTTGGAAGTGAAAAAATTGTGTGCATACGAATAGCTAAAATCAATCGACGCAATCGACAATAATTGTCGTGACGATCGCTGATCGACAATCACAATAAGGGCCATAATGTTTAATTTGGATTGTGATTATTGCCGTCAGGATCTTTAAAATACTCGCGCGCTTCATTTTCCAATGGTAAAAGCGTCCTTGTAATCACAAGAGCTGCAGTTCATCCACTCGATGGATCATTATGCTGATCATACCAACTTGTTAGTTAATATTGGTAGTTAAAAATTGATATAGCTCAAAATAATGTTTTCGGGTTGGAAAATCAATTAAAAAGTGATGAAATCACAGACAATTTCTCATTGAAGTTCGAAAACCTTCTCAATAGTTACTCGAAAAAAAAAAAACGATTTCTCGAAACGCCTTTTAAGTCGCAGTCGATCGGGCGCTTTGTAAATTTAAGACTGAATAGTCGTGCGACGGAAAGTTCATATCCATCGTTTAAAAATAGGTTTTCCTCAAGATTTAGCTTCAGTGTCATGTAAATCTGAAGATCTATTTTAAGCCACGTAATTGTCATAGCGACTGTGACAGAGTGACCAACATAAAATCAAACACACCTATTATTAAATTTAACATGTCATTCAGCACAACAAACTGATTATGCAATTTTTTACCACATTTGAAAACTTAAATTTGTTTTTATTTTTTTTTTATTTTTTTATTTGCTTTAAGCAATTACAAATTTGCTGTAAAAAAATCATCTTAGTGTTGTCATCCTATCTGTTATATTCAATAGCCTGATCACTGCTGCTCAATTGGATTTCCCTCGAGAGAGGGAAAATATTATACTGTGAGCGTGAGTGCGATTTTATTCTAAAGCTTTGGACAAGTTAATAGCGTTTGTCAATGTTGGTAGAGAAATGGTGGACTAAATCTCTTTTTGTTCAATGCAAACAAGATTTATAAATCCTTCGTATATAATGCCGACATAATCCTTTTATTGTTAACCGCTTTATTTACAGTCTAAAGCAGGGGTCGCCAACTAATTTTAAGTGGGGTCCAGATCAGCAAATGCGAAGAGTGTCATCAAGGTGGGCGTCTGATAATCTCGAACGATATTTGTTCTTCAAAAAATTCATTTTTGAGAAAGAGGATTCGCATATATAAGTTGAGCCAAACATAGCTAGTAGCCAAGTGTAGCTAGTAGCCAAGTGGCTACTTTTGATACTTTTCCGAAACATGTTTACCCCAAAATTCTTCAGTGGAAACAGTTTTATACTTTTGCAAGGAAATATCTTTTTGCAGGTCAATTAATTCCATTTGCAGTGAAGCCTTTGAAAGACCGAATAACTTCGAAGCCACGTCAGTCCATTCTGCTACTGCAGCGACTTCATAAGGTAATTTAAGGAATTGAGATAGCTTCCCAATCTCTGCAAAGTCTTGGAATCTTACAGCAAATTCGTTTTTTTAGGTCGGATAGAACGAATTCCGCCGCGGTCCGCCAGTTTCTGACCACTAGTCTAAAGCATCTCCAGTCGAAATCGATTCAACTCCAAAAGTCCAATTCTCAATACAAATTTCAAGTAGCACTACCAATACACCTTTAAAAGGGACAAATGTTAGGTTTTTGACAAAGAACTGTCAGGTCAGCTGTCTCATTCTACCTTGTATTAATAATTAAAAATATGTAATGTCAAAATGTCAGGGGGGAGGATGAAAATTAGGGAAAAGGTTGTGAAATGCTTTTGGAGTCAAAATAAGTACATTTTACAAAGTTGCAGATGCTTTAGTTGATTCATATGTAAACTGATGATTGTCTAAATGCAAAAATTGAAGCGTCTAACTGAAACTGAGACTGAAACTGATGGAATTCCCGTTAGTTTTCAGTTCAGTTGTCAGTTTTAGTAGATATATCTTCTAACCTTCGGCTACTCATGAGTAAATTGATAGTTCAACTGAATACCGGACTGACGTCAAATTCACTGCCTTTTTTAACTTAACTGACAACTACTGAACTGATAACTGATCGTCTAAATGGGGCTTCAATGAAAGTCATTCGGAATTGATCAAACTGCGTTGATATAGCTATTGACTGAACTATAAAGTAAGGCGCGCACTGCAATGGTCAGCAACTGGCGTGGTGAAAGGTGGAATCGCTAATATAAAGCCAATGTAAAAAAAACAGACGAATGCATGAGAGCGGAGTGGGGCCGATTTGGCAACTCGAACAAGTTAAATTTTTGATAGGCACGCGGGTGGTGGCAACATGGATTTGTAAAGGCATCATATCTCTTGTAGAAGCATGTCGTATTGTTGAGGCTGCTGACGACGTGACATTGGAATTTCGTATTTCTGTTTATCCGGAAACTAAAACCATGCCAGGCGACCAAGAATACAACTTGGGATGATATTTTAAGAGCTGATGAATCGGTGGCACCATACGCTGTCTCCCACTTCAGTGCACCTTAAATTACTGTCATCCCACTTCGCCACCATTCCATAACCATAGAATAAATAAGTTATTTAAGTTATTTAGTCTATGCCATAATCACAACAAATATTCAGCACTCCCACGCCACCTGCCACTTGGTCACCACTTTAGTGCGCGCCTTGCTTAAGAATTCGAGGATGTCAAAAGGCGGCATTGCATTAAAACGAGATTGCAGAGGAGATTATCCACATCCTGCAGTGAGCAAGAGTTTATTAGCCACTTTTGTATATCGATGACTTTATACACAAAATCTTACTTTGAGCAGTGCAAAGGGCGAAGCTCAAATTGGGGCATTAACTTGTCCTAAAGCAATATTAGTTGTTCGGTGTACACTACTTTCAATCACATTGCGCCTTTGATATTTACTTTCGTTGTCCCACAACGTCGGACCGAAGCATTCCCCCTGATTTTGCATGACATTTTATCCGATGTAAAGTTGAAGTGAACATTAGGCGACTCTCACACTATGGCAACAAGTAATAAACAGCGAAACAAATAGCAATTGTCAATAAGCAATTATGCAACTTTATTTTAACCTATACTGACATTGAAGCAAAAGCAGGACTATCAGAACATTTTAGCTATCATGGCAGCCTTATTATTGGAAGTTTTACTTCAGCTTCGATTGCTTTTCAAGTCTTTTCAAGTACATGGACATCCCTTTTGCTGTGTTATTTTCTAGTAAAATCAAAAATACGAGAATATTTTTCCAAAATATCTACGAATTTTGTATTGAACGTCAGACATATTTTCCAAAAATTAATAAAAGGTAGTAATGCCCAAAAATCTAGCGACGTGTCACTAATCGTAAATATTGCTACTACGAAGCAATATTTGTTGCTTTTCAACATGCAACATTTAGGACCCGATGAATAGCCTTTTTTGTGCGGGTTTTTATTTTTGGAACGAATCTTTCACAGTGGAAAATAACTTTAAGATCTGATTTATGATTTTCGAGAATTCGAACTTGAGACCCCTTGGTCGTAGTTCAGCACGCTGACTACTGAGTCAATACTACACCATTTGACAATTGACAAGGATTTTACAGTTTATACAATTTAATGGGGGTAATATTCTGCTCTCTTGATGTTGCTCTTCTTTATTAATTGTTGACATTTGGGAACGACGTTGAGTAACCACTTGCTAAAAATTCGTTTAAATTTTTAAGTAAAGAAACGGACATTCTACAAAAGTCCCCGGACTTCGGATAATGAAAAAAATACATCGATGTTAACGGCATTAGGACAATGATTAAAGTTCAGACCTGATAGAAAAAAAAGAACTAATAAAATTTAAACTTCAAGTAAACAAAAGAAAACAAAACCAAATTATTAAAATCGAATATATTGCGATACATACATATATTTTGCTCTTCACTTAAAATATGGATTACAACTTAAAATAAAAAATATTAAAATTATATCATAATTATGTACAAAAATAAATTTTACATTTCAGGAATTAAAGAAATTGCATTTAAAACAATATACTAAATTAAAGTAAAATGTAAATGCTATAGAATAGTTGTAAAATGTAAAATATACTGTCGCGAGTGGAAGGATTTAAATTTTGTTCTTGCTTTTTACAATATCCTTAGAAAAGAAGTGAATGAAAGTTAACCTAAATATACATCCAGAGACGACGCACATTATTTATACATACAATAAATGTTAAATATAAAAGACATAGTACAAGGACACCACATTTAGATGTTAAATATACGACGACGTAATTAGGTTTGCAGCGTAATCTTCCATTTCTATGCAAGGACTCACTGCTGGGCTGTTTATTTATTTTCCAAAATAATATGGCAGCTGCGATGAAACCATAAAAAATGCACACATACAAAATCCTTTTAGGCGTAGCCTTCACTTCCTCTTTGGGGTATTTGCACCGCTTTAAAGAACATGCAAATTCTCACAGCTTTTTGACTTGGAATCTCTTGCCCAGACTCGTCCTAGGAGACCCTTAACTTTTAGACTTGCCGATGTGCGTGATCCACGATATTTTCTAGGACTACGAGATGAAAACCGAAATAAGTTAACGACTTACAGGATTTATTGGTTTCTAGAGAAATCTTACCTGCTATGTGAGCTTCCTGGTGGTGTGCTGACATCTGTAATCACAGTATTTGCCGGTCCCAGAGGGGTATTAGGATTTGTTCCTCCGTTGCCAGTGAGACATGCACCCCCTAATGGTGAGCAGGCTCTTCGCTTTGATTTCCTTGTGGAGCGTTTTCTAAATAAATCCCTGTAAGAAGAATAGATTAAGGCCATGCCATACATGCGTTCCAAGGGAATTTAATTCTAGTGGATTTTACGAGGATTTAGTTTGCTCTTGAAAGAGGATCCATTTCGAAAGGACGACTGAATTTCTAAACAGTATGAAATTCTTTTATACATATTATTCTGAAGTGGGATCAAGTGTCTGACAAATGAAATTAAATTTCATTCCCATTCTGACAGTTTAGCTAATTGAAATCATCCTCTTTCATTGTTGAAAACAAAAAGCAAAGAATGGAGTGTTGGTGGGTAGATCTGTTAGCTTACCTTGATTTTTCTGGATTTTCCAATTTTAGACGAATCTGCGAAAGTAGGCCAACAAGTAATTCATCAACATTGTGATTAATTCCAACTGAGGTTTCAATAAATTTACAATCGTACGCAGTTGCCATTGCTTTGCCCTCTGTAATTGAAATAAAAGTGGAACATTTTAATGGAAATATTTGTATGTATTGATGGGGTGTTGTATTACAAAATGGCTTCACTGTGATATCTCATTGTAAAGCAAATGGAACATTACAGTCGAATGATGTAAAGATTTACATAAAAACGGAGAGTAAAACAAATGAACAGACGGATTCTATAAACTCAGCGCATTAACGGCCGATAATTATTTTCAAGTGTCGCTTTTTCAGATGAGTTTGACGCCAAAAGAGCTTCTTTTATTTATAGTAATTTTATGAGGATTTGTTGTTCTATGAGAGTTTTATTTTAGAGAAGAGGACGCACCATAAATATCTAAAAGTGGGAGTGAAATCTTGTATACGATTTATAGAGGATAACCCTCGCACACATCCAGCCAATCTTAATAAATGACGAATCTAAAGAGAATGAGAATACATACGTCAGTAAATTAGTTTGCTACCGGACGAATTGTGTTAATGGCAAATAAAATAATTGGGAAGTGGTGTGTTTTTGTAGCAATATCACTATGTACGGATTTCATCTGTTTGAGAGTATGACTGTCCTGAAAAAGCTTCTCAATTCAGCCGTCGGACTCGGCATAAAATTGTAGGTCCCTTCCATTCGTCCCAAAAATAGAACTTCACACAAACCAATGGTTGCGAGAAGTTAGGCCTAGAGATTGCTAATTAGCAAAGCACTGGACACAAGTGAGCTTATTAAGTTAAATGACAGTGGTTGGCAATTTGTGAAAATATAAATACCCGCGCTTCTGATGCCATGTTTTAGTAGATCAAAACGTGCAACTGTCTCAATGCCAATGGCAATCCCAATCATATCGAAACTTCGGTGTGTGTGTGGGTTCCAAAGATGCCCAACCCTACCCAGAATCCATTTCTGATCCATTGGTGAGCTAAAGCAGACAATTACAATAACACCCGAGACCGGAATAGATTAGGTTAGGTTAGAGGAGCAGCGTTCTTGGGGCAGTGACATAAGAGATGTTCCACCGATTTTTCCTCTTTATCCCTACAACTTCTGCAGAAGTCATTTGTAAATATACCCAGTCTTCTGGAGATGTTTCCAATGATGTACTGTCCGATTTCTTACCCCGACTAGCACTCGGATTTTTTTCAAAAGATGTTAAAATCTTTTAGTGTCAGTTGCGTGCTACAAGCTGCGAGTTATGGTATAACCGGAAGTGTTGTTCCATCGTTTTTTAGCCAAGTTTAATGTGACATTGTCAATGGCGCTCTTAGCTGCGTTTAAGGCTAGTAGTACTGGTCTATCAGCTAATAGTATGTCCATTTCAGAGCCGCATCTGGCCAGTTTATCTGCTTCCCCGTTCCCTTCCCTACCAACATGTTCAGGAGCCCAGTTGTGCGATGGTGATGGTTTAATGCTCTCAATGCCTAGAGGAACTAACTGACTTGGGGATTATTCGCATTAAGCGCTGCTTGGCTGTCCAAATAGAATGTTATTTCCATTGCTAGGTATTTCCCTTGCTAAGACAGTTTAAGACGCATTTTTAAATGCGTAGATCTCTGCCTGGAAAATACTGCACTGATATGCTAGACGGTATGAATGGCTGATACTTATTTCTTATGAGAACACTCCAGCTCCTGTTACATTTTCCGCCCCCCGCCTTTGCTTACTTCCTTTACTTATCGTGTCTCTGCCTGAGACACTGCAGCCTTCCATCCTCTACGATCCCGGGCACGCTGCTTCCAATTGTCCAGACCAAGCGCTCTGGCATCCGCGATGGCTTCGTCTTTGACACGGAGGTTCGATCTTCCTTGTCTTCTGGAACCTGGGGGCAGGGATTCGAAGATCCTCTTAGCTGGAGCATTATTGTCTATTCGCTTGATGTAGCCGATAGCCAATGTAGTCGACGTGTTTTGGCTTTTTGGACTACATCCACATCTTGGTACAGCTCATAGAGTTCGCGGTTGTATCTTCTCCTCCATTCGCCCTCCTTGCACACAGGACTAAAAATCCGCTGAAGTATTTTTCTTTCAGAGGAGCCCAGTATCAGCTCTCCCTTTTCCCTTATCGTCCAGCACTCGGCGCCATAAAGCAGAACTGGCCCGCCCGCCTTTGAGCCATCTGTAAAAATTCAATCTGTATGGGGTCCTGTCTGGCCGGTATACAGAGACAGACTTTAAATTTCTGGTCAAAGTCATACCTCGGTTTCTTGTAGTTCTTGTAGTCCGCTTTGTTCTAAGATGTGAAGTATGAATGAGACCGGGACAGTCCAAATAATATATAATAACGGGTGTCACCCGACTTAATTTTGTATTCTATAGTTGCAGTGTCATGGAAAATCTAGCAGTCTGCCTTTTCAGTGTAATTTTTTATGTATGGGAACTCAATAACAGTTTATTTTGGGTAGATACCAAGTAAGTGAGTAAGTTATGTGAATAAGGAACCATCTGCGATCCCACAATATTGTCAAATTACTTAGAAGCCAAACGATTTCAAGATGCCATTGACTTCATCAAGACGTACAACATAATCCCACTCAAAAAAATGTCTCTTGTATCTACGAAACAATTGTAAGTCCAAAGCAATATAAAAAAAAGCTCCCTTATCTTCACGGATCCATTCTACGTTATCAAAAATTAATTTTCCTTGCCTTGCACAACGCACGCACGACATAAACATTTAATTAGTTTCATAAGTCGCCACCCCAAACTCGAAGTGGAAAACATTTTCTCATCATGGCTTTTCCAAGAAATTTCGTTAAACCATCTCAATCACTCAACTTGTATGTGAGTACCTAAATTCATAAACAATCTTCCTTTTTCTTTGTGGAGCACCTCACTTAAGAAACACTTCCAATACAATGAAATTAGGTTGCCGCATGTATATTTTATATCCGGTTTTATTTTTTTTTTGTCTCTGACGCCGTCATTTCCTTTCAATCAAAAATAATTTTCACTTCCGATCGGTGTTAGTCAGGACGATAAAAGGAATATATTCACACGACTCTTAGAACTCTGCATATGGTATACATATGGTATCCCATACTACGACTCAGACAATATTTGTCCCTCAATTTAGAAACGGATGTACGTACGCAAAACTCTGTCTTTGATGATTCCCAAATCAGTAGACTCAATCAAGGAGAAAAAAAATCAATCCCAAAACGGTTTCTTAAATGCTAGAGAAAAAGTTTAAACCAACTTTTTGAAAGTTCACTTAGTTACTTCACTTGGATTAAATTGCATTTCGATTGGTTTGCTACTGCCATCCTTTTCAGTGAGGTGATTCCCAGAGAAACGTCTAAGACACTCGTGGGGGTATATCGAACAAGTTATCGGTGAACGACATGCAGAGACAGAGAAGGTTTTGCTAGCAAGGAAGATATATTTTCACATTGAAATCCATTCAACTGAATGTAAGTTTATAGGAAGTGAGAGCAATGATCTCATGCGTCGTCCTTCAATGTGGCGCCACAAACATTGAAATTTCGGGCACGTTTTCTAACCATGTTTAGTGTTGTAGGCATTGAATAATGTATCGCGACCCGATTAGACTACTATTGGCTTAGTTGTGAAATATAATTCTTGCACATGCCGGATATTGTGTTATGAAGAGTCAAGCAATATAAGAGATTAAGATTACAAATCTGACTTTATGGGTGGCATTACGAATTTTTGTGAGCATAATTTAAGATGAGTAACAATCACAGTATGGAATACAGTTTGTTGGTAATAAATTAGGACACATGAAACCTGATGGGAATGAGACACTAAAACTTAACCCACAGCGACACGATGGAAAAATTATTTAGGTACAGAGCGAATTCCAGTAAATTCTTGAAAACCCCTGCAGCTCTCAGACTCGATTAAGGTCAATATAATGGACTGGTGTAAATTTGACGCAACAATTTTTTTTATCCGAAGCCCGCACTTTCCCATAACTGTCAGTTTTTTTTGTTAGGTGAGCCACCATTTTGTTATTTGTTATTTATCCAAACGTCCTAAAAATAAAAACTCACACACAGAAATAGTTGTGAGAAGTTACTATTTATTTATTTATCCAAACGGACGAATTGAGATTGAGACAATTTTTCTGACCTGCTGAACTTATACATATTGGTTAGACGTATGTAGATACTGTACATATTATTACTAATTTCAATAATGTCAAAGGTTGCCGATGGTGTCAACAAATTGGGTTACAAATTTTAGACAAAATGCGAAGTCTAAAATCGAGACTGAGAGTACCTGCAGGTACTGTAATAAAAGCAGAAAAAATAAATATCTACTTCGTGGAATAGTTGGTCCTGGCTATGAAACAATTTACAAACTCTACGATAACGTACTTAATAAATCGGATTGCAGATCTACTATAAACAATAAATAAAATAAAATTACATACTGCTCGAGGAGTTTTGAATCGGTTTGAAGAAATAGGCATAAATATTATCGAATCATTCCACGGATTTCAGACCGCAACGGGTTATTGTTATTAACAAAGCTACAACTTTTGATAATTTTTTTCTGATATTCGGGACATAATTTGCTTATTGTGGACTAGCTTTTATCCGGCGCTTCGCTCTACTTTGCCTACGCACTCGATAGGATGAAAAAAATATTAGGTTTCAAAATGCCAGCTTCGCAGCTTTACCCTTTGAGTTGGGCGTAGATCACTCAGGACAAGCTGTTTTATATTTGAGATTGTCGAAAAGTATTTTTTTTTTAATTTTAACTACTTTCAGTTTTGTTAAAAATTCTTTGTCTAAATTTTATTTAAATAAAGGCATGTGTACAAATTTTTTCAGTGGGTACCTAATTAGACTTGGGATTTCGGATAATGTCGGTTCATATTATTTTAATCGTAGAAAAATGGTAAAAAAATTCAAAAATTTCGGATTTTGAACTTTTGTCAAAAAATGTACCGATTTTAGGAAAATTGCTAAGAATGTTTGGAATGTAGGAATATTACTTTATTTTTAAAGTAATTCACATAATTTTTTGGACATCAAATAACATTTGTAGACAACTGTCGGAAAATTATAATTTGGAATCTCAGCAGCTTTTATTATATGCACTTATGTATATAAAATAATTTGAGTCTGAGACCACAATAATCTGAGGGTTTTAGGATACAAATTGTCAATTTTGAGTAAATGTCAAATTTTTTTTTAATTTTTCGAATGTATTCTTAATTTGTCAGTAACAAAGTATAATGCAAATTTGTTGCTTGTGAAAAACGTATTAATATTCGTGATGTTCGGAATTTTAGAATCGTCCAGACAGATTTAAGAAATTTAAGTGTCAGTAGTACCATGGGCTTAATATTTCGTAGCACAAGTATACCACAAATAAAATAAAACCTAGCACACCGAAATATTTCATTTGTTCTATTGGATTTTTGTGTAGGTACTCATGGCAGCTAGGAAAAAACATCTTATAGGGAATTGGTCTTAAAATCGTAACCAATATCGAATTATTTTCAAGGTCCTTCAAAAATCTGGATTATTTGAAATTAGTGCGTAAATCCCACCGTAGCTTCATAGAGGCTAACTATATGCTCCATTGTAACCGTGGGGTGGTGGAAAGAGTGTTTGCTTTTGCCAAGTACTTTTAGGTTCAAATCTTCAATCCCCGTCGGAGAACAGAAGAATCCTTATCAATATTATTGACTCAAACATCGATTGTTCGGGGCTTTGTTTTCTTCTTTTTCTTAGACAAATTTGTTGTTGGAAATTTAACATGATTGGGCAAAGAACGAGTAGGTATTTATGTCAAAATGAGGCAAAATATAACTCTTTTCTATCTAATGTGGTTGGGACAACAAAAATCAAACTTTTTTGATCCGGATCACTTTTCATGTTCCATTGGGCAAAAAAATCAATCTTTTTTTTGATTCGGATCACTTTTTGCAGATCTCGATATTTTTCAAGATTTACACATACATACTCTCACAATATTGAATTTGAATTTGAATTTTTTGAATCTCTTGAAAAGCAATAATTATTCTGAACAAAAACGTAAATATGGACATGGACTTAATTGTGGAGCAATTGCTATCATTTTGGCCATATTCTTCTTCTTCCTCGTTATCTGTGGATTTCGATTCTTCGTCGATACGATTATCCATATGAAGTTCGTATGTTTCGACCGACAAACTGCCGATGAACTGTCAAATAAGGCACTAATACATTTACAAAATCAGATTAATCAGCTTTCATGTTCGATTCGCCACGAAAAATCTGAGATCTGAAATAAAAATCGGATGTGCCCAATGGAACGACACAAGTTTCATAAAAATTCTAGAAAATATCGGAATTTTGTAGATTCCATAAAATTGCATGACGGTTTTATGAAAATTGGTAGGTTTATTATCTGTCATGAATAATATTATTGTCAAACAAGCATAATGCCTTTAAGTCGCATTAAAGAACCGGATCTCTGTGTGAATTGTTACAAAAAAAAAAAAATGGTATCATATACTACCCACAATCGTATTACTCATGACAAATAAAACCATTTAATTATCCTTCCCCCTTTATCAAGGAAAACTAATTAATTTGCATTTCCTCTTGCTAAACAGCTAGTCTATGGTCTATCACATCATCCGAGTGAAACAGAAGGGAATGAAATAATATTATTCTCTTACCTTCAGATGTAATATGTCTGCTCCTGGCAAGGTCTGCTTTGTTTCCAACTAGAATAACAGCCTTTTGTGCGATATTTTCATTCGTCCACAATACCTGCAGTACCCTTTCGGCAACAGTGAAGCTACTGCGGTCAGCAGATGAATAAATAACACAATAACCATGGGGATCATAGCTGGTCAAGCAGTCATCCGGCTAAAATAAATAAATAAACAGAGAGTTTGGATCATTATTTTGCAGGATTGCATTCAAATTAGACTCAAGGACTCCCCCCATTTCCCATTCAAAATATGCCAACTGACATTATTATGACTATGACATTAAATTGATTTTACTTACTGTCATCTCTGTGAATGGATGGTCGATGAAAATCAGCTCGGATTCCTCTCCGCTCAACAGGACTGATACGGATTTTTCACCAGAATCATCATCTATAAGAAAAGGATAGGAATGGCAGATTTATTGAAAGTGTTAGCATATAGCATTGCGTGAAGACATTCAAAAACTTATTATGTGCTTTTAGTGCCATTTAAGCTCTCTTATAGAGATACTTTCAGTTTATAGTTTTGCTTTAAGATTTTCGTAGATAATGTAGCTATATAAAAAGAAAGAAGAAAAACCAAAAGGATATAAAAAAGAGATTTGCATACAAAAAGGATATACACTATCTGCAGCCCGAGCAAAGGTGTTTCGCAAAGAAATGGTTTTACAAAGGACAATGTATTTAGGGCAAGGATGCAACCGAGGTGAAAGAGCTGACAAAAAAAGGAACAATAGAACGAACAGCGTGGAACGTGCTTAAAGTAAATGTTGTTGGTATACTGCACATTGTTGCAGAGGATAGATTGAGTTATAATAGTGTGTATACTTAGAGGTGATGCTGTAGGTGTGTAGTTTAGAAATTAATGCAAGAATTCAAAAGATTGTATGCAAAACAAAGGGGTTACTAATGGAAAGACATAGGATGAGGTAGTCCCGCAATGGTATGGGTTCTTTTTTTTATCCAACGATCTGGGGTAAAATGTAGAGGGATTTGCATCTTAAATGCGCGTCGTTTAGAAGGGGGCCTTTACTGCAGGTAATAGGATAAATGGATATGGTGGGCGAATACTTAAGAGATTACAAATGCACTTGTCTTATTTTTGCAAGAGTTTGTTGTTTACAGCTTGTCTAACAAGAAAGTAGGGTACAAGATACTACAAAGGAAGTAACCATTTTGTCCTTGGGCGCTTGAATTGAAAACATTTCGTAGCAAGGACAAAATTGAAACATTTAATGGAAAATTTTTAATTTTTTTAAAAATTTTGAAAATTTAATGTGTTACTAAATTTTTTTTGTAAAATCTTAAGGCAAAATCTAGAGTATAGGTAGTTGTCAAAACGTAAATTAGTCAACAAACATCGACAGTCTCTTGTCAGCAAACTCGTTCTGACATAATATTATAGAATTTCTTGTGAATTATAAATTTCGAATAATCGAAAAATAACTTTTTGGTACAGCTTTTATCAATAGGTTTGTCCCTTCTTCGACAAATCTCGAAACAAATTTAGATAATTTTCAATGTCTACTAGCAATCTTTTCCCATCAAAAAGATTTGCTTAGATTTTATAAGAAAATGGTCTAAAAATTCAAAATTTAGAGACATTCACTAAATTTCTCATATGGTGTCTGGAAATTATTCGATCGTAGGAAAAAATGCCAAACAATCTAAAAATTCAGACATTAATTCTAACTTTTGGCCCACAATTTTCGAATTATAGGTTCGCCAAAGTTTTGTCGAATCGCAAAATCTTTTACACCGATAGATATGTATAACATTTTAAAATTTTTCAATTTGTTTGAATCTTTCAGAAATATATTCTGAATTGGTTAGTAAAATAGCTGAACCATACTTATTCTTACAACTTTCCGGTTAAGCCCAATTTATCGATTTTGTACTTTTTAGTGTTCAAAATTAACGATTGGTGGCTTTTTTTTAATGTACAAAATTTTTTTTTTTTTAGAGTTTGTCAAAATTGACAAGTGAGCATTGCATAATTCATGTCCATAATGATTTTCTGGTCAATATTTAGCAGTTCTGAAAAAATGCTGAAATATTTGAAATTGTCGAAATCATTGAAATTTTGACAGAAGTAAGTAATGACACTCCGACTCTAGGCAACGATTAAGGACAAACAATTAAATCGTTTGTCCTTGGTTGAAATATTTTAATTTCAGTGTCCTAAGTTTTTTTCTTAAATATTTAAGTTAGGACTAAGAATTTATAAGTTGATACCTTTTTTGTCATGTTGGTCTACTTCTGTTATAAGCAATTTATGAAGAATTTAAAGTGAAGCGAGATCAAGTGTTGATCTTATGATAACGTGTGAACAAATTCAACAAGCACTTGTAGGACTTGTCGATATGTCGCGTTGTGTTATAGGCCTCTTGACTCCTGGAGTCCTGTACTGACCCATTATTCTCTGCTTTTTGTTGTAAACGTAAAAACACAGTGAAACATTTTGGTCAACACCTTTGGTCTTCTATCTTGGGATAATAAATATAAGATATGTCTCAAAAAGTGGCTTTCTAAAGTAATTCAGAAAATTAGGGCCTAATGTTTCATATAAATCATAATATTATAGGAAGACAAAAAAATATTTGTGCTCAAAAATTTGACATTTAGAGACAATAATTTCGAACTAAAGCGGGAACACAAAAGGTTTGACCAATCATTTCAGTGAACACTTAAAAAAAAAAAAAGTTAGCTTTTTAAAGAAAATCTTACAAATTGAGAAATATTTCTGTATTTGAAAGGTTCATCTAAGCAGACGTGAAGTTTAATTTATTTTTTAGATCAATATAGGAACTGTAGCCTAAAAATAGACTTAATAAATTCCCGGAGTTCAACAAGTTTCTGAAAATTTTCCAAATCGTCCTGTAAAATGATTAATCCACATGAAAAATATGTGCCTACTATAAAATCCGGTTAGACAAACTGTATTCGCATTTATGAAATCCCTTGTATATCTCCAAGGATTCTCGTATATATTTAAGGAAATCGCTTAATCTTATTCGATTTGAAGGTGAATTGGTTTGGGAATCTTGCAAAATAAATAAAAATAAATATTTGAAAGAAAAAAATGAATGAGTCTCTTATAGAGATTTACTTTAAATCTATTATTTTCTTTTATTTTGTATCCTACATGTGAGTGATTTGTGGAAATATTTGGAAAATAAAATATACAATGAATGTTTTATTTTGTTACCATCTGGCGGTTTTTCAATATGGATTTTAATTTCGGTGTTGCCTACACGAAATCGCACATAGAAAGAAAAAGAAAACAACAAAACAATCAAACAAAGACCAGAAAAAAGAACATACAAAACAACAGGACAGAGAATGAAGAGAGAAAGAGAACAGAAACAACATAAAAAAAATTGATAGAGAGAAATATTCAAAAAAAGGATCAATAGATAAATTGAATGCTAATATTGGTATAAGGCACTTTGAATAATATCTACACAATACGACACAAGTTGTCCAGTTCTTCGCTGAGTAATTTTCAAGGACAATCGATTTGTTTGTCGAAGTCATTCAAAGGAAATGTCGAACTATTTACCATTTACAAATGCTGCTATAAAAACGTGAAGTATCTTCATGAAATTTATAGAGAGTAGCTATCAACGCTCTAATGTTTGCGTTCTCAAACGATTTAATTGCGTAACTTTAGGCAGCAAGGACATTGCGAATAGTATAAGTTGGTTAGGGGTTTTTTACGACGTTTCTTTACTGGTTACTGGAAAAACAGCTCTTTACGACTTTTAGCTTAGTGTTGTTAACAAGCCTACAGGTGAATGCCACTGCCACCAGGAAAGCTCAAACATTCATATGATAAGTACCATAATTATAGCACCATCAACAGGGTAGTTATCAAACTAAAATGAATAGGACATTCATCCTTTTAACCAAACGCTGACGTAAGGTAATCTAACAGCCAGCAGAGAACCTCAACTTGATACATACTTAATTTGAAAAGTTTTTCTCCTTTTTTTTTCGTTTTGAAAAATTGTGATATTCCTAAGTAGGACATGATTCTCCTTTTTATGGAACTCTTTCAATAAATTATTTGAACTTTTCCCCGAAGGCAGACCTTAGCAGAAAGTTGTTATCGTTTCGATGGAGGTTTGTTTCTCATTTAATTATGCAACTTTTATGTGCTAGAGAGGACTGGCCGTCCAATTCCTTTGGGGGAACAATAAAAATCATATAAGATTTGATTTTTTTTGTCAAGTTTTGCTATTTAAATTACATTTTGATTGTTTGGAAGATTTATCTAATTTTTAACTTTTGTTTCGAATGAAGATATACTGTAATCTGCTTAACCGTAATGGGCTAAAGGAATAGTGTTGTTAAAAAAGAAAGTAAATTAAAAAAATAGTAATACGGTTTTACATACATAAGTAGTGGCATAGGGGGTTACGTACGATTGGGCCAATTCAGATGGTGACATTCGAATTAAACTCGTGATTTTATGATGTTTGGTAAGTGAGTACCTTATGAAGGTTTTTGAATAGAGACAGTGGTGGTTTAAGTCGAAAACTAGATGAATTGGACCACTTGTACATTTTGCTTATTTACTAAGTTGTTAAAAATTCGTTTAGCTGATTACTTTCGACTTACAAAAATGTAAGTACAGAAATACCACTTATCTGCAAGCATTTAGGATCGTTGGTGATGTGGTTTGGCTATTGGCTCTGCGAAATAAGATCCCAATGAAAAAAGGCCGAAAAAAAAAATTAAATAAGGCCCCAAAAAATTAAACAGGAAACAACAACAACGATTTTTAATAAAATTTGGGGTGTTATTTGCTTTTTTGGGGCCTTAGTTCCTGATGAAAATTGGGGTTGAAGAAATGAAATAAGCCCCAAACGAAAAAAAACCTATGCAACCCCCCTGCTTGGGCTCCGCGAAATTAAGCCCCAGGAAATAAGGCCCCAAAAGTAAAACTGAAATAAGGCCCCAAAAATGTGCATGCAATACAACAACAAGAAAAATTGTCTAAATTTGGGGTGTAATTTCACTTTTTGGGGCCTTATTTCATTTTTTAAATTGGGGCATAATTTCATAATGAAATAAATCCCCAATGAAATAAGACCCCAACATTATTTTTGGGGCCTAATTTCATTTTTATTAAAAAGAGTGGGGCTTTATTTCATTTTTCTAAATTTACTTGAAAATGCTTGAGCATCATTGTCATTTACTTTTTCAATAACAAAGATTGTGGAAAATCCGCTAATCGAGGACCCAGGGTTTGTTAAATACCACTAATTGTGGTCCCAGCGATCATGGTCCGATGGAAAACCGATAGGTAATGAATAAATGTGCAGATGAAGTGTTCGTCACTCTGGTTAAAACCTAATATCGAAGTGGTTCAAAGTGTAAAGTTTAAATTTAAATTCAATTATGGATTGTGAAAAGTTTGTGGGAAAAAGAAGGAATAGCCAACTTTTGTACGTTCCTCTCCAAAAAATGATTTATAAAAAAAAAATCAGTGTATAATGAAGAAAATCGCGCGATTTTTTCAGCTATTCTGTTACTTGCTAATGGTTTTCAGTGAATTATTTTTTCCGCTGGTCGCGTTGAAAACCATCATAATTAGAGACGAGGAGTTTTTTAAAAGCCGGCATTTTTCAACTTTGATTGAAAGTGGTGGTTCGATGGGCGTTAAACGCAAGAAATATAACGTCCAAAGGAGCTCGAAAATAGAAGAAGCTACCTTGCTTTTGGACCAAGGTAAATTGACCGTTGCCACGTTTCTTTCAAGGATGGTTTTTGAAAGAAACAATATATGTGTAGAAATGCTTCCGGAAGAGGATATATTTGAAGACGAAGAATCCTGTGAAGAGGATTCTATTGAAGAAGACGTAATCGCTGACGGTGTCGCATTACCCACACCCACTGACGAATACATATGTGTAGTATGTAAGGATTTGAGGGCGAATATTGTTTTATTGCCTTGCAAGCACATGCAAATTTGTGCTGAATGCAATTTAAAACTGGAAGCGGAAGCGATTGCAGAAGGACACGATAACTATACGTGTCCTTGTTGTAGACATATTGTAGAGGACACAATGCAAGTATTTGTATGACAATGAACATTTTTGCACTATAATTTTTGAAAATACAGAATAAATTCAAAGTTATGTTTGGGTTTCATTTCATTTCTTTTTGGGGCATTATTTCATTTCATTGGGGCCTAATTTCCATTTTAAAAATGGGGTATACCTAATTTCTTTTAAAAATGCACCCCAATTTTGGGGCCTTATTTCATTTATTTTTGGGGCCTTATTTCATTTCATTGGGGCCTTATTTCCATTTTAAAAGTGGGGCATAATTTAATTATGAAAATTTACCCTAATTTTGGGGCTTTATTTCATTTCGCGGAGCCCCCTGCTTGGGTTTACTGTCAGATTTGGGGGCTTATTTCATATCTTTTTGGGGCCTTATTTCTTCGCAGAGGGCCATTATTTCATATTTCAAATTAGGGTATTATTTTATTGTGAAATAAGAGTCTCTTTTGGGGCCTTATTTCCTGCAGACATGTGGTTTCTATGTACGAATATGTTCGCCTTTTCTGGGAGAAGTATTAAAAAACGGGAACAGACATATTGATACCTTTTTTTTTAAAGTGGGAAAGAAGCGAGAAATTCAATTCATCTCTAATCCTACGAAATCTCCATAAATAGATGAACGCATTAGATCAGGGCGAGGATAAGGGTCACAAATTTTTAGTCGAAAATGTTTACTAAGGCGTATAATGGGTAAAAATCGAGAAGACATGAAGACTGCTCGTTCTTTAGCTTTTTAACCAAATGATTGCTTTGCCAAAATTTATGATTATCTGTGAATTACAACTGACATTTGCAACTTTTGTTACCTTAAGCTAATTGTTGTCTTTGATACTTTGACTATGCTTATTTGTAATATTTATTATTTGTCAATATTTCAGGAGAAGATCCTGATGTATGTAAGTTGTAACCTTTAAAACGGTATGACCGAGATCTATGAAACAAGGTTAAATATTATAGTTACTAGATTAAAAGCTAGATAATTCACTATGATTGAAAGTTAGAAAATTTGACTAGACATATCTGACTTGCTAGACAATCCGTCAACGGAACTCGATTTTCACTGACCAATTTTGTAGATTAAATTTTAGTATGGACAGATTTAAAATTTTGTGAAGTTTTAACCAGACTGAAAGCTAGATAACTGACTATGATTGAAAGTTAGACAATTTGACTAGACATATCTGACTTGCTAGACAATCCGTCAATGGAAAATTTTTCAGTCTAAATTATCGGTCTTCGATTTTCACTGAACAATTTTGTAGATTAAATTTTAGTACGGACAGAATTGAAATTTTCTGAAGTTTTAACCAGACTGAAAGCTAGATAACTGACTATGATTGAAAGCTAGAAACTTTGACTAGACATATTTGACTTGCTACACAAAACACAATCCGTCAACGGAAAATGTTACAGTCTAAATCCTCGGCCTTCGATTTTCACTGAACAATTTTGTAGATTAAATTTTAATATGGACAGAATTGACATTTTGTGAAGTTTTAACCTAGAATGTACTTAGCTATTGTTCTATAGAAGAAAACTTTGAAAAGAAGACTCGAAAGGTCGAATAATTTTGTAAGAAACAACAAAATGTTTTACGGGTGTCAACCTCTCTGTTGTATTCAACAATTGGTGGCTAGTCGCTTGGACTCGAAGTTGTCTTCCCAAAGAGGAATATATGTAGAAATAACTGCCAGAATTCAACTGCTTATAAAAATCATGAATGAGTGGTGTAGCTCGAAATATCTAAAATTATAACGGAAGAATTGTTTGTTAACAAAATTGTTTGCACACTAAAAACAACACTTTATTGTTCGTTCATTCATCTGTACAGATCTGCATGTAAAGCTTGTCAGATTTTTTGAAAATATATCATCATCCACTTATGTTTTTTTGAAAATTGTCGAAAACTACATGCGAACGATTTAAAATCCATTGACATTCCAAGAGCCATGAATTCGGAGAACACATTATGCAAATATAAGAACGAATAAAATGTTTGTAAAAAAAATCAAGGGTCGGATGTAAACCCACAACCAAATTCATTATTCTTGGTTCCATTATAGCAAGTTAAACAAAAAAATATATATATATTTTCTGATCAATTGTTATTTAAAAAAAAATGTAATAAAACGTACCAATACTTGTATCGTAGGCATGCAAATACTCTGAGGTCATAAACTGTGATACTAAAGAACTCTTTCCAACAGCTGGTCCACCAAGCATTAAAACTCTGGAATGCAATAAAGGAAGGATTATAAATTATATTTGTTTAAAAAGTTATTATTTTCAAATGTCTATACCTGTATGGTCCACTTCCAGGATTTGATGTACTGCTCTCTCTGCTAGAGGCTAGACTGCAGGTGGCTGATGTGCGTGCTGAATTTGGCGCGGGAATTTGTGTTGCAGTCAGATGTTCAGTGCTGTAATTCAATCAATATATTGAGAATTTTTTTTTTTTTTAAGTCAAAAATCATTTTGAATTTTTCAAATTCCCTCATAAATAATTCCCAAACTGACCTTGAATTTGAACTGGCCACACTATTATTGGATCGACTGCGACGACTTTTCAACGAATCTCCTCGATTTACGACACCCTTGCCGGTTATGGAAAAATGTCTCAGTCTATAGTACTCCTCCTCGACGCCGGTATTTGGCATTGACGCCACCCTACATAGAACAAAACAAAGAAGAAGAAGAAGAAAAGAAAACCCCCAAATTAATCACCGTTCTGCTACATGAAATTCCTTTTAATTCCCCAAATAGAAACAACTTACCGAGATCTCTGTTGGGGCAGGCATAATTGGTTTGGTCTCCCCGACGCTCTACTCCCAGGCGTTTTAACCGATTGTGAACGACTGTGGTGTGGTGAACCATATCTAGAAAAAAAAGCAAATACGCCATGCCACCTTATTAACAAATTCCATTTCGTTAACACTCTTAAAAGAGTATACATGCTGTTCTGTGAAAGAAATGCCTACGGGGGATTAATATTCACACGAGCGAAAAATTCATAAAAAAAAAAAAATTGTTACGTATACGCCCTACGCATTGATACTATATAATCTAACATCAGACGGTGTACGTGCTCGGCTGCACATGAGTTATTTGAAACGTGAAAGGCTTTTCAAAAACCCTTAAGGATGAAAGAAGGACTCTGCAAAGTTAAACCAATCCATCAAAACATATTGATGCTTTATCTCACGGCAACTTTGAAGTAAAACCTACCTCAATGACCTTTTGCAAAATCAAAACATTCAGACGTGTACAAGAGTACATAGGTGGGGGGTGTGTTACTCAGTCTCTCAGTCTTAAAAATAGAATAACAAATGACAAATAATTTCTAAAAACAACATTCTATTAACCTCGCTTTTATGTGACAACATGATCCGCGCATTAAGGTTGCTCTTATCGTCATCACTATTGCATTTGTATGTCAGTTTGGTTCTCTATTTTGCGCTCTATTTACGCTTTGTATTGTCTGCTAGTGACGTAGGATTTTTCTTAAAATAAAAACACCTTACGTAAGGTGACCAGGTTAGACTCTACATACAAGGACCGATAGAGGTAATCTCTGTCGTCATTAAATAATATATATTTGTATGAGGCGAAACTTTTACTAAACATGATATATAACTATGGGATGAAAACTTATATTCAAATCTATGTCAAGAGGACAAAACTGTGCACACGTGACGAGATAGCTAAATGAATAATAAAAATCTGTCAACGAGTGCCAATATACACATACTTTTGTTTTTATATAATTTTTTTTTTCTAAGAATTTTTGTATCTCTTATGTTTATTAGATGTGTGGAATGTTTTATAAAATAAATGTTATTTTGTTACGTGTTAATGGGAACGTAATCAGTTTATAGAGAATTTCGGTCTGACAGTGATGGGGCAAACTGACAGTGGAAATATTTATAGAAAACAAAACGAACACCCACAGTCAAAAATACTTATTGCAGTGTGTGGTAAAAATATTTGAAATTTTAATTTGAATATTTTTTGAAATGATCTGCTTTTAAGATTATTTTGGGATATCCCTAAGGAGTATGGAGAAGTTATTCCCATTTACTATCCCTTTCCTTGACTGTTTTTCTTATTCACTTAAGTAATTAAATAGGACGCTTTAAAAAAGGGTTCAAATCGCAGTTTGATGTTCATTTTTATTAATATTATGTAAGTACGAGAAGGAAGCTTCACTTAAGAGCCTTCCATTATAACGACTTGGGCGACCTGACAAACACAGACATGAGAAGCCTCTTACACTTTATAAAGAGCTCAAAGTGGTTCAACTAGTGCAGAGATCTTAGATCCTTTTTCGTGGTAGCACAATGGACCTATACTGGTCTAAGGGTGTTGGCGTTTTTAGCTGATAGCCACTTTCAACCAACCAAGTACGAGAAACCTTTGTATGTACATATTTTCAGAATCACTTCAAGAAAAATAGTAACTTGGTAGAAATCGAAGATTGGGTTTGATTTAAAAATTAATATATTGGCATTGGGATGGTTAAATGTCAATTAAAATAGGAAGATCAACTCTTCCTTCGAGTGTAAATTTCATAATTAAGTACGATTTTGTGGGCAACTTTCCATAAGACTTTGGACATTCTTTAGTTTTCCTATGACTGCATGGTTTCTGCTCTTTTAAGAGCCCATTTTTGAAAGTACATCCTTGAATTTGGTTTCTATCTATGTAACAGCGACTATATCTACAAACTCCGCACTCAAAAAAAATCAGTTTACTTTAAACTCAAACTGTCATCCAATTACTAATTTTCATAAAATAACAACCCTGTAAAGTTTTGTACCTCAGGAACAATAACATTTTATCTAATGACCGCTGAACATATTTGCAAGAAATTTTTTACACGAGCTATAATCTGAATCCCAAATGAAAACAACAACAGCTTAATGGGCGTGTAAATATTGTTTTGTTGAGGATTAGTTTTAAATTATTCATCAACATTATGGCAATATTTTCGGACTATGGTGCGAAATCCCTAATCCCCTAAGCTCTGAGCAGAAAACAACCGTAAGACAATAGTGAATGGAATTGTTTAAATTATAATTGTGAGCTATAGCAACAAAGGCGGTGATGGTGATGACTCTCTGCAATTATTGCCATCCATTGTTTTTATTTTGTGTATTTTTCTAAAGAGGTTAATAGGATTCCAAATCCTCGGAGCACTCGGACTGGTAAATAGATGTATTGTAATTTTATATTTTATATAAGAGAGACATAAGATTAAAATTAAATAAAATACACACGGACATGATTAGAAAGATAATTGTATTCCATTACTGTTTAGGAATAATTTTGGAACTAGCTATAAGCGTTAGGTCAAAAAGGCGCATTTTGAAAGTCTAGTTTTCTACTAGTTTTTGGGGGGGCTTAATATTGTAACCATATTCATGTTCATATTTTTTTTATTATTTTTTTTTAATACTTCTCTCGGAAAAGGCGAACCTCTTCAACAGCGCCCCGAGATGCTTGCAAATGTATGTTAGTTCTGCACTTAAATTGTTGCAAATTGTAGTCTGCAGGAAATATATCCCCAGGAAGCTAGTTCCAGAGTTTGCTTGTTCTGTAACAGAAGGAGTTTTGGAACAAACAAAAAATGAGAACAAATCAGCTGTCAAATTAGTTGTAGCTGTAAAGAGTGTTACCAATTAGAGAAACAACGTCTAAAAAAATCCACATGCACAATTCATTCATATATTTATAAATACGAATCAGTTTATTATATCAGTTTACTTTTATTGTCCCGCTCAAACATACGATCGATATTTTTTAAAGAGATTTATTACTTAGTACGCTACTCGAGATAAATATTAGCTCCATATAAAAATGTCCTCAAAATTGAATTAAGCGAAATTTAGCTAAGCTTAATTTGAGCGAATGCCTTAAGCCGAGCGGTACGCAGCTCTAGCTAAAAAATCAAATTTTCATTTCAGACTGTACTTCGTGTATCTGTCAAAAATTGAGTACACCCATTAATCTGGTTCGGCACATTTTTTCAAGCTAAATTTTTGACAGATTGTGTTGTTTTTTTTCTGTTGTGTTTTTGTGCAGCGAAAAGTAAAGAAGTTTGAGTTTTTTTCTATGAATACCACGAGGAGAAATACATACCTTGAAAGTGAAATATTTAATATCAAAGAAAAAGAAAAAAAAAAAAAAAAATGAAAGCGCAAACGAAAAATTAAATAAAACCGGTTTTAGCGTCGATGAATTTTTAAAACAAGCTATTTTCAAGAACAGCTTTTTTCTTTGACACTTATCAACAGCGCACTCTAGGACAAACTTTAGCTGGAACATTAGCTAATGTTTGGAGAGAAATATTGCAGAGCAGCTAAAATTGAATTACCCCTGAGCTGAGTAGTTTTTTAGCTTCAGATAAGATAGTGGTGGCGATAACTACGGCGCCAAAATTTGATAACGGTATTTTGTAGAGGTGTTAAATACAATAACTTTTTACTATGGGAGGGGGGTCTATCTTACTCCGTTTAGGCGGGGGGGGGGGGGGGGGTAATTTTAAAAAAATGATACTTTATATGGATTCCACTTCGAGTTACTGTTTAGTGCGGTAAATCGACTTAAATTGTCATGGCGACTTAATAACGACAAATGGAGAAGGTACAGGAGAGGTAATTATAAAAAATTTCAAGAAGATGATCGGCATCGACCTCCATGATGCCAAGACCATTCCGTGGATTACCTGTTCCGTGGAAAAGCTGTCTAAAAAATAAAGTGTATTACTAGACGAAAATTGAAGGTAAAAGTCAAGTCAAAATACCGATGCCAAGCATCTATAACTTTAAGTCCGATTCATACAGTCAAAGAATTCCCCACTGGTATGGTCAAGTTAAAAAATACCTCATAATTTGGGAAAAACCTTACAGAGTGTGCAGCGAGGACGAACAATCTGTCACATTGCGCTACTGTACTGTGAATGCTTACATAGAGTGCGTCCTCTATATCCTTGATATATTCTAATAGCTTGTGGCTAAAGGCTTATCTGCTAGCTCATTCAAAGATCTACTGGAATTCATCATTATGTCCGGTATCATGAATGAGCTCTAATTGGACGAAATCACAATTTGTAGCCGCAGCGATATGGTGACATGCTCCAACCTCCCTCAACTATTCGAATGTATTCTAGGTACTGGAAAATGCTTAGCTATCTGCAGCTGGGTCACTTTTTTCATACCGTATGTGGTTTCAAGATGGCTCTACTGTATACAGTATAGTATACGTATAGGATGTAGCCAGTGATACGAACGAGGACTATTCTTCTAGAAACATCCCGAACCCGAACAATATTACAGAATTGAAGCCTGACTGAATATTTCTCCGGAATTAGCTCCAGACTTCTGCTATTAGGTTATCTGAATGGAAGGGTTTCAAAAAAATTCCCCAGTCTGAAGCGAATTTGAAAACGAATGTTGTGCAGTATTCTGTCCTTCAGCCCTCAAGCTTTAAAAAAAATGTGACGAAAAATGTAATCAAAAGATTAAAACGAAAACTAAAATGGTGATCAACTGAAGGAATACTAATTCTCCGGCTAGGAATCTTAAAAAAAAGAAAATTAGTAATTGTCCCTATGTACGTTGTATGACAGTCATCATGAAATGTTTAACTTGACCTAAGTTTCAATAAAAAAAAAAAAAAAAAAATAGGTGACATTCTGTGACTCCTTCGTGGACCAAGCAATTCGCAACTGATTATATTAATATAGAGCTGATTTAAGTAAAATTCAGTCACATCACATGTACCCTTGGGTGTGAAAAAACGTTTGCAGATATCCTTAGACCGCAATTTGTTAAAGTTTAATAATTTCTTTTAAATATCAGCAGATTCTTTACAAAAGTCAACAATTTTTAAGCTAGCTAAATATTAAGAGACAAAATATTTTATCGTCGAAAATACTATGCTCAACGGAAACGTATATGGAAGTGCCAGTGCACACGAAAGTTCCGGAGAAAATTTGAAGAGCCCTAAAAAAACATTTTCTCATGGAATGATCAACATTTTCACGACTTTTCAATGACATTTCTGGAAGTTGTTTGTAGCACCTACTCGTGTATACTTTTAAGTGTCAAATCAATAGCATCACAAAGTTGTACTCAATAAATATTTTTAAAGTGTTCTCCACTCAGACACGCCCACGAACAACATGTTCAAGTTTTACTAGCGTCATAGTAGCACTTCAAAAATGCACATTGAAAGTTCACGACGCGACGACGGAATTAAAGGAAATAGCTATATTATCGAAATCGAAATACAAGTAGAATATGTATGTGTGGGTATGCTCTTCCGTGTCAACTAGTAGCATTTTAAGTTTGAGTTGCACTTAAAAGTTCATACACCACCAATAAGACGCGATGATATAATAAAATCTGCTGACGCATCGAAAATAAAATATAAAATCGATTGCTCCTTAAAATATCTTCAATGTATCTGCGATACTCCCACATAGATATTGTTCAAATAAATTATTATCACAGGTTGGCAGATGCTCTTCCCATCACAATGACACAACAAGATGAATTTTTATCTGATGGTTGTATAGGACCGTCTGCTGATTGTCTGTCGCTATTTTCGTGGGTTGAATTTTCTTTTATTTTTTTTTTGTTTTTATTTTATGGAAAAACCAATCATTCTAAGTGAATTTATAGACACACTTCAGTGATGCGAAGTGTTTTTCACCAAAATCGTGATCAGTTTACTATTTTAAGCGATGGGTTCATCTTCATAGGCCATATACACTTCTGAGTTGACGTATATGCAATTTGTCGCATATAAATCATTATGAGAAAATTATCCACAATTAATGTCATTTGTAATTAACATTAAAGACTTTTGTGAATTAATTTTTATGAGTTTAATTATATTTTATGAGTTTAATTATAAACAAAGACCATGTTTAAAGCAACGTAGATTGATTTGATGATAAATTTTTTGAACAAAAAAACACTGTCACTTTATGTGTACTTATATTTAACAGTATTGTGTTTTTTTTTTTAACAAAGAAAACGAAGTCAAATGTCTGGGGCAACAATGGACCATTATACCCACTTTTACTCTCGATGTGGAAACGCGTTTAATTCAGCAACGCATCATGAGCTGCCTTTACCGGATTTAAATACCGGAATATCTCCATAAAATGGTAACAAGTTACTTTGCGAATAGGGTCCTGCTCTATGATTCTGATGAGGGAACATGAAGTAACTGGCGGTTTTCCTCAAAGATCGGTCCTAGGTCCCTTGCTGTGGAACGTTATGTATGACGAAATTCTGCGCCTATACCGATTCCAAGAGGGGCGTCAATTATTGGGTTTGCAGACGACATAGCCGTGGTGCTTGTGGAAAAAACGGTAGAAGATATTAAACTGCATGAGAACGAGACTTTTGCAACTGTACCTACGTAGTTGGCAAGCTAACGCCGGGTTGAAGCTCTCAGATCATACAACAGAGGCAGTACTTATTACGAGTAGGAAAGTTCGAGAAACGGTAACCTTTTGCGTCGGATTGCTCAGCCTCAGAGTAGTTTCTCAACCGTTTATTAAGTACCTATGAGTGATTATTGATGCTCGTCTATCGTCTAAGCTTCAAACACCATCTAGAGCACGTATGCAAAAAGTCTTCAAAAACTGTTTGTAGGTACACTTTCAAGGCTGATGACTTGCATCGCTGAAGAAATAAAAACGCTAAAAACCGAGCGACACAGAAATTTCAGTATTCCAACCTGGCAACAACAATGGAACGAAGAACGACCAAGCTCTTGACGGGTCATGGCTGTTACAGAAAATATCTTCACATTTCGAAACCGTTGGTGCCTCCTCATGCAAGGTTTCCACCTTCCATCGCACAAAAAAAAAATAACCCTCGATATGGAAACATCTTTTTTCTTTGGTTGCTTTTAAAAATCATAAAATTTGTAGTAGTCTGCATAATTCTTTTAGGACTGCGATAAAATCTGGGAAAAAATGAAAAAAATTCCAAGGAAAAACTCTAAACAATGAAAGAAGTTTCAAAAACTCTTTGGTACTCATTTTTCAACTAGAAATACATACTTAAAAAACTCTTTAGAATAGATCAACAAATTTTTCCCAATTGCTACAATGGATATCCTTTCAGTTAATATTTTAAAACATATTTTATAAACTCAAAGAAAGGACTTTTGGTTTGTTTGCATTATACAATAACACCTTAAAAAAGACAACAAAAAAAGGATACTAATTCGACTAAGTGATACCAGTTTGTTCTGTATGCTTGCTCTCAGTGGATACCCGTAAATTGTTATATATTAAAATTCACCCTAAATTTTGAATGAAAATATTCAAAAATAAATTTTGAATACCAACATCTAATCCAGTATAAAATGCTTTCTACTTAAGCGAATGATAACCTTTTTCCAAGGCACAAAATCCCTTTCTACCTAATTAAAAAATAATTCATACCCATCCCAAAAGGGATTTTCTTCTTTAGAACACATTTATACAGAGAGTACTCGTATGTATTGGGTAAATCCCTATAGCACTGGAGTGTGATGATGCTGAGATTAAAACGAAAAATACCCAAAAGAATTACAAAATTATTAATTTCCATGATACACAACACAATTGGTTGGAATCTTAGGTGACATACTCATATACCTGTCTGAAGGATTTTATTTTTATTTTTTTAAATTTTAATGGAAACAAAAAAAAAAAGCTTGATTATGTCAAATTTGAAACATTTCCCGCGCATATCCACACTTAAACCGCGCGATATTCACCATATACCTGTTTACTTTGAATTTCATTATAAAAAAGTCTGTTTACATAACAAAAAAATCCCCAAATTGACAGCCGGGCAAATTTATAAATGGACACTACAAGTTATTTACATTTAAAAAGAAAATAATGTTTGTACAACTCAATATTGTAGAAAAGTTATAGCAATAGTAAAACCAACAAACAATTTAATTAAATTTGTTATCCCACTGATTTTTTCAATAGAAATCCTTAAAAACAAATTAAAAAATAAACAGCAAATAGTTAACAACCCCCACACGTATTATAAGTATCAACAACCTCATGTATTTATTAGTCAAAGTCAAGGCTTATAGACACCTAGGAATTCTTTTGCATTTCAATTCTATCAACATGGTAATTTAATTCCTTTGAGTTGAAATCAAAGAAACGTAATCACTTTCGTAAACATGCTCAAAGTCCTTTCGATGGAATATAAATTGAAAACGTTTACTGCAATTCGTTTGCCATCATCGTATTGTGTTTTTTTGGTTTTGAAACCATTTTTAATTCCATTGCAGTCGAGTGGTAAATGCCTGGGAAACAATTATCCTTTATTTGGATTGCTTATGAAAAATGAGTGCGAGGTTAATGGAACCGAGAGTGCACAAAAGAGTCGGTTTTCCTATCAATAGTTTTACAGGATTTCTGCACCAACAGTTTCAGAAGGATACTTTTGAAGAAGTGTTTGCGTGCCTGATGGTTATTTGTTTTTCAGTTTTACGTTTTAGTGTTGCGCTGTTTTAATCATATGAAATAAGACGAACATGTTTAATAGGTGGAAATTGGTTTTTATTAGGCGAGGTCAGGCCTGTTTTCGAAAACAAAAAGTGGGCATGTTTTTGGAATATAATTGTTTATCCATATTTTTGCTATCATACATGTGGCCATGGGATATATTATTGTGGTACGTGATTTTCAGCACAATCGATTCCTCGATTTAATTGGGAATTCTAATTTTATTTATAGGAAAACTGATATAGTTGAGTTGACGAGAAGGTCAGAGGCATTTTGTTTATATTGTTCCGTTATAGGCTAACAAATTGTGGTACTTAATTCAGAAATAAATCTATAAGTGATGTTTTCTGCCTTGAATACCTATGTTTTGTATCTAAAATTCAAGTTCTTCAAATTTACTGAACGGATTTATTAGATGTCACTAATTGCATGATTACAAACTGGTGGAGTATTCAAATTTCAATCGCTTGCGGACCATAAATAGATGGAAGGCAATGATTAGAGATTAATTCGCCTGGATTCCAATGAAGACCACCCACCGACTTCTAGTTAATCTTTTATTTTTTTATTGCACATACCAACCACTGTTTCCGAACTGCTGAAGTACAGTGTGGTTCATTTGATTAGACGCACCAGAGTCTTTGAATTTCCCGCTAATCTTGTGGGTTTCTGTTATGTATTATTTGATATCGGAATTGACCTAAACATTCAATGGAGAATAATTAAAGCTCGCGCAGTCTTTGTTATATAAGATGGCTGGGATGCGACCTATAGAGTGTATTGACATCTATGCTTTGGCTCGGAGAATCTTCAACTGTACCTCAGAGGGACAACAGGTAGAGGACAATCTTAGCTAAGGTGTCGCGCGCAGTTGGAAGGGTACCTCAACCAACATGGCGTGCGAGTTTGGTGGAAATGCCCCAGGTCCACCCCGGTCTGTAGCGCCATCAAAATTAAGTAAGTCTTTGTTATCTTGTCTTAAGGTTCCAATTCTAGTTAGATTGCACACTAAGTTGAGACTCTTCGAACCCAATTCTGTTCATTCAAACAATCCATAAAAATTCGTGCTATTGCAAGACAATGAAATCTTGAAAGCCTCAACCCCTCAACAAACATCACGAGAAAGTTACAGGCTTCTTGCTAAACCCTGTCTGCGTTACATCCTACAGATTCGTTGGCCCATGGTGCTGTACTCATCGCATACTAGTATGACACAACCGAGAAGCAGACCATCGCGAATGGAATCTTCAAGGTGGTTATTTTAAATGTACGTAAAAGGTGACAATATTGGACCATAAGAAGTACAGACAATCGAAAAATCGATCTACTACATACAATAAGAACCATCCTCCAAAACCATTCGACGAAAGACTAGATAGTTTATAAGTCGGGAGAGCCTTCATGTGGCTCTGGGTCTGTGACATCTTTAAGGAGCCTATAGTGCCTTCCCTGGTGAGGTCCTTAAGCCATATTTTCACTCTATAGATAGTCAGGAAGACAAGGATCTTTTCAGGGATATTTACGAACAATATTTGTAGAAGTACTGATCTTCTCGCCAAAGATATTCAGACATTCCATGAGTATGTTAAGACAGGATTCGTCACTCTTCAGACATAGTCTACATGTGGGGTCTGGAGAATTTTTTTTTCATGAGGCCATGGTCATTAATTATACCTGTAAGGATTCGCAGGTTATTTTTGTGTTAGTGAGAATATAGGATTTTCTGGAGGAGAATTGTTTCGTGCAGCTCTTCTCAGATATTTTAAGCCAGACTTCATTGGATTCAATTTTATTTATTTTTAACTGCCACCACAAAAGGGTTCAGGATCGTTAAGTGGCATTGTCGCGTCGTCTTAAGCCAGTGAGTCAGCTGTTTCGTTACCAGCAAAGCTCCTGTGAGCTGGAATGCAGGGTGGCCTGGTGTGTTTCTAAGACTAGCTTCGATTTTATGACAGATGAGTCAAGAATTTTGAGAGCTGCTTGGCTGTATGAGTATAGGTTTCCCACATGTGTTAGAACTAAAATTTATTCTAGCGCAATGGTTAATAAATAAATGCCAGATCCAGTCCCTGACTCCATCTAAGAACCATCTGTGTACCAGACTATGTAGGTCAAGTCGTAATGGATTGGGTTTGAATTTTTCCATTCTTCCTTTGGATGATGATAGAGCAGTTCTTATGGAAGTCATAGCTCGGTAGCATGTCGTCTAGAAACATGCTGAATGGGTTTGCTTGCTGGCTTCAGCGTCAAGCAAAGACAGATGATCTCCATAGTAGAAATAGGGCTAAATGTTGTTCGAATGGAACAGACGATGAATACTGAGTTTTGCTTTTGCCTCCAACAGACTAACAGAATCCATAAATTTGAAAAGGGGCGATATTGTTGCTATAAACGGATGGACTATCGCCCCGATATTAATGTTAGTTAAACAGATCTGATGGTCTTTAGTACCAAATCCAAAATACCGGCTTTCGCCTTCTTCTGTTGATCATCCAACTCAAAATGGTACATCACGGGCCGTACTTTGCCCAGTTATAACCTACGAATCACTAGTATAGTGGCCTGTTCTAAATAAGGCGCTTAACATCACGACCCCAAGCTGAGTTCAATAAATCGGCTGAATTTAAATAAAAACCGCTGCCCTTCGGTCAATTCCAACAGACGCACTTAACGTATGCTCCAAAATAATTTTCCCCCTTCATCTCCATATCATTTTATCATGACACAGAGAAGCGAGTCAAAGCTACGAAGGGTCACAAAACACTCCCGATAATAAACTTGTCTACAACAGGCACCCCAAAAACTATCGGCACACTCAATAATACTTAAATACTTCCAGCTAAGAAGGGACTACGATGGCATACAAAGTAAGAACACTTCCTTACCTAGGATTATGTAACAACTAAAATATTTAACGTTAAAATGAGAATGCTAAAATAGGGTTACGACAGGATGCTCTTAAACTTACAAAGTTATCCTTCGCTAGACGGAGTTACATAATACGCGCTGCATGTAAGCTACAAGACCTTGCTTAAACTGTGCAAAATTGATGCAAAAAAAATGAGCTCATCTGAAGACTTGACGATTATTTCCTGTCAAGAAAATCCCTTTTTATGAATATCCTTGTAACAACTTCCTGTAATGCTTATGTAGATTTATACATGTGTGTGTGTTAATGAACACAGATCGGAAAAGTACTCCTAATCCGGGTATACCATATTAATTCCAGATCCCGGTTGTTATTATACCGTTAAACAGATTCAAATCCAAAAGCACAAGTCTATTTCAGTTCATTCTTCGTTTGCGGGTTTTGCGAGAAGACTTACCTCATTTCGAAATCCCTTAACTCTTCGAAGGTTAATGTGTTGGTAACATCCAGTAATTGCCTCATATTTTCGTCCCGTTTCTGTTGTTGTTGCTGTTGCTGCTGTTGTAACTGTGACTGTGATTGTGGTTGTTGATGATGATGGTTCAATTGCTGTTGGATGTGTAGCTGTTGTGAGTTCCTTTTGCGAGAGTCCTTTCCCTGTTCAACGCTGATGAAATCACCCTCACTTTTTATGAGTAGCGTTTCGACGGTGTTATCTAAGCTTAAGGACGGCTGTAAATAAAAAAAATTTTCAAGATAAAAAAGGAAACATACAATTGTGCAATGTAACAAAAATTAAAAAGGACAACCAAATAGATGTCAACGGAAAGATAAGTGACCGAACGCGGTTATATTTTCTTTTATATGAATCACATCCATCTTTGAAATATTCACCGTTTGCGGGTCCTTTCTCTTTGACTATGTGTATGGTTTGCAAACCGTCATTCCGCATTGCGGTAAAAGAAATTTTCTTGCCACAACAAATATAACATTTTCCACTCTGCACCTATGGCGAAGAGATGGTATTAAAAAGGATACAGAAAATATTGTGAAAATGAGCAGAGGTTCAGTATAGACAGTTATAATTTTAAAAGCCTGGCTCGTGTAATTAAATTATATCATGCAAGAACAATATAAAATACATTGGGGAAGACTGATTTTTTTTTCGTTTGTAGCAAAACTTTGTATGCTCAAAGGGATGCTGAAAAAACCGCGACACCACGGTTGACATTATTTAAATTGCAGACTTTAATTACGCGCTGGCTAATAAAATCTCGTCAAGGGACTCTCGAAGGATAATTGATTTGATTTAATTTCGTTTTTTGCTTTTGTCTGGAGTATGTACGTGTACGCATTGACAGGGGAATTTATTCGAAAAAGTTTTAATGAAAAGGATCATCTGACGAAAAAGGATTAATTAATATGTCAAGGGCAAGTTTAATTTCTAAATAATTAAAGGGAGACTTTTTGGGAATTAAATTCATGGTTACTTGGAAGCCGGATCGGGTTCAAAATTAATAGAAGGGATATAAGATGAAGCATTTGAATTTTAAATGCGTATTTGAAAAGCGTTTATCTTGTATGAAGAAGAAGTCAAGGAAAATATTTATTTTACCACAGTAGGAGAGGTTTAGGTAGGAAGACGATTAAGTAGATATATCGAATCAATTCGACAGAGGTAGAGAAGTTTGGGTCGATTCAGTGAATAGATACATTCATTCTGGAATGTATTTGGCAATGAAGATACATGGTAACAATCCATCGATCAATATGTTTGCCGCTTCATTACGAGCATGTGAAGGTACGAGAAATATTCTCATTCAAAATGTAAGAGTGGGAATAGGGTATATACCGTGGAATTTTTTGTTTCTCGAAAACATCAGAGAAATCGTATATGTTATCTACCGTAAAATAATTTACTCTTTTAGTGGGGGAAATGAATTTCCCTGCCCCCTCAAAAAAAGGAAAAATTAAATCGAAAAATTGGTAGACGAAAAATGACTCTGATGTCACAAAAAAAAAAATATATTTTTTCTTTAGATAAGGGTAGATTTCCAAAATAGTATATTTTCACTAAAACCAGTGAATCCAGTCTCCAATCCGCTCTCCATAATCAAGGCAAAAAGTAATTTTTAGGAGTTTAGTTGTTAAACTCGTTTATATTGAGGCAGAAATTGTTACTTTGAATAGTTGTATGAAAAAGTTGTGCATTTTACTTTGCTTTTCTGTGGCAGTTGTTATTAACTAAGTCCCGAAATGAGAATAAAAGTTTCTTGAAATCCATGCAAATATCCTCGCACCTACTCCAAATCCAACAGTGACCCCAAGAAGGCAGGTTTCAGTGGCCAACATGCACCCCAATATTTAGCAGATTTATGCATAAAAAGTGATTCCAAAAGTTCCGATTTGTAGAACTGAAAAGATCCGGCGGAGCTTTATGTGACGTTTCCTATTCCCAGTTCCATCCAGCAGAGACAGAGTAAATAAAGTGCACGACTGGATCGCACGAAACTTCGCTGAATGCCAAAGTAATTTACATTTTTTTGTTTTTGGTATGGATTTGTATTGCCACTCAAGTTTTGGGCTTTACAAAAATATACCATGTGTGAATACAGATCGGAATTTGGATAGTTTTGATATTGAGAATGGCTTTATTTATAAAATGGCTTTATTTGGATTTTTTGCGAGAAACTAAGTACGCGGTCTTTTTTAGAAATGCCTATGTTGCCTATGTTGCCTTAAATGTGTATTTTGATCAAAATCATTAGAGCGGTTTTTTGTAAAATTATGCAATCAAATATTACAATTTTTGTTCTGGCACTGTTTAGCTGAAAACTAAGTACAAAGTATATAGTTCAGGAAGCACTACCTAGCAGTTACGTTTCTAACCAAATCTAAAATGGCGTTTTCGAGATATGAGTAGTTTTGAAAGTTCCATTATTAGCGATTGGGGTGCAAATCGAAGGACGCAGTAATGGTTCAAGAAACACTGGTTCACAGCTGTTTATCTGTAAACTGATTACAAGGTATTATTCATTCAGGAGTCACCGGAGACCCCATAAAGTATATATATTCTGAATCAGGATCACATTCTGAATTGATTTAGCCATGTCCGTCTGTCCGTCTGTTGAAAACACGATAGCGTCCAAACGAACCGACTTAGGCGAATGAAATTTTGTTAGAAGACTTCTTTTTATCGTCGTCAGGTTCGTATTGAAAATTGTCTATGTCGATCAAGTAGTTCTGGTACCTCGCATACAAAACCCACATTAGACACATGCATGTACAATACATACTAACTCGCATGGCAAACATTTTGCTTGCCTTTTATGCAGTGGAGGGTATCAAAGCATCGGCCAGGCCGATGATAACACTTTTACTTGTTTTAAATACCATTATTTACTGAGTTTTCTATCATGTTAAGAATGACGATTATATCTTAAAATTGAGTTTTTATTAAAAATGTAGAAACCGTTTTCGAGAAAGAGCCAATTTTCAAAAGTACCATTTTTGGACTTTTTGCGAAAAACTGGGCCTACATTAACTCAACTATTAATTTTGATTCAAATTCTTAGAGCCGTTTTTTTTAAATCTAAATTGTTTAATATTTCGTAAAATGTTTATTTGGGAAGTGCCGTTAATATTAGAGCTAGCATAAAAAAAAAGACGCCTCCTAGAGGTGAGCCCGTTGCGGGTGTTGCGCCAACTATTTATTTATTTTCGTATTCCACTTTGCAATTTATATACTCAACCCAAAAACGTTAGTTTACAAACTTCGTAATAATTTTTTTTAATTAGCAAATCATAATTATTATATTAAAAGGCTAAAGGTTTTTTTTGTCGAACTTTAAGACGCTATTTTAAAATCGATTTTAAACTTCTGCAGTTTTCCTATAGTATATATTAATAGGCAGGCACCAGTACGTCTAAACTGCTCAAGGTACTTGGATAAATTAGTAGTTTCATATGATCCTAAGTCTTCAATAAATTGGGATAGACCATAGACCCTACATTTTTTTTTTATTTATAAAAGTCGATTAGTTGCATTTGCTGGGATTTTAATACCATCCACTCAACTAGCGAACACATAACCACTGGCTTTGTTGATTAACCACTTTTGGGGTACTGAAAACCCTTAATTGATTCATCAAAGACTACTAAATCCTCGTAGAGTAACTGCATGCTGCGACATCATTATACAAACAGCTCGTCCTACGATGAACAATGTAAAAAAGTGGTGATATCGACTGGCCCCATCTATCGATTTCTTCCAATGAGGGTACTTGAAGTAGAAGTTGTATACCCACCCACAAACCCAGCACAACCATCACTCACAAAAAAAAAACGACCTAAAATCAAGAATATCAGTGTCATTTCAAGCCTGTTCGTTGGCGAAAGAATAGAAAATCTTATTTCAAGTACAAAAATCTTATTTTGAGCTCGATTTTTCAAGACCAAAAGATCTTCTTTTTAGATTTTTAATAAGCTTAAATATAAATATCTTACTTCAATCCTGTTTCGAGATTATTTTAATAATGTGGTTCTGGTTCTCGTACATTATGCGATGCCTGAAACAAATTTATTTTGGGTATTCAAGATCTAAAACTTTTAGATCTTACATACCTACCATCTTATAATATATCATCACATCAGTAGATCAGTAGATAGGTAATAATACTAAATTTTTAATGTTGCCTTATGAGAATTCACTCAGTAAGTGAGTGTGAATCTTAGGAACGAATAGAAATCGAAAAGGCAATTTTCTTAAAACACTGATGGGAGTTAAATTTGTGAAATTTGGAACATTGGTGTACTGCACATTGTCCTGATAGACAAGAACATTATGCGTTACAGAAGTACCTAGAGTGCTTTTGTCGTCGCTTGATAGGATGATGAAAAATGTTTCGAATACAAACTGAATACCTATTTTCCCGCAGCTAATAACTCGGCCCCCACCAATATTTTCAAAATCAGAGAAACAAATTTTCTTCTTTTTTATTTAGTACCTACTTTTTTTTTAGTACAAAAACCGAGTTTGAAATCGATCAGATGGAAAATAAGAATTTTCCGATGCAAATTTTGACCCCCTTTTCCCCACTTTTGGGGTTAGAATTTTTTCAAAATGCTTGTAAACTCACTTTGGCTGTAAGGAAATTTGTTTCAAAATATCAGCTTTCTAAGCTCTTGCTATTTGGACTAGGCATTGATCACCAATCGCCAATCAGTCAGGACAAACCGTTTTAAATTTTATGAGATAAAATTGTATTTTTTATTTAAGTTGTAAGAAATGTACATAAAAAAAAGAACACTTTGATGAGTCTTAATAAATCTTCCGATATCGGCATGCATCTCATTTTTGCATACAGTAAGCGTTAAAAGTGAGTAAACACGGATGTTCTTTTGAGTTTTCTTTAGGGTCTGGAAACAGGTCTAAAAAACCAACAATCTGTAAAAAGTTTCATAACGAAATAACAATAATTAAGCATATTTCATGTCGACAGCAATAAATACTTTATAAATAGGTATCTAAAAAAAATTCCAAAGTCCAAAGCCAAATGAAAACCGCATTGGTGTTCAATCACTTTTGTCGCTCACTGTAGGTATATTCTTAGCAACAGTTCAGTTATAGTTCAATGGAATATCCGAAAATGGAGCCTTCTACTATCTTTAGATATGTGATATTGAACTGTTATTCCGAACAGTTATTTGTTATTCTCATGGTATTTAATACTTCAGCTGAAAGGTTGTTGGTTTAAAAAGTTAAAAAGACTAATTAGGGTGGAAATAGCCGACAACTAGTAACTAGAGTATTTCATGTACAGTTCTTAGATAACTACTCCTAAACAGGTAACTTATTTGTATCTTATGATTAAAAAATCAGTTCTATGGACCTGTAGTGGTGCAGATATCTCAGGCTTGATATACTCGCCAAACTGCCCTTATTTGTAACAAAGTCTCTGCCAGTTGTATTGTCACACAGCAGTTGTTCGAAACTGAATCGGATTACCCATTCCAAGACTACACAAGCCATTTGTTTGGATAATTCCATCTCATCAATTGACTTACGATCAATAAAAATCCGAGAATAAACAGCTCTTGTTCTGAGGCGTTTCTCAGCCACCAGACACCTTCATTAAATTTACTATTTCTAGTATTCAGCGGAGCGTTTACATTTCAAATGCGAATTGTTCAAAAACCATAAACAAGTCAAAAGAAATAAACAAAGACTCGTTGCGGCGCGACGCCAACTGGAGTGTTTCGATTTCTATAAGAGAATGCTTCTCCAGGCATCCAGATCCACAATGTGTACCAGATCACTCTTGGCTTCTTGCAGTATTTTTGAAAATAGAAAATCCTCTCTATTTCTGATTCGCACCAACAAAATAATGAACTCATCGCCTCCACCTCCCACATATTTTATTTCCAATTAACAACTCATAAAAATCGAATTTGCAGCAGCACGCTCACCAGCATCATGTTCATACTATAGAATAATGTTCGGATCTGACTGTTTGTGTTTACGGATCTGTTTGAAATACGTTCGCAGATGTTTTGTATCGAGAAACTTGTTTGACATCGAGCCGCATTGCAATTCTATTTTCGAACACTCAGTTCTCAGTGGCGGCGTGGCTAATTTTAGAAACGCTTGATCTTTAGCGGGCCTATTTCGAGTGGGTGGCTGATTTTTGAATATTCTAATATTTTGATAGCGAAGAGCAAGAGTGTTGATGTTTACACAAACGCGATCATAATTTGTTTGAGTTTTGATTGGCAAAATGAGATCGGCCTTTGGGCTGTGAATTATTGTGCACTCAGCACCATGTACGAGTATAGCGAACCCAAATGACAGCTGCTGGTGGCCAGGCCATTGTTTATGTTCGATGAAGAATATTCATTTGGACTAGAATTGTCCGCGCAAGGGGTGGCATTTACCAATACTGGTGCGTACTTCTCGCTTGGATTAAATTGAGTGCAATCAATTGACTAAGCGCCCACTTGTGAACTCAAATTGAACAGCCTATGTGTGCAGACGTCAGATGGTCGGACACTCAGACTTTTCAGGCTCATGAATGTTAACCTAAATCCTCCAATCACAATTTTTTTTTTGAATTGTGTACTTTCCAGTCCAGCAGCGTCATGTACGTCAAATGAACATTTCATTTGCATACTTGTTACATCCTTCGATTCTCGTCTCTCGACCCAAACCAACACAAGGATTACACGAGTTCTTTAACCAAGAAATTCTAATGAGGGGTCCTCGCCCAGAGATACATAGATTAAGGACACACCAAATACTCTTTGGGATAAATTGATTTCTCAGTGGAAAAGACGTTACGCACTTAGGGACGGTGGGGGTTGTGGTAGTCGAAAACGGTAAAAATGCCTAAATAGATGTAAATGCCCCTTAAGGGTGGCGAATATCAAACAAGTGCGCTTTTAAAAAGGCCATCATTTGTATTATGAGAAGAAGTTGGTTAAAGAAGAAGTACCACGCACGCAGACAAAAACCCAAGGCGATGATGGTTAGTGTAAGTGGGAGGTGGAGAGATCAAACAATTTAAATTGTGACTTTAATGAAATTACTGTCCTTTTTTCGCAAATATTAAAGTCGTTGAAATCTTGGCTGTTTTGGTGCAGTTTTAGTACGAAAAACTTCGTATAAGACTTTCCAATGCCTAAGTTAGTCAAATGCCACTTGCCTTGGACTTCACGGAGTTTTGATGTCACGAATGCAATATAAAATGCCTATAAATGAATAGGCCGCACTTTGACTTTTTTTTTTATCTCTTGAAACGAACATCTGACAAAATTATCCGACAGTATATAACTATAGGTTCTGCTGTAGGTCAGATACATTTTGGAAAACGCTTCTTGGAAATATATTTTCAGAAGAGACATATTTCCAGCAGAAGTTACAAAACGTAGAACATTTTTTTCCAGGCCCAGGTCCCAAAATGAGCCTCCAGTCTAGGGCCCAGAATATTTTCTATATTGACATTTTTTTCTACGACCAGTAATACTCAATACTTAGCCGATCTTGTATAAGAACTTAATATGGGACATTCAATATAGTCAACTATATCTTAGGCGTGGGTGAGGTAGTGTGCTGGACTACTGTGCGAAGGTTCTCAGGTTCTATCCCCGGATAAACACAAATTACATCTTAAGGTTTTTACTACTGCGCCGCCTCTCGTTAACGTCTGATAAACATCCGAGAGTATGACTGTCCTGAAAAAGCTTCTCAATTCAGCCGTTCGGACTCGGCATAAAATTGTGGGTCCCTTCCATTCGTCCCAAAAATAGAAATTCACACAAAACGAAGCTAGGTCTAGGGTGTCTACCCGTCTGTTCCGCCACCTATTTATTTATTTACTATCGGTCCCGGCTAACGTTGTTGTGCCTGCTCGTACATTTTCATTGTCCGTCAATTGTTCTGCGGCCGTTTTATTTAACCGATGTTTCCGGACTGATTCTGTACTCCGTGTGCTTCGACCATTATTTACTCAGATGCGTGGTTGTTTGTTTGGACAATGTACGTACATCAATGTCTACAGTTTTACAACTTGCTCCCATGGGTGTCGAGAAATGTATGAGCTTTTTGCTTTTTAATTTTTGTTGAGTGTTTATTATTTGAAAATGTATTCATAATTTTTTTTTTGTTGAGTGTTTTGAAATTTGATGATATTTGAAATTTTATTCATAAAATGTTTGCTTTTTAATTTTTTGTATTGTTGAGTGGTTCTTATTTGAAATTTTGTGGAAACGGATCGCAGCGCCACCTACTGGGTCCAATTGTGAATCTAAACCATCCTTAGACCCACTCAAACACACACACAAAACTTGACTAAAATCGGTCCACCCGTTAAAAATAAATAAGATAAAGATTTATATCTTAGGCAGCTTTTCACAATGACTGTCTTCAATTCTTTATATATTGACACTACAACATGTTGTATAAATTTCTGTCCAACAAATTGTGCATTGACATCGTTTTCGCCATTCTTATCTACTATCTGTCAGAAAAATGCCAACAATGTGGGCAAATGGCAAATTTTCAGCTAAAAGGACGTATAATCTATTTCAACACGAATGGATATAAACAGTTTAAAGTTCTGACCTTCAATCAATGAAATGGGGCCAACCAATTTTTCAAAATTAATTTCCAACATTTTACATAATCCATCTACATAATTGGATTGAACAACCCAAAGACAGAAGCTAATGACTCAAATGACCTTTACATAATTACCATATTATGACAAAGGGGAAAACCGACTGCCTTCATCAAATATTGTACTAGAGCATTTTGTTGGTCCACCTGAAGCAATATAATATGTCTCCATTGTTTAGGCAATGCCTCCTAACCATCAGTAAATAAATTACTGACATTTCAGTACATCCAACAATGCCATACATTGAACTGCATATTTGAGTGGGTTTGCATGTTTGCACTTTGCACTCATCCCTTATTCAGTTCACGTGTGTACACAATTCCATTATACAAACATCCTGTTTCAATGAGATTTGGATTTTCAGAAATAGCCCCCAAATTACTTTTGATAATGCACAGTTAATCGAAATTCAAACTCAAATCACAATAATAATTTAATCAATTTGGTTGGATTAATGACACCTTATGCAAGGACGTTTATACACCTCTGAGGTCGAAAGTAAGACCATCAAATCAGCATAAACTTGGCCGTACTTCACCTTCATCTCACGTCTAAGTGATTAATACTATTTAAGTATTGAATAGCAGGGTGGCACATTAAATCGGTGGACTACCTGTGGCTTTAACGGGCAATTTGGGAATATCATTATTAATTGGCATAAACTTTAATTAGCCGCAATATGGATAAACTACTCTATACGCCTCCTCAAAGCGGAAAGTGATTTTATTTTTGGGTTTGTATGAGTTTTTTTTTTTTATGTCTGAAATCATAAAGGGGAATGACCAGGGCATGGTTATTATTAATGTTCTATAATGACCTAGAATGTTTGTTTTTAGTGAAGGCCAATGTGGCCGAGAAATGGGTCACTCTTCGACTCATGGACATATCTGACATAGTATGCTTTTTTGAAAAATGCTGAGTTGAAAGTGATAAGTTGGAGGATGTCTTTTAAATTGGCTGTTGAGAGGGAGTGTGCTATCATGTGGTTCTCAAATATTTATTTTTGCTGTTTAGATAGAAAATCAAGTGCGACCATGGATCTGGGTTAAGGGTGGATTTAACAGAAATTGGTTCATGGTTACAGCTTAAGGATCTTTCGGAATGTATCCTTTGTATGACAGAGCAAATATTTGATGTCGTTTGTAAAGGTATGCACTTGTTGGGGCATCGTTGAAGTTTTGATTATATGTTGTACTTTTGTTCTTTGTTATTATTTAATAAAAATCCGATCGGTGACAAAAGGAGGAGAGTAAAGAGTGCAAAACTAATCAAAGTTTAAACTATAATCTAATATGTATTTATAGAACCATAGACACTTGTACCAGGAAGAAGAAGTTTTACCTTTCAAGCCGTCAAAATCTGATGACGATACTTTACTATTTTTACTTTGTGAAATTTCGTCTAAGGATTTTTACGACTCTGCTACTGCCACTCCAGCGGATATACCTACGTACTTCTTAAAATGTTGCTTTGCGCTTACGACTTGGTATTACTTGCTGGAAAAAAGTTTTCACCGCAGCTTCAAATAATATATCATACTGCAAAATATACGATGGAACTTGAGTAGACTGAATAATTCTGACAAATCCAAAGTAACGATTAATCGAGACCAGACAAAGTGTTTCTTAGGCAACATATGGTGCCTAAATTAGAGTTCCTCGGAGTACTGCTCACCGTACTATAATAGTTTCAATCAATGCTTGGGGAAATGATTTTTTCCCATTTATCTCACTAGCCATCTGCGCATATCCTCCCTCTTAATTCTATTACATGCACAACGCACACTTCCATTGTGCACCCATACGCCATACCATACGCGCTTTGGGGTAACACAGAAAATTCTAAAGGATGATTTTTTAAGCGTTCGGTTTTTAAAAAATTGAAAACAATTTTTGCAAAATTGAGTGACATTTTTATTAGGGTCGATAAATCAATTCTTGTTATTAACTTTTTCAATATTATATCGTGTAAATATTGACCGCGACTACACCTCAAGTTGACCATCCGGAAAGTTCAATTTTGGCATACTTTTTCCAACATATCGACTGGTATCTCACCAATAACACGAGTTATGTTGCCTTCCAAGGCGGGAATATGCTGGGGTATCGGTTTCGACGAGAGACTACACATATCCCCACAAAAAAAAATGAAGCGGCGTCAAATCGCACGATCTAGGCGTCCAAAAATTGAGATGAATTCTTCGAAAAAAACGGATCTTCTTCGAGCATTTCTAAGGCCCATTCACCAAATGTTCGACATTGTGGCAGGTCCCGTAGCTTCAGTTCTTATGCACCAGCTGTATTTTGTATGGTTTTAGACCAAGATATTTGCAATTTTCCACGTGGTTGAATAACAAATGGCGTTCTTCATTAACACTGGTTGATACGGCAGCAATATTCTCCTCTGTACGCACTCTACGCAAACGAGTCGGTAGTTGTTCAATAACGTGAAATTGGTGCGAAATTTGGTCACAATGGCTTCAATAGCCATAACGACCATAAAATGGACGAAGTGCTCTAAGCACATTTTTTACTGAGCACGATTTTTGGTAATAAAATTAAATTATTTGCAAACGTTGTTCGGGAGTAAGTCTATCCATGGTGAAATGGCAAAGCTAACTGATACTCAGCATTTTTTACTTTGACACGTGTCACGAATCACTGTCGTGAAAAGGCTAAAAAAACAAACAGCAAAAAAATCACCTTTTATAAACTCTTTCCAAACAGTTGTACACTCAAATGTTTCTCAAGCATTCACGAAATGCAGAAAAGTAGTGTTAACAACTGTAGGTATGTCAAAATGGTTCTTAGCCAATGCCTGCTATGCGGAAACAATTATTTCAAATCCAGCGCATTTAAGACTAATTCGAATTTTAATTCTTCATTGTCTTGCGTACTTATCCACCAGCCAGCTGCAATAAGTCAAAATCAGAAGGAAAAAAAAAAAGCCAAATCCCATGACACTCCTACGCTAAATTTGTTTTCATGACAGTGCAACGTATCTGTCATTGTAACTGACCAACAAAGACAGCCAACAACATTAACTTGCATTGTAATAATTTGTAATACATCATTCCCGCAGCTATCAAATTGATTTCCTGCTTTCAAAATGTCCACTCTGCGTGTGGCATCTTTATTTAATTTATTTTAAAAGTTATTAACAAAAAGAATGGACTGATATTTTATAGAATACAAAATATCCATTCACAATATTATAGTCGACTTGTTTGTAAGTACATTATGTGCACTAAAAGAAACTGTGAAATGATTTTTGCGATGAATCAAACAAAAGATCCAATAAATTTACTCGGGGGCTGTTTTAATTAATTATGATGCGTAATATTTTATTAACGTGAATGACGGGGGTATACCTATCTACTTTTTTTTTATTGAACAAAATAATATAATTTCTTTTGTAGGCATTGTTTTTGGTTTTTAATGTTTTTTTTTAGTGACGCATTGTTGCGTTCATTTGTGACTGTGGCTTTTTAGTAATTTTTAATGAGATTTCCTTCTACGTTTCATTATATTTTTAATTGATAAATTAAGGTATATTTAAAGGCAATATTTTGGGCATTATTTTTTGAAAGGAACTAAAATATGAGATTTTTTACTTTTTGTATGCGGTATAGATTTTGAATTCAGTCGATATAGTGTGAAGACTTATACCAATAATCCCGAATCTATGTACCTTGGCTAATGTATTTTTGACTCAGAATAGCTACTTTTTGAAATAACATAAGTATCCTTTTTTTTTTTTTTGCCCATTGAATCAATATGTTTGAGTTTTGGGTATTCATAAGGCCTTTGGTGCCTGAGTCATTTTGAGTCGTTTTCATCCGTATACTTATTAAACAAGGTCAGTATTTGGCTCCCAGTCTTCCAACTCTATATGTGTGATCAAATTTAATGCCGAAAGCACTGATTCAAAATAACTGATCTTAAGCTAGAGGACGCCTGCCTGATGGTACGGATTTCATAGCACGTCGTGGGATCCTGGTCGGGGACATGCGTTTAACATGACCAAACCACCAAAGCATGGACCGCTCCGTCCGGAGAAGTAGCTGCCCGACATTTAGTTCCTCATTCATTCTGGTATTTTTAACGCGATCTATACGGGTCACGCCAGCAATACAACGGAGAGATCTCAGTTCGGCAGCTTGTATCCGCGATCTTATTCTTTCGATCATTACCCAAACCTCATGAGTCATGACCATATGTAAGAGTTGGAACAAACACTGAATTAAAGACTGACATCTTAGTTCAGTCCTCCTAATAACAGACTGAACAAGCTGTCTCAAAATTGACCCAGCCTGACCAATCTACAAGAAAACTCATCATTGCTCCTCCCATCACTCGTGAATAACAAGATAAAACAATAACTAAAAATTATCGAAATTTTAAAATTTAATAATTATTGTAGAAAGGGCAAAATGATGAAATTTTAGGAAAATGGTGTCATTGTTACAAGGTGATACAAAAAAAGTGTCACATTGCGAAGGTAACTTGGTTCTTGGTTGTCACATTGCGAAGGTAACTTAGTTCTTGGTGTCAAAATTGCAACTACTACTTTTTAAGTTTTGCGCGTCAAAAATATACGTAGGTTGTCTGAAGAGAAGTTAAAAATTTATTTTTTATAGATATTTCTCGGTTCCTGTTACATTCCATACAAATATTTCGGCATTTTTCGAAGTGCTTCTTCTATTACCTTTTTGGGCAGTAAAATATTTAAAGTAGGTACTTTACCGAAAGGCTATAACTTACTAACCGTTTACTATAGCACTAAGCAATTTGTTATAATGATGGACAATAGAAAATAATTGAACACGTATTTCAGGAAATTTTGATTTTGGTACAAAAGCCCATTTTAAGAGGAATACCCCAAAAAGGTTAGAGGCATTTATATGGAAGAAATATTTTTCTGGTAGTATTTGCTTAAAACTTTTTAAGGCTTTACAGTAAAAATAAAAAGAAGTCACATACAGCGTAGGTTTTGTCAGAACTTTTGATGAAAAACTTATTTCAGCATTGCAAGATATGTTACAATTTTAAGGAGGCCTTTTCATTATTTTGAAAAAAAAAACTGTAAGTTGATTTGAAAATATGTACATATATTGTATATGTATTGGTAGAAAAATAAAAATGATATAAAAAACATTATGCAATTTTTTAAAATAACCTCCTTCTCAGATTTACTGTCGAAATCATGGTGCGAAGAATTTATTACGTTCAATATTCAAAGATTTAAAACGTAATAAAAAAAAAACCGCCCAAGTCCGAGTATCACTCGCTTCCGTACTTGGCCAGAGTTAGTTCGGAGCATGTCTTGAAAACGTTAGTGTGTAGATTTTTCTTTGATTTGATAGACCTAGGTACAACATTATTTTATCGTTTAACTACAGATTGTATCTACCTGATGTTGTGTGAAAGTTTCGGCATTCTACGTCAATTGGTTTTTGAGATACACCTAGGTATAAAATTGGCTCAGTGGGTTCGGACAGACGGACAGACATCGTACCAAAAATAATAAGGCTCCGATTTTCCCTTTGGGTACGGAACCTTAAAAAAGAACACATTTTAAAGACCTCAGAAAAATATTACCAGGAGATTATATACCAACAATAATTAACAATCTGCAAGTTGCTCGGTTTACTCGCCAATTTTTTAAACTTATTTTGATTATTGTGATTCGCACACACCCTTCTACTGCATTTTAAAAATATAGATTTTTTCAGAAGATTTTTTTTAGTTTAATTTCACAATAAAAATATGAGTCGGAAAAATATCAGAAAATAGTTCAGTGCTATAACAGATTAAAATAGCGAGAAAGAATCCTCATTTTACCGGCTAGATTGTTAAATTTAATCTAAAAATTAAAACTAAAAATAAAATAAAATCATATAAAAAAAGTTGTTGGTTTTGAATAGAAAAACAAAATCCTTGACCAACAAAGATATAAATATAAAAAATGTCAATAGTGCCCAGCCCGATTAAAAGTTGAATATTATATAAAAAAAATCAGAATAGAAAACGGACCCACTTAAATAGGTAGGTACCTACCAAGCAACTAATTTCTAAAACAATATTCTTGCTTTCATCCAAAAATGGTATACTAACACTAAATGCCAAAATTTATGTTCAAAAAATCATTTGAAATAAATAAATGCTGTCAAATAAATGACTACTGATGTTAACTTTCTCAAACCTCTATAAAAGCAAGGCCTGGGTTCAAAAATGTATTGCTTAAAAAATTGGACAATCATTCAGTAATTTGTTTGATTTTAAAATTCGTCAAGTCCCTAACATCACAAAATAAAATAAACATACCTTTATGTAGTGCTTAGAGAAGCTTCTGCAGAGCCTTTTATAGAAAGGTGCCATTGCGTTGTAAATATTATTAATTTCTCAAAATAGATTTATTTTCGAATTTTGCTTTCAATTCTTATTAAAAAATTCACTATAAACACTTTTTTTTTCTTCAAATACCAAGAAATAAGATCTGATCACATAATTTTTGTGATTGTGTTTTGAATATTGAATGTGATTCTCCCGAAATACAAGCGGCGCGCGCGGCGGGCGTTAATGGGTGAAAAACTCTTTTTGGGAAATATTTTGAAAATAAAAAAGAGGAAGACAAATTTTGAATCTATCTCGTTCTACGTACTTGCTGAACGACTATAGTTGCTCGCGGTTGCGTACATACTGCCGCTTCCATGGGATTGGCAGTCACATTTATAGGACCTCCACCGCTGCCGCCGGCGTTTTGTGGTAATCTCTGGCACTCGTCCAAATTGTCGTGCTGCTGCTGTTGGTGTAGATACTGTACCTGTTCCTTGTCAGGTTGGGGACTGCTGCTGCTGTGATTGTTGTGTGATGATGACGATTTGGAGTGCATTTTGGACGCTTCCAAGAAGAAGTCCACCCGTAGATCAGGTAGAGGTGGAGTTCCGCGCATTGACCCGGTCGGACTGTTGGCTGAGGCGATATTTTGCGGGGAAGAACATCGGTTGTTGTTGTTATTGTTGAGGATGGTATTGCTACTGCTGGTATTTGTGCTGCCATAAACGTTGGCATTGGACCCATGGTACTGTTGCTCGTTGGCAGCATATGGCTTGGGGGGGATCTGATCGAATTTCGAGGCGATTTGCTCGAAACGGTTCAGCTCGGCGTGTGATTTGGGTGAGGTGCTGGCGGCATTTGGTACGGTGTCGCCACCATTGGTTGGTGGCTTTGGGTAGAAGGCATCTGATTTGGAGCGGTGATCGTGATACTTGGAGTGCACTAGATCGGGACGGTTTCGTTTGGAGCTTCGACGTTCGTATGAGTGGAAGGTTTCTTGCTGCGACAGCAACGTGTACTGTTGGAAGATATCGTTGCTTTTGGCTGAGCAGGCGTTCAGGATCGCTTTCGATGGAGACACGTACATTGGCTTGCGTTCGTACACCGAGGGGTTGTGGTCATCGCTATCTGTTGAGCTGGTCGTCGAGCTAGAGTCGTTTGGGTCCTCATCGACTGCAAAGCATTCCCTTTGGATTCGCTCATAGTCCAAGGCCTCCCTGTCGAACGGGAACATGGTGATGTCTTTCCGGTCGCTGCTGGACGAAGATGACGAGGAATACTTTCGATTGGAGTGCTGCTGCTGTTGCGGTTGGTGGTGATGATGGACGCCGCTGGACGGTGATAGTTGCTGTTGTTTGCTAAAGAACTTCTCCTTGGATGTTACAGCTGGAGCGGAATTGATTTGCCGGCGCTCTTTCTTGGGACTGGTCTTCATGTTGCCCGCATAGCGACTGGCTGACTTTGTGCGGTACTTGGTGTCACGTTTCTGTTTCTTGACATCGTCCTCATTGGAGTAATCGTGGTCGTAGGTAATTTCATCCTCAATACAGCGATTATTGCGGCTGCGGGTCTCATTGGACGCATCCTCAGTCCGCTTGTACGTCTTGTACTTACTGGGCGAGGTCTCCCTGATGGAACGTCGCTTCTCCTTTTCATTGTCCCATCGCCTACTGCTGTAGCTCTTCTCCCTTTCTTGCCTCTGCCCATCGTGCATCGATTGACGTCGCTGCTGCTCCAGATACACATCGGCCTCCTTAAAGGTAAACAGCGTCTTATTCTTCTCCGTGGTGCGTACACTTTTCGGTGATGTCGGTGGATCGAAGGGAAAGTGAACCGATGTATTGCTGGATATGGGAGCTGTACGGGGAATTTTCTGCGATAACAGTGGCGTGGCAGCAGTCGGTTCCACCTGGATCGATAACGAGGATTCTTGACTCTGAAAGGAGACCAATTTTAGTCAAAACCTAATCAGGTGCAAATTAGTGGTGTGGCAAATCCTTACCTCTGTGCTTTCTTGGGGATTAACATCGGGACGAGAATACATCGAACTTAGTTCCATTTCAGTGCCGTCGTGTTCAGAGTCCCCACCATGGATGGCTGTGAGGAGGGGCTCCTCTAATGAACTGAAAATAGGTTCACTTTGTCCGGATGTATCGCCTAGGAAAGGAAATACACAAGTTAGCTTGTTATATAGGCCAGATTATGGAGAAGATACACATTTCCATGGGAAAAACCCAATCAAAACGTCGAATTAGCACAACAAAAAGGATATACACAGCAGAATGTCGTTGTGTTAGTCTCTGGGGATGTGATTCTCGTGAAGGAACCTCATATTTTGGTATAAAGAGGAGCCGAGGATAATCGTATCACAGGCGCATTGTCCGCAAGCATTTATCAATTCGCATGGAAATTTATTATTACTATATGCTTGGGTAATTTATTCGGAAGGGATTTGCTCTACAGGAATAGGTATAGCTACGTGTGCGACCGTTTTGTATATTATTTTTTTAATATAAATAAAGGAATCCTCATACAAGTATCTGGGACAGATTTTCAACATTTTAGTTGTGTGTGAGATTTAGCTACTAGGAATTTTATTAAAAAATGCTAAATAACAGGCTATAAGGTTTATGGCAAATCCATCATGACAAGTTATTTTAGCACGTGGGATCTATACCTTCGTAAGGAATTTGTTTTTTACTTTAAGTCTATTTGGGGCTAGACGTGTCCTTGTGATAAGTTTATGGTTGAAATAAGCATTATTAAAAAAGTTGGAACTAACAACAGTTAATTTATGTATAACTTTGAGTGCTCTTTTAACAGTTGAACACAAGTTTTTTTGGCCACGCAGGTTTACCTTTCTCTGAAACTGAAGTTTTAGCCAGAGTAGAATGAGGAAACTATTTGGTTAAACCTCTTCTCCTACGTACCAATATTTAGTTTACCAATTGCTAGCAAGATGATGACTGAAGTAAGGCGTCTTTTGTTTTGATCCGAAAAACGCATGTGTAAGAATAGTCGGCTGTTTTGTTGACGCCCACAATTCAGACGGATCTTACAATGTTCTCATCATCGATATAATCGCCGCTTGTCAAAAAGTTAGAGATCAGTTTTTAAATAGACAACATAGTCCCGATGAAAAAAGGCTCCAAAAATGTATATAGTAAGCAACAACAACGTTTTGTAGTAGGATTGGGGTGATTTTTAATTTTTTTGTGGCCTTCTTTCATTAATAATTTGGGGCAAAGTTTAATTTTTTTTATGCAATTATGCCCCAATTTAAAATCGATTCTAAATATTAAGGCCTTTTTAAGAAATATATCACCCCAAAAAATTACAAATTCCCCTAAAAGAATGAAAAATGACCCCAAACTCAATGGAAAATGCGAATTACAACAAATGTTCAAGAAAATGTAAAGATCTGTTTGTAAGTGTTTACAAACACTTAAATTTTAGCTTTAAAAAATTTGAGAAAATGAAAGTTGAAAATTCGCTCGAATAGCTATTAAATTATTAAACATTATTTCAAAAACTGAGCTGGCATCAATCGTCTAAGATGGCTGGGACATGTAGATCGAATGGACACCAACGACCCGGCATGAGGAGTCATCGATTCCAACCCGGAGGGATAACGCAGTTGAGGAAGACGCGCACATTTTGAACTTTTATTTTCTCAAATTTTCTAAAGCTTGAATTAAAAGTTACCTATTTTAAAAAACCGAGCTGGCTTTTCTAAAGCTTAAATTAAAAGCTATTTCCAAATCTGAAAAGGTTTTAAGCTTTATCAAATTTAAGAAAATACAAGTTAAGAACTCGCGTGCACTTTCGTCACTATACACTGATCGATGTGTAGGTAGCTACTCACAAATTCAAATTGTCAGTAAGTTATTTACTCCTTGAAACCTGTAACGCCCTACCCTTGTAACAACGGTATAATTCGCGTTTCTTCTAGTACATTTTTGTTTTGATACCAAAATAAGAAAATGAAAAATGCTCTAAATGATTTTTAAACAATTTCCATTAAATAAAAAATTACCCCAATTAAAAAATGCAAAAAGGCCAAAATTTTTGTTGTTGTTTGCCAATCATTATTTTGGGGCAATTTTTCATAATGAATTTTGCGGAGCCATATTTTTTTTACCTTTTTGCATTGGGGCCTAATTTCATGGAGTCTTCTGACCCGATTAACTCATTTAACACTTTCAAGCTATACCAACTTAGCAGTCTCAATATAGATGTCTCACAAACCCGCAGAAATTCCAAACGCTAGAAAAGGAAATCGTCTGATTTCAACCTCTATGAAAAGATCTTGTTGAACGTATGGTTCTAAAGGGATTTAATTTATTCAAGGAGAAGGCATTGCCTACTTTGATTCTTCCAATCTCAAGTATGTATGTTTTGATACATCACCAGTTATTTGGACTGTTTTCTAGCGCTGATGAATTTTATCAAATGCCTTCCAAATGAAAATGAGTCCGTGAAAATCAGTCTTTTCTGGGTCTAGTAGGAGCCTACGATATTTTATGTAAAGAAGTCCCCGGCATAAGTAGGAAATTGTATTTGAACTAAAGTCTACCTCAAAAAATCACTACTAGATCTAGAACCTATCTTTTTCAACTATAGCAACACAGTAGATCAGTGTAGTGACCTGAGTACCCTCTCTGCAACCCCACTAACCGAATCTATACTTAAAAGATTAAAATAGCAATAGTTATTTATATTTTCTACCAATCAGTCCAAGTTATATTGCCTGCCTATCTACCCTTTAAATTTATAAGTCATCAAACTGTATTGTAATGCAATAGCCTTTCTAACTAATGTTGTCGAAATTAGTCATCTTTCTTTCACCCAACTGTGACATTGCAATTCTATTCCTTCAACCTGTCAAATGTGACAATTTTCTATCACTTACTCACGTCCTCAACCTAATTCGAACAACTTGTAGCAATAGGTAATAGGTATGAGTCTTCGCAGCACATTCGAATTTATGTAGTTTCTAATTTCATTATATGTGACGCATGATTAGCGCCAGCATTTCTTTTCCAACAACTTGTTTGTCATTTATCGTTTCAGTTCTTCACTTCCACTAATAAAAATCAAATCTCATTCTTCCTTCAGAGAAACGAGGACATGACGCATTTTCTATGATGGCACACAAGGAGAACTTTTATTACGAAAAGTTTGTTGAAAGTGGTTTTCTATCCAAACATTCTGATGAACAAGTGATGCCAATTTTTGATTTATTTATTTTATGAAATGATTTTTTTTAGTTCTATGGTTTTTAATGTTAGTGCTTAGCTGTCAACTTCAAGGTTGCAAGATAATAAAAAATATATACTTTGCACTATGTCATGGATAAAATGCAATGAAGTCAAAAGCAATGGAAAATTGGTAAGTAGTGGTTTTTTTTAAACATTTTTTGGTGTTCAAATCTACAAGAAATACTTGCTAGTATGTTTTGTATCTATCGCCAAGCAAAATGTAAACATAAGAACTAAAAGCAAAATTGGCATTCGGATTTCTGGAAAGTAGGTAGGTACTATAAATTCGCATTGAAAATCGGAAAATTGTCATATTTGACGAATAAATGTCAAATGTGACATCGCTGGCTACTATAAAGGTTTTGACTTAAGTACAAAGCGTTAGACAACAATTTTGTAAGACTCATTTTCAATTTAATTTTTAAATATAAAAAGTTGGCCGGCCATCTTCTACCGTCCATTGAGTAAAAGCATCGAATATATTATTCCAATTGACGATTTTTCGTTCATAGGAAATTACGAAAATTCTTAGTTCAATGATCCACAAAGGATTAAATCAATTAGGTAAAGGACAATATGGAGCAATTAGTGAAGATTAAAAGCTTCCGAATGTAAGTTAGGCTGTCAGGATGGGTTACTGTCACCTGTCAAATCAGCCGCGGTATCTAACGAAAAGACTAGTGATGGTAAGATCATAATGCTGATCTAGTAACTTTTTGCTAAACAGAAATAAGTTAAACTTGTAGAAATTCGCCTGTACTACCTACAAGTTAATTTCAAGTTGTGTTATACGCACCTGACCCTCAACTAAAAAAAAGTGTCATCACTTGTGCTCACTTATGAGCACTCACCACTTCACCAGTCGCCACATTACGGCCGAGTAAAACCCTCAATGTTTACAAACTTTTGTCCGTCATTAACAATTGGACTTGATCGTTTATACCCCCAAACTAACTAGCTACACCACATAAAGTCAATTACAGTCATAGTCTTGACTCGTAATTTGTTCTCAAACAAGTCTACTCCCCCATGGGACTAATATACTCCTACTGCCACAGTGTATCCCCAAACAGTTTCCTGCATAATTGAGGCCAGCTCTGGAAATTAAAAGAAAAAAAACTGCAACCCCTAACTGAATCATACTGCTCTGAGTTCTGATGGCACTGTGCTACGGTCCCTCGAAACGGAAATCCTTCCGTTGACAATTATGAAAATAAACTTCTGACAAACGAAGGGAAGGACCGACAGTAGACTTACACAAAAACTATATTTATGCGTGCGTATAATAAATATATAGTCTATAAAGGTCGCATTCTCATCCTTTGTGCAAACTGTGTTGGGAATTCCATTCTTCGAAACTGTAGAGGGTCGGGTATGGTCAAGTAGGGTTATATAAAAACATTATACATATACATATACACTGGCTTCAGGCGGTTACTGTTAGAATAGAAAACCGAACTTACACTTTTCGCCACCATTCGTCTTACCCATGTCTAAAGAATCGAATGTCTCCGAGGTATCTGTCGTAGCCACACTGGTTACAAGGGTTGAAGCGGAATCCGTTGATGTATTAATATTCGTGTCAGTCATGGAGGCCGATGATGAGCCCATGATAACAACCTGTAAAAAAAACAAAAGGAGAAGTTGGAGTTAGAATGTTGCTGTAATAAAAATATGTAAACAAAATGTACATGAAATTACGACAGTAATTTTGCGTCGTAACTTTAGGGGATTAAGCCATAACCTTAAAGGTACAAATTTAGGATTTTTCTGGAAACTAATTTTTAATGTTTACTTTAGAACTGAAAATTGAATTTCCTATCGGGAAGGTCTATAAGAGGGTTTGGAATATTTTCAAAAATATATTTAACATGAATTTTAACCAAATTGCCCATATTTGCTATTTTGTTAAAAATCAATCACCTAATAAGGCCTATATAAAAGTAAAAAATGTTTACGCTTTTTTAAGATATTGGAAAAACTAGCCAAAAATTCAAGATTCCCTGGTAAACATTTTTAAAAACTCTATAAATATTTTATATTTTGTAAGTACCTATATTTAAGATGTCAAATTCATGATTCAATAAATTATTCATCCTGTTTTAAATGGCTGTCAGAAAATATCTTCTCGACAGTCCTGTATGAAAATTTCGGTTCGTTTATTTAAAGGATGCTTACCGACAGTCAAAATATATGATTTAAAGAGGCGACCGACGCCATCTGTTATAATCTTTAGGGACCTCTTAAAAGCGTTCTTGAAACTGAACAAAAAGTTCTCTTGAACATACTATTTAAGGCTACCGGTTAGAGTTCTGAAGTGTTCCAAGAATTCCCGAATTCTATAATATTTGGTTTGGTTGAAAGTAGCTGTCAGATAGGAAACGCCAACACACTTAGACCTAAATGCTGTCCATGGTCATACCACAAAAAAACGGAGCATTGGGGAAATTTTTAAACCATTTGCTTCTTATAAAGCGTAAGGCTTTTGATTTGATTGAGGTGTTTGTCAGATCACTTAAGCCATTGTAATGGAAGGCTCCCAAGTGAAGCTTCCTTCTACGGGAGAGAGCTGGGCAGAAACAAAGAAAGTAAGACTTGCTCTCTCGATAGCATCCAGCCTTAATTTACGTTTGCAAGTAGCGCTTCATAAGTTTGTTTCTATTTTGGCGATTTCATCGGTCTTACAATTCCCTGGAATGTCTGTATGCCACGGCACCTAAAATAGATGAATGTTCGACTGTTCGGCCATCACCGTAAGAGATGATCGGCAGTCGAAAGTTACTAGAGAAGTTATAGAGATCGAATTCAAAGATTTGATAGGTATATAGGTAAGGTACCACCCCGCATCGCCCAGCTAGCTAGCTGTAAGTTTTGAATAGTTAAAAAGAAAACTCGACCACACTCAATAATTGAAACAACATTTTTCATTTTTTCAAATCCAATTCAAAAATGTTTATAGCGTCCTTGAGAAATAAGGTACATAGAGAATTTACACCTCTTCAAATAGTTATAAAAATGTCCTCGGTTTGATTGACTGAAGCCCAGTAGAACCCGGACCTTTAATAAATGCCATCAAACGACAAGAGGGAATCAAATTGCGATCGGTACGCTATAAGAATGCTATTTTTTTTTGACATTGTCACATTTTAAACCGCCAAAACCGACTGGAAGTCCTTTGTGGCTCCGATGTCAAAAAATATGCAGATATCTTCAACAGATATCACGTTTTTTTTTAGAGAAGAAAAAACTTATTTTATCGCTATAATTTTTGCCTGGATCACCCTATAGTATAGTTTGGCAGACGGAAAAGGAGAGCTTGAAATTAAGACTTTCGGAGAAATCCGGGCTGGTTTACAATATTAGAAATTCTCATGATCTTGAGGGGATAGTGACGAGAAACAATTTAATTTAAAAATTCAGCGATGGGGTGTTGTAGACTGACTGACTTTCGGATGAGATTACAAAGTTCTTCAGAGTAGAAGCGTGGCCAAATTCTTTCCTTGACCACTGTAACTTGTGAGGTAGCTTTAAGGCGAATAGCTTTCATTTTCTTGCTAAATATATCAATTACTGCCTAATCGATGAAACATTATGTCCAGTGCCGCAGAGGGAGTTATGTGTAGTGCACATTCAGGCTGTGCTCTGAACCTTGCTTAGATAGTCGCGATTTATAGCTGTCTTCAAGGCTGTCCACCAGACAATTAGCTCATGAGTGAGTATCGGTCTTTATGACCGAGATAGAGCCAGTGAGTTATTCGAGGTTGTAGACCCCGCCATTTTTTTTCTAATAGTTTTTTTGCAAGAGATGTGTGCTACTTAAGTCTGCTTGTCTCTTCCTTGGATGTTAACTTTCGAACTAAGCTTCCTATCCAGGATAAGAACCAAATATCTGGCTTTGTCAGGGAAAGTCAGGCTGAGACCGTTGAGAGAGGGAGGGTCGACTATCGGAATTTTATATTTCCTGGTGAAGAGCACTAGACCGTTTTGTGGCGGTTCACACCCAAACCACCCCGCCTCGCCCAGCTAGCTAGCTGTAAGTTTTGAATAGTTAAAAAGAAAACTCGACCACACTCAATAATTGAAACAAAATCTCTTCAAATCCAAACCAAACGTGTTTATAGCGTCCTCGAGAAATGAGGTTAATAAGGAACTTACCACCTCTTCAAAAGGTTATAAAAATGTCATCCAATTTGATTGAACCCCGATAGAAACCTGACCCTAATGACGAAACGGAATCGTATTGCGATCAGTATATTATAAGAATGCAATATTTTTTTTGACATTCTCACATTTTAAACTCCCAAAATCGACTTGAAATTGAAGATCTTTCCGAATTGTTCAGAGCTTAGAGAGTCTCTTGTCGAATTACCGGCGACGCGTATTCCCTCAGCCTCATAGCTGAGAAGAACTTAAAGAACTTATTTTTGAAAGTACACTCTATATCTGGCATTGCCTTTTAACAAGCAATACGTTTAAAGGAGTTCATTTTTATTTCACATGTAAAATCGATTTAATTTTGTGGATAGCTTGATTATGAATGTAGCGATTCAGCTTCTGATTGCGATTACATTAAATAAATTCATTGTACCGTCTCATCGTACCTTGGGTTAGTTGGGTATCCCACTATTTCACCGGAAGTAGATTTACACAATTTTCGTGTAAACCGTAAAATTTTGCGAATTGCGAATCGTTATTTCATTATTTAGTGTTGCAGTCTCCGAAATACTGTCACAAAAGCTCAGAGGGATTCTGGGAAAATTTCCCCAAAAAATTGGTGCTCACAGAACCGTATTTTTCATGCACCACCTTTTACCTGTCTATTCCCGGAATACTATCTAATCTAGTACAAGCAAGCTCTAAACTACAAATTAAATGTGCATTTTTGAAATCAGAAACACTCTACTTGCACTTCGTCTATATGGAATTCGCCTGAGTGCACCTCAACTACAAAAGCGGGATACAGATCAAAGAGACCATATCAGTCAGCACGGCACAACTGCACATCGTCGACGATTAAATTAGAAAAAATAAACCCCGTTCCGCAATCTCTACTATAAAAATATCTAAACTTACTTTAGGTACATTCGAAGAGTTTGACAGTGTTCCTGATGCATTGGTTGCGGTTGTAGCTACAACTGAATTGGAGTGGGCGGTGGTGGTGGTTCGATTTGAGGCAGCTGCCGCCGACGCCGCTGTATTATTGCAGGGCATGGTCGAGTTGTGTTTTGTCTTGGCACTGCGACCACTTTTGAAGTACAATCGTCTAAGTGCTGTGGCGGTAGCAGAGGAACTTGCAAAACCATCGGTATCCGATCCACTCGAGTTGCCAGGACTTGGAGGTCGACCCATGGCGAGGGCCATCATTGCTGTGGCCTTAGACCGACCGGTTGTTGTTGGCTGTTGGGTTGTTGTTGCTGTAGCGGAGGTGGTGGTTCTGGTGGTAACGACTGATGCACCATTAGTGGCATGTGTTACCGACACTGTCATTGCAGCGGGCGATTGAATTCCTGTGAAAGATAAAAAGACACAAACGGATGTTCATTAGTTCATTTACAGGTGAATGGGTAGATAGCGTTCAGTCAACTATATTATAGTCGTGTTAATTCCTCTAGTCAATTACAGGCACAAGTGCATTCGCCATTGTTATGGCTACATAACCGCAACGTTATAAAGTAGGTGAGTTAACAGAAGGAGCTTCAACAGTCTTTGAAGTTAATTTGGGATGCGTTCGAGTGGAATATATGATTGGTGGTAGTTCCCACACGAGTGGAGCTGACATAATTGTAAATTGGGAGAGGGTGAGTAATACCTAATACAATTAATGACGAATATGGCAACTGGAATGGGTGTCACTCCTTTGTGTATCTGTCAGGCAGTGGCATGTCAAGTTTTCTGATAAATGACATACCATTGAACTGAAAAGGGAGACGTGTAATTAAACCTCATTAGCGATTTTCATAGGATAATTGACAGTAGGTAATTACTGCTTGTGAATTTATGTGCCCTCTACTCCAAAAATGCGTTTCGCCCGGATGTGGTGGGCGAGCTCATCATTAGACTACAACCAACCGCATCTGATTTAGACGCACTGTTTGCTCGATTTTCACCGAGAATTGTGATTTTCCAATCAACAACTGACTGTGAATCAAAACTGAAGACGAATCTGTGGTTCAAAGACTATCGTCGAAAGGATTTGTTTTTGCCCAGGATTTATTTTCAAATCATACAAAATTTTAAGGTGAATAGATAATATTGGTGGAGTGTATTTTTTTTTAAATTTATTTTTCACTAGCGGGCCCGGCAAACGTTGTTTTGCCTGCTCGCACATTTTCATTGTCGTCAGTTGATTTTTTTTTTGAGTGTTTATAATTTGAAATTTTATTCATGATTTTGTTTTTGTTGAGTTTATATTATTTGAAATTTTATTAATGAGCTTATTCTTGCTTTTTAAATTTTTTTTTTATTGTTGAGTGTTTAGTATTTGAAATTTTGTGGAATCGGAACGCAGCGCCACCTACCGGGTCCAATTGTGAATCTAAACCATCCTTAGACCCAATCAAATACACACACAAAATTTCATTAAAATCGGTCGAGCCGTTTAGGAGGAGTTCGGTTACAAACACGTACAGAAGAATTATATATATAAAGATACTTCCTGGAAATAACTGCCAAGAAAAATAACAAACAGATTTATTTTGCCACAAAAAATCAGCTCATCCGAAGCTGATAAAAATTCATAGCCAAGGCAAACTATTTCCGAAGCGCTTACCCCTACAAATGCGATAATAAATTCTTAGTATCCCAGGGGGCACCCAGAATGGTATGGCGTTTCCAAAATGCAATATGTTTACATTGCTGTGTAAACTTCATAAATGCATACTTACGTGGAATTCATGTTCAAACATTTCATCCATTGGACTGAAATAATTAAAATATTCGATTCGATGGAACGTAATGTGCTTACGCAAATAATTTCAGCTCGATTTTGTATGCGTATCGGTAACGTTTTCCAAATTTGTATGACGCCATGAACATGGACTGGACACACGTTAATGGCCTCCTATCTGAGATACATTGAACTCATCTTCGTCCTCCGATTCGGAGAGGATATTGTGATTCAAAGCATTCTAACAAGATTCGCGTGTGTTAAATGGACGTTGCGTGAGTTTGTCGTTTCCGTTGCGGCAAAATATTCAACTGACAGATGGATAGAATGCACGCAGATAATGGAAGGTGACTTATTAGTAAAATCCCGGAAACTGCCTACTAAAGGAGGTTTACTTGAGTCCGTTAACGTAACCCCAGTTTGACAGTTTTCACAAATTGAGATAAAGCACATTCATTGGTGGAAATGAGAGAAACTGTCATGGTTGTTGAATAACATCCTTCGATCGATGGCAGTTCAATCACAAAACATCTGTCTGTGGAACTATTCAGCAAAAATGATTTTATGCAACAGATGTGGGAAGGGGAAGAAGTTCATGGGACGGTTCCTTTCGTTGAATAAGTTAGCGTTGACGTATCCATCGACGCAAGTGACACGACGGATCATATGGGCTGGACACTGGACTCTTAAGCTAATCTAAGGTATCAGATGGACCTTGCGAACGGCTCTATAATGATTAGGCCAAATCTCACATATATGCATCTTGGGGCTTTTGAGTTTCGTACAATTGCTTCAAGAATAATGCTAATGGAGTTATATGGTTGAAGACAACGCAAATCTCTTTTGACATCAAAAGGTTCTGTGGTGTTCTTTCCGACTTCGGTGGAACAACGAGATTTCTTTGTCATAATCCTGCACAGATGAAAAAGTTTGACAGGAATTGCGAAATTTGACAGAAAGTTTAAACGTCACTGGCCGAAAACTATTGTTTGGAAAGATTTTTATGGGGACGCCATCTGGTGGCGCAATGCTACTAGAACTTAGAAAAGTCTCCTTCGAAAGTGTAATCTAGGTCCAGTCAATCTATAGCTATCATTAATCAGCGCCTAGATTGGGGATAGGAGATGCTGGATGTATTGTTCAACAAACAGCTCTAGCCAATAAGCGTCTTCCGTTGTTGGCAACATTCTCAAAGCCACGAAAATATATTAGATGGCGTTCTCAAAGATATTTGATATAGATAGTGGATTGTACCAGTGTAGCGCTTCTAATTTCTAACATTCAGTGGCTTGTGATAATCGCTGTTATCCTGGCTATATCTTTACGTGTTTTACTCAGGAGGTGGGTTGTTTTTGTCCCTGCTATAATTTGGCCACATCCTTCTGGATATGATGCAATTTTTTAGCATTGTTATTTGAATGTGGACCGATTTCGCAAGTGAGCAGTGGAGGCATGAACCTTGCCTGGCCAGCTCGTCAAGCTGTTCGTCTCCATAAACGTTGATGTGGCCTGGGTAATCAGGGTAATCCTGAACTGATCAAGCGAGGCCAGTTCCTCTCGACATTCTAATACTAATTTTGAGGGTATATTGACTGAAGCGATAGCCTTGATCGCAGCTTGACTGTCAATGAATATGTCTATCTTTTGCCTCGGAACTATGTCCGTGTGTAGTTTGATTAGCCGACAGGCTTCACGGATAGCAAGTATTTCCGCCTGAAACACACTGGCTGAGCCCTCAGGAGGACTGTGAGGGCGCCTGACGGCGGTGTTGACCGCAGGGTGCCTGTGGTGCCTATGCATGCTGTTTTTTGGACTCTGTTGAGCTTGGTTATGTTGTAGGCTTTTCCGAGAGCCGGCCACCAAACTACTGACCCGTAAGTGAGGATTGGTCGTACTACGGCTGTGTGCATCCAAAGGGTCAGTTTTGGTTGCAGGCCCCATCTTTTGCCAAACGTTCTGCTGCAGGCATTGAAAGCTATGCACGCTTTCTTTACCCGCTGATCCATCATCCATGTTCAGTTTCCGGTTGAGCTTGGGATCACTAGGATTACTCCCAGATACCTAGTTTTGCTCGGGTTTACACCGAGACCCCACAATCTGGTCCAGGTGCTAACCTTCTAACTAAGTCAGTGGATAAAGAGCAGTAGAGTAGATTCTGTTATGCTTTTTCTATGGTTCTGTTTTTTTCCTGCAGGTTTTTTTTTCGTTTCCGGATTGTTGGCATAACATCGGTCCTTCACGGTTCCCCACAAAGAAAAGTCCTAAGGGGTCGCAACTCCGAGGCGGCCAATTGACATCGCCAAGACGGCTGATAACACGATTTGGGAATTTGGAGCGCAAAAGATCGATTGTGGCATGGGCTGTGTGGCATGGCGCGCAGGATGAGGATGAACAAGAGGTCGTCCAAATCCATGTCTTCAATTTTAGTAAAAAAAAAGTCGGTTAAAGTTGACCGAAACGTTGTTCCCAGCCTCATTTTCGAAAAAAATGCGCGGTGGGTGCTTCATTTCGGCCAAAACTTATTTTCAAAAAACGCACTGTTTGGGCTACACAGCACTCACGCACTCACTTTGAAAATAAGTTTTCAATATTTCCCAACGTTATTCAAGCGTAAAGGGACAAATTTCGTTCCCCGGAGGTATGATACTGACTTTCTGTCAAGATTTTGACTGACTAAGCGAGTTCACCTAATTTTTTTTAAGTAGTGCGCTACATTTTTATTTTCACTAGGGAGAAAAAATGGTCGCCACACTGAACCAAGCCATTGATGCATAGATAGATTCCCTATAAATTTTAACAAGTATTTTCTATTACAAACGAAACACGCGTTCTTTCTAAAAATAACTTTTTTGGATGTGTATTTTTCTTTGAAAATACATGTCATTATGCAAACACAATTGTTTCCAACACAACTTGACTTAACATAAAATATCATATCGGTATTGAAGGCTTGAGCTTGTCGCAACCCTGCATTCATCCTTCCATATTGTCAACAGTTTATACCTCCATCTGTCAAATACATTGTTCAACATTTTTGCTCATACATTTTTGGAAGCTTCCAAAGTACAGCCCCTGATTGATATATGTACATAGTCTGAATTCCTTCCGACTCTGACAAAGTATTTTCAAACAAACCTTCCCTGCTCCATCAATAACCACTTGCGCCTGTAATATTTGCCATAAATCTCCTTAAATCGTCCACGTGCTCCGTCCTTGAAACAACAAGAGTGCGTACGTGTACGAGTCATTTTTCTCATTAATTCCTGGAATTGTTAACGTATTCGCAATAAAGTTGCCAGCCCATTCCGCTCTGTTTCAATTGGATTTTCATCAATGCAATTTATTCACTCAATGGAAATATTTTTTATTTTTTTCTTATTATTTGAAAATAATTCCGAATCTGAAAATAATACCCCCGAGCTGATTTTACATCACATTGCCGGCGTTGTGCTTAAAAATAAACAAGCCAGATACAACACTCGCACTCGATTGTTTATTTAGCATTCAGATTTCCATAATCACACGATCACCACCTATTCATCTTCATTCAAGGAGAACACTTGTTTTTGATTCGCACGAACAGACGAATTTTCGCGAATCAACTCCATTCATCGCAGCCACTCAAAATCCAAATCAATTTGGCCACCTTCGATAGTAGATAGAGCTACAGCAACACCACACTGCGAGCCGCCACTTCATCGTGCTGTCCATCCACAGCACACAGATGAAAGATACACTCGTTCGCTACTCGAGAAATGTATTTTTAACCTTTTGGAAAGTGTATAATATCTTTTCGAGAATTGGTTACATATTCGGAATTATGAGGAAGCAACCAACCTCATCGTTTTATTGGGACTCACCGGACCAGATCAATCTATATTTGTATATTTTCCTTTATATTTCCGGACAAGAGGGAAGGATATACGTATTTTTAAATAGGTAACTGTAAGGTGAATCCAATGGTTGGGAAAAAAGCAGCAAGGCTGAGTCAATGAAGCCTCGCTACACATGAGAACCTATATAGAAAAATGTCTTGTCGATGAAAGAGGATTTCGAACGGGGTGATAGCAAATAGAAGGAGGACCCTTGCTGTTAGGGCGGCTCACAGATTTCTAGGAATTTTATTTTGTGTGAGGATGTGGATGGCAGTACATTTTTGAAGGTCCTTGTTCTGCGGTCTTGTTGAGGTGGATATTTCAAGTGGAAGAGGTCGTATCGATTTTGATTGATTGCTGTCATGTTATCCTGGGTTAACACAGCTTAAACTGAATGGCATATGGTGATCGAATTGGTTTTCTTGAGAAAGGCAATATGAGATTTACTGTCTGATGATGTTTGTATTGAAATCGGTGACATCCATAAGATGACAAGGAATTTAATTTGCATAATATTCGCGGTGCCTATGTCTATGATATTTGAATTTATCAACAAAAATCACATCAAAAAGTGACATTAAGTGGATCATCGTGTTTTGCGACTTCAATGTCTAAAGGTGGCTTTGAAAAAATTGTCAGCATAGTGTATACGACACCACATCGCACATTCTGTCTGAGCTGCCCAGATTGACACTGAACATCACATAATAGGACCAAACGTATACTTACAGTGAATACCTTAAACAGTGCATCACCGCAAAATTACTGTGACAAAGTTCAACATCGACTGCGGTGGAAAGAGACTGATAGAATATGTGACAGACCAGACGCAGCATTGTCCGGAGGAAGGACCTATGTAAAACGCATGCGTACAAGTGCCTTTTGAATTTGTCTAACTGTGTTACTGAAATCTGTATAACAAGTATGTACCTATATAACAAGTAAAGTACCTACTTGTAACAAAAATAAGTTTCTACAAGATTGTAACGAATTTCTGTAACACAGACATAAAAGTCCGTTGCTAATATTGAAGCAATTTGCTGAGAGTTGTAGCAAAATTCAACTGGCACTTGTAATACTTGTCAATACCCCGCATCATCATGCCAAGGGTACAAAACTCAAACTGCAGCCTGCAGAGACGAAAAGTCCAATTTTGCAGGTATAATTGCAGTCGGATCTGAATAACAATGGTCATCAAGATTTTGTTATCGGGCAGTAGATATGAGCCATTGAATATTAGAAACGTCAGACGAGAATCCCTTCAAACTTCTCAAATCTAGAGGAGATGTGCCTGCCGTACTAATAAGCAGGTTAAAATTTAGCAAACTCACAATGGTAAAATTTTTCATTTAAAATTATCCATTGTGATCTAAAAAATATTTAATGCTAAGGTTAAACAGGATTCTGGGTAAAGCTCGATGAGATGTTAGCGAGCTTTGATAAACAAAAAAATAAATAGGTGGCGCAACAGGCGGTAGACACCCTAGGCCTAACTTCTCGCAACCATTCATTTGTGTGGGTTTCTATTTTTGGGACGAATGGAAGGGACGTACAATTTTATGCCGAATCCGAACGGCTAAATTGAGAAGCTTTTTCAGGATAGTCATACTCTCGGATGTTTGTCAGACGTTCGCGAGAGGTGGCGCAGTAGAAAAAACCTTATGCCCAAAACACATGTGCAGAAATTCTGAATGCTTCACTGCATGCAGTACTGCAGATGAAACACATGTGCAGAATTCAATTTGCAGCGGTTGCTGTCAATGAGGGGAAAAATATGTGAGTGAAACAAAGACGACAAATAATTCCCGTCTCTCTTTTCCTCGTATGCATCAGTAGCTGAATTTAAAAATTCGATGCTGCCAAATCTGCTTAATTTAATTCACTGCGTTGCTATGCAGTCGATTTAGAAATAGAGACATGTTGCAGTGCTGCGGTGGCTGCAGAATTTACATTTGTTTCACCACATAAGAACATGTGTATTCTAATCCTGCTGCGCAGTGAATTCTGCACGTGTGTTTTGGACATTAAGATGTAATTTGTGTTTTTCCGGGGATCAAACCTGGGATCCCTCGCACAGTAGTCCAGCACACTAACCACTGCGCTACTGCGTCCACAGCGTAGCGAGCAGAAAAAACCAAGAGTCGGACAATACAGGTGGGAACTCTATTGCTTCCTGCGAGTTTCTTTTGTATCTTACCTCATTAGAAACAGTCAACTCAGTAAAAAATGTATGAAGTTAGTACCCCCTGGTGGAGGTTTGTCTTCGGGTAAGGATGCATGGTGTCCACTGCCTGCCAAGTTAATCGATGTAGTCAGCTCCTACTGGTGGCGGTTAGTCGTCAGAAAAAGACGTAGAGTGACCGAAATAGCCTAACTCCCACTTGTAGCTTCTGACAGTCCGCTTGTAAGGAGTGTGGCTGGTACAAACCGGAGACGAAAGTTTAGAGCAATCTGTTCCACTGTATGACGTCGAAAAGGGTGACATTTTGTCTTCAGGAAAAACGGAGTGTAACCGAAACAGTCTAACCCAGCGTATTGCCCCTGACAGTTAGTCTATATTGAGGAATAAGTCTCCTCAAATTCTTGTACACAAATTCTCCTAAAGGCGGTCTTCCATTCGTCAAAAAAAAACTCACACAAACGAATGGTTTTGAGAAGCTAGGCCTAGGACCTTTTGTGCCATCTATTTATTTATTTTAAGGGCGAACTTCAACTTTTTGAGTTTGTCTTGTCTCTGAAATTTATCAATATTCATACTTTAGCAGATCTTGGAAAAGATTCAGTCAGTAGTTTAAAATTGATACCACCCATTAATTTAGGGTGGTCCTCGGCATCGTGTAGGTATAGAGCTGCGCTTAGTCACTAGCTAGTTTTAGTTTCACAGGTAAAATCTTCCAATTGTGCGGGGTGATTTTATGGAGATCTCTTACTGCTCTATAAAGATCAGTAAAAATACCAATAAATCTTTTAACGTCAGAAAAGGGGCTCAACCTTTCCTAAGCTTACGCGCCCAGTTCAAACTTCAAAGTAACCTCTAGTTCAGCATGCGGGTTGAGGTACAAATCCATCGCGGACTGTAGCTTAAAAAAAAAGACGAGGCGGCCGGTGGTAGTGGACAATTCTTTAATACTCGGCGGAACAGGGTAACATATGATCAAAACTTGAAGTTGTTTTTCAACACACTAAACTTACAAAATTGCTAACACTAAAGGATAGCGTAATGAATACTTATACCTAAATCCAATATGTATACATTAGTTTCGCACATACAAAAAAAAAAAAAACAGAAAATTGTATTCTCAGATCAAGGATGTCCATTTCGAACATCGACGGTTTTGTCTACATATTTGAGTGAGATTGCCAGAAACTTTATTTTTATGATTCAATTCATATTATGCGTAAACAAAAATAAAATCGTAAAATCATTCTAATTGAAAAAGTTTATGCCATCGACCCCCGGGGTTGGGTTGAGTCGACAACAAAGCTATTTACCGAGTGTAAGAGAAAAAGTAATAAAATTATGAATCCAATACCTGTTACTGTTATGTTAATATTTATTTGCATATCGACATTGTTTTTCGAAATGAAATTTATCAAACCATGTGTATCAACAATTATATGTGATGTCATGTGTGTAACAAAAAAAAAAAATATATTAATCAGTCTCTACAGAAAAAAGACATAAAAATTAAGTAAATTGCAAAACAAATAGAGAAATGCTTGCAAACTTTGTAAATAAATACTTTTTCATCAAACGATGACCCTAAAAAGCCTCAACCATTATTACGAAAATTCGATTTCATATACCTACAAATAATTTTTTAAATTTATTAAACTTGACGAAAATCCTCAAATTTTAATATTTTTTTATTTTATTCGTTATACGTGAAGTGAAGTTTCAAAAAATTATGTCCACTTCCAGGGTAGGTTCAAAGCTTGAGGTTAAATTTGAACTTTTCAATTAGATTTTAATTAGCACGATTGCTTTATACTATAACGATTATACGAGCAAGTTACGTGCGATCCAGTCGTGCAATTTTTTTTTGTGGTTTAACTGCAAACTGAAGTACACTTTCGTGGCAAATGACTGACCTTTGCATCATCAAGACATTTTTGCATTTCAATCATCTATTGAGACCAACCTTTTCATACAATGCAACTTACTCAGAATCCTTTATACAATGCAAGAACAAAAAAATCGTTCATAATCAAATCGATAGCATAAAAAATAATTTGCAACGTAACCCATTGTAAACTTTTTTGAATGTGAAATCACAATAATGCGTAACCACATGCTATATACAGATAGTTATGTAAAATCTATACGAGAGAAATTATTTTCCCAGGGAAAGTTTAAAATTTTATAAATTTTATTCGGCTTCTAGGAACAAATTCCTTTTACCAACGTGACCTGTTTATTGCAGACATTTTGTGTGAGAAGGATTCTTCCCCATTCTATTACAAGTTTGTGTACTTTGCATTTTGTAAAACGTGCAAAAGTATGTGGCTTCAAAAAGAACATGTAAATAATTTATAGGACTTTGTTGGACGATAGAAAAACTTTTTATTGACGTTGGGTTTTCAAGTGATTCAGTTACAAAAAAAAACTTTGTATATTGTATAGGAATACCCGGTAGTTTTCCCAGGAAGTTTTGCATGACAATTTCATTTCCACGAATTTGAGGTTACAATAACCATCTGTGTATCTATAATATTATTATTTTGAATCCTTTCGTAGGGAATAATTTTATTTAAATTTAAAAGAAACCTTTTTGCTTTTAGATATTAAAACTAGTTGGTATCATTAAAAATCTATTTTTTAATAATAATTTATCCGCTATTTCACTCGTGAAATTTAGGTTCTGTTTAGTATATTTAGAAAGTTAAAATATTTGAGGAATTTTGGCTCCATAAAATATTTTTTTATTGTATTGAATAGGAATTATTTGAGCAAAGGCAGTACAAAAATGAATTTTAGTCAAAAACTTTTCCAAAAATTAAGTGTGGCAATGAAATAAATAGCCTATAACCTTCTCAAAGTCTTAAGAAACATTCGAAAAAAGTTTCATTCAAATCTGTTAAGTGAGTTTTACGTTATTAGGTAACACATTGAACCCTGTATCCCGTATGAACCTCAAACACCTTCAACATGTTCTTTTAACATAATTACGGTCGAATGAGAGACATTTCTCCGGTTGATATTCACATTCGGAAATATTTTATGCAATAGATAATGTTTGCTGAATACAGTAACGTTGATACATCGTATTCTATGGGTTGGGCCGTCCGGTTGGGCCCCTAACATGCTTTTGCGGAATTGAGTGAATTAGAAATAATATAAAATTTACATTTTCCGTAAGGGTGAATTTTGTTGAGACTATTCACGGCTAAAAAACTAAATGTTTGTTGACTTGGGCCAGTGGTGAAAGATCATATGAATTTTCCCTTTTTGATGAAATGCTCTGTCTCCAAATGAGCTAAAAGGGAAATTATTAACCTACAAATATGATATTCGATTAATTCTGTCCATTCAATTTCAAATTCGCTATTTTAAGAGCGAGAAAACGATTTAAAAAAAAAAAGTTCAAACCGTCTACTTTCTTTGTTAAATATTTGTAGATATTTATGACAGATTTAAACCAACTTAAAGTTATACGTTTGTATAAAAATGATCTGCTTTTTTTAAATGTAATTAAACGAAATATTCTTAATCGATTAAACATATAAATTTTTAAATATATCCACATTATTTTGTAACAATCGGTAACGAAAAAATTTATTTTAGAAATTTTAAAAAAAGACCAAAAGACCCCTGTCAATGTGGAATTTTGCATCTTTAGAAAACTATTTTTTTTATTGTTTAGGAGACTTTTTGTTCAACACGTATCCAAAATTCCTTTTAACTTAAAAATGAATAACAAAAATTGTATTTAAGAAAATTTCATCTTTCAGTGTGGAAATTTTCATAGGAAACGCCTGTCGGCACTGATTCGCTACTCCAGGGTGAATTTTTTGTAGATGGAATTAGCAGACACCCTGTTCTTGGGCTTGGGAGCGCCGCCATTTTTTGTAAAAATCCCACTTGCTTTTTACAAAGAAGCAAGTAAAAAATGAAAAAAATGCAAGTATTGAAATCGGGTGGAGTCTACTCTACCCCCAATGCATGGAACAAGTTGGTCTATTTAATAAGAAGTTTGTAGACATGGACGCACACTGCAGTTGTGTGTCATTACTTTCTATAACTGAAACAGTCTTAGTAAGTATTTAAGGCTTAGAACGAGGGCTTTTTAGTTCCATTTATAGTTATACCGAGGGCCTAATCATCTCTATGCAATCCTTGCTTGACAAACTTGTAAATAATCGCAGTTTGAAAAGAAAGCTCTTAGATCTTCCCCTCTATTGCATGTCTGTCCCAAAAAAAAAGGTTCAATAACTTGGGGGTTCCAATGAGCAATGCATTCTCCTTCAGATTAATTTGGGACATGCGTAGGCCAACTATTTGTTCCATTTCTTCTCACATTCTCATTAGCATAGTTTCGCCTATATTTTTCGGATTATCGTGGTATCGGAGGTACCACTCCATTTCCCCAAACTCATATCTGCCAATCCTTCATTTGTCGACTTAATGTATGTATATAAATCGTTTCGTACTCATACTTTCCAATCCATCCCCGGCAGTTGAATAAAATCTTCTTTTAGGGAAATTCAACCACTGTTACCATGATAGAAGGTCACAGGGTCTCAAATGCTTTGTAGCTAGATCGAAAAAAAAACTGTAGAATTCTTAAAACTCAGCAGATCAAGGTTACGTATGGCAATAGGGGTGCTGTCCGGACACTGCTTTTTTAGGTTTAAGAAATACGGACACGGACAGGTATTGCGAGGACCTAAATGTCAGAGAAGATATTACTAATCTTCTCTGTTAAAATGTCAAGCTATTTCTCGGAATAGGAGAAAACACCTTGGCAGGTACTCCTTCGACAATTTGGAGGAAGTTGGTCTCTCAAACAAAATTGAATTGAATATTTTTTCAGCTGCTCTTTGTCATCTGTTGGAAGTGGATTTGGATTATCCTCAAATTCAATTGAAAATACCGCTGACACAATATGCCGCATATCCGACAGTCCTTAATCATACTTAATGTACATATACCTGACCTCATTACTATGTCTTCTTAAATTCATAAAAAAATACAGATCGGTATTAATTTCTTGTGAAGCTCAAGCGAAACCTTGTCGAAAGTAAGCCATATCCAAATCGCTTTTGACTATGTTACTCAATTTGCATGATAAAGTCATTCAAATTCAAAAATTCAAAAGCAAAATCAACATCGATACAAATTTACACCGTGCTGAGTCAACTGCAAAAATTAAATTTAATACTTTCACAGGAACACGCCAACAAAATGTCCTTCCTTAAGCATTGCACTGGTCAACCCATAATACCCTAACTTAAATGAGGAAGATATGAAAATGAGTGAATTAAACATAAAGAAGTCCTTTCGCCTCCTCTATCGTTTATATGAATATTTGTAATCGGATTTATAGGGAAAATGATAACATAAAAGGAAGAAAAATGTTGACGACTTGTATCCTTGCAGTATAGCAAGGCAACAAAGGACAGAAGCAAAGTACATAGTCTTAAAATTTGTAATTTATGATAATCGGTAGCATGGGTAGGGATATACATTATATAGGCGGATGTTTGAATAAATTTCGAGGGTGATTCAGCTTCTATACGAACCTTTGGTCTTACTTCTAGGAGTAGACGGTGGAGCTGGTGTTAATGGTGGCGTTTTCCTTTCGTCGTGGAATAGAGGGGATCTTGGTTCAAATCGATCGTTCTGCAATGAAAAAGAAGACAAAAAAAAAAATCTCTTTTATAAAAGATATAAATTTTCTTGCTAACGAGCGAATGATGGAATGTAGTAATAAAAAATTAAAATAAAAATCCCAAAGAAGAGAAGCTTGTTACCAACAAAAAGTTACAACAACAACAAAAGTAAAACATTTATGAACAAATGAGCAATGTAATGGTTAAATGGAAATTTTAGATTTATTGATAATTTTTTATGCAAATTTCAGTTTGTTGAAATAAAATATAAAATGTTGACAGAGAAGTGCAGCCAAATGAAGTCGAACAAAATTTGTAAGGGATGTTACATATGCCTGATTCCCCATGACCAAGATAGAAGGTATTGTCAACTTTTGGTATGCTAATTGCAATTTTATTATATCGAAACTCCACATTTTGGTTAACATCGTGTTACACCTACTGAACACGCATAACTTGTACAAATAGTGTCTATAACTGAATTAAACCACTTCTTATTACCACTCCGTCAGGGGTGTAAGCAACAACTTAATTTTCCTGAGAATAATTTTTTACAACCCTTGGCAGTAGCAGTAGTTTTGTATTTTCAGCGTTTTATCGCATTTTCGTCAGTTTTAGGTAAAAGGTAATTTGTTGTACACAGATAACTATACCTAGGCTGGGATGAATGATTTATGTACTCCATTATTTTGAAGTTAAGGATTGACCATTTTTGAGCTATAAAAAAATCGGTGTCAGAAGAAAAATCATCGCCCATGATAAGGGTGAAGTTTCAGAGTCTCCTTTGTGATAGTTCTTATTTATTTTGTGTGTTATTTTGGACAAAAAAACTACACTCACCTGTTAATTCTTTCTATACTAAAAAAATAAATAGTAGACAGAATAAGTCCGTACAGGCAGCCTACCCCTAGCATCTTAAAATAGAACCAGTTGTTTGTGAAAGCTTTTATTTTTTGGGACAAGTGGAGGGACCTAAAATTTGATATCGAGTGCGAACGGCTGAATTGAGAAGCTTTCCCAGTACAGCTATAGTTATACCCTCGGATGTTTGTCAGACTCTTGCGAGAGGTAGCGCTGTGGAAAAACCTTATACCGAAACTGAGTGTAGTTCCGAGGACCCAAACTGAGACCCCTCCGTCAGTAGACCAACACACTGAGCCACTGCGTCAACAATTTTAAATACCTCAATAAGGTACAACTAAATTAAATTTTCACAGCTTTCAAAAGCTATGACGTTCCTTAAAAAGGGCTAAAAGTGTAAGTTCAAGGTTGTTTTTTTTAGAAAAACACCCCCTTTCTAAGGGGGTTCTGTATACCTCGGACCACTCTATTTTTTTTTTTTTTTTTTGTTAAATTTCCCTGCCCATTTGGCTGACACTGGGACCTAAAAAGATCTATTGTATCGAAGGGATTTAGTTAATGTAAGAGACGTGTGACCTCCTTAACGAAGGCAAATATATCCTTAGTAGCGGAGTTCCTAAGCTCTGCTGGTGTACGTGTCTCCCTGTTGAAGACACGTTTTCTTAACCAATGAAGTGCCGTGCAATCACAGAGGATGTGTTCGGAGGATTCTTCATCCTCAAGACAGAACCTGCATTCTGTCTCCGGGCACAAATTCATTTTGTTAAGATAATATCTCAAGCCACAATGGCCTGTGAGAAAGTCCATTAGCCTTCTGATACCATTCTTATTTAGGTTGAGGATTTCCTTATAGGAAGGTTTAATTAAACTTTTGGATTGTCATAGACCCGGAACATTTTCCCAGTGGCACAGACGAAGTTGATGTTCCCAGTTGTTAATTATAGCCAGAGCAGTAGTCCAATTGACTCTGCAATAAAGTTCTGGTCCACAGAACGCGGATTCAGAACCAGCCCTGGTCCGCCGATTCGTTGCCCTCAAAGTTTAAGGTGTTGTGTTTGGATAGGACTTGGAAGGCATCGTAGCAGTACTTTACTGTTTTTGAGTCCATCGTGTTGGACGAAAGAGCTTGTAAGGCCGATTGACTATCTGAAAAGATTTGTATTGTGGCGCCTTTAATTCCCTTATTGGAATTTAAAACAGCGCAGACCTAAATAGCATGGACTTCATCCTGAAAAACAGTGGGACACGTTCCTATAGGTATCGAGACTTTGGTATTGGGTCCAGAGACGCCAGCACCAACTCCAGATTCCATATTCGATCCGTCAGTGTACCAGACCAAATTTTTGGAGTCTAGTGTCGGGACACCATCCAGTATTTCTACCCCAAATAATTTCCCAAAACTACATATATTCCCTAACCATAATGTCGGGGGTGGAACAGAACATGTCCATATTTGGGATTGAGTTAAGTATTTCCATGTGTCCCACATGGTCAGCTGGTTTAAACTTGTATACTAGCTGTAGCTTAATAGCACATCTAGCTGCCACTCTAATTATAGCCAGCTTCTTAGCCTGGCTTCATGGACGCTTGGCTGTCAGAGTAAACCGAGATATTTTTATGGACATAGTTGATGTCTAAATATTATCGGCTTTATGATTAGGTACTTTGTATATCCTGTTGGTGGTATGTTCAAAACTTTTCTGCTCTACCTAACTGAAATAACTGAATAAGCAATCACATATAGGCATTTCCAACCTTTAAGTTGTACCGTGCACCAATAAAATAATTAAAGGATTTATTGAACGAGCTGATAGTAAAGCCCTCAACAACTAGTCGGCCCTTTTCCTAACTCAAATAGCTTTGGTGGCATTTTGAAATGGTATAAAGATATGTACGAAAAGCTATTCGGGAATATGTTGTGTCAAGAAGCACACTTCAAGATAGACTGCATTTAATGTTGCCATCAGAAGGTCCGCGAAGGATGTGACCAGTTGACTGGCGCATCAACCTCAGAAACTACGGATTCTCTTTCAAAGCCCGATGATTTCTGCTTTTGCGACCAGTCAAACTAGTTTATTCCCAATCCTTGTTTAGGAAATTGTTCGTTTCCATCTTCGAAAAACTTCACCTAGTCTGCTTAGTTTCAGAGGCTGAAATATATCTAATCATAGTAGCTCCACCTGAAACTTACCCTGATGCCGTCTGCAATAACAAGTGATAGAAAGTGGCTGAGGGTTGCTCCTTGCTCAGCAGACTACCTGATAGCTTCACCTTGACTGCCACCATTCAGGAGAGCTCGTGTAATCATCATCAGTTCCATCGATCGATCGTGATCGCTGTAACGAACTTCAGCGGGGAAAGTTTCGATGGACATTTCAATAACAAGAAGTGTTCAACTAAACAACAAAATAGACTCCCCCCTAACACTTGCATATGAAAAAATAGGACAACGTATAGGTATATTTGTGGGGTACCTCCGCCAATGCACATTCCATTAGTCACTGATTGTGACTTCCACAATCATCATTCGCTTATCAACTGTTCATCGATAAAATCAATTACGAGTTCATTATCTATTTGATCAACTAACTAACTGATAAGATGATAATTTCATATACTGGCGGGTATCAGCTTTAGTCACATTACGATGGCCACCAGTAATTACTTACTAAGTTCACAGGTGTCACGCAGATAAATATACGAATATCGACGCGCACAATGTCAAATACAATCAGTGTTATAATTCTCCTACTAATCGCGGTAGCGTTTCATCAAGTTCACTGTAAGTGATCCGAAATAAAAATAAAAACATCGTCAAATAATTAACGACATCAATCAAACCGAATTGTGTGTCAACCGCGACACCGCCTTGCATTAATTAGAAACACTGACGAGGACGCGACACGCAGATATTGTGCCCACCCCAGCCCTCTTTCCATGTGACTGTGTCGCGTTGTCACTATATACCTTTTGAGTATCATTGCAACCTCACGGAATATATTTCGTGCTCATCATTACATAGTTGTGTAGAATGGATATATCGTTCGCGGTGCTCATCTAAAAATACTTCTAATGAAGTCATCCAAATTTCACTTGTAACAAACGTCGTCGTCGTCGTTGTCGTTGTAACGCTTAAATCCCCGCATCCTGTATCTATACAGTGTATTTGCGATTGTATGTTTTTCTTTGATTTCGATCGAGGTTACTCATGTATTTCTGTTTGTTTTTGTTTTCATCCGAACCACTGCATTGACGTCATCAGTGCTTTTCATCATAGTTCTCTCGAATTAAAAATTGTATCTGCATATTGTATCTATCTGGTGGATGGGTTGGGATTAGTGTGCAAATTACAGCACAAGAATGACAACGACGACGACGAAGTCGGCATCAGCATCAGAATCCCATTCAAATGCATGTTTTACCCATGAGTGTAAATATATATTTGTATCTAATTTTTTTTCTACTTGTAGGTCTACGCTGCTACACCTGTACCTATGTTGATCCCAGTCCGGATAAGTCATGCATTATGAACTCTGAATCGGAGGGACAACGAACGACCTTGTGCTCAAAAAAATACTGCACCATACAGCGGCAGGAGACTTTGGTATGTGTAGTAGTGTAACTGCTTTGGATTGTTTTAGTATTATTTTTTTTATTACTATGCGGCTTACGCGAGAACGTCACAAAAGGGATAGGAGTGGCTGGGCAACTGTAGGGTGGACTGATTTAATGAAAATTTATTGCTGACTAAATTGCTAGTTTCCGAAGAGGATATTTATTAATGTGCGAGGGTGTGCGATGGCACAACCGATAGTGAAGGTTATTTTGCCACATGGACTACTGCTAGCGACGATTAAAAAATAATGTGATCAAAACAGTCGATAAATTTCTCTAAATGGTCCATAAACGATTATCTGTATAAATTTTCGCACATAGGGAGCGATAGGCTGGCCTAAATAATAATTTGTTTTTCCTTTGGGAATTTTCCTCAAGATTTTGCGACTCAGCTGTGTGGAAAATTTTTCTTTTCTGTGGTTTTGATAGCAGGTGATGAATTTTGGTATTAAATTCTAGTCAGAAAGTCATTCTGGATTAGACAGATTTTATATATACCGTCCTTGGAGCTATAGATAGCCCATAACAAACAAGTCTATAATTTTAAAATACACAAGGAAATACATAGTTCCGTTTTGTTAAGTTATCGGGTAGATACGCGTTTCCTATTAGTTTCAGGAGACTATATTCCTCTTCAAAAATGATCCAGGACGTCGTCGCCTCTTCTGTGCAATTATCTCGAAAACTATTCCCTACGTCTTTACCGACGATATCATTTTCAGTCGGTGTTTCGATATTTGGCTATAGTTTTTGGATTTTTCAGCGAATGCCCACTGTCCAGTTTTGTAATGAGAGAGAGAGATCCAGGTTCAACCTCCGAAACACACAAATGAAACCTTATTGATTTTTTTCACTCTGTCACCTCTCGCGAACATCTGACAAATATTTCAGAGTATAGGTCTGTTCTATTCGTCTATTGAAGGCAAGATGTATTGCTTCAATCAAGCTCTTCACCTCAACACCAGTGTCTGTCTTGTGGACAGATTGTCAAAGGAAACAAATGGAGGGAAGACTGCTAAGGTTAACCACCGCCCTTTTCCAGAAAAAAATGTCCGTTTGACTTTTGGTCAAGCAAGCAGCAAAGCGCATTGATTGAATCAGTCATCTATGCCACGTACCAATCTTCCTCCTTAGTGATGGACAGTCAGGGACAACAGGGGCCTGTAACACAACGCGACAAGTAGTTGTAGGACAAGTGAATTTGGACAACTTGTAAAAAATTGTGTAACACAAAACGACAAGTCCGTGAACACTTCGACAATTGTCGCGATGAAAGATGACAAGTGGGAAATTATATAATTTCCCTCTTTCTGTAACAGAACACGACAAGTGTCAAGAAACACTTGTAGAACTGTGGTTCAATTAGGACAGGTGATTTGGATATTGTCAAGAGCTGACAAGTGCATTTTTAATGTAATACCTTTGGAAAATCAGAATACAAATACATAAATAAAATAATATATAACATATAATTAAAGTATATAAGTCCCTTATATAAGTCCAATTCTTATTTTGCGGAACAATATTTAGGCTTTTTGCCAGGCTGTGTATTTCCTTCCATTTTGCACATATATTTTCTTTTGTTAGGATATCACAGAAAGCACAAAAAAGGATATCTTTTTCCTCTCTTATTTTTTTTTTTAAACATTTTTTTTGTCAGCCGTGATTTTTACCATCTTCACATGTTTAACACTTGTCGAAGAATGCCGACAAGTCGAGGGAATTTAATTCTTTTGACAAGTGCAACGGTTTACGTTCTGTTACAGAATTAATTTGTACTTGTCGGTCAAGCATAGTTGGACAAGTGAATTAAGACTTGTCGACTTGTCATGTTGTGTTATAGGCCCCAGGTCACCCTCTGTACCTATCTACTTACCCGAAGACAAACCGCCACCAGGAGGGGTACTAACTTCATAAATTGTTCACTAATTGAGTTGAATTTTTCAGTCCTTATCAGTACCCTTTAAGATACACAGAGGTATCTCTTTCAAAAGAAATTCGCAGGTAGCATCAATAGAGTTCCCAATTGTAATGTCCGGCCCGCTCTCGAGATATTACCTAAAAATACGATACGAAGTGTGTCCTTATAAGACAGGTACATACCTACAAAATATTTAAGATGAATGTTTAAAAAAAGGCAAGAGCCCGAACACCAACAATTCCGAAGATGAAATCCCGAAAAATTATATAAATCGCAAAACAGCTGAATATGTATGGGGGGTACATTACGCCCCCCGCATGGGGTCAATGTTTTTTTTTTTTTTTTTAAATCTATGCAAGATAAAGAACGAACAATATCTACTCTTATAATTTTCAGTTTCACTTCACAGAAATTTGGGATTTCAGGATTTGAGGTTTTGGGATTTGAAATTTTTCAGATTTTTCACTTTCGACTCTAGATTTTCTGGATTCCATCCGACTCGCGTTAAAAAATTGTTAGAATGACCCAACAAAAACCAATAAGGGTGAACAAAATCCCAGAGAACTTTATTAGTCTCATCGAAGACCTCTTAATCTATAAAAGTATAAGATCACCACCGAAAATAAAATGTTCTTGGAATGGAACTCTGCTGGGTCTTTGGACATTTTAAGGCAATAAGAAAGCAAACAAATTTGCAATATATAGCTACTAGGTTCACCAGATGTTTTAAAAGAATCTGATCTCTTTGTAATCCCGAAGTTAGCTCTCATAAAAAATTCTCTCCAAAATGTAGCTTAGCTAAATTTAAGCGAATACCTTTAGCCGAGCGATATCCAGCTAATAAATCAAGTTTTCATTTTAGACTGTACCTACTGCATGTATCTGTCAAAATTTAGGGCGGCCATTAATGGTTCGGTACATTTTCTCAAGTTAAATTTTGACAGATTGTATTGTTTTTTTTTTATTGTCGTGTTTTTATCTTGCGGAAAAGTACTTAAATAAGGATTTGTTTTTTTTCTCAATGAATACCTCGATGAGGTAAAAAATGGCAGTGCAATGAAAATACCACATTTTTTCTTTCAATGCATTTTTGAAGGAAGTTTTTTTTTAACGAACAGATTAGCTAGGGTTTTAGAGAAAAATTGGAGAGCAGCTAAAATTTAGTTTCGCTCCAACTGCGTACTTAGTCTTAGCCACATCGAATGAAATATAATTTTTTCAGTGAATAAAAAAAAAAATAAATAGGCGGCGCAACAGGCGGTAGACACCCAAGGCCTAGCTTCTCGCAACCATTCGTTTTGTGTGAGTTTCTATTTTTGGAACGAATGGAAGGGACCTACAATTTTATGCCGAGTCCGAACGGCTGAATTGAGAAGCTTTTTCAGGACAGTCATACTCTCGGATGTTTGTCAGACGTTCGCGAGAGGTGGCGCAGTAGAAAAAACCTTAAGATGTAATTTGTGTTTTTCCGGGGATCGAACCTGGGATCCCTCGCACAGTAGTCCAGCACACTAACCACTGCGCTACTGCGCCCAGTGAATGCAATTTTGAATACGTACATTCGAATGCATTTACTCGTTTACGGATACCTTTCCTGAACAATGTTGTCAGATGTGGCGATTTATCGCCAGACAGGCGATTTGAAATTTCATTTGGAGACACGAAAATCGGTTTGGCGACGCACTCTAAAAAAGGCGATGTTTTTTAGATTTTGGCGATTTAAATTTTAAATCCTCATATTTTTTTCTTTTTTATAATTTTCACTCAAACCTTACATTGGTTGTGACTGTGACAAAATATTAAAATTAGTATCTAACGAATGAAGACAACTAGCTTCGAACGATATTGATTTAGGGTCGGATTTTGAAAGAATCACAATAGAAAACAGTGTGGTAGCACAGAGCACGTGAATGAAGTTAAGAAGAAATTTAACGATATAATTCTTGTTTTACTTTTCTTTCTTTGGGATATTTTTCACCAGGCGTCTATTTAAGCCAACTGGCACTCTGGTTTAAAAGTCTGTTTGTAAGCTTGATTCCACCCAAAAGCTTACAACTTACTGAGGCTAAAGTGGGAAAAATTAATTTCTGTCAATTGGTCAAATGAATTTCATCTAGAAAGTGTACCCGAAGAAGACGTTTTGAAGTTTTCGTACAAGGTGTACAAAATGACAAATGCCGTAGGACAGCCAGAGTTCCAGGAGCTTGGGGAATTTGCATTAAGTTTTTACGTAAATATTACAAGTTGCACGAATTCATTTGATTTTTTATGGTTTTTGAATTTGCAGAGTGGAAAATTTTGAAATTTGGCGATTTTTTTGGCGTTTTATATTTTACGTTTGGCGATTCCGGTTTTTAAAACCTGGGGTCGAATCGTGACGAGCAATACGTGACGGAATTTATTTTTGCTTCATGTGTAAAATCGGTTAATTCCGTGAATGTTTACGAATGAGACTCGGCCCCTGACAACCCTGTTCCTGAACTCTATCACTGAATGTGACAATTTGGATAGTTTCCCTTCCCTTCCTCGTTTATAAAAGAAATCCAGTTAAAAGCAAAAGGGCATGTCTTTTATGAATCAGAGTAATTTTCGGGCCAAAATACTATTTCGTCTCAAAGATCCCTTTTATAATTTTATAAATAGAAAATAAATCAGTTTTTATCACACATACCCACTTCCATTCTCAATATACTGGACAACATTCGCAATTCAATACCCCACCCTGGGGCACTTCAATGCTCAATGTGCCGCTGTTCCATTTTATTTAAAGCAGCAAACTCTCAAGGAAAACACACATTACTCTAGATTCGATACCATTTGGGACTCCCATCGCACACCCACTCATTTCAGCACAGTTACTTGAAGGCGACCACTTGTCTGTTGTCAGAAAAGTAAAAATAAAATATCAAAAGAACTTACAACTATTTAATTAATTGCCGATTAAATAGAAAAAATAAAAATAAAAATACAAAGCCTACATTCAAATGTAAAAATAATAATTTATCGCCTTGTATGCGCAATAAAACCGTCTATTTTTGAAATGTTTTATTTGTAGAAAATAAACAATAATAATACTCAGAGCTATGTGGACTAAATGACTGGGTATTCATTAATTGCGGCGGACATGAACGACGTGGTAGTTAGTATTAACAATCGTGCTCAGTATACACACACAGCAAGCAACGCATCAGCAGACACCCTTCGTCCCAAGGCTCAATCGGTCATTTGGAAAATCAAAGCAATAACGCTCTTCTTGGTATGGCCTACTGGGGCGTATATACGTATTGTGCGCATTTGTTTTCCTATAACTATAGCTAAGCCACCACTTGAACGAGGAGAAGTCTTACTCTCGGTTTATTCTGGGAAGGACCAACCAAATCCGTTGGCATAACTTCTTTATTATGTAAATTTGATGGGAATGCAAATTTTCACATCATACCCACTTAGAGAAAGTTTTTGTGAAAATCTGCTGATAAAGAAAACGTTTTCGGTTTTTTTTTTCTGTTTATTTTTATTTCACTTCATGGTACAGATACTTTCCATCGTGAATAGATACATAAATGCTTGTGAAGGACAATGAACTGATGAGTCATATTATATCAGTTTCTGGTGGTTAAAGTCGCCACAGAGCCTAAAGGCTTTTCGGTTCGATTCATATTGAAAGCAATTTCTTAATCTGATTGTTAAGGTGGGAGTAGAAATTGATTGAAAGTGTCCTGAGCGATAGATTAACGAAAGGCGATGAATGGATAATAGGTTTTTTATTTGGCTCGCATTTAGGGAAAGTTATAATTTATTTGCGAAATAGCATTGCTTCAATATTTTTTGCGCAGCGATTTAGGACGTGGGTGGGTGCTATTGAGTCAGTTGATTTGGTTTTATTAAAGTTCTTTAGGTTTATAAATGGGAACCATTGTAATTGTGAGAGTAATTGTAAGAGCTGGTAGAGTGGGGAGTAAGTAGACAGCTCAAACCCAAAACTAGGTTCTACATCAGTGGTTTTGTCTTGCATTTATAATACTCACTTTATTCAACTTTTGTATTAAAAAAAGTAGTTGGTGCAGCAGATCCGTATAGAATTTTAGGCCCAGCTTCTTAGTACCAGTCGTTTGTGATGATTTTTTTTATTTGGGACGAATCTGCGAAGTCTTCCTCTCCAGCGTTAGCCTTCTTAGGTTTGAAGCCTGGAAAATGTGTGCCCATCCTTTCTACATTGCCTAGCCATATTAGTCGACTAATGCACAATTCTTTAACCATGTGACGTGCTTTTTCTGAGGCCGAAATTTTGCTCGCCGGATCCAGGATTTGCCCAAAGAAACACTAAACTTTGGTTAAAAGATAATCTTTATTTCAGCAACCAATTTATCAACTAATGTCTTATGATTCTTAACAATGTTAAACTCCTAAGTTGAGGCTAACGTTGAGTATTGCGTGGCTCCGATATGCGGCCCAGCGGCAAACGTAGTTCCGTACTATAAGAACGGCCCAACGGCTAACGTGGCTAAAAAATAAATAAATAAATAGGTGGCGCAACAGGCAGGTAGACACCCTAGGCCTAGCTACTCGCAACCATTCGTTTTGTGTGAGTTTCTATTTTTGGGACTAATGGACGGGACCTACAATTTTATGCCGAGTCCGAACGGCTGAATTGAGAAGCTTTTTCATGACAGTCATACTCTCGGATGTTTGTCAGACGTTCACGAGAGGTGGCGCAGTAGAAAAAACCTTAAGATGTAATTTGTGTTTTTCCGGGGATCGAAATTGGGATCCCTCGCACAGTAGTCCAGCACACTAACCATTGCACTACTGGCTAACGTGGCTCCGTACTACAAAATGCGGCCCAACGGATAACGTAGCTCCGTTGTAAAGCAGTGTAGCCAAAAGTGCTGCCACTGCTGATTCAAGGCCAACTTCCCAAAAGAAACTTAGCCACCACAAATTTAGAACACTGACAGCAGTCAATTTCTATGCGGGAGCCTTATCTGGTACACTAGATTGGTACTATCAACGCGTAGACGTCTCCCCCCAATAGCAATTTCATTCAATTTCGTCCACTTAGTCAGTGTGACTTATAAGTGACGAATGAAAATCTCTTATGTCACATAAAAGTGTGACGAACGGGGACGTTTCTTTACAACCAGGTCGATGTCTCTGTATAGTTCGCCGTTTTAATCTCCTCCTTCAAAGCCCGTCAGCCTAAACCGAACGTCAGAATTTACAAAGAATAGTTCTCTCGAAGCGACCGACTATATTTTCATCCTAATAGTTGTATAGACTTCAAGCTTCTGGACAATGAAGCAAGACTGATGTCTTAAATTGTTTTCCAGTAAGTCAAGAAAATGATATGGGCTAAGTGACCCGCCTTAGAATTGATGACCATTCGGGCCTGATTTATGGCATTTTCCATCACACTTGGCTTTGGCAGAACTTCCGGCGATAGGTCCTCGAATTCTTAACTTCTTTCACAGAGATGGAAATGGGCCTCGTCACTCATGAAGATTTTCAATGAAAAGCTATCTATCTCCCTTGTGGTTGTAAGGGAACATCTACAGTCTTTCACCAAAATTCTCTGTTAATACCGCCTATGTCAAATTGCATTGGACGTCTGCTGGTCGATACTTCGGGGTCCGGTGTGACATATTCAGACACAACTTCGATATTTTCAGCAGAACCATTGCTCCGGAGCCGACCAGACCTGGCAACATCTCACGTTGTCCCATTATACTCATCTAGACGAACGCCTAAACGTCATATTGTTTGTCCATTTGGTGTCGGACGACCGGAATATCTGCGTCAAAATTTAAGCTGCGGCAACGTTACCGGCGAATTATTCTATACACATATTCCGCTTTCTTTAAGAGTACCTATAGCGGTTCATGTCTTCTTTCATGTATCTGATTACTTCGCAAATGTCAAAGTAGAATTGACATTTGGCGCCATTTGCAAAAATTATAGCATCTGTCTATAGTAGGGTAATGACTTTTGCGAAAATTTTTATGTTGGCCTGTACATTTTTGGACAAATTTTTTCAAGTATAATGTTAAGAAGTCACAAAATCCTCTTTTGACATCAAAGGTTTCGAGTTGCCAAGAGGAGACATGGCTCTGTATAGTTCGTCTTTTTAGACGCTGTGTTTGAAATCGATCAAAAGCTGAAGGCTATCTGGACTTATCTTGGGATTTTGTTCATAATATGTGCAAGGGTAAAATTTTGATGGACATTGGGTTATTTAAGAAGGATTTTAGAAGTTCACACAATATGTGAATCTTCGAATCTATACTCGAGTAGTAGAGGAAGACCGCGACTCAGGTGGCGCACGCAAGTGGAAGGGGACCTTAACCAACTGGAGACAGAAGATCGTGCTGGGTGCAGACGCTTGTTGGTTGATGCCCAGGTCCACCCCTGGACTGTTAGCACCACCTTAAGTAAATAAGTAAGTCCCATAATTCACGCAAAATTTGAATTTTACGCCATTTAATAGTACAGTGATGCCAACGGAAAAAAAGATAACAATGTGACAGCTGACAGTTCAGGGTTAGTAAAAATGGAGCGCTATAGGAAAGAACAACGCAATTTCATTATGTTGAGCAATATTCTAAAATTAATGAAGGTTTGTCAGCTACAGTCCGCAATTTTCGAATAAAATATGGTTCATCTTGATGGCTTCGTTAATTGTCAAAATTATCGCATTTGGGGTTAAGAAAACCCACGAATAATTGTTGAGAAACAAATGCAACCACAACGCATGAATGTTTGGTGCGGATTTTGGGCTGGAGGAATTATCGGACCATTCTTCTTCGAAAATGTGGCTGGTCAGGCAGTAAAAATTAATGGTGCTCATTATCGTGACATGTTTTTAGTGCCTAAATTACAAGATATTAATGTGACCAACAAGGGGTTTCAATAAGACGGTGCCACATGCCATACCAGCCAGGGATACAATTCTATTACTGCATGAGTCATTTCCTAATCGTGTATAATCGGCCGTTTTTGCGATCAGAATTGCCCATCCAGATCTTGCGATTTAACGCCATTCTACTTTTTTCTTTGGGGTCTTTTGAAGTGAAAGGTCTATGCAAACAAACCCACGGCCACCAACGCCTTGAAAGAGGAAATTGGGAGGTGTATTAATGAAATTCAGCCACATTTGTGCGAAAAGGTCATAGAAAATTAAAAAAAAAAAAGCAGTAGGTACGTAGGTACCTGCCAGCATAAAGCCGTGGCAGCCATTTATCCGATGTGCTATTCCATACATAACCTCAATCTGTATACTCTATGAATCAATAAAAAATATAATCTTTTACATTTTGCGTGAATTATGGGACACCCTTTACATTTGTAGTTGAGGCAGTTGAAGGGGCTTGTTTCTTGCTGACTGCGAAATATATGCTATGGTTTCATGCATCGGGCATACGTTCTTCTGACCTTATTTTAGAGATATCCTTTCTACCAGCTGATGATCTAAAAAAAAAAACCCTACATTCAATGCTACTTTCTGAATAAAAGCGGGTTTTTGGTCCTCATAGCAGAAATAATTTTCCCACATTCTGGGCAACTACTGTGATTACTATAGCAAGGTTTCTTTCTTATCTCTACAGATTTCTTTACTGGATTTTCTGTTCTGGCATGATCTCCTTACCTCCATTCCTCTCTCCATTTCTCAGATTCTCAAAACTCTCTCAAGCTAGATTTTTCTGACTATACGAATCCATGAATATTTTTGACAATTTTTACATTTTTTGTTGAAGAATAATATTTTCTGGAAACCAGTTCCGTCTCCAATACAACCTTTTCGAATGAATGACTAAGAAAGGACATTGCGTTATGTAAAAATTTAGTATAAACTGAAACATTTTGATGGGAAAAATTCATCTCATCATCATCATACTCGTACACCTACAATCTATAAAAAGCCCCAAATTATTCCAAAAATTTATTTAAACTTTACCTAATGGAATAGTAACCACAGCACATCCATATTGACTTCCGTTAAATTAACGAACACTCTCAAGACACCCATTTCGAAGATCGCAAATTGCTGGTGCTGAGTTCAATGGCTTCGGTTGAAGGTTATTCAACAGGTTGGATAGACCAAATCGAATTATAAAATAATATCTTAGACTGAAAATTCATATTGTCCATATATCACAAAAGAGATCGGCCTTGGCCCATAAAACAGCCTTTGTGCCAATACCAACGAGGCACAGTGCAATTACCTATGAAATAATTAGACTAAGGTCATTTGCTTCAACCATTTTTAGCACGTTGTGATTACACACATAAGTGATAGTCGTTAGTCTTAAAATAAAAAAAATCAATAAAAAAAATATATAAATATCTGTGTATACAAGGATTTGATTAACGGCGCTAAACAAAGCCATTCGATATTCGACGCAAACATCAAAGCGTCGATAATGGCAAACAAAATAAGCGAAAATGACTGGAAAACGTTTTAGCAGGTGGAAATTCGCACACTCACGTTAACATGTTGGCGGGAATTCCTTTTTTTTTATGACCTGTCTACACACTTTGCTGAACATAAAACATCAAACACTTAACGATATATATAAAATTGAAATAACCCGAGCTGATCCTGATGTGGGGATGCACGGATGACAGTCGTTTATCCAAATTCCAAGCCCTGCCCAACAGTTTGTTGTCACATCGTGAAAGGTGTTATAATGGTATACTGGGAGTGAATTACTAAAATCTGGCAGCGAATTTGAATTCAGAGAATTATTCTGATTCTGGTTTGTATCTGCTGGATGCAGCGGCAGTATACGCGACTCTTGAATATTATCTACACGCTCTGTGAATTCTCCATTAAATTATGGTAATTCACATTGTTCAGAGGGATGTTTGGGAATCCATCATCAGACAATGTTTGGTAGAGGCGTCTACGTATCACCGACCAGATCCATCAGCAGAGCAATTCTGCTGCTGTCCGCTGTAATTAATTTTTATTCCACTTTCAATGTCCTCTGCCTGATGGGCTGGGGGATCATAATTTAATTTCTCCCTCCCTCCCGGGGTGGTCGGTTGCTCGGATGAGACGTGGCGGAAGTCAAATGTCAATTTAGGTGTTTCAACAGTGATACGCGCAGGGAGAAGGAAGTGAATATTGCACGACAGGACAGTAAAATGGGATTTCGCCAGGATAATGATGGAACTTATATTGGAGTCTTCTTTTTTCGTTATTATAAGTGTGGGCAGAGAGAGGCAGACTGTTGTGTTAAATTATGCGAGCAGAATGTTATCAGAGATTTTCAATCTAAAGTGCTTGTAATGCGGGCGTAATAAAGTGGTTAATGGGAAAGTTTCGGAATTATTATATTTTGAAGTGACTGCGCGGGTATTGTATTCATTAAGAGGAAATAAAGCTTTATGGGTAGCAAACGCAGCTGTTCGTTAAATGGCCAAGTGTATGATATTTTTGATAGAGATATATAAAGATGAATTTAACTTATGAAAGTCTGTATACGTCGTCGTAGTAGAAAAGCAGAAACTTCTGAGAGTTTATTTAGTGCAAAATTAATTTAGACGGTGCATGAAATAATAAAATATCGGACGGTTGGAAAGGACCGATTAATATGTAGCCCTTTTAAGTGACTGAGACATTATTTCATAATATTAATTTTAAATTGGAAAAGGAAATATATTTTGAGACTGGAATGCGTTCCAAATTCTTTGGAAAATTTGTAAATGATGACGAGAAAAAATCGACAACAACTTTAAATATACATACACTTGATATTCCTTTCATCCTGACCCTATAGAGTAGATAAATAATAACCATTTTATCTTATTATCCCATTTTATCTTTGAACTCCTCTTTGGCTAGCTAAAGAAGGAACACGCTTTTCGGAGATGTATTTCCTAAGCCTATATAACTTAAACGAATCTAAATGTAAAAGTGCCTATCTTCTGTCTACAAGCATCTCAGAGATGCTGTTAAATCGTCAAAGGTTCGCTCTTGACAGGAAAAAAGATTCGAATTTCCGTAAAGAAAAAAAAAATATAATCATCTAGCGCAATAGGTCATCGGACTCTACGCCTAGCTTCTCACAACCATTCGTTTGTGTGCGTTTTTTTATTTTTGGGACGAATGGAAGGGACCTACAATTCATGCCAGTTATACACTCGGATGTTTGTCAGATGTTCACGAGAGGTGGCGCAGTAGAAAAAACCTTAAGATGTAATTTATGTTTTTCCGAAGATTGAACCTGAGACCCCTCTCACAGTAGTCCAGCACCAGCACACTAACCACTGAGCCACTGCGCCCACGTATAATAAAAATCAGATAACTAACAGTGGGTGTATCAATATCAACAGAATAATGTATCAGCATCTAGAGGCACTCCTCATGATGGGGTCCTTTCAGTCCCTCTATGCGTCCTCATCGCAGAAGATATCCTGATTAAGTTAGAATTTAGTAGAGTCTAAGCAGTTATCTAGCGTCTAAAAATGTGCTATCCATTATCAGTGACTATTTATGCATAGTTCTTTACCCGCGGTTAATACCTTAGCCTACCTAATATTGGAGAGTAACACCAAGTATTTAGTTGTCCTGGATCGGAAATTGAACTAGATTAATATAAAGGAAAGAACAACGAAGGTAATTCTATGGCTGATGCAATAGCACATTCTGAGAATGAACCTCATAGTGGGACTAAAGCAAAAAAAATGTGCACGACTGGGTCGCAGGAAACTTTCAGTTTATCGCGAATCTCGCAGAATCTCCGAGTCATTTCAGCAAATTTTACGTTTAAAATCATACCCACTTAAGATGTACTCAGGTTTAGTAACTGACCCTCTTAATTAAATAAAAAGTATTATATACTACATAAACATACGTATTAACTACAACACCTTATTACTTACTTTCAAATTTCACCCTGAACAACTGGCACTTAAAGGGGGCAAGTAGGCGATGAATTTCGAATTCCCATTTTTGAGTATTTAAAAAAAGTGTTCTAAATGGGTTTGGGTAGTCATTTTTGAGAAATATTCAAAAAACGGCTATAAAACTGAGTAGGTACGTGATCATGTTTAGAATGCTTGTGTTGTCTTAAATAATGTATTTTGATCAAAATCGCTGGAGCGATTTTTTATAAAATTATGCTGACAAATGTTACAATTTTGGATTCGAAAATCACTGTTAGATACTACACTATTTAGCTGAAAACTTAGTAAGACGTATTCTTCAGGTTATAAACATCATCTAGCACTTACATTTTAATCCAAATCGAAAATGGAGTTTTCGAGATATGGCCAGTTTTTAAAGTACCAATTTTAGCGATTGAGGTCGAAATTCATGGTTCAAAAAACACTGTTTTGCAACTGTTTAGCTCAAAACTGAGCAAATATTATTACTATGGATTCAAGTTCTACCTGCCAGTTACATTTTTATCATAATCGAAAATGGCGTTTTTTGAGATATGAGGAGTTTCTTAAAGTACTATTATTAGGGATTTGGATGGATATCAAAGGACGCAGTCTTTTTAGAGAAAAACTAAATTTGCTATCAAGTTAAAAATATTTTATTCTTTAAATCGCTTTTACCGTTTTCGAGAAAAAGCCAATTTTCAAAATTGCTGTGGCTGGACTTTTTAGCGAAAAACTAGGTATGCAGTCTGTTAAGCATGCCTACATTAACTCAACTATGAATTTTGTTTCAAATCGTTAGAGGGCCGTTTTCGAAAAAATCTAAATTGTTTAATAGTTCGTAAAATTTGTATATGCGGGAAGTACCGTTAATCTAGCTAGCATAAAAAACAAACGCCTCCTAGCGGGAAGCCTACAAACTCTAAATACGAAGTTTGAAACGAATACGTCCAAGCGTTTAGATTCCCCAGGGGGGGTGGCAGACACACATACGGACGGACAGAATTGCGAGACCCACTTTTTTGAGTTCCCCTATCATCGTAATATCAGAATTGATCAAAATCTCGAATTCGAAATTTTGTACGAAAGCAATATCTTTCTCTTACTACGTAGGTAGGTATACGAGAAAGTTCAAAACAAAACTTTAGAAGAAAAATTGTTCGAGGACTTTGAGGAACCTTTTTCAAGGTAAGGTAATAAGGGAGCGGTTCGAAATTCTGTTTTCAAAATTCGAACTTTTAACACAAAAATTCTGCCTTTCAAAATTCTGTTTTTTTTTTCTGTTCTGTCTTACAAAATTCTGCTTTTCGAAATTCTGACAGGCAGTATTTTAAACAAATAAATTCTGCTAATTCTGATTCCAATTTAAAAATTGATTGGCCTGACTGCTTTACAATTGTATATGGACATCACAGTTTATTTTTGTCACTATTCGTGCTTTACACTTATTTTTTATTCGGTTTACACATGCCCAATTATAATTTTTACATTTTTATTTAATTTTTCACAATAATACATATATCCATCCACGCACAACTTATCTTTTCCTTTATTGGATTTAATAGATATATTCATAGTCGCTGTAGAAGCACACGTTCACTCACAAGGGTATACTAACAAAATATTTGTCTAAACCAAGAGAGCAAAGTTAAAACCAATAAAAAACTTCTTTTACTTCTTCTTCTATAACAAGTAAATAACTACTTAGTAAGTAGTAAGGTAGAATGTTTTACATAAATAATAAAAAAAGCGCGCTCTTTTTAACATTTTTTTTTTTTTATTATTATTTACAGAATTTTTAAAAGCAGAATTTTGTAAAGCAGAATTTTGAAAAGCAGAATTTTGTACAACAGAATTTTGAAAAAAGAATTTTGACCTCGCCAGAATTTCAACCCCAATAAAATGATCTATTTAAATTTATAGATGTTTCGGATTGACTTGCTAATCGGTACGTAGGTTTCCATAGTGCGGGATTCATACGCCCCAAGTGCATCACAAAGGAACTGATCTGCAGAAAATGTGAAGACAAAACAATATAAATAAACAGTTAGGCTAACAGGTGCATATTAGGGCTTAAGATAGCTGCCCGCACGGCCAATCGTTTGGGGAGCTTTATTGGAACGAATGGAACTATAAGGCAATATCCCTACTTAATAGCGCTCTGCAGTATATACACAAATACGCCCGTGTCATTGTGCCTTCCAACATGTCAGATCGACCGACCATAGCCCACCCAAGTATCAACCCTGAGGAAAGTAATCTAAAATGCCAACGGGTTTCGACCTTTTGGTTTTCACAGCAAAGTCTAAAGTGCTTGATTTTGAAATAAATGAAGACTGACAAAAAGTATATTTTATGAACCAACTATGCACTGAATAAGTTCAAATCGTAACATCGGTTAATCGTCCCTCCTGGTTGACCTAAACTGAGGCATATCATCGACAATATAGGTAATCTAACCACTTACTTGAGAAGCTGTAAATTACTTTGAGAAGCTGTAAATAACTCCATTAGCTCACATATGCCTTCCGGTTAAAGAAGCCGATGGCGATTACTCACATAAATAATTCATTTTAATTAATTAAAAAATTATTATCAGAGCTGAAAAAGTCATGGTACCTAGGTCACTATTCATATAGAGGGAACCTCCTTGGAACTCCGAGTACCCTGTTCACTATATTGTATAAAACCTGCAGTTCCTAATTCACTTTTACAGGTGCAGCTAAATCATTTTTGAAAATATCAATTTCATCCTAGGTACCTTCCCCATATTATTCCACTCCTACTTCCGTCTGTAGCAGTAGCTAATCCTTCCAGCCATAAATCTAATTGCGATTTTAATTTTGAATACCTGCAAGTATCTAGCTAGCTATAGCTACCTCCTTACAAAAATGACTTGCAAGTGCGAATTCCCTCTTTTGTGATTAATAGACTTCTACTGTGCGCATATTAAAATGGAAACCCAGCCACTCCTGTTCTTTTCAACCGGAAATGCCAAGTCTATTTCTCTCACCTCGTTTTTGCCGCCGCGCCTCGGGATGACTCATAACAAAAAGAGCCAAAAAACGGGAACACTCGTAAATCGTTCCAAATTAAAAATAAAATTATTTTTTTTTTTTTTTTGCCATTTTTGTAATAATTCTGTCAGGTTTAAGATGAATTACCTACCTACAAGAGGTGTTTTCATCTACAACAAAATATCTATCTATATAGCTGGGTGCATGCATGATTTCTTTTTTAATAAACAAACGAAAAAAAAAAACTCTTTTCCGCATTAAAAAAAAAAAAAAAAACTTCCTCAATGCAGACGCAGAGTGAAATGTTTATTTGTTGATTTGTGCTTTTACAATTTTTTCTTTTACAGAATCCACCTGGAAAGGTCGTGTCATTCATCAGGGACTGTCAAGACAAGCCATTGGTAAGTGCTAAATATTTTGGAAATGTAATGTGTTTCTTCATCATAATGAAAAGTCATTGTTTGTAAAGGTAAACGAGTTTTATGCTGGGTTGGGAATGCACTGTTAAGTAGCTTGTGAAATATTGTTTGTGTTGAAAGACAGAAGAAAACATTTTTGTTTAAAAGCAAACGAATTTATTCCGTATGTTATTTAAGCGCAGTTTTTGTAAAAAAAAAAATAAAAGCCGTGTTAAATTTTGAAGCAACAAATTGACTTTAAAAACAATTAAATTCGTTTGTAAAATGTTCAGAAAAAAAAATGCAATACCCTCGGTGGCGTTCTTTTAAAATCATTGGAAAATTTGGAGTGCGACGTTATTTTCGAAACGCAGAACCAGTAAAGATGCTGTTTATAGGTTTTTCTCTCGTGTTTACAATTTCTGAAACGCATATAAAGTTAAAAAATGCAGCTTGTCAACTGCGACTCAGTGCGGTGTAATAGCTTCGGTAAATTAAATATTTCATTTTAATTTTTGTACACATGGTAGGTAATAAAGAGCTTATTCAATTCGTTGGAAAAGAACTCGAAAAACTAGTCTAACGCAATTTGGACTAACTCAGGGGTTCCCTAAATGTGCGTCGCGAATCCTGGGGCGTCGCCGTCGTGGGGCTATCCTAGGGGCGTCGCAAGATGGGTGCGCAGGCGCACACAACGTTCCATCGCAGCTTTGAGCTCGATTTGAAAAAAATTTCAAGCCAGGTAGATTGTGGCGGTCATTGTGCTTTGGTGGCGTCTGTCTAATTTGGGGGTCTACTATTCAGTCACTGATGCCAAACCACTATTGCAAGTTACACGATTTAAAATGAGTGTTACTAAGTGCAAAAGTTGGGCCCGTTGCGCCCATTTTACGGCAGACGCGGTGGCTCTTGAAAGTCGACTCTCCAACGTTTGCTGACAAAATTCAATAAAACCGGCTCGGTAAGAAATCAAACCGAAGGCCAGATCGGCCGAGAACATTGCCGCAGTTCATGAAAGTGTGCATAGGAGAAACCGAGGTACTCAATTCTTTGCCGTGCATAAGAAATCGGCGTTTTGCAGACATCAACTTAGCGAATTTTGCATCGGGACTTGGGCCTATATCCGTTCAAGATCTAACGGCCGGCATGCTGCGTCATTGATCAGTACTTTTTCTTGAAAATGATGTTGGTAAGGTGATTTCCATCAACGGCGAGAACTACAGAACGATGCTAAAGGTGCTAGTACACAGTATGTAGCACACCACATATATATGTAGATCTGACGTCATCAGAGAGTGCACAAAGAGAGACTGTACACGGCATGTAGCTATTGGCTCCACACAGTGTTGTTATATCGTGGGATTTATCCCTTTTTGTGGGAATTTCGATGTCCGAAAAGCCTTCCGCGGGATAAAGGGAAAAAGCACCACAATCGTGGGAATTTCAGCAATCTGACAAAAAAATTGTAAGACCAAATTTTTGTGAAATTTCACCAAAACTAATTCAAAAATTCACAACATTGATCAGCTGATCAGCAGAAATAAAAAGATCTCATGTAAATAGCGAAAAAATTCTAGTACAAAAACAATCTGACGGCGGCACAGCGACAGCGTATGTAACTAGAGCTCTATAGCGCCAGCGGCAAAGTGACATTGGAATGGAACCAGTTTACATTTTTATTACTTTATCTTCATGAGCATCAAAAATGTATTTTGTGTAACTTCTACACTTCCACTTTTCCTTATTTTTTATTAAATTAATTTAGACTTGATAGATTTGTTTTGGCAGTTCGTTATTTTTCCCCCAATTTACCAGTTAATTTTGTGGACGCAGTGGCTCAGCGGTTAATGTGCGAGAGGTCCCAGGTTCGATCCCCGGAATAGCACCACCTCTCGGGAACGTCTGTCAAACGTACGAGAGTATAACTGTACTGAAAAAGCTTCTCAATTCAGCCGTTCGGAGTCGTGTGCTACAGCTCTAGCGCAAATGCTGAAATGTCACTTTTTTATATGGAGTTTGGCATACCGCTAAATGACTATAGCGGTCAATGCAGCGCGGCCATTGTGATTTTCTTACAATAAATATAATAAAAATGAGTTAACATTTTTTTTTTTTTCATTTTAATGCATCGTGGGAATTTCGTGGGAATTTGAGTTCGGTGAAAAGGGAAAAAAGGGAAAAATGACCACGTTTCGTGGGAAAATGAAGAGAGAGACCTAACAACATTGGCTCCACACGCTGACGTCAAAATTACGTCAGAGCCACATATATATGTGGCGTGCTACATACCGTGTACTAGTACCTTTACAAATTTGTTTTTGGGCCAAATTGAAAGATATAGAGGTGTAGTTCCGGCAAGACGTCGCTACGTGTCACACAGCAAATTCCACGATGGACATTCTGATTTTGTTAATAACTCGGACACAGCTTGTTTTATTCCATTTCATAGTCGACCCATCTTTATTGAAAAACCCTTTTTAGTGAATCTTCAGTAAGCTCAGCTTCTTTTTTTTTTAAATACTTCTACCGTGAAAGGCGAACCTATAACGCTTCAACAGCTCCCCGAGATGCTTGCAGATGTTTGTTAGTTCTGCACTTAAATTGCTGCAAATTGTAGTCTTCAGGAAATATATCCCCAGGAAGCGAGTTACAGAGTTTGCTTGTCCTGTAACAGAAATACAATCACATATCTGTGTTTTGTTCTGTTGGGTGGTGTTTTATGAGGGGCGTCGCAAAAATATTCAGCCCTATCCAGGTACCTATCCGTTCGGAAGAAAATCCGAAACGAAAGTCAAATCTCTTCGGAACCCAAATTGCGTTCGAGATATCCGTTTCGGAACAAAATAAATGAGGTATATAAACGCGTTCATTTGACATTCCCATAATTGTAAAACATTCCGCAGCAATTGGTTGTCGGAAAACTTCGGAAGAAATTTTAATTTAATTGCATAACGCGGTATACCTATCGCAAAGGGGCGAACTGTACTAGATGTCATCGGATAATTTTTCCGAAAGTGAATCCGAACGGATACCTCGAATGAAATTTCTCCGATTTCGTACAAATCGGAGAAAATTCCGTTCCGGTGCTGTATGAAAAAGATTGGAAACCCCTGAACTAACTCAAAATTCAAATGCAGTAAGACCTCAGAAAGGTGAACACATAAAAATTAGGCTCGTTAATCTTATCCAATTGTTCGTTTTTTCTAGCATCAACCTTCAGTTGAGGAAGAAGATATTTCGTAAATAAAAACATTTTAATATGTGCAACAAATTCATAAATTATTTTATTTTTAAAATACCTACGAAAACAAGAAACGTAGTAGGTATCTACTGCAAGAAAAATTTAAAAGAAAGACTTAATCAGTCGGTTTTTTTTAATTGTTCGATAGTCACCTGGTCGCCTGTCTCATCTGAAAGCAAGTTGTTCTTTCTCTCTCAAACACCCGTTTTACACGCACCGACCCAAATTATAGCATACACATTTTTTAGTTCATCCATTGCTCGTGTTGTATATGAATTCTGTCTCTTTGAAAATGGCGTAACATTTTTTAGCCTTGGCTTTCAACATATTCCCTGAAAGTGGAACATGGTCAGGTCACATAGTTTCAGGAACCATCAAAATATATATGGTATTTCTGTTTTATGCAATGTCTTTTGTTTCTCTGCTCCTTAAATTTTGACTTTTCTTTTTTATTCTCACAATAATAGCAATTTCACTTTTATACCCTCCACAGGAAGGTAGGTATATTAACGCCAAGAAGAAGTCACCGAAGACCCCATAAGGTATATGCAATTCTGAATCAGGATCAAATTCTGAATCGATTTAGCCATGTCCGTCCGTCTGTTTGCCCTCCGTTTGTCTGCCTGTTGAAAATAGCGTCCAAATCGACCTAGGCGGATAAAATTTTGGGGGAGGACATTTTTCTACCGTCGCGTCGTCCCATTCAAAACCAATATTAAACCCATGTGCCAATTGTCTAACATTTTGGACGACTTGTAACCAGTGGAAGGTATTAAAGCATCGGTCAGGCCGATGATACTACTTTTACTTGTTTTTGTAATGTTTCGGGTATTTTAGATTTTAATTGCATTTGAAAACTTTATCATCTCTCCAAACCGTTCATCTTTCCGAGACTCTTTACTGTATATACTCATTTCTGTCAAAAAAATTGGGTAACGACCGGAGCGAGTATTAAGTATATAATCTATGATGATACAAAATTAGCAGCTACCTTAAGCTGGCGAAAAAGTTCCCAACCCACTTAAAAAAAATTTTAACGGCTTTCCTATCCAAATTCGCGGTCATATTGAAAGATATTCTATAGGGATATTTTACGCAAACGTTTTTTTTTCTTTTGTGGAATATAATAATAAGAAGCCCTTCTGACTGTGGCGCCCCACGCGACTGTCCACTCTAAAGCCGCCACTGTTTTTTTTTTTTTTGACACACTTATATTTTTCAAACATACTACACTCAAACATCCAAGTCCTTATCATCCCTTTTATCATTTCAGTACCTCAATGACATCCAAACGGACTCCACCTTCAAGGTATATTATCGATCCTGTACAGCAGACTTGTGCAACCATGGGGATGGCCTGCAAATAACTTCCTCGGCTGATCCGGACTTTGGAGCTGGTGAGAATCTCATCGTGGAAGGGAAAAGTGCATCAACATCATCACTTCAGGCATCCATGATGCTATTGTTAATCCTTGGAGCGTGCATTCTCATACTGTGCTGAGAACGAGATGAAAATCCTTGAACTTTTTTTTTCCGCCCATCTGTCAATATAATAATGTAACTGCTAGTCCATTGAACAATCACCAAAGGATTAAACTGAATAAAATATACATGTTGAACTTATAAACAAGGGTGGACGGACGGGTTTTTGTTCTTTCATTAATGATTTACTACCACCCTATATGGCCAACAGGGAACCAGGTAATTGCTCTATGGTGTATGTCAATTCCCAAGTACAAATAACCAACAACGAGCTTCCCAAACTTGGTTTGTTTAATGTAGTTAATTAATTCTGTTGTCCTTTGTTGAAACACTTTGGACAGTGGCTGGGTATTTTCAAGCTGGGAATACTCGAATGTTTAAACTTTTAATGACAGGCACATGGAACTGTTGTGCAGAAGACCCTACAACGAACTATCCCTATACTGTCGATTAATTGGTTTAAGGGAAGATTGATTGCTTGTTACATATTTTGCATGTTGCAAGTGACAGCTTTCGGAAATCACAAAACTCTGTTAGCAGCTCGATATTAGACATGAGTAGGTTATAGGTACACCCTTGAAGGGCATAATCCGTAGTGAGTGCAGCAGCGTCCTTCACAAACTTTTAATTGCGCTTTCATTGAATTTAATCGGAAAAATGCAAATAACAGAAAAATATGCACATAATCGACAGGGTTACAACTTACAAGGCTCTTTTCAAGCCCTATAGCTGCTCAATACAATTTATTGTACCTATAGGAAGACTTGGAAATTAATTAATTTCCAATTCGAGGAAATGCGTAATAAGTTTGCTTGCTACACCTTGATGGCAGACGCGGAGTGGAATTTCAATTTTCAACTGTCATCAGCATCAGTAACCTATACCTATACAAGTATCGGGGTGCATGAGGCAGCACTAAAGTGCATAATTGCAAACTTTATTCAGGCGCAGGGAATTGATGCATGTTTCCATCGCATTATTGTCAATGTAGTCTTATGTGGGAAACTTTACATAAACGATGGTTCCCCTAGCAATGAAGGGAACTCATTGCATTGGATGGGGTGCGGTTCGTCTAGAAGTTTATACACACCCTGATTACGGTTGCAATGGCAATGAAAAGTTACCAGACAGACATAGACAACTTGAATGTCAACGACTGAAGAAAAGCATTCATTCTCCTGGTAACAGTTCGCATTCGCGAAATATGTTATCTTTAAGTCTCCAGGCACAGTGTAGGTGGAGACAGATGTGGAACTATGGAAAGTAGGTTTTTTTTTGTTTAAATGGAAGTGCTAAAGTTTTAGTGTTCAGGTTAAATTGCACGACCCTACAATGGTGAATATAAAGTATTGTGAATGTGATTTATAATAAATCAAAGGTGGATTTTAAGAATGATTATTATTAGTAAGAATTTACAGGCCTGAAAAGTATTTAATTTCCACATGCATTGAATCAAAACCTAAATACATTATACTCGTAGAAGTGTCAGTGTACAAAAAGACATAAGGGTGAACTGCACTACTAGTTACATCTCAATTTCACATTATGTAATAGTTAAACAGCTGCTCATTAAATATGAACATTGTATGTGAAATTTTCATTGTACATTTACATAAGGTTAAAAAATTTTCGTATGAAAAGAAATTATTTTCATCTTCTAATTTGTTCATATTCATCTGTTAGTTTTTGTCAGCTTTTTTTTTAAAATATTCGTCTGAAAAATTATTTTCATCTTCTAATTTGTTTATATTCATCTGCTAGTTTTTGTCAGCTTTTTTTAAATATTCGTCTGAAAAACTTGAAATTTCGTCTGAAAATCAGAATAAATCGTCAGCGTTATTTTTGTCTGGAAAAAATATAATCTTGGCAGAAAAAAATTTAAATTGGCAGCTATATTTTTTTTTTAATTTCGTCAAAGACAATTACAACTAAGATGTTCGATATTCGCCACATGTCAATACCCCGCGATACCCCTTCAACTAAACTATATCTTAAAGAAAGTTGAAAATATGTTTGTCCGTTTATAACTTGAGTTTGGCCAACCGAATTTGATGATTCTTTTTATTCTGGAAAGGTATTCTTTTGTAGCAGGTTTGTATGTAAAAAAAATTGGAAAAAGGGGCGTGGCAGCGCCCCTACAAAAATGTGGTATATCTCGAAAACAACAAATCCGATTGAGCTCAAATTTTGAGAAAATCTTTGTTTTTTGTACGAAGGCAATTCTGTGAAGTTTGGTCAAAATCGGACAAAGGAGCATGGCCCCGCCCATACAAAAAAAAACATTCAAAATCTAATATCTCAAAAACCACCAAATCGATCGATCTCAAACTTACAGATAATCTGAGTTATTGGGCCTGGAGTGCTCCTGTGACAATTGGTCAAAATCGGACAAAGGGGCGTGGCACCGCCCATACAAAAAAAAACATTCAAAGTCGTATATCTCGAAAACCACCAAATTGATTGAGATCAAACTTACAGATAATTTTAGGTAGGTATTGGTTCTCTGGAGTGCTCCTGTGAAGATTGGTCATAATTGTCATAAATATCTTTAAAGTATTTTATCCTGTCGTGATTAAATACGTTTTGTTATTGTTATTTCCTTATCAGATTGTTGGTTTTTAAGACCTGTTTCCAGACCGCAAAGAAAACTTAAAAGAACATCGGTGTTTTCTCAATTTTGACGCTCACTGTACCTCCTAAAGAAAAAACATCTTCTATGGGGTGAAAATCGATGACGTTATATCTCGATAACCGCCGGGCCAATTTTGATCATTCTTTTTATATTTTGTTCGTATTGCTATATTTCAGGTATGGCCAGAAAGAAAATTCCACCAAATCGATTTATTCTCATTTCTCGCATTTTACGAAAGAACATTACTACACTCAGAGAAAAATCGCAAGCTAAAATCAAGTATTCTCAAGCTTGATTTTAGATTTTTTCATTCTCACGTGCTAAATCTTAATATGACACCAATTGTTGTTGAAATAAGCCGAAACAATCTTAAAATAGGACATTGAAACACAAATGAGCTCTTGAGTTAGTTTTTTTGTTCTTGAAATAAGCCGAAACAATCTTATTTCAAGCTTGTTCATGATCGAAACAAGCGCAACAATACTTAAACTGCATGCGCATGTACTTTATTTTGATTTCTATTCGTTCCTAAAATTCACACTCACTTACTGAGTGAATTCTCATAAGGCAACATTGAAAATTTAATATTATTACCTATGATATCTACTGATGTGAAATGTGAATGAATGATGTGATGATATATTATAAGATGGTAGGTAATTAAGATCTTAGGTTTAGATCTTGAATACCCAAAATACATTTTTTTCAGACATCGCATAATGTAGGAACCACATTCTTAAATCAATCCCGAAACAGGATTGAAGTAAGATTTTTTGGTCTTGTTTTAAGAATTTCCGAGCTTAAATCAATCCCGAAACAGGATTGAAGTAAGATTTTTTGGCCTTGAAAAAAACGAGCTCAAAATAAGATTTTCGTACTTGAAATAAGATTTTCCGAGATTACCATACTTTCGTCAACGAACGAGTTGATCTGACACTTATATTCTTGATTTTAGCTCGTTTTTCCTCTGAGTGTTTCTAAGACCTATAAGCAATACAATTCCTATGCACGGGCAAAGCCGGGCGGGTACAGCTAGTTTATTATAAAGTATTAAAAACCGCAACGCCGATTCTCAAAATTCATCTATGAATATTCCCTTTTACTCAAACTTATGATAATGTTTATTTTTAAAACTTATTTTTTCTGTTTATTTTGGTTCTTTTTTCAGACAATTGTTTTTTTTATATTTTCAGACGGGTTTTTAAATTTTCAGACAACTTTTAAATTTTTCAGACGATTTTTATATTTTTCAGACTATTTGTTTTTAGACGATTTCTGATTTTCTGATGATTTCTATTTATTTTCAGGCGATTTATATTAAATTTCAGACGTTTTTTAAATTTTTGCCGACGTTTCCACTTTTTTTTCTGAAAAATACTATTTATTGTAGACGCAAAAATTGTAGCAATTTAGATAGGTAAGTGTTTCTTACTGCACAATAAAAATCAAATGCATAGTGTGGACCATTTTATAAGCCGATCTGCATTGTATGAAAAAACGCGTTCACATGAATAGTAAAATAATGTTGAAAAAGTGAACAGTATTACCGACATTAACGTGAATCAGATTCACCTCTGCGGATATCAGAATAGCTAGTGCTTCGTGAATATTCAAAGAAAATTCCCCCGATGAGTAGAAGAATAGTGCTGTAGTTGACAGAGAAGTTTTCTTTATGAAAACAAAAAACATTGTATTGTAATAAACAGGCAATACAGATTTCGGAGCCGTCGTTTTACTGAAGATCTGTTAAGCTACGTAACGCACATATGGACGCAAGCAATTGAACAACACGCCGAATCCGGAGCCGTTGCCTTGGACATATCAAAGGCATTTGACCGAGTCTGGCATAGAGCCCTATTAGGCAAGTTAACGTCTTATGGATTACCACAACAACTCTGCAGATGGAAGCAACATTTTCTTCTGGGAAGATCGATCCAAGTTGTTGTTGATGGTATATCATCTGATTCGTTTGCTATAAATGCAGGAGTGCCCCAAGGATTTATTCTGTCTTCAACTCTATTTCTTCTCCATATCAACGATTTACTTGGATCGACAAATAATAATATCTACAGCTTTGCAGATGACAGAACTCATAATATATCCTCCATCTCGAACAATGAGCCTATGAATGCGACTACATCACACAGTCAGAGATGTGAATAAATTAGTTCTCTAAATGATGATCTGGACAAAATCTTGAAGTGGGGAAAAGACAACTTGGTTGTATTTAATGCAAACAAGACACAGCTCACAGCATTTTCTAGGAAAAATGCATCAACAGTTTCTCAGATCCAAATAGATGACCACCCAATCCATCCCAAGGGCTCAATGCACCTTCTAGGAGTCACAGTCAATTCAATATCGGCGTCCGCTAAGTTGAGCTACCTATTTACCCTAAACGGGGTACTTTAGCCCTAAGCAACTTCTCCTTCTCTACAAAGCACAGGTTAGACCAGGACTGGAATATTGTTCCCATATATGGAGCTCGGTCCAAAAACATTCAACCTACTTGACAGCATACAGAGACGATCAGTTCGACTTATTGGAGACCCTACACTCCCATCGAATCTACAACCGTTGGTGCACAGAAGACAAGTCGCTGTCCTATGCTTGTTCTATAGGTACTTCCATGGTAGTGCAAAATCGAAATGCAACTTCTGGGCGCCCCACAAGACAGGCTATTAATGCTCATGACCATACAGTACACTTGACAACCGCGAGGACAACAATTTTCCAAAACTCCTTCTGTTACAGGACAAGCAAACTTTGGAACTCGCTTTCCTGGGGATATATTTCCATAGAAGACTACAATTTGCAGCAATTGTGGGGCGCTGATAAAGCGTTATAGGTTCGCCTTTAAGAGGTTCGTATTAAAAAAAATATACCTATATCCGCTTTTTGACAGTAAAATGTGGACAAAAGGTCGTGTCTTAGATAACAGTTAGAAAATGCAATAACAAGTGGGTCAATACTATATTGAAGTTGTGCCTTAACCATTATAACCATTCAAGCTAGAATGTGCAAGGCGGGATGTCCACAGAGGGATCAGCTTGTTCTCAAACAGCGGTCGAACCTTGCCTTGCTAATTCGTTTGCTTTCTCGTTGCATGGAATGCCTTCATGACCCGGCGAAACCCAGCAGAGCGATACTTTGTGCTGTGTACCAAGAGCCTTGAGCTCTTCGCGACAACATACTTCACAAGCGTCGATTTTATTTCTGGTGCAGTTATGGCTTTTATTTCTACCTGTCTGTCAAGAAGATAATACCTCCAGTCCAGGTGGTATTATGCCCTACCGCACAAACTCAAGGGCTGCTGCTGTAACTGCCAGGACCTCTGCTTGGAAGACGAACTGCTGTGGTCGGCGAGGCGTATAAAAATCAAATCGATATAGCCAGCGATTTGGAGAAGACACCCGACCCTACCCTGGTGTCCATTTTAGTTCTGTCAGTAAATGACTATGGTTTGTATACTAGGTACGAGTCCGTCTCTCCATTCATCCCTACTAGGATAGGCGTGATGTAGTCCGTGACAGGTGTACGTCCAAAGTATTTCTGTAAGATCATCGATTCCAGTTTTCTGATTGCCTGATTCTCATGGCACTAATTGCGGCCGACAGTTGTATATGAATGTCTAGCGGAAGCATGTTGAGGATAGCCGCAAGTCCTGCGGTTGGAGTTGTCCTCATCGCAGCTCTTCTTTTTGTATACGAAATATATTGGTGCATATATCTTTAAATCTATATTCACCGAATCTCTGCTCGGTGACCTCTCTCATGTTTGTCAATTTATCTATCAATGATTCCTTTAAATCGATGTCGCTATCTACACCTACTCCGTATCTTTTTCAGTTACAAAATCAAACAAAAAATAAAAAAAAAACAAAAACATCCACATCATCGTCTCATCGATATCCATTCAAACTCTCTAGTTGCAAAAAGTACAATGAATACGTCCTATACCATTAAGCCACTCAGCACAGCAGTATCGCAGCACATGCAATTTTTTTTAATTTTCCCACGAAGCTTATAATACATTTCACTGACAAGATGACTTTTATGGCGCTCAATCTATTCTTTATTTGATTAGATTCTGTCGCCCCCCCTTGATATCATTGTAATACATAATAATCGTCCTTAAGTTGTTTCCCCATTGCACAATGAATACCGAGTATCTGACTGAACTTGTTGCCATCAACGTGCCGAAGAGTTTATCCACGTCGCTCTACTTTTTTGCCATCACTGCAATTGACATAGTTTTTATAAGCACTTTGCCGCAGGTATCTAATAAGGATGCACTGAAGGAGTGGTCTCATAATGACATTGTGTATTGAAATTGAATTTATTCCTTTTTTTGTTGACCCAAATTGGAAGGTCAATTTTGTGAACAGACTAATAAAGCTGTCAAGAGTTTCCCTTGTTAGATTATTGTGAATAAAAAAGGAAATTTTGAATGATGAGCAGTTTTCAGATACCTACTACAAGTAGGTATATCTTTTACGTGAACAATGACTTCATACCACACCATGCAAAAATACAAGGTGCTCTGCAAGCATTGTTCCATCGGATTTACGATGCTTTATCGATTTTTGTATCTCGTTTAAAAATAACATCAAACGCACATACTGCGGGAAGCAATTTAATTTTGTTGTGAAATATGATAATTTGCTTATATTTGCCCCTTATGATGCACAGGATAAAACTGTGCACATAAATATGCAAATCACAGGGTTCAGTAGAAGCCGCCTCTGTGTCGGGCTGTTGCCGAGGTTCATTCACATCTTGCACTCTTAATAACGAGGAAATGCTTTGACTTGATCATGTGAGCTATTGTTTTCAGAAGGAACGAAGAACGAACGCTTTGATGGAATATCTACAAATAAACTGACATTCAATTGCTTACTGGTGGTAGGTCGAATTAAATCCTTGCTGAGGAGATGTCATGGAGTTCAGCATCCCGGAACATATATAATGCTGTAAGTGATTCAATGCGAAGGGATGCTGTCATTCGTACGCAGGAGTGTGATGTCACAGTTGGTTCGTTGAACTAGGTGCATTGAACGAGAGGATTTTTGTCCACATGACAAATTTTTTTTCCGTCTCTGGTATAAACACTCATAATCGGATATTGAACCCTTGTCTACCAGCGGAGCCGGAATGTCTGAATGAATGTCGTTTATGCGCACGTTTTTCCTTCCGTTCGAGTGAATGGGTGTTATGGACTTAAATATTTTATCCAAGTAATTTCCGGGAACTTGAATTAATTATTTTCATTGTAGAATTTATTTTGTATTGTTGCGGTAGATATCGTTCAACCGATGTGATTTGATGTGGGATACCAACAAGTGTTTTGTTCTATTTTTATTGTCGAGAATCGGGTGGGCGAGTTGATTGTGGTCTGTTTTTAGAAATTTTGAGGAAGCTGTTCCAACCATTTGGCCATGGGTAGAATCCATTTAATAATTTATAGAAATTTAGTAGGCTTTCGTTCGAGATGGGTGGCGAAAAATGCCACCGGCAAATTTGAGGTAGTTTTCTGCTTTAAAAAAAAATACTTTTCAGACGCTGATCTATTTTCTTTACTGCGAGATGCACCTAGAGTACTGTTTCAAAAGAAATCTCTGTCCACCTATTTGATTTGTTAGGCAATTCTATCATTGACTACGAGGTTCTACAGAAGCTAAGGAAGGTCACCATATACCCTCCGACATGTCCCCAAAATAACTGAAGAATGACGAGTTGCGATCGTTGACAAATTTTCGAAATTGTACAAATTGATGAAAGTATGGTAATTTCGGAAAATCGTATTCCAAGCAAAAAAGTCTTATTTTGAGCTCGTTTTTTCAAGACCAAAAAATCTTCTATTGAGATTTTTAGTAAGCTTAAAAATTTATTTTAAGAATTTTTAGATTATTTTAACAATGTTCGTTCTTATTTTAAGAATACAAAGACTACATTTTGAACCATTGACAACTTAAATTAAGCTCGAAAATTCTTAAAACAAGACCAAAAAATCTTCTCTTGAGATTTTTAGTAAGCTTAAAAATCTTACTTCAATCCTGTTTCGCGATTATTTTATTTGTGTTTCAATGTCATATTTTAAGATTGTTTCGGCTTATTTTAAGAACAATGAGTGTTATATTAAGATATAGCACGTAAGAATAAACAAATCTAAAATCAAGTTTGATCATACAAGATTTTAGCATGCGATTTTTTTCTAAGTGTAGTCATTGCCTTAGTTAGCTTTGCTATCATGACTTTTAAAGATGTTGCTTTGTGAAGAATTGAATGGGAAAAGCGAGTAATAACCACTCTATTTGCTATTAGCTATTAAATTGGGGCACCTGCTCCAGAGTTTTTTTTTTTTTTTTTTAAGCGTGCCGCCAATTACTGAATACAACTACAAAGTGATGACAACCATGTGATGTATTTTTTGTAGGGTACATGGAAAATAAAACTCGAAAGAAAGACATAATTTTGTAAGCTCTGGTTGGTAATCGTGATTTTGCAGCTGGTTAGCGCAGTTTCTTGACAAAAGTGTAAGTCACTATTACTGTTAGATGAACTTCTGAAAAAGCAGTAATTATTTTCGCGCAAGTACCTAGATCCATTATCCCCCGTATTAATAAATACCGCATAGTGGCGAATTAGCTCTAAAACATCTTTTAAGTCGTAAATATTATTAATAAACATATCTTAGCTTTCACTGACATGTTTTAAGGAGCGGATAACTTAATTCAACGAATTCGGCGTATAGAGAGTGGTTAACTTGCACACACAGTTAATTTACTATACACATATTTCAAATACACGTATACCAACAAAAAGTTCGATTGGACGCGAGAAATTTAAAAGCTGGAAGAGAATTTCAGAGAGAATCTAAAATTCGCAAACGAAAATGCTCTGAGCATGATAGTGTCAGCTGATGGAATAGGACAGATTTACAACCATATTTAGTACAGTTTGGACGCAGTGCTGCCGTGCGTTTAGTGATAAAGAGTGGATAGCTAATATGGATATAAGATGTATTTATTAATAGTAAAAGTTATCAAACGAATAAGTCCACTATCCGTATGGTAGCTAAAAGATGTTTTAAAGAGCGGATAGGGCTTTTTTATTAATTCCGCTGTATAAGAATAAGGATATAATATTAGTCTGCGGCTGAACGTTGACTGCAAATCAGAAAGAGTTGAGTAGGGTACCCTGTTAGTGATAAGTGGCAAGTTTGTTTAATTTAGTCATACTTCTGGAACTATTGGGTTTGAGGATCTTGGCCACTTCGGCAAAATGCTTAGTATTCCAACCGTAGAAAAGTTTCCTATATGCAAATCCCAACAGGACAATCTCAAGCCTACAGATACTGCCCTTTTTGAAGTAGTGGAAAACAATTGAAAGGTCAGCCCTCCATAACGAATACACTTTAGCCACCTTCTTAGAAAGAAAATCGCTTTTAACAACGTTCATACTGAATCATTACAACAATCACTCATATTTAGGTGTGTGGAGAATTTGGTCAGTTCATAAATAATATTTTCGTGCTCGAAACAAAGGTCATTACGGTAAAGCTAGGTAACAGCCTTCTAGCCAAGTCAGTAAGCAAAGTACACCTCAATTTCGCTTTTCTTATGGATTATGAGGTACTTAACACAATCTTAGCAGATCTTGGTTGTATTAATATCAGGAAAGTTTCCTCAAGTAATTAGTTAAATTATATGGGGAGAGACTTGGGTAAGATTATAGCTTCTGGGCTACAAGGTTTGGCTTTAACGTTAACCCAAGTAAAACTGAGCCTGGAGTCTGATATTTCAGATACCCCAGCCTAAGTAACCAATATATCTATCACTATTCGTCAGTGGGAAATACTCAAGAGTCATGCTTGAGCCTAAACTTAACTTGAAGTCTAACATCGAATGGCGTTTTCACAAGGATACCGTACGCCTTTGACAAAGCTTTTGGCAAAAAGTCGCAACTTCAACTAAAAATATTGTTGTTTGATAGTATGGAATTATGTATAGGTATACACAGCGGTGATACGTCCCACCCTTACTTATGAATCTCTGGTATATATTGGCGTGCCGTAATTACATTACAACAATTGAACATAGTCCATCGCATCGAACTGGGATGCATACGAGTACAATATTAAGGCAACGTATAATAAGAGACACACTACGCTAATAGGTAATAGCAACAGACTGTGAATGATTCTCTTTTTTTATCTCTGATTCACCCATAGTTTGGTAGAGTGAAGCCATGTTGGGCACAGTATTGTGGTTTTTTTTACCAAAATAATTCAAAAATATTATTTTACCTATTTTACAAATAATTTTTTTTAAATTATAATTCTTTTCGACACATCTATAGATGATAAGCTTCAACTTGGTAAAAAGAAAAAAATAATTGGTTCACATTAAGCAGGATAAATTTGTACCACAAGTAATGGACACATAACAATGTACAACTACAAATATCGTAACCAACATGTGGAAGGGATTATTTTCATTTTTAGCCCTAGTCAAGTTGTTGAGCATAGTCCGTGAGCTGAAAAAATATATTAAATGCAGTTGAAAGGCGACACATTAGAGTTTTGGGTCTTTTTTTTCTGAATTAGGCTCGATATCCAGTACCCGGTAATAAAGCTTTTGTTACCTAAATTTTATTACCTAAAATCACAATTTAACTTGTCAGCTTTTTTGGTAGTTCATATACAAAATGGGTGTCTCGTGAATGCAATAATTGTCGTTGGCATGTCTATCTAAAATATTACAAACCGGGCATTTGCAAGAAGCTAGCTTTCCTGATTTGAAAAAAAATTTAGGAAAAAAAATAAATGAAGCGGAATTGAGAAAAATTATGAGCCTTATCTATTGACTGGGAGCAGCATTTTAATAACTACGGACGAATCCTCTTCCTTAAATATTAAATTCTATATTTAATTTTCATTTCAGCGTCAGAATTGCCCTTGCTCATAGATAAATTCTAAAAATCAGTGTTTGGTTAGCAGGGAAACATGTCTAAAACATGTTTCTATATATATTTGATATTTTGGCGGCCACAATAGATAATTTTATTCGGAAAAAATCACCACGTTCATGAAACTAAAATGACAAACAATGATTGTAGAATTACTACTGCTCTACAAGTAGTATTGTATAGGTAAAATTAAAATACTATCTTTATTATTACCATTTAAGGACAATAGCTCATCCTCAACCAAGTAAAAATGATGCTGGATCACAATTGCCCATATTCCCATTATCTTATTAATACTTTAAAAGTATTAACTGTACCTACCTACCACGTCACCAGTCACACAGCACAGCAACCAAAATCAAAATGATCAGTCCCCCATTGTTTCTTGTTCCAGTTTGATTCCAACAAAATTATCTCGTTCACGGAAAAACCCCGACACATTTTCCGTTGTCTCAACACCATTACCGGTCGTTCGCTTTTCTCTGCTGTCACAACATAGTTTCGCACTGCCATATTTATCCAGCCTGTGACAGGCAGTATATTGGCCTGAGAAAACACATCAAGACGACAGGACGCGCACAGTAACAAAAAACTATTAATTTATTCTTCATTAACCATAAATAACAAGGAACGCGGCTAGCACTGTTCCACGAAACGGTATTGCCTCGAAAAGACCATGTCCAACAGACCCATTCATATAGCCATCAACAATCTGTCTGTGTCTATCTTGGTCTGTGCCAGTGACGACGTCGTCATTTGTGACACCATTTCTTCCACAGCACAAGGTGTTGCACCCTACTGTGACAATGTCTTCCGCATATCCAAAGAAAATTAAAAAAAAAAGTATCTGGTAATAGCAGTGTGCAGTTTTTTTTTATTTTTTCACCATCATCCAGCAAATATGACTAACTGATGGATTGGATAACATCAATTTGGCATATGTCCAGAGACGAACTGCGCAAAACAGGATAAGGACTGTGCGTACATTTGAACATGTCCCACATGAGTATTTTCATAACTTGTTGGTTTTCTGGTGATGGTGGACATTTTTCAAAGGACCATCAAAAATATTAGCAAAGAAAATAAATTGAGTCGAGAATTAACATGGCATTGGGATTTGCTTTACCTTTTAAAGATCCAGGAGCAATATTTTGTTTATCTAATGTCCTCTGGGAGAGAACACGTAATAAGGATGTATACTCTACTCACATGTAGTCCATGCTGAAAACATTGACATTCTGAACTGAGATTTTATGTTTTTGAGATACTTCCAGGAAACTACAATACCTAGAAAAATGTGCACTCCACTTACTGACAGTAGTCGCATTTAGGTACATATTAGTTGAAGATGATATTTCCGAGATACTTTTGGGGAATCATATAAAATTGTTCTTCCGAAATCATGCACAAAATAAATCGATTGTGAAGAGTTTCGGAAAAAGTGATTTTCCGCTGAATATCTTCAAGGAAAGAGGGGATAATATACAAATACAAATAGAAATATGTATAAAACTCGAATAGCTGAGTCCTTGCTGGAATTTTACTCAGTTTCTGCGAGGTCTGTTTTTATTTTACCTTTATGCTGTCCGATAAACGTGAAAATAAAATATTTTTTTTTTTGATTTCTTACACAGCAAATACCTATTGGAAGCCCTTTTGTTACTCCGCGCAAATGGACCCACAGTCTTTATCTAAGGCTAGACGCGCATATGAGTTTATTGGCGTCGGTCGTACAACTAATTTTTAAGGTTTCGCAAACAGAAAGCGTTATTAACGGAGAGATTTTTTTACGCGGCGTAAGATTATTTTGACGCGACGTTCTCAACGCCTCGTTAGAAGACGTCAAATAGATGATAAACCCTCCGACAGTAGGGTGTAATGTGGGATGGTTAACACTGAACATTTTGTGTTCTATTTCGGAACTGATGGAATGAGCATCTTACGAATTGTGTCATTCAGTGACATGCTTTGACATACGAATTTGTTCTAAAGTGGTCATTTTGTATGATCACCCACGATAGACATAACGTGAATGACACAATCAAATTACTGGTTTGAGGGACTCCGCGTTGTCGCCTTGTGATTGTGAATGCTGGTTGGGCCTGAGAATGGGACCATCACAAAAATTTTCCACAACGTCTTTAATGTCGCAATAGACGCGTTTTTCAATGTGCTGTTATTGTCATTAAGAATGACCGCTCTTCCGAGGTAGCGAGCGTTGTGAACTATCAATTTATGTTTGTCTTTCTTCGAGACAAATTAAAAACACACAATGGACGTAATTAAAGGGCCATAAAATCAATTCATTCTCATTATTATTTGTACTTTCAATCTTTCAGTTTAAGTCCAGATATGAGAAAGACCTAGCGGACGATAGGGACAAGGCTATCTGATGCGTTCAACTTTCCTACGTGAAAATATGCTGCGCGTCACCAGCAGTACCAATAAAGCACAATCGTATCATCCGTGTAAATCGTGTCACGCTATTTAATCATCTGTCATGTGGCTGTCATTTTCCCGTATTTAAGCTCTGACACAGCATGACAAAATGACTATTTCATGGACTTTTGAAAACAGTGACATCCGCATGACCGCACGATTGATACTGGATTGAGCGAGGGATTGAGACTGGTCAAGTTGGGTCAATTTTGGACAGTAAGTCAGTCATCAGAAGGAAGGAAATCTTTTTTAGTTTTTGTTTGTTCCAATTCTATAAGGGTCTTGAGATTTGCGGACTAACCAAAAGTATAAGATCGCGGCTTCGGGCTCAAAAAATGAGACTGCTTCATTTTATTGCTGTAGTGATTCGGAAAGAGGCCTGCTTCACTGAACAAAAGAGTCCATGCTTCGTTGGTGTTGTCGTATTAAACGTCTGTCCCAAACTATGTTATGGAACTCGTGCCATCATGTAGACGTCTTCTAGGTAGGCACCAGGACGGTTAGATCAAGTCAGACATCTCTACTTTACCCGGTATGTGGATTGTTCCTGATGATTTAGAGTCGGTGGTGAAAAGTCAAGTATGAAGAATATTTGAGTAATGAATATTTATTTATTACAATTTATGAATCTGTAGATAGATAGACTCAATTATCAGATTGGTTGATGTCCCATTGAGTCAACTGAACGTTAACTTGTCCGACACATGCGTTGACTTAAAACGGGTGACGAACTATATATATAAATTCATACAATTATAAGCATAAGTCTAAACAAGAAAAGCACCCTCCACATCCATTAGCTTCCGCATGACTGAATTGTGGCCATATAATAAGAACACGATGACACACATAAAAACAGATTAATTTGTCGACATAATGACCTATAGACCCACATTCGTCGCCACGAAAAATATTCTGATTCACAATGGTCGGATTCCCAATCAAAAACTCAACTCGCTCCTCATTAAACGAAAGTAGGTAGTACCTGCTACATGGCATTTCAAGAATTGGGGCAATCAAATTAACAACTCTCATCGAAACACAAACAATCTGACTATGTCCCGCTGATTAATTGTGCGACCCCAAAATTAAGAAAACCGCCGCACGCCGGCCGCCTCCCATTTCACCATGTTTCCAAATATTTGGATTAACCTGTACAACAGTCTGGCATTCTTGAACTTCATGTTTAAACCATCGCATTTCTGATCTATATCCATCACATTTAGGACAATCTCCTGATAGAGTGCAATGCACTGTGCTGCCAGATCTGGGTCCTCTTCACTTAGCCGAGTTGTAAACAACCTGGCCAACCGAGAGGCAACGTGGAAAATTAACAACAACAACAACAACAACAACTCTCAACCGGCACATTTTATTTAATTCACTGCAACAGCAGTCTAATTGTTATTGTTGTGCACAATGAGATTTTATAGCATTTTAAACGGTGGAAGTGTTTTTTTTTTTTTTTTGTCGGCCGTTTCCATGTACCTACTACCTATAGTGTAATTACAGCACCAACTTACAGCAAACAGGACGAGGTGTAGATGTACCGCTCCTAGTATACACCACGAAGCTATTGTAGATGTTTACTTGCGCGGCAAAAGATACTCAATTTAGTTGGATTCATCCCCTCGGTGCTCTGTGTGAGATGTTATTTCGGGAAATGGAGTAAAGTGATAATAATAATTATTTTTTATTTTTCTCTTAGTTTTCCTGGTTCAAGACAATATCGCTGGGAAATGTGCCTGTTGGTCTTGCGCTACCGCGACCAGTCCGATTATATAGAATGGAATTTTGCGTGTCGGTTAATGTAATGTTAAATGGCGGGATAAATTGCCAATTTAATTGCGACGAAGGGGAAACATTTAAAATTAAGCGGTTGCTGTTTAATGTCTTGATTATAATCTAAGGTGCTTTAGATCCCAAGGGGTGGTGAGCATTTTTCCAATTTCCCAACAACTGGTTTAAAATTTGTTTTGCTAAGGCTCAAGGGAAATTGGAAATCCAAATGATTGGGTAATAGTCTTTTATACTGGACGTCTTTACAGAAGTTGATTGCGGTCAATTTTGTGCATTTTAGTACATAAGGGCCTCATGGAAACATACTTGTCGTTTAGGTGTTTTTTAAAAGAAAAGAAGCACGCTTTTTCGTAGAGCCTTACCAGTCCAATGAAAATTGGACCATTTTCTACTACCCAGCAAATACGCTTTGTCACAGACCAGTGTTTATCGCTGGGCCATTTGCTGTCACAGTGCCGTCCATGAACCATGCTTTTACATAGGTAAGCCATGAACCACGCATATCGTCGACCCGTTTTTTTGATACCCAGAAGCCACGCATTGTTTTTCGAAATTACGGTTGTTGGATAGCATTCTGCCCTGCCACCTTTAGCAAAAGTAAACATTCTATAATAATGAATTATTAGGCTACTATTACACATGTCAAAAAACGTGTAATGCTAACAACAATATGACTTCAGATGTTGTCCTAATGTTGTGTGCAGATAAAATTCGAAGTCATTTTAATGCAAGCATGTCAAAAAATGACACGATTTTCGACATGTTTAATAGATTCGGACTTACCTTAGGTCGTAAGCGCTTTATTAAATAAATATCGTAGTGCTTTTCAAGAGTCGGCAAATCAACGATCAATTTTCAAAAATTAGGTCTTAAGTTTGGATTTCCATTAGGTATAGGTTTTTAAACTTGTAAATGTATACAAAAGTCGGCATTTTCAAAGGTTTCAGATGAACTCCTTAAAATTGGTGAATCGATGTATTTGCCGACCGAAATCCTTAAAATTTAGCGAGTTTCCATTCGATTTTAAAAAGGACGGTCGGCATCGGTGAATTTGCCGACTGAAATCCTTAAAATTTAGCGAGTTTAGATTCGATTTTAAAAAGGATTGCTGACTGAAATCCTTAAAATTTAGCGAGTTTAGATTCGATTTTCAAAGGGGCGGTCAGCAACGGTGAATTTGCCGTCAGAAATCCTTAAAATTTAGCGAGTTTAGATTCGATTTTAAAAGGGGCGGTCAGCAACGGTGAATTTGCCGACAGAAATCCTTAAAATTTAGCGAGTTTCCATTCGATTTTAAAAAGGACGGTCGGCATCGGTGAATTTGCCGACTGAAATCCTTAAAATTTAGCGAGTTTAGATTCGATTTTAAAAAGGATTGCTGACTGAAATCCTTAAAATTTAGCGAGTTTAGATTCGATTTTCAAAGGGGCGGTCAGCAACGGTGAATTTGCCGTCAGAAATCCTTAAAATTTAGCGAGTTTAGATTCGATTTTAAAAGGGGCGGTCAGCAACGGTGAATTTGCCGACAGAAATCCTTAAAATTTAGCGAGTTTCCATTCGATTTTAAAAAGGACGGTCGGCATCGGTGAATTTGCCGACTGAAATCCTTAAAATAAAATTAAAATTAAAATAAATTTAGATTCGATTTTAAAAAGGATTGCTGACTGAAATCCTTACAATTTAGCGAGTTTAGATTCGATTTTAAAAATCGGTCGGAATCGGTGAATTTTGCCGACTGAAATCCTTAAAATTTATCGATTCGATTGTAAAAAGGACAGTTGGCATTTCTAATTTGAGGTTAAATTCGAAGGAATGTGTTATTCGCTAGTTCGCGGCTTATTAATGTGGAATGCGAACTTTAACAATTCGCGGCAAACGTGTGTTTGTGCAAAGAGGAGGTTAATTAATTATCCTATCAAAATGTATTAAGAAAATAAGTTTATAAACAGTTTAAATAACGAAATTTCGAATTCCAAACTTTTTGCTGTGAACGAAAACACCCTTGGCGCGAATTGTCAAAGTTTATTCGCAATCCACATCATTTAATACGCATTCCACAAACTAGCGAAATTAAATATTCGTTCGAACTTAACCTCAAACTAGACATTGTGGGTAGAAACTGATGGCTGAAATTCGCGAACTGCCGCGACCTATAAAAGTGTTCATGTGAACGGACTGTCAAAGCTTGCGAATAGTCGTTCGATCGTAGGTAGTTGGTCCCTCTTATGTGAATGGTCTTTTAGGTATTAGCCCAGGGGTGTTACTGTTAAGATTGGTCAAAATTAGACAAAGGGGCGTGGCGCCTCTCATACAAAAAACATTTTCTATGGAGTGAAACTTGTTGACGTTAGATATAACTCGATAACCACTGGGTCGATTTTCATGATTTCTATACAGTCGGCAAGTTCCTGAAATAAGTCGGCATTTCAATGAAAGTCACCCACCCCCCCACGGCTCAAACCCTCGCTCTCTTCCTAATAATAGGCCTCTTCGGCGTATGAAACTGTAGAAGGATTACGTACAACTATTGTTAAAAAAAAGATTAGGAAGGCTATAAAAAGATTCGAAAGACCGACAAAGGACAAAGCTTTAAGCACAAATGCATTGTGGTCATTATACCGTTTTTTGACGGGGAAGCTAAGTTCAGATTCACTTCCCGACAGAGAAAAAATATGAATGTCTTTTCAATATAATGGAGAATTAACTATCAAAAATGCACTGTTAAAACAAACACTAAAAGGAGTCTGCTTCTTACTTACCAACGAGCGAATAAAACATTCGTTCGAACTTAATCTCAAATTAAAAATTTTCAGTAGAAACTGATGGCTGAAATTCGCGTCTCGCGTGCTGCGGCGACCTAGAAAAGTGTTCATGTGAACGGACTTGCGAATATTCGTAAGTTTGTCGCTCTCATGTGAATGGTCCTTAAATGACAGTTCGCGAATTTCAGCCATCAGTTTCTACCCGCAATGTCTAGTTTGAGGTTAAGCTTGAACGAATGTTTTATTCGCTTTTTTGTGGAACGCGAATTAAGTGATGTGGATTGTGAATAAACTTTGACAAAATTCGCGCCAAGTGTTTCGTTCGCGACAAAAAGTTTTGAATTCCAAATTTCGTTATTTAAACTGTTTATAAACTTGTTTTCTTAATACATTTTGATGGGATAATTAATTATCCTCCTCTTGGAATTGGAATAATAAAATGTGCTATTTTCTGTTTATAAATGCATAAAAAGTTGTTTTGTTCGCATTTGAACAAATCGCTCCTTCGCTCCCATGTGAATGATCTGATCCTTTACAAATAGAAAATTAATGTATGCAATTTAAGCATAAAAACCGCCTCATGCGGCTGCTTCCAGGCGAAAGGATATCCGAAAGTCGTTGACGATTAAAAAATACGGTATTACCACGTCTAAATTTTGGTTAATATGTACTTTTAAATATTTTTTAAATGTTGTCTTATTAGCAATGTTCAAATGGCTCACATTCAAAGGTGCCCCAATCTCCCCTATTAATTTTGGTAGTCAAATTAACGTCATTTATGACACAATCGATAGCACTTTCGATAACATTTAAAGCAATCGTAGTTTGATAGCAGTTTTTATCTGGGCTAAGGCATAAGCCCCGATGATTATCCGGGCTAACGATTTGTATGGAAAACTTGCTGAGCCCATATGAAATTGCAAAAAAAAAAAAAAAACCCGCCTAATGTTCTCAAACGTTGAATTGACCAGTGTCGACATCAAAAGGCTAATTGATTGGCTAATTTAAGTTCATTTGAAAATATCCACCATCCCAAACAGTGTCATAAGATTTCTTGCCAAATAAATGAGTCTTTGCTCAGCCGCAAATTCAATCTACTAATTTTTATTATGAAGAACCCCGCCTACCTGCTGTGATAGGTATACGTGTTAAGGATCATCTACGCTCCACTAATTTCACCAAAATCACGATTTTCAAATTAAATTTTATTTTATTATCATCCGCGTCATGATGGCACACTTTCGTTGTTGCCTTCATGTGCGAGTATCTTTATTTATGGGTCAGTTCCGCTGAAATCCAAAAGATACAATTTTAATGCGAACATATTTTGATTCATTAGTTCGGTCTTTGCGTTGGGATTCGAAGATCGCGCGAACATTCAAAAAATCTGTCTCATCAATATTTAGTCTGAAAACAAAAAAAAAAAAACTGACCCCAACATATTCATCACTTTTACACTTAAGAAATTATTTACAAATACATTTTCATTTTATTTATTTTTATTTGGTTTTTTTTTAATGACCGCGAATAATTTTCTTATTTCACAGAAATCAAAAAGCCTAGTATTCAATGGACAATAGGTAGACACAGTAGCATCAGAAGGAAAAGGAGAATAAAAAATAATCAGAAAACAGTCGAAAGAGAGAAAAAGGAAAATAAAAGAACATTTTCCCCGAATGAATGGGATATTTTCAGCAATGACAACGAAACTGCCAACTTTGAAAGGAGTGGATTTTTTTTTTTTTTTGGCAAAAACCATGATTCATAAAGTCAGCGAGGGCATGGCGGGGGCGGAGCTGATGACAAAGTAAATCCAAGAGACGATGGGACGCTAGCTTTCTATTTATTTACAATTTATCTACGAATCGAGTGAGGGGTTCTCTGATTTGTGAAAGAGTACATTTCATCGTATATCCTCTGGCACTCTAATGTGTCCACAGATACACGTACAGTCTGATGATGTTCAATGGACTATGAATCCGCCACGGAGATTGATGAAATCAATCGATCTGATCGCCGAAAGTCTTTAGTTGGATGAGTATTTTTTCGTTTTTCCAACTCAAGTTGGGAGAGGAAATTGTTTTTTTTTTCTATTATTCTGGCTTGAATGGATAAAGTTTTGGACCGTATTTCAATTTGGGGTTGTTGGCATTTGTCTTCCTGATGTAGTAAGCAAAAATAAAATAAAAAATGAGGTAATGGCTATATCAAGGGGTCAACAATGTAACATCTCAAGTACTTGCTGTAGGTACACAGTCATAGAGTTTCCTAATCGATTAGGGCCCCAACCCAATCACGTAACTAATATCGTGTTAACTCATACATGCAGTATGAAGTTCAGTACACTCAAAGGAATTCTGCCAAAAGTAAAAGGAAATCAGTTAGAAAATTGTTTATTATTGGCGTTATATGCATTATGCAATGGTCAAAAGAATTGCTTTACAGTCAGATCAGCAAAGTTGTCGAAAGAAAGCTATCATATTGATGACTGGTAATTATTCCTGACACCTTAGAAGCAAGTTGGTCAACTGCGTTTTTGGGGTAGTAGCAATGATAGTTGATAATACCTTCTTAAGCTAGACCCAAATACCCTACTTTGAGCAAAGCTACAGCCGTGTTCGATATGCTTTTGCCTAGCTATAGTCAACAACCTCTGATTGGTCGTTTTGCATGCAAATCTAGGCAAGTTTCGTGTGTTAGGCAAGATTTTCTGTGAATATTTAGGTGCTTAAACACATTGAACATATGTTCGAACTCGGCATTCGATAACAGCTGTAGCACACCTTGTTTCTTTTTTTTCCTAAAAAAAAGTTGATGATAAATCCCGGAGTACCTACTCAGATTCCATTTCTGTTCATTGTATTACCAAACAGAAGCCAGATACTTTTGTGTATTGGTGGAGAGGTTAGGTTAGGTTGGGGTGGCGGGTAGCAACTGCTATGCAGGACATGTAAGTCATAATTTCCTACTTCCCAGGTAATACATAAGTGGAGGTCATGAAAATACCACTTATTCGGTAGTGCAGAACATACATACATTATGTTCTGCACTACCGAGTCAGAAAATCTTGCCTAAGTCATGAAACTTCGAGTTATGAATGACAAAAGTTGAAAATTTGAAAACGTAGAGTTCTCAATAAAATTTCGAGTAATAGAAAAATTCGACTTAGAATTATTAGCAGAAATAGGTTTCGGACAACAAAAAAAATTACTTCCTTTTTACAACACTAATAGGTATGTTTTGTCCAAGTTTCAGCATCATAAAGATATTGTTGTCAAAGAATTAAAAACCGAAAAACCGGTTTTCCGCCATTTTTTTGAAAAATATGAGACTAAGGTGAAAATGGTTAAAACTAAAGTTGTAGATCTTTTTATTTCCTAAAACTTGTACATATAACTTTTTTCAATAGGATGCAGATTCTAGCCAGAAATCGCGGAAAAATGTTTTCAACCCATAAAAATGCACCCCATTGCACGACGGAGAGCTCCTGTCGGTTCGATTTATTTTGTCCTCTTTTATAAGAGCTTGTTCGATAATATTCCGCTGTCAGAGTGGTGTCACAAATTATTTATTTTATTTTTCTCATTTCTACGCCTATTTCTACTGGACTGTTGAAGAAGTTCGAGTTATGGAAATTTGACGTTTGTTTGAAGTTTTTTGTAAATGTAAAATAATTCACTAGAATTACATTAAAAAGTAAAAAATTCAATAATTTTTCATGTAGAAATCGATCACAGTTTCTTTAATATTTTTTTACGGTTTTGTTTAGCAGTTTTTGCAGTTTTCCGCCCTGGCTTTAGCATTTTTGGAAAAAATAATCTGGTAACGCTGAGCTGCAGTGTAGTGTAAATTAAGTGTAATTAGCCAAATTTAGCCCAGAGTAGGCTCAACTCAGGAACTTAAAATAAAGCGCTGAATGGCTGATGTTTATATAAGCTCTCCTAGAGATAGACTTGAATGAGTTTAGATATAGCTGAGCAGGTGCATGTGAGATAAAAAAAAAGTCTCCTCCTTCTCGTCGTCCTTGCAGCTTTTGCAGAAATCGTTTGATATGAGACCTAGCCTATGGGAATACCTTCAAATGATGCAGTGCCCTGTAATGACACCTCTACCAATGTGCTTGTAAAGTATCTCTTTAGTATTACTAGATTGTTGGAGCGCTTGAGTTCCAGCATTGACCGGATCTGTTTCGTGATAGAAAAAGTGGCGCAGCTCGACTACCTGCAGTTTTTTTAGTACGCCGCCGCCGCCGTTTACCTTTTGCTTGATTAAGAGTTTGCAAGTAGCAAGAGGCATGCGAAGATTCTCCTTCACCGGTCGAATTGACACAGCTATGCTTTAACTAACCAGTCCTTCGGCCGTGCAATTACCTGAAATGTCTCTATGGGCTGGTACGGCAACCAAATAAGATGCATTTTGTTATGACACCTCGCTGAGAGATAAAGGCAGTTCTTGGAATTGAAAGTGACCGAAAGCAGAGACTTAATCGCGACTTGACGGTCGTTGGTAAAAATGGGCAATATCCCTTGTGGACTTTATTATATATACGATCCCTGAATATCCAGGTCTATTCTGTGCAATCTTGAGATTCTAGTGACCTAGTGGCCTTTAAGGTCATTTACTATATGCATTTTGAGAGAACCTGACAGAAGATTTGGATCAGCACTGAAACATACGTAACGGCCGACGTCTATATCAATTTTCTAACATTTTCAGGAGAAACTATGACAAACCAGTGTCGGACATTCACAGAGAACGTGTTCGGTTGAATTTAAGTGTCTTCCAGTCTAGACTTACTTTTCATTTCCGGGGGCATGTGAAAAAGGTTTCCAATACGTTCCTACTTACTTACTTAGGTGGCTCGACAGTTCGGGGTAAACCCAGCCCTCAACTAACAAGCCTCTTCCAGTTACCCCGGTCCTTAGTTAACTGCCTCCAGTTGCGCACTCCTATAGGCGGTTGAGATCGCCTTCGACTTGCGTGCGCCAATTAAGGCTAGGTCTTTCTCTTCTGCGTTGTCTCTCCAGGACTCGAAGACTCTACGGGCCGGAGCATTTGTTCCCATCCGCTCTACATGTCCTAGTCATCTTATTTGACCAGGTCGATATCGCTGTAGTTCGTCGTTGAATCTCCTTCTCCAAAGCACGTCAACGCAAACGGGACCGAACATTTTACGAAGAATCTTTCTCTCGAAGCGACCGATGATATCTTCATCAGATTTAGATAGAGTCCAAGCTTCAGCACCATAAAGCAGAACTGGAATGATCAAGGTATTATACAGAATCTCCTTAGTTGTTCGAGATAGGCCCTAACTACTCAATTGCCTACTCAGCCCAAAGAAACACCGGTTGGCAAGAGTTATACTTAGTTTAATTTCTTCTAGAGCTCGAAAGCCTTTGCTGCTAATTGCTCTTATCTATATTAATAACAATTTATAATTGTATATTGATACTTATTAAATAAATAATTTCTTCTAAGATGTTGTTGTCAGAATTTAAAGCAGAGACGATGTATAGACAAAGTCCTTTACTACCTCAATGTTATTAGGTGTCGATCGCGACGACGTTTTGTCAGATTCTAATATGTTGTTTGTCCCTTCTTGTTGATAGCATATACTTGGTTTTGCCCTCTATTAGTCCTATTTTAGCCGCTTCCCCTTCTATACTAGCAAACGTACCAGTGACAGCTCCCTGTATTCTATACCAATTATGTCAATATCATTGACGTATGCAAGTAATTGGTCGTTCTCAATCCAAAACAAGTAAAAGTGTTATCATCGGCCTGGCCGATGCTTTGATACCCTCCACTGTATGTACTGTACAGGTACACGCCTGTGTCTAATATTGTTTTTGTATGGGAGGTACCAGAACTACTTGACCGACATAGAAAATTTTTAATACCAACCTGACAACGGTAAAAAGAAGTCCTCCCACAAAATTGTATTCATTTAAGTCGGTTCGTTTGGACGCTATGGTGTTTCTAGAGAGCTAGAGAGATAAATTGGTCGAATATTGACTTTGTATGGAAAGTAACGGAACTACATTACCGACATGGACCATTTTTATTACAAACCTGACAACCGTAAAATTAATATCTCTCACAAAATTTCAGTCGCCTTAGTCGATTCGTTTGGACTCTATCGTGATTTAAATAGATAGAGAGACACATGGGTCTAAGAGTGGTTTTGTATAGGAGGTACCAGAACTACTTGACCGACATAGCCCATTTTCAATACCAACCTGACGACGGTAAAAAGAAGTCCTCCCACAAAATTTCATACACCTAGGTCAATTCGTTTGGACGCTATCGTGTTTTCAACAGACAGACGGACAGACTGACGGACAGACAGACAGACGGACATGGCTAAATCGATTCAGAATGTGATCCTGATTCAGAATATATATACTTTATAGGGTCTCCGGTGAATCCTTTTTGGCGTTACAAATGTAATGACAAAGTGAATATACCTTCCTGTGGAGGGTATAAAAAAAGGATTTCTGTCCCTCTATCTTCTGTTATCGTCGGCAATCACCCATTGCCAGAATTCATGTTACAGATACAAATATTAGTCATCAGTCATCACTCATATAACCTACCGTAAGGCTACCGATTAAGGAATGAATGAAAATGACTCATGAGTCGGTTTTTCATTTCATAATAATGACTAAGTTCTCTAAACTAGTACAAATTACACATCATATTAAATTGCCTTTCAAAGCTTCTATCGACCTTGCCAAAACTTATAGAAAACAAAAAATCAAAACAATTCAGTAACACAATGTACTTGCAAAATTATGGCAAAAAGTCAAGGCAACTCAGTCGCTACTCTCGACATCGACACTTGTGTTTTGGCACCCCGGTCAAAATACTACTTTTTCATCACCACTTCGACGTTTCCCCTCGCACTCGTAAATAAAGTATTCGAGTATAGTTCAGTCTTTCGGTAGTCCACCTCCACCTACCACCTGTCATCATCATACTTTTGCACAGAGCATCAGTCCGCATCGACATTTTGTTTTGAATATTGAGTAATGTTGCTGTCGAAATGTTTGTGGTGGTTTCGACATTGAATCCGTTCATTGTAATGAGGGTGCTTAATGCTTAATGCTTATGAACGGTAGATAGATGTCATGAAATCTATTTTCATGTGTCGCAGTACGACTATGATGGCATCGAACGGCCTTATGCTAAAAATGTCTAATTTTGCACGATGACCAAAACTAGAAAAATGCCTTTGATACATTTTTGTGTAATGAAAATTCTATTTAGCGAGTGCATTAGCAAGTCTGTTGAAGGGTGAGCTATTAAAATTTTACTAAACAATTAAAAGTCCAAAGGAACTAGACATATGTATGTATGTTACTTTCAAAGGCCCACCAATGAACGACGATGACGTCAGAGCGATGGCCATCAACTTATAAATATTCTTAAGTTCAATGTAATAAATTTATTGGCCCATAAAAACACACTGTACTAAATAAAATCATCTGCCAGATAAAGGGCTGTAAATTATTATGCTTTTGCTGCTGATGGATATTTTTGTATATAAATCCCTTGAACTTCTGTCTCTGTGTATAATATAATTAATCATTTCTCACTCACTGAAAAATCATCCGATTTTATTAAGAGACGAAATTCGCCGGAAGTATGATTTAAATTCGGTTTGTTAATATTTTCCAGGAAAAACCTATCACTACATGTGTCAGGTGAGTTGAATTGACAAAGGCCAAGGTATAGGAACAAGAAAACACATAAGTCAAGTCGATTTGACACTTCGGCGAAAATTTAGATTTATGCTTTGAGGGAAGTGATGGCGGTCGACATATTTTTCCGGCGTCTATTAGAGAAAGAAGGCCAATTATCCCAAACGAATATTGTATGGGAATCGTTCGTTGAATTGTTGGCTTTTTAATACTCACGCGAGCAATATTATAGTTATAACATGAAATGTTATATGAAATGTTTCGGGATACTTGAGGGCTGTCGAGAGCAAATTGTAGATATTATTTTCTTTATACAATAAAGACTAATATTCTGTGTGGATAGGTAGGCAATATGGTTGCTTTTGTGACAAGCTTTTTGTGCTTTAGGCCCTTAGTTCCGTCAATTATGGTTACCAACATATGCTACAATAAAAACCCGCTTTTCAAATTTTAAATTTTTAATATCTTCTGACTTGCTATTAGCGATGGAGAAAAAAAACACTTCGACCTGTAAGATCTTTTGAGCGTCAGAATTTAGTTTAGATGAGTAGCGTCTCTGAATTCCTAATGTAGCTGATGATGATATCAGAGGTAGTCTTCAATAATTCGGTAATTATTGTTTCCCTGAAAAATTACTTCCTTCTGATACCACAGAGGGCCAGGCATTCACACACGATATGCTCAGCTGTTTCGATCTCCTCAAGACGTAGTCGGCACTCCGGTGAGTTGACTAATAGCATTTTCTTTAGGTGATATCGCATAAACGGTGGTGACCTGTTATGTAACCTTTTCTTTGGCATAATTTCTGAAAGGCTAAATCGTTTTTTGGCCTGTATAAAGGTGCTAGTACACAGTGCTCTCTTTGTGCACTCTCTGTTGACGTCAGAGTTACATAATGTATGTGGCGTGCTACATGCCGTGTATACTCGCACCTTAAGATTAAGGATGTTCTCCCAATGTGAGATGCATTTATTGCATTCCCAATATTTTTATGCCCGAGTTTATAGCTGATCTGGGGATTTAACAAAAAGGTTCTAGTCCTTTAAAAGGAGATTCCGAACCTTTTCTAGTTATTTCATCAGCATATTCATTTCATATCTTTCATTTCATCCCTGTATTAATTGAGGAGATGAAGTCCGTTTATTTATTACTTGTAACCACCCAGATCTGATTATCAATCTTAACAGTTTTTTAAGATCCACTTTCTTTGGATTCTTCAGTTCATCAATTTCATATTTTTAAAGTCTGGGTATTCACAAAGTAGACTACGAACAGATTCTATTTCCTAGACATCCCTACAATTTCTGTAATAGTCAATGTCTTTGCGACTCAGTGGGATCATGGATATAGACATCTTTCCGCTAACCTCTGCCCGCATAAGTTCTTCTGTGTGTCTACGTGTATAGAGATTGGTCCAGCATAGGGTTAGCTTTACTTAGGGATTCAATTCAATATCGATCTTCCTTGGAAGCGTACCCAGAGGAGTCCTTAGCGACTTTAGGGTCAGGGATGCGTGCCAGACCTGATGCGTAGACCAGACCAGTCGCTCCTTTGGTCTTCTAGTCGCTTCTGTTAGGAATTGTAGTAGTGAATCTCGTTTCTAAGATGAAAGTGGAGGGTAGGGTAGATAGTCTATAGTAATATTTCCTTCGCCGCGATTCAATGTGCCTTAATATTGGACTATGTAGTCTATGAAGCAACTTGGGCTGAAGCAATCAGCACAGATCAGATGTCAACTATACTGTTTGGAACTAGTGTTGCCAACAAAGTGTATGTGCCAGCGAACTGGTTGAAGGAGATGGATCTGGTGATGGTTAAGGCGAACTTTTAAGTTCGATGAGATTGCAGATACAAGGTGGGCCAAAAGAAGTCATCCGATGTTGTTTGGCTCTCATTTTTTTCTAAATGAAAAACTTCGATTCTGTTTTTTTGACTATGTAAATTTCTCGGAGTCAATGTAGAGATTTCACCCAGAGTCATTTTGCCACCAACACTCAGTAAGGGCATTTTTTATATTCACCTTTTTTATTTTGCTTATTTATTTGGTGATGCAGAGAGTAAATTGCAAAGAACCGGTATTTACCTACCCCTAGCAATCCACTTAAAATAGTTGCTTCCACTCAGCAATAAAAAAAAGCAATACAAAATCGAACAGGCAGGTTGGTCAAGTTTAAGACTTCGTCACAAATTAAGCATTACATAACATCCCTTTGATATAAAGATTAGACAATTATGATGAGGATTATTTATAATAAAAGTATCATTTTTAACACTGTGCAAAAAATTTACAAAATTGCTCATCTGATCATCTTTTTCAGCCTCAAAATGCTTTTATTACCTACTGACGTTTTATTTCATTAAATCAGTGTATTCTGAAAGATCGCCAGGTCCCATTCGCATAGTTTTTTCCGACCTTTTATTTATAAGAGGAGTTAAACTAACTTTTTAACTCGTTTTTGTGTATTGCGGCAATTAATCTTATTGGATCCTGTGATTTCAACATTTTCCTAACTAACCAACCTAGATGTTGGCTCCGCGAAATAAGGCCCCAAAAGTAAAAATGAAATAAAGCCCCAAAATTAGGGTAAATTTTCATAATTAAATTATGCCCCACTTTTAAAATGGAAATAAGGCCCCAATGAAATGAAATAAGGCCCCAAAAATAAATGAAATAAGGCCCCAAAATTGGGGTGCATTTTTAAAAGAAATTAGGTATACCCCATTTTTAAAATGGAAATTAGGCCCCAATGAAATGAAACCCAAACATAACTTTGAATTTATTCTGTATTTTCAAAAATTATAGTGCAAAAATGTTCATTGTCATACAAATACTTGCATTATGTCCTCTACAATATGTCTACAACAAGGACACGTATAGTTATCGTGTCCTTCTGCAATCGCTTCCGCTTCCAGTTTTAAATTGCACTCAGCACAAATTTTCATGTGCTTGCAAGGCAATAAAACAATATTCGCCCTCAAATCCTTACATACTACACATATGTATTCGTCAGTGGGTGTGTGTAATGCGACACCGTCAGCGATTACGTCTTCTTCAATAGAATCCTCTTCACAGGATTCTTCGTCTTCAAATATATCCTTTTCCGGAAGCATTTCTACACATATATTGTTTCTTTCAAAAACCATCCTTGAAAGAAACGTGGCAACGGTCAATTTACCTTGGTCCAAAAGCAAGGTAGCTTCTTCTATTTTCGAGCTCCTTTGGACGTTATATTTCTTCCGTTTAACGCCCATCGAACCACCACTTTCAACCAAAGTTGAAAAATCAACAAGTAACAGAATAGCTGAAAAAATCGCGCGATTTTCTTCATTATACACTGATTTTTTTTTATAAATCATTTTTTGGAGAGGAACGTACAAAAGTTGGCTATTCCTCCTTTTTCCCACAAACTTTTCACAATCCATAATTGAATTTAAATTTAAACTTTACACTTTGAACCACTTCGATATTTGGTTTTAACCAGAGTGACGAACACTTCATCTGCACATTTATTCATTACCTCGGTTTTCCATTGGACCATGATCGCTGGGACCACAATTAGTGGTATTTAACAAACTCTGGGTCCTCGATTAGCGGATTTTCCACAATCTTTGTTATTGGAAAAGTAAATGACAATGATGCTCAAGCATTTTCAAGTAAATTTCGAAAAATGAAATAAAGCCCCACTCTTTTTAATAAAAATGAAATTAGGCCCCAAAATGTTTTTCTAAATAAAAATGAAATTAGGCCCCAAAAATAATGTTGGGGTCTTATTTCATTGGGGCTTTATTTCATTATGAAATTATGCCCCAATATAAAAAATGAAATAAGGCCCCAAAAAGTGAAATTACACCCCAAATTTAGACAATTTTTCTTGTTGTTGTATTGCATGCACATTTTTGGGGCTTTATTTCATTTTTACTTTTGGGGCCTTATTTCCTGGGGCTTAATTTCGCGGAGCCGTAGATGTTATGAGAATATTAAGATACTGTGCCCCATAGTTATTCTCAATTAGCAAAGACAACAATTTACTTAGTTCAAACCTCAAAGTGCATAAATGATTTTTCAGCTTCATTCAACTGGTGAATGCCTCAGAGGAGATCAGACCATATGTAATTATCCTTAACGGAAGCAAAGCATTTATATTTCCTGTTCCGTTTTCAACATTTTCGACTTAAATTTGGGGTTTCACAAGAACCCATTGCAACTTTCCGCTGAAAAACCAATTTCCACAGCAACCCTAAAATAATAATTCTTTCCCAAAACTAACATTAGGTTAAGCTACAGGCTACACTATTGCGAAGATAAAATATGTATGCTTGGCGTAGTATCTTTTCTCATTCATGTATGCACAGCACATTAAGGATATCTTTTTCGAAATATTTTTTTTCTGTTTCAATTAGAAAGTGCAAACTAATTCTTAATTAATTAAAATGTAATCAGTAAGTTCCAATGGAGTTATACTTTATAGATATGTTTGGTATGCACCTATCTCTTCACTTATGTATATCGCCCGGTTACCTTCATCTGTATCCTTAGAAATCTATGTGAATAATGTATCTACACACATTTTTATGACAGAAGAAATTAATTTAATTAAAAATGTTCGTATTGCCACAATTTCTCCAGCAAAGCTGCAAGTAGCAATGCAATTAAAGAAAAAAGTCGACAAACTGCAAACGCTGTGAATATCACCATCATCATCGCCATATAGTCTGTCAGTGAAATCAGTCCCGATACCATTTTAATTGAAAAATTTAATTGTACGGTGCCTATAGATAGATGGATGCACTTAAAATCATGGAGATCACAAATCATTTAATTGTGAGGTATAATCAGATGAGTAAGAGTATCTTTTCGAAAAATTTCGCGGACTCACTTTGAGTTTGAATGTGACTAAACTTTTATTACGATAGCTATTCATAATGGAACTCAAGGTAAAAGATTTTGGACACATTCGTGGAATATGTTCAGAAATGATACACATTTGGCCAAGAGAGATACTCAGACTCACCCCTATTCCAATTGGAGTTTGTCGTAAACGACTCGTATTTCGCTTCGTTTTTTAATCGCTGTTTTTAACTTTTTTGAGACAAATGAATTGAAATGATGGTGAGCCTGAGCACATAGAAAAAGAAATAAAATTGTTAAAAAACGTTAAAAAGTTATAGCGTATACAACAAACGGTAACGGGATTAGGGGTGACTATGACTATTACATGACAGTAAATTAGTTTTTCTTTAATACCAATGGAAGCTATCAATACCAAACCAACCAACAGTCTTAGCTCTTAGAATCAGTATGTTTGACATGTTTAGAAGAGTACTTGGGGAAAAATAAAAATGTTTTCGACATAGAGCGTGAAACAATTGCAGGGATTTTGCATATATGATTTTGGGCTAAAAAACACTGTTCGTGCGATAATTATACCCGCTGTTTAAAACAGGGTCAACTCAGGCAACCGAAGTTGCATAAAGGGTGGGCCATCTAGTGGTTTCTTTTTAAATCATAAGTCATTTTGACACTGACAAGTGACAGCTGTTTCCCGCTCAGAATCTTGACAGGAAGTCACTATCATACCGAAATGAGTCACTTTACTCTTGAACAATGTTGGGAAATATTGAAAACTTGTTTCCAAAGTGAGTACTGTGTAGCCCAAACAGTGCGTTTTTTGAAAAGAAGTTTTGGCCGAAATGAAGCACCCACCGCGCCTTCTATACGCAAGTTTGTGCAAAAAGATCGTGAGACTGGTATGCTAGTGGACAACACTCATGGTATCTTCGACGAATTATAGCCAAGAGCTTCAAAGACAGAACCTTCTGCTACGAAACGAACAAGAGGCCGAAGAATGTTTATACAATATTTGGAAGGAATTACTGTCCAGTTTTATATACCATAATTTATAAGGAAGAAAAGTTGAAGTCTATTTAGAGATGGTAGTAGTGGTTAAAACATTACTTTCATTTGGGTCCCCGTCTTCATGAACACACAGTAAAATGAGAGAGCCAACAAATTGGTCAAACGCGATCCATCTATTTGTCTATCCCCCGCAGGATACGAGGTCTCTCTTATAGTCTTCTTCCAATTTCCCCCCAAAGACTCAAACTAGGTAAGCAAACCTCATGGGCTTTGTCAATTATAGGAGCATTTGGCCAACTAATATAAATAATATAATTAGATAAAATAAATTAATTTTCACAATACGTTCAGACGTTGCTAAAATGTCGCCCATATTCACCGGCCGCTGGCAAATGGGCACCTATGCAAATAAGCATAAAATTCCTTCCCATAATACCCCTTGCTGAATCTGCGGAGATGATGGTTTCATTTTAATTCCTTGTGAATTTTCGGCTTTAGTTATAGCTAAGCCAATCTTATAAGAATTCTCTGATATTTCAACCACATCATTGAAGTTCTACACAGGTTGGTTTTGTTCTCCACTTACTTTTAACTCTCCTATTTACAAGTCTCGTATTTTTGTTCAAAACGCTTTAGCCAATATTGCATTTCCTGGCAGAATGACGATAGTCGGTTGTATAAATAAACCAAACCGAAACAGAAAATCTGCCTATAAATCAGGCCAGTAACTTTTTGACAAAAAGAGACCGAAGCTGTCCTCATACGAAGATGTCAAGTGCCCTACCATACAACTAGGCATACCATCGAATTGAACAAACACATCATGTATATCTGCGACTTGTATGAGTGATTACAGATTCAACTTCCCACAGAATATAAAGTATTCAGACAAAAAGGCCTCTCGGGCAGTGGCTGCACCTGCACTTGTCGAAACATCCCAATTACTTGAAGACTATGCAGGCTGTCATAAAATTTGTTGTGGATTTTGGGATAAAACTTAACCTATAACCTCGCTATATACTATACCCATACATTGTAGAAATTTAAACAAAATGTAAGCACTCCAATATGTACAGTGAGGAAACAAAGATGCACAGATAACCTTAACCACTAACCATCATTTTAGATTTATTGAAAAAATTAGGTGTATTTAAAATATTCCCAAAAAAAAATACCCTATAACCTCGCTAAGGAATGAAGCTATCTACTGAAAAAAATTCAACAAAAATCGTTGATAAGTTTTATCACAATGAAGTGACAAACATTCTGATGAATCGACATTTTCAATTTTAATTCGATAAAAATGTCGTAGGTATACTACAACTTCACTTTCAGTTAGCTATTGTGCTTGGAATTTAAACAAATATTCCCTCGTAAGATTTTACGCTACAAATTAACTAAAACATAATATTCCGCCGACAAACAAAATATATAATATTGCAAATATTTAATAATCAGATTAATGCCAACTATCACCATTTAGAAGAATTAAAAGCATGACCCGCATGTGGGTCACATGTCAACAGACTTTTCATATATTTTTACACTTCGGCTATATACACCCACATTATGATGCATTTTTTCCACGCAACACGCATTTTCTTGGCAACGCTCATTGGTCAAATACTTTCACCAAACAAAATTAAACAGAAATAGCAACGACCGAAGCTATATAAAGTTTTTCTCAGAAAACTATCTATACGCAGAGTATTTTGGTATTTTATCTAACAAATTATGAATATTTAAAAATAAATTTAAATTTAACGAGTAAATTTAGAGAGGAAACTTCACATCAATTGCATACGTATATACAGTAACACTTTCGATTTCGTTTTAGTGCAACGGAAAGAATTTGTTTTTTTTTTTTTTTGGATTTCATGTCAGTGGATATATGAAGTGTTTATAAATACACACGCAGTGCAGTTATTTTGCGTGCATGCATGCAAGCGATAATAATTGCCTGCAATAAAATGCATGTTCTAGGTGGGCGCAATTGATATGGTGGCGGTGGCGGTGATAGTGGGCGGCAAATATTTTTAGTCGATGTCATAATAAATTGTACTGTTTCCTTTTTTATGTGCACGAAATTTGTATGCAACATTTTTTTTTTTTTGTAAAAGAATTTTTTTATAAAATATAAGAGGGCTTGGCATGGGTCAGTTGAATTTACGATTTGTTGAGTTGGATAAGCAAAATTGTCCTTGGAATGCCAGCTGTGATTTATCTTCTCGGCATTATGTCTCATTTGGATTGCATGTTTCAAGAAGTAGGTGACATTAATCCCTCTCTGAGTCCTTTAAATAAACGGCTTTAGCTTTTCACATTAGCCTCATTTTTTTTAAAGCGAGAGAATTCCAATTTAACAGTTTATTTTCCTTAAAGAAAAAAAAATTACAATTTAGTAAAAAAATTGCCAAACTTTGCCAAATTGTGAACAGAACTACATATACCACCGAGTTTCGAGGAAGACATCCCTCGATCATTGCTCGCAGGCGCAACTTCAAAATATACGGGCCTCGGAATAAAGCAATAGAGCCGGCTTTGGAAGTTGGAACCAGTTCGTTCTCATAAAGCAGTACATGAGATCCGATATCTGAAAGCCTGGTAACTCTGCGGTGCTTACGATTACCTTATCTGGCGCACAGAAAATATTGGATTATATCCACCTCCTCCTCATCTTTGCAGCTTCTTAATAGATCTTGTAACATGGCAAATAAATTGTAACTTAGTAACTCTATAAAAATGTAACGTGACTCTTTATGTCACCTCAGGATCGTTGTATCGTAAGTCTTCTCAACAACACCCAATAAATCAGATGATAAAATCAACGCAGCTTTGTTGCACTCTCTCTACCGTTTTCTTTGCTGTTTGAAAACTGCAATAGACGCAGTAAGGCAATGAAACAAATGAAAGAAAAAAATGATCTCCTCGATAAGAAAGAAAGTAGAAGCTTTTGAAATTAATTTTAAGTTAACGTTCTTTATTATAATATTGAAAAAATTAATCCTAGTTTTTTAAAAGTAACAAAAAAATGAGTCAAGTTAAGAATATTAAAGTTAAAAGAAAAAAAAAGGATAATACAAAAGGTAGGTAATTAAGAGTATTAGGTAATTAAATATTAAAAGAATCAAATTCAAAATCAAAAGCAAGGAAAAAAAAATGAGGAGCAAAAAAAATAATCGTGTCGATCTAGTGTGGGTGCTTAGAGACAGTGGAGAAGGAGAACCCGTTACCCGTCTGTCGTATGTAGCGCACAAACTAGAGACTAATCAGAATCAAGTGTGGTATTTTCCTGGTAGTGCAGTAACCCGACTATCGCTTGTGAAATACCAAACTCGAATGATTTGAAATTGAAATAAGCTCGCTTTATATAGTTTTTCAAATGAAAATTTTTTCAAAGATTGTTTAGTTTTTTTTTTTTTAAAGTTTTTTTTTTATCGAACTGAAAACGTTTGCTTATGCTTTTGATTTATTTATAGAGTTACTAAGTTACAATTTATTTGCCATGTTACAATCTTTGGATTTTTATTCTACATTTATTGAGCATATCTTGAATGGCGCAGGGTTGGATTCTCTCAATCTGAGAGTTCCTATTCCTGCTCCCGGCACGCTTCTCACAATTTCCGCGTGCGAGTACTTCTAGGTCATTCATTCCCACTTAGTGCACAAAACGAGCTCAGTTTTCTGAGGATTAACGATCAAACCGTTCTGCTCACACAGAGAGCTCTTTAAGAGTGGATTGCATAAGTTCCCTGATTGTTGGCAAAAATGTGCCTTGAATCAATTTTGCTGAGTCGTCCTCATGGGCTAAAATTTTAATTCTCTTTTCTGAGAAGATTCATAGGATTGTGTTGCCGGTTACAAGACAAATTAATGGCGATAGGACTCGTCCGTGTGTCGTCCCAGTATTGTCATTTTCCTTACGGAACTATGTTTGATAACTGAGCTGATGATTCTGAAGTTAATCATGTTTTCGACCCAACTTATGCTTCGATACGATGCTTCGTATTGTCAAGTAAAAGCGGGCTGGAAGGAGCGAACTATTGTCTTTCAACTGTATGTCGCTCTCGCACATTTTTCTCAAAAGTCATCCATACTTTTCATATAATATGTGAAGTATGGATGATATTCAGCGATATGTTTTAGAAGCTGATAAATTCGTCGTAGGGGTCTATGTTAAAAAATAAGTCTTCGTCTTAAACACTTTTGATCACTCGTCACACAGTCGAAAAACGCTTACCCCTCACGCTTTCACTCTTTACACGAAACCTCTTCTGGAAACAGTCTATAAAGACCATGGAAGTAACCAAATAATGAACCAAATCGGTCAGAATGTGATCGCCTAAGGCATTTTTTCCTTTCTTCATTACGAGTTCCCAACAAAGATACGGTTCACTATCTTGTTATAGCCCAGCTATGAGTGAGGATATTTCGGGTGTCACAACAACAAAGAAATATTGTGAAAAGATTTAATGTTGATCGGCTGGAGTAGAAACAAACCCCCAGAATAGTTGTCAAGCGCGTATTCAGACTTCTAGTGGCATCGATGTAAAGAAGCCATTAGAAAAGCCGCACCTTTTCTGTTGCCCTTGGTTTGATAAAGATCGCTGGAAGGCACATCAACCTTTCCATTGTTGAAGATTCGGAAAATCTGCAAGCTGAAAAACGGCGAAGACGACCGAATCAGGCTATCAGGGAGAATGATGACCCCAAGAAAGCCAATACTTCTATCAATCCAACCTAAATTAGGCGAGCAAAGAATTAACCAAACTCAAGTCCAAAAAAACTGCTTGACCAGACCGGAAAAACTATCTAAGACGAAAAATATAAAAATTGTGTCAACTAGAGGCATCAGTCTCCATAACATTGCATACTAGATCCAGTCCGGCGTACTATGTGAGCTCCTGAAACCATTTGCCAACGGACTGATTCAACTCTTAATACAATTAGGTATAGTAAGATCACTTTAGTAAAAATGCGAAGGAGACTAAACAAGACCCTCGTAATTATGCCAGTTCTTTTAGGTATATGGCGCATATGCGTGGAAGTTAGCCAAGGCGGCCATTTGGAATACAAAAATTCTTCGAGTGAGTTTCGGTCAAGTTTTGGAGTAAGCGATTTAGCGGGAACTCTACGAGCTGTAAAGTGACATCGACCTGCTCCAAAAATGCGTATCACTCGTCTAAGATAGCTAGATTAAGTAGAGCGAATGGTCACTAATGCTCAGGGTCAGGTCTGAAAAATCCTCAACTCCAACTCGGGAAAGAAACGCTGTGAAGGTAGATCCGTATTCGTATCCCAAAAACAAATCCCGAATTGCTCAAAAAAGTTGTTGAAAGGAGCTATTTTTAAGCTTTGAGGCTTCCCGCTGACCGTTTGTTTTCGATATTTTTTTCGTCTCAGTTTATCTTCGATACACTGATGGCGATTACTAGGATGAGGCCATTTCGATTTTCACTCTTAATACCTGGTGGAAATTTTGTACCCGGAAACTTTTATAAGGTACCTGTGAAGAGGTACATATTTTCTCAACAGTAAGCCATAAAATTAAAGGCTAAATAAGAAATGACGGCTGCAATTTCGCAAGATCAAAAAATTAACTACTTGAAAAGCGTATAAGAAGATGCGCCCCTAGGATGAGACCATTGCGAATATTTCGTAGCAGGAGCGATATTTTCCAAAGTTTAGTTAAGAATATTTAAAAAAGCGTTGAAAATAACTGTTTTTGTTTAAAAAAAATGGATTCTGGAAAGAGGGGTTAGGACTCTCAGGCCAAGAAATTGCAAGGAGGCTAAATAGAAGTAAGACTGTTGTAAACAGTTACCTTGGGGATCCATATGTATGTACGAGTATACTCGAGTAGCGAGAGAAACCTCTCTTCTATCTATCTACGGCTAGCCTGAAATTCTACTCTACCAGCGACTAAAATAAGGGCAGCTGAGTATCAGCCAGCATAGCAACGGTCCGAAGGATAATACGAAAAAGTGGTACTATACAGATAAGAAAACTTAAAAATGAAATAATCGCCTTCACAATAGCTATCTCTTTCATTTCCGCCGAATAGACAGCTACAATTGAATCGACACTAATTATGGGGAACACTAATCGCTGAAACGCTAAGCCCCAGGTATCTAATCAATGAATTCACTTATGCGGAGTTAATTTAGCAGCGGAACAACCTATAGCACTATTTTCATATTCGAATTAATCTTTCAATCCACTTATGCAGATGCATGCGCCTGCATCCTGTCTTGTTATTTGTATATCATTGGATTATGCCAATTTTAATACACAATTCGCATCCACGAATCAATCAATTATCTGTAATGGAATCAATTATCTCTCACCGCACGTGTGCGCTGTGTATCTGTATAGTGCTGGCTTCAATTTGCTAATAGCGGAATCATTACTCAAACCACGTACGTTGCTTATCCTATGTCCTTAAATACCATCCATGGTAGAATGTGTACACAATTACGGCTTATTTTGAAACAATTATGCCAACTCGAATTGACCTAATTAAACTTTTCGCAATAAAACGTCTGTCTATGGACCGTTCGTATATAAAGTCCGCAACTTCTCCTATTTTCCTCCTATCCATAATGGCTACGAATAATATAATTGTATTCAATTTGATCAAGAGTACATAATAATAGGCCAATGCCTACAATGTAGAAGGACCAGATTTCATACATGCGAAGGAGAAATCGATTCAAGTATCTAGATCTACCTATGTCATTATTTTTCGATTAAGCTTGGATTCAATTAAACTTTACTTTGTGGATGAGGCTAACGAGAAATTTATAGCAACTCAATCTGACTCTTTCTCATTTCGTTTGCGTTCGTCCTTTATAGTTCTTCCATTTTTCACTTTGCTTCTATTTGAGTAAATCTATAGTTGAGCGCGTCTATGTATCTTCTAGCCATGGGATTGGTATCCTGTATCCATATAGGGGACCGAGTGATGAGTTGCCTTCATCCAACATGAAGGACGACGAGAAACCATCCTTTGGATGGTGGCGACTTTGATGTTGACTTGAAAAGTATGGCGAAAAATTGGATTTAAATTTTTCTTTTTGCATTAAATTCACCCGCAAATCAAGACGGCCGACAGACAGTGTGATATATGAATTCAAATTGAATGAGGCTCCGTTTTTGACGAGCCAGTATTATACACATAAGTGCAAAACTTGATTATTTCTAACTTATTTACGCACATCGTTTGCATTCGCTTTCACTTGAAGATTGAGATACTTTTTCATTGAATTTTTTTTATTTTGTTTTGTGTACTTAAATCAAATCAAATCCCAGATGTATCGCTTTCTTTGTTCTGTTTTTGTATTTGTACGGTTACCGGAACCATAGTCATTGACAGGGAAAACTTAAGAGAAAAAAAAATTCTCTTGGAATTTCCAATTTCCATTTAAAGTGGCAGCACAATCTCAAGAGAGGCGAAAGATACGTATAATGAAAATGAGATTTAATTATTTTTCGCCAAGATTATCATTGGCAGCAACCGCGCGTCGGTCGCCTCATTGTGCGCCTGTAGATGGATTTCGATATTTCTGTTGAGATATATATTTTTCTTTTAATCGGGGAGGAAATTGTGAACTTAAAAGTGACGGAAGCTGCAGTATACTCGGGGGCGTATGTGGGATATTTTTATTGAGTCGATGAACTTATATTTTTTTTGTTTTAATCTAATTTTAAGAAAGAGGATTTTTTTCCTGTGTATTTAAACTTCCTGGGGATAAATTTCTATATGACTACAGTTTACAACAATGTAAGTCCAGAACTAACGCCTATATCTGTAAGCATCTCGCAATGCTGCTGAAGCGCTATAAAAAAATTTCTTGGGATTTTAGGTATATAGGATATAGGAAATCCATAATCTATGTTAATTTAACACAATAATGAAAATCTAAGGCATAATCCTTAGTAAGAGGTATAAAATGGTATTAAATTAACTTGGGAATGAAATATATATTTTTTTTTATGACGCAACTTGTGAAGTTCATTATTTGTATCTTGGGCCCAATGCACACGGAGCAACTGAAAAAAAAACTAAACCGGTTGACAACTCGGGTTACAGACCAGTTACGGACTCAGTGGCGACTTGACTCCACACACGAGGAAACTCATCACCAATAAAAATCTCTAGTTCGTTCAGTGTCGTCATGTTTTTCAACCTCCCAAACATGCCCAAAAATGCATCTGTCCATCACCTTGGACAAAACGTCATTATTGATAGCAACAATGTCGAGGTAGTTAAGGAGTTCACCTACCTCGGAGTAAACATGAAAACCATACCAATGACTAGTGGAAACCCGGCGAAGAATTACTCTAGGAAACTGCTGCTACTTCGGTTTGTCAAAACAATTGGGTTCAAGGCTCATAACTCGAAGAACGAAATGTTTGCTCTTCAAATCCCTTATCCTGCCAGTTGTGCTTTATGGTGCCGAGTGCTGAAGCAAAAAGGGAGAGCTGATCCTGGACTCATTCGAAAGAAAAATTCGGAATTTTGGTCCTGTGGTCGAGGAGGGCGTATGGAGGAGAAGATACAAATACAACTGCGAACTCTATATGAGCTGTACCAAGATGTGGATGTAGTCCAGAAAGTCAAAAAAACGACGAATATATTGGCTCGGTCACATCGAACGAATGGAGAATAAATTCTCCAGCTAAGAGGATCTTCGAGGCACCTTCCCTAGGTTCTAGAAGGCAAGAAATTTAGAGCTTCCTTTTCAAAGACCATCGCTGATGTCAGAGCGCTTGGTCTGGACAACTGGAAACAGCGTGCCCGGGATCGCAGAGGATGGAAGGCTCTCTGGCAGAGACTGTTCACTCGTCGGGAGCCCGATAAGTAAGTAGAAGTAAAGTCCAAAGCTACGCGTTCTTGCTTTTCATAAGAGTAAATTATTTTTACAACTGAGGATATGAGGTGCTTTAGTTTTGAAGACCTGGAAATGGATGTGATTTCAATTTTGTTATTTGTTTTTTTTTTTTTTTTTAATCTTTTTCAAAAAGCCTATCGATTTCAACAACGTTCCAGCTCATCAGAAATCATTAAAAAAAAATTTACATCTCTGCTTAATTATTTCGAATTAAATCTTTAAGCATGTACTAGGATATTTAGTTTTATCCAATTCTGTATATTTCTAAATCGCAATTATATAGTCTTGGAAAAAAATTCACAACATCTGCAGAAAATGGAATCTCCACTAAATAATAATAATTTCATCCTTTGCCGGTCTCTGTTTAAATTCTCAAAAACAATTTACTTCATCTGATGTAGTGCACATGAGTGTAATTATTTTGACCTGTATCCATATAACCGTATAGCAAACCCATAAGGCCCATTATGTATGTACTTTGTGGAAATTGTGATTATAAAACCGCCCACATTAAATCGATCCTGGTGCGGTTGCATAGATACAGCCATTCTCTCATACTTTAGTTGTTTATACATTGTGGTTACTCTGCTTGTGGTATTTTATAGGACTTTGCGTTTGCAGTAAGTGGGTATAATAATTAAAAATTGCGATAAATTACAGCCGAAAAGAGCTTTAGTATGAAGGTAAAAGTTCTGGCTCAAGCCAATCCTCCAGACCAACCTGACCAGTTCAAGAGAATTTAATTTTCTATGTAATTGGATAAAGTTGGTATCTAAGACCAGAAATATTTTAACGAGATAGTTTGTATAATAGTTTCAAGGATGTAGGGTAAACAAATAAATTTTTCTGTGTGGGTATTTTGGGGAATAATTTATCTCCAAACAATTGATAGCCACTATGTGAGGTTCAGATTTTAGAATGCCTATCCTACAATATTTGCAGTTGGTATTATCTCATAATATCAGTATTCAGCATTTCAATTGAACGTCAAAAGTAGTAAAATGTAAGCTTGAGGTCGGTGTCTCGTCCCTACCAACCGAGATGTGGGAAATAATCCTTTAAAACTATCTCATAGGCTTATAATTAGTTCTCTTAATTCGGCTTATCCCAATATCTACCCTTGATCGACAATAGTCTCAAAACATTAATAGATATCATCATCACCACTAATTGAGTGTCCACAGAGTTCTTGATTTCCCCAAAAATATCCCAACGAAAAAGAACAGAAAAAGAAAAATAAAACCGAATGTCAATGAGGAGATCAATTCGATGTCACAAATGTAACATGTCAAATACATGTGTACGAGTATTCCCTATCCTCTGACACACAACGCAATAGTCCTTTCTTGCCTAGGGGAATGATACATCTTTCCGCATCACACTCAAACTATGAGGATGAAACCTACTAAGTTTCAATTACCTACTGCACACTTCGACAAAAAAAAAAGGAAAACTCCCCAGATATTTGACGACAGAATACAGGTCACCCTCAGTTTTATCCCCAACCAAATTAATTGTTTATACCATTAAGCTGGCTGAGAGATACATACGTCCATGAGAGGAGTTGAACTAAAGTTTAAATGAATGTTGTTATACATTTGGATGAATTAATTTAGTTGGCATCTACATAGATAGTTTGTAACTTTTCCTACTGTTGTGTTGTCCCTGATTTGAACGACACACACATGTGTAGAGGGATAACATAAAGCGGCTTTTAGAAATTTAATGGATCCCCCTCCCCCCGCATACATCAATAAGTTGCCAATTTACCATAGGAAGAGAAAAGGACACCAGAGGCCCATAAAACACATGTGACTTTTGGATTACTGTGTTGTATTTTATTCGAACAACTATAAACTGTACAAGCTCAACAAGGATGTACATTGTACATAAAAGTGTTAGTCGCTTAACATAAATTTGGATGATGCAATTTACAGCAGGTACAAGTCAATATTATGCCAGAAAGGTTTTCTGTGTCCGTATCTATATATTGCTGGAGCAGATGGCTTTGGATGGTTTTCAGTGAATTTAGAGGGGATTACAGTTTTTGGATACCCAACCGTTGAGCCATTTGTGACTATTTTACATTCATTCAGTTCTCAGTTGAATGTGAACATTTCATGCAGCTTAGAGCCTACAATTTTCGGGGGTTATTTGCACTCTAATAATGTTGGGATGATATCCGAAAAGTTGCCACGAGAAGTGGCTTGTATACGATTTTTGCTGCCGTACCAGCCCAACTTTGCTTGCGTGGTTTTCGAGATAAATGTAAGATTTTGAATATTTGTTTATATGCCAAATTAGTTCAATAGACAGTACGAAGTGCACATAAATGGATTTACTATATGTGTATAGGTATCGCGGATACAAGCTGTCCTATTTAGATTCCTCCGCTGTATTGCTGATGGTGTGACCCGTAGAGATCGTATTAGAAACACCAGAAAATGTGAGGAGCGGTCCATGCTTCGGTGGTTTGGTCATGTTAAACGCATGTCGCCAAACAGCATCCCACGACGTGCTATGGAATCCGTCCATCAGTAAGGCGTCCTCTAGACCCAGGATGAAATTTTTAGATCAACTTCATAATCTCTCCTCTACCCACATGGGGATTGCCCTTATTGTTGATTTGGAGTCGATGGCGGACCATTGAGAGATATGGAGGGTCCACTTGAGCAACCTGAAACCTCAACCGAATGAATAGATATCGCATACACAATATTGACCAATTTTTCAACAAACGAAATCCCTAAGGACAATGATATCCAAGACGTACTAACAGTATCGACAGCTGCAACGCGATGCGGAATGCAGTACACCATAGAGAACCAGGGTTGCCATCCAAATTTCCAATGACAGCTAAATACTTATTTTTCTCAATACAAAATCGATCATCTCTGAATAAATGCAGCTGATGTGTTCAGAGTGCGCAACTGGAGGCAGTTAGCTAATTAGGCTGACCGAATGACCGGATTTTTATTTTCTAAATCCGGTAAAAAATTCCGGTCAAAAGTTCAAATGAGAATTTTTGACCTGAAACCCGGTCAAAAAGAGAAAATACATATACCTAGCATTATCGATGTTTAGCAAACGTTTTTATAATATGTGAATCTTGAGTTTTGTGAATTAGTTTTTTTGTTTGAAACAAATTTTTCATTTTATAAGACATGTTTTAAGTTCTGAAATACACTTTTAGTGCATGGCCATATGCCTTCCAATGAACGTCGTGTCCAGCGACACAGGTAGATTTTGAGTGAGTAAAGGAGAAAGGTAGATAGCATAGAATATCTACTTTCAGAAATAATTCTGGCATGTTCTTTTTCGCACCATTGTGCTTTCGATACAAATCTTCATTTGATATTTGCGTTGATAGAGTGAGGACGTCAAAAACGGGCGTCCGCTTCGGGTTAACCATAGAATTTGTTTGTGTTTTCAATTTCACTATTATTTTACCTACCAAATTTTATTTCATTGCAATGACGCCTGGTTTTTGTGTGTTGATGTTAATGGAAATGAAAGTCATGGGAAGACGTACATATATGGCCAGGCCATTTACTAAGGCCGTGTGTCAATTGGGCTAAATAATTATTCTCTGATAATTTTCTGACACTTGAAAAGAGTAGTTCACCAAACTCCAATCTGAGATTTATCGAATTTCACACTTTAATTAATTGAAATTCAATGTTCAATTTCCTCTTCAAAATTCTACCAAAAGAAAACGTCAAAAAATTAGCCTATAAGACAATTTATTATCCTGCTCCCGGAGCAGAATTCCATGCACCCCATGCGTGATGTTGTAGTCCCATTATTCGCATTAAATTGGCTTCTGTTTGAACTTGGAAGCATGTTCGTAATGTATGGCAAAGTTATATTCAAATTATAGAAATCTATCTTTATTTATAGTCAGTAGGACAATTTTATTTTTCTAGTCAAAAAAAAGGTTTTCCGGTTAAAAACATTTTTCGTTCCGGTCAAAAAACGGTTAGGCCGGATTTCAAAATTTTCTCCGGTCAGAGTAAACAGATCTGGTCAGAATGGCCATCACTGCTTCAGTAATGTTAAAACGTGAGCAGTGAAGAGAGCACTACAGAATTCAAATGTTGATCAATCTCTCATTAATATGATCGTAAATTTACTTAGAGAAAGGAACATGACCTGCTTCGAGAGGCACTCCACAAGGAGGGCTCATCTCCACCTTACTCTGGGTTCTTGTCGTTAATGAAATACTAGTGAAATTCAACAATATGGGAGTCACGGTAACTGCATATGCAGACGATGTAGTCTTGCTTGCAAAAGGAAAGTTTCTACCGACATTAAGCGACCTGCTAGGGAGCTCACTAATTATACTCAGTACGTGGACAAAAATGTGGCCTTGGGGGACTTGCATTTATAGGGACATAACCAGTACGATGAGAACCACACCTACAGCTGGACTGGAGGCAATTCTTAATCTGACTCCTCTAGACCTATACATGGAGGAATCTGCTATCAAAAGTGCCTTAAGGATTAGCCAAACTAAAACTTGGAACCCAGGTAATTTTGGCCACGCGCATATCCTAGGAAAATATGTTGGGAACGCTGACAGTTCTGACTACTTGTCTCGCCATTTAAACTTTGATATGCCATTCTCTTGCTCGTTTCCGAGTAGGGATGAATGGACCACAAATGAATCCACTGAGAGGAAATCGATATCCATCTTCACGGATGGGTCAAAGATGGACTGTGGAACCGGTGTCGGTATGTTCTCAGTATAATAAAATTTAAGCTAGGTCACCGCTGCCGCGAAGAGCTCACAGTTCTCTGCTCGCAGCACACCTCGAATCTCTGCTGGGTCCCCGGAGTTTGGACACAGTGACAAATCCGGCAAGGACAAGGCTGACGAACCGGCAAGAGAGGGATCTACAATGCACCATGATAGAGCACTACAGTCTATCAAGCCCCCACTCTGCAATCTGAGAGAACGAGTAGAGAACAAGATTCGTATGAAAACCAACAAAAGGTGGAAATAACTAACGACCTGCGAAGTAACGCGGTATCTTTGGGCAGAGTATGACAGTGGCCGAACCATCAAGCTTCTACACTTTGACAGTTCATTGCTGTCTATAAGCTGGTAGGTGCTCTAATGGGTCATAACTTCCTAAGAAATCATACAATGAAACTAAATCTCAAAGATGACGATATATGTAGAGGCTGCAGAGACGAAGAGGTCCATGAGGACTCACCTCACTTCCTCTGTCACTGCCCGTGTCTCTGTCACTTGAGGAACAGAATACTTGGAAGTTACTACTTCCATGACTTACAAGAACTTTCTGTTGTCTCACTTTCCAATCTTTACAGGTTCTTGACAAGGACAACGACAAGCTTCTCGTAATCATTCGTTTGTATCAGTTTTTTTTTTGGGACGAATGGAAGGGGATCTACTATTTTATACTGAATCCGAATGGCTTGAAAGCTCTCTCAGGATAGTGTTGAGAATGAAATTATCTTGACTTAAAAAGTTCGCTACATATCCGAGAGTGATAGCAAGTTTATTGAAAAGCAGTCTCACCAAACCAAAATTTCAGATTAAAGTAGCACAATTGCAACCTTGGTTATACTTACAGTCGTGGATATTATATATCTAGAGAGTTGGTTTTTTGATGCCATTAAAGAGTAGTTTAGACTTACCTGCAAATAGAATAGAGAGAAAATATTTATTGTAGTTTATAACACTCATAATCATAGTATCTATATATCTATTCTTATTTAGTTATGATTATTAGATAAATATTAAGATAACTGTTTTCAAATAGTAAAGTTTCCATATGTCACATGAGCTAACAATTTTAGGGACACTTTATATGATAATATTTAAAAGGCATTATTGGTTCCCATTAAAATTAAATTAAGCTCGGCTAATTTTTAGACACATAATAATATGTGAGTGTTGAAAAAAGAAGGTAAAAAAAGGAGTTGAAATTAATTGCGCATTCGTTTTAGCAACATAGAAAACTTCAAGCTAAAGAAAATATCAAAAAATTAGCCCTAGAATATGTAATGTTTTAATTACAGCTAAAAATTAATTTTCCACCACAATAGTGTCAGAAAATTAACCTGATAATTATTTAGCACAATTAACACATGGTCTAAAACAACACACTGTAGGTACTTATCGTCGCTGTTGTCTAAGCTTAATGGCAGTATTGCCACAAAAAAAAAAATGTGTATGCGCAATGCTGGCCCAAGGTCCCAGGGGCTCAGGTCATTGACATGAGAAGTGGCGTGACTTTCTTGCAAAAAAAAAATCAAGGTTCTATTTTTTGATTTTTTAAATAGTGATGCCTACTTTTCAAGTTTAGTTCTATTTTTGTAATACTATAAGGTTTATCCATTTTTTTTTTCGAGTAAAATATTACCTATAATCTTGGAATATGCGAAAATTGCTGCGTGAAAGATATCTATCCTAAAAAGGAGTCTATCTATGAAAACGTTAAAGCACCTCGTATAAGTGTTTTCTTGGCCGAAAATTTGATGCCATAGAGCGCATGCAATGTAATCCATCCCCCCCACTCTCTCCCGTGTCCTTTGGCTTTCGTTTCATCTGAGTCATAAGAAGTGTTACTTCAAGCTGTCGTTTCATCGAAATTCGTTTCTTAGGAGCTCATGTCGCATTTTCGTTTCATATCGATTAATCTCCGTTTCCTCTTCATTATGGCTTCTATTCCTAGTAATGTGCAGTGCTACAAATTTCTGACGTACCTATAGTTTCACAACGTTCAATCGGAGACAATAATTGGTATAGAGCCTGTTAGCTAAAATTAGAGCTAGCCGCAGATACCTACAAACGTCAATATCGGAAAGTAGATAAAGTTGACTAAAAAATGTAATGCAAGATGTAGCAATATTGCCGCCCAGATAGACATCTAAAATAAGATATTATCAGGGATGGACTTTAATTTTTTTTTATAAGCCCAACCCCTTTCAAAATCTTTGGATTTAGTATGTACCTACTTGGAACAAATACTAACTAACTGATAAAAATAACTACATTATATACCAGTCATACTGTACACAGTCAACTGCCCTCTAGTCAGCCTTGAAAACGAAAACAAATTTGTTCCTGTTAACAACGAGAATATTTTCACTTGAAAATCACCTCACCTGCCGTTCGCAGCAAACGTTTTTGTTTTATCGAAATTGGAAAAAAAAAATTAATTCAATCCTGTATCCTCATAAACCGTCCTCAAATAAAATAAATCCTTCGCCATGCAAACATCAGATGCACCAACTGCCAGCAGCACTCCCATCGCCGAAGATCAAAATGAACCCTCAACATCTGCACCGTACCGTGTCATCCAAGACGATGATAGCGTCTTCATAAGTCGTTGCAATTGGGACAACGAAAAGATTAGGAACATTCTTAGATCGCCGCCGGGAGTGCGTCAGCGTTCTGTTTTCACAGCAAATCCTCGACCAACGGTAAAGTTATAGATGACTATAATATCCCGAAAAACGATTTTAAAATTTTTTTCTAATTAATTTTCAGACAAAATTCAACCTTAGCGCACCACCATTTGTCGCATCATCGTCGTCGACATCGGAATCCACATCAACCCTACAACAACAACAACTACAACGTATACATGCACAGAGCGTGGCGAAGGACGTTCGAATTTCGACTCAATACCATATGCGACAGCCGTCGGTCAACATTCCAACTCATCTCGGTTCGCCTCAAACTGCTTACGAACAATCGGCGGCAAGGATGATGAGGAGCTTATCGGCGCGCTATAATCCATCCCCAATCTATGGCTCACCGGCTGCGATGAAAAGTGCTGCCAATGATATGCGTCCTATTGTGATAATGGTAAGTCATTAGGAAAGCGTTGCGTTTCGTAAACTCATTTAGGTAAAATGTCCCCAGCCTGGAAGCGTATCGCCGTCCATGTCACCGTACTCGAGTCGCATCAGTAGCCGTGATTATGAGAACTCGTACTCTGCAGGACCGGTAGCACTGCCAAATGGAACCATTCAAATTCGATTGAGGGAGGGTGTATGGTATGGCATAGGCTAGCCTTTCAAAATTGACTTCAATTTTAACCCCCTCTACTTTTACGTAGCATCGATATGACACTTGACAAGGCGGTGCGTGTATTCAACACACGTAGCATGGTTGCCATGGCACTATCCAGCAATGGAAGCTCGTCCGCAATGATCCATCCGAATGGCAGAGTCTACCAGAATGGATCCAGAGTGGAAATTGTCACATACGATGGCATGAAGAGCAACAATTATGTGTGAGTTGGTGTAGAATGGTAAAGTGCACAGGACAGAAGAGAGTAACGAAATGTTTCTATCAATTTTAGGCGCTATGCGAAAATGTGGTACAAGGGGGTGAGTTTCACCAGCGAGAATTGTGCTCTAACGTATCTGGTGGATACGGCTGGGACCAGAACGACTACGGACAGTTTCATAGACATGAGCAAGGATTACACGATTTTTGTGTTTTACAAGTGAGTTTTAACTAGACTTTTATATGTATACGTATCTACCTACGGTAAGGTGTTTTGGTAAAACAAACACTTTACAAATTTTCAGTAAACTAGGAACTTCTTCTAACACTATGACCTTATTCATTGTAATTGGAAATACCTTGTGAAATAGGACATTGCCATTCGTCGATCAATTTTTCTTTTAGGCACAGTGGTTATTGTGTTTTTGAGAGTTTCTAAGTTCAGCATCCGAAATAACCAAAATACATAGCATCAATTACGTACGCCTGGCAACCATAAAACTCATCTGCTATGATAAAGCATCTCAATTCGGAAATGTCATTCATAAAATTGAGGGTCCCTTCCATTCGTTCTCAAAACTGATTATGACGAACAATTCTCCATTCGATTAGTATCAAAAGGTTCTACTACATTCTAAATATCAACACATCCTTTTTTGCATTCTTCAACGTAAAATCGACAGAATTCGTGACGTTTTGCTCACGAATGGGGTAATTCGACGTCTCCGTCGCGTCGACAGATGTTGGTAACTGATACTTTGAAAAATTGCCCTTTAACTTCTTTAATCTGGAGTTTGGAGTTAGAAATCACGTAACATTCCTGTCTAAGAGGTCAATTAATAGATATATCTCACACAACATCTGTGTTCATCTTCAGGACGGCTGCGCGAAATAAGGCCCCAGGAAATAAGGCCCCAACAAAAAAATGGAATAAGGCCCAAAATCGGACAGTAAACCGAAGCAGGGGGGTTGCAGGGGGGCAGCATGGCCCCCCATACTCTTTCGTTTTTCGTTTGGGGTCTTATTTCATTTTCATTAGGAAATAAGGCTCCAAAAAAGGAAATAACACCCCAAATTTTATTAAAAATCGTTGTTGTTGTTGTTTCCTGTATAATTTTTTGAGGCCTTATTTCATTTTTTTTCTGGGGCCTTATTTCCTGGGGTCTTATTTCGCGGAGCCCTCTTCAGCACACCCGCATCTTTTACGCTTCGATAAATGCAACAACATTTCAACCTCAAAATAAGTTACTAAAACGCTTTGTTCCCAACGCCGATTGAAAGAGAAAGACAAAAATCTACAGCGATTCACGTGTACACTATACGATAATGAAATCTATATTTTTCGAATGACATTTTAAGTGACAAAACTGACAACATAACACTTATACAGCTTATATGACTAGTCCCAACACCGTTCCCATTGCCAAAAGTTGTGCAGAAGAGACCCACCAGGAGATAGCCAAGCACTTAGTCCTTATAAAAAATGCTTGCAAATTTTGGTACAACAACTTTCTTTGCGTTAGTTTGTGGATCTGAAATATTTCAAATGTAAATTTATACGTGATTTGGCTTTTTAAAAAAAAGTCCTTTTCCTACAAAATTTTGCAGAAGAGAAACGAACTGGTAGATCGAAAATTGTTTTACGAGTTTTATAAGACAAATTGCTAATGGTAACCCTAGTTAATCTATCAATTATAAAATAGCAAATAAATTGACAACCATTGTTAACTTTTTTTGTGGAAATTCGCCTCTCCGAAAGAAAATGTTTCCCTTTTGCATTGTTGGTAATTGGACTGTTGCATTTTTGAAGTATTTTAACCACTCCACTGCTTTTCCACCGAGCTATTAGACAATCGTATCTATTGGTTCTAGTGACATTCTCAAGAAGATTTTTGTTCATTAGGGATACGATTTGGCCAGAAAATTCTTAATATTTTTACGAAAACTGCATCAGTGCTGTAGCTGAACCCATTATGACAATAATATACCTAATCGCAGGAATTCAACTTCAAATGAAACAAATGTAGGTATAGCTACTTTGTGGACAACATACAGGACGTAGGGTTTACTTTGCCAATTTTTTTTTTGGCAATCACCCCTATTCCCGTTGGCGTTTGTCGTATACGACTTATGTTTCATGTGGTTGTAAAACGATGTTGAGCATTTTTTTTTTAACTTTTGTTAACAACTTTATTTTCTTTTCTATGTGTTCACCATTATTTCAGTTAATTTGTCTCAAAAAAAGTTAAAAACATTGACTAAAAAACGAAGAGAAACAGGAATAGTTTACGACAAACGCTAACGGGAATAGGGGTGAATCTGAATAATCACTTTCAGTTCTACTGCCGATGATCGAGATTGTACTTCGACTATTTTGGAAAAAATTGTCCACTATGGCCGCTGCTAGATAAGTGCATCGGAGCGATATTGAATCGTTCCGCTCGTTGTGCTCGCGGTACCAACATATTCGTTTTTTTTTTTTTTAATTATTGTGTACCCATAACATTATGTTATCAGCCCTATTATGGCTATCAAATATCAACACGATATTTGATAATAATTGATACGTATCAACAAAATGAGTAAATCGGTATTATGGTTATCAACCTATCAACATTTTTGATGAATTGTGAATTTTATTAGATCTAAGATCTATTATGAATAGTTTTATTGATAAACTTGGTATTACGGTTATCAAAAAATTTGATATTCGTCAAATTTTCTATCAACCACAAATTTCTCGTTGATACGTATCAAATATTCGGGCGCATCAAATTAAAAAATGTGTATCCTCGTTTTTAATGTAAAATAACGACTTTAGAGCGAAATGTCAGCGGTAGACATCCCAAATGTACTTAAACTACGAGTAGCGGCGATTTTAATATTATTTGCAAAAAGGAAACTATCAACTGAGCGTTGGGAATAACTTCAATATTGGCGTTGCACAATCAACAGTGTTGGTCGTTCTTTTGAATTGCGAAAAAAGCGACTTTTGTTTAATAAAAACAACTAACATTATTCAACGAAAACTAGTCGTCAGCCATAAAACAAAAACCAACTACAAATCAGAAACGTCAAACGTCAAAACAGAACCCATTCTCAATGATATTTTGATAAGTATTCACAATGGGGTAAAATTTATCAATTGATACTCATAATACCAAATGATCAATGAATTGATAGATCTTATCAAGTATCAAATAATTGATATTTGATAGCCATAATAGGGCTGTATGTTTTTGAAAGAGTACCTCCTAATTTGGTAAGAAAGGTTCTGCAAGATTATGCTTCAAAAATATACTGACACGATGACGGCGGTATCGGTATAGCTTCTCGTTGAAGCTGTATCTACCCCACTATCAAATAATTAAGCGGCCTTTCTATTCCGGTTTCCCACCAAAACAATCACAAACAATTAACAAAAATACACTCTATGTAGGGTTGGGGATTGAGGTGGAAGCGTGTCTTCCGAGATGCTGTTGTTGAAAAATCCAAATTGGCTGATTGGGTTAACAGCCGATGATCAAAATGCTTTTGCGCTGTTCGTAACTCCTTTGCTTCTTTCACCACGTTGAATTTGCTAAGGAGAGAACAAAGTTCTTTTCCAGTACCGAATAGTAGAGAAAGAAAAACGCAAAATATTACCTTTTTGAACACCTTTATTGTTTGAGTTTCTGAGCAGAACTTACAATTCAGAAAATAAATTACTAAACCAGTGGCCGCTTTAGCAACTGTGGTAAAAAATAATTAATTAAGTACAAATCTCATTACTGTAATTTTTAGTGAGTGACTAAAATGAGTATAATATTAAGCTTTCGTGCTGCCTAAAAGTATGCAAAGAATTTCGGTTTTATAATTTCTAAATTATAAACATAAGTATAAATATTGCATATTATTTAGTGCATTGCATAATGACGCGAACACACTTGGTGCTTGATTTAGGGAACTCAATCAAAGCATTTCGTATCAAATTATTTACAAAATAATGCGGAAATAATGAACTTAAAGATAGTAACACAATGTCCAAGGACCAAAACACACACTAGCACCTAAAAAAATTTGAAAATCTTGGGCCAGATCACGTAAAATAAAAACGATCGAACGACATCTAAAGCTGTCTCTATGATATCTGTGACAATAGACAGAGACTGCTAGTATCGAAACGATGTCGTTTAATCGTTTTCATTTTACGTCGATTGCACGAAGGTTTAGGTCTTGCAGAACAACCAAAGCGATCGTGTTTAAAATTTATCGAAAAACTAATATTTTCCAAAAACTAAGTCAACAACTTCTGTTTCAACCCGCAATTGTTAGTGATGGTTACTTTGAAGAAGACTGCAAGACAATGGCATTCTAAGTCTAGATATACATTATACAGACCAATTTCTATATAAATCTATTACCAACAATTTATCTACTTTGTCAGCTCAGGCGATTACTTCCTTCTTAACATTGAAACACTGGTCTGGTAGTTCTTGTAAAAGGCAATCAGCTCACAATTGCAATTCCTATACTATTAGGTTAGCTATGATAAATGATAAAATGTTTAAACTTACAGATATTCTTAAATATCATCCTTAGCTAAGTTATGGTTATTTTCTTAAGTAGTTTCCTTGATTGGATATGGGTACATTTTAGAAATCCCAATATAATTTAATTTCAGCAACTGAAGGAATAGATGTAGAACATTTACTCATAATCTGAAGTTAAGCAGCACATTATGTACTAACTTTTTTGCACTGTACTATCATGTTCTGTTACAGTAACTTCTCCACGTCTTGCGAATGTCTGACAAACATCCGACAATATTACGAGAAATATTCTAAATTCAATAGATCGAATGCAGCAAAAAATGGTATAGGTCCCTTCCATTCATTCATCCTTTTATTCATTCCTGCCGAAAATACAAATCACTAGAAAGCGACGCCTTAGGGTCTTGTATATACCTACTACTCGTAATGTGAGCCACTTATTGACGTTGTTTACCTTCAAATTTGTTACCCTTAAGCTAAAAGGAGTCGAATTACCGCACGACCGAGCAATAAGTCATGGAATTATACAGACTGAACAAGTGTACAAGTATGTACATGCAAAAAATGAATTCCGTCACGTATTGTATTCGTTCAATTTGGACCCAGACCTCATCTGGCGGCTCTTCATCCACCGTTCCACAGTTTCATTTGAGCTGCATACTTCTATCTAAATGAAATTGTTGCTTTCGGATAACGTCAGCCACTGATTGTCATTGGAAATTGTGTTAAAAAGAAAACAACCTGACCACAGTACCGTCTCGCGAATAATTGGGTAGACATAAGTCAAATTCGGAAATGATCCAGTGCATTGACATTGATGCTGCGCAATTAGCCTTACAAATAAAAAAGAAAAAATATAAAATTCGTACGTTCCCGTACTTCTACCTTTATCAGTCAAATTTGTCAAATATCAGTAAGTTGAAGATTTTCTTAAGAGAAACAAACTTACTATTGAACGGAAGGGAACGGTTTGCTCAACAATTTTAAGAAATATTCTGATACAAAGAGAATAACACTTAAACGTCAGGTCATTTGGTCATTTGAACGAAAATTACCTAGGGACATTTTTGGAGACCTTTTACGTTCTCGCTGTTGATTTTCTACATATTTTAGAAAATTTTGATTATAAAAAAAAATTAGTACAAAATTCTAATTTCAATTCGAACAATCCTACGAGAAAAAACCCGGAAACATTTGCGCGGTCTGACAATTCTGAAATATGACATCGCAGTACCGTTATATTTTTATCACAATGCTCTTAAAAATTAAGTTCCCGACGCACTTATCATCAACGCCCAGTCTAAATCCTTTGCTTTAGAAAGCTGAAATTTTGTTCAGATGTTCCCTTTATGATGTATACAAGCAGTAAGGAATTAAATAAGGAAATAAGGATTTTTTGAAATTCAACCCCTAAAGGGGTAAAAGGGGGGTCAATGTTTGTATAGGAACATTTATATTTTTCCTCCGATTGACTTTAATTTCGGTTTGTGTACTCTCTGTGAAAAATAAAGAAATCCGATTTCTCCGATTTTGGAAATTCAACCCTTAAAGGGGTAAAAGGGGGGTCAAAGTTTGTATTTTTTTTATATTTCATCTGATCTACTTCAAACTCTGTTTGTGTACTCTATTATAAGATATAAAGATAATTAATTTGTCCGATTTTGGAAATTTTACTTGGGGCCCGAGTTATTGGCTATTACCCCCTTTAAGGGGGCCCTTTTCTTAACTCACGAACCGTTCGTCGTATCAATTTGAAACTTTGTAATGCGTCCCACCCAACCTCTGTCGCCGTTGAATATGCTTATCGCTTCATCCAACTCTAGCGTACGAACTCCAAAAATATTCAAGTGGAATTCTATAAGAATGAAGTCATACTGCTAGAAAGTGGTACACATCCTCACGATCTTTTTTTTTTGCATATGTTGCATAGTATGTTGCAGGGTAAGAGTTCCCCTTGTCTAAAGATGGTGCTCATCATATAGGTGTATTTGCCAGCACAGAAATATGTTTTGCGTGTAGATAGTGGCTCAGTCTATATGATCTGTGTTGAGATGCCAGCGCTTCACAAGTATTGATCATATAATTTTTTAACTGTTTTCTCCAATAGGGCGTTAAACATATTTTTCAGAGATACTAATTGCTCCTTAGGTACTTTCTTAGGTAGGTTTCCTGTGCGATATATGTAAATATAAAAGACGGAACTAACTGACTGTGAAGGAATCTCTGTGTACCAAATTCTGAGGACTGCGCGAGCGAAGCTGCGGGCAAAAGCCAGTCAATTATTAATTAGTTGATCTTAAGGCCGTGTGTTAATTGGGATAAATAATAATTATCTAAGGATATTTTTCTATTATGGTGGAAAAAGAAATTTTCAGTTGTCAAAAAAGTAGCTCGTATCTACAATTTGTTGCTGCAAAATTGTTCGTCATTTTGGGTGTTATTGCCTTTCCAGGGTTTGCAAAGCAGTAAAGCCAAAAATATTAAGTGAAAATGCTTACACAATAGAATAATGGCTGCCCCCTGTAATACCTCTCCTTGTGGTTTCTGTTGGATTTGGAGTAGGTTCGAGTTAATACCTCATAGAAACCTTGCATGTAAATACCCAATTTCGCTCATATTCCAAATCCAAAAAGTGACCACAAGCAGGGGGATTTCAGGGGCAGAATACCCCCTCCCCCTAGTATTAAACTGCAAATGCTTTTTGGGCTTTCTTTTTCTTCCACTTTGTTGTTTATTTTTGGGTGTTATTTGCAATTCGATTTGGGTGTTTCATATTTCCTTGCGGTTTCTTGCCTAACGCCTAAAAAAAACTTGCATTTCCTTCCACAGTGACTCCCGCCATGGACCAGCTTGTGTACAGGAGGCTGCTTCCATTGTGCAAAATTCCGCATTCGCATGCTCTGACGATGGCACGGAGACCTACGAGCTGAATGGATTTCGTATTTCACAGGCTGCCGATGGCTTGGTTAAGTATGAACAATAAACCACCCAGCATCATAGCAGGTATTAGCTACTTATCTACCCCACACATGTTCGTTAGATTGACAAGAACCCACAACAAATGTCTCATTCGAACCAGCCCGGCCAACGGATCGGCAACCCTAACCACGCCGGCCATCCATTGTACAGCATCGTTGGGCAAGACTTCACATCTGTTTGTGAGGTATAGCTACACATCATAGGTACTATCTTTAGGCCACCATTAAGTGACATTTTCCCTTTTATTACAGACGTGGCGAAAAAAGGATGCATTTCGACGGATCGTGCTTCATTGTACGCAACGCGGGACATTCAGCCGGTTTCAACGAAAGCAACTTGCTAATAGTTTATTAGTCGTTCCTGGTTTCATTGTGATTTTCAATAGCAAATTTCAAGCGTTCCTGAATTTTTTATTTTTACTTTTGCCCCAAACTTTTTGTTCGAGAAATTTACCAACACAACTCTTGTGGACATTTTATAGTTAGACAGTACAACTTGTATACTTTTAAAAAGTCGACGCAGATGTTTGCATGTGTTTGGATTGCACAAAGTAGACGTGTATCCAGTTAAATATTCCTCTGCCAAAAGTTAGTGATCGATGGCAGGGGTTCTATCGCCCAAAAAGGTGTAACGCAGGAAAGTTTACAAAAAAAAAAAACAAAAGATTGATGTGGCGTTAAATATTATCGACAGAGACGAAATGTTAACTTTTTATACAATATTTGTTCAGCAAAAAAAAAAATTGTTTAGTCAAATTAAATTAGTTAAAGATATTTTTTTTTGCGGTATCTATAGTTGCGCCTAACATTATTTAGAAATGTTGTTTCAAGTCTAATAATTGGCTGGAATACTAGAATAAATGTTTATCATGTTTTATAATAAAAAAAAATTGTCTTTGTCATATTTCAAAAGTGTCCCAATCCCATAAACAATTTATTGCAAACGATGTATCTGATGCTGATGATGATGGAAAGGATATTCTATACCGACAATTCGAAATCCATTTGCATAAAAATATATTAATACACTGGAACAAATCGAATACAGAAAACTCAAATCAGCGCAATCTAAATTGGACATTTTATTTTGATATGCTCTCATAAGTACTCGCTCCATAATGGGCCGCTGCGATTTATGGTCACAATAAACCCTGATTCGGAGTAGATGTCCTCCCCCTGCCCACAGGTATCCAATAAAATCCTAATTTACTATTCCCGGTGAGTTATATTTCGTAAAACGGAAGGTACCTATACGAAGCCCGCAATGGAAACCAGGTTTTTTTTTTATTAGCCCCACAGGCTTCGTTCCTCATGCCAAAACTCTGACAAAAACCGAAATCCAAAAGAGTTATAGTATACGTATACATTCCAGGATACTGCTTACAATAGAGCCCCCAAGGATATTGACGAACCATTAAATGAACAAAGGAGGGATTTTATTGCATTAGAGTAGAGACGAAGACGAGCCTGCACAAGGACGAATCCAGATATTAAAGTTTTGTTAAATTTACTGCGTTGATCTTGAGTAGAGAAGAAGCCAGCAAGTCCTACCCCATGGCCGTAATCAGATCCTTGGATGAGCCGATTTATAAATCGATTGGAATGCAAGGCATATAGTCAGTGCGCGGAGGTGTGTTCGGTTGACCGTGGAAATTCGCCCACTTTATTTGCGTCCATGTTGTTGTGTATCTTTTGCTTTCAGATAATTCCACCGTTGGGTGTTGGGAAGAGGAACAAATTGCTCGGTGTCTAAGGATTTTTCGTTTATTAATCACATTTCGTAAATGAAATTGGGCACGAAATGGAGAGAAGAGAATAAAGAAAGTAGGTATATGCCTTTTGGTGGAATAAAAAAGGAACATCATTGTTGCTGAAAATTTCACTTTTCAAAGAAGACAACTTGAAGGTGCCATAATGACGGCGTCTAATGAGATAAGGTAAGGATTCACGAGAATTTAGGGATTTTTTTTTTGACACTGAATTAAGACGCCCTTGAGGGCAATAAATTTAAGTGAATTATTGGCGCTAAAATGATTTATATGAAAAGCAAAATATACGCGGAAAATCATCACCTTACATTTTGTCAATATTTAAAAAAAAATTGGTTTTGAAATACCGTAATAATACTTCTCCCGGGAAAGGCGAACCTATAACGCTTCAACAGCGCCCCGAGATGCTTGCAGATGTATGCTAGTTCTGGACTGGACTTAAATTGCTTCAAATTGTAGTTTTCTGGAAATATATCCCCCAGGAAGCGAGTTTCAAATAAAAGTGTAGCCTACTACCAGTTCGATAATGCATCAGTACAGTTTAAGTATAGGTTAGGTTAAGTTGTTTAAAGTGTCAGTTCATCACAGAAGACTGTACGTATAGGTTAGGTTAAGTTGTTTAAAGTGTGAGTTCAACACAGAAGACTGTACGCACCATATTAATACCATCGCCATCTCTGGGGAAACTTCACGGCCCAAACAATTAATTTCCCTACTTAACCTTAAAAAAAAAGGTTTCAATTTTGTTTAAGAGGGCAACCTCCGCTAAATTGTCGCAGACATACCTTCCAAAGTGTTTCTTTCTATTCAGAGCAATAGCTTAACATTCACAGAGAGGATGAGTAATATCATCTGCAACATTAGGTCCACGCAATACCAGAAAGTGTCCGTACCTATTTGTTAATTCTTATATATTAGCGTGCTTTCTAAGATTTATAGATTTAGTCAAACTTCGTCCCCATATGCAGAAGGTGGACAAAGAGTTCCCCCTTTTACAAATTTTTGCTCAGGCAATGTACAGATTCAAAAGTCTATTCGACGTACATACGTCCATGGATAAGTTGTACTAAAGTTCAGTTGTCTCATCGAAGACTTGTATGGGTAAAAAATGGACGACTTGGCTGTGAGTGAGTATTAAATTTTGCATTTTCTAAAATTCGGCCAATATCGAGTAAACGGCCAGAAAATTACCAAAAGAAATTTATCTGAAATGTTGGTAAAGAATGTCACGTCTTATCTCATTCATGGTTTTTACATGTTCTGAAAAAAAAGCTCTCAAATCTGTTCCAAGTAGTTGCGGCAGATATAAGAAATTACAAAAATAGAAACTTATTTGTTCAAAGCGTGTTGCTATTCGGCCATTTTTCGGGACACGACTACGTAACGAAATGTCAAAGTTTATATTGCGGCAAGTATAACAAGTTGGGGTATGCGTATGTGGCTCGCTTCGCTCACGGCAAATACTTTAAACTCTATAATCGTTTTCGGACATTATACTGTTCGTTTAAGACCCAACTTTTATTTTTATCAGTTTTTAGTGAAAATATGATTACGAACGTAGCCGTGTCCCGAACATCGGTAAACGTCAGTCAGTACAAAATCAACGGTGAAATAGAGACTTCGTTGTTCAAAAGCTTATAGCGTGTATAGTGACGAATTATATCTACAAAGCCATATCGCGTTTCGGCATCATGCGTCTGTGTCGGATGAAAATGGAGAAATCTCACTGATTCGTCATAGTCAGGCAGAACTCCTTTTGAACCCTGCTAATTTCAAAAAAAAGTTTTCCAACAAGATGATGAGATTTTCCAAAACCCTCATCAACATGGACGTAGTTAAAGATAGACAACCTGTTCTCTGGCATTAATTCGCAAAATGACATCGGCACAGGGATCTATCGGAGAATTATTCTTGTCAGTCTTCGCTTTTGCTTATTTTCAAAAGCGAACTGATATCCAGTGTTCGTTTTCGAATGGAGCGAATCGCCTTTGGAAATACAAAAATACAAATCCGCCATAAAAACCGATCCCCCGCGGCAATTTTTCTTAAATGCTTTCGCATAAGATTCGTCTAAATGTTTTTATACCCGGTACGACAATGTGGTGAGGGTATATTCACTTTGACATTCCATTTGTAATGCACCAATGCACATATAAGGAGGCGTTGTAGGTATGACAACCCATATATATTATTGATCAGCATCACTTTCTTAGTCGATCTAGCGATATCCGTCTGTCTGTCCGCACGATTACGGCCGTAATTTAAGAGCTATCGACTTGAAATTTGGTACGTAAGCTTTTATCCACCAAACTGAGGTAGCTATTTGATGTTAAAAATTAAAATTTAAATAGCTGCAGTAAAGATAGTAAGTTTAAACTTTGCACATATTGTTTTATTGGTCGAATAAAAACTACTACTACCTCCCATACAAATATATAATTTTTTAATACTAAAATATTTTTTTTATTTTTACTATAATATAGTTCCGGGTATTTGAGCTTCGGCATAAAAAAAAATAAATAAATAAATAAGCGGCGCGACAGGCGGTAGACACCCAAGGCCTAGCTTCTCGCAACCATTCGTTTTGTGTGAGTTTCTATTTTTGGAACGAATGGAAGGGACCTACAATTTTATGCCGAGTCCGAACGGCTGAATTGAGAAGCTTTTTCAGGACAGTCATACTCTCGGATGTTTGTCAGACGTTCGCGAGAGGTGGTGCAGTAGAAAAAACCTTGAGATGTAATTTGTGCTTTTCCGGGGATCGAACCTGGGATCCCTCGCACAGTAGTCCAGCACACTAACCACTGCGCTACTGCGCCCACTTCGGCATAGTCAAAGATAATTGTCTTCCTGTTTTTATCTTTTTGCCGCTTAATTCTAAAATGTATATTTTCAAAGCCATAAATGAGATTTTATCTCAAGCCTTTTGCTAATAAATAAAATGAAATGAAATGTTTGCATTTTGTTCTTCCGTGAATTCGCCGGCGAACAGAATCATCTTCTGTGCGGACCTTGAAACGATCGAAATGCGAATAGCTGTTTAATTTTTCTTTATTATAGTTTCAGATTAGAAAAAAACAATCGTAGTGATCACCAAAAGTGTCCCAAGGAATCATTTTCATCCTAAATACAAAAATGTGTCTCAGCCTATCGCAATACGTGTAAATTTCTAACGAATCAAAATACGATAAGCGCTACTAATCGCGAATGGTTAAACTGAACAACGTGCTCCATGTCAATAACGAAACAGATCTGGTCCATGCTGGTTCTCAATCTCAACCGCTCCAACAAACTTATAACACTAAAAGCATCTACTATAAGTAGATTTATAGGTATCATTACGGGACACTGTATTATTGGGAGATGCTCTCAGGCTGGGCCTCTTTTTCAACGATTTCTGTAGAAACTTCATTGACGAGGAGGAGGGACAGGACCACAGGTGACTGACTATCTTTGACTATCATATCTTAGAAAACTGCATCTCGGATAATACTTCTTCGACAGCCTGGCAAACTCGCTTATTCTGGTTCAACGGGTAGTTGAGAGATCATTTGATCCTGTGGTATCACAATGGACCCTTTTTGGCCTAAGTGTGACTGCACTTGTTGCGGCCAGCCACCCTTACCTAACCTAACTTAAATACAAAAATGGATAACATCTCAGTTGGCAGTTTAAAGACGTCCTTGAGGATTGTTCTTTATAATAAGCAATAAACTATGTATTTGTATCTATGTTCAATTTTGCTGCTGGGAAAGTTAGAATTCTTGCCGTTTTTTGTTTGGGTGTGGGGGGGGGGTTTGTATATTCCAATATTATAATTATTCTCAACCACCAAGCACACAAATCAAGTTGGCATACGAAGCAGCCGCATAAAGATAATAATTATTATCAGAGAAGAGAGTGCCAAGTGCAATTTCACTACCTTGAACTACATGTTCAGATTGAAAGACTCCATCTACATCTACATCCCACAATATGTAAACAATTTTTTTTTCTTTTGGCTTAGAAAATCCATATTTCCGTCAGTTTGCTGCTGTTCTATTTGGTGTATAGAGCCTTAATAATAAATTATTATTGTTTGCCTGCCATTACCTTTCCTATCTTTTGGCATAAAACAAAAACACCACAACCACCCCCATCCGAATCCTTGAATAAAAACAAAATGGAAAACTTATACTTGTCCAGAGAGGCTTCCGCACTCACTTCCATTTCAACCGAGTGAACATCCTCTAAAAATTCCGCATTCCATGACAATAGAGCAGCATCCAACAATTAGATGAACATCTCAGCCGAGGGTAGGGGTTGGGGGTTGCTTTTTGTTTGTCTATACCACTTTGTGTCATTGCATATTGAATGTATGGCTCAAGGCTGTTCCAGAGGAGAGCGGGGCAGGCAATCAGTGATAATGATGGCAGTTTGGCAACTTATGCAGAAGAAAATGTTTCACCATTAATTTGGGCTTTGGCTTGCCTGAATGAATTTGATTTCCATGAGCTGTCGAGTGTATATTGATTGATGATGGCGTCTTTATATAAAGTTACCATGACACAGATTCGTCAGACGAATGTTGCTCATCTTGAAAAAAAAAAAAATTTTTTTTTTTATTATACATGATGTAAGTGGATGTCAATTAATTTTGAAGATACACTGATGTGCCTTGGTACAGTACTTAATTAATGAATTTAGGCGCCACTATCTCACTCTGAAAATACAACAAAATTTACAATTTTAATTTTGATTGATGCGGTGCGGTGGAAGGAGCGACCTCATTTTGTGCTTCGTAAATTTCCTAAATTTGCATAATTTTTCGTTTTTTATTTGTGTTACTTTTTCTGTTGGAAAGATTGCGTTGGTGTAAACTTTTCGTCAATTAACAAAACAATTTTCCGCATGGATGAGGGTGTAATTTCTGGACTAACTTTTAACAAGTCTAAATTTTATGGATGCCAAAAAATTGAGGCTTCATTGGTCGTTGTCGTTGTCACATAATTAATTAATAGCGCAAAAAAAAATACATTAATAGCCCATCCTTAACAGATGAATGCCAAACTGCGTGGACTATGTTAAGATGTGGAATTTTAAGCCTTTTCTTTATAGGAATGAGGTCGATTTCAAAGACTCTAATCGGAGAAATAATGGACAGCTGTCTGTACGATTTCTGTGGATCATATATTCCGGCTTTCGGGCCAGGAGTTTTCAACTCATCTCTTTTGACAAATAGAAAGAGCCTATCCCTAGGGTTATTCTTCGCTTAGGTATGTCATTTGTCATATGGCACACTTTACTACTGAGGAACAAATTTTGACAGTTTTCCAATCGCCTTGAAAACCTCTATTGTTGTCAATATCGTCCGCATATATGTAGCATAGCAGCTAAACAATTCTATTGAAGACGGCGCCTATTTATACCATGTTTGAGAATGACCTCCAAATCAGTCAGTATCCTGGGTCATCGGTATATAGATCCCCTGAGGACGAGTGCTTTCAAATGGGGCACTGAAGTCTTTAAAATTGTAGCTCCAATTACAACAATGTAACGTGTCGATTAGGGGGCGACAGGCGATGATTTTCAGGTTCGATCCCGAAAAAAATACGAACTAACATCTTAAGACACACGCAAACGAATCCCCTTTTTTTGTAGATGAAAAATCACCTCCCTATTTGAAGATATCAGAACCGGCAGTCATATTATTCGTAAGCTTCTTTTTTATAGCTGAGTCAAACCCTTATTTCTTGGGTGGTGTACCTAATCCATCCATGGCTGGGCGTGGGTCTTCATCTGGTCCTTAGTCTCTTTATAGTACTACTAGCGGGCCCGGCAATCGTTGTTTTGCCTGCTCGTACATTTTCATTGTCCGTCAGTTGTTCTGTGGCCGTTTTATTATTTGAAATTTTATTCATGATTTTTTTTTGTTAAGTGTATATTATTTGAAATCTTATTCATGAGCTTATTTTTGCTTTTAAAATTTTGTTTATTGTTGAGTGTTTATTATTTGAAAATTTGTGGAATAGGATCACAGCTCCAATTGTGAATCTAAACCATCCTTAGACCCATTCAAACACACACAGAAAATTTCATTAAAATCGGTCCAGCCGTTTAGGAGAAGTTCGGTTACAAACACGTACAGATAATGCCAATTTATGAGATGAACACATATAATGTTTCCTGTGCTTCGGGGACGATAGGCTTATATCGCTTTTCAAGATTGGGTTTCGAATGTCGTTTTGATCTTCACTGAAGACTCTGGAGGCTTATTCTTGTTCTCAAAAACGTGGCGGATCGCTTTTCTTGACGGATTTGTAATTTTATATTTACAAAAGCGATTTGCTTCATTCAAAATCGATAGCTGTTGTGACGGATTGCTAGCGGATTGTTTGCTAACTAAATTCCTGTGACGAGAAAAAATCTGTCAAACTTTCAGACAATTGGAAGTCAGATTGGAAAGAAACTGGAAAGCACTGGAAATATCAATTTTGACTCGTTCGCATTTGGGAAAAACCGAAAGCGAAAATGGTCGAAATCGAGGTATCGCTTTCAATACAATCCGCCGCGCATTTGGGAATAGCCCCTCTGGGTATAAGCCGAATTTCTTCTACTAGACGATTTGAACAGTCGAGCGTTAAATCTATAGCCACAAAAACTTTAATGGTTAAAAAGCATTAAGCTGTTTGAAGGACAAGAAAAATAAACCGGATAGGTTTGAAGATTTTCAGTCTTAAAACGTTGCAGCGCGTATCTATATTATTAACTACAAGACGGAGTCTTTGTGTCTTTATCTAAGGAAAGAGAAGATGTTCATCCATTTTATTCTGATTGCACGAAAGACTTGTTAAATGGTGCAACCGGTTCACGGAAACCACCTATTCCTACAACCTACCCACTCACTATAGCATTTGATTACGAGAGTCTTATAATAGGACCTAACATTTTTTTCTGTATCTAAATGACTGACAGTCCTTTGGACGGTTATACTCTCCGCTGTTTCACAGATGTTCTCGAGAGGTGTGGGTGTAGGCTGGTGTAAATACTTTCCCAGAGGATAGGCATTAAATAATAAGCCAATAAATAAATTAATTCTTAATTAACTACACTCTATGATGTTCATAAAAGCTAAGCCCACATCGATGAAATTGGGCATATTAATGTAAGAGGATTTTCGACGACAAATAATACCAAGTACACGATAAGCCGACAATATTTCTAACTGACATCTTCCTATTTTGTAAAAGGAAATTCCTAGAAATTTGTAGCTCACCCCCAGGCATTAGATAATTATTTATCCACTACAGCAAAATTGCCACATTTATCTAGAGAGATGATTGAAATAACTTTATCACTTTGAAGCCAAATTATAACACATCTATATTGGTGTTGATTAGACTCAATTCCCAAAAGAACGGTACAGCGGCAATTCCGGGAGACCATAATTTTCTATTAACAGTTGTAGTTTCCAGCACAGAATGTATCTTCCGCACAGTTTGGCAGGCGAAATTGAATTCATGAGCACGTCCCTTTCTCAGCACCTCAAATTGCCTTACACACGGGTAAACATTTTGCAAACGTATCAGAGTACCCTACCGCCAACCATTTTAACCCTAGAAATTCACTCACTCCCTTGATGTTGGCATTAATAACGAACAGGTATAGGTATATAGCTGCCTATATCTGTAGTCAAGTCATTATCGCCTTGATAAAGTGACGTAGCATAGCATCAAAGGCTTTTTACACTCAATTGGGCATAAAATTCATCCCTAACCTTATTAGCAACACCCAAATTGTTCCAAGTTAATGGCACCAAAAAAAGGCTAATATAAAACCTGAACACCCAACACTCGGCACTCAGAATCGAACCCTGTCAAACCTTGTTATCGATGAATCGGGAGGGGAGGGGAGGGGTGAACAGAAATGTCGACTATAGCTGGCAAGGACCTGCGGAATATACAACGTTTCATTGGCAGAAGCCAGCAAATTAAATATTTTCAAACCAAAGCCCCCTACCCAACGCCACCTCCACCGACATTTTGACTTTGACGATAACGCCTAAAGCCCGTCCATTACTGTCAACATCGTCATCGTCACAGTTACCAGCCAGCCTCAGCATAGCTGTCAGCTATACGTTGCGTTGTGTATCTGATTCTGGTATATATCCTGCCGTCGGTCGTCGCGTCAGCCGCATCGCCCCATTGCGTAAAGTGAGTTACATAATTCCATTCAATCCTGGTAATGCGTTTGCATAAATTTACACAAATCCTCGAATATCCTTGCGGCATGCGAATAGCAGATGGACGTATATAGTACATGGGAAAATATTTCGTTCTTTTTACATATTTTTTTTTACAAATTCTTTTTTCGCGAATTCCTTAACAACATTTCGCATCAGCACTCAAGATGCCGAATGTATGTCCTTTGGATAGATACGAGTATCATCATCAAAACAAACCGCTACCGCTAGCAACATCTGTATACCGGAAAGTTCCAACTTAATGTGGCCCACAAGAATAATGCCTGGAACAAGTCATTAAATTGCCGTTTTTATTGTGAATTTCAGCAAATTTATATACAAACGTGTGTCCTTGATCTTCGTGCCCAACGAATGTGTAAATAATGTCCTCTCGATGGCAACAATGTCTGTAACGAGAACAATCAAGTGCAGATTGTGCCCTCCCCTCTGGTCGGGGGTTTAATGAAATTGGAAACTTTTCAAAAGCGGTATTCAAATGAAATTGTCTCTGTTTGGTTCACGGAGGGTTGCAGAGATGACCACCATAAAAGGGAGAAGGATATTCTTACTTTTTGGGGAAATGTCATGCAAATCGATTCGACCCTCTTAATGAACGGAATTGTTGTCAGAAATCGGATATTTATTGGAGAGAGTGTTTTGGTATTTCCTTAACGACAACGACGACGACAACGACGCATATTGGCGCCTTAGCTGGAGTCTGATTCGTAGAGGGTCGATGGTTTTGATGATGATGAGGTCGATTTGTGACTTTTTGTTTCTGCTGTGTTGACAGATTTTTTGAGGACATGCGGTAACGTGAGTATTGGTAACTTTGTAATGCCAAACATATCAAATCGCCTAGTCAGAATGTACGTTTTGTATACAGGGTGTAGCTTCAAGGTTGTGGTTCTTATTGCTTTTGTGTAAACAGACGTTTTTAAAGCTACATAATTCTAAAGGTCCTGACTACGTCAACCTTATAAATGTCGACTGTGGCGTTAATCTACTCGATTCGTGGATGTTTTTGCTTTCCCTTTTTTGCAATCTAACACTAAAGCCCCCAAATTTATTTGGCTATATCTGTTTGCCAACGCACCAGCGATAGCTCTATATGCTATAAGGTCTATATCGTCGGCGTAAGCAAGCCCCACGATAGCGGTTAACATACATAATTGGCTCAACATGGCCACATGCGACCCTGGACCTAACTTCAATCAACTCGTTTGGGTGAATTTTGGACCAATTGCAAAATTGGAATTTTGGAATTTTATAATTTAAATATGATTTCTGGCATATGACCGCCACGGCTGGCTCGAACGTAGTCTAATCTGGAGGTCCAATTTTCGATGACTTTTTCCAACATTTGTTGCCGTATATCGGCAATAACGAGGCGAATGATGTCCTCCAAGTGGTCAATCGTTTACGGGCTTATTGGTGTAGACTAGCAACTTCACATATCCGAGCAGAAAATAGTCAAGCGGCGTTAAATCGCACGATCTTGGAGGCCAATTCACGGGTCCGCAACGTGAAACAATGCGGTTACCAAACGTTTCCTTCAATAAATCAATTGTGGCACGAGCTGTGTGACATGTTGCGTCGTCTTGTTGAAACCACAGCTCCTGCACATCATGGTTGTTCAATTGATAAACGAAAAAGTCAGTAATCATGGCCCTAAAGCGGTCACCATTGACTGTAACGTTCTGGCCAGCATCGTTTTTAAAGAAGTACGGACCAATTATTCCACCAACCCATAAAGCAGTCAATTTTTGTGGATGGAACGGTGTCTCAACATACACTTGCGGATTATCATCACTACAAATACGGCAGTTTTTATTTATTGGGTTCAACGGCAATCTTGTTTTTATGCCCATCTGATGGACGATTATGTTGAACGTAAAATGGATTTAGTGCGCGATATGTTTTTCGAACAGAACCATGGTTTTCAAAATCAATTTGCACAATTTAGAAGCGTTGTTCAGGCGTCAGTCTATTCATGTTGAAATGCCAAACAAACTAAATATAAATCACTTTTCACTTAACAGCTGACAAAATGGCCGCCAGTTAAAATAGTGTTGTCAACTTGAAGTTATTTAACTCTAAAAAAAAACACCCTTTATAAAGTACAAAATTAATTTTATTTAATACCAACAAATTTAGGCTGATTTTAAAAACATCTATCGACGAACTTCCAGTTTTCTCTGATGTTACCTTCTCAAAATCGAGTTAGTGACTTCTAATGTATTTACTATGTCGACAGGATTTCTACGGCTTTAGGATCGATATAGATACCTATAACATATTAATTCTGATTTTCTGAAACAAGGTAAGCCCACTGAGGGGTATTTTCGAAGTCTTTTAGACTTTTAAACAGTATTAAAGAAGATCTTGTAATCAAACTGATTGCTCTATAGTTGGTGCAGTGGAGCGAATCTGCTTTTTATGGACCGCGTAAACGAATCTGAGTTTCAACTCCACCTAATGTAATGTCACATCGAGGAGATAGTAGAAACTCTCCCTAAGGAATTTACCATCGAAACGAATTTCCAGAAAACGTTTACTCACTTACAGGAAGTTAAAGACTTTTTGCCGCGTACGACAAATCAACATCCAGGGCTTACACCTTTCTCGGGAAAGGCAAACCTACAGAGCTTCAAAAGTGCCTCGAGATACCTGCAGATAGGTGCTACTTCGGCGCTGAAATTGTTGTAAGTTGTAGTCCTCTGGAAATTATCAGGAAGCCAGTTTCAAGGTTTACTTGTTCTGTAGATAAAAGAGGTTTGAAAAAGTCTTGCATTTCGAGGAATAATTTAGATTAAGTTCCTCAGGACATCCGCCACGGTAATACCTATAGAATAGGCATAGGTTAGGGACTGCCTATTAGTCTTCTGTGCGCCAGCTGTTGTATACGTTTGCTATTAGTGTGGGATCTCCTATTAGTCCTATATTTAAAGCTAAGTCTCAAAACATTCAATTAGCAAAAGGCAAAAAAAAAGACGAATTCTACGGTAATTCAAGATCCCACCTTAAAATATAAATAACAACCGGCTTGCTCACATTAGGCTGGGCGCGCACCCGGATTTTTGGTCGCACGATTTGCTTTCAATGCGAAAGTTTGGAGATTTCTAGGCGTTCGTTCACAATGAAAGATATGTTTTGAATTTTATTTATTTTTTTCGACTGAGTTGAGTAGTCGTGAGTGAGTCTATATGTCAGATGTCAAATATTCCGAATAACCTATTTTAGATTTAAAATTTATCTGCATAGTCGGAACTTGCCGACCATTATCCTATGGTGTATGAGGCCAGTTTTCAAAAACGACGACATCACTTTTTCAAAATTATTTTTATTACAGCTGTGCAAATCTCTTCAAAACAGACGATTCGAACGACGAGTAGGTGCAGGTATATTTTCTGAGTCTCTTTTATATCTCAAAATCTTATAGGCTTCCGGATACCGTCAGCGTGTTTCAGATGAAATTACTTGCCATCCTGCTGTCAAAATCAAACAACATACAAATATAATTCCAAGGCAAAAGATAGGTACATTCTTTGAAAGCCAAGCTGCAATCAAGGCTATCGCCTATAAGCCATTGGTGTAATAAAGCCGGAATGAGCTGTCCTGGCTTGATCAGTTCAAACTTACCCTGATTCAAGGTTAACTGATTTGGGTTCCAGAGTATAGCAAAGATTATAGAAATGAAAGTGCTGGCTAGAAAAGGCTCTACGTTTCATTTGCGGAATCAATCCACATTTCGTTCACATTACTATTGAAAGAAAGCCTCAGATGGATGAGGCGACAAGCTTTGGCTTATCCAGAAAGGTATCACCAAACTACAGTAAGGAAAAAACCACTACAACGCGAAAAGATATCGCCAGATATGGTCAGATGGTCAGAACAGCAGCGATCGCCACTACATGCCTAAAGGGGAGCATGCAGTCAGACATGGACTGGACAAGTGGACAGGACATCCCATACACTGCACAGTGCATACTGCCGCAGCAACGACGCAACATTCCCCAAAAAGAAACTCCAGAATCAACTAGCATATGCAATCGAAATCATCTTGCAGCACTGCATTTATTAGTGCAGAACGAAGGGCGCATGTTTGTCGTTTCAAAGTGAATAAATTCTGATAACAATTAGATTACATTAAAGAAAACTATAGCCAAATTTACTTTGATTTAAAACCATCAACAAAACACATCACTAACCAATATGAAAACCCACATTGAACTATCCCCCATTTGGATTAAGAATCATTCTACTGCAACAACAACTAATAACAAAATAACCTATGGTCAAAGTCTTCGTTTTAATTGTTTATGCCAATGCCAACAAGCACATGTCGATGTTTCAGGAACTTATTAATATTTAACACCAAAGACCCATTAAGTTGACCTGTCACCATGCCATCCGCACCTCATTTCGGTTTGTTAAGATATTCTAATTGTGTTGCCAACACCTTTCGAAACCAAATCCTGCCACTCATTTGCAACCACTCGTGTCCTTCAACAACAAAAACAATAATGATATGAAAACAGAATTAAGTGCCAAGCACACAGGTAGCGGTAGCCACACACACATTTCACCCGCACACTCATCAACTCTTTCTTCTTATCCGCACTCAAAGGATATGTCCTATATAATACTGCCAAATGGATATCCACCTGAAATACAATTACCCACCCTCCTACCGTGTCATAGAGAAACTTCGTAATAGAAACTTTTCCTTTACTCAAATGTATGCAATGTATTCGGTTGTCTCTGTGGAAGGACTGGGTAACCCTCTTGAGTAACCATAATATACACTACCCAGCCAATTGCCCGCAAAAGGCGATTTATGCGTGTGGGATGATGTTAAATACAGCAACAGCATGCCATCACGGGAAGGAAAGGATTAGAAATTAAGTTTTCTTTGCAATTTTCATAGTTTCTCCTGAAGTTGACGATTGATGGAGTTTTTCTGTTAGCTGAACACAACAAATGTCTTCATCGTTGTAAGTAAATTGAAATTTGGATAGGGAATGGTATGGTATTAATATTCTTGGTCCATTAAGGACAGATATTTCACTTTTGTACCGAGGATAAAGCGGAACATACTTGACACATGGCTCAGGGGGAAATTGCAAACGGATATTTCTTTGTCGCTGTGTGACAATTTTGGTTAGATACGTATCATAGTTGAGTGCTTTTCTAAGTGAACGGATACATTTGAATTGGGGCAGTAAAAATAGACGATGCTACGGATATGGAGACAGTGGAGCTTACAAGGAACTACACATCTAGTCAGATACAATTTTTATTCAAGATTCATCTATCTATCTGAGAGATCGATTATGTTTCCATCTCGTGGACAAATTTATTTATCGATTTGTGGGCTACTTAGCGTATTAACAAAAATTAAACTCGATATTTTTGTTACACATTTGTTTGAGACAGAAAAATATCTGTCTCAAACATATTTATTATCTTTTAATAAATTATACTATCGTAAAGTATTAGAAGTTGTTTCCTTCCTGGGTGAAATCGCCTTCCCTCTTCTTAATCACTGTCGAAACTATTTCAATTTCGATCTGCGTTTGATGGATATACCCAGCAGCAAACAGCAAAAACAAAACCCAACATTTGTTTACATAACATGACAGCAACAACATGTCGCTGGTTATCTTCATGTTATAAAATATTTATATTACAAATAAAATATCCAAAACCTCTCAATACTAGTTCATACATAGCTATGTACATAACATCGTTCTTTGCTTTCAAATAAACACGGAGCTGTACAATGTTTGGCTCATTGTTAATGCATGTCAACACAGATGGGCAATACAGTGTACATAATGTATCTAATAATATTGACAGCTATACGATGATATTCGAATAGTTAGAATGTAGATAACTATAGTGGAGGTTAGGTACACATTAGATATTTTTATTGAATACCAAATTACCTCAGCAAAACAAAGAAGACAAATGCTCAATAATACAATATTGCTCCAAATCAGCCTTAAGGTATGCAATGATTTGTGAAAAAGTGGTAAAAACAGGTCTATTATTTGTTGTATGTTTCCAATGTCACTGAAAGCAGTTTGCTAGCAGTATTATAAACACATCCACCCAGAAAGGTATCGGTATAATATAAGCATATACCCCATCAGTGCTCAGAATTTAGTTGCTGTCAAGTCACTTGAGTTTCCTTTATAGTTTCCATGGAGTTTCCTTATATAATAATTAGTAGCGATTTCCATGTTTCTACTTCTACTTTCACCATGTTCGGCCTTTATTAATAAAAAGAAGCTCTTGACAAGTAGCTTTGCATTTTCCTTGAAGGACTTCGCTTCTAATTCCAGAATTTCCTATGTAATGCAATTTTCAATCGCATTCTTTGTAGAAAATCCATTTTATTCTGCTGATATTTAAATGAAATTGAAAAACAAAATCCAATCTGCAAATCGTCTATGCATTTCTATAATAATCCCCAACTTCTAACGTTGGCATTGGCAGTCGTCAAGAGAATGCCAATGAAGTGAATTGAAACAGCACTGGCAACAAGCAACCTATTGAAATAGAATACCTATACCTACCACCAACGAGATGAATGGAAAAATTGTGGTAAGCATTTTTCAAAGAATTGGAAAAGGTTTGTAAAGTTATTTTAATATAAAAAAAAATATACAACAAATTAGACAAGTTATTTGAACATTTTCTATAGTTTATTTGTCGAATGGACCAGAATTAATATTACCTATGTTTATTGTTTATAAAGTAACTTGCTAAAAATCAGACTGAAAGTCTGGGAGAATTTGTCATTGTGGTGATTTGTCTCCATGATTGTCAAAAATAAGCTACAAAGTCACAATCAAAGAAAAATGACAGGTGAACTAAATCGGTCATTGGAGAGAGTCCTGGCCGAGACTATCCATTTATTAATTATTTACATTAATTATAATGGATATACTCTGGTCATGGTATCTGCAGCTATCGCTAAATAAAATACCCTTGTCACCTTCTTCAAACGAAACTTCTTTTGGACGCAAATGTCCGGTTTCACAGTGAAACTTAAGTACAACGTTAATTTGAATAGAGGAGACAGATAAGTGCACTCATGTATTCATAATAATCACCCCAATTGGTCCAGGGAAGTCCACTTTCAGATTTCTTACGATGGAACAAATTTTGTCTTTCCCTTCTTGATATAAGTATGCTTGTTGTTTATTTATGTCTTTCACAGCTTTTATCTGTGTCAACAACTGTATTTGTAATAATATTTGTTTCTCCCCGTTATAAATTCCTAAATTTCTAGAACACATATTCCCTCTCCAGTCTCCAAAACTCACCGAATTTGGTTTAACGCAAACAACAATGGCATCTTGGCTTTAACCGACTTTAAGCCGTATAAATCCATTTCAAAGCAAACGACCATCTTGTCTATAAAGCTGTTTCTTTTTTGCAACTAATTTTCGAGTTCGCCTTGTTTTTGATGCTTCATATTCTACCATAGCTATCATGATGTGATGGAGACATTGAAAAGTGAATCTAAGTTTCACAAATAAAGAATTAAGGTTTGTATACAACTAGCCATTCCTGCGGCTCCGCCCGCTGGACGTATTTAGAAAAACCATGAATGAGGCATGTAATAATTTTGACTTATCTAACAACATGCAAACGTTCAAGTTCACATGGCTAACGGTTCGTAAGGCCCCCCTTACTCCATGCGACCCCTTTACTCCTCAACAATTTTCACCTACTCTGGCCTAATTTGGCTCATGAAAATCGGACAAATGGTTCTCGATTTGTGAAGGGACGAACAGACGGACGTTGCGTTTTATACAGTATTATGGATGGTCGTTAAATTTGAAATACAGCATCAAAGCAGCGGTTGGTATATCAATCGACCATAACTTGGCGAATATTGGTTCAAAATGTTTCATAATCAGCTTGAGGATTGTCCGCGTGGCCTAACAAAAAATGTCGTGATCTCGGCGCGAATTGATACCAAATCTCGAAGATACGTAACCTCTGAACTTTTGGATCGAAAGTTGTAATCTCTGGCCAAACAATTTTCGGTAAACAACGGGCTATAGTGCTACGAATTGACGGTCACAATCAACAGGGTCCTCGGCCAGAGTTACATATGTTATTTCATATCCGCAATAGACGCAGTCTCATTCGAATATCTTGACATAAGGCGCAAAATGTGACTACGGCAGAAGTCACAACTCTGCGTTTGTAGTTCTTGCCAAGCGGAATTACAACTTTTTCCATAACGAAACTTTCAAACTGTAAATCATTTTTCAAATTTAAGAACGATTTCCCTCAGATCCCCTCAGAAACATGACCCATATTAAGCTAATTAACTGGGTTTATATTTTTACGCATCATAAGATGCCAAACTTTACAATAACTAAGACCAAACTTCAGTTTTCAAACCGAAAAGTCATTCATGTCCGAAAACCTTAATTATATTACTCATCCATAAACAAACTGTTGCAGATTATCACAGACTCTAGCTGCTGCTGGCCTTTAAGGCACTTTTGCTGCTAAATAAAATAGTTTAATAAAATTAAGCAACTTTGCTTTTTCATTTCAAAGATGTACATGGACAGGACATACCTACCTAACTCGCATCTTCTTCTATATCTATATAAATCCGCCTGCCTCACCAAGGGACAAGGAAAGGATGTCAGTTTTGCTCCTTTCAGTCAGAGGAGGAAAATGTTCACGCCATCGTTAATTATGTTGTTTTTGTAGTCTCTTTGGTTCAATTCAGAAGTTCTTGTTAATTTGCCACGGGACCATCGTGGCAGACAGTATCAACCAACAACCCGTCTAATTTGGTTCGACGCAAATTAGTGAAATGCCATTTTGAAATCGACTCGATTTTGTTCATCAATTTGTCCTCTTCATCTTCAGACAATAATACAGTTGCATGAAAGTGCTTTATCTACTATAGGAAGGACTGGTATTGATTGGATGAATGAAAAATGTGAGTCTGAGGGAAGACGACTTCAACATCAATACTCACTAATGAAATAGCAGTGACTTTGTGTTTTGGTTTGCTTTCTATTAAATGTAAAAATCCGAGTCAAAATAAAAGAAAATGGGGCAAACTATAATAGGCCATTCCGACAGCCAAATTCTAATAGATCTTCGATGGTTTCTGCCCCAATTTTACAAATAGCTTGACCAATATTGTCCTTAGTGACTCAATTGTCTCTGTTTTTTTGGATCTTTGGACTTAATATCAACAGCGTAAAATCGCACCTCCGTGTCGGCCAAGAAACGCTCAAATTAAAAAAAGTCATAAAGCCCAAAACATTGCTAAGCAATTTGTTGCAGTAGAATTCACACAAATTTGGGATATTTGGGCTTTATTTCCATCTTGTTGCTTATTTTTGGACGGTATTTCGCTTTGGCGGTTTTTACCTAAAAAGACGATTTTTCGACCAAAATTTTCGTCAAATTCAAGGCGCAATAAAACCCAAACAAAGGACCGATAACGAAGCATCATCGATCATTTGTTTTAATTGTTATAAGTTCGTTGGTGGAGATTGGAGGGCATAATGAACCATTCAATTATGTCAGCTCCATTCAGAAAAATCCCCACGGATTTTTTACTTATAGATACTCTTTCTGTATCTAAGCAATACTTTCGAGATTTAGGTGAATCAATTTTTTTCAATCCAGAGGAACGAGTTTGTAGTGCTACAGCCAAACGGTGTTCAAGTCCATGCTCTATTCCCATTATCGCTGCATTTTTAGCCGAGTTCTTAAAATTATACGAGCAGTGTTTCATCATCATCATTCGTATTACACCTTCCATTGTTTCGGAAAAATTGCTTAAACCTCCAGCTCATTTTAAAGCTAGTTTTGTAAAGTAGCTGAGTAAGCAAATGTATCAGTAAATCAAAGGCGGATCAAGACCTCCTTGGTCGCTTCGAAAGCAAAATTCTTTGAGTGATTTTCGGTCCCGTTTACGTTGACGGGCTTTGAAGGAGGAGATTTAACAGCGAACTCTACGAGCTGTACAGCGACATCGACCTGGTCAGAAAAGTACCTATCAGCCGACTAAGACACCAACGCTCCGGCCCGAAGAGTCCTCGATTCCAACCCGGAGGGACAACGCAGTAGAGGAAGACCTCGCCTTAGGTGGCGCGCACAAGTGGAAGGGGAACTCAACCAACTTGAAGTGCGCAACTGGAGGTGGTTAACCAAAGATCGTGCTAACTGGAAAGGCGTGTTGGTTGAGGCCCAGGTCTCCGAACTGTAGAGCCACCTAAGTAAGTAAGTAAGCAAATGCTACTAACGCATCGCTGGTTTTATTTTTAAGCATATCTCGAAGTCATTATCACGGCCTTTGCTTTGTTCTTGTCCATCAGGAAAATTTATATCATTGTCCTATGTTTTGTAACAGTAGCTACCATGAGCGTCGGGAAAAACAAAAAATTCCTCAAAAAGCCATTCAAACAACGCAAAAAATTTACAAAATATGCCCCGAAAACGCATTAAAAAATGTCACAAAACGGTACCAAATATGTCGCAAAAACACACTAGAGACACACCAAAAAGGCTCCAACAATTTTCACCCAATTCGGCCCAAACACTGAAATTTTATTTCCGAAAACGGTTCTCTAATTGTTATGATGGAATTGGCAGATAACACTATTTTTTGGTTTAAAAATTTAAGTCAGAACTGGAGTTATTTCCATTTCCACCTTTTGAAATTTTTTTTTTAAAGATGTGTAGGTATTACTGATCTAGATCTAGGGCTTATTAGGGAGTATATGGGTTTAGCTATTTCTTTAGTTATTTAGTTAAAGGTAGTTCTTTTGCAACAGCTATTTGCATTTGCTTTACACTTTTGGATGGATTTCTTAATAACATCGGTTTAGAAGGTTTTTTCTTCTTACTTAGGGTTGCCAGAAATCATTTGAAGAAAGTAGTAATCGAGGATGAAAATCCCGGACTTTCCCGGACAGAATAGGAACTAAAAACAAGTGCAAAACTAGGACCAAAATGTGCGGACTATTTTTTACAAAAAGATATTTTCATTGCGGTCGGTACTCGGTACCTATTTCAAGTTTTAAGGCCGTGTGTCAATTGCGCTGAATAATTATAATTAGTATATTGAAAAAAGAAGTCCACTAAACTAAAATCTTAATAGATATATATCTTTAGTCAGATACACCATATTTTTCCTACTTCCAACTGGTGGAGAAGGGGAAATATTTTTCAAAATATTGGAAAACATTTAAAAAAAAACCCTTCAGCATTACACAAAAAAAAAAATATATTTTCGGTGGATTTTTGACGTTTTTGAAATATTATTTTAGGGTTTGAAACATAAGCAAACCTCCTTTCCTTAGTGACCGTGTCAGAGGTAATAGCCTGGAGGCAGACTGTTATGGTCGCCCTCTACCTTGACCCGAAGACTAAGCCGCAGCCAGGAAATGTAAACTTATATAAGATTTAACTGCCTCCGTCACCACCAAAAACCTCTCAACGAGGTAAGACACCCAAATTCGAAAATAGCAATAGATTCCCACTGTAATGCCCGTCACATAAAATCTTTTTGGCCAATTCACTTGCAGAATTCAGAAGCAACAAGTTACGATTCAAAATCACTCCCAAAAAGCGGGAATAAAATTGACACTTTCAAGCTCTGTTAATTTCGAATTCCCTTTTCTCTTTTCTCTTTTCTCTCATGACGATGAAAAAATGAAAAACCCGGACAATCTAGAAAAACTATCCCGGACGTTCCCCGCATAGGTAAAAAAGAGTCCGTGTCCGGAAAAATCCGGACGAATGGCGATGCTATTCTTACCTAAGCTTAAATCCCGCAGCGAAAGAGAACTTCTTTTGAAAACTTTTCCATCAATTCTAGAATTTTCCCTTTATTAGCCTTTTGATTCCGTATTGTTGAAAAGGTTTCTCTAGTCTTCCACGTTGAGGACTTTGCATATTTTGCTCTTTAATTTTATGGGCATTTGCTACTCCTTTCGAAGGCAAGACTTTTGAGATTTGACCTTGGAAAGGATGATGATGATGGAGGTTTTAGCTTAAAATTCAGTTGAAACGATCCCTATAAAATTGAATACCCCCTCCGCCGATAAAAAAAAAAAATAGGTACTCACAGCATTATAATGTACCTCTGAGATATTTCAATGTCAAGCTCACGTTCTTAATAAAAAGCATAACTGTATGTGATTCGAATTATTTCCTCATTAAGCCAGTGTTTTTAATTCCCTTCGCATTTCGTTAATTACATTTTAAATATTCCACTTTCGATCACCCACTATTTCCTATCAGAACTTTAAATTGAAATTTTAATTGCTCCCCATACCAAATCAATTTGGTAAGTAACACCCCAGTGTCAGGGCCCATACATAGAAACATACCAACACTTCCATTAATTAATTTCCCTGTGTTTAATTTCGACAGTGAGAGGTGCGAAACATGCTTTTTCTGTCGACACCACTGCCATACGAATACGCTTTTACAAAGGCGCTTGAAAAGCGTATTTAATTACGAGCACGCTTTTAGCCCTCAGGCTTGTGTGTCGAGTCCCTTTATTTGGGCATCCGCACCCAGGAAAAGCGCGCGTCGGTTTCCCAAAATAATTTTATAAACGTCGCGCATAATCATGCTTTAAAACACAAAAAGGTTGAGTGGTATAGCCGATGACCTCCTGCCGATTAGAAAGGCAAAGAGTTGAGACCCACTTTCACCACCACCAAGCAGACCGAAAGGTCAAAAGTCGACCCGACAAAGGAGCAGTGAGTAAAGGACCTCCGCTCCTCGAGGCTAGGTATAGTCGTTGTTGTAGTTGATTGTATAAGGGTAGTAGCAATTATTTTTATGAGCATAATGAATAGTCGTCCACTAGTAATACCAACTATACCGCCAGGAGGTGGTCTGATAGCATATTGCCCCAGACGAGATGGTTGGTGGCTTTTAGTTAAGTGGTCTTAAGAGGTTCTTCTCTGCCATTCAATTAAAGCAAATAAATCGCTCGCTTAATTGCAGCATATACAAACACATACAAGTGGCACTGTGTATATAGTGTGCGACGATTTATCATGAAGAGGGCATAAGGTTAGATGGGTACTCGTATTCCCAGTGTAGTGTTGATGTTTTGGCCAAAAGGGATGCGATTATGGATTAATCGCTCGGAACTGAAATTCTTCTAATGGGACTAGCACACGTTTTAGCAGAGGAATTTTAGACGAATGCCACGAGGTGATGACAAATGTTTGCTTCATTTCAAATTGATGCGAAATAACTGAGCAATTAGGGAAATTTATTAGCTAGTTCTGATTTCTTGGCATTAACTTATTGCCTTAAAGTTGAACATCAAAAATTATTTGAATTTGACTGCGAGTTTGGGTGAAGTGGTTTTCAATTTACTTATAAACGATTGACTAGGAAATTCCTCCATAGTCAGGAAGGGGTTGATTTTGACAAATGTAAACATCTTTGGTAATTGGGCAGGCGTCCTATTGGTAGGCTCAGGATGGGATAGTTGGATCAAGTCCGACATCTCTCCTCTATCCGTGAGGAAGAGTCTGCGGTGGAACATCGAGAGCTTTGGAGCATCCTATACAAATAAGAGCCTTGAAAATGATGATTGATGATAATGGCAATCACGTTCTAAGAAAAAGCAAAGACGGAACAACTTTGGGACTTATTTTTGGATGTTTTAGAAAAAAGCCAATAATCGCTACTTCTCGGGGGGAAATATTATAAAATGGTCATGTAACACTGCCCCCTAACAATGACGGGTGTCCACTGTTTTTCGTTAATAGGACGATTTTAAAAATCCAGCATTTTAAAAATAATAATAAAATAGAACTAAAAATGGTTTATAATATTGTTAAAGTAAGGCGCGCATGGGAAGTAGTGTGACAGTGGCGTGGGGACGTGGTATGAGAGTGATTTAATGCGGACTGAAGTGGCAAACAACGTACCTATGGTGCCATCGATTCTTTACTTCTTAATATGGCTTAGATATATTGAATTCTTGGCCGCGTCTTCCACGTTTTTTGATTTCGGGTAAAGAAAAATACGCAACTGCAATATCAAAATTAACGTCGTCACCGGCCTGCAACTCGAAAGTTAAAAATTTTCAAGATTAATGGCACTAGACTGGAATCACACCACTTGCGAAATGTCATGTCGCCCACACTTGTTTCAAATGTGCGCGTCTACATTTGTTTACATAGGATTTAGCTATTCCAACTGCTATTTGGTCACCACGCCACTGCCACGTCACCACTTCACTACGCGCCTCTCTTAAGAGTTACGACGAGGACTGTCCTGGGTTGGGTACGAAAACTCCAAAATTAAAATCCCCAAACTGAAATCCCCAAGTCAATATCCCCAAATCCAAAATACCCAAATAGATTTCGAGTGTATTCTCAATGCACTAACTGTAAAATAGCTGTGAGGGGCATGCTGCCCCCCTACTTGGGGTCACTGTTGGATTTGGAGTAGGCGCAAAGTTAGGTACCTATACAAAAATTTCTTTAAATATTTTGAATTAAAATTTTTGGGATTTTTTTTTTGTGGATTTTGAATTTGGGGATTTTGTGTTTGGGTCAATTCGGGTATTTTTCAAAAGGTGGGATTTTGGGGTTTTGGGATTTTGCACTTGTGTGTAATGTAGGTATCCCGAATGTCCTAAGAGTGCCGTTCCCGATGACGAATACAAAAAAGAAACTTTTTCCCAAGAAGATTTATTTCGTATACTTCGATAAGGGACACTAAAGGGAACCCATATTTGTATGATCTACTCAAAAGTGACTACCGGGCCTAACAAGTCACGGCGCGGAGGATGGCGCTTTTCTAAAGGAACAAATTTGTCCCTTAAAATTTGTCGCCTACCCTTTTCTTTCTCTTTTATGACTAAAGTGCGTATTTAAACATCGTTTGAACGACTTTACAAATATTTACGCCTCTCCTTTCATTAATCTGGTAATAAGAAGTTCTCTGTTTAATTAGCACACTTCATTAAGGACAAAATATTTTCAGTCAACTTTATTTGTTTCTCAAATTTCTACATTCACTACTTTGGTTATTCTTTTTGCAATTCAGGCCATCTGCTTTGAAGAACAACTCACGTCAAGGAAAATTGCCAGCAATTTCGCCTCCAGTCGCACTAAGTAAATCCCAATCCAAATGCGCTCATAAGGAGGAGATGATGGCTCCTTTGAGCCATCTGGTCTTTGAGTTGACGTCGAATTAATGCGATAGAAGCAAAAAAAAACTACCCTTTGACTACCGCCTTTTACAAAAGCCAGCCAACACCATCACAGGCCCGACCCATAATAAACGAAAACAAAATCTAAAAAGTAAAAGACCCCACTCAACTAGAAATACTCTCCAAGGCTGGAAAGTAAATAACCCAGCAGAGGAGTCTCTCGTCCTACATTCAATTCACTCGTGTAAAAGCAGGACTGCTGTATAGGAGTAGGTACATTGTGCAGGGGTGTTACAATTACAAAAGGTGGAAAACCATGAAGTGCCGCACTACACTTGAAATATATCTGCACATAAAGACCGAAAGAACAGCGATGGCAAACGCACAGCAAGTGTTCACAAGGGCAGAGCTATAAATTGCTGCTCAACTCCTATGCACTGGTTCGTGGTAAAAGTACCCTCCTTTATACAGGAGCATCCGCTCCCTACAAACAAGGGACTTAGTCGTACTTTTCATTGTTGCGCACTGGTGGCCACTATTGCTCCTATTGAAGTTGTGCAACAGACTTGCATTGAATGGAATATTATCGTGCTCTATGCGGGGGTATACCATATCCAACTTATCATCTCTTGTGCATAGTTAAATTTCATTGCCATACCTAGGATATGGAGGACGTTTTCACCGGAACTAGGATTCTCCTCACCCAGACCAGACCCCTTGTGCGAAGGTGGTTGTGTTTACACTCGCATTGGATCGTGCCTAGGTGCAGAAGTCAGGGCTTTTGAGGAAACAGTTGCAAAATTTGTGTGCTCAAGCCGCAGGATATGGAATTTCAGTGTAAGTTTATTCAGTGAATATCCTGCATTCGGGTTTAAGAAAAAGTAAACACTGCTAAGCGTGTGTTGTTTATTAATTATTGTTTTTTTTTTTCTTTATAAGCTAGGTGGGCATTTTTTCCCTATTTTCTTTGGTCTACTTAACTTAGTAGGACGACATGACATTATCTACTATTTAAAACTCGGAGTTTGGAACTATGGATTCCATGAAAGTTATAAAGTGAAGTTGAAATGTTAATATTGAGAAAGTCATATTTTTATCAGACTTTTGTTTGAAAGGTCTTCTTTAAATTTAAATTCGAAGAAAAGAGTTGCCATAGTTTCCAAAAATATAGTATATCTACCAGAAATATGTACAGGAACTTATTTGACTTCAAAGTCCAAAACGTGAGCAATGGTTCAGTGGTTACTGTGCGGCACTGGCAAGGCTGGGCGATATATTGAAGTAATTTCATTTATAATATTTCGTGACAATCGCCCCAGTTTAGCGGTCACCATCATGGTCTATCATTTCACCGGACTCCTTACAACTCCTTAGACAATTGGAAAGTTCTTCATGCCTCCTTCTACCGGTCTCGAGACACCGAGTTGACATCTTCAACTTTATGTTTAAATTTAAGGTTGAAGATGTTTTTATTTGTAGGTCTTGTAGGCAAACTTGGCAAATATATCTCCATGAAAAAACTCAATACAGGGTTGCTGCGTTTGTCCTCGTAGGAGAAATTCACTTTTCCTATACGAACTCTTAAATTCTTTCAGTCATTCAGGAGGAATTCAGCGATCATCAATATCACAGAAAGGTATCGTCATACCCTTCGGGTAGGGGTTAGAATATACCCTTCTTAAGGCCTTGCTCAACCCTGTAATCCGTTCCAAAAGAGGTCGGGAATGCAAGAACTCTTTGAACTCGGTCGCAAAGCGGAACTCTTTGACTCTTGCCTGGGTCCCAGGTCAGACTGGGATTGCTAGAAATGAGATTTCCAATGAGATTGCTAAGCAAGGCTCAGAGGATAATTTCTCGAGATCAGAACCTCTGCGGGGTTTTCGCGCGTCCTCGGTCGGGGCTTCCATTGACGATTGGGTCTCAAACGAACACAATTGTGTGTGGCAAGGCTCTACAGGTAGCGGGCAGACTAAACACATGCTCCCGAATGTCAGTAAGATGTCTGCGGCATTCCTGTTGTCTCTCAGTAGAAATTACTGCAGAAATCTTATTGGCGTTCTTACGGGGCACTTCGCTTTTGCTAAGCATCTTAAGTGATACCACTGTCTGCGACGCTTCTGATGGAGAGGGCGACTATACTTCGGAGCATTCCCTTTGTTATTGTCTTGCCTTTGCTCGGATCAGGTGAGATGAGTGCTGATACCGTAAGCTCCTCAAGTGCATTCTCGGCTTTCTTCGAAATTCCAGTAAAATGGGTAATTTAATACTGGATTTGGATCCTGGTAGTACAATGGACCAGTTGCGTCTGAGTGCTGCAGTAAAGTGTTTCCTAACCCGACAAAACTTATGTAAACTTATAATAAAGCAGGATGCCATCCAAAGAACAAACCTTAGGTGGACATGTGGCACGACATGTCTAGCGACAAAACAGATCTGGCCAAAGCTAGATCTCAAACGTTCTAAGCATTTGATTTCTCTTGACAGGAGGCATATCGGCGCTACAATAGGTGTCATTACGGGACACTGCCTTATAGGTAGGCATGCAATAAGGCTTGGCGTACTCTCAAACGATTTTTGTAGAAGCTGCTTGGACGAAGAGGAGGAGGAAACCATTCAGCACTTCCTTTGCACTTGTCCGGCACTCTCCCGAAAACGGAAACTCCATTTGGGAGCCTCCTACTACAATGATCTAAACGATCTAACAAACATAGACATTCGTAGTCTCCTTTGCTTCATCAGAAGCTCAAACTGGTTCAACGAGTAGGATGAAATTTACTAGATTCATGTGGTATCACAAGGGACCTAATTGGTCTAAGTGTGTCGGCCTTTTGTCGGCAGCCACTTCAACCTAACCTAACCTAACCCGACAAAAAAAATAAAGGTTTCCTCATCAGTGTTGGGACTTGAAGGTAGGCAAAAGGTGGTATATTGGGAACCCAAAAAGTGGTAGAAAGTGGTAGATTTTTAAAACGTACCATAAATGCGGCTATCATGCTATCATTATCCAAAATAGGATAGATAATTTTTTGCAAACATTCAGAACAAATTTTCTTGAGCTCTATAAACGTCACCTCACAAAGCATCACTGATTTTTTTCCAAAGTTCCAGTACCAGTACCAATTTTCCAGTGCACAAAAATCTAAAATTATTCAACCACTCAGTTTCTATTGTGTGGATGATGGAAAATAAGTCATATAGTGCGTAGGTATTTGTTATTATATGCGTTATTGTTCCATTTTTTCCCATCTGAATTGGTAGAATTTTGGGTTGAGCAAAAAGTGGTAGAAATACCACTTAAGTGGTAGAAGTCCCATCACTGTTCCTCATATTATATCGACAATCGACACTCAGAAAGCTATCAAATACCATACATAATAAAATTCAATGCAGTCAAAAACTGCTGCATATACCTAAAGAGACGAAATATCCAAACAGTTTAATACCTAGCTAGCGACAAGGACCAATAATTTTTGGGCGATTTTTCTCAATGCCGGGAGGCTAAAAAATAAGCAACAAATACCCAAAAGTATATGAAAAATTGCCGCAAAAAAGTAGATCAGTGCATTATTTGTATAATAAAATGTGGAATATGTATGAGGCATGCTGCCCCCCCTGCAACCCCCCTTCTAGGAGTCACCATTGGAAGTTGGGGTTAGTATGCAAAATTTCATTATATTTTTCGCATACATATATGTATTTAAAGAAATTTTTCATATACCCAAACTCGCAACTACTGCAAATACTAGAGTGCCCCCAAAGGGGTTGCAAAGGGGCAGCATATCCCATACCACTGTTTATGAAAAGTGGTCTTATAAATTTAGTTCGCTTATAAAATTAGTTCGCTTTATAGTGTCATAAGGCCATAACGATTTCGAAATATGGCCTCAGTAGGTGGCCAAATTTATCATTTACAATGAACTATCGCTAACGACTGCATATGGGATTTTTTGGCCGATTATCTGCAGTTCCGTTACTAGCGAGGGTGCCTCTTGGATGTACTTGAGAATCGCAACTAATGAATTGCCTATAGGAACGGCTCATTCCCTATTAATAGAACTAACTTCAATATTGAAGGCCGAATGCAGTTTGCGATCGAACGATTTCTGTAGGAGCTGTGGATGTTAAAAAAAGAGGAAATAATCGAGCCGCACTTCCTATTCTCATGAAGACCACAGTAAGTCCTTATACCATACATATATACGATAACGATAGCTGAATGGAGAAAACATGCCCGATGACTAGACTATCAGCTCCATATGCCCCATCTACAAAACAGGCGATCCTATGTCATGCAAGAACTATCGAGGCATATCCCTACTTAATGTCGCATACAAGATCCTATCCAACGTACCTACTGTGTGAACGTCTTAAACCGTTCTGCAATACACTAATCGGCATGTACCACTGTGGCTTCTGGCCCGGCAGATCGATTATAGGCCAAATTTTCACACTGAAGCAAAGTCTGGAAAAGACCAACGAATTTCAAGTCGAAACTCACCACCTATTCATCGACTTCAAAGCCGAGTATGATATAGCATACATCGTCAGGAGCTCAATGTGGTTGAATTAGGAATCCCGAATCGAGGTAGTTAAGGAGTTCGCCTACCAGCTACCACGCAGTAAACATGAACTCCAAGAATGACACCGTAGTGGAGATCCCTAGAAAAGCGTTGCTACTTCGATTTGGCAAAACAATTGAATTCAAAACTCGTAACTCGAAGGACGAAATGTATGCTCTACAAAACCCTTATCCTGCCAGTTCTGCTTTATGGCGCTGAGTGCTGGACGATAAGCAAGAAGGGAGAGGTGACACTGGGCTCCTTCGAAAGAAAAATACTTCAGCGGATTTTTGGTCCTGTGGGCGAGGAGGGCGAATGGAGTAGAAGATACAACCGCGAACTCTATGAGCTGAACCAAGATGTGGATGTAGGCCAAAAAGCCAAAAAACGTCGACTAAATTGGCTCGACCACATCGAGCGACAATAATGCTCAAGCTAAGAGGGTCTTCGAGTCCCAGATCCCAGTCCCCAGGTTCGAGAAGACAAGGAAAAGCGAACCTCCGTTTCAAAGACCAAAGCCTTCGCGGATGCCAGAGCGCTTGGTCTGGACAACTGGAAGTAGTGTGCCCGGGATCGTAGAGGATGGATGTAAAAGTAAGTAAGTAGAATGGAGAAAATATAGAACTTCGAAAAAAATCAATTTAGTTCTGGGCAGTCAGTACGACCCATCTGTCCTTCGCAGTGGCAGTACAATGGGCTTCGTCGAGGACCATCATTTCAAGCCAACCAATCATGTTCTTCATTTTGAAACAACTGTTTTGGTAAAAATTTGTTTTTCGATCTAATTTGTTACATGAACACATTTTGAAGAACGACTCAACGCTGGAAAGTTGTTGAAACTGCAGCCAATCTTCCAAATGCAATCCATTCCAAGAACTTCGGCCTAAAAATATTTTCGAAATTCTTTGAATTCATAAAGTTGGTAGGATTGAATGCTAGTAGGTATCTACCGTATCTATATGACGTTCAATTCAAAATATTTTTCCAGCCCAGTAGCCTGTACACTACACTTTCCAAAAAGGGGCCTACGTACTTTTTCCAATTTATTTCAAATGTTTGTTTATTAATCAAATCACCGTTGGACATTTTTTTGAGATTGTTGAAAACTGCAGCACAGCGGGTGTTACTTGCCGATGAACGGGAGCGTCTTGAGAATAATTTCATGAACTTTTTTGATGGCGATAATGGTGAACAAAATCGTGGAAAATTGGAGGCTCCGAGTTATCTGTAGCTCCTGAGACAAATGGTAATTTTCGTCTTTTCGGCATTTCGGAACATGATGAAGTATGAAGATGAAGACTATTCACACTTTGATGACCCTGATTTTAAACTTGGCGTGTTGACCGACCTAATATTCGCACGGATTGCTGAAGAAATGTCGACATAAGAGCGGAGATGTTGAAAGATTCGAGAAAATAACCAAGTTCCTTAGAATTGATTATTCACGCACTAGACCAAGTCGGTAGCAAGAAGATAAGCTGGCTGCGCTTCGATATGTTTGGGGTTTGTTTCAGAATAATCTTCAAATATTTTTTCTACCATCCAAAGATTTGACCATTGACGAGCAGTTAGTCGAGATACGTGGAAGATGCAGTTTGCGACAATACATTCACAGTAAACTAGGAAATTATGGAATAAAGATATTTTGGATTGTGGATTCTGTGATTATCCTCTTATTGGTGAACTTATTTAAGTACGCAGCCATGCTATTATCAAAGACACAATATGCTTATGAAGCAGTCAATAAAAACACCAGGAAGCCTCAGATTATCATCGACTACAATGCTACGAAAGGAGAAGATGATACTCTTGATTAAATGCGCAAAATTAATCGCTGGCCCATGACGCTTTTCCATAATTATGTTGGATGTGGCAGGTCTTTGTACTTATCGAAAGCATAAATTAACCAACCCTTCCTGGACTAACAAAACATCTAAGAAAATAAAAGACTATTTGAAATTGTTGGGCGCATTAGCGCAGTGGTTAGTGTGCTGGACTACTGTGCGAGGGATCCCAAGGGATGATAATGCTGAACCCAAAAAAGGTAGCAAATTGCCCGAAAAAACGAAGTAGATTTACAAAAAACGAAGCAGACGTTTGGCGAAATGCTCAAAATGATAAAGTTAGGTCTTGAATGGGATAATGGGATCTATAGATGGATGTGTAGTGTGACAGAAGCACATAAATGATATTCTATACTGCATTACATTTTACATGACAATTTTTTTTCCTGATATTAATATTTCGTTGATTTTTTCGCCATTGTTGATGTATTTACAGTCAAATTGATCAATATTAGGTCTGTTTTTTTCCTCACCTATCTCAGTGAAGTAAAGTAAAGTAAGAAAATGTGCAAAAAAAACAGTCCCCAACTGGTCCCCAACCACTTTTCTCAACAGTCAGTTTTACCCCTGATAAGTTAACAGCTGGCATTGCTGTCAAAATGGCCATCAATGAAAAATTCAATTTCAAAATCAAATTCCTTAACTAGAAAACTGAATAATTAACCTATTAGCACAAAAAAAAAATGATGATTATCAATTTCTACAGAATATTTACTTTTTCTGCTTACTTTTTTTCTCTTGTATGGTCAAAATAAAATCGCGAATTGCCAAAGAAAAAAAAAGAAAAAACACACGCGGGTGTGTTTGTTAGGTGAGTCCAAAAGAGTATTCACGCAAATTCTGAGATTCGATCGAATCGAGTATTCCTCGAATTTAAAACTTTCACTCTAAAGAAGTTCTCACAACCTAAATTTTAGGGGAAAGAAGTTCATTACCAAAAATGATTTCATTGTATGATTTTATTTCGAAATCAGCTGTAATATTTTAACTGTCAGATTGCCCATTGGTTTTGACTTTAATTTTGAGAAAAGATGGCCTTATTTATATATATTCTTGGAGAAAGAACAATCAAATTGAACAGAAAAACGCAATAAAAATTAAATAAATTATAAATTAACATTTTAAATTGTCCTTGGTTTGTTCATTTTGATTGCGATAAGCGATTATTTACATTTGAAAATTTTTTCCATAAGACGAACAAATGTTGCTTCCAATTTTATATTTTTTATGTAAATTTGACTGTAAACATTTTTTAAATAAAAATTTAGACCACAAATTTTCAGTCAAAAAAACATATGAGAATGTGCGGAGGAATTAACAAATAAATCGAATCTCCATCGAAATCAAAAGTTGGAATGTTAGTTGTTGTAATTGCGTGTTGAAAATCCTACTTTACTTTACTTCACTGAGATCAATGAGGAAAAAAACAGACCTATTGTCTATTTTAAAGGATATTTTGACCCATAAATAAACGAAGTAGAAATACCTAAGTTGCTACGTAGCAGATAAACAATAATTAAAAAATGAAGTAGATCTACTACATATGAAGCAAATTATCATCTCTGGATCCCAGGTTCGATCCCCGGAAAAACACATATTACATCTTAAGGTTTTTTCTACTGCGCCACCTCTCGCGAACGTCTGACAAACATCCGAGAGTATGACTGTCCTGAAAAAGCTTCTCAATTCAGCCGTTCGGACTCGGCATAAAATTGTGGGTCCCTTCCATTCGTTCCAAAAATAGAAAGTCACACAAAACGAATGGTTGCGAGAAGCTAGGCCTTGGGTGTCTACCGCCTGATGCGCCGCCTATTTATATTTTTTTTTATTTGAAATTGTTGGCCACTGAATTAGCAACTCTACGTCTACATATTGAAAATTGGTAGAGGATTTTTATGAAAATCTGTGAAAACAGCCATTGAGCCATCATCATCAGTTTGATTGGCTTTGAAACGGAATCTCCTACTCCAGTACTTCCATAGAAATTCGTTCAAATAATGTACGAAAAGATGCGTGTCATGAAAAGTCGATCACAAAGGCTCAAAAGGAGACATAAAGACCACCGCAGTTTGTTATTTGTGTAAAAGTGCTAGTACACGGCATGTAGCAAGCCACATACGTAAGTAGCACTGACGTAATTTTTACGTCGGCGTACGGTCCTAATGGATACGTGCCGTGTATCAGCTCTCTGTTGACGTCAGAGCTACATACGTATGTGGCTTGCTATATGCCGTGTACTAGCACCTTAACACCGCTATTTCTTCCAGGCAGTACATATGTGAACGTTGCTATGTAGCAAATACAGAGGATGAGGATAATGAGGAATTGGGTATCGACCTGTAACCAGCACCTTCTTGCTGATCTGGACTGCACCGTCAAAGCGTTCCAAAACACTTTCTGCAGTTTAATTACCTACTTATTTTTTTTTAGTTTTTTTTAATAAATAAAGTTATTCTTTGTTAACCTTCTATAAATATATTTATTTTCGCGGTACTAATAATCATTTTTGTGCGCAGTAGCGCAGTGGTTAGTGTGCTGGACTACTGTGCGGGGGATCCCACTATCCAAGGTTCGATCCCCGGAAAAACCCAAATTACATCTTAAGGTTTTTTTTCTACTGCGCCACCTCTCGCGAACGTCTGACAAACATCCGAGAGTATAACTGTCATGAAAAAGCTTCTCAATTCAGCCGTTCGGACTCGGCATAAAATTGTAGGTCCTTCCATTCGTCCCAAAAATAGAAACTCACACAAACGAATGGTTGCGAGAAGCTAGGCCTAGGGTGTCTACCGCCTGTTGCGCCACCTATTTATTTTTTTTTTTTTTTAATAATCATTTTTAGTGTCCAGGCAAACTTTTACGAAGTCACAATGGCGAAAATTTCCAAATAAAACTATTCACTGTGACCTTCAAAATATTTAAGTTGAAGATTAAAAATGATTATTGGTAATGCCCTTTGAAAATAGTCAGGGAGCACAAAGTGCCCATAAACACGATAAACAAAAGTTTCACAATAGCGATATTTTTCCGACAAATACATACACCTATTGTGATCTACAATAAATTAAAGTTTAATAAGTAAGTAGGTAGGTATATTCTAAATGATTTATTAGTGACGCCAATTATTATACTTACATTTTGGGGTTGGCCATTGGAAGGGTTATTGGAAGGAAGTGAGGGGCCCGTTCTGTTGCGTAGACGGGCCAATGCACTCCTGAGGCCCTCCGTATTGTTGTTGTCGGGCCCCTTTCCAAACAAAATGCATACACAAAACACTTTGAATTAGTTTCCAAAACACGTTATCCTTTAAATTTTTCTTTTTCACTTTTTGCACATAAACGCAGCTAAATTTTTGACTAAAAAATAAAATTGAATACGCACAAAAAACCAACGGGAAAATTCCTAAAGCTTTCCTTTGCTCAGTCGTATCTAAATTTTACGAATATATATTTTAGCATCATTAAAATTATTTATCGAGAATGTAGCCAGTGTTTTATGTTTCACACAATTTTAGCTTGCTCACACTTCCCGGTCCCGCTCGTGGCGCTATCGTCACTCTTGCTGGATAAACATCCCGGAATTCCATTGAAATATGAATTTTTAATTAGAAACCAAAGTTCTGAGATACCATTTGAACACGCGAAACCAAATCAGCTACCACTGCCAGAGTCGCCGTTGCCGTTGTGGGTTGTTTGTTTTGGATGTTTATGTTAAAGGATAATGATTGAGTTGCTGTTGTGTTGTTATTGTTATTGTGTGTTCTGTGTGATGTGAACGTGAATTTGCGTGCATGAGATGAGATACGAACACTCATCCGGAAATCACTTTTGTTGTTTTTGAGCTATCGCAATGAATCCAAGCTGCATAGACATCCGAATGAGCCGTTGGATGATGGGTTGATGATAAAATGTAGATGAAGATCCTGAAATGAAAGAGAGAGAGAGAGAGAGAGAAGCGTATTAAAACAGATTTCGGTTAATGGCAAACGAATATGGTACGGCTATGGTTTATGTGTGATTGGGGATTTTTGTTGCGATTTTTTTTTATAACACGGGAGTACTGGTATTGGTATAGTACTCATCTGTAAAGGAGCCGGGTGGATAAGTGCGAAAATTATATCAATTAAAATTAATGAGATTCTGATGTATGTGTGCAGAGCAAAATAATTATTGTTGTGCTTCTGTATGAATGTGGGAGTCTATTTGATGTGCCAAAGTTCCAGTGTTAAGATGCCATAATGGAGATTGTTCGACTTTGAACTCAAAAAAAGATCGTGTTGCTCCCGGTTTTAATTTAAGTGAAAATTGCTGTAAAAACTTGCGGAAATAAGAGTACTGCCTTTTTGAAACGTTATAAAATGAATGATTTATTGGTTAGAACTGCACTAGGTTATATACAACATTTTTGTTTACAAAAGTTGACAGCTGATTATAATTTGGAGGTGTGCTTGATGCACACGATCATATCATGTGTGACGTCACGCAGTTCGTTGATAGTGGAATCAACATTCTCCCCCCACCGATGAGCGAAGATCATCAATTATCATCAATTGTCAGCTACCAGTATTGATTTGCCTCACTGTACTGTCGTATATGCCCATCATCAAAACTCTCAATGTACATACATACAGAACTCATAATGCCCATGCGTTTCATTTCAGTGCATGAAAAGAGACAATAAAAATATTATATTTGCTTACATACAAACAGACAATAAGACAAACAGAAAGGTAAACGATTTGCTATTGCTAGTTGCTACTGGACAACGCTGATACATAACTGATAAGTTACGAGTGTACTATTACACGAGATCCCGTTCGTGTTCTCTCGCATATGATCTTGTTTTTGCATTGACCATGATGACGATTGCTGATTATGATAGCAAAGCAGTGAATCGAAGAGCGATGCACCGTAGGTACGATTGTGTTGCTTTGCTGTGTTTTCCCTTAGCTGTGCATACATTTGGTTTTGTTGTTGTTGGGCGACAACGAAGACGAATGCGATAACGATGATGCTGCAAATCAGTTTTGGCGTTTTCTTGTTTGGTTTTGTTGGTGGGGCTTAGTGCGCGAATTAAATTGAGTGTTTTCGTTTTTATTTAAGTTTGATTTGTTTTAAATTATATAATTTATATGTGATATAGTTGCAGTGTTATGCGGGAATTGTATTTCAGGTGATTCAATTATTGAAATCTTAAATCGAATTAAAATATTTTAAATTCATTGGTTTTTTTTTGTTTGTTTTGTTTTGCTTTTGCAAAATATAGTGTAGGTAAGTTTTGTTTGTGTATGGGTGACCATTACTTGGTTGCAACGATTGCGTGCAGTGTAGTGTACGTGTGAAGAAATCCATTTGTGTTGGGTGAATAGCAAATCCATACTGCAATTTAATTATATTCGGGCGTGTTTGTGTGCTGTGGATTTATTTTGTGTCGAGATGGATGGGAAATACGACGAATGTGTGAATGCGTCCATCGTTGTTTTGCGTGAGGAAATATGTATGCGTATTCTGGGTTTCTCTGTTGTGTTGTGTTGAGCGTGCTTTGAATTTGCTGTATGTTTCTGTCCCTCGTTGGTGTGCATTTTTCTTTTGGTGCCGTTTGTTAAGAAATAAATGGAAATGGACTGTAATCTTTGTAGGTTTGTGTTGGGTTTTGGAATTGGTATGTGCATGTGAGATCGCGACCGTTTTCCATGTTGGGTTGAGTGATTTTTATTTTATTTTGTGTTGAGTTGTTTGGTGTTGTAATCAGTATGACGACAGTAGAGTTGATGAGTTTTCATACAGATTTTCCAAATGTTTAAAAATGTGGATTTATAATATTATTAAGAGTAGTAATTTTATGTGTTATATATGAGTACGTTCGTGTTGTTGGGGGACGCTAGTATTTAAATCTTTTGTTTTTAATTTTGTATTTTTGATACTTATCTTTGTTTAATAATAGAATTATTTGTGGGGTCTAACTTGACATCAGTTATTAAATGCGAAATTTGAATTAAACAATTTTCCAATGTATGATGAGTTGAATCATTTTACGTTGGGATTTTTCGTGTTGACTTTTGATTCTTGCTCGTACGACGATGTTTGCTCCGCGGTATTTATTTAGGGTGTGAACAAAGCTAAATTTGTCTGTGAGCAGTTGTTTGAGCACTAAATCTCGTTCCTTATACCGGGATTGTGGTTGTTGCCATACGCGGCACTGCTTCCGAAATACCTTCCGACGTGTCCGAATAGTCTTCCGCCGATCGACGTTGCGTTTCTTGCCCATGGTTATCCCAGGTTTAGGAAAGTCCTCTTGGTCTTTTGATGGGGGACGTCGAGTTCTCGATTTAAGACACACTTCGATGTTACTCAGAAGTGTGGTGAGTTCTTCGTAGATAAGCCTCCCATTTTCAGTCATCTTCTTTAAGTGATACCTACCACTCTTTCCTTGAGCTTCCCACAACTCTATGAAGTGCGGAGAAGCTAGGGGAGTGACGTTCCACATTGTACTATGGGTTGTTAGGACGTTCGCAGCATGTTTCCTGATCTGATTAATTTGAAGCGTTACTTCCTTTGACGGTCCGAGTACTACGAGCAGATCTTTTGGAACGTGTTTTGCATTGTTTAAAAAATATGTTTCGAATGCGCAATTTTCCAGATTCTGGTGTGGTGCTTCTTTCAACTCATGGACTTGGCGGATGTCAGCATTCCTATTGCAAGTTTGATGAAAACTTTGAACAGGTTGTGATTCGAATGGAGCGCGTCCGAAGAGAATCCAGCCAAATTTGGTGTTTTGAGCTACAGGCATATTGGCATTAGGTGGCCTAACCAACTCTGGTAAGATAATGTCGGCTAAAACGTCGCCTCCTAACAACAAATCAATCTTGGCTGGCTTAAAAAAAAATGGGTCGGCTAAGCTCAAGCCATCAAGATGTATCCAATGAGCAACTGGAAGAGTTCGGGCCGGAATATGCCCAGACAGCGACTTATAGACGAGAGCCTGTGTGTTGACTGCGAACGTTGATTGGCAGGAACCAATCGTTATATCAACGATTTTGTTACATGTGCCGCTTTTGACCATACCTAGCCCGGACACCTCAACAGAAACTGACTTGTGCTTCAAATTCAGAAGCTGAATTGCTGACTCAGTGATAAAAGATGCCTCAGAACCAGAATCCAGCAATGCCCGAAGTAAAACAATTTCCCCAGATGAACCGCTGACCTTGACAATAGCTGTGGATAACATCACTTGGCTGTTCGCGTGTGGCACAGAATGATACGTGTTGATGGACCTGCTGCAACAAGGCTGCTCTTCATTTTGGGGTTGAACATTCGATGCATCTCGTTCATTTGTAAGATGTCGGTCCATATTGGGTGGCTTGAAACTTGGAGCATTGGGATTCTTTGCAGAGGTAAGATTATTTGTACTTTGTTGTTGAAAATCATGATTAAAATTTGAGGTATTACAGGGGTGAGAGTGCGTCATATAATTGGATTGTGGAGACGAATTGTGTAACAAAGAATGATGGGGCTGCTGACAATAATAACATCTACTGGTACTTGGGCAGCTTTCGGACAAATGGCTATAAGCTAAACAATTGCTACACAAACCTAGCCTAGAAATAGCTTGACAGCGATCATTGATACTCATTTTCAAGAAACGGTTGCATTTGCGGATAGCATGTTGACCTCGATCGCAAAGCTTACAGGAAAACTTGCCTTCGGTGGCCTGGGTCTGAAAAGAGTTTCGGTAAGGAACCTTTTTGGATGATTCTGATGGTGTTTTCCCCTGCTGGTAAGAAACTGCCTCCAGACTACGGAACCTCGATTCTAGAAACTGTTTAAATTCCGTAAAAGTCGGTAGCTCCTTGGTGTTCTCCTTTGACCCCAGTTTCTCTTCCCACATCTGCTGCGTTTTCGGCGGTAACTTTTGCAACAGAACGTAAATTATTATCACATCCCAATGTGTGACCGGCACCTTCAAGTTATCGAGGCTGTGAACTATCTCCGTTGAAGTATCCAACAGTTCCTTGATTACTTCGGATCGTTCCTGTGTTACTGAAGGTTGGTTAAAGAAGCACTTCAACTGTGTATTAACCAAAAATCGGAGATGGTCATATCGGTCTTCTAAAATAGCCCACGCCTTAACATAATTGCCGTTGGAAATAGGTAAATGCGACAATATTTTATCAGCCTCACCCGAAATACTGGTTTTGAGATAATGCATTTTTTGTATTTCAGACAACGACGAGTTATGGTGAACCAGAGAAATAAAAAGATCACGAAAGCCTCTCCAGGATTCATAGTTGCCTGAGAAAACAGGTACCGGAATGTTTTGCAGTTTGATGTCTGAGTTATGAGTAGACAAGGTGACATTCGCATTTTTGACGTCATCCTTGGATTCTGCCCCCTTCACCTTGTCCATAGCATCTAACAGAACAGCACGGTAATCGAAATATAATTCTCGAATCTTGTCGTAAATCTCCTCTATTTGGTTGCATTTGTCCTCCTCACCATCAGATAACGAATCTATGCACACCTCATAAACCTCTTCAGCCGATTTCATGGATTTCTCCAATAACAACAAGCGACCGGACAAATAATTAGCAGTACGAGCGCTGGACCCCTTTTTACCAAAGTTTACAACATCTTTCTCCAATTGGGTAAGTGCTCGTTCAAGTTTATTTTGTTTCATTTTGAAATTGGGTTTGTTTTGCAGATAAACACACAAAAATAGTAAATGTGAATGCACTTACTTGCAAATTCCGGTGACTTCGGGTCCGATACTTCAAATCGCTTGGTTGTTGATTTCTTGTCCTTCAGATGACGGCGACACAGAACACATCACACAGAAAAAGGCAGCAAAGTCCAGCAAATCCTCAAAAGATTGTATAAAATCCAATGTGTAAACTCCAGCACACAAATCGCACACAAAAAAGGCAGTATTACAATAACAACGCTAATGAAAAAGCGCGTTGTGTAGTATCGAGAAATTAATTTTTCTTAAATATCCGGCTCGTGGACCAAAATGTTCGACTTTGAACTCAAAAAAAGATCGTGTTGCTCCCGGTTTTAATTTAAGTGAAAATTGCTGTAAAAACTTGCGGAAATAAAAGTACTGCCTTTTTGAAACGTTATAAAATGAATGATTTATTGGTTAGAACTGCACTAGGTTATATACAACATTTTTGTTTACAAAAGTTGACAGCTGATTATAATTTGGAGGTGTGCTTGATGCACACGATCATATCATGTGTGACGTCACGCAGTTCGTTGATAGTGGAATCAACATTCTCCCCCCACCGATGAGCGAAGATCATCAATTATCATCAATTGTCAGCTACCAGTATTGATTTGCCTCACTGTACTGTCGTATATGCCCATCATCAAAACTCTCAATGTACATACATACAGAACTCATAATGCCCATGCGTTTCATTTCAGTGCATGAAAAGAGACAATAAAAATATTATATTTGCTTACATACAAACAGACAATAAGACAAACAGAAAGGTAAACGATTTGCTATTGCTAGTTGCTACTGGACAACGCTGATACATAACTGATAAGTTACGAGTGTACTATTACACGAGATCCCGTTCGTGTTCTCTCGCATATGATCTTGTTTTTGCATTGACCATGATGACGATTGCTGATTATGATAGCAAAGCAGTGAATCGAAGAGCGATGCACCGTAGGTACGATTGTGTTGCTTTGCTGTGTTTTCCCTTAGCTGTGCATACATTTGGTTTTGTTGTTGTTGGGCGACAACGAAGACGAATGCGATAACGATGATGCTGCAAATCAGTTTTGGCGTTTTCTTGTTTGGTTTTGTTGGTGGGGCTTAGTGCGCGAATTAAATTGAGTGTTTTCGTTTTTATTTAAGTTTGATTTGTTTTAAATTATATAATTTATATGTGATATAGTTGCAGTGTTATGCGGGAATTGTATTTCAGGTGATTCAATTATTGAAATCTTAAATCGAATTAAAATATTTTAAATTCATTGGTTTTTTTTTGTTTGTTTTGTTTTGCTTTTGCAAAATATAGTGTAGGTAAGTTTTGTTTGTGTATGGGTGACCATTACTTGGTTGCAACGATTGCGTGCAGTGTAGTGTACGTGTGAAGAAATCCATTTGTGTTGGGTGAATAGCAAATCCATACTGCAATTTAATTATATTCGGGCGTGTTTGTGTGCTGTGGATTTATTTTGTGTCGAGATGGATGGGAAATACGACGAATGTGTGAATGCGTCCATCGTTGTTTTGCGTGAGGAAATATGTATGCGTATTCTGGGTTTCTCTGTTGTGTTGTGTTGAGCGTGCTTTGAATTTGCTGTATGTTTCTGTCCCTCGTTGGTGTGCATTTTTCTTTTGGTGCCGTTTGTTAAGAAATAAATGGAAATGGACTGTAATCTTTGTAGGTTTGTGTTGGGTTTTGGAATTGGTATGTGCATGTGAGATCGCGACCGTTTTCCATGTTGGGTTGAGTGATTTTTATTTTATTTTGTGTTGAGTTGTTTGGTGTTGTAATCAGTATGACGACAGTAGAGTTGATGAGTTTTCATACAGATTTTCCAAATGTTTAAAAATGTGGATTTATAATATTATTAAGAGTAGTAATTTTATGTGTTATATATGAGTACGTTCGTGTTGTTGGGGGACGCTAGTATTTAAATCTTTTGTTTTTAATTTTGTATTTTTGATACTTATCTTTGTTTAATAATAGAATTATTTGTGGGGTCTAACTTGACATCAGTTATTAAATGCGAAATTTGAATTAAACAATTTTCCAATGTATGATGAGTTGAATCATTTTACGTTGGGATTTTTCGTGTTGACTTTTGATTCTTGCTCGTACGACGATGTTTGCTCCGCGGTATTTATTTAGGGTGTGAACAAAGCTAAATTTGTCTGTGAGCAGTTGTTTGAGCACTAAATCTCGTTCCTTATACCGGGATTGTGGTTGTTGCCATACGCGGCACTGCTTCCGAAATACCTTCCGACGTGTCCGAATAGTCTTCCGCCGATCGACGTTGCGTTTCTTGCCCATGGTTATCCCAGGTTTAGGAAAGTCCTCTTGGTCTTTTGATGGGGGACGTCGAGTTCTCGATTTAAGACACACTTCGATGTTACTCAGAAGTGTGGTGAGTTCTTCGTAGATAAGCCTCCCATTTTCAGTCATCTTCTTTAAGTGATACCTACCACTCTTTCCTTGAGCTTCCCACAACTCTATGAAGTGCGGAGAAGCTAGGGGAGTGACGTTCCACATTGTACTATGGGTTGTTAGGACGTTCGCAGCATGTTTCCTGATCTGATTAATTTGAAGCGTTACTTCCTTTGACGGTCCGAGTACTACGAGCAGATCTTTTGGAACGTGTTTTGCATTGTTTAAAAAATATGTTTCGAATGCGCAATTTTCCAGATTCTGGTGTGGTGCTTCTTTCAACTCATGGACTTGGCGGATGTCAGCATTCCTATTGCAAGTTTGATGAAAACTTTGAACAGGTTGTGATTCGAATGGAGCGCGTCCGAAGAGAATCCAGCCAAATTTGGTGTTTTGAGCTACAGGCATATTGGCATTAGGTGGCCTAACCAACTCTGGTAAGATAATGTCGGCTAAAACGTCGCCTCCTAACAACAAATCAATCTTGGCTGGCTTAAAAAAAAATGGGTCGGCTAAGCTCAAGCCATCAAGATGTATCCAATGAGCAACTGGAAGAGTTCGGGCCGGAATATGCCCAGACAGCGACTTATAGACGAGAGCCTGTGTGTTGACTGCGAACGTTGATTGGCAGGAACCAATCGTTATATCAACGATTTTGTTACATGTGCCGCTTTTGACCATACCTAGCCCGGACACCTCAACAGAAACTGACTTGTGCTTCAAATTCAGAAGCTGAATTGCTGACTCAGTGATAAAAGATGCCTCAGAACCAGAATCCAGCAATGCCCGAAGTAAAACAATTTCCCCAGATGAACCGCTGACCTTGACAATAGCTGTGGATAACATCACTTGGCTGTTCGCGTGTGGCACAGAATGATACGTGTTGATGGACCTGCTGCAACAAGGCTGCTCTTCATTTTGGGGTTGAACATTCGATGCATCTCGTTCATTTGTAAGATGTCGGTCCATATTGGGTGGCTTGAAACTTGGAGCATTGGGATTCTTTGCAGAGGTAAGATTATTTGTACTTTGTTGTTGAAAATCATGATTAAAATTTGAGGTATTACAGGGGTGAGAGTGCGTCATATAATTGGATTGTGGAGACGAATTGTGTAACAAAGAATGATGGGGCTGCTGACAATAATAACATCTACTGGTACTTGGGCAGCTTTCGGACAAATGGCTATAAGCTAAACAATTGCTACACAAACCTAGCCTAGAAATAGCTTGACAGCGATCATTGATACTCATTTTCAAGAAACGGTTGCATTTGCGGATAGCATGTTGACCTCGATCGCAAAGCTTACAGGAAAACTTGCCTTCGGTGGCCTGGGTCTGAAAAGAGTTTCGGTAAGGAACCTTTTTGGATGATTCTGATGGTGTTTTCCCCTGCTGGTAAGAAACTGCCTCCAGACTACGGAACCTCGATTCTAGAAACTGTTTAAATTCCGTAAAAGTCGGTAGCTCCTTGGTGTTCTCCTTTGACCCCAGTTTCTCTTCCCACATCTGCTGCGTTTTCGGCGGTAACTTTTGCAACAGAACGTAAATTATTATCACATCCCAATGTGTGACCGGCACCTTCAAGTTATCGAGGCTGTGAACTATCTCCGTTGAAGTATCCAACAGTTCCTTGATTACTTCGGATCGTTCCTGTGTTACTGAAGGTTGGTTAAAGAAGCACTTCAACTGTGTATTAACCAAAAATCGGAGATGGTCATATCGGTCTTCTAAAATAGCCCACGCCTTAACATAATTGCCGTTGGAAATAGGTAAATGCGACAATATTTTATCAGCCTCACCCGAAATACTGGTTTTGAGATAATGCATTTTTTGTATTTCAGACAACGACGAGTTATGGTGAACCAGAGAAATAAAAAGATCACGAAAGCCTCTCCAGGATTCATAGTTGCCTGAGAAAACAGGTACCGGAATGTTTTGCAGTTTGATGTCTGAGTTATGAGTAGACAAGGTGACATTCGCATTTTTGACGTCATCCTTGGATTCTGCCCCCTTCACCTTGTCCATAGCATCTAACAGAACAGCACGGTAATCAAAATATAATTCTCGAATCTTGTCGTAAATCTCCTCTATTTGGTTGCATTTGTCCTCCTCACCATCAGATAACGAATCTATGCACACCTCATAAACCTCTTCAGCCGATTTCATGGATTTCTCCAATAACAACAAGCGACCGGACAAATAATTAGCAGTACGAGCGCTGGACCCCTTTTTACCAAAGTTTACAACATCTTTCTCCAATTGGGTAAGTGCTCGTTCAAGTTTATTTTGTTTCATTTTGAAATTGGGTTTGTTTTGCAGATAAACACACAAAAATAGTAAATGTGAATGCACTTACTTGCAAATTCCGGTGACTTCGGGTCCGATACTTCAAATCGCTTGGTTGTTGATTTCTTGTCCTTCAGATGACGGCGACACAGAACACATCACACAGAAAAAGGCAGCAAAGTCCAGCAAATCCTCAAAAGATTGTATAAAATCCAATGTGTAAACTCCAGCACACAAATCGCACACAAAAAAGGCAGTATTACAATAACAACGCTAATGAAAAAGCGCGTTGTGTAGTATCGAGAAATTAATTTTTCTTAAATATCCGGCTCGTGGACCAAAATGTTCGACTTTGAACTCAAAAAAAGATCGTGTTGCTCCCGGTTTTAATTTAAGTGAAAATTGCTGTAAAAACTTGCGGAAATAAAAGTACTGCCTTTTTGAAACGTTATAAAATGAATGATTTATTGGTTAGAACTGCACTAGGTTATATACAACATTTTTGTTTACAAAAGTTGACAGCTGATTATAATTTGGAGGTGTGCTTGATGCACACGATCATATCATGTGTGACGTCACGCAGTTCGTTGATAGTGGAATCAACAGAGATGATGACGGTCTTAATCCTTTGTCCTAGTGGGTGTGTTATTATGTACTAGAGTTATGGCTATTTAACGTCACTTAGCGCGAGTGGGATGTGTCCGCGATAAAGCAGAGATTTAGGCTGATATTATTGTTTCAGTGAATGTGCCATAAAAACTTGCAGCTGTAGTGAAAATTCAACAAGTGTGTAATAATCACATAAAGAGATTAATAATTTAGGTTTGTCATTAAGAAAGAAAGCTCTATTCATCCATTATATGGTATCACATAAATCAGTCTACTACAGTCGTATTGTTGAATGGCACTGCTTGAAGTGTACATATTAGGGAGTACATAATATTATGTCGTATGATGTTTTAGGAACGAGTGAATCAAATAAATTATTTCTACAATATTTTGGTACAGTTTGGTGAAAACAAAAATGTAGGTATTTTAATCAAAAATTCGCGAGTTACAAAATGACGGGTTGAGGTTAAATGACAGATTGTCATTATAATGAGAGTGTAGTGTGAATAATCTGGGTGATCACAGAATCCGTTGTATTCGGAATTTTGCTACGAACCCCGATAGAACTATCACAGAATCCGTCGTAGTGGAAATTTTTGCTAAGAATTCAATCCGTTGTAGTGGAAATGTTTCCTACGAATTTAATTCGTAGCAAAACTTTCCACTACAATGGATTCTGTGATAGTTCTTTCGGGGTTCGTAGCAAAAATTTCCGAATACGACGGATTCTGTGATCACCCAGAATATAATGAAACTATAGTGCTGTCATTCGTGTGGCTCACTCTTTTGACTGATCTGCGATGTAGCCAAATAATTGTTTGAATTTTTTACTGTCGTTGATAGTTACTTACAGTCCGGGGTGGACCTGGATATAAACAGACAACCGTCTCCAGCCATCACGATCTTTAGCCAGATTTTTCCAGTTTCGCATGCAAGTGGAAGGTGACCTTAACCAACTTAGTGTGCGAAACTGGAGCAACTGGCAAAAGATCATGCGAAGTCTGGAAACGCTTGTCTATTGAGATCGCGATCTTGCGCCGTCCCTCGGGTGTGGATTCGAAGATTTTCCTGACCGGAGCATTCGCAGCCATTCGCTCTACATGACCCAGTCAACTCAGTCGTTTCACCTTCACTTTTCTGGCTAGGTCGATGTCGCTGTATTGTTTGTCGTTGTATCTTCTCCTCCATTATAACCATCTATGCAGACGAGACCGAAAATGACTCGAAAAATGTTCCTTTCAAATAAGGACATAGTCCGTGCCTCTGCGCTATAAAGAAGGAATGGGACGATTAGGGTCTTATAAAGGGTCACTTTAGTGGTTTGAGATAGAGCTTTACTACTCAGTTTCTATTCTAGCCCAAAGATACAGTGATTGGCAAAAATTATTCTCCATTTAATCTCAGCGCTGGTGTTATTATTTGAGTTCATAGCGGAGCTTAGGTATAGACAAGTCCTTAACCACCTCAAAGTTATATCGGTCTATAGTGACGTTCTGTATAAGACGTCGGTGTTGGGTGTCCTTTTATATTCTTTGTCTTGCGCTCATTGATCGCCAAACCCATCTTCGCCGCCTCCGTCTTAATATCTACTCACGAACGCGCCAGCGACATCATCATGCTGTGTTCTGCCGATCAATGTCGTCGGCGTTGGCGAGTAGATGGACGGACTTTTGAAAGATAGTGCCTCTGGCCTTAGCGTTTGAGTTTTGCACTATTTTTTTCAAGAACGATGTCAAATGACAGCGCATCGCTTTGTCTAAATCTTTTTTTGACATCGAAGGTCTCGGTGAGTTATTTAACGACCTTGATGGAGCGGCGTGCATTCTTCATTGTCATCCTGCACAAACGGCAGAGTTTGGCGTGGCTGCCAAAACCAGACATTGCTCTGTAAAGCTCGTTTTTATAGATACTGTCATAACATCGATGAAAAGTGGTGCGTATCGATCTAATTTTCCTGGGTTTTCTCCAAGATCTACCGCGGTGCGAATATTTGGCCGATGGTGGACCTTTCTAGCTTGAAGTCGCTCTGATAGTTGGTCTCTATCAGGTTGTTGACGAAAGGCTTCAGGCGTACGGCAGATAAGATCTTGTAGGCAGTGTTAAGAACATTGACACATCTGTAGTTGGCGCAGTTCAGAAGGTCTCCTTTCTTGAGGATCGGGTAAACAATGCTTAGGTTAGATTTATCAGTCATACTTTCCTTGGAGACGAGTTGGTGGATTTTCCTAACCAAGTCATTGTCTGCCGCTTTGAACATCTCAGCGGCTAGGCCATGTTCCAGCGGCTTTGGTGAACTTAAGTTTAGATACGGATATTTTCCCTTCATCCATGTCGAGTGGGCGGAATTGTTAATCTTCATCGTCCAGGTTGAATGGTTCATTCTGCCTGACAGTGGGATTTAAGCAAAAGTAATTCTTCCATATCCTCAGCATCGACTTAGATTCCACAACGATGTTCCCTTAAACCCTTTTTCGATCTTGCAGGCTTCAGTTCGGGCTCGGTATAGCCTTGGCTGGTTCTTGTTACCCTTTGGTAAAACTTCCGAACCTCATTCCTACATCAATAAAATCTCTCCATTTTCTCGATGGCGCGCTTCTCATGCTCTTTCTTATTCCTCCAGAAAAAAAGTCGTTGCTAATTGGTTCCTGGTTCCTGGTTCCTGCAATGTCTTTGGTGCGGTTGGGGGATTTTTAGAAGCATCTTTCTCATCACTAATGAGGAGTTTAGCGACTCAAATTTAATTATACATTCCTTTATCATTTTCCAAAGCTCACAAATTGGGAAAAGTTAAATATCCTGAAAATCATATCACATTTAAGATTTTTGTTAGGTAGGTAGCTATTCGTCAAATTTGTAATTTATTTGCAAAAAATGTTTCCAAAGGTAATTGCGGTATATATTCACAACTCATCGCCCATCTTCGCACTTCGTATATAACTTCAAAGCAAGCATCTTCCACGTGTCTAGAAAAAAGTAGGTATACCTTACCTACATTCATAGATACTCGTACCTTTCAAAACGACCAGAGATACTCAGACTCACCCTCAAGGTAAAGCAATAAATTTCGTTTATAATTTCTCTTTCAAAGGTAAATACGTGAAATAATCTATACAGCAATTCAATTTGCCCATTCTCCCGCATGGCATAATTTAGACATAAAACGCGCTTCGATGACTTGGCCTTGGAAAAATGTCGCAATTTACAAAACAGCCAAGACTATTTACCCAAAGGACCCAAGTATTTCAATAAAATCACTGTGAGGAGGGTTCAACAAAACCAAACTCAATAGATTGACCCTTACAACAACAACAAAAAAAGCAGCAATGAGTAAATGCTTCGTAATTGAATTTTTTGGTCTGTAAATTGGCATTTTGGGACACAAAGTGAAAGGAAAACTCTTCAGCCAACAAGCCCTCACATCAATCAATCGCTTGTCACATTCGTCGGTTGCCTACAAAAGGACACAAATACAATCAGCATTATGGTCATTGAAAACCGACTGGTCATTGAAACTGATTCGTTTGGAAGCCAAATACTGTGAGGCATTATTTTAACACGAAAAATACTGTCATTCGCACCTGCCACCAGCACTGGACGTTGTGGTGTTAATGGAAAAGGCCATTTAACACGCTCTATCGTGGCATTCGAAAGGTCATCTTTGTCAGCTCTGCTCAGTGCTCAGTGACTATTTTGGGTTAATTTTCCCCAAAAACCAATTGATTTCGCTTGTGGGCAAATTGAAACTTTGTGCGGTGCGCTTCTGATGATTCGGATTGACGTTTGATGTTGCTCTGAGTTTTAGGTCGACAATTTTGTGGCTTTTCAATGGTCACATAAAAAATGACAATGACAATTCTATACCATACCTGGTTGCGAGCACAATTCATTATTTAGAAAAAAATGTTGCAGATTATTATCGATTTTCATTGGAACTGTTCATAATGGAGGTATATATAGCTATTCGGATAAACCCAGTAAAAGTTGAAAATGGGGACACTGAGGGTATAGCGACGCATTTTCTATAATTCATTAACCATTATACACACAATAATGTGTATCGAAATCGAATCAATAAAGAGGGAGGTTTTCTGGTTTTCATGTTTCCATAACCGACGGCAACAGTATAGGAGACCACGTAGAATATAATATTAGAAAATAGCTGCCATTGGCCATCATGAGTGGCATAGTGCAGTGCAGTGGAATGAATCAATTATTTAGTCAATATCGCAATATTAGCTTAGCTTTTGATTCTGTTCTATAAATCCGTTAGTTTGCATTAGAACAATATGGTGACATATTTATAGAGAGCAATATGGTGACACTTGCAAATGAAGTAGGTATGTTCAAATATTGAAAAAGTGCATCTGTTAGGTAGGTTTGGTTTTGAAGGGTGTTTTTTAACAGTTATAGGCTAAAATTGAAATAAAACACGCATACAAATTGAACAAATGCAACAACGTTTTCGGGCATATGCGTCTATCTTACCTCTGGTCGGAAGCCCATTTTCAATGCCAACCTGACGACGGTAAAAAGAAGACCTTTCAAAAAAATTTATTCACGTAGGTCGGGTCGTTTTTACGCTGTTTTTATCAAATGGCCCCCAGCCAAGTTCTCTACTAAAGCCACTTCCCCTTTTTACAGGATCAAAATCAGGCTGTTTTCGACCCCCCTCTAACTTCGGAACCGATTGTGCCAAAAACTTCAAATTTGAAACATTTATCAAACTCACTAAAATGGTCCACCAAATTTCATCTCTATAGCATTATTATACAGGACTTCAAAAATCGCAAAAACCGTAACTCACTCACTCACTTAGATGATCATTAAAATTATGATGCACTTCCGGCCATCCTAAAATCGTGAAATTTGGCAGAATGCTACATCATGTGGTGCATACACTGGGAAAAGTCCAAAACTTGGGAATTTCCTTTCAGGGGGCGTGGTATACGCCCAATTTTGAAAATTGGTTATTATACTGCTGGTCAAAAAAATAGGTGTGAGAAAAATTTTTTTATAAAACTCAATTTTTTCATATTTTTTCAATTTGTTTTTTGTTTTTACAATTATATTAATAAAAATTACAATATTTAAGAACTATGGAAAATAGCTATCTGTTCATTTTTCGAATAATTAAAAAAAAAATAACAAAAACTTTTGGAGTTCTGTTTTCCCCTTGGACAAAAAAATACGTGTGTTTCTAAATAATCATTAATTGTAGATTTAAAAAAATTTTTTTTGTTTTTTTTTTTTTTAACTTACTCTAGTAACCTGAGTATCCTCCATTATTTTCCAAAACTTTTTGGAGTCGACGTGGCATTGATCCTATCAATTTCTGGCACGTTTCGGGAGGAATGGAATACCAATCTCTTTTGCACTTCTTCCCACAGTTGATTCACATTTGTGAAGAACTGACCCCTTAATTTTTTTTTCAGTTTTTTCTGAATCCCACAAGTTCTCAATGGGATTCAGATCTGGAGATTGACTTGGCCATGAAACCACAGAGATGTTTTGATTCCGAAACTAATCTTTCACAATACCGGCCGTACGTTTTGGATCCTTGTCCTGTTGGAAATACTATCGGAGGGGCATGTTTTCCTCGGAAAATGGAAGCATGACATTTTCCAAGATGTCACTATATCCATATTTTGTCATAATGTTATTGACACGAAATTTAGGACCGACACCATACCAAGAAAATCAACCCCATACCATTATATTTCCACCACCATGTTTAACGGTCTTCAGTGTATAGCGAGGATGGTATTCTTTTCCTTTTGGTCGCCTTACGTTACGCCCACAATCCGAGGAGAACGAATTTATTTTCGTTTCGTCACTCCACATAATATTCCGCCATTTTTTCACTCCTTCAGGTCCGTTCCAACTTCTATGGCTTAAGGCAAATTATTTTCGGGACCTTACGTTCCTAGCTCTTAGGAGTGGAACTTTTCTGGCGACTCTTCCTGGGAGATTGAAGTTCTGTAGTCTCCTGCGTATTGTGCGTGCACTGATTCCATCCCCAATTTGTGCGCCTATAGTCCGTGACGGAACAAACGGATTTGACTTCGCTAAAAGTAAAATGCGGCGGTCAGTAGTAGCTGTGATTTTTTTCGGCCTTCCTCTATTTTCTATCTCTAATGGTGGTTAAGAGCATTGGTTACGAAGTTCTGTGACCTTCCTAGGGCATCTGCTATGAATTTATAGGTTTTACCCTCACCCCTTAACCGCTGAACTTGTTGCCTTTCTTTCGCAGAGCAGTGGACTTTTCGACCCATCTTAAAATATGATTTAAGAAAAAACTTAAGCAAGAATTGTGATAAACTGATTAAAAAACAAACCCACCTTTAAAGTCAATCACTTTTTAATAACACTTTTGAAAAAAATCGCAAAATTTAAACAATTTAAAGAAGCACACCTATTTTTATGTCCAAATCTTAAAAAGTACAAAATGGTATTGCAACGAAAATTAATAAAATACTTAAAAGTACACTTAGTAAATGCAATAAGTTTGACGTCATACTAACGGAACTAAGCATTTCATAATAAACATGTATTTTGTTGCAAGTCTTGTTGGCAAAACAACTGTTATTTAGCAGCAAGAACAAGTCAACTAGCAACAAAGCTCCTCACACCTATTTTTTTGACCAGCAGTGTATTTGGACCACTTCTCATTGCCGTAGAATGTTGAAATTTATTAGAGCGGTAGGACTTGCTGTGTACAGAAAGACAAAAATCGAAAATTTTATGTTCTCCCTTCAGGAGGGGCGGTATTCGCCCACTTTTGAAAATCGGCTATTATGTATTTGGGACACTTCCAGTTGCCGTAGAGTGTTGAAATTTGGAAGAGTGGTAGGACTTGCATTGTACAAAAGAGAAATTGTCCATTTAAGGGTCGTGGAATCTGCCCACTTAAAAGAAGAATAGAAGGTTTACTTGGCAAGTTTTTCGTTTATAACTTCATTATATTATACAATATATACTAAAATTTTAAAACTTGACCAGTGAACCTACAAATTTTTTTTAACATTTAACCTTCTTAAACTAAGAACTTGGCGTATACATTTTGATCTCATTACTTTTCGTGGCTGACTAGTTACGCACCTAATTTTTGTTGTTCTATATAAGGCTCTTTTTTTACATTTATGTTTTTGGTGTGATCATGTTTTCAACAGACAGAGTATAGAAGGACGGACATTGCTAATGCCATTCAGAATTTGATAGTAATTCAGAATGCTATACACTTTATGGGGTCCAAAGTGACTCCTTCTTGGCGTTACAAATGTAATGACAAAGTGAATATACTTTACTCTGTAGTGAATACAAATTAAATTACTCTTATTTTTGGTGTTATGGCGATGCTTGAGTAGGTAGGTCTAGCGTCTAGGTAGTCGCACAGCTTCTTATAAGGCAACAGGAATCTGCAGAAAAATGTCAGGAATTACTAAGCAGCTTTCTTAATGTACCTATCTTTAGAATCAATTCAATTATATACCTTTTATATACAGGGTGGGCCATCTAATGGTTTCTTTTTAAATCATGGGTTATTTTGACACTGACAGCTGTTTTCCGCTCGAAATCTTAACCTCAGCGGAACGAAATGAGTCGCTTTACGCTTGAAGAACGTTGGGAAATATTGAAAACTTCTCTTCTGCACAAAGATCTCGGATTATCCGCTAAAAGGTGCAATTGACTCAGCAATTGATGGCGCACGACCATCGCTTCGCAGTTTGGGACTTAAAGCAGCTTGAATTGGGCAAAAAATCGTCTTTTCTGACGAGGCGCATTTTCATCTCTGCTGCTACGTTACAAACAAAATTGCCGCATCTGAGGAATGGAAAACCCGCACGCAATTGTCGAGAAGGCAATGGAGTGACAGTTTGGTGCGGCTTGTGGAGTGGTGGCATCATTGGGCCATTATTCTTCGAAAATGAGGCTGCGAACAACGTTTCGGCCATATAAACCGGCTTTTTTTTACTGAAATTGAAGACATGGATTTGGACGACCTCTTGTTTATGGAGGATATGGCGCACTATGCCACACAGCCCATTCCACAATTGATCTTTTTCGCACCAAATTCGCAAATCGTATTAACAGCCGTCTTGGTGATGTCAATTGGCCGCCTCGGAGCTTCGATTTGACCCCGTTTGGTCTTTTTTTTTTGTGGGGAACCGTGAAGGACCGATGTTATTCCAACAATCGGGAAACGATTCAACCACTTAAGGCCAATATCATCCAAGCAATCCGTGAGCTACAGCCCGAAACCATCAACAAGGTCTTGGAAAATTGGAGTGACATGAATGAGCTACTGCGAAGCCAGCCTCGTCTGAACTGACCACTTGAACGACGTATAGTATTTAATAATTCAGGGGAATGTTTACTCTTTCTAATAAAGGCATAATACATGCATAAAATTTAATTTTGTTCATTTTATTGCATTTTTAAAAAGATACTTGTATTTGGACCACCCTTTATTATAATATATGTTTTTTTTTTTTAATCTTTTTAATTAATATTTAACACTGCGAGCTAATTAAAATCAACAAATTGCAATTTATTGTAACCGGCCTCATACGGTGTCTGTCAAGTGCACCCATAGTTTCAGGCCTTTCTGTCAAATGTCAGCTTTCAGTCATGGACCCTTAACATTCTAACTTTACAGACATCCAACCACATAATGACTAAAACGATTTGGACAACTGATGTGGAATATTTCATGTTGCTTGAAAGCCGCAGTTTTCACTATGTCCAAATCAGATGCAATATACTATAACCATAATCAGAAACAAATCACCCAACCTCGTAGTACACTTCATTCGCGTATGTAACGAGTTATCCTCGATCATAACTCACAAGAGCAACTATCGCGTTCATTAGAAACCGCCGCGCCCTGCCGCCCAAATGCAATTACACGAGTTCATCAATCACGAATAATATTCCCAACCATCTGCGACTATCTTTCTGCTCCAGCAACAGCCACCTTCCACCGAAGCTAAACTAAACACCATTTCCTTTGATTTATTCGACCCAAAGTAGGTCAGTGTCCACGATCCCATTTATAACAGAAACTACTGGTGTCTAGGACATTCCACAACACTGCCTGGTGATAGGTTTGGCTAAATAAATTCCATCGCAGCTGATGCATTGGTCGGTCTCTATCGTCCGATTGTTGTCCCCATTTAGATAATAAGTCAATCGATAGAAAGGTCATCCCCAAATAATATGTTTAGTCGAGAGGACTTAAGACATCGCTCCTTAAACGTTTCCCAAATTGGAACTCATTTCACACTCAAATGAGGCGTAGAAGATTGGAGCTTACCTCTCGTCTCTTGTTTGGGTATTTTCCTTTTTTTTTTTTTGTTGTTCGAAAAGGATTCATCGACTTTGCTATCGAATTTCATTTCCTTGTTCTTTAAGGAGGTCTGTATAAAAAATCAAATAGAGGATGAAAAGCAAGGAATTGCATGGGATTCCTTCTCCATTCCACAGCGCACTCTTCAAATTTACTAAATCGATGAAAAGCAAACACCAATAGCTCCAAGAATTATTCTACACCGACAGACGATAGTGGTGGTGAGAGGACGATGACAAAAGACTAAAAGGATTTCCTTGGGCAAAGCATGGTGTTTAACTTCGAATAGGTTTTGTTGTTGTTCTTAAAGTGTATAGGTACTTTTATATTAAAGTGGATGAGATTGCCATTTTTGCTGTTTGACTTTGTTTTGTGTTTGTGTGTGAGTATAATTGATGATTTGCTGCGCACAAAGACAATGGGCGAGACGCAAGAGCGATGAAAGTCAGGCGACTAATAACCGCACTAATTAATTAAATGTGTCATTAGACTGTGGTTAGTGGCCTGTCTTAGACAAATTGAACCACAAGAAACTTGAAGAAAGCCACAAGACGGTGACCCGTTCTAACAGAACAGTTGGTAGAAATTGTCAACTTATTCGTTCAACTTTCAACTTAAATATTTTGACAGTCACAATAGATAGTTTTATAGGGACTTCGTATAAGTTAACCTGGACATACTAAAAATGAATGTTAGTACCGCGCATAGTCTTTGAACTGCAGAATGGCAATACTCTCAATTGAAAATGTTTGGTTCAAATGCTGAAGTGTTTTTGTTCCATTGTCTGACAATTAGATTTTTCTAACAATCATGGGCTTCCTAAATTTGCTAAAGACTTTTTTATAGCTAAATTATTAAAAATAATTCAATAATAATTCATCACATAGGTAGATAATTTACTAGCTAACCCGGCAAACGTTGTTCTGCCTAAAATAGTTATTTTAAATATTTCAAGATTTATTTTGATATTTTTGTTCAATAATTTTTTTTAATAGGAATGAAGGCGCATAGTTTCAGTCCAGTGGTTCAGCGTCCATTATCGGACTTGCATACGCACCAATGTTTTTATATAATATAGCTGTACTCGCCCGGCTTTGCCCGTGCACAGGAATTGTATTGCTTAGGTTATAGATAATAATGTTCTTTCGTAAAATGCAAAAAATGAGAATAAATCGAAGATGTTTTGACTAACCTTCATAGGTTTGAGGGCAACCTGGGACAATAAATAAAAAATAAATAGGCGGCGCGACAGGCGGTAGACACCCAAGGCCTAGCTTCTCGCAATCATTCGTTTTGTGTGAGTTTCTATTTTTGGAACGAATGGAAGGGACCTACAATTTTATGCCGAGTCCGAACGGCTGAATTGAGAAGCTTTTTCAGGACAGTCATACTCTCGGATGTTTGTCAGACGTTCGCGAGAGGTGGCGCAGTAGAAAAAACCTTAAGATGTAATTTGTGTTTTTCCGGGGATCGAACCTGGGATCCCTCGCACAGTAGTCCAGCACACTAACCACTGCGCTACTGCGCCCCGCCCACTACTGTTCTGACAGTTTAGTTATGGGTAATTCAAATATGTATTTGGCGGCCTTTTATATTTAATTAAAATTAAAAAAACGTATTTTCAATTGGTGGGGCATTGTAATAGATCGCAAGTACGTTTGTATAAGTACGGTGTCCAAAAGAGCATTAAAAAAAATCGACTTTTTTTTATCAGTTATTGGTTCATCAACAGCTTCTTCGCCCGGTCAACCGTCCAAATTCAATGCGATAATTATAATCACTTTTTCGGAGGAAAAAAACTTTGAGTGTAAAAAGTGAGGTTATCCAATTATAGGGCCCATACACGACACAGACACGTCGCTGCAGACCTTAAGTCTGTGCAAACATGCCTTCGCCACACACGGTGCAGACAATCTACACAGACATTAGTTTGTATCGATTCGTCGTGGTCATCGGATCGGAAAAATGGCAGATACTTCCTGTCGACTTTCTTAATATTTTCCGAATCGATGAAAGAAATTTAATGAATGTGCTACTAAAAATAAGTCCATTAATAACTAAACAAGAAACTTTAATGAGGAAACCGATTTCCCCAAGCGAGAGGCTTTCGATTATGTTTACACCCTGAGTTTTCTCGCTCGTCTGTGCAAAATTCACCATACACGACACAGACATGTCGTTGCAGACCAAGAAAAATTCAAAAAATTTTGAATTCACGCAGACCGTCGCTGCAAACAGTCGACATGGATATACACGACACAGATGGTCTGCGCAGACATGTGCACAACAACAAAATATATTGGTCTGCAGCGACGTGTCTGTGTCGTGTATGGGCCCTAAGGTTGCGGGCATTCAAATTCGCTTGATGTGCCAGGAACTCGACCGCATAATATACAGCTGAAGGTGGGATCGATCATAATCATGTTGCGGAATCTGAATCATCCGAAATTGTGCAACGGTACGCGGTTGTCCATCAAGAAACTGATGAACAATGTGATTCAAGCGAGAGGAATTCCTTATCCCACGAATTCCAATTATTCCAACTGATCTTCCATTCCAATCCAAGCGGATTCAGTTCCCCGTTCGATTGGCTTTTGCGATGACAATCAATTTGGATTGGAAGTCTGTGGGATTATTCTCGAATTTCCCTGTTTTTCGCCTGTTGGCGTGTTGGCAAACCATCTTCGTTGTTTGTTTCTGCGCCGGAAAACAAATGGAAAAACATTGTTTATCACATCGCTCTTTACTGATTTCGATTCCATTCAAATAAATCACATTGAAATTTTAACTATCTGTATTTTATTATCACTCTGGAGTTTATCTGAAGGCGTTAAATTGGGGCGAGATGAAGTTCGCCGGGTTCGCTAGTTTAAAATGAATTTCCCCCAAAATAACCTATGGGTTTTTCTTTTGCAAAAAAATCTTTATAGAGAGTAAATAAGATAACTTTGAAGGTAACAATGAATAATAATTTATGAATCTATGGATAATGGCGCTGGAAGTGTTGCCCGTTATTCTAAATATATAAATGGCTTTTTAAACTAGACTAAATAGGCTATTTTATTTATTTATTTGTAAATAGGCTCTTTGGTCGCTCAGTGCGCCTCTCTATCGCCCGCATAAAAAATTAGAAAGGAATACAATAAGACAATGCAATGACAGGTCGTGGTAGATGAATGCTGAGTACTCAACTCTACTGAGCTCTACAGTTTTCTGAGTGTATGTAAAAGCTGCAAAGACAACGAAGAAACGAAGACGGTCCAATATTTTGTATGCCCTTTAGAAACGACGACTCCGATCTCGGGGGGTTTATTTACAAATACGAAGTGAATCGCAATGGGTTTTAAGACTTCCGGGTGGAAAAGGGGTTGTTGAGGTGAATTTATTGTGAGTTTTCTTTTGAAGAATATCGCTAAATACAAAAAAATTCACGAGAGCTTCTAACTTGTAAGCCCTCACAATGGCAGATTTGGAATTTAAGTCAAAAATTACCTGGCAAAGAATCCACAAGTCGGTGTCGGTTACTATTGGAACGCCGGAAATACAAAATCAAGATCACAATTTTTATTTGATCACGTTAGGTAAGGATGGGTGCCAGGCCACAACAAGTGTAGCCTCACTTAGGCCAGAGGAGGACCATTGTAATACCACAGGATCTAATGATCTAACAACTACCCGGTTGAACCCGTAACTTATACTTGTATTAGCGAGTTCGCCGAGATTGTCGAAGAAGTATTCTCCGAGATGTAGTTTTGTACGCTGGGCACGTGCATAGGAGGTGATGAATAGTCTCTTCCTCCTGCTCGTCCATGCAGTTTCTATAGAAATCATTGGCAAGGAGGCCCAACCTGAGAGCGTATGCCTGCCAATAATGCAGGGCCCCGTAATGACAACTACTAATCGTATTTTGTTTATTTAAAAGTTTGTAGGAAGCGAGGCATATAAAGATTCTTCGTTGTCACCAGAATCGACAAAGTTGTACCATGCCTTGCGAGTTTATCGGCCTTACAGTTCCTTGGAATGACCTTATATGGCCCGGCACCTATAAGGTGAATTTTAAATTGTTCCGCCATCTCGTTAGGAGATAAGCGACAATTGAGGGCAGTTTTGGACTTAAAGATAACCGAGTCCAGGGATTTAATCGCGGCTTGACTATCGGTAAAAACTACGATATCCTTTGAGAATATTTATACCGTAGCCACGACAGGGCCTCCTTGTTTCTCGCCATCCGCCTGGAACACAAAACGAGTGATTGGGAAAATTGAATGAGATCGTACAATTTAATATTGGGAGAAAACACCACAAAACATGTGATTTGAAAGCGAAAAATGTCAAAGAAGGTGTTTCGGATTAGACTCCTGGACATGAAAGGAATTTTGGCCTAGCACCTCTGGTGGTATAAAGACCTAGGCGCAAATTATATTGAATGCTCAGAAAACGCAATTTAATATTTTTTAAATAATTTTATTAAAAAACATGTTACAATATTCATTTCCTATTTTAATGGGAATACTTACAAAAACAAAATTTAAAGGGGAGGTTTGCAACATAGGAAATTTGCTACAATTTTTTAAATATTTTTAATATTTTTGTTTTATATTTTAATATTTTTAATTGTTTTTATTAACTTTTTATAATTTGTTTTGCATAAACCCCATAAACAGTGAAATGTTTATGCAATCCACTGCTTGTGGTCACTGTAAGATTTCGAGTAGGAGTAAGGTTGAGTATATGCAATGTAGGAGGTCATTTTACATATAAAAAGAAAACAAATTTCCTCTCGAAAATGTTTACACAGTAATATCTTAGAATAAACTAGTTTAAGTGAAAAAAATAATTGTAAGTGAAAAGTCGATTTCCTATATTGTAAACCTCCATTCTAATCACCCAGTTGGCGAACTTGTACTTATCGCTCGTGGTGGTCACTTGGTCAATTCAATTGACAAATCGAAATGCAAGGTCCTAAGAGGGGACACGCGGAAATGGCTTCCCAACTGGATTATACGGAGAATTGACTGTCAGAATTGAAAACTATGATGATGAATCAGTGGTGTTATTCGAAATAGCTATCATTCCTACCAAAGTGTCCGTGTCTACGAGCTGAATCGATAAGCCTTTGAGTAAATAAGCTGATAGTGGGTTTCAATTTCGAATCAAATGCGGTATATCCGAAAACTGAATCCATCAACTACTATTTGAAACAATAAAAGGTGTTATAACCGTAGCCCTATTGCATCAGTTTTCTTGAGTCCCCTTAGCAACTATAGTCTATTAAAATATTCACCATGTGTGCGTGCCAACACACCCAGTTACGTTTAGCAAGTCATTCGACTTACCGCCTCTGGCATGCCTTTAAAAGATCCATTTATTCAATGCGAAAATCAATAAACTTCTAGAAACCATTTATTGAACTTTACGTTGATGGAATAAGTTTGTTACATATACGAATACGTCCAAGCTGTATGCCGCTGCGTGTTAGGAAAATGGTGGCACGTAAAAGGAAAAGGACGCGCCCAGACTATATAATAAGCTTAACAGCAGGTGGAAACTGGAAACGGTTGCTTATACTTTTAGTGCGTCGGAAGTGTAATTGGAAATTAATTGACTTCCCAGATTTTGTTTCTTCTTGCCAGGATACTATAAACGAATACGTGCATCGATGGAGAATATGGAGAATAGACTGCCATTGATGACAGCTTATACATTTATTAGATGTCTGGTATTTGATTGATGGTTCGATCGTGCATCTAATGTTTAAATAAAGTTGAGATGATTGATTTTGTCCATGTCGCCGTTTGATGGAATGTTGTTCCCAACAAAAAAAAAAGGATATTGTTTTGCGTGGTATACATAAATACTTAACCAGAAAGGGAGTTGTTGATGACCGTCCAGAGACTCTCATCCTCCTCCACCTCCATGTCTATTAAAATTCGTGGTGGTATTCATTTTCTCTTTTATTCGACAATTTCATAAAATCGAACGACAGAATATTGCCTAATGGCACTCAAACATAAAATTCGATTGTAAACTTTGTTAGCGCAGAGTACATGCGATTGACCGCCTCCTCTCCCTGTAGTATACATCAGGGGGAAGTGATTGTAATTCAATTGCATTCACTTTTAAGTCAGTTTGTGTTATATTTGTGACTTTGCGAAACTCAATTGAAGGCTTGAATGGTTCATCAAAATTCAATTTACATGATTTCGATGTGAAATTCAAATATTATTTCTCCTAGCTATATTTATATAGGTGCGCCATCGGTATACATCACAAACACAACACCAGGTGAGTCACAAGGACATTTATGCATATTTTGTTGATAAATTTGATTTACTCACAGATTGGAAAGTATATTGCTTTGATACTAAATTTAACATAAATTGGTTGCTACCAGATACCACTACGACTACCACATCGGGTGATGGGTAAAGGATCCTGGGAGGATGTCTGCTCCAGTTTGTCGCACACATATGGCACTTGATGCAATAATGATATTGAAACTCATTAATTCATATTGCTTTGAATTTTGAATCAGTGGAGGATAGACGACGACGTAAGGTGTGAGTTATTTTCCCCAATCACCTGGTGTTGGAGGTGGAAATATATTGCTAGAGGTAGCAGTCGTTCGAGTTGTTGGTCCGAATAACTCTGCATAATTGAAGACTTAAATTTTAATTGCATGTTTCTGTTTGAAGATTAATGCATGAGATGAACGCTTAATGGAAGAGCTCAACTTCACCAGTCGTGACCTGATTGATGTTCCATTTTATGAGAATATTCTATAGTGTATATATTTCATATATTTAATATTTAATAATAGAAACAACCATTTACAAAAGATTACAATAAAGTATCTATAAAGTGTAGATGTGAACAATAAAATTATTATTTTCATTAAAATTAATTTGTAAGAATAATAAGTACATTATGTATAGTAATTGTTTATATAATATATGTATAGAAATTATTTAATTTGAAGATTATGCATTAAGTACAAACAAAGAGAGAAGGATGGAGAAACATTTAAATTAATCTAGATAATGATAACTGAATTTGCAAAAAAAAAATAATAATAAATAAATAAATATATAATAATATGTAGTAATAAACTTATTTTATAAAACCTACAACCCATTTATCCTATTACTGCCAGCCAAATAAGCAAAGAGAGAATCATCAAAACCACTCACAAAACAAAGTCATCTTATACCAAGAGGAAGCAAGTTCCATAAGCGAATGGCATGAATAAAAAATTGCCTTTCAGTGGTTATACAGGTAGTGCGCGGAGGAATAAAACTCAAAGACCGAGATGAATTAGAAAAACGTAGCCTCTCATAAAGATAAGAGGGTTGTTTAGTGACGACGATCTTATGCAAATATTTGATAGTACAGTATTCTAAGTACATGTCTAAAGTACAACCAAGAATTTTCCTTTTGTAAGTCGATATATGATCATAGCGCCTCAGGTCATAAACATACCGAGTAACATTGTTAAATGCAATATTGAGTTTTCTCTTGCTTTCAGCCGAACAATTGCAAAAAATTTCATAACCAAAGCTTATGATAGGAACAATCAGTGCTTTAGCAAGCATCAATCTTGTTTTTATTGGCGTGAAGTGTTGCGTCATGGACAAATTTCTCAAACATCCATATATCTTTGCAATCACAATGCGAACATGGTCATCCCACCTTAATCTGGAATCGAACCAAATCCCTAGATTCTTTGCTTTTTTTGTAAATTCAATTACATTAGTGCCTAAACTAACCATTGGGAGACCAACTGTATCAATACCGTTTTTAGATATAACTAAGCATTGAGATTTCTTAGGGTTTAGCTGTAAGGAATTTCTTTCAGACCAACGCATAATACTATCAAGGTCTTCATTAAGTTTGGCAACTGCATCCTCAATAAGTCCCAACTTACAGCTTATATACATTTGAACATCGTCCGCATACATATGAACTGATGAATGAGTTAAACAAGCAGGGAGATCATTAATGAAAATAGTAAATAAGAGAGGACCCAAAATAGATCCCTGTGGTACCCCCATTGATGTCAGTATGATATCTGACGTTCTATCAATTACTACCACAGCTTGACTCCTTCCCGAAAGGTAAGAGGAAATTAATTTAGCAGCAGTCGAAGAGAACTTGAAAAATGTTCTAAGCTTAGATATAAGTTGAGAGTGGTTCACCGTGTCAAAAGCTTTGGAGAAATCCAATAAGGTCAACAAAGTGATAGTATGGTATAGGTATTTGCTGTCTTGCTAACCAAGCTATGATCGAAGATAGAAGCTGTCGAAATAAGAGTCATACTCATACCGAGTTGACTCCCAGAAAGCGTATAAAGAATTCCAGAATAGGATGATGGATAACGAACTTAATGTTGGACAGCTTCTTCACCGAAAGGAGCAGTCTAGGTTTCGTTGGTTCTTATAACGAACTTAGGTTAGTTAGTACTGATGTGTATTTGGGGAAAAGGTTGATCCATTCACAATGGCCAATGTAACATTTACATGCAATTAGAATCTGATGTCAGTTTAACTATTGGTGTGATCGTCAAGACCATCTTTGAAGTATCTTCAAACGAGTTTATTGCAAAGAAAGTGAGTTATATCCTCCAAAACTCTCTCGTCTTCCATTAGGCGAATTTTTCTCATATTGTACTCTGCGATACAATATTACGGCTTACGGGCCATAAAAGCTTCTAGTAGATGGAAAGCGAACTTCTTTCTTTGCATCTAAGCCACATAACAGCAAAAATATTTTATGTTCGACCATGAATTGCTAGCTATTTACGAAGCTATATCTACCTGACTATTGCCTCTTACTATAGAAAGAAGAAACTTTGCTATATACACCGACCACAAGCTTTACGGTAAGGCGTTACGTCACTGATTCAGTCTAGACGGCCGAAAACAGTATCGAGTTTCTCCATCTTCCAGCAGATTCGGAGATGTAGGCTTTGCTGAACGATAACAAGACTCTTCACTCGTTTTAAAAATCGTCAAAAAATACGGAACAGGCAAACAACCTCAGATGCGATATGTCAGGTATCGTGAATGTAAGACCTTTCGTTACTCAAAGTTAATGACACCCCGTTCTACCAAAAATGAATAGTTTGATAAACGTTGGTGCAACAGAAATTTTGTTGGCCGCACTTGCGGTAAGACTGCTGTAAATTCGTCAAACTAGGCATTGTATGGCAAAACAACCATACCATACGAAGAACCGAATAAGTGGTTGGACTGAATCCACATATCTGCTTACTATCATTTGCAGAATAAGTCTTTAACCGCAGAAACTATAGCAAGGGCGTTAGTAGTTGGCTTAGGCTGATGGATATTACGTTTTGGTATCTTATTTCTTATCCCGTATCATTTCAGATAGAGGATGGAACTTTGAATCTTTTGCTTCTGTAATTCAACAATATGTTAGCAGATCAAAACGGACAACCACGCGCCGGCTACCATCAAGCAAAAGGGGTATTAGGACGATGGCATAGTTCTATAAAAGCCTACACTCAACATGAATAGATAACCAGCTAGTCCAAAAGCTACTATTACTCACTTACTTAGGCGGCTCTACAGTTCGGGGTGAACCGAGGCCTCAACTAATAAGCCCCTCCAGTTAGCCCGGCTAACTGCCTCCAGTTCCGCACTCCTAGTCTAGTCGGTTGAGGTCGCCTTCTACTAGCGCGCGCTACTTAAGGTGAGGTCCTTCTCTACTCCGGGTTAGACTCGAAGACTATACGAGTCGGAGCATTTGTTTCCATCAGCTCTACATGTCCTAGCCATCTTAGACGACTGACTCGCATTTTTTTGACCAGGAGTATAACTCGTATAGTTCGTCTTTGAATCTCCTTCTCCAAAACCCGTCAACGAAAACGGTACCGACAATTTTATGCAGAATTATGCAGAAGACTTCAATGCAACACCAGCCGAGATGGTTCATACTCGAAGAAAACTCGCACCATGGCTCATCACCAACTTTTTTCCACCAGCCTTTGTTAGCAGTACTTGCCATTCATTCGAATTGAAACAGATTTCCGTAAAATAGCTTTCGAAAAGACGTTAGGCAATAATGCATAGTACCCAATTCGATTTGGAAATAACGCCCAAAAAATGCATAAGACTCAAAATTAAACAACAAGATGAAAATAAAGCCCGAAAAGAATTTGCAGTAGGGTAGTAGTAGTAAACCCCTTGCTTGGGTTTGCTGTCAAATTTGGAGTACCTATGTGCGAAATTGGATATATTGATGGTTTTTTTAAAAATACAAACCACCCACCTACTCCAAAATCCAACAGAAAACCCAAGCAGTGTTTTATTATTATGGGTTTTACTGCTTGTCAAAAAAAAACAAACCCTGGAAAGGATTTGCAACAACAAATTGTACGAACTTTTTTAGGGCGTTATTTCTAAATTGATTTTGGCGATATTGCCTAGCGGCGTTTAATACGTATGCGCCACGAGTGCATGCTGCTGGGGTCACTCTTGTCATTACGCCCAAAATCAATGTCACTTCCCCCAAATTTGTGTGAATTTTACAGTAATAAATTGCCTACCAAAATTTTGGCTTTATGGCATTTTTTAATTTGGGCGGTATGGTCTTGGGCTTTAAGACCTAACGCCTTTCGAAATATTTCTTGTACATTAAGCCTTATTGTCCAGCAGATCGATACTTCTAACTGTGTTGCAAAAATGGCGGGTTTTTCTCGAAAGCATTTCTAGTTATTGCCATTTTAACTGCTTCTCACTGTCGATACAGAAGGTGATACATTTTGGTACTACCGCAAGAGCTGCTGCTGTCACTTTCAAGATCTCAGATTGAAAGACACTATGACTCTGGAGGCGTACAGAATTTGATATGTCCATTGTCCAGCGTATATAGCCGTCCATTTTGATACAATTCTATATATTGCAACAGTTTGAATCTTGAGTGTTAGATATGTGACCTTTTCCATTTAACCTGCTAAAATAGGCCCTTAAGAAAAGTCTGATGAAGGCTACATCAGGGGCGGCTAACATTTTTACTCTCGAAACATCAAATGACACTTTCCATTAAATGTCCAGTTTTCAGATTGGCTTAATCTCACGACACTAATAGGTGTCGATGATGAAAGATGTGCAGCGGGTGCTGAATGAGAATAGCTTCAATCCTGTGGTTGGAGTTGATCTATACTTTTGGCACCGATACACGCTAGTCTTTGAGCTTTTCTAATGGCCATTAGGTAATTCGATTTGCTGACTTCCGGTCACCATTCACCAAAGCAGACTATTATAGTTCTGTATGAGTCTTCCTACCAGTCGTGTGCAATCATCCTGAGGTCGATTTTCGGAAGCCACTTTTGTGGCTTTTTAATTACATTAAAAATCCCAGATATTTCGCGGTGGCAGAAACTCTGAAACTCGCCATAAATGCCGCATCTTCTAACCCCAACCAAAATACCACTCAATGCCCGATCACCTTTTTACTATTAGTCTCTGAAACTACTCGAATAACCCCTATCGCAGACACATACATTCAACCAGCGTTATCCTAAAAGTTCAATATCCTTCTGACTGCGCAAATGACATGCACTGCACGTTGCATACGTTTGATTATAGGTTTGGTTTCAGTTCAGTGTCAGACTCAGAGCCATACCATTGTTCTTCCAGACAATTGATACCGCAACGTGACACGAACACAATCAACGTCAACCATCGCCGACGCAATCGTCGCGTCACCAACCTATTTGCTATTATACAGTTTCTTTCTCTTGCACAAAATCCATTTACTTATTATTATCCTTAACGATTATCCGCTGACATAAAGACAACGACAGCGCATTCCCAAGAAGTCATTACGACATTCCAGAGGACAACGAGATTCCACTTTGCTCAGGCTCTCTCCATTCCATTCCTTCGGCACATGCAACAAAAGTTTAGATGTAGATTGTAGATCCTGGCTGCAGGGTAAACTATCATTGGGTTGGGTGCCTCTTGCACATTACGGGCGCGTTTGGAATTTATTTTTGGCATTGCAGCAGCATTTCGAAGATAAGCGATATTGCTTCATAGTATAGGTATGTGTGCGTGCAATGCAGGTCCTGCAGTGGATCCGCAAGCTTCACTATAATAAAATAACTTTTAGCAACTAATTCTCTCAAGACATGTGATTCGTGGTGGAATCATTTGGAGCCGTCAGCGTCGTTTCAAAGAGTATCTTCTAGATTCCAGACAATTGCGTTGGCTGGATGGACTCATTCGAGGGTGCGGAGTGCGATTAAATTGCATTTTCGTGTTGTTGTCCTTGTATCGCATTTCATTGGTTGGCAGATTTTATTTCATTTGAATGAGAATTTGCGGCCGACTGGCTCGGGGGGGGGGAGAGCGAAGTTTATATGGTTGTGATATAAATTCGCATATAAAAATGGTTGCTCTGGGGGGTGACATAAAAAGTCCACTTTACTGCCGATTGATTACTGCAATAATGGAGTTTGGATTTTGCATTGAATGTCTGATTTATATCTTCGACCTGTGCGTTTGCCATTTAACAAAAAATACCTCTTAAAATAAAACATGGTCGCATCTGATAAGATACATTAACCCTACGTGTGCAATTGGCCAACACTATAATAGCTATACAAGAAGGGTCCTTCTTTTTTTCCCTTAAATGAACACTGTTCAACATCTGCGATTGCGATCGAAAGTGTACACACAAACAGAGCAATTGAATACACAGCGTCAAGTACGTGATGTGCATGCCATATTAAATGCGGACAGCATGTCCTTTTTAGCAACATCACTAACACCACATCCACATCGCCCAGTCAACAACTCTAGAGCATAATAATGCTGTGGGCGTACAAAGTCCGTATGGTTAAGCTCGGGTGTTTAGTGATGATTTGCCAGTGTGTTGTGCTTCAATAATTCTTCCACTTAGTGTGGCACAAAGTTGGGTTGGGATCGGGGCCGGGAGTAGCAGTTGTGTTGCACAAATAGAGAAAATTAGAAGGGAAAATTGAAAACACCCGAGCGGATGGAAAATTATTTTTCTTTTCTTCTGCGTAACTGTGGGATTGGATGGTCTGATATATCAAATTTGCTAGACAGGGTGGGGTCTGTCCGTCTGTTGGGTGTTGTTCCTTTTCTGACAGGCATTTTGGCGTCTCTGAATAAATAATTTGTTTATTAATTAAATTTACTGCTGTGATGGATTTGTTAGCTTTTATTATTTTGCAAAGCGAAGGAGTTGGTTTAAGTTTGACCGATGCGATGGTTGAATGAGCACAATCACAAATGTGATGAGCTGGCTTTTGGTGGCGTTGTAGCTATAGGTAGGAGTCTTCTTCTTTAACTCAATATAAAAGCGGATAATAATATTAAAAGATACCCTGGTCTCCGGATAGACTTTATGGATAATGTCTGTATATTATATTATGACACGAAGGTACCTACTAATTAAAAATGAGCCAGGCAGCATGTATCTATGAGGCCAAGCAGGCAACATCTCAAATTAAATGGGAATAGACATATTGTGTTCGCCTTTAAGGAGATATGAAAAATATCTTGTTGACCGGCTCGGTTTTAATGCGAGTTAGAAGTCGCAACAAAAAGCCTTCAGCTTGATGTTAGCAAAATCATAAATATAGGAATCTCTCTAAGACTTATAGGGTTTAGTTGAAACTAAATGTCCCAGAGGCAAAAATACGTTGACTGTTGGCAACCCATGAAAAATGAATTGCGTTGGGATATGTAGGACATTGTAGGTACGTGAGGGCGATTAATATATGCCATGGGCTCTTGAAGTATACAAATGGAAACATAGAAAGCCTTCATCAGAGAAAGTCAATGAAAAGGATCATATACAAAGAAATATCAAAACCATCAGCATCCACCGGGTTGGTGATGAAATCTCCTTTTCCAAAATCCCTTTTCCAAAAACCCCTGTTCTGAAGACCCTAAGAGAAAATCTCCGGGGACAAAATCCCCCATTTTTAGATTTGGTGTTGTTATAATTCTGTCGGCGCGACACCTAAAAATGGTGTTAAAAAGTGTGATACGTATGGGTGGGCATGATGCCTCCTGCAACCTCTCTGCTTGCGGTCACTGTAGGATTTGGAGTAAGTGCAAGGTTGGGTATATGCAAAGTTTAGTTTGCTTGTGGGAGATTTTGGCATATAGAGGATTTCGTCCCTGGAGATTTAGGAAAAAGAAAAAAAAGGAGAGATTCAGATTATGTCGAATAAGGGTTTTTGGAAGGGGATAACGTAGGAACCCCGCATCCACCACTTCAACGTATTGAGTCTAAATTCAACTCCAACCAGGAGGGACAACAAAGTAGAGGAAGGAGACTTAACCAACTTACAGTTGACAACCTACTGGAGGCACTTATCAAAATAGTAATTAGAGAGGGATATTGGTTGAATCCCAAGTCCACCCCCCAACTGTAGCATTTCTTAAGCTCTATAGAGGGGTACAAATTACAGTTCACGGTAGCTTGGGAAAAATCGAGTAGCCAGGTCAAAGCCGAGAAAAACATGTGAGAAATAAAGAAGTCGAAAGGCTACAATCACACGAGACTACCGATAAATTTTCTGATTGCATTCCCTGAATCTCCCAAAAAGTTCAACGTTGTCAGATTTGTAGGAAGAATACTAGTGGTAGAGCAAATAGAAGGACCATAATCCAATATGCCATGTTTTACCAGATGACCACCCTAAAAAAAACTCACTCTTCGAAGACGAGACAGTGTCGACCAGCACGTCTTGTAGAGGCAGATTTTATAGGTACAGCGCTATATTAAACGACCGAAGTCGAGAGAAAAGAGTAACAAAAATTTTCCAGACACAAAGGAGGGACTACGAGAGTCGACTAAGATATGTCACTTTAGGAAAGGGTTTTGAGAATGATTTTTACTTTTTTGTGGCAAAATGTAAATCGACTACATCTAGGGCAAGGTGGCATGAGCGTGGCCAGAGGATGTGCTATGTGCACTAAATAGTTAGTCGTGAAAGTCTTTGAAAAGCTCTAGCTGAATAGACGATAAATCAAAAAAGTTTGCATATTGTACAAAAAGCTGATAGTCTGTCGAATATGCAGATGCACCCTATAATCTGCCACACAAGGCTTACCTGAAGATGGTGGTTAAAATAAGACCTGTTTGAATGAATCTCTTCTTAGTAAAGTATGTAAAGTAAATAGGTATCTAATGGAAACAGTATCACGCAATGGGATGGAAATTGGAAACCAGCGTCGAAGAATAGTGCAAAACCAACTAGTAGACAAGGGGTCTATCATAAATCTCACAATTAGCAATAACTCAATCTTCAATATAAAGACGCAGTCAAGGAAATGATGACCAGTGACTTTGCACCCAATCCGGAACGATACCTACGTTTGACCGTAAAACTTTAGCCCGTATTCACAGAACCCGCGTAAATGCCAGCACACCATTTCCATTTAAGTTGACTTTTAAATAAAAGCCTGTAATGCAGAGCCTGTAATTTCAAAAAGCCCGTATTTTTTACACACAAGCGGCCTCCTGAGCCTCGAAGAAAACCTTGTTATTAGTGGCACAGCGAAGTCAAAAATCTCGGAAAACCGTACCTTTCTGGGTCCACCCTTAACAAAAAAAATACTATCTACGCCAATGGCAAAGGCGAACAAGGAACTGACCGGCTGACTGTTAAACGGTCGGGAACTTTGCATCCCCTTAAAACGACATTGTAAACTGCGTTTTATGCCTGAAGTAATCTTAGAACGCATAAGGCGCCATTTCAGGACAAAGCTCACCATTAATCGAAATTACACCCACCAGATTTCATGGTTTCATTTAGGGGGAATATAAGCCGAAAGTTACGAATGTTTTTGGTTTTGGTTGATTGTCCGTGTAACCTTCAATACAGTTTGAACAAAAAGGGTTTGGAAGAAGGTATACAATGGATGAATATACAGATTTGCAGCAATATTCTTGGACCTAGACTAAGAGGCGAATTATGTGACTAAGATGGCTGGAAGAATGTGGGCGGTGTGATTAGTGTGCTGAACTACAGATCGAGGGGTCCCAGGCTCGATCTAGAAAAGAATACAAATGTCCTAGAGAATTTTAAAAACTACTCCATATAGTCAAACGGTCTTTCTTATGAAAATTAAGAAATTTCAAGAAATCATGATGCATATAAGAAGAAGTCCATGTCCATGACCAAGACATGGCAGCATCTATCGCCCTCTTTTATTGCACCAAAAGGCGGTATCGTTCGAAAAATAATTTATTTTCCCAAGCGAACGTCTCAAAGTGAACTTTAAGCAAAGTCCATTATTCATGTTTCCTGAAATGTGATTGTCATAACTACTACACACTCCTTGGTGCTGCACCTTTAAATTCTGTTTGACCGATTTTCAACCAGAAATGATTTACCCCATTTTTTTTTTTTCTTTTTCGTGTACATCCACCGTGTACCCGTATAGCAACATCCTTGGGTGAGCTATTTTTTCTCAAATGAAAAAGCAAAACGAGAGCGTCAGCGTACCCCTATGTACACAGATACGAGTTCAGTACGGTACATTGTGGGACTTGGGGTGCATGAATAGAAACACCTCATACAGGTGTATTTGTATCACATGCACATAGAACGTTGGCAAACACCTTCGATGGAGGGTGTACGATGTCAGTCGCCAGTGTGCTGTAGATGTTTGTTTGTTTTTTTCTAACTCAAGGCTGAGTTTGAGTTTTTTCTTCTCCACAGTGGTACCCCTAGCTGGTGCCATCAGCATAGCACTACCCAACATAAGACAAACATTCACTATGGAAAGGTGGTTAAATTCGAGGGGGCTTTTTTCCACCCAAAAATGAGTCCACTTCTCCGAGTCCCGGATGTTGTATAGGTTTTTTCGATGTACATGTATGCTGCTAACTAAAAATGCATTCAGCCGATTTTTTGTTTTGTATCTAGATACAAGTACTATTTGCCGGAGAGAAAGATTGAAGGTGAACTAAGTACAATGGAGAGGGTGTGTTTTTTTAGGGTTACTGTGCTTCCTATTTGTGGTACACTATCCAGACATGTGGAATTATTTTTTCTTCTTTTTTGTGCCCTCGCGGTTCGTATCCTCCATCGAAATGGTAAATCGTTAAGGAACGATGAACCGAAACAAAGTATTATGTTGATTTCCGGGACACAGTGATGCTGATGACAATGGTGATTTGAAGAAGACTTGAAGCTGTGTGTCTGTATATCGGGTACCTGTGCAATATGCCGGAAAATTATTCTTGTTGAAGATTTATTTTTGAATGGAAGCGTATTTTTTCATCTATTTATAGAACCTATATCGGTTGAGGCATACCATTCAATTTATGGCTTCAGTAGACCGATGATCTAGATAAACAAAATTTTCTGTGACATTATTTAAGAGGCATCCAGGCAATATATATGGCTTAAAATGTATGGTTTTTCAAATCGAAAAAAGGTGATATCCGGAAAGTTTGCTGTGATGTAAGTGAAGACGTGACGTGTGTTATGAAAATATATGAATAATAATTTAACCAATTTAAGACTGAGGTATAGACAGTGTTGCCAGAAGGTTATGATGGAATATCCCATATCAACCGTTAAAAAATTCCTTTTCGGTGGACTTTATCCGTTTTTCTTGGAATACTAGAATATCCCCTCCCCCGCTAACAAAAAACAAGAAAATAAAAGAAAATTCAAACAAAAATAACATTTAATGACTTAATTTTTTTCTGACTTTATCACTAGAAAGTATTGTCTTAACCTAAGGGTTTGGTTCACTAGTGTTTGAAAATGGTTATTATATGAAATTTGTTACTATGAAAGAAAATCCCTTTAATAGCTGAAATGTCCATTTATCCCTCGATCATATTAAAATTCACAGAAAATTCCTCAAAAAGGGATAAATCCCTCAAAATGACATCACTTGGTATAGAAATAATTTGAAGTAAACTACTTACGAGCGTCGACAGAGGTTCCTGCTCCGTTAGACATCGAACTATCTATCTCACAGTAATTTTTACACCTCGGCATGTGCTGCATAGATGACTAAAGTCCCACCTGTTCTTATCTTATCCAAGGCAAGCTAAGGTACCTTAGTGAATGTAGAGATGTGACGAAAACTGTTTTATATTCGGTTAATGTTAGCGAACTTATAGCCTTTCCTTAGATTGTCACTATAAAAACTCGCTCATATTTCTAGGCCTCAATAAATTTTTTCCTTAGTATGCCTCCATTAACAGGGCCGCATCCAAATAGACGGGCGGCTTTTGCTCTCCGAAGCATTTTCCATAGAATTTGTCACATTGTCACAAGGTTGCAAATGCCCTTCATGGATGATGCTTTGTAAAGATCTTCATCGTCTCTATCAGTTTCTCCTCGTGACAATTCCTATTGACTGTATTTGATAACAAACATTACTGACAAGTCCATTAATTCCATTTTCCTTGATCTCCTCTTTCATTCGCAAATCAACCGCACGCTTTGTGTAAAATTTGTCAAAACGCTGTTGGCAGCCAAAATGCCAAAACACAATTACTCTGAATTGTTCTATGTCAATCGATTGATTGGTAAAATCAAGAAAATCAAGGTGCTGCCACATTCAAGTGATTTCCTCTTATATGCCCTCCTCTTTGCAGTAAACTCCGTTTGTTCAAAATAATTGAAATTTGCACAAGCTAGGCGAAAACAATTCAATCAGTCTATAGTTTCGAATGTCCTATACATAATTACACCGAAGAATGTGTCGACTTTGATGTGCACATGTAACGCTATAGGGTCGAAGTGTGCGCCATGAACCCTCCCTTAATCTTATACATTCTGGAGCACATGGTCCGCTTACTGCAATATACAGGCATCGAGACATGAATTTAGTTACATTTGGCTAAAGCGATTTGAAATTGTGTCAAGGTAAGAACAGTGAATACACATGAGGCTCATCGACATTATCATGATGGTTCGCCGTGTGTGTGCAGAGAAGTCTTGTATTGAAAATGAGGTTATATAGTCAATAAAACGATGCACGCGCCATTTAACTTGTGGGCATAGTACGAGTCCAATTTAATTTAGGTTTTGCTTAGCTTAGTTGCCTAGTAAGTAAGGGATGTTATGTGTGATTTTATGAAGTTGGGTTGAGAACTTAATGGGGAAAGAGAGTGCGTTGACTGAATTTTCATTTGTATACAAAACAATAAAACATGTTAGGCCTCACGTTGGGCGCCACTTAAAATGTTGTGGAATATTAAATCAGTTATATGGCGAAGTGCTTAGTTTTAAACTCTCAAATATGTATATTGTCTGTTCGAATGCCTACTGAATGACAAAAGCTGAAGGCTACTGATATGCGAAATTTATTGTAAATCAAATTGCACGAGGGTCCTACATGTACTCCGTAAAACCTTTGTACTAAATCGACGTGTTTTTATCCATAAGTCTTTTCCTAGCCGTTTGAAAGTTCGAATGCTCAGCTTGTATAGTCGTCTTGATGCTAAGCCCCTGAAATCGTTAAAGCCAAGTAGACCATATTCAAGAAATCATTTTTCTGTCAAATCGACTTTAGATGCAATACCTACGCAAAACTGAGATTTTGTTGTCGCAGAAAGTTCTTAACTAAGTATACAATTGCCTTCTTACTTCTCAGCCCAAAGAAGGAGCGATTATAAGAGGTAATCTTCGTTGACTTTCTGATGAGACCTCGTTCTTAGATGTGATAGCAGAGGCGAGCTAGAAACAGCTTTCTGGTACCTCAAAAGTTTTAAGTGACAGCATATACCTACTTGAATTTTTTTTAATAGAACTGAAATGTCCATGGCAATATTTTTAAAATAAATTCTGTTATTTTGTTATGTCCTCACATTGGGCGCCACTTTTGAGTACCAACAGATATTACTGTATAAATTGAAGTTTTGTTACTCATTCAAGCAAGATTTTATATTTGTAGCAATTATGGATGTTCTTATACCTTATGTGGCATGGACTTTATGCCTTCAGTGACATGAATTCATCAGTCGGCTGAATAGCTATATGCAATGTACCCTCAGAAATATAAACTGAAAAGTTATCGACTTATTTTTGCCGCAATAACTGCTACTGCCAAGAAACCAAACTCAGTTCACCTTCTGATGAAATGACATGACATTGACAAAACTGATAAGTTATCGACTTATTTTTGCGGCAATAACTGCTAATGCCAAGAAATCAAACTCAGTTCACCTGCTGATGCAATGACATGACAATTACAATGACACTGGACCTCACACTGGGCGCCACTTAGAAATGTTGGCTATATCTTGATATGGATGGCTAATATCTCATTGGTGATTCAAAATAAGTTATTCAATTTAACAACTGATTGAAGGACATCCCCGCCTTTGCCTCTTGAACATTTTCAAATTCTGCCCTTTCATTGGGCGCCACTTTTTAGTGCACACTACATTTACAACAAATTATACCTACAGCTGTTGCCATGTGAATTAGTATGTACTGTACAGTGTACATGCATGGATCTAATATTTGTTTTCTATGGAAGGTATCAGAACTACTTGACCGACAAGTCCTCTCACAAAATTTGATTCGCCTAGGTCGATTCGTTTGGACGCTATCGTGTTTTCAACAGATAGTCAGACCGAGAGACGGACATGGCTAAATCGATTTAGAATTTGATACTGATTCAGAATATATATGGGTGACTCCTTCTTGGCGTTACAAATGCAATGGCAAAATAAATATACCTTCCTGTGGAGGGTATAATAAACCAAACATCGATGCAATCTCATGTTGGGCGCCAATTAAAAATGAATTGCACTACACTCATTCCACTGAAAATAAAAACAAATACAAAATCAAACGTAGAGGTAGAAGTTAACTTCCTTAAAATGTGAATCATTGCAAAGGAACGTTCCTGCCGTCTGTTGTTTGGTCTTCAATCCAATTAATTTTAAAGCACATAAAACAATAGACAACAAAGGGTAATTAGAGGATAACCATTACTATCTGCAAGAGAATCCAAATCCAACATGCAATTGTGTAATAAATGCTATCACCTGCTATTGCATGGGCGAATAGATTTTCTTACTTTTTCAATAGATATTTCCCTCGAGAAGCGAATATTACTTCCAGTAAATGGTTTCCGCATAAAAAAAATAAAATAAAAAAAAAACTTAGCAACTGCATTTGCTAATTGACAAAGAGTTATAGGAGCGTTTAATGTTTCTTTCGCGTGAGTTATCTACATCGAGCTTTGAATGTTACAAGCTAAAGGTTTATAATCCAATGTCACCGTTTAAAATGGTGAACCCCATTAAATAAATAAATAATAGTGAAATAAATAGTTGGCCCAGTGGTTAGTGAACTGGACTAGGGGTCGCAGTTTCAATCCAAAAAAAATTGCATCTTTAGCTTTTTTTTACTGCGCCACCCCTCGCGAAGGTTAGGTTGGGTTAGGTTAGGTACCTGTCCTAAAACAGGACACACTTAGACCAAATTTGTAGGTCCATTGTGTTATAACAAGAGAGGGGGAGAAGGGGGAAAGTGGACAGAAAAATGATCGACGGGACATGACTGGTGGGAACCTGAGAATTTCTTGTATCTTACATCGTCAAGAGGTCTGACAAATATCCGATAATATAATTGTCCTGCAAAGCTTGTTAATTCGGCCTTTCAGTTGAATTCAACCCAAAACATAAAAACACTCATAAGAGAATGGTATAAGAAGCTATAGGTTTAGGGTGCCTACATGGAACTAAGGAGTGGGATGGTGAGCAGACCAACGATAAGTTGAATCAGACTCTACCAATTAAGTCCAAATTTCAGGAGGAAATTAAAGCTTCAAAATTAAAAACACGGATTGAAGTCAATTTCTGCGAATAGAATTCATAGAACGCTACTACATATTTAGATAAGAGCTCCGCACTAAACTGCACTCAGATGCTGGTGTAATTTAAAAATATTTATAGACTGATCCTGATTCCGCCTTGCATACTCTAGCTTGAAGTTGGAAGAAAAGCCACAAAAGAGACGAATGCTATAGACAAAATGCCCTGCAAACTCGTTGCACTGCAAGAAAGCTATGGCCGTCCTTCAACATAGCCATAACTACGAGTCTCATAGCTCACTCAGCGCTTGTCATGTTTGTGCATCACGGGTGCATTGAGGACATCTCCCACCGCCGCTGTACAAACTAAGATTAAGTTACTTCCGCTAGACATCGTCACTAAATAATGCGCCACAAAAGTGGAAATTAGATTAAGGAAAGAGAAACACTGAGGAGGGCAACCGACTGGACACACCATTCGACAGTATCCTTCTACAGACTATCCAATTGCCCATTACCAATGCGATTCACAAAATGTCCTACACGACAAATCACTGTCAATATTCATAAACAGGCGTTTCCAATACACTGGAGGGAGTTGGTGCCGGAGTCTTTTCAGAAGAACTGAATCTGGGCTTTTCGTTCTGTCTTCCGAAACACTTCCCAGCTACTAAAACATTTTTTCAAAAATCTCTTCGCTAATATTTTTTATGATTTTTTGAAAATTGCTAAAAATTACTATTTTAGACACTTTTCCCTCCTTTTCATACAAAATTTTTCTGAGATCATCCCATTCAAAAAATCATAAAAAATATAAACGAGGAGTTTTTTGAAAAAAAATGTTGCAGTCACTATTAGAATTGTTTGAAAAAAATTTACATGAAGTAAGTTCAAATTATGAGTAGAATTAACTTTAGTTTTGTTAAAATACTTATTCTAACCATGTACATTGATAGCCAAACTGCAATCAAATCCCTAATATCCAGAGAAATAAGATATAAAGCGGTGGAAAATTTCCGGGAATCTCTTAACGAGATAGCTTTTTCACCGAGATCCACTTTAAACTAACTATCCTAACTAACTAAGAGACTCATGGTGAGCGATAGAATATCCTTTTCTACCCTCGTGGGATTCATAGCGGGAACAATACTCTGCCAGCGGTACAATTTTTAGAACAATTTTTTTAATTTTTATCTAACTTTTGTATACTTATTAGGTAGGTAATGTAGGTACGTAAGTGTTTTTTTTTTTAAGTTTGTGGGATTTTCCAGCACTTGTTGTTACTTTTGGATGAAACTTGCAATTATTGATGAACTATTTTTTCTAACTTTTAATTAAGACGATTTTTTTTCCAATGAGTTATTTGCTAATTGTTCTATTTTCATGGAATTTTTTTAGACGAAACTGAAACAAAAAAAAAAACAATCCTCAAATCTTGTCCCTCAAAAACCTAAATTTTTAAAAATTAAATTTGTAGGTTGTAGCGATCGCCTTGAAAATAATTGCTCATCCTTATTTTATTGTATGCATTCTTGACGTCAGTATTGACGTGCTATAAAGATTTTCCGCGCACTGATGGTAATGCTTAAGCCGCTGTGCAAATTCACTTCAAAATAGACACCACACTTTAGCCATTTATTCACCTTACTTCGCCCCAAGCCACGGGTATATAATCTGGGCCTTTTTTTCTTTTTTTGGCTGGTGAAATAGTAAGTGACAGTCCGTGCATCCATCGCAGAGAATAATAGGTAAAACCGCGTGCTTAATCGCTACTTTAATTTCGTTTAGTAACAATTTTTTTATCCTTTAGTGCTAAATTGAAGAAATAGAATCAATAACCAGTGTAAATTTCGCATCCAATCCTAACTCTATCACGAGAGTGACACAGCTACCAAGCATCTTCAAAACTAAACATAATTTAGTTAAGAGAGCCTGGACCAGTCTTTATAAGACAAAAATCTAAATCTTTATAAATTTTATTGGAGGTAAGAGTGTTTATTATTTAACCTAATCAGTGCATATTGTGACATCTTTCCTTCGCTTTAAAATAGGCGGATTACACGTGTAATTTTTACGCATAAATTGTGACCACACAATCCCACGTGGAAAAGAACGAGGCAATTTATTTTCAACATATATATATATATATTGTTTTACATTGGCCTAGTGCCTAATAATATAAAAGGAAGAATTGCCCGTTCACCCAAGCAAACCACCTAGAAGCCAGAAAAGCATTTGATTTCACCACGTGTACTTACTTGCCATAATAAGTGCTCTCACAGAGGCAATATCTGCAAACAGTACACCCCAAAAGCACCTAAGCGCATAGCCATCGCGTCCAACAGAGCACCTGCATGCGAAACACACGTCCAAAGCACGCGCAGTCGATCGCATTGCATCATACACCGGATTTTCACCCACCCCCACGTCTCCATCTGAGAGACCAGACCATCCACCAGTCTACTGCTCGCCATACCAGGAGCCAAAGAATAGGAGAACAAAAACCCCCCCCAGACGTCCCAGCATCGTGATCTTAATTTAGTTTAGTGTTAAGTAAAAAGATTAGCTTATTTATTTTAGTAAGTTAATATATATGTATAGACACTAGACAGGTAATAATTAATTCATTCACACACGCATGAATTCGAGGTAAGAAGCGCCAAGTGATTTTTTTTTACATTGCTCCTATCATAATTTTGATTATTCCAACAGTACCAACAGTGACCTTCAGAACCGATGTGCGCACAACGAATCTGCAGTCAACGTAATTATTAATAAAGCTAGTCTTCGATCATCATATAAAAGCTGCGAAATTAATTAAACATCCAGCCACCAAAAGAAAACGTAAGTCATTTGGCCATTCTAAATTACCGATTAAAAGTATATAAATATTCATGCATTTCAATATAACTATAAAAGTAATTGATAAACAAAAGAAATCCTAAGTAAAAATTTAAAAATCCTATACGCGTGCCTTCTGCACTCAGTAAGATTATACATATAAACTTGCTAAACGTACACAAATTATAATCTATGAAGTTATAATTTAACAAACGTACACAATTTACGTACGATATTCATTTACAACATTGATCTATTGAATTTGATTATACTAAGCTAAGATCACAAATTCGCATTTAAATTACCTAAATATTCGCTAACTACAACTATCTAAACATTGAATTTACTTATACCCTAAACTTATTACCTATTAGATTAACCTATGAACATGAACATACATAATTAGATTCATACACCTACACTATCAATTGATTTACTTATTCTTAGATTTATAATATTGCAATAAGCCTCGATTTCTCTAAATTTTGTTTGTGTTATCACACACTTGTATGTACATTCTACATACCTATGAATGTTTCTCTTAAATTCGATTTTAAGTTCTCTTTTTAAATGAATTTCGGGCATGGATATTGACCAATGAACCCGTTAACTATACTCATACTTAATTTAATAAATGATTATAATGAATTTTGAAAATAACGAATTTCTCATTATGGATTAATTTATTTCTATTGGCGATAAAAGGGTGATAAGAGTGAGCAACTATTAATGGGTACCTAAGTGTGAGCATCTATGTAGCGTATTGTTAGGGACTATCATCACAAGAATACAGGCGCATGATAGTCAAGGAGTCTTGACTTCGGTCATGGAATAGGGTGGGCTAGCCTGAAGGTCGCGTGTCGTATCTATTTACACGATCACCTTCCTTATATGTCACCAACAGCTGACATCAACTCTTTTTCTTTTAACTCTTTTCAGTCTTTCGTTTCCTCTCTCACAAATTAAATTTTCCTATCAGTCTTGTCATCCCCTAAAGATGACAATATCTTTTCACGGTGAGCAATCAAAACAACACCTATACGATCGTGTTTTCAAACGAGCAATTTAAGAATGTGGCACGATTTTATTTTGTAGGTAGGTAAGTGGCAGAAAGATCCCCCCCAACCGACGAGCTGTCGCCGTGCGACCACCAGCGTGCCACCTCTGCTACCAGGGAAAATCAACACCCTAACTATCCCCTGCCTTACAAGGTATGAAGAAACCTAAAACTTTAAGTTGTCCTGCAGTTAACTTTTGCGTTGATCCTTCTAAACATCCTGCACTAAACAGAGATTAATTCGAAATAAAATACCCTTTTGAACACTTTGAAAATTTTTTCGAAAGAAAAAAGTTATGAGAGCCCATAAAATAAAATATAAATTTATTACAAATCGACCATTTTTGTCGACAAACCTAATTGTATATGAGTCGAATCGACCCTTATTTTATTACCCATTATGCCAAGAGAGGTCCACGGTTTTATTTTTATTTTATTTTTCAAGTGATTATGAAGAAAATAATATTAAATGTATCGTAAAAATGGCACGCAGTTAACTCATTCCTTAAACCATTTAAGAAAATCGTCGTTGAAAGAAAGGAAACAGCCAAAGAGAAAGAATGATAATATTTGCAGTTCTTCTATCAGGACGAGGAAAAAAAAATCACAGTCTCAAAACATCCGCTTTGTGAAAATAAAGTTAGAAAAGCATTTTAACAGAAAAGAACGTAAATTGGTATCTGATGTGCCCTTGGGTCTATTGGATATAAAAAAAGGACGAGTCTCTGAATTTTTTTACCATCAAAAGTAAATAACCAACGACTCTTCTGCAGTAACAGACATGGTACTGGGGAGATAGTAAAGGTGTCACGATAATGTTCATATACTAAATAGAAGATGTATGACGGTGTCGTGTGATAAAGTCACAGAAGATTTGTACAAAAGGAAGTATCTCTTCGGGACGTGTCGTCGTTTGTGTGCGGTTTGTGAAATTTACTCCTTCTATTTGATGTTTGGTCATGATGACACAACTTGCTTGTGTTGGATACCTTTATTCATTTTTTATAGACAAAAAATGTCCTTAATTTGGTTGGAAGTGATATTTGGCTATAGATATTTGGCTTTGAATTGGTAATTCATATATATGAAGATGGAAATGACATTTGATAATTTGTAGAAAGATAGGTAGGTAAAGCAAATGGAATATTAAAATGGAAATGAGTACCTAGATACTTATACATATTTGCAATTGAATGAACTCTCCGGCAATTGGTTTGTGTCTTGTTACCTATGTACATGTATGAAATTACCTTTCGTTATAATCGGATCAGTGGTTGAGACCACTTTTTTTCAAACTGTAATCACGTACATATGCTTACGAGGGTCATAGGAGTTGACATCAACATGAGTCCATCGACATAATGCAATGGGCCTTTCTAATTTACGTCCCTTTAGGTTCTCTTTCCGGGCAATACGAATAAAGGAAAGCAGATATAGTTTCTTTATTAATTGGAAAAATATTTCTAAAGCAAGGCGCACACTCAAGTGGTGTGGTAGTGGCGGGTTGACCAAGTGACAGATGAAAACGCTATGTAAATGTGATGGCGACATGACATTAATGGTGCCACTTATCTCGAAAAAGTTTAATTATTAACTGGCATGCGGGTGGTGATGATGTGTAGAGGCATATCCCTCGTAGATACATACCTACATATCATACGTAGATTTTGGCATGGAAGCTGCGTAATTTTGTTTACCCGGATTCGGTAGGACCATAACGTTGTTTGCAACTTCAATGCGCGTTAAACCCCTTTCTCCAAATGTTCACTACTCATATGCCACCTGCAACGGCATCACCACGCCACTGCCATGCCACTTGCTCACCACTTTAATGCGCGCCTTGCTTAAGAATGCACATAGAAACTACTTCGAAGCAAAAATGGTAGGTAACAGTAAACGTGGGAACACCACTTTTCACCGACAAAAAACAAATGTCGAAAAAAAAATATCGAAATCTCCGAAAAAAAAAAAATCTCGAAAGCAAAAAATGTCGAAAACCAAAATCTCGAAAAAAAAAATTCGGAAAAATGTCGAAAAATTTCGATATTTTGCAAAAAAAAATCATTTTGGTGAAATCGTTTTCTAATACCCTAAAATATTTTGTTTGTCGTCCTTAAAAGGACGGTAATTCACTTAGTTTAACTTAACGTAAAAATTAAGCACTGTTTGCGATATACCTAGGCTCCATGGAACTTGGAGGGTTAAGTGTAAAGGCTAAACTACATTCAACACCCAGTAAAGTACTTGCACGAAAATGTTTTTTCCCTTTCCACACCATTTCAAATCTGTATTTTTCTCTCAACTTTTCACAAAGTGTGTTACTTGAAAGTTAGCTATACCTCTAACTTTCAAGTGGCACACTTTTTGAAAGCGCTGTAAAAACTACTACATGCACAAAAAAAGTTTGCGCTAATTACTGAGATCACCATTAGAGGCCTCTGATGGGACTAGAATGTCGCATTTTTGTTTCCGGTTTACCATGGAAAAGAACCATTATTGCAGAAAATACCATAGAAAAGAACCATTATTGCACAAAATTGCAGTTTTTTAATTTGGCTTACTTTCGTGTCAGAGCAAGCTTTTTAAATAAATATCTTACCAGAAGGGGGCAACTGCGTTTGTGTGTGAGCTTGCACTTTTTCACTTTTTGACTTTTTTCCGAATGTAGTTAAGCCTTAACTCAGGAGAATCGATGAGATTTTATTAAATCCACTTCAATCTCTCCTATGTTCACTCTGTTCTGAGGGAATCGGCTCAAGCCCGAACCACACTTCTAACGCGGGGGGTGTTGCGGAGTTCTATGTCGCTATAACTTCTAAGTATTTCATATTGTGTAGAAACATTTTGTCTCGTGTATTGTGTCGCAGAGTAGTGAGTTATGCCCTAAGCCCTTATGGTCCGATTGCGCTATACTACTGTATGGCAACACACCACACGTTACAACTCTGGTCCTGGCTTTAGGTATTTAAATCTGTGAGAATCAAGAAAATGTTCCTTCTCCGTGATTCTCATGAATTCGCGAACATATGAAAGAAATATTTGTTTTTGGAATATTTTTTTCTTAAAATACACAAAATTCTTGAAAGTAGGTACTGAAGGACAAAATCTCGAAAATACTAGAAAATGATTGGTGTTCAAAATCGCGGCGATGGAAGCGGTAAAAATGAGTTTAATTGTGAACGAGGGCAAAAACAAAATAAAATGCTGTCAACAAGAAGGGGCCCACAACATTTACGAATCGAACAGCTACAACTTTGAAGAGGTTAGGAACTTTGCCTACCTTGCCAACTGCTGTTTCTTTCACCTAAGAAGGCAACTGACTAATAAGGCCTTGTCAAGAAACACTAAGGAGACTATATATAAGACCCTCATCATCCCAGCCCTGCTCTATGCCGCATAAGCGTGCTAAGGCAATAACGCAGATCTTCTTCGTCGTTTCGAATGCAAAATTCTTCAAGACCACTAGAACTTGTAGAGAAAATAGACACAAACTCTCCGGCCCGAAGAGACTTCGATAGGTGGCGCTCACAAGTGAAAAGGGATCTTAACCAACTTGGAGTGCGCAACTGCAGGTGGTTAGCCAAAAATCGGGCTAGCTGGAGAGGGGTATTAATTGAGTCTCACGCCCACTCCGGTCTGTAGCGCTATCTAAGTAAGTAAGTAATAGTTAAAACAATAATCTTGGAAAATCGATTAAAAATTTTTGAAATAAAGGGTTCTCCAATTCGACAGTTCATGCGCCCAAAGTCCTTCTCAGTCGACTATAACCAATGGCTAAATTCCATAGTCGATCGGTTTAGTGAACAAGCAAATAACGCCAATACGTTTACGAAACACAAGATCTATCAAAAACATCGCCTCTGTCTGTGAAAGTGTGCATGAGAACTCGAGGCAGTCAATTCAACTCCACGCTCGAAAACTCAACCTTTCGCAGACAGGATAAGCAATTTATTTTGGCCCGAATTTGATGAAATCGATGTGAAGCATAAGTTCCAACCATATAGCGGTACATGCCAGACAGCTGACGCCAAAATGGACGTTCCTCACGAGCGATTTGAGGGCATGATTATCCCCACGCAGAAGCGGCGTGAACTGGTGATCGAGGGATTTGACCCTGTTAGGCCTAGGCCACGCACTGAGCGGCAAGCGGCAAAGCGGCAAAAATCTGAGCGGCAATCATAAGCGGCAAGTGGCCATTTATTAAGCGGCAATTCCCATAGAAGATATTTTTTGTATAGGAGGTATAAGATATAGAATGTTTTTTTTTATGGGAGGTGCCGTGCCCCTTTGTCCAGGAGCACTCCATCAGGACCAATAAATAAGGTGATCTGTAAGTTTCAGCTCAATCGATTTGGTGGTTTTCCAGATATACGAATTTGATGTTTTTTTGTATGGTCGGAGCCACGCCCCATGGTCCGATTTTGACCAAACTTCATAAAATAGCCTTCGTGCAAAATAGAAAGATTTTCTTAAAATTTGAGCTCAATAGGTTTTGTGGACTTTGAGATATACCATGTTTTTTGTATGGTAGGTGCCACGCCCCTTTGTCCAACTTTTTTTTTTACATACAAACCTGCTACAAAAGAATACCTTTCCAGCAAAACAAGAATCATCAAATTTGGTGTTGCCAAACTCGAGATATAAACGTTCAAACATACATGATGATTTCTTGCCGCTACACTAAAATAATAGAACAGAATTGAAAGCTGAGCGATGCCGCTCTGCCGCTAAGAAACGTCGCTTGCCACTCAGCGACCGCGTGGCCACAACCATACAATTTTATATGTTTGAAATATTTTTTGCCGCTCAGAGTTTTGCCGCTCTGCCGCTTTGCCACTTGCCGCTCAGTGCGTGGCCTAGGCCTAAGACTTTTTATTGTGGGTTTTCCTTAATTTGCACGTCTATGCTAAGCAGTATACAAATAGTGCCCTCAAAGCCAATATAACACCTCCGTTCGTTCAAATTCAGCCTGATTTTTGTGCCAGAATCATTAAAATTGGGCCTCTCATGCGCGTCACCCAACGAAGTTGCGGCGCCCATTTGAACGGTCATATTGCACACATAATCTCATTGATGAGCCTTTCAAATAAAATAAAAAATTCCTTTTGTTCAATTTTCATATCTGCCCGTCCCTACTTTAGAAGCCTTTGTATTTTAAGTTTGACATCCACATACTGCATAGATGCACAGGCCTTCCCATGAAAGTAGTTTCAGGTGAGATAGGTAGATTTTTAAAATAGCTGAGAAAGAAGGGTTGACTACACTTGAAAAGCCAGTCTCCTTTTTCTACTCACTTAAATTCGACGTGTCACACTCACACCCGACCCGACATTCATGGGAAGGACTGTGCGTTCATGCAATATTATATATAGCAGTCATCTTTTCTTTATCCGATTGGCTGTCTCTCATTTTATTTCGTCAGCTTTAAATTACAGACTAAAACTCTTTTCTGTTGTAAGTAGCAGCACAGCCAAGTAATTTAAGTCACTTATTTAAGGAGATACTTACTAAGCGCCTTCTCAACTAAGGCATAGTAATCGCCTCATTTGAATGAATGAATCACTGCCTCTAACCTATTATTAATCGTTTAACGACAAGTCCTCAATTGACTTTCATTCGTTTAGTGACACAAATCTATTCCATTTCTATACCAAGTATAGTCCATACAATGGAAGGACATAATAATAATACCTCCACAATATAAAACCTATTTTATGTTCGTATTCGCTAGATTTAATTATTAAACGGCCATAGCTTTATTATCTGCAATTATACTGCTGTCCGTTAATTTCATAAAGCTACTCGCCATTGTCTGAAGACAAAGGACAGTGGCACCATAAAAACTACACTCTCCCCAATCGATAGTACATGCGTAGAAACAGAGATTGTGACTATAGTTGTCAAACTCCCCAAGCCTTAATAATATTTGGCTTTCTTTTGTTCGTAAGGGGGTTGTTGTTGTAATGGGGTTGTTGTACCCAATGCTAGGACGAAATTATTTGCCTCTTATCCTTTTTCGGATTTTCTATTTCAATAAATTTCGGTCCCTTTACGAATTCTATAAAACTGTCTGTGTGTGAGAGTAAAACAAAATTATGTCGTATATTAGTCATGTATTGAAGTAAATTGGCAGGACAACAAACCCAAGGGGGTCACAATACCAAAGGCAACAAAATATGTTTCCAAATAGAGAAAACAGAAAAAAGAAAAAATAAGATAGGAAAGAACGGCTACAATGTTAACTATTTAAAGATTCATAACAGATTCCAATAGAAAAGGACAGAAGCTCCTACAACAAACGATGACGAAGGGGTCAGTTCATAATATCCCTATCCCTAAGCCTACTCGAGATGAAAAAAAAAAATAAAACTTCAAATAAAATAGTCGCCAGTATGTATGGCATGCATGGAATCGATGACAAAGTGGTAAGAGAAGCTGGAAAAAGTTGGACCCAAACGGAAGTTGATGTGGATTCAATGTCTGCCAATGATTTAGGGTACTTGAGTCATACCACGATATGCACACATATACATATATTTGTATAGGTTTACAAACAATGTACGCGATAAGTGATTATAGATGCTTGAGTTTATAGTGTAATTCGAGTGCAAATATAATGTCGGAGTTATAAATTGCACGATTAACCCCCATTGAGGAAATCAGATATTGTGCAACTGACTCTTGAGGAGATTAATTTTTATTGATGGTTATTTGAAGTTTAATGTTTTATTGATTTCAATGGCAATTGTGGAATGAAATTGGCTTTAAATGTCAGAGAGATTTTAATGCATGTGCGATATTCATTATTATCATTTTTAACTAACACTAACAATAGAAATATTTTCCACTTAAAATCATTATCATGAAAAAATTAAAATTTTTTTTTCAAAAATTTCTTCGCTAATATTTTTTATGATTTTTTGAAAATTGCTAAAAATGACTATTTTAGCCACTTTTTCCTCCTTTTCATACAAAATTTTTCTGAGATCATCCCATTCAAAAAATCATAAAAAATATTAGCGAAGAGATTTTTGAAAAAAAATTGTTTGCAGTCACTATTAGAATTGTTTGAAGAAACTTTTTGCATCAAAACATTTTTTTTTTGACCGAGAAAAAAAGTAAAAAAAGTAGACTTTTACAAACGTTCTAAATTTTCAATGGGTACTTAATAGCCCAATTAGCATTCGAATACACATTTTAGGCCTGATGACGTTCTGGTGTCAATTCGTGATCCCATTTAGGAACTTATGTTTCGAAACAACGAAGTCACAGATTGCTTTTCGTTTCGGAAGTGGCGCAACACAAAGTAGGAATTGTTTTTGACGCAAATCCTATATACCATCTTTGAGCACACAATTTCAGCCCAAAGTGTCAAGTATTGTGCCTAAGTAACATTTGTCAACACAAATTGGGAAAAATGCCTTATTAATATTTAATTCTGTTATTGTGTATGTATACCATATAATTTGTGATGTTATGATATGTCATTGATTTTGTGTAGGTATCTCTGTTATTGTATCTACCAAAATAATATACTGACTGGATAAAATATTAAATAGAGAAAACAACTATGGAAATTATATGGGGAACATCATTTTGCCTTGGAATGTTACTATTGTACTTCGAAAAAAACCTTGTTCCTGACCAAATAATATATAATTAATCAAAAATCTGTCCTATAATTATTTAAGCTATTTTAAATGCTGATAAAAAGCATTATAAATTCAGTGTAAAATAAATCCACGATATCTATATAGACATAATATAACATTTTGCTCTATTGAACTACACCATATCTACCAAAAGTGTAAATTTAAAATTTCTTATTTTCCATTTGCAATTTTTTTACAATTACAAAATGGATACCTAACAAATTCCTATTTGGGAATAGTGGTTACAGTAAAAAATGCCCAATAAGGAATTTGGTCTTATTTGTGTAGTTAATGTTTCTTATTGAGTATTGTGGCTAATATGCGTGGCAAAAACATCGCAATTGGGAATTGCGTTTAATTTGCGTTGACAAGAAGTTTCTATTTAGGAATATGTTCTTATTTGCATGCTTAATGTTTATTTTTGGGAATTGTGGTTTTTATGCGTTCTAAAAACTTCCCAATTGTCAAACGCGTTAAATTTGTGTTGAAAAGAAGTTCCTATTTAGGCATTTGTACTTATTTGCGTGCAAAAAAAGCAAAACGTCAGGCAGTGTTTAATTTATTGATATTAAGTTTTGTACATCCAATTCTTTTTTCACTTTTCGATAAAAGGGTGTATGTAGTTTTTTAAATGGCATATGAATCCTTTTATGATCCTACTTAACTTTATAGGACATATTTTGATGTATAAGTTTGTTCAACCAATTACAAAATAGTACGGATGTGTTACGGTATGTACGATATATGTATGTTGACATAAGAATTCTTGGGCATAGTTTCGTCGCTGTGTGTAAAAAAAAACTTAACAAAAACTGGTACACTGCTACTTTATAGGAATTGGGTGCGCGAACACACACCTCCACACATTATACACACTGCGGACAGAATGTTTCAAGGAAGAAACAATTTTGTCACATTAACGCATCTGCGTCGATATAAAATTCCTAGATAAGAACATTCCTAATTGAGAAATGTTACCAAGCATGTTTCTAAAATGTTACTTGTTCGGAATATTTTCTGTTAACAAAACCGACTTAACGACGTCGCGCATGACACATGACACATGAAGTCGCTAAATGCTCCTTGGGTAGGTTAAGAAAAGTTGTGTATCATTTCAACGGAATTTAAATTACCTTTCCATTGGTGCCAAAATTTACATGAAGTAAGTTCAAATTATAAGCAGAAATAACTTTAGTTTTGTCAAAATACTTATGCCGGCCACTGTATGACATCTTTAGCCACAGCTGCAATATTCTCAGCAGAACAGCTGCTCCGTGTGTTTGCCCGGCTTCGGACTACTGTAAAATCTGCGCCGTAAATCACACTGCGCCAATACCATCGACGAAATATTTCGCAAAAAAATCGAAAGAATTATATTGCGTTCCTTAGGACTAGGAGTATAGCGATTTATGTCTTGTTGACATAACAAAGAAGAATTGACATTTGATGACATTTGCTAGGCTGAGATAAATGTTCAATAAAAAAATCTAATTGTTCTAATTACAAGATTGTCGATACAAATTCCACTTATCCATATAAGTACCTACCATACAGACAAATAATTTTGAAATGGTTAAGGTTTCGAAAAACTAAGCACAGACGATAGTCCAGAGATACAATCAACTATTACTATTGTGTTTACAGAACAGGAATAAAATAATAGTGATGGTGACTTAACACTTCTGCAAATCAAATCAAATTTGCTAACATTTTTTAAGAGAATTTCCATTCGTAAAAATTGCTCCAAATTGCCACTCTCTCGATGAGTGCAAAACATTCACCTTATTCCGAGTTGCGTTTACGATGATTTTTAAAATACCTAGGCCAATTTGAATTTATAATAATTATGAGTTGCGTTTTTGCGTAAACGCCTTGTGGATCCCATTAGTGTACGACGTCATCAGAGAAATTTCACTGTCATTCTTTAAGGCATTGAAACGACAAGAAAAATGCCGATTTTTGTCGTTAACGAATTAGGGATCGCCAATGATTTAAAAATGGTTGAAAATGTCCTTGAATTGTTAATTTAATTAAATAACTTAATTAAATTAGATTCTTTTCAAGGGTTAGAAATAAAAAACCAGAAACAATTTAAGAATTTGGTGGAATTGATCGAAAGAAACACTTCCATGGCAAAGGAATTTTAATAGGGGGTCTTAAATGCTGACGCCAAGACTAAATGGCATTATATGTCTATAACCCAGCCTAGACCACCATCAAGATATCGAAAATATGGGCAGAAATTTATTGTTAGTATCACTTTAAAAGTTTATTTAGTCTTTAAATGATGTTCTACACATCCTTCTGGTTGCTACCCAAGAATCGCCCAGTCGCAGCAAGTTATATCGCCAGCACTGACTGCCGGCGGCGGCCGTGTACTTTTTAATTCGTCCATTTGATATATGAAAATTTCGTTAGACATTCTAAAAAGCATTTTGAATCTGAAAATAATTCATTAAATTGAGTTTGTCATTTTATTGACTTTATATCTAGTATAGTGTATAGACTAAACGGATTGGATTTTGTCATTATCTGTTCCCGGATGTGAATGAGATGTCTTTTCATCACTATCTGTCGTCGAAGTTATGGAATAAGTCTTGTAAAATGAAACGCTTCAAATAAAGACAAACTTCGTAAAAGTATAACGCCGAAATAAGGATGACTATTTTACAAAAATGCTACTAAAACCATCAAGAGATTGATTCGAAGTGGGAAAAAGACATAACCACAACCATTTACCCACAGAAATACAGTCCAGCAACACTTAAAACCTTAGGCTTCTATCTTCTATCTATCACTATCTGACTCTAAATCAGATTTAAACAGCTTCATCTTCAGCATACGGATAAAAAATTAAAGGTGTCATTGCCACCGACAACCTGGCAATAAATAAGTTTTTATTTTTAGGGACTGTTCAATCTTAAACGTAATTCACATAATATGTATCATTGTAATTATAGCCTAACCTTAAAGTTCTAATTCTTTAACGAAGTAATCTATCTAAAAGAGTCCACTGAATTTATGTAAAATTGGAGTCAGTCTTGTCCGATTTAAATGTCGAATTCTCATTTAAAATCGTTTTCCTTTTTTCGGCCTAACAGAGACGAATGGAAGACAGCTTTAAAATGTTATGCCGATTTCAGACGGAGAACCTTTTTCAGGCCAGCTCTTTCATCGGATATTTGTCTGACGATTGGTAGGAGTGGTGCAGTGAAAAAAAGAAGAAATTATGTTTTCCAAGAGTCCAAACTGAGACCTCTCGATCAGTAGTCCAGAAAATATTGTCCGTCCTGGCCTTCGGGAACTTTGTTTGTTTGAATTTCTGACGCAGCTAACCGAAGTAAACTAACTTGTTTCCCCAAAAAATATTTATCAATATAACCTCTTGTGTTTCATATTCATTTTACTATTTCGATGGATCAATTATGCATTTCTTAGATCCGTGTCAGCCCGATAGGCGATAGGAAAAGCATTGTTCCCAAAAAAGACTAGCTAGAATTAAATTTAATTGAGCATTGGCTTCAAGTTGTCGCTAATTATGTACACTTAGAACGGAATAGGTCGATATTGAAGTCGAGTCGAAATTTGTTTTTTTTTTTCAGCAGAAACGCTATTACCAGCGCGTACATGTGTGGCAATTATGTTTGTAGTATTTCTACCGCCATTATAATTGTAAGCAATTATCATTTCAATGTCCTTTATGACATGTAACGAAATACGTTCTAACATATTTTATTGGGTCCTTAATATCGAGTATCATAGTGTGTGCATGTTGTATTATATGGAAACTGAATGCGTGACCTGGAATATTGGATCACTTCAGCTCTCCAGGAGTAGTGGGCAAGGAACAATTTAGGAAAAAAAAACACATTTCTAATGGAATCGGAAGTTATTTTTATGAAAATGAACCAAATCCAACATGACATCTAATTATAAACAGTAGATCCCTGAAATGCCCGACAAAAATTCTTATTCTCATCCACCGTTCACAACCCTCATAAAAAATAAAGCCAGATGTTTTCGATTCTTACAAAATACACACCATAAGGCTATTATATTTTAAAAGCAACACATATACATTCAAAATGTTTTCTTTAACTTTACACGATGACATCATAACCAACGAAAGGAGAATTTATCTTGTTTTTGTGTACCATTCACTACAAAGCAACTTCACGTTTCAATTACGACTTATTAAGTTACCCATAAAAGCCTTTCGAGAGTTTGCTTATTATGGTTAACCGCAGCAGACAAATGATTCACATATATAGCGCCATCCTTCAATCCCATTAAAATCATTCAAACTAACACTCCTCCAAATGGCACCCAGTCTTCCTAATAAAACCAAAATTAATTACATCTCTCCAAATGATTTTTAGTAGGTACCTTTTACTTCTTCAAGCTACAAGACGTCCTTGCCGAAGTAAACAAAAATCCCTTCGATACCATCTCCCTGTGTACCAACATCAAGAGAGAAATCCTATATCCTCTGCGAAGTTTAATATAACGTATGCGGCATTAAACCTAATTGTTAATAAAACTCCTTTCGGTGTTATTTGGGGTCTTTAAGTTAAACCTTAAAGTGTCGAATTTTATTCACCGACACTGGCACAAGGTGAATTCAAATTCACCTAAGGATATCACATATACATACACGTATAGCAAGAGTGGTTCTTCACATCGCACCCCCAAGGCAATAAATCTTCTCGCATAACAAGCGCACATATCCATTACACTTGTACAGATCTACTCACTATCTTTGTCTGGCTCTAGTGAATGGGGTTTCGAAAGGACGCAGAAGAAAAAAAAAATAAAACCCCATGTGTACTTAGAATAATTATTTCTCACAGAGAAATGGCAGCGAGAAAAAAATACTACGTTTTTAGTGGAATTGCTTACCTCAAATTGTCCGTTGTTCATTCTTCACTCCTTTGGCAGGAGTGGGGGGACATGGGGGGTTTCTGTTTGTTTGGCTGTTTATTTGTTTGCCTTCTGCAATGACAAGTGTGCCTGTTTCAATTCAGGCCATAGCTACAGTGCCATCAAACAAAACGATTTCATTAGGCCGTTCAAATAACCCGACACTTTATTATTGTATTGTAACCCTTCGGGGTTTACAAATACACGCAAACAACAGGAACAAAACAAAACCCGAAATAGAAACGAAAACTCCAAAATAGATAACACAATTCGTTTATTTTTCTTGTTGTTACTTTTTCATTTTCTAAGGGTTGCCCTCAAATGTAGGTTAAAGCTACACACACATTCATATACTGCTTCGATGGCACTTTATTCCTTTCTAATTGACAAATAACACTATTAAATAAGCCATGCTTCACTAGGTTGCTTTAAAAGCTAAATCTTAGATGAGGATCAGCACACACACACACAAGTGAAAAGTGTAAACGAAGAAAAATGAATGAAAAAAAAAATGTTACGTATACGACCGAGTGTAAAAGTTCAAGACTTTTTGACACACACAAAAAACAAAATAGAATATATTCCTTCGACCGACGGCAAAGGATAATTGGCGATGCGATGAAAATTTAGAGGAAAATAAAATCAATATCGAGAGTATTTAGGGTTGCGGGTAAAATAACTGCAAAAATACACATAGAAACCGCTACGCGAACGTTAGGAAAAGACAACACAACCGGGTGACACTTGGAATTCGTTTTGTTTTCGAAAGAGAAGAATACACAATAATGGGAAAGGCCCGACCCTTTTGTTTTGGTTGCGCTTTTTTTTTTTTTTTCTGTTTCGAAGACGATTTTTTGTTTGGTCTGTTCAAAGGAAAACAACACGACTTTTCACCGAAAGTTCCTGCAGCAAACTGAACTGCGACGGTTGGCTTCTCTTCGATGAAAGTTGCCCGGTACTGGTATACAGAGACATACAGACAGTTGAAAGGTCTGTATGTGAGTCGTTGTAGTGCCGGTTTAATGTGATACAATGGAATGTGCATCACTACCACTCGTCGCTACAACCCTTAGTCAGCAGACAATGCGAATAGTAGGGGTAACATAGGAGTATATACAATTTTGACACTCGCAGACGCAGTTCAGAGACCTAGTTTCGGGACAGATTTCTACATGTAGCTGGGGAATTGTATAGCAGTCATGCGCATCGTTGTATCCACAATGTTTTGCTATTGTTGGGGAGGAATCTGGTCTAGGTGAATGCTGTTTGTTTACGTTTGTAGAACTACCACGTGGCTTGAAGAGAATTGCATATATTTTTGGTGACCATCAGTCGAGCAAGTAGGGTGTCAGTAATTGGCGTGCACTCGACTACTTTGAAGCTGCAGAAATCTTAGGGAAAAACTGAAAGGCTCATTGGAGATGGATTGACCAAGTCATTATCGACGAAAATGAAAAAGGATTTTCTTTTAATACCTACCTTGCAACTTCGGCAATTGACAGCGTGAGTGCCAACCAATGAGATATGCCAGTCACAGTCAGTATGACATTTTTGTATGAGGTCAGCTGATTTATCGTGTACCCTATTTTTATTACATACGGGTCATATATTAATAGATATGACACAATTCTGTAAATTATTTCACCTAAAGTTGGCCTAGCAGAGAAAGTGCCAAAAAGTACCATTATCTAAGCCACTCCGGCGAAGACTCGGTTTTCCTTATCGTCTAGAACCTGGGTGCTGAGATTTGACGATTCTCATATTTTTACAAGATCACACTTAAATTAGAGAATCCGTGTTGGAGCTTGGAGCCTAATCAGACTAATTTCCAATATTTCTTTGGAAATATGGCTATTTATTCCTAGACAATTTATATAAAAGAAAGTCGAACATCTAGGCGACACGCCCCAAGCCTATTGGACATTGGACATTTAAAAACTTAGATTTTGTTTATATAGGTTTTTTGTATGCTCAAGATGCTCACTATAAGAAGGGATTTTGAAAAATTAGTTCATTTAAGGGATGAAAAGAGGGTGCAATTTGTTTCCTTATTTTACTTCATTCAACTTGCCATAACATTTACAAATCTAAATCAATACAAAAAAGCTTAAAACCATTTTTAGGTGATACTTTAACGAGGATTTTGAGCTATCATTAAATTTTCTGCCCCACTCAGACGCCGAGCTACATTAAATATAAAACAGATTTTATTTGATAAAATGCGAAAAAAAATCAAATCCGAATGATTTCAATGGATACGTAAATTAAAGAAAGTTATATAGATACACCCATTTCAAGTTTGTGGATTGTGAACGCCATGCGACCCTGCAGCAGTGCATTACATACTTTAACACATTTTTTTTTATTATTATTATGTCATTTCGGAAGCGGATTTCATTGAAAATGGACTTATAAATGGCGGCGTCTGATGGGCATGTATGTATTCGCATGAAGTGCTTTCCTTCCTGTTTCTGTTGTTTGCCACTAGCTGTAAGCCTTTAGCATGCAACAGCGCTCGAGATGCTTACAGATAATTATTAGCTCTACACGCAAATTGTTGTAAGTTAAGTTCCCTTTAAAATATGTCCCTAAGAATCGAAATTCAAAGTTTACTTGTCCAGAGATTCGAAGACAATGTTACTTAATATCCGTTCGCCGAATTCTCTGGTTCCCATTCTATGGAGTCAAAGTTGCTTCACAAAAGTTTAGTCATGGAAGGTATTTTCTTTCCCGAGACCATAAACTTGTAAATAAGGATTAGGGACAATGACTGAAAATGGCTTAAGTCATCTCATAAAACAGTTTGTCCTGATTGATTGGCGATTGGTGCTCAACACCCAGCCCAAACTGTAAGAGCTAGAAAGTTGACATTTTTAAACAATTGTCGTTTTATGCCCAAGGTGAACTCTTAGAAGCGATTTTGGGGAAAAGGACGGTCAAAGTTTTTATGGGAAAAATCTTATTTTTCATCCGATCGAATTCAAACTCGGTTTGTGTACTCTATATAAGAAATAAAGAAAATCTGTTTCTCTGATTTTGGAAATTTTGCTTGGGACCCGAGCTATTAGGGACGGGAAAAGGGTGATTCAGTGTGTATAGGGAAATTTTTCTTTTTGCCTCCTATCGAGCGCCTATCGGTTTGTATGTTTTTCCTATGGCTTGCTCCAGATAGAATAAAGGTTAAACTGAATATAACATTTTTACCAAAAAACTTTGCAAGCTAAAACTATATTATGAGAAATACAAATTTAAAAAAAAAAATAGGTAAATTTTGAAAATGTCGATATATTTTGGGCAAACATCTTTCAGAATTCACACAATATCGTAAGCAAAAAAGTTCTAGGATTAATCAATATCTATCTGTGGTATCCTTTCGTGGGAAACACACTGTATGTACAAAACAATCAAAAAAATATACAACTATCTCATGATAGTACGTGCGTGATTGCGCAGTTTTATAGACATTTCCCCAAATGTATGTGTGAATATATAGCACATTTATAGAAATCGTTACATTTTTTTTCATCACACTATACAGTGGGCCACTCATTCTTCTCATCTACCGTGCCATGACAATATTGCGGAGTGAGTTGCTATTTGCTAATGCTTAGTAGACTTCTTCTTGAATCCTTAACGTAAACAATATTGTTTCTTTTTGTAATGTCTCTTCTAACTCATATCCAATTGAAGAGAAACTATACTAGATTCACTGAGCGATTTATTTTCATCGCCTTATCGATTTTCACTATGCGAAACTGCTGCAGAAAAAGGACACTCAAGTTGAATGACACCAATGTGGCAATGGTATGCTGACTGTATAGTGTGTATGTACATCAGCAATGAACTTTTCATCGCAAACAATCCTCTGTCTTCCTCTCTGTCTGTGTGCATTGGAATTTTTAGGTCAGTTATGGGATAGTATGAACGCAGTAAGGTCCTAAAACAGGAGAAGATAAGTTCAGTTCAAAATATAGGTTAACCCGGTATAATGCCTTCAAAGAGTGGATAGGGATTCTTCTTATGAAAAACAAGTGGATTGTGCTTAGATCTCATATTACTTAATGGTTCCTTTGATCAATCAATGTTTCTTCCGTTAAGAGGAGATTTTGTTTCTACTGTTTTGAAATTCAATATTCTGCCGTAAATTGAGGGCACAGACATTCCATTGGAAAAGGCTCACCTAATATTTCAAAGGGTACTGTCTGTGTGCAATTAGGCAGATGTCTCGGTGCTGTGAACATTTGGAATTCGTATGAGATTCGAATTTTGGGTCAAGTGTGTTTTTTTCTGTCTGTTCCAATAGGATATCTTTTTTGACTTTTGATGATGCTCAGATAGGTAATGTTGTTTTATGGGATATGTAGTCCAAATAATAAATGTTAAAGGATACACACGGTTCATATTGACCTTATATGAAACAAAAGGTTTCTTCGAGCTTATGAGTTTCTAATTAGAATGGGGAAGAGAGATGAGGAGGGAGGCATTATGCGTTTGAAAGTAGGAAGTATATCCTGTTTTGTTTAAGACTATCGAGATAAATCAGACATAATATCATCAGATTAGAAAAAAATGGCAATTGTTTCCAAATACAGACTTTTTGGGCACATACTCCAAGATCTTTCATATTAGCATAGTGGAGCTTATTCTGTGTGTCAATTAAATGATTAAAATGCGTTCCAAATAAATACTCAACTTAATTACTATATCATGTACTGTACATGTACAATCTTATTATGTACATAACATAAATCATATAATAGAAGTAGAAAAGTTGCTGTAAAATTTACTCAACGTTTGGGTCTGCCGACTTATTCCATATAACTTGATTCGAATCGTATATGGCTACGACAGGACTATTCCACTGAGTAACATTGGGAATTGGAGCAAATACAAGAGGATATCAAATTACTACGTATACCAACTTACTAATGGTTTAAGCAGGGCCCTAAGCAAGAATACCTCCCAAGTTAAGCCGGTCGAACTATGCCTCCGAGTCGGTTAATGTTAATTACTGCTTGTACCTGTCACCTTAAGCGACGTGCTCTTCGATACTACATTGACTATCTCGGTTAGACTCAAAGAAATTTCTTACCGATGGGATAATGTGTATTTGGTCTACATCTACATGTCTTAGCTATCTTGGAGGACTGATATGTACTTACATTCATAATTTTTGGTTCATGTCGCTGTACAGCTGGTAGAGTTAGCTGTGAAATTCCTTCTTCAAAGCTTGTTAACCAAAAATCACTCTAACAATTTTACTAACAAAATGACCAAAGATATATCCACGCTTTGGAGGCATTAGAACAGAATTTGAATGATGAGGGCTTACATAGAGTCAGATAAGATAAGGCAGCCTTCATAGAAGACTATCCTATATTTTTAGTTTGGATATGGCTAGCCACACTTAATATTTGATTAGGTGGACGAAAGTTTTGGCTCACATCGTCTAAATTGAATGGTACATTCTACCTGACATCTTAAGAAGGTCTTTTACTTTGAAACGGTCGTAAAGATTATGTCGGTTGTTTCGCAAGGTCATGTTGTGGTCGGGACCTGAATTTAGATGGTGATTGTCCCAAATATGCAGCTGAGGGCACGCTTGTGGATGCTCAGGCATCAGCTCGTCGGATCGGGGTGGGTTTTTGCTGCCATACGTCCTTTAACAAAATTAAATTTTCGTGCCGAAAAAAAAACTCCTTCACAGAAATATACGAAATTCTCAAAACTTTTCCATGCACACACCTTCAATCACGATTCACGACAGGTGTTAATGTCGAAATTGATAGCATTACAGCTACCTGGGCATTCCCTCATCCTCCGAGGAAGCAAACTCTACCTCGCGACCTTGCCAAGCTCTGCCCTAGTCTTGAGCCTGACCCCTCAATTAAAATTCTCTATCCTATCTTTACTTCACCACCGCAACAAATCCCTCATCCTTCCCACCCTTCCTTTTCTTTCACTTAATCACACATTATTTTCAGTTTCAAAAGTCCTTAAATAAGTAGGATAGTAAATTCATTTTTATTGTTACACAATATTCAAACGCAAAAAAAAAGTTCAAGATTTTTCATTTAAAATTATTTACGGTTAAAAAATAATTATTGCAACATGTCAAAGTCAATCTAATTAAAATTATAGGGTACTAGTCTAATAGCTAGTTCCAATTCAAAAAAATAAACCCTATCAAGTAAATAACGGTAGTGATCAGTACAACTAAATTCGTTCTAAATTCAACGAACGTATCTATATAAAAATAAAAAAAACTTTACTCACGGTTTTCGATGTCGTTGATTCCACAGATGTGCGCACATTTGTTTCCGTCGTTGATTTATACACCGGACATCTAACTATTTTGTTTTGTTTTCTTTGTTTTGTCTTAATCTGACCACTTTCGTTTTCACTTAAAGTTATAAAGGTATATGTGTAATTATTATTGGCAATTTAGAAATTAAATTTGACGTACTCAAAAAAAAAACTTGATATTAAATTATAATTAGAATTAGAATTACTATCAAATTACCACACTTAAACAAAAGGGTATGTAGGCATAATTTTTTTTTTTTTTGCCTATCAAAAAAAAACATAAAAATCGATTTCAGGAAGCTATTCACTCCGGGTTGGTTAAAGTTAAATTTTTCTTGGCATATACAGCCCACAAATTAGCGACACGATCAGATCGAACTGATTTGACCAAAACTGGCGGTTCACTTCACTGCGCTGCTAATCGTAGATTTCCCCCCAGCGGGTGTAGAGATTGGAGAACTGACTGCAGCGTTTTGATGAGAACACCAAACTCTCCTATACGAATTGGCCGTCGAAGGTCTTGATGCGGCCAGGCGGGTGAGGATGGGTGTTTGGTGAGAGCCTGCACCAAAGCGATCGTGTCGAGGCTGCGATCTCTTAGTCCGTGGCAATTTGGCCGTTGGCTGGGGTGAGGGAAAATCTGTGATCAGCTAGTTTAGTAGCGGCGTTGGGATAAATTGATATGAGCTCGATTAAATAGGGCTTTTCAAAAGCAAGCATATGGGGATTGCGGATCCTCTCAGCGGGTGCAAGTGTCACAGGGTGAACGGTGGGGTGCCTCTTAAAATTTCAGCGGCGCGGTGAGCGGCGATATTTAAAGATCAGACCACAGCGGATTTTTTTAGGGCAAGAATCACGATTCAAGGTCGGGGTCTGCGGTGAAGCGGGCTCACGGGCATGAAACTGAGCCGCGTGGATAGAGCTTTTCCCTCCGCAATAACACTCGGTTCACAATCTTGATGGGAAGGGTTCTGATTAATATTGCGAGACTAAATTAATCTGAAGTACATTACTTACATGTGTTTGAGTTGGCAAAGGCTAGGAGGTTATATCCTTTTCTGCTTGATCAGAAGTCTTATTGACTACTCTGACACTCTGACACTCGCACGTAAATACTGGCTTTTCCGAGGAAAATCTAAATTGTTCACGCAAGTCAAATAAAATTGTATATAAAAGCTATTTTTCGTTACGAACCTGTATGTATTTTATAAATCTATACAAAGATTAAAGCGCTGCAACCGGATTTATGTTTAACGAAAATCAGCCAATAGTAGGGCAGACAACCGTGTTGCTCGAGCGGAAGTTGAAAAAGAAAGAGTTTGGGCTTCGAGTATGGTGGCTCAACCCAAAGTACGATTTCTGCTCGCGTTCACCGTGTCAGAAATGTTAGCTAATAGTAGTCGTCAAAAACGAGATATCTACTACCATCAAGGGTACTAGATATGCTAGATGTATCGATAGGACAGGCGATAGGGCACATTTTAATATTTTTATTTTTGTTAAATTGAATTGATTGGTAAGATTTACTACAGTCAGTTGGAATGATATGAGTCCAAGAGTTAGGCCAATCTATTTAGGTATATAAAAAATCGTCAATATGTTTCGGCACCTTATATAGAGTCAACTTGTTGGTAAGTAAGATAACTAACTCCATGGCTTTTATAGAAATCTGTCTGTCAGAATATCGGATGATGTTTCATCAACAAGTTTGCGTTTCTGCTGCTTTTATTATCTAAAAAGTATGAGTGTTTGAAAAATATACCAATCACAATCATCATTATTTATTGGTCTCTGACACCAGTATAAAGTCAGTACAAACATTTGTTCGATATTCTCTTCAGTTTTCTGTGCAGAATTTGTGTCCTTGACACTACATCCTTACAATTTTCTAAACTTTGGTACACGTTCCTGAAGTATAGCATCTCCCATTTTGTTTAATCTCGCTCAACGATCAAAACGGATCCTAGAGCACCTCTGGTCGGTTTCACACACCTCTTGTTTGATAGTCAACATTGTTCGTAAAATCAGCGGTCGGCTTTGTGACGATATTGGAACTGGTATTCTGTACTACGTGTAGCTGCATTTGGACTCATAGTAAAAGTCATCGGGAGACGTTATCAGCAAAAATGTTGCTGTTCAATAATAGTTATTTTGCAATACTCGACGTCTTTTCGTCATTATTTCTTCATTGAGGTATGTTAGATCAATGTCAGATGACCACATTTGTACCTTAGGTACAACTAGCTGTTGGTCCCATTCAATGTTGGCCGGTTTGAATGTTCAGAGAATTATTATGAAGGCTGCCTTACATCGATTGTGGTCAATTTGTCTGACGGTTCGTTTACCCGGATAATGTCATACTCCCTTATGAATATCGCAATGTAGAAACGATGCATTTGTCATAGTGATACTTCGCACTAAAAGATTCAATTAGCTAAATCAGATACCAGGTATGATGTTGTGTACGTGTCCTACCAAGATGCCATCATTTCTTCATTTCGCGCTGAAATTGTCTAACATGATTTTAAAATAATTATAGAAAATGGCTTATTTGTCTCGTTAATGAACTTGTAGAAGTGTTAAGATCACCGATTTGGCAAATGGAAAAATAAAACTCTTTCCATTTAATAGACTGGACAATTTATTTATGCATTTATATTCTTTTCTTTTTATAACCTCCACAAGAAGGTTTATTCATTTTGTCATTCACTACATTTTTGTAAAGCCGGAGACCCCAAGTACAGTGTTGTGAAAAACGCAATAATAAAGAGTCCAAGTTTTAGCTAGTTTCTTGGAAATGAAAAAACATCGCAAAATACAAAAACAGATAGATTTAAAGCCGAAAGGCAATAGTTATAAGGTTATAGTTAAGTTTAGAGTGCTCGTTAAGAGCCAGTAAGCTAGAATAAGATAAATGTTAGTTTTAAATTAGATTTAGTCATTTTTGTCCAGTATGTAAGTTAAATATTGAATTTAAAAGTAAAAAAATAAAGGACAGTGTTGTGCAAATTAATTGGGATATTTTTTTAAATGTAATTTCACGACTCATGATGACAAGATATTGGTCCGAAACAGTGTGATAAATTCTAGGAAGACAAGTGGCGAACTTCAAAATGACTTGGCGTCAGTTGGTATACACACTGATTCGGCTACTTGTTCAAAAACATTTTCTAAAAGTGAGCTATAAGGTCAATGAATACAGCAGCTTCTAACTGAACATATAATGAGGAAAAAAGACTGTAATGTTGCGAAGAAACACAAAAAATTAGACATCAGAGTATTGGGAAAAAAGTATATTTTTTTCGGACGAAAGCCACTTCTAAATACAGGTAAGCGTCGTGAGAAGAAGTGACAACGAAAAACTTCGTCCTGGGCCCCAAAGTATACCCGTCAAAAGTATCGTTTTGGGATTGTTTCACCCCTGAGGGTCCTGGGAAGTTTGAATCCGATCAAAGGGATGATGAATTGCACCAAATATGCAGACGTCTTGCCAATATCCACCTTCCAATCATTCGAACAAGACTTTCAAACGAAAAAGCAATTTTTCTACAAAATCCTGCTCCAAGCCACACTTAAAAAAAATATTAAGAAATTTTTTACGGAGCATAACTTCAATTCAATCGAGAATCTGTGGTCCATTGTTAAAGCGAGGCTCCTGAAAAAAAGTGGTCCTTACAAAAATAAAAAAAGGCAGGTTGGCATTGGAAATTTGCTATATCCGTTAAATAGTTCTGGTATGTACAATGCAAAACCAAAATTAGACCCATGTGTGAATTTGGCCTGTCACATTTCCAACATTTTACATCACTTGTATGCAGTGCGTGGAGGATATCAAAGCATCGGTCAGGCCGATGATAACACTTTTACTTGCTTTTCTTAGTAAACTACACAGTAAACAGATAAACTTAGAAATATTACAAACAATTTTATTGTATAAACCTTTCTGGTTTGACTCACAAAAATATTCTAATAAAAGAAAAAATGAATTAATGGCATGAACCTCGAACGATAAAAGGTCGGTCAGCAATTCTACCGAAAACAACACGAGTGTGGTTACGCTTAGCTAAAAGAATTCTTTAGCAACAATCAGAAAATAAAATTTTTTTTATTCTTGAATTTTTATCTGAGTAACAAATACTTGCGTTCGACAAAAAAAGTATCTAGAGTAAACAGTGATTCATAACAGATGCAATCTTTAGCAGCATCGCGTCGTTCTTTTCCCTCTTTAGGACAATATCTCGCGTTAGAAAAATGTTGGTGAATTTATTTTTGATGCAAATAAATAATTGAACCTTCAGATACACTGAACAAATTCCGCGTACCCCAAATCCACATCCCAATAAAAGTGGCCTTATCAGCTTTTCATAACTTATCCCTAATTATTGTATAGAATGCGTATAGTGGCTATATCCTTCTTATAGCAGTCTATAGGGCCCCTGCTCATTATTTAAACGAGTTACCCAACTAACAATTTAACTTGTATAAGGTCCAATTGTTTCAATTTAACAAGCTATAACTTCTATAGTGTTGTTATAAGGCTGATTTACGGAAGTTTTCATTAATAGCTTCTTTAAGGCATTTCGTAAACAATTCCACAAGCCGTACAGAGGGATGCGATATTCTTATTTAACGAGGCCTCTATAAGGCCTGCCGAAGTAAGTTAATCGAAATCTGAAAAATAAGAGCTTCTATAAAGCTTGGTATTCGATGTCAATTCAAATATCCTCTATAGGGCTGTGGAATCAAGAATTAAGTCAATGCAAGTAATGTAAAAATCTATTTAAATACTAGCTTCGGCGATAATGAAAAATGCTAATTATGGAACTAGATTTTTCTAAGAATTTCGTCTATTCTTTTTTCATGTATTTTTTTAAGAATGAGTAAAGGAATACTAGCATTTTTACAGTCAACATTGGTTTTACCTTACTCTCCATATAATGACGTATTAAGAAATTATTTCTTTTAAGTTCACTTGTAATAAACTAGGTGGATAATTGCAGCAAATTAAATAAATACATTTTCGCTTCCTTAGGTTTGTTATAAACATTTAATCGAAGTGATGATGCTTGCATGCAAGCTAATAGCTGTCATAATAAATATAAACTATACTGCGGAAGCTATTGACTTTCTTATAGAGGATCTTTGAATTGGCTTCGATTAACAAGCTTTATAGAAGCTTTTATTATTCAGACTTCAACTACAAAACAATATCTGGTTTGTGCTTCAACTAACCAACATTCGGCGTGTGTTCGAGCCTCAGTGGAGCACAGATTTTTTATTTTTTTTTTAAGATAGATAATAATGCATGATTTTTTTCCAGAGAGTTTGGGATATAATAATTATAGCGTACATAGCTACTACTTTCATAACGAGTGTAGTAGGTAATAAATATTTGTTTTCAAATTCCAAAAAAAAACAAGCCGACCTTGATTTTCTCGTACAAGGAAATTATTGTTGCTATTAATTTCGTAAAGTCCTATACGTACATTATCTACATCTATGAAGCTTGAAAAGTTAATGTAGTTCAACTTATACATTTTTAAGCTACATTCTGTATAAGTCATATTGGCCTATTGGTTGCGTGTTGGGCTGGGGTTCCGGAGGGTGCGAGTTCGATTCCTGGACCCCAATTCTCAAATTCCGCATAACGCAACTCGTATACGAGCAAATCCGCCTGAAATTTTCGCATACGAAAAAAATTGTTATTCTCAAAGTTTTTTCCACCTCTGCGAAAATTGTATTCACCTCTCGCATGAGGTAGAATTTTACGTCGAAATGTACCTACTTTTTGTGCAAAGAATGACACGAAAAAAAAATTCAATTCAAATTGGGTAAGAAATATTGTGGATGTGGGTTTTGATATGCGATTAACAAAAAAAAAAAAAAAACATTTTCCGATTGTGTGTGATTGGTTCTAATTTCAGTTAATAATTAATTGTGTTTTTACAATGGCTACATTGGGCAAAATGAGATTAGCATTTGTTCAGTTGGCAATGGAGCAGTTGGAGCAACTTCAAATAGACAGAGATATCAGAGAACCCAAAGACTATTTTCAACTTTTCGACACAAAATTTATGAAATTATTTCGGTTAAACAAGCGCTTGGCACAGGAATCCATCGATTTCTTCATATATTATTGACCAATTTAGATCAAACGCTTTATGTAACTGCTGGAGAACCTTCTTCTTTTGTTTTCCTTCCATTTTAATTATTTTTGCTTCTTCACAATAAATTATTTCACACAGAAATTTAAAAATCAAATTGTCAAACTCACAATTCCGTATGCGAGAAGCAAATCCGCCTAGAAAAAGCAGACGAGTAACATTCGAAGAGAAATTCTCGTATGCGGCATTTGAGAATTGCAAATTTCAGTCTTTCGCATGAAATTGGATATTTTGACAGATAAACGTATGCGAGAATTTTTGAGAATTGACCCCCTGAACGAAGCAAGTAAGTTTGCATTTTTTTCAATTAAAATAAATTTATATAATTTCAGAACGTTGAATAAATTACGTGTACAATCCAAATGGCGGATAATGTCAAATAAAAGCAATAAAAATACTAAATAAAAAATATACACAAATAATTTTTTGTTTGGATTTTTCTAATTTCGTTAAGATTTCCGTAATGACTTCTATAAGGCCTTAGCATAACATCTTACAGCCTGTCATGAGCAGTTATGTAGCTTTCACAGAGCCTGCGGGGAAAAGTCTTAGGGAAAATAAATAGCTTCGCAAAAGTGCGCCAAATAGGTTTCCATAAGATCTTTTACAGTTGTTATGGAAATAAGAAAATAGCTTCCTTTGAGCCTTATGGAAACTAAATTGTTACTTGGGTAACCGTCTCAAAAATTGGTAAGAGGTACATGGTTACTATCAACATTGGATGAAAATTTTCAAAGAATGTCGTTAAACAAACAGTAGCCAAAATTCAACAATTTGTCCGCATGTTCGACTATAATGAAATTGAAAATTAAAAAAATGTGTTTCCCCCCGATTTTCTTATTTGAATTCAATTAATCCAATCGGCCGGCGTATAAGTCTTAAACATCGCAAACAACTTCATAATGTAAACAAAACTCAAATAGAAGTTGAATCACTCTCTATACGCCATGGCTGGGTAGTGGATATAGAACCGAAAGATATCGCAAATGAGAGTTCACCTCTTAGTTTGTCGAGTGCCTGCCGATTAATTGGTTAGTTATAGATATAAGTTCTTTCCAATCGGTGCTGTGGTGAAAATGTGTTCCACCGCAAGTCATAGTGCAATAACGATCTAGCGATTTGTCCAAAAGCCGATTAAGCATTATCTGTAGATAATAGTATTTTATTGGAGAATGTTTTTTTGTTTTATACGTTCTATGCATATAACCAAAAAAAAAGAAAATATATATACCAACAGATAAGATATCTATTTCCAAATTTATTATCGGCACCACCTGCCACCGTTTGAATTGAATCAAAATCGCACAACAGTCTGGGGGTGAATGCCGACGCCCAAAGTTTGTTGTGATTTTTATTCGTGCGGGTTGATAGTTTAGTTAAATTCAGTTCAAGTGAATGTTTTAAAATTGGTGAAAAGATGGAGAACAATCCTAAAGTTAGACGGCGGATAATAACGCCGACAACTGATGCACACAATACGGATCCATTGCTAGCGCATGGCTATCAGTACGATGAGGTAATTTATTGTTGCGAGGTAGACTTTGACTTTATGTTCTGCCAGTGTGTAGTTGTATCGCGTATCTATGGCAGTGTAACTGATAGATAAGATCAACTGGGTTATGTGATATTATTTGGAAAATTCAAACCGGGACAAAATATGGCACAACTTGGGTGATCACTCATTGACGAGAGTGGTTGATGAATGTTATGTGAACATGTATCTGTGACCGATTTTTAGTGTTCCGTTCTAATGAAACATTATTAGGGAAACAAACTGAAATGGGGGGAACAAATTCGAACTTATTCGAATATTTTAAACGTTTATTGACAGCAAAGATAAGACCTTCACCTGAGTGATAATAAAATTTGCTGCGGCTTTGCGAATTGTAAACGGCTGAAAATTGACTAAGAAACTTCCCTAGAGGCGTTGATTTTAATTTCAAATGAGTTGTGTATATGACTCAGCTACCTTCTGTACCATTCAAGACTTATTCATTATGTAAGTCATGATATTTTCAGACCCATTTACATAAAATTTCTCGATGAATATATTAACAACTCGTTGAAATAAAATTAGAGCAATCGATAGAACGATAAACCCTTAGATGAAACTACGTGTAATAGAGCGTATCCTCTTTACCAACTCAATAGGAACAAAATAAGTTAGTTAAATTAAAACTGCAAGAAGCAATGCCTGTTAGAAGCTTCTGTCGAACTCATTCCTAAATAATGCCCGATCTTTCGACAATGTTCACAATATGGTGCTAGTGTTAGTACCCCGACGAGCACTTGGCGGGAAGGTTTCTATCGCGAATTGTAAGTTACGAGCACAACCTTGTTGTTCCATTACTATCTGTAGCCCGCCCGGATTTGGCGGACCCCAGGAATAGTAGGAATAATCGTTATGGCCGCGAGTTTATACAAAAATCAACATAATAATAATGAAAGGGTTCAGTGCACTGGACTGTAATACCTTCATATCTATTCTGTACCCTGATTATACCTTGGAAAGGTTCATTCCCATTTTCAAAGCCCCGTCGCATTTTAGTTCTTTTAACAATCGTGTTTGAGGGCATTTGCTCAATCTAAGCATGGGAAAGAATATCCACTTTAGAGGACTTCATCCAGTCCAGTTTCTTTTATGACACTGAATTCATGGTTGGCACGTCTAGTACTTACTCAGATGTTTAATCCTCTTATGGGTTAGTCAGTCCCCAAAGGATTCCAGAATGTGATCTGGAGTTTCGGAAATTCCTTCGCAGAATCTGCAAAGACCTTCCTCTGATATATAATTATTTTCCTCAGATGTTCTCTTGGCCTATAGTGTCCCCTTAGGAAGCCTCTCAAGATTCTTAGGCTGTTCTTACTTAGACTGAAATATTCTGTGCCGATTTTTGGCGTATAGTTCTCTAAAAGGCTCTTAGTTATCTCTAAAAGTTACTTATGCTTACTTTACTTTACATACTTTTGATGGCCTCACAGTCCGGGGTGGACCACGATCTCAACCATCAAGACCCTCCAGCCAGCTCGGTCCTGTGCGCGCCACTTGAGATGGGGTCTTCTTCTGTCTCGTTGTCCTTCAGGCGTGGACCCAAATACTCGTCGGGCTGGTGCGTTGTTGTATATATGCTCCACGTGACCTACCCTACATACCTACCTCAGTCGCTGTATTTACAGCTTCCATACTTCTGCGCCATACAGCAGGAACGGGATGATTAAGGTCTTGTACAGAATTTCCTTGGTTCTGCTAGAAAGGGTTTTACTTCTTATATACCTTTTTCGCCCGAAGAAATAGCAAAATTGATTCTTCGTTTGATTTCTGGGCCGATATCGAATATCGAGGAAATTGGAGAGCCTAGACAAAGTCTTTAACTACTTCGAAATTATGCCTGCTAATGGTTAAAAGTCATGGTTCTTTTTTTCCCTGTCTATTCCTCGTCTCCTAAGGAGTGGTCCAAAATCTCGCGGGACGGTTCAGGCCCTATTGAGGGCTATGCTGCGCTTTGCCTTGTTAGAAATTCCGCTGCCTCATATACATGATAATGCCTACGTGGGCCCGATATCAAGCAGACGCCCGATGAGTTTTCTGTCTATTTGTAGTCTTAGATACGTAAATTTTCGTTGACTTACCACACATAAAAAAAAAAATATTGCACGCATCAGAACTACAGAACCCTAAGACTGTTTCCAAATTCCAACTCTGGGACAGTGATTTGTTTTCCAAGTTTCGAACCTCACCTGGAAGTGGTTTTTTATACTCAAATAGTCCGCAAACTGTCTTCGATGATGTTGCTTTTATTTATTTATCTAGAAAAATTGTTTGGTCCACGAAAAGTCCTATCTGAGTTATACATAATTCAGTGCCAACTATTGTTTTAGTGTCGTCATACATTCCATACTATGGATACATCCGTTTCCTTCCCCCAATTCGTAATATTAGTCAGAGATACTATTGTATAGTACTTTTTATCATAACGCACTATGTTCCTTGGAAATAAAATAAAATTATAGATCAGACTGATAGGGGCCATACTCATCAGTCCTAAAAATGACGAAAAATGATTAATAGTATAAACCGTACCTATAAATAAAATATATAGCTAGTAACTATGACCAAATATTTGGCTTATCGTTGATAAGATAGGAACCGAAGTCAAGTAGTTTTTTTTTTGTATTTTTTTTTTTTTTTGGCACAGTAGCACAAAACTAATAAAATGATTCCGCCCTCTTTCAGGACGAACCACCATACTTGAAATTCCTAGTATCAAGAAATAAGATTCACTACTATTGGGCACCAGTGTTTCTGGGGTTTTGGCTTCTGCTTTACTACTGCATATCGATTCCGGCCTTTCATAGCCTTCCCAAGCCAATAAATATCAAAGATGAAGCCAAGTATCCAGATCGTTTTATCGCCGAGCGTGCTGAAATTAATCTACGCCGGCTGGTTGATATCGGACCACGTGTTGTCGGAAGCAAAGCAAATGAACAGGACACAATAAGCTATTTCTTTGATGCCATACGAAAAGTGAAAAAGGAGGCTAATCCGGATATTGAAATCGAAACTGATGTACAGGTTGCATCGGGCAGCTATATCCATTGGGAAATGGTGAACATGTATCAGAGCATACAGAATTTTGTTGTGAAAATCGGACCAAAGGATAGCAACAGTACGTCCTTTTTGTTGGTGAATGCGCATTATGATTCGGTTCCTGGAGGTCCAGGTAAGGTGGATAATAGAGTGTGAGAGATAAGTGGTATTTATGAATTTTTTTTTAGGTGCTGGTGATGATGGTACAATGGTTGCTATCATGTTGGAGGTTATACGTGTCCTCTCCAAATCGAAGCCATTGAGGAATCCGGTATTGTTTTTGTTCAATGGTGCCGAGGAGAATCCACTGCAAGCATCGCATGCTTTTATTACGCAGCACAAGTGGGCTCAGTATGCCAAGTAAGTTTGACTGAATTTGTTTTGAGCTTTGGAATTTTTTTAAAATAAGTTCTGTAGCACAAAAAACGAATTAAATGGAAATATAATCCAATATCTGGGTTGGGATCTCGGTTGGGATTCCATAAGATTAAAACGTTCAGTTGTTTTCGTTTGCCACTAACATTTTGGCTCATGGAACTGCGAAAAGGAAAAGAATTTTCATATTGCGCGAAAGCGAAAAAAACGAATGCTTTTTCATAGATCTTTTCGATCGTTTTTGTCTTCATTTTTTTTCCTTCTTCTAACTCCAAAAAACGAAAAAAATTTTCATTTGCGCGAAAGCAAAAAAAAAAAAAAACTAAAGCTTTTTCATTGATGTTGTTTTTTTTTTTTCTTCATGTAACCCCAAAAACGAAAAACATTTTTGTTGCGTTCGAAGGAATATAACGACAGCGAAGAGTTTGCGAAGAGGAAGAAAAAAATCAAAAGAAGTTACATGAAGCAAATTTTCGCTTTAGTATGATTTCTTTCGTATTTTTAAAAGCGAAAGCGGTTTTCGTTTCGTTTTTTATAGAATCCCATCTCGGATTTCTTGAATATGCAACAGGTCTATCGAACTTTTACTCAATGGGCGCTGCTCCTCATAAATACTGTCTTGGATTATTATATTTCTTGGTTGTTTGATACTTCATTCCTTAAAACTAACAGTGCTAAAATGCATCCTGGAATATTTGAGTTAATTTCACAGTCTTCCTTCTAATAATGTAGAAAAGCAAGCGTACATCATGTAAATGGTCAAGCTGCTAGTATCTAAATGAACCAAACTAAATCTTGAACTATTAATTTTGGAATATTTTCTTTCCTTAATGACTCTCCCAGTTTTCCTCTAGTAGGCGTCAATATTCTGCATTTTCAAGTTTTCTGCAAGAAAAAACGTTTCATTGAAACGTATATATTGACGTCTTCCAGCCTGTCACGATAATCTTTCACTTGATGATGTTTGAACATAAGTCCTAAATCTATGAGCATCGCAGGGCACCCTATCGGCGGCTTGGAAACTACTTCGTGTTCACTGCCAGAGTCTTTTCTGCTGCTAATAGTCACTTAATTTACCTATGGATGTCAGGACGTCTAGAACAGTCCTTATAGTTCCTTTGCAGTCATTCTCAAACTCCTAGATTAGTTTGTATACCATGACAATGGCTACATCATAAGTACAACCAATTATTTTGGATGATCTTAGTCTAAGAACGTCATCGTACATTAGACTCAAATCAAGTGATCAGAATCGGATCAGAGTAGCCTTTCGATAGTGAAAAGATCGATTTTATGATACTTTCTGATGTCTTATCGATATTTATAAAAGGACCAGCGGACCCGGCAAACGTTGTTTTCATTGTCCGTCAATTGTTCTGCGGCCGTTTTATTTAAACGATGTGTCCGGACTGATTCTTTACTCCGTGTGCTTCGACCGTGTGTCCAGGAATCCCGCCCATACTTCGCGCGGTTGTTTGTTTGGACAATGCACATCAATGTCTACAATTGTACAACTTTAGCTCCCACGGCTGTCGAGAAATTTTCCCTGCTTTTTAATTTTTTTTTTTTGTTGAGTGGTTACTATTTGAACTTTTTTGGTTTCGCATAGAAGCGCCACCTACCAGGTCCAATTGTGAATATAAACCATCCCAAGACCCATTCAAACACACACACAAAGTTTCATTAAAATCGGTCCAGCCGTTTAGGAGGAGTACGGTAACAAACATGGACAAAAGAATTATATATATAAAGATATTCAACAGCAACTCGACATAGTTCAAAAGGACGCATTTATCGCATCAGAAAAAGAGGCTTTGAATTCAATAAACCTTATTGTCAATAACGTTCCCAAGTAAAGGATCTCTCCGACCAAGTTTTCGTACTTCACCAGAAAAAGCTACCTAAAGATCTTGCAGTGAAAACTGACAAAATACATATATAAACACCTGTCGATGACAAAAACTCCTGTTAAGATGAGATTATGGAAACTACAAAGCCAGAAGGCTTCCTTAAAATATTTGGACTATTAGGTGGAAAAAAACGTTTGCCCTTCCTTATACTCTTCTATGGTCTACCAATATTAACGTAGTCTCGGACGGTTGAGTTAAGAAGGTAAGAAAGTTGCTTAATATTTTCACTCCTAGCGAAAGAAGGTCGCTTAAATGTTGAGTCACCGATAAATCCTTCAGCGTGTCAATGTTATATCTGGGCATTCCTATGTTAACGTTGACGTTATAACTGAAGTTTATTGTGTCAACTTGCAGCAGTAAGCAGTTGGATGGGCCAACGTTTGGGTCGCATTTGTTTTGACTACTCTTAAAACGGCAACTAATACGACATTTACGATATACCTGATTTTATTGTAGGACTTGTGCTAACCACGCCTACTTTTCCCCTAAAAATTAGGTAAAACTGAAAAGTTTACTCAACACGGCATGGTAGGAACATGATTTAAAAAAAAATAAAAATAAATAGGCGGCGCAACAGGCGGTAAACACCCAAGGCCTAGCTTCTCGCAACCATTCGTTTTGTGTGAGTTTCTATTTTTGGAACGAATGGAAGGGACCTACAATTTTATGCCGAGTCCGAACGGCTGAATTGAGAAGCTTTTTCAGGACAGTCATACTCTCGGATGTTTGTCAGACGGTCGCGAGAGGTGGCGCAGTAGAAAAAAACCTTAAGATGTAATTTGTGTTTTTCCGGGGATCGAACCTGGGATCCCTCGCACAGTAGTCCAGCACACTAACCACTGCGCTACTGCGCCCACATGATTTCAAACATGGGTTTAAAAAAACATCAATTTAAGAAAAAAAAATGTTAACCACCCTGTATTTTTACTTAACGTATATAAAAACTTGAGTATTTTCTACAAAATAGTGAGCACAGTGTATTTCAAAAACGCATAAGATGCAATGATACGTCAGTCCCTTCTCTAATTGTAGTTCCGTTTAAATTCCAGAGCTCTGATCAACTTGGACTCGGCTGGAAGTGGAGGACGCGAAATTCTCTTCCAATCTGGACCCAATCATCCATGGCTTATGAAGGTTTGACGATCCTTCAATCAAATTTCACTTAACTATACATCTTCTTTATAGTACTACCGCAAGAGTGCCATGCATCCTTACGCATCGACAGTCGCTGAAGAGATGTTCCAGAGGCATTTCATCCCATCGGACACAGATTTCAGAATCTTCCGTGATCACGGTCGTGTTCCTGGTAAGTCCAACTCAGAAACTCCTAAGGAAAAGTCTAAATCACAATAACACTTTCCTTCCAGGACTTGATATGGCCCATCAATTCAACGGTTATGTATACCACACTCAGTATGACCGCGCTGAAATCATACCACGAGGTACGTTCCAAAATACCGGCGACAATGTCCTCGCCCTTACACGAGCTATAGCTAATGCCCCAGAACTGGAAAATACATCAGTAAGTATCCGCCAGCAGTTCACGAAGACACTTTCTAATAATTTCCCCTCCTTACAGAAATACGCTGAAGGACATACAGTATTCTTCGATGTGCTTGGCTCCTTTTTGGTCTTCTACTCCGAAACGGAGGGCATCATTCTCAATGTTCTAGTCTGCATCGGAGCAATTGCGTCTATTGGAATCTCATTCCATTTCATGTCCAAACTAACTGGCCTGGCCATTGGCAAAGTTCTCAAACGTGCCGCAATCATGTTTGGTATTCAAATTCTCGCCTGTATTGCAGCAGCTACTTTCACCTTTCTAATGGGAATCTTCATGGATCTGGTGCACATGCCAATGTCATGGTTCACCAATTCATGGCTAATACTTGGCCTTTACTTCTGTCCGCTGTTCTTTGGCCTGGGCATCGTTCCAGCTTTGTATATCGCCACCACCAAGGAGGTAGGTGCGAATGGAATGGATACCAATAATTTGCACTAACATTGATTGCATTTTGCAGGATCGTATGCCGACTTTCTTTAGGGTGCAGATTCTACTGCATTGCCATTGCTTGTTCCTGGTCCTGTTGACCCTGATTATGACCATTTGCAGCATTCGGTCAGCGTTCATGTTTATGCTGACAATTTTGTTCTACACTACGGCACTGATAATCAATTTGGCTACTAAGTTGCACAATCGACGTAAGTACATATAGTTTGGGGGTTGTGTTTACAGTTTTATTTCAATACCACCCTTCCGTATGTATCGTACTTGCAGCACTACTTTGGTTGATTGCTCATGTGGTGTGCCAGATATGTCCGTTCTTATTCTACGCCTACCTGTCGCATGGATTTTTCGTTACCTTCATTCCGATGACGGGACGCTTTGGCTCGAGTGTAAATCCGGATTTGATTATATGCGCATTTACCGTGGGCGTTGGCATCCTTTGTGGAGCGTTTATGGTAAGTCTTGTAATTAAGGTGGGAGTGTGTTGTTTGAGGAAAGGTCGGTATTAAAGAGGGCCGCAGGACATTATGATTGTGAAATTGTGGGAAGTCCATTGAAATTGTGGGAGATGAATGAGTGAATGTTGCGGTTTGTGTGGGTGACTCAATTTTTGATATTGGATGGGTTGAGGCTGTGACTATACTGGGTCATTTATACGTGTTGTGCTGAATAATGGTAAAAATGAAAAATAAATTATTCCGACTTACAATTTTTTCCGAAGAATAGTCACATTATACATCTAGCTGCAAATCATGACGTATAAAAAGTGTCGCCATCTTACTGAATGAAAATATATTATATAAAACATTGAATTAGCTCCGAGGTTTGAACGGGAGACCCATCCCTCAGTAGTAGGTACAAGTACAACGCACTCAACAAAGGTACACGAGTTATAAAAAGAGAGCAACAAAAAAGAACGAATAAAGTGACAAAGGGAAAAAAATATAATCTTTTATTTATATATAATTCTTTTGTACGTGTTTGTAACCGCACTCCTCCTAAACGGCTGGACAAATTTTAAAGAAATTTTGTGTGTGTGTTTGAATGGGTCTAAGGATAGTTTAGATTCACAATTGGACCTGGTAGTTGGCGCTGCAATCCGATTCCACAAAATTTCAAATAATAAACACTCAACAATAAAAAAATTTAAAAAGCAAGAATAAGCTGATGAATTAAGTAAAAAAAATAAAAAAAAATCATGAATAAAATTTCAAATAATAAACAATAAAAAAAAATCAAAAATTAAATTTCAAATAAAAAAACCGTCGCAGAACAATTGACGGACAATGAAAATATACGAGCAGGCAAAACAACGTTTGCCGGGCCCGCTAGTTTACTATAGATTACCCGGTGAACTTAGTACCACCTAAAATTGATTTGTTTGTAACTCTTCATAAGCAATTAAGAAAATGAAACTAGTTCGGAACTCAAATGAATTCAGGGCCTAAAAGGAACACTCCCCAGCCAATACCAAGAATGCCTGATGGTTTCGATGGTTTTCGAAATATAGGATTTTCATTTTCTTGTATATATGGGAGGTGCCACGCCCCTTTGTCTAATTTTGACCAAACACAAAACATTCTTGAGTAAATAATAACGATTTTCTCAAAATTTGAGCTTAATCAGTTCGGTGATTTTCGAGATATCCAATTTCCAATTTTGACCAATCTTTTCGCAGGAACTGCTTATAGCCATAAACATAACCAGCTTTTGAAATAAAACACTTGAAGCTAATGTTAATGTCTATGATATTAGCTTTATTTAATAAATAATTTTATGTCATTACTGTTTAAAAATTTCGGGCATATGTGCGTCGGGCATATGCACGTCACGGCTAGTTCGAATGAAGCGTAAACGTGAAGTCCAATTTTCGACAGCTTTATATCGAGCAACTGAAGCCGTATAACAGCAATAACACGTCGAATGTTGACTTCCAAATCGTCCAACGTCTCTGGTTTATCGGCATAGACTAGTGACTTCAAATACCCACAAAACAAGTAATCTATGTAGGTGTGAGATCACAGGATCGTAGAGGCCAGTTCACAGGTCCATTACGCGAAATTATGCGCTTAGCTTAGAAACATGCGGTAACCCAAGATCTTTTCGTAAAATCTTCCACAAAGTGGATGGCCAAAGCTCCAATTGATGTGCACGATGGCGAATCAACTCATTCGGATTCTCCTCAACACTGCCCTCCACAACGGCAATAACTTCCTCTGTTTGCACCATTTGTCATCACTGGGGATGCGTATTATCCACTAGTAGAGTATACGCGGTGCGAAAACGATTCATCCTGTTTCGAATAACTTGATCAGATGGACGGTTATGTCGACTGTAAAATGGATAAGTTTGGCGAATTGAACCATGGTTTTCAAAATAAATTTGCACAATTTACCCGCGTTGTTCTGGCGCCCCTCTATTCATCGTAAAATGGCAAATCGTAGTAACCAGTATAACCACAAAACAAATTTAAACTGTCAAATTGACTATCTGTAGAAACAGTGTTGCCAGTTTAAAAACCAAACCTCTAAAAAATCTGGCATTTTTAAGACTTTTTTTACCACTGCAATTTACGATTTAATGGGTTAGCCCTAAAGCCCTAAATGACCTAAAGCCCACCACAAACCAAAATAATGGACAAACAAAAAGGACAGACAGACCACAATCACATGCTGCAATGTAAATACAAAAAGCATCTGTCATCTGTCATTTTTCAAAAGCCTTCCATATATTTTTCGTAAGTTTCCCTCTCGGGAACTCATCCATACCACTGTCATTTTGACAGTATTTTCTATTTTAATTACACAAGTAAAGAAACAAACCTCAGTGAAGTCTAAACAGATTTAACTCCGATTTTTATAATAATTATAAATTTATTTTGTCGGACTACTTGTTGAAGGCTAAGATCTATAAAGTACTAGCGGACCCGGCAAACGTCGTTTTGCCTGACTGTACATTTTTTATTTCATTTTTATTTAACCAATGTGCCCAGACTGATTCTGTACTCCGTGTAAAATGCGAAAATGAGAAAAATCGATTTTCTGAAATTTTCTTTCTGCGTAATCTGAAATACAGCAATACGAACAAAACAAAAAAATAAACATGAAAATCGGCTCAGCGGTTATCGAGTTATAACGTCATCGAGTTTCACCCTATAGAAGATGTTTTTTGTATGGGCGGTGCCACGCCCTTTTGTCCAATTTTGACCAATCTTACAGCAACACTCCTAAGCCAATACCTAAAAGTGTCTGTAAGTTTCAACTCAATCGATTCGGCTGTTTTCGAGATATAAGATTTGTAATGTTTTTTTTGTGTGGGCGGTGCCACGCCCCTATGGCCAATTTTGACCAATCTTCACAGCAACACTCCTGGGTGCTCCTGGGCCAATGCCTAAGATTGTCTGTAAATTTAAACTCAATCGATTCGGCGGTTTTCGAGATATACGATTTTGAATGTTTTTTTTTGTATGGGAGGTGCCACGCCCCTTTGTCCAATTTTGACCAATATCCACAGGAATACTACTGGGCCAATGCCTAAGATTGTATGTGAATTTGAACTCAATCGATTCAGTGGTTTTCGAGATATAAGATTTTGAATATTTTTTTTGTATGGGAGGTGCCACGCCCCTTTGTCCAATTTTGACCAATCTCCTTCAGTGCACTCCTGGGCTAATACCTAAGATTATTTGTAAATATGGGCGCAATAGAGTCGGTGGTTTTCAAGTTATACGTATCCGAACACATTTTAGAACTCATTTTTATATATATAGATAATTGAATAATGAAAAGTAAAACAAAGAGAAAAGGGAAAGGAAAATAGAAAATAATTATGTGTCAGGCTGCCAACATTGAAAAAATGGGGTGTAGGGCAGTCATGGTGAAGAGCTGCTGCTTCCAGGTACAGATCTTAGACAGCACAAACCACATAGATCTAGACCGCCAAATTCTGTGCCCCTACACAATTCTCCCCCGAATTAATTGCACTGTCTGTGAATACGTGTGAAATGTCAAAATCAATGGCGGCAATAATTATTCCATGATATACCATGGGCCTAGGATTTTAAAGTATGCGTGCGTTAATGGCGCTCCTTTGATTTTGTACAGCACCAATACATGAAAAATCCTGGGCCCGCAGATCCTGTGATTTCTTTTGTTTCCATGCTGAATGTAGTAATTGAAAATCATAACATCACTCACTCCAATAAATTACACAATTTGCCTGCAAAGTTATTGGGTTAAAGCTACACACAACGACCATCAGTAGGTAGAAAATAATTTTGAGGCAAATTCAAGGACCAATAAGCAAAGTTTACTCTTGCATGCTCACCAATTAATTTCAAAAATTCTCCATTTCAGATTCCAGTGCTGAACCTATTCAAAAAGTCAAAAACAGTCATCTCATCGTTGCTGGTCATAACCCTTTTATATATCATATTGGCAGCAACACCTATTGGTTTCCCCTACCGACCCGAAACATCAGTTCAACGATTCTCGATTTTGGTAAGCGTATAGCCCATTGAAAGTTTCATTAGTTCTGCAAATGAATACGAATTTCTACCCACTTTCAGCATACGAGGCGTGTATTCCATGAAGCCGATTTATCCGTGCGTAGAGTCGAAACAGGATATTTCATCATGCCACAGGATAGGCGAACATATTCGGTTGAAAGTAAGAGTCACTTGAAAGTTCATCAAACCACAGACCATTCGATATTCAATTCTCTCATTCATACAGAACATGCTCTCAACATTTCCCAGGCACGATCCCTGACAAATGATTGTGCTAACGAAGTATTCTGCGGCCTACCAGTTTACAACCACAGATGGCATAAATCCAGGTAATTTATATGAAACTTGTATCCGAGTAAGTTAACCACAGATTTTTGTGTTTTCTTGCAGAGCGTCGAGTATATGGATTCCTGGACCGGACCCAGTATTCGACAAACTGCCTCAACTGAAGGTGATTTCAAAGAACCAAATCTCGAAGAAGAAAATCCGCTACGAACTGCAACTCTCCGGTCCAGATCATATGAGTATCTTCATTAATCCATTGAATGGTGCTCAGGTTACGGATTGGACCTTCCACAAGACACCACTACGAATGGCGTGGAAGGCTCCATTCTTCATATACTTCTCCTATGGCATTGACCCGAAGCCACTGAGTTTCTTCGTTGAACTTGAGGTAGGTTTAAGTGTACGTGTTTGATGGGGAATGCCAAACGACGACTAGGTACATAGAAGGCTATTTACCTTCGTGATTAATTGTTTGCGTTTCCTCAAATGCTTGGACTGGTCAGTTCAGTGGGGTTGATTGTTTAAAATGTTGCTCCTATCTACTGGTTGACGAGCTGAATGCAGGTACACTTTAGGACCGGATATAATATCTTATCGCGCGCCGTTTGTCCTACATTTTGAGTACGCATGGGTGTGTTTGCCACTTTTTCACGCATTTGCCCCCACTATGTCAATTGTTGTTTCTCTTTGTAATAAATGACAGGTGACCAGAATTTTTGTCATGGTTTGTCAATGGACTCTGAATTTCTTATTAGAATCTGAAACAATACATTTTGTGAACTGAAACTGACTCTTTGTCAGTGTGTTGGTGTTCGTTTGCAATATGGCTTCAGCTTTGATTTTACAGTGTTTCGAATTCAATAAAACTTTTCGATTTTAGTTGTAAAGTTTTATTGATTTAGAATTGGGTAAATATTTGTGTTTTCATTGTGCTAATTGAGGAAGACAATGATGGGGATGTCCTTAATGAATATTAATTGTCTGTTTGATATCCCTTAGACATAAATTGTCCCTTTCGAAAATGTATTGATTTTTCGTGACTATATTTTTTTTTGTAGAAAACTCACAAGGATTGGAGCACGGAAAATATAGAGATTGGCATCAGTGGACACTGGAATCATCATGAAGAAATGAAAACTGCCGATTTTAAGAAATTTTTAGGAAGCTTCCCGAAATACGTAGATGCTACAGCATGGCCCAGTTCATATGAGTCATGGAAATACTAACAGGCGAATGTATAGTATTTTAATTTGCATTGCAAATTTTAGTTTTAAGAAGTAAAAATAAATAATAAATATTTTTTTTTTATAAATTTGTCATTATTGCTTTGTTTATAAAGGATTGATGAGTTTGGTGTATGTTTTTGGTGAACAGCAACATAAATCTAATCAGCATTGTGTAGATTACATTCTGTATGATGATGACTGCATTAATAGGTAAGGATAGACTTCAAGCCGTCGAATGATAAACTCGCCAATGAGATAAAAAAATCTGAAATATGTGATCTCTATTATGTCAACTCTCTAGACCCTAAAGGCTCCTAAGTGTAAGAGATAATTACCCCTATCGCGAATAATATTTCCCCCGGAATGTTTCCCATTCAGTAATTTTATTTAGATTGCTGGAAAGGGAAACATTTCCAACGGAATTTATTCGAGATACCCTCAATTTTTATTGTACTAGCCACGCCCGCGGCCCTGTCCGCCAGCTTCCCTTTTTTTCAACCCTTATAAGACGAATTTTGAAAAACGATGAATGAGGCATGTAATAATTTTGACTTATCTATCAACATACAAACTTTCAAGTTCATACGGCTGACAGTTTGTGAGACCCCCCTACTCCCCGCGACACCTTTACTCCTCACATCTATAAATCAGAAAAAGTAATCATGAAAATCGGACGAATGGTTCTCGAGTTATGGAAGGACGAACAGACGGACGTTGCATTTTATATAGTAGTATGGATACAAAGAATAAGGAAGATATTTCCAAATTCAACTCAACCCTTAAAGGGGTAAAATAGTGTGGTTAAAAGTTTGTATGGGAACATTTCTATTTTCATTCGATCAACTTCAAACTCGGATTGTGTACTCTATAAAACAAATAAAAAAATCTATTTCTTCGATTTTGTAAATTTTGCTGGGGCCCGAATTATTGGTGATCACCCCTTTTAAGAGGGGCCTTTTTCATAACTCACGAACCGTTCGTGGTATCAATTTGAAACTTTGAGCTAAATCTAAAGCAATACAAAAAAAAACGTGAAACTATTTTTAGGCATTACTTCCCTACATGTTTTGAGCTATCAGCTCTCATATCATTGATATTTTTGCTCCGTCCAGAGGAGTTGTACTAAATCGTAAGTATTTCATAATTTTCGTCTGGTATCTAGCTGTTCTGACTTCTTAGAAGAATCTATATATATAAAAATGAGTTCTAAAATGTGTTCGGATACGTATAACTTGAAAACCACCGACTCTATTGCGCCCATATTTACAGATAATCGTAGGTATTAGCCCAGGAGTGCACTGAAGGAGATTAGTGAAAATTGGACAAAGGGGTGTGGCACCTCCCATACAAAAAAAAAACACTCAAAATCATATATCTCGAAAACTGCAAATGGATTAAGCTCAAATTTACAGATAATCTTAGGTATTGGCCCAGGAGTGTTTCTGTGAAGATTGGTTAAAATTGGACAAAGGGCGTGGCACCGCCCATACACAAAAAAAAACATTCAAAATCTTATATCTCGAAAACCACCGAATCAATTCAGTTCGAATTTGCAGACAATCAAAGGTATTGGCCTCGGAGTGATCATTGGCCAAAATTGGACAAAGGGGCATGGCGCGACCAAATTGGATACTTTCTTCTACGGGTTTGTTCGTAATTGCTACCCGAAGGTTTAGGAAAAAAAACGTAAAAGTAATCGATTTGTTTTGTTTTCTTTCTTCACTGGCTATTTCAAAGGTAAGTTATTGATAGTGAAAAATGTATGTGCGATTTATACAAAGTGATGATCATTTACAGTTCGATATTTGTAACGATGCCAAGAAGAGACAATGGTAACAGTAGCCGGCGTTCTCAGAATGGCCGCTGAACCAGTGAAGCTATCCGCCTTCATTTTCTATTAAAAAAAAATAATTGAACAAAAAATATCAAACTAGATCTTGAAATATTTAAAATAACTATTTTAGGCAGAACAACGTTTGCCGGGTCAGCTAGTATATCATAAAAAGAAAATGTTATTACAATAAAACATTTTTTTTTTTCATCGTTGTTATGCAGTCGTAAATATCGTAACTGTGACGATTTTGAAAAGGAAATACGACGCTCCGATTTTTGCTTGATTTTTCGTTATTTTTAATTTAATTCCGGTATTTACGATTGTAGAAGCAGTCAAATACGGGGTATAAAATATAATGCGATTCCTGAAATTACAAATTCCAAAACCTTGGCATAAGAACAACTTCATTCCGGATTCTGAAACAACGAACCTACAAAAAAATTTAGGACCAAATTTAGGCGCAAATCAAGAAAAATTATAGGCATTTTTTTAAATACTTACTTCATTCTAGAAAGGCTAACAGAATCCGATAAGCATTAGTTTTGCAATTACTTTGTTGTAAGCTGTTGTCTAAAGGACTTGGAAATATTATTTTCAGTAAGCGAGTTACAAAGTTTCCTTCTTTTGTGGTTTCCTTGTCAAGGTTTTAGGTAGAGTGCATTAGTCGTCTCATAATATGTCGCATGTTAAGTTACCTACCAGGAATATTTGCCATAGTAATAGAAAGGGAAGCCTTGCTTCCCAATGGTACTCTCCCCCTCTCCCGTGGCATAGTGCCTGCCAAGTTATTACCTTACATAAATTTTCTCTGTTAAACTGGATTTAAAAGCATACAAAATTCAACTCGTGTTAGAACTGAACGCAGTCGTCCTTAGGGCTCTTGAATAGCTTGAAGAAGATCAATTGTTTTGTTCAGCGGTTAGGTACGTTTATACATATATTTGAGCGGAACACTAAGCCGAAAACCTTCAAGAGCTGTCATTAGAAATAGGGAAAACAATGGTTTAGTATGTGGTTTATGGGCTGATGAAATCAGCCCGTGATCGCGACGATAATTCGTTTCAACAACTTGCGGTTGCGACACAGCCAGCGAAACCTTGGCTGCATTGGGGAGAGCAGTTCTTTGAAATGTTAATTTCACGTTTCAGAAAGGTAAATTGGCAGCTTCGATAATGTGGTATCACAGTTCTAGGCTGTTTTGTTGGTTTGTAGCTATGTACTTATAACAGCTACGATGAAGGAATTTAAAGTCATTCAAAAATATTCAGAATGGTCCATGTTAGCCGAGTTTGCGGTCAATATTTCAAAGAAATTACTCTTAACAAAGAATTGTAAAAAAAATGGTTGTTTTATAATAATGAAATTATAAAGAATACCCGATAGAATTGAATTAATTTATTTTTGAAAAAAAGTACCTTTAAAATGATTCACATGTCATTATTTTAATATTAGGTTTATCATACTCAATCACAAAGAGCGTGTTTGCTTTAATCTTTCTCATTATATATATTATCTTATTGAAAAGCTTATTTACTTCGTTTTTATTTTATATCAGTTCAAGATTAGTTAACTAGATAAAAAAATAAGCTGCCATCTCCATAGAAGGCTTAAAAATCAGACCGCTCAATCTTAATTAATTCTATAACTGAGAGTGCAGGTTAGTCAGTCACAACTTACAACGCCGCAGTTGTCAGGAAAGTATCTGAGTTCGCGTTTCGTGACGTTTTTTTAAAAGTGGCGATTCTTAAGTGAGTGCGCGCGGACAATTTTGTTCATGTAAATTTGACTCGGTCGTGGGTTCAAAGATTCTGCGAAACTTTTTCAGCAGAACCACGATCAAGAAAAACCCTTCAATATTTTTACTTAAGGATTTTTTTTGTGTATTAAATAATTATAAATATTTGAGAAGAATAGGTAGTGAATTCAGGAAAATACATCCCTTTGAGTTAAAAACAACTTCAAAAGAAGTAGCTATAAACGACATAACCAAAAACCATCTCAGATTCTTAAGAAACAGTTGAAAAAAGTTTTATTTAAATCTGTCTAGTAGTTTTCGCGCTTTGAGGTAACAAAGAAATTCCTAAAATTGTATAGAACAATTCCAAAGGAAGTGGCTATAAACGACATAGCCTAAAACCATCTCACAGTCTTTAAAAACAGTTGAACAAAGTTTTATTTAAATTTGTTCATTCGTTTTCGCGCTTTGAGGTAACAAAGAAAATTCCTACAGTTTTATATATCTACTATATAAAGATAAAGATGTTAAAAATACTTATTCTTGGGTTGGGGTTGAAATACTGTATGGTCAAAATGCAGTTTTCAAAATACTGTACCTCAAAATCCACTATGAACAAAAATCTGTATGATCAAAACTCTGTATTTCAAAATTCTGTATATCAAAATTCAGTATTTTAAAAAAATGGTTTTGATAACGTAAACAAGTGCGCACTTTTTTATATTTTTTTAAAATACAGAATTCTTGTTTAATACATTTTTATATTATATTTTACTGACTCCGTGTATGTCAGCATAGATTTATGAAAACAAAGTGCGAGGAATACCTTTAGAATTTTGCTACTGCAATCAAAGCTTTCCTTTAGCGGTTGCCTTAAAAAAAAAACAGAATTTTACTACTGAGCTCCAAATCAATATTTTTTTATTTACATCTTTATGTTTACTGTTCATATTATTTAATTGAAGTACATATTAAGTTTACTATTAGACAAGGCGCGCACCAAAGTGGTGAGGCAGTGGCGTAATGGTGGCATAGGAATGGTGTGGCGATGGAATGGGGGCAAAGTGGTATGAAAGTGATTTAAGTGGCAAACAACGAATAGTGCCACGAATTCATCAGTCCTTAAAATGCCGTATTTGTTAATTGGTCTTAATTACCTTCGTCGTTTCGCATGTTTTTAGTTTACCAGGTAAACAAAAATATGTACCTACGCAGTTGTCATGCAAAAATCCACGTCGTCACCAATATGATGATTGCCACACCACTAATATGCCACCTGCCACTTGGTCACCACGCCACTGCCACTGTCTTCTGTCTTTGTTAAATTATGTAGGCACCTAAGTGAATTTCAATTTGTTTTACATATTTTTTTCTCAATAAATTTTAAAAATTATATCTAAGTTTGCTTTTTGTTATGCAAACACTTTTTCAAAATATAGAATTTGAGCATAAACAGCATTTCGAAAAACAGAATTTTGCATTTAAAGCATATTGGATATACAGCATTTTGAAATATAGAACTCTGAAATACAGAATATTGTTCATACAGTATTTTCAAAAAATAAATATATAAGAATTTTGTCGATACAGAATTTTGAAATGCAGAATTATGACCCGCTCCCCTTATTCATCTGCTTAAATTTGAAGTGAATAATCGTCCATTAGGTGTTATCCCCAGCAGCATTTTGGCTTTACAATACTTTGAAAAACTCGGCAATAGATGAACGAAAGACATTTTAAGAGACAACGCTTGACAATCAATTAAAAAAAGTTGCGTATACGACACAGTCACTATTATACATTTTTGACTTTTATAATACAGTAAAGGGTCATTTAGTTTTCGGTTTCGAAAGTAAAGCTAAATAAAAAACACACAGCGATACATTTTTGATGAACATTTTATTTCATTATAAAGTCTGGACTTTGCCATTAAGTGTGAAAAACAATATCATTACAAAATGGCCGGCCGCTTCGGGAAGTTTCCCAGCATGCGATTCTTTTGAGGTAATTTTTAACCACTTTTTCGCACATTTCGGGCGGTATCTCGGCCATAACTTGAGTAATGTTGGTTTTTAATGCGTCTAGAGTTCGGGGATTATTCGCGTAAACACGGTCTTTTACGTAGCTCATCTTGGTGGCCAATAATTGACGTTGCCAAAACGTGAGATTACCCGACCAGGAAACTTCTCACGCAATAAAGCCATAATTGATCGTGTTGTGTGGCTTGTTGTCCCGTCTTATGTTGGAACCACATATCGTCCAAGTCATGATCTTCAATCGTCGGCCAAAAAAAAATCGGTTATCATTTGACCATATCACTCCGAATCGACTGTATACGTAGTCGGTCCATTATGACGACCACAATCATCGCGTAATGCGCGAAAAGTTACTATACGTTTGAAAAACCACTTTTGATTGTTAAGCGATCCACTATCGGCAAACATTCTACTAATATTATGACACTTAAAATGACAGCTGAATTTGACAGGTGTCAAATGCCAGCACTACCAACATGAAACCACGAAATTAATGACCCTGTATTGTTTTACATTCAATTGTGTCATCTGTGGTTCCAATTTAATAATACTCCCATCGCTTTGGCAATACTGTTGGATAATCTAGTCCTAATACTACCGGACTCTTTCTTAACTATTGATAACATTGATAACATCAAGATAAGGTTATAGAAAAATTCACTTGTTTTCTACAATTTATAGATATACCAGAAAGAGAAACTAAATAACATTGATTACAATCAATCAGATTTAACTTTAAACATTTTGTATAGCTTGGCTAATCTATTTCACCTTTGATTAATAAAAAATAAAACTTGACGAAATTTTGAGCAATCTCTTTTGCATTCATTATAAGTTAGTCGATCAGTTAACATTTGCACATTGTCATTCGAGTTTGTGTGCGGTCATTGGTCGGTTAAAACGGATTTTGGTATATTCTGAAGAAGGAGGTTTAAGTGTGCAAAAGGTCAATGTAAGTTTAAATATTGTATTGACACATATAATTTGAATATGGGATTTATTTTTGATTGGTTGAAACATATGTTTTAAAAGGATCAGTATTAAAGAGGATCAAGCTCTTTTCAGAATGAAATAAAATTCAAAATTTTTGTATAAAATTCAAAGCCAGATAGATGCAAATTTTATGGTAATTAATAAACAATAGGTAGCTCAACTAATATAAGTGATTTATTACAAACTCTTATCAGCTAATTTTAAAATGGAAGTCGAGTGCAATAAAATGGAAGAAACCTGATGTTATCTGGTTTTTCTTTTATTATACTATTGTGACCGACCACATACGAAGAATTATAGCTGTATCTTGACCGTGTGAGTAAAATCTGCTAAGATTGTTTGTTGACGTAAGTTTCTCGGAAAATATTACTACTGGCAATTCAAAAGGCTGGATAGTCCTTAGAAGAAGCACTTATGGTGTAGGATCGGCCCCGTTTAATCGACAGGACACTTACTTGTTTAATACGTTCATAGTTACAATATAGGCTTGTTACAGCGAAGCCCATATTGATGACCAGTATTGATATCGAATTTTCACAGTCCTTATAAGATTTCCACATGAGTGCGGCTAGGATAAACAGGAGGCGATAGTGTTCAATATGGTTTTCTACCATTGACCCACAGTAATAACGCAAGTAAAACTTCTTAATCTCTCTTCTTCGGACATAAATACTTTTAGTTATCACAAAGTGTGATGCCTTAATCTGATTAAGATTAAAGCAGTTTTCGATTAATGCCAAATTATTGGTATGTAATCGCCATGGGTTATCGTATCGCTTAATTACTGTACTTTAGCAAGGCAGATTTTATAGCTACTGATACCTACTCCCTGGTGGGTACTTTTTATTATAAATAAATAACCACCGGGCGATTGCACTTAGAAAAAAAAGATAACAAGCCGAAATTGGCTTGGCTTATGTTGGTGGCAAGCCTGTCGGTTTAGGGGGGTCCATTCTAGGCAGGAATCCTGTCATACATTCAAGTAAGTCTATAGGTATTCCTGTATCAGTCAGCAGTCCGATAGGATATATCATAGAGTCATTTAAAATGGCCACACCGATCGAGTTAAGTTCTGACAAAAGTGTCTATATATCCTTGAAGCATTAAATCCTATACCACATCGCTGATGGCCACAGTAACATCCTGGATTCGTTATCAAACGGCATGGTAACGTCTACAACTGACTACATCACACCCAAATGAAACTTCACGAAAGGCTTCCACGTAAGTTTCCCAACAAGGGCTCAGTGGAAGAGGGACGAAATAGTGAAGGGCTTCGACACGGTCACATACACCGACGGACCTAAGATGAGCTGTGGTTTGGGGGCCGGTGTATACTCGGAATCACCGCAAATATCAATTTCAGTCCGCTTACTGAATTTTGCCAGCGTTTTCCAGGGGGAATTACTGGCCATCCGATAAGCTTGCACGCAGCTAGGGCGTGACACAAACACAACGCATGATATCCTTATAGATAGCCATCAAAGCCACCGGATCGCCTACCATATCCTCCAAACTGGTGTGCCGGAACGAGCTTGCCTGTCTGAGCAAACGTTTCAGGGTCACACTTCTCTGGGTACATCGCACTTGAGTCAATGTTAAGGTTTGAAGGAAGTGCACAGCTTTAAAGTGCTATACTACCACGGGGGTCTTTTGGTCAATTGTGATCTCTTAGTTTCTTAGTTCTTAGACAACAAAAAACATGCATAAACACTTTATCTGATTTCTTGAAGTTGTTCCTTGGCAGAGTTGGTCTACTAAAAGCAAACCGTACTTTTAACAAACCTGATTGTGTCTGTCAATGGTGCCTGCACTATGTCCTCTAAGTGTCCGAAAAGTCTGTGTCCCAGATATTGGAGTCGACTAGTTTGGATGTTAGGGCATTCGCAGAGCAGGTGCTTGATGGTCTCCGTTTATTCTATATATTGACATGTCGGAAATCAGTCTACTGACCTTTAAAACATGAGAGAAGAATTAAAACGAAAGTTTTAATTGGTTATCAGGAATGCCCTTCCAGTTCACGTATCTCATATTCGCCAGCACTCATAAGGATACTCGCTTTCAACGGTATAATCGATGCCTATACGGCGACGGGGATAATTCTAACAGCTACATAAGAAATCTACTAGTTCTAGGAGTGAACTGCGCTACTCACCTGTTTCTCCCAGTGACAAAAAGTCTGACATTAGCCTAAGATCCCTTCATCAAGGACCACTCCAAACCAAGAAACCTATTTCTTACTTTTTGTCTAAAAGCACATCTGTAATCAAGACATACCATTAATCTAAGTTAACCTTCTTTGACACTTTTCTAACAGCTATAAAAATGTAATAGAGATTATGGCCAGTAGTTACCGATCAATATTTAAACGATTATTCTGAGTTTACGCCTCTTAAATTTGTATTTTTGCAATGAATAGGTTTGTGTCTATGCTAATTCGAAATCTTCCCATTTTTCCACTGGTTCTCTCCGAGAACATCTGTCATCGTCTAGTACAGTGCTGCTATGTTCATTGGATACGTTTTTCCTCAAATAGATAAAATGTTTAACTTTCTTTCCATCTCTCAACAAATTTAAAATTAAATGGCAACATTGTACGTCCTCCAGAATCTTACGATCTATTGCACCGATTTACAAATTTCTTTTTTTGAAATATTTTAAATAAATATGTGTAGGTTATAGGCTACTTTTGTTTAAAAAAAAACATAATTTCTCATTTAAAAAAAAAATATTTTCGTGAATTTTTTATCTTTTTTTTCCGTCTGTGTGAGTGAGATTTTTCTCATTCTCATTTCTCAGGTTGGATCTTAGATCCCTCACTCAGTAGTCCAATATATCAGCTACAAATATTTGTTTTGCATGTCCTTCATAACATTTGTTCGTTTGTTAAAATTGTTGATCTAAATATTTTTTTTTTACAGATGGCTTTTGCAAAAAGTATTGATCTAGACACCACTAATGAAAAGAAGAAAGAAAAAATCGAATGGTACTGGGCGCCCATATTCTGCGCGTGTTGGTTTGCAATCTTCTACGCTGCGGTGATACCAAGTTATTATTCCTACCCCAATGTCCTGTCCGTCAAAGATGAACCCCACCATCCAGATAGATTTATCGGTGAACGAGCCGAAATCCAACTTCTAGGCCTAACGAACATAGGCGTTAAGCTGACGGGTTCACACGAAAATGAGGTACAAGCCGTTCGGTTTTTACTCAACGAGATCGATACTATTAAGAAAAACGCTCGACTAGACCTTTACGATATCGACGTGGAGGTGCAGTTTGCATCGGGCGAATTCGTTGTTTGGGGCATGGCCACGCTATATCACAATGTTCAGAATGTCATCGTCAAAATTGCTCCAAAAGGCTCGTCCAGTACATCTTATTTGCTATTGAATAGCCATTTTGACTCTGAGGTTTCATCACCAGGTGAGCAGTTAGCACACTTTTATTGTGACCTATTCGTGGACCTTCTGACCATCGATTTTTTAATTTAGCTGCTGGCGATGCTGGAGTAATGATAGTCACTATGCTGGAGACTTTAAGGGTTATTTCGAGATCAACGACGCCTCTTAATAATCCGGTGGTATTTCTGCTCAACGGAGCTGAGGAGGCGGACTTTCTGGGGTCCCATGCTTTCATCACCCGGCACAAATGGGCGGACAATTGCAAGTAAGTGGGCTATTTACAAAATGTACGGTCGATATGAGTCTATAGCTTCTCCATTTAGAGCTGTCATTAATATGGACTCGGCAGGCTGCGGCGGTAGGGAGATTCTATTCCAATCCGGACCCAACCACCCCTGGTTAATGAAGGTATGGTGCAGAGCACGTGTCTAACCTGTATAGGATTAATTTTTTAAAACATTTCTTTTTAGTACTACCAGCAAAGTGTCCCCCATCCCTTTGCGTCCACGATAGCAGAGGAACTGTTCCAACACGACTTCATTCCATCGGATTCGGACTTTCGAATTTTTCGCGATCACAAGGGAGTACCAGGCCTTGACTTGGCCCACACTCTCAACGGATATGTATATCACACAAAGTATGACCGATTCAGCGCCCTGCCAAGAGGCACTTACCAATCCACTGGCGATAACGTACTGGCTCTGACCAAAGCCCTGGCCAATGCACAAGAGTTGAAAGAAACAGAGGTATAAATGATTTTTTCCCAACCTTACAAGACTGATGATATCAAATGTCTCCTTTTAGAAACATTCCGAAGGACACGCGGTTTTCTATGACTACCTGGGTTGGTTCTCCCTTTACTACACTGAAACCCTCGGAATTATTATCAACTCTGTGGTCTCCGCATGCGCTATGGTAGGCATTGGCGTCTCCTTCTTGCTGATGATCAAGGAATCAAAATACGGTATCAAAAACTCCATACTTAGGTTCATGAATATTTCCGGCATTCAATGGGTGGCAGTCCTTGGTGGAATTGGACTGACACTTCTAATTGGAGTCATTGTTGACGCCATGGGCCTCACTATGTCGTGGTACAATTCATATTGGATGATTTTTGGCTTATACTTTTGTCCCATGTTCTTTGCAATGGGCATTGTTCCAGCTATCTATTTGGGATTTACTAAGAACAGTGTGAGTCTTTTATGCTTCAAGTTTACTTAAATGTTTTAACGCTTTCTTCAACTTTTAGACAGAAATGAGTCTTCATCATTCGGTGCACCTATTTTTGCACTCACAGGCTCTGATTTTGGACACTCTGACGACGGTGTTGACTATTTTGGCTATAAGATCGGCGTTCCTACCGATGATTGGGTCATTCTTCTACACAATTTCAGTTGTATTGACAATAATCGCGGATATTGTTTTCAAAAAGAGTAAGAGTTCAAACACTTTCCTTAATTTGTGTATAAGTTATCTTATTCCATTATTTTCAGAGGCCCTATGGATACCCATACATTTGATTTGCACAATACCTTCATTCTGGTTTTACTCATACCTTGTATACACGTTTTATAATGTTTTCATTCCTATGCAGGGTCGCGATGGACCCAACAGTTCTCCGGAGCTGTTCATCAGTGCTCTCACTGCGATTTTGTGCGCCATGTTGTCTGGATTTATTGTAAGTAGCTAAATTGTTAATCGGTTTAAGTCCGTTTGAGCGGCCTTAGTTAGATAGGGGATGGCACTAATGGTTTAAGACGCACAGGAGTTATGATATTGAGGTTGGGGAGTGATATTCGCAGTTTTGAATTGCGAAAACCGACTGTCTAAGTCCAGAAGGCAATTTAAGCCCGAGCGTTTTCTTCAATTACAATCCTGAGTAAGGTTCTTCCAAAAGTGTTATACAGTTCTAAGGTGCTTACTTGCTTACTACAAGGCGCGGATGAACTAGCCAGGCATGGCAGCGGCCTTCACATAACTGACATTGACACCGCACGCTCCATTGCAATCAGTGAAATTTTTGCTCGTCGAAGAGGCTTTAAAAATAACTAACAGTAGTTAGTATGTATTAGCACCTGTATAGCGTCTAGACAAATTTGGCCGAAATTAGACGCCAGAATAACTAGGTCCTTTGTATTAATAGGACCAAATTAGATCCGATGTGGGAACATTAACGCGTCTGATAGGCAGGCATGCCCGTAGAATAGAAGTACCCTATAACGATTTCTGCAGGAGCTGCATGGACGAGGAGGAAGAGGAAACCACTTTCTTTGCTTCTGTCCATCTCTTGCCACCTTGCTTAGGGGATTATTTATTTGAAGACCTGAGCGACCTGTGCGAACCGATATTTGCTGCATCAGCATGTTCGTTACAAAATCGAACTGGCTTCACTGAAACGTCACTCTCTCCGTTGTCAAGCATCAGGTTAGATTGCTTCGATCATCCGTTTCTACTCGACACCAGTCTCTCTCACCTAACATACTAACTGTCAAAGGCAATAGGCAGGAGTAGACTGTTTCAGTTACCCTCTGTGTTTTCCCGAAGATAAACTGTCACCCTTTTCGATGTCAAGCATTGGAGCAGATTCTGCTTGGACTGCTTCGGTCACCCCATCATGCTCAACCTCATCTCGACACTTCGAAGATCCTGCCAGATGCAATAGACGGAGGGTTAGACTGTTTCGGTCACCCTTCGCCTTTTTCACCGAAGACAAACCGCGACTTCTATTTTCGGTACCAAGCGGTAGGGTGGAGTGTTTCAATCAAGCTATTATCCTCAACACCTGTCTCTGTCGTGAGGACTGACTGTCAAAAGGAAACAAACGGGAGGCAGACTGCTATACGGTTCCCCCATCTTTTTCCTGCAAACAATCATCCACTGACTTTGGTCAAGCAGCAAAGCGGACTGGTCCACTTCTGCCACGAACCTCCTTAGTGATGGTCCGTCAGAGGGAATAGGCAAGGGGTAGACTGTCACTCTCACGGTCACCTTTCGCCCTTACAGGAAGACTAACCACAACCAGGAGGTACAAACTTTTATAAGATTTAACTGCCTCAGTCACCATCAAAGCCTCTTAGCGAGATAAGACATCAGGAACATTTCTTTCAGAAAAAATTCGCAATTACCAATAGAGTTCCCACTGTAATATCTGGCACATAGTTTTTGCCGGTCTAGTACTCCCATATGCAACTTTGAAACTGACAAATCGATGATAAGTGTCATTCTTCAATTCTTGGGTTTTCTCCAGGATCGGTATTAGTGTAAATATTTGGTCATTTCTGGACTAAAACTTCACAGATGAATTTAAAAAGTCTCCTTTCTTGTTGACATAAGGCATACTTTAGTTCGACCAAATCTTGGAGATCTTATAACCACCGTCTTCCGCTGCCTTAAATAATTCAGGCGACAAGCTATCTGGTCCAGCAGCCATGTTTTAGATACTGCTATCCTCCCTTTATTTTGGTCGAGTGGACGGAAATCTTGGTTATCATCGTCCAGATTGAATGGTTCGTTCTGCCTGACAACGCAATTCTAGCGCGTCTTGGCCGTTTAACAGTCTGCACAAGAGATCTATCCAAATCTTCAACACCGACGTGTCGTATTTTTCTCTGCCTCCACTTTGTAGGCGAGTTTTTTCTGGAATACTCTTCATCATACCTACGATTTTGCCGGGTGGTGGGGTGATACTTCTAGCCTAACCCCAATTTTTCTTAAACTGCCCTCCAAACTCTTTCCCTGCATCAGTTTTCAATTCTGTACGTCAACTGAAAGAATAAATTTAATTTATGATGATTATGAGCACAAGTGTTTGACTTAGCCCTAGACCTAGCTTCAAAGACCATTCGAAGAAACCTAACCTACGCCTAACCTAACCTAACCTAAGTTCCTTCACAGTTCATGAAGAAGACTCATTTCAGATCCCAATCCTGTTGTACTTCCGAAAAAACAAAACCTTTTTCTCACTTTTTGCTGGACTGACGGTCATTTTTGTCATTATTGCCGCAACAGGAGCAGGATTTCCATTCGAGAAAGACGTGGCAGCAAAACGGTATTACGTTCTTGTAAGTCTCTCTCTTTCTAAAATTTCTCATAAAATAGGAATCTAATCGAATTCTAATTTTCAGCATACGAATCGAGTCTTCCATGGGTATGATGGTCAAACTCTTCGCAACGAATCGGGAATTTACGTGCAACCTATCGACCCGAGAAACGAAAATGTTGATGGTAAGAGTTTTATTTTTAAAACAAAGCCATACCATACGATACTCTAACTTCCATAGATTCGGTTTACAAGAATGCCAAACCCATGAGCTATACGGATGAGAATTGTCAGAAGGAAATGTATTGCGGTTTGCCACTCTACAACACAAGATGGCTTACCTGGGTGTTAGTTACATCTATTAAGAAAATTCTATTCAATCCTTGCTAAGTGTTATGTTGTTTCAGTCAATCCAGTCGCTGGATTCCATTTGAAAATCCAACAATACCTGTGACAACAGAACTGAAGTTGAATTCAAAAACGGTACTGTCACCGACAAGAGTCAATTTTACCTACACACTAACAGGTGCCGATCGATTGGTGATGTACGTTGAACCAATGCCTGGAGCAACAGTTACTGATTGGTCCTTCGATCGAGCGCTAATAGACGAAAATAACAAGCCGCCATATTTCGTTTATTATTTGTATTCGGTGGATAAGAAACCGTTGGAATTTTGGATTGAAATGGAGGTTTGATTTTATTTTGACAATTAATAAAGCATTTTATTTAATGTTGATTTGCTTGCAGCACAACAATGAGACCTGGGAAGGACCATCATTTAAATTGGCTGTCGGTGGACACTTTCTGTATCACGAGAACTACTACACATTAGCGTACAAGGAATATTTAGCTAGTTTTCCAGAATGGGCATATCCAACTGCATGGGTGGCAACCCATCATAGTTGGTTGTTCTAGGATGATATTATTTATATTTTAATTTATTTGGCTATGTTTTTTTTACCTGAATATAAGAAAAGAAATTCAATTTGAAAGGTGTTTTAGAGGTCCAAGGATATACCTCTACCTAAATTGCAGAGAATTTGCATGATATCTTATGATAGCTCTGTAAGGGAATCATATATTCACCCCTATCGTTGAAAACGTTCAAAATAACATTTCTCACCCGCATCAAAATCCGGCGGATTCCACGATAGCAGTAGAAAGTGAAAGGGAATCGAATAGTTGAAGTGAAACCCAATTCCGACGGGTTCCTCGAAAGACGTGATTGCTCAAGGACAATTCTGAAGAACATTAACGAAAGTGTAGCTATCCTTTGCCTATTGTCAGTGGAGAGTTTCTTTTGGCCATTTGACAGAAGTATTTATAGCATGTTCTGGAATGCAGAGAAGTTTCAATGAAGTGGATTCTATCTCTATAAGGTGGTCACTAACTGCCGCCCATTGTCGCTGACAATCATCTCGTACTGTCCTTCTAGATATCATGCTATATAGGCGAAGTTACGTGGAGTTTAGAAGATGGGCCAATGCAGCACTGAGGCGACAGAAAAATCATGATGCTACTTCCTGAAAGAAAGAGTTCTGGAGGTTAATTAGAAAGTATAGTCTTAAGGCCGACTTTCAACTCTCTGCTAAGTTTATGAGCTACCAATACCGCTTGCCAAACAATAGTTATACGGCCAGATTATTCGAATATTTATCTGATAAAAGTTCGCCATTCTATCGCTGAATTCAGACTTCAATGTCCACTATTGTCCACGCACAGTGTGCGTAACTGGAGGCAGCTAGTTCGGCACCGAGCTGGCTGGAGGGGCTTGTTGGTTGAGGCCGTGGTCCACCCTGGACTGTAAGCACCCCCAAAAGTAAAGTAAGTCCACTACATGAAATGGCTACTATATTCAAATACAACAGCAGGGCAAAATTCTAAAGTCTTCGTAGTTTGCTGCAATCTTAGCCAACTTGTAGATAAACGCGAATTCCAGACAATCCAACAAATTTTGGGACCACTCTCGATGTATTTCTGTTGAGCTGTGCAACTCACTTATGAACGCAGGAAAAAGAACAACATGGCGACTGCATAGCCGTAGCCTTGGACATCTCAGCTCTCAGCTTTTGATCGAATCAGATATAAAGCCCTGGTGTTCAACTTCAATAATAAGGTGCAACTTCCGAAGATATGCAAGAGTTTACAATTTACTTTGTTTTAAAACTATATTTAAAACTATTCGTTGCATACTTTCTGGGTACATAAATATTAAAAAAAAAAAAAAGGAAGTAAAATCTCTGAATTATTATAGCGAGTATTTTTGATCTAAGTAATTCATGTTTACAGTAAAAGCTGAATAGTTTTTCTACACAAGTGGTTAATGTAATATTTTTTGAGGAATTGATTTTTAGTCTTAACGAGACATTTGGAATATAAAGTATGTTTGCTATCAAAGGTGGTATTTCACGTTTACGATTTCTTTCGCACTTCTTGGTACTGCAAAACCCCTCTCGCTTTTGTTTCCCACCCATAGATACAGAGGAACCCTGTGCTGCGCAACCCTGACGATTGTGGAATAAGTTCGGTGATTAGAATTGCTGGGAAATTTGGAAATCTACACGTAAACACGTGGACATATTATTACCAGAGGACTATAACCTAGAACAGAACTCACAAATGAATTTACCTTAACCTTACCTACTTACTTACATACTTAGGTGGCGCTACAGTCCAAAGTGGACCTGGGCCTCAACCAGTACGCCTCTCCAGTTAGCGCGATCTTTGGCTAAATCCCTTCAGTTGCGCACTTCAGCTTCCTCTACTGTATTGTCCCTCCGGGTTGGAATCGAAGACTTTTCGGGCTGAAGCGTTAGTGTCCATTCGCTCTACATGTCCCCGCCATCTTAGACGACTGATCGTACTTTTCTGACCAGTTCGATGTCGCTGTACAATTTACCTTAACTAATCATAAATAATTTCACACATTACGACTCCACAGCGGTATTTTAAGTCGTGGGAAATATACCTACCCTTTCGTAGGAATTTTAATTAATTACCTACTTTTTAAAAGATATTTGTTATCTATTGTCTTGAATGCCCGCTAACCAAAAATTGGAAACATATTTTTAAGACTTCCATTCCTGGTTGAAAATAGGAACTCAAAACATGGCAGCTTATATCAGGGCAACTATTTGTGAATTGGTTTTCTTCCTTGCCTTTCTTTAAATAAATATGTGGAGACCAAAAGGGAAAATATATAAGAGGGAGAAATCATACCGATGATATGTTAACACTGTTCTGCAGCCCTATTCCATAAAAATTGACAATTGCGACAGGTGACAATTTGTAAACTGACAACTTGGCAATTGTCAAAGTACCTATTGATAGTGAACTGAGAAGAATGATTAATTAGCTAAATATTATTATTCCTTCAAGAGAAACTGATGAAGAATCTGAAATCCAACTCCAACTTCGTGTAGTTCGCACTCACTTTTAAGAAATATTTCAGATTTAGGGAAAATTTCCATGTCCGGAAAACAGCATCGAAGTATACATATTTTGTTAGAAAATTGGTGGATATCTAGGGCATCCCGCAAGAAGCAATTACTCTCTTAATGACGACAAATTTGTCAAAATATCTATGACTATGATAAAATTGTCAGTACAAAAGACAAATTTGTCGTTGTATTTATCCGACACTTGTGTCACCTGTCAATATTTTATGAATTGACAATTTTTCAGACATGTGCGAAAAAATTTGTAGAATTGTCACCTGTCAATGTTTATGAAATAAGGCCCAGGCCGTAACTTTTTTTCTCTCTGAGCTGGCGGTTTGTTCATTACCAGTTTTTGGCCTTATTTATCAATAGCATACGTCTAAGGAGTACATCAGATTGTATTGCCCCAATAAACCAAGAATGGGCAGGTAGTTTCCAACGAACTGATGAAGGGACGCGTCGACCCAACAAGCACGCTAAACGAATTTGCGTCCAGCCTTATAGCTTGGGCTCAATGTGTGATGGAAATGAACGTTTGCACTTTATTTAGAAAATTCAAAGTCATTCATATTGCATAATATGCTTAAAGTACCTACTGTCAAAAACTGATTATTTTAATTAAAAAATGTCGAAATTGTTGCAATATCAAAAATCTCTACAGCAATAGTGTAGAGGAGTCACTTATATTTCGCATAGGTATTATTAATCTCCTGTGAACTTGCATAATTTAACTCCGTACATTAACATGTCGTTTCCTAGAAGGTTTGCATAATCGCTTCTTTTATGCATTCGCATTAGCTTCCTCTATGTGTTCGCGTTGTGTATTTTTTCGCATAGGTTTTGGTGAACCGATTGTTCCATACCCATAGTCCATACACCATACGTCCATACACCATACGCATACGCATACCCCATACGAAAAGCTCATTTTCGCAAACAGAAGGCTGATATCCAAATCTGTGGCAATGACTATTGTCAAGCTGATGTCTTGGCACCAAGTCAGAAACAGAGACTGAATGAGACCTGACAGTTCTTGCGTTCTGTAGTAACTGTAGTAAATTCTGTTTCGGTTTACGTTCAGCTACAGCTACACAAAACTGAAACAGATCAAAAAAAAAACATGGCTGCCGTCTATTCTGTCAAGTTGTCTATGTCTATGGTATAAAACAAATGGTAAGGTAACCGTAACGTAAGCACGGATCAAACTCCAATTCAAACAGAAAACAACATGGCTCTTACGATAGATAGAGAAAAATTATTCTTTTCCTGATTGTGTTTCCGTTGCAAATTTATGAGATTCTATTTCTGTTTCTGTTCTTTGTCACTTGGCGCCTTAAGCCTTGTTTACATTCTGTCGCCTGACGGCAATTTTCTATTGATGAAAAACGTTTTGTTCCTGATTCGGTTTACTCGTGGCACTCATGGCGATCGTTGTAGCGCAACATAATACAGATAAAGAACACGCTAAAAACTAAGTCAATGATAATTTCGATAAGTGCCTCCATCTAGACCTAGAGCCTCCAAAAACAAATAAATTAAGAACGCCATCTTTGTTACAGCTACAACGCATAATTATATTTTATTTATCTAATTTTATAGGAATTACAAAATAATAAAAAATAAAATAAATTACAACAACTAAGATCTAAATGTTTAAAAAAATAAAATAAAATTACAAAATAAATTCAACAGTTCAACACTATATTATCGACTTCAAATGTGTGGTTTTCTATAAATATTTTGTATCAAATTTTTTGTTCGTTAATTGGCTTCTTCTGCACAATTGTCCCATGCAAATTGGCATATTTACAACCTCCAACTTTCGTAGGAACTAGTCCACGACGTTGGATACGCCCACTCTGGGAAGCTGTTTAAAAACTCTTTGAACTCGTTGGTGTAATGAATGTCGTGATGAATCAAATGTCCAATGACTGCCATATCAAATGCTGGCCCAGACCAATCGGTACTACTTCTCTGTAAGGCGAGAAGACAGTCTTAGAAGTGTGTGTCATTCAACATTGTATCCAAAACATACCTGAAACTCCAAAGTGAACCTCAGCGGGGTCGGATCTACGCCGTATGAGAAATACACAAAGTACGGCGGCGTAAATTGCTTATCAATGGGCTCCTTTTCGAAGGACCAATCGACTAGCTTTGAGTCTTCTAACGGCTGGATGAACAGTCCCATGTGATCAGGTCCTGAGACCTCTATGGTGTACTGTACATTGGTAGCTGAAATTGCATCCTTCGAGAGGATTTTCATGGAGGGGATTCCAATTTTCTGTGGCGGTGGACCGGGAATCCAAAAGCTTTGACCTCTACAAGGGTAAAACAAACAAAGGTGTGAATGTGAATGAATCTTGAGTGGGGTGTTTTTTTATTGATCGTACTTCCATCCCAACCATCGCGAGTTGTAGATCGGATAACCGCATACAACTTCATTGGCACAATCGTCTTCAGTGCTTCTCGTGAGATTCTGGTTGAATATGATGTCTGAAAGGAATTTCATCACAATGTATAGGTAAGAGAACAAACAAATACCAAATACTCACCATTCAGAGAGTCAGGCCTACGGTCAACAGGCACCACATAATACCCAGAGTCCTCCTTCCTGATTGTCATATCTGCGTCAAAGAACGTCCTTGTCGTGTGCTTAAAAATCAATCCCCCGTCTAAGTACACTTAAAGCCTTTTTAAATTGCTAAACGACTTACCACTGCATAGAACCTTTGCGGCGATGTTTTGGCAACATACGGAAATCCGACTGGAGTGGCAGCGAGAATAATGAACAGCACACAGATGCCGGCAAATATCGACAGGATAGTCTTAGTCTTGCGGAACAGCAGGAACAGTGGAATCTACAAGGAGGTCACATTTATTTTCATCCCTTACCCCGTTTCTGCTTACACTTACCAGGAATGCAGCAAACAACAAACACATCAGAGCTGTAAAGCCGCTAATCAGTAATTCAGGATTACTCTCGGCACCGTCGCGTCCTTCCATTGGGATAAACGTGTCATAGAACGCATAGCAAATGTAGGTGTAGAACACGAATGGCATTATCTGACACACAATGTGAGGGATCGCCCAAAGGAATGCTACAAAACAAAGTGACAGGACATTACTTCTTGTATCCTCTCGGAGCAAAATAAACATACATTTTCTGTGCAGACATGTGGCCAGATTAATGATGACCGATATCGTGTAGAACATAATGCAAATCATGATGACGAATCCCGATCGAATTCCAAAGCTCACCATTACGATGGTGACGATGACCAAAATCAAGCAGTGTGCATGCATAAACAGCTGTACAGCGATTCCCAGAGGGATTCCATACTGAAACGAAAATACAGGTCTAAACAGTTTGTATGCCAACTTTAAGATGACGCAACTTACCTCCTTCGTCCTCTGCATATAGATGGCTGCAAAAATGCCCAAAAAGAAGAACATCGGGCAAAAGTACAGCCCAAAGATGAGCCACGGTTGTGAGAACCACGACAGCGGTAGACCAACAGCGTCCATAAACAGACCAATGCAAATGGTAAGAACCATACTGATGACAACGGACATTAGTTGGATTCCAAAAATAATGCCAAAGTGGATGAAGGTACGTGAACGTCTGAGTCCCATGTGCTTGGGCAAAAGCCATACAAACGTGAAAATGCTTATCAGCGCTACAACACTGACAACTATATTGAGAATCAGGCCAGTCGTCTCGGTGTAGTAGATCATACCCCAGCCGAGGACATCGAAGAAGATTGTGTGACCCTCTGCGTGTTTCTGTATAAAAGATGTGTTTTAAATTTCAAAGAGATTCACATTAAAATGGGTACATACCGATGGATCTTCAAGTTCTGGAGCATTAGCAAGGGCTTTCGTTAAGGCCAAGACGTTGTCACCGGTTAGTTGGTATGTATTCCTTGGTATCACATTGAATTTGTCATACTTGGTGTGGTAAACAAAGCCATTGTGGGTGTGTGCCATGTCAAGACCTGCGGGAAGGATCAAAGATACAAATTTTAGTCTAAGTTTAAGGGAACTGTATCTAAATCTTCTAAATGAACAATAAGAGGGATCCAATGCATATAGTTGGCTGAGACTGAGAATATGGAAATAAACCCAAAAATTGAGCATGAAGCCTTCGAATTAAACTCGTATCCTTTCTAAATCCTTTTCTATTCATTCCAAGGGTAGAAGAGTAGTCGTGAAATCACTTTTTTAAACCCAACTTGATGCCATCGAAACTTAAGGAAATATGAATCAAGTTTTCTTCTAAAATATGCCCGAATCGGTTTGCGGTACAAAACTTCAATTTTAGGGATATTTTGAACAGATGAGAGAGACAATCAGTGTCTGTCCCATACTGGGTAACTGGGTCACCCACACTTTAGGTAATTGGGTTTTTCAGAGTTAATAAGGAGCCGACTTAGCCAAAGGCCGTGACCCCTTGAGATGGGATCAATAGACAACAAGAATATCAGGCTGCACTGAAGGCGTTATTAGAGTCTTCCGTCACCATATCTGAACTGGTAAAAAGCTGTCGCATGTCAGCTGTTTTGGTGGGTACCTGCTAGTGGACACTGTGATGTTGAGGGTAACGAAATGGCCGGCGTTCTGGGCAAATTCGAAGCGAAGCTTCCAATAAGTAAAATAATTGACGGCATGAGACTACCAACTGGAATTGTGCTCGATTATCAACAAGGCAGACATAATATAGTAACACTTAGAAGCATTGAAAAGTCCGGTTATTATGGCCCCCAATGGTGCCTAGTCTTTCCTGATGAACTCAGAAACCTATGTATAACCTAACCTAACCTCACTTTACTTGGTTGGGTAGATGGAAGTATTGGCTATTGGCTTTCAACGCACAGGATAAATGATGAAAACTGCTTCATACCAGCATTTGAGTAGCCATCGCTGTTTAACAGTCTGCAGAAGTACTCATCCTCAACACCGACTGTGACTCTATCATAAGATTGCTCTTTTCTACAGGCCTTTGTTCGCGGGATGCTGGCCTTGACACGCTCTTTTAAATTTTGGTGAAACTTTAAAATATTGTTCTTAAAGAAACGCCTCTCTATTCCCTCAATCCCGAAAACCATTGCATATATGTATCCTTTAAATAAAAAAACTCAAATGTCGCTAATGTATCAAAACGGGAGCTGTAAGATGACTTACACGAACTACCTTTGAGGTCAAAGTAAAGCCATCAAATCTAAATGATTTAATTGTGAGTGCCACAAGCCAAAGTTCAAGGTGACGCCTACAGAAGGTTATCCTCACCTTAACACATTCACTGCCACGTCATTCAAAAATGAATGACATTCACGTTTCGGTGGGGGCCACAATATTTATATGTGTATGACAGTTTTTTTTTGCAAAAAAAATATTTTTCCAGATTTTTTTAAACTAAGTATACACAGTTATGATCACCAGAGGCCAGGCTCCTTAATCCTTATTCAGTTTGTTCATAGTGTCGTGCGTTATTGAATGACACGGCCTTATCTTGCTAATGTCCCGACATTCACTTATGAATGACACGGCCGTTGTGGAAACATTGGCAAAATTTGTTTGGCAGCGAATGTGTTAAAATCGATAGTCGAACTTGCTAATCAATAGTATAGTTCGATCCTTGAACCTTGTTGGCATTGACAGTGTCTCAATTCTGCGCGGAAAGCTTTCGTATATTGAGTGTCAGCAAGGTCTTAATGATCAGAGCCCATATTCAATCTTCAAGGACAGTAATACCGATTACAAAACAATCAACAAGCACCCACTGTTTTGTTTAGACACAATGATTTCTCGGCACTTACCTTTCGAGCAATTAAGTGCAAGGCAATCCCTGCTTGCCAACATTATATCGCAAGATTGGCGTCCTCTAAGTTGAGCTAGTATTTAGAGCAAAGAGGTTCTTTAGGCCTAAGGAACTTCTCCTTCTCTACAAATTCAGCTCAGGTTAGACCAGACCTGGAATACTGTTCCCATATATGGAGCTCGGCCCCAAAACATTCACTTAACCTACTTGACAGCAGTTCGAATTATTGGAGACCCTACACTTACATCGAATCTACAACCGTTGGTGCACAGAAGACAAGTCGCTGACCTATGCAATGCTTGTTCTATAGGTACTTCCATGGCAGATGTTCCGAGGAACTCAAAGACAGTATCCCTCGAAATGCAACTTTTGGGCGCCCCACAAGACAGGCAGCTGATGCTCATGCCCATACAGTACACTTGACAACCGCGAGGACATCAATTTTCCAAAACTCCTTCTGTTACAGGGCAAGCCAACTTTGGAACTCGCTTCCATTTGCAGCAATTTAAGTGCAGAACTAACATACATCTGCAAGCATCTCGGGGCGCTGTTGAAGCGTTATAGGTTCGCCTCTCCCGGGAGAAGTATTAAAAATAAAAAGTGAACATTCGAAGCATCCTAAAAATCAACCACTACTTTAATTTGCTCCTAAATAGTCTCAAAAGGAAACATGATCCCATCCAATGTACGTGCACGTTCCTGTCACCTGACTGTTGATTAATGTCAAACAAATATTTGGACACACTTCTCTAGGGTATAACCGCTAATCTTAACCGGAAATCAGATACACAGCTCTATATATAGCATCGAAAATAATTGCCCAATTTGCTAATCGGTTAAGTGAGTTGCTCAAGGAGTTCGGCGATTATCAGAATAAAAAAAAAATCATAAAAAAATTCGCTACCGATAAACCCGTAAAATATTCGAAAACATCATTCGATTGTTTATCGGGCCCACTCACCAGGTAAATGGCCATAATCACGAAAAATTCTAAAATCCGTATCCGATGGAATGAAGTCATTCTGGAATAGTTCCTCACCGATCGTTGACGCATAGGGATGTTCGATAAATTGTCCATAGTACTAAAACGAAAAACGTAAATTAATTCGAAGAGCACGCACTAGTTACCTCGAGTTACCCTCATAAGCCATGGATGATCGGGACCGGACTGAAAGAGAATTTCCCGACCGCCACTGCCCGCTGAGTCCAAGTTGATCAGTGCTCTGGTAAAAAGAAATATACATATATTTTAAAAATGTCACAATAGAAACGCCTCTTTCTAAATGCTTACTTGGCATACTTGGCCCACTTGTGTTTTGTGATAAAGGCATGCGATGCCTGAAGTGGATTCTCTTCGGCACCATTGAACAGAAAGATCACACAGTGATCCAGCGGAGTGTCGCTCTTAGTTATGACTCGCATCGTTTCCAGCATTATAACGATCATCACACCGGCATCACCAGCACCTAGAATTTCAGACAGAATTTAGAACACCAAATCTCCGATTTCAAACGAACATCTTACCTGAACTCGCCGGTACTGTGTCATAATGACTATTGATCAGCAGACATGCCGAACTATGTGAATCCACTCGAGTCACCTTGACCACTACATTCTGTATGCTCTGATACATGTTGACCATTTTCTCCCACAGGACATAGCTACCAGACTCGACTTGAACATCAATTTCGATGTCGAAGATGTCAGTGCGAGCCTCACTGCGTATCTTCTCGACTTCGTCGTGCAAAAATTGAACTGCAGCCTGTTCATTGGCAGCACTTCCCACCACTTTCGGACCGATTTTCGACAAATTCAGTAGCGTCTTCTCTGCTCGCTCGCCAATAAATCGCGTGGGATTATTCGCCTCATCCTTCAAACCGAGCGTATCGGGGAAGTAGTGAAAACTCGGCACCACCGTCAAGTAGAAAAGTATAAACCAAAAGGCCACAAATACGGGCGCCCAATACCAGCCGAACTTGTTTCGATTATAGATGATTTTAAGGTTTTCGTATTTCGATTTCATCTGCAAAGATGGAGACAAAAAAAAAAAACAATTAAATTTTGCATACAATTGGATGTGGTCCTGGTCATTAAAAATAATGAATAAAAATGCGGTCGAGTTTATTGCCAGTTTTAATTGGTTATCCTGCTAATTGATAGCGTGTTCCTTGGATACAATCAACCCGATGGTATAGGAGACATTTTTTTTCAAAATATAAAGTTGATGGCGTTTTACTATTTGAAGTGACCATTAAAAGTGTCAGGATATGAGATATCCCTGTGGTCATTAAAATGGTTTTATCTGTTTCCTTCGGTTTATATACATTTTTTTTAATTGCTAGGATATGTGCGAAGATTTTTGCTCCCAGTTTTGTTTGTAGTTGAATTAAAATGCTCCCCAAGGGTTTTACTCTATTTTAAATTCGATTGCAAAAACCGGACTGAGTCACGCAATTAACGTGTGGAGTTTGATAAAGTGAAAATACGAATTGTTTGACACGCTTATTCTGATTAATCCCATATGCGGTGATTTAGTGGTTAGTGTAGATGGATTTGAGGTTTCTTAGACTACTAGTGGAACCCAGCTCATGCGACCCTTTGATGGACAACAGCTAATGAAATGCTTAGCCGATTCTTAGCTTTTTTTTTCAAAATGAGGATTAGGAACAAGGGATGGAATGAGGTACGAGTGAAAAATTCCCGAATTCATACCATATCATGGTTAGGCTAAGTTGAAGTAGCTGTCGACAGAAAGCCGACTAGACCATTATAAAGTCCTTTGTGGACCACATGAATCTTGTAAATTGCTCTCCCTGTTGAACCAGTTTGAGCGTCTAATAAAACGTAAGAGACGTCGGATTTCTGTGTTTATTAGTTCGTTTATAGACTGTTTTAGAAGAAGCCTCCCAGATTGAGTTTTCGATTTTCTTGACAGAGCATATACAGTGAAGAATGTTCTCATCTTCCTTCTCGTTCATATGGCTTTAAAAAGTCTTGTTCATTTATCATTGTTATAATCATTTGCAATGTCCTGTCTATCATTACAAAGGCGAGTGTAGGAATACCTATCAAGTGAACCCTATAAATAAATCAATTTCCAACGATTCAAAATCAGGTTCAATCCCAATGCGGGTAGAGAAATAAGTTGTCGGACTTGATTCAACCAAGTGAGCCTTTGGAAAGTTATCGTATGACGATAACGACTTAGTCAGTAAAGTTAATTATACATATTATATTTTAATGGTGAGTGCTGCACCTGCCGACCGACGCTCGTATTAAAATCGTCCTTACAAAATCTTACCTGTTAACGAGAACGTTACCTAAAGAATGGAGGAAGTGGCAGTTGATTCGTCACTAACTTTGGAAATCAAAAATCACGGAAAGAGCCAGATCTACATGTTTGAGGTATATTCAGGTAAGTTAGGGTTTTTGGAGTGAAATCGAAAACAAAGATCACATATTCAAATCTGCGTACAAAAAAGCATCAACGATCAATGCGCAAACTTGAGAGGACCGAAGGTAATTCGGCGAAAACGATCACGAACGTAATCCCCATCGAACTCTTAGTAAAATAAATACATAAAGGGTGTACCATAATTCACGCAAAATTTTAAATACAGTGATGCCAACGGAAAAAAAGATAACAATGTGACAGCTGACAGATCGGGGCTAGTAAAAATGGAACGCTATACGAAAGAACAACGGCGAATTTTCATTGTTGAGCAATATTTTAAAATATGATGAAGGTATGTCAGCTACAGTCCGCAATTTTCGAACAAAATATGGTTCATGTTGATGGCTTCGTTAATCATCAAAATTGTCGCATTTGGGGTTCAGAAAACCCACGAGTAATTGTTGAGAAATAAATGCATCCACAACACGAGACTGTTTGGTGCGGATTTTGGGCTGGAGGCATTATCGGAGCTCTGTTTTGAAAATGCGGCTGGTCAGGCAGTACATAACAATTAATAAATTGGTGTTCGTTACAGTGACATGATAACCCAATTTTAAATGTCTAAATTACAAGATATGGATGTGACCGACATGTGGTTTCAACAAGACGTCATACCCATACAGCCAGAGAAACAATGCAATTACTGCATGAGTGATTTCCTAATTGTGTAATCGGCCGTTTTTTGCGATCAGAATTGGCTATCCAGACCGCACAATTGGCGATTTAACGCCATTGGACTTTTTTCTTTGGGGTTTGTTCAAGTCAAAGGTCTATGCAGACAAGCCCACGACCACCAACGCCTTGAAAGAGGAAATTGAAAGGTGTATTAATGAAATTCAGCCATATTTATGCGAAACGGTCATAGAATATTTCAATAAAAGAGTACGTGCTTGCTAGTAAAGCCATGGCGGCGTGTATTTTCTATCAAAATTACATTTATAATCTGATGAGAGGAAAGAGAGGTTGGAAAGAAAATGCCAACAGCGGAAGCTAAAGACACCGGTGGTAATAATGCAGGAACAGAAAAACCTGGAGAAAATTCACGGCAAGTTCTTAAAAAAGGCGGACTGCACGGATCAGAGATACGGAGAGGCGAATTTCTACCTTACCGGATATGGTTGAAAAACAGAAAAACCCTAAATATACGTCCGACGACTCTACTCAAGGTAGCGCTGAACTCGCATTCTTCGAACGAACCACATGGCTTGCAGTGAGACGAATACTAGAAACGGCGGCCGTAGGGGTAATCACACTGGGAAGTTTCGGTTTTGCACACGAGCGAGGGAAATTGGAATTGAGCACACACCTTTTTCGAAAAAGTGCTAAAGATAAATAAAAACAAGTAAAAGTGTTATCATCGGCCTGGCCGATGCTTTGATACCCTCCACTGCATAAAAGGCAAGCAAAATGTTTGCCATGCGAGTTAGTATGTATTGTACATGCATGTGTCTAATGTGGGTTTTGTATGGGAGGTACCAGAACTACTTGACCGACATAGACAATATTCAATACGAACCTGACGACGATAAAAAGAAGTCCTCTCACAAAATTGTATTCACCTATGTCGATTCCTTTGGACACTATCGTGTTTTCAACAGACAGAGAGACACATGGGTCTAATAGTGGTTTTGTATGGGAGGTACCAGAACTACTTGACCGACATAGCCCATTTTCAATACCAACCTAACGACGGTAAAAAGAAGTCCTCTAACAAAATTTCGTTCGCCTAGGTCGGTTCGTTTGGACGCTATCGTGTTTTCAACAGACGGACAGACGGACAGACGGACAGACGGACAGACGAACAGACGGACAGACGGAGAGACAGACGGACATGGCTAAATCAATTCAGAATGTGATCCTGATTCAGAATATATATACTTTATGGGGTCTCCGGTGACTCCTTCTTGGCGTTACAAATGTAATGGCAAAGTGAATATACCTTCCTGTGGAGGGTATAAAAAACAAGGACATAACTTCGCCAATGCCATCGAATATTAGTGCCTATTTAAGCTTGGAAAAGTTCCACTACCCTGAAGTAAATGCAAGAAGCAAGATTCGACTGAAGATGCAATTACTTTAGACGTCAGTAATCCGGAACTCTGAGAGAACTCAGTCATCCCTAAGGGTGCATAAAGCATTCCCTCTTAAAAATAAAATGTGCACAACTAAGTTTTTTTTATCCCGGTGGGCGCAGTGGTTAGTGTGCTAAACTTCTGTGCGAGGGGCTCCAGGTTCGATCTCCGGAAAAACACAAATTACATCTTAAGGTTTTTTCCACTGCGCCACCTCTCGCGAAAGTCTGACAAACATCCGAGAGTATAACTCAGAGTATCCATGTATAACTATCCTGAAAAAGCTTCTCAATTCAGTTGTTCGGACTAGCCATAAAGTTGTAGTTTCCTTCCATTCGTCCCAAAAATAGAAACTCACACAAACAAAATGGTTTTTTAGATCTATAGCGAGCAGAAACAAAGTTTGATACAAATCTCGTCTGCCGTTTAGGGCGTAGCTAAGTGTGCACGGGGCTAATTTTAAAAAGACAAATGCCTGCAGTTTTATTATCAATTTAACTTATATATTATCGCACGTGCTTGGTACTTGCATTAAAATGTGTTATTTATTGGCTAAGTTTGAGATTCATTATAACCTTGTTTGACAACACGAGTGTGTTATTAAGTTTCACGGCAATAGGAAACGATTCAGAAGCAAAAATTACAAAGATGAGTACCTAATGAAAACTTGTATCAGTCACTTTGTATTATAGACACTTTTACTTTAAGCCTCTAAACCCACATTATAGTACCAAATTATTATGAAGCCTATCGCCGCATCATCTACATAGATTGCAGAATTCCTTTGAAACTGTTCAGATTAAGCTCATAATTAGATTGGAAAAAAATTCCCCTTAAACCAAACTTCATGACTCACTTTATTCTTCGGTACATTAAACAACTATACCAAGATACACCAATATAACGCCGACGAGTGCTTATCTTTTCCTTTTCTTCTGTTTTGTTTTAGCAAAATATTTCGGCTTCGATTGAACTGGCCAATGGGCAATCTTTACAACTTAATAACCTCACAAATGATTATACTTATAATTATTTCTGAATTAGCAACTATTAGGGTTCGTTTTGATATCTAACCAAATTCCAAGATAACAAGGATAAAGACGACCATAGCCAAGTGGTTTATAATATTGATTTCGAGTGCACTCGTAGATATTAGATTCCGATATACGTTCTCGAGTATCTGTAACAATAAAATGTAACGATTCATTGCAATTTGGTTGTTGTTCCGGTTAATATATACTTGACAACTAAACGCTGTTTAGGTGGTGTATCTTTTAAGTTTATCGAATTACAAGGCAATATTTTGTTGATAATAAATTCGAGTGTGCACACCCGTACTTATCACAAAATTTTATTGGCCATCATAAACGTCTTATGATAAAATAAGGTTTCGGACAATGTGTAAATACTTGGTGGGCATGCAGTTATATTTTTTTTTAAACATTTTTTAAATTTTTTAATACAATTTTGTTGATCATGTATGTATAGTAGCGTAATCATATTGATACAGTTAGCTAATAATTTGTTTAATGGGTAAGCATATGATAATATGGGACTATAGATTTGTAAAATATTTATCGCTCTAAGATATCGAAGCAGATATGAAGTATCTGACATTGAAATTCTGCCATGCCTTTTGTTGACAAATTTATATGAAGGGTTAATTTCGTACAGGAATGAGAATGAACTTTATCCGCAATGGATTTACATTCGATTGCAATTTTAATTTAACCTTAGCCATGCCGTAAAAATTAATAACGTAATGTTTGGGAGGTACAGCAAAACTCTGTAGAACCCCACTGTCTTTGAGGCTACACTGTGTCCCTAGAAGACATAATTGCATACACTATTGCACGTGGAGTGGAACTCTCGGGTGAAGATATTAAGTCGAAATCTGTGAGGGCTCGGATTGTTAGTCGTAAAGACCAAGGCATATAGCAAGTAAGTAATACAGGATTGTAGGCCCGTGCAGCAGTTTTCAGCTATTTCAATGCGAATCCCATTTTTATCTTCGACGGAGATTGTGAAGCCAGTGCCACGGAAAGACGTTGGGTCAAGGTGTGGAATTTTGTAAAATAACTCCTATCCTAGTTCACTTTAGTGTGAGCCTATGAGCTTGTTAAAAATATATTGTAGAAATATTAGTCCTTACGTACGATATTAAGGTACTACCCTAAGACGACAATAGAAACATCATTGGCACAAGAAAACACAATGCAGTCCTCCGATTGTAGGCATTTAAACTATTCATTTTACTATCAGCGTTACCCATCTTTCAGGCACAGACCTTCTGGTGGCCGTCTCACCCAATTTTTAGTTGATAATCCGGCTAATTGGCAGCACATTAATTAACCTACAAAGTGACCTACTATTGTAGGGTGGGCCATCTAGTGCTTTAGTTTTAAATCAGAAGTTATTTTGACACTGACAGCTGTTTCCCGCACGAAATCTTCACAGAAAGTCAGTATCATACCTCGGTGGAACGAAATGAGTCGGTTTACGCTTGAACAACGTTGGGAAATATTGAAAACTTATTTCCAAAGTGAGTGCTGTAGCCTAAACAGTAGGTTTTTTGAAAAGAGTTTTGGCCGAAATGAAGCAGCCTGCTGTACGCAAGTTTCTGTAAAAAAAATTCGTCGTCGCACGGACGAGAATGAGGCTGCTGTAGCGGATTGTGGAGTGGTGGTATAATTGGATCATTTTTCTTTGAAAATGAGGCTGGAAACAACGTTTCGGTCAACGGTGGATGTTACAGAGCCATGTAAACCGACTTTTTTATTATTGAAATTCAAGACATGGATTTGGACGACCTCTGGTTCATGCAGGATGGCATGCCATGGTCTTTTGCGCACCAAATTCCCTAATCGTGCTATCAGCCGTCTTGGCGATGTCAGTTGGCCGCCTCGGAGCTGCGATTTTACCCCTTTGGACTTTTTTTTGTGGGGAACAGTGAAGGACCGATGTTATGCCAACAATCCGGAAACGATTCATGCACTTAAAGCCAATATCATCCAAGCAATCCGTGAGCTACAGCCTGACACTATCAACAAGATCTGGGAAAATTGGAGTGACAGAAAGCGCTACTGCGAAGCCAGCCGAGGCAGATACTTGAACGACGTTGTGTTCCATATAATTAATGGGAATGTTTGCTCTTACTAATAAAACCATAATACCTACATGGAAAAAAATTCATTTTGTTCATTTTATTACATTTGTAAAAAGAAACTCGTATTTGGCCCACCCTTTACATTCAGTTTAACAGTGCATTTGCGAATTCAAATGTGTTACAGTCACTGAAAGCGCCATCTATGATAGGATTGCAACCATTGTACGTATACTACTCCCTATGATAAAGGGTTTACTCCGGACTGACGAGGCTTCTGAAATCATCCCTAGTTTCGATGATCTTGAGCGACACTAAGCATGTGACTCTGGTTCCATGGATATGTCGTCTAATGCAGAGACACCGTAACATGGGCTGCGCTATGCAAATTTAGAGTCGAATTTTTTTGCACTCAGAACTGACTTCAGCCAGATTTTGAACCTTGATGGGGATGTAGCAATGGTCCGATGCTGGATAACACTAAGCTTCATTCAAGTCCATTCTCAGGATGTTTAGCGGGCTCTCTTTTGGCTATGCCGACTAATCGGTAGCCATGTCTGTTTCACATGGTTACAACTGCCGAAATGACGCAATCTTTCATTAACATGTTGCAGGCAATTGAAGAGGATTTATGTCTTTCCATATTCGGCTTGCCTTCAGCATCAGTTGAGACTGAAGATCAAGAGTCCCACTTACTGATGCCTGCAGAACCCTTCGAATAATTATTTTGTATAGCCACATGGCTTTGTTTCCGGAAGAATCTATACACAAACTGAACTTGGCTAAGCTCAAGCCATCTATGGGTATGTAATAAACGTGCCTTAAGCCAACGTGCGTGACATAAATTAATTTAGCGTAGAAGTCTCGACCATACATAAATAAATGACATAAATTATATCAAATCGTTAATTACGATTCGGAGATTGTGTTAGAAGTTCTTTGTTCCACGCTTTTCATCTTACGCAACCTATCATCTATGGATAGTATTACTCATTGTGGAACTCACCCATTTTATCGGATAAGTTTGTTTGTACCTGTATCTTCAACCAACTTAATTGATAAGATTCCGATAAATTCTATCGCAGTATCAGCTTAAGACAGTCACTGTGACTGTGTTATCCTTTGAACTGAAGCCAACTCTCATATCGATTGGGCGAAGGTTGACATTCAACATTTTTTGAAAAGGAACAGAACAGAAACCGAAAAGAACTCAATCAACCTTCGAACAAAATAACAAAGTATAAATAAAATTATTTTGCTAATCTTTACAACCGACTGGCAATTATCGACAATTTTATTATTTACTTAATCGTTTTATCGATCGTAGGAAATAAATGTCAGTCATTCAAAAGAATTCTGCACACGCCAGTATCAGCTGTAAGCTTTTCTTCCGCATTGACGTTCTAGCTATTCCTAAGCCAGGCAGTTCAAGTGAATCATGTAAGTTGAACATCCGAAGTGTGGGCGAGTGATCCTGATAATAATGTAAAAATGATAAAAGTTTTATTTTCACCCCAAAGATGACTAATAAACAATCCTCTAGCTGGCTGAACTGAATAAAGTCACGCATTCGCGGTCTGGTTCGATACAATGTAATGTAAATTATGATGAATTTATTTGGAAAGTCTTGGTGGAAATTTATCGATGTGGATTTTAGAAAGAGGTGGCAAAATCACGAATAAACCGCACAACGGCCATAAATTATGTTTTTCCGTTTGCGATTCAAATTCAAGATCAATAAACAATGACGCTGACGACCCACTGCCCTCTGCCTTTCTCTGATTTCATCTTCAATATGTGTGTGTGTAAGTACAGTGGAACGGATTTTCATTTAATTCCCCTGGGTGTTTATTGACAGACAACAGATGCTTATTTGTGGACCATTAAAAGTCTTCGAATGGAAAACATATGTCGCATAGTACATCCGGTCGTGGTGCCATCAGTTAGCTGACGTAAGGTCAACACTGTATCTGGTTGATGAGAGCTTCATTATTAAAATGTAATTATGCTTTTTATAGCCTCATATGGGGCGCTGCGCGCTGTATGGGGTTTTCATGGTTCAATAGGCGCAGCGGCTGTGATTATTATTGGGAAGACGCCCACTCATTGTTGGTTTAACAAATCCAAGATGATCTAACCAGCTTTGTAGACGATGAGAAAATAAATGAAAAAACGTTTCTGCTTTATGGACAGCGTTGTTATATGGTCGTAAATATCGTAATTGTGACGATTTTGGAAAGCAAATACGACGCTCCGATTTTTGCTCGATTTGGCCATATTTCTACGATTTGCTGATTTTTTGTTCCGATACTTACGATTTTTGAAGCAGTCAAATACGACGTATAAAATATATATAAAATTACAAATTTCAAAACCCTGCCGTAACTACCTACTTCCTTCCGGATTTTAAAACTACGAACGAACAAATTTAAGACCAAATGTGCAGATCAAGAAAAGTTAGAATTTATTTTCGCATTATTTTTAAATACTTCACACAGGAAAGGCGAACAGAATCATTATTAGGTTTGCACTTAATTTGTTGTAAGTTGTAGTTCTATGGAAATATGTTTTCAGGAAGCTAGTTACAAAGTTTGCTTGTTTTATACTTTCCTCGCGATTGTCAGGATGTCAGGTGAAGTGTATTAGTTATCTCATATGTCACATGTCTCATAATGTGTCGCATGTCGAGGAATAACTAAGTGCCTCAGAATACATGCCATTGTATAGAACATACGACATACTTATAGAAAGGTAGAAGGGTTGCATTAGTTAAGGCCATTGCTTGTGATTGTGACCCGATCAGCATAAATTTGACGACTGCAATTATGCCACCGATCAGTTGATTGACCATTTTACAAACAAAAATACTTCATAAGCCTTGAAAATGCCTTATAATTTTTTTTAGTTTTCTGTGTCTGTATGCGGTTTGGGTATGCTATACTAAACAAGATGCTGTTTCCAAACTTAGACCAGCATGAAAATGTACACAACATACGTTGCATTCCATTTCAAGCCCTCCGACTCCAAACGTCAGTGTAGCGAACTTGTCTACTCATAATAAGAACTGCTGCAGGTTATTGATCGTTATGTTGCAAGTTGCTGTAAGTGAAGTTATACTTCTTTTGGCTTTTTTGCTACATTACACTATTTCATTCGAAAATTCCGCCACTTACTTTGAAGATATGCGCCTTAACTCTATCTTAATTCTATCTATCGTTTGGATCACTGAAAAGGACTCTATTGACAGAGTAGCTAGTTATCATTTACGGAGACAGTGCGTTAACCTGTATTTTAGAACTACTCATTGCCGCTTCGAAGTCATAGAAAAAACGCAGCCGTGTAGACCCCATTAAACTGTTTACCAAAATAAGACGGACTGTATTTTTTAAGTAGCGAAAGCGTGGTGGTGGCGCATAGTACTAATAATTTTTTAGTAGATCTAGATATCCATATTACATGGTGGTCATCCATATTACATTTTACGAACGCAAAATTGCGAAATTTCGAAATTTAATTTGAATATCTTGATAATTACTGAATAGTTAAGGTAAGCGTTTAAAATGATTAATACCTATCTATGTAGGATATAATAAAACTGTAGGACTTTTCTTTGTCAGCTAAAAACTCAAAAACTACTGGACAGATTTCGATGAAACTTTTTTTAAAATGTTCCTTAAGACTGTAAGACTGCTATAGGCTACGTCGTTCATAGCCACGTCTTTAGGAACAGTTTTTAGCCAAAATGTATTTTCTGAAGTAAAAATATATACATACACATTATACCTTGCTACAAATGGATGTTTATACTTCTGCGATCGTCAAACAAAAACAATACGTATACTACACATTCGAAAAGGGTTGATTTGGTTTCGCAGTGGTCAGTTATATTATGTAGGTATGTATATTATGATCGTATGTCCGATGCATGAAGGATGGGGATGGGGTGCGTCGTGCGTGCTGCAGTATGACATGGGGTATATTAATAATCTTCATAAGAGAAGAGACGTACATATAATACAAAACAGGTTTCATTTCAGAACTTCATTCGATATGGTGTATGGTAACAGTGTACGGTTAGGGTAGGTGTGATTTTCATGATTCTTTTTTTGTTTGTTTTTTTTCGAATTGCTGTATATTTCAGGTTTAGGCAGAAAGAAAATTCCAGAAAATAGATTTATTCTAATTTTTCGCATTTTACAAAAGAACATTATTATCTAAGACCTAAGCAATTCAATTCCTGTGCACGGGCAAAGCTGGGCGGGTACAGCTAGTATTAGATAAGGCCCACAGTCCTGAAGCTTTTCAATCGCCTACCGTTGTTGTCAAAAATCCCAAACAAACATGCTAGCTGAAACTAACCGCCTTGAATAGGGGAAGTGGGATTAACCCAGTTTTTAAATTGGTGGTCATTTGCGTCCAAAAATGCTGATGACTTTTTCGAGTTCGATATCAAAATAATCCCAATTTCTCAATTTTGTGACCTAGTTTGAACATTTAGGGCAAATGTGGTTACCACAGTACCACTATACAGTTAAAATTTATAAGTATCTTAAGAGGTTCGCACCCAACTAATAGAAACTAAGTGTTTGTAGGTACTAAAAGCTATGGTTTAAGTGGTCCTCGATGTGGTGAACTTTAAACAAGATTAGGTCCATTTTATTTCCAATTTTCGAATCCACACCCGAAGGACGGCCCAGTAGAGGAAGACCGCGACTCAGGTGGCGAACGCATGTGGAAGGGGACCTTAACCAACTTAGCGTGCGAAACTGGAGACAACTGGCCAAAGATCGTGCTGGCTGGAGACGCTTGTTGGTTGAGGTCCAGGTCCACACCGGACTGTAGCACTACCTTAAGTTAGTAAGTAAGATCTATTGTGTTGCCTCTGAAAAGTATAGGTGATTACAATGTCCTGGACTTTTGCACCGTCTGCAGAAGTCGTTGAAGGGTACATAGGTATACCTATCAATCGCACAGTGTCCGCTTATGACATTTGTTAGAATGGCACATCTTTCTAAACACCCTAATACGTCCATACACAAATTTTTACAAAATACGATAATTCCGATTTTCACAATCCCAAAAATACGATTCTCAGAAAAAGTTTATAACAACCCTGTTTATGGAGGTCTATCACGCTTTAAATAATAATTACTCTGTGGTGTTGAATTTTAAAAATCATACACACTTATATGGCGTGTCGCGTGTGGCATGGCAGCGAGACAAGTATTCGTATTTGAAGTTCGATTGTACCTAATCGGTGGAGTTTAAAAGCTAAATTTTTAATTTTGACGATCAATTTTAGGCAGTTTTATTAAAAAAATGGTCACTACAGATCTTTTAAGACCTAGGTCCCAGGAATGGAAGGGAACCAGAATTAAATGCTTGTTATCTGATCGCCTTAATAGGGAAGCTAATCCGAAAAGTAAGCTTCAAAATAAAGCAAAAACTATCTTTTCATATCTTCATATACATAATTCTTCTGTAAGTGTTTGTAACCGAACTCCTCCTAAACGGCTGGACCGATTTTAATGAAATTTTGTGTATGTGTTTGAATGGGTCTAAGGATGGTTTAGATTCACAATTGAACCCGGTATGTGGCGCTGCGATCCGATTCTACAAAATTTCAAATGATAAACACTCAACAATAAAAAAAATGTAAAAAGCAAAAATAAGCTAATGAATAAAATTTCAAATAATATAGGTACACTGAACAAAAAAAAATCATGAATAAAATTTCAAATAATAAACACTAAAAAAAAAACATAAATAAAATTTCAAACAATAAAACGGCCGCAGAACAATTGACCGACAATGAAAATGTACGAGCAGGCAAAACAACGTTTGCCAGGCCCACTAGTTATACATGTGTAAAACTGTAGGAATTTTCTTTGTTACCTCAAAGAGCGAAAACTATTGGACAAATTTGAATGAAACTTTTTTTTAAATGTTTCTTAAGACTGGGAGATGGTTTTAGACTATATCGTTTACAGCCACGTCTTTTGGAACAATTTGTTGCCAAAATGTGTTTTTTCCTGCCTATTCTTAAATATACTTATTCAATATAAAAAAAATTATTTAATGTTGTTTTTGATCGTGGTTCTGATTAGGTTATTGTGTGCATAAGGAAGGTTGCATGCATTTATTATAGTTAACATGGACGAAATGCGCAGAAATGGCTGGAACTTGACTGATTATTATAATAGGTTTAAATATTTGTAGAGGCCTATTCTGTATATTGATACAGAAGACCTTTATCTGCCAAGTCTATAACCTTATGGCGCTGTAGCTTGGACTCTATCTAAAGCGGATTAAGATATCATCGACCATTTTGAAAAAAAAGGTTTTCCGTAACATTTTAGGACCGATTTGCATTGACGGGCTTTGTCGCTGTATAGCGACATTGATTTGGTCAAAAAACTGAGCATTAGTCGTCTAAGATATATAGGTTATATAGAGCGGATGGACACAAATGATCCGTTCCGAAGAGTCTTAAAGTCTAACCCGGATGCACATCACATTAAGTGACGCGCATAAATAGAAGGCGATCTCAACCTACTGCGAGTGTACAACTGGAGACAGTTAGCTATAGGGCTATAAGGCTAACTGTATCTGTGCTAACTGGAGAGGCTTGATAGTTGAGACCTCGGTTCACTCCAAACTCTAGAGCCGCCTAAGCAAGCATACTTTTCCGTAGTCCATTACAAATTATAAAATGTGACAGTTGCGGAACAGGAATGGAACACGCTCTTTTTGACACAATCGCTTCAATAAACTGATTGAAAAACTTTACTTTTTGAGACATTAGTCTGAAAATGATAGTATTCTAGTCGGCTTTTTATTTGCCACTTATGTACATCTCATGGTGTAGTGGTGTTTACTGAACCGAGTGCGTCCTTCGTTTAGACCACCAACTTATAGCTGAGTCTTCAAACTTAAAGTTCTCTACGCAGTGACTAAAAGGTCTTGGGATTTTTGTATTATTAGCTCTACGCTCGTGACCAGAAATTGTATTGCCTAGATATATTTTCGTACACCAGGGAAATGTTCCAAATTTTACAAACTTTGGCTCTCATGAGTGTCAAAAAATAGCAAATGTATGTAAAGTGCCACGCCCATTTTTAAAATGTTGTCCAAATTTCACAGAAATATATACCTTTGGGCCAATATTAAGTTTTGCTCAACATTTTAGCTCAAACAGTTCGGTGGTTTTGAAATTTTGCTATCATGGGTGGTTTTAAAAACTTATCATGTTTCTGCATATTGTACAATTCAATATTTTAGCGGTATCCTATTTTTCTAGACACACTAAATTCTGCCCCCAGACAAATAAAAAGTACAATTTATATGCATTTCTAATTGATTTGTGTCCAATCTGCACGTCATTTTAAATTATTTAAGTGCTAAAGAATTTTATTGCGATTAAAAATTCATCACATGAGAAAGGAAACACAAATATTTGTACCATCTCAGGGTCATCCTTGTCATACGCTATTATTGTCTCATAATAATAATATTTATGAAAAAAAATCTCATTAATGTTGAAAACAACCTAAACGCTAAAAAAAGATCTTAAATCTAATAGATGGGGAATTCTAAAAATACCTATCGATGGCTCCAACCCGTCACGCATTGTTTGTGGAGTGTTTCTTTTTTTTATATTGGGAAAGGTTCTCCTGGCATAATCCGTATTTTCTATCTTCGCTAAAGGGATTCTATTTCGGGTGTTTTATCATTGACCTTGTTTGTGCGGTCTCCAGAAAGGGATACTTATTCACACGTTTGAGGTTCTACAATTCAAAGCATTCTAATCGATTTCGTTTGGTATGGATGGCGGGAGAGTGTGTGTGGCAATGTTTTTGATCGTGTTTATGATAGATATGTTAAATCTGTTCGTCGAACAAGGTGTGATGATGGATTTAGTGGAGGATTGTAAACATTTTAATTTGACGAGAATTACTATTACTCTGGGGATAGGTATATGATTGTCAAAGGTGTGACATGAAAATGTCTAAAATGTCTGTAGGATTAGTGGGAATAATGTCTTTGAAGTTTGAAGTCTATTTATGGAGGTTGGTTTGGTGTGGGGTTACTGTTGTCGATTAAGGGTATTAATTGGTTTTCATTGTGAGGTCGGTCTTAATGGATGAATTTGACAGATTTACAAAAGACTGAATGAATGTAGGTATGTATAGACTAGAAAAGGTCTAAAAAAAAACGTATCCGAATCAATAGAAACCTGAAAACAATTTGTTTGTGTGAGTTTTTATTTTGGGGACCTACAATTTTCATCCGAACATCTCAATTCATAATTTTTCATATGTAAGTTTGAAAAATTCTTTATAAGCTTGGATCCATTGATAAGATTATACGATAAGCTCCATTTTGCATCTGACTACCTGCACCAGAACGAGGTTAAAGAAGTCGCACGATACTAGCGCTGCTACTTGCCGAAATCAGGTGCTTGTTTAGAATAGTTCGGAAGTGCTGCCCCTAAAGCTGTAGCAGTTTTGGTGCGGGATTCTGAATACGTCCATTGGTGTGATAAAATTTAGTTCAAGTTCGTTGATCTTAGTTCAAGAATTTAGTTTCTACCGGGCGGAAGCCAAAATGGCATGGCCGATTTATTTTCGTCGGAGGTTTCTGCCGGCCAACTGAATCAGTCATACACAGCCTACTGGACCAAAACACCTGTAAAATGGACTTCAGTAGTGAGGAACAGCCTGTGATATCAGCATTTACTAGGTACTCCAAAGATAGGACAACCGGAAATGCAGAAAGCAGGCCACAGATTCTAGATTTGCGTAGTTGTTTGGTGGCCTGTAATGACAGTAATGACACCTACGAATGGAAAGTTATAGATTTCTTAGAGACATTCGGAAGATTTGATCTGTGGACGGCTGTATTCCAAAGCTCGTGAATGAAACTTCTAATAACAAATATTGACAAGCAAAACGTAAATTCTGTGCCTCAATCGGCGAATTCGTTTCCCTGGACCTGGATGTGTGCTCTAAAACTAGTTTTAAAATATTTAGCTTTGAAACCACACTTAGGTAGTTTTTAAACTCATATACCATTCTCATGGCTGTTTGCTAATATCCGTAACAGTATTTTCCGTGTCATCGTTTAGGAATCAAGGGATTCCTCGAGTGATCTCATCTAAGCTCCAATGCGACTATGCCAGTAGCACCAAAGGCAATCAATGCTTAATAGAGATAAAGCATTGAGTGTGCAGACAATAATAAAAGTATCAAGAGAAAAAAAAATCACTAGACACTAGAGCAACTAAAGCCCCCTAAGGCCCCTAAGCTGCTGAGACAGACGGTTCTGAAAAGGAGGCAATAGCACGATTACATGCAACTCTATTCGATATGAGTGGTTTTGTCATCTCCGCGTAGAATTCAAAGATGGGTCCTTGCTGATACGTCCCATATTTTGCTGAAAACCACTGTCAAAATTCAGACTCTGAGGTTTATAACCAAATATGCCTACACCAAGGGAGCTTCCTATCAAAGAGTACCTATACCTATCTCCGAGGTATTCATCGAGTTGCTCGTATTCCAAGACATAATACTGGCTTTTTGTAGATGTTGTAAGAGCTAACACTATAGCCTTCGGATACCTATGCTTTCTTCCTCCCAAACTTGGTTAATGGTTTGGAGCATATATACCCTACCAAAATAACCACCTCAGTATTTGAAGACCTCTGCCGGTAAACCAGCGTACGCGTTCTTTTTATACCAAAGGAAGCCTCTTCTATATATTGGGCGCTGGGAACTGCTTTTTCATTGACTGGACGTGGACTTGGTGGTTAGGCTTCCTAAGCTTTCCCTCCCTAAAGCCAGTTATACAATTTTTTATAAAACATATTGGATATTGTTTCGACAACAAGACTTTCACTTTTAAAAAATCCGCAATACTAGGACCTCTCACCCCAGCTTGTCTCATTTCAGCTTGTCGCCTGTCGGTTCACAGTTCACAGTTTCTTCTCGTAGAACAGTCAAGGTCTAAGTTAAGCAGCTACAAGAAAATAGTCAAAGTCGACGCCTTAAAATGTGTGCATTATTGGGGATCAGCATAAGTAACTATACTTTTTAAGAAAATTCGACAGCCTGTGCATGATATTCTTGTGTAAGCAACTAAAGGTTCATGCTGTCGATATTATATGGGACCACCTGGATGAAGTGTGAGCGCAGTGGCAGCATGGCAAGTGTGCTGGGGTTACAGGTTCGATTCCCAGAAAAACAGAAATTACATCTTAAGGTTTTTTCCTCTCCCAAAAGTATAACTGTCCTGGAAAAGCTTCTAAAAAAAAAAAAATAGGCGGCGCAACAGGCGGTAGAGACCTAAGGCCTAGCTTCTCGCAACCATTCGTTTTGTGTGACTTTCTATTTTTGGAACGAATGGAAGGGACCTACAATTTTATGCCGAGTCCGAACGGCTGAATTGAGAAGCTTTTTCAGGACAGTCATACTCTCGGATGTTTGTCAGACGTTCGCGAGAGGTGGCGCAGTAGAAAAAACCTTAAGATGTAATTTGTGTTTTTCCGGGGATCGAACCTGGGATCCCTAAAAAATAAGAATTCACAAACAATATGGACCTGTTGTTTTTTTTTTTTTTTTTTTTTTGTTAGATACTTTTTCTAAATGCCAGGAGAGGAATATAGCAGACCCTTTAAGCTGCTTCATTACTTGATACTGGAAACTAAATGTCTGTAGTTTGAGGCATGGTTCCCCATAAAATCTTGAGAAAAATATATAAAATTAGCGGACCCGGCGAACTTCATCTCGCCCCAATTTAACGCCTTCAGATAAACTCCAGAGTGATAATAAAACACAGATAATAATAAAACCAGATAGTTCAAATTTCAATGTGTTTTTCCGGAATTTTCCGAGTTTTCCACTAAGAATTTTCTATTTTTCCATTTGAAAAGCCATTCCGGAACAATTGCACACAAAATTCCATAAAAAAAAATCAATTTTCACTTTTTCCAATTTTCCGACTTTTCCGAAGGGTTTTCTAAAAATGTTCTTTCGTAGAAACCTTCTCCTGGCGATTACAAAAAACTGAAAAAAATTTGAGCAAAATCGACCCAGTTGTTCTTAATTTTTGATTTTTCCAATTTCCTAACTTTTCCGAAGGGTTTTCTAAAAATGTTTTTTCGTAGAAACCTTCTCCTGGCGATTCCGAACAACTGAAAAAAAAATTTGAGCCAAATCGGTCCAGCCGTTCTCAATTGATGAATTACTATACATTTTTGCCACCATTTTTACATAAGTACGTACCTATATAGAAGAAAATTACTTTCATCTTGCGTAGGCTGACCAGACGTCCTCTTTTTATCTAAAAAAAAAAATATGTCCGGTATCTTTTTGGAAAAATATGCAATTTGTCCACTTTTTGGGATTTCTCAATTTACGAAATTTTTCGACACCACAAAACTACATCAAAACTTTTGTCAACACTAATTCTGACATTATAACCTAAAATTTGTAGTTAAATGTGGAAATGAAAATGATGCCTAAAACGTGTAAAAAATGTATTAGAGGTTTATTAATGGTGTTTAAAATATCTTCAGAGATGGGTCGGATCCCTGGATGAGTTTGATTGTTTTACATTGATGGATTTAAACAAAATTCCCAAATGGAGCGATATCGAAAATTCGTTGCTTTAGGCTGCAGTTATAGCGATCAGTAAAATCCATCCGTAAAAAAATTGTTTCACTTTTTTGGAGCACTTAAACTTAATCGTTGAACTCAATCTTGGTCTTAAAATGTTGCTTTTGAATTATAAAACTAATTCGTCAAAAAAAATTAAGCAATTGATCTTTAAATTTTCTAAAAAAAGAATTTCTTTATTTTTCCGTACGAAAAACTTTTTCTGTTCAACTTCTCAACCAGTTTCACGAAGTATTCCACTGAATTCCTATGATATGCTATGGTTAAATGTTTCAGTTTTGTTCTGTTTCGTGTTTTTACGGATGGATTTTACTGATGGCTATAACTGCAGCCTTAATTGCGAAACAAAGGTGTCAAATTAAACGAAAATGAATTGTTTGACTACGAAAAATGGGTAGAATACTTTTAAAAAATATACATATTGGGCCTTACCAATAATCATTTTTAGTCTTCAACTTAAATATTTTGATGGTTACAATGGATAATTTTACATGGAAATTTTCGCCATTGTGACTTCGTAAAAGTTAGCCTGGACACTAAAAATGATTATTAGTACCGCGGATTGTTATTTTGTTTATTGTTTTTTGTTCTTAAATTTTTCATTTGACATTTTTGAAGGTGTCCTCTTTTTGGTGGGCATGAATGTGGTCGCCCTAATCTTGCGTTATTAGCGCGGTACGTACCAAAAGCACCTTCTGTGTGGTTTTCAATTATTTATGTCACTTTAGTAAACTCAAAGAATCCAATATTTTACTGCAAATATCTGAGAGCATAACTTTCACGAGAAAGAACAAAAATATCGCATTATATTGGCTCATTCTATTACCGAACATAAATAGTATCTGTGTAGGTAATAGGTATGTGAATAAAATCTCAGAAATGTTCATAAATAACCCCATAATCTACTCAGCTCGCAAACAAAGTTCATCAATTGAACTGTATAGTAAGCTTGCGTTAAATAGCCGCCCAACGTTATTGTAAATGCAAATTTTTTCAAGGCCTCCTGCTACAGTCACACAAGAGGAACTCATCAATTGGTGAAGTCACAGCCCTATTAATTATGGTAGGATATTCTGTCTCCCCTAATTAAATTTATGTTTAAAAATATGTAACTTTATAGATTCTACAGAATTTTAGAACAAATTGAGCTTACAAAAAAACGACATTATAACAAAATAAAATTCCATCCGTAAGATAAGACAATCTGTTCTCAGCAAAAGTTCAGAACCCCAACCGCCTACCCTACAAAAACACAGCATCAACGTCTTGTTTTCATTCACCCGTCTCGTCGTCCGACCTAAATTCAAATGTTATAATGCACTGTGCACAATGCACATATGCTAAGCATTAACACAGAAACAGCGATAAATGTATCTCAACTCAACTATGTATATGCACAGACAGGGTGCATAATCCAAAAATATTTATACAATTCTCCTTAATATCTATTTTTATGCGCCAAGTGCAGTTGTTCATCGCAAAAAGATAAATTGAACGCGAAAGACGTTACAATAACAAGAGGATCGCGCACAGCGAATGTGTGTTTACATTTCGGACTGTCTTGAAGGAGCCAAAGCCAATTAACATGCACTTCTTGGCGAATTTATAGCCAAAACAACTGGGATAGATACACGGAGCAGAAACACGTCAGACAGATGGACTTCGAGAAACCCCCAAAGGAGAAGGAAGGAATGTCTTTTGAATTCTATTGTAACAACACAGGTTCACTCTTCACTTGGGAAGTCAATAACCCGCTCATCAGTGAAGCACAGAACTGTGTGTGCATCTGAACGAGAAGACTTCCTGAAATTCCATTGTCAAGCTGCAACTGCAAGACGTGTGGTTATAGATTTAGATACTACTTACTTTGGATGCTCTTCGAGACGCGAATATCTGGAACGCACTTCTTTATCGGTTTCCTTCTCAAATTCACTGATGCGATCACGACACTATTTACTTTGTTAATTTTCCCCACTGATCAGTGATCAGATCACCAACCACAACCGTAAACACACACAAACGCACACTTTGGCCAACACACGCGACGCGCGTCAATTTACAAAAATATGCTAGCCCCAACTGAGCATACAAGGAACGGATCTCCAAAGGTCTCTAGATGTCAGACATGACTAAATGCTCCACCAACGATCGCGAGACGATCAGGGCGACGCGACACAACACCGCTAATGATGATTAAGATGAAGATGGCGCTACAGCTACAACTTGATGTTGCAGTTCCGCATCAAAGATCCAACCAAGTTCGATGTTGCGTTTCGTGGATTGGATCTTGCTCGAATCTATCACTGATCGTCGAGTATCTTCCGATCTAGTATAGACTATAGAATAGATTCTTTTCTTATTACCGTATGAATGAAGGCGTTGGCGGGTGATGGCTGTGTGTGTCTCCGCTTCGATTATAAGGTGCAGTAGCAGTAGCAGTACCACCAGCGAGTAATACGGCCCGATGTTTGAACGCTCGAACGTGGGCAGTTTGTAATTTATATATAGTAGGTAGGAGAGCTAATAAATTTCGGTAGTGGAAACAGTAGGTTTAATCTATAATTCGATTTTTATTTTCCCTTTATCTGCGGCATTAATTTGTTTTACTTTTTTGTCGACTCTGACTGGTGGTATTGTATATTTGCGAAAAAGAGAAGGAGCAACTTGCGACTTCAAGTGGGTCTCTATAAATAAGTGGCGGCATTTAACACATAAACTAATAGAGTGGTTTTTATTTGTTAAACGATTTTATGAAATTTTATAAGGGTAGCCCACCAACCAAGTGCTTAAGAGAAGCCAACGAAGAGTTTTTGTAGAGTTTGTGGAGAGTTCTCTCTTAAAAGTTTATTTTTAAGAATAAAAACAAAAATGTTTTCTTAAAAGGGATAGTTGCAGGCAAAACATTTATTTTTATTTACAGCCGCTAATTGATGTGATGGTGGCATTTTGAAGACGCTGTAAAAAGAAACAATAACAAATCGGTTGACAGTTGGATGATGGTGCCCACGCTAGTGTAAATTGGTTAATTCTCATTTGAATGACAAAATACGAAGAAGAAGATAATGCTGTCAGCACTGTGGAACACATGTTCTAAATAAGGAGAATGAGTTCAGAGCATTGAACTTTATTGTACAGGCAAAGCTGAAGACCATCATCAATCAGGGTTAATGAAAGTGACGTGTAGGCGGTGTGTATGGCGATGTGGACCCTTTAAGACATTACAATTTACAAGATGTTTGTTTAGTAATTGGTTAATTATCAGCCAAAATATGGACTCCAGTTTTTGCAGTGTGTGCGATCATCTTCGACTGGAGCCAAGATCTGTTCCGAAATAAAATATGAAAACATATCAACAAGATTGTACCCTAAAACGCGAACACATTCGACATTCCTGGTCAAATACGAAATGGAACATATCTAACTAAATTTTCCTGCCACATCCTCCAAGAATCAAGATGCGTTTTGGGTTCCAATTGTTTCCCATGGTAAACCTAGGGCTTATTCCCAAAAACGCGGCATTGGAGTTTCTTTGTAGAAATTTTCGTCAACCGGTAAAAGTTTACCTGAAACCCCGAGGCGATGGTTGCGGCGAATAGAAAAAAATAGTTGGCGCAACAGGCAGGTAGACACCTTAGGCCTAGCTTCTCATAACCGTTTTTATGTGAGCTTTGTATTTTTGGGACGAATGGAAGGGACCTACAATTTTATGCCGCTTCCGAACGGCTTAATTGAGAAGCCTTTTCTGGACAGTTATACTCTCGGAAAAGACCCTTAAGATAAAATTTGGGCTATTTTGGGAATCGAACCTATGATCCCTCGCACAGTAGTCCAGCATACTAGCTCACGTTGCGGCGAATGCCGGCGGAAAATCTGCCGCTATTCGCCAAAACCTACGCGGAAGAAGAAAATGCGAACACTTCGAGAATGATTTTGCGAATGCAACAGCAAGATTATGCGAACTATTCTAGCGAAGGATATACAAGTTTATAGTGTGTATTATGCGAGCTTACAAGAGGAGATAACCTAGCCTTATATTATATCTATACAAATTTTAATAAATGGATTAATGGATTCCTTATTTACAATATTGCTTTATCCTTTTCAGTGTCATGCACATGAATCTCTGGTGTAGTAATGGGCAATCAAATTTGGGCCTTCATCACACTTAAGTTCTACTTTGTTATTAGATACTCATTTTTCACCTTTTGAGATTTCGTCTTCGAAATTCTTCGAATTCAATTCCATAAACTTTCCTACTTCAGCTTGAAAAAATCATTGTTGTATGTCAAAGGTTGACTGACTTGACAATCATCTGACATAAAGGCCTCTGTGGATACTTGTCAATTGGCATATTGTTTCTACAAATAGTGGAGATAGCTATGGTTAAGTCTAGAGGTTTCGGCCTAATTGAATAAAAAAATGTTTGATTACTACCTTTTGTCTATCTGTAGTAGGTCATTAAAAGCGTTATTGGTGATTTCAGTATCAAAATAGGTAAGGATGTCATCCTTGGCAACACAATGCGGTATACGTACAGGTAATAGACTAGCGCTAATAGACGGTATGGTAGCAAGCATGCAATTTCCACACATAGAAATTCACAAGTCATTCACAAAGTGGCAGTCCTCTTAACAAATCACATATAATCAGGTTTTTTGCGTAGCTACCAACAATTTAAGTGCAAAACTAACACCGAACTGCAAGTACCTATCTCGGGGCCGTGTTGAAAAGCGTATTTAAAAAAAGAAAGACAACGCAAGTCCATTGCCTGCAAACCAATGGCCTATAATTCCACGAATAATTTTTTACGATAACTTTTTATTAGCTAAATTTGACGTGCACTGCGCGAACCCGTCAAGTGACCTTGCTACTCAGATACGAATTGCGATCTTAACTCAATACGTCTGATTCACTTGACGAGCTGCAATGTGCAGATCTATACTAATACTATGACACCTTTGAGCAGGAGGGATTTCCCTCCTCAATGAAGCTATACCTGGTTTGCATGTTAACATTTTCTAATTTGAATAACAAAATCGATGGAGAAATATTTCAATTTTAGATAATTAAAATTTTTCAAGTCACTCGCCCCATAGTCCCCCTAGAGCCTAGACAGATTGAAAAAGTAGAACTTTTGTCAGGAACATTTTCCTAAACTTTTCAAAAAGCCCTGCGCCACTGATAGGAAGTCAATAAAATGGTCTCACATTGGGCGCCAATCCAAATTCATAGATTCTTACAAAAATATAAACTTACCATCGATGATTTTAGTAATGGAAATGAAAATGCTCTAAACATGTTATAACGATTGTTGTCAAAAATAACATATGAGCCCCTTTTCTGATTATATTCCATTGACATTGTCTTCGACGAAGTGTTGCAATTTTTTCGAAAAATTCCACCTCGCGCTGGAGACAATCAGCGTTTCTTCCTTATTCACAACTCAGTAATAGAACAATAATACGACTTAACACGAATTAATGGCTACGACTGAAAATGCAATATCAAAAACGACACCTTGCACTTCTAGCCAAACACTTAGCACTGAATAAAAGCAAAAAATCAGCCAGACTTTTATTTTGGCAGACGCTTATATAAAATGCGCAGCAGGTCGTTCTGAAACAACATCGTGCTCTCTCTGTTTATTTTATATACCTTTGTTTTTGCATTGCGTATATATTTCAGGCAATTTCCATTTAACGAATCTTCAGACAACTGAAGACAAAAACCTGTCAAATTGCTTATTCACAAAAAAGGGGCTTCCATTGGTAGGTAATGAGTTCGGCTCTTTATCTTGAAAAATGCGTTCCCAATTATGACTCATTTTACTTTATGATGGATGCTTCATTCAAATGAAAAACGTTGAACTTATATGTACGGCTATAGCATGGATGTAACAACAAAATCAATGAATATCAAAAATATATTGCAATAGCTCTGATAAGACTCATTGTTGGAGGTAATTGATTTTGATTACTTTACTCCGCCTTGGCTAATCGTTGATGAATGGCTTTGGTATCAAATCGAGTTCACTGGTGGTGGTGTGCAGCAATATTATATTGAAATGTATATTGCATAATCTTTCAGTTATTTGACTTCATTCGAATATACAATTGTGCTAATATGAAAACGTCAACTAAATGACATTTAATACCGGCATCAGAACTAATCCATATTCCCGACTTCACCCTTCCTCGCCTAAACCGAGAACAGCTGTCCGTTCCCTATAAACTGGTGCTATAGATATCTGAAATAAATCCTGGGTCCCAATCTCAACTGGTAACTTGATATCGAACAACGGGTAAAGAAAGTATGCAATCAATCTTCGGCGTAAGATGAAGCCTGCTGCCAAAATTGACCTACACGACCCTGGACCCGTACCACGTAATCCTGAGGTGGGATTCTATATAAGACGAAAAAGTTCAATCGTTTTCGCTTGCCCGAACGTTTTGATTCATGTAACTTCGAAAACGAAATAATTTTCGTTTACGCGAAAGCTATTTATTTCATTGATATTTTCGTTTTCTATTCTGCTTCATGTAACTCCAAAAACGAAACGAAATTTTCGTTTTGTGTGTAGGAGAGCACGAAAACTTATTCATTGACGTTTTTCATTTTCTTTGATTGTTTTTAATCCCATTTTCGGCTATTTTTAACAATTAAAAGAAAGAAACATTTCTGGAGGAGTAATGGTCGGCACAGAATAAAAGCTATGTGTTCTCTGTGAAAATTACCCCAAAAACATGCAATTTCAACTACACTGCTTCTTAAAACTTTTCTGAAGAGAAAGTATAAAACGAAAGGAATTACATGAAACAACTTTTTGCTTTCGGATGATTTCTTTCGTTTTTCCAAAAGCGAAAGCGGTTTCGTTTCGTTTTTCCAAAAGCGAAAGCGGTTTCGTTTCGTTTTTTACAGAATCCTACCCTAGACATAAGGTTCAATCGTTTGGTGGCCGGCTCCGAGGAGAGCTTATAACATAACCAAACTCATCTATAGGTTTAAGGATCGTCATGCATAGCCAAGGCACCACAGGCACTCTATGATCAAAACCATTAGACGCTCACGACTGTGTGTAACTCTTGACTTTCACATTACAAATATCGCAGCACATAGGGCGATCAGATTCAGAGAGACGGGGTTCTGATCTTCGAGACCCTACGGCAATATGTACCAAATATTTTGCTTTCTCTATCGTACAATCCTTAAAAGAAAACCTTACTCCCATAAAAGTGCTTATAAAATAGGGATGAGATTGGCAAGACGAATGGGTGAATAGGAATTCGAATTTAACAATCTACATAGACGGTTCGAAAACTAACTGTAGAGTACGAGTAGGTATATTGAGGCAAAACTATACTTGCTGTCCGTAATGGCTGCCATCAGATCAAACTACACAGACACACAAAAAATATAAATCCGAGGAAAAAGACTGGCATATTCATTGACAGCCAAGCTCCCATCAAGTCTATTGCTTCAGTCGATATAACCTCAAAACTATAGTCCTAGAATGCCGCAATGCCGAACATGCTGATTAACTGGGCAGTCAAGGCTTCGCCTCAGCACTACACTCTTCACCGTTCACTTTAAGCCAAAACTCTTCAGAATTCCTTTTGAAAGCCAACTTCAGATATAGAAGTGGTATGGACGAACTGAGTCATATCTACAAAAATATGGCTAAAGTACAGCTTGGAAAATTCTGATCACCTTTCTAACGAGCTTGCCAACGAGCTTATAGGGGAGAACATGCAGTCAGACTGCGCATTCCACACAACACACACTGTAATGAAGCAACCGAAAAAAAAATTTCACTAACTATGCGTAAGCTAGGACCAGACCGGGATCTCTAGCAAAACCCTTCTTCGAATACCTTGATGAATAGTATTATAGAGCTAATAACCTTCTTGAATTCCACAGGTTAGATCTAGACTCTCCTCTTTAACAAACTTCAAGAACCAGGTCAAATGAGTTATGGTAACTAAGCGGCACATAGTGCTCCTTGGATTTTTTGAAAGCCTATACCTATCTTCCTTTTTGTTATTCTATACAGTAGCAGTATTGTCAAGGAGTTGTTTTTCAGAGAATTCCACCCTAGATTCTGCACAACTAGAGCCACCAAATATCCCGAGGGTACAAACATCTATGGCAGAAGTGAAATTTTGACCTCGTATAATTCAACGCATCCTTAAAGAACTAGATTGTAATAAGACAACGGGATCCGACGGAATCCCAACTATAGTACTCAAGAGCTGTGCACCAGAACTTGCACCTGTACTATGTAAGCTGTTTAGCATGTCGTACTTCCAGAAAACGTTTCCTTCTTGCTGGAAGACCGCTCGCATTCAACCTATTCCAAAGAAAGGGAGGAAATGTCTGCCACAAAACTATCGTCCAATAGCGTTACTTTCAATGCTCTCAAAAGTAATGGAAAAGGCAATAAAGGTCGAAATAATCAAATATCTAGAAGGCCACCGATTAATAAGCGACAGGCAATATGGACTTCAGAGCCGTCGTTCCACTAGAGACCTGTTAAGCAACGTAACGCACTTATGGACGCAAGCAATTCAACAACACGGCGAATCCAGAGCCGTAGCCTTGGACATATCAAAGGCAAGTTAGCGTCTTATGGATTACCACAACAACTCTGCGGATGGATGCAAAATTTTCTTCTAGGAAGATCGATCCAAGTTGTTGTAGATGGTGTATCATCTAATTCGTTTGCTATTAATGCAGGAGTGCCTCAAGGATTTATTCTTTCTCCAACTCTATGTGAGGCCATCAGCGCAATTTAAGTGCAGAACTTACATACATCTGCAAGCATCTCGGGGCGCTGTTGAAGCGTTATAGGTTCGCCTTTCCCGAGAGAAGTATTTAAAAAAAAAACTGATCGGAGCTCAAAATCGGATTTAGCGAAGAATTTAGCCTCAGTTTGGATGTGGTTCGGTGAAAATTATCAGGACACCGGACTTTGTGGCCTTCACCCCATTTTCAAACTGTATACATACTTTCAAGTAATTTATCTACATTGCGACAGTTTACACTGAAAAAACAATGTGAGAAAGCTCAACACGACCCAGTCCTACACTTTATTTTGTTTATGGCTCTATAATCTTCACTATACAAAAGTAGAAGTAAATAAATCAAAAGCACTAAGTAGTTAGTAACTTAAGCAATGTTAAGTACACATACAAAGCCCACTTGTGCGATGGATAAATGCGCCAACCAAACTTTGTATTTGTTCAATCATCGAGTTTTGTAAACAATAGACAACGACGAGTGAAAAATTTTATATCACACAGGGATGCGACATATACACCTCCAAATGATAGGCGCACACATAACGCCACCCATAAAGGTAACACATCAGGTACGAGTATAGTTCATTGGAAGCGCCTATCGTGTCTAGGTCACAACGATGTGCCCATCAATCTGTGCGCACAATCAGTCATGCGTTGCGTGTAATTAGCAAATTGAATGATATTTCACTCGAATCAAATGCCAAATTGAAAATTATTTGGTGCCATTCATTCGTAGGTAGTCTTCCGGTGATCAGATGGGTAATAGGAGTGTATCTAACCGAACGTATACCAATATTGTGAACATATTTTGTCAGTGATTCTTGAAGAAGTATACTGTGTTGAACAAGCTTACCTATCATATCTCTGAGTAGCTGCTACCTTGGTTGACGAAACATGGGAATATTATTTGATATTGTGAGTGTTTTTGATTTGTTTTGTAAATCAGTTTTGCTCGTCGATTTAAATTTAACGTGTAAAAGTGAATTTCATCTAGATGATGTAATCATAGATTTAGAATTTATGTGGAATTTATTTTTGAAGCCATTTTCTACGGGATATGACGTTGATGAAACGGTTTTTAAGTGTAGTTTGAAACTTCGAGGGTTGCCCTCTCAAGAAGCACATCGGATTAGGAATTTTGTTTCATTGGCAAATTGTTCTGTTATTGGGCTAACTGCAAGTTAAAACTACGCAAGCCCCCTTTAAAACACTTGGTGATTCTCAACGTATACAAAACATCAGGCGACTTCTTTCTACTTTGAATATACATAGTAGGAAAAAAAAAAGAAAGACCCAAAATAAACAGAAGGATTGTCCCATTTGTGATAGGAAAGTGACTTTTTTTAAATTAAAATTTTTCTGGTAACCGTAAAAAAAAAATAGTCGATTGGTGCACAGTTTTGTATTGCCTAGTATACGGTCTTCGAAATTCTCCCATACTATGAGTCTGGAGAATGGCTCCATAAAATTAGGAGGCCCCAAAAAAAATTAAAAAGGCCCCAACAAATTATATACATAGTAAGCAACAACAACGTTTTGTAGTAGGATTGGGGTGATTTTTCATTTTTTTGGGGCCTTCTTTCATTAATAATTTGGGGACAAATTTCATTTTTTTTTTTTGTGTAATTATGACCCAATTTAAAATCGATTATAAATATTAAGGCCTTTATAAGAAATAATACCGCAAAAAAATTAAAATTGCCCCAAAAGAATGAAAAGTGGCCCCAAATTCAATGAAAAACGCGAAAAATATGTTAAAATCGATTGTAAATATGTATTGGGATCTTCTTAAGAAATATCACCACAAAAGAATGATATATCATCCCAAACCACGAATTAAAATAAATATTCAAGAAAAAGTAAAAAAATGTTTGTAATTGTTCGTTATGCTTAAATTTTAGCTTTAGAAAATTTGAGAAAATAAAAGTTGAAAATTCGCGCGAAGTTATTTTAAAAACTGAGGTGGCATCAGCCGTCTAAGATGGCTGGGACATGTAGAGCGAATGGACACCAACGATCCGGTCCGGCATAAAGAGTCTTCGATTCCAACCTGGAGGGACAATGCAGTAGAGGAAGACCTCGTCTTAGGTGGCGGGCACATGTGGAAGGGGACCTCGACCAACTTGGAGTGCGCAACTGGAGGCGGTTAGCCAAAGATCGGGTTAACTGGAGAGGCGTGTTGGTTGAGGCCCAGGTTCACCCCGGACTGTAGCGCCATCTAAGGAAGGAAAAGCTGACGTTAAGCTTTAGAAAATTTGAGAAAATAAAAGTTCAAAATTCGCGCGCACTTTCGTCAATAAACTGATCGATGTGTACTCACAAATTCAATTGTCAGTAAGTTATTTACTCCTTGAAACCTTTAACGTGCTGCCCTTGTAACAACGGTATAATTCGCGTGTCTCTTAGTAGATTTTTGTTTTGATACCAAAATAAGAAAATGAAAAATGCCCCAAATGATCTTTAAACAATTTCTATTAAATGAAAAATCACCCCAATAAAATGCAAAAGGGCCCCAAAAAAATGCAAAAAGCAGGTCCCAAAACAATGAAAATTTCATAATAATTTTTGTTGTTTTTTGCCAATTATTATCTTGGGGCAATTTTTCATTTGTTTGGGGCAATTTTTCATAAATGGAAAATTGTTTTCATTTATTTTTGGGGCATTTTTTCATTGGGACTTAATTTCATGGATCCAGTCTGGAAAATAAGTTATGTATTCCAATTCTGTCAACAAATGGCCCGATTGTACCGAAAACTGTTACATCATTTTTGACGATATTGCGATGATGCCTTCAGTCCAGAAGCTGCACCCAACCGTAACGTTCACATGTTGTAACAAATCGTCTATTTGATCATAATCATGGGTTTTCCTCACGTCATATTTTGGCAGTTTCTCTTTTGAAATGAAATTATGACTCATTTTTGACAAATTGTCATCAGTTACCTGCTCTTCTAAGATAACATCTGAGCCAACTTTATGTGTCTTCTGTCTTCTGTCTTCTTTCTTCTGTCTTCTGTCTTCTGTCTTCTGTCTTCTGTCTTCTGTCTTCTGTCTTCTGTCTTCTGTCTTCTGTCTTCTGTCTTCTGTCTTCTGTCTTCTGTCTTCTGTCTTCTGTCTTCTGTCTTCTGTCTTCTGTCTTCTGTCTTCTGTCTTCTGTCTTCTGTCTTCTGTCTTCTGTCTTCTGTCTTCTGTCTTCTGTCTTCTGTCTTCTGTCTTCTGTCTTCTGTCTTCTGTCTTCTGTCTTCTGTCTTCTGTCTTCTGTCTTCTGTCTTCTGTCTTCTGTCTTCTGTCTTCTGTCTTCTGTCTTCTATCTTCTGTCTTCTGTCTTCTGTCTTCTGTCTTCTGTCTTCTGTCTTCTGTCTTCTGTCTTCTGTCTTCTGTCTTCTGTCTTCTGTCTTCTGTCTTCTGTCTTCTGTCTTCTGTCTTCTGTCTTCTGTCTTCTGTCTTCTGTCTTCTGTCTTCTGTCTTCTGTCTTCTGTCTTCTGTCTTCTGTCTTCTGTCTTCTGTCTTCTGTCTTCTGTCTTCTGTCTTCTATCTTCTATCTTCTATCTTCTGTCTTCTGTCTTCTGTCTTGTCTTCTGTCTTCTGTCTTCTGTCTTCTGTCTTCTGTCTTCTGTCTTCTGTCTTCTGTCTTCTGTCTTCTGTCTTCTGTCTTCTGTCTTCTGTCTTCTGTCTTCTGTCTTCTGTCTTCTGTCTTCTGTCTTCTGTCTTCTGTCTTCTGTCTTCTGTCTTCTATCTTCTATCTTCTGTCTTCTGTCTTCTGTCTTCTGTCTTCTGTCTTCTGTCTTCTGTCTTCTGTCTTCTGTCTTCTGTCTTCTGTCTTCTGTCTTCTGTCTTCTGTCTTCTGTCTTCTGTCTTCTGTCTTCTGTCTTCTATCTTCTGTCTTCTGTCTTCTGTCTTCTGTCTTCTGTCTTCTGTCTTCTGTCTTCTGTCTTCTGTCTTCTGTCTTCTGTCTTCTGTCTTCTGTCTTCTGTCTTCTGTCTTCTTCTGTCTTTATACCTACGGCTACGACGAATACCTTCTCGTAGAACCAGAAAGGAAGGTTAAGTTCGATTATTTCAAATAAGTTCTTTGAAGCAATTTCCAATAAAGTATTAGATATAAAAATATGGCGAAGTATTATCCGATTTCGTTCGACATTTATTTTTATATCTATGGCAATCACAATAAATACTGTGTTCAAAATATATGAGTCTATACCTACTTATTGCCCATCATAAAGACCGCCACTAATATTGAATGTGCCGTGAAATTTATCCACTATTATCGTGGTTATTGACACACGTCATCCCATTTACAACTTATATCCACCTATACTGCTCTTCATAATTGCTAAAAATCAAAGTTCGCGTTTTAAATAGATTTTTCGACAAGATTGACCCACCGCCGATTCATTCATTTATTTGTCATCACAGAACATGTACCCAATTTGAGTTTGTAAAATATTCACTGACGATCTGATTGGAATTGTGCCCCAACAACCCCATCATTAGAGATATACCTACCATAATTAACCAAAAAAAAAAAATTGCGTCGATTTCCAAGGCGAAATCCATAATTGATTGGTTCTGGAACACGACGAATCGTATACAGCAGTGTTCACTGTTCAACTAACTTATATCTTTACAATTCGACAACATCCATTGTTACAATAAAGATAAACTAAAACGTGTCCCCGAATGCATGTGAACTAGCTTGGCATAGTGATATACCCTTTCATGTTGGCACACACTTACATACTCACAAGTATCGACTATCGAGGTGAACCCCGGTGAAACTGAAAGTATGTATCTTAAATGTTTTACCCACTGTATTGGTAGTTGTGTAATCGGTAAATTTTTAGATAAATTCTTTGATTCAGTGCCGCGCCGGCAGTTTCAATAGAATATTAGCTCGATTTAAGATTCAATTCGATATGAAGTCGCGTGGAAGACGGTCTGCCTGATTGTGAATATTATACCTATAAACACGAAGAACTCTTCGGTTTCGGAGCTTTTATCGGAAGTGTCGAGGATAGGCTCGCCTCTGAATCCGACGGTTGTGTGGTATTTTTGAGTGTTAACGATTGTGAGAATTTAAGAAAAAAATTGTACGAGTGTCCTTTGGTATAGTGCAAGTGAATTAAGGGTAACGAAGATCTCTTTGTCAGCGCAATCCATTTTGCGGGAAGTTGTGATTTTTTTAACCTGAAAATTATCCTGTCTCCAGATGAACCTATTTAAAGTAAGTTCAATGAATCCAAGCTTTCAAAAAGTATCCTGACCATGTGAATGGATTTGGATGGAAGCATCTTGTATTTCTATCTATTGATTTGAGATTTGGAAAAATCTATACTTATGCCCTGCTTCCTTTCGTTGGTTTAAGAACGTCTACTAAGCCTAGTCAGTATCGCCTTTCGATTTCTGCCTCAGTTGCACGGTTTATTGCATCGCTTGGTAGGATTTGGAACTCCCACTCTAGGATCTGCGACTACATCCTTATGCTAGAAAAAGGAAAAATATGAAATCCTTGCTGTCACCTTTTTTTTAAATATCAGTTAGAGGTATTTTTTGTATGTACCAGATGACGTTTGGGCAATATTTCATAAATATAGCTAAGATCTTTACTAAGTGTCCCATTTTGACACTTCCTTGAGCCCACTTAATACCATTATGGTTCACCCTTAAATCATTCATTATAATAAGCATAGCCCAACGCTAGAGATCTTATTTCAATGCCTGTAGATTTGTTTCACTGAAAATTCAAATATAGTTTTCGAAAATCTTGCTAATAGACCTTCTGCGTACTCATTTCCCCAAATTAGAACCGCGATCTTGCATCATAATATTCTGGATAGCACCATACTTCTTGAAATTCTATTTGAATCAATTCCATAGCATCAAAAGTAAGTGAACGCCAACGGTCTTTAAAAATGTCTTTAAGGTCTTGAAACGGATCTTAAAAAAACAACAAGTTTGACAACGAAATAGCACTAACAAAACGTTCTTCATTTCGACAGCATAAAATATTTTATAGATATTTAAAAAAATATATTGTTCCAAAGACAAAATGCACACAGCTTACTTTGGACAGACCTGGTTCTGAGCCGACTAAATTTTCAGGGGGACATCAGATTTGACTTTTCAACGCCCTTCATTCTTCAACGATCATTGAAGGTCCTGAAAGTGTAACAGCGGATCAATTACCAGCGCGACCCTCTCATGGTCTTGGTCTTGGGTGGTTTTAAAATGATGTATGTACAGAAGTAGTCTCTTGTTAGTACAAAACTAGTAAAGAACCTTCGGGGTGTATAGTCGAAGTTAGTAGAGTGTCTTATGCCCAAAACACATGTGCAGAAATTCTGAATGCTTCACTGCATGCAGTACTGCAGATGAAACACATGTGCAGAATTCAATTTGCAGCGGTTTCTGTCAATGAGGGGAAAAATATGTGAGTGAAACAAAGGCGACAAATAATTCCCGTCTCTTTTTTCCTCATATGCATCAGTAGCTGAATTTAAAAATTCGATGCTGCCAAGTCTACTTAATTTAATTCACTGCGTTGCTATGCAGTGGATTTAGAAATAGAGACATGTTGCAGTGCTGCGGTGGCTGCAGAATTTACATTTGTTTCACCACATAAGAACATGTGTATTCTAATCCTGCTGCGCAGTGAATTCTGCACGTGTGTTTTGGGTATTATGAGTAAATTAGAAACGAACTAAAATTCTATACAGCATTACCATGCAGTTACCAAAAGACGATTTTTAGAACTAAATACATCCCCATATTATAATATATAAGCCCACTCAATTCAATATTATTTTCATCAACCTGACTGACAGAACTGAACAAATAAAAAAATGTTGCCGCAATCAATTAATTGATACTTGAATTTTGCATGTGATAAGGACGATAACATTTTTTTGGCTCAGACAGACTAGCTAGACTAAACGTATTGTACTATGGTCTAAGCCGAAAAGTATTAATTTGAAAAGCAAAACGAAATTTACTAATCTGTATCAGTTTCAGTATTATGCGGGAATGTGGGGAGCACTGGAGCAGTCCCGTATTTATTACCAGTTTACCTCCAATCGGGTACTTTCGGATTCCCAGTTTGCTCAATCTGACATTTTAACAATTAAGTTTGTTTGACGTGGTCATCCCTAGTGTCCACTCAATGCATACTGTGAATGTGTCAGTTCATTTTCGTGACCGCCAAAGACCTAGCTAACCCCCAGTAATTTAGTTTCATGTCGAATAAAAATGTTGTAATAACATGTACAGACATTTTTAATACTTGCGATAATATTAAACTGATTTGGGGCCGGTTTGTTCAGAGATGGTTAAATCTGTGGTTAGGTTATCATAGATTGAGATTAACCTATGAATATATAGGTACATCTGTGGTAACCAAAAAGCGTTTGTTCAATTATTTATCACTTTGGTCACCAAACCATCGATTTGTGACAAGTGGTTCCAGTTTTCTAGTTTATTTGTCCATTCAGTAGTTAGAATTAATCCTTGGTTAAAATTGTTTATTTTTTGTGTAGGTTTATTTTCGGTATTTTATTAATTAAGCTATCCATTTTTTTATTTAACTGAATATGAGTGTTTTCAGCACAAACGTGTCCAGCCGCAACAATGCATTCAATTTTTTTCCACACTGACGTATTCATCTGTCAGTTGAAAATACGTGGACAAAGCGTATACGAAGCAGCACACTCTATTTTGCGTTTATTGTTGTGATGTTGATTGAGCTATGTCAAAGCTTGAACACACAAAATTCCAGAACAACCTTGGTTAAATGCCTTTAACCGACAAAAATCAGCTGGTTATCGATTTATCAGGTTAATTAACCAAACCATGGATTCTCTGGCAGCACAACACAATATTTCACAAAAATAAGATATCACCTAAATAACAGCTGCGATTGACAGCAAAATAAAGCTGTACAAGTAGGTACTTGTACTCTTGCCCTGACTTAATACCTAGGGTCAGCTCAGTGCTCAACTAGGGTGCCCGAGTGCTCACATCGAAATCGAACACAGGTTTTCATTATCAGTACGAACTGGGGCCCTACTCTGAGGGCTTATTCCCAAATGCGCGGCCGGCGGATCGCTTTTCATGGCGGATTTGTATTTTTGTATTTCCAAAAGCGATTTGATCCAATCAAAAGCGATAGCTGTATAAATGACGGATTGCTGGCGGATTGTTTGCGGATAAAAAATAAACTAAATTCCTGTGGCGGGAAAAAGCTGTCAAAGTGTTGGAAAAATAAATGGAAAATCGCAACTCAGAATGGTAAAAACTGGAAAACACTGGAAATATCATTTTCGCCCTCGTTCGCATTTAAGAATAACCAAAAGCGATGGAGGTATCGTTTTCAATACGATCCGCGCGTATTTGGGAATAACCCCCATGTATTTCGTTCCGAAAGTGAAATTTTTCGAAAACGAATATTTGGTACTCTGTATGTAATTTGAAAGCGGAATGAAATCTCCAAATGTGAAGAGCATTGATATACCCAAAATCGAAAGTAGGTATTCAGAGTACGAATTCAAAAGTGGAACGAAATACAATTTCGAATAGGATTGATTTTCGGAACGAAATAGAGAGTAGGGCCTCAGACCTATTGAAATGTGAATATTGACTGTATAGCTGTTTTCAAAAAGTTATTTGTTGAATTCAATCAGTTATCGGAAGTACCAATTAATATAGATAGTCAAACCAAACTAAAATTTTTAGATAGACTTTTTCGTCATAATGTCATAAGGCGTTTTTCTTATTGAGTTCACAGCTGAGCTCGGAATAGAGCTCGACGAATTTGAGCGTGTCCAGATCAAGTGTCAGCTTTTTTTTTACTCTGCCTGCTCAGCCAATTTATTCCGAGTTCATAGAGCGCGCTCTGATCATTCTCTGAACGAAAAAAGAAAAACAAATTTTGAGCTCTGTGTCTGAGCTAAAAAAGAAACATGACATTTCTTTTTGACAGTTCAGCTCTGCTCTCAACTAAAAAAGTAAAACGCCTATATACGTACCTAGTCTTGAGCTTCTGATATTTTCTTGCGATTTGCGAATTGGATTGTGGCGGAGTCCTGTGCCGATCCTTAAAAGTTTTCTGTCAAAAACGCCCAGCTTAGAGATGGTGTAGCAAATGGGGAAGTCGTAAGTTACTACTAGCACTACAAGCTATTTTTAGAGTAGCTGCTTGTTTTTTTTTTTTTTTTATTGAATCCGTTTTGGTTCCGTTCCGAGGGTTGGCAGTAAACTTGGTGAAAAAGAATGTACCCTCACCCTGTACAATGCCACATTTAGACAGTTGGTGACTGACATGCCTCTAGTTATTTCTCTGATGGATCTTCTTATGCAAATCAGTTTGGATTTGGGGGTGTTGATCCCCTTCTTTCGTAACACTATAAATCTTCCTGACGTAGGCTTCTACTATTCGTGCTGCTATATTATGGCGGAGTCGTCGGCGAAAAGACAGCTGTTGGTTGTATCAACGAGCTGAGGTCGGTCGGATGTAAAAATGTTCAAAGACAGTTTCACTAACTTGGGCTAGATTGTAGATTGTAGGGGGGAGGTGGTATATTAAATCCCAAATCACTGCGGCCACAAGTGGGCATATTGTGATATCCTCCATTTATAGCTCATCCATGATGCCGCAGTTTGTTATAAAGGCGGCTATCTCTTTGGGTGTGCTGGCAGCTATATGTCCGCTGCTTCGAGGTAGAATTTACCTAGATAACGTTGACGTGTTTTGGTTAAACAGTTGCAGTCACATAGTATGTGTTCTGCTGTTTCTGTGCCCTCGTTGCACATTCTGCAAGTGTTGTATTGTGTTATACCCATTGTCATCAGGTGTTTTTTGACTCGACAGTGTCCTGTGAAAAACTTGGGCTAAGGCGCCGGCTTTGATAATTTTAGTTTATGTGATTAGTCGTCGTCTACTTCTACAAAAAAGATCTTGGTGTGAAGAAAACGAATAATGAAGTCTATGAGAACGATGGAGATATTTTCCATGTCTAGAAAGCATGAAATATAGAGTGTTTCTAGTGGAATCCAAACTGAGTGTCCCGTATAATGTTCAGTTGGCTGCAAACACTCTTCCCTAAAACTATAAATTCCTCGGGTATTTTGATCATACTAGAAAGAAGCAATATCGGTCTTTATCATGGTGATGTATAATTACGGTCGCCTTGGCTATTATCTTAGCGGCCATTCATTTCTTGAAAAAGTAGCAGTTGTTGATGCAATTGTTCATCACTTTATCCACCAGGATCATAATGGACTGCCGTAACTTTTTTAGTCGAAATCAAAAATACATAAATGGAGAAGATCGTACCTCGTACCATTTCTTTCGAGTCCGCAATCTTGATGATCCATTTTGATGTTGTCTTTCAAGTTTGTAGATACAGTATTCGCAATGTCATTCAACAATATCTGATTGCAAAATACAGATAATTTATATTTTTTTGTTAGTATATTGTCTAAACAGCCGACACGCTTATCTGTATTTATGCTTACTCGTACCTATACCGCAGCCGATTGAGAGAGGAAGTTGTGATGTGGTTTTGGCAACAAAGAACACGCTTATTACCATTTTTTTTTTTTTTTCATAATCTGGAAAACTTTATCAGAGACTATAGTTTATACCCCTCTGGACATTGTTTTTGCACATTTTTCGGCTTATTTGCTATTTTTTTTGTTAGGTTCCGTATTTTATTGCAGTGCAATAAAATGTCAATGTCAGCGATGGCAATAACAATCGCGCTATCGATCTAAAGACTTTATGTCAATTAATTTGATAGAAACCGCCGGAAATGGATATGACAAATTTTTTTCTAAAAATTGAATTTTTGTTACAGAGCAGGTGTTATTTGAAAATTGAATATCATGTTGCACGTGTTACGTTAAATATGGTTAAATATAAATGTTAACCAGTGCCGACATCTAGTGATGTACCTAGTAATGAAACTAAATAAATTCATGTCTTTTCAGACTCACATCTTTAAAAAGAAATCGAAATATCACCTGGACGTCATCTATGAAGTTCCAGAGAAGCTAGCATGGTGGTATGCACCAATTTTTACCACATTTTGGTCAATACTATTCGTGGCTATTGTCCTGACTTTATCCATCAACCTGCCAACACCGTTAAAAGCTAAAGATGAAGTTAACGCACCCGATCGATTTATCGCAGAGAGAGCTCAATCGGTACTTTTGGGTTTGACACAGCTTGGCCCACGTGTTGTGGGCAGCGAAGCAAATGAAGTTCATACCGTGAACTTTTTGCTGGGCGAAGTCGAAAAGGTTCGTGCCCAAGCTAGTGATTATTTCGAAATTGAAACCGATGTACAAGTGGTGACAGGAAACTATATGCACTGGGAGATGATAAACATGTATCAGGGTGTCCAGAATGTTGTAGTCAAGTTGAGTGCCAAGGGGGCAACTAGTGACAACTACTTGCTGATCAATAGTCATTTTGATTCTGTGCCAGACAGCAGTGGAGGTGGCGATGATGGAAGTATGGTGTCAGTTATGATGGAGGTTATGCGAGTTATTGCAAAGTCAGATGGTCCATTGGAACACCCAATTGTGTTCCTTTTCAATGGGGCGGAAGAGAATCCTTTGCAAGCGTCGCATGGATTCATTACGCAGCACAAGTGGGCCAAGAATTGCAAGTAAGTGGGAAAAATTGACGGATTGTGACAGATTTTTGAGTGGAGTCATTTTAGGGCACTCATCAATTTGGACGCTGCTGGAAATAGTGGAAAGGAAGTTCTCTTTCAATCGGGGCCTAATCATCCGTGGCTTATGAGGGTAAGTATTCATTTTTTGCTTGGTGTGGAGGACTTGCTGGGGAGAAAGCCATATTTCATGAAGAACTGTGATCTACTAGTTGCTTGGCAAATCAGGGCCAATTTTAATATTCGGAGATCATTGTCGCTTCTTCGATCATCAACATTTGGTTTATCCATATCCGAGGCTCATACACAAATTTGCCAGCACTGACTTGAAGTGTCAAGTTACCGTTTTCGTTTCCTCAATTATCTTGTACCATGTTAATTTTAAACCGTTTCCTTTGCAGTACTATCGGGAATATGCCTATCATCCCTATGCGACAACCCTGGGCGAAGAAATCTTCCAAGCGAACCTCATACCGTCTGACACCGACTTCCGGATCTTCCGAGACTACGGAGGAGTGCCAGGTAGTCAAACAGATTCATATTGTCGTAAACTCCTGCTAACCCAGTTCTTTTAGGTCTAGATATGGCCTACGTCTACAACGGCTACGTCTACCACACCAAATATGATCGCTTCAACATTGTACCGCTTGGAAGTTTACAAAACACCGGTGATAATGTCCTCGCCATCGCCAGAGCAATTGCCAATGCACCCGAAATGTACAACACTACTGTAAGTACATCATCACCGCTTACACTGAACTTGGCTAAGCAATTTGTATTCTTTAGGAACACGAAGAAGGTCACGTAGTCTTCTATGACTTTATCGGCTGGTTCATGGTGTTTTACACTCTGACGGTGAGCACTATCATCAATGTGGTTGTCTGTTGTGTTGGACTGGTTGCAATTGGCGTATCAATGTTCTTCATGACTGCGCGCTCCGGGCTAAGTGTATGGGACATCACCAAGCGATTTTGCGCCACAATTGGTCTTCAGGTTCTTTCGCTGCTCCTTGGAGCCGGACTGACGCTTTTGATGGCTGTATTCATGGACGGCGTCGACAGATCTCTGACATGGTTATCCGAAACGTGGCTCATTTTCGGGCTGTACTTTTGTCCGATGTTCTTCGGAATGGGAATTATTCCGGCCATCTATTCGCAGTACATGAAGAATGATAAACTGAGCTTGGGCTTCAGGATCCAAATGTTCATGCATGCTCAATGCATCTTGCTGGTGCTATTGACCATTATCTTGTCGTGTGTTGGAATTAGGTCGGCTTATATGCCGATGGTTGCTGTGTTCTTTGATATCCTTGCGCTGATTGTAAACCTATTAACCAAGTGGCATCGAAGGGGTGAGGAATTTTCCAGGGTCTTACGGAATAGTGAGGTTAAATGAGATGTTTTCTTTAAAGGGTATCTCTTTGCTGGCGCAGTCATCGTTTGCCAGATCTTGCCGTTTTTATTTTTCACCAACATGACTTACTCGGTCTTTTATACGATGATCCCGATGATGGGTAGGAATGGTTCTGGTATGAATCCGGATATCTTAATGGCGGGCTTGGCGATATTTATGTCGGTTTTGTTCGCTGGATTTTTGGTGAGTTATAGAGATGGGCTCCAGGAATTTTGAACTGTATCTAAGACTCTTTCATTTTGTAGATGCCTCTGTTCCTATTCTTCCGAAAGACGAGAACATTGATTTCAGTCTTCCTGGTAACGTCTATAATATTTATCATTATCGCCGTGACTCCAGCCGGATTCCCCTATCAACCGCAGCTTGCTGCACAGCGGTTTAATTTAATTGTAAGTTGAATAATGTGTGAGAATACTGAAGAAATCCCTAACCTAACTAACTGTCTAATTTACAGCACACGAAGCGAATATTCCACGACGCCGATGCATCTGTGAGAGACTCTGGCTCTGGAATCTATATCAACCCACAGGACAGAAGGGTTTCCACTATCAATGGTAAGAAATATCACTTTCGGTCCACCACATCCACTGAATGTTTCCCGATTTTAGACATTGTTCCCGGCTATGCATCGCGAGAACAGCTCAGTAACTTCTGCGATAAAGAAATGTTCTGTGGAATCCCACTCTACAATCACAGATGGTTCAAAGCGAGGTACGCATAAACGTTTCGAACAATATTCAGCGTACTAACAAGATTTTTACATTCTCCATTACAGAGAGCGCAGTTTCTGGATACCATTTGCAGAGCCAAACCTCCCCGTTGCCCCCACGCTGGAACTTCTTTCAAAGGAAGTCCAGAACGCTACCGCAGCTCGATTTGAATTCAAACTCACCGGTACCGATCATATGACGTTGTTTATCGGAACAAAAAACGATGCCAAAGTGCGCAGCTGGTCCTTCAATGACACTATGCTTCGGGAAAACTGGGAGCAACCGTACTTTGTTTACTATTCCTATGGAAAAGACTCCACTCCCTTGGAGTTCTTCATCGATGTTGAGGTAAGGTTCACAGGGTTTGATTTAGCAACCGAATGATAATACTTTTTTTTTAGAAAACGGAAGGAACTTTCACGGACTCAAGTCTGGAAATCGGAATCGGAGGACATTGGGTGCATCAACATATTCCTCCAACAAAGGAATTTCAAGAGTTTTTAGACTCGTTTCCAGTATGGTCGGTAGTTACTAGCTGGGTGGCGTCATATGAAAGTTGGTTGTTCTAATGGCGGCGGAGGGGAAATACCTACTATAACAAGTTGGCATCTCTTTATGGGGAGCTGGCTTATAAGAATTGGATTGTAACAATCTCGGATATTATTTTGACTTGTTTCTCCTAATGTAAATATAATAAATAAATTCTCTGTAAATTATTATTTAAATAAGAAAATAGAAAATGGCTATATTTTGTGTTAAATGAAATTGTCAACTTTTATTGAGTTAGGTTCCCTGTTCTTCCACAGATACCCTAAAAAAGCTCAATCGTAGCCGTACAAAAGCGCACCTGAAATGTGGTCAAAATAATCTTATACCTCAGCTGTTTAGATACTAAATCTATTCCGCCACAAACTTTAAAGAAATCTACGGCAACTTTGGACGGACGCCTTTTCGAAGTGGCATAGATTATAGATACCTACTCAGAACTTTGAGCTACAAACTTGTGCTCGATAAAAGTTGGCAAGTTAGCCAAATTAAAGGAAATGTCTTGCAAAACATATTGAGCCAAAATGTCTGCGTTTCTGGTAAATTTAACAAAAGTAGTGAACTTTTCCCTCAAATTCTACTCAAGGGTCGATTTCTGTTTCATACTGCCATATTTAATTATATAACTTAAGGACACTTAAGTTTTACCTTCTCGTTAATCTAACAGCTGGCAAACTAATCAGCTGTCAGCGCGTTGACGTTTATATTGAATTTTGTGGAAAATAAGATATATCTATTTTGAGTTTGTTGATATTTTAATTCTTAAAATATATGATAACAATTTATAAATATGGAGTCAGATTATGATTTAGATTTTGGAAGTGACTATCAATAATGACGAATTGTTTAGTGGTGCAATTTTAAGTCATTTTCACTAAAGATAGGTGTCCTTTGGCGAGGTTTGGCCACTTTTAACCGAATCTCAAAATATCAAAAACAAAACCTCGAAACCATAAAATCTCTCAAGAATTTTGTGTATTTTTAGAGAAAAATATTATATATATCTTTCATAAAGGTTCGCGAATTCATGAGAATCACGGAGAAGGAACATTTTCCTGATTCTCATAGATTTAAGTACCTAAAGCCAGGACCAGACTTGTAATGTGATGTGTTGCCATACAGTAGTATGGCGCAATCGGACCATAAGGGCTTAGGACACAACACACTAGGTACACTGCGACACAATACACGAGACAAAAATGTTTCTAAACAATATGAAATACTTAGAAATGATAGCGACACAACACTCCGCAACACCCCACGCGTTAGAAGTGTGGTTCGAGCTTAAGCCGATTCCCTAAGAACAGAGTGAACATAGAAGAGATTGAAGTGGATTTAATAAAATCGCATCGATTCTACTGAATTACACTTAACCGTCCATAGGTTCCATGGGGCCTATCACAAATAGTGCTTAATTTCTACGTTAAGTTAAACTAAGTGACCGTCCTTTTAAGTGCGACAAAACAATATTTTAGGGTATTAGAAATCGATTTCACCAAAATGAAATGTTTTGGCAAAATCTCGAAATTTTTCGACATTTTTCAGAATTTTTTTTTATTCGAGATTTTGGTTTTCGACGCAGTAGCGCAGTGGTTAGTGTGCTGGACTAGATACTGTGCGAGGGATCCCAGGTTCGATCACCGTAAAAACACAAATTACATCTTAAGGTTTTTTCTACTGCGTCACGTCTCGCGAACGTCTGACAAACATCCGAGAGTATGACTGTCCTGAAAATGCTTCTCAATTCAGCCGTTCGGACTCGGCATAAAATTGAAGGTCCCTTCCATTCGTCCCAAAAATAGAAACTCACACAAACAAATGGTTGCGGGAAGCTATGCCTAGGGTGTCTACCGCCTGTTGCGCCACCTATTTATTTACTTTTTATTTTTGGTTTTCGAAATTTTTTGCTTTCGAGATTTTTTTTTTGATTAGGTACTTAAATTTTTTTCGGTGATCTTCCAAAAATCTCGATATTTTTTTCGACATTTTGTCGATTCGAGTATTTTTTTTTTCGGTAGAAAAGTGGTGTTCCCCTTTGGCGATCACAATCCATTTTGAAATGCAAATAAATTATCAAATTAAGCTGTAGTTTTATTTTGTACCATTACGTGAGTATTTTGAAATGACTGTGAAACGCAAAATATACACAAGTGACAGTTATCTGGTCGTCTCCACTCAAACTCAAACTAAACTTACTGCGCATACTGTAAAACTGGGCATCAGAGTTAAAACGTATGCACTGAAAGCCAATTTGTTGGGATTTGTTTACAAAAATAATCCATTTGATTTTCAAAACACTTCTTTGCCTAAATTCATACCTAATTTCATTTCTTCAACTCTCTCAATAATTTCGCCATAAGCCGTCTTCTAATCAGCGTTGCCGCAAAAAAATGTTCTTAGGTGCCATTGACGGTAACCAAAGGCGCCAACTGGGTGCCACCAGCCCTTCAACGGCAGAGAGATATTTAAAAACACAAGAAACATATAATTTCGCATTAGTATCATTACGATTATTTGTAGGCATATTTTTGCCTTGTGTATGAATTCGTACACATACACACGATATGTATTTTATTAAGTTTTTTTTCATTAACCAATAGAACAACGTAAATGAAGCCACATTTTGGCTTGCACCATATGAAAGCATTGGTTCTACTCTATCTGTCAACGCACGCACACAGGCACGCAGCAAAGCAGCATTGTGAATTGGCTATAAGAGTTAGGTGGCCAGCCGCTGACTGAAACGCTGACATCTTACCTCGTTTTTGAGAATGCTATAGATTTCATACACAAAGGCTGCGTTCTATGTTGTTAAAAATGATTCAGTTCAGTGAATATGAAATAAGTGTTCGCAGATGAAAGAGAAAATGACTTGCACTCTCAATCAATTTTAAACATTTTAAGAAATGTTTTTTTTTAAATATTATGTATTAAAATGTATCAAGCTCATTAGGTGGCAAATGAGAACTGAAGGTGCCAAGGTACCAATCGGACTGTAGGGTGCCAAAATGGCACAATTGTGCCACTTCGGCAACGCTGCTTCTAATTATCTTCTTGGGGTTCATTTAAGTTTACTAACTTGCCTTTGCTGACATTTTTGTAGTTATGTATAGTTTTAATTTAGTCAGCTTCAACCACAAGCTTGTTCTATCTGTCCTCTTGCATCGAATGATAACATTCTTCATCATGTCTGTCACTACATCTCTCATTAACAGATCGTCTTCCATTACCATTATTATTTTCGTTGAAATTTAGGAAAATTTTGCGCCATTAAAAAAAAAACACTTTACAAAAACAGATCGTTTACATCTTTTGTACAGAACTGTACAACTACCAGATATTCAAAAGAAATTGCCTATCACTAGGCGGAAAGGTACTGAAGCAAATGCCTTCAAGCAATAACAAATATCTTCATTGACACGCGCCATTTGTCGGCAAGAACCCACCAATAAATGAATAAAGTTTACAGATACTAAATTAAAAACATAATTTAGTGATAATTAGTGATAATTGTGTAAGCGTTTGATTGAAATTCAGATTCGACATAATTTGTATTCTGTGTATAACAAACACTGTGGTATACTTGCAGACGTTTATTTTGGAAGTGCTGCCAATAACCTGATAAATGCAAATAAGCGTTTTATATTTGAATTCGTAATAATGTACATAATCATTTCGTTAATATGTCCCCTTTTGCGGCTCTCGCACGTCGCACTTCACCCTAACCCATATTTTTGACAAGTGAGGTGTCAAAAGTGTGAACATTTGCCGGAGCAGTAACGGATTGAATATTCATTTTAGAGAAATATTTTCATTTATATTTACAAGGTAGCGCCAGAAGTCATCAAACTAGGAAATTTTCAATTATTCTACTTTGACATTTCTGTAGTAAACTGTAAACAGATACACAACACACGTCAACTAAACATGAATCGCTATACTCCTAAAGAGCGCGCAATAATTGATACCTATCTATTTTTTTGCGTCTGTTTGTGGTGTTGGCGAAACGTGAATTTCGGCGCAGATTTCCCGCCGTTACATTACATTATAAAAAGTAGTGTGAAAACCTGGCTAGAAGAAAAGAAGCTGCCAGCTCATGTAAAGAGCTAACCGCTTTTATAACAAACTGCGGCATATTGGATGAATGGAGAACATGTGGTTCCAACAGGATGGAGCATCGGCGCATATTGCACGAGACACAACCGAAATTCTGAGGACTGCATTTCCGGATCGCCTAATCACTCGTTTTGGCTGACAAGATGGCCTTTTGAAGGCCTCGTAGAGAATATCCGTCAAGAATGCGAGGACCTATCGTCAAAATTTCTGGCAAGAGTGATGGAAAATGCCATAAAGTGATACAATTTTTTGTTTAAAATGAGCTCTCATACGTAATTTCAAAACTTGCTAATTTCCCGTTGCAATCCTTCTGTACACTAATACCCGAGTTGTATATACATCACACTACAATTTAATGGCAGTTATAACTACTCCCTATTTAGCGCGAAAAATTGGTATGTAGGTATAGGTAATTTAAAATAAAATATAGTAAATGATTGGAGCTAAAAAAGATTTTTGTAATAGTCAGTGATCGTCTAAAACATAAAAGAAATTTCATTACAATATACAATACAACCTTTATTTCAAAGGCAAAAATGGTCATTAGCATGACAGCTTGAATTATTAGATGTGTTGAGGACATTTTTATTTTTACCAAGAGGCACTTCCCGACTCTTTCGTTAGTTATTGTTTCAATTTTTCGTCGACTGTCAGCATTGTAACATTATTTGTATCTACATCCGATGGCATTTGCTGTTAATTGAATATACTATATCTACTATCCTCTCATTTCCTGTTTAGTGTTTCAGACGTAGCTTGACCTTTTCCGATCTATAATTAGTTTGTTTGTATATATATGAACATTGTCACAGGATATGCCAAAATGAATGTTTCTATCTAAATTGTGTGTGTCCTTTTACATACGCCTAATCTGCATCATAATTATCTTTCATTAGAACACAGGAAATGAAGCATAACGTTGTGCAATTTCTTTTTCTATTAATCAAATATTTGGTTGACATGAAATTGAGGTTTTCTTATGCGGATGCTTTATGGTTGCTGTTGTCTGATTACTGAGTGCGGAAGCGAGGAGTAACAACGTTTCTCGCTATAGTTGGGATTGACCCTGACAAAATTTGTTTCATTAAATAAGTTGGAAGTCGTTCTCTCTGTGATATTATGCTGCAAAGATGGACAGTGGTCAGGTCATGCATCACATCAGATCCTTTTTTCGAAATTGATGAAACTCTGATTTGTTTGAGGTAAGCAACCCTTTAATATCTGTGTGAACTTCATCATACAAGATAACCATCTAAGATTGCAATCGAACTACAAACAGTAATCCTAATCACACTTAGGTTCTCATGTTATCAATAAATTAAGACACGTGTTTAGGTGCTCAAGACATTTTTTTTTTCTAACCACGTTTCTGTATAGACCTTCATTATAATCACATTAAGTATACGATAAGCTAGTGACGTCGTTATGGTACTTAAGGTATATTGCCCCTATGTTTAAAAATCTTAAAGGGCAAATACAATAATTCGATTTGTCATCTATAATAAATTTGTTAACACTTTAGTGGATAAATCTAATTAATAGAGTAAAATACAAGATTAGATTAGAGTTGAGTTTTATCAGTTAAGAGGATCATTAAACAAGTTTACCTATCCTTATCTGTTCCCATGGCGTCTAAGCTAAGAAGCGTGTACGTGCTTTTCGTATTTATTTAAACTCAAGATAAAAGTATATCAGATACTAAGAAGCATCTGTTCGCTTAGATACCCATTTATGCTATCACAGATATAAGAAATTGTTAAACTTATGTAATGGATTCATAAAATTTAAATTTTTTTAATGGAAGCAAACATTTGCCAGACTATATGCCTATCGCTTTATATGCTTATGGCGCTATTAAGTCTAATATCATAACATACATAAATGGCTAAGACTGCAGTAATAATGTCAAAAAGAAAAACACTTTACGTGTAGATAATAGAGATCCCGATGTTTTTTTTTTTTTTTTTTTTTTCAATTGTATGCAATTGTTACTGTTTTCGAACAGAATATGATTTCATTATTCCTTCCCTCTGGATTGGATGAATTTTATAATGACATAGCCACCTAAGGTGTCGAATGATTATCCACATGTTTTTAGAATATACCTACTGGGAATCGTACCTATACATTCTTGCTTGAAGATTAGGGAATCGTTATTATGTAATTGCCATCCGATTCAATTTTAAGTGTTATTGTGTCACGGAAAGTATGACCTACTTAGCATAATCCTCCAACTAAGAAGTTTTCATAACCCATGGACGATAATATGGGATTGATCTCAGAGCCAAGCTAGATCAGTGAAACCATCTTACCCAGAGATGGTCTTTTGCATAAACTACCTTTTAAAAGTTTGTTCAACTACTTGCATACGCTGACGACCTAATTGACATAATTGGCAGAACGCAGCGAGCTGTCACTGGTGCCTTTGCGAGTATTAGCACAGAAGCGGCAAAAATGGGCTTAGTGATGAATGAGGGCAAAACAAAATACATGCTGTCAACAAGAAGGGGCACAAAACATCGATAAATCGGACAGAATGTCACGATAGACAGTTATAACTTTGAGATGGTTAGGGACTTTGCCGTTTAGACACAATGGACCCAATTGCTTGTCTACGTGAAGCTGTGGCAGCCGCCACAAGAGCATCCAATTACCAACCTACCTACCTAGGGACTTTGTCTAACTGATTAAAAATAAATAAATAGGTGACGCAACAGGCAGGCAGGTAGATACCCTAGGCCTAGCTTCTCACAACCATTCGTTTTGTGTGAGTTTCTATTTTTGGGACGAATGGAAGGGGACCTCCAATTTTATGCTGAGTCCGAACGGCTGAATTGAGAAGCTTTTTCATGACAGTCATACTCTCGGATGTTTGTCAGACGTTCGCGAGAGGTGGCGCAGTAGAAAAACCCTTAAGATGTAATTTGTGTTTTTCCGGGGATCGAACCTGGGATCCCTCGCACACCTGTCTATCTGATTGGCTCCGCTATATACTCTGATAATGACACCACAGGAGAAATCAAACGAAGAGTTACACTTGCCAACCACTGTTTCTTTGGCCTAAGAAGGCAACTAACTATAGCAAAACCTCGTCAATAAATACTAAGGAGACTCTATATAAGACCCTCATCCATCATCCCAGTCCTGCTCTAAGTATGGACGGTAACAAAGGCGGGCTTTGCAGAACGAACTCTACAAGCTGTACAGCGACATCGCCTTGGTCAGAAAAGTACGTATCAGTCGACTAAGATGGCTATGATATGTATACCGAATGGACACCAACGCTCCAGCCCAAAGAGTATCCGATTCCAACCCAGAGGGACAACAGTAGAGGAAGACCTCGCCTTAGGTGCGTTACAAGTTAGCAACTGGTTAGCCAAAGATCGGGCTAACTGGAGAGGCGTGTTGGTTGAGGCCCAGGGTTCACCCTGTACTGTATAGCGCCATATACATACATCTGCAAGCATCTCGGGGCGCTGTTGAAGCGTTATAGGTTCGCCTTTCCCGAGAGAAGTACTTATTTACAAAAAAAAAAAAAGTACAATATTTGAATAATTTATAGTATACACGTAGTTAACTTAACAGATGGAACATCAAGTGTTGCCTAATCTGGCAATGCTGAAACCTAATAAGCATCAAAAACGTCAAGATGGAGGAAAAACAGGTCTCAGGTCTTTCAGGTCTCAGAATACAATGCTCCTGAACTATCTGTTTTTGCTAGTGCGTTATTTGACAGCTCTATCAGCTGATCACTTGCATCTATGGATCAACGTTTGACAAATGTTTTGCCACATTTGGGTTACAATACAGATAGCTTTGCATTTATATCCATTTCTGCAACTCAAAATGTTTTCTTCTATGTGATAGAACAGTCTTGTTAAATATACATAATACTAGTACCAGCGTTCTTTCAACCCTTATAAGACGAATTTTGAAAAACCATGAATGAGGCATGTAATAATTTTGATTTATCTATCAACATACAAACTTTCAAGTTCATACAGCTAACGGTTCGCGAGACCCCCTTACGCCCCGCGACACCTTTACTCCTCACATCTATGAATCAGGAAAATAATCATGAAAATCTGACGAATGGTTCTCGAGTTATGGAAGGACGAACAGACTGACGCTGCATTTTATATAGTAGTATGGATTAATGTAGTTGAAGTGTGTGTAAGTATTGAAATATTTGAAACAATTAAAAAAATTCCGGTCCATTAAAGAGTTTTAATATCGTCTACTTTTTTTCAGTCATGTAAATATGTAAATATTTTAGATCTACACCTTTGTTACTTCTCAGTTTCTAGCGTAAAGTAAAACCTTCTATCGCAACCCTTAAAGGCAGAGTGTTACCAGTCACTCTGTAATTTGGGACACTAAAAAATGTCTCTTTCGTTACAAGGGTACAGAATTCAATCATAAGTAGCTTTTAGCAGCCTATAATATTACAAAATTATTTTGGTTTGATGTTTTAGGGCACTGAACCTGCAATCTTTAGATAAGATTGGACTGTCATACCAATTTTTTGTCCTATGCATATTTTTAATGTTGTCTCATTTTACCTTCAGTATAAGTAGCCCAATGCGTTGCGTATCACTGAGGACACGAGCGAAGTGTTGGTCAACTGAACCGAATAAGCCTTTCAGAATTCTATGGATTGCGCACAAATTTCCACTCCAATCGACTACCTTTTTGAATTAGCGACTCCGCCTATCACTTTAACTTATGGCAACTCGACGGTTGTATGTATTCGGGAGGCATTTGGTATACGTCTGGTCAGTCAAATTTCTACAATTTTTTTTTTTTGTTTATCTTTATAATCAGTATTTAGGCCATTAATGTAGATACCAAAAATGTTATTGGTTTATAAACCAATTGAGCAATCAATATTAATGAGGATTTATCAATAAAGATGGAACATTTGAACCTAGTCGCTTTCATTGTCATGGTGAGTACCCCTTTCGAAACATCTGTATTTAGTAAACTCTGTCAGTTGCTGGTTGACGTCTTTGTTTTTGTGTTCAACGTGCTGTATGCGTAGGTAGATACTGTCGTTATATAATACGTATTTACCAGATGCTAAGATGCTAAGATGTTTACCAGATGCTCCTTTTCTAATAGGACCCACTTTTAATAACAAATCAACTGCGGTTATGCGAGTGAAATTGAAGTATATCTATATTATTAGTTCGTTTAATAAATTATAAAAGTCACCAGCTTCCTGTCTTCTTAAAACCCAATTGCGAAACCAAGTTGATCTGTTTTTCTTTTTTAAAAATAAAATTGTAATTGCAGCTGTTATATCTCGACAATATGTAAATCAAACACAAAACTGAAGTTCATTCTTTTTATTCATAAGTGCTCATGTTCGTGGCTAAATGAAAACTGAGGGCATACATATAATGTAATATGAGAGCAAGTTATAAGTGTTATACCATATATAAAAGCAGCTGCAAAACGTTGACATGATTTCACAATTTTAAGTAAACTAAAAATTGCAACAATATATTTTTGTTGCAGAAGAAATTTCAATGTAAACGCTACTGCAAGAAACTTCTGCAAGACTTCCGCGAATTTACTTGCAAATGGCAAGGCGGCTTGACATATACAAAACGCTTGTGAAATTAAAACAATATCTTCTATTTTCATCTAAATATTGTTTTCTTTGATGACGACTTTAAATTAAGTAAGCGAGAGCTCACTAATAGGTCAATAGGGTAACAACATTGAAAAGGTTAGGAAGCAATGATCTAGAAAATCCTGTCATCTTTCAAATTTACTAAAACTTCAAACCAAATTGCTTCGGTATGCCCTTCCTCGTAAATTGGGAAGTGATCTTCTATATACCTGCCATAAATGTCCCAAAACCACCAACTGTATTATTATACATATCTCTTAGCTGTTAAGTTTGTTAGACCTGCCTAATTACTGTTGGTTTATATCCCACAATTTGACAGATGAGATATCCAATTTATTAGTGTTTGGCTTAGTTCTTGCGTTTTACGACAGATATACTCTCTACTCGGTGCCATACAACGCCATAAATCTGATAATGTATAATAATAAAAAAAAAACATTGTATAGATATGCCGCTGATATATTTCGTTCGTAAACCCCTGACTTACTATAAATGCTGTTTGCGAAAATATTCAAAGGCACTCTACATTGCTTCCCTTAAGGAAGTAAACCGTCACCAAAGATCCACTGAAGGTCTCAATTTCATTTGTACAAAATGACGGATAAGGATAAAATCGTAAGCATTTCGCCACATCCGGTTAGAATATCCCAAAGTACTTAATTAACTATATTCCCTTTCAGTTGAGTTCGTCATCATCGGATTCCGATACCGATTCCGATATTGAGGTAAAACAAAAAAAGTCGAAAAAGTCAAAGAAGTCCAAAAAGACCGCACGCCAAGAGAAGAAATTCTCTTGGGTATGGGTTGTTCCATTCGCTTTGTTGTGGTTGGCACTCTTCTTCGGAGTCGTCATTCGATACGCTAACAAGCTACCAACTGCTTTGACTATCAAAACGGAGCACCTCAACAAGGATCGTTTCATCGCTGAGAGGGCAGAACTGTTATTGACAAAGTATGAGGCTATTGGACCAAAAGTTGTCGGCAGTGCTGCCAATGAAGTAGTGACGGTGAATTATCTGCTGAATGAAATCAAGGAGATTAACTGTGATCTGAATACGGACCTTTTCAAGTTGGAAGTGGACGTCCAAGAAGTATCAGGCGCCTACATACACTGGGAAATGGTAAACATGTACCAGGGCGTCCAGAATGTCGTTGTGAAACTCAGTCCAAAAATGTCGGATAGTTCGTCGTATCTGCTGATCAACACACATTTCGACACCAAGCCAGGCAGTCCAGGTATGGCAATTAGTTTTCGAATTATTATTGAATTCAGATCTAACATAATTTTTATTTTAGGTTCCGGTGATCCCGGAGCAATGGTTGTTGTCATGTTGGAGGTCCTCCGAGTTTTGGCAACCAATGACAAGTCGTTCACTCATCCAATCGTCTTTCTGTTCAACGGTGCCGAAGAGAATCCACTACAAGCTTCACATGGATTCATCACCCAACACAAGTGGGCCAAGAATTGCAAGTAAGTTTTTACAATTGGTTTTGAGTCTAGTTTAGGCACCTTTAGGAGTCTAGATCTAAATCTAGATTTTAGATCTTCACCACAAAAACTATATATTTTAACGTACTCTACCGGACTTTAAAGACTGTCCATTAAGTTGAGGCCATATTTTCATCTAATTTTTTGAAACAAAACTTCCCTTCCTGGGGACGTGCTCACTAGGGCCCTACGAACGAAGTCTCAACTGGAACTAACTCCCACTAGCCAAATGAACTAAGTTATCAACAAATTCCCAATGAATTAAGTCCCAATTTGAGTAAAGTGGGAGTTAGTTCATTTTAACTTGTTTCGAAGAAAAAATAATTCTTATCTACCTACATACACCCAACCTCGCACTTAATCCAAATCCAGCAGTGACCCCAAGCAGGGGGGTTACGGGGGGGGCATGTTGCAACTGTTTATTTGGGACTTAGTTCATAAGGAACAAAGTCTCACTATTGGGTTTAATTCATTCTTATATTGGGATTTTGTTCATTCTTAGTTGGGTCTTAGTTCCTAAAAATCATGGGAGTTAGTTCATATGAACTAAATCCCATATTTTCAGGGACTTAGTTCGTTTTGGCTAGTGGGAGTTAGTTCCAGTTGGGACTTAGTTCGTAGGTCCGTTCACTAGATCTATTTTAAGGGCATTTAAGCAGCTCATTTCGCTCGACGTTTATCACTATGTGGATTCGTTAAATGAAATCTTGAAAAAAGAATTCTCGCCAGTATAAGAGCAAACCTCTGAACTTTCTTTTGAACCCTTTGTCTTTATCCTATACCACAACCTTTCTTCTCTAACATTTTTTCATCATTTTAGAGCTCTGATCAACTTGGACTCAGCCGGTAGCGGCAACCGTGAAATTCTCTTTCAATCCAGCCCCAAGAACCCATGGTTGATGAAGTACTACAAGAAGGCCGCTATCCATCCCTATGCTACGACCTTAGCAGAGGAACTATTCCAAATGAATCTCATTCCATCCGATACGGATTTCAGGAATTTCCAAACATTCGGACCAGTCTATGGCTTGGATATGGCTCACAGTCAGAACGGATACGTATACCACACCAAGCATGACAAGATGAATGTTATTCCACGTGAAACACTACAAAATACCGGTGATAACATCCTTTCGTTAGCCAAGGCTTTCGCCGATGCTCCAGAACTTGAGGATCCATCGGTGAGTCTTACTTTTACTGCCATTTAACGTACGTAAAGTTAACTTAAGTAAATTTTTTTTCCATAGAAATACTCCGCCGGATCAACGGTCTTCTATGACATCCTTGGCCAGTACCTTGTCTTCTACACCAGCGCTCAGGCTATAGAGATCAATTATGGAGTCTCTATCGCAGCTGTGATTGCCATATTCTTCTCTATATCCGCCATGAGTGCCAACTCCAAGACCACCTTTGTTGGTGTTGTGAGCCGATATATCTTGACCTTGATCATTCATCTGATTGGGTTGGTTTTGGGAGTTGTACTAACAGTCGGCTTGGGAACTTATCTGGACAAATTGGGGGTGCCAATGTCGTGGTTCACCTTCAAGTGGATGGTGATTGGACTGTACTTCTGTCCACTCATTTTTGGAATCGGTCTGCCGACAGCAATTCTTATTGGGGCTATGAAGAAGGTAGGTTTAGAAAAATGGACCTTGCTATAGATAATTTTATGATATCTTCTTTCTTAGGACAAACTGAGTCTTTCGTTCAGAGTACAATTGGTGCTCAACTCTCAAGCCCTTTTGGTGGCTCTAGCGTCAGCTGCTATTACATACTATGGCATCAAGTCGGCTTATTTGTTCATGTTGGCGACCCTATTCTACACCATTTCATTGATTTTCAACACTTTGACCACCTTATACAGAAGAGGTAGGCTTCCAAAATTATAGTCTCTTCGCATGGAATCTTAAAACAGTTTGTCTCCCACTAGGCTTTGCATGGTTCTACATTGTGTTGCTACTTCAGATCCCAGCCTTCATCTACTTCACCTACATTGGATACGTTTTCTTTAATACCTTGATGCCGATGATGGGACGTTTTGGCCCAACAACAAATCCCGATCTATACATTTCTGGTCTCTCTGTACTGGTTGGCATTCTTGCTCTTGGTTTCATCGTTCCACTCGTAAACCTCTTCCGTATGCCAAAGAGGGCGCTGACTGCTTGCTTAGTGGTTGCCGCCGTATTTGTTGGTATCGCCCTGAGTCCATATGGCTTCCCATTCCGACCAGCTACCAATGTGGAGCGATTCAATGTTTTGGTAAGTCGTTCACCTATAGGTATATCACATCCCAACTACAACTCCCTCGTCCACAGCATGTTCGTCGTGTATTCCATGAGATTGACAACACAGTAAGCAAGAACGAGTCTGGATATTATTTCGATCCTCAGGATAGAAGGGGATTCTCAGCCGTATCAAGTAGGTTTGCACAACGTTCGTATACATCAATTCAATATTAAAACTTTTCCTACCCACAGCCGTCTTCGACACCAAGAAAATAATCCCCATGGCTGACCAATGCTCCCAATACATGTTCTGCGGCCTTCCAGTTTTCAACCATCGTTGGAACAAAGCAAAGTAAGCCACTCTCCCTCTTCAAATATACAGACTGAACTATAACTTTAACTTTTTAGAGCCTTAGCTCAGTGGCTTCCATCAGGAGACGTTGAACTCCCATCAACACCTACTTTGAAACTTGTTAGCAAAAATGTCGACGTAGATTTTTTGACAGTGCGATATGACTTCGAACTCGATGGACCACCCCACATGGGCATCTATTTAGGACCATTGAAGGGAGCAAACATTACCAATTGGTCTTTCCTAAACACTTGGTTGCAAAACAAGACCCCACCGCCATATTTCATCTACTTCTCCAAGGGAAAAGATCAGTCAACATTGAAGTTCTTTGTGACATTTGAGAAGACTAAGGAGACTTTGCAGGAGCCGTCCTTTGAGTTAGGAATCGGTGGACACTTTGTTAGTGGTGAATTTGATAGGGGTGCCGAGAATACAGCTTTCCTTGAGAGCTTCCCCCCATACACCTTTGCTATGGAATGGCCAAGCTCCTATGAAAGATGGTACTTCTAACGTTCGACAAAATGTAGACTTTACTTTAAGAAAATAAATGTTATCTTAATTTGTTTATATGAAAAAAAGAACTGCTTCTTTCTTAAGTGTTTTTAAGCAAGTTAGGCGGAGTTTATACCTGGGCTATACTTTTTACAGCAAATGTGGAAAAGTTTACGGTTCAATAAACAGTGTAAGTAATTGTACAGAAATTATGTGCAATAGTAAATAGCTCCTTCAATTTCATCAGTATCAACTTTATAATCTGCAGCCATTAGTGCTGCCGTATCTAGATATTCTTTTCTTCACTCTTTTTGGCACAATTCCTCGTTGGATACTAGGTATATACAGACAAAAATCAACACAAGCGTGTAGCAGGGATTTAGCCTTAGATTCGAACTGTGTTAATTTTCTGCATATATGAGGATTCAAATGAACCTTCAAACTTTAGACCGCTATCAAAAATAATACAAAACTTTCGAAATAGTTGAAAGGCTTGGCATCACTAATTGCAGTGATCTGATATTTAGATCGGCCTCGACTTTGATCCTTAGATCAACCGACCGACTCTCGCCATTCACAAATCTTGTCTAGCCCTGACCGTTTCTTTATATCCAGATATCATCGGCATGGTACATATAGCTTAAAATTTCAAACGTTCTGTATTCAGCGGATAGGTCCCGGTTCGACCACCGAAAAAAACAACAAATTATACCTGAAAACTATCAAAAATCCTAGAGTCATGAACAGCTTCCCAATCCAGCAGTTCGAATTCGGCATAAAATTGGAAGCCCCTCGGATTCGTCCCAAAAATTAAACTATTAATAAATAGGGTGCTTTCGTGCATATGCCCACAGGACACAGTGTTGCCAGTCGGTACATTGCGACATGACATAAAAATATATCTGCTTCCTTAACCACGTCGTATAGTTCTTAATTTTTAAGAAATTTATCATCCATCTATTTATTTTTTCACTGATTAAACCATAGTTCTATTTCGTTGTCTAAATTGAAGATACGAAGTCAATTTTTTGCATATTCGATAGATACAGCGAAAGCTACATCGGTAATTCCTTTCTCGTAAATCGAGAAGCTATATCTTTCACCTGCAACAAATGTCCTTGGTCGCTTCGAACGCAAAGTTCTTCGAGTGATTTTCGATCCCGTTTGCGTTGACGGACTTTGGAGGAGGATATTTTTAACAGCGAACTCTACGAGCTGTACAGCGTCATCGACCTGATGGTCAGAAAAGTACGTATCAGTCTTCTAAGATAGCTAGGACATGTAGAGCGAATGGACACCAATGATCCAAGTGTTCGATTCCAATCCGTAGGGACAATGTAAAAGTGGAAGACCTCACCTTTAGGTGGCGCGCACAAGTGGAAGGGGATCTCAACCAACTTGGAGTGCGCAACTGTTAGCGGTTAGCCAAAGATCGTGCTAACTGGAGAGGCGTGTTTGTTGAGGCCCAGGTCCACCCCGGATTGTAGCGCCACTTAAGTAAGTAAGTAAGCTATAAATGTCCCAAAATGACCACCTGTATGTTATATCTTTTAGCTGTTAAGTTTGTTAGAACTGCCTAATTAGTGTTGGTATATATCTTTATATCCCACAATTTGCCACACGAGATATCGACTTTATTTGTGTTCGTCACAGTTCTAGCGTTTTAGCGTTTTATGTTAGTTATATTCCCTATACTCGGTGCCATTCAGCACTATACATATAACACTAGAAATCTATATTGATGAATAATAATAAAAAAAAGAACCGAAAAAATTTTATAGATAAGCCGCTGATATAAGTCGTCCACAAAGCCTTGACTTTACTATAAATGCGGTGACTGTCAAAAAATCAAAGACACTCTACATATCTACCTTGAAGGAAGTTAACCGTGAGCAAGAATCCGCTTGAAGACCAAATTTAATTTTTTATAAAATGACGGATAAGGATAAAATCGTAAGCATTCCGCCACAACCGGTTCCCAAAGTAATTAACTATATTTGCAGTTGAGTTCGTCATCATCGGATTCCGATACCGATTCCGATATTGAGGTAAAACAAAAAAAGTCTAAAAAGTTAAAGAAGTCCAAAAAGGCCGCAGGTCAAGAGAAGAAATTCTCCTGGGGATGGGTTGTTCCATTCGGTTTGTTGTGGTTTGCACTCTTCTTCGGAGTAGTTATTCGATATGCTAACAAGCTACCAACGGCTTTGACTATCGAAACGGAGCACCTCAACAAGGATCGTTTCATCGCCGAGAGGGCAGAACAGTTATTGACAAAGTATGAGGCTATTGGACCAAAAGTTGTCGGCAGTGCTGCCAATGAAGTAGTGACGGTGAATTATCTGCTGAATGAAATGGAGGAGATTAACAGTGTTCTGAATACGGACCTGTTCACGTTGGAAGTGGACGTGCAGGAAGTATCAGGTGCCTATATACGCTGGGAAATGGTAAACATGTACCAGGGCGTCCAGAACGTCGTTGTGAAACTTAGTTCAAAGATTTCGGATAGTTCGTCGTATCTGCTGATCAACACTCATTTCGACAGCAAACCAGGCAGTCCAGGTATGGCAATTAGTTTTCGAATTATTATTGAATTCAGTTCTAACGTAATTTTTATTTTAGGTTCCGGTGATCCCGGAGCAATGGTTGTTGTCATGTTGGAGGTCCTCCGTGTTTTGGCAACCAATGACAAGTCGTTCACTCATCCAATCGTGTTTCTGTTCAACGGCGCCGAGGAGAACCCATTACAAGCTTCACATGGATTTATCACCCAACACAAATGGGCCAAGAATTGCAAGTAAGGGCTTATAACTTTTTATCTATCCATCTACGAGTCGGTATATTTATTTATTTATGTTAGGTTAGGAGTGCCATAAAATGTAAATTGTCAGGTGGTAGTATGGTCATGAAGCTTAGCAATTATGTTTTTTTTTTAACTAATTTGTTCTAACGACAACAGTTTCTGCAGACAACAGACGTAGCTTTATTCAATGCCAACATTAAAAAGAAAGGTGATCGTGAATTCCTAACCTTACTCCTTGTAGAAAGGATACAGATGGGCAAAGACTACAAGTCTACAAGAAAATTAACTACCTAAAGGTGTAAATGTCAGAAAGAATAGAAATTAGTTGCAAAAGTTTTCAAAAACATCAATGCAATCATTGGCAAAATTTACTTCATTGGTAGAACGCTCAATTCGTTCACTACTGTCATAATTTGTTCTGAAGATTCTGAGATTTCAGATTTTCCCAGGGAAATAACGATTACCCACCCAAATAAATAATTGCATTTAGTGTGGTAAATTAATTATATTTTTGTATATACAAATTAAGCCCACCTACTGCTATGTTTGTGTTCGCAAAACTCAAAAACCATGGAACCGATTAAGCTCAAATTTTCAGACAATCTTAGGCGCTGGAGTGTTTCAGTGAAGTTCTATAATTAAAATTGGTCCAGCCGTTTAGGAAGAGTTTGGTTACAAACACGTACAGAAGAATTATATATGTATATAAAGATATTTATATGTATCAGTTTACACAAATAAATTAAAAAAAAATGTTTGTTAACTTATGCAGTTTGACAGAATAAGAAAAGCCCTTTGAATCAGTGATATTTCGTCTTTTAAAAAGCGAGAATCACAATAGCTTGTACTGAAGTAATTCAGCTTCAGCCAATGTGTTGGAATTTAATGCCGTGATCGTAAAAACACGTTTCAAAAGTTTTGCTGAACTCAAGTGGACTTTCCTCCATAGTTTACCCAAGCTTAAGTTCAAATCCTCCTATCCAAATAGGTATATGGTTGATTTCATAGCGCGCCAAAGATCTCAAAATATACGATCTTCTGAAAGTATTTAAGCCCGAAAATGTATTAGATCCATTTGCTCGTTTGTTAGCGTACCATGCTATGAGAAGAACATAACAGTTTACTCCATAAAAAAATTTCTCTTTATGACCTGTGTCTTTATATTTTTTCCATTATTCCAGAGCTCTGATCAACTTGGATTCCGCCGGTAGCGGACACCGTGAGATTCTCTTCCAATCCAGCCCCAATAACCCATGGTTGATTAAGTACTACAAGAAGGCTGCTATCCATCCCTATGCTACCACCATAGCAGAGGAATTATTCCAAATGAATCTCATTCCATCCGATACGGATTTCAGGAATTTCCAAACATTCGGACCAGTCTATGGCTTGGATATGGCTCACAGCCAGAACGGATACGTATACCACACCAACTATGACAAGATGAACGTTATTCCGCGGGAAACACTTCAAAATACTGGTGATAATATTCTTTCGTTAGCCAAGGCTTTCGCTGATGCTCCAGAACTGGAAGATCCATCGGTGAGTCGCACTCATAAAGCTATTTTAGGCTCAGGAGTTTAATTTTTTTTTAGAAATACTCCGCCGGATCAATGGTCTTTTATGACATTCTTAGCCAGTACCTTGTGATATATACCAACGCTCAGGCTATGCAGATCAACTTTGGAGTCTCTATCGTAGCTGTGATTGCCATATTCTTCTCTATATTCGCCATGAATGCCAACTCCAAGACCACCTTCGGCGGTGTTGTGAGTAGGTATATATTGACCTTGTTCGTGCATCTGATTGGATTGTTGCTGGGAGTTGTACTAACAATCGGCTTGGGAATTTATCTCGACAAATTGGGTGTACCACTGTCGTGGTTCACTTTCAAGTGGATGGTGATTGGACTGTACTTCTGTCCATTAATTTTTGGAATCGGTCTGCCCACTGCAATTTTAATTGAAGCTATGAAGAAGGTAGGTTTAGAAAAATGGTCCTTGCTATAGACAATTTTATGATATCTTCTTTCTTAGGACAAACTGAGTCTTTCGTTCAGAGTACAATTGGTGCTCAACTCTCAAGCCCTTTTGGTGGCTCTAGCGTCAGCTGCTGTTACATACTATGGCATCAAATCGGCTTATTTGTTCATGTTGGCGACCCTATTCTACACCATTTCATTGATTTTCAACACTCTGACAACCTTATACAGAAGAGGTAGGCTTCGGAAATTATCGTCTCTTCACATGGAATCTTTACAGTTTGTCTTCCAATAGGCTTTGCATGGTTCTACATTGTGCTGCTGCTTCAGATCCCAGCCTTCGTCTACTTCACCTACATTGGTTACATTCTCTTTAATAGTCTGATGCCAATGATGGGTCGTTATGGTCCGACAACAAACCCCGAAATATACATTTCCGGTCTCTCTGTACTGGTTGGCATTCTTGCTATTGGTTTCATCGTTCCACTCGTAAACCTCTTCCGTATGCCAAAGAGATCGCTGACTGCTTGCCTAGTGATTACCGCCGTATTTGTTGGTATCGCCCTGAGTCCATATGGCTTCCCATTCCGACCAGCTACAAATGTGGAACGATTCCACGTTTTGGTAAGTCATTCAACTGTGTATCACCAAGTTCCCAAATATATACCCCTCCTCCACAGCATGTTCGTCGTGTATTCCATGAGGTTGACAACACAGTCAGCAAGAACGAGTCCGGATACTATTTTGATCTTCAGGATAGAATGGGATTCAAAACCGTATCATGTAGGTTTCCAACACTTTCTCATATATACATTTAATTAAAAGCCGACTTTTCTTAGCCGTCTTTGACACGAAGAAACTAGTTTCCATGTCCGACCAATGCGCCGAATATATGGTCTGCGGTCTTCCAGTTTTCAACTACCGTTGGATCAGAGTAAGGTAAGCCTCTCAATCTTCAAATGTGGACTGAATTAACTTTAACATTCTTAGAGCCGATGCCCAGTGGCTTCCGTCAAGTGACTTTGAACTCCCAGGAACTTCTAAATTGACACTAATCAGCAAAAATGTCAACAACGATTTATTGACTGTGCGATATGATTTCGAGCTCGATGGACCACCCCACATGGGCATCTACTTAGGACCATTGAAGGGCGCAAACATTACCAATTGGACCTTCTTGGATACTTGGTTGCAAAACAAGACCCCACCGCCATATTTCATTTATTTCTCCAAGGGAAAAGACCAATCAACATTGAAGTTCTTTGTGACATTTGAGAAGACTAAGGAGACTTTGCTAGAACCGTCCGTTGAGTTAGGAATCGGTGGGCACTTTATCAGTGCTGAATACGACAGGGGTGCTGAGAATTTAGCTTTCCTTAAAAGCTTTCCCCCATTCACCTTCGTTATGGAATGGCCGAGCTCCTATGAAAGATGGTACTTTTAAAGTTCGACAGAATGTTGACTATACTTTGATTAAATATAAAGCTTGATTCGTATCGTATGAAAAAGAGTTTCTTTGTTACCTATGTTACCTACTATTTTAAATGCTGAATTTAAGAAAGTTAAACGAAGTGGCTCAGTGGTTCGTGTGTTGGACTACTGAGCGAGTGGTTTCAGGTTCGATCCCCGGAAAAACACAAATTACATCTTAAGGGTTTTTTCACAGTGACATCTCTCGTCTTACAAATATCTGCCATGAGAAAACTTGTCAATTCAGCCGTTCAGACTCGGCAAAATTTGTAAATACCTTCCATTCGTCCCAAAAATAAAAAATCACACAAACGAATGGTTGTGAGCAACTACCTATTTTACCTATTATTTACTGTCGTTTCATCTGAGCCATAAATTGTTTCACTTCAACCTGTAGTTTCATCGGATTTCGTTTCATCGTAGATCCAAATTACTGCCTAACGAGCCATATGAAGTTTCACTTTAACCCAATGCGTTTTGGATTAATCGCTGTTCGAAACTACTCCCCAACGACCTGTCGCTTTTTCGTTTCATAGTAGTTCTGAATATCGGTTATGCGTATGCCAAATATCATTATTGTGTACCTCTGCTACTCGTTCTAACCGATTTTCTGTCAATGCAAATTTTAATATTCTAATAATCCACTATTATAGATAAAGGATTTATAAAGAAACGTCTGTCCCTATTTGCTTTCGAACAAAATATTATTAAGACAAACACTTTAGTGAAAACAGAATTTATTTATGCATTTAAAAAAATCTTCAAAATATCAACTACATATTTGAAAAATTATTTAGAAATACCAGCTCTCGTACGAACTTGGCCATTCCATACTATGGACAAAGTCAGGGAAACTTTCTTTAAATGCCTTGAGTTGAGAACTTCGCTTATGCTCTGCACTTAACCAATGTCCTCCAATGGCAACATTAAGTAGTGGCACATCAAGGCCTCCTGCCTTTTTCTATAAATAATAATAAAAAAAATTAGTTGATGTTCGAATATATGAGCGGATGGATTTAAGACTCACCTCAACAACCACATGGAACTTCAGTGTTGGCTGTTCAAAAGTGTTAGAGAAGAATATAAAGAATGGCGGATCCCAGTTGTCCTTGAGCATATTGTCTATGAATGACCAATCAATAATCTTAACACCATCTAGTGGTCCAAGGTAGATTCCCATGTTCGGTGGACCATCTAACTCATAGTCAAAACGAACTGTATTCTTTTCAGTATCGACGTCCTTTTTAATCAGTCTTAATTCGGGAACTGGACCAGGCAATTCTGCGTGCTCTGATGGCAGCCATTGTGATAACAATCTGCAAATATTAAGAAATTGTAAAGCGGGTCGTTAAGAAGTGAAAGAAATTTTGGGGAAATATAATAAAAAATAATAACTAAAGTTCTGTAGAAAGGCAGGCATCGATCAATGGATCGTAGATCAGTGATGATCTTAAGCTCAATAATTAAGTAGGATATCCTTTATGACCGTTATAATTTGAAGATCAGTTTGGTATTGATATTTAGGGATATGAATTATCGTTTTGTAGTAAGATCGGTTTAATGACAGACATAAATCCTTTCGCGAGTAGAACTTTTGTTTTATGATCATTTGATGTCCAAACTTACAACTATTAGAAATGCAACTTACGTTTGGGAGTAAGATCAATGATGATCGGCTTAGAGAATGAGAGTAATAACCGAGCTCGGATGTAGTGAACGATCAATTGTAGCCAAAGAGGGAAGATCACTTTTAAAAGAATGGGCAGAAAAAGATTAGATTGCACAATTGAAAAGTGACCTCAACCAACTTGGTGTGAGTAACTGGAAGCACCTAGCTAAGACTAGGGACCAAAACCAGGTTTTAAGAAGTATCATAGATCACTAAACATGAAATGATAAGTTGTTTTCGAATCTCTTTGATCGAAGAACAATTGAATCAGACCCAATTGAGGATCATTTTTAGCTGAAGATCAATTAAATTTGGGAGTACTGTACTGTACTTTCTTCGCAATTGAGAATGTGTTGAAGTTGCTAGGATCGTAGTAAAAATTTTTAAAGTAGAAAATCTGTTAAACGACACAATCAGACCAATCATTGATAATTTATGTACAAGAATTAACGATGAGATCTCTAGAATGTCAGAATCGGCTGACAATTGATTTTTTTTGCAAGACCACAGTCCTTCGGATCGTTAGAAATGTATTACTAGACTCACTTGGCTCTGTTCCATCGATGATTGAAAACTGGCAGTCCGCAGTACATATCTTCGTAGCACTTATCAGCCATTGGTACAATCAGACTAGTGTCGATATTGCCTTCAAGTGTTGTGAAACCTCTCCTATCCTGGGGATCAAAGTAAAATCCAGAATCGCTCTTGATGATCGAATTGTCTGGTCCGTGGAATACTCGACGAACGTGCTGCAGAAACAATGTTCCTTAACAAAAGTTACTTGATTTGAAGGAACAAAACGACCTACCAGCCAATTGAACCTCTCAGGAGCAGTCGTCTTTTTGAATGGGAATCCATAAGGGCTGGCAGCAATGCCAACAAACACAACAGCGGTTATGAGGAAAAACGAGAGTACAGTTTTTGGCTGACGGAACAAATTAAAGAAGGGAATCTATTCGAATAGAAAAAAAGAACAAAATACAATATTAGACAGTCCTATAAAATAAACTGTAAAATACTTACCACAAATCCCAAGCTTAGAATTGTAACCACCACCGAGATCAGTGCCATATACAGATCCGGGTTCTTATCGTCCCCAATCCGGGCCATCATGGGTATCAGTGTAAAATAGATCATATACGATAGATACATAAAGTACATGAATGGAGCGACCTGTCCAGCAATTGCCGAAATAGCCCAATTCATGTCCCGTTTGTACAAGGTGGTGAAAGTGTTAAATATCAACGTTACGGTGTAGAAAAGTGCTGCCAGCATGAGTAAGTAGGCCGATCTATAGCCTATGTAGGTAACCGCAGCGGTTAAAATGGCCATCACCACGAGGTGAGCATTCAAAAGCAATTGGATGCGATAGGAGAGATTTATTTTATCCTTGCGCGCGTTGTTTATAAAGATGGTTGTCGGCAGTGCAACTCCAAAGATTATCGGACAGAAATATAAACCAAATGCTATCCATTTATTGCTAAACCATGATAATGTCAAATTAAAGTTGTCCAATTGCACTGCAACCAGGATTGCCAAACCGATACCGAGTGCTAAACCGACCAGGTGCCATATGAATGTGAGTAAGAATTCGCAAATAACTTCACCTGAAGAAGCTTTGGTGTTGCTGCCAATGGCAAGCACGGATACAGCAACTGCAACAAGAGCTGCTATAGACACACAGTAATTGATTTTAACACCCTCCTCTTCGGTGTAAAGGACTACGAATTTGCCAAAGACATCGTAGAAGACTGTGTGACCAGAAGCGTATTTCTGAAATAAAATGTTGAGCATATTTTGTCATGACGTTATCTAATATTGTCCTACCGATGGATCTTCCAATTCGGGAGCATTAGCAAAACCTTTGCAGAGGGCTAGTAGATTTTCACCGCTGTTCTGGATTGTTCCCTTTGGAATGCTGCTCAATTTGTCGTATTGCGTGTGGTACACATAGCCTCCATAAGTATGGGCCATATCCATACCTAGATAATAAGATGTGTGTTGAGTAATTTCCAAAAAATAGAGTCAAATATATACTTACCGGGAATCTTTCCGAAATCTCGGAAAATTCTAAAATCAGAATCGGATGGAACAAGTCCAGTTTGGAAAATTTCCTCAGCCATTGTGGTACAATGAGGATGCGCCGCATATTGCGCATAGTATTTCATTAGCCAAGGATGGTTGGGACCAGCTTGGAAAACGGCATCTCTGTTACTGCTGCCAGCTGATTCCAAGTTGATGAAAGCTCTTTAAATGTAGGTAGCATAAATAACGTTAGGTCAGGTCATTAATATTTGGTACAACTAAACTTACTTGCAATTGGCGAACCATCTATGCTGAGTGATGAAACCGTGAGTTGATTGCAAGGGAGTTTCTTCGGCTCCGTTGAACAGAAATACGATTGGATGCTTGAATGTCTGTTTGCCGGTCGCCAACACACGTAGAACTTCTAAGGCTGCAACAACCATAGCACCATCATCACCAGTGCCTGAGAAAAATAGATATGTATCAGTTAATCAGGAATTATTTTAAAGACTGTTTAGAAGAGACGATTTTCGGGTAGTATTGTCATCAAATAATCAAACTAACTATCATCTGAAAGAAACTCAACTGCAATACTAATATCTACATGTACATCTACAACCGATTTCATCGCAACTCATCTACAGCCAAGTTATCCATGACGAACCCATAATCTGGGTGAGTTGTAAACCAACTCATCCATAAACACTTTATCCCCCTTGAGTCTTTACTTAGCAAGCAACAAGCTACGGTGGTGGATGAGAAGTTTAAAAAAATATGAGTTGGCCATTGATACCCAGCTCTCTACATCCATCGACATAAATGGTACGTTACTTGTCTTCAAACTATTGCATTTGCCGGCCATCTTGTCGATGGGACTTCTTATCTACGAACTTCTCGTCAACGAACATTATGCAACCGACATTGGTTGGCAACCCTCTTTAGTTACTAAAAGCAAAGCAACTCCACTCTAGCGCCCAACCCAAAGTGCTTTTGTGCTTCGACAAATACTTTTCCTATTTTGGAAACGCTATACAAAGTGGACTGTAGAATCTAAGACAGGCATATAAAAGTGATGGACGACTTTAAGTAAAGCCGCCTTTCGCCGATTTCCTAAATGCCTAAAAAATATTTTCTTCCCCTCTAACATATAATACAATTTTTAATATTTATAACCGATAACACTAATCATTTTATGTGATTCTATTCATTCGTATGCCGCCGACACGCGTAAAATTATTTTACTATCAGAGAAAAAACTCACACACCACAATGTATTATATTATCAATAATAACAATCAATCAATCAAGTTGTTGTCTTTATTGTTCGAAACATATTGAAGTGTTTAAGGATATAACTAATTATTGCCCTCTATTATGATTTTGCTGATATTGAATTCGATAAAATTCTGCAAAAGAGATGGGGGAACAGACAAAACTTTGATTGTTACGCATACCAATACAATCGTAAATTACTTGTAATGTTGGTATTTTGTTTTTAGTTAACAAGCTTTTGCTAAAAAAATGCTCACCATTTTTTCCTATTATGTGTTATGAGCTTTTAGCTCTTACGATATTGCAAATTTTTACTGTGATCAAGTTAAATAGAATTTAATGAGCTTTAAACTGCTTAAAATTGTTTATTTCATCAATTTTTAAATTTACGATATTTACGATATTAGCATAATTTTGCAAGAATTTACAGAATTAAGCTTAATTTTATCATTTCTACAATCGACATTGCTCATTCTGTAAAATACAATCCGAAAATACTTGGTTTGCATTAATATTTTTGATTAAAAAAAAAGCTAATCGCTGATTGTAAGGTACATAGTATTTTTGTTGAGTAATATTATGTATTTGGAAATTATATTCAGCATTTGACAATAACAAAAATTGAACAATGTCAGAAGTGGCTACATTTATGAAAAATATTCCTTATTTCATATTACATACATAAATATTTTTCAAGAGTGCCTTTGCTTTTAGGATTTCTAAAATCTACGATATTATGATCTTTTTTCGTTAGATGATTACTAAGACTATCACGTCGTATTATAACTTTATAATTCTTGGTAGAAGCAGACCAAAAACAATGCCTTGTACAAATATACGATATTACGGACAAGTTTTCAAACGAGTCACAACGCAGATCCCCTACCTGTACTTTCTTCCTTAATATGTATTTTATTCTCTGTCACCAGCTGCACCTTTTGTTTAAATCAGTTTTGACATTAAATACAATTTACGATATAACTTTTTTTATAAATGGAGTATCTTTTAAAATGAGATTTTTGAATGCCCTTAAAATGCAGCTTGTCGCTACGATATTATTATCTACCCAAATTGCTTAAAAAATCAATCTACGATTTTCAGCACACCTCCCTACAGTTATTGCATTATTTGTTCTGAACTCAAGAAACTTGTTTCTATCATTATTTTTTACATTTACGATGTTGAAGATACATTATTAAATATTACAAGATTCAATACACTCACTATTACTATTTTCTATCCCAACATACCTGTACTTCCTGGTTTGGAATCAAAATGCGCATTAATCAGCAAATACGATTGACTTGGACAATCCTTCCAGCTCAGTTTTACCGCAATATTCTGTATTCCCTGATACATGTTCACCATCTCCCAGTGCACATAAGCGCCCGATGCTCTTTGATAATCGATTTCCATATCAAAAAGATCTGTATTCATCACATTTTTGATTTTGTCGAGTTCATCATAGAGCAGCTGAATCATTTTCACTTCATTGGCCTCACTGCTGGCAACATGCTCGCCGATATTTTCAATTTTTACCAAAATTTGTTCTGCTCTTTCGCCAATGAATCGACCATGATTGAGATGTTCAGTTTGAATTTTCAACTGTTCCGGTAGTGCTGTGGCAAATCGCACAACGAAGACATAGTAAATAGCAATCCAGAAGGCAACGAAGGCCACTGACAGTTCGAATGCTAGTGCGTAATCCTTTTCGGATTTCTTCTGTTTTTTGGATTTTTTCTTTACCGGTACTTCCACATCAGAGTCCGAATCACTCGACGAAGGCAACTACAAAATTGGAACACAATTTGAAATTAAAATGTTAGGCAATTTAGACTTTATGAACTTATAGATACGTACAACTCGCTCGGTGTCCTTTGCCATATTTTAGTTAACCGAAACTCTCAAGGCGCGATCGCTTAACTAAATGATTTCGGTGTATGTGAGTGCTAGAATTTATAGGAAAGCGTGTATAAAGAGTAATGTTTATTGGGCTTTTTTACTTATCGCGGTGCAGATGTTATGACTTTATGAATACCATATACCAGCTGGGAGATTGTTCTTTATCCTAAAGAGTAGATATCGTAAGGCCAAATTGCCAACATAATATATACTTTTATTGGACTTGCGATTATTTTGATGAAGTCTTTCCAAAGGTTTTGGTTATTTTTTTTTTTTGCATAAAGGAAGTGTTGCTAATCTAATCTTTGAAGAATAGTTGGTAATTCCACATAGAACACTTGGGTAATAATTAAATTAGCTTGTAAAATAAATTTGGCACTACCCAGACAATGTCGGCTTAATATGAACCAATACCAATTGTTATGACCAGAGGATATGAGTGATGAGTTTCTGGCCATAGTATAATTAAAAAGAACCGAATTGGATATTCCGAGAACGGTATTATGGAAAAACGTGCTATGCGTTTTGGACGGTGTCAAATTACTGCTGTGTAAGAAAGGTGTCCGTCGTATTACATCTGTCTAAGACACTGCAGCCTTCTATTCTCAGCGATTCCGGATATTTGCTTCTTCCAGATAACCATACTAAGCCATATGGCATCAATATTGACGTTTTGTCCTAGTCGGTGGACAGATGCTTTTTTTTTTTGTTAATAACATGGACTTGGTCTTGTCCTCTTCAATCGCCGTGAAAGCCTCCATCACGGTACGCTTGGAACGACCGATGATGTCAATATCATCCGCAAATCCCAGTAGTTGAAGGAACCTTTTGAAGATGGTGTCTCCGCGTTGACACCTGCCTTGTGCCCTACATTTACTCCAGAACTAGATTGAAGAAGTCACATGATAGAGCACATCTCCTTGACGAAATCCAGTGCACATTAGAAATATAAATTCTCGGTTCTGTATGAGTGTATGGGTACGAACTCCACTCAAGCGAAACGTTTAATTTGGCTATGAACACCAATCAAAGGATGCTGAAGAAAATGTCACTCGGGGCGCCCAGATGGCTAAGGCCGACGCATTATGAAATCGTATGCTTTGCGAAATCATTATCATTACTATTATACACTGGCGATTACTAGGATGAGGCCATACATTTTGCAATAGGTACATACATTTTCCTCCAAGCGACATGTTCTCTTGCAAAATTCATTCGATGCTCCTTGTGTACTTGCCTCAAAACAGGTTTCTTTTTAAGTTTTCTTCTCTGTATAGTACCACTTTTTCGTATTATCCTTGGGACCAAAAAATCTATTTTGATTAGATTCAGTAACCTGTCAAATGGAACATCAACTGACATTTCGTGTTCCCACTTTTAAAGCTTGATATTTACACGATGTCTGGTTCGAAGCGTTCCTGTAGTTCCTTACGAGGGAAATACTATATATGTATTAAATTTCTTATCAAATTTGGGAATTGAATTCAAATTTTCACTGAATCATTTGCCTTTTATTCACTAGCTTCTGGCAATACCAAAGGCAGAATCGATATTAGTTATTGTTTACCTTCGACCAGCACAATGACTTTCTGCATAATATTGATTGTTTGTAAACTGACATTCTAGTTCAAGGGGATTTTCTCGCGTTTACTAAAATACTAAATACGTATACACATTTTCTTAAATAAAAACGTTAATAATTTAACTATGTATCTAGACAACCTAAAGTATTTATTACTCTATCGCCAAGAGATGGAGTGTGAATGTGTGAGTATTGAGAGAGTGTTCTTAAAGTGCATCATTTTATATTGATTTTATTGATCTAAAAATAATTGAAGTTGGTTAGGTAAATAAATTAAATGAAAGCATAATAAAAGTGTAATTTGATTTGATTTATTTAAATTTCTATCAAATGTAATAGCGAATTCCGTCTGTTTTATGAACAGCTAATAAATAAACAATGTGTTAGTAAAGTTAAATTGAGAATTTTGCATTCTCTTACAAAACTGGGCATTATAATAGCCCCATTAAAATTGAAAGAAGTAGTTCTCATTGCCAAAAATAGGTCTTTCCCTTTATATTTTAATTTTACACTCAATACCGTTCCTTAACTCGAAAAATTCGTTAAAGAGAGCGGCTTAGAGATAGCAACCCCTTTATTGAGAATCTTCCTACATAGTTTTTACTCTACAAATCTATATATATAAAAATGAGTTCTAAAATGTGTTCGGATACGTATAACTTGAAAACCACCGACTCTATTGAGCCCATATTTACAGATAATCTTAGGTATTAGCCCAGGAGTGCACTGAAGGAGATTGGTCAAAATTGGACAAAGGGGCGTGGTACCTCCAATACAAAAAAAAAACACTCAAAATCGTATATCTCGAAAACTGCCAAATCGATTAAGCTCCAATTTACAAATAATCTTAGGTATTGGCCCAGAAGTGCTCCTCTGGAGATTCGTCAAAATTGGACAAAGGGCGTGGCACCGCCCATACGAAAAAAACATTCAAAATCTTTTATCTCGAAAAACACCGAATCGATTGAGTTGAAACTTACAGACAGTCGTAGGTATTGGCCCAGGAGTGTTGCTGTAAAGATTGGTTAAAATTGGACAAAGGGCGTGGCACCGCCCATACGAAAAAAAAACATTCAAAATCTCATATCTCGAAACTGCTAAATCGATTGAGCTCAAATTTACAGATAATCTTTGTTATTGGCCCAGGAGTGCTCCTCTGGAGATTCGTCAAAATTGGACAAAGGGCGTGGCACCGCCCATACGAAAAAAACATTCAAAATCTTTTATCTCGAAAACCACCGAATCGATTGAGTTGAAACTTACAGACAGTCGTAGGTATTGGCCCAGGAGTGTTGCTGTAAAGATTGGTTAAAATTGGACAAAGGGCGTGGCACCGCCCATACGAAAAAAAAACATTCAAAATCTCATATCTCGAAAACCACCGAATCTATTCAGTTCGAATTTGCAGACAATCAAAGGTATTGGCCCAGGAGTGGTCATTGACTAAAGTTGGACAAAGGGGGCCCGACCAAATTGGATACTTTCTTCTACGGGTTTGTTCGTAATTGCCACCCGAAGGTTTTAAAAAAAAAAAACGTAAAAGTATTCAATTTGTTTTGTTTCTCAAATTGGTTTCCAAATTTCAATTGTATCTTTTTCGTTCGTTAACTTTCTTCACTGCCTATTTAAAAAGTAAATTATTGATAGTGAACTATTTATGTGCGATTTATACAAAGTGATGATCATTTACAGTTCGATATTTGTTACGATGCCAAGAAGAGACAATGGTCACAGTAGCCGGCGTCCTTAGAATGGCCGCTGAACCAGTGAATCTATCCGCCTTAATTTTTTATTAAAAAAAAATATCAAACTAGATCTTAAAATATTTAAAATATGTAACTATTTTAGGCAGAACAACGTTTGCCGGGTCAGCTAGTTTCTTATAATGAAAAAAACTGTCAGTCACTTGACTTGCCAAATGTTTTGAATTTTGTTGCCTTATTTGGCATGTATGCGGACAATTACCTACTATTCGGATTTATCTTAGTATTTTTATCAGAAAAAAGTTCTGATAATTCTGAATCACTTTTGTCGCTAAATGAATCAGCTAATATTGTTAATAAATTATTAGCAAATTCCTTGAGTTTATCAGAAAAGTTAAAGACTTGTTTACCCCTGCAATTTATGAATTATTGCGGTTGTGTTGGGGTTTAGGTTCTTTAGAGCTAAAGGCCACCACAACGTAATCATTGACATATAAAAAGGTCGCATCACAATTACATACAGCAATTTATAAAAAAAAAAAAAATGGTTTCAGTCATTTTTCATAGATTACTACAAAAGGGTTCCCTAACTTTTTCGTAAGTTTTTCACTTTGAGAGTGAAATCATCCCTACGCCATTTTGACAGTCTTTTCCATTTTTTACTATAAAAGTAAAGGAAAAGACCTAATAATTTCTAATGGTCATATTAAAATTATTTTAGCTCTAAGGTACAAGTACAAGTTCGTATTAAAAAAAAAAAAAAAACGTCTAAGAGCAGGAAGGTAACTTGTAAACTTTGTCGGGATAATAAACTATTCCATCCTATTTTTTTTCTTCGGCAGTATCATCGATTGTTTTTGCTATGTTACACGCAAATGTGTGAAAACTTTGGACTCGATCGTATAAAGTCATATTGGTGTCCGTTATCGAGATTTCTGGTTTTTACAGTAAATATAAAGGATTATTGCTTGTTGTGAAATTTTATTGTTAGTTGTCATTGATATTGAATTTGAGGGCAAAGTAGCATGATAAGGATTTTGAAGAGAAATCGGATAATAAACCATAGGGGACTAGAAGACCTTTGGAATATTAGCTTCCATATACAACCCGTAAGCCGTTTTTGGGGCAGAGTATAACTTAACTATAAGTACAGTGAATATAATGGAATTAGAATTTGAGAAATTGCATTGTTGAGCTCGACAGTAGTTGTTTATGATTTAAATTGCTTTCTGAAGTTCTTGTTTTCAAAGAACAGAGTCATGACTAGAAGCTAATCCTGGCATTTAGTATAGTTCTTACTTACTTACTTACTTACTTACTTAGGTGGCGCTACAGTCCGGGGTGAACCTGGCCTCAGCCATTACGCCTCTCCAGTTAGCACGATTTCTGTTCTGTTTCTGTTTCTGTTCTTTGTCACTTGGTGCCTTAAGGCGAGGTCTTTCTCTACTGCTTTGTCCCTCCGTGTTGGAATCGAAGACTTTACGGGCTGGAGCGTTGGTGTCCATTCGCTCTACATGTCCCAGCCATCTTAGACGACTGATGCGTACTTTTACTTTTGTGGAGTTCGCTGTTAAATCTCGTCCTCCAAAGCCCGTCAACGCAAAACGGGACCGTAAATCACTCGAAGCGTTCGAAGAGACCAAGGAGATCTTCATCCACCTTTGATAACGTCCATGATTCTGCGCCATCAGGGCTGGGATGATGAGGGTCTTATATAGAGTCCCCTTTGGTGTTTCTCGACAAGGCCTTTCTAGTTAGTTGCGTTCTTAGGAAAAAGAAACAGCGGTTGGCAAGTGTAACTCTTCGTTTTCTGCTATGGTGTCATTGTCAGAGTTAATAGCGGAGCCGAGGTAGACAAAGTCTTGTATCCCGAACTACCTCAAAGTTGTAGCTGTCTATCGAGACGTTCTATCCGATTCGTCGATGTTGTGTGTCCCTACTTGTTGACAGCATATAATTTGTTTTGGCCTCATTCACCACTAAACCCATTTTTGCCGCCTATGTACTGAAACTTGCAAATGTACCAGTTACAGCTCGCTGTGTACTGCCAATGATGTCGAACGAAAAAGTCACATGATACCGCATCACCTTGTATAATCAAAGGTGTCGGTGAGATTGCGTCCGACCTTTACGGACCAGCGTTCTACGCTACCAAAAAAGTGTGGGATCTTAACGCCCTTAAAACATCTGCATAATCGGAAACAATCTAAGAAAGATCGAAATGATCAAAAATCTGTAATGTATTCTTGACATTAATTGCAGCTTAAAAGGTAATAGTACTTTAAGGTCCACTATGCTTAACCTTCCTCTAACTGGCAGCAGGTTATGGCCGTAGTACACGGCATGTAGACAGCCACGCCACTTGCTCACCACTTAAGTGCCCGCCTTGATTAAGGGGTGCTAAAAACGACATGGGATCGTTTAAAATGTGCCTTCCGTTAGAAATGTCGTGTAGCTCTATGGCTCATTGGTACCGTACCTATGTCTACTTTGTGAAGTGACAAGTGGATACAATATGTCACAATTTAAAAATTGCGCTTTTTTAGCGTACAGCTTTGGGAATTTTTTTGTCTACATGCCAATAGCTCAAATATCGAAGGAGATGAGTCCAAAAAAAATCCATAACTAAAGTATCCCTTTACCGAACTGCAAAGCAAAATGGAAAATAAATCTTAATGATCAAATAGAATGATCAAATTCCTAAAAGCAATACTCAGCTTATTGCAAAAAAAAAAATTTACTAAATGACGCGTCGGGTGTGTTCGTGCAGCTTTTTTCCTGCATATATTTAACTCACTGAGTCAGACTCCCCAAGCAGCCAATTTAAGTTAATGGTTTACCTAATTAATGTTATATACCCTCTGCGTTAGTTGTTTGCTAATTTTTGTCTTTAGAGTTCAATGTTTACACTCTGGTCCCGATATTTTCTTGCGAAAAAAAACTCACCATATAGCCAACTATACACATATAAGTTCGTGACCTACAAACTATCTAATGTTTTTGTTGTTGTTTAAAAGTCAATTGTTTTTGTTTTACTTTGTTTGCTTTCCTAATTTTAGATGAGATACATTTCTATTGCGGCGGTAGCGGCACGCTATTATAATACGACGATGGTGGCGCGCCGCGCCGGCCGTGGAGCTCTTATACTCTCCGGGTTTGGCTGCCTTCTTCTCGGAGATTACTTGAGTTTTAGTAGTAAGATCGCGCTGATCATGCCGCCACTGTTTTGCGTTGCGTTGCTTCCATCTAGTGGATGATCTTCCGAAAAAAAATAAAATAAAAATATTATAAATGTTCTTTAGACTTGTCGGAATTTATTAGTTATTTTCGTCACTTTTTGGCCAAAAGAAAAAAAAATATATTTAAGGGTGACACCACTTTTTCGAATTTATACACATCGTTTTGTGATAGAGGTAATCAGAGAAACTCGTTTGTAATACTAGTCTGGATGTTGGTGCGCCTCACTTGACCAGATTCCGTGTGCGAATATCTCAAGTCATGCAAAATTCATGCATCGCATCGCGCTGTTCGTGAGTGACATTCAGTCGGTTTAATTAATAGTAATTCCAACTAACTTGAGGCTAAAAATATATACCTCCTTCCTTATATACATAATATTGGTGAAGGATATAACGCACGTGCTGTCTGGAAAACTCTGGCGGAAGGCTCATTACCTCTAAATTTAGTGTGTTGCATTCGTAAGTAGGTGATATTATAAACAAATTTGATCAATGTGCAACAGATTCGTATTTTTTTATAAAATTTCTGCTTGTTTTTGTGAATTTTTGGGCATGCGCCCTGGCTATGGTATGCATGGAATGACGCAAGTGATTTTTTTTAAATGGATTTGAAGTTAATATGGAGAAACAACAAAAAGTGTGTTGCTATACAAGGTGTCAAAAAAGTAGATAATAAAATCCTAACGAAACGTCATTTATGTCGTTAATATCCACACCATATAGACATACCTTACACGCTTAATCAAGTTCAATAACTTCTAAGAAAGGCTGGTAAAGATGTACTCCAGCCTTTACTATCTAAAGAGTTAAAATGTGATTGAAGTATTTTTGACATCTGCGTATATAGTTCGTGACAGTTCATAAATATATAACCTTTCTCTACCAACCAATAACATTTCAAAAACATTCATAACTGGCTGTAAAAATAATGGATAACTTTTACACTGTCACTTTGTCTTTCATAAGGTACCTACACAATTATTTTCACTCAAGTAAACTTTACGGGCCCCTTGCCCCTATATGTCATCAGTTAAAACCAAAACGAATGCTAAATTATATTATTATTCAAATCATGTTTGTGCATTCTTGAACTTGGATCTTGGATACGAGTAGTCTCTAGGCAATCTCACCGATTCATATGGATCTTACAGTGATTACCTCATCGAAATATTAATAATTTTTTTTTTTTTAGGTTTTTGTCTTTTAGGGGTTAGGTTATATTCGAATCGATAATTCTCATACAACAGTCAGAGTCAGTGTCATTTTCCAGTGCTCATTTGGGGAGAAGTCGAACATCGACAAGGTATAAACAAAACAATCAATTTTAACAGTTAGTGACACTGTGACAGGTGCCGCTTACCGGTATTAGTTATCGCGGAAAGCGTATTATAATGATTAATCGTTACATAATTTATCATTGTTTACAAACAAAATGAGGAAGAGTATGCACAGAAATAGTTCGCCTAAGATTATGCAGTTATAGTTAACCAATTCGTGGTGTTAAATTGATAGTAGGTATTTTTTGACGTGCCTTCAATTGCTTTTACTGAGTAGCTTTCTTAGCCCAAAGAAACAGCGATTGGCAAGAGTTATTCTTCGTTTAATCTCAGCGCTGATGTCATTTTGTTATTGTCTGAGTTCATAGCGAAGTCTAGGTAGACTAAGTCCTTAACCACCTCAAAGTTATATCTGTCTATAGTGACATTCTGTCAGAGACCTCGGTGTTGGCTGCCCTTTTTTGTTGACAGTAGCTATATGCATTGTATTGCCCTCATTGACCGCCAAACCCATCTTCGCCGCCTTCTTCTCAATACTCACGAACGCGCCAGTGACATCACGCCGTTCTGCCGTTTATGTCGCTGTCGTCGGCTTAGGCGAGTAAATTGAGGGACTTTTGAAAGAACTCTGCCTCTGTTTTTGGCGTTTGAATTTTGCACTATTCTTTCAAGAACGATGTTGAAGAAGTTGGATGACAACACATCGCCTTGTCTAAATCCTTTATTGACATTGACAGAGTGCGATGTCTACGTTTGCTATTCTATTTTGATGGAAGTAACCGTTACACCAATTTTTCGATATATCTACGGTGTTCTATTTCCTTCAGAATGTAATTAAAAGTTTTTAATACAGAAATATTATATTCAAATATTTTCGTTGGATAATCTTTTAATTTTGGAATTTTTATATCACCTCATAATTTAATGGGTATTTGATGTTTCTGGTTTAATCTGGTTTAAATGTTTCCAAAATATTTTAAAAATGTTTTTTTTTTTTTTTCTATGGATGGCAAATTTTGTTTCCCATAATATTTTTCAAATGTTACATTTGAAGTCGGCAAATAAAAAATGTTTCTCTTTGTGTAGTTGGTGACGAATATACGTATCAAAGTGGTGGTACCAGGAACACATTGAGCAATTAATAAAATTGTTGGAAAACAAGCGAAACTTGTGGAATCCAAATTGCGAAGAATATAAAAAAAAAAATATTAAAACAATTTTTTAAAAATGTTCTTTGTCAACACTTTCTTCTTTTTTTCCCCCTCTTTTGTAAAATACTTTTCATGGCGATATAATAAACTAAAAAAATGAGATTCTCGTTTTAAGAAATTTCGTTAAGCACTTAAACTTCGGTATAAATGAAAACATTCAAATGCCTCAAAAACGTTTTTAAAATGTTTCAAAATCGTTTTGAAAAACTTTAAGAAATGTTCTGAAAATAATTAAAATGATTTCAAAACAATATTTTCCTAATTTCTCCGGAATTTTTATTCGGTGTGGACAAGCCTTTAGCCTAGTCGCGCACATGCGATTTTAAACGCTTTCGTTGTTTACGTCGCTATGGCTATTTTGGAAATCATATTGAAAGGCAAAATCCGTTTCCATATTTCCATGACTTCTCAAATGGAATAGCCGCTGCTCTGATGTCAAAAATGTCGTATGATTTTTCTTTTGAAAAATCCGGGCTGTGCCTTTTATACCGTCTACTGATGAAAGGGGTAGTGATACAGTGTCAATTATTTTTAGGTCAGAATTTTAGATTTGTTAAAATTTCTTATGAGTTATTCGGAATCATGTGAATAGCAAATATAGACCAATGTAGTTTACATAGACTCGTCTTCAATGTGAGATTTTGTACGCTTGCCGCTTCGGAGTTCAGTCAAATTTAACCTGCGTCGCGGCATGTAGGAATGTCTGCAAAAGTATACTCCGTACAAAAAAATAAGAAGAGCTCATTCAGATTTTGGCACGAGTACGATGACTACGGCGCCAAAAATTGATAACGGTATTTTGTAGAGGGGTTAAATACAAGCATTTTTTACTATGGGAGGGGGGGTCTATCTGGCTTCGTTTAGGCGGGAGGGGCAATTTAAAAAAAATAATACTTAAAATGAAAAAAAATAAATTGAGAAACAATGGCAACACTTACAATAAAGGACTTTATGAATTTTGTAAGCCAGGAATCTGTTCTTTGATATTATTTTTAAATCAAGTTATAGCTGTTAATAGTTTTTGAAAAAAATACTTTCAAACTTGAAATTTAAGGAAAAAAAAGTTTTATGCTGATTTTTTTCAATGTTGAGCAAATAGATACTTAATTTGTTTGTAGTTTTTACTGCCTAAATCAATTCTTAATCGAACACTCAAAACCAGATTGATTTATGTCTTATAATTTTTGAGAAAATTGAAAATTACTTTTATATGTTGCTCCGCTTAGAGTACAAATTGCTACCCTTGCGCCTTGAAATGCGTATGGCGGGGGGCATGCTGCCCCCCTGCAACCCCCCTGCTTGGGGTCACTGTTGGAATTTGGGATGGGTGCAAGGCTGAGTATATGCAAACTTTCTTTTAATTATATTAGTTTACCCAATATCAACAACATTCTTCAGATACAATCTCTGGCCAGAAATTTCACATTGGTAGACAAAGTTTTGCTGATTTGCATTTTAGACAATTTAGAACGAATTCCTGGCTTTGAAAAATACTATAGTTCTTTGTGATAAGTGTTGCCATTGTTTTTTAATATTTTATTTTAATTTTATTTATAATTTTTTTTTAATTACCCCTCCCGCCTAACCGGAGCGAGATAGACCCTCCCTCCCATAGTAAAAAATGTTTGTATTTAACTCCTCTACATAAATCCGTCATTAGTTTTCATCGCCAAAATTATTTTACTCACCCCAATTTTTGTCCTAAAATTTCAAGTTTGAAATTGTTTTTTTTTCAAAAACTATTTAAGGGAATAACTTGATTTAAAAATAATATAAAAGAACAGATTCTGGGCTTTCTAAAATGTTATAGTCTTTTGTTATAAGTGTTGCCATTGTTTTTTAATGTATTTTTTTTCCATTTAAAGTATCATTTTCTTTAAATTACCCCTCCCGCCTAAACGGAGTAAGATAGACCCCCCCCTCCCATAGTAAAAAGTGCTTGTACTTAACCCCTCTACAAAATACCGTTATCAATTTTTGGCGCCGTAGTTATCGTACTCTCCCCCAGATTTTTTTAAAGAAAGGAATTAAGAATTTTTGTTCAGAAATGTCATCAATACATATTATTTTTGAGAGTGTGTTTGTTGATGTCCACATACTACTATTAAGCGCAGCAATACGATCTTATTAAGACTTTTGCACTCCCCTTCCGCTCAGAATTAAGATATTTACATTGTAAGGACTTGAAGCATTTAGTTATAAAAGGGTACTCGTAAGTTTATGAACATTATTTGTAACTGTTATTGAGTATATAGATATTGTACACATAAGCATCATGATCGTTTGATCTGTATCCATCAGCTAGGTGTCTGCACCACTGCATTTCTCTACAAAATTGTGCTGAATAAAAGAAAATTATTTTAGTTTAGTCGAAAAAAGAAAACGATACTAGGTATCCCTAATTAATGTTTCTTGTTTTTTAAGTCAACAGTTTATGTTGAAAGTTGCAAGTCATTATTTTATTTGCCCCTCAGTTTATAGCTTTCCAGTGTGTGTTTTTTTTTTTACTTATTTGTTTGATCATTCTTATCGCATTGTAGAAATTAGTCAAGTATGGTGACTTATACTAGGAAAGTAGATACAATTAGTAAACGGACTACAAAAAGATAACGATAAAGTTAACTCACGTTAATGCCTCCTCTACACCTGTACAAAGTTTATCAGAGGAACTCTTTGCAAAAGAACATAGATACCGGCTTTAGACTCATGACGTAATTCGCAAACACCCCAAAAGTCTGTCCAGTGATAACTGAAAGCAAACTATATTCAGCCCAATTCAAATTTTAGAAAATAAATTCGATAGTCGTACAACTCTGATAGATCCACAAAATACGAGAAATAATTTAAAATAGAATCTCAAGAAACTAATAAATTTTCTTTACACACTATCCACAGGAGGAATGCGAAGGTGAAATGCGTTACACAAGAGTAGCAAATGGCAAGAAAAGGAGGAGTCGTCGCATACCATGGTTCTGGGCCGCACCCTTTATCGGACTTTGGGTGATACTCTATTTTGGAGTAGTACTACCGCTCTATCATCATCTGCCAGATGCACTTACAATTAAGGATGAGCATATCAAACATGACAGATTTATTGCCGAACGAGCTGAACAGATTTTAGCCAAACTAGAGGCTATTGGACCAAAGGTTGTTGGCAGTACTGCTAATGGAGTGGACGCAGTTAATCTCATAGTCAGCGAAGTGGAAAAAGTACAAAGGACACTGAACAAAGATCTCTTCACATTGGAAGTTCTTGTGCAACAAGTTTCCGGAGCTTACATTCACTGGGACATGGTGAATATGTATCAAGGATTGCAGAATGTTGTTGTCAAATTTGCATCCAACTATTCGAATAGTTCGTCCTATTTGTTGATCAATACACATTTTGATTCGAAACCTGGATCACCAGGTTAGTTGGAGTTTATTTAAAATCCCCGATGGACAATGATTGGTACTGTTTTTGTAGGATCTGGTGATGCTGGGGTCATGGTTGCAGTGATGCTGGAAGTTCTGAGAGTTTTGGCCGTCGGCCGACAGACATTCGATCATCCGATTGTATTTCTATTCAATGGAGGGGAAGAGAATCCATTGCAGGCTTCACATGGTTTCATAACGCAGCATAAGTGGGCCAAAAATTGCAAGTGAGTCATTTTGGGCTGTATGTTCCACATTTTAGCCAGGGAATTTAGCAGTAGCTTTAGCTTATTAGTAGTAAAATTAGGTTTGTAGAATTTTGAAATAACGTCGAGATGCTGAGAAAGAAGTATGGGAAAACTAGCAAAAAATAAAAAGTGCACGTCAAATAATACAAAAATGTGAGCTCTATCCTGAAACTGGAATATTGACGAATGACTGGTACCTACTTTATAATATGTGGGCGCTAGTGGCTCAGTGGTTAGTGTGCTGGACTACTGTGCGAGGGATCTCAGGTTCGATCCCCGGAAAAACACAAATTACATCTTCACTTCTTTTTTCCACTACGCCATCATACTCTCGCGAACGTCTGACAAAGATCGGAAAGTGTAAATGTCATGGAAGAGCTTCTCAATTCAGCTGTTTCGGACTCTGTCTAAAATTGTAGGTCCCCTTCCATTCGTTCCAAAAATGAAAAATGGCGCTGGGGACCTGGCGTGCCTAAACTGTCCTGTTGCCCCATCTATTTAATTATTTATTTTTATACTTAAAATATGTATAATGATGAATGAATGAAATAATTTGATGGGTAATCCCCCTCGAAACCTTGCGTCGCGTCGTTACAAATGCGACAGTGTGCCTAATCTGGCTGCATGATCCCCAGTGGTCTGTGGTGATCGCTGTTATTCTGGCTATATCTTTTCGTGTTTTACTCAGGAGGTGGGCTGCTTTTTCCCCACTATAATTTGGGCACATCTTTCTGGATATGGTACAGTTTGTTAGCCTCCTCCACCTGAGATTGGCCATCGATAGGAATTTTGAGGAAATGTTTGCTTTGGCTGCTCCTATTGGAATTTTGACCGGTTCCGTTAGTGAGCAGTGGAGGATTGAACCTTGCCTGGCCAGATCGTCAGCCTTTTCGTTTCCATAAACGTTTCTATCACTTGGAACCCAGATCAGGGTAATCCTGAACTGATCCAGCGAGGCCAGCTCCTCTCGGCATTATACAACTAACTTTGAGGTAATATTGACTGAGACGATAGCCTTGATCGCAGCTTGACTTGGAACTATGTTCGTGTGTAGTTTGATTAGGCGACTAAAAGGCGAATCAAGTCGAATATCCCTTCAAAAATACCAAAGACAAAGCTTGCTTTATTTAACTTTTTAACCAATATTTGTCCATTGAAGACGTATCTAGAACTTATTTTTATTTCACTACAATTTAGGGTTTGAACGTTTTAATTTATAGCTAAAAATCATCTTTGGTGATAATGTACTCCTAGTTGTAGAGGTTTAGTCCCCTCCTTTCTAGTTCCAGCCATTGATCGTTAGTTTCATTTTTGTCTTCTCCAAATAGAGCAGTTATCAATCTCGACTCAGCTGGCAGTGGCAACCGTGAACTGCTCTTCCAAACCGGTCCCAACAATCCATGGCTCCTCAAATACTACAAAAAGCATGCAGTTCATCCGTTTGGCAATACAATCGCTGAGGAACTCTTCCAGGCGAATGTGATTCCATCAGACACTGATTTCCGAATTTTTAGAGACTTTGGCGGCATTCCTGGTAAGTTCCAGGTGACGCAGGATCTTTTAAAACTTATGTATACTTTATTCCTTATTCTTTCAGGCTTGGATATGGCTCATGCCTACAATGGCTATGTGTATCATACAAAATTCGACACAATGGACATCATTCCACGTGAAACCCTCCAAAATACCGGTGACAATGTGTTATCTCTCGCTAAGGCGTTTGCTAATGCACCAGAGCTGGAAGATCCTTCGGTAAGTGACCGAGCTACCCCATTATCCATTTCTTATAACTAAATGTCTGATAACAATATTATCCTTCTCTTTCCAGTTATACGCCAAGGGGCAGACAGTTTTTTACGACATTTTCGGTACATTCCTCGTGTACTATACAGAGTCCCAGGCTTTGCAAATCAATTGTATCGTGTCCGCATTGGCAATACTTGTTGTTCTGTTTTCCCTCTGGCGTATGGCAAAAGTGGGTGAAGTCTCCTTTGGCAATGTCCTCGGCACATTCCTCTGCATATACTGTGTACATGTTTTTGCATTTGTTGTGGCCGTTGGACTGCCAATTTGTTTGGCAGTTGGACTGGATTTACTGGGACTATCGATGACATGGTTCACCAATAAATGGATGATTATTGGTTTGTACGGTTGTCCGGCTCTGTTTGGTCTGGGCATACCGACCGCCATATTTATTGGTTCTGCTAAGGTTTGTTATAAATTTAAGATACTCGTATACTTGGCAGATTTAAATTTAATTGTCACTCCATATACAGGATAGACTGAATATATCCTTTAAGACACAGATGGTGCTGCATTCACAATGCTTACTCCTGTCGGTGATGACAATCGTAGGAACGGTTTTAAGGATACGGTCTTCTTATGTACTGATGCTGGGAGTGTTGTTCTATTTGATCCCTTTGATTGTGAATACTGTGAGTGGCTTGTATCGAAGAGGTAAGAAATTTAAGGGACATTTTTTGGAAACGAAGTGTGACTGTGTCTTCTTTTAGGATACCAATGGGCACTGGTTGTGGTTGCTTGCCAGATTCCTACATTCTTGTATGTTACCTATTTGTCGGGTGTCTTCTTTTTGAGCTTAATACCGATGATGGGACGGTTTGGATCAACATGGAATCCTGATCTACTAATTGGAGGTGTTACAACTGTAACGGCTGTACTATCGCTAGGGTACATAGTGAGTATTTTTATGGCTCAAGAGTCTTATTTATATAATAAGCCGTGAGCCTCTTTTCAACTTGCAATTGCCCTATACTGAATGCTTTGCCATAGGGCAACCCGATTTTCTCTTTAACGTATTACAGTGAGTTTGATTTTATGCAGCTGTCACCTATTTAAAGCACAGATATTTGAGATCCACTGTCATTTTTATAGTCTGAGTTGTGGAACCTATTTGCTTTTGATTCTTTTTCTTATGTGACTGATATCTGATCACTAGAGAAACGATTATGTCAAAGAATACTCTGAATGTTGTCTATAAAAATAATACTGGCCGATAAATAGAGCCTTGTGGAACGCCATTTTATTTATCTACAGTACAATCCCGATAAATCGTAATACCAAGGGACCTTGAGTTTATTACGAATTATAGAGGTTTTCGAAATAGCGAGATTACGAATTGAAGACTTAAAAAATTAAATTTCGATTTACCGGGATAATAAGTTTTAACAGTCATTTAGTGAATACATGTGTGAAAATGACTGACATTTCAACAGAAACAGCACCTAATTATTGTAGTATGTAGTGGCCCCATTTTACACACATTCTCAAGTGTGAGAGTTTTCCATCTCGCGCTCTCTTGCTTTTCCAAGAACCAAATTCTTATTCTGTCTTTCCAATTAAACATAAACATGTACCTAACAACGTATTTCAGAGTATTGAAGAGAGGAAGGAGGTTTTTTTTCGAATAAACAGGGTTGTCAACACAGACTTACGAATTATAAGACGTTTAATGGCAAAGTCATACGGAAATTATTGCGAATTACCGAGGGGACCGAAATGCACTGGTTTTTTACGAATAACCGGGATTTTTTCAAGGGACCAGCAGTTTATTTCGAATAAGCGGGGTTTACGAATTAACGGGGTACGAATTATCGAGATTATACTGTATCTATTTTGACAGCACTTAAGTGGATTTTATTAACTTTAACTGTACGTTCCCATACTTTCTCATTAGTTTGTCACTTGGGAGGAAAAAATTCTTCCCCGGAGTTGAACTTATATGAGATGCATGGCGAGTCATTTGCTTCGCAAGTACCTATCATTTGACTTATTTTCCATTACTATCCTTTCCTTCATTTAGACATTCTTAGCAAACTCATAACAGGCTAAGGCAGCTGAATTATTCTTGATTCCTTGTTATAATTTCCCGAACTCCTTTTTAATCCAAAAACATATATTTAGGAAGCTAAGAAATATACCTACACAACTGATTGTCCTCTAACTTAATTTTCAGGTGCCACTGTTCAATTTGTTCCGAAAATCGAAGGCGATCATCACTTCCTTCCTGACTGTTACAGTGATTTTCCTTATATTTACTGTAACACCGATTGGTTTTCCATTCCGAGAGAGAACCAACGTCGAGAGATTTAACTTACAGGTAAGTTCACAGCACCGCAATTATCTGACTTGTTCTCATTTATACACTTACTCGCACATCTAGCACATCCGCAGAGTCTTCCACGAATCGGATTTATCCGTCAGTCACAATGATTCGGGATATTATTTCGACCTACAGGATCGCAGGCAATTCAACAGCATAAAAGGTTCCTCTCCACTATCCAACTGGATACGGAAATCCTTATTTAAATCTTCATTTCCAGATGTCTTTGATGCCTCCAAACTGGTGGACATGTCCAAAGAGTGCAACAAGCGAATATTCTGTGGCTTTCCTGTGTTCAATCACCGCTGGAACAAAGCTAAGTAAGGTTGAACGAAGAGTTATGGCTGAAGTCATGGCTATATAATATATATCTTAGGTTCTCATCACAATGGCTTCCGTCCGATGATAATGGAATTCCTGGATCTCCGAAATTAGTCCTTCTCGGTAAGAATGTCTCTACATCGTCAATTCGATATTCCTTCGAACTCTCTGGACCATCTCACATGGGTATTTACCTGAACCCACTGAACGATTCGAGGATAACTGATTGGTCCTTCCTGAACACTATGATTCGGGACAACTGGAGTCCACCATATTTTATATACTTCTCCACGGGCTATGCAAATAAGTCTCCTCTCGAGTTCTATGTCGATGTTGAGGTGAGTCCATGAATGCATAATATCTAATCATTTCACTAATCCCTTCTCCATCAACTTTTTTATACAGACACCCTACGAAATCGATACAAATAGTACGAGTGCCATTTTGGAGTTAGGCATCGGTGGACACTACGTCAGTTTTGAACACAAGCGAAGCCTAGCAAATAAAGCGTTCATCCAAAGTTTTCCGTCTTTCGCTTATGTCATGGAGTGGCCGAGCTCCTACGAGCGATGGATCTTCTAGAGCTGTGCCATCTAGATTTTTAGTCTTTTATACTCATAATTAAAATACAAAATAAATTATTGTTGAAACGTTTGAAATCGCTGCATTAAATTTCATATCCTTCTGATAAGGTTAGCTCTATAAAATCTCTTTCACTTCGTTGCGTCATTGTTGGAAGGAAGAAGGATACTTTTAGTTTTTGTTTGCGTTCTATATCAGTGGAAAGTTCTCAATTCACTGATTATTATTATTCATTGATATTGTCCCCCCCCCTTTTGTTGCTGGTGGAGAGCGATTAATCGTGTGTCCCTTCTGCTGCACACTTATGCACACACAAGAGTGTATCCCCGATTCCGTGCAATGGGCTTAAATGTGAAACGGAAACAACTTTAAAGCGAACGGATATGCGTCCATGACCGACTTTGATAGCATGGATGGAAAAAAGGTAAACGAATGGAACACAGCAACGTAACGTCGGCATCATTAGCAGAAATGTCACGACTACTCAGAATGTCATTGTGGTATGAGCGTTTATGAATTGTTATTGGTCAGTAAAATGCAAATCCGTAAATATGGCAATAAGAGCTATACCATGGCAATTACATTAAAAACAGAAAATAAAGGTAAGTCCGGAAATGTGTTCGCTTTTTCGAACAATGATGCACGAACAAGTGGGGCTGGGGGATATTTTCAAAACCGGATGGGCAACAATCATAAATAAATCTAACCATGTCCTTATTCTTACCATTTGTGAAGTGCGGCTTTAAGCTCTTCCGATACTTTGTGAAAATATGGGTGTAGTGAAGTTCATTCAATTGCAAGGTATTTTAGGGTGGGTTTTATTGATTAATTATTGATACCTACATATGAGTATTTGGCCGAAAAACTTAGAGCAAGTGAAAAACCATTTTAAAATAAATAATTTAAACCAAAATTGGATAAATAAGTAACGAATAATAGACACGGTAATTTCATATTTATCATGAGCCACATCTTCATTGTCCTCGTGCTCGTAGTCCTTGTCATGTGAGAGAATTATTTCTCACTCTCGGTGATGCAAAATAATCAAAAAGTATGGTAACGCCATTGACATACTACATACGGACTACCAGTGAAATGTCAGTTCCATTCAATTTCTGCCCAGAAAATGACGACAACATCATAATAGGTCTGTTCCTTTACTTTTGTAGTAAAAATGGAAAAGACTATCAAAATAACAGTGGTGGGGATGAGGTCTCTCTCAAAGAGAAAAACTTACGAGAACGTTATGTCGTTTTCGATTGGCAATCCAGAACCGTCCGGAAGCAATCTGAACGCTTCTGAAAGCGTTCCATTGGCACTCAACTGACAGTTCTTCTACTGAAAAGAAGAGAAATTTGCTTCTGAATTTGAATTCAGAATCGCTGAGAGTTCTCCCGGACGCTTCTGGATTACCAATCGAAAACGACATTAGGGAACGCTTTTGTGTAACTATGAAAAATGACAGATGCATTTCGTTTTTCCATTATTGCATATGAGTATATGAATCCAAGTATATGGAAGAGTTTTTTCTGACTGAACTAAATGCATCCGAGAATAGAAAAAAAGCCACATTATTTTCCCGCCTTTTGGTAGCATTTTCATACCAATTTGTTTCTCATATCGCAGGAAATCAAAAGACAAAAAATGCAAATAGTCGTTACACTCGTTTCAAATTTCAAATCATCTGTCAATTTGAAGGCGACTGACATTTGTTTCAATCCTTACTCAAAGAAATTTGTTGAGTAAAAACTAGTAAAATTCTCATTGTAACTAGTAATATCCTGCTCTCTGGGAGCCGCTCTCTTTTACGAATTTTTCAAGTTAAGGAACGACATTGAGTAAAAATGCGTAAAAATTCATAAGATTTAAAAGTAAAGGAACAGACCTAATAATAGCGCTTCGTGGTTTCAAGCGAAAAATAAGTGAAAAAAAATGACAACCATCTTGGATTTCTCCATAGAATACCTATCGGGCGTGAGTGAATTTGCCAAGTAAAACGGTTGAAATTGAAATTGTTGCGTCGTTGTTTACAATAGCTAGGTACATGTTATTTAAAAAAAATGAAAGTTTTCAATTTATTCCCCTCCGAACCGCGAGAGCTAGCGCTATTGTTGGACCCAACACGAAGTTGCCGAGTCCCAGTCTATAAATATGTCAATGGAGAACACGTTGAACCTAAATGGTATCTAAAGAAAAATAACTGTGATGGTAAGTAATGGAAAATTATGTAACTTGAGAGATACATTCTTTTCTGAAACTTTGCATTTAAATAGTTTTTATTGGCCGCATTCAATTGACGATTGCTAGACATCTGGCCTATAAGAACACCCACTAGAGCTCTATCACAAAAATGACATATTGTTTTCATTCCGAATTTCATCGACGAACTTTTAATCGTATTGAATTTGGGTAAGGTTCAGAACTCGAGTTTACTAAATCAGACCACAGGCAGCTATCGGTTGTATGTATGAATTTGTATTGGCCTAGATTGATCACGTTTTTCAGTTGACAGTAATGCTAGCCGACAAATGTACCTAGTCACGAATGAATTTCTCGACTGGGTACCTACTTAATAAAATAATGAAGTTTTCTATTGGGACAAAAAAACTTTTTTTTATCTTCTAGATTTTCATGTTCCATTAATCAAAAGAACCAATTTTTTTGTTGATCCGGATCCCTTTTTGCAGATCTCGATATTTTTCGAGTTTAATTTTCGAATGTATGGCTGACGCTTTCACTACGTTACCGACCTATACATTCAGGGGACATCTTTTTAAGTGGGTTGTGAACGGCAAAAGATCCCTAACTTTGCAAAAAAGAAAATTAATTGCTTATTGAGATCGTACAAGAGCTTGTTTTGTTTTGTTTTTCTCTACAATATAATTAAATTTCGCACAGCAGAAATAACGAAACACTGCAGTCGATAACGAAATCGATATAATCAGTTGCTAGGTTCACATCACTGTTCCCTGCAGCAATGATTTTCCCACCGGGATCACAGCGTTCAACCACTCTGTCATCGAGCATTATCTTGGCATACAAAATACATTATATGGAAATAAATAATCAATATCACCATTTCTTAAATAAATAATTATATTCAATCTCTGAACTACAAGCTTAAGCGTTAACAATGTTTAGGTGCATATAAAACTTATGAATTACCGCTCATTATGTTCCTCAAAGTTTTGTCAAACTTCCTGAAAATTGTTTTAAAAAAAATGTTAAATAGACTCAAAATAGCAATGATTAATTTTTACCTTGAAGTAAGCGCCTCACCGGGAGCGTAAAACGGATTGCAAACAGCATCAGTATAGAGAATGTGGAGATTACGAAACATCTGAAAGAAAGGCATCCGAACATTAAACTATTAGCTATCGTTACCGTTAAAAAATTTACAAGTCTTACCGATCTGACTTCGTTTTCCCTCAAAGCGATATTTCCTGAGTCAACAACGATTATAAACTTTATCTTCGTATTCGTTACGAATCCATATCTGAATATGTTATTAGACAGTAAAGAAAAACAAATCTGTTTGAATTACATACTTTGAATTAGTATAGATTAAAATTACATTTTATGAGTTTCTGTAGAGTACAGAAGGCCCAAATAGAGCTCCTTAGATTCTGGCGTAGCCTTTGGCTGTGGCAAGCACTTTTCCTCGACAACATCTAAAGCGGCATGTACTCTATACTGAAGTTCTAGTTCTTTATCCAAATCAGTTGTTGCCAAATATAATGGAGCGTTCTATAGACAAAATAAAAATATTTTACAAATTGAAAAAAAAAGTCAAGTAACTTATTTGAAACACATAGAAAGCATCACCCTATAAGAAAATGTCGATAATGTAGGCCGGCTGTCAAATCAAAACCAGCTGACATCCAAAACAATCAATCCGAAACTTTTTCTTTCGCGAATCTCAACACAGAAAACACATTTTCAACATAAAAATAAATAACACACATATTTTCGAGATCTCATATTTTTACAGATATCACATTAGGACACTTAATATTTTCCGAAAACAGAATATTTACATTTAAACGGCACAGACAAAAATAAACAAACCCTCGGGGTCAGAAACCATCTTTCTCGCTCTTCTCGAATGTCATCAAGTTCCGAGAGAAAAGAAGAGATCATAGCATCGGAATTTTACCCTCTTGATTTTTAACGCATATTGTGAGCACTTTTGACCAGAACCACATAAAGCAGCATTACACCAATTGTCCAACTGGTAAGTTTAGAATCCGAGCTATCAAATTACCAAAATTACTTACATCCTTTCCAATAATTGCAATACAAACAGCCATCTCTCTAAAGTCCGATAAAATTTTCGTTTACTCGCCAAATTACATTCAACTGTCAATGTCAAACGAAAGAGAGATATCTAAAACTATCTATTGATTGGACCGCCACCTATGTATCATATAAACAGAAACTCATCACAAACACCATGGAACCTGAAGATGGAAACGCAAATCGTAATGAAATTATTCGTTCAGCAAATACGATGGAAAAGGCATATGTAATGTTCATTAATGGTACTAGTCGAATTGTGGCGATCTATTGGATCGATTTTAATGGAAATCCTAAACTTTATATTCGTCTACGACCAAATGCAGTAGTTGGAATCAATACATTTCGATCGCATGCATGGATTTTTCGAGATGCCTATAGCGGTGAGAGGTTTCAAGTACAGAGGCAGAGTGTCTTTTGGGCGCTACCATATTTTACTATTAATCCTCGCAACCACGACGAAATAATTCCGGCGCGACAGCGTCTACAAGTACATTATCCACTTAGAACTCTGCGCGAACTTACTTTATGGTATGTGGTGCGTAAACTGAAAAGCACCTCGGAAGAGGCGATTAATCAATGTGATTTGCCAAAAACACTGAAGGATGACTTGATATTAATTTTAAGGAAACTCGTAGAATACCGTACCGGTATTGATTTTGTATTTGCCTAAGCATTTCTATGGTTAGAATTATATTCGTTTTAACAATAAAATGATTTTTATTTAACCATTTTTTTGTTAGTCTTTAACAAACGTGAGTTCAGGCGAACAACATTTCTGCTAAAAACCTATCATATGAGATCAGTAATTAGAGTAAATTCTACCAATCATTCGTTAATAAATCAAACGAAATAAACAAAATTACCTTCATAAAGCTAGTCTCCCATTGACATACGACATATACCTACATGGACCGCTAGAGTGCTAGTGAAATGTCAGTTCCAAACAAACCTGCGAAGAAAAATAAAGGAAACATAAGCTCTAGCCCTTTTGGTTCAGTGCGGCGAAAGTATGAAACCTCTAAGCGCCATTGGTATTTTTACATAGAACACAGTGGCCCCTATTGTGAGTGTCGATAGTTGATCGTTGAGCGACAACTGCCGATCGATCGACAACTGTGATTGTCGATTGCAACTGATATTTGTTGATTTGACAGTCGCTTGTAGTCGATTACAATAAATGTCTGGTCGATGCTTTCTCTTGGAAGTGAACAAATTTTGTGCGTACGAATACCTAGAATCCATCGACGCAATCGACAATAATTGTCGTGACGATCGCTGATCGACAATCAGAATAAGGGCCACTGCCATCCATTGTAGAAACATTGCAACTGCGCAAAATAACGATTTATTCAGATTATTTCAAACTCTCTATAACAGATGGCACATTCAGCACTCAAACCAAATCGCACGAATTGCTCGATGACATTTGAGTATTTTCGCGTCTCTCCACCGTGAACCAAAGGAGCTAGTGCTTATGTTTGCTACCACGTATAGTATGGTCTTTCCCAATTTTTGCAATAAGCAGATTAGTCCCGTTTGATGTTCTATGTGCCATGAACAGTTTGTGATCTAAAACAAAAATCGGATATGCCCAATTGAAGTGCAATGTGCGATTGGCTATAATTGGCATCGTAATGATACGATACGATATCACGGTTTTCGCCATTGCTTAAGTTGGATTACTCCTATGAACGTTTAAGGAGGATTCCTCCAAAGGTCAAAATTGGGAACAGTCAACAGAGCCTCGTCGTTTCTTTTCCATACAGAAGAGTAAAAAAACAATAATTTTAGTTATTTACAAACTTTATTGTTGTTTTTTTTTATTAATTTCTTTAGCGCTTTCATGTTTTGTTTATTAAATATGTTTCGAGTATGTGTACTCTTTGAGAATGACATATTGGTATTACTAAAGGTTAAATGCTTTTAACGTTTCTTAAACATTTTTGTTTGTTATTTAAATTTTCCTCTGTCAATTGATTGGCTTTTTTTTTGCGTGTTTTGAATAAAATATATAATAGAATACTGGGCTACTGGAAATGAAAAACCAAAATAAAGGGAAACAAAAACAACGACTGTGTGCTGGAATCACCGCGTCAGTGAAGGAGTGAATGGGTGTGATCCCAGTCGAAGGATCGATTGAGCCCCTAACGTGATTCGACCGCGACCACATCATCACTGCCTGGTTTACTGATGCGCTAATTGAGTCCCAGATTCAGTAACACAAATGATATAAAGAGTACGTTGGCGTTAGTCTATACACTGATAAGTGGAATGGGATTTCGAATTAAAAGGAACAACACTGACACCAGCGTTGGTCTGCTCTAGGGAAGGGATTGTGATATTTTGTAAAGAACACTTAGTAGACTCGTTGCTCATGGAATTTGATTCCATCTGGCAGATTCTAATCACTTCCGCAGGGCAGTTCTCATTTTCAGCTGAAACGACAAACTCATAAAACTTACATAACTTATACAACAATAGATGCAAAAAAAAAATATTAACGATTTTGAATAGCGGGATAAATACGCCATTTTAGGCTATAACTTGGGTTGTATCATCTCTGATCTCCTATCTGCATTGATGTATTTTTTGTACCAAAAGAAACTGAAACTAAACTTATAAAGCTGGGGTTTCTTTGCGTTTTTAGATCTTAGCATCGTAGCTAAAGTTTGGCTTGGTTTTGTATTGGAAAGTCAGGTCGGCTGATTGCTTCCAGATGAAGTGGCGTACAGTGCGCAGGTCCATGTTTGGATCGACAACCTAAAATGGAATAATGATGCACTCACCGAGGGATGGAAAAATTGGATAGGAAAAACTCACCACATCGTTGCATTGCAACTCAATTCGATCCTCCGGTGGAATTTGTGAGCCTTCGGAATTGGCATCACTTTGACTATTTTGCGATGAGTTCGATGCATTGCCACCACTTGGTGTGGTTTCGGCGCCCAGCACCTTCTCCAGAACGTGTTCGCAAACTTTTCTGCATTGTATGAACTCATTGGCGACCAGTCGATCCTACAAGGAGAACAATTTAAAGGACAATTAAAGAACTGGTGGGGAATAAATTGGCTGGGGACAAAAACCTTTTTAGTTCGTTCTGGTTTGACCATTGAAGGATGTGGCTGCAGGAAGAACGATATCTTAATGAATTTAGGAGTATTCTTTTCGATGACTACATCTGTGACCCATTGAGGAACAGTTTCGTGTAGGCCGGTACTTTCATTTTCTCCAGCTGCGTCTCGTACCAGTAGCCGGCATGTCGTTCGACCAGCGACTTCACTGCAAAGAGATTGGGAGGAGTGTTTTTGACTATCATTTGAAATGTGTCTTCCGAAAGAAAGGTTTTTTTAGCCGAGTCTATTTGTTGGCAAACTATGAGGAGGCAATGATCCCCAAACACAAGGGCCTTGTGCACAGTTAAACGATCTTTAGAAGGCCGTAGAAGGTATGTAGTCTGTACACTTTCTTCCGATGCATTGGAGAACCTGGTTTAAATGGTCACTCTGGTTCTGGGGCTTGTGTTGACTTGATTTGATAGGTTATCTTATGCTCCTATTAAATAACTCACCTGAATATGACAGGAGTGTGTTTTGGAACTTGAAAATAACCGTTTCCCTTGATATCCGAATCCAATTCATCGGCGGGTAGACTATGCGGTGGTCTCCAGTATTCGAGTAAAGCTTCCAACAGCAGTTTACCGTAATTTATCTAACAATTCAGTCATTTGAAGTTTTGATTTCTGGTTTATCTACAGAGACATACCTTAATGTCTGATGTTGGTTCAGCTAACTCGGGAAGACCAGCTTCTATAGATACCCACGCTGCAAAGCAATCGACCTCATCTTGACCTAAGACAATCGTTGGCATCTGCGAAAGGAAAACAATCACCCATTGGCTCTGACATCTTCAGACATGAGTCAGAAATTCTTACGCCAGTTTTGAGATCCACTGTAAACCAATTTGGAATGTATACTTTGTAATTACGCTTCTTAATCTCCTCCTCGTAGTCGACTTTGCCGAGGTCCTCCTTCTTGACTACTCGCAGTACATCGTATATGGTCACGTTGTCTTCGGTGTCCTTTGTCACGATATGCCGTTTATCATTTAACACAGTCGACTTCTTGATTGCTGCACCACCTAGGGAAAAACTTGTTGTGAAATTGAGACCTTATAGCCGCTTATCTAGCTTACCCTTAATAGAAGCAAGTTCAACGCCTTTCCCACAGCCTTCGGCGGACGTCGTCGAGTTCAACGTGCTCTTGTCGTAGTGCGGCAGTTTCCAACATCGAATGTCCGAGTTCCACGTAGTCGCCCACACGCCCGTCTTGTCGATATCGTAGCATAGACTCAAAACAGGCGCTTTTTCCTCACACACCAAAGTGCTATTGCTTGGGTTTCGCAGTTCGGTGGCGAAAATTTTCTTATCCCTACTGCCAGATATAACGTATTGAAAGTTTTCACTCATCAGCAGCGCCCAGACACCTTCTGTGTGAACATTTATCGTTTGAATGCAACCCTGTTGGCCCAGATGCCACAGCTTGATGGTGCCATCTGAACTGCCAGATACGACTTGTGTGCCATCAGGCGATACGACCAGAGCACGAACGTTTTCCGCGTGACCCCGAAGCTTCATAATCTTTTTGCACATTCGCGGGTCCCATATTCGAAGGACGTTCTCGGTGGAGCCGCTTACAATCACAGTTCCCGAGGGGTTCATAGCCAGACTGTATATTGAGTCCCTGGAGCCTAAGAGATTTGATGCTTTTCGGAAAGAAGATTAAAGTTAAGAAAAAATCTTTTACAGTGATTTGAGAATGGAACTTACTCGATACGGTATTGTTACTGGCAGTCAGAGCTGTTAAGGTATTGACGTCCCACAAGAAGATTGATTTATCTAATCCCGCACTGGCCACCTTTATGTTGGGAGGAATGTTATTCAGATTGTCTACTAAATGCGAACTGGAACTTACCTGCTCTCTGTCTTTAGCGTAGGCCAGGGCTTGCACATAATCTCGGTGAGTTTTCAACGTGGACATACAGAAGCCTTGGTGGGCATTCCATACTTTTACAGTTGTATCACAGCTGGCACTAATCACTGTAAGCGAATTAGACAAAATTAAGTCTCTACTGGGAAAAGGCGGATGTCTAATTTTGACAATCTAGAGATTGTACTGAGTTAGAGTTTCAGTAATAGCCAGGATCTAGTCACACAGATAATTAGAAACAATGTTGTGTAGTAGATGTTAAAACATTAATTTACATTTCCACCTGCTTTGAGTCGTTTTCTTTTTGAAAGCACATGAACAACCTAACTCTTGCTCGGCTGAACAACTAGCAATTAGTATTTACGTCACTTAAGCCTCATAACTCATAGATAACAAAAATTAAATCGATTTTCAACTCTAGTTCATCAGTCATTATCATGAGCTAAAAAATAGAACTACACCCACGCAAGCAAACTTACAGTTTCGTCCATTGCAGCACAAGACAATGTCATTGACCCAATCGTTGTGGTGTTCCATACTTTTGATATATTTGTTCTGTGATTCCGTTTCTTTTGTATTCCATACCCTGATGATTGCATCCCTCCCTATAGAGTAGAATACAAACATTATATTTAGACTTCTACGACCACCAAAACTCAAACTCTTTTCAACTCACCAGCCGAATAGAGTTTTCCATTATTCTGATCCAATTGTAGTGCATTGACTCCATTCCTGTGTTGCTTCTCCTCGGCATCTCGTATGACAAATGATACCTGTGCCAATAAGTGAATATGTTAATATGAAAAAGACTTATCCATCAAGCACCCCCCAAAGGGAATTCAACAGAAACACGAGAAAAAAAATTGCACCGCTACCACCCATTGGGTGAAGGATAATGGGGAGCACCTAGACACACACTCAAACAAACCACACAAAATAGGTTCGCCATTGAACATGAAGCTATTTAACAAGTGTTTAAATTGAATTAGTCGTAGAAATCTCTTTTTCCAAGAGAATTGACCGATTTTCACAATATTTTGCGTTTCAATTGTGTGTTGAGGTTAAAATGTTGGGCGAATTCACCGAAAAAGAAAAGTTTTCTTCATTTACCTGCATTTTCTTACGCGCCCCTTGACAACCTTTGTGCGTCAACATAATACAAATAGAACGTTTTTTTATAAGGAAAAACTAAAAAACTTGTTTGATAATGGTTTGTTTTTCATTTATTTTATGTAAATTATGTATTTTCTTTGAATTTTGTAAAAAAAAAAATAAACCTCTTAACCCATCTGTCAACAATAAACAAGAAATTTACAAATCTGAAGTTGGCTATGATTAAAAGTTGACATTTGAACGTCATTTGGAAGGGTGATGGAGATGCCAACTGGATTTGTTAAAAGTTTTTTGAAATTGTTTAAACAAGAGAACATTTTAAATTGAATAAATTTGTCGATTTTTTTAAGTAGGTAGTTAATTTATGATTTATTTAATTTATGATTTTTCTTAAGCACTTTTGTTTGTTGGAATATCAATAAGACACGAGGAAATGCGTACGTCTTATGTCACTGCGTTAATTTAGCTTTTTAATTGTCAGAGTTATGTAGCTGAAAACCCAGAATAACATACATTTTATTACGGAGAAAGTCTACACTCATAACAAAAAATTCGTAATAAACCACAAATAACAGTCCCAAATTTAATTTTAAATGCAACAGGAAGAAACACCGGAAGTATAAAGCCTCTACATACCCAAAAGGAAACATGTTATGCACATTTTGCTGTGAAATTAAAAGCAACAAAGGTAAATTTACAACATAATTACTTGAAAACTCATTATTTGTGCGACCAACGAGGAGTGAGAAGTAAAAAAATCTGTAAGAAGACGAGGGACTTTTGGATCAGGCTGGCATCAAAATAAAGCTGAGGGTTAGTTCACACTGTGAAGTTTTATGAAAGTCGTATGTTTGGATTTTGAGATTTTCTTGTGTGAAGTTCGTATTGAAGATGGATCTTCTCTGATGATTTTTGTCCAATTATCTGCAATAATAAAAATGTAGGAATATCTTTTGTTACTTCAAAGCGTGAAAACTACTAAACAGATTTAAATTAAACTTTTTTTGAAATGTTTCTTAATACTGCGAGATAGTTTTAGGCTACGTCGTTTATTGCTACGTACTTTGGGACCGTTTTTTGACCAAAATGTATAGTTTTTCTTACTTCACTCTTGCCTATTCTAAAATAATTTTAAATAAAAAAAATACTAATAAATATTTTAAGCTAAAAACCAGAAATCTGAATTTGTCTGTGTTTTCGATGTCACTATTTCTTTACCTGCTAAATTATATTTCATTGCACTGACGCCTTGTTTTTGGGGTGGGCCAAACATATGCCTTCCCATAAAAGTCGTGTCGGGCAACACGGATAGATTTTTAGGTTAGTTGAGAAAACAAGGGTACAGAAAATCCCTTCTCTTTTCTACTCACTTAATATCGACCTCTCTCGCCCGACACGACTTCCATGGGTAGGCGTGTGTCCCAGGCCAAATCGTTTATGGGAATTAAAGACATAGGAAGGCATGTGTGGCCCAGCACTAGAATGATTAACCAACCTCTTGGATGCAAAAGAAAACACAATCTTATATTTGATTTGGTATATTATTTATTACATTTTTATTTTGATAATATGATATATATTATATATTATTTTTTAATAAAAATTATAAAAAAATACAAACTGTAAAGAATGAACACAAATAAATGGATTTTGTAGATACGAGGCACCACTTAGTTAGGTACTGCATATGTTCCCAAAAATTGCTTTCCAAATACAGGTAATATAATGACATAAAATTATATTCACTAATTAAAGAGAAATCAAATTTTAAGACTTTTCTACATATTTGAATCTTCATGTTTTATTCGAATTACTAACCACTAAATTGGAAAAAAGTAGTTATCCTCGATGCAAGATATATTCTAAAATACTATCTAAGGTATTTTTTTGTATATTGTTTGCTAAATAAATTATTAATTGTGACATCAAATGCACATAAATGTTTTTTTTTTTTTTTTAATTTAATGAGATAACACCATCTGTGTCAATTAATGAAATAGAAAAACAATAAATATAACAAGTGCGTGATTTTGTTTAAAATTAATGTTTAGTCTTTTTCGTTCCTGTTATTTTTTTTTTTTTTTTGTTGCTTCTCTTTCACTTCTGATTTTACACCATTTTAATTTAATTAACTAGTGTCCTTATCTGTATCTTAAATCTTTTTAAGGTATAAAGCTGTATTTTCAGGAAATAGTATTGCTTCAACTATACGAACTAATATTAATATCCTAAGCAATTTTTTTAATTCAACAAATAACATTTTTATTTTTTTAGTGCAAAAAGTCCCTCTAAAATAAATAGAAGAAAAACAGAAATAAATATTTTTCTAGAAGAGGAAATCAGTAAACTTTATAGGTTAATATGAAGAGGATAGTTGTAAATGTGATTTTGTTTTAAAGCTTTTTTGGTTTCAGTATTACCTAAATTTTACTAAATTATTTTTATTTCTAAATAAGACTATATATTGATTGAACTGATTAACAAAATTGTAAAATACTTTTTTTTTTCTCAATAAATTTAAATAGTTTAATTTGTTTCCATATTCGATTTACTCATCATCGGCTTCTGTTATTATCGAGTTTTTAATTGTTGTCTCTTTCTTCAGGAGCAGTTGATTATAGTGCTATTGGTGAGAGAGAAACAAAGAAGAGAAGATTAGTAAGATTTAATAGATCTGACTAGGTGGTATATTTTTCAGTTTAGGTACGATGTACGAATATTTAGCAAATTTCTGAAACATACCTCTTCGTTTTTAATTTGAATTATTCGGTGTTGTATTTTGGGAGCGAGTTGACAGGTGATCTGCTCAAGGTCGTCAAGTGAAGCTCTTCTTAACATCTGAAATGTCAAATGTCAATTAAGAGTAAATTCACATTTCATTTTCAAATACAATCATCTATTGTGACCGCCAAAAAATGTAAGTTAAAGTTTAAAAATGATTATTTTTAAGGCCCATAAATTCTATGGTCTTAGCCCGTTATATAATATAATGAACTTCGTAACACCACCATAAATACTTAATTTATTTACCTTAGAAGCGCTTGTGCTATGGTCAATGGACTTTGAAGTATGTCCGCTCGATAACTTTCTCATCGGTGATGGTCCATCTAAGTCAAAATTATCTAATATTTGTACCAAGCTATGTCTTCGTGATAATGTAATTAAAGATTGTCTGTGCTTCGAATTGCGACATTTTCCTGTTCGCATATTAATCGCCTTAAAGTGATTTTGTATTACAATTCCCAGTTCAGGACAGGAATCATCATCCATCTAAAAGGAAAAAAAATCAATAACTTTATCCAAATCAATAAAAAAAAATCATTTTTGACCTACCAAAACTTTAGCATCCTTAAACATAGTAAAACCATCACAACCGCCATGCATATAGCTTTTAATACATATTTTGTAAATTTGGTCCATATTTAGGAACTCGTCAGCGATTTGAACTAATTGCGGGTCTATTCGCTGCCCCGGTGATTTTGATGGATCAAATGCGAAAGTTACACCTGAGACCTAAACAGAGAAGATCCTCTTATATTTTTCAAAAACTCTTGGATGCAATTATTTTCTTACCTGTGGAAAACGTCCTTCCAACTTTGGATAACTCGATACCGCATTCTCCAGTGCAGACAATAAACATCTGCCTGTGATTTCCAACAAAATTAGAGGATCCCTCATTGGAATAATATTAACGAGATCCTTCATTGTAAATGGACCTGGTGGATGGATTTGATCGGATCGGAATGTACCAGAATTTATAACAACCACATCGGCACCGGTAGCGGCTAATACGACATCGCACACCCAATCGCCGAGATTTGTTTCTTGTGTTCGAATGGCAGAAAATCGGCCATCCAGTTCTACGCTAAAGTTACCAAGTACGTCTGTCATTTTTGCTTCAATTACATCTGTAATGGATAATAATTGGGAATATTTGGGGACATTGCCAAAATTAATTTATTTTCTAATTTTATATAGTTTTCTAGCCTGAACATAATGGGCCTTACCAATAATCATTTTTAACCTTCAACTTAAATACTTTGACGGTCACAATAGATAATTTTGTATGCAAATTTTCGCTATTATTGAGACTTCGTAAAAGTTAGCCTGGACACTAAAAATGATTATTATGTCGTTTTCGATTGGTCGTCCAGAATCGTCCGGAAGCGATCCGAACGCTTCTGAAAGCGTTCGATTGGCACACAACTGACAGTTCTTTTACTGAAAAGAAGAGAAATTTGGTTCTGGATTTGAATTCAGAATCGCGGAGAGTTCTTCCGGACGGTTCTGGACGACCAACCGAAAACGACATTAGTATCGCGGAATGACACTTGAGCTACAGCCGTATGCAACTTTTTTTATATTCAACATTTTTGATAGCTCATGCTGTCCATTGTGTTCAGGTAAAAATGCTGTCTAAATCGATCAGCGCTTCAGAAAGAAATACATAAATAATAGATTTCTCGATTCCTAAAACTTGCGCATTAACTTTTACTAAATAAATTCATACTCACCAGAATACTTAGCCAATTCAACCTTCAAATCTGGATCTTCTTCATATGCTGAGGTCACATCAACAGGCTCAACATCGACCTTAACTTTGCCAGTGTCATTCTTGTTCTTATTTAGGGTTATTTTCGAAAACTGACGGAAATCCGTTCCGGATTTGACTATTTTAATACCATTTACTTCTTTAATTTCATAAACGTGATCGTGTCCGCCTAAGATAAGATCAATACCGGGACAATGTTGTGCTAAATTAATATCATTTGGTGTACGCATGTGCGTTAGCGCAATAACGATTTCACAGCCTTCGTTGCGCAGCTCCTCGGCTAGTTTATTGCCAGCCTCAACGTAATCAATATATGTGACTTCTTTAGGATCAATTGTGGGCAGAGTCTCAAGCCATTCTTTTTCAACGAGCCCAATCAGGCCGATTGAGGTTTCATTGTGGAAAATAAAATGAGTTATCTTTCCTCCTCCCAATGGGCGGCCAGTTTCATTATCCACTACATTCGACATCAGCCAGGGGAAATTGGTCTTTTTGATTAATTCACTGAGTACGTCTAGGCCGTGATCTGGTAATTAATAGAAAAGTTATGTTTAGTATATTCGAAGAACAGTTTCCCCAGAGTAAATTAAGGATTTTTCCCGTAAGACAGCATCAAATTGGGCGAGAGCATATCTAAATTGACATCTAATGTAAGCTAAGACTGAAATTTTTAAAACGTTTGTTGCTCTCGGGGTTTCAAAAACCAAGTTGTCAGTGCAACATAAATATACAAACTTTGAAAATAAAACAAAAGTCTCCAAGATCTATTTTTTAACTTGAAAAATTCCCCAATTAGGTATTACAAAACATTAGGCCTTATTATAACAAATTCCACTACGACTTTAATTTACGGAAGTTCACAATAGCCAAATTTGCATTGAAAATATAGCTATTGTGAACTGCTTAAATTTAAAGTCGAAACTAAAAAAGCCATTAACATTATTTAAACAAAATGCATTTTTAGTAAAATTGTTTAACTTACCAAAATCATGATTTCCGAAAACAGCACAATGTGTTCCAACCGAATTTAGTACCGGTACCATTTGTTCGCCCTGAGTGAAGGTGCTTACTGAAATTCACAATAGAGTATAAGAGGTTTTGAAAAAAACACAAACAAAAAATTCAATTCCAACTTACACATGCTTGGCGAGAATATATCCCCACTGAAGAGTATCAATGGATCCTGTTCCTTAAATGATCTTATAGCAGTGCAGAATCTCGCAGCGCCACCTATCGGTTCAATATCCGAATTCGCATCTATGTTATAGACATCGTTGTAATGCAAAATCGTCAATGGCTTGAGATCTTTCATGTTGCTGGTGCGCGACTTCTCCAATTGACTTATGATTGAATTGTTTCGATGGATTTGCTTTGGTGAATCACAAGACGCAGACTTGTGACTCGATATCAGTTGATTCGATGGCTGATGACAGTTTTGATGGGGTATTTCCTCGACACTGCTTGAGTCAAGATCATGGGACATAAAATTCGGGTTTGTGCTTTGTATTTGTGATACGGCTCGTTTGCCAGCCTCTCGAACTTCTATTGAAGCCTAAATATGATTTTTTTTTATTATTAAATTATAATGTCGATAATTGTTGGTAAATTTTTTTAACATGTAAGTACGAGTATGCCGTCGAAAAAACACAGAAGCATTTAAGACAAAAGCAAAAATATGGAATACGTCCTATTTTATTGAAAACAATCGATGAAAAGAAGTTTTCTTTGAGAGCAAACAGAAAGTATGATTTGATTTTATGAATGATTTTATTTTAAACAAGTAGATTTTAGATGGAATATGTTGGAAAATAGGCAAACGGGCTTAAAAATAACATCATGTAGATTGTAGGCCTAGCTTCTGACAACCATTCGTTTATAAAAATAAATAGATGGCGCAACAGGTCCGTATAGGCAGGCACACTAGCCCTAGATTCTCACAACCATTCGTTGAATGACGACGAATGGAAGGGATCGGCAAATTTATGCCGAATCTGAACCTGAATTGATATTTTATACTCCTGAAAATATTCACGATAGGTGGCGCGCAGTTGAAAAATAACCTTAAAATGAAATTAGTGTTTCTCGTTTTTTTTAAGAGTTTTTTAATGTTTACTTAGGAGCACGATAATTAAATATAACGCATCTTTAAATGTGTTCTAAATTTGAAGCAACAGGGCTTACAGATTTCTAAACGAAAAAGGCTTTCTTAGGGAGATGTTTCTGAAGTCTGATATGAGATAAATGAGTGTCACTATTCACTACTTATGTGATTCTGTTTGCAAATGTTCTTTACTGTAGTAGAAACATTTCAATGTCTTAATTAACAGAGTACTTGCAAATAAATTGGTCAATGTGACCCACAACATGTTTTGGCAGACATTAGATAGAGAAGTAAAAGTTGCATCTCTTCGCTTGGCTTTTGTTTTAAATCCAAACACATTTACCAAATAAAAGCTTATTTCTATTTATTTAAAATCAAATAGAAAATAGTAGATTTTGTGAAAGAAAAAAAGAAAGGGTCTAATCACTCATTTATTGCTTGAAAAGTTCTTGTAAAATTACAGAAATTCGGCCACCGCACTTCATTATGTAAGAACTTTTCTGTTTCAAAATTTACAAATTTGTGCTGAATTAATTCGAGGGTACTAAGTAAGGAGAAAAGGTGAGTATAAAGACAACCAAAAATCATTATGGAGGTACTGAACCATGATAAGCAGTTAACAAAAATTGTATGAAATAGATTTGATGACCCCAGTAGTTGAAAATTATCAACCGCATTTTTACTTATCATAGTTCTGCAAACTTAAAAAAAAAACTATACAAAGAAACAAAAGTTACAAAGCATGAACATTGATAATGATGTCTAAACTAGACAGACCTTATGAATATGCTTCCTACTAATAATATCTTATAATAACTATAAAAATAAATTCACACATCTATAAACAATATTTTTCTATACGACATTCTCCGTAGGTATGTGCATTTAAAAAAGTTACGTGTTTCAAACAAGTATGGAAAACGCATCAAATAAAATTTGTAAAGACACAAAAAAATATATAATCCAATTGAAATTTCAATAGAAATAATGATAACAAAAAATAAAGCCCAACTTAAAATAATTTTCTTTTAAAATGAACAACATTTATATAATCTTTTTAGGAAATCAAATTTCAAATGCAAGTGACCTGTTTTAACCATCCAACAACATTTCTAAGACCTTTTGTTACTTCAGTTGCTTCTGTGAGAGCCGTAGAGCTATTTTCAACCAAATCACCCAATTTTGATCGGAGTCCTGATTGTGATGTAATTTCTGCCATTATACTGCATTAGATAATATTAATTAATAAGAATTTAGTTTTATTTTAATTTTCAAAATTTTAAATATATTTTCTTTTAGAATTTAAATAGAACTCATTGTAGGAATGCAGTTATTTTGTTTCATAACTGGGAGTTAAGACAAGGTTGTGGATCGTTTTACAAATAATAATAATAATAATAAAGTAAATAACGGTTCATGATAATATGGAGTCTCTATAAATTATTTTTATCAAAGATTCTCTAGAAAAGGCTTACATCAAAAATTATAATGTTGGTATAAAGAATTTAGTGAAATAAATACAAATCAAAAAAGAAATACTTGATGTTTTTAATTTTTTTTTTAAGGTAAGGTTAGGTTAAGTTGAAAGTGGCTGCCAGCTAAGAAACATTGTGATACCACAAAAAACGGATCATTGGAGAACGTTTTTGTCTCTCCCTACTCGTTGAACCATTTTGAGCTTCTTATGACGCGTAATTGGCTTTTGATGCCTGTGTCAGGGTGAACCCCAACTAACGAGAATCGTTCTTACTTTTCGCTTCCCCACTCAGAGATGAAGAATAGTTTCTCCTCTTCTTCTTGCTAGCCTAGGCCTAGCATTACGGCGTACTTTCCTATTAGGAAGAGCCCAGTAATGACATTTATTGGCGCTTGTCCACCTACGATTTTCACTTTCTATAGCATCCAGCTTTAATTTTTGCTTGCAAGTAGCGATTGGCATATCCATCAATGGTGCCTTTTCCCGACTTGATAGGTAGAGTTGTTCCTATCCTGGCGAGTTCATCGACTTTACAATTCCCTATGTCCCGGCGCCCAAAATACATAGGTGAATGTTGAACTGTTCGGCCATCTCCGCAAGAGACGATCGGCAGTCGAGGGCTGTACTAAAGAAGTTATAAAGATCTAGTCCAAGGATTTGATAGCTGCTTGGCTCCCTTGATTTACTTGAAGGTTTTGCTGAATTTTTTCAGAATCATGGTACCGGTATAATGGCCGATTCACAATACAGCGAGAGAGCGAGACGAGAGCGAGATCGAGTCTAGCGCGAGTTGTCAAATAATTTCCAATCAAAGGAAATGCATGCACCAATACACAATGGCGCGAGACTCGTTGCCTCGTCTCGCGACCATTTCGGAAATTTGGAAAAATCTCGCCCGAGACACCGACACACCGATGACATTTACTCTCTGAGTGGGAAGCGACGCCATTTTCATAGAAATGTACTTAAGGTTGCCACTTGTATTTACTCAAGCAAACAGGGCGGCACTTTTATCGTTTTTTTGTTATTATTTTGATACGGTTTGATTATTCTGAGAATTTTTTAAATAAGTCAGCGATAATGTTAGAACTTATTTTCCCATAATAATGAATGACGGTTAAAAGGGGTATTTCGCATTTCTTTAAACAAACATTGCCCCGAAAATATATATGTTTTGAGTGTGTTTCATTTTGATTTCTTATTGGGGGTCATTTTCTTGAGCAAATTTTATTAGGATGTAAGACTGTAAGCTTTTCATAGGAATTCATTGGAACCTGTTCTGGAGTTGACTAAGAAATTCAACAGAAAAAGTTGTAGGTACGTACGAAAAAATTAATAAATTAAATTTCTAGAAAATGTAGACTAGATTAAACAACACGTTTTTGATTCGAAAAAAAAAAACTTTTTTTATTTGAACACACACCAAGCGAAACAGAATGTAGCAAAACAAAACGTTTTGTTTTCTTGTTTCGTGTTGGTCGGACTCAGACAATGAAGTTGTGCAAATCTTATTTACATTTTAAAAACAACGACATGTAAATTTTGTTTCGCAACAACAGGTTAACTATCCGCAACGAAACATGTTTTTCTGTTTTGCTTTGGTTTTTATGTTTTGTTTTCTTTGGTGTATGTTGCGCTCTAAGAAAGTAGGCAATTATCGTCAACGACGCTGGTTCGAAACCAGTTTTGTTGCATTCGGTGTGTGTTATGCTTGTATGCAATGGCATGTATTTTCGACAACCACCACCGAAGCACTTAAAAACAAAAACATCTGTTTTGTTTCATTTGCTTTGGTGTGTGTTGCCTCATAAGAAACAATGTGCTCTTGTTTCACGAAACAAAAAAACACGTTTTGCTTTATCCGGTGAGTTTTCAACCTTAGACAACAATTGCTTAATTTTTTTTAACTAACTTTATAATTCATAAGCAACATTTTAAGACCAAGATTGAGTTCAGTCATTAAGTTTAAGTGCTCAAAAAAAGCAACCGAATTTTTTTCGGTTGCATTTTACTGATAGTTATAGCGAATGATGATAGCGACGCCTGAAAACTGCGAATTGGTTGTTTTTAGAATATTCAAACTGCATGCAATAGTGCTAAAAAAGCAATAAAAGTGCAGCTCTATTTTGTAAAAAAAATCGAAGTGGCAACATGGTTTTGTAGTTTCAGTGGTCCCTCTATTCGTTGTCAGAAAAACTCGCCGACGTACCACGTTTCATTGTGAATTGCCGGACGAGCTTAAAGCGAGAACGAGGCGAGAACGATTCTCGCCTCGCTCTCGTCTAGTTATCACGCCCCAATTGTGAACGGGGCATAACTTTGAGACCCCATGTACCTCCTTAATCTTCAGTTCTTATGAAAACGCTTACTCGAGACATATTTCCTAAAGAGTACACGTTCCAACAGTTCTAGTGCAAGTATCTTGATGCGTAGTCGAGCAATATACATAATTTTGAATCCCATGAGAAGTACATATATTTACAATAAGAAGTTTGGGGAATGCGAATTTTGACAAATGAAATAAAGTAAATCTCAAAAAATGAACTAATAAAAATAGTGAGAGAAAAGTTAAGGCAAGGCGCACACTAAAGTCGTGAGCAAGTGCCGGTGACGCGGTGACCAACTAGCAGTTGGCATATGAGTGGTGAACATTTGGTGTGGCGATGGAATAGCGGCGAAGTGGTATTAAAGTGATTTAACGCACACTGAAGTCTTTCGCCTTTTTTTTAGTTTCCGGGTAAACAAAAATCCATTAAAAAAAAAAAAAATAGTTGGCGCAACAGGCGTGGTATACACACACTAGGTCTAGCTTCTCACAACCATTCGTTTTGTGTGAGTATTTATTTTTGGGGCGAATGGAAGGGACCTACAATTTTATGCCGAGTCCGAATGGCTAAATTGAGAAGCTTTTTCAGGACAGTTAGGCCCATTTCACACATACCCGGCAGCCGGCTAACCGGTACCGGCTACCCGGTCGTTGGGAATACATTCTTATGGACGGTTTCGGTTTGCAGGTGTGAACGCGCACATAAGAATGTATTCCCAAAGACCGGGTAGCCGGTACCGGTTAGCCGGCTGCCGGGTATGTGTGAAATGGGCATTATACTCTCGGATGTTTGTCAGACGTTCGCGAGAGGTAGCGCAGTAGAAAAAAACCTTAAGATGTAATATGTGTTTTTCCCGGGGATCGAACCTTGGACCCCTCGTAGTCCATCACACTAACCACTGCGCTACTGCGCCTACCAGAAAAAATCCAGTTGCAATGCCAAAATCCACGTCGTCACCAGCTTCTACAATATGATAAATGCCTCTACAAGGGATATGCCTCTACAAATCCACGTCGTCACCTCAGGCTTGTCTTTACTTTAGCTTTAGGGATTTCACTTGACACTTGATCAGCAAGCCACTGCAACACCAATTGCTCACTACTACAATGTGCGCCTTACTTAATATTGAACACTGATTCTATTTTTAGCCGACAAAAACTATAGATACGAGAGAGTCAGGTATTGTGGTTTATATTCAGTTTGAGATATGAATATTTAGATGTCATCAAGAGGCAGCAAATAAACAAAATGTCAAACACAAAACCGTTGCTCTTGGAGCTTTTCTCTAATGCTTCCGAAAATAAACGCAGACGCTGTAAGAAATGCACTTGATTTCAAATACATTGAACGAATTTTCTAGGAAATAATTTGTTTGTACCAAAAAATCGCTATCAACATGTATATAAAATGAGTACTCATTATATGTTATCAACTTCTAACCTCTAACATTAGATGTCAATAACAAATGCTAGCATAAACTGTAAACTAGAAGATAAAATTGTAGACTCCAGCTGATCGTATAAACACAAGTAAAAGTATTTAATTACTCGACTTAAACGGCATTTTAGAATCGTAATTGCCGTACTTATTTACAATCACGAAACACTTGTCTCAACTCCTCAGATTATTAAATTTATTCTGGAAAAAAATATCACATCTAATAAAATCCAATTCATAACAAATTTACAATGAAAGCAGTAAAAACAAATTAACTAAAAATAATAAATATTTTACATAAACATATTTCGTAATAACTAGGAAACTATATCACAAATTAACTCACTAAATAAATCTCTGCATCTTTTTTATTTATCGCTTTATTTTTGTTTAAAATTTTAATTTTAAACCTTAAAAGAGAGCAATGCAGGAACAACTTAATCACATCTAAAATGAGACGTGTTTTTTGTTTGTTCATCTAATAGATAGGATGAAGGTAAAAGATACAGAGCTAATACAATACACAAAGTAAGACACTATTAAATAATTAAGCAAACAAAAAAAAATAACATTCAGAGTCTTTTATAAACAATCAGCGAGTAACGAGCATTGCAACCCAGTGCAACCCGCGCGCCACTTCGAAAACCGATTCAGACGAAAGCACTTGCTAATTTAACGCGTTGCAAAGTGTTGCAAACAAAAATAAGTATATACATAATGATGTTTTTCAAGTCCTCTCACTATGTTTCAGTCAGTGTATAGTTATTTACTTATTTAATTTATTGTTATGTACTTGCCTATTGTGGATTGAAAGAGTGTTTTGATTTATTTTTTTCTAGTTTAATGTCAAATTCAAAGTCAAGGTTCGAGTGCATTATTAGATCAAGTTCATTCACAAGAGCGCTTCAATATTTATTTTGTTAAGAGAAAAAAATAAACACATTAACGTTTCTAAAATTAAATCACAGGGGAAGAATTTTACTCTCCTAATCACAACACACAAATATATTTTGAATTAAAAGTTACTGTCAGAAATGAGGACCGCTTTATTGATGCAACTATTTGCAAGTAAAAGTGAATACTCGCACATTGCGATTAGATTGACGACAACTTATCATATTTGTTGCAGACTTTGGAATATTTAACGCGTGTCATTATTAAGTCTGTTATCTATATAATGTACCTACTGATTGACAGCTCTGTGAATCAATTTAATTATCAATGACGACACTTAAGAAAAAGAAAAGAGCAACAGAATTTGTATGGGAGTTATACAGATTTCTCTATGTGTCGGTTGGCAATGAGTGGTTTTGTTTTTGTTGTCTAGCATGCGCTATTATACATAATATTCAATGTTACATTAGGTGAAGAAATATTTCAGACAAGTTAACAAATTATTGCGGAAAATATCGTTAGTTAAATTTTTTTATTTCTGATTAAATCATACAAAAGCAATAATTTGTTGATATAAAGCACTTTTTCGCTCTAGTACAATTTCCAGTCGGCAGAAAATACATCAATTTCAGTTTAAAAATTGTTTTGCAGCTTTGTTTAGATTTCGAGATTTCGTAATTTACATAATTCATTTACGCTAATAAGAACTCAGAAAACCACCGTCAATCAGCTGTCAGACTTAATAGCCTATTCACACCGATGCATTCAGATCAAACACCAACTAGTTTTCGTTTGACGTTATAATTATCTTTGAAACTAGCTATGAAATATTTTCAGACTAGACTTTTTTTAACTAAATTCCGCTAGTATTGACATATATTCAACAAAATTAATGAAGGTACTTGCTAATCGTTAGTTTATGGTTAAATGCATAAAATAATTAACATAAACAACAATCGAAATCAAAACATCTGAAAATAACCATTTATTTATGCGAGGTAGTACTGCCATTTTGAATTCAATAAAAACTGAATATTTGCAATTTATGGTGCAAAGATAACAAAAGATTCCACATTTTTTGTAAACAAGAAAACTAAAGGGTGCCCCATAATTCACGCAAAATTTGAATTTTTCGCCAATTAATATAGTACAGTGATGCCAACGCAAAAAAAAGGTGGCAATGTGACAGCTGACAGTTCGGGGTTAGTAAAAATGGAGCGCTATACGAAAAAACAACGCATTTTCATTGTTGAGCATGATTTTAAAAATAATGAAGGTATGTCAGCTACAGTCCGCAATTTTCGAACAAAATATGGCCGCCATAGTGATTCAAAACCATCAACAGTGAAGAGAATAATTGAAAAATTCAGGAAGACTGGATCAATTAGTGATTTTAAACACTCTGGGTGTCCTGTCACAAGTCGTTCAACAGAAAATATCGAATCAGTTCGCGAGAGTATTGCTGACAGTCCAGGAACATGAATTCGGCACCGTAGTCAAGAATTAGGTATTTCGAGAAACTCTATACAGCGAATTCTCACTAAAGACTTGAAACTCCATGCTTACAAAATTCAATTGAAGAACTGAAGGATTTGACAAACATGTGGTTCCAACAAGACGGTGCCACATGCCATACATCCAGAGAAACAATTCAATTACTGTCTGAGCCATTTCCTAATCGTACAATCAGCCGTTTTTGCGATCAGAATTGGCCATCCAGATCTCGCGATTTAACGCTATTGGACTTTTTTCTTTGGGGTTTTTTGAAGTCAAAGATATATGCAAACAAGCCCATGACCACCAAACTCCTTGAAAGAAGAAATTGGGAGGTGTATTAATGAAATTCGTGCGAAACGGTCATAGAAAATTTCAATACGTACTTGCCAGCAAAGTAAAGTACGACAGCACTGAGTGCAAAATCAGCAGTTTTGCTGAACTCGCTGAATAAGTGTGTCTGCTTTAGCAACCCATCGATAGAAATTCGTTTTCGTGGCGTTTTCATGGAAAATTACTTCAAACAACTCGTTTTGAAAACTGCAATCTGTATGGGGAAGCTTTTGCTTTCAATTAAGTTTTCGAGTGTTTTCCCTAAAACCCAGGTTTCGGCTCGGTGTACAATTAGCAAACTAGTATTCCGAACGTATTCAATAGAAATAGTCGAAATGTTCGCAAATATATTAGTCGGCAGTTGAGATTGTACAAACAAACAAGTCTAATTGAGCTAACATAATTCAAAATCAGCAAACCAAAGGTCGTTTAATTCTATTTTGGTTTCGAGTGCTAATTAGGTATGGCTATGTTTAGAGAATATGTATTATGGTCTGCCAAGTGTCAGTGTTCCACCACTTGAAACAGGTCGTTTCCAACTTCAGCAAAGCAAGCACCAAAAAAAAAAACGTAAAATATTTGCATAGGGAAACGGACCAATACAAAATCTAACTAACATCTTCGAAGAATAAAAAGCGAAAATCAACATGAAATCGCATTATACCCATTCGCAAACTTTGCCCAACAAAGCACTAAGAACTGTCAAATTGAAAAATTAATTTTAAAACCTGAAAATCTTGTAATTTGTTTGTTCAAACTGTTCCAATTCTAGTTCTTCAGAATTTAATAGTTAATATTTGGTTTTATCTGTAATGCATGAATATAAGCAAACCAAATAAAAATATATTTACCTTTCGGATATAACCATTAACTTTTAATAGGTACTATTCCATAGGAAGCAATATTTAGCGATTGTTATAATGAATTCTAATATATCAATAAAAATTTAGTCATAATATCGGGTACTAAATACTAAAACGAAAGTTTTATGAGCTTCATTTAAATTAAATTAAGACGAACATTAAATAATGATTGCTCCAATAATTTCTTCCTCCACTGTTTTCATAATTTTTAATCATAAAAGGAAGACACGAAAGTTTGGTTACCCCTCCATTTCGGTAAATATTCAGTCTAATGTAGCCGCAAACACTTATTAGCGCGCCACAATAGCGTTATTCGATATCAGTCCCAAAGGTATCATGATTAATATAATATGCAAGGTACATTCTGCCGCTAAGTAGTTAGGTAAATAAAATCATTTTTAATTAATATAATTATTGCAAACAAACGAGGCTGACAGCACATTGCGATGATGTTGACCATAATCACAATACGCGGTTGTTTTATGGCCAAGCGTATTTGTTTCTACAACACGGAATTGATTTATATTGCTGTGGATTGCGGACTGGTAATTTGATTTTATAAGCAAACAAACCCAAATTCAGTGAAAGTTTGGTGTGAGTAGTGAAGTGAGTTAGTACGCTTCCGCTCATTTGACATTCAAGTCACAAAAAGTCTTAAATAATAAATATCGGTATACATTGTATTTACAGCTTATGAGTGGCAATTATGGCAAATGGATGAGTATGGCGAATGGTATAATAAATATTCGCCATGTTCTTTTGTATTTATGTATTTCATTCATCATGACATTTTTTGGAGAATAAATTTGACGCCTATTCAAAGCGAGAATGTGGGTTGAAATACAATTCTGCGAAACATCTGCACACCCAAATCCAGATGGCTTTGACTACAAGTACAATGTCATCAGAGTGTAATGAAGATGTTAACAAGCGAATTATACCCTCAAAGTTGATGAACGAATTGTGTACACTTGCCATGGCATTTGTTCCCTTTGGAATTTGCATGCAATTTAAGTTTATTTAGATGATGTTGTTTTCAGGGGTTGTATAATTTTGTAGAACATTAATAAAAGTAAATTATTGTCATTTATAAAGCCATTCACAAAGAAACTACGCAATAATGAAAACTCTTTAATTTATGGGTAAAAGCTGTCAACTCATGTGTTCACAAAGTTTGGCAATATAACTTTGTAAAGAGGGTTAGCATCTGCGCTTCTAGCATTAAATAAATGTTTAAAATGTAATCATTAAAATAAATCATGTTCTTGTTATTTTTAGGTGTATAGCAATGTTTTATTAGAACTCTATGTATTGCTGAAATTTAACAAACAAACATACCTAATGAATACAAAATGCGTTCAAAGAGAAAACTCAAATGGTCATTGATTTGTGTGATTAATTAATTGTGTTTGTGAAACTATCTGCGATTTTGGAAACGCCATCTATTATTGCGTTATATGAATTGCAACATAACATATCTTCTAAGTTCCAAACCAACAGAAATTAAAGTTCTGCCTTTTAAGTTCAGAGAGAAGAATAAAAATACTATCCGGCTCGAAGAACCCAATGTTGGGCTGAGTGGCATCCCCTGCTGGTTGCTCGATCATTCCGTGATTTGATGACCAATAAAAAAAAGATGATTTTGCTTTGGATACACTCTTTATTTCTCTTCGTGAGAATATTGGTCAAAATCAAGAAGGAGGAAAAATTAAATTTAAGAATATAGCTGAGCTGTTTCCGATCTCAAATTGTTTAAAAGCGACCTCTAACAATTTGAGTTAAGATAACTGCTAGAATAGGTGCGTTCAAATACTTTTATATTTGGCTTGAACAAAAACAAATATACATAGTTTATATACAACTTGATATGATATTTTTACAATTTCAGTTTATTTAACAACAACCTTTAAGCTACTCTTACAAATCATATCAATTTTGACATGCTGACGTCAAAATTGAGTCAGATTTGGTCTACACATAACTTTAGGATCATATTTTTGACGCCATATTGACGTCAATTTTTGACATATGTAATAGCTTTAATTACAAATTGTTTTTAATTATTTTCCCTATTCAACACCAGTGGATAATAATAATACAATGTTATGTAACCTCAACTTCATGTGAAAGACCACAACTGAATATTATACGAACATAGCCATACTTAGCGACAAAAAGCATTCTGCTAACGTTGTTGTAAGTGGCACTTCAATAATTTCAAAGAAACCCACATTATAAACGTTTTACACCTTTTGAAGTCAAGGACTTTGTTTGTGGCAAACACCAAAAGGGAGGTGTAGTGTTATAATTGTATCCACCTCACTGCACTCAATTCAAGGAGAAACCTCTAATTGAATGGAATTCTTCTCCTTTTGAGTGGAGTGAAAACTTTTGCAAATGTTGTTGATTATGATGTCAACAATGAAAGTAAAATCGGTCAGGAAATCACATATATAAATTTTTCCCTCACAGCCCTAGTAAGAAGCATACTTTATTTATGCATACCTTCTTCTGAATAGATTTACAGTTTACCTTCTACATCCAACTAACCAACTATCGCATGAAAATACTCAAAAGTTTTGCAGTACCTAAACATTTTTAGTGGCATATAAACCGACAATATTGTTATCAGTAGATTGGGGTGGGCCCTTGTGGTCCCAATTAATTCGACAAAGTGTAAACCTGAAGTTACACATCAAGTAACAATAATGTCTACCCTTCCACCTCGTTGTCTTTCTGTCAAAAATGTCACAAATAACAAAGTTATATTGTATTAACTCCTGTTGTCAAGTTTTCTTCGTACAAAAGGTCAAAAGTTAGAAGAGAAAACATTTTCAAAGTAAATATGTAAGTATAGAAAAACAAATTGGAAATCTGGTTAACAGATTCTCTTCAATGTTGTCTTACTACTACCACTTCTACTCAATGTGTTACATTTTCCATTGTGGGTCATCTCTGGACTTGTGAGTTTCGAATAATGTTAAAAGGCGCACACATAAGAAAATCGACTTTTCTGCAAAAAAGTTTTCACCTCAAACAACCTAAACACCCACTGCTACACATTTTTTTTATAGATGGCCTCCTTTGACTGTATCATAGGCAACCACCAGATTGGGAGATAAAAAGGTTGATGCGGTGGGATGAAATCCGAAATCAATGCGACGGCAAATGGGCCACTTGTCAGCTGTCAAAGCAACCATCAAAGAAAAAAGAGTTTTTAAAGTAACTAAATAGAAAAGAGAAATAATGTTGAATAGAAATGGATGAGATCGACACTTGAGACTTAATCGACATTTGGGGTAGGGACGATCATTGCAATCGAATGAAAAAAAAACCTCACCACGCAACAAGTTTTTTTTTTATGCTTTCGACTTGCCGTGACAAGGCACGTCGCGTCGATCTATTGTAGTCATGTATGTATACAAGAAGTTTTAATTCTACTGATCGAATTGTTTCTACTCAGAAACACTGACAAGATTATAAATTACAAATCAAACCCCCACTTAGCAACAATTACATTCCATTGCGTTGGGACTATCAGCGAAACGCAACGATAAGAGCTACGTGTATTGGCCTCCTATCAATAACAACATCCTTGGCTTGGGTTAAGGTAGTGGAATTAAAAAAATCAAAGTGTTTTTGAAAAGATTATCATATTTTTAACTTCAGATTAGTAAGTTGTAAAAGGCTCGATAGAATTAGAATTCATTGACTTAATCTTTATACCCGAAAGTTTTAATAACTGAACGAACCCATAACTGAGTTCGAATAGTAATAGTTTTGGTAATAGTTTTTAATAATTTCTAAATGTTCAGGAAGTGTCAAACGCTGCATGATGAAACTGCGAATTATACAGAATATTTTGAAATCCGGAAGTAAAAATAAAACTATACCGAGAATTCTCTATTATAGAAAATACTATTATCCCTAGTGCAGGACCCTTTATATTTATCAAAACGAGGTAAGGACAGCGATGTCCAAACTTAAGTATAACAAGGCTGCTGGAGCAGATGACCTAACCGGCCTGATCTGTTTAAAGCGGTGGGAGATGACTTGGTAAAGAATTCTATCTGCACCTATCTGCAAAATTTGGTCGAAAGAAAGTCTGCCCGATGAATGGAACTTCAGCATCATGTACCCCGATCCCAAGAAGGGAGATACTCTAAACTGCGCTAAATAAAGAGGAATATGTCGCGTATAAGATCTTGTCGGCTATACTGTTACGTGAACGCCTAAAACCTTTCACTAATAACCTCATCGGTTAGGCCAGGAAGTCAACCATCGACCAAATTTTCAGACTCCGCTTGATCCTAGAAAAGCGCAAGAATTCCAGATCGATACACACCACCTCTTTATGAACTTCAAGGTCGCCTATGACAGCGTGTTTAGGGGACGAATTATACAAAGCAATGTCAAATTTGTTTGTAATGTGAGATGAAAAGTTTAAGACAAAGCAACGCGCTATCATGTAACTTCTTTAACATCATTCTTGAGGCAATTGTACTGACCTCAGAAGCCAGCATCAGAGGGCAAATTTTGCAGAAGTCCTTTCAACTACGGAACTCACAAGCGAACATGAGAAGTGAAATTTTTTCAGAAATCCGTTCAACTACTTGCATGTACGCAGATGATATTGACATTATCGAGAGAACTCCAGAGAGCTGTCAATGTCGAGTTTGCAAGTATTTAAACGGAGGCGGCGAAGATGAGCCTGGCTATCAATGAGGACGAGAAACGAAATATATGCTGTCGTCGAAAAAGTACTCTCAACATCCGCGACTCGGGCGAAACGTCACAATTGACAGATATAATTTTGAAATAAGTTGTGTTTTTATGAAACCTCCCCCGCCAGTGGTTGCCAGTAGTTGCCAGTTGAGGCCCATTTCATATGCTAATTAAAACAACAATCTGCTGGCAACTGCTGGTAACAACACTTGATTTTCTCCCCAGTCGGAGAGCTACTGGCTGGTAGCTGGCTAAATTCAATTCACAATTAACAAACAGGTGGCGCTGAAAGCAACAAGTGGCTTAGAATTTCCGTTCAATTTGCTTACATCATAATGGCGTTCTTATCTAATGCACACAACATTCCAGAGAAAAATGTCAGAATTTATCAAATATTTCTACCAAATTCTACTTAATTGTACTGTCCAAATGAACGGCTGGCTGGCGAGGTTTCAAAAAAACTTGTCTATAGTTAAGAACATTGTCTACCTAGGCTCTACAATTACCTCCCAAAACGACATCGACGCAGAAATCAAAAAATGACTCACTCTTGCCAAATCGCTATTTCTTCGGGCTGAGAAAGGCATCGAAGAAGTAAAAAGCCCTCTCAGAACCAAGAAAATACTGTACAAGACCTTAATCAGCCCGGTCCTGCTGTATACTGCAGAGGCATGGACCTTATTGAAAGCTGATGTAAACCTCTTGGCACGCTTTGAGAGAAAGATTCTTCGAGTGATTTTCGGTCCAGCTGTATCCATGGAGTGTGGAGAAGGAGATTCAATGACGAACTTTACGGGCTGTATAGCGCCGTTGACCTGGTCAAAAAGCTCAAAATAAGATCCCGTGGGACGTATGGCAACGCACTAACCCAACGAGTCTTTGAGTCAACCCTTGGGGGACAATGACGCAGAGAAAGAATCCATCATATCCTATAAGGATATGCCAAATACAAATGATGACCAGTCTCAACTGTCAGGAGAAAAAGTACGAGTATACTCGAGTAGCGAGAGAAACCTCTCTTCAATGTTAACCACTGTTCTGAGACGCTCTAGCGTCTAGCATCACAGTATGTGTCAACCGGAGAAGAAAACAATATATAGGAAATCCTCACAAAGACAGTAATTATTCAGAAATTAAATTAAAACTATTGACTAACTAATGGTGTTCGTGCAGCTTACTTCAAGCTGCAAAAATACAAAGAAATAACAAAGTTTGCAATAAATTATTTATCTGTTTACTAGCCATTAATCTTGTATAAATAATAGCAGTATGAAGGCATAGATTAATTCCATACAGTCTTATCGCACAATTTGAATAAATCAGTAATAGCCACATAAGGCACGTGCGTCGTTATAGTACATCCAAAGAAATGTTAAACACCCGCTATACGATTAACTGATGGAGTAATTAATCGTCAAAAATTATTCACTACTATAATGTCATCGTTCGTCTTATCGGTTACGTTGTTTTCTGGTAAAACATGTGAATATCGTCCATAAGTCTAAGTACCCAATAAATCATCCGACCGGGCAGGGGGGCGAATACGTAACATTTTTTTACGATATTTCATTTTAATGAGCAAATCTCCAATTCTTTATTCAGACACTCTTCAGAGCTTCTCAGTCGGTTATTCGAATGCATTATTAATTCAATCAGAATCCATTGCAGCAATTCAGATGGAATCAGAAGCCATGATACATTAATGCCGCTTCCGTCAGTACTCACTATGATAAAATGTATAGTCGCGTACTATAACATGAGAAGTATCTTCTCAATTATCCCATTGGATGAACACCTTCAGTATTGAAATATTGTACACCCGTAAAGGGGAGAACATTTAATGTTTCTTCTTTTCTTTTTTTTGCACATAATGGTGACACAATATTGGCGGCAGGGATTGTGGAATTTTTTTCGCACTTCAATTTACATTACGACGCACGACGGCGACGTTTTCGATTAATGGCTTGGGGGATGTAAATTGCCCCAGCAAAATAATTTTGCCTTTGAAATCAAAATGAAAAAAAGAGAAGAATGATGATGATGACGATTTTATTCAATTTCCAACGCAAATGCTCCCACTTTGGATTGAGTTTTCTGGAAATTGAGTTCGTTTGCAGTTTGATTCGTTCTTCCGTTTCAAAAGTTAGGTGAACGGTTAAACAAAAAAAAATGTTCGCAATTCAATTATCAACTTTTTTATGAGAGAATTCCGTAGAAATTTCCACAAATGGACTACCATCAGCTAAGGGTATTTAAAATTCCTAATAATTGGATTAAAACTTTGTGTGTATTTGTTTGTAACTAAAATATAAAATGGTTAGCCAAGTTAAGCCGTTAATGTACCTATTAAGACATGCGATGTTTTTTTTTCTGAAACATTTTTTAAGGTGAAAAGTCAATTAAATTGTTTAAGTCAATTATTTGTCCATTCTGTTTGAGTGGGTCCATTGTTAGCAGCCGATAAAGAAGCTCTCAAGGCTACATAAGTCTATAATAGATTGGTAGCTCAAGTGTTGTTGAATAAACACTTAACGCTGGAATGAGCGCCTACTCATTTATAAAGTTCATTCAAAGATTCAACTGGTTGTTTTGTGTACCAGAAAAAATAGCAATTGTGATTTAATCGCCTAAAGTGAGTGACATCATCCTTCAAAGAGAGATGATGGTTCGTATTTGTTTTTCTAGTAAAATTGTTTCTTCAACTGTTTCTCGGTTAAATTTTTTATACATAATTATAAATTTGATAGATAGAATGACATTCATACAAATTATGTTATTATAAGTAAAAAAAAAAAACATTCTAGCTATTGGATCATGTAAGTAGAATCTAAAAGCAAATGCCGGTTCAATCGAAGTGTTGAAGTATGTTATGTGGTAGAAAAATAGTTTCAATAAGAGGCTATGTTTCGGCCCAAATTAAATTTAGTTGTCAAGGTTAATTTCTAGGTTCTCTAGAACGTGATCGGGATTAGATGAAACCTCTGTTGAAATATTTATACCCCAAAAGAGGTTTAACCACACACTTCTTGCACACATATGCAAAAATCCTCTGGGAGAATTTAAGATATTTTCATTCAAAATTTTATTGATAGTAGGTACACTGACTATATAAAGTCACAATACATGTAGGTACAGCGGTGGCTGTAATGTAGTCGTTAGCGAGTCTTTGCTGTTAACCCAAACGGCGTAGTCGTAAGCCCCAGTGGAGTTAGCAATATACTGTCACTGGAAATGAAAAGAAATCTATAATGGTAGAGTTTTTAAGCACATCACTCTCTGAATTAGAGTCTGAATCCTCCAGGATTTGGAATCCGTTGTTTTAAACAAACAAAGAAAAAAGAGGCACAAAACATCTACCAAAAAAGTTAATATGTTTATACAGTCATGTACTCACTTATAAAGCCTTTCGAAGGATTCCTTACTATATCAAAGAACTCAGTCTTATAGCCTTCCTTTTCCTTAACATTGAGGGAGCCTTCAACAATACTACCTATTGAAAACAATCAATAGAAAATATATTTACATGCAGATATGTCTTCTATAAAAGGAGTAATCAATGCTTCACTTTGAGGCATTTCTAAAGGGTGTCCCAAAATTTGAATTTTGCGCCATTTAATAGAACAGTGATGCCAAAGCAAAAAAAGATAACTATGTGACAGCTGGCAGTTTGAGGCTAGTAAAAATGGAGCGCTATACGAAAGAACAACGCATTTTCATTATTGAGCAATATTTTAAAAATAACGAAGGTTTGTCAGCTACAGTCCACAATTTTCGAACAAACTGATGAAACTCATTTTTATGTTGATGGCTTCGTTAATCGTCAAAATTTTCCCATTTGGGGTTCAGAAAACCCACGAGTAAATGGGTTTACCACAATACTCGAAAAAAAAAAATCTCGAAAGCAAAAATCTCGAATAACAAAAATCTGGAATAACAAAAATCTCGAATTAATATTAAAAATGATGTTAAAAAGTAAGATGCGTATGGGGGGGGCATGCTGTCCCCCTGCAACCCCCTGCTTGGGTTTACTATTTGGCAGTGAGATGGGTGCAAAAAAAAATCTCGAATTTACTTTTTATTTTCGAGATTTTTTCGAAATAGTCTTTCGAGATTTTTGCTTTCGACATTAAAAAAAAACTTTTCGAGATTTTTAGCCTTCGAGATTTTTGTCATTCGAGATTACGTCATGATCCCGTTGAGAAACAAATGCATCCACAACGTGTGACTGTTTGGTGTGGATTTTGGACTGGAGGCATTATTGGACCATTGTTCTTTTATTTATTTTTATTTTTGCTCTTCGAAAATGCGGCTGGTCAGGCAGTAACAATTAATGGTGTTCGTTATCGTCACATGGTAACCCAGTTTTTTATACCTAAATTACAAGATATGGATGTGATCAACATGTGGTTCCAACAAGACGGTCCAATATGCCATACAGCCAAGAAACAATTCCATTACTACATGAGTCTATTCCTAATCGTGCAATCGGCCGTTTTTGCGATCAGAATTAGCCATCCAGATCTTGCGATTTAACGCCATTGGACTTTTTTCTTTTTGGTTTTTTGAAGGCAAAGGCCTATGCAAACAAGCCCACGACCACCAACGTCTTGAAAGAGGAAATTATGGGAGGTGTATTAATGAAATTCAGCTACATTTACGAGAAACGGCCAATTAAAATTTCAATAAAAGGGTACGAACTTGCCAGCAAAGCCGTTGCGGCCATTTATCTGATGTACAAGTACCGACAAATTATCTTTATTTTACGTGCACTGTAGCAAGTAATATAGAACTATCTCGACTAAGCCTGAGCTCATCATTTTCACAAGGTAATACATAATCCCTGACTATCCACACTTTCAGTCTCTCAAATAGCGCTAGCTACCTGCGATTAATGTTACATTTTTGACATCTACCTGGCCTTTGACCTTATAAATTGTTGGAGCGTTTTTCAGGCCGGAGTCAAACCTATTTGGCAAGCCTCTTTGGCAATGCATCGTCAGGCAGCTATAATATCGCAGTCAACGTAGTAAAATGAAAGGCTTTATAAATATGAACGGCACGAATCCAACCTCTTCACCTTAAAGGGAAATTTGAACTTAGGTCATACAAACTGCGCATTCATAAAATGATTTCGATATAATAAAATTATTCATAGGCTGTAACTACTACTCACCAGACAGATACACATAAAACCGTTTGTCCACAACACTTCCTCTGCTCTAAACAAGTATTTTAGTCACTTAGCAGTCATTTCAGGCGTAGGTATTAGCAGCACGATCAGATCGGGCGAGCTTGTTTGCCTAACTAATTTGCATGTGATTATGATCTGATTTAATACGTTATGGAATGTTGCATACATTTGTACTTGTCAACATCGTTTATGTAAATCATGTAAATTCTGCTTTATTAAAGCTTTTAGATTCTGAGTGGAAAAATTCCTGAAACTTCTGAAAACCCCAACCGCCATTGATCATTTCTAAGGGATTTCTTTCACATACATGATAAAAATGGCTACTCTTTCACCTGTCAACTGAAATACATCAATCTTTTGACCCTTGTATACGGAATCCCTGGCCTTGGGCAATTGAATTACAAAAATGTCCTGGTCGGTTGAACTAAAAAAATAAGAGTCATGTTCTTGTTCAAAATACACTAAAAGTGCCTTTACATGTGGAATATGTTATAATTTAATTTACAATACATATCCTTCATTAACAAAGCCAAAGCAAAAAATATTTGCTGAACTAGGAAAAAAAAAAAACTTTTACTTCTCGGTCCCTTGGGGTGAACCCACCGACCCATAATGAACCCGTATCCTAGGAGGTACATTGGATAAAGTTGAATTGATAGTCGTGCCCTTAATTTCCTGTCTGTTGCTTTGATGTTAAAATACGACCTAATTATTACACCACACCACTTTAGTTAATGTCAAGGACAATTTAATTAACTTTTGCACTATCCATGGCAAAATAAAATTACCCTCTTTTTGTAAATAATTTAGCGAACACACAGTGTGTACCTACTCCTCCAAGGAACATCTTTTCCGCCACTCGCTCACTCTTTGTGGTTGAGGTTCCTTTCATTGTGAAAATAAGAAAGCACCCCAACCAGTGAGTTGTAAGCACCTGCCATGCCATGGAAATTGTATTAAATAATCAATGATTCACTTCAGCCAACTCACCTGGAAAAATGGAACAGCGAGTATCTATATAGAAGGGAGAGCCTTACCTACATCAACCATATGATTATGGAGCACCCCAACTGTTTTGCTTTCCTGACTTAATCAACTCTTGTTTTCACCTTCATTGCACATCTTGGGCATGAAGTGTATAGGTACATACCTGGATAGCTCTGTGTAACTTACCTATAGCAATATAAATAGGCACAGCTACTCCAGAGTTCAAATTTGACACCGACCGACGACTGGCATTGACAGTGCGTCAATAGAAAGAGAAAGGCAATACTGACGATGAAAAGTATCTATACAAGGCTTTGCACTTGCCGTTCGTTGTTGTTTTTGGAGTGCGAATATATGTACATATGCAAAATTAGACTAAATGATTTTGTGTACCAACTATATGAGACTGAGTCTGGTACCTGCTTTAGAGTTGACCTTGAGACTGAGTGGAATGCCCTCTAAAATTTGCAAAATCTCGTAATCGCCAAAAAAAAAGTTATGACAAACGCGAATCATCATCATTTCCGTCAAAAAAATAAAACCTGTTCCTCCCCATTGAAGTTAGTTAATTGGCCGATTTCGCTGATTCAGTGTATTATGGAATTCATTGTTAAAGTGTTAAATAAAAAATTTAGGTAGCTACACCATTTCAATCATGCAATAGATGCAAATGTATCTTTTACACTACACACAACACCCACATAACTAACTACCGAGAAAAGTATTACCTTCACTTTTAATGGCTTTTCTTGCGGTTTAATCAATCAGGAATCGTTGATATGGTAATTAGGCGGGGCTTCAGGAAAATACAATTTTTTTCTCACTAGCACTACACTGACACTCACGAACTATATGTAGGTATTGGTATATATGGAATTATCCTTTTTCCTCCTTTGATTGCGATTGAGGAAAAGAAAATCAAGTTTTCCACTTTGAAATCAAATAATCGTACTTGAACCGCACTCAGCCGATGACGATGGATCTCTATCGATTCTCCCGAGTTTAGACCGTCGGATTAGTGAATGTAGGTATACTGCATTTGGTGAAAATGTTAACCCAAACAACGAGCGGAGCGACGACGACACCGAAAAGAGTATAGTGTGTCCAATCCGAAAGAGAGCCGACAAATAGGAAAAGAGTACAAGTTTTCTTCTCCAGTAAAGTTTAATCGCGCACGTGCAGTTATCGTCAGATACCGAGCGAAACGTATTGTCAACGTGTGAACTCAATGCCTATGAAATAGGTACTGAGACGACCAAGTTCATGTGGCTGTGTTATAAGTTAATACAATACAGATGGGGTTGGGTTGATTTGATACAGCAGTTCAGGGCCGCACTTGTGATATAAAAATATATATAGGCGCTCGTATTTGAAAGGAAAAAGTTTGGCGCGAAAATCTATATATCAATAAATGAGAAGATAGCAGCGACAGTTAGCGAAATGTTGAACTAGGAATCTCAGGTTCGATCCCCAGAAAAACACAAATTACACCTTACAATTTTGTCCGCTCTCCCTCCTCTCTCGAACGGCTAAAAAATATGCGGTGGTTTAACTATTCTGAGAAAGCTTCCTAATTCGGCCGTTTGGATTTGGCATAAAATTGCAGGATCCCTTCCATTTGAACCAGAAAAAAAAGGTACACCAACGAAACGAACGGCTGTGAGAAGCTACATTGTAGAGTGCCTATACCTATACATATCTGCTGGGCCAAAATTTTTTTTAACAGCGATTTTTTGGTGAAAGTTATTGCTCCTAACTCCAGTCTCGATTTTAGTTCCACGAAAGCTCACAATTTGTATGGAAAATACATCCTTTTAAAATAAAAGTCAGAACTCAAAATCCGTATATGTATAGGTACTAGAGAAGCTCATTGGTCCATAACAATTATTAGAAACTAGCTGACCCGTGCTCGCCATGCGCGGCTCGCCTTTAGCAAACAAACAAAATTATATTTGGTCCATTTAAGATTACACTTTGAGTGTTTCATTGAAATCTGTCCATCGCGCTTTTATGAGACAAATAAAATTCCTACAGTTGTATTATAAGTATAGATATAGATTTAATGTGCACCCTCTGCATCGTCCTCCCTCTCTATGATCTAGCTACTTGTTTATAATACTGAATTTCCTTTCCTTCGTTTCCCTCTTCCTATGGAATCCAAACAACTACCTACCCCAAACCTACACTGTTACCATACCACATATCAGAATGAGATTCTGAAATGAAACCTTTTTTGTATTATACGTCTTTTCTCTTATGAAAATTAGTAATATACCCAATGCCAATCTTCAGCACGCACCCCATTCCCATCCGGCATCGGGCAGGGCATACGATCATAATATATATACATATACAACTGACCATAGCACTCACTGCGAAAACAAATCAACCCTTTTCGAATGCGAGGTATACGTGTGCTAGTGTAGTTTTGTTTTTGTTTGTCGTGTCGCACGATCGCAAAAGTATACCTATGTTGGAAATACTTTATTTTTATATCTAGTTCTATTTGATTTGTTTGTACACAAGGAACATTTTAAAAAAATTTCATCGAAATCTGTCCAGTAGTTTTCGAGTTTTTAACTAACAAAGAAAATTCCTATAGTTTTATTATTATGTATAGATGTCGGAAATGCCATAACAACATTTTAAATTCACTACCTAAAAATTACTCTAAAATCATGAAAAAATCAAGAAATGAATATCTTTTTGAGAATTTAAGTCTTCTTAAGTCTTTTTATCCCAAAAATTACACCGCCCCAAAAATATTCAGTAAATAACCTCTAGGGGTCGTTTTATAAAACTATAACCCTTATTATTTTTTACAAATACTCGTAGAACATGAGTCCCAAGTGACAAGACAATTTGCGAATAATTTATTTATTGGTGTTAAAGTTTTATAAAATGGGCCCCTGATTTCTGAACATCGACCACCCAGTAACTCGCCAGAACCACCCCTGAAATGAAACTATTCTGCGAATGACCATTGTTAAAAAAAAAAAGCTTTGTGCGAACAGAAATGTGTGTATATATACCTAGATGTGTATTTTTTTTTATAAATAAAAATTGTAAGTACTCTACTCATTGAAGATCGCCATCGCCACTAGACGTGGGAATGGAAATGTCCACTGACAATTTCGCACGCAAACATTTCTATAGAATTTTTTTTACAGAGCAATTTTCGTAATCAAAACTTGGCACCGCTTGTTCATCATGCCTAATGTCACTGACAAGTTCAGTGTTAAATTGGTTAATTTAGGATATCCGAAATATCATAGAGGCTCTAACAACGATTTTTGAATGGATCGGAGTTCTGTCTTTTGTATCTGTATGTACTAGGTAGATATATATTAATACATAATTTATATTTTACGTTTCAAATACACACAATAATAATAGAATACAGACAAATCTCTTCAGTCGTTTGTTATGGACCCGCGCAATTCTCTTAAAATAACATCGAACGAACGACCTAGCCAAACAGTACAACAATTGTTTGCGTTTTTGTTCGGCTGTTTGAAAAATGCGTTTTTATAGGTACCTACTCGTAAAATAATTATTTCAATTAAAGAGATTTTAAGAGAGAAATTAAGCTTCTAAGTTCTAATTTAAAAGCGAAGAATTACAGTCATGGGTGTAGAAAATAGAAACTTGAAATTCGCATTCATCAACAAAAATGTATTTGGTAAAATTTCGTATAAAAGTGTTTTTTTTTTTTGTACTACCGATTCCACCTGGCCATTCAATACGCAATGCCAAACTTTGAGAATGACATTCGGATTGAGCGATTACTTTTCAGGAAATTAAAAAAGCATTAAGTAGCTTAAAAGTGAATAAAGCTGCAGGATCCGACAAGTTTCCAACATTATTTTACAAATACTGATAATGAGCTCCAAATAATAAGTTCCACAATGCCGACTTGCTTCATAATAAAAAATAATCTGAGCTCAAGCCTTTCGCCCTCTTCATTGAGGACTTACACTCCGCGCCACTTGAATAGCACACCACCTAAGGTCGGTTTTCTATCGCCCACTGGTCCCAAACCAAGCATGCTAGAGAGAGTGTTTGAGCCACCTTTCTGCTCTAAAATTCACACCTCCCCGGTTTGGAAGGGATGCATACAAATTGGCCAATAATTTAGCGAAATCGAGCTCCAAGCTTATTCGGCTTGGTTTAGTTTAGATATAGTCGAATATTTTCATCCCGATCCATAGATTTGACGTGTCAACCATCCCCAAACTTTTTCGATGATATTCAAATCCGGTGAGTAGACCGGTCAGCTTAATAGCTCCACATTTTGGCTCTATATATACGTTTTAACAACCCGGGCTGTATGTATTGGCGCATTATCATGTTGTTAGATCCATGGCAGAGGTCCAAAAAGGTTATGAAAGTATGGAAAGGGCTCTTTTAATATACTATTGTAAGACAACGCTTTACTTAGCTAATTTGTAAATAAATAGGCGAGCGTCCTTTAAGCTACGATTTGACCTTTTTAGCTTTAGCTTTAAATCTTCCTTTTGGTCGAATCACAACAATTAAATGAATTTTAATTTTAAAAAAAATGAAGTCCCTAGCATGCTTGGTTTGGGACCAGTGGACTGGACAATAGAAAACTGATCTTAGGGGGTGTGCTATTCCAGTGGCGCGGAGTGTAATCTAGCAGAAGACTAAAGTATGCGCGCCGCGCATGCTAATTAAAGCTCTTTTTTTAGCAGATGACATAGGGCCACCAATGATCATTTATGACTTTCAAGTTAAATATTCCGTCGGTCACAACAGATAATTTTATATTGAAAAGTTCGCCATTGTGATTTCATAAACTGGACACTAAAAATTATTATTAGTAGGTACGGCGCATAGTCACTCAACAAAATCGCCGCGATTTTGAACACCAATCATTTTTAGCTATTTTCGAGATTTTGTCTTTCGGTACTTTCAAGAAATATTAAAAAAAAAAAATATTTCTTTCATACAATAAGGTACGCGAATTCATGAGAATCACGGAGAAGGAACATATTTTTGATTCTCACAGATTTGAGTACCTAAAGCCAGACTTACCTTGTCTAGTGTGTTGTGTATTGTGTATTGTGTTGCAAACTGAATGAATTCAATTGTTTTTTGCTGTGCTGTTTGAATTCGATGTAGATTGCGTGAGGAATGTGCTTTCTTTACATTATCACATAAAGGAGTGATGTTATTACCTATTAGGGGAAGTGGACTCAATCTCATCGATTCTCCTGAGGTACAATTAACCGCCCATAGGTTCCATTGATCCTAACACAAACAGTGCTTAATTTCTACGTTTAGTTTAAACTAAGCGAATTGCGGTCCTTTTAAGGGCGACCAAATTATATTTTAAGGGGTTAGAAAGCAATTTCCAAATTTTCGACATTTATTACAATTTTGTTTTTTGCTTTCGAGATTTTTTTTTTGGTGATCTTTCGGTGAAAAGTTGCATTCCTCTTCGAACCACTTCAAGTACGTAGACAAATCTAAGATTGAGCTTATGAGACAAATTATTTGGTTTAACGATAAAAGCTTAAAAACTGGATTATAGTAAGTTTAAGGGATCTTCACCTTACATTTATTGGTTATCAGAATGAATAATTTTATATTGAAAGCTCAACATTGTGAGCGCTGACAAAATGAACAACTTCCGACCAATATAACTTTGTAATTAAGGGTTATTCTTTATTGCATAATATAAACTAAAATACATATAACATAATAGATAAAATTGCACGACTTTCACGTAGATGAACGCACATTCCATCTCTACCCAAGCGACACATTTACTCGGTTGAAATAATATTCCTCATTTGCCTAACCGCAGTTACCAACCTCGGTTCGCATCCAGCACTTAGTGACAAATAATTTTCAGGCGATGCTTTTAACAAATTCAAAATCTGACTCAAATGCAGGGTAATGGACAGTCCGAGCTCCTCGACTACATTACCCAAGTATTCAATATCAACGGATAGCTGTTTAGCAGCCCCCGTAGGCATTGACTTAATCTGCAAGATTTGACTCTGGTACATGACGCAGCACTGCTCAACGACCAAAGAGAGCAAGACATCGGCGCAGGGTATACTCTGTGTGTACTTGATGTTACACATCTCCAAACTGACCTTCAATAGCGGAGATGGCGAAAGCAGGAGTGGTTCCAAATGCTGTGGCAGCGTCAACAGATACTGTCCAATCTGAGTGATGCACTCTTGTGGTGCAAAACTAAAGGCGGGCAAATCCATTTCAACTTGATTATTGGAGTTGTCCTGTGGCTGAATGTTCCTTAGTTGCTGCTCAATTGGTGACAGCAGAATGGTCAGGCTAATGTCGTGGGTTTCAATGAAACTGGCTTTAAGTGCTTCATAAATCGAGGGGAATATACCAAGCATATTTGCGGTTTGAGAAGAGTCACTTCGCTTCTGCTGATAGTCCTTGATGGTAGCTAGGAGCCGCTTCAGCTCCGACTTCTCACAGATAGAGAAAATAGTCAAATCTGTGGATTTTCCCATTTTTGTCAATTTTTCCTCCAACGAGGACATCTTCTCATGGAGAAATTTTTCAAATTTGTTGAGCTTGGCTTGAAAATCACTCAAACATTGCAATAGTGACATGCAGTTTTGGAGAAGTATCCAATTCTGCTCAGAATGGATGCTAAGATTCAACTGGCGCTGGGTTTTTACGTAGTTTTCAAGAAGTTTGTGGAAAACTCCACCTAGAATCGAAATGAGCTTGCAGAGACTCAGATCACTCGTAATGACCTCACACCGATGGCATGTCTCTTGTAGCCATTCGAAGCTTTTGCGATTGGAATCTTCCAACTGATGAATAGAATCGCCAGCATTCGTCTGAGCTATTGTTATTCTTTCGATTTGACTAAAGAGGTTAGTCTCCTCAATTCGTGGATACTGTTGAATAAATTTCTGGAAATAATCGAATACTGACGCGGCTAGAGCGGTTCTTTGTTCAAGGGATAATGTCACCCCATTGCTCCGGAAGCCAGAATTCAGCTGGTTCACAAATGTTTTGTTGGCGTTGGCAAACTTTTCCAGAACTTCTAACTTTTCGTTGGAATTCTTAAGAATTTGCAGTATCTGTGCATCCCTAGGTGGCTGCAGTGCCGGAAGCACTTCCGTCAAAATGACAAAGGGTTGATCCGCTGAGTTATCACCGAAAACTTGCTCACACCACTTGACCTGCTTTTGACAGTTCTCCGCGAGGAGTTCATAGAAGTTCATCAGGAAATTATTCGAATTATCGGCGAGTTCAATGGTCTCCTTCCACTGCTGTTGTACCGACGTCTTCTGAACAGCTCGATAGTACTGCTTGAGTTGTGGTAGCCGATAAATCGCTTCAAAGATCTTAACATACTTTTTCGAGTTCTCAACATCTCCCATGGAGAAAGCTAGTACAACACTCGGACTAGCCAATGCCTCTAGTCTGTTCTTGAAGTCCTCCACCTGACTCACCCGTTCCGAATGGCCAGACAATTTCTCCTGGGCAACTAAAGATTTTTGCAGTGAAACCAACTTTTCGCAAACTGTCATCAAGTCATTCCTCTCAAAACTATCCTCCAGTTCGGATATAAGATTTCCCCAACCATCGGATTCTTGAAGGCTCTCTTTGGCTACTTGAAGTTTTGTTTGAAGTTTATTCAATTTTTCAAGAGATTCCATACAATCGCCGGTTTCCTCTTGGACAGCCTGGACTTCAGATCGCACTTGACCCATTCTTTTCTGAAGCGATTGCACGTCCGAGTGGAGATGTTTTACATCTTTTATTATGCGTGGAAGGTTCCCAATCAGCTGTTGGCTAGTGTCTTCAACAGCAAAATTTACTTGTTGTACGTAGAGTTGCAGCTTCGAAACAAACGAAGATATAAAGAGGTGCTTGTCATCTTTGCCATCAAAGTTGCGAAAATTACTGTTTATCCAGTCAGGTGAATTGAAATTAACTTCGGACAGAGCTGATATATCCATTGTGGTCTACAAAAAATTAACAAATTAATGCAAGCAGAGGTATATTTAAAACAAAAATCGTACAAAAACACTGCGACTATAAAAATATTTACGATTGTTGACAGTTTACTTGACACGGAGATGGAAAAAGTGACATTTGAAAAACGACTGCATCCAGGACTCAAGGCGTACAAAATAGGTTATGGCGTTTTCGATTGGGCAGAAAATAAAACTTTTTCTTCACCCAGATAACATTTTACATTTTTGATTGACCCAAAGAAGCAGACTTATTTGATATCGAGAGTACTTCTTCGAATATCTTTTTCTTTTAAGAGTTGCTCGAGACTTACAAATATAAATGAATTTTAGTTTTAGCTAGTTGAAATCGTTTTATCGAAATACATTCCATTGAGTAAATCTGTTGACATAAATACGTTTATATAGAACTCATTCTCTTACAGGACAAGCAAACTTTGGAAATCGCTTTCTGGGGATATATTTCCAGAAAACTACAATTTGCAGCAATTTAAGTGCAGAACTAACATACATCTGCAAGCATCTCGGGGACTGTTGAAGCGTTATAAGTTAGCCTTTCCCGGGAGAATTATTAAAAAAAAATTAGATGTACATTTCGAATAGTGAGTTTTTAATTAATATTTTATATATGAATATTTGATCATCAGTAAGTAAATGGTGTTATTTGAAAGCAAATTATTATTTTCGCCGTGAGTCCACAAATAGCATTGATAACTTTTGCAAACAACGATTCTTTTATTTTGCTTGATTGTCAATTTCTGCAATTATTTTCGGGCTAATTTTTTTTTTGCAATTTTTATTCAATATTTTTGTTAAATTGATGAAAAGACTCGATTTTTTCATACAATCGCTGATTAATTTTAATTTAAATTTGCAACCTCCAAATTTATAGCGTGCTCTACTACAATTTCCTCTCTAAATTTTGTTGGTACTCATAAATGAAGGAAATATAAGACTACGACATTTGATTTACATTTATTTACGTTTTTTTTGCATAGACGTGTAAATAAACAATAATATAGCTAGTTCCCAAAGTATCGATGTCGAGTAAAATATGAATGCCCACTTTTGAACAGACCATGCAGTGGCATCGACCCGATAACAGTTTGGAAGGCTTTATAAACAAAAACTTTTTTGAAGTTGATATGACATGTTTACAAATTACAAATGTCACTAGCGTCGGTTTTTTCTGTGTTCATCGCCGAAAGAAAGTTTTTCGCGTTTAGTAAATCTCAAATTTAATTAGGATAACTTTGTTTTAAAAAATGTCGGAAGCATGGGATATGGAAATCAAAGCAATAAAAAACAAACGCAACACTTACCGTGAAAAACTGGAAAAGCGTAAGAAGGAACGTCATGATATTCTATCGTCTACTGCCACATTGTTGTCGACGCCAAATAGTGGGACGACCATTAAAAATGACACCTCCGAGGATACCCAAGCGCCTGTTAAAACAGAAACTGGTAAGATACACTATTTTGAGGTGTAGCGATCAAAAGAAAATGCTTATTTGTTTCAGAATCTGACACCGAAATTGAGAAGACAATCCTTCAAATGCTTTCGTCTAGCTCATTAGTTCTTCCTATTATTTCAACACATCTTACCGAGAAACTTGAAAGAAACTTGGAAAAATCAGCCCCAAAGGAGCTGGTTAACTATATTCTGAATAAGCTGTCCAATCAAGGGGCTATTGGGTGAGTCATGAGATTGTCGGTCCCAGTGCGATGCTTAACAGTATGATGGTCCTTTCTTAGAATCAAAAGTGTTACCATAGGCAAGGAGGTAGGATGCGAGGTAATCCGTGTCCAGCGGACAGCTCTCCTGAGTATGTACAAGGAATTCGTTTCTGAGTCGTATGGCGTCAAAGATGAATTCAAGCGCAAATGTAAGTGTTGCTCTTTAGAAATCCCCAATTCGACTTGAATCTATTATTTTCAGATGAAAATGAAGACGATGATGATGACAGCAACTCGAGAAAAGCAATAAAAACTGATTCTGACAAGAAAATCAACAAGGACAGCAGTAGCAACGATGCTTCCGACGATATCATGGTTGGTAGAATCGTTTATAATCTGCCAAACAGAATTTGTATAGCATTTCCTTACAGTCACTTCTATCGATGCCTTCGACACGCGAGAAACAAAGTAAACAAGTCGGCGAAGAGATCCTTGAACTGCTAACAAAACCCACTGCCAAGGAGAGGTCGCTAGCAGAGAAATTTAAATCGCACGGCGGAGCCCAAGTAATGGAATTCTGTCCGTATGGAACGAAAATTGAGTGCCTAAAGGCGCAGCAAGCTACGGCGGAGATGGCTGCAAAGAAGCGTCGCGAAATCGATCAAACATGTGAAAAAGCTGAAGATTCAAATGCTGAGACAAACTCCATAGGCACTACAGATGAGTCGTCCATAACCCCTGAAGAGTGCAAGAAGGAGGACCCAGTTCAGTTGTTATCCACTCCGATTGAAGAGATCATCGAGAACACCGACAAATGTACAAAATTGCATTTCAAGAAAATCATTCAATCGCACACTGATGAGTCACTGGGCGATTGTAGTTTCTTGAACACGTGCTTTCATATGGCCACTTGCAAGTAAGTTCTGCGTATTTCATACTCTTCCACTCTTGACACCCTATCCTTGAATCCAGATATGTTCACTACGAGGTAGATGCCCATCCAAACATCAATAACAACAAACACGAAGACGTAAAGACCAATCTCTGCATAAAAAGGAATACGGATCCCAGTGTAAGCCTGTATCCTCCCCAGTGGATACAGTGCGACCTAAGGTATGCGCGCTTCTTGAGAAGCAGTAAACGGAAAAGCTGATTATTTCTCCTCGCAGGTACTTGGATATGACTGTTTTGGGAAAATTCGCGGTAGTTATGGCCGATCCTCCATGGGATATTCACATGGAACTGCCTTATGGTAACAATGTGCTTTAATGCTCCCATTTCCTCCTTTTAAACAGTTACCTCCATAGGAACCATGTCTGACGATGAGATGAGACAACTAGGCGTTCCAGCTCTACAAGACGACGGTTTAATCTTTCTATGGGTCACCGGCAGAGCCATGGAACTAGGCAGAGAGTGCCTAAAGCTCTGGGGGTACTCAAACTCACTTCATCATAAAACAATGCCTAACTCTGTTTTCTTTCCAGCTACGAACGTGTCGATGAGCTAATTTGGGTGAAAACCAATCAACTGCAGCGTATAATTCGTACGGGACGAACTGGTCATTGGTTGAATCATGGCAAAGAGCACTGCCTCGTCGGCATGAAGGGTAATCCGACAAATTTGAATCGTGGCCTTGACTGTGACGTTATTGTTGCTGAGGTACGGGCAACCAGTCACAAGCCAGACGAAATATATGGAATCATTGAGCGACTGAGTCCGGGAACACGCAAAATCGAACTCTTCGGACGGCCTCACAATGTTCAGCCGAATTGGATAACGCTTGGCAATCAATTAGACGGAATTCGATTAGTCGACCCGGAGCTGATAACACAATTTCAGAAACGCTATCCTGACGGTAATTGTATGGCACCCGCGCAAGGTGTTAAGAAATGATACCCGTACCAGGAGACGCATTTATTTTTAACATTTTAAAAAAGTAATAAAATAAGCACTTTTTCTAACTTTTAAGATTGTATGATTTGGTTTTTATTTTGGGACAATCTCGACTTACTGCATAGTTGAAACTGTCATGAACTTCTGAAGAATTTCGGGCAGAAATTTGTAGATTTAAGGTAAATTTATTTAAATATGTAAGCTTCCGGCCTCTATTCTCCTAAGGTCTGAAAATTTCTGGTTCATGCTCGGATTTCGCTTAAGTATTGCTCTCATATTTCTAAACGCTCTAAAATAATACAAATTCGAGCGTCAAACGACACAAACCGTTGGTTTACAGCCCAGAAATTCGTTTTTCTATTAGAACCACGCAAATTATGCTTAAATCTCAGCAGTCATGAAAGCTCTGCTTTTTCCAAGTCCTCCAGTTCGTCGCAGAATTAGCAGAGGAGGCGGTGGAAGGCGTGCGGTTATCTGTTAGTACTATCAAAATTTAAATATGAATTTTAGGAGTGCTTTTAGATCTACGTTTTCATCAAAGAAGTAACTAGAGAATCTTCAATCGGTTGTTTTTACTGGCGGAGTAGGCGGCGAACAGATTTACTTTCGTCTGTGAAGATATCAAACAGTGTCCGCTGTTTTTACCGACATATTTGCCTCCCTTCATGTCATTCGCACAACAACTATATCTGCCTCAATGCCAATTCTCTTAAATCTAGAGTTTAACGGAAGATACCCGTTCCGATGTCCATCTTCGTCTTCGACCTCATCCTCTTTTGTAACTACTTTGTTCTCCCATTTGTAACTTAGGAGTTCTGCCTGCAGTGTTATTAAAGAAAATCCTCCAATATCATAAACTGGCGCCCAATTCAGATTTTATTATTCGTCTCAAAAGTTGTATTTCAAGAGTATTCCGCAACAAAAAAGGCTGTGAGAAATGAATCGCATTCAGTTTATGTTAGGTAAAGAAATCCCCCGCTTGGCAATAATTGCTGTCAAGACTTTTTTGGATTTGGAAAATCTCCTAAAGAAAGCTCCCATTCGCTGAATTAAATTCAATTTCCCTCCCTCCCTTCCAGCGTCTGCCCAATATACATACACTACCTTGATGGCAGTGTGTGCTACGCTGTCTGTGGTGAGAATTCTATCTAATGCTAATGTAGTTTTCTATTGGAGACATCATTTAGAAATACAACAAAAATGTTTGTAAAACATCTAATACTTTGAAAGTTTATTATTAAATAGGGTTTTCACTGTAGAAATTACAATATTACACACAATTTGTCTTGGTTATGATTATTTTGAATAATGAGAGAATTATCTCGTGTTTTTTTTTATTCTACATTTGAAAGGAGTAAACTGGAGTAAACACTTAAATTTATTAAGAAGGTTATAAAGAAAATCCAATTTAGGAACCGGGACGACTTCTCAAGAAGGGAACCAAATCATAGACCAATAGGGACATCATGAGGAGCAACAAAACTAAAACCAAAATGAGTTGAAAAGTGAATATGAAAGGAAAACGTAAATTGGATGCGAAATATTTGTTTATTTCACACAATAAATGCAAAAATGTAGAAAACGTCTTTTTTTTTTTTTTTTTTTAAGAAATCATAATGTATATGAAGCAAACAATAAAATAAATTAGAACAGTAATAGGAGGCCGCACAGGATGGCGGAAGAGAATACGAGATTGATAAAAAAAAGACTCAATAACGCGGTGCATATAACGTCGAAATAAAACCGATTACCGGATATCATTTCTTTTTCTTGTTCTTTCCGGATGTGGGTGCCTCGGTGACACCAGTGATGGCAGAGAGTTCCTTCTTGAGCGCTAGTAGAGTTTCAACTTCTGGCTTCCAGATGGAGGCGTCGGATGACTTTTTCAGATCGCGGACTTTTTCGCCCTAAAAGAGAGAGGAAATTTAGAGAAGGAACCCATCTACATGCGAAAGGATATTACCTGTTTGGCGATCTTTTCCTCCAGTTCCTTTAGTTTTGAGTCACCGCCTTGATTGGAGTTGGAAGGAGTTGCTGGAGTCAGTGGAGTCGCTTGAGCATTGACCAATTGCTTTTTTAAGTCTAGCAAAATGTTGACCTCGGGTTGCCATACGGACTTATCGGCTTTGCTCTGCTTCAGGGCACGTACCTTGTCACCCTGTTGAGCTATTGCCTTTTCCAGCTCAGCTGCTGATAAGGTGGCACTGGTGCTGGTGTTGACAGCTGGTGGTGCTTGAGCCTGTGCGGCAGCTAATTGTTTCTTTAAATCGAGCAATATGTTGACTTCTGGCTGCCACACTGACTTGTCCGCTTTGCCCTGCTTCAAAGCGCGAACTTTTTCACCCTGCTCAGCGACAGATTTCTCCAGTTCAGCAACAGTCGAGGGACCACCTGAGCTAGAGCTCACAACCTGAGGACCGGCGTACTTTTTCTTCAGTTCGTCGATGCGGGACTGCTCGATCTTGACAAAGAGAGGAGCAGGTTTGCCGATTTTGTGACCAGTCGGGAGGAGAATACTGGCGTACGGTTTTCTGAAGAGGAGAAGGTAGAATTTTTGAATGGTACTAGAATTCGTATCTATACTTACTCTGGATTAATATGCGCTTGCTCTGATTTGAGCTGTTCAAAGAGAGTTCTCGCCGTCGACGGCATGTACGGGAACAAGAGATTGCCCAACAGATTGGCGATGTTGCAGCAAACTCCTATTATTGTGGCTGCGCGTGCCTTCTCATCATCTGTGCCCTTGAGCAGTACCCATGGCTGCTGTGCTTGCATGTATCCATTGCCATGCCTGGACACCGAGAGAATATGCCGCACACCATCCCTCAGACGGGCTTTCTCCAATGACTGTATATATCCCTTTACCTCACGATTGACCAATGAGAGGAGGATCAACTCATCCTTGGTCAACGTCATCGGTGGGATGACGGAGTCATAATTCTTTTCGCAGAACATCAACGCTCGATTGACAAAGTTGCCAAAGTTGTTGAGCAGCTCCGAGTTGTTTCTGGCACCAAGGTCATTCCAGCTGAAGCTGGAGTCTTGACCTTCTGGACGGGCTGAAGCCAGGTAAAACCGCCAAACATCTGCGGGAATGCCAGTCTCCTGTGCGTCATTACCAAAGACACCAATTCCTCGACTCTTACTGAACTTGCCATCCTCATAGTTCAGATACTCTGTGGCCATGATGTGTGACACCAGGGTGTGTCCCTTGTTCATGGCCAGCATTGCTGAAGGGTACATTACAGCATGGAAGGGTACATTGTCCTTTGCCATGAATTGGAACAGTTCAACTTTTACGCCCGCAGCTGGCTGCCACCAGTCAGTGTAGTGTTCCTTGCTGTAACGCTTAGTGATGGACATATAGCCGAATGGAGCGTCGAACCACACATAGAAGACTTTCGATTCGAAGCCTTTCAGGGGCACAGGAATGCCCCACTTCAAATCACGAGTGATGCACCGTGGCTTCAGACCCTCACGCAGCCAAGAACGTGTGATAACTCGAGCGTTGTTTGTCCAGCCGTTATCTGCTGAGTCAATCCATTCTTTGAGCTTTGGTTCTATCTTTGGCAAATCGATAAACAGATGTTCAGAGCTACGAATCACTGGAGATTCGTTGCATACTTTGCAGCGCGGACGGATAAGTTCGATAGCGTTGATTAGTTTGCCACATTTGTCGCATTGATCCCCACGAGCATCTGTGTAGCCACAACCAGGATGATGACATGTTCCCTCAACAAAGCTGCAACCAATATTGAAAGCGGTTTGAAGATGTTTTTAAGACACCAAACCATTGAAAACTTACCGATCAGCTAAGAAGCGATCACACTTCTGACATAAAAGTTGCTCCACACTCTCAGTGAAACAATAGCCCCCTTTATACAGATCTTGGAAAGCCTCCTGAACAATTCTGAAAATAGAAATCGATTAAAATGTTGCCGGGTTTTTCTCATGCAGCTGCTTACTCGGTCTGCTCCGTGGTGGTTGTCCTGCCAAAGTAATCAAATCCGATGCCAAACCACCGATAAATTGAGTTATGCAACTCAAAATACTTGTCGCAGATTTCCTTGGGTGTAAGGCCTTCGGCTATAGCCTTATTCTCTGTAGCTGTACCGTATTCGTCGGTACCACTGACGAAAAGAGTATTGTATCCGCAGATGCGGGCATATCTGGCATAGATATCTGACGACAGGACGCATCCAATGATGTTTCCCAAATGGGGGACATTATTTACGTAAGGTAACGCCGAAGTGATGAGTACATTACGCTCGCCCTTCTTTGGTAAGACAGTGCGCACCTCTTGGCGCCTAGGAACTTCATTAAATACAAATGCAGCTTGTGCTGCTTCCATCTCCTCCACGGTGACCGTTTCGGCAATGTTTCCTCCCGTCTCCGCAAGCAATTTCGATGATTCATCACTTGGTGGAGCGAGAACAATATGATGAAGACCGCCGAAACGATTCGACTGTTGCAACGAGTTGAAACTCAACTCCTTGAGAGGCTGTACAAGCAGAGCAGCCTTCACCTCGGGAAGGGCAGTGATTTTCCGATACCAAGCAAGCAAATTTTCAATGTTTTGAGCTCCTTTCAGGGTACCATCAGGAGCAAGGAGACTCCACACGGTCAGATCAGCACTTGTTACTTTATCTCCGACAAGAAACTGTGACACTTTCAAACGATCATCAAGCTTCTTCACCAAGGAGTTCAAAACTGGAAGGGCATTTGAATCAGCACGATGACCAACGCCCATATTGTGAGCTAAGGCCGGAGCTAATTTTGTTGCTGACCATTCCAACCACTAGAAGAATGAATCACAATAAATTCAAAACAGTAAATTCGTAGCGCTGATGAAATCTAACTATCTACTTACTTCATCCCTAGCGAGCCCTTCATTAGGGAATAGATACCTGGCTGCCGCTGATGTCGAGAAGAGTTGTATACCTGAGTCCAGCTCCAGGATTGGTAATTGTTTCATACCCTGTATGACTGGATCTTAGAAGATAGAATGCTTTTAGAATCAAGTTATGAGAACAAATTTTGTTAATTCAATACCATTGAGGTTAATTTTCTTTACTGCCGCTTCTTTTTGGGCGAACTTTGCCAACACTTGTAGTTGCAATCCGAAAGGGTTTCCATCGTTGGTATAAATAATCATTTTATTTAACTGTTTCTAAAATGTGGTTGATAGCTTTCAACTTAATTTACGTGGCAAAGTTAAAAGATCTACGAACCACTTTTGGCTTCAACTAGCACGCGATTTGCCCTTGCAAATTGTGATCTTCGTGGTTGTCAAAGAAGTCAATTGAGAGTTGTCAGTGGTGACAGTAGAAAAACTGGCAGTGATGCCAAGTCAAGGAATAAGAATAGCTAAGATAGTTCGGAACTCGCCACGTGTCAGAAACCTAGACGATTTAAGTGAAATTAAAAGAGAAATAAAAATAAATTATGACAGCAAATTTTAATTTAGGTCCATTCGCGTACTTTTCCGAGGAAGGCACTAATAATCTGTCAAATTCTTAATTCTGTATATTCTGTATTTGCTCAGATAATTCCTTTCTTTACTTCATGAATTATTTTTAATGTTTTATTTTATTGAAAATGTTGATATGATTTTCGATTATAAGTTATAAGCTAGATAGGAAATCTTTTCAAAATTGTGGATTATTATTTTATTTTTGTTCACGTTTTCCGTCGACTTTTGCCACTGTATGCAGACAGTGCGCTATTCGAAAAAAGACTGGTCTGTATTCACTGAAAACCACTCAGCTGTCATTTTGTGGTTTCTAAAATCTAATCAGTGGATTTTTTTATTTACATTTTTTCTGGTCGATTCGCATCTTCAACGTCGCTGTAAAAGGACTAATTTCGTGTGGAAACCGTAAAGTTTTTATTCAAAAAATGGGTGAACGCAAGGGTCAAAATAAATACTATCCACCGGACTATGATCCAAAGAAGGGCGGCCTCAATAAATTCCTCGGAACCCATGCCCTACGTGAGAGGGCTCGTAAACTCCATATGGGAATCCTCATCATCCGTTTCGAAATGCCCTACAACATTTGGTGCGAAGGATGTAACAATCACATTGGCATGGGTGTTCGCTACAATGCGGAGAAGAAAAAAGTGGGAATGTACTACTCCACTCCGGTATATCAGTTCCGCATGAAATGCCATTTGTGCGACAATCACTTTGAAATCAAAACCGATCCGGGAAACTTGGATTATGTCATATTATCAGGTGCTAGACGACAAGAAAATCGTTGGGATCCCCTACAGAATGAACAGGTTGTGCCCGAAACAAAAGAAGTACAGAAGCGGTTATTCGATGACCCTATGTACAAGTTGGATCATCTTGCAAAGGATATTAGAGCGGGCGAAGACGCGAAACCAGTGCTGGAGAAGCTGTACGAGAGGAATGAAAACTTGTGGGAGGACTGTTATGAAGCTAATTGTAAGCTGAGAGCAGAGTTTAGAGTAAGTTAGACTGACACGTTTGTATTTGTATACATTTTATTTATTTATTAATTTTTGTAGAAACAGAAAAAGGAATTGAAAGCACAGAAGGAACTGGATGACAAATTATTGCAACGGAGTAGCTTAGAGATTAGTTTACTGCCGGAGAGTGAACAGGACCGACAAATGGCGTCTTTAATGAAATTACAATCGAAACCAGCCAAAGAGAGAGAAGATGAGAAGAGGTTGGATATTTTGATGAGGCCAGCCTTGCCCGGCTCAACCCAAACAACATTTGGTGGTTTAAAAAGACAAAAGCTAATTAACAGCAAACTGAGTTTAAACGATTTGGGCATAAAGAAGAGAAAAGAAGATGAGGCAATTGCACGTGATAAATCAAAAGAAGCCAGCGAGAGCAATCAAGTAAATATCAACGAATCAGTAAAAAGTGCGTCAGATAAAGACAACGGGGCTGAAGTTAATAAAAGTGGCTTGTCGCTCGTTTGTGACTATTCTAGTTCTAGTGATTAGGTTAATTTTGTTTTAAGTTGTGCGTAGTTTGTAGTTGTTAATAAAACTTGTGGTTTATTCAGCTGAAAGGAAGTGTTAATTCACTGTTGCGTGGCTATTTTCCTGTTTCCTCTCCTTTTCATACTTTTCAGGTATCCCTATTACCTCACCCGACACCATTAAATGATTCATTTTCGATATACTCACCAAGTTATTTGCACTGCCTTACCTTTGGGTATCGATAATGCCGATGGTATCGCCTATTGCACAATTATTAATAAATTTAAAAGTGGCATGAGGAATGTATCTTTCAATTGCATAAACTCACAGATCTTAACGTTTTTTCGTAAAACATACCTTCTTATAAAGCTAGGCACAACTACGGCAGTTTACATACACTAAGTCCTTATTTAGCGCACCTAAACAATGAACAAAATCAGAGATTAAGGTTACCCATTTTGGTTAACTGCTATTTTTTGAATACGAAATCCGTCATAAATAACGTATTTGCACCCCATTGTTGAATTCGCTTCACTATTCAATTAAATTGGGTCCGACGCTACCGATCGGCATCGGATATATCACAAAAAAGAAGAACCTGTAAATGGGTTCACTGCTGAGATACGGCAAAAGAAGAGAACAATGAGCATCTGAAAAGATTGATTGCCCATCGAGAGTTTTTCGTATTCGTGCGTGTTGTTTGCCATTTCCATGGAAGCTAACAAAAGCAGATCACTAGGCTTATCTGGAAGACAATAAGAATAAGAAGCAACCTAATTGCCTTGACGAGCGATCGCGTAAACAGACACAATAACTACAAAAGCAACAACAACTACTACAGACGACCTCCGACTTAAAATGGGTTAAGAAAAAATAAATAAAACAAAAATGTTACTTCTGCTAGTGCATTGTATGTAGTGCATATTGGTGCATACCTATACCTACTATGGCTTTGCGAAAGAAATGGGAATGAGTTTTGATGCAACAGCAACATGTACTCGAATGTGCTGAAGAATAGTAATAGCACTGCTGATGCATGGAATTTGTATTGAATGGAAAGAAGGTGCATGTTTTCTCATGGCAATTAATCACAGAAATTGTTTAATGAAAACGTTTGTTTTGAGGGTAAATGGTTATACATAGTGGGGTCAGCGATAAATTACGAATACAACGGTTGATCGAAATAGCGCTTTGAAATATTGGACAGTACCGAGTGTACTTCAGTGTTTCCAAATAATTTGGTAATTTGTAATATATATGCACGTATTCGTCAAGTCTAGTTCATAGAACTGCCTTTAAATGAGGGTTTATAGAAATTTGAGAAACAAAATTTAAAACGAACAAAGGATAATCGACCTTGCCATCATCATATTATAACACCACAAAATCAAGATTAGAACGTAAAAGTTGCAGCCTGATTCGTAAGCTAAATACATTGCTTCACTGTCGCAAAAAATCGCAGAAAATCGCAAGCGTCTATTTACTTTAACAGAAGTTTATTTACTACAACAAGTGGTCCCCTCCTTAAGCATGTGCCAATCTATAATCGTTAATCCAAGGGTTTCACCAATCACTTCACTCCTGAATTATACTTTATTTCATACTTTCAGACATCACCACCATCCAGCGAGGAATGATTTATGAAGATTTATAGGTTAGTTGAGAAAAGAAGGGTACCTAGATTACACCGAAAATCCCTTCTCTTTTCTAGTCACTTAAAATGGACCTGTCTCGCCCGAAATGACTTTCATATGAAGGCATGTGTACTGTGTAGCCCAGGACTGAACACTGCGTATATCCATCTCTATCTAGTTCAAAATTGGTGAATACGGTCAGTTCGAAATGCTGATATCAATTCAAGTAATGGTGACTAAAGAAGCCTTATTCAGGTTTAAGGTTAATCTGCTATCCTAAATGGATATATATAACGATTGTTACAGCCAATCCCTTCAAATGAAAAAAAAAAAGAGTGGCCATATTCCATGATTATACAGCGGCTGGATTGAGAAGCTATTTTAGACAGGTTTTACTCTCGGATGTTTGTCAAAGGTATATCTAGCGCGGCGGAAAACAAATTAAGGTGTTATTCTCGATTTCAGCGGCTGAACCTGAGACCCTCTAGCCTAATAGCCTAGCACACTAACCACTCTGAGGTCATTTTAGCTGGATTTACTCCTATATATTCGTCCCAAAAATAGAAAATCACACAAACGAATGGTTGCGAGAAGCTAGGCCTAGGGTGTCTACCCACCTGTTAAGTCACCTATTTATTTATTTTATTACTCCTATATATGTGCATATACATAATATATGTATCCTAATCCTTTAATGATTTTCTTTTAAAGTACATGTGATTCTAATTTTTGAACAACCGCCTTTTACAAACCAACAACAACTGCCGTATCGATTTTGTTATCGACTGTAGTTTTTCGTTGTCAAAATCTGATTAAAAAAAATAGAAAATTAGTGCAAAATCGGAGTAAATTAGAATTTAGCCTAATTATTTGAGAGAAATAAAATGGCATGAAAGTGATTTAACGTTCACTGAAGTCCAAACAACCTATTTAACAATTATTCTTTAAATGTTCTATGTTGAAATCTTGGTGGTCTCGCATGGTTTTAGTTTCCGGGTAAACAAAAATACGCAGTTGTAAAATGCCCAAATCCACGCAGTCACCGGCTTCTACAATATGATATGCCTTTACGAGGGATATGAATCTACAATTCCACGTCGCCGCCACCCGCTTGCCACTTGAAAATTAAACTTGTTCGAGACAAGTAGCAAAAAACTGACACCACGTCACCTGAAAAATGCCACGTCTAAATTTTGTTTACATAGGTTTTAGCGATGCTATCTGCAAATTGGGCACCACTCTACTGCCACGCCACTTTGGTGCGCGCCTTGTCTAAGAAAATTAATAATTGGTTGGGGCTGGGGAAGCGAGGAATAACAACGATTCTCGCTTGCTTGGGATTGACCTTAAAGGAGTGTGATGATAAATTAGTGGAGTAGTTCGAAATAGCTATCATTCCTACCAAAGTTACTGTGTCTACGAGTTGTTGTTAATAGGCGTATTTTTTTGGGAATCTATAGCTAGCTCACTTTTACTTTTACATGCAAAACTGGTATACTCACTTTTGGTTTCGTTATACTCACTTTTGGTTTTACATGCAAAACTGGTATACTCACTTTTGGTTTTGTTATACTCACTTCCCAAAAAAATACGCCTAATGTAATTCTCTCAAAAAATACCTAATTCATAGAAAACTAATAATCGCAGTAATTATCTGTTTTCAGATACACTTCATTATCGACATACTACATAAGTATAACGTCATATTGTTTTGCTTTTGAATTAAATGGCCGTAGTCAGTTCCGTTTCCGAGGTGAAGCAAAATAACGAGTAGGTAGGTAAATGCGGATCATTGTAATGGATTATGTTTATATTCGATTTTGGAAAGATTCAGCAGATCATTCGAATAGTTGTATCGGTCTATAGTTTTATCTACGGACGGTTTTATTTTCATATAGAGGAGAATTGTTCTATTTTTTTGTTTATTTTTTAGCGATAACTTAATTCATAGAATTCTATTTGCAAAGATGGATATTTTTAGCTATTCGAAATTTGAAAACTTAACTAGCGAATACATTACATATCACGCCGACGCTTAACGAACGTTTTGTGCTCCTAATTGAGATACCTACCTGATGTGGATCTTACGGTTGGATATGGTTGTTGGGGCCAGTTCTGCCTGCACCGTAAAACCGACACCAAAAGTGAGTTTTTTGAATACTCAGCTTTGTTTGATGGCATACCAGTTCGACATTTAAATGAATCTGTATGAAATGCTATTGCTTCAAAAAGTGATTCCGCATCTGCAATTTTTGGAACATTACCCTTTCCACAATCGGACACCTGCAATATGACATAATATAATACGAACATAACTAACTAAAAATTATTATTCAAGTCATCTTTCGATTCAAATACGTTTATGGATAATAATTTTATTGAATAATACCCTATACCTAAATATGTGTACCTGTACATGCCCACTTATGAAACGGCACCCAACGCACTTACTGTCTAGCCTAGCCGTGGCAACATTTTTGAAGTAGCCCCACAAAGACCCTATACCCGACATTCAATAAAATTATAATCACGTACAATGACAAAGCAGCAAATTTTTAATATTATTATTATCAATCGACCTAACGGCAAGTATGACACTTGCGTAAGATTATTGTTTTATAATTTTTCTTCGCCTTTTATTTTTGTATTAACAACTACTTTCACTGCTAAGAGAACTCGAGAGGGCATTTTACACTAATATGCACTGGAACATTAGATAATCATATTGAAAGGGAAAACACAGACACAAAATTTTAAGACTCATTTGATGTAATGGGTACATTTTTCAATAAATAATAGTGGATAGTGAATGGCGATAATTGTAAAATGTAATTGCTTCTATTACAATAATGGTTGTTTGTTGAATTTTCTGTCCTTTACCGTGGAAAATACTCTCAATTAGCAACGTGGTGGTTCGGTTTGCTGGTAGGTCTAGAGATATATGTATGTACTTTCTTTTTTAAGATTGGTATGATTAAGAGGTGCGGGTCGGGTATATATTTAATTTTAATTAACAAGATGATTTATAATCATTCTTGAATGGGTTTCCTTTTATGCATTTCAGTTTGGTTTCTCCACCTAATTAAACGTAGCTACATATATATTACCTCAACCTGAACGTTAAAAGAGCATTCATGGCAAAGAACATTTTGAAATAGGAAACTTAAGGATACGTCAGTTGCTCTTCGGGTTCTCACAGTCTAAATGTCAGCGTGAACGTGGACAAATCTAAAGTGATGCCCATCTTCAAAACGCCAATATTTCATACAAACTTCATATTAGTGCAGTCCTATTGAAACTGGTGGAGAAGTTGAAGTATCGTGCGTATTAGAAGTAGCTTTCCTATAGGATTGATCAAAACGTGTCTTTTTATAACCAGCATAGACATAATCTTGCGAAGGTATGAAGTATTTTCTGGGGATATTCGAAAGTCTATGCGGACAATGCCAACAACGACTCACAAATGCCAAAAAAGTGGTCAAAAATATAGCTCTAGGATGCAGTTCCTGCGACGCTCCCGTATAGAGGCCATATGTCCTAAATCATTTTTCATCATTTATTTCATAAAAATTGTTAACTTGATTTTTAGTTGCACTGCGCGAACTCCCGAAGTGCTCTTGAAAGATGCGAACTGCGAAGTAAACCCAATACGCTTTACTCACTTGACAAGTAGGTAGTTGCATTGTGCAGATCTATCTACGCTAATACAATCACCACCTTTGAGCTGGGCGATTTCTCTGCTTAATGAAGCTATACTCGCTTTACAGGGTAACAAAATGAATATTATAACAATTGGTTTGTTTACTGTCAACTCGAGTTTATTTTATTTCAATTACAAACTCTAGAGCTCTTAAAAACACTCTTTATAAAAAAAAACAAGCAAACACAGTGAAATCTTTGCCTTTAAAACAAAAGAGTTTGACCGAAAACTGTGGTTTTCAACAGTATAAAAATAGGCCAAGCGAGCGCGATCATCTGATTGATCTGATAGCTGAATCTAACAACTTGTGATTGTAGAATATCATAATGTAGTCCTAGAAAACCTGAATCTATTTTATCTGAACCTATCTGGGCTCTAAAGTGAGCTTTAAATATTTTTGTGGCGCATTTTAAAAACCAAAACAGAGAAAAGAAATTCATTTATACAAATAGGTTTCTATAATGATCTCTTAGCAATTAATCCAAGAACTTGGATGGATTTGAAATATTATAGCTGTTCTCCGAATCAATTATTATTCATGACGACATTTCTGATATAAAACCTAACGAATACGTTCCACCATTTTGACCATTGAGAGAATTGCTTTAAATGTAGTCTAGGTTATTGAACTTGTCTGATTCGTATCGCATTTCTTAAGAATAACTATAACCTCTATCAGTTTCATAAGTCTATATAGCTAATTTTTTTAGTTTGCTATTGAATGGGCTTCTTCAAATGCCACTTCTAGCCACTCTTACTCACTTCTTCTCATTTTCAAGGTTAGCCAACAATCTATGCTAAGAATCAATATCAAGTGTCATGCTCATGATGTTCATGCGGCTAAATCTCCAATGGAGATATTTTCCACTTATCAATTGCCTCATTCTCAGCATACTACGACAAGACTCCCTTAATTACCATTTCACCTCATTAAAAACCTGCAGGAAAAAAAAAAACTCAAAATTAGGCACTTCACTTAGGTGCTTCGAACGACAGTTTTTTTTTTAAGCAAATCCAATGTAACTTCAAATAGACAGCATACTACGCAAATGGCGCAAAAAAAGAAGAAGTAAAAAAGCACTTTGCACTTAGTAGACGAGACAGCATACAGCAACTACACCATTTTGATCTTGGTCCCAAAGAAAAGACAAAAAGCAAGAAGTAACCAAAGTTAAGCCATCCAAGATCTAAAGCCGAACCAACTTACTGATGGCTCTCTTCTGCCATTTACTCTCATTCGCAAGACACCACATACCACAACCACATCTACCACAATCCACAATACAAAACCGGCCAAAGAAAGAAGCAATTCGATCGCATGTGTATGGGTGCATCGTGTATCTTTAGGCCATGAGGCGGGTCTGCTTAAAGAAATCCAATTGCCAAGCGTCAGTTTTTTCCGAACTATCGTGTTGAGCAGAGGCTTGGATTTTGGATATACGATAAAGTCTATGTTGAAGCCGTCGCGTGATCAAAAAGAGTGCTACGCATAAATTAATTGCTAACTTTCCATCTCTGTTTAAAAAAAGTGCTTTAGATACATCTTACACATCAATACACATATAGATTCAAGTGAGGAAAGTGCTTCGCGGAATGTGAAAATTGTGATTGATTGAAACGAAAATTCGTATCTTAAATTTTTTGTCGGTGAAAACAATTTGCCTACTTACCCAGTGAATGTGAATTGCGCCGCCACAAGACCACATTCTTATACCTCCTCAGCTTTCGTCTTACTTTTCATTGCAAGATAGGTGCAAAAGCCAGTGTGAAAAAAGGTTGCAAAGTGAACCTCTCGTCTTACCCATCACTGTAGTGAGCCAAGAAAGTTATATGAAAAAAAGTTGAAAGCAAAAAAATATTGCTTAAAAAAAGTGTCTCCTTCGTGTAAAGCTGCGCGTACATTCCGGATATCTTTTACCTGTTGGATTGCGCGACTTGCCATTCGGTTCTTCTATGACACATACGACAGTGTATTGAGTATAATAACTAGTGCTAATAAGGAATGCGCACTGCATCCCCTTCCTCTACCTTGTTCGCTGATCTATATCACAGTAATTGAAGAAGACAAACTGGTAACCAACCACACGTAGTATCTGTGCAACTGGATACTGGATATGGACACTGGGGATACGCGCATCAAAAAGTTGAATTCCACCTCCCGGACGTGGATGGTGTAGATAGTTAGATACTACTGCGTTGATGAGAAACCGTTTTCTATTGCGCACCCGTTTCAACAAAACACGCACTCTTATCTTTGGAATAGCAGTTACATTTATTTTAAGGTAGGTAAATCAAAAGTCAAGGACTATACATACTAACAGATACGCATTTCGAAACGGGGGGATCAATTAATTCATCGGAATGGAATTCCCTTCTTCGGCGCTGTGCCTGAGAGATCTTTTCGTGAAAGTGAAAGCATTTCGAAGGTACACGCAATGATTTGTTCAAGTTTTCTGTTTTCGTTTCTTTGGATCTTACGGTTCAGCAAAAGTAATTGTTTTTTTTTTTGTAGCACCTGAATTCCTTGTCTTTTTTTGTGAATGTAAAGCGATCTGTGGTAGAGATTAGGTTTATTTACACTTTATGAGGTTTTTGAGATTTGTTTTCATGTCTATCGTATTGTCTTGTCTGGTAATCGGTAAATTGGTCGATTAACCTCATGTTAAGTTCAACGAAATAGAAAGTTTCCCCACTATCACGACCACCACCAACCAACAGAAAAGAAAGAGACAAATCAAATTTGACGAAGAAAGGAACAAGCAGACCAAGTAAAGCTATTCGTTACAGCTTGTAGTTTTAAGTATGTAGTGCTTTTTCGAAAAAAAATATAAAATTGTATTGCACATTAATTTCCTTGGAATCTTTGTAATGGTAGCGAACAAAATTGGGCGATTGCCACACACACGGGCGTAGGTACAACTTTAACTGAGTAAATGGCCATTATAGCAATCTTTTGGTTGTAATTTCGTAACGTTATATAAATGTTGCATGGTGGGTGATTCCTCATTCTCAGATGATTCATGGTAATTTACCTACTGATGGTAAGCATAAAGGATCCCATTGTACGTTTTGGAATTGGACCGCTCCGTCCGAAAAAGTAGTTGCTCGGGAATACATATTCTGGTATTTTTAATACGATCTCTGGGAATCACACGTCACCTCAGCAATACAACAAATGAATTTCATTTCGGAAGTCAGAATATAAATCCAATGACCACGGGTTTGAGTTGGAACAAATACCGGTAGCTTTAACTGATAAGAGAATGACGGCCCCCGGAAATTACGCCAGAGGAATTTACGCCAGAGGAAATTACGCCAGAATTGTTTTTTGGAAAAAACGCCAGAAACGCCCCCATTTTCTTTATTTCAGAAAATATTGTTTCTGACATTTTTTCCAAACTTGTTCTATCTAAATTCTATTCTAAAAACGCCACAAAACTTTTTGGAAAAGAGACCTGAAATTTCGGAAAGATAGCCAGAAAATGTTGGCTTTTCATCCTAGGAAAAAAGGCCAGACTTTGTATAGACAATTTTCAGGCATTTTTTCCAAAAAAAAATATCTGGCGTAATTTCCGGGAGCCGAGAATGACCGACTAGCAGTCTCAAAATTTACCCAGCTTGAGCAATCCTACAGGAAAACTCAGTATTGCATGAAATACTTATGTCGTTTTCGATTGGTAATCCAGAAGCGTCCGGAAGAACTCTCCGCGATTCTGAATTCAAATCCAGAAGCAAATTTCTCTTCTTTTCAGTAGAAGAACTGTCAGTTGAGTGCCAATCGAACGCTTTCAGAAGCGTTCGGATTGCTTCCGGACGGTTCTGGATTACCAGATGATGGGGGATGGGGGATGAATGAATTAATTTTTGAGGTCATTGATCACTTGCATTTGTCATTATGGCACCATGTGGTAAGCTAGCTGTCTAATAAACTGTCAGATCCAAAAATTCAATTTCCAATTTGTATTTGTTTTTATTGACAATGGCTTAATTATAAAGGGGTGAATAACATATGTATAAAAGTGAACGATTAATTTAATGATCGCTTTAGGATGGCCAACATTAAATATAAATCTTTGCGTTATTTTTTGCATTTATACTGATGTCAGTTTGGCTGCCCAACACATTGAGGAGAAGTAGCAGTGCAAATGCCGAATTTTATTTTTAAATCCACAACAGTTGTAAAACAGATCCGACTAGTGAATCTGTCGTTCATACGATCGAGTTTTTTACACAATTGGCTTTACGCAGTCATAACTTTTGCATACCTAGATATCTAGATTTTGAACAATTTTTTGTTGATGATAAACAAATATAATGTTTTTAGAAAATTAATGCTGGTGCTAATCGCAAAAGGATTAAAAAAAGATCGCAAATGCTTTGTATGAGTACGAATGTACTAGACATTAAATTAGATATCGGCCAAAATTAGATAAATGTCAAAATAAATTGCATAAATGTGCAATTTTCTTAGTCGGAAATGTAATAGCTTTTACATTACATCATTTCTAGAAAGAAATAAAAATGTAGTTTGTCTTTCATCTTAGATATGTATACGAATTCATTTAAGCATTTGAGAATTTCGACAGCAGTTTCACAGTTGCAAACTTGACAAAAAAAAAATCGTATCTGCTGGAGAGCGGAAATGCTTTGCTTATTTTTGTAGCCATTTTTTTTTTTTTTTTTGTCGAAAAAGCGTTTGCCCAAATTTTACTAAATTTTTACGAATACGTTTCTCTTGACAGGAGGCATATCGGCGCTACAATAGGTGTCATTACGGGACACTGCCTTATAGGTAGGCATGCAATAAGGCTTGGCGTACTCTCAAACGATTTTTGTAGAAGCTGCTTGGACGAAGAGGAGGAGGAAACCATTCAGCACTTCCTCTGCACTTGTCCGGCACTCTCCCGAAAACGGAAACTCCATTTGGGAGCCTCCTACTACAATGATCTAAATGATCTATCAAACCTAGACATTCGTAGTCTCCTTTGCTTCATCAGAAGCTCAAACTGGTTCAACGAGTAGGACGACATTTTTAATAGATTCATGTGGTATCACAAGGGACCTAATTGGTCTAAGTGCGTCGGCCTTTTGCCGGCAGCCACTTCAACCTAACCTAACCTACGAATACATTGGCGTTTGATAATAAACGGTTTGGCTACGGTTTTTTTTACCTTATTTCTAGCCAAACAAACTTGGTTATCATGCTCCCCATTGACAGTTAGTGCCCGCCCACGCTCATCTCTGCCATAAAATACTGGCTGGATTAACCACTGAAACATTTTCTTCGAATTTGTCTTTATTGGCCGAAAGGTGAGATCTGAATGACACTCATTACGACCGTTATATGTACATAATGTGCGGGAATAGAACTCTAATTTTTACAACAATTTTTTACGATTTCCATGCGTTACACTATTTGCGCTCCATGGTAAAAATAATGACAAAATAATGACAAATATTTTCGTTTATCTTGAATAGATTTAAAGATCAGCAAGTTCTGTTTATGATAAATTTATGGTTATAAATAGGTCAGCACTTCGAACATAAGGCCATATAAACTTACTGCACCTATATTTATAATTGAGCTCCATTTGTTTACAAATAGATAGTTAAGTCCATCCTATCCATACTGACCTAAATGATTCACTGACAAGAATGTAAGTGGAATAGTAGATATTGTTCGTATATGAAAAACCCGCAGCATCTCGTTCTAATGATCTTTCAGCGATTACGGAAAAAAATTAGCTCGGAGTAGGCGTTCCTACCTGTCACTTCCTCTCTAACATAGAAAATTCCTACAGCATCTTCGAACTTTTTTTGGTATTTCACCCACCATTGACAATAGCCAAAGTTGTTGTTATTTTTTTTTTTTATATTTTTTAAATCAATTTGAAAAATCAACAAAACCTCATTTCACAGCCTGGTACCTGGTCACACCTGTATGGGTACATGGTCATTCCCATCCCACACATTAGCATAGCATTCTGGAATTTTTTTTTTTTTTTAATTAAGCTTTCTACACCGACATATCGCACCTTTCACGCATCTAAACTAAAAATCTTGTAATTCCAACTCGAATCAAATCAACTCTAATATAACACATCAAGTCTATCGAACACAAGCGAAGCTTACTCTCGAGTCTCGACGCGATGTGATTTAGTGCGTATGATTCAATAAAATTTCACTTTTACATTTTTATCTTACGCTTTCCCCCGAAAAATAAAATTAAAAATTAAAATAAAACAAAATTCTCTGATTTTTGGTTATGCTCATGGACTGTATACTGAAAATGACTGGCTTTGTGATTTTAATTTAATTTGGAAATGAAAGCGAAAATCTTAAGAAAATTAATTGTTTCGCTGTTAATTATGAAATGCATGCAAGAGTAGAAAATTGATGATTGTTGTTCAACTGATGTTTCCTTCAATGTAGGTCAGATGCAGCAGCCGTTATTTGTTTTATTTTAATTTTTTGTGCATACATATTTCTGAATAGTGCATTATGTGAATTATGTTTTGATTTTGTGAATATTTACGACCTCGATATTGCTGCGATTAGAAAGGTTAAGGTAGAGTATATTTAATTTATCCGGTTTGGTTGATTTATTAAATAGTTTAGTGATATAAAAGAGAGCGATAAATTAAGCCAGACTGAAAACATAATTTTATTTGAATCATTAGCGATGCTTTGTCGAAAAGTGATTTAACAAACAATAAGTCAATACGAAATTAGGGGCCACGTTTAGCTGTTGAGATGCCTAACTTAAGTTGTATGGAAATATTCCCTAAAATGCAGCTGAAAGGAAAGGTTGATACATCTTCAAAGGTTCTACCGGTCTGCACAAAACCCAAAATAATAAATACATTTTTGGCGCAACAGGCGGGTAGACAGACACCCTAGGCCTAGCTTCTCGCTTATTTTTTTGGGACGAATGGAAGGGACCTACAATTTTATGTCAATTTCGAACGGTTGAATTGAGAAGCATTTTCAGGAGAGTTATACTCTCGGATTCTAAATCTTAAATCTTAAATCTTCTAAATCTCTCGGATCTTAAATTTTTGTTATATTTGATCTAATAGCAACCAAACTCACGTTAGTATATTTAGATAGGTATGTTCTTTTACTTTTGTAGTAAAAATGGAAGACTGTCAAAATGGCAGTGGTTGAGATAAATTATTTCCCAGAGAGAAAAACTTAGGAGAAATTAGAGCACCCTTTTGTAGTAATGCATGAAAAATGACAGGTTTAACAAATTTCAAATCAGCTGTCAATTGTGAAGTGACACACTTAACACTAGCTAAGAACCCAGCTAACTTTTCACATGGAGAGCGTTGTGGATATAAGTGTCACTGAAAAAAGCCGTTCGTTGAAAATAACTTCCCGCAAAAATTCATAGACGCGAAAATTCATCGTCTGCTATTCTTTGATCTCAAATTTTTCACTTTCAAAGGATTCCTCATCGAGGTATTCATTAAAAAAACTCATCCTTATTTACTTTTCCGCAACACAAGAACACAACGGAAAAAAAACCAACAGATCTGTCAAAATTTAGCTTGAGGAAATGTTCCGAACCAATTTTGGCAGATACATAAAGTATAGTCTGAAATAAAAATTGTATTTTTAAAATCAATGGATAAATTGATTCGCTTAAATTTAGCTCAACTAAATTTTGGAGAGAATTTTATTTGGGAGCTAAAATTTAGCTCGAGCAGCGTACTACATAAGCTTTAGTGGTAAGTAACCTAAACTACTGAGCGAGGGGTCTTAGGTTTGATTCCTGGAAAGTCACAAAATTAGATCTTAAATTTTTAACATTGCGCCTCTTTTTGCGAACGTCGGACAAATAACTGTCTTCTATTTCTCCGATACGCATCAGTCTTTTCGAAACAGAACTTAATTCAAGCCAATGAGGAATCAGGAAGAGATTGGCCAAAAATGTGCTGTTTTCTGATACTGATTATTGTGAATACAAATTTCTATGTACCACAACTGCCTCATATATAATTATCTAAGAACATTCCATTCTCTTCAAAGCTAAGAAAAGTCCCAGTATAGTTTTGCTCTAGCTGCTACGTAAAGGACCTATATAGATCAAAAGCTCACTCCTATTTAATTCTGGTAATTCTGTATCCGCGGTACTAATAATCATTTTTAGTGTCCAGGCTAAGTTTTATGCTGCATGTACAATCAAATTTCCATCATTCATTGTGACCGTCAAAATATTTAAGTTGACGACTAATGCCCAAAACACACGTGCAGAATTCACTGCGCAGCAGGATTAGAATACACATGTTCTTATGTGGTGAAACAAATGTAAATTCTGCAGCCACCGCAGCACTGCAACATGTCTCTATTTCTAAATCCACTGCATAGCAACGCAGTGAATTAAATTAAGTAAACTTGGCAGCATCGAATTTTTAAATTCAGCTACTGATGCATACGAGCAAAAGAGAGACGGGAATTATTTGTCATCTTTGTTTCACTCACATATTTTTCCCCTCATTGACAGCAACCGCTGCAAATTGAATTCTGCACATGTGTTTCATCTGCAGTACTGCATGCAGTGAAGCATTCAGAATTTCTGCACATGTGTTTTGGGCATAAAAGTGATTATTGGTAAGGCCCTATGGAAACACCCTCTAAAAGATTCGTGTGGTGATAGAAGTGAAGGATACAACGTGTCTCACTTAGATTATACATACGATTTGTAATATGTATATGTATAATACTAATATTCCCAACGAATTAATACATTCTTGCTGCGATCAGTCAGCACTTTATTCACAATCCACAAAATACAAATGCGGTCGACCAATCCGCAATAATGTAAAAATGCTTCCAAACTGTCCGATAACCCTATAGTAAAAAAAACCAATGGACTGTAATTATTGATCATTCGTTTACCTTAACCATTTCAGCAATATAAAAATATCCTTTTTCTGATCGGCTTTCTTTTAATGATTTTTCAAATCGAATGAATTTCAAAATTGACCAAGACATTTTTCTCAAACAAACATAATAAATATTAACTACAGTATGAAATTCATTATTTACACACAAACTTTACTTTAAAATAGAAAATTGCAACTTGAAGTTTCAGCGACTGAAAAAATTAATACTTTTCAATTTTATGTCAAAATTTACCAATATTCAGTCCAATTTATGAACTTTTAATTTATTGTTTTTGCGCCGCAGGTAAATTAGGTGTGTTTGTTTAATTTGTCAATCAAATGCTGATGGTTAATGATCTTACAACAATGAATTTAATTAAAATACTTCACAAAATTATTAATCTACCATATTTAAAAATATTTTTCTTTAATTTTCAGACTGGAAAACATCATCAATCAAAAATGGATAAATTATCGTCTAATTTTAAAATAACTTTTTGAAATCATCTATTGTGAATGGTTCAAGTGCAAGCAAAGTATAAATTTGTTTAAAAATAATTTACAAAAGTGAATAGTGCCGAAACAGTGTTTACTCTTTGAAATTAGTGTTTACTGTCCAAAGTGTTGTGTTAAATTTAAAAAGAATAACAAAAAAAAAAATTAACAAAATCATTTGCATTTGTATGCACTCTCCTGTGTGCACAAAGTATACCTACACTAGTTTTTTTCAAAATGTCGACGAATAATTGGATTTGGACGAGAATAACAATTTGTACGGCTTTATTGTTGGTCTTTTGTGGTAAGTGTTATTTCTTTTACCACTTTTTGGTGTATTTCTTTTATTGTTTGATTTTAAATTCCAAAAAGAAGAAACCAACAAATTGAGGGAAAAATCTTCAATGGAATAGCTAATAAGGTGTTTTACCATTTCTCTTTTTCCATTTACATATTTTTCAATAAAAAAAAAACGTTCAGAAAAATGTATAATGCAGGTACCTATAGTGCTAACAAACAAACATTTGTGTGATGATGATGAACTTAGGAATTCAGGTTGTCAGGTTTATGCGCAAAGGCATGGTGCATACTAAATTGAAAGACCCTAGCTATAGAGGAGAGAAAATTTCAGTTCATTCTTAAGGCAATTGACTTAACCCAGAAAATATTTCTTGTGTCGCTTCTGGATGTCTATTCGAAGATCAAGGTAGATCAGCATGTGTCGCACGTGTTTATGTTACAAAAGGTGGATGCTGATGGCCTTTAGTGTTGACCAGACTAGACAATCGTATTTGTGTGTTTTAAATACAAATTGAGAGATTGTTAAGTGTGTTTAAGCAGATTGTATTATTTCACCTGTAGGCTGTAGGTATAACAATGGCCTTTTGAAGGAGAGATTAACTTTTATAGTTCATTTAAAAGACATTTTGTGCTACAATTTTTAAATTGCAAACGTTGTTTTTAGCCTGCTCGTACATTTTCATTGTCCGTCAATTGTTCTGCGGCCGTTTTGTTTTATGAAATTTTATTTCTGATTTTTTTTTTTAGTGTTTATTATTTGAAATTTTATTAATGTTTTTTTTTTGTTGAGTTTATATTATTTGAATTTTATTCATGAGCTTTTAAATATATTTTTATTGTTGAGTGTTTATTATTTGAAATTTTGTTGAATCGGATCGCAGCGCCACCTACCGTATCCAATTGTAAAACTAAACCATCCTTAGATCCATTCAAACACACACACAAAATTTCATTAAAATCGGTCCAGTCGTTTAGGAGGAGTTCGGTTACAAACGCGTACAGAAGAATTATATATATGTAAAAGAAGATAATTGAACGTAAAAAAAACAGCTGGCTATGCCGGGTATTCAGCAATTGACAATATTGTATTTCTTATGTTTTATGCTGTACTGCACATAGTAGTTCATTGTTAGTTTGCGGGACCACTCGCAGAGGTGTTTCAAGTTCATCCCCAGAAGAACACAAATTAAGCTTTAAACCATTTTTCCTCTGCGCCACCTCTTGCGAACGTCTGAGAAACATCCGAGAGCATAAACTGTCTATAAGAACGGTTACTCAATTCAGCCGTTCAACCAACAAAACTAAATGGTGGTGAGAAACTAGGCATAGAATCCTATACTCGCATGCGGTCCTGTCAGAAATGTAATAGGGGTATTCATGCAACGTCGTAAACTCACTTGGTAAGTTTAAGACGTGGTAAATGAACTGTCAAAATTTGTATGGAAAATCATTTACCACGAGATGGTAAACTTACTACGCGAAATTGTGTGGAAAAGCGAGATTGTAAACTTACGACGACGTCATTGCGACATTTCACACTTGAAATAAAGGCGCGAAATCATAAAAAAAAATACTTTGCATGCATTTATAATACTTTTGATGCATTTATAAATAGAAATTGCACATTTTACTATTCCAAGTGTAGGATTGTTACTCCTTAGTCCATCAAATTGTATTAAGAAAACAACTTTTAAAAGAGTTTAAGGGAGTTTTCGTTCGCGGCAAGAGAGTATGTGTAAATCTAGAAAAATATCGAGATCTGCAAAAAGTGATCCGGATCAAAAAAAAAAAAGATTGATTTTGTGTTCCAATGGAAAACCACGTCAGTAGCGACTTTTGAAGCATAACAATAATTTATTTTGACATGCGATATCGCATTCCCCTAGACTTGGTTACATTTCTCCGCAGAGCCGTCTGCTTCACTGCATGAATTAAACCGCAAAACTACTCTTAGTCGTATTTCATTCCATTGGCCAAATATCAAGAAAAAAAAATTGTAATTCAATACGCTCTACTGCGAGTGTTAACCTAATTTAGTTTCTACAGCTTCACTGAATTGTGCATGCGGGCGCGGGTGCCATAAATTACATAGTACCTACTACCACTACCACTACCTGATACCTTTTGGTTGACATTGCGGGTATATGTTTCTGTGTTAAATGAAAGAGCAAAAATAAAATAACTTTCACGGCGAACTTTCAGCGGAGTGGCAGCAAATTGTAAGATAAGGGTAGATATATTAGTTAGAAATGGATTACATACATGCCAAGTGTCAACTGTCACTCTGATGTAGAGACTAATAGCCACACAACAGCGCGCTGCGTTTTTTTAAATTCTATTTTGATTACTCCACCATTGTAAACAGATTTGTTAATCTTCATGTGGGTTTTACTTCCGTCTAACAGTCATGTTTATTATTATTATTAACGACTGAAAGCGAATGAAAGAAGGACCAACAAAGACTCAGATTAACTCAACTGATGCTCCGCGGATTTCAGACCGAAAATTTACCTCTTCAAAGTCAAGGTATATGCGATAACGATGGGAATTTGTTTGTCTGACATTAAAAAATAACACCCCATATTTGCTTAGTTTCATATATCACAGATCATGTCTTATATTACCAGTTCTGTCAAATTTGCTCGAAATCCCCAACATATTTGTACCTTGCATCCATGAACTCGTTGGCTTCTTATAGTTTTTGATGTTGCAATTTATATTTTACATCACAAACAAAAGTGTTGCTGGTCATGAACTCGCACAATAAGCATTACATCCTATTCCTATTCTTCATTCACCATCTCGCGTATTTTTTCTTCGATTAAATTGCATTTACTTTATTATTCATCGAAGAAATGTGCAACCTTAGCCTCAAATTCTACTTCAGACTGCTTCGACTTTATCCATTTCTAGATGCGAGTACGAGTACGAGTATAATACGAGCACGAGGGAAGCCAATAAATGAGTTCAAGCTCTACAATAGCAGAACAACATGCAAACTTTACCTGAGATGTCTGCATAACTATCTCAGAGCCACAGCGCAGTCGCACATGTGTGTATATTGCCTACTTCGGAGCTATTTAACCAAGCCAGACGTCCACCAGAGCGAATGACCTTAATCAAGGTCTGATCTAATATCAGAAGAAAACTAAGACTGGGCGCAGAGACGGAGAGAGGGAGAAGCGCCCGATGAAAAGTTAAATCACGGTGTTGTGGAAATGCACCTAACTGCCATCGCCATCGGACCACAAAGAACTTGCTGCGATTAGACAGATTATGTCCTAGAAGCAAGTTCTTGTTGGATCTTATACAGTACCAGAGCGCCATGGTCGAATAGTATAAGAATGTATTAACTTCGATCGAGAGTATAGTGCTGGACATGAGCAGCCATTGGATGTGGTCGCCTGTGGACATTTTAAATAATTACCTAGATTCGTATATAAATTGAAACAATGATGAAGATTCTTTCTTCTCTTTTTTTTTAATTTTGCTAGTCTGGCTGTGGTAGGTACTGAGACTGAATTATTAATGCTATTAAAGTAGTTTGACATTTTTAATGTTTGTTTGTTTGAGTTCCATTTATAGTTTGGTATTGGACACATTGAATAAGAATGATACGATTGCTTATGAGAATTTGTACCAATTTGTATTTATCAGCTTTAGTAGATTTTAGGTCCGTTGACAACATTGACTAGATGTCATGGTTCTCGTAACCATTAAAAAGAATAATCATTTAGTAGGCGCAAAAATGCATATATCGGGACGACGCACATAACAACGTTTGTATATGCTAATTTTTTTTAAAATCAATTACAAAATCACTTCTTTCATTGTTACATTCATTCTGATGAAAATAAAACACAAGAATTAAATGAAATAAAAGTCAAAAGTAACATTCGATTGACTTGACAGCCATCTGTCAAACTAGCCGAAAAATATTTGGTTAAGTACCTATCGCCCAACTTTTATGAAGTTTAACGGAGTCTGAATGAATTTGACTATAATATCTTCGAAAATGTCTTCGTACAGCAACGGACTTTTTCTTAATGGCTAATGCTGGGTTTCCACTTGTCGCTTTGAAATTGATAATTGACGTATTTTTATGCCAATTAGAAAATTGGTAAGTGGAAATAGCGAAAAATTGCTTGTGAATGTATTGACTAACAGCGCTTGTCAATAACTGACAAAAAAAAACACTGGACAAGTGGAAATAGCTGAATTCTCAAGCAAAATATCACTTTGTCTTTAATTGACAGTGAAAATTAATTGACATCATGTTTGTAAATGAATAGACACATTTTGATATACAAGGTAGGTAGGACAATCTTTTTACAGGTCCCACCCATTTTCGCATGAAATTCGAAGTCACTGCTATTCTTTTCATACGCCTTAGCATTTTGTGTATTTTGTAAATTTTCGGACTTCTTCGTCTTCTGCCTCCGGCTTCCATTAAGATTCAACCAACAAAACACAAAAAGTTAAAGCGATTCATTACATTTTCAAAATTGTTCATTTCATTTTAAACCAGAAAATGTTATTATTGTTTTATGTACATTATGTACCTATAGATTATGTATTTGCTCACGCGACGCCAGAGTTGAGAATTGACAAGGAGATGACAATTCCAAATTGGCAGCGCAATTGGAAATAGCTTTTAGTTTATATTGACAAACACACTTGTCAAAATTTCATTGTCAATGAACTTACAAACAATTTTTCCCCATTAATTGACATAAGTGGAAATTAACTGACAATGGTGTCGTTCAATGACATAAACGAGAGCTGTCAAACTTTGTCAATCAACCGACATGTGGAAACCCACCTTAAGTGAGATAAATACCGCAATAATTTAAGATAATTTGATGAAATTTGAAAACAATAGATCTGTCGTCCTGTGTCTTGGCTCGGGATTGAGTAACTCGAGAAAAAAAAAATACAAAAGCAGGCAATGCTGGGGGCTTTTTCGAAGATCAAACTTCACACACTATCTACACACTACTATCATATTATCATACGTTTTACAGGTTGGGTGTCAGATCGCCCAAAACCAAATCGCCCAAAATGCAAAAAAGCGAAAAAATGTCAAATCAGCCAAAAACTTTTTTGGGCGATTTGACATAATGTCAAAATGCCCAAAAAGATAATTTTGGGCGATTTGGTGTTTCGGCAATTTTAGTTGGCCCTGTGTCAAATCGCCCAAAACCAAATCGCCCAAATCTGAAAAATGTCGCATCGCCCAAAATTTTTGGGCGATTTGACACTATGACAAATCGCCCAAAAAAGAAAAATGTCAAATCGCCCAAAGTAGTTTTTGTTGTATGCTTATGCGCGAGGGCAAAAGGGGGCGCGTGCGCGTCGCGGCATACCTTTCGTATCCAAAACTTCTCATAATAAGCCAAAAAGCTGACGAAAGTGTCAAATCGCCCAAAAATAATGCTAAATCGCCCAAAATTATTTATATTTTTTTGGCGATTTGACTTATGCTAAATCGCCCAAAAATGAAAAATGTTAAATCGCCCAACTAACTAAAATTATTTTTGGGCGATTTGACATTTTTCTTCATTTTTGCAATTTGGGCGTTTTGGTTTTGGGCGATCTGACACATGGCTATTTTTGCATTATGACAAAACGTCCACTCTTTTTAGGTGATTTGACATTTTTGTTTTTTTGGGCGATTCAACATGATGTCAAATCGGCCAAAATTTTTGGGCGATGTGACATTTTTAAGTTTTGGGCGATTTGACACCCAACCGTTTTACAGTATGGTGGAACAAAGCCATTCCAAAGACCTCCATTATAAAGCTTAACAAGTTACAACAGCTCGCTTGTCTGAGTTTTCAGAGCGGAGCTGTCTCACTGCGGCTCTAGAAGTCTTAATAGGACTAAAACCTTCCACATTAATATTCGAACAATAAATAGAACAGAAAGTTTCACACACTACCCGAATATGTCCTGATGACAAGTGCATCTCATATTGAGAGATTAAGACAGGCCAAGAAAAGCTATTCAGCCTTTAAAAAACGATGCAAAAAGATACAAATTCTTTGCAGGCACGATATCAGAAATTTATTAGGCTACCTAAGAGGTCATCACGGTTAGCAATATGTATGTATCAAGTATCACTTTCATATAGGATATAGTCGATTCACATCGACTATATTTTAAGAGAGACGAAACAGCTGAGTATATATTATGTGAATACCCGACCTTTAGCGGAAGTAGAAGGAAATTCGTTTTCTGGGAAATAATATGTCCCGAAGAATTAAAGAAATCCTCTTCTACATTAGGAGAGTAAATACTCTACACAATAGATCTTTTAGAGGTTACCAAAATAAATTTTCACCAGCCTCCCTCCAAGACTAAACCCTATTCTTTGCAGCCGTTCGGACTTGGCATAAAATTGTAGGACCCTTCCATTCGTGCCAAAAAGTTAAAACTCCCACAAATGAATGGTTGTTAGAAGCTAGGCCTAGGGTACCTATACGAACCTGTTGCACCATCTATTTATTTAATTATTTATAATGAATCTGCTTCTGAAAATGGGTTGTAGATCGATCTAAATAAAGGATGCTTTTCCCACTATTGTTGTTGTATCTATACCAGTTAACTATAACCATAATAATTTGGCTTACAATTCTTTCAGATTTTCATGCATTCATAATTGTTTTCAATAATTGCCATACCGCCGGTCTTTCTCTCTGTTATATTTATTTTATTAGCATTTACAATCTACTTGCATAATACTGAAACTGCTATTTAACATATCCATTCGGAATGAAAATATCTCATGATGAGAAAAAGCGAAAGTTTTAGCCTTTCTAATTCGCTGCAACTTGTTTTCATTGCTATGATACTAAATTTTTTTTATATTATGTACTTTATATTCAGGCTAAAAAGTAAACAAAATTCAGCTACCATACGTCAAAAATAACAAACTGACGTTTTTCTGACCTCGTATACAGACTTCATCTTTGTTTCCCTGTAACATCCAGAAAATGCTACCAAATCCCGTAACTAAACTGCAAAATTTAGGTCTTCACCATAAGTTAGTGGTAAGTGTGTCAGCATACACGTACACCAATTGGTCATTTATCTTCGATGCGAAATCAAATGTCATAAACCAGCTACACAACAACCAGCAAAAGCAGCAACATCGTAGACGCAACATTCCAAACTTGGTGGCCCAAAAGAATCTGTGTCCCGTGTCCGCGATTGTGCGACTTCTTTGCAATATTGTGTCATGCTTTCGGTTCGGTTTCCGTAGGAATCTTTTAACGGAATTCTATTTCAGGTTTGTCCAGCTATAGACGCAGAGCGAGAGAGCGACTTTGTTTGCATCTTATGTACGATGTGTTCTTAGACAATTATTATTAAGATCTTCTATGTTGCGGTAATGGTAGAATGGCGACCATACCATTTACTGAAAGATGCTTCTGTTCGTACAGTTGTTTATCCAGAACGGGTTATCTAATGTTGAATTTGTGTTATATAGCAACTTGAGAGCCATTTCTTGCAAAATGGTTTGTTTATCTTTTTTATGGGAATGAGTTCCATCTAGGCCATAACCATTTGTCCATTTGTCATCAAGGCTATTTGGTGTTCTTTATCTGCGAAAAATTTAAAACTAAATCATGCATAGATTTTTTTGTAACAAAAGTTTAAAGAGCTCTTTGGTCCAGTGGATTATGAAACTGGTTTGCCAATTCTTGATATTTCATTGTTACGTCAGAGGCTTAACTACATTTATTCATAAGTAGGTATGTTTTATTTAGCAAATTGAAGTAATTTAATTAGCTTATTTTATAACGGTATAGTTCTTAAGAAAAAAACAAATTGGAATTCGTTGACCCTATGATGAATACAAGTCTTCGAATAAATTAATGACACACAAAACCAAAGAGAAATGGTCATTTTATAGCGCTTACTGGATATGCTGATTGATATAAGAGACTATTTTTAGCAAATGTAAATACGAAGCAATAAGGAGGTTGTAAATATTATTATCGTCTGTGGATGTTTAAATATTTGATTTTATTTTGTCATTCATTTTTGAACTAATGTCTTCAATAGTCATGTCTAAAATTTGATAGCAGACTCTAGTTAGTATTTTCAAATGGCAGACTTGTCATTTTCTGATGATCGTATTAGTTCAATTCGCGTATAGGTACATACTTGGTTTTAATCGAACTCAATCCATTTAAATCGACCTATTAAACAAAGTTCGCAAGAAAAGAGAGAATTGAAAAAGTTACGATTGATATTCTCTCAGGCGACTTTACACGATAATTGAAGAAATTGTGTCCGCCTTTCAATGACCGCTAAATGACTAGGAAATAAGTAAATAGGAAATAAATATCCCCCGCACGCACTTTGATTAGTTTTTATTATATTAATTTTAGACTTTAAATAAATTTGTTATGGTAGATGGTTAATTTTGTGCTGGATTTATAAATTTCATTGAAAAGGTTATTTCACAATATGTGCTAGAGCTCTAGCGCAAATGTTGAAATGTCAGTTTTTTTATATGAATTTTGACATGCCGCTATAGTCACCTAGCTGTCAATGTAACGCGGCCTATGACTTTCCATACCTAATAAATTCAATTTATGAAATCAATTGGAGGGAATCTGTTATGTCACCACCTTTGATGGCTGTCATTTCATATGGAACTTCATGGAGTAACAATGAAAACTTATTAAAATATTGCATATAAAGTATTACAACATAATTCTAACGATCTAGTGTAACTCTAGACAATGAAGAAAAATATTGAATTGTATGAACGAAATTACTATGGGATTGATGTTGCAAATTTTACATGTTAACATAGCCATTCATTCATGTTAACATACGACACGAAGCCTAGTCAGCGAACAAACGGCGTTGTATATGGTCATTAACTTTGAGCTCCTTGATTAGTTAATTCTTGTACGAGTAGGCCCAAGTCCTCAAATTAGAGAAAGGTGTACTTTGTGTGAACGGCGAGGAATTAACTGCCTCGGGTTCTCCTGTACACTTTCACGTACCGTGGCAATGTTCTCGGCCAAACTGGCGTTCCTTTGACGTATACGGGCGTTAGCTGATTTATTTATGGAATTTGGCCACGAAACGTGTTGGAGTTTGCGCTGACGATTTGGCATCAGTGACTGAATAATAAGCTAAGCACGAAACTAGACAGACGCCCCAAAACAACATGGCCGCCACATGCTGCCAACATCGCATCGACCCGTCCCAATTGGAAAGCCTTTATTTTATATACTCTACTCGTTCTTTTAAATGTTTAATCCATTTATGTAGTTTTTATTTCAATCTTGTATAGTCATGTTTTTTGTTTTTTTGTTTGGTTGTTTTATTTTTCATTGGAGTCGGTAAGATTTATTGAATTTTTATTAAGTGCCAGTCTGGCTGGATTAGGCGGGAAACACAACCGCAGTTTGTCTTCGAATGCAATCTGTCTATAATATAGATTTGGATTATTCGCTCTTGGCATTGGTAAGAAAAGTATTGCTTTGCTACGTATATAGAACTTTTCCATTATGTACTCGGAAAATTATAGAAATTTAATTTTAAAGCGAGCTCAAAAATGATGGAACGTCTCGTGCAAACTATCTGTAGGTACGGCTGTATGGTTCAGTCTTGCGACGCCCTTTAGATAGCGCGACGACGACACGCCTCAGTCCGTCGTGTCGGACAGTTAGAGAACCCCTGATCTATAGCTTACATTTTTACTAAAATATTACCACAATAGGAAGTTTGAAAATTTACTTGGCATTGTAAAATTTGATGTGTTTTCTATTGGAGTTATTTAAAAAATAAACTACGCTGTTTAAAGTATGCGGATAACTCCATACGACTTCTCTGGGATGTCGGATGTGTATTTAAAAAAAACTTAAAACTGTTGTCTATACATTTTTGGAATTTCAAATGATATAAGCAAAAACAATCTGTTTGCTTACCATTTTCACCTGCATTATTTAAACCCTATCTTCTTTGAATATAAAGACAACATTTTAATATTATGCAGGCATCGTGTTTCTGTAGAACCTTTTTTTGAAGTTTTAACCTGTTTTTAATATATTTCAGAAATTTCTACTTTTAAAATATTTAAATAAACTGCAACAAGCAACAAATTCAACACAAAGTTTCAAACTTTAATGCCATGATTCTCACATAAGTCGTAATGTTTATTCGATATATCGGTTTTCAAGATATTTTAATGAGCTTTTACGCACCTTACACGATAGTCACTGAAAATGTAAACCCTATTAAAAATTTAGTGCCGGCCAGGTGGTCTGCGATAGTGTGCTGTGGTGAAAAGAAATCTACTACTCGAATGTTATCGCATTTTAATGGCTTTACGCTCTTCACATGCCCTAGTTCGTTCGTTAGTTGAAGATAATAATATTTTCAGGCATTTACCTACTCAGTAAAATCGATAGTTAAACTTTGCTTAAAAGTGCATAGAGCAAAGCAGAAACGTGCACAATTAGCGTGAACATTAAAGAACATAAATGTTCGTCATTTGGCGTAATTAAAATCGGCCTGAAATATTAACGACAGAATGCTTACAATTTACTTTAATGCCGCGTGCTAATTCCCATTTTGTATACTACCATCAGAGAGCAAAGATTATAAGATGCAAAGGCTTATTATCTTGGGCCTGCATTGAGATGATCACGCATTTCACTGCAATAATAATGTGGCATGCCCCTAATTCTTTTTGTTTTTATGCCGTAATTTTGCTTGTTTTGCCCTCTGTACTCGGATCTGTATTATAGTGGATTTCCATAAAGAAGCAAATTTGTATTTGTTTTCGTGATCGAAATGTAAATGTTATGTCTTTGGCACAAACAAAAATGTGCACTTGCATGCAAAAAATCGTGTCAGCCAACATTCTCATTCAGTTGCAGTTGCAGCCGAATGAAGCAAGTCTAGAAAGTGTGTTGTGCGAAGAAATGTAGACGAGGGAAAACGTATCGAGAATTCGAGATTATGTATCCGATTCGAGACAGGGATAATGTAATGTTGCTATTGCATGTGATTGTAACCTTGTACAGTGAGTTCAAGGAGTACTGGTAGGGGCTCATTTTATGAATCTTCAAGACGGCGCAAAATGCCATAAAGCGCGTGCAACCATGACTTTGATGAGCCAAACGTCCGGTGACCGAATCATCTCAAGAAATGGACCTGTGAATTGGCCACCTCGTTCGTGTGATTTGACACCTTTGGTTAGAATCCAACATTCGACGCGGTATTGACGAAATAAGACCGGGTGTGGTCGATAAAGTGGTGCAATATTGGACCGACAGGATCCAGACCAGAAATTATTTTTAAACATTAAATGCCACGAAATTTGTGAGCTAATAAAGTCAAAATTTTGGTCATTCCATTGAATCTGTTGTGTTTTATTTTTAAAAAAAAGTTCTATGCCTCTAAAAAAACAACACCCTATATGGTATTCAATATCGCTTAATTTTAGCTCTACACAAAGCAGAATTTAATATTTTCGCTGCTCTTGAATGCTTTGTTTCTTTAAAAAATTAAAGATTTTTTTTATTTTCTAGTGCATCCATTTGACATATATTTGCGATATATGACAGTCAGACTAAAACTTGCAGGTTCCTACTTTTATAGAGAGGAAATGATTTGCTCTCTTTTATGGGTCTTTTCTGTTCTACTTTTTCGTACAGAAATGTAGTTTGTTTGATAGGTTTACGAAACTAACGATTATGACTTAAAATGAAAACAGTAAAGGCTGTTTGACAGTAATTGTTTTCATACTTATGTTTTTTTAGTCAATACCTACGTCTTTTTAATAAAGTAAATCTTCTCCTAAACTGATTGGCAATACCTACAAGCGCGGTGTTATAATAGAGAGACAAATTTCTCAGATCCACACTTCATGAATGTCAATTGAAAAATGTCAAAACTATTAATATGTCAGATTGTCAAAGTAGGATGCTTATTTTGGTATAACATTCTATGTGTACAGTAGAGATTACATTAGTAACTTATTTTGTATCTCACTGTATGTACTACAAGAGAAAATGGAATCAAGGGAAATTATGCAGATTGCGTTCGATCAAAGACGGATAACAACATAAATATTGCATGAATATGACTTGGAATACTTAAAGTACTTCTATATACCAACATATGTATAATACATTGTCGCTTATCTGTGCTGCAACGTGATCTTCGTTTCCACTTCTTATTGTTTCCATATTTCCATTGGAGCATCATTATCATCATTAACATCTTCATGACTATCATCACTGTCTCAACATGGTGAAATTTTTTTTTGTTTCCACTTCGTTTTCCTTTTGGAGCGAAAATTTCACTTTTTTCTCATTTTTCCCCAGATAATAGGTAAGGTATAGGTATGTATTGTTTTTCTTGGATTGTGGTTTTTCTCCTGTTTTCTTGGCGTGGCATATTGAGATTCCATAAGTAAAGAACTATTTCAAATTTTTTGATTCAACTTTGGAATTTCCACTAAATTCAAAACAAGCTTTAGCTTTGAGCCCAATCGGCTTACTTGACTTGTGATTGGGCGCATCGTTTTCAAATTGTTTGGCAAATTATCCGTGGGCAGGTAGCACCTACTTGTAGCTTTTCTAAAATACTTATTAAAAACTTAAATCAACAACCGAGGAGAATGCTTTCACCGACCTTGCGACTTAATTTTCGATTTACCTTTGTATAATCTTCGCTTTTGCAGAAATTTGCTGTTAAGCTTGTGTGGGCTCAGCGATGAGTTTACTTGAAAGTTTTTTTTTATTCAATTGGTAAATAGTTCAATAAACGGGAGAATCTATAGTTAAGGTCAATGTGTGGATGATATTAATCTTTGAGTTCTTCGAAATGCGAAGTAAAGTAATCACAGCTTCATATACGGTTTGATAAATACTGCCCTGAATAGGTCCATGTTATAGAACAACCCAAATTCCTATGTTTTGGATACAAACGTATACAGGTGCACGAACAGTTAGAGGAGTCCAGTTTAATATTATTATTAAATTGATGAAGAGCAAAGTGATGAACTTCTAGGGAAATTTGGGTCAAACTTCTTTGCTGGCAAACAGAGGAATGAGTCAGAGTCTGTACCAAATAAATTAGGAATTCGTTAATATGCCCATTATGACATTAACTGTCGTTCAATGACATAAACGAGAGCTGTCAAACTTTGTCAATCAAAGATGTGTTCAGACAGACGCGGTAACCGCACGAAAATGGAGGATAGGAGCGAGGCTACATTGCTACAGACTCCTCAGTTTCTGGTGGTTGATTTTCTGTACTGGTCAACCACTTTGTTTGAACACATTTTAAGATGTGCTGCGCTGTTAGGCGCGGCACATATAAGGATGCCTTAGTGGCTTAGTGAGAGAGTTTTGTACGTTTTGCGAGATTTGTCAGCTTATTTAAATTGGTGGGTTTCTTAGAAATTGCAACACGTTATTGCGAAAGAATGAAGTAAATTGTGATGTAGTATCTGGTGACACTGGTTGTGAAACGTCAAAGCCAAAAAGAAAGAATGAATATAAAATAAAACGTCACTTGACGGACAGATAAAATGTCTGTTCCTTTACTTTTAAATCTTTCGAATTATTACGAATTTTTACTTATTGTCGTTCCTTAACTTGAACAATTCGTAAGAGTACGGCTTCGAAAGAGCAATATATTACCCCTCCACTGAGAATTTGACTAGTTTTTACTCAACAAATGTAAATCGCCTGAAAATTGACAGATGATTTGAAATTTATTGTCCTATTTGGCATGCGCGTATAACGATTATTCATTTGTCTTTTGATATTGGTTTAAAAATGGTATCAGAAGGCGCGGGAAAATAATGTAGCTCTTTTTTCTTCTCGAATGTTTGTATTTCAGTCAGTACCTATACCTAAAACAAATACAAACTCTTCCACATACTTGGTTTCATACTCTCCTCATGCAATTTATGGAAAACTAAAATGCGTTCCCCAACATTTTCCTAAGTTTTTCGCTTTGAGAGAGAATTCCACTGCCATTTTGACAGTCTTTTCCATTTTTACTACAAAAGTAAAGAAATTGGCGAAACTACATTTGTAGACAGATCTTGTAGATTAATATGACATTATATTGAGTATATGCATACATTTTCAAATCATTTGACATAAACAAAAGAGTTGACATGCAAACTTATCATAGGTATTTCAATATTTATCATATACCAATTTGTAGGTAGGTGCGGTCACAAATAAAAAAAAAAACAAATAATGATATAATGTAAGTTCATTTGACTAATACATATATGTACGGTATACCTACTACTTTGGCTTGAAATTGATCACCCAAGTCAAAACAATAATTATTTTCGTCTGCATACACATTTTGCAACTTTCATTTGTCACGAAATCCATGTTTTTATTGTGACTTGTACCGGCATACCCGTTTTTGAGTTCATGTATATCTACATTAACTACTGCACGTGAAGATAAATGTATTTACAACTACAATAGGCACTATTGTGGTGACTTTTGTTGAGAGCGATTAAAGTTATTTTCAGCTGCGGGCACGAAAACGTTCGTAATTTCACAGCCATCAGTTACGCATATGCACGCCTGGATATCCGCATTTGGCAATTTGATTACAGCGTATTGTGCGTCACTCCGTTGTGTTGCAATTTGATGTGACTAAGTTGAATGGCTTCGTGAGTCAAGCAATTCCATTAAATTTTTTTTTTTTTTCGATTAAATTAAATATAATTTGGAATATATTTATACAAACTTATTGTAAACAAACTAATAGGTAAACACGTAAAAAGTTCCATCTATTTTTTATCTCGTTAAGAAACTCGTATGAATAATATATACCTACACGTACTCGTGCTATTTGAGAAGTTTTTTTTAGGTCAATACTAGTACTGCCAATGATTTTGACCTTCGATAACCAGACACTTTCTCCGATCATTAGCGCATGATCGTGTGCAGTGACTGTTCCATTGTTTTTGGCGGTTTGATTTTAAATTTCACCCACAGTCGCATCTAGATATCTGTCAGTAAAAATGATTGATCCTTATGGGTCGCATGAGGGAAATTAGAAAAATTGTGTTGTGTTAGTACCGACTTATCGATTTGTCAATAAATATTTGACACTATTCAAAGCGAATGCCAGTTAACTATGGGTTGCATACGTGAGATGTAATGAGAATAATTTATATATGTATTTGAAAAAAATAAAATAAATGGTGAGAATAAGAGTCAAGATTAAAGGAGTGTGATTTTCGTGTGTGCGGAGGGATACTTGAGATGGCTTGGGAGCCCCTCAAGATAAAGTCTATATGGTGCATAGATAGGTATATCTACTACAGGTGTTGACCGTTCTCTCATTGAGAGTCATTCGATTTATATTAACAGTACAAGATGTGAGGGCTAAAATAAGATCCCTCCCTGAGGCTTTGAAGTTCGTCAGGAAGTATTATGTCACAGTGCAGACTTGGCAAAGTTTCTAATTGGGAGACCTAAGGATAAGTCATTCGCAATTCGCTAATCACTTGGTTTGCCTTCGGTCCCTCTAGACTGACCTAGATTGCACTTGTAATCATCTGTCTTAAAGCTGGGATCCAGTATCAAGAACGCATGTTTAATGAACGCTTTATTTTAGTAAAATGCCATCGAAACAGGTGGGTAAGATTGAGTATCTGGTCTAATTCACGAGCGATGGTGAGTTTTCCTGCAGAATTGGTCAGGCTGGGTACATTTTAAGACAGGACATTCTGGCAGAATTGTGAAGTCAAAGTTATTTCGTTCTATTCAAGAGCGATGACAGTTTTATATACACTGCATTTATGTGGTTTCTATGTGGTAGATATTTCAATTGTATAATTTGATGATTATAAATATTTATTTCGAAATTAATTAAAAATTCTTGAATTCTTGATTTCATTAAAAATTCTTGAAGAAATATTTAAATACCTAGAAATTAGTGCGGGCCAGGCCACAGACCATGTTTTTTTCTTTCTTCTAAATGGCCTCGTTCCATAGCCGCTAGATGACTATCGTTATGTCAAACTGCATATAAAAAAACAGACATTTCAGCATTTGCACTATAGAGCTCTAGAAAATATTGTGAAATATCCATTTCAGGGAAATTTTTCAATCTAGCGCAAAATTAACTGCTAGATTGGAAAAAAATTACGTCTTGCCAAAATGTATACAAAAAAACCCAAACAAAAGTCGAAGTGTAGAAGTCAAATTGGAATTCAAACTTCAATTTTCTTTGCAAACTTTTTAAAAAAAAATAGGTTCGTTCGTGTACTTTCAGCATAGAAAAATGAAAAATGTCAAATCTCAAAAATCGAGAGAGAAATCCCTCAACTTACAGAGAAGTACCTGAACGGTTTTCTTACAAAAAGTTTAAGAAATGTCATTTCGACATTCGAAAAATAAACGTTAACGCCAGAATCTACAAAATAAGTTGGATTTGAATTTTTTATAAGATAAAATACTTATTAAATCTACCATTTTGAATGCGCTGATAAGTTCTAGGAGAACATTCAATTACAACTCCTTCCTTAAACAGCAAACTTTTGAGCTGTCACTTAGATGACAGTTTTCATTTTTCAGTAAGTCGAAATTCGGCGAGTAGAAAATTACGAAAAAATTAAAAGAGGGGAAAATGGATTTCTCTCTCATTTTTTTCAATTTACTCAGTACGTGGTCGCATTCGCACAGTTTCTTAGCAAAGTTTTAATAATTTTATGTTTGCAAAAAAGTACCCGAACGAACCTAATGTATCTTAAAATTGACAGAAAAAAAAACAGAAAATAATCAAAATCAAATGTCACTTTGCCGCTGTCGCTAGAGATCTAGCTGCATCGTTTCTCTATCAGGGATATTATTTGCTAGATGTCTATCGGTCAATGAAACGCGCCCATTTGTATGTGCATTCCAACAAGTTGTTCTAAAATCCTGTTGCTTAAGCAATATTTCGAATACAAATTTTTAACAAAATGAGACCTCCTTCAAAGCAAACTTAACAAACAGCTTAGATTCAGTTGGTTTTGAATACGTATTATCTACACATATATAATTAAAAAAAAATGCTTTATGTAACATGGGAGCACGAAGTAGATACCGCCCGCAACGAATCAAATGTTTCTCTTGGGCCACAACATCTGATGAACAATAATGCACACTGAATATAAAGTTTTCCGTTTTTTTTACTATGCTCCCTAATTTGCATACAAAATTAAATCTAAAATTTCTTCGTTGTAGGTATTCCTACACAATTTATGTAACCATAACCAAGACCTGAGAATAGACTACAAAACACACTTACCATCATTGCTGAGTGCACTTTAGTGTAGTAGGCTGTTAATTAAACCAGACACCCCTCTATATTATACCACTCTCCATTTACTCTACTCTCCATCCCGGCGTCATGCATAAGCCACTTGGAAGACTCAAGACTCAACAGTCAACAGCCTAAATGCAACGGCCATCGTTGAACCAGTATCGGTGTGTGGGCATCCGCAGTACCTACATAAACCCGCAACAACTCGCATTGTAACTCGTGTGTAGTCTACCTTTACCTGCATCGAAGTGCTTTAGAAAGTGAAAAGCCGTTTACCTTTCCAGAGCCAACACAAACAGCTTAGAAGTGTAACTAATTGGATGTGGAACTTATGCCACTACCAGTGCCATTGAACTCCAGTGTGCTATCTATCGCAGCATACACTTTAACAGTAGAAGGAGTTGTTAGATAAAAAAAAACAAGCTGTATAGGTTCGAAAGGTAGCAGGTACTATGAGCCTCGAGTTTGTGTGAAGTCATTGCGCTGTGGGGCACATACACACGCACCATGCGATTAAAAACGAAAGCAATTGAGTTATTATCAGATTTTTTGTTTATTTTGACTAATTACCTCGAGGTATAAAATTCACCAATTAAACTGAGGAATCGTTTTTTTTTTTTATAATTTTCAGCCTTTTGATGGGAATGGAATTATAAAAAAAATATATTTCCACGAAATAAGCTCAACACCAACGAGCAAGCATTTATTATAATAAAGCAACGGTTAGGGTTTCTTTTTTTGTTTGCTGGTTCTTGTTTTGTTAGAATTTTTAAGGCATTCTTACGGACCAACCGGTTGTGATGATTAGGTTGGTTAATTCAAGTTGATACCGTTACATAATTTGAATGATTAAAAACGGAGGTTGAACATATTAGGCACATTTTATTGAGATAGCTAACAGTCCTATGCATAAAATACAAAACGAAACAAAAAACATCAACAAATAAGGTCCATCGTCATTAAGAACACTATTATGCAATAGTCTGATGAATTAAGATTAAATCTGAGCAAGTGGACTTGGTATTGAGTATAAATTAAAATGCCTTCATTTAGGTATTGAACAAGTTTTTATTTTTCAACAATAACTTCTTAATCACTTATCTAATTTTCTTCGTCTTAATCTATTGGTTGTGCGTTCTCTATGAGAACTTGTATAAACTCTCCGGTTTCGCGTTGTACTTTTCTTTACGAGCTCTTGATAGCTTGGACCATTTTCTACAACTGACTACTGACTCCAATGCATTGCGCCAAATCAACCATTGGTCTCGTAGACGCAGACGCAGGTAGCTGCCAAAACATGGAAAACAATTTTTTTTGCATGGTTACATTGCGGGTGCAAGACAATACATATTATTACACCGCAAGATCCAAGTTGAAGACAATTTTTTTCGCATAGTCTTACTGCCAGTGCAAAACAACTTTTTTGGTTTTAGAACACCGCTAGGCTTATGTGCATTTTTTGGCTGAAGGACACCGCTAGGCTTATGTGCAAAACAATTTTTTGTGCGCTTGCCGGGCAGTGGCCACTATGAGCAAGATGCCCCTGTTGTGTTGTTGCGCTTTGTGTTAACTTATATCAAAGACGACTTTCCATATTTCTACAAAACAAAAGAGTTGGCATGCGAACTGTGCTTGCTCGTAGTCGTAGTCATACAGCCCATTTCTAGCATTGATAATTTAAGCGTATTTTTCGAAAAACGTTTACAAACTTGCTATAAAATCCAGGCCAGGAGTAGCCCTAACTTTGTAACTTTTCTCGAGTAGTAGTTGTTCATGGTTAATAAACGAAAGAAATGCACGATAGAAATGAGAGGATAATGTATGTACAGCAAGAAAGTCTTCGAAGACTTTAACAAAAAGTTCATTGAGTGTGAAGATAATATAGGTAACTAAAGAGTAGAATAGAAAAAGCATGCAGGCGGGATGGCATGGTGCGATGTTTCATGAGTCATGGCTGAGTACCGGTTTTAGTACCAGCGGTCAAAAAACTACGTTTTATTTTCACTCCGCCCCGAGATGCTTGCTGACAGATGTCAGTTCTGCACTTAAACTGTTGTAAGTTGTGTTTTTAAAGAAAATTTATTATGGAAATTTTGTGAAGATTATTTTATTAGTTAGTATGGTAATTATTATAACACAAATTTATACAGGGTGGGCCAAATAGAAGTCTCTCTTTAAAAATGCAATAAAATGAACAAAATTAAATTTTTTCCATGTATTATGGCTTTCTGAGTAAGAGTAAACAATCCCATTAATTATGGAACACAACGTCGTTTTCTGTCACTTCAATTTTCCAATAACTTGTTGATGGTTTCGGGCTGTTGCTCACGGATTGCTTGGATTATATTGATCTTAACAGTAAAAAAAAAAGTCGGTTAACATGGCTCTGAAACGCCAACCGTTGACCGAAACGTTGTTCCCATCCTCATTTTCGAAGAAAAATGGTCCAATGGTGCCACCACTCCACAAATCCGCATCAAACTGTCACGTCTGTCTGTGCGCACCGTACGACGACGGGGACCATGAGTGTTGTCTACTAGCATACCAGTCTCTCGACCTTTTTGCACAAACTTGCGTACAGCAGGCGCGGTGTGTGTCATTTCAGCCAAAACTTATTTCCAAAAAACCCACTGTTTGGGATAATCAGCACTAAATTTGGGAATAAATTTTCAATATTTCCCAACGTTGTTCAAGCGTAAAGCGACTCATTTCGTTCCGCAGAGGTATGATACTGACTTTCTGTCAATATTTCGAGCGGGAAACAGCTGTCAAAATAACCTATGATTTAAAAAGAAACTATTAGATGGCCCACCGTTTATATTTGGCTGAGGAGCTAACTTACTTACTTAGGTCAACCAACATACCTCACGAGTTAGGTAAGTTTTTAGCCAACTGTCGCCAGTTCCGTAATGCAATTCGGTTGAGATTCCTGTCCTTTCACCTAAGGCTAAGTCTAAGACTTCCTTTGTTTCGTTATCTCCCTGGTTCTATATGTTCTAGCCATCGCTGATGCGCAAATTTTTGGATAAATCAATGTCGCTGAACAGCTCCTTTCTCATTAAATCTCCCCCATCACTCAAACGGTGCCGTCAATTTTACGAACAATCTTTCTCCCGAACAGCAGATGATATTCCAACCGCTTTTAGATAGATTCAAAGCTTAAGCGGTAGAAAGCAGGACTGGGATGATAAAGATCTTATACAGAATCTCCTTAGTTATTCAAAATTAGGTTCTACTACTCAATTGCCTTTACAGACCAAAGGAACAGCGATTGGCAAGACTTATTCTTCGTTTAATTTCTGCTGAGAAATCTGAATTTATAGCAGAACCGAGATAGACAAAGTCCCTTACTATCTCTAACCCCCAGTTTCACACTGAAAGTTTAAACTAAAGTTCAACTGAACCTGAACGTGAGTTTAAATTTGAAGTTCAACTCGTTCGGTTTCACAATACATATAATCTAAACTTCAGTTCAATTGAACTCAGTTCAATTAAATTTAATGAATGAATTTGATAGTATTGGACAGTACTTAGCTTTTATACGACTTTCTCAATATCGTTCCTTGTCTTTTCTTTCAAATAATACGCAAAACAACGTCAAATATTTGTGTTTTTGACAATCGGCTGATCTGAGGTCTAAACGGCAACTTAAACTATAGAATGAACTCTGTTCAAGGTTTAAACGAAATTCTGAAACAGAATTAATTGTTGACCTAAAGTTTAAACTAAAAGTGTAGTTTAAACTCTCACTGAGAGACTGGGGGTAAGTTATAGTTGTCGATTATGACTTACATTTTGATTCGTCGATATTGGGGGTGTCCCTTCTTGTTGGCAGCCCTCTTTAACCGTTAAACCCATTTTTTGCCGCTCCTAATTTCTATACTAGCAAACGCACCTGTGCAATGACAGCTCGTTGTGTTTTTCCAATTATGTAAATTTCATCGGTGTATGCAAGTAATTGGACGAATTTTTGAAATACCGTGTTTTGTATGAATTGGCCTGCGTGAGTTTCGTATAATTCTTTCAGATATGATATTAAAGAAGTTAAGAACGTATCACTTAGTCTAAGTCCTTTTATAACATCAAAGGTCACGGTGAGTTTGCTTTAGACTTTAATGAAGCAGTCATTCGTCATTCGTCATTTTGTATATAGACTGAGGATTTTTGCAAATTTAGTCTTGATGCGGATCGTATTATCATAAATCTACAAAATAACTTAAAACTGTGAGGCACATTCCTCTTTATCCTCAAAACCAATCAATAAATTATAATTTACATATCGTCTCCCTTCAAACATCCTCTAAATGTTCGCATTTTGTTCTTTCGCATTGGTTTTTGCGAATCACTGTTGATTCTTCCATCGACATTCAAACATCGCCTGCGATTCTCAGATGAACTCGCTTTCGACCCAAAACCTTCCGCGGTAAATTCGAAGCGAACAAAATGCGAATCTAAATATTTTTTTTGTTTTGTTAAATTCTAAATTCTAAATTTACTCTCACTTACACTTGACTGAACATTTGCTATTATATTTTCTGCAAAAACTACTTCCACACCACTAAACACAAATAAGTTCATATAAATGTCTATCAAAAACAACTTGATGACCATTTACATTGGTCAACCGCAATTCCAAAACTGTTACTCTTTTCAATCCAAATTAGGTCTTAACCACTATAAGGTGAAGACACAGACAAGTACAAAAAAAAACTTCAACTGTAGCTTATAATTAATCATATTATACCTGTATACCAACCCAAGATGCTGCTCACTTCACCTGTTTCCGCCGTTCGGAAACTGTGATGATGACAACCACTACACCACTTCCCATCTGTTATTCCAACGTGCTGGTGCAACAACAACTACAACAAAAACACCATCAACATAAAATGTGTGACAAAACTTGATCTGACGATACCGCTATATCGAGATAAAAATGAAAAACCAAAAACGAATAAAAATTAAATCCACGCCGAGAAACAAGTTGACTGACCCACTGTCCACTGAATGGTTGAATTTGTCCGATTCAACGCACAGCGTCAGTGTTGTCGTTATAATCGTTTTCTATAATTAACTACGCAGTAGTAGTAGTCACCATCAACATCGCCTTTAGAGACCGACAATGAGGTCTTGTTTGGGGGAGACGACGCACGACAAGGCCTGGAAGTTATTATAACGATGACCTACTTCAAATCAAGATGGTTAGACTCAGTCTGAAACTGGTTTGGATTGCATTTTGCTTATGATCGGTATATAAGGTGGTTAACTGGAATTAATGGGCCTTATCATTATCAGCCTAACATATGGGCAAGGAATTTCGCGAAGATGAACATTCTCTTTCCCTATAGCGTTTCTCTGCGGAATGCTGATAATTGTACGTGAAAGTTACAACTAAATTGTGCCGGATCAGACAGCTATGGATCGAAAATACAAATTCTGATCAAAATTGAGTTGGGTGTATGTTATAAAGGATGACCCCACTGACTTGATGCACAACAACGACAAGTGCACAGGCGCACAATTGATTAATGAAGGCAAATATACCTACACCTGAAATTGAAACTGGTTTCAGCTCAAAGTGGGGAAAAGTGGTCAGAAAGGGATATACGAATTTTTGACAGCCGGTCCTATTACGAACACGCATGCGTGTAGGTATACGATAAAAAGTGAAAGTGATCGAAGCAACTTGACGGAAGTGAACAATTTTCACATGCTCAATTTGATGGTCTGTAGGTTAGTAAGAGTGTGGAAATGTCATCGTAAGGATTTTGCTTTTGTCGTGTAAATGAAAACAATGGTAATCATGGCTAATCTATGGCTAACTAATGTGCCCATGGGGAGTTGGAGTTGAACTGTTCGTGTTCATTGTTTGTGGTGTCTCACGCCAAATGTCAAGTAGTGTTTACCTACGAGACATAATGAGGGAAAATCTGAAAAAAATATTGAACTACACTCAGTGTCAGTGTGGTGTTGCGAGTTCCCATGAGTTTATTTGTTTTTCTAAGAAATCCGCTGGCAAATTTTCACTTTCCGTATATCAACTTCACAATGATAGATGGGAGAAATTGTAAAAGAAAGACTTTTATACCATCAGACGTGGGTGTGCCTTTAAAAAAAATGACTTGACTCCTATGTAATTCACAATTAAATTCAGTTTATGTTTAGGAAACACAAGTGAAATAGAATCTTCAGCACGCAACTACAACAACTACACTCTGCTTGACACTTTCGAGACTCTATATTATTATTGCGTGCTAAAGATTCTACTTTACTTCACCAATTACTATACCAATCTGTTTCTTACATCGCAGGAAATCAAAACACAAATGCAAATAGTCGTTACACGTGCATGACAACAAATTTCAAATCATCTGTCAATTCAATTGTCAGGCGACTGACAGCTCTCTTTTACGAATTTTTCAAGTTAAGGAACGAAATTGAGACAAAAATCGTAAAAAATTCGTAAGAATTAGTTTAAAATTCATAAAATTTAAAAGTAAAGGAACAGGCCTATTACCCAGTCTCAGATAGTGAGGCTCCACAAGTTGTCAATGTAGTCGCGAACAATTATAGAATTTATCTGACACACTTTTTCCATTTTTTTCACGTCTTTAACTGACAGCAATGATAATTCTTTTCAATCTGTCAGGTATGGTCTTATTCCCCATTCGACTGTTAGCTAACACAAAAAAATGTTATAGAACCCCACTTAATCATTGCGTAAAGACGCCTTCGTGTATGAAATACAAATTAATATGCTTCTAATAAACTGTCAGAACAAGTATTATACCACTTATGTATCTTAACCGTTAGTCATCGTCTTAGATTGCAATTATTATTGCCCACAATCATTATTGACCGTAAATTGAATGCGCTTAAACACACATCCCCACGAACCAAGCAACTCGCACAGCATTGCATATAGTTGCAAGATCCAATTAAAAATATATATTTACATAATCATTCTCGCATCTCTTTCATGAACATGTTTTTAATTGCAGTTTATTATTGTTAGTTCCACCTTGCCTCGAGTAAAGTGTTTTCCTAATGACCGACGGAAACGGCTCAGATTTTGTATACTTAGGAGTAGGTATATAAAGGTATCGTATAACCTAAGCTGCTTATTAAAGTTGAATACCAATATGGTAGCTAATGAGCCGGAGATCATTATTAACGAGCCCATTTGTAGATTAATGGATGCGAAATAAATAGAATAAATAACCTATATTTGAAGATGTAGGCCAAATTTTAATATCTTCACTTTTCCGTTACGCATACCTTTAATGATTTTTTGTTAATCGTCATTCTTTTCTTTACAGACTGCCTGAACTACCTGCCGTCAGTTTCGCAGATCTCACCAAAGTCAACCAATGCCGACAAAGGTGAAGACACATCGAGAGCTGTTCTTAAGCTTGAAAGTACCCTGCTGGATCCAAGCCTCGATAACGATGAAAATGAAACGAGAGGGCATGTGCGGATCGAAAGATCCGCGTTACCAATCCTCAACGACCTAAATCGGCCCAAATTAGGTCCAAACGATTTGGACGATGGTGATTTAGACACGCAAAAGTTTGAAGCGGGTCGTTACTTTCAATACAACATCAAGCCAACAGAAACTCTGGGCGAGTTGTCCGAGAACGCACAAATAACAAAGAGCTCCCGTGAGGCAAAGGGCCTAACTGTGGATGGTTCTTTTTTATTGAAAGGGGACCTACGATCGGTTTCATCGGGGTCCCCCAACGAACCTATAGCTCCGAGTTCTGTTACTCCGATCTTAGCGACTGCGCCGGTGCCTAATCATGGGCGACAAAACCCCAATCCCGATATTCAGGACATTATCACGGGCATTGTGAAGCTGCTCAATGGAAATGTCAATGTCCACGCAAACACTCAAGTTGGTCAGAGAAGACCGACCGCTAGTCGCATTAACAATCGAGGGCCGCCTAGAATCTCGGAGGTGCAGACACTGCCATTGGATTATGATATTCAAAAGCCATTGCCGGGTAGTTCGATGCGTCCACCACCATATCCCTTTGATAGACCGGAAAGACCATTTATAACAGGGGTGCCGCTTCCAGAGCAAATAGTTCCACCATACAGGCCAGGATTCGTGAGCAATCGGCCGCCATGGCATAGAAATCGCCCCCGGCCTCCGATAACTACTAGTGGTGGTCGTCGACCAATTCCTCAGTACAAACCACCTGCAAATCTGAACGAACACCCCGAACCATCGCAATACTCTGAGCTACCTGAGCAACCGGAACGTCCGCAGGTTGAACCCGAGGAGGAAGTTCAAGTGACGACTTTCGACAATGAGAATAATGAAACCGTGGAAATTGCTCCAACTGACACGACCTACGACAATGATATGCCTATCGGGGAGTACACCAACAAGGGCGAACAGGTTGGTTCAAGTGAGCTAGAGTTAGAACTGCCTTCCATAGTAACCGAAGAGATTCCAGCCAAAAAGGATGAAAATTCCAAAAAGAAGCCAACTTCCAAAACAAAATCCTCCGAAAAAAAGGTAGTCCCCACCACCATTGAAGACTATACAACAATCATTGAAACAAGCTCTGTGGTGAACACTTTATCCTCTGAAATAGCATCATCCGCATCCTCCTCAAATTATGAACCAATGTCAAACGAGGATGTAATCAATGCATCATCTGAGGACATCATTTTCATGACCACATCAATACCCAAGAGAACACCATCTCTGGAAGTTAGTACAGCTTCTTCCACTACCTCACCGAGCATCTCAATTAAGCCCGTAGAGACCACAACAACGTCAGATATTCAAGTGGAAATCATCTCCAGTTCTAGTACAGAACAAGCCCATAGCACATCGACAACACCAAACCCGGCTGCCATTCCATATCATCCCAGACCTGGCATCGTTTTGGACGATCCAGAGTTTAAACCGGGTGGCCATGGCCGACCTCCAATAGCTAGACCAAACCGTCCTCAGCCTCCACATATTCAACCCACTCGGCAGCAATTGCCTCCTGGGTATGGCGAAATCTTCGATGTCACGCTATCTGCTATCCAAGGTCCTGGTTCGGGTAGTGGCTCTCAACAGACCATTAACATTAAACCATACGGCTATGGTGGACAACAGGGAGGAGCAGGAAACGGAGATATCATTATTTCGCCATCTGGGGACGATGGATTTGTGTCAATTGATGGTAAAAGGACATATATCAACTTGTTCGGAGATCCTACAGATCCACCGGTAGTTGCGCCGACTACAACTGCTCCCACAACCCCATCGACAAGTACACCACAGATATTAAATAATTCTAGTCAACAGCCGAAGCCGTCTAATCAGCCACCGGTCCTTGGAACAGGCTATGCTGTTCCAGAGACAGAAATCGTCGACGTGACCCCATCGAAAGCAAACACGAAGCCAATAGGGCAAACGAATCAAACACCTGCACAGAGACCACACTATCGGCCAAGAACTACGCAGCCACCGGTACGAATAGATACGTGTATTGTGGGTGATGACTCGACGTGTGATCAGGCCCAGCATGAGCGATGCAAGACGGAGAACGGCGTCTCCAGTTGTCATTGTCGACCTGGTAAGTGGAAAACTCAATTGATTCTATTTTTATTCTTAGACCGTGTTTCAATTGAAATTCTGTCTTCAAAAATAGCACAGCAAATGAGCAAGTTCGAGTTTCTAGTTTGGAATTACGAGATTTCTCGGGACCTCAGATTCGATTAGAATCTGATTAACCAGAAATATTCTTTTTCATGAAAATTAAAAAAATAAAAATTAATTCTTTCTTTCTCTACAGGATACTCACGTCGGAAGCACCGGGAACCTTGTAGAAAAGTAGTCTCGTTCTTCATGGGGCTTCGTGTTGATCGATTCTACGAACATAGAATTGTTTGGGATAATAAGCTGCTCGATAGAAATAGTGAGCCGTTTAGCCAGTTGAGTTATGAATCCGCAAGAGCTGTAAGTATTCGCATTGGTGATGTAAATTAATTTCCATTTGTAGCCATTTAATTACTGCATTACTTATGTTTAGATGGATTCAGCTATGTCAATGACTCCGTATTCTGACGAATTTATGGAAGCGAGAGTAAACAATATCTATCGCGGTGACCCGAATCAAGGAACTCCTGGAGTATTTGTTAATTTAACGCTGAAGGTGAGTCGATAGGTGGTCTTGAGATGTCTTCAGCTCTTGTCGATAGATGGCAGCAACAAACAATTATTTACTTCTTTTAACTTTTAACTAACATGAAGTCACATTTCTACATTCACAGATTGAAGAAAATGCCGAAACTCTGCGCCCAAACCTTCGAACCGATGTTCAAAAACATCTGCTCGGGGTGATTCACCGTCGGAACAATAACATTGGTAACTCTGTCCTCTATGTTGAATCTCCGCAAGGAGCTATCTCAAATATTCAGGATCTCGACGAATGTCAATCAAATGAGCTCAACGATTGTCATGAGCACGCTCAATGTACGAACATCTGGGGTAGTTTTAGATGTGCTTGTGAAGCTGGCTTCCGTGATCCCTGGGCTGATCAGTTCCAACGCTCCGGTCGAGAGTGTCAATCTTGTCCGGATGCATACTGCAACAATCGGGGTATTTGCAGTTACACTGAGGAGGGGGCGCAAGTGTGCGCCTGCGATAGTAGTCACTATGGTGGACAGTGCGAAATTGACGGTGAAGTCCTCGGAGTTGCTATTGGAGCATCTGTGGCGGCAGTTATTATAATTGTTCTGACCCTTGTTTGCTTGATAATGTGGTCAAGAAGATGGCAGCGTGAGCAGAAGAATGCAATTGGTTCACCAGTCTTTGGATACATGAATACAGCGCCTCTGAAATCGGCCGGTATGCTACAGCCTGGCTATCAAGTCACACTGGAAGACCGAATGAGATGGGCGCAAATTGCCGATGTCATGGCTCAAACTAATCACTATGGGGTACGTCGACTCGAAGTTATTGATATAGGTATAGCCATTTATTGTGTCTCGTTGTAAACCTATTTTTTAGGCAGAACCGATTGCGCAAACGCGACCATCATCGGCCATGTTTGGGTATCCGAACCTCCATGCCATGGGATTGGGAACTATGGGTATGAATTGATAATTTCGACAACCGTTTTGCGTCATTTTAAAATTGGAATTCTAGGTGGTATGTCGCACATGGGCAGCACAATGCAGATGCATCAAAACGGATCACTTCCACCAGTTCCTCTACCAAGGTAAGGCTTTAAGTTCCCCCGTCCCAGCCCCGACCCTAAAAGTCAAATTCTAAATTTCATTCCTTAGCAGACTAGGTCTAGGATCACGGTCGAGTGGAATGCGAACGCTGGAGAACTCCAGTTCTAGTGATGAAGAAGATCGAACCGATCTCCTGGGAAGAAACTTTCAAGTTCCTCGTCCAAAAAGTCGGAGTAACAACAGTATAGCGGTGAGTTTGCTTAGAGCTTTTCGAGTCCATAAAATATGTACTAACAAGTTTCATTTTCAGAACCAATCGGGTATATATTACGATGTGGACTATGAGCCATCAAGAAACGGTGGCGGTGGAGGTGGATTAGACATGTACGGCTCACAAAGTCAAAGTCATAATATGTCAACGCATATGCCCGGACCACAGGGTATACCAATGAGCACGTATACGTCTGGGAGAGCGCCGAGCAGTTATTATATGAAATGAAAGGACGTATGCTTCACTTTTCGGAAGCTTTGTATGTTTGCCATTCAGGAATTAAAGGTTTATAACATCGAATCTAGTATACGGCGAATTAGGTGGATTAAGACATAATATATAACTTTGTCATTTATAAACTTTGGAGACGTAAAGCTTTGAAAATAAGTTGCAGCTTATGAAGGCATATTTTAGCCAATCAGAAAACGCGCTTAAATTTTTATAATATTGTCAGACCGATGGCAGGGTTTTATCCTTTTCAGACCTTTACGTAGGTCAAAATGTTCATTTTTTTGAAGAACGAGTTACCAGCAACTCTAATTTTAATTTTTCAAATTACCTACATTTTTCTAAAGGCATAATGAACGCAGTTTTAGTCTACTCAATTGGGTCACAAAAAGACTACGACAATTTAGTCATTTGTCGCAGCTTCTGCATCTGTCAATAGTTGCAGGGAAAATCTTCTAATAAAATCCGACTAAAGTCATAATAAAATTAAGTTTTCATCATTTTCTTAGGCTGTTTTCAAGGTTTTTGAATGACACTGCCGTTATGTATATTTGATGTAAATAGCCGCATATAAGTATCTCTCTAATGTAATTAAATTATAACTAAAATAGTACTAAAAAAATATTTTTAAAGTCTTCCTTGTAGATTTGAAAAGCCAAGTTTTTCATATACTTATGAAATTCCTATTAAGAGGAAATTAATAATTTGTTAGGAATGTAATAATTGTAGTGTAAGTTTTTTTTTTATACAAATATTAAGTGTTGTATATATATCTACATAATTTATAAAAATACATATAACGTATTAATAATATTTAATAAAAAAAAGGAATTAGAAATAAAGTATTAAATTGTAAACAATGCATTTGTATTCTTTCAAGAAACGTTTACCTGTCGATTTTCCTGAAAATATACCAACATAATACAATTGGGAGAATATTCTAGGGAGGCAGAATGTTCTCGTTTCCGTCGAATAGGTACCTCGCTATAGGGCCGATTATTAGGCTACCACTGGATGAAATTTTACCGGAGTTAACATAAGTAGGCCCAACGTATTTTCCACTTTAGATACAAAGAACGGATTCTGGGCAATGTCAATTAGATTAGCAGTCACGCAAGCTGGCAACATTTTGGACACCATCAGGATGATACCATTGGATAAGACAGCCTCTGAAATATATCAGAATCGACAACAATAAGAGTATTACATTGACTTAAAGGCATATAGGTTATCTATAGCTGATGAAGCTGGAAGTGACAACAATGTAAATTTGAAAAAATTGTTCAAGTGATGGAGGGAAGGCAATTTAAAATGGAACAGATCAAAGCAAAGATCAATCTAAATCCATTTTACGGACATATTCTTACCTGCAAAAGATTTCAAGCTAATACAGCAAAAATACATGCAATTTTAATCATAAAAGCACCTACATCAGCTAAGGAAGCATAAAGTGTGATAGGATCTTGCGTATACAAAATTAGCAAAATTTATACCAAGTTTGTCATCCATAAAAGAGACGAAGAAAACTGGAGAAAACCGCTAAAAACATCAACACCTCGTAGCAATAACAACTCTGTGCGTTGGTCTTCTCCTCCGTGTCCTCCGTTTTGATCGACTCAGTTGTCGCAAGTGAGTTAGGTAGTTCGTCAATTGACAAATCGAAATGCATGGTACCGTTGCGTCGGCGGATTGATGTATTCGACGGTACGAACAGTCCCATAGAATCCGTTGCATACGTTGTTTTCTGCAGCATTTGACAGTTTCTCAATATTTCCACAAATGAAAGTGCTTCCTCTCTAGGCCCCGACCCATAGAATCCGTCGCATCCGTTGCGGCAACATATTCGACTGACAGGTTGATAGAATACACAGCAGCTTATGGAAGGTGACCCATAAGCAAAGTACGTGCCGGATGCGACGGATAAAGTAGGTTTACTTTCTACTTTTCTATTCGTCGCATCCGTTGACAGTTGGCACAGCGTGAGAGTAAGCACTTTCATTGGTGGAAATATTGAGATAAAGAGAGAAACTGTAAAATTCTGCAGAAAACAACGTATGCTGTCAACGTATGCGACGGATTCTATGGGACTGTTCGTTCCGTCGAATACGTCAATCCGTCGACGCAACGGATGCGACGGATTCTATGGGTCGGGGCCTTCACGCTGTGCCAACTGTCAACGGATGCGACTGACAGAAAGGTAGAAAGTAATGTCGTTTTCGATTGGTAATCCAGAAGCGTCCGGAAGAATTCTCCGCGATTCTGAATTCAAATCCAGAAGCAAATTTCTCTTCTTTTCAGTAGAAGAACTGTCAGTTGAGTGCCAATCGAACGCTTTCAGAAGCGTTCGGATCAACCTGTCAGTCGAATTCGTTGCCGCGACGGATGCGACGGATTCTATGGGTCGGGGCCTTGAGTTTTAAATTCGACAAAATTTTTCATAATCGAACCAATTTTGCAACCAAAGTTGTAGGGAGTAAACCAAAACTTACATGAAGCTGTAACTATTTTGTATTTATTTTTTTTTTTTTTTTTATAAAATTAAATACTGTTATATTCGGCTGGGATTCGAAAAGATAAAACACTATTCTGTTTACTAAACTTTAATAAATCACTTTTATTACAAGACAATATCACTTAAAATCAACTTTTCCGCTTATTTCAATCTTTTCCACTTATTACAATCTTTTCCACTTATTTTAAATCACTACCGATACTATTCGAACTTTGCTTTACACGGTTTAAAGATAAACTGTCCTCTCGTCGGATTTCGCAACCCTTTTTATACTCCCCACTAAAGCTTCTCGAATATTCTATACTCCAACCGGAACAATCGAGAATGTACTAGTTTCGTTTTAGACCATTCACCATTCGTTGAGTTTGGAAGATTCGAAGTTTCAAAGTTCCGTTGAATAAGTTCGTCTACTTTCCATTAGATGGCGTTGTGGTCAATAAGTAGTACTTTTCAATCCACACTACAATATCCCCCTCTTAAACTTGTTCGTCCCGAACAAATGCGTCAACATTTTCCCCAATGTAACGGTGAAGACGATCCACATGGACAACTTTAAGTTTACCTCTTCCTCGTTGGATTCGATAGACCACGTCGTTGATTCGCTTGACTACTCTATAGGGCCCCTCCCAATCTTGTTGCAACTTAGGCGACATACCTTTTCTTCTATGGGGATTGTACAGCCATACCAGATCTCCTTCCTCGAATCCTGTAGTTGTTGCTTTGGCATCGTACCTCGTCTTCATGCGGTCGCTGGCTATCTTGATCTTATCCCTAGTTTTTCGATGCACGTCCCTGATGGTTTCTCTGAGGTCCGCAACATAATCGTCCTCATCCTTGGGTTCCTCAGTGGGAGATCCGAACATCAACTCACTAGGTAGCCGGACTGTTCGACCAAACAGGATTTCAGATGGTGTATGCCCCGTAGTATTATGCACAGCATTGCGATAGGCTAGTAGAAACATTGGAATCTGTTTATCCCAATCCCTCTGGTCGTCGCCTACAACCTTAGATAGGTGTTCATTCAAGGTTCTGTTGAAGCGTTCTACCATCCCATCTGATTGTGGATGGAGCGGCGTTGTTCTCGTCTTTTTAATCCCAAGTAACTGGCATACTCCTTGAAAAATCCTGGACTCGAAGTTTCGGCCTTGGTCCGAGTGCAATTCCAGTGGTACACCAAATCTGCTCACCCAGTTGAAAACAATCTGCTCTATAACGGTTTTGGCTTCTTGGTTAGGGATAGCAAATGCTTCTGGCCACTTACTGAAGTAGTCCATAACCACGAGGATGTAACGATTTCCGTTAATCGTTTCAGGAAACGGTCCGGCAATATCAACAGCAATTCTTTCGAAAGGGGCTCCAGCATTGTATTGGTGCATTTTGCCTTGAGTTTTCACTCTCGGGCCTTTGCTGGCCGCACACGTTACGCACTTTCTGCACCAGTTTTCTACATCATCCCTTGAGTGGACCCAGTAAAAACGCTCTCGCACCTTTTCGAGCGTCTTATTTATTCCCAAGTGGCCTCCAGATACTCCATCGTGCAGTTCCTTTAGTACTTCACTTACTTTCGACCTGGGAACAATAATCTGCATCACGAACGACTTTCCATCAGAGCTTTCCCATCTTCTTCTCAAAATGCCGTCCTCCACATGAAGAGAGTCCCATTGCGCCCAGTATGCCTTCAGCTCGGGGCTCCTATTGGATATCTCCTGCCAGTCTGGTTTTCCCTCATGCTCCTTCCAGGCGAGAATCGGCTCGATATCCGGATCTTCCCTTTGAGCCTCCCGGATCTCTCTCGCACTCCAGCCGTGCATGGGCTGAGCTCTCAGCCTTTGTACTGAAACGGCATCTTTTCCCTCCTGACGCACGCAATGTTTGCAATCGGCTTTGCAAGGCCGGCGTGAGAGAGCATCTGCATTAGAGTGAAGAGTTCCCTTTCGATGGTGTATCTCGTAGTCATACATCTGCAGCCGTTCGATCCACCTCGCGACTTGTCCCTCAGGATTCTTAAACTGCAGCAACCACTTTAAAGACGCATGATCGGTGCGAAGAATAAATTTGCTCCCATAAAGGTACTTGTGGAAGTGTTTTGTCGCCAGGACTAAAGCGAGAAGTTCCCGTCTGGTCACACAGTAGTTCCTTTCTGGCTTGGAGAGAACTTTACTGAAGTAGGAAACTACTTTCTCTTCACCATCATGCACTTGCGAAAGGACGGCTCCAACTCCCACATTACTAGCGTCTGCGTCCACAATAAATGTTTTTCCAGGAGTGGGGTACGCTAGTATGGGGGCGTCACACAGTTGCTGCTTTAGTTTTTCAAAGCTCTTTTCGCACTCACCTGACCATTTAAATTGTTTTCCCTTTTCCGTCAGTTGATGCAAGCTCTTCGCAATCCCGGCAAAGTCCTTCACGAACCGTCTGTAGTAGGTCGCAAGTCCCAGGAAGCTCCTCAGTTGATGTTTGTCTTTGGGAACCGGCCAGTTTTTCACTGCTTCGACTTTCTCTGGATCAGTCCTGACTCCTTCGGAAGAGATGATGTGTCCGAGATATTTTACTTCTGGTCTAAAAAGAGCACACTTTTTCGGGTTCAGCTTCAATTGCGCGCCTCGCAGTCTCTGGAACACTTCCTTCAAGTTGTCTCGATGTTCTTCAAACGTTTTTCCCACCACGATGACGTCGTCCAGGTACACCAAACAGGTTTTCCACGTTAGTCCCAGCAAAACCCGCTCCATTAGCCGTTCAAAGGTGGCTGGAGCATTGCACAGTCCAAATGGCATTACTGTGAATTGCCAGAGCCCGTTTCCTGCTGTAAAAGCTGTTTTCTCGCGGTCTTCGGGATGGATCTGCACTTGCCAGTAGCCACTCTTTAAATCAATGGTGGAAAACCATTTAGCGCCGGATAGTGTATCCAGGGTATCGTCAATCCTTGGCAGAGGGTAGCTATCCTTTTTGGTGACGTTGTTCAGCTGACGATAGTCGACACAGAATCTCGTGCTGCCGTCTTTCTTCTTAACCAGTACAACCGGTGACGCCCATGGACTTTTCGAACTTTCAATCAGTCCTTCCTTTTCCATCGTCGACACCATTTCTGCAACCTCCGTCTGCTTAGCCAATGGTAGTCGTCTGGGAGGCTGACGAATAGGTCTTGCGTCTCCTGTGTCGATTCGGTGTTGTACGAGATGTGTCCGACCATACTCGCCGCTCTTCGAAGCAAATATATCAGCGAACTCGTTGATTAGTTCCCCCGCCATTTCTTGCTGCTCCTGATTCAACTCACACTGTCCAAATATACTCCTTTTTATCTCTGCCATTTCCGTGGATGTAAGAGGTTTGGTAGGACCCTCATTGGATAATTTTGTGACCGCAGTAATTGGTACGCACTTACCGACCACTTCCCCTTGCTTTAGTTTCAGGCTGCTATGTTCGACATTTAGGACTCGTACGGGAACCATGTTGTTTTTAGGTTCTACAAGCATCTTTCCAACGACGTAGTTTTGATAATGATTTTCTGGATCTGGCTCAACTAGGTAGAATCGGTGGCTCCCAGGATCACCTTCCAGTTTTGTCCAAATAAGTGTTTCTGAAGAAGGTGGTAATATTTCGTCTTCACTCATGACTGTCCTTAGAGCTGTGACATGCTCGTTCCCGTAAATCATGGGAATCTCGACGTTCCTGTACTTTAGTACTTGCAAGCCGATGTCCAGTACTACATCATGTGCCTTCATAAAGTCGATTCCGATGATGCATTCGTCACATATATCGGCCACTAGGAAGGTATGGGAGAAGACTAATCCCGCAAGATTTATTGTTAGCAGTACTTCTCCATACACCTTTGCTGTTGCTCCAGTTGCTGTTTTTAGACAGTAGCTGCTGGTGTTGTGCAGCCATGATTGGCGAACGATATCCCTCCTTATAATGGAAGCGGTGGCACCGGTGTCGATGGTGGCCACATACATTTTCTGGTCGATATGGGCTTCCACTGTCAAACTCTTGTTACCTCGTTTGGTTTGGGAAACTTGAATGTTGGACCTGGGGGCGTCGATTCCAGAAACCAACTTCTGCCCCGCGAAGTTGGTTCTTACACGTTTCCCGACTGATGATTTTGAGAAGAGTCATCCGCTGGACGCTCAGATGCCCCTTCATTACGACTCCTAGCGCTGCAGTACGGACAACTAGTGTGTCTGGGTGGAGCTCTGCATTGTCGCTGTAGATGTCCAATTTTGTTACAGTTCCAGCAACGAATCGGTCCCCTGCGAGCGCTGTTCTGTTCTACGACGTTTGCCCTTTGGCACGAGCATTCGACGGTTGTCATCTCTCTCACACGGTGAAACCCTTGTGATGCTTGGTCAGCAGCTTTCATGGTCAGGGCAAATGCCAGTGCCTCAGGGAGAGTTTTCTTTCCAGCCATTCGTACAGCCATTTGCAGTTGTCGGTCCTCTATGGCTTGGATAAACGCCTCTACAGCCATTTCGTTGATGAGATCCTCGCCGGCATTGGGATACGACAAATGCGCCAGGCGTTCGATATCCGCTTGCAACTGTTGGAGCGTTTCTCCCCGCTTCTGGATTCTACTGCGCAGTTGCACCCTGTATACTTGCTGCATGTGATCATCACCAAAGCGCATTTCGATAGCCTTCACCAATGCGTCGTAGTTGCGTTGCTTTTCTTCAGAAATAGTTTGAAGCAACTCTGCAGCTGTGCCTCGTAGTGCTAGCGTTAGTGCGATGGACTTTTCCTCGTCGTCCCAGCTGTTGGTCATTGCAGCTGCTTCGAACTGCCGCTTATAAATTGGCCATGATGTTTGACCATCGAAAACAGGCGGTTGCATCTCCTTCCTTCTAGGGCAATCAGCAGAATATTCTCGGGCTTTCTGTTTCTTTACTTTATCCAGTTCCCTAGCCAAGTTCTCGAAGTTTGTCTCATGCTCTCTTGCTAAGTTCTCGAAGTTTGTATCATGGTTTTGTAATTTTTGACTCATTTCGTCAAATTTTGTCTCATGCTGGTTTAACTTGTTATCAATCGCGTCGAATTTTACTTCTAGAACATTCTTAAATTCTTCCACGGAATCTTTTTGTGCAGCGACAATGGAATTCTTCTGTTCTTCAAGAGAATTCTTTTGTTCTTCTAGAGAATTCTTTTGTTCGTCTAGAGAACTCTTTTGTTCTGCGAATTTAGATTCAATAGAATTCTTTTGTTCAGCGAACTTAGATTCGATAGAATTCTTCTGTTCTTCTAGAGAATTCTTATGTTCATCTAGAGAATTCTTCTGTTCTTCGAGCTTAGCAAGAATTAATGCCATCATAGCGGCCATGTTAACGCCTGTACTTACTTGTTCTTCTTTTTCTTCTGGCACTTCGAATATCATGGATTTTGGATCTCCTCCTTCGCTTTCGACAGCTTCCTGCAGACGAAGTATGAGGTCACTTTTTCCCCCAGCTGTGGAGAGATTCCGTTTTTCCAGCTCAGTTTTTAACTGAGGTATGCTTAGTTGTAGTAATGCCAATGTGCGGACCATTTTTACTAATTCCTTTGGTTTTTTTTTTTTTTTCACTTTATTTTATTTAATTTTGTTTCTTTCTGTAGGTACTGCACAAATTAATTCACTTTCACTTTTTTTTTTTTCAAATTCACAATTTAATTCACTGGTTTTTTTTTTTTTTTTTTTTTTTTTTTACAATTTAATTCACTGTTTTTCTTTTCACAACACTTCCCACAGAATACGTTTTATTTCACTTCTGACACCAATGTTATATTCGGCTGGGATTCGAAAAGATAAAACACTATTCTGTTTACTAAACTTTAATAAATCACTTTTATTACAAGACAATATCACTTAAAATCAACTTTTCCGCTTATTTCAATCTTTTCCACTTATTACAATCTTTTCCACTTATTTTAAATCACTACCGATACTATTCGAACTTTGCTTTACACGGTTTAAAGATAAACTGTCCTCTCGTCGGATTTCGCAACCCTTTTTATACTCCCCACTAAAGCTTCTCGAATATTCTATACTCCAACCGGAACAATCGAGAATGTACTAGTTTCGTTTTAGACCATTCACCATTCGTTGAGTTTGGAAGATTCGAAGTTTCAAAGTTCCGTTGAATAAGTTCGTCTACTTTCCATTAGATGGCGTTGTGGTCAATAAGTAGTACTTTTCAATCCACACTACAATACACATACACATCTGGCAGTACTACGAAATGCAATTACATGAATTAATGAACTAATATACTAAATAAAGCTATACACACTTCACGTTGTAGACGTACCTACTGTAAACTACGTAGCTTAAAGACGTGTTAATTAGATCCTCCTGAAAACCTGTTATTCGAAGTTGTTTTCAGAAAACACCCCGAAAACTACTTTCAATCGTTGGACTGTTAAAACACACACCTTTTGCAACATTCACCTAGCTTAGCAAATAATAATTGCCTACGGGATAGATATCACTTAAGGCACCAAGTGACAAAGAACAGAATCAGGCATAGAAACTCAATCAGAACAAAAAGTTTTTTTTTTTCTGTTGTAAATTCTGGTTCTGATTACGTTGCTCGCTCAGCTACACGAAACTGAAACAGACCCAGAAAAAGATGGTTGCGTCTATTATGTATGTGCAAATAAAAAAACTTCCCTCCCGCGATAATTTGCATTTCTGTCGTTGGCAGCAACAGAAGCAATCAATACAGACTTGTTTACGTTCTGTCGTAATACAGACATTTTTCTGTTGCTAAATTCTGTTACTGGAAAAAAATTGTCTGGGGGTCAATTCTCAAAAATTCTCGCATACGTTTATCTGTCAAAATATCCAATTTCATGCGAAAGACTGAAATTTGCAATTCTCAAATTCCGCATACGAGAATTTCTCTTCGAATGTTACTCGTCTGCTTTTTCTAGGCGGATTTGCTTCTCGCATACGGAATTGTGAGTTTGACAATTTGATTTTTAAATTTCTGTGTGAAATAATTTATTGTGAAGAAGCAGAAATAATTAAAATGGAAGGAAAACAAAAGAAGAAGGTTCTTCAGCAGTTACATAAAGCGTTTGATCTAAATTGGTCAATCATATATGAGTAGAAAAGAAATCGATGAATTCCTGTGCCAAGCCCTTGTTTAATCGAAATAATTTCATAAATTTTGTGTCGAAAAGTTCAAAATAGTCTTTGGGTTCTCGGATATCTCGGTCTATTTGAAGTTGCTTCAACTGCTCCATTGCCAACTGAACAAATGCGGACATTTCGCCCAATGTAGCCATTGTAAAAACACAATTAATTATTTACTGAAATTAGAACCAATCACACACAATCGGAAAATGTTTAGGTACCTATAAAATATAACATCCGCCTCAAGTAAGTATATTATCTACTATAATAAATCGACCACCCTATACTTAGTACCTGAACGGGGACTAGGTGCGATGACAGCTCTCTTTGTACACAAAGTGACAAGTGGCTACGTCTCACTTGGACTTGGGTATTTTCTTTTTTCTTTTTGTATACTTTTGTTCGGGGAAGAAAAAAAAAACTATAAAAAAATGGCTGATACTTGACTGCGAGTGTGTTGCCGTAAAATCGTATATTCCCATAAGAAAAAACGTTCAAGTTTTGCAGTAATAAACTCAAAAGTGTTACGTGCAACACGAAAAATTTAACAAATAACTTCCTACCGTGTAATAAAAACCTTGACAAAGTGGTATACATTCAACAATTTAACGCGAGGAAAAAAAAAAACTCAAAATGGACGGAACAGATAGAGAATCTTCTTTTGGACATATGGGACCCATATCTCCGCCTGAAATCAAACCAGACATTTCCCTACTCAATGGCAACAGTGCTGAAGGATTCTCTCCGGGTCCTGGCAGTCCAGGACAATTTGTTTCCATCAGCAGTCTGCAGGCAGTAACCGCAATGAATGAATCTCCAACGAATCAGAATCGTTTACATTCACAGCAACAACATCCGCATCAGCAGCAGCCGCAGTATCCACCCAATCACCCGCTCAGTGGATCCAAACACTTGTGCTCCATATGTGGTGATCGAGCCAGTGGAAAACATTATGGCGTATACAGTTGTGAAGGTTGCAAGGGTTTTTTCAAACGAACTGTCCGCAAGGACCTCACCTACGCATGCCGCGAGGACAAGAATTGTATAATTGACAAGAGACAACGAAATAGATGCCAATACTGCCGCTACCAAAAATGTCTGACGTGCGGAATGAAGCGCGAAGCGGTACAGGAAGAACGCCAGCGCGGCGCAAAAATTGCCAACGCTCGCAACGAGGACCTGAATCCAACGAGCTCGGTGAGAGATCTCACCATTGAAAGAATCATCGAATCCGAACAGAAGGCCGAGACCAGATGTGGCGACAATGCGATTCCCTTTCTCAGGGTAGGACATAACTCAATGGTCCAGACCGACTACAAAGGAGCCGTATCGCATCTATGCCAAATGGTGAACAAGCAGCTATTCCAGATGGTTGAGTATGCTCGTCGCATGCCACATTTCTCACAGTTGCATCGCGAGGATCAGATCTTACTGCTTAAGTCTGGTTGGAATGAGCTTCTGATTGCTAGTGTCGCATGGCGCAGTATCGAGTACTTGGACATCGAATGCACAAATGCTGATGGAACTATTGATCGGCGCACGCCTATAAGACCGCCACAGCAGCTGTGTTTGGCACCGAACTTCACTTATCATCGCAACAGCGCCATCCAGGCTGGTGTGGCGACAATCTTTGACAGAATACTCTCTGAGCTAAGTGTAAAGATGAAGCGCTTGAATATTGACCGCTCTGAGTTGTCATGCCTGCGGGCTATTATACTCTTCAATCCGGACATACGTGGCTTGAAGAGCCGCAACGACGTCGAAATGTGCAGAGAGAAGGTGTACGCATGTCTGGACGAGCATTGTCGTACCGAGCATCCCAGCGATGAGAGCCGATTTGCCCAGTTGCTGCTGAGACTGCCCGCACTGCGGTCCATAAGTCTCAAGTGTCTCGACCATTTGTTCTTTTTCCGTATAATCGGCGATAAACCGCTCGAGAATTTCGTAGCTGAAATTCTTTCCAATCCTCTTTCTTAGGTCATACACAGTTGATATTTCCACGATATGCAAAGTTTTTTTTTTATTGTTTCGTCTATAATTTGCAGTATGTAGGTATTTCTATTCGTTTTTCGTTTTTATTTTGTCAACAATAAAATTGGTTTTAAACAGTTGAATAAAACATATATGTAACTACATAACTATATGCATACATATAATATATTATAAATATATAAATTATATCGATATTTATTTTGAAGCAATTTCAAAAGTTGTTATATCTTTTAAACGCAATTTAGTATCAAATGCTTTTTATTATTATTATTATTTTGTCGTTGTCGTCGTCGTCTTCTTCTTCTTCTTCGTTTATTCACTTCTTATTGTAGCTGGGGCGAAGAGATTGGAAATTAAAAAAAAAAATTACTTATAGTATAATGTTATTATTGGTCGGTTAGACTTTCACTCAAGATTTATTAGAAATAAAAGTTAAACAAAAAAACCAGATATACTCGTTTAATTGTTTCATTTCATTGCAAGTACTCGTTGTGATGGGAGATGACGGTTACTATTGAAATTGCGTAGGTGGGTGAGTAATCATCGCTTGAAATGTTGACTGTCTACCAAATTTTAATTTGTTAATTGTACACGTTGTACCCCACCCCAATTGTGACAGCTAAACCAAAAAGGTAAGCTCGAGGCAGTGATGTGTTAGGGTTTCACATTCAATAACAAGGCGCAATGTTTCTTCATGGGTCCAATGGCATATGGAGGAGATGCGTAGAAGTTGTTGTCGATATCGTACGAATTCCAGTACATTGGCCAGGTACCTTGATAGGTCGGTTTAGGAGAGTAAACAAAGCTGTGTGGTATGTTGGAATGTCTAATTCTAAGGGGCAGGAAACATTTAGTTTTATGTCTGCTATAAATGCACTGTACATATTCGTATTGTTTTGAGAAATGTATTTTTTGTTGAGTATGTAAAAAGAAATCTTCCAGTTAATTTGTCTGCCTTTTTTTGTTTTTGACGATCTGTTATCTCAACAAAATAAATGATTAAAGTTCCGTTGTCGATGTTCTTAACAATCATTGATAGTCGAAAGGTTGTCTCTACATTACAAATCAAATTTTCTTTATTTTGTATATTCTGGTTGCACTTAGAATGGAGAAAGATTCAGTTGTAAATGAAAAATAAATCACCCTTATTCCCGTTGGCGTTTGTCGTATACGACTCATGTGTCGTGTCGTTGTAAAAACGATCTTTTTTGAACAGTTTTGCTTCTTTTTCTATGTGTTCACTGTTATTTCAAATCGTTTATCTCGAAAAAGTTACAAACTGACTTAAAACCGAAATGAAATATTAGTCGTATACGTCCTCCATTGGAAACCACAAAACAACAGCGCTCTATATCTATGAATTTTCGGTGTGATCAAAGTATATGCAACTAGTACTTGTAAAAAAAAACCAAACAATCATGGAGAAGTTACAATATTTATTCGAACTTAATTAGGGGTATCGCGAATAAATTCCGATGGAAATGTTTCCCTTGTCAGCAATGTAAATCAAATTGCTGAATGGGAAACATTCCGGGGGAAATATTATTCGCGATAGGGGTGAATGTCAACTCCAGGTACACTACTACAATCGTCTTTTTTCCAATAAAATCCTAAAGTAATCGCTGACGACAGTTTGGTGCCCCACATTGGCAGTACAATACTTTTCCCGGTACGACACCCACTTCATAGTTGTAGTTCCACGTCAGCTCGGTACCAGCTCTAATGTGAGTGAATGCAAAGAACGCAACCCAAGGGAACCTCAGATCATGGGTGTCAACGAACACGTTTTGCACGAAAAGATTCGGCGAACAGGAATGCTAAAAACAAAGTCAATTAGCACACTTAATGAGTAGTTTAAGATTTAGTCTTACATTAAAGTATCTTCCCAAATTGCCGGTGATCTTTGCGTCCATAATGTAGCAAGCTTCGTCCTTACCAAACAGTTTTCGTATCGTCCTTAAACAAAAATATATAACAATTATTTCGATTTACATTTGCCATTAGCCCAATAATAGTTACGGTTTTTCAGAAGTGGAATTGTCAGGCTGACCCATTGTCTTGTTCGGTTCAAAGCTGATCACCTGCCTTTCCTGTGAATCGTGTTCAACATCTGAACCGTTTTTCGTTGATCTTCTCGATCTGGAGCGAGTATTAAATGATCTGTTGCGATTCGATTCACTGGGGACAACGAACTCATCATCGTCTTCGTCTTCCTTATCGGGGTTGTAGAGGTCCTATAAAATGCAAGTAATTATTCAGAGCATATATGCTTTTTAAATTTGTCAACATACCTCTTCATCATCTGGTTCAGCGACGTCAGACTCGTAGCCCTCCTTGATTTGTTCGGCCACTTCAATGTAGTCCAATTCGGCAAAGTACTCATCGCCGGCATCCAGACCACCCTAAAGAGACACATTAGCTTAAGAACATACGACAAAAATTTCTCCTCACCTCGTTGGCCTTCTGTTCGTTAAGAAGATGACCAGCATAGATGCAAATGAAGCTGCCACGTGGGACGTCATTTATACAACGCAAACCCCAGCCACGATTTGAGGTTTTAAAGACCTGCAGCTTCGATTGAAGTGGTTGTTGCACAACACGGTTCACGCAATTCGCTTTGCACTTACACCTAAATTGTGGATATTTTAACAAATCGAGACAACATTAAATGAATTAAGAACTCACCTAGCATTGCATTCATAGATTCCAGTAGGGACATGCTCATATAGACGCTTGTATTGATAGCCAACCATCTCGTTGGGCACATTCGGCATACCGTACTTTGCTCCAGCGTATGTCAGCTCCCAGCAGGAACATTTCGATTTGTCCTTTTTGGGGATAGTTTTATAATCAGTTAAATCGATGTCGTAATAAAAAGGCAATCTTACCGAACAATCATCCTCACAATCACAACCCACCAAGAAGTCCTTGTCCAAGTTCAAAGGAACACCCTCTGTCGGTATCCGTCTGCTCGAATATATACAATCTGGTGGCATTGTGTTGTCATAATAGTTTACGCAGGGTATTGGCATTTTCTCCTTTCCGTTGGAGATGTCCTACAGCAAGTAATAATTGATATATTTAGTAAATGAAGATCAAATGTTGATTGGGATGTTTGTTGTTAAAATATTCAACTATACGACTACAACCTATCACGCAGGCAGTCTGACTATATGGCATGCTACTCTTGCAGTTTTGTCAATGAGAATCGAAGGAATTTAATAGGACTCTTGACTACACTGATGAAGATCGATTTTCCTCTCTACGGTGCTGAAATTTGCTACATGGCTATACCCCCGAAATGTGACAATAAACGAAATTGTCCATTCTTTCTGCAGTGTTTAGGAACTCAACACCCTGTACCCTGTCGGCTGTTAGACAGGGCTCTCTTTGCGTATCTCGAAACATTTCTAACGCATAATCTGCAGGCGTCATCCTCTAGAAGTTCCATCTTCTTAAGATCTGAGTATCGCTACTACCCATTCGTGTGTTCCTCGCTCCAATCCACTCATTCACCAACACATAAGTGATGTGATCCGAGTTCATAAATATGGTACAATGTCCGCATCATTATCAAGCCAACATCAATCTCATGTCTCACGGTTCAGCTGCATGTCATAGCCAAATTCATTGATACAATCTAACAAATATCCAAAATTGGTTTTATTTGTCGTGCACATTATCTGATTTAGGACATGCACGAACATATGGTCGCATCAAATAATTTCTTTGACACTATACGGTCATCCAATCGTGGTCCGAAATGCTGTTCGTGCTGTTGCTATTCGTTTTGCTTGGAAAATGTGTAAGAGTTCACGAAATACCTTTATTCAAACAGATAATCTAATGAATTTCGATTTTTCTTCAGCGAGGCAGTGTTATAACAATAAACTCGATAGAATGCATTGAAGGCAAGACGCTTTGTCCGAACAAGACCTGTGCAATAACTATGACTCAAGACAATCAGTATTTCGCAAACGTTGGGTGCTATCTACCCTATCCAATGTGCAATATGACCGTACTGTAGACTGATTGGGTTTTGCCTCTTATACGATCTTAATTTACTTTTCTTTCCCCACAAACAGGCAGACGCAAGGATACAGAGGAAAAAGGGTACCAGATATAAGACCATGTTTAGTGCAAAGGAGAACATGTGTGAAGTTGTAACGCATATGACTAAGTCGCAGATCATGGCCAGAGTATTTGCAAATGTCGATAAATATGTGAAGAACTTCAAATGTCCGTTTCAGGTGAGAATCATTGGATGTGTAAGCGATTGTTTATTGAGTTGCTTTTCGTATTTGTGTATAGGGTAACATGACAGCCAACAATTTGCCTTTGGTTTTGAGTTTTGTTCCTGGCTTCATGCCAAAGTCACTCTATCGGGTTTTCGTCGACATTCGAAATAATAATGAGCCTATTTTAGTTATTAATTTAATATTTACTATCGGTAAACAAAATAAAGTTCGTAAATCGTAAGAGTATGTTTATTGAGTTTGGAAGTGTTGACTTCAAGAATGGGTAGGAAAATACCATGTTATGATCACAAGAGATCGGTAGGTAAGGCGTTTGGGAACACACAAATTCGAGTGGTGATTTTTGCACACACAATTTAAGGTGACAAGGAGATGCTCACAAATTAAAGGAAACGTACGACAATAGATAGGTGATTGCAGAAAGTTCCCAAAAGGTTTACAACATCATTTGGGACTAATAGTGGAAATCACAATAGGTTTTAAAATTGGAAGAAGAAAAGCGTATCGGTCATCTTCTTAGCTACACCATCGTTCTGTCAGCAAGCACGACCTCCTTGCAAAAGTTTTGGACAGGAGCCTTACCCGCTGTCAATAATTATTGAATCCTAAATTGACGACCTAATTGGAAAAGGGAAAAATAATTGCCGATGAGTATTATTCGACAGATTCATCAGAGGATTAAAAAAACAAACCCCAGCACAACTGGTAGTAATATTACAAACAACGTTCTTGGATTGCCTCGGCTTTTCCCCAATTTGCTAACAAAAATGAATCGTTAACTTGTCTGAATGCTAGAGAACAATGTTGTGCCACAGTTGTGTCAAAAAGGAATATGTATTTTGACTTGTGTGCTATGGATTTCATAACCATGTTAGCTTTTCCTACTTTAAAAATAACTAACAGTAGACAGACGAAATCTTACTGCCGTTCTGCAATATTTTCCAAAAAATACACATGTCTTTGCCATAAGCACTTACCTTCTTCTGGACGATACAGCTTTCGATGACATATTCGGCCAGGCAGTTTGTTTCCGCGCTAAAATCAAAATTATCCACATTGAGTTCGTTCTCGGTGACGCGCAGGTATCTGTGTAGTTCCTCCATCGAACGCAAACGTTTGCCACACGGTCCACGGTATACAATAAACTTTTTCGATTTTTGGCGAAACACTTGTCTTTCCCACCCAGACAGCAATGGCTTTGCCAGCGGACTGTAAAACGACAAATTGTGTGTAACATTGAACGGACACGTTGGACTGCAAATGTGTGGCTCATAATCACGAGGTGGTAGATTCTTCCTGGCTGTATAGTAAACCACCTGCAATATTATATACACGCATTATTGTTTGTCTTATAAATGTTGGACTTTAGCATTATGTACCTTGCCCTTGGGTTTGTTATCATCGTCGACAAAGATCGTGGAATTGTTTAGATGACGTACTGTGGGCACTGGTTGTGAACTCTGATGTGAGTTATCAGTTTTACTGACACTCTTCTTGGCCACAGAACGAACTTCACCGGATTTTGGTTGACCCTGTTGTGGAGGTTCCTGTGACTGATGTGATGATGAAGAATCATCTCCATTGATGTATCGAATAAAGGGTTCGGTGCGCTATAAATCAATGCATAAGTAAATAAATTTAAAGAAAAATTAACAAAGATGTGCTAAGACTGATCGTAAAAAATATATCTGCTCGGATAACATTTTCACATTTAACCATAGACTTACCCTAGATAACCGCGACGTATTCGTTTGATTTTTCTGCACTAAATTGTTCGACTCCTTGTAAACTGGCCCCAGACGCGTTGATCCTCTGTAAATCCATTCGGAGCGACTTTGTCCTTCGAACAGCATCTGCACCAAACTACAATCGACGTCAATAACTCGTGCATAGATCCATTTACCGTTGTAATCGACCAGCATACTCTGACCCTTTTGTGTCTGTACCATTGGCCTATTAACCGCATATTGGGTCAAATAGTTGTGTATAAATTCCCGCGACTGATGATGAACATCCTCCCATACATTCTCAGAAGCTTGACAAACAAGCCGAACATCCTTATGGTAGACATATTGAAAGTAACCGTCGTCATAGAACACCAAATATCTACAAGTATGCAAGTATTTTAAAATCCGATTGCCATTTTATTACAATAAAATGCAAACATACCTAAACTTATTACTTTGCTTTAGGGGTTCTGCAATGATTCCCGGATAGAAGGCGCTTGGTATCAGCATTTTCTCCTTGCCCCTTGACAGTGATGTCACATCAAAATAGGCGATTACTCGTGTTCCTACATAAATAAGAAAATATCACAACCAAATTCTTCGACATGGCTAAACACCCGCTTACCAATTGGCAGTCTAACTTTTGGCGGATTGAAAAACGCCATATGCTTGGCCGAGACAGTCTTAAGCATGGGATACTTTGATTTTAGAAATTTAATCTTAAAATGCTTTTGATTCTTCGAATATGGATTGTAATTTTCGACTGCTTCCATGACCTTACATGGTACCCAACTAGCAATAGCTTTGTTCTTGACAGCGTAATACGTTTCATTCACATGAATACTTGTTCGTAGTACCTCTCCCATTGGTGGTATCTTAATGAGAAATTTATTTAAACAGAATTCGTTCGGCTATCAACTATAATACACTTACGGTAGATTCGGTTTCTGGATTATATGTTCGGCCACTGTTCAAGTCCAATGGTGTCAATTGGCGAATTTTTATTTTCGGACATTGATATAGTGAATTGTGCATGTTGTCGGCCTTTTTTTGCAGCTGACGCAGTTGCACACTAACGAATTCGGTGTCTTCTTGAAGATTATTCAAACGCTGCTGCAATATTTGCTTTGTCCATGACAATTGATTCTGGATGTCGACATTGTGCATTACTTTGCGGATAGCACCTTCTAGCTCGGCCTCGAGAAGTTCAATGCTATCTTTTGGAAGTACATTTTCATCTAGAATTAAGAGACCATAAAAATTAAATGAAATGAAAAAAGGATCAAGAGCTATGGAGGGTTCACTTGAGCAACCTACACCCGCGACCCACTTAATGGGCAAGCGGACCATTTTGAAAATGAATGAATGAATAATTAAAGACTGTAAGCGCGAATGCGTATTTTAGCTCATTTAGGGAACTTTTTGTATGGCATAAACTGTCACAAAATAGTTTATGTGGAAAAAATCTTCATGAGTCGTATCAGCAAACGGCCCTAAGTAGAAGAACCCACTGAGGTCACCGAAATACTAATGGAACTTGCGGTTTAGGAAGTCGCGCGTGTATTACTCAACCAGCACATTTTTAAAATAATCTTAGGTCAATGCCAGAACTTCCAACTCACCCTTGAAATTATCTCCGGCATCATCGTCTTCGTCCTCTTCACTGCTGTCGATGATTTCCACGAATTCCTGTCCCTTGAATGTGGCACCGTGCAACAGAGGCTGCTTCTTGGTTAGCGTTTTACACATTTCCTATAAAAAAAATATAACTCGTCACTCATAATGATCATTCCTTGTCGTCTATCTGTCACACTTACCTCATATGAACTCAGCGCCCGATCATAGCACTCCTCACACACATACTGTGCCTTATTGCGCTTCTTTGATATTTTATAATAATTCAGGGTAAACAGTGTCGCCCGGTAGAAATTCTTACTGCCATGCTTGCACTCGTAGTGCACGCATTCCTTGTCGTAGAAGATCTCAAGTGAGCCCTCACTACTCGAGTCAGTTGTAGTCGGTGCCGATGTGGCTGTTTGTTCAGTTTCGGTGTCCATATCAATATCTTCTGGTTCGTTGTCTTCTTTATGTGATGTGTCTATCACTAGTAGAGATTCGTCATCTTCAGGCGAAGCTTGTGCTGAAGCAGTATCACCAGCTTTCATTGTTGCATCCCCAGTTGGTTGTTTTAAGTTATCGGCGTTATCTTTATCATCAATAATTTCCAGCATTTCAACATCCTGTGCTACTGCCGATTCGATGACCTTATCAGCTTCTGCTGAGTCTTTTGTTAAACTATTCGCTATTTCTGCTGTGTTTTCAAGGGGAACTGCGACTTCAGATGGAGATTTATCGTGTTCAGGTTGCATTTTATCTGTCACAACTTGTTTGCCAGCTACTTCAGCCTGTGGTTCTTTTTCTTTACCTTCGGCTGGCGATGGCTTTTCATCACTTGCTGTGGTATGCTCACCATTTTGGTCCTCTTCCAGATCGTCATCATCAATTTCGATAATTTCAGGATCAATTGATATTGGCTTTGGATTGCTTTCTTCTTTTGAGTGCGATTTAACTTTAACATCGGGTGCATCTCCTGACTTTATAGAATCTGTGGGCAGTATTTCAGCAACAGCATTCTCAATTTGGACATCTGCTGGATCTTCTGGCTTCGACATTTTTGCTGTACCATCGTCAGGTTTTTCTAAATTATTTGTTTTGGCTCCCTCTGACTTATCGACCGTGATAAGGGATGGCGAATCTTCGGTTGACTTTTTACTTAATTCTTCCGATTTCTCTCCAGATTTGTCTTGCGACTTTTCTTTTTGGCACGCAACATCCACTTCTTCGTCCAATTCCGCAGATTTCTCAGCTTTTGTGGAATCCTCTGCATTTTCGTCAGGTTTCGGGCCAGACTTGAGAGTTTTCTCCGAATCAGTTGTGCGCTCCGCAGTTTTCTTGGATTCGTCCTCAGCGCTGACTACTAATTCTTCATCTTTAGTTGAATCATCTACATTTCTCTCAAGATTCTGTGCTGATTCAAGAGTCTTCGCTGGTTCACTTATATGCTCGTCAGGTTTATCAGATTCCTCATCAGCAGTACACTTGTCAGGTTTTTTCGACAATTCGTTAACACCAGTTAAGTCCTCTGTGTTTGCAACAATTTCCGTCAGCGAGTTTTTATCTATGCCCAACAAAATATCGCTTGAAGTTGCTGTTCCCGTTGGATGCTCGTCAATTTGTTCCTTTTCCGGCGATTTCAAAAGTTCCACTGAATTCTCTGCATCTACAGTTGTATTCTCAGGTTTATCCAAGAAAGTTTCATCTGTTTCCACATTACCTGCAGTTTCTTCAGCTAGCACAGATTCCTCAAGAGATTTCCCATCTTCTTCGGCTATCTCATTAGATTTCTCTTTTTCGGTTGAAACATCCTCACACTCTTCGACATCCTTCATTGAAGACTTATCTGTCTCCAGAGTTGGTTGGGTATTTTCCAGATGTTTCTCATTCTCGATGGAGTCTTCTTTCTTGTCATCTGTAGATACTTCATCTTCTTTTGGAATCTTTTCAGTTTTATTCAGTGATTCCTCTTCTCCTGATAAATATTGTTCGTTTTCTTGAGATTTGTCAACTATATCCACGGTTACTTGAAACTTCTGCTGTATTTCCAGAGATTTAGTGCCGGTTTCGAAGGCGTTCTCAGGTTTGTTTAGCAATTCGTGATCGCCAGTTGAATCCTCTGCTCTTGCGTCCGACTTCTCTTCTGCATTTAATGGTGCTATCGAAATATCTGTCGGTGTATCGCTTTCAATTGGATCTGGTGTTGTTTCAGATATAACCACTGCGTTTGATGTTGATACAGGCGTTTCTGTCGATGTCACGCTTTCAGTTGGATCTGCGCTTGCTTCATACTTCTCTGCTACCTTTAATGACTCAATAGGGGTTTCCGTAGATGTTGAGGACTGTATAGGACTCTTCAGAGATTTGTCATCTCCAGACGCATCTTTTACTTCTTCGATGGGTACATCAGGTGTCTTAATCAATTTGTCCACTGTTTTGCTTGTCTCGTCATGAGTAGATTCCGATTCCATGCCATCTCCTAATGCAATATCATTCTTATTGGAATCATCTTCTTCTATTGTTTGCTGTAGATCGCTGTCAACTTCCATCGCTTCCTGGGATTCTAATACTTCCTTCATAGATTCACTTGATGCTTCATAGACTCCTGCTGAAGCTTTGTCTTCTCCAAGTGATGGAATATCAGTGTCGACTTCCATTGCAATATCTTTCTCAGATTCTTCTAAGCATTTCTTATCATTTTGAGCCGGCTCTTCTTCATTTGTTTCGAGTGGTACCAAGCTGTCATCACTGACTTCCATTAATTCCGGACTCTTCATTGGACTTACAAATGGGTTTTTGCCTTCGGGTACACAAGATTTTGCTGACGACTCGGATATGTCATCTAACTCTACATTGGTTGGACTTGACGTAGAATTCTCTGCAACATCCACTGCCTCCAGGACAGATATATTTTCTGCTGGGGGGTTTTTCTCAGTTTCAAGTAGTGCAGGTAATTGATTATCATTGTTTAGTGCGGCTCCACTTGAAGGAGTTTCCTTCTTCTCTTCCTTTTTACGTTCAATAATCTGACTATCTTCGACATCGGACATTACTTTGGGACCGATTTCAGCTTCTAGTCTTTCATTACTGTCCGCTTTGTCTTGGGATTGTATTTCTGTGTCGAGAGAGTCATCCTCCCTTGGTAGCAATATAGAGTCTTCTTCTTGGGAACGAGACTCTTCAAAATCTTCCTCCGACTCAACTGGATCAAAATCGAGCTGAGTCTTTTCTATATTAGCCCTTTTAGTATCAACGACTTTGCTAACAATTGATACCGCCTTTTTGGCTTCTACACTTGCTGTCTTCAAAGATTTCGGTTCATATACCTGGCTATTGTCCGAACTTTCGATATCAGAAAAATATGTTTCCACCGCAGAGGATTTGTTTTCTTTTAATTCAGAAACATCCGCGACAGTGTCCTCAAATGTTTCTTCATCGCTTGACTGCAAACGCAAATTAAATTCCTCTTCTTCGTCTTGAGAAACGGCATCCGTTTCGAACGATTCATGTTGCGCAGATGCGGTAGGGATATCTGCTTCCTTGGTCAAAACTTTTTTTTCCAAATTTTCAGGACTTTTCACTGGAGAAACACTACATGAAGAAGACTTTTCTCCATGCTGTATGCTAGCTGTAACTTCACTGGAAGTAGACACTTTTTGTGGAGAGATTTTTGGAATACTCTTTTCCATTTTAATGTTAACAGTTTATTCTTAATTTTAAAATAACATAAACATCGTTTGTATGTGCGGAAAATAATTAAAACAAAAAAATTTGCTTTTTGGGGCATTAACAGCCAAGCTTTTCTTTTTTGTTGTAAAAAAAAATGTGACGTTTTGTCTGACAGCGGCTTTTCTTGAACAGAGCATCAAAAACTATTGTCGCCTGAACGGGTAAATTGTATTCAGACCAACAGGAAAGGAGTCTACAAAAATGCTTAGCAGTCGCGGCGAATACGAAAAATATCTAGCCGATTGACTAATGCGACCATAATGGAGAAACTATCTATAAGCGATAGCATAAAAAAAGATTTTCCAAATTTTCTTTGAACGATAGGAAAATTTAGATGAGTATCTTATGAGTTCATTTAGTTCGATATCGATTTGCACAACCGGCAAATTCGGCCCGCTTTTTATTCCGGTAGCCACGAAGCATTTACGATCTAGTTCGAGCTTATCATTCATTTGTAAGTGAACGGATGAGAAGAACAATATGGGAATCACACGTTTGACCGAAAAATATTAATCCCAAGCTTTTTTAAAATGTTGGTAAACAATACACATTTGAATACCAAAAATATATTTTTTTAAGAAAAATGGGTCGCTAATGTACAGGACTATGTCCGAAAATGACTAACTGGAGTTCAATTCAAAGCCTTTTTCGGGAGTAAAGAGATCCACTCACTTTACTTTGCTGGGACAAAATGTTCAATCAAATACGCCCAATATCTCGTTCAGTTGATAGCCCGCAGTTCTTTTCTAATTTTCCAAATCACCTCAAGCTGTGCTTATAGATTTGGCATCACTGAAGCATTGAAAAATTTCCCTTTGAAACAACTGTCAACAAACAATTTGGCAGCGTATGTCAAAGAAAGGACGTGTTTTGGAAAATTTTTCGTTTTTTGTTTGCGAAAATTGAATTCCTTCATTTCATTTTAAAACTTAACGATGGCCGATGATTTGCAAAGCTATAAATTACAACTACAACAGGTAAGTGCCTATGCAAATACATATTGGTGAAAATATTTTTTCAAGACCACACCTCCTCCACACAGGTTGAGGCTGCTCTTCTTACAGATCCCGAAAACTCGGAGCTTCTCAAGCTGAAAAAGGATCTCGAAGAGGTTATAGACTTAACACGCGATCTAATCAAGACACAACTCGAGGAGCAAAAGAAATCCGCTTACGTAGAACCAGCCACCTCAACATCGTATTACGATGAAATTGAAGCAGCTCTGCTGGAGGCCGAAAAGCTTGTTTGTCCTGCCAAAGTTTGGAAAATTGGTGACAAGTGTCAAGCAAAATGGACCGAAGATGGCCAGTACTATGACGCCACAATTGAAGGTATCACCGACGAGGGCGAGGTTAGTGTCATATTCGAGGCATATCAGAATCGTTCCACGACCACGCTGAAAGAGCTCAAGGAACGAACAACCCGCAACGAAGTCTTCCCATCTACGAAGTGAGTTGTAAAGAGGTGTAGCCCTATCAATAGCGGTTTCGAACTAATTTTATGTATTTCTAGGCGACATCGACCGAATCAAAAAGAATACCTTAAAAAGCGTAAACAAAAGAAACAGCAACGCTTCAAGGAACTCGAAGAGGAACGCGAACATGACAAGAACAAGTGGCTTAACTTTACCACCAAAAATTCAAAAAAGCCCGGAATGAAAGTGAAGAGTATATTTGCGTCGCCCGAAAATGTCGAGGGACGCGTTGGCATTGGTACCTGTGGTGTCGCTGGCAAGGGCATGACCGAGTTCACCGTCGGCGAGAAATTGCGAAAGGGCATTTAGGTGGCACTTATATTTTACATTTTCGATTATATTTTCTCCTCTGATTAGGTTAATTTTTTCACCACAAGTACTGCTGTTCTACTGAACGTTGCTAGACCTAGTTTACAGATTTATTGGTTCGATGTAAGTCAACACACGCATTATGGTAACCAATAAAAAGGACGTGTAGTGTTCTGTTATTTCCGTTTATTTGACTTACAAAATATACACATAGAACCGATCACATGCTGTGGAAGTTTTTTTTTATTAGAAAAGCCGAATGTCTGTTCGTCGCTCGATGACATCGACGCTGGTGCTGGGGTTAAAGTGATCCACACCGAGCTCCTTCAGGGCTTTTTGTTTCTCCACGAATGGGTAGTCGCCGTTCAGTGTTTCGAGAAGAAGCATCGCCGGACCTCGGGGAATCGTCAGCAGTTTGCAAATATCGTGCACTCTGTGGAAGGAAGAAGTTATTTAGAAGAAGTACTCTTCGTCTGGGAATTTGTTGTACTTTTTGAACAGCAAATCCGGTCGCCTGGAGTATTGACCGAATAGCGCGAAGAGGTTTCTTGTCATATCGTAGTTGAATTGCGCAGAACCAGCGGACGAGAACTTTGTATTCATCACCATACTGTCGAGGAAGTAGTCGTCCATTTGCTTGGCAATCAATCGAAGTGCGAGATTGAATAGGTTGCTCGACAGGTCCTTTTCTAGGTTGTGCAGTGTGGTTACCATTACCTTGAAGAGAATAAATAATCAGGAAAGGATGCGTAAACAGTGATGTGATTCTCTCACACCGCACTGTCTAGCATGGTGCGATTCAAAAGAAGTAAAGACCCTCAGGTACCACGGAGAGGAAGGCATCGACAGATGGACACGCAACCCATACAGAATCAGTCACTCACCTGAAACATCTCTCCGGCGCTTGTGGATAGCATGAACGGCTCTCTAGATACATTGTCTGGCAACGATTGCCAGTTGTCATGCCGGTATGGCATTGATTTCGCCTTAATATCACTTACTGCCTTCGTGGCTAAGCTCTTGATAAGCTTTTGCTGCCAGTGTTCAAGTTCCTCAACTGGATGTTCAAATACTGAGTTGATTTCATTTGCATTTGGACCCACCAGCGCTGCATGTAGATGCAAATAGTGCTACAGGACAACACGAACTTCATTACTAATTCCCTCAAAGAAGAACCCTAGACTCACAACATTCTCACCCCACTCCCGAAGAACAGAATTGATGTAGTTAATCGCGTTCAGCACCTGAATACTGTCAACCACCGAGCTGCTGTGTAGCTGCACCAATCTCCTCCGAAAGTTGTCCACCAACTCCAGTTGAAGGTTCAAAAATTGCAGCTGGTGTCCGGGCTGAATGAGGGAGTAGTAACGATCTTTGATCGCCTCTAACAATCGAATAAATTGATCGGCGCACTTTGGAATCTTTAGGTCATCGTGTGTCCCCGGATCGATGAGCGCCCATGGATCGCACCCTTGGAGGATTTGATCCATTTTATCGGCGCAAACTGAGAGGAGAATTCATATATGAATATGGCAAACAGAAAGGAAAAGTCGTCACTTACATTGCTCCTCGAGGGAAATCCACTTCAAGAGATATGTAGGTTGGGTTATCACTGTTATTGCACTGGGAAAACTCGCCGGATAGCCAAAGGTTTCACGAATTTCCGCCTCGAAAGCGAGGGTTTCGTCAAGCAAATGCGCGAACAGATTCTCATCGTGACTGATCTCGTCGATATCAGCGGATAGCTTCTCGATTGTCAGTTGGACAAGGCCACGGATAAACTCGAGCTGAAAACAAACCCAAAACAATGCTTGGTCAAGAGGATGACAAGAGGAGAATGGCGCTTACACGAATGTTCAAATCGACACGTCCCGCCTTAACAACCGAAGGCTGGAAGCTTCTGCCGACAAACAAATGCGTCTCTTTGACCCAGTTGAGAATCTGTGTATAGTACCACTCGGGTTTGTCCAAGCGGTTGGTTTGCTTTGTGCCAGTAAAATGGAATAAGAAGCGCTGTCTGAATTGCTTCAGCAGGAGTTTGGTTACAGTGCTAATGGGCTGCAGGAGAATGCTTGGAGTGATTACTTGGAGAGGTTCAATTTCCTCTGTTGGAGATTTGAGCTGCAATACACAAGAAGATTAACTTTCGCTTAATGACATTGCGCAGCTGAGCATACCAGAAAGAGATATTCAGCGAACAGTGACAACTTAGCCAAGTTGTCCTTTGAAGGAGTGAATGTAAGAGGGTCATGCCCTTGATTTGCCCATCTGATGTTCTTGAGAATAGTTTCGAATTCACTGAAATAAAACGTTTTATAAAACTACACCCAATGAATCTTATAAGGCCAACCTACTTGGAAAACTTCTCCATTAACAGTCCATGCCAATAGACGGCAGTTCTTGTGGCAAACGATTTTAAAAATGTAGCCTCCACAGCCTCCAGTCTTCCAATAACACTATTTCCCGAATCATGCTCTCCGCTTAACGACAAATACAAGTTCACCATTTTCGTTTCGTCCCTCCCATTTATTGCCGAAGTCAGTGAGGTGCTGCAAATACACACACGAACCCGTATTACAATAAACATGATATTAGCACTCTCCTACCTTATATCCTGAATATCTCGGACAATATTCAAGTACTCTACCAATCTTTGTAGTTGCCGCACCTTGTCAAGGTGTGGCCGCACACCACTTAGGAGCCTACTGGAATCTTGAATTTTCGTGGCGAGTTTCTTCTCGAAACGATTTAGTTTTTCCATTTGGAAATCGATACTTTTGGTCGCTTCTTCGCCACTTTGCAGGGCGGCACGAATGCTGGACGTGTTCTTCTCATCGTCGTAGTTCAACTAGAAAAGATTTGATTACAAATAGAAAGGCACAGATTTTTTAGTAAGCACCTTCTCTTCGATCTCAGCATAACGTTGTTTATAACTATCCACAAGGCATGAAGCCCGATATAACTTCTTGAAATCTTTGCCTATTTCATTGTTTAACTTTTCGACGACTCGGTCATCTATGCTAGGCATTTTGATTGTTTTTGTTTTTTATATTAAGCAGGATTAACTATTTTCAAATAGGTCCATTTGGGTATTGACCGACGGAATTTTGTAATTTGTACACGTCCAAATGAGGATGATGTTGACATGACATCATGTTGTCATTAAATTGAGTGTGATGCCAAGTTCTATTACAATTTACAAATGACTGCGGTAGGGTACCCATTGAATGTTGATGGACGAGGCAAACATAATATAAATTGTTCCTCAAGTAGGTACCAACCTAACAATAATATTGAAATTATTAACTTGGACCAAGTTTTTGTTACTAATTGACGTTTTCAATTTTAGCCCTATGGTCTGTATATATTATGATTTCGAAGGTTTACAAAGACATTAGAACAGTATAGTAGAGCCGGGGTAATACAAAAAACGCCAATGTTATATTCATACACAGAGCATTGAAAAATAACGTTTAATACCTTATGCATGTAAATTAAATTTGTGCATTTCAGTTTCCATTTTTCTTAGGGCATTAAAGGAAATGACAGCAAACGAATGAATTGATAAAATGCGAACAAACCACATTACAAAAATACACATTTTTTTTATTCTAACGGTGTATTATTCATTCGGTTTAAATACGTGGTTAAACGCTTTTAAACCACGAAAATAAACCTAACCAGACCATCCGTTTTTAAACCCAACAAATTTAAACCTGCTTACGTAATATTAGTTTTATGTGAATTAACCTTTTGGTTATTTAACCTATTTTAAACCTACGAAATATCGTGTTTGACAATTCGGGCAAAGTGTTTGTTGTTATTATTCAAATGTGCTGTGTGATTTGTGACGAATTTAAAAACGACGATGATACCTAATTTGATAAATTACGCGATTAGAGCCCTGAAGCGTTTCAATTATTTTGTAGTTTTGCAAATTGAGTGAACATTATGGAGACCGATCTAAAGCTTGTGAAAATATTCCTAAACCGGTCGTGGGAGTGCGGTTAAAAATCAAAGCGTCGAGCGAAAACACTATTACCCGGGGTCTCCACGAGCAATTTTTCATAGAATGCCATATAGCATGCTATGAGAATTGCTCGTGGAGACCACAAATAGTATTCTATGAAAAATGGTATTCTATCTATTGCTCAGCTCATAGCTTGCTATCGATAGTATTCTATGGGGTGTGCTTTCTTTGTCTGACACATGTGTTTTCGTGTGATGCACAAAGCAGTATGTGGTTTGTGGTGTGATGACTATGGAAATAGTAAGCTATGAAATGCCCACCCTACATTTTATTGCATACTATCATTTCATTAGTTCTTTCTATGAGAAATGACAGATGGCAATCTATGAAATATGGAGACGCGGTGTTGTGCCTGTCCTAATATCGGGTACTGAATTCCAAATGAGAAAAATCAAAACAATTCTTTCATATCATAATATGGTTTGGCTTCACTGAAAATGTGTATTTGGAACTGCATCTAAGTTCACTATTGTTTACATCATAATCTGACTTTTTTGCCGTATATTTAATTGCAACGCTTCTTAATAGCGATATTCCCGCTTTTTACTCAAGTTTTCTGATATAATTGTTCGCCGCAGCAAAAATAAATTAATATCAAAATCAATAATGGTTGAACCAAAATCTAATAAAAGTAAACAAAGCGATACCACTTTGCCACTAAGCAGAATACGAACAATAATGAAAAGTTCCGTGGACACAGGAAATATCTCCAATGAAGTATTGTTTGTTGTCGAAAAATCTGCGGTAAGTTTTGTTTTTTGCAAAAACTTTTGAATAATTACGGATAAAATACTTTATAACTTTTAGGAAATGTTTATTCAGCACATGGCAAGGAATGCCTTCAAAAAATGCAAACAGGGAAACATGCTGAAGTATGAGCATTTGTCGGCGTTCGTTAGCGAAGATGATTCGCTAGAGTTCCTGCTTCAAATAGTTCCACAAAAAATTACAGTAAAGGAATTCAAAGAAATAATCGCAGATGATAGAGAAACTGATGAGACGTCGTCGGAAAGCGAGGAAGAATCACCGGAACCAGTTAAAAAGAAAGCAAATAAGAAGTAGCACGATAGGTCATTTTGAAGTAGATAAGTTTATTCTTTGTTAGCAATAAATATTGTGGGGCGTCTTTTACCCAAACATTTATGTAAACATGCACCTTCCTTGTTCTGTTTATTTATGTTGTACATTTTCAGTCTCTGATGATACCAAGATTTGATTTGTCTTGCATTATAGCTTTGCCGCGTCGCCTCAGGTTAAAACTTCAAAATCTTCGTCTCGTCCGAGTTGCCAATCTAGGTACCTATGATAGTGTTATGTTGATTTCGATTCGCCAGAAAAAAACACTTTTTTCTTTCGATTCGTACAAAAAAAAGGAATCTTTTTCAGATTCGAGAGCACTTTTACGAGTCTAGATTTTTTCTCAGATTCGCTCGAGATTATTTACCCTAGGATTCTTTTTTTCCCGTCTCAATATGAGAACAATAATTTTGAGGTTAGGTACGAAAAAACATCAAAGTTTGAGAGCAATAGTAAACGCAACAAAAATTCTTTGCCGATTTTGCCTTTGGATCAACAGACCAAACAAAAAGACAATGAATGCTTAATCTTAAGCCGATTTGACTACGACAAAACTACCGCTGACAAAATCCATGTGGCTATTTAATGATTTGATTGGCATCAGAGTCTAGTCGTCTTAGGTTAGATTCGATTGCATACCTATTATGCATATAAATGCCCTCAGGCAAATTAATGACGAAATGATCGAATTTTCAATAAGCTGGGCTACACAAGCCTTCCCATGAAAGTCGTGTCGGGTCGGGTGAGACAGATTTAGTAGGTATGTGGGTTACTCCGGCTCAATGCAGAATTCCGCATTTGCAGGGGAAGCAGACAGGACATTCGCAACAAAACAATTTATAGATTTAACCCATGCATTGACTTTCAATTAAGAAATAGCTAAATTGGCAACTGCTAGTTACGTGGACAACCAAAAGTATTAAAAATGTTGAAACCCATTTAAGCGCAGCTGGATGACTAAAATATGTTTCTTTCTTAGCTGAAATCATATTATTCCCCTTAAATTAAATCCAAATTAATTGCGCAGTTTGAATACATGATTATATAAACACTGATGAGACATGGCAATAAAATTGATATTTTTTCCCAATTTGTAGAATTTTTACAATTTCAATCAAAATATTTACAAAATAACAACACATAACCCTTAAGTTATTCCATGCAATCGGTTCATGCATTGGCTGTTGTTTTTGTTTTGGTAGTTTTCCGTTTCTTGGCAACACAACAACTGTCAACTTTCTACGATGTTTACGTCATGCTGACAAGTTGGCGAAGAATTTCCACAGCCGCAAGTGCGAGTTCTTTTTCTATTGTGTTGCCCCGAAAGTTTATCAAAAAAACGTGAAAATTGCTCAAAATCGCTAAAAATTACCCGAAAATAATATTTCCCTATACCTAATAAATTATTAACCATCCAAAGAAATGTACGGATAGTGAAGAGTCCTTTGATTCTATACAAAAACAAAATTGTTTCACCGCATATTGTGGAATGAGCTGATAACTAATTTCTTCATCTCTGCCTAACAATAGAAATTGGAATACACACTTATTAGTTCATCTTTATTTGTTTTATATTCTAACACAACACGTCAAGTTAAAGTTAGTCTTGTGCATTTGACTAGAGAAGAAGGCACAGACGTCACAGTAAAGGTGAAAGACGGCGCAGCAGAATGCCTAGCGAGAATGGTACCAGGGCGGGTTATCGACGTGCCGAGGTCGATTGGAATCGGTAAGATGATTTATTTCCTGATGCTAAATTGTATGGAACATATTGTTGCATGCAACAATCTGAAAGTGGTAAACCTATTTTGGAGTTAGAATCTCGTGCGTGTGCACGAATGTTTACCTTTATAGATTGGGGGAGAGTGTGTGAATAGAGGAATGTTTGTAGGTGGAGTATATTTTGTTTGTAAATCTTTTTTGAACTTCAGTCTCAGTGCGGCCCATGAAAATCATTCAAAAAATGAAGATTATCTTTGAATTCATAACTACGAAGTGTTGACTCAATATGCAATTTTGATGGATATCTACCTATCTACTAATTAAGACTGATTATGAAAAGTTTCACCTATAATGTGCACATTCGATAGAGTTATTAACTATGACTCATATTAGCGAGCGTGTGTGTAAGCCATTCAGAAAGGTATACATATTAGTTTGTTGACTATCCAATTGAAAACGTTATACCTAACTCAACCGAAAATCTGACTATTAAGGCATCTATAATAAAAAAAAACCATAAAAACCAAAACGTCTATAGGTTGGATAAAAAGGCATCTTCAAAAAATATTCAAATTTAACGTCAAAAGGGTACGATCACAAGAAACCCCAAGATCTGCTAGCTAACCGCGTAACTGAGAACTACCAAACGGGATTTTATTCAAACACATATGTATTCGCCTATACCTGCCATTCCTCAACCATGTACAATTTATATTTTTCATTACAGCTACGGTCTCGGCGACGACGACGAACCGAATTTCCGTCAAAGATCCAACACTGGCGGCTTTGTTGATCTTGGAAATGAGTATACTTATGCAGCTGGTGGCCATCATGCTTCTGGAGCGACTGAAATATTCGCCGGCGAACAAGGTGATAAGCCATGGTAAGGACAACAAAATGTAACCAACAACCCACAAATAATCCTTACCGCAATTTGCCTTTCAGGTGGCGAACAAACTTCTTTATCTCACAGCCAGTATTATTCGGTACATGGGACGGTGTATTCACCTCGTGTCTAATCAATGTGTTCGGAGTTATAGTATTCCTCCGTTCCGGTTGGATTGTCGCTCAAGCGGGCATTGTGAACGCGGTTCTTATTATTTTCTGCACCGTGGTCATTGCTCTGGTGTCTGTGTTGTCGGCGGTTGGCATCTGCGAAAGATGTCGCGTTGAGAGTGGCGGCGTGTACTTTTTAATTGCTCATACGCTGGGTTCGAGATTTGGTGGGTCACTGGGGCTGCTGTATTGTTTCGGACAGGCTGTGGGTTGCGCGCTTAATGTAATGGGTTTTGGCGAATCTATGGCCGGACTGGTCGGTCTTGAGGGAAACACTTGGGCTATTCGAGGATTTGCAGCAGCTGCTGTACTCTTGTTGGGTGTCATCAATGTGGCTGGCGTAAAGTGGGTCATTAAGCTGCAGTTTGTGTTGCTTATGATTCTGTTGATATCGGCGTTGGATTTCATGGTTGGCAGTTTTGTTGGAGAGGATCCAAGTGGGTTGCACAAGAGCTCTCAACGTAGATAATGATTAACATTTTACAATTCTGTTTTTAGAGAACGGCTTTGAGGGATGGGTCAGCAGCAACTTTATGGACAATCTCTGGCAGAAGTATGAAGATGGTTACTCATGGTTCCGGGTGTTTGGCGTCTTTTTCCCCACAGTGACTGGTGTGCTGTCAGGAATTAATATGAGCGGCGATTTGCGTGCGCCGTCAACCGACATTCCCAATGGTACACTGGCAGCCTTTGGGACTTCGTAAGAAATCTTGAAAACTTGACAGGAACATTGTCTTAAATTTTTTATTACAGAACCTTCTTGTACATGGTTTTCGTGCTGTTCCTTGGCTCAACATGCACGCGAGAGACTCTACTCACGGATTTCATGATCTCAGTAAAAGTGTCTGCGGTGCAATTTCTTTTGTTGGCTGGGATATATGTGTCGAGTATGTCATCGTGTTTGGGTGCCATGTATGGAACGCCTAGGGTGCTGCAGAGCATTGCCAAGGAGAGCGTGATACCAGGAATCGATATCCTCGGCAAAGGAGTAAGTAAACATAATCTTCTGTGCTCTCGAAACCTTTCTCACGAGTTCATCAACAGCGTGGCCCAAACAAAGTCCCCCTCTACTCAATGGCGGTAGTGGCCGCCATCACAATCACCTTCATCATGGTCGGCGATATCAATTTTCTTGCCCCTATCGTCACAATGCCTTTTCTGTTGACCTATGCCTGCATTGACTACTCATACTTCGCACTGGCTCAAACTTTTGACATTCAAGAACAACGCGAGGAAAGATTCCGCATTCAGGCATCTAGTCCTTCGTACGAGACCCGTCGCTATGGCGCTGTCCACGGTGAAAATGACTTGGATTTACTTTTCCCTGATCGTGTGCGTCACAAGAATTTGCAGGTTAGTAGTGTGTTGTCTCTTTGAAATTGTTTACTCATATGCCATTTGCAGAGCCCCGCAACATCACAACAAAACTCACCACTTCATGTGCCTTCTACAAATACCCCCGCAACAATTCCAACCAATTGTATCAACGAGACTGATAGCAACAACACAAACCATATACAATTGGAAAACACCGCCAGCAGTAGCAGCAACAACACTGATGCGGTCATATTCCGCGACGGAACGAACAGTACAAACATATCTGGCCTAGGAGATGCAGATAATGAAGATGATGCCGAGCCCATTGCACCCATCCGTCCGCCAATTCATTCGAAAACGAAGAATTGGTACTCGGGCTTTTGCAATCGGTGGGCGTCTCTACTGGGGGTGAGTTTTTTCTCAATGGGAGGCGATTTTGTCTAAGTTTTGTCCAATTTATTTGTAGGCAGTAACTAAACTGATAGTGATGCTTCTCGTCAACTGGTATTATGCGTTGACTTGCTTCGTTGTCGTATTCTTCGTATGGGTCTATGTGGGCACAGCGAATCCTGCTGTGAAACCAGGTGTGACGGCCGAATTCAATCTGTTCGGATGGCTGAAGAGCGTTGTTTTTAGATGTTTTGGGTAAGTTGGAATGTGTAAACTCGGATGGCTTCTTTAGAAACTGGTCATGTTGCTCTTGGCGGTAGAATTAATTAATTATGCCACTGCTTCAGATAATTTAAATTTCTTGCATCAAAGCCGACATGCACGAATGTTTTGCTTAAAGTTGGCCTAATATTGCGCAGCGGTGGTTGCATGTGCAAAAGACACCAGAAGTACCCACAACAATTACAGAAACTAAGAGCAACTAATGCCAGTAGTCGCCGGAGGCAGAATTACGCCTACAATCTAAACTATTGGTCTGTTTACATAAGTAGGCCCTTAGAGCGATAAGAAATGCTCGTCCCACGGGCAAAATACCAAACGGTGCTTTCTGACTTGACTTTTTATGATTTCGGAATCGATGTGGTTCTTCTATATCCATTTCGCAACATACAGGAAGCATAATATAACTTTTTCATGGCAAATTTTCTTTACTGCGCTCTCTTTACATATTTCCCGAACTTGTTTACTCTTAATTTTACTACTTTGCAATTGTTCCTTCCAGCAAACGGATACACGGCTATGAACAGATAGTGGTGACACCTTCTTGCCCGGGTGTTGACCTCTCACCAACACAGCTCAACGATGATAATGAAGATTTCCCACAGCGCCGAAGATACCATCATTCGTCTCTCGTTCAGGGTCATTTAGTTGATGATATTTAGTAATCACTTAGCGCACTCTCACATACGCCAGTATACTGCTGCTGTATAGGACCAAAATCTTAAACCTAACAAAGAATGATAATAATAGTTTTAGAATAAAAACCTACAAAGTGTAACTAAAAAGCAAAAAATAAAAAATAAAAAATGCAAGCATTTATTGTAAATTGTTTTGACATTATTAAGCGTAAAACTCCTTTTTTACCATTAACCATTATATTCCTTACTATGATTATATATATATTATGCATTTAATTTTTTTAATTATAAACTTTTGTTTTGTAGATTTTGTAAAACAATTTTCTTTTACAATTTTAAATTATTTTGTAACATTAAACACTTAAAAATAACAAAAATTATATACACAATATTGTTCGTTGGACGTACTGGATATTTATGTACTGTATTTAGGGAAGTAAATGTTAAATATATAGATTATATACTTATATATTCGCTTGCGTATAAAAATGTATATTTAAATATAAATAATAAAATGCTGTACTGATAAGATCAAAAATGTAAACCAAATGTGCATAAAATTGAGTAGCAATTTATATGAAGAAGAAAAAAACATTAATAAAGTGAAAAGTAACATTTTTGTTAAAGAAAATCGTTTTTGGATTGAGTTTTTAGGTTGATTGTCTACCAGTTATGACTTCAATCAATCGAAACATCGTTGGAAATATGTATCTCTTTCTTTCTTCTATGTCGATCGATCGACAACTGTGATTTTCCATTGCGATTGATATTTGTCGATTTGACAGTCGCTTGTATTCGATTACAAATGTCTGGTCGATGCTTTCTCTTAGAAGTGAAAAAAATTTGTGCGTACGAATAGCCAAAAACAATCGACTCAATCGACAATTGTCGTGACGATCGCTGATCGACAATCAAGGGCCTATGTATTTGGGTAAAAAGATAGGCAATCACCCTTATTCCGAGTGGCATTTTACTTTAACTACGTTTGTCGTTATTTGAAGTGTTTCATTTTACTATACTTGTTCCATAACTTTGACGACAGGGTACGGCGTAAGTTTATGTATTATTATTGTAGCAATGTTTTGGAGATGTGATGCCGACGAGGAACATAAGACGAAATGATTTCTTTCGCATCGGGAAACAGAAAAAAAGTCAGTAAAAAGACAAGCATTCATTTGAAAAGATGAATGCAATATATTATTTTCAGATTCAAAATGTTTTTTTAATAAAAGATGAGTTCGCGGAAGGTACACAGTCGCCGTCAGATCCGGCAATATAACTTGCTGTTACTGGCTGAGTGTAGCCATAGCCACCAGACGGGTGTAGGAAACCCATATTCAACAGAAGCTTTAAAGGGATGCTAACAAACTTTCTGCCAATATTTTCCAACTGGCGTTCAACGACGAAACAACGCCACTAGTATTTTTAAATTCAAATTGGCGAGTTTAAATCGTCTTAAACGTTACTCGAAATAAGGGTGAATAATATGCCATATTTATCGCAGTGCAAAGAAACTCTCACCGAGACACGACTATACAAATAATACAAACTTAAAAAAAAAAAAAAAAAAAAAAAACAGGAACGCTTTTAACCACAAATTTGCTAAATGGGAGATTTTGCAGGCGGAAATATGTAGGTAAGCTTTAGTCTATTGGTAACGTAGTTATATAGAACCAATGATACAAAAACAACGCACTCTCTGCACCAGTTCTTATGTTTATTACAATAATTAAAAATTAATCCTAGTCTTAAAGTAGATAACAAAATTATGAAGCAAGTTAAAAGTATGAAAATAAAAAAAGAAATTCAAACTGAGTAATTCAAAAGTAAGCAATTAAAAGTATTAAGTAAGCCCTATTATGGCTATCAAATATCAATTAGGTAGTTGATACTTGATAAGATCTATCAATTCATTGATAGTTTGGTATTATGAGTATCAATTGATACATTTTACCTCATTGTGAATACTTATCGAAATTTCATTGAGAATGGGTTCTGTTTTGAGGTTTGACGTTTCTGATTTGTAGTTGGTTTTTGTTGTATGGCTGACTACTAGTTTTGGTTAAATATTATTGTTGTTTTTATAAACAAAAGTTGTTTTTTTCGCAAATAAAAAGAACGATCAACACTGTTGATTGTGCAATGCAAATGCTGAAGTTATTCCCAATGCTCAATTGATAGTTTGCTTATTGAGTAAATAATTTTAAAATCGCTGCTACTCGTGGTTTGAGTACATTTGGGATGTCTACCGAAGACATTTCGCTCTAAAGTCGTTATTTACCTAACAATAAAAACGAGGATATACATTTTTTAATTTGATGCACCGAATATTTGATACGTATCAACGAGAAATTTGTGGTTGATAGAAAATTTGATGAATATCAAATTTTTTGATAACCGTAATACCAAGTTTATCGATAAAACAATTCACAATAGATCTTAAATCTAATACAATTCACAATTCAGCAAAAATGTTGATAGGTTGATAACCATAATACCGATTCATTCATTTTGTTGATACGTAGGTATCAATTATTATCAAATATCGTGTTGATATTTGATAGCCATAATAGGGCTGTAAGTATTAAAATCAAAAGCAAAAGAGAGAAAAAAAAAAAAATTTAGGCAGAATATATATAAAAAAAGAAAAAAAAATCGTGTCGACCTTTGGTGTGCACTAATAGGACCAAGTACTTAGGCCTCAATTTAGACTGCAAAATAAGCAGGAAACTCTATTCTATACCCTGCAACGAGTTTGAGTAGTCCTATACTCAAATAATGGTGTTGTCGTCTGATGAACTGCACTTGAAATGTCATCCACTTAGACCACTTTATTCGTGTGCAAAGAATGACATGCGTCTGCATAAATAGGAGCCCTGAGAATCACTCCAACTACTGAGATGGACATTATTGTTTCACATGCCACTGCTAGATATCCACCAGTAGCAGAAAATGCGGCCACTCGCATGTAAGCTATTCATTTGTGAACCAGTGGACAAATAAATCTAAATAAAATAGAATTTGTATCCCTAATGACCTGAATACATGCTTCTTAAACGCTCCAAAAAACTTATAACATTAAAAACAGATATCCAAGTACAAATTACATCTTAAGATTTGTTGTACTGCGCCACCTATCGCGAACGTATGACAAACATTCGAGAGTATGACTGTCCTAGAAAAGCTTCTCAATTCAGCCGTTCGAACTCGGCATAATACTGTAGGTCCCTTCCATTCATCCCAAAAGTAGAAACTCGAGAAACTTGGTTGCGAGAAGCTAAGCCCAGGGTATCTACCTGCCTGTTGCTATTTATTTATATTATCAGAGTACATTTTAGTAGGTAGATGTCATTGTCATGCATCATTGGGAGGCATGTCCCCAGGTTTGGTCTCCTTTTGAGCGATTTCTGCAGTAGTTGCATCGATGAGGAAGAGGGAAGACTATTTTTTGAGACCATTAGCTCCTGTGGACCAAGTCTTCCACCCTTATCTAACCTAACCTACTATCGATTGAATAGCACAAATGCCATTTAAAGTGGTTATACCTACAAATCCGGGATGTCAAGTAATTTTTAAGGAATCTACACTTAAAGGATTATACCTCTTAACGGGGATACCCTGTATAATGTAGATAATCTGTTCCGTCAGTCAGAACTGTCCGCGTAAGGACATTTTTTAAAAGTTGCGAAAAGTTAAGCAAAATCTGCAGTGAATCTGTATTCAATTAGCTTATGAAATACCTGCAAGCTGCCTGCAACATCACGCAAATAATGTACATATTTACATTTCAAGATCAGTCGATGCAATTATTCAATTTATCTACTCACTGTATTTTGATAAACACGATCATAGATACATTTGGTTGATTATAACGATATTACCAGCTTCAGATAGCTATTGCTCATTGCTAAACAAAATTCCTTTAAACAACTGTAGGTACTATAATATACAGACAATTTGAATCTGTTTTCGATTAGCTTCAAATTTACCTTTCATGATCAGTTGATGTAATTTTCCACTCAGTGGAGTTTGATAGACGCGCATCATAGATACATTTAGTTGATCGTAAGCATACCTATTACTGGCATGCAGTTCATATTTTATTGAAGATAGCGACACGCATTCTATATTGCACGATCACTACTGACCGTTAGTTATAAATCAATCTCCAACGGAAAAAGTTAAATCTCGCAGTAATGATAGCAGTGGCACTGATCATTGCATTGGTAATCCTTTTTGGCTATTATTCGATATGGACCTCAACTTATTGGTCACGTCGAGGGATCAAAGGACCCATAGGGATGCCAATATTTGGAAATATGTTTAACTACTTGATCGGAAGAAGACACTATGGATATGTCTATGAGGATATTTACAAGTAAGTTGCCGTGCGTTACTGATATGTGCATTTGACTTTTTTTTTTTAATGGAGATCCCTTCCAACCGCATCCTACATCGGAATGTATCGAGTTTTTAACGAACCGGCGATTTTGTTACGTGATCCGGATATGATCAAGGAAATCATGGTGAAAAACTTCTCCAGCTTCCATGACAATGTTTTGTATATCGACGAAGGACGCGATGCAATTATCATGTGCGATCCATTCGTTGCAAGAGGGGAGAAATGGAGAGTCATGCGAAACGAGCTTGTTCCTATTTTTACTCCAAATAAGGTGAGAACAACGAGCTCGTAAAGCCATATGTAGCTATATACCTTAACTCAATTTGTAGGTGAAGTTGTCATTCCCCCACATTGCTGCGGTATGTAAGAAACTGGAATCATACCTTGAGGATTATGGAGAAAGGCAAAGCTTTGAGGCTAAGGATGTATGTGAGTCGCTTTAAGAATGAAACTACTTATAGAGTCTGCTCTTTACAGCTTTGCTCTAAGTACACTTTAGATGTGGTAGCTTCAGCGGCTTGTGGTTTGGACGGAGAATCCTTTACAAATTCCAATTCAGACTTTACCCAACTGGTGGAGAATCTTTTCATGCCAAATCCGTACAGCTTGGTCGAAACGACAGCTCTACTGTTTTTACCAACGCTTGGAAAATTAATCAATTATCGGTAAGGTCGAGTTGATGATTAGAAAATTCATGTGCAAATTCTTTAACCCCGACAGATATATTCCGACTAAAGTACAACATTGGCTGTCTACAATAATTCGACGAGTTCTATCTCAGCGAAGAGAGTCGGAAGGTATTACTAACAATCATAGTGACTTCATTCAGTGGCTTATCGAAGCAAAACATAAGGCTGGGGAGCCTGTCGACGAGTTCATCATACTCGGGCACTGTAGTACTTTTCTCTTGGAGGGATTTGAGACATCTGCGTCATTGATGTCATTTGCTTTGTATGAGGTAGTGGTGGTCTTGTTAATCTAAGCTGAGCATTTTACCTCTTTATATTTTTCAAATCCAAAGTTCGCAATTAATCCACACATACAAGATCAAATCCACTCTGAGATCAAACGAGTCGTGAGCAAGTATAACGGACAGCTTTGCTATGAAGCTTTACTCGAGATGACTTACTTGGAAGCGGCCCTTTATGGTTTGAACTAAAACAATTGCTATATAAATATTGTGACATTTTTTGTTGACAGAAACCCTTCGTTTATTTCCTGCAATGTTGGCTCTGTTGAAACACTGTACGCAACCATTTGAGCTACCATCACAATTCAAAGAAATCGAACTCAAGCAAAAGGTTATAGCCGAGAAGGGAACTGTGTTCATTGTTCCTGTGAAAGCAGTTCATTAGTAGGTTTAAGCTACATATTTTCTGTAAATAATAGCTTGTAGTCGTATCTTGTTTTCAGTGACTCGGAGATATTTCCACAGCCGTATAAGTTTGATCCGGACCGCTTTACAGAAGAAAACAAACGCCAGAGGGCCAACTGTGCCTTCTTAGGCTTTGGCGAGGGTCCACGAATGTGTCCAGGTGAGAAAGGGAAATTTACATTAAAACCAGGATTAAGGAAGTAACTTCTCAATTTTAGGCATGCGATTTGGACTAGCGCAGAGCAAAGCTGGACTTGCTACAATGCTAATGAAATATAAAGTTGAACTATCGCCAAAGGCTAAACCTTTGAAAATAGCGACCACAACGTTTCTCACGTCTAGCCAGAGTGGAATTTGGATCAATTTTCAGCCAAGAAAATACTGAATGAGTCTCATTGAACAAGAATATGCGCTCCGACATGAAGCTTTTAATAAATCGCTAGCTAATTAAAATGGACGAAGGCATTTTTGCGTTTTTGTATTAAATCATTTTTTTAGTACAAATTAATTGTGAAATTTATATTTTAGAATAATTTGATAGACATTAGGTGAAAATCTAAAAATGGACGAAAATCCATTTAAGTAAGACCTTAACACAATTTGGTTCCATCTAGGAACCTTGCTGGCTAATGGAGGAGCTTGTTAGTTGAGTCAGTGGTCGGCGGACTGAAGTAGGCTATATTTACGCCTCAGCCCAATATCGTCATTTCTTCTTCAACAGTTTGGTGCATTTGACAGATGAATAATGCCAAAAAAGACATACCTACATAATGTCATTAAATGCCATAGTCTAATCGAAGCTTAATTACATACTTCTGTGAGTGGCAGAATGCTATAATTTCTATCTGCCGCCAATAGTTAAACTTACCAACAAAGTATAGGAGCCCCTTTAAAAATCAAATTAGGAAAAGGTTTTAAATATCAGCAATAACGCACATCTGATGTCCAAAACTCGAATACCTTCACGTTCTCATATTAAAGGCAATTTAGCTGAGTGTCAGTTGCGGTTACGAAGTTTACACTCACAGCTGGTGGCCATTAATTCCTTTTGCGTAGTCAATTATAGCCTAAATTTATAAGTTTGACTTCAAACTTGCCTTGCGGGATATTCCTGAGTTCACCTTCGGACACCCCATGGCAACATCTATAATAACAAGACCTTCGTGCTTTCCTATTGTTTTTCCACCATCCTGACTAATTCGTTGCTCTTCCTCCATGCCCTCCTCTTCACACTTTAATCAACGAGCAACATCTTTGTTTGCTTGATTTTGGCTCATGTCACATCAATGAACGTGAAAGTTTGACTAAAATGAACTATAGCCAACATTATACCTATAGACGACAACGACGACGATAAAAATGCTGACGACTAATTCGTCACAGAAGGGGAGCATCTAGGGCCAGGTGGTTGGCGCTTTTTAACTGTGATTTGCTTGTTTGCACGTAATGAATTATAGGTCAAACACAGAGGGAAATAAAAATAAGCCCTAAGAAGGTTAGACAGTGCGTCGCGTGCCCTAATTTGATTCCTTGTAAATCGATTCCGAGTGAATGATTTCCGTGGGGGAGATCTTCAATTTTTTTTCGGATTGACTCTGTGAGTATTTTTTTATGGACCCTTTCCAAGATGGTTTTGAAGGGAATGAAAGTGGCAATTACAGGGAGCTCATTCGTATGCCCGATGAGTGATTGTTGAAGGGAAAAATCTCAAGGGGTGCATAGCGTAAAACTCAATTTTATTGGGATTTCTGAAAGTAATACCTAACACAGTCGTAGACCGTACACGTAGGCTATTGGTAGTAGATGATTGTCTGTGCAAGGCTTGTATCATTGTGCTCTTAAACACTACTGTTGATGCACGATAAAGTGATTGAATTTGAATTTTGAATTTATAATTTTGAATTAGTATTAAAATTAGTATTAGGATTAGTTTAACTATTTTGAATTGTATATTAAGTAGCTAAAGGCTAAGTTTAGTTGTACTAAGAAAGAAAGGGAAAGATATAGATTGTAAATATAAGAGATAATTATTGTAATGTAAAATGAGAATGCCGCTTAATTTGGACATTCTAGTTGGAAGAGTTGCAACGTGCAGACGCAGTTCTGATTTAATTAAAAATTCTTTATAACGTTTTCGAAAAGTTTCGTTGTTTTATTTTAAATATCGTTCTACGAAGTCCAATCAAACGAATTTACTCGACCAGCAAGTGAGACGGCAAGCGAAGTAAGAGAACCCGAACTCCAGCAAAGAATTTGCGAAAACTCTCGCAATTAACAACTACTGAGGAATGAAAACACCCAATCAAAGCAGGTAGATACAATAGGTTTGGACGTCTGGTCTGATACGTTGACTATTCCATTTTTATTGGAGCCCTTTTTAGTTCTTTGTTATGGAATACCTACCACTGAGGGAGTCAATGATCGTGGATATCCTTCAGTCGAAGACATCAGTTAAAGCTTCTCTGAGTTTAGAAATCCAAAATAGGTTACCAATATATACCCATCCCTTTGATTGGGGCGGAAAATACTTCTCCATGGTAGATGAAGTCAATTTCGGGATCAAACTGAAAAAAGTGAATGAAATCTTTAGTTTTGTTCAATACCCTTAGTGAAGGGGGAGCTCGATAGCTCTTTCAAAGCTCTTCTTCAAAATGATGAAAGATACAAAGGGTTGCTCAATTTATAGAGATATCAAATTTATGTCTCCAAGTCGTTGCTAAGGTTTAGATTTCGGCTTCCCGATCTGTTGTCGAGTGAAGGTTGCGAGGTGAGCAGTGCGGTTTTCTTCCTGGCAGAAGCCGCCATTAAAACAGGAGGAGAAGTGAGTGGTGTTGGAATTTACAAAGGAATTCAAAGTAAAGAAATAACACCCCATATCATTAAGTGAGAAGCATCCTTAAACAATTCCTGCTGTTTGTTGAGGTTTCTATAATAAACGAAAGTTTAGTGAACTTAAGCCAACGTCCTCCAGTCATGAAAACCATTTTGAGGTTCTAATGAAGCATATTATAATCCTAATGACGTTAATAATAAGATCGCCAGGATCGTTAAAGTAATAGCCCCCAAAAATGATTTCTGTTCCTGAGGAAGCGCAGGGCAGGTGCACAGAAAGTGGGGCGCCAGTCTGCTTATCGTCCTCATTTCTACGGCTTCTACAAAAATCGTTTGAGGGTACATCAAGTCTAGTTGTATGTTTGCCTATCTAGTTGGTGTCCCAGTGCTGACACCTATGCCATCTATTTTAAGAGATTAAAAACTTAGAGCGTTTCAGATGTAGCTTTGGCCAAATTTGGCTTCCAGCTATAATTTAACTTCGCATGTAGCAATTGGTATGCGATGCCTACAATTGTTCCACGTCTGGCGAGTTCATCGGCCCTACAGCTTCCTGCAATATCTCTCTATGCCCCGGCATCCAGAACAGGCGAATATTATTAAACTGGTATGCAATCTCTAGGATAGTCGAACAGAAGTCTAGGTCTATATCTACTTTCGAGTCATTGAAGAAGGTCTCCAAGGAATTGATACTCTTGGTAGCTGATTGGCTAACTGAAAGAATGCAGATGTCTGTAGTTGATAACACAATTTCCCCGAACAAAGATAGGACTTTAATGTTACAAATAATGTATAGTTCTCTTTCTCTCTTCAGTTGTGTTCTGCATTTGTCAGCAACAATAATACTGGGAGCGCATAATATATATTTTGTCGAGAACTGGTAATATTAGCGGACTACTTTATTGCAAATAGATGAAAGGCTTAATGGAATTATAATAAATCATATCCGTAAAGCGATTAGGTAGGTACTAATAATATTTGATTATCACCAAAAATATTAAAATTTTAATAATAATAATAAAAATAAAGTTTTAAATTTACTGAGTATTGCTAGTTGCTACAATCCATTTTCTTATTCGTCAGTCAGTTTTTCTTTTTTCTATATATAGACAAATTTACTACACCGCACTGTGAAATTTATGTAAGAATCGTGCTAAAGTCTCAAAGGAGACCTATTCGTGGTATGTGATTTTTATCTATAACATTAACATTGACCCCCATGCAGTGTATACAAAGCACAATGACGACGACGTGCTAAAAATCGTTAAAATTGTGTGATATTCCTCGCTTGGGATAATTAATTTCATCTGATGGAAATAACTCCCTCGGATAAAAAAAAATAAATAAATGAAACACCGTCAACAAAAGGACAATGTAGATAATCGCTGTAACTGTGGGAGGTCCTTCATTGCGGTTCGAATTACGATAAGGTTAACGACACTCTCGACTTACGTGCGACTCCTAAGAGGATTACGAGGATTAATTTCATTAAATTTTTGTTTTTATCGTGTTTTCAATATCTTGATTTTTCCCAAACACAAAAATTGGCAACACACAGGTGCGCTGACAGAAGATTAAATTAAATGTTATTAGATCCCTTCTCCATTGGACTATTTGAAAGATGTCAGGATTACGCCAATAAAGTGTGACAGAAGATAAAAGCTCTTTAGGTATTTTGGAAGGTTTAAGTTTGTTATTGTGATCATCGTGATTTTTATGAGTGTTTTTAATGTTTACGGTGCAATTAGTTGTTATTACAGTCCCAGTTACTTTTGGTGGTTTTAATATAGATTAATAATAAATAAATACTCAATTAGAATGGGCCGTATTGCTGTTTTTTTTATTGACTACTTTTCGAATCCTCGAATTTCATCCATCAATTTTTATTATTCATTAATTAACAACAATTAATGGTCAACATTTATGTAAAATGATAAAAAGTTAATACAACACTCTTTGGATGTATTTGTTTTTGGCAATTTTCAAAATTTCAAGAGAAGGAATATCCTTTCTTAAATTATGACACTAATCCTGTTGATTTATTTTATCAATTAATATTGAGATCAAAATTCAACAAAGAAAGAGATATTATTAAATGAAGGAAATATGATTACGGGATTACTGTTCACATTTTTTAACGTCATGTCATATACTTTTTCATGTACTTACCAAGAGGCATCGTCAAAAGAGAAAATAATTATTATGTACATGACTTAATCTTGTATTTACGATTGGCTACAATTTTTTCGTCTACAAATAAATAGTATTTGTCAGAAAAAAAATTGGAAACGTCGCGTCGGTAAAATTCGAAAAAACGACTGAAATATAAATCGTCTGAAAATAAATAGAAATAATCAGAAAATCAGATATTGGAAACGTCTGAACAAATTTTTAAAACGTCTGAAAACAAATAGTAATCGTCTGAAAAAGGTGTTCCTTCTACCAACAATGGAGTAGAAGGAAAGAATAAGTCCATAAAAAAAAACATAGATGAATTTTGAGAATCGGCGTTGCGGTCTTTAATTCTTTAAAATAAATGTTTTCAGACGATTTTTATATTTTTCAGACGATTACTATTTGTTTTCAGACGAAAATATTTTAACCTTTACGATTACGCCACAAGTGCTTTGTATTTACCCTTACTTGGCGCAGATACGTCACAGTGAAAGCTCCCATACGTTTAGCTGTCGACAAGGTGTCAAACTTTACAACTTACTAAAGCTTAGTACGCTGCTCGAGCTAAATTTGATCTTACATAGGAAATTCTCTTCAACATTTAGCTAAGCTAAATTTATGCAAATCCCATTAGCTCCAGATCCAGCAAATACGCAGATCCAGCGAAAAAAATCAAATTTTCATTTCAGACTGTACTGCATGTATCTGTCAAAATTTAGCGCACCCATTAATGGAACTGGCACATATTTCCTTAAGCTTAGTACGCTGCTCGAGCTAAACTAAATTTTAGCGGCTCTCCAATTTTTCTCTCCAAACATTAGCTAAAACCCTAGCTAAATTTTGACATGGAGTGCGCTGTGGATATAAGTGTCAAAGAAAACAGATGTTCGTGGAAAATAATTTCCTTCAAAAATTCATCGACACGAAAAATATTTTATTTTCGTTGTGCTTTCTTTTTTCCTCGTCTCCTATTCTTTGATCTTAAATGCTTCACTTCCAAGGTATTGCTCGTCGATGTATTCATTGCAAAAACGCATCCTTATTTATTTTTCCGCAACACAAAAACACAACAGAAAAAAAAACAACACGAACTGTCAAAATTTAGCTTGGGAAAATGTCCCGAACCATTAATGGGCGCGCTAAATTTTGATAGATACATGTCTGTACAGTCTGAAATTAAATTTTGATTTTTTAGCTAAAGCAGCGTACCGCTCGGCTAAATAGATTCGCTTAAATTTAGCTCAGCTAAATTTTGGAGAGCATTTTGTATAGGAGCTAAAATTTAGCTCGAGCAGCGTACTAAGCTTTAAGCTAAATTTTGGCAGTTATTGTTGTTTTTTTTTTCTGTTGTGTTTTTGTGTTGGGAAAAAGTAAATAACGATGCATTTTTTTTAATGAATACGAGTACCTCGATGAGGAATCCTTTGAAAGTGAAAAATTTGAGATTGAAGTATAGCCGACAACGAAAAAAAGAAAGCACAAGGAAAATAAAATATATTTTCGCGTCGATAAATTTTTGAAGGAAGTTATTTTCAACGAAAAGTTGTTTTCTGTGACACTTATATCCAGCACGCACCCCATGTCAAAATTTAGCTAGTGTTTTAGCTAATGTTTGGAGAAAAAATTGGAGAGCACCAAAAATGAAGTTTCGCTCGAGCTGTGTTCTTACCTTAAGACATGGATTCGAATGCCATAATATTTCCGTACACATGACACATGAGTGTCATTAGTCGGGATAATCCCAATGTATTGGTTTGTTGAAGCATAGCCAGAAATGAGACAATTATTATGGAGAGTAAACTAAATAGCTACATGCCACAGTACTAATAATCATTTTTGGTGTCCAGGCTAACTTTTACAAAGTCACAATGGCAAACATTTCCATATAAAATTATCTATTGTGACCTACAATAAACTTAAACTAAAGGTTAAAAATTATTATTAGTAAAGCCCACTGTTATTTACGTTAGTCATCTTTGTTATGGTGATGCAGTTCTTTGTCGAACCTATGCCTTCAAAAAATAGGCATTGGATCTCGATCTTAATCCATTTAACAAGATCTGGTCACATTAAGCTCTGAATGCAACCATTTTAAAAAGGTTGAAATATTTATCCTTGCAGACCCTTTGTCGCTTAATCATCTCTGTAACATGTCTGATGTTATATTCTCGATCTCGCTTCTTACTTACTTACTTAAGGCGGTGCTACAGTCCGGAGTGGACTTTGGCCTCAACCAACAAGTTTCTCCAGCCAGCACAATCTTTAGTCAGTTGTCTCCAGTTGTGCACGCTACGTTGGTTAAGTTTCCCTTCCACTTGCGAGCGCCACCTGAGTCGCGGCTTCGTCTACTGCGCGAGCCGTCCCTCGGGTGTGGATTCGATCTCCCTTCGCGTATGCTTTTTATTTCACATGAGAATGTCCTTTTCGTTTCTACTTCCTTGCTTGTAAATCTGACATGTGGCTCTGATAATTCCAAATTTTCTCAGCGTTTATTTTATGCTCAGGGACTCTCAATATGCTAAACCTTCTACAATCAAACTTCTCGACAATGATGTAGTATAACACAGCATCGGCGGATATTCACGCTGCAACTAGGTCCCAAAAATTAAAAACTTACACAAACGAATGGTTGTGCGGAGCTAGGCCTAGGGTGCCTATACGGACCTGTTGCGCCAATTAATTATTTATTTTAACTAGGTTATGGTCCGATTGTTCATTGATTCATTTTCGATAGCCCACTTATCTATAAAGTGGGTCGCGAGTGTAGTGGACCCACAAGTGGACATAGCCCTTGATTCTCCGCCATCGACTCTAAATCATCAAGAGCAGTCCAATCTCATCCTGGGTCTACCTAGAGGACGCCTGCGGTATCGATTCCATAGCACGTCGTGGGATCCTGCGTTTAACATGACCAAACCACCGAAGCATGGACCTCTCGGGCCGGAGAAGTAGCTGCTCGAGATTGAGTTCACACCAGCAATACAGGAGGAATCTCATTTCGGCAGCTTGCATCCGCGATGTTATTCTTTCGGTCATTACCCAAACCTTATGAGTTTATGGCCATATGTAAGAGTTGGAACAAACACCGAATTAAAGACTGACAACTTAGCTTTTGACACCGGTCCGATTGTTTTCTATCCGAAATCCAAAATTTATTGCACCTATTATCCCTTCTCACAAAGACTATGTAACTATTTTTTTTTTTGTATTTTCGTTACGAATGGAAGAGTCCTACTATGCCGATTCCAAACAGCTTATGTGAGAATCTTTCTGAAGGCAGTAGTTGTACTCTTGGATGTTTATTAGATGTTCGAGAAAGGAAATAGAGGAAGGAACAACCTTCATCTTCATTAAACTGGGCAAAGCTTTTTATTCTGCCAAAAACAACAGCGCAAATAGATTGCAAATTGGTCATAGACACAAAACGAAAAATCAATGGCATAGCACATTAAATTAATGATCACCCAAAGTGCCTATTTGAAAGATGTCAGGATTACGCCAATAAAGTGTGACAGAAGATAAAAGCTCTTTAGGTATTTTGGAAGGTTTAAGTTTGTTATTGTGATCATCGTGATTTTTATGAGTGTTTTTAATGTTTACGGTGCAATTAGTTGTTATTACAGTCCCAGTTACTTTTGGTGGTTTTAATATAGATTAATAATAAATAAATACTCAATTAGAATGGGCCGTATTGCTGTTTTTTTTATTGACTACTTTTCGAATCCTCGAATTTCATCCATCAATTTTTATTATTCATTAATTAACAACAATTAATGGTCAACATTTATGTAAAATGATAAAAAGTTAATACAACACTCTTTGGATGTATTTGTTTTTGGCAATTTTCAAAATTTCAAGAGAAGGAATATCCTTTCTTAAATTATGACACTAATCCTGTTGATTTATTTTATCAATTAATATTGAGATCAAAATTCAACAAAGAAAGAGATATTATTAAATGAAGGAAATATGATTACGGGATTACTGTTCACATTTTTTAACGTCATGTCATATACTTTTTCATGTACTTACCAAGAGGCATCGTCAAAAGAGAAAATAATTATTATGTACATGACTTAATCTTGTATTTACGATTGGCTACAATTTTTTCGTCTACAAATAAATAGTATTTGTCAGAAAAAAAATTGGAAACGTCGCGTCGGTAAAATTCGAAAAAACGACTGAAATATAAATCGTCTGAAAATAAATAGAAATAATCAGAAAATCAGATATTGGAAACGTCTGAACAAATTTTTAAAACGTCTGAAAACAAATAGTAATCGTCTGAAAAAGGTGTTCCTTCTACCAACAATGGAGTAGAAGGAAAGAATAAGTCCATAAAAAAAAACATAGATGAATTTTGAGAATCGGCGTTGCGGTCTTTAATTCTTTAAAATAAATGTTTTCAGACGATTTTTATATTTTTCAGACGATTACTATTTGTTTTCAGACGAAAATATTTTAACCTTTACGATTACGCCACAAGTGCTTTGTATTTACCCTTACTTGGCGCAGATACGTCACAGTGAAAGCTCCCATACGTTTAGCTGTCGACAAGGTGTCAAACTTTACAACTTACTAAAGCTTAGTACGCTGCTCGAGCTAAATTTGATCTTACATAGGAAATTCTCTTCAACATTTAGCTAAGCTAAATTTATGCAAATCCCATTAGCTCCAGATCCAGCAAATACGCAGATCCAGCGAAAAAAATCAAATTTTCATTTCAGACTGTACTGCATGTATCTGTCAAAATTTAGCGCACCCATTAATGGAACTGGCACATATTTCCTTAAGCTTAGTACGCTGCTCGAGCTAAACTAAATTTTAGCGGCTCTCCAATTTTTCTCTCCAAACATTAGCTAAAACCCTAGCTAAATTTTGACATGGAGTGCGCTGTGGATATAAGTGTCAAAGAAAACAGATGTTCGTGGAAAATAATTTCCTTCAAAAATTCATCGACACGAAAAATATTTTATTTTCGTTGTGCTTTCTTTTTTCCTCGTCTCCTATTCTTTGATCTTAAATGCTTCACTTCCAAGGTATTGCTCGTCGATGTATTCATTGCAAAAACGCATCCTTATTTATTTTTCCGCAACACAAAAACACAACAGAAAAAAAAACAACACGAACTGTCAAAATTTAGCTTGGGAAAATGTCCCGAACCATTAATGGGCGCGCTAAATTTTGATAGATACATGTCTGTACAGTCTGAAATTAAATTTTGATTTTTTAGCTAAAGCAGCGTACCGCTCGGCTAAATAGATTCGCTTAAATTTAGCTCAGCTAAATTTTGGAGAGCATTTTGTATAGGAGCTAAAATTTAGCTCGAGCAGCGTACTAAGCTTTAAGCTAAATTTTGGCAGTTATTGTTGTTTTTTTTTTCTGTTGTGTTTTTGTGTTGGGAAAAAGTAAATAACGATGCATTTTTTTTAATGAATACGAGTACCTCGATGAGGAATCCTTTGAAAGTGAAAAATTTGAGATTGAAGTATAGCCGACAACGAAAAAAAGAAAGCACAAGGAAAATAAAATATATTTTCGCGTCGATAAATTTTTGAAGGAAGTTATTTTCAACGAAAAGTTGTTTTCTGTGACACTTATATCCAGCACGCACCCCATGTCAAAATTTAGCTAGTGTTTTAGCTAATGTTTGGAGAAAAAATTGGAGAGCACCAAAAATGAAGTTTCGCTCGAGCTGTGTTCTTACCTTAAGACATGGATTCGAATGCCATAATATTTCCGTACACATGACACATGAGTGTCATTAGTCGGGATAATCCCAATGTATTGGTTTGTTGAAGCATAGCCAGAAATGAGACAATTATTATGGAGAGTAAACTAAATAGCTACATGCCACAGTACTAATAATCATTTTTGGTGTCCAGGCTAACTTTTACAAAGTCACAATGGCAAACATTTCCATATAAAATTATCTATTGTGACCTACAATAAACTTAAACTAAAGGTTAAAAATTATTATTAGTAAAGCCCACTGTTATTTACGTTAGTCATCTTTGTTATGGTGATGCAGTTCTTTGTCGAACCTATGCCTTCAAAAAATAGGCATTGGATCTCGATCTTAATCCATTTAACAAGATCTGGTCACATTAAGCTCTGAATGCAACCATTTTAAAAAGGTTGAAATATTTATCCTTGCAGACCCTTTGTCGCTTAATCATCTCTGTAACATGTCTGATGTTATATTCTCGATCTCGCTTCTTACTTACTTACTTAAGGCGGTGCTACAGTCCGGAGTGGACTTTGGCCTCAACCAACAAGTTTCTCCAGCCAGCACAATCTTTAGTCAGTTGTCTCCAGTTGTGCACGCTACGTTGGTTAAGTTTCCCTTCCACTTGCGAGCGCCACCTGAGTCGCGGCTTCGTCTACTGCGCGAGCCGTCCCTCGGGTGTGGATTCGATCTCCCTTCGCGTATGCTTTTTATTTCACATGAGAATGTCCTTTTCGTTTCTACTTCCTTGCTTGTAAATCTGACATGTGGCTCTGATAATTCCAAATTTTCTCAGCGTTTATTTTATGCTCAGGGACTCTCAATATGCTAAACCTTCTACAATCAAACTTCTCGACAATGATGTAGTATAACACAGCATCGGCGGATATTCACGCTGCAACTAGGTCCCAAAAATTAAAAACTTACACAAACGAATGGTTGTGCGGAGCTAGGCCTAGGGTGCCTATACGGACCTGTTGCGCCAATTAATTATTTATTTTAACTAGGTTATGGTCCGATTGTTCATTGATTCATTTTCGATAGCCCACTTATCTATAAAGTGGGTCGCGAGTGTAGTGGACCCACAAGTGGACATAGCCCTTGATTCTCCGCCATCGACTCTAAATCATCAAGAGCAGTCCAATCTCATCCTGGGTCTACCTAGAGGACGCCTGCGGTATCGATTCCATAGCACGTCGTGGGATCCTGCGTTTAACATGACCAAACCACCGAAGCATGGACCTCTCGGGCCGGAGAAGTAGCTGCTCGAGATTGAGTTCACACCAGCAATACAGGAGGAATCTCATTTCGGCAGCTTGCATCCGCGATGTTATTCTTTCGGTCATTACCCAAACCTTATGAGTTTATGGCCATATGTAAGAGTTGGAACAAACACCGAATTAAAGACTGACAACTTAGCTTTTGACACCGGTCCGATTGTTTTCTATCCGAAATCCAAAATTTATTGCACCTATTATCCCTTCTCACAAAGACTATGTAACTATTTTTTTTTTTGTATTTTCGTTACGAATGGAAGAGTCCTACTATGCCGATTCCAAACAGCTTATGTGAGAATCTTTCTGAAGGCAGTAGTTGTACTCTTGGATGTTTATTAGATGTTCGAGAAAGGAAATAGAGGAAGGAACAACCTTCATCTTCATTAAACTGGGCAAAGCTTTTTATTCTGCCAAAAACAACAGCGCAAATAGATTGCAAATTGGTCATAGACACAAAACGAAAAATCAATGGCATAGCACATTAAATTAATGATCACCCAAAGTGCCTACTAGAATAATTGAAATATGTGTCAAAAGTTTATGAGAAACTTTTTGATTTAGACGCGTCTGCCACCATAGCAGTATAAAGGGCAATGAGCTCTATGCGGCTCTATCCATGCGATGCCCCTGTACCATATGTCACAAATTATAGCTCAATATTATATTGGCAAGCATGTAACAGTCTAGGGAGAAACCACATTTAAACAACCATCCCGTACATCAAACATTATGAAAGGAATCCCTCTTTAATAAAACTCCCATCGTGTAAATGACTTTACTATTATCATCGGCGGCGTCTCCATATACCCCCTCTACGAGTATATACTAATATCCCCTCGAAATAAAAGGAATCAAAAAACATCAATCGGATTCGGTTCAATGGCATCAAGGATGTTGATGAGAAGTCCTTTCATTCATTCATTTCGTATACAATTCTCTATTTTTGTAATTAATTACGTTACATTAAACAAGTCGTTAACAACTATGGCACAAACAAACAAGAAGGACAAATACATTCAATGAGACACATGAGTGTCAATTTACACCCCACACTGGAGTGTCAATCACCCCTTAAATCGATGAACGTAAACCCATTTCGGGAGCAGTGACATGTTACCGTATTTGAAATGCGTAAATCAAATCTGGGCGACCGACCGACGACGGCGACGACTCTTTAATAGGTACATTATTTTGGCCCATATTGGAAACAGATGCTAACTTAGGTTAACGACAGACCGACCATGCCCACTTATGATTATACATATACTCATCGGTATTAGAAAATCTAGTAACCCTTATTTATTTCCCTTGAAACTTCAAGCTTTGAAAGATGTAGTCGTAGTTTTAGAGACAAAAAAGTATTAACCGACTTTAAGCGAACTCGGACATACGTCTATCGTGGCCGTGCATCGATATTGATCTTAACAGTAATCATATGCCCGAGCTGCCAATGACAGTCCTACAGTGCTACCAACTACTTAAGAACTGGAGTATGTTCTACTGAACACTAGCAGGCCTATCATACTTTCGCTTACAAAAGATAGAAGAATATTTGGCCCCCAAAAGTTGAAATACAGGAAAATCCGCTAAGGCCAATGTGAACGGGCATTTAAAAATATTAAAAATATGGACAAAAGACACCCCTACCCATTTCTGGCATGAATTGATTACAAATGTAGTTGCAAAGGAATTCAAATTCGCGCAGTTTTCCCCGACAGTATAGACGCATCACTATTCTTCGAAATAAGTCTCTTCCTTGTCACGTCAACTTCTTGACCATTTGCCGTCATAAAAGTTATACCCTCAAAGTTTTCCACTTGCTAAGAAAGTCACGATCCATTCACTTAGTGGAAAATTGCTCTAAATTAGTTTCCCCATTTAGGAACTTCTGACAGTAGGATAACTATAATTAGCCCAAATTGAGGAAGACTTGGGTCAATAAACCAGAGAACTAACTTTTTGTCTAAGAGAGTCCTTTAATTATCCAAGCAAAAACAAGGGGCGAGACAGAACTGGAAACAAACTTTTTACTCTTTCTATCCACACACACCACTGTACTGCACCTTAGTAAACATAGGCTATAAATAAACATCCTGCCATCCGGTCAGCTGCATTCCTTCGAACCATTTGTAAAACACTAATTCGATAAGACCGTCTCATGCTCATGCAAGGTGTGCACCGCAGCCTTAATACTTTTGCATTATATCTGACGAAAAGTTGCATCCGTTATTCGTGTTTTTTTTTTATTTTTTTGGGCCAAAGTCTCTGAGGAGTAGGACCTACAAAAATCTGGGTTACATCCGTGAATGTGCGAAGTGTGAATGCCTTGCGTGATGGCATGCATCGATATCCTTGGAACACGTACTCAAATGAAATAGCAAAAAAAAAAAAAAAGGAATGAAAATCACCTATTCATGCCTACCCTTGAAGGACTATGTAAAAATCGGGAGACTCACCTCATTCTGTGTTGATAATCAATTCAGGGGACACCTCTGGTATAGTTTTACAACCCGAGTCCGGTTAAGTATAATTAGATTTCGAATCCACTTACAGATACAATTATCCTGTTGCCACACCGAGACATTGACTGACCTACTAAATCACCCATCACAATAGAGAACAGACTGGGCAACATTTTTCCGCTTTCCGTTTGTCGAGTGTCCTGTCCATATACGAAGCAAATTAAATGTTAGCCAGGTAAGGAAGTACTAATACGGAACAGGCAGTGAGGTATGCCATCAGCTATATAGCGCACTCAGACTCAATTGGACAAGCATTTCTTGACTGTTCAGCAGTTCGGTTTAGGATCTAGACGGGCGCACACGTGTGAAACTCATTCGAAAAAAATAGTTCAGTTACGTTCCTAGCCCGAACCGTGGAACGTGGAAAAAGGACGAAAACCATTGCTTTCGCCATTATTGTGTGTACGGATATAGAGACTAAAAGAGGAGCCATAGCTCTCTGTAGGCAACAAATGTTTTGTTTTGTGTTTTGTGTTTTTTCGCTTCGTGGGTGGTAGGAAGGATTTTTATCCGATTGAATGATTTATAGTGGTTTGGCGGTTAATATAAATATTGTAGTACAGGAAGCTTTGATGTGAGCGGCTGGGGTAGATTGGATAGCTGCTCGTTCATGTGAAATGACAAACAACTGGAACACCGAGAAGACACAGAAAAATGTTTCAAGGTAAGTTTTTGGGTATATTCTGGTGTTTGCATATCGCGTGTTATCCCATAGAAAAAAGGAACAGGGATATCAGTTTTCGTTTTGGGTTAACAAATGAACTGATAATGGTTTGTTTAGTTTGTGACATAGTGTAAGGTGTATGGTAGGTATTTTGCAATTTTGTGTCCAAGTTGACAGGTAATCTTTCACATAGTGTAAGGTTAAGACAGTTTGACATTTATGAAAGGCACGATTAAACAATTCAAATGTTTATAGCTAGTTTTGAATCGTGTTGATCTAGTTTATGAATGGATTTTCCTTGAGATGTATGAATAAATTATTTTTTTTATGAGTGAGTGATACTTTGAACGAATTCCTCTGCTATGCAAAGAAGGCAAGGAGAATACATTTTGTACTATGTACAGTACATACTAATTTTGTAGTTCAGGGCTTATTGTGTCAATACGTTTTTTAATCTAAGGATTAAAAATTCGTCAGCTAACTTTCTTAGTTGAAGCCATCAATAATTAAATTAATCAGCACTTTTTTTCTAATCAAGCAATGGGTGCTTGATCAAAAATGTGTTTTAGAAAAAAAAAAATACGAACACTTGCTGTCTAGAAAACTTGACATTTTAAACAAGAACTGTCAATTCTTATTGCGTGCCGCTTAACACAAAATGGGCTGTAGTTGTGCAATAAATTCTTTTTTTTAGTTATTTTATGAGTTTATCTACATATTTATTTGTTTACCTAATTCACGCAAAATTTGAATTTTGCACCATTTAATAGTACAGTGGTGCCAACGGAAAAATATATATCAATGTGAAAGCTGACAGTTCGGGGTTAGTAAAAATGGAGCTCTACACGAAAAAATATCGCATTTTCATTGTTGAGCAATATTTTAAAATTAATGAAGGTTTGTTACCTATAGTCAGCATTTTTCGAACAAAATCATCTTCAGTGATAGCTCATTTTCATTTTTATGGCTTTGTTAATCGTCAAAATTGTCGCATATGAGGTTCAGAAAACCCACGAGTAATTGTTGAGAAACAAATGCATCTAATCTGTAGTATACTCTATAAATTAATAAAACATTTAAGTTTTTTAATTAAAAATCTGTATTTTCTAAAAAAATTACATTTTGCGTGAATTATGGGACACCCTTTATAACAAATAATTGTTATGCACACAGAACAGTGATGCCAGACTTTTCGCACTGACTTTCCCACGACGATTATCAAAAATACCCTTTTCGCCCATGCCGTTGTTAGAAAAAACCCAACGATATTCCCCACGAAAATATACATATATAAAACTACATACCTATATAGTAGTACAAAAATTAACAAAAACAAAAACAGTCTTCTCTTTTTATTGAACGCGCGCAATGGTTTTTCTTTATATTTATATTTTTTAAAGCATAAATAATATATGTTTTTGAGTTGACAAAATGTAAAAATAAATTATGTTACCGTTTACAGTAGATGGCATTTGGAAACGGAGCCAAAGCGATAACCATCTTTGATTTTTCCATAGAATGCTAGAGACAACTATTTAGTTTAGTTAGTGAATTTGGCAAGTAAAACGGTTGAAATTCAAATTGTTGCCCCATTGTTAACAATAGATGTCACTTCAAAAAAGTGTGGATTTTCAAATTATTCCGCCCCGAACCAAGAGAGCTAGTGGTTATGTTGGAACCAACACGAAGACGTTGACGTTGACAACGCAATGACAGACAGATGTTTATTTTGCAATGAGTGAAATGAGTGCATTCATTGAATGAATCTAAATGGGTTGCTTCAGAGTATGCATTAGGTAAGGTATTTAATGATTGCATTCAGATATAAAAATAATTTAATAAAATTAATATTGCTAAGAGATTGGATGAAGTATTTCAAATACCCTTTTTTTGTTCTGAGAGATATAAAAATGCCCTTTCGCCCTTTAAGCTAATTTTGAAGTGCAAAATGCCCACGAAATGGGTAATTACCCACGATCTGGCATCACTGACACAGAACACTAATTTGTCTGGGTGGAAACCAGAACTGAACCCTACCCAAAATGTTCTATTAATTTTATAAATGTTATTAGCTAATTACCAACTATGCATTTCTAACTGAATTAAAGCTATGGGCGTACTAAATTTTTTGACAGAAAGACTTGCCACATCAAAAAAAAATGCGACTGTGTGTTTTCTTGAGGTATACTTGTGCGATGTGTATTTTGCAGAAAGATCATAAGCACATACGAGTACCTACATATATTCAAATGCATGGTTTCAGATTAAAAAAGATTGCTAGTGGTGAACATCAGTTGAAAGTGGTAGTTGATTGTTGAATGACATTTGTTTTTTTGTATTTTAAAGCCTAAGGTACATGTGGGCGCAGTAGCGCAGTGGTTAGTATGCTGGGTTACTGTGCGAGGGATCCCAGGTTCGATCCCCGGTAAAACACAAATTACATCTTAAGGTTTTTTCTACTGCGACACCTCTCGCGAACGTCTGACAAACACGAGAGTATGACTGTCCTGAAAAAGCTTCTCAATTCAGCGAAAAATTATTTCCAATGAACCGCATTTTCGTTCACTTACTTTTGACGCTCACTGTATGTTTAACTTCATCTGCCCCTGCTAATGACCATTGATCTTAGGAAGTATCGATTTATTAGAGTGTTTTTGGATTCATGAAAAGTTTACGCGGAAAAATTTCTCACAGATTTGGCCGAGTTCAATGCTGACGGGTCAATAACATCGACTCAGTTTTACAATTTTGTGTGGGAAGATGCATAACCGATTATTAATTTTGTTTTATTGTAATAATTTCTTAAAGAATACATCAAATAAATGAAAAATTTATTGAGTAAATATAATTATAAAAATATTCTTCTTAGAAAATGAAAAAGAATGTAGAAATTCGTTTTTGCTACACGTTAAAATAATTTTGTAAAGGGTGGAAAGTACTAGAATTGATGGGACAGGCGAGGATCCACCATATCAACTGAAGCAGCTGGCTTTCATAACGCGCTACCCGTCTACATTCGTCCATTTACCATTTTATTTCTCTTTGACTAAGGTTTTTTGCTTCCGACGTAAATAGTACGTATACGCCCCAGTGACTTTTTTTTGTGGGGTTTTATTTAATTTTCCAGTCTATCAATGTTTTAAAAATTTTAAATATTAGATAAAACGTTCAAGCTATTTTACTTAAGATTTTAATAGATGTCGTATAAATACATGGGTTTTTTTTCGATCATTTTCGATGTTTTCTCTTTTTTGTACCTTTATCCAAAGTCCTAATTAATGCAAACAATTGGCATCACTCCTAGTCCTAACATAAAGTGCTAAGATGTAAATGTCGTCAATTTTGTAATGCACATCTTTAAAAATAACGTGAAATGTAAGTAATCGGAATGTCTATAGTAAATATCATATTTTGTTTTTGTGTAGATTATGTATAAGAAAATTGTTAAGTAAAATTTAACTTTTAATTTTTAAATTTAAAAATGTAATTTTGTATAAGAAAGTAAATAAAATGTATGACTGGGTCGTACGAAACTTTCTCTTTTATTGCGAATCTCGTTGAATGTCAGAGTTATTTAAAATTTGTTGTGATTCATATATGTATTGCCACTGAAGTTTTGGGCTTTACAAATATATACCGTGTGTGAATACAGATCGGGATTTGGGTAGTAATTTTTGAGAAATATTTATAAAACGGCTTTATTTGCATTTTTTGAGAAAAACGAAGTAAACAGGAATTAGATGGCAGGACCACATATCCTATATCGCAAGATCGGCACACGCTAAGTTGAGCTACCTATTTAGATCAAAGAGGTACTTTAACCCCAAGCAACTTTTCCTTCTCTACAAAGCACAGCTTAGACCAAGCCTGGAATATTGTTCCCATATATGGAGCTCGGCCCCAAGAAGACTACAATTGGCAGCAATTTAAGTGCAGAACTAACATACATCTGCAAGCATCTCGGGGCGCTGATGAAGCGTTATAATCTCGCCTTTTCCAGGAGAAGTATTTAAAAAAAAGTGATCTTGTTTAGAATACTTATATTGTCTTAAATATATATTTCGATCAAAATCATTAGACCGGATTTTTGTAAAATTATCCAAACAAATTTTACAATTTTGGATTCGAAAAACACTGTTCTTCAACTGTTTAGCTGAAAACTGAGTAGATACATGGTAATAGTCACGATATAAGAATTACAGTGCAGTTATATTTTTATCCAAATCGAAAATGGGGTTTTCGAGATATGAGCAGTTTTTAAAGTACCTACTATTATTAGCGATTGGGATGTATATCGGAGGACGCAGTCATTTTAGGGAAAAACTGAGTTTGCTATCAAGTTAAGAATGACGATTGTACATTAAAAATGAGTTTTTGGTCAAATCATATATGTACACCGTTTTCGAGAAAAGGCCAACCGTTATTGGACTTTTTAGCGAAAAACTCAACTATCAATTTTGGTTCAAATTATTAAACGTTTTTGATAAAATCTAAATTGTTTAAAATTTTGTAAAATTTGTATATGGGAAGTACCGTTAATATTTAACAAAAAAAAACACCTCCTAGAAATGAGCCCACAAACTCTAAATACGAGGTTTGAAACAAATCCGTCCAAGCGTTTAGGCTACAGGCCTATGGGGCAGACAGACATTCGGACGGACAGAATTGCGAGATCACTTTTTTGAGTATCATAATTGATTAATGCCTCGTTCACAATGTGGACGTGATAACTAGACGAGAGCGAGGCGAGAATCGCTCTCGCCTCGTTCTCGCTTTAACCTCGTCCGGCAATTCACAATGAAACGTGGTACGTCGGCGAGTTTTTCTGACAACGAATAGCGAGGGACCACTGAAACTACAAAACCATATTGCCACTTCGATTTTTTTTACAAAACAGAGCTGCACTTTTATTGCTTTTTTAGCACTATTGCATGCAGTTTGAATATTCTAAAAATAACCAATTCGCAGTTTTCAGGCGTCGCTATCATCAGTCGCTACCGAAAAAAATTCTGTTGCTTTTTTTGAGCACTTAGACTTAATGACTGAACTGAATCTTGGTCTTAAAATGTTGCTTATGAATTATAAAGTTAGTTAAAAAAAATTAAGCAATTGTTGTCTAAGGTTGAAAACTCACCGGATAAAGCAAAACGTGTTTTTTTTGTTTCGTGAAACAAGAGCACATTGTTTCATATGAGGCAACACAGACACATGTTTTTGTTTTTAAGAGTTTCGGTGGTGGTTGTCGAAAATACATGCCATTGTATACAAGCATAACACACACCGAATACAACAAAACTGTTTCGAACCAGCGTCGTTGACGATAATTGCCTACTTTCTTAGAGCGCAACACACACCAAAGAAAACAAAACATAAAATCCAAAGCAAAACAGAAAAACATGTTTCGTTGCCGATAGTTAACCTGTTGTTTTTGCGAAACAAAATTTAAATGTCGTTGTTTTTAAAATGTAAATAAGATTTGCACAACTTCATTGTCTGAGTCCGACCAACACTAGAAGCAAGTCGTAAATTCCACACCAAACGAAACACGAAAACAAAACGTTTTGTTTTGCTACATTCTGTTTCGCTTAGTGTGTGTTCAAATAAAAAAATATTTTTTTCGAATCAAAAATGTGTTGTTTAATCTAGTCTACATTTTCTAGAAAATTAATTTATTAATTTTTTCGTACGTACGTACATACAACTGTAGTTTTCTGTTGAACTTCTTAGTCAATTCCAGAACAGGTTCCAATGACTTCCTATGAAAAGCATACAGTCTTACATCCTAATAAAATTTGCTCAAGAAAATGACCCCCAATAACCAAGAAATCAAAAAGAAACACACTCAAAAGATATATATTTTCGGGGCAATGTTTGTTTAAAGAAATACAAAATTCCCCTTTTCACCGTCATTCATTATTATGGGAAAATAAGTTCTAACATTATCGCTGATTTATTTAAAAATTTCTCAGAATAATCAAACCGTATCAAAATAATAACAAAAAAAAACGATAAAAGTGCCGCCCTGTTTGCTTGAGAAAATACAAGTGGCAACCTTAAGTACATTTCAATGAAAATGGCGTCGCTTCCCACTCAGAGAGTAAATGTCATCGGTGTCTCGGGCGAGATTTTTCCAAATTTCCGAAATGGTCGCGAGACGAGGCAACGAGTCTCGCGCCATTGTGTATTGGCGCATGCATTTTCTTTGATTGGAAATTATTTGACAACTCGCGCTAGACTCGATCTCGCTCTCGTCTCGCTCTCTCGCTGTATTGTGAATCGGCCATAAAATTTGTAGTTCGAAATTTTGTACAAAAAAAAATATCTTTGCGAGAAAGTTAAAAACCTAGTTTGTTTAAGAAAGAGTTTTTTATTCGGTTTCTGTTCTGTACAACACGTAACATTTGAGGAAGTTCACACACAAAGCTAATGGGCTTTAATAATAACCATTTCTAGTGTCAACTCTAAATTTAAAAAAGACACAATGGCTGTATTTTTCAAAATTGTAAAATTCGATGAATTAAAATTCGAAACTAAAAATATAGTACGGAATATATATACAAAGATAGTACCTACGCTTTCAAAAACTGATTGCGTTCTTAATTATCAACACAAATTCATCAGTTTGGCATAAGTTATCCTTCTATCAATTCGCATTTATTTCTTGTTTCTAAATTTACCGCAAAACCCTTTTTTTATACTGGTAAGTTCGTATACTGGAAAGAAGTGTCCATTTTTCAGATGTCTTCTTGTTGACAGCCTTGCATGTGACGCCTCAATTTGTATTCAAATATTTCTCTGCTTTAAATTCAAAAATCCAAAGGCAGGTTTTCAAAAGTCTGATATCATTTTCGATCCGGTACCGGTAGTATCAGTTGTATTGTTTTATTTGAAAACCACAAAAGGACTTGCATCTTTCATAAATCAGAGGAAAATCAAAATATTACTATTTTACATGTGTATATGCAAAAAGATCAATCAAAAGGTTGTCCTATCCGATTCATTTTATTTCAGTTCCGTCTCTTATGGAAAATCAATACAAAGAGTAGGAGGCGTATGCCTCTACTATCTCCTGACACGCAAATTCAACTAACAATAGAAATTGATATATGAACCTAATAGCTCCATCAGTTCCATGCTATCATTCCATCTCCATACAGCCCACCCTTAGACACAATAAGGAGCTCGTCATCAAACGAATACCAACTTAGAGTAAGAATATGCAAATGATTTCCATATGTGTTTACATGACGTGTTTCTATACGCTCTGCAAGTACATAATGTTAAAATGCCCCTCCTTGCGAAAGGTCGCAAAGTCAACAAAGCCGTATTCGTTTGAATGAAAATGCAAAAAGGTCAACATGCACTATACCATGTTGACTTGACATTCACCCTGTCAACGTATTTGGACTTGAGACAAGGACTATCATGGTGCTCGCTGCGTTGGAAAATATTCGATGAATTGGTAAACTTCTTGGACATGTTCATAAATCAGAGGCTCATACAAGAACTAAAAAAAGAACAAGCTCTGCAGTTATGAATTTCTTGCCAACTAGACAGGAAATAGCACAGATGGCGTCTGGGCCGATAAAATATGGTTCGCTGAAAATATAGGCTTGCAATATTTGTGAGGAGTAACATTTTCCGATGATGTTTCCCAACGAGTAGACGGCAATCTCGGACGTCCGTAAGCAGCATTCATTTACTCTCGATATATTCTTAACCATCAGTTTAAAAGTGTGATAGCTTGTTAGTCCAAAAGTAATAGCTTTCATCTTATGAAAATATCATCATAGTGACAAGTGAAACTTAAAATTAAAATTATTAAAAATTTATAGAAATCGAATCATTTGTACAAATACATACAAACATGCCTAACACGCGATCAAAAGACACTCAACCAAAAACCCCTCTTTCGGCACCACCTTCAACTGCACGGTTTACTCATTCAGCACATATGGTTATTAAAAATAAGAGTAGTGCATGCGACCACGACAACCATTTGACGCTGGCAAAACTCGAAGAGCGGCTGAATAAACACACTGATACCATCATCCATGATGGAATAAGTATAAGGTGGTCTCGTCGGCAAAAAGTAGTCCCTTAACGACACGTTTTTCTCTTTATTCAGCGTAGTAAGTGTACGTTAACGAAGCGTTAAGGGACCAAAAAACGAACGAGTCGGCAGCCGACGAGACCACCTTATACTTATTCCATCATGACCATCATCAATCGTATTACCGTAGAAATCTCTAAGATCCGTTCTGAATTGTTCTCAAAAATAGAACAGACGGAGCGCATTTGGAGTGAACGGTTGGAGAAAACAAACAACGCAATATCTGATATTGTTCAGAGAGTGGAGTGCATCGAAGCCAACTCAACTAACACAATTACTATCTCCGCACAACTGGGAGTCGTGAACACTGCGATTGCTGACATTACGCACCGAGTTGACTGCATTGAGTCTAAACCATCTGACACTCAGACTCACGCTCTGAACTCAAAATTAAATACGCTACAAGAACAGCTCGACGCAATGGAGAAGAAGGAGATAGCTGCAGATGCTGTATTGTTTGGAATTCCTAGTGGACCCGAAGAAAACTTAACTTCGCTCTTCAATCAACTATGCCTGACCGTTAACTGCAGACCCCTCACCTTAAAGAACATTTTTCGGTCCCAACAACGAACTAACAGAAGAAGGGACGCGACAACGCCAATTGTTCTCAAATTTAAAAGTATCCAGGAGAGAAACACTCTTCTCAAATCTGTAGCGGCTTATCGAAAAGGGCAACCGCAACAACAACTCTGCCTACGCGATCTTGGACTGCAATCAAACCATGCCTGTTTCCTGAATGAAAGTTTAACCAAAAGCACCCGTACACTTTTGCAGCGTGCCATAAGCATGCGTAGAAGTCATCAGCTGCACTCTGTGTACACGAGTCGCGGCTCAGTTTTTATTAAGCTGTCTGCCAATGAGGAAAGCTATGCCATCAACAACGTCGATTCTCTATATGCTGCTGTACGTAGACAACCCGACTTCGTCGTAAGAAATGATCAGTAGCATTGAAATCAAACTTATAAACGTATATTTTTTGTCTTATTCAATTCAATTTATGTATATTCTTTCATTAAAATTGCAACTTATTTATTATTGTATCTATTTAAATTGTAGTTTATTAAAATATGTTCTGTAATATGTGTAACTTGTGTGTAGTTTATTGCCAAATACTTTTGTTTATTGCTCTTATTTGTTGTGTCTTTGATTCAGTCTCATGCGCCGCTACGGTTTTCAATTATTCTTATGTCAAGCAATATAGCTGCAAGTAGTGGGTTTTTCATTGGTGATGGCGAGAACACTAATTTGTTTAATATGATTAGAATTCTAAGTGCACAGAAAAATGGAATGAGAGTTTGTCAAATAAACGCGCAAAGCCTGACCAACAAATTGGGGGAACTTAGGTATCTGTTTGTGGAGTCTCCAATAGACATTATTTCAGTATCTGAAACTTGGTTCGACCCCGAAATAAATGATAATGTTTACTCTTTGGATGGATTTAGGCTCTTCCGTGCGGACAGGAAGTTTCAATGCGGCGGAGGTGCAGCTATTTATGTACGTGATGGATTACGCTGTAACCCAGTTTGTAAATCAGAAGACATTCCTAATTGTCCTTTTGAATTTGTGTTTGTTAATGTTATTTGTAATACAGAGAGTATCCTAGTTGGTTCTGTTTACCGGCCATATAATCATATTAGTATTGAACCTCTAATAAAAGTGCTTGAGTCTCTTTCTTGTTACTACCCTAATGTTCTTCTTTCCGGTGACTTTAACTGCAACCTTTTAGATCCGCTTAGGTCTAGACATTTTACCAATACATTTAAAGGGCTCAACTTATTTTCCATTAATACATCTGTACCCACTCACCACTCTAAAGACTCAAGTTCTCTTTTAGACCTTTTTATTAGCAGCGATGTTGATAAAGTACTACTCTATGACCAACTTTCGGCACCGGGTTTCTCGAAGCATGATCTGCTGTTTGTTTGTTTGGATTTTGTTCCGACAGTAAATGAAAAAAGTATTCACTACAGAGACTTCAGAAACGTAAACCCGTCTGACTTGGTAAACGACTTTTACTCTATAGATTGGAACTCAATTTATTATTTGCAGGGAGTAAACGAGCAAGTAGCTTTCTTTCAGCATTATGTTAATGTGCTATTTGAGAAACACGTTGCTTTAAAAACAAAAACCATTAAGTACAATTCAACACCCTGGCTGAATGATGACATTATAGTTCTGATGTCAAAACGCGATGTGGCCTACAGTCAGTGGAAGCGATATAAATTAGATACTCTTCAACAAACCTATCGCATGCTGCGCAATCAAGTTGTTATGAAAATTAGAACAGCAAAAACCAAGTTCTATGAAAACAAATTAAATTCATTAACTCCTGGGAAAAAACTCTGGAATAATCTAAAAAAATTAGGTATTGGGAAGGACTCTTTGAAAACTCCAGATGACATTGACTGTAATGCCCTTAATGAAAAATTTATCGCAGCGCCTACATTAAATGATAATCTCATTGCCGAGCGACTTCCATCCGCTATTGATCCATATTTATCTAAAGTCAACAGTGTTTTTATCTTCGAAAGGCTTTATGAGGAAGACGTCGTTGAGGCAATCTTGTCTATAAAGTCGAATTCCACTGGCCCTGATCGGATAAATCCTAGATTTATAAAAATGTTGCTTCCATATATCTTACCCTTTATTACTCACATCTTTAATACGATCTTAACAACCTCCGAATTTCCTGAGGAGTGGAAGAAGACGCGAATTATTCCTATACCAAAAAAAAAGACAGGCACTGATATGGAGTTTCGACCAATTGCTATTGTTCCATACTTTTCTAAAGCTTTCGAAAAAGCTGTACTAAAACAAATACGAAAATATTTGTTCAAGCACAGCTTACTGGCTACTCATCAATCTGGTTTTCGTCCACAGCGTAGCTGCGTATCAGCCCTACTCTGTGTTACAGATGAGCTACGAGTGTCGATGGATAGTAACAATGTGAGTCTTTTGACACTCTTAGATTTTTCTAAGGCCTTTGACACAGTCAATCATTCAATTCTGTTTGAAAAATTGCAGATATATTTTGGATTCTCTGTGGAATCCTCAAAGCTGATCCTCTCATATCTTAGTCGAAGACAGCAATGTGTGGAAATTAACGGTAATTCGTCGAAATTCCTTAATAATCCTACTGGAGTACCTCAAGGTTCAATCATTGGACCAATTTTATTCACGCTCTACATTAACGAACTTCCGCAAATTATCAAGCACTGCTCTATTCATCTATATGCCGATGATGTACAACTAATCATAAGCCGACCTTTTGGTGATAAGGAACAGGCAATCGAATTAATGAATTCTGATTTGTCGTCTATCTCACAGTGGTCTCAAGACAATTGTCTAGTTTTAAATCCCCTCAAGTCAAAATCACTCCCTATATATACGAAACTATTCGATGTATCAACTTTACCTGCTTTAAAACTTGGCAATGACACTATAGAGTATGTTCACACAGTAAAGAACCTCGGGCTAATATTCAATCGTAACTTAACTTGGAACGATCATATCAACAGTGTTGCTGGTAAAATATATGGAAGCCTACGCGTTCTTCGGGTTACCCAAAGCTTTATTCCTAAACGGATAAAACTACTACTAGCTAAAACTCTATTACTACCAGTGCTATTATATGGGTGCGAAGTTTTTTGTAACACGGATTATGAGACTAATCGAAAACTGAATGTGACATATAATAATATAGCCCGTTATGTCTACAGTCTGCGTTACTACGATCATGTTTCCGCGTTCTCTAAAAGCATATGTGGGTGCAGCCTCGATAGCCTAATGAAATTTCGGTCACTGTCCTTCCTGCACAAAGTCATCGAAACCAAACAACCTGAGTATATACACAACAGAATTAACTTCCCCCAATCGACACGTTCTTTTGTCTTAACCACAGCTCGGTATCGTTATCTTACATCGGGACGACAATTTTTTGTTCACGTTATTCGCCTCTGGAACTCCCTACCAATTGCGCTGAGAAGAATTAGAAACACAACTCGTTTTAAAACATGTCTCTTCATGTATTTGGCAAATAATTACACATAGTAGGTATTATAGTTCCATAGGATTAATATATATTTTTTTTTTTTTTGTTTTTTATGTAATTATGTAATTAAAACTTTAAATTTATGTTTATATAGAGATTGATATATGCTTCCCTCGATTATCACATTGATTTTAATTTTAATTAGGAAACACTAATGTAATCATTTAAGGCTTGCAATAATTTAAAAGACGTTTGTCTTACTTTGTAAGTGATTTTTAAATAAATAAATAAATAAATAAATAAAATATTTGTGAGGAGTAACTGGTTGGAATTTTAAACAAAATAAACACCTTAATGGACCATGAATAGCAATTTGTTACTCGCTTCAGTTGTTTATTAAGGAACAATTCAAGTGTTAAATTCATATCTAAATGCAGATGTTAGTCCTTAGTCCTATGGCATTTAAAGACAATTGCCACCACTATTTCCGAGTGAAAATTCCCCACAAGCCTGCAAGCAAATGCCTTTTCCATTAACGCAGTCACTTTGGGCTGAACCCTGCAGAAATTAATTTTCAATTTTCAACTTTACCGGGTGTGGTGTGCCGGACACCACGCTTACTAATGCCTTCGAAATTATAGCGCCACCCTTTACCAGCCTTTAGTTGAAAGGTAAAATGCCATTAAAATCGTAGACACCCTTTCCGCCTGTTAAAAGTTTTCCTTAAACTGTAAGACAATTAGGTGGCCATCCACTCAGAACAATACAAAGAAATAAGGAAAAGAAAGCAAAATAAAAAGAAAATTCCTTAATTCGTATTTATTCCCTAGAAACTGAGTTTGACTTTTGAAATTCCTAACCCCAAGTTGACCTTAATTCTGTTTGTTTGTAATCCCACCACAGTTCCCTCCCCTATCGTGGTAACCTCTAAATAATCAATTAGTGGGTTACCAAGCTGTTTACCTACTACCATCAAGTCATTTCATGTCATTCATTAAAAATTAAACGAAAGGATCGAGTAGTTCAGTGACTTCAAACGGGGGCACTTGAGTTGAGTGAAGAAAGGAAGAACACTGATTGTTCTTTGTTTTTTTATGAATTCATTCGCACACTTAAAACTGTGTTTATTTCCTGCAGCCAATGCGCCCACCCCAACGACAAAGGTGCCTTACAGTTATGACTTCGCAGGCAGTTTGTCAGCATTGCTACTTTTTTTACTCTAAACTAGCGTGCTGTTTATTTCCTTTACAATAGGTATTTAGTCGTGTCATTCTGCATAATGACTGTGGTGATTCCACAAGGATTGTAACTTTTTTCAAATGAGCAGTATTTCTCACGTATCTTCGGGTTTTATCTAGACTTTCAATTGTCGCTTTTGGACCGCTTTTACCAACAACCTTGAACGACGCTTTGTTGAACACAGTGGATAGCTTATTACCTGGTGTTGTTTTTTGCACTAAAACCTCGTCACCAATGACTATATCATTATTCTTGGCTCCACGTCTTTTATCTTCTAATTCCTTTCCTTTTCTTTTAAGTATAAAATCACGATCACGCATCTCTCCAAAATTGTACTTTGAATCTTGGTTATAGTCTTGAATTGATGGAAGTTTTCCTCTGATAGTTCTTCCTATGCACATTTCTGTAGGTGTCCTACCCGTTATAGAATGAGCAGTTGTATTATACATCAAAATGTATTTTCGTAATTCATCTTTCCAATTTAAATTAAGTGCATTGCTTATCCTTTTGCCTTTCCACTTCCTCATTTTGTTGAGGCCAGTAGGGAATTGTATTGTTCAATATTATTCCATTTTCTCGACAATAATCCTTAAATTCACGACTTACAAATTGTTTCGCGTTATCTAGGGTGATAGTGAAAGGATACCCCAGTCGCGTAAACATTTTATGTAAACGTTCAATAGTACCGGTCGATGTAATGGTTTGCATAATTTCGATTTCTTTATAACGACTAAAATAGTCAATTAACGAGTAGATATTCTGCTGTAGGTAGGGGACCTGGAAAATCAATTGCTAAGTCAATCCATGGCTTGTAGGGTAGTTCTTTTCTTTTCATTGGTTCCGGTTTAGATGGTAAAGATACCAGTTGACAGCCATGACATTTTTTTTACATAATTGACAACATCCTTGTCAATACTTGGCCACCACACTCTTTCTCTAAGTCTACGTTTCATGACTGACTCACCTGGATGCCCTTCATGCGCTAGATCCATCATTCTGTTTCTTAATTTTTCAGGAACTATGATCTTTAATTCACGAAGAACTAAGTTGTTGTAACTGCATAATTCTTCCTTGAACCGCAGATAAAGCTTCAAATCTTCGTCTGATTCATTCCACTTTTCCCCTTCCAAAGATGTTCGTTACTTTTGAATTATTGGATCTTTTTCAGAAGATGTTTCAACTTCTTGTATATCAATTGCTGCTGAATTAGCTATTTTGTTTATGTAAACTTCACAATCTTCGTCAAAAGGTTTCGGTTCAGATAGGTCGCATAGTCTTGATAAAGAATCCGCAATGTTAGAGGAACCCTTTTTGTAGATTACTTTATACTTAAACGACTGCAATCGAAGAACCCATCTTTCGATTCTTGCGCATGTCTTTGATTTCGGAGTAAATATCGCCTCTTAAGGACCATTCACATGGGAGCGAACGAACGAATTGATGAAATGCGAACAAACCACTTTTTGTGCATTTATGAACAGAAAATTTCACATTTTGTTATTCCAAGATATTCTCCTCTTGCCATAAGGTTAAGTTCGAATGAATCTTTTATTCGCTTCTTTGTGGAACGCGATTTAAATGATGTGGATTGCGAATAGACTAACAATTCGCGCCAGGGTGTTTTCGTTCGCAGCAAAAAGTTTGGTATTCGAAATTTCGTTATTTAAACTATTTATAAAATTGTTTTCTTAATACATTTTGATGGGATAATTAATTATCCTCCTCTTGGAATAATAAAATGTGCAATTTTCTGTTAATAAATCCATAAAAACTAGTTTGTTCGCATTTCATCAATTCGTTCGTTAGTTCCCATGTGAATGGTCCTTAACGGCTTGTGGTCGGTTTCTAACTCAAATTCTATACCTAGAAGATAAATTGAAAATTTTTCCACAGCCCAAACCAACGCAAGTACTTCTTTCTCGGTTTGACAGTACCTTGTTTCGGTATATGTCAAGCTTTTATGGGCAAAAGCAATTACCCGAGGTGTATCATTCTTGAACTGAATTAGGACTGCTCCCAGAGCAACTGGTGATGCATCTGCTATAACCCGTGTTTTATCCTTATGATCAAAATACCCCAAGTTTTTAATGTCTGCGATGCTTTCCTTTAACAATTCAAATTCCTTCTGATGATCCATTTTCCAATCGAACTTGGTATTCGACTTTAAGAGCATTCTAAGCGACTTAGTTTTATGCCCTAGATCAGGAATAAATCTACCGATGTAGTTTACCAAACCTAGGAAACTCCTCACTTCTTCGAACGTCCTTCATCCGTGACGAGGCATTACTTAGGCGAGTGGTAGAATGCTTTCCGCATGTCTATAAATATGCAAGAAAGGCTAACCTTACCTATTGTGCTATTTTTGATCTGTCAGCTTGCGACGCTTATGAATCCCAATGATCTTTGACTTACCGCTCACGAAACCGAACAAGTTTTCAAGTTTTTAAGGATACTTTCCCAGAATTTCAGGCAGTGCAAAAAATCTATTCCCCAAAAAAAGCTAGCACCCAATGGATTTGTCTCATATTATATTCTACGGCCTCCAGTATAGGTGGAGGAAAGGCACAATCTGAGAGTATTGGCCTGGCTGCGAAACGTGCAGCAATCAGAATGGCTCTGTCCTAGGTCGAGTTTATGGTAATCGGCTTCGTTTCAGTTATATCCAATTTTTAAAACCAAGAAAATAATCTTTTCAGTTTTCATCAAGCTATCGACTTAAAAGAGCTCAGCGGACATGCCGTCAATTTCCAAGGCTCTCTGTTGGATTTATGTTTAGAATAGGTACTCGCGGAACAGTATGTCATTCTAGTCTATCATCGACAATGTCAATGGATATTAAATCATACTCCATCACACCGATCTTGGAATCTACATCGGCTGCACTATAAACTCTGACAATGACACCACATCAGACATCAAACGAAGAGTTATACTTGCCAACCGTTGTTTCATTAGCCTTACAACTGACTAGTAAGGCCTTGTCAAGAAACATTAAGTAGACTCTAAGACCCTCATCATCCCAGACTTGCTATAATAGGACGCAGAAGTATGGACATTAACAAAGTCGGATGAAGATATTCTTCGGCGGCGTTTCGAACGAAAAATTCTTCGAGTGATTTTCGGTCCCGTTTGGATTGGCCGACTTTGGAGGAGCAGATTTAACAGCGAACTCTACAATCTGTATAGCGACATCGACTTGGTCAGAAAAGTACGTATCACTCGACTAAGATGGCTAGGGCATGGCCACCAACGCTCCGGTCCGCAGAGTCCTCGATTCCAACCCGGAGGGACAACGCTGTAAAGGAAGACCTGGCATTAGGACATTCCTATCCCAACAAAAGAGCTAATCTCTTTTCAAAGAGCCACTTAGACTTCATTTTGGCGAATTGGGTTGTTTTATGGAACCTGGATGAGGATGAGTGTAAGTCTCTTAAATTGGGGCAGTATAGACGCACCATAAGTTCCTTGATGCGAAGTCAAATAATTCGAAGAAGACCTTATCCGAAATAGTTGGGGAAGGTCACGTTGCTACGATCATAGACCTGTTCGACATTAACGGGAATATATTCTATGACTGATGGAAGCTAATACATGAATGTAAGTTGATGAACTGCCCTATGAAAAGTGGCGAATAGGCTGACATATAACCTTATTATAACTTGTTAGACGTGCCCACTTTAGCTAAATTGGTAGTATCGTGAGAAAACTTAAGCGGTTTCGGTAACAAAGTTCGAAACCCCTCCTCAATGTTCAAGTTCCATCGCAAAACAACACCTCTACTGGTCATAAACAAACCGCTTTATAGGTCAACAATATACGTTGATAACGATAAAAACACAAGTATCCACTTGGTACTAAAAAACCTAAAATATACCTTCACAACTGGGTCAAACGTCATTCAAATGGTATATAGGGATGACTTTTTATTTTGCTCCAACATTCCACACTGACCTTGGTCCTTTTTCATCCTGCCAGCTCACACCTTCTCATACAAAGTGAGCTCAACGACAACAGCCGTCGTCAACTACATGAGGTCAATAGTAACGATGAATTGGATTGCGTGACGGCTCAAGAGCTTAAAATTAATTTTCATTTCATGGTACTCGGTTCTGTATAGGTTGAATCGTAATCGGGCGTTCATTTTGTGGGTCTAGGCATCAATTTGAATTGATTTCACACAGTTTCATTAGTTTTAATGAATTGATTGTTTTGGATATTTCCAACTGAGATGCAAATGGAATCCTTTCATAGAAAATCACTTCATCTTCATTTGGGAAAGATGAATGCTTCAATTTACGTCGGCAATTTATCAACTTGCGGTAAATAAGGTTAAAGTTTTAAAAAAAAATCTCAATATGTCAATGTGTGAAAAATTAGGCAACTAGAGCACACGGGACTGAGACTGATAGAGTGGGAAATGAAACGCTCTATAGCTTCGATTGGTCTCTCCTGTAGAAAGGAGCAAGAGAGCAATTAAAAATCCATTAAATTTTGTTTAACATTTTTTAACGTGAATTGTGTTAGTTGGGTCAAATGCGTGCCACGGCAAATGGATTGGGTTTAAAGGAAACGGATAATGGTTTCTGTTTGCGGAGGTCGAACGAGTAGTATATCCTTAGCCAGTTGCGTGTTTGAGGAGTTTTCCTTTTGATCTGCGGCCAACGGCGATATAAGAAAAGGTCGAAAGGTGAGCTTTGTTTGGTTGGATTCCATTTAGAACAAGGTGCTCGTAATCGAATTTTAAAACGATTTGTTGCATTGGGGTCATTTGTAGTTGTTTTTTTTTGACAAGCAATTGCAAAGAGGTTTCGAGGATGGTTCTTATTTAAACTGAGTGTAGGGGGTCATTCAATAGTTTTGTTGTCTTTAAATGAAACATTTAACCTGGTAATTTTAGATCAATTACTGCCTTAGAAAACGGGGCACAACATACTGAACTCATGTGGTTTGGTGTCCCTTAGCTTTACATGTCCTAGCCATTGTTAGATGCGCTGTACAGCTCGTAGAGTTCCTCATCCTTCTTAGGGCAAAGAAACAGCGGTTGGCAAGTGTAACTCTTCGTTTGATTTCTGCTGTGGCGTCATTATCAGAGTTTATCGCGGAGCCGAGGTACACAAAGTCCCTAACCACCTCAAAGTTGTAGCTGTCTATCGTGACATTCTGTCCGATTCGTCGATATTGTGTGTCCCTTCTTGTTGACAACATGTATTTTGTTTTGCCCTCATTTACCACTAAACCCACTTTTTCCCTTTTTTGACAAGGGAATCCTTCTCCAACATCCCTCATAAAACGGATGAAAATTTGGGTGAATTTGACTTCAACACACCATACGAAGTACTATAGGGAGGACTTGCAAAAGAATGAGGTTTCAAATAAAAATGAGATTGCGATTTATACGGATGGTTCTAAAACTAAGGAGGGTACAGGGTCATGTATATATTCTAGTGATATACACCTACACGTTTCATTAAAACTTCCGGACACATACAGTGTGTTTCAGACAGAGGTTCTGGCCGTGCTGAAAGCTGCGGATCTACTTGATATGGGATAAATATCCAACAATAATATCGCTATCTACATTGCCAGTCAGGCTGCACTAAGGACGCTAGAGACCTTCATCATTAAATCTGAACTAGTTAGGAGTTGCCGCGCACAATACGCGCAGAACCATGTCCGATTATGTTGGGTACCCGGACAGGGACAGTGTAATATTGAGGGCAATGAAAGGGTTGATATTCTGGCCAAAAACGGAGCAGAGTTTCCACAAAACGAAACAATTGAGGGCATAAGACCACCAATAGCCACGGCCAAGAGAATCAATCTCAAGAAAACTAGAAATAAGACTGATCTAAAATGGTCTTATATAGACGGCAACAGGGTCTCAAAAGCCTTGTGGCCTAAGTTAGTTCGGAAAAAATCTGTAGAACTATTAAAACTCAGTAGATCAAAGTTACGAATGGCAATAGGGATACTCTCCGGGCACTGTCTTCTAAGGAAGCATGCTAGGAGATTATGTATAACAAATACGGACATGTACTGTACACTGTACAGGTATGTCGATGACTTTTATCTTTTATGTCGCAGAGGATATTACTCATCTTCTCTGTGTATGTCAAGCTATTGAGGAAATACCTTGGAAGGTAATTCTTCGACAATTTGGAGGAGGTTGGCCTTACAAACAAAATTGAAACAGTTTTTAGATTGAAAATTAATTGTTTGTGCGAATTGGTTTAGGTTTTGATCGTGAAGGTTCCCCAGGGATGGTGATGGGCCCAATATGGTGCCAAGTCCACTGTGATGAACTCACACCCTATACAACCTAACCTAACTTAGAGGGTCTCATTTCTTAAATGAACTGCGGACTGATGTCACTGACTGACTTATCAGTCCTCTTCCGGCTTTTTATCGCTATAGGATTTGAAGTGCTGATGGATTTTCATGATTAAGGGACATCTGACCAGCCTATTTTAACACTATGCGAAGTTTCTCCAATTTTTTTTCAGCTTTTTCTAAAAGGGTAACTTCTGCTTTCACGAAAAATGCCATCCTCGAGGTTTTAATCATAAATGATGATAGGTACACGATGATAGAGAAACCCAAAAAGAAAAGTGCGCTTTCCAATTCCGTCCAGTCCCCTTAATTTCTTACAAGCCCAGCTGCACTGTAAACGGCTTGATAAACTAGTATTTCATACCACAGTCAATATGTGTAGACTTTGTTCCCCAACATCATTCTATTTATAGCATAAAATAATCAGAAACTTCTAATCCACGGTCAGGCCGGAAATTAAAGTTTATTCCTCGAATCTGTTATCAATCATTTCCATTTCTTCCAGTCACATTAACACAATAACGGGTAACAATGTCAAAGTCAAAATCAATCATATTCTGATGGCATAATGCGTAGGTCCACGCAATTCGACCTTCATTACATTCAAATTTATGTTTCTTTTTGCCTCTCTCTTCTTTCTTTGTTACCTAATTTTGAATAAGGTTATCCTTGGCCATGCCTAACGATTTACATAATTTTTCAAGAAAGAACCATTTCCAGTCCATCAAATCCATCAAAAATTTAAAAAAAAAATTTTAAATGATATCGTATTTTAAAGGTTGAGATTGCAGTCACGAAGCCGCACCATATTGGCCACAGGCAAATCCATTCGCAAGTCCTTTTCTGGTGGTATCATAATCTCTGCAAATGATGACAAAATGCCGGCCAAAAGATTCACAACAGGACAACAGTTATAGGCGAGAAAATGTGACGCCGCCAAGTGGAAAATTTCGAATGCAAAACACGTCGAAATCCCGGGCGGGCATACGAGGAGGTAGGTCCACAGGGAGACAGAGTCTCATCATCATCCCAGTGAGAGAAGTTTAAATGAATTTATTTTCATTTAACCCAATCGATATCACTCTGTTTGTACTTCATCTTCGGCCGTGTGGATTGTAGGGAAGTCTATCAAAAGGATTTGCCATATTTGCCAGTTGATTTCCCATTCTATACCCTTTTATATTGTTGTGGGTGGGGGTAGCGGCGAATTGAACTTACTTTATTGTTCACGTGACGGGGAAGGAAAAGCCAAAGAGAAAATTTCTTTTACAGCGCCTACGTGTCAGGAATTGTTTTTTTTTTTTTGTAGGCACTGATTGTGAATGAAGCGTCCTGGTACGACATGACACCGATTCCATTTATCGTTTACAAGTTGTATGTGCCATATTGCCGATGTGCTTCGCGTCTATAAGTTAGTGGTATGGGAATGCCTTCATAGTCATTGGTTTCAATTGCTCTCACACAATATTCTCAATGGAATTGCCTATCTGATGGGCAATGGTTCTGTAACTGACATCATCGTTACTTCATCCAGTGCGATGATGTCTTTACGACAGACAGTGTGAGGAAAGAGGTTTTGAATACTTCTGCAAGTGATATCCTTATACAAATTGAAGACATTTTGACACACGTTGTGCGTGCATGAAGTTGTTTTTGTTGAAATTTGATCTCCGCTAAAAATATTTTTTTTTTATTGGAGGCTACTTCACAACTCACAAGCTGAGGAGTGTATCGATAAGAAGCCGACATGCGTTATGGATTACATTTCAAATGCATTCAGCCTTTGACAGTTCGTGTGGAATATTGTTTGAGAATTACATATACGAGTCCCTATATTGAAGCGATATTGGAAATGAAGTTGATACATCTACCGATGCGGAGAAAATTACAAAATGTAGCTGTAAGTATTGTATGTAAATGAACTGTAGGATTCCAGTTTAATGAGACAGATATTACAAACCAAACGCTGTCAAACTCTGCAATGTCAAACAAGGCCAGAAAGATAAAATATGAGAGACGAATGAATTTCTGTCTGAGAGAAATGTGCTTTCCCAGCGTTCCAGCAACAGTAGTAAAAAGTGACACCTGCATATCTGCAACAATTTCGGGACACTCTTGAAGCTTTAACTTTAGCTTTCATAAACAATTCCGATTTCAACCGCAAATGTTTTAATAAAATCTTTCAGAAACTCTATTTTCACTCTTTATACCTTTTGGAAAAGTACTTGAAAAGCGTTAAAGAAGATGCGCCACTAGGATGAGGACATTGCGAATATTTCCTTGCAGGAGCGACCTTTTTCAAAGTTTTGTTAAGAATATTTAAAAAAGCGTTGAAAAGAACTGTTTTTATTTAGTTAAAAAAAAAAATGGGTTCCGGGAATACTTTGACAGCGACAAAAAGAGGGAAAATAGATGCTTTCAAGGAGTTCGGACTCTCAGGCTGAGAAATTGCAAGGAGGCTAAATAGAAGTAAGACTATTGTAAACAGTTATTTTGTGGATTCACAACATTATGGGAAAAATCAAAAAGAACGCACGGCAGAAACGACAACATTGCGAGATAAGCGGCTACGGCTTGCCTTAAATTCTACTCTACCAGCGACTAAAATAAGGGCCAACAGCGGAGTATCAGCCAGCATAGTAACGGTCCGAAGGATAATACGAAAAAGTGGTACTACACAGAGAAGAACTTAAAAAGAGACCTGTTTTGAGGCAAGTACACAAAGGATGCTCCTAATGAATTTTGCAAGGGAACATGTCGCTTGGAGAAAAATGTATTTATTGCAATAAATAAATCTTTATTTAATAAATATAATATAAATATAAATATTTTTATTTAATGTTTACGAAATTCTATTTAATTTAAAAACAAACGGGACGATCTACCAAATCTTCTTAAATTTTGGAAAATGGGTAATGGCTATTTGTGTTATTTTAAAATTGTCACTTTTAGAATGGGAGCTTAATTTAAGCGCAATTCTCCCACTAAACTTTAACATTTGAAAGGTGTATATTTTTACATGTCATAACATTGCAAATTAGCATAATATTCACAGTGTATAAAAATAAATCCACCGCATAATATAGCCAATTTTATCATCACCCGCATTCAACACAAATGCAACAAGTATAGCGCATAGCGTCTACTCTAAAAGGAATTTATTTGCATAATTGCTGACTAAAATAAAAAAAAAAATCTACTTTCATTCAGCCAAACAGACGGTGTTCGTGACGCCATGAACATTGAACATGATCCCCCACATGTTTCCGTATATGCCATTGTGCGCATAGCAAATGAGGAGAAACTATCTGAAACAATATATTATATCCTTTGGAATTTTGCATTCCGTGTCAAATGGAAGTTAGTATATCATTTTTGCATTTTACTTTATTTCGGAGTTTTATAATTTCCCGCCCAAAGGCACATGCTGGTGTTAGGTCGTGCTAACAATAATATATCTACCATCATAACGCATATATGTATAGTACAGGAAATACAGGAAACTCGTAAAAGGATGACTCTATAGAAATAATCCGATATTATGCAAATTCTATGCATCTATCTATCGATTAGCAAAATGATTGGAAATTCCTTGAAACGGATACACTCCTGACAAGTTATCCCTTGAATGCAGTTCTATACTTCCGTTTGCCCTGTTCTCCCGCACTCTTGCTTGCTCCACCCCCTAGTTAGGGGGGCAGAGTTGTTTATGTGGGTTTCCATAGATTTGCAAAGTTTTCCCAAGAAAAACTGTTGTTAGCATGCAATTTTGCTTTCGTCTAATTAAAGCCATTCGCCCATGCTGTGAGGAATAGCTTTAGTTGAGGCTTGGAGTTTATGGGAATAAAACGTGAATATAAGGAAGAAGTGTGATAAATGATACGAATTGTGAATTAACTGCAAAAATAATAATTCAAAAGGCTATATTAACAAAAATATAACGTTTTTGGAATTTGTGTTTAAATAAAAGAAAAATGAAAAAAGTAAAACATTTAAAAAAGATTGTCGAATAAATCATAAAAACATTTAAGCGAAATACAATTTTTAAGTAAGTTTTGTATTTTATGAACAAATCGTGATTTTTTGGATGTGCTAAAAGAGAGTTGAATTTAATATTTCCTGAAATGTTTCTGAAAAATTGAATGTAGAACGATGGGATGATGACTACAGCAAGTACAAGAATAAGTGATTTAATCAATTAAATAAATAAAAGAAACAAACACTATATAGATTAGAAGTATGAATTTATTTTAATAAAATATGCCGAACGGGTTGAACATTGACTGTTGCCATATAGTTTACAATATTTAACACCAGATTAAATAATTTGAACATAAATGAAATGCGGAGTTATTAGTTAAAATCAGCCAAAGACCAAAGTTGATCAAGACTTAAATCTGGCCGAGTACATTAGACTGGTTTAGATTTCATTTTAAGTCTTATTACCATTTAAATACAATTTTTCGCGCAATTTTTAAAAATATCTCAAATTTGTTGCAATTATTTTCGTATGTAGGCATATGTAAGTAAATGAAAATAGTTATTCACTGCTAGGTTCTACATTTCACTTTCACTCGAAATGAAATCGGAAATGAATTTGTGTGTTCTAGATTTCACTGTATTCGATTTCGATTTTAAAATATTCGGAATTGAGACAAAGTGAAATTGTGACTTCGAAAAAATTTCGGAGTTTCTGAATCGCTCGAAAAGCAGAACACTGGAAACGAATTCACTCGATTTGCAATTTCGATTTCACTCGATTTCTGGAACCTAGCTGTAAGTACACTGGCGATCACTAGGATGAGGCCATACATTTTGCAATACATACATTTTGCTCCAAGAGAGCACTTGTCCCAAAACAGGTTTCTTTTTAAGTTTTTTTCTCTGTACCGCTTTTTCGTATTATTCTTCGGACCATTGCTGGCTGATACTCCGCTGTTGGCCCTTATTTTAGTCGCTGGTAGAGTAGAGGCAAGCCGTAGGATTAACCGCTTTTCTCACAATGTTGTCGCTTCTGCCCTGTGTCCTTTTTGATTTTTACAGTCTTACTTCTATTTAGCCTCCTTGCAATTTCCAGGCATGAAAGTGCTAACTCCTTGAAAGCATCTATTTTACCTCTTTCTGTCGCTGTCAAAATCTTTCCGTAACCCATTTTTTTAAACTAAATAAAAACAGTTCTTTTCAACGCTTTTTTAAATATTCTTAACAAAACTTTGAAAAGGATCGCTCCTGCAACGAAATATTCGCAATGGCCTCATCCTAGTGGCGCATCTTCTTATACGCTTTTCAAGTAGTTCATTGTTTGATATTGGGAAATGACAGCCGTGGTTTCTTATTTACCTTTTAATTTTATGAATTGCTGTTGGGAAAATATGTAGCTGTTCACAGGTAGTAAATGTTTCCGGGTACAACATTTCCCACAGGTATATAAAGAGTGAAAATCGAAATGGCCTCATCCTAGTGATCGCCAGTTTTTGATATTATGGTGACTTTGGTGGGATGTCTCTGCTAGAGCTCTAAGTAATAACAGCTTTCCATTTTAATACCATTAAGACCGCTGGCAAAGGGTCCTATCCCTAAGACAAAAAATAGACTGGATCCACTACCCCGTGAACGCCATAAAAATGCATTCATTTTTATTGTACTGCCTATACATTTCAAGGCCTCAAAAGCTCTCGATCTTGCGTTAACAACTTTGACATATTCATAATCAAAAAATTTAATAGTTTTTTTTTAGTTTCTCAATAAGTTCTTCCGTCTCATGGCTAGACAAAATATGGAATGTGAATTTAATGGAAGTGAATTTGTTCCTTTCCAGCTTTGAATTTTATTAAATTTTGGAAACCTTTTACTATGTCCTTTTCAGTGCACCACAAATTGAAAAGAGACATTATGATTTGCAAAAAATATACATAACTTATTTTCAAAATTCTGTACAATTCGAATAATACATACATTGTTGGAGAGTCATAAACATTGTTTTTTAATTGAGGAACGATTTTTTTATGTCATCAAAAAGCCAAACTTCCAGAGTTCAAAAATTCATCATACATTACAATTACATTGGAGGGCATCATCTTTCAATTTGGTCAATAATCCTTTAAAAGAGTTTGCTTCTAAAATAAAACCGTTGAATTGAAAAAATAAAAATATACCTTACACAAGCACTGGATGCTTATGTCGGTAACGTCACTTCTACTAACTCAGTCACACAATCGAAATGTCAACTTAGTACCTACTCAGTCGAGAAATTCTTGACTTGATTTTTCGGCTATCCGTCCATAAGCGTCAACTGAAAAAAAATCTAGAGTAATCAAAAGTCACACATACAACTTCTGCATACTCTCAGACTGAATAAACTAGACTTTTAAAAGTACCTATTAAGCAAGAATGATGTAAAGCTAGTTCTGAAAGAAATTATATAACTGTGGCCCAAGCACTCCTGCACTTAAAAGCAGTGAGCAGTGGAAGCTACATCGGCATATTTTAACGCCAAACCATCGCCATCTTCTTGAACTCGGCTAAATGTCAAAAATGAGATAGAAATATCCTTTGTTTTGGAATCTATTAGAATTAGATTAGAAGCAAGAAGGAGAAACTAATTTTGTAACCCTTTAGAAGAATAAAATAAATGAATTTAATTTAATGAATTATATTACCCAAAATTTAATAACTTTCTTTTATTGTCGGTTAAACTAAATTTTTCCCAACAATAACTGAAATAAAACATAACTATGGACTTTGAAAATAATAAAATCTACAAAAATCTGTTCTTACTTTCATATAGCTTAACTAGCGTAGCCCGTGCACACTTCGTAGTGCAAAATAGTTAAATAGTACAGTTTTTATTGTAATGCTCTGTGGTACACAACATTTTTGGTTTTTCCAGAAATCGTATTGCCTAGATAATATTCTTGAGTTTCAGGACAATGCATTATTCATGTCAATGTTACAAATTTTTGAAACTTTGGCTTCCAATTCCAAGACTGTCGAAGAAACTGTACCTGCCCGGCTTTGTCCGTGCACAGAAATAGTATTTTAGGTCTTAGATAATAAATGCGAGATATGAGAATAAATCGATTTGCTGGAATTTTCTTTCTGCCTAAACCTGAAATACAGCAATACCAACAAAACAAAAAAAAAGAATGAAAATCAGCCCAGCGGTTATTGAGATATAACGTCATCGAGTTTCACCCCATGGAAGATTTTCTTTGTACAGCAGGTATAAGATTTTGAATATATTTTTGTATGGGCGGTGCCACGTTCATTTGTCCCACTTTGATCAATCTTCAAAGGAGCACTAATAACTAAGATTATCTGTAAATTTGAGCTCAATCGATTTGATGGTTTTCGAGATATGTATACGATTTTGAATGTTTTTTTTGTATGGCCGGTGCCACGCCCCTTTGCCCAATTTTGACAAAACTTCACACGAATCATATATGGACCAATACCAAAGATGTGTGAAAGTTTGGTCAAAATCGGTAAATGTGTTAAGGTGTGAATCGACGACAAACATTTTAAGGCTCAATTTTTATATATATAGATTTTTTGTGCTGGAAATTCCTAAACCAGTACTGTCGATTCTAGCTATAGTAGAGCCAATGTCAATAGACATATCCAAGAGGCAGGGGTTCATATGACATTCGTAGTAAATCCTTCAGCGCGTAAGACAGATAATTCTAGAAATTTGGCAAAATTTGCCTTTGCAGTATTACACATCATTAGCCTTGACTGTGGAAAAACGGATCTTTCTCTCTGAAGTCATGGAAAATTGCGTGGCTTGGTAATGTAAATCCACCATTAAAGAAAAAGAAAGCGGGACAATAATATTGTGATACGCCATACATTTGAAGCTAGAAAGAAAAAAATATGCTAATGTGATGACATTAACCTACAAAATCGACCTATAGCTAGAAGTTGAATTAATAAATTCCTTTACTTTTTATAGGTCATTGGTTCCCTTTTCCATGACATCGCCTACAAATACAGCCTTTAATGATAAAATGCCAATTTCATCTTTATCTGCTTCTAAATCATCTCAATGGTGTGAAGAAAATGTCTTCCAGAAACAAAATTCTTTTGAAAATCAATTTACCATAGGAAAATGAGAAACAACTCTTCATTTATTGCAAAACTCATAAACCAAAAATTAAGTCTCCTGCTCCATTGTAGCAACAGCGCCCCCCTTGATATTTATTCCGTTAGCTATAATTTTGCCTTAATTTATAGTCCATTCACTTGGTGACCCCGAGAAACCAAGAGCTAACTTGAATAATAAAAAGTTCATCAAAGTTATTCCTGTGCTGTTTGGGTTGTTACAGCTCAAGGGCATGATATCTAATTTCCCCTAGACCTTTAAGGAAGAACTCTTTATACATTTCTTGACACAATTATTTATTATCTAGATAAAAAGGTCACGAATCCGATTATTTTGTTATTCGAATTTTGATAACAACGCGCCATGTCTTATTTTCAGAACAAAGGAAAACGCATTGTCAGAGTTTGACTGGAATAGATCCATATCGGAACCGGATTTGACAGGTGAGTAGAATGACTTTTGCAAAATGTAATCAAATTTGAGTGATTTTTTTTTTGACAGAAACTTCCCACCTTCTTGATCGATTTGTGATTCGTCATATTCATGAGCACGTATCAGTTGATGATTTGAAGTTTTACCGACGAAAGAGACCACCAGGTAATTTTATTCTATTACAATTATTGATGTTTGCGTTTAATGCGTCAACCTACTTAACTGATGGAATAATATAGTTGAACCAATTTGCGAAAAAGTCTTCTTGTAATGACAGAGCATATAAGACGTGTACGACAGTAATGTCAACATGAATACGTGTAATTACGTAAGTTATCGAAAGTAGCAGGATATTGAAATTTAACGATTCTCGCAGTCCACGATGTTGCGGCCTTGATCGATTTTTGATTCGGCACGTAACGGCTGGTAATTTTTAGTTCCATCGACGGAAAATACTGCCTTAATTCGCGTAGACCTTTGTCGTAAGTATACGACAAGTGACAGCGGAAATAAGGGTGACTAGGTAGTTAAGTTTTGGACAAGGGACAATTCTATGCTTGATAAACATTATTAGTTCCTACACTGAGTGAGTTCTGCCCACAATGAGTTAACCTTAAATTACTCTCGGATTTAGTCATCATTTAATTTATCAAACACGTGGATTAGAACGATATGTAATTCCGGCTTAAAATATTAAGGCGATTGAGGCCAGTCTATATACAAAAGTTCCGGTACACGATGTACCCTACTGACCTATGTACCTCTTAACTTCTTTCCCTATAGAAATCATCTACTTTTATGTTCCTCATTTCAGATTCTTACACACGAAGTACGATTTGTTTATACAATGAAGACCTACCGATGCTTCCATTTGGCTCCCTCAAAACCGAATACACAAAGCGATTTCGTAATCCAGAACATACACCTCGTCGGGATTTACTAAGAAGATCGACATCACTCCATTTAGAGGGTTCAATGATCACTCAAACTGAAACTCAATCACAGTATCTTCCATATTCGCAAGAGGACATCCAAAGGTATAGCCAAGTCAATCATTCAAATATCATTTGCACTCAAAATTTCTTACCATGTCTTTGCAGCTGCCGAACATACCCTATTCGAAATCCAGAGTCTCTCCAGCTGATCGGAGAAGCTGAAATGAGTGGTGAATATCGTTCGTCATTCATTTCCTATCCCATGGTTGATCGAACTGCCTCCATTTTACCTCGAGAGGCTTTTAAAGTTTCCGACTGCGAAGCACCCACCACAGACGATCGCTTTAAAAGAGATCTGAATGCCCCAGAAAATAAACCACAAAAATCGGTGCTTCAATTCGAAGGAGACAAGACCTACGCTCCATCGGAATACCGAAGACAATACATTCAGTTTCCCATCGAAAAAGCCCACTCTATACCCCAACTGAGTCACATAAGGATACACGGAGATTTTACGGGGATACCTGAGTACCGCGACAACTATAAAATGTACGACAGTTATTCAAAGAGTGCGCCAATTAAAAAAGTCGACAACCTAACAATCTCCGGAGAAGTGTGTGGCGCCAAGGAAGTACCAGAGTATAGCGAGCAATTCCAGGAACCACCAAAGATTCCTAAAGAGAAACCTCTCAAAACAGAGGATCACCTTCACCCGAGGGGAGAGTTCACAAAAGACGTGCCAGAGTATTTCGAGAGCTTCCGTGATCCACAGATAAAGGAAAAACCAGAACGTGGTAAATGCCGCGAACCCTACCTCCGGTTGAAGGGAAAACTCGAATTCAATCCGGAGTACCGTAGCACCTACTTGGACTATCCACGATCGCGGCCAGTCGTAAAGAAAGCTACATCATCGATTCGCCTGTCGAACGCCACCTCACCGAGACGGAAATTCAAATCCAGTTCACCCAATCGATATGCAGACACTGATCCGACACTGCCATTGACCCACCAACCTGAGTACCGTCGAGCACAGTACAACTATCAGATTCGAGAACGAACTCCACCGCGAAGAATTGCAGACTCCTTGCCAGAACCATCAGCCAAAGGTAAGGGCAGGGAGAATCAAAATTTGAATGGTAAGCCGCAAAAGCGTCGCACCTCTAGACATCGTCAAATTTCGTCCATTGGCGAGTTGAAGGCAAAGCAGGAAAGTTTCGAGAGTGTTGGCTCCTCCAAGAAGCTGGCAAAATTCGGACGAAGGGCTTCCATTGCACCGAATACGAGGGACAAGATATCGATTATCGAAGGCAATCCAAAGTATGCACCCCGAAGGCAAAACGAAACCCTCGCTCCGAATAGAAAGGAAAATAAGGAGTCATTTGTTGTTCTGAAGGAACCATGCAAGAAGAGTGCTTGGATGAAGAAATCCTGGTATGAGTCGTAGGTTTAAATTAGAATAGACGTGTTGCTTGTAGAATTAAAACATGTTGAGCAATTTTATTGGAGAATGCGTTTTATTTTGGTCTTCAGTTCTAGAGTCTTGTAGAGCTAAGGCATCTATTTATAGGTCTTGGAGACAAAAACATCTTTTGATAATGCTTACTTTACCAACATAAGCCTAAGCCTAATATGCTGTTAGACTGTTTCTAAGAGCTCCTCCATAAAGCACATAAGCAATGTACTAGACATATTGGCAGAACTCCGAGAGATGTCAGGGCCTTGCCAAGAAACGATCGATATTTGAACTCTTTATAAGACCCTAATTCTTCTAGTCGTCGAGTGGAGAGTCGAGCTATATAGTTATATCGACTTGATCAGAAAGGTGAGCTTTAATCATTTAAATTGGCAAATACATGTAGGGCAAATTTCCATCGATGCTCTGGCCCTAAAAGCCATAATATATCTTTCCGTTTCCATTAGTAATGCTACTGAAGTCAGTCATCCTTCTTCGGACTACTTGTTATAATCTAAATTTTCATTTGCAGTAAATGTGGTATAATTTCCCAACAGACTTGTTACTCGTCATGCTTTTCCACATTCATCACTCTAGCCAGAAATACCACGAAATACATTGGTTCCTATCCAGTCCGACAAAAGAGTCCCTATTGTACTACCTATATTATACTTAAAGAGGAGGTACTTCATATATAACCTTCAAACCAGCCGTCCACACATTTCACATCTTTTGTCAGTTCATGACTATACGGTTAGAGGTAAATGCCCGCATTTATAGCAATTATTCGTTCATTCCCTGAAAGCACAAAACCGTCTACGCGTGTGGCATCCCCAGAGACCGTCTACATATTATGTGTATAAAAATGATTTAGGTTATTTTGATGCTGCCACCAAAAATAATCTCTGAAACATCCTGCACTGGCATGCGCCCTCAACTAAATATGGTTAATATGGCCAATTGGCAGCCATAACATTTGGCCATGGAACGAAGGGAAACTTTCATTTCTGCAATGACTTTTAGTTAACCTTTTGGCATATTATTGCCGTAATTATATTACCAAAATATTGAACCAGAAAAGCACGTTTCAATTGTAAAGACAGCGTTTTCAAGGAAATCGAAAAATATTGGTTGCACGCACTGTAATAACCCGACTTAATTGAAACAGAAAGTGCCTCGAAGGTAAACGTTTAAGTGTTGTCGGTCCGTTTGCTTTACGATCGTAAGTCATAACTCATGTCAAAGGGAGAATGCGTCTACTGACAGCGTCCGATAAAAATTCTATTACCTTCATTAAAGTTTTACAATAATTACAGGTGCTACCACAGTTTTGTATTTTCTACTTGACTAAAGGATACTGACCAAATGCCTAATGAAATTATGTGAGCGTCCATCAAACGTAAAATTTAATAACCAGCCAGAAATGTTGGCATATAAATTCATGGATTTATTTCACGCAGAAAAAAAAATTAAGCTCACAAGAATTAAACAAATCACTCGGTTTATGTATCGTTAACGCAACACCATCCATGGACACAAATTAACCAAGCAACCTTCCTATACACCGAGGTTAAGGCCAGGCAACACACCTTCCCCCATACGCGCATCCCTTACGCCTTTACGGAACATCCCCTTGTCGTGTTTGTGTCGAAAAACATGTACCACTTACGACTACACTATGCCTATGGATAAATGGAGGTAGACATTTTTGTCGGCCTTAATTAACTCAACCGCTTTTTTGTCTGCAGTGTCCTCTCGAATCCATATATTGAGCTGAAAAGATTACATTATACGCCCTGCTGATACTGGTGGCTTTTACCATTAACAAGCATCAGGAACTTTGTGGCCAGGAGCTTAATTAAATGCATATACAACATGGAATACATTTTCTTGTAATTGCCCCCATTATGTTGGGGATTTTTTTCGGGCCAGATATAGTCACCACTAATTACTATTCTGCGGAATTCTGCGGTCCAAAGTTGATCTCATAGTCATAACCATCCGAAAGTAACAATGCCAACAGACGCCGCGGTTTTCTGAGAAAAATATTTTAAACATTCTATAAATTTTTATGGAAAAGCAGAAAGTTGGGATTAGGGTGCCGGATGTGGTGTTTTCCTTTTAAGAGTTAACAGGCATCAGGAAAGAAGATTACAAAATTCGACGTGCAAGGAGATTGTCCCGTTTTCCTGGAAATATACCAATCAGCAATCAGACCTTTCAGAGTATTTCAAAATTTTGCATCATTGAGTTCGTCGAAGAAAGTCAATCTACCTGATACACGCTTCAGGGCACAAGAAAAGCAATATCCTATACCTCCACCATGGTCACTATTCTAGGAAACAATAGCCAGTTAAATTTCAATTGGAAAACAATTCCATTCATCCCCAGGGCTATCGACGTATATCAGCTGATTTGAAAAGTTTTCGGTCACATCCTACATAATATTCCCCATCGAAAAATACAAACCACAATTTGTCAAGTTATAAATTTATTTTTCGTCCTTAAGCAAATAAACTACATCCTTGGGCTTTAGGATGCGATAGTAAACAATTAGCGTAATGGTAAATATAACTCCACAGTACATAACTACATCGAAGAGGAAGCCATACCACCAGGACTCAAACTCTGCATGGAGCCACCAGGTGAAAGTCATGGCAAGATTCTCTGCCATTGTGACGAAAAAAAAGCCAACATACCACACTCGTATGTGCTTGAATTTAATGCGAAACTCAAGGATAACAAAGATATAGATATAGGCCAGCATCAGATAGAAGAGTGTCCTGTTGAGTTTGTCATGAAATTTCGATTCGAGTGCCAACCAAAAGAGCATAAGCACGTAGTGAACCCCCAGGAGGATAAAGAACGCCTGGGTGTAAAAGATACAGAATGTCGACAGGGCAGCCATCCGCATGCAGATGAATGCCAACCATCCAAGGAAGGCGACAACTTTGGCCGCAAAATCATCCTGTTCAATGCCATTGATGATTTTACGTGGCCGAGGGATGAAGAAGTCAGTTTCATCTTTAGGCGGTGGTGGCACGGCTGGCGGACTGGGACTGGGTGGCATATCCCTTTGATTGGTTGGGGGATTCTCCTCAACTCGTCCGGTTAACATTTTTGGTGGTCGTGGGACATTCTCCTTGATATACAGCTGTGCATTTAGCCACAACATGTCCTTGAAAGTTGATATCCTATTCGCTGTAGTGGAGAATCGATTTCGTCCTGCCGCCGTAGTCGAAGTGTTTGATGCCTGAGTGCGGAACTCTGGAGTAGGATATCCTCCTGGCAATGGTGGTGGAGGGGTTTCGGGTACCATATCGTCGCATTGCTCGATGGCGTTTATGGAGTCCTGACCTTCATGGGGTTTCAACAGCTTGGGGCTATTCGATTTAATTTTCTCATCGTCGGTGAAATTTTTCGGAGTACTTTTTGAGGCACGCTCGGAGATGAGTGGACGTGCGGAGTCAGATCCCATATCGTTGTCGACCTCATCCCTTCCGTGTACGTGAACGATGATGTCAGGTGACGGGTCATCGTTGTCGTCTTTGCTGCGTCGTCGTCGGTTGGAGTCGGGGTCACTGTGTCGCAATTTAAAGTTTTCCATTATTTTATTGCTCTCCGGGAAGTCGGAGATTTTACGTTCGGATTCACGACGTTTGTGTTCATTCTCGTCGCGTAGAATTGCCGCAGCTAAAAGTTGTTGCTTTTGGCTTTCGATTTGGTTTGGAACTGACCACGGATATGGCCGACCTGCAAGCTTTTGACTCTCGAATCGCTGGTAGGTGACGGTAATGCTTGCCAAATGGATGGAGGAGAATACCAAAGTAATTGCCTGGACCGTAGCTGCAAAGAGAAAGTAAAGTGAAAATAGTTACTTAAGAGAGGGATGCTATTGGATAATATTCATAATTCAAGATTGGGAAACATCAAACTGGGCTAGATTACGTTCAGTCCTACGAACTGTGATATTCTAATGACAGCTGCCTTATTATAACCACCTTTCAGCGGTGTATCTTTGAGTATTAAAACTGACACAAAATTTGGCGGCAGATTGTAGAGAACTGTGAACAAGTGAACGCACTCGTATGACATTGCACGAGGAATAAAAACTTTTCTCAGTCCACAACAGCCATTGAAAGGGAAAAACTACCCTCTCGAATAAAGAGAGAGTGGCCAGCGATCGTGTGGTTGTAAGGAGAAGACCGATGGATTTAGTCTTCTGACAGACATAAAAGGGTGCGGTGGCTGGTTTGCTCGTGGTAGTCCGTCGAGAATAATTTTCAGCGTTTTACTCGTAATGGACTTCCATTACATTTAAACAGCAATATTAACAGGAATGGCTAAGCACAAGTTGTTTTTGCCATCTCCTCCTGGGTCTACCTACAGATGACCTCCTGGGTCTACATCAGCCATGCCCTGGCTGATGGCATGGATTATATAGCACGTCTTGGAGGGATGCGTTTAATATGACCAAGCTACTGGAAGCATGGAATCGTCTGGAAAAGTAGCTGCTCGACATTGAATACCTCGTAAATTCTAGAGTTCCTTAGACGATAGTACCTGCGAAACAGAGCAATACAACCAAGGAATCTCATTTCTTCTATCTTATCTTATCCCACGATTATAGGTAGGAGTTGTATAACAAACATCTAATCAAAGACGGACAACTTAGCTTTGTCGGAATCGGCATAAAATTGTAGGTCCCTCTCATTCGTCTCAAAAGAAAAACTCACACAAACGAATGGGAATGTGAGAAGCTAGGCCTAGGGTGTTTACACGCCTGTTGCGCCAACTATTTATTTTTCTTTTAAAGAATGGTTAGTTTTATGGTACTGTATGTATGTATGTATGTATGTATTAGAGACATTAGCACAGGCCTCGGCCCTCATTGAAGCTAAGCTCTGGGCCTCCGGGTATCGTAGAATAGCGCCAATACAAATGGACAAACTAAACCCGTAAATAAGCTGATTGAATAATTACAGAGACGTAAATATTCAAGGTTCTTACATATTACCGTTTGAACTGAGTTTTGGAACTTTCTCCTGAGGGATCTTATCAAAGTAACGCTGGACCTTTGACGATGTTATTATACCTGGTGGCACCCAGGTGTAACCCAATTGTCGTGGATCTGATTCCCATTGTATTGGCGAAATATTTTTGAAGCCGAGGCGTTCGCGAACCGATGTGACCGCTTAAGTTTCTAAACTTAAAATAACCATGTCTAGCTAAATTACCTTTTCAGTAGCTTCGTACAGATATTTGATAAAAATGCACTCTTCTTGAATCTGTAATTTTATAATGGTTACATCTTGATTGTTCACCAACAGTTCGAACTTTGCACTGTTCTTCCAACTTGGCTCTTCTCTAATTCGTCCAATTTTGTGACTATCTTCAGTATACTAAAGGGGCTGGCAAATATTATTAACTATTTAGTATTTATTAAATTGATTTGAATGATGATTTTCTTTTTGTTTAATTTTTTTCTTATCTTTGTTTATTTTTGTTTTTGATTTTATAAACTAATTTATTTTGCAAAGCCTACTAGTCTCTCACTTTTATGCGCTACTCCAGAATGGTTAGTTTTATGGTACTAACATTTAAATTTAAATTTAAATTTAAATTCAAGAGAAATCATTGTCAGTTCAATGAATGAGTGATATGAGCAAAATCCCGTCTAATAGGAAGATCCTTATCCAAAACAGATATTTGCTTAATGCAGCTGTAAGCAAAAGTGGAACTCGTTTGAATGTCAGTTTGTCAATCATGTATTTCATATTGAACGACCGCTGAACTGAGTTCTGGCTGCAAAAAGGAGCGAATGTCTGTAAGCATTACTCGTGAGTTTCAAAATATAACTTTCTTCTTCTTTGGCTACTTTATAGAAAGCCTTTGTCGAGTAACCGAGGACCGAACTGGATGTGTGCAGTAGAATTGGAAAAACTAGAGCTGCATTCGGCATGTAATCCAAAATCTGTAAAAGCTATGTCTTAAGCATAAAAAGAAAGGCGAAAGAACTACGAACAAGATGATGCCGTTTTGATGCCGTAGGCCTCCCGAGGGGAGTATGACGAATTTTACAGATCAGCAATTTGCTATACGCTCGAAAGGATGAACAAAAAAGTTCCTCATACCAAATTAATTTTCTTTGAATGAAAAATACAAGTTTTCCCATTAAAAATTTGACCCCCCCCTTTTCGTCCTGTTGAAGTTTGAAATTCTCCAAATCGCTTCTAAGTGCTCACTTTGGTCATAAAGAGAAATTTGTTTCAAAATGTCATCTTCCTAGCTCTTACCGTTTGTGCTAATTCAGTCATGACAAACTGTCTTATATATGAGATGACGGTATTTTCCATACAAAGCTAGCCATTGTTACCTACACTACATTCAAAACAATGATTAGCAAGGCGCAGCCATCCCCTTAATCATGAATTGATGAAGCTTATGTGGTTGCATGAGATTGTATAGGCCAAACACATAAATCATTTTTATCGCATACTAATTTAAGATCCCCCTAGCCCATAAGCACTAAATTTGGAATAATTTTCAATGAAGCAGTCTTCACTTGATAACTTCCTGAATGTCTTCCATTACAATTCTGTCAAAGACATCGTAAAATATTCCCTATCAGTCCATCGACCAACGAATGACTGACTTGACTAACAAAAACCTAATTAATTTTCGCCGTCTACTCCCCCGGGAGCCAAATCAGATCGAATGAGAAGAGCTCCTCTTATCGGTCTTATTTACTGCCTATTGAAGTTGGCCAAGGACCAACGACAATATCGATTTATCTTTCCATGTTTGACAAGTTGTACATCCGCCCAGTGGCATCAGTGACCAATCCAGGAAATCGGAGCCCTCCTCTGACTGTAACATAGTGTCACCGAAAGTTTTAATCTCAATCCACTATTACAAATAACTGTGCTTTGGGTCGAATGACCATAACTAATATACGTGTGTCCATGTCCAATAAGAGGAATTAAATTCCCAAGTGGATTTACATCCCAACAGGGAGGAGTTGACTCCTCCAGATTTCCGTAATAAACTGTCAACTCATAAATCAGTTGTCAGCTGGAACAAAACATTGGCAATTATGCTAAAACCACTCAAAGTGTGTAGTTGTACTCGTGTATGGCGACCATGACAAGGGAGTCTGGTAAAAGTGTTTTTGTTCTGGCTGCATATACGTATGAACTTACTTGTGTTGTAATTCCTGAAGAGATCCTGCGTTAACATATGGTAGAGCTGAAGGATGATTTGTGGTGCTGATTGTGCGTAGGCCTGAATCAAATGATAGAGTTCACATGTTGAGCATTCACCTGATTTGGCCAAACAGTGCATGCGTATGTTGTCATCGTTGTCATGGAAGAGCGCCTCTACGGACCAGAATATTCGTCTGGCCAGTCTGTGAAAGAGGATTGCGTGGGAATATTATACAAAAAGCAATAAAAAAAGAATTGCGTTGAATTACATAAATATTCTCTGGTAATGAACAATAATATGGCTCTGGGTTTGGGTTAGGCAGGGCTGGCTAATTTACCTGTGCGATTCATGATTATCGTTCTAAAAATATGTGTGTACTTGATGAGTGGGAGTAAGGACGACAAATCGTTAATATAAAGAAATGAATTAGATTTATGGACAGAACACAAGACGACATGTGATTAATTTGTTGAGAATAGATGAAGTGTGGGTGCAATTTGACATTTTGTCTAAGAAAAAACTGTATGACGTCAAAAAAGGAGTTTAATTAATACAAGTTGAATTAATAAGTGGGCGTAGCAGCCAACCAGTCTAAGGGTCTCAAAAAGATGGCGAAAGAGGAGTGAAAACGAACCCCACATAGATTTTGCCAATATGTTTGGCTTGCCCGTCTTATTAGCTGAGAAATATGGACCAATGACCCGTCCAGCATGAAACCCACTCTAAGCCATCAATATTTGTGTGTATAATAAAAAAAACGAGACACTTTGAATATAAACCAGAAATGTCCTTCATTGCTGAGAATGAGTTTGGGATTGTTAGGTTTTCACTACTGACTACTGTTTCGTTGACAACAAATTTGGATGCAAATTTTGGTAATACATATCTACATCTAGAACTACTAAGACCGATTATACAATCAGACCGTTGGTAGTCTCATATACCAACAATAATTTCATTTTATAGGACTTCCGCTCGTGTGTTCGCAAGTAGTATGTACTTGGGTATTTTAGTTACGCTCTATATCACAGGGACCAGGTTAGGCTAGGCTAGTGGGTTGACGAGACAGGAGAAACCTGTACGTACCAAACTTAGATCAATGCAGATTCATTGTGATACCCTAGGGGTTATGACTTCCACACAGTGGAAAACTGGAAACCTATGAAAAACCTAGGGATTGGTAAACTATCCAGAAGTATTTAAAAATTAAAGTAAGTCATTAATGGACCTGTCAAAAAGTTCTTAAAATTCCTCAAAAAAGTAACTACTATGTTTCAGAATACTGGACAGTGGCAAAGAAAGTGTGGGGTGTCCTTATGAACCTCCTTATCACCGCATCCCTCCGCACAGGTCATCAGTACTGATTCCCATTTTCTTGGTATGGTATTTCAGCCTATTGTGTCCGGTGATAGTAACCATAATCGAGGACAATGATTGCTTGTTCAATTTGTTAAACGGATGCGAGAATCGTTAGTAAACGAAAGAAAACATTATCAACCCTTCTGTTCAACAGAACTAGGGTAGGTACTCAGAGGGGAATGACATGAGAGAAAACCCGTCTCATGGAAGGAGTTTCTTGCTTGAGTGCAAAACGATCTGCTCAACGCAGCACAGCACTGTGAGTGGTTTTTGTTTGAATGTCAGTTCGATCGAGACTTCCACTGGGTACGGCCGGCGCAGTGTCGTGTTAGCGAACATAATATTTTTTGTCCTTGCCAAAATAATTGATTGGTTTGATCATTTGTACAAATTGTAAGATTCTCTCAGTTTTCTGTTTATTATAAATTGGCCACATTTTCCTGGTTATGCCACAGGAATCGAGCTTGCTCCATCTTTCATTTGTCGCCATTAGTATTTTCTTCTTTCCAATCGTCTGTCTGAGAATACAGAGTAGAATCATTACTGTGGTGTCGGCCTGGCTTAGTTCAAGGGATGACCAATTTCTTACCTACTCATCAGCTTTTTCGTTTCCCGACACACCTCTGTGGCCTGGAACCCAGCATAGTTTTACGTTGTGCTGCGCGCCAAGAACACGCAGCTTTTCGCGACAGCGACTTCGATTTTAACTCAACGACAGATATCGCTTTTATTGGCGCTTGACTGTCAATGAAAAAGGTGATATCTGCATGAGGTATTGTCATCATTGCAACCTGTTTCGCAGCTGTTGTCACTGCCAACGATGCAGCAGTCAGGATGTCAGGAAGTCTAATCGAACTGGATAGTCCGAGACGGAGTAAAAACCCGCGCTAAAGCCGACCTCAGTCTTTGATCCATCCGTATAGTAGAGTCCAGGTATACAACATAATAGAACACAGTTCTGTGAACATAATACCGTGAGCCTGATCATTGTGCGGCAATTCCTGACTAGTGCAAATTTGGTGATGTAATGTTCTAACGTCTTTAGCGCAGCCTGACTATCAATACAGATGGTGATGGTTGGGTTGAGCACGGCCAGAATCTCTGCCTGTAACATACTGCATGGATTCGGATGTCTCAGCGCAAAGTGTTAGTCTATACCTCTCGATACCATAACCTCACTAATTTTGGAATTATCCATCAGAAGATCCTTTATATCAGGATACATTTACTTCGTGTGGTTTGTCGAAGTCGAGTTTACCAACCAACACATGTGGATGTTCGAGAATCTGTTCTTTAAGAATAGAGCTATGCCCTATGCAGGTTTTAAAAGAGCCGAAGTGCACTTTTACCTGCTTGCAATTTTTTTGTAGCTTCTAAGAGATACATAAATGTCTTGAGTGCAGCTGTGGAACACTGCGCGATGACAAAAATGGATACTTTTCTTTGCACTTCCAACAAAATAAGGGCCCTATGTATATGAGTAAGAATGGGTCTGACTATCATGTAGCCAGTACAGTTTGTTTGTTTGCAAGCCCCACTTTTTTCCTGCTGTATTATTTTGCAAAAGAGCATTGTGTATTTGTATCTAGTTTCGTGTCAATATATCTTGTGCTGTCCAATAGAGAAAACTCAACTCCATCAAGATTATGCAGTTTGAAGGTTGGTATCTTGTATTTCCAGCTAAAGAAATACAAGCCACATAGCTTAGTGGAATATAAATATAGAGATTTCAGGTTCAGCCCTTGAAAGAAAAACCTAAGCCGCATCTTAATGTCTTTCCAACTGTTCTACTGAACGTTAAACACATATCCAAAAGCATGATCGTTCTATAAAAATCTTCTCAATCTTAGTCATTTGGATACGGCATGCAATTGTAGGTTTCATCCAAAAATAAAAACCGTACAAATGTAGGCAAAGCGGTTCTCCGTTTTCTTCTTTCATTGTCCGTGTATTTTTCAAATGACTTATTCACTTGAAAGACGCAGGTAACTACAGCAGGTTGTCACCTAATCTAAACAATATTAGTGTCTAATGCCGGTCAGCTTATGAAGTCATTTGACCTTGATAGCTAGTTCCAAGTAAATATACACAAAAACACACATACAAATCCCCATTCACCTTCAACGATATAGAGCTTTCCCATTTGGGGTTGTATTTTTGTTTATTCCACAGAACAGTTCCGTGAATCATGCACAACATTTTCACCGCCTTATCGCACCGATCCGTACCGTAGAAATTTCGTCATAAACTAAAAATTACCTGTAGGCAGCACAAAATGGAAACAACAACAAATTCAACAACTGATATCCGATGAATCGTTTCTTATTGGCATGCAGGGGATTGGACCACTGTTCACTTGACGTTATTACGAATACGAAGCACAGCACTGGTGGTGCTAGCACCAACATCAATGTCAGCCATCCGAACAATGGTTGACCCGAACGGAAGTGCTGGTAGGACACTGCACAGTCAGCGATTGTTTGAACAATATAAACCATCAACTCCAGGCACGATGGTATGAGGTAAGATACATGAATTCGCGTATGACTTCTGATTGCCAAGCCGAGGATGTGTTGAGGACTGCCATCGCGGGCATCCATAACGTAGCGCGTCTAGTCCTTCAGGTCTTAAAGTCACTTGGTGTGGTTAGGAACCAAAAAAAAAAAACTAACTTTCGGTTTAATGTTGCGCGAAAATCGGTAATGTACTGATGTACATTTCACATACGACATTCGGGTGACTAAACAATCGCGTTCGCGTATCTGTAAAGTTGAATATATTTTTTTTTTTAGATAAGATAAGGCACTTGGTGAGATTTTTCGTTTACCCTCATTAAGAGCGGGTATACTTGTGTATATTGCCGAGGTCGTTTTGCTCAGCAAAGAGAGTTATTTGAGTTGAAAAGTTGTCACTCAAATAATAGGCACGTCGCCGTCGTGAACCGCATTCACTGGTTCACTGGAATATCCATATAGACATTCATGTGGGTGTTTGACATGATTGGTGATTAGTTTGGCACGCTTCATGAATCTTTAAAAATAGTTTACTTAACTTTAGTTTGTTAATGGAAATGAAGACTTTTGGTATTCCTCGTATTCATGGAATTAGTTGTAACCATTATTTTGTGGGTCTACCGACTACATACTTAGTTAATGTTTTTAGTTTTGTTAAATGAGTCTTTTGAAAGAAATCAGCTTTAGAAAGGAATGTAGAGTAATTTTTTGGCATTACTTTTAATTGCTTAGAGATGAAGAGGTATGAATTTCTATATCTACCTATACATAAATCTTACAAACTTTGGCTTCCATGACTGTCGAAGAATAACGTTTGCAATCTTTTTTTTTTGTATGAGAGGCGCCACGCCCCTTTGTCCAATTTTTCTGATATTCACAGGCACACTCCGGGGCCAATACCTTAGATCGATCGAAAATTTAAGCTCAATCTGTTCGGTGGTTTGCGAGATATAAGATGAATGTTTTTTTTGTATGGGAGGTGCCACGCCCCTATAACTCATAAACCAGTGCATATACAAAGATCGTATGTACATAAAAACCTTCATATTGACGTCACCTTTAATGGAAATTTCCAGAAATAAAATCGGTTCACGCATTACAGAGAACATCAATTACAAACACAACAAAACTTATTTTTTATATAGATTAACTAGAGAAAACGTTGTTTTTTGAGTGTTTATTATTTGAAATATTATTCATGAGCTTATTCTTGCTTTTTAAATTTTTTTTATTATTGAGTGTTTATTATTTGAAATTTTGTGGAATCGGATCGCAACGCCATCTACCGGGTCCAATTGTGAATCTAAACCATCCTTAGACCCATTCAAACATACACACAAAATGTCATTAAAATCGGTCCAGCCGCTTAGGAGGATTTCGGTTACAAACACGTACATAAGAATTATTTATTTAAAGATATTCATCCCTATCGAGGTATCCGATCGGACCGGAATTTTTTCCGCTACGCATACTCCGTCGGAGACTGAAATTACATTCGATTTATCAATACTTCACTGCAAATCGTAGTAAACAAATTCCGCAACCAATTCCTGTCGGAGCATATGGGAAAAAAATTCGTACGAAGCTGTCAAAAATATCGGTAAAAACGCACTTGATTGCACTGAAATGCCAGTGCAATCATGCACTCTAAGGATTGAAAAATGGATTGCAACTTTGTTTTCCTTACATTACTTCATTCAATTTGTTCGAGGAATATTTGAATGTAATTTCGTATACATACGTGTACGACGTCGTTTGCTTCGTTACCATTAATAACGGTGACTGAATCTTTGGCGATTGTGATGTAATATCCCCAGGTTGCTTAACCTATAAAGGAGGTCATCAATAACCAAGGACCACAAGGACCACATGAGAGTATCTTTCTGTAGATGCAAAGTCTAACAATGTATTTAAACATTCAAACCTCATAATACTTAACTAAAGTATACAAAAAACATTTTAAACTACATATTTAATTTCTAAATGCCACTGATTTATTACAAAAATAATGAAAAACTACAAAAGTCTTCTGATCACAATCTCAAGCATCAAATTGTCCACGTTGCGCTGAGGTAGGTATTGTTACAGATGCGCTTCTTTTAAAGGTACACGAGTATTCGCCTTTCGGATTCCATACGGATATGGCAGCCGTTGAATAGAGTGGAAACTTATTCCTCAATTCCTCCCCAGTTTCATCGATTTGTTTTCTTTTCTCCATAAGATGAGCTGATGGTCTTCCGAATTCTTCAAAATATTCCGTGATAGGTATTTCCGGTCGCATGGCTTCCAATCGTTCTTTCGAACGAATATACTCGTCGTAGAATTCATGCCAGAAAAATTGCTCCATTCGTTTGGCACATGTTACTGCAAATGGAAGAGCATTTAAGGAAAAGGGTTTTTATTCCTTAAAATTTATTTTAAAGAAGGAAATGTGTATGACGTGAATGTACAGACTTACCAGGCGGTTTTTTCAGATTTGGGCGCTGATAGTTCTGATGCATTTCGCTTTGCATGACTTGGCACCCCGAACTAGGAACGTTAAGATGATCCAATTTATTTGGATTGTTTTTGAACATTTTATTCACAAATAGCGGTACTACAACTGACAACGTTGTATCTGTTCAATTTATATTTCCCAAATGTGTGTGCCCGATTCAATATACAGGTTGCTACACTTCAAAGGAGAATCAGCAAACAACAGCTATAGTAACGCCCGAAATTTGGTTGTTATGGAGGAAATATATTTCAAAAACAAAGAAACACAGGATATTTACCTACATGCTTAATGTTCGAATTTCCGCTTAGGTATGTAGGTGTTGAAAATACGGATAACAGACACGGATTTTTACATCTCTAATAGCAACAGCTCTACATATAGTGCCTTACATAATTTAGCACTTTCTAGGGGAAGTACAAATTTGTTTGCCAACAGAACAAAGGACTTTCTCTTCATTAGATTTTTTTTGTAAATATCCATCCGAACACATGCATTCGAACACAACAATCATGGCCTCAGTTCTGGGGCTTAATTAAACATAAATATTCGCACGATTTATTTAAAAATATTTCCTTGATGTGGATGGCAGCAGCTTGTGGTAGGTTTCCACTTGTTGTTAAAATTGACAAAATATTGTGAATTTAAAATTTGCTAGTGTAAAACTGTTTATCATTGAATTGGCTTGTCAATTACTGACAAAGAATTTTCAGGACAAGATCCGACCAACACAACACAACAAGCGAGACCAATTTATTAATTTTTTTAACAATGAAAAAGAAAATTTTATTTATTTTATGCATGCATTTTTGCATGACACGTTGACGTCGTTCACGTCACAATTCAAATTGACAATTAGATGACAATTATCTACAAATTGGCAGCGCTTTGCTTTAGTGGAAATGGCTTTTATTGAACATTTGTCCAAATTCCATTCTTAATGAACTGACAAACGATTTTTGGGCAATAATTGATGTAAGTGGAAATGATTGTCGTTGAATGACAAAAACAAGAGTTGTCAAACTTAGTCGATTAATTGACAATAGCTTTTATTTATTTATTGTTTTTTGTTAGGACGGTTACAGGCTGAAACATAACGTAAGTTACGTAAGTTCGTACTTCTAAGAATGACAAAGCCGCAGGATCTGATGGTTTACTAGCGGAGTTCTTTAAATACAGTGGTGATGTTTTGGTAGGGAGCATGCTCATGCACCAAATCATCTACCAGCTATCACGGGTGGAAGAAAACATGCCCGATGACTGGACTATCAAATCCATCTTGCGAGAACTATCGAGGTATATCCCTGTTTAATTTCGCATATAAGAGCCTATCGAATGTACTGTGTGAACGTCTTAAGCCGTTCTCCAATATACAAATCGGCACGTAAAAGTTTGGCTTCCACTATAGGCCAAATTTTCATACTGATGCAAATCCTTGAAAAGACCAACGAATTTCAAGTCGAAACTCGCCACCTATTCATCGACTCCAAAGCCGAATTTGAAATCCCGTAAAAACTGATTCAGCTGTGTCGGGTGACGCTGAAAAACCCGCGCTACAACGTGCAGTTTGGAAATAGCTCCTCCGAACTATTTCAAACATGCATGATTTCGGCAATGAGCATGCACTATTATTCGACTTCTTCAATCTCTTACTGAAGCAGATAGTGCGCAGCGTAGGTGACAACACGGAAGGCACTACGTATCTTTAAAATGTCCGTTCAGCTGCTGAAGTATGCGGACGATAATAACATTATAGTTCGTTCCCAGCGTGTCGTGAAAGAAGGGTTTACAGCGATTGAAGAACAGGCGAAATCTGTTGGCTTTGAAGTAAATGAGAACAAGACAAGTACATGCTATCGACAAACAAATAAGCATCTATCCACTGCATTGGACAAAACATCACTACACTATTGATCAATTTCAAGGTAGTTAAGGAGTTTATCTACCTCGGAGTAAACATGAACTCCACGAATAACACCCTGGTAGAGATCCGGCGAAGAAATCCGGTTTAGCAAAACAATTAGGTTTAAAACTCCTAACTCGAAGGACGAAATGTATGCTCTATGTCTATAAAACCCTCATCCTGATGAGAGTTTTGCTTTAAGGCGCCGAGTGCTTATGAACGATAAGCAAGAAGGAGAGCTAGGTACCTTCGAATGAAAAATACTTCGGCGGATTTTTGGTCCAGTGTACGAGGAGGGCGAATGGAGGAGAAGATACAACCGCGTACTCTATGAGCTGTACTGTAAGATGTGGATGAAGTCCAAAAATTTAAAACACGTCGACTACATTAGCTCGTCGAATGGACAATAATGCTCCAGTAAAGAGGGCATTCAAATCCCAGCCTCCAGATTCGAGAAGACAAGGAAGACCGAACTTCCGTTTCAAAGACCAAGCCATCGCGGATGCCAGAGTGCTTGGCCTGGACAACTAGAAGTAGCGTGCCCTGGATCGCAGAGGATGGGAAGCTGCAGTGTCTCAGGCAGAGACTCTTCACAGGTCGGGAGCCCGATAAGTGAAGTAGTGAGCTCGTACCTACTTCTGCACTTTTTTTTAAATAGTGTGAAATGGCAGTTAAAAAAAAACTAAATTTATAAAAAATTTAAAAGCTGGACTCCGCATTTAGTCACCTCTTAAAAAAATTATATCAGAGACTCTAACAAAGAATAAATGGTATACTGGTAGTATTTTCAAAGTCCCTACTAAAACCTTAGAAGGAGCCTCGTGACTAGAATTACTTATTCTCTTACAGCAGATTTCTGCAGGACGATAAGTGGCTTTAAATTGGTTTTTATAGGTACTCATGCTTTAGTTCAAGCTACCAGATTCAAAGTGCTCCTTAAGCAATATGGGATGCCAAAACCATCTGCAAAGCCATAACCCTAACCGCAAAAGCGAAAAAGAACAATGAACTGATAAAAACTAAAAATAAAATGGGTCCCAAGATAGACCCTTGTGGTACACCAAAGCTTAGCACCCGAGCGTTGCGTTGTAAGGAAAATGTCAAATTTTCACTCTTTATTTGAGATCATTTAAATACAATGAAAACCATTAGTAGATAGACCGACGATCATACGTCAAAGAACAAGCATGCCAAACATTTTCGTAATATCAACAAAGAGCCCAGCGTAAAATGTACAGCTATCGAAACCTTTACTAATAAAAGAACATTCTCAGTGGAGCAGCCTTCTCTATACTCAAACTGTACCGGATTCAAAAATGTTATTCTTTGCAGATGCAAACACAATCGTTTCTTTACAGCTTTTTTTTTAAAAATATCAAAATTAAAAAATGGGTATGTAGTATGTATGTATGTAATGGGTATGTAGTTGTTCTTTTCTTTTCAATTTCCTTTTTAAAAAGAAATGGACATACGGGTTTTCTTGTCGTTTTGAACCTGCATGGTTATTATACTCAAAATCGAAACAGAAAAGAGAGTCATACTCAAGTTATGTAGTATCCTGTATCCGTTAAAAATAACACCTCTTAAGGACCTTTCACATGGGAGCGAACGAACGAATTGATGAAATGCCACTAAACCACTTTTTATGCATTTATAAATAGAAAGTTGCACATTTTATTATTCCAAGAGGAGGATAATTATCCCATCAAAATGTATTAAAAAAACAAGTTTAAAAATAGTTTAAATAACGAAATTTCGAATTCCAAACTTTTTGCCGCGAACGAAAACACCCGAATTGTCACTTGTCAGTCTATTCGCAGTCCACATCATTTAAATCGCGTTCCACAAAGTAGCGAATAAACAATTTGTTCGAACTTAACCTTATTCCAAGAGGAGAATATCTTTGAATAATAAAATGTACAATTTTCTGTTTATAAATTCATAAAAAGTGGATTGTTCGCATTTCATCAATTCGTTCGTTCGCTCCCATGTGTATGGTCCTTTAAATCTGATCCGTAAATGGCGTGGTAGGTCATAAACTCTAATTATTGATTAATACACTGTTCGTAGAATGTATCCGTATTTGCATTCCAATTAATCGTCTCTGATGTGGCTACTTCTAATCGAGAGGAAAATGTCCTCGAAAATTACACAAATATGTGTTTTCAATCTAAATTGTTTTCTAAAGACTGTCTGTCTGGTTGTAGAGAAAATGCTTTCCAAACAAATTTCCCATTTGACGACTCTCATACCTACCTACGCCTTTACAAGTACCTACACATTATGAGCACACGTATTATTTTACCGCACTACCATAAACTTGTTAAGCAAGTAAGGACTTTTCAACGGGACAATATATAATCTTCCGAAGCGTAATAATTGCAAATCCAAACGCAGAACAATCATTATTCGAAGACCTCAAGACCTGTATTAGAACACAATTCCCTCTACAAGCAGAAAGTTAGTTCCTTTGAAGTTTTCTTTGTTCTTCAAGCATTTACATCACCAAGGATAACGAATAAAGCGCTTCTGGCATTCCATAAGCCACCTCTGTTGGTACATTCTTACGATCTGCAGGAAATGAATTGCGAAAAAGACAACAGGACTCATTCTGTAAGTTAACGTATAAAACCCGATTGCTTTGTTATTGGGTCTCATGAAAGTTCCAACTGGGCATCTCCTTCAACTGTATACTCACTACTCAGAGTTGTATTATTATCATACAGGTGTATACTGTACAATGTAACAATCTGTTGCTTTCGAAATGAAAGAAGATCATGCGCAGTCCATAAGAAGTGACGATGGTTAATTGGCAACACTCACTGTATTCCAGGACTCTCTTTTCCAGCACGAAAAACTGATAACGTGTACGTGGCGTGGGTCGTGGTCGTATTCGTAGACTCTGCAGAATGAGAGCTCCAGTTTTTATATGCGGTGTCCTTTGATATGTACTACTGTTAACTATGATTGTTATCCTTGTGGGAATTCTTTTTTAAGCAAGTATATCGTGCAATGAATTGCAGATTGTGTTATTTATATTTGGCCCATTGTAAATCATGACATTGTGCCTTATGTTATGTCCTGTTAATATCCGGCAGCAAAAATATTCTTTTGATTTCGCAGAGGGACATATTTTGGACTGAGGGAAAAAACTTTTGATTTATTCGTATTATTTTTTTTTTTTTGGTAAAGCGTGGTCCTTTTTTTCGAATAAGTTATAGGAGTTGTTTTTTCCTTATATATGTTAGCCATTTCGCTCTTTATTTTATTTATAAAGGTTACGTTTTATGTAAAATAGTAGCTGTGTTTACAAATTTCGACCTATGTACATATTTCGTCCATTAACGGACTTTAAAGCAGTAATTGGGCGTTATGTCCTTGAATTTGGGGAACATAAATTTGAATAGCAATAGTCTAGCCTAGGGCATTAAACAGTGAGCAAGGTAAAGCTTTCAAAATGTTTGGTGTCATATTTTATTATTGTAGGGGCTATAAAAATCTAACTACATCCTCGAATAGTTTTTACTTGCTGTTTATCATTATTAACGACTTTTGGGGTATCTAGTTGTAGCGTAGCCGTAGGTACAAGAATCATTTTGTACTCTTCTTATTTTTATTATAGCCCACCTTATGACTGAAAGACTGACAGACATAATGTATAGCTCCAGTTCAGACTGCGTATAGCTGACTCAGCATTGTGTACGAGTATGTTTTTATTGGCTGAAATAAATAAAATCACAAAATATTGGTACACGGTAAAAACAGCATTTCTAAAGAGATTATTTTTTAGATGTCATTTTTCAATACATTCTTGTTTAGTAATGACATCAGATGTACTCGAAAGTATGATGATTGTACTTTTTTTTATATTTTTACTTAGTTATAGATTTGAGATATTGGAGTCCTTTATTATCAAGAATGATAAATCTATTAATGACAATTCGTCATACAATTAATGACAATTCGTCAATGTACATGAACATAAACAAATATCAAAACAAAAAAAAAACTGTCAAAAACGGCTGTACTGTTTGAAAGTTATCCCTATTAGAAGATCTAAGTGCAAAAAAGTACAACGAAAGGCTGTGAGAAGCTAGGCCTATATGCTGCCTGTTTCGCCAACTATTTATTTTTTTTATTGCTTGCAAATTCATCAAGCAGCGTTTGACGTTTGTCGCCTAGATAAGAAATTACTGAAACATATTACCAGAGTTCCAGCTCAGTTGTGAATGCTTAAACTTTGTTCACCAGAGAATTGGGTCTGAGTAATCGACCCTGTGGAAAAGTTCGAGCGTGAATTAACTTTACAGGGTTCAGATCACGTAAAACGAAAACGATCGAACGATATCGTTTCGACAATATAAGTCTCAGTTTATTGCCACAGATATGATAGAGACATGTTTAGTGAAAGGGATATCGCTCGATCGTTTTCTGGCCCCAGGATAATAGCCCACGAAGAAGGCAATGAAAAGACCCAAATGAGGAGAAGATTGCAGCCGCAGTGGTCAGTATTTTCTATAAGCAACATTTTTCGAATTCGATGATTTGGGCTTCCTCAAATATCCGCTTTGAATATTTTGTGTAAAGATTTGGTCCTAAATCATAACAAGATCGCATTGACTGAAGGTCTGAAGCTAAACGATCACAGATTTCGTCAGGAGTTTACTTGGAAGATGATTCCGGACTATGATTTTATGGAAAACGAAACGAAAACCACTTTCGCATTTGAAAAAACGAAAGAAATCTTGCGAAAGTGAAAACTTGCTTCATGTAATTTGTTTCTTTTTTGTTCTCTTCGCAAATGTTTAGGAAGCAGTGTAGCTGAAATTGTATACTTTTATGATAATTTTCAGAGTTTGAAAAACGTTGGTTTTTGACAAAATCACCTAAAGGTATCTTTATGCGCTTTTTCCTTTTCTAATTCTAAATATTATTTTATTGTAAATAACTTAGAGCCAGTTTCAAAAGTTTCGGAAAGTTACCCAACGCTATCCAAAAGATGAAAGCTGCTGATATTTTTTTTTCTGTTTCATCCTCAAAGTCTCTGATAAACTGACTTGCAGAAACTGCAAAAAAAATTTTTTCAAAAGTCTCTTCGCTAATATTTTTTATGATTTTTTGAAAATTGCTAAAAATGACTATTATAGCCACTTTTTCCTTCTTTTCATACAAAATTTTTCTGAGATCTCATCCCATTCAAAAAATCATAAAAAATATTAGCGAAGATATTTTTGAAAATTTTTTTTTGCAGTCACTATGAGAATTGTTTGGAGCAACTTTTTGCATCAAAAGACCTTTGATAAATTGAAGGAAGAAAAAATTAAAAAAAAAATAAATAAATAGGCGGCGCAACTGGCGGTAGACACCCAAGGCCTAGCTTCTCGCAACCATTCGTTTTGTGTGAGTTTCTATTTTTGGAACGAATGGAAGGGACCTACAATTTTATGCCGAGTCCGAACGGCTGAATTGAGAAGCTTTTTCAGGACAGTCATACTCTCGGATGTTTGTCAGACGTTCGCGAGAGGTGGCGCAGTAGAAAAAACCTTAAGATGTAATTTGTGTTTTTCCGGGGATCGAACCTGGGATCCCTCGCACAGTAGTCCAGCACATTACCCACTGCGCTACTGCGCCCAAAAAATTGAGCCAACAATAATCCAAAAAAATAATTCTAACAGATAAATTGGAGCAAAAATGAATACAAAGAAAAATTTTAGAAAAGGAATTGCAACACAAGGACGCTATTCATGAATTAGTTTTAAGAGAAAATTGAATAAAATTTTTCTTTCACAGTCCCGTTTTCGGCCGATTTGTTAAGCCGGAATCGAATTCTGAAATCTTCATTGTTGAGTGTTTCAAAATAATTTGGCATTAGGCAAAATACTCTGTTCCTACGGGGCCGTGTAATATAATCGTAATATTCTTCAAATTCGTCTTTTAAAAATTCAAATCCAAGATAGGATACCTGTGACTGCTGTCTACGCTCGCCAACGAAAGAATGCTCTGAAATTGTATTTTTTGAAGTCACTTCTAATAGATACTTTGTTTATCTTGCGGATAAAGGATTTAACAGCCACTGGAACCGGCTGATACTCTCCGAGACTCTTCTGTAAAATATCACTATCCGAAACCTTTTAAACCAAAAGTTGAAGTTTAGCTGACCAGATAAGTTCCGGATAGTCTATCCAAGAATTTATCAGCTAGTCTTTAAACTGGCCTTTAGTTATTCATATAGCAATATCGGTTTTCATCCATTTCGTTGTTTACAATATTAGACTCTTGTTTTGATTTAAATGTGTGGTCTTCCCATATACACACAACTGTCAACTTTTATGCAGTGCAAACCATTACTGGTCCAGGAATGTCTCTTTTTTTAGGCCTTAATTGTTTGGAATTGTTAGATATACAGGGTGTTTCAGTTAAGCGGTATAATCCGTTAAGGGAGATTCCTTAAGTTCCGTCGAACAAAAAACGTTATGGCTATGGGGGAGGGGGTCTATTTTCACCCTATGTCCCGTTATAGCCCATCAAAGTAGATGACCTCTAATTTGGAGGTGTTACCACTTAAAACGGTATAAAGTCTAACTTTTTTTTATGTAATTTTTATCCGTGAGAAATTTTCTAAAAACTATGGTAAGCAACTTTTTTACGTATGATCACCAGAAGTTGTAGTAAAAGCCATATTTTGTCAGACAAAAATTGAGATAGAGATAGAGATTTATTGACTGCATATCCGTATTCTCTTAATAATAACGTTCAAAGCTGAATTCATATAATTTTCAAATGAGTACGTCCCTTGCATTTTGGTACTCCTAAGTTTGTTTATAGCTACAATACTATTCGAGGGACTTTTCATTTTGTATGTCACATAAGGGCAGCTGCTGTACTTTTACGACTTTGTGGCAAATTTTAAATTTCGTAACTTCGAGTAACTGGGGAATAAAGGTAATGCTACCCGGAAGTAAAATTGTGGTATAAAACGAATTGGACCATTTTAAGTTTTCCTTTCTGACGGAATATAGTGGTATCCCGGAAGTGTTGACAGGAATAAAGACGGATGGCTATACTCGTATAAAAGTACTTGCTGAGGTTTTGGTGGTGAAAACTTTAACAGGTATTCGAGTTCTTTCAAAAGTTTTCAGAGTGAGAATTTCTGTTTGTATCTACTTTAGTCACAGTGAAGCGTGAATATATTTGAATTGAAAAGGGATGCCACGAAAAGGGAATTTCTTCCAGTATACGAGCTATTAACATTCCTTGATGATGAATCCTTGTTGATGTTGTTAATATTAAATTATGGTATTCCATTGGAAATTGGTCAGCCAATTTGCAATTAGTACACAATATTGGAAGTGGCCAAATTACATATCTGAGTTTTACATGTTTTTTTTCAGTTTACATGTTACTCCCCCTAGACAAAAGTTTCATCTAATACTACGCTGTTTCTTCAGAAACTACATTCCATAAATGCTAAAGCATTCCTGACTCAAATGATTTCTTGGAATTTCCATTAATCCTATTTCTAAGCGTACCTATAATGTTCAAGAGTAGGTATTACATCTTAACAATATCGACAGTTTATTTGCTATTCTGGGATCAACCATCATTCCAAGGTCAGTATCCCTCTTTCAATTCAAGGATTGAGTGGAGCTAATTAATTCTACTGAATTCAGTTGTTATTCAATTAAAACGAATTTTAATATCGTCGTTTTTTTCCGCTGAGCGAAATACACAAATCCTTTTATTATTGTTAACAGGAAATAAGTTAATATGAAAAGAAATTCTGACATTTGGTTATGCAAAAGGCTTCCGGAAAATAACTGAATTGAATATTATAGCAATAATGCTGACGTTTCGAAGAAAAGTATGAAAGCTTGATATTATTATGCAAACATTTCTTAATGGAAACTATTTCAGTGTAATTCTGGGATGTTCGAAACAGATAATTTATTCACAAAATAAAAAATTATCTTGTGTAACGATTGAATTGTGTGTAACGATTGAATTGTTTCTGCTTTTGCCGTCCGTCCGAATATTCATAAGCACTTTGGAAATTATACTGTTGAAAAATTATTTCAGTTAGTTTTTGTTTTGAGAAAAAAATTAAATTATTTGTCATTCAATTTATTATTATTATTATTATTATTATTTATGATTAACAAAATAATTACAGAAATTATTAGGCTAATATTAATTAAAGATCACTAGCTGCAGAGACTATCGGCTCTAAGGCCATTCAATTTAAATAATATTAGAAACTAAACGTTCATCATTAAATAAATAATTTCTCTCTCAAGAAACTTAAAGGAAGATAATATCTATAACAAACATCCTCCACGCTATATCCTTATTTATTGGCTTAAAGGAAAGGTAAAAAACTTTTATAAATTTGGTTTGGTTTATTGTAATATTTTTTTTTATCTCATATAGCTAATCATTATTTTTATTAGACTCTTCGATTATGAAGCGTTAAAGGCCTTTATTTGGTCTTATAAAAGCTTAATAAAAGCAAAAGAAAATAAAAAGGAAAAGCAGCAAAGGATCAAAGCTTTCCTGGGGCCTAAAAATAGAACTCAAATAGAGAAAGAAAAAAACAGAATAACGTAAAAAAAGAGTGCATAAATCGCAAAAAAAAAAAAAAAAAATTATAATTAATAGCGATCTAAATTAAAATAGTGTTAGAGTTTAAGTTCTTCTTTTCTTAATTATTGTTATCTATTCAAGTTTTGTGTTTGTTAAGTTTACTTTTGTGTTCTGTATTTATTATTTAATTATTTTAATTCCTAACATACTTTTAAAACATCAAGATTTCGTGCGCACGGACATCAACAAAATTCAAGGTACATTTTTAATATATCTCCTTTTCTTTCATAACACAAAATTTAAGTTAACACACACACAGTAAAATTTTCAATTCTTAGTTTTAGTTTTATTTTTGTACTTAGTTTATTTTTTATGTTTGATGATTAAAAATTAAGCCATGTATATTTTGGTAATTAAAATTTGAAATTTAAATGTTTAAAAAAATTATCGATTCAATTTTCTTGGGTACCCATAGATGGCGTAGGTCGCGGAGGAGATGTACGCGTTTAATTTATGTAGATACTAATATTATCGGGCAATGTATCTACATGGATGGGGTGTGTGGCCAAGGTGTCATATCGCCAACATTTAGGACTCCACATCCTGATGATTTCTCTTCTGTTGTGTGCATGAGATAAGAACGCAATATGATTTAAGCAAATAGTACGGAAATTCTAAGCCACTTGCTGCTTTCAGCGACACCTGTTTGTTCATTGTGAGTTGAATTTAGTCAGCTGCCAGCCAGCCGCTCTCCGACTGGGGAGGAAATCAAGAGTTGTTGCCAGCAGGTTGTTGTTTTAATTAGCATGTGAAATGTGCCTCAACTGGCAACTACTGGCAATTATCTGGCTGGCGAGTTTCCATAAAAACGCACCTTATGTTCTTTTATGTTCCGATGCCTCTCCGTTTTTAAAGTTACTTTTATTTTAATATAACAAAATGTCTTCTCAAAAGCCGGTAACAAAAAGAGATCGCAAAAAAACAAAAAGATTTTATGTCAAAAAAGGAGATCTATTACACAAAAGTGCTGCCAATCGTATTGACACACAATACAATGCAAAAATGCTGCGAAGTTTGGCCACACACGGGGAATCTAAAATAGTTATGTATATTTATTATTTTTTTTGTTTTACGAAAACATATTTTTGTATTTACCTAAAGATGCTACTTGGTCGTTTATTCTAAAATTTAATTTTCTTTATAATAATCAAAGAAAATGAGCGACAATAAGCTATCGTTGATTTCCTTTCGCACGGAACGAAAATGTCATTCGTTTTTAGAGTAAACATGAAGCAAAATAAACGAAAACGTAAATGAAAATGACTTTCGATTTTTCTGCTTTCGCGCAAATGAAAATTCCTTTCGTATACATACGAAAACGATTGAACTTATAGAATCCCACCCCAGGGAACTCCACGTTGGGTTTTGTCAGGTAGATTTTCTTAATATTTCTCGAAAATTTAAAGTATTTGTGAAGACATTTGTCGGGATTCAGAGTGACTTTTTTGAGGCAATTTTTATTGCGCCTTTTCGTTAATTGTTGCTGAGCTTTTTTGTGTAAATTTTTAAAATAAAAGCTATTAGCTGAAGTTTACATTTTCCGCACTGAAAACTGAAAAAAATTCGTACAATTTCTGTTCGAACCGTTTGCTGTAATTTTTAGAAATTTTGCCTCAGTCTTCCAAATCAAATAAATATTTTACGATTTCCACTGGCACAAAAACGGGAGCAGAAGAAATGCTATATAGAGGAATACCAAAATTCTATTCGACTTGAGTTATTTGTCAAAATGATTGTGCAAACTTTTTTTTACGGTGTGCAAAAATCTCATCCTATTTGTGACACTAACTTTGGAACTTTGTCTTTGACACCAGGGAGCATGTAACAGAATAGCTTAGCTCCTTATACCAATTCTTTTGTGGAATTGTTTTCTTTCAGGCGAATAGAAGGAGCCTATAATTTTTAGGCTGAATTTTGAAGATTTCTTAAAATGTTTGAGTCTTTGTCAGTCGTTTGGGAGTGGTAAAGGAAGTCAAAAAAAAATTGCGTAATTTGTCTGGAGTTTTAATCTATACGATCCCACCACACTAAGTCCAGAGCCACTACGCCTATGATACGGTAGCCGGTAATAGATCACGTAAGCTTGGACAGGACACAACTATATAAGCTCCATTGTATGCGCACGGCTTAACGATGTGTGTGATGAAATATTCAAATGAAATATGCGGTTTGCAGATACGGAATATGCTATTTGGTCCGCGGTTCTGGGACCAGGCTGCACTGCGGATGTTTCATAGCCATAATAATTCAGGGTATTACTCGATGGCTCCACATATGGATAAGGGCAATGCGATGTAAAATAAGCAGCGATTCGTCATCCATATGCGGTCGAGGGCTTACATAGCTCATCGCATCAGCCTGCCATGCTCAAAACGTAAATATTACAGAATTATAATGAAAGCTGGTGGATGATGTGCAACAATACATGTGACAGAACATCCCACATTCCATTTACAAAATTCTTCTACGAAAATAGGATAACAAAATTCGGTCGGCGGCAGTCCTTTCACAACCAAACTCGATGAATAAATCCAGATTAATGCATTGTACTGGCTAATGTAAAATCACAAGGACACTACCTACGTGAGCTAAAACTGTTTCGAATCACCTCTCCTGCTGGTATAATACCTGAACCATCTCGTAGTTAAGCTGCACAGTGGTTTTTTGACGCCCCAAGTCTATCAGAAGTGACACCAGGACATTATTTATTCTTTTCATCATTGGGCCTTAAATTACCTACTTCAGAGAATTTCTAAGACTCGCTTAAAGCGAACATACGGCGTCAACAATTAATTAAAGCAGATTGGTTTACCATATCTTGCCGAAGATAGGGTTACAGGTTACAGGATAAGCTAGCCTACAAGGCAACCCGCTGCGTGAGGGATTCCTATTTGCACAAGTACACTGCCTGTGTGTGTATACATCAGCAGGAACATCTTTCAATTATCCTTTATACTACCGGAAGATTGATTACTTCGGTGTGTTTGAGTTGGAATGTTAAGTGATTTGTGTGGGTATTGCATATACTACAGCACAATGACAGCTGTTTAAGCTCTTAAATCTCTAGCGATACACACTTTTTATTTTCATTGAATTTTATTTATCAATGTGTCGGTGCGATCATATTTGTTATGGCAATGTTTTGCGTTCGAAAATTCGTATCCAAGGTGAGTGTGTGTATAAAATGGAATCTTTGGAATGTTTTGATTTATAGGCGGGGTGTGTTTTGGTTACTCGGTGATCCTTCGAATATTCGCCTAGTAAAAATTTGCTCATTACTCAAAGAATGGCGTGGAAATCAAGGAGTGCCACATAAACAATTATTTTTTTTTTTTGGGTGGGAGGGAGCTTTGCTTGAGGGATGTTTATAGATTCAAGCGTATTGTCTGTCAGCGTGATATTTTTACGTACAATTTATGGGTCAACATATATCCTTGGGGGACAATTTTGGATGGACATTTATATAGAAAAGCCTTCGTAATAAATTGCGGAGGGAAGTTGTCCAAGAGTAGCCGAGACCACTTAATTAATTAAGGAAATGTGTTAAAGCTTGGCGCTACGTGTAATGGCAAAAGTGATTCGCGATGAAGACAAAACTTTGAATTTTACGACAAGTACGAATAGGAAGATGTTTATTATTGTCAACGCGTCCAATTACTTAAGTGCCTATGAGATAAAATTAAGGATATATATATCAGTGCAGTAATTGTAGGACGTTTAGAATGTTTTTGTCAAGATGAATGACAAGTCCTAAGGGTTTTTGTTTAGATTGTTAAAATTAGTAGAAGAATTTCTGTTCTTTTCTATAGATTGCTAGATCTTTCGACAACACGTCGCATTTATCCATCCAAAAAGCCGTCATTGACTTAAATAGTTTCCGCACTCAGGGTTACACCGATGAGCTGGTAATCATCATCAGAGGGAGTCATGAAGCAACTCTAAATAGTCTCATGCAAAGTATGGAACTGGTGTCAGCAAAAAGGACCATGTGTAAATTCCTCATCTTAACCTTCAAACAATTTTTATAAATGTTAAACAACGTACAAATTCTATTCTCAAAGCATTTAACATATCTAGGTATAATTACTTGATCACAAACTGAATTCGAACACACCCACGTAGGAAATACACCCAAAAGGACAACTGCCGTTTAATTTGTTTTGCTCCATATTATTCGGTTAAAAATGGGGCTTTTGGTCAAAAATGATAACCTAGACTCACTATAGGCATTATAAATTATCATACTTACTTTTCGCTAGTGGAATGGGAAAATGCAAATCAAACAGAGTAGGTACAGTGTTGGTATCACTCATGCGCTCTTGCCCGACTTTATCCTTAGAGGAACTCCTCAACTATTTTTCACTACAAATACGACTAATGAAGGCTGTCTGAGAGGTGTAAGACTTTACCTCGTCCAAAAATACAAACTATAGGAGATCTTAAAGATGACATGACGATCATAAGGACAAAAAATATCACATCAAACTCGTGGAATTTAAATGACTGAGATCATGCCCTCGAAAGTCAACTCCATCGATCATCAATATATCCATCATCAGGCTAGATGATTCTCACTCAGTATTGTATACGGATTCGGTTAAAAAATAATAACTGGTGTTGGGACAGGGACCGCACTGCAATGAGTTTCCAATCTTAAGTCTATGCGAATGTCCAGCCCTTAAAAAGCACAGACTGAGGAGTCTGTGTACTTCTTTGATGAAGCGAAGGAGAGCTTAGATCTTAAAAAAACACCTGAAATCAATCACATCACAAATTTGTGACGGATGGTAACCATGTCCTTAGTTACTTCTATACTTACTGAAGAATCTATGGTCACAATAGAGGTACTGAGAGCCCCCAAAGATTCTTGTATATCTAGGTAGCTCAAAGCAGGAAAAGCGGATTTTTGTGCAAAGAACTTTGTCTTCAAAAAGTAATGGACGGATTCCCGAAAATGGGGACATAATGGACCCAACTGATAGGTAAAACTACCATACTGTCAGACAGTTAAGCTGAACTTAAGTACAGGCTCATCTGAGACTAGAAAAAGCAACTTGCTTCCCATAACATAGTTACTGTCCTTTGATGGGGTTCCGGATCACGAGGGACTTGAAGACTGATGAGCTAGCCTGAAAAAAATCAAAAACACACTTCAATGGCCCAGAACCTTTTTGCGGCCTTCCAGCCAGCAACTGAACTATTTGAAGCTCGAACTCAAACAGTGCATACGAGAAAAGATCATCCATTTACTCTTTGGAAGGGGTCTCAAGTTCGATCCCCGGAAAATAGAAATTACATCTTAAGGGCTTTTCCCTGCCCGACATATCGTGAACAGGTCTGGCAAACATTTGGTTGGTTTAACAAGCAACCCATAAATTACTCTGACTGGGAGTAGTCAACTAAAATCCAACTACTCTACGAATTTGTTCTATCTTGTAGAGCTTTTGTGCAGGGTAAACTAAAAATAGCACAACCTCAGCTGATATCCCCATTATATCCACTGAAAAGTTCGTCGCTTACACAAATGTTTTGGTATAATAGATTTTCCATCTGGGCCTTAAAGCAATTTTCACCGCTCGTTATAATGCTGACCTAGATATCTTTTTGTTAACAAATCTCACACTAAGCAAAATGTATTATTCATTCTATTATTAATTTATAATCCCAGACATTGCCTCCCCTTCCACTGATTTAACATCAAACCCATCACAACCATAACAATTGCAACTGACAACATCCCTTCCATGAAATTCATCCGATATGGTAATTTGATACCTACTCACATTGGAATTTTTTTATTCGAATGGAATACCTGAAGTGCTTAGTCAATCAATCACGCAGGCTTCCTTGGGCGCACGCTCGCAATACACCCGCATAACTTGATTCTCAAAGAATGGAAAACCAAAGAAAAAATTGAATGAAAATTTGTTTGTTTTTATTTCTATTCCCCGTTACCTCACCCCAAATCCATTTTTAATTGATAAATTTTTATATCAACACTCAAGGGAGATCAAGTTTTCTTCACAAAGTAGAGCCTATCTCGTCAATCACCTTAATTTCACTTACCTCAGGAGGGTTGGAAATGAATCCCAAAACATTCAATATATCCCGAGCGATAGATTAAACTTGAGTGAAATTAAATTGAATTATTTTCACATGAATGATGGTGTCGATTTTCATTTTAGTCGCACAACACAAGTAAACATATAACTATGATGAAGAATTTGGTTTTTGGGTTGTTACTTTCATTATAGGTAATACAGATGATTCAAATATTAATGCGGTGATAAACATTTTCCAGGATATGACCCTGGACCCTTATTCGAATGACAGTCATGGTGATGATGATACACACATCAATAAGAAATTGTTGATCCTATGGTAAGAAAGCCATTTAATTCGGATAAAGAAAAATTAACCACAAAGGACATTGTGAGACGCCCGCAGGCGATGATACATCACGCAACAGCGGCATCGCACACGCACACACACACATCAGTTTTGGCCATCAATAAAACGTTTATTGGTATAATTTATAGACCGAACAATACATTCATTCGAACGGAGAGGACATTTCGTTGTGCCACGGCGTTGCTTTGTTCGGATAGCATGATGAAGACCTCCAGCTCCAGCCCCGACGTGTGTAGTGTGTGGTCGTCAGGTCTTCAGACATAGCCAAATGTAATTTGGTTTAGTAATTGTAATTTTAATGATATGATTCTGATGGGCTGCCTGCATGAATGGATATTTCAATAAACTCGCACTGGGGTACTCAGGCGTGTACGTAATATTTTTTTTTATCGACTTTTCCATTCGTGTTCTTTGCAATTTGATCCTTAATTGTGTTCTTTTAGTGGGCAGTAATCTAACTTTGTTCGATCCTAATCTAGAGTATTAACGAGTAAATGTGCTATTAATTCAATGTTATGGTTCAAATGTGATTGGGTTCGTTTGCTAAGCGGATATGGATGGATATAGGTATATAAGGCTAATAAAATAATTTTTCGATATCAATAAATGGTATGACCGTATAGGAAAAAGAAGACTACCGAAGAGTGATATATATATATAGATAGTAAAACCCTCAAAATTATTTTATACGGACTACCGCGAGCTAACCAGCGACCGCACCCTTTTATGACTGTCAGAAGACTAACTCAATTGCTCTTCTCCTTACAACCACACGATCGCTGGCCACTCTCTCTTTATTCGAGAGGGTAGTTTTTCCCTTATGGCTGCTGTTGACTGAGGAAAGGGATCATTTTTATTCCTCGTGCAATGTCATACAACATTCGGCCATCCGACCTTATTCATCGCCTCGATGAATTCATTACAATTTGTCAATTCACACATTAGAACAGTCGAAATTGCAATGGCTCCCAGTCCAGGGGAGTACAAGAACAAAAATGATATATCACACAGTATCATTTTGCTTACCACACAGTTTTCTGTCAGTTGACAGACCACACAGATTTCTTTAAGTTGTCAGATCACACAGCTGGACAACTCCCCATTTACCCAGTAAAAGAAAAATGATATATCACACAGTATCATTTTGCTTACCACACAGTTCTCTGTCAGTTGACAGACCACACAAAGTTGTGGTTATCACACAGATTTCTATATGTTGCCAGATCACACAGCTGGACAACAACGCTTTTACCCAGTAAAAGAAAAATGATATATCACACAGTATCATTTTGTTTACCCCACAGTTCTCTGTCAGTTGACAGACCACACAAAGTTGTGGTTATCACACAGATTTCTATATGTTGCCAGATCACACAGCTGGACAACAACGCTTTTACCCAGTAAAAGAAAAATGATATATCACACAGTATCATTTTGTTTACCACACAGTTCTCTGTCAGTTGACAGACCACACAAAGTTGTGGTTATCACACAGATTTCTATATGTTGCCAGATCACACAGCTGGACAACAACGCTTTTACCCAGTAAAAGGAAAATGATATATCACACAATATCATTTTGTTTACCACACAGTTTTCTGTCAGTTGACAGACCACACAAAGTTGTGGTTATCACACAGATTTCTATAGGTTGCCAGATCACACAGCTGGACAGCAACGCTTTTACCCAGTAAAAGAAAAATGATATATCACACAGTATCATTTTGTTTACCACACAGTTCTCTGTCAGTTGACAGACCACACAGAGTTGTGGTTATCAGATCACACAGATTTCTATAAGTTGCCAGATCACACAGCTGGACAACAAAGTGTACTGGAATTTACCAACCATCGCCATACCCCAACCAAGTGTGACTCACAAACAGCTTACTGTAAGGTCTGGAACATTTGGCCCATTGACAGCGAAAAACCACAACACCTATGAGTGTTATGTCAGTCCATATATTACATCTCAATATGTGATAAACACGGCAAACCACCCCGCCAATTCGCGTCGTTACGATTGGCTACCACTACTTGCTGGCTGGTTTCCGACTTATGGTGTACCCAATGAGAATCTTCTGGGATATCAACCATTACAACGCCTGCACCCAGACGACATTCGAAAAGAGTGCAGAATGCGATTTTGAAGACAGTGACGCTATAACAGGCATACTATGCCGTAGCACTTATGCATTGAACTTGTCATCTGGAGTTCTAGGCACCTTGAATAAGATAAAAACAACAAAAGCGTTATTCAAGCAGCGAGATAATAGTGCCGCCTTCATTTATAAAGAGAGGATAAGTGAAGAAGATAATACCGCTATCCTATGGGATGAGCGCTACTCTGAAGTTCCCGTATTCGTTTTCGGCTTCAGCATCAAACTGCGCTAATTTGTCGGCGTATAAACGCAAGCGCGATAGGAGTGCCCCTGGCACTTGTTACCTCGTGGCTGGAGATCCGCCCGAAGGATGGGTTGCGACCATGAACGGAAATTTTAACGTAATAGCACCTTTACTATTACAAAGAGGTTTTCGAGACCGTGAAAGTTTACGATCAAATGATCACGAAGAAGAGGAAGATGTAACCCAAGATATGTTTAACTGGCTGAATACATCCCTCGTTCAGCGCCATTGAGAAGTCTCCGACACCTGTGGAATGAATACCGCCACACCATGGCTATAAGCCCTAATACCCAGTGGAATACCGTCTGGAAGAAAGTCCACATGAGACTATCTGTCAAGAGGCGCCCCCTTTAACAATGCTGTCGCGAAAAAAATAATCTCCAATGCACTCCACCCATATATAGTGCCCGATTTTTGGATGCTGTCGATCCATTGTTCCGGAGACAGAGACGTCATCCCCGGCTCGTATTCACCTACCACTGATTTTATATACTTCTCTCAACGTCATTGAATCCGGTCTTTGTGTTGACGTCATACTAATAATAATATTAATATCTAATGTCCACAATTTCGTTGCACCTTCCCCTTCCATCCTTTAAAAGAGAATTCTCTTCCTTAAGACGTTTAACTTCTGCTCTGCAACTAATTGAACCAATCTTGACTCTTCAGCCTTAATCTGCCTCTTACGCCTCGTATCTCCTTGACGGCTGACGGGTAATTGTGGTATTGGATTGGAATATGACAAACGAAAATACAGGAGACAAATAAATAAATAGGAGAGTACTCACACAACCACAGCAACACAATTAATGGACAGTATAACACACAGTACAGTATAGCACACACTCACTCATCGGCAGCACACTTTCAACCCACAAAACCACCGATGCCCACGCCATAGGGGAATCGTATTGGATTTTTTTCAGTGTGTAACACACAGCCAATCAAAGAACATATCACCTGCCTCCAATGACAGCGTACGCTTATTTTCTCGGAATGCAATACTTTTTTTTTCATTTATTATTTTATTTTACATTTTTTTGTTGGTAGCATGGATCACACAGACGATGAACAGAAATTATCGTTGGCGGGCGACGCCGATAACCAGACGACAGACGACACTGTACTCTTCTTTTCGCAACGGACAATTTATATATATTTTTTTCACCCTGTAACACACAGACAATACACTAAACGTTTCGACGATACAACGGAGGATTTTTTTTTTTTAAAACAAGTAAAATTTTGCTACGCGACGGCGCAACGTGTAATGTATATTATTATTCTTCTTTTTTTTCACTAAGATACACGGCTCCGATCCCACTTCTGAGATAAAACCCTCAAAATTATTTAATATGGACTACCGCGAGCTAACCAGCGACCGCACCCTTTTATGACTGTCAGAAGACTAACTCAATTGCTCTTCTCCTTACAACCACACGATCGCTGGCCACTCTCTCTTTATTCGAGAGGGTAGTTTTTCCCTTATCGCTGCTGTTGACTGAGGAAAGGGATCATTTTTATTCCTCGTGCAATGTCATACAACATTCGGCCATCCAACCTTATTCATCGCCTCGATGAATTCATTACAATTTGTCAATTCACACATTAGAACAGTCGAAATTGCAATGGCTTCCAGTCCAGGGGAGTACAAGAAAAAAAAATTATATATCACACAGTATCATTTTGTTTACCACACAGTTCTCTGTCAGTTGACAGACCACACAGAGTTGTGGTTATCAGATCACACAGATTTCTATAAGTTGCCAGATCACACAGCTGGACAACAACGCGCCAGTAAAAGAAAAATGATATATCACACAGTATCATTTTGTTTACCACACAGTTCTCTGTCAGTTGACAGACCACACAAAGTTGTGGTTATCACACAGATTTCTATAAGTTGCCAGATCACACAGCTGGACAACAACGCTTTTACCCAGTAAAAGAAAAATGATATATCACACAGTATCATTTTGTTTACCACACAGTTCTCTGTCAGTTGACAGACCACACAGAGTTGTGGTTATCAGATCACACAGATTTCTATAAGTTGCCAGATCACACAGCTGGACAACAACGCTTTTACCCAGTAAAAGAAAAATGATATATCACACAGTATCATTTTGTTTACCACACAGTTCTCTGTCAGTTGACAGACCACACAGAGTTGTGGTTATCAGATCACACAGATTTCTATAAGTTGCCAGATCACACAGCTGGACAACAACGCTTTTACCCAGTAAAAGAAAAATGATATATCCCACAGTATCATTTGTTTACCACACAGTTTTCTGTCAGTTGAAAGATCACACAAAGTTGTGGTTATCACACAGATTTCTATAGGTTGCCAGATCACACAGCTGGACAACAAAGTGTACTGGAATTTACCAACCATCGCCATACCCCAACCAAGTGTGACTCACAAACAGCTTACTGTAAGGTCTGGAACATTTGGACCATTGAGAGCGAAAAACCACAACACCTATGAGTGTTATGTCAGTCCATATATTACATCTCAATATGTGATAAACACGGCAAACCACCCCGCCAATTCGCGTCGTTACGATTGGCTACCACTACTTGCTGGCTGGTTTCCGACTTATGGTGTACCCAATGAGAATCTTCTGGGATATCAACCATTACAACGCCTGCACCCAGACGCCATTCGAAAATGTGCAGAATGCGATTTTGAAGACAGTGACGCTATAACAGGCATACTACGCCGTAGCACTTATGCATTGAACTTGTCATCTGGAGTTCTAGGCACCTTGAATAAGATAAAAACATCAAAAGCGTTATTCAAGCAGCGAGATAATAGTGCCGCCTTCATTTATAAAGAGAGGATAAGTGAAGAAGACAGTACCGCTATCCTATGGGATGAGCCGGCTACTCTGAAGTCCCCGTATTCGTTTTCGGCTTCAGCATCAAACCGCGCTAATTTGTCAGCGTATAAACGCAAGCGCGATAGGAGTGTCCCTTTTAGTTGTTACCTCGTAGCTGGCGATCCACCCGAAGGATGGGTTGCAACCATGAACGCAAATTTTGACGTAATAGCACCTTTTCTATTACAAAGAGATTTTCGAGACCGTGAAAGTTTACGATCAAACGATCACGAAGAAGAGGAAAGCTTGGGCACTGTAACCCAAGATGTGTTTAACTGGCTTGATACAGGCCTCGTTCAACGTCGTTGAGAAGTCTCTGACACCTGTGGAATGGAATACCGCCACCCCATGGCATATGCCCCCAATACCCAGTGGAATACCGTCTGGAAGCAATTCCTCATGAGACCATCTGGCAAGAGGCGCAACAATGCTGTTGCGAAAAAAGACTATCCAACGCACTCCACCCATATATCTTGGCCGATTTTTCGATGGTGTCGATCCATTGTTCCGGAGACAGAGACGTCACCCCCGGCTCGTATTCACCTACCACTGATTTTATTTACATACTTCGCTCAACGTCATTCTAAAAGAATCCTGTCTTTGTGTTGACGTCATACTAATAATAATAACGTCCACGATTTCCTGCATCTTCCCCTTCCACCCTTTAAAAGAGAATTCTCTTCCTTAAGCCGTTTAACTTCTGCAGTTAATTGAGCCAATCTTGACTCTTCAACATTAGTCTGCCTCTTACGGCTCGCATCTCCTTGGCGGCTCATTGTGTTATTGGTATATGACAAACGACAAGACAGGAGACAAATAAATAAATAGGAACGTACTCACACAGCCACAGCAACACAACTTACGGTATGGGCAGTACAGTACACAGTACAGTATAGCACACACTCACTCATCGGTACCACACTTTCAACCCACAAAAAAAAAACCACCGATGCCAACGCGATAGGGGAATCGTATTGGATTTTTTTCAGTGTGTAACACACAGCCAATCACAGAACGTAACACCTGTCTCCAATGGCAGCGTATACCATTTTCTCGGAACGCACATTTTTTTTTTTTTTTTTTATTATTTTATTTTACTTTTTTTTTTTTGTTGGTAGCATGGATCCCACAGACGATGCGCATAACTTATCACTGGCGGGCGACGCCGACAACCAGACGACACTGCACTCTTTCCCGCAACGGACACTTCACATACATTCCTTTTTTTTCACCCTGTAACACACAGGCACTGCAGCAAACGCTTCGACAATATTGTCAAACGGAGGATTTTTTTTTCCTTTCCACAAGGCCAACTCTGCTACACGACGCGACGGCGCAACGTGTCCGGACTATCTATTATTCTTCTTTCTTTTTTTTCTTTTGCACTAGGATACAGGGCTCCAATCCCACTTCTGAGATAAAACCCTCAAAATTATTTTATACGGACTACCGCGAGCTAACCAGCGACCGCACCCTTTTATGACTGTCAGAAGACTAACTCAATTGCTCTTCTCCTTACAACCACACGATCGCTGGCCACTCTCTCTTTATTCGAGAGGGTAGTTTTTCCCTTATGGCTGCTGTTGACTGAGGAAAGGGATCATTTTTATTCCTCGTGCAATGTCATACAACAATAGTATGTGAAGGGAAGAAAATTAAATAAAGAAATCATTTATGACGTTCAAGAACCGCTCATACACCAAACACATTGGTTTAATATTCATCCTATATGATGGAAACGAAATGACTTTCTATATGCAAACTCTTACAACAGGGTTGACAAACAGGGAAATAAAGTGACATGTTTCCATTGAATGAGACTTTTAACTACACAGGGTCAAAAATGTTCTGCCTGAAGCCATGGTTACAATGATGCGACACTAGCTTGTCAATGAGACTGAATTTATTAGAACTTCTTAATAAAGCTTGTCCCTTTAACCTTACAAATTTATAATTATTAAATTCATGGAGTACTTGATCGCAAGCTTAACATCCCCAACAGATAGGTACATATTCGGACTCCTCTATAACGAATCTCCCTATAGCGAAGGGTTTCCTATAGCGAAGCTGGGTATGTCCATGTAGTAAGTCATCATTTTCCGACCGTGGAATCTGCGTGGAAGAAATTCTGAGAGACTACCTCAAGATCTCTCATGGCGGCAGATCTACAAAAAACCCGCTGGTTATATAAGGGTGAGTACCAAAGTCTATTAAGAAACTATTTTTATTTGGTATTCACTGTCAGGCAGTTCAGAGGAAAGTTTAAGGAAACTCTCGATGAAATCATACAGAGGGGGTTAAAAGTAACTCAAGGAATTAGGAACATTGTGGCAAAAAGTATTACCAGGTATGACCACCCGTACTCTCATGATATGCAGAAACCTAGCGGGGAAATCATAAGCAGCACTAGTAACTTTCAATGGATGTACAAGGTTAGACCAGGAATTATATTCAAAGACTATCGAGCCCAGCAAACGTTGTTTTGCCTGATCGTACATTTTCATTGTCCGTCAATTCTGTGTTCTGCGGTCGTTTTATTATTTTTTTTTCAGTGTTTATTATTTGAAATTTTATTCATGATTTTTTTTTGTTGAGTGTATTTTATTTTTTGAGTATTTATTATTTGAAATTTTCTGGAATTCGATCGCAGCGCCACATACCGCGTCCAATTGTGAATCTAAACCATCCTTAGACCCATTCAAACACACACACAAAATTTCATTCAAATCGGTCCAGCCGTTTAGGATGAGTTCGGTTACAAACACGTACAGAAGAATTATATTATATAAAGAATGTAGCAGAGGCAACACGAACCACTCATATGCACTATGCACATCAAATTGTTTAAGAACTCTTACTACAATACGAACATTTAATCAAACTACTTTCAATCATAAACATATTTATGAATTGAATAAATTGGTGGAGTGTTCGATTGTCATCACAATTTGTGTTGGCCTCGACTCCACGAAATATAGCCTGGCAACTACAACAGATAATCTCAATTAAGGGCAAAGACTACTATGGCAAAGCATCAGTAGAGCAATGTGTTCATGCATAACCGCAGCAATGAATAATGCTCTTAGAACTGACTCAAACAATGCAATCCTACGGATGGCAAAAGACGGTATCGCCCGATAATAATGCATTCGTATGGTGCAATGCTTGGAAAATTAACTATTTTCGAGATGAAAATGGCATCGACAAAATATCGATGATGGTCAAGTTACGTGCAGAACTCATGTAGTTAAACTTTATTCCACATAGAGAGGATTAAACCCATCATGTGCACATTGTGCAACGCTGACGAAAGAGAAGATACTTTTCACTTTATGGGAAAATGATTATTTATATACTACTTACTATTTTAAAAGAGTTTGTGTTCCTCACATTTGGAGGCGATTTTTTAACGGAAAACCAAGTTATATCACTGCTCAACAATATGGAAGTTAAAAAACTATTCCAATACTGTAAATTGGCGCTAGGATATAGAGAGCAGATTATTAGTGACAGTTTTTAAAAAAGGGGAAAAAATTTTCCTGTTCATACTAATGTTAAGTAATTATTGGGATACATATATATAATTCTTCTGTACGTGTTTGTAACCGAACTCCTCCTAAACGACTGGACTGATTTTAATGAAATTTTGTGTATGTGTTTGAATGGGTCTAAGGATGGTTTAGATTGACAATTGAACCCGGTAGGTGGCGCTGCGATCCGATTCCACAAAATTTCAAATAATACACACTCAACAATAAAAAAAAATTTCAAGCAAGAATAAGCTAATGAATAAAATTTCAAATAATATACACTCAACAAAAAAAATAATTATGAATAAAATTCCAAATAATAAATAGTCCAAAAAAAATTCCACAAAATTGTGTTGTGGGCGATTTTTCATTTTTGAGAATACTGAAAAAACTGAAAAATGAAAAATCGCCCAAATCAGTTTTGAGCTATTTTTCATTTTCTTTTATTATGTTAATCAGCGCCAATTATTTTTGGACGATCTCTTTCATTCTGACTTTTTGGGTAATCTCACATTCAATTTTGGGTCTTCATGCATAACTTGTTGTGCCTTTTTTCATAATGCAATTTGGACCATAAATATTGGGTCAATTTTCATTTCCTTCATTTCATTTCATTCATTTCGACACAGATAATTCTAAAAAGAAAAGATAATAAAGTTTGCAGCTTCTGGTAAAAATCTGTTAAAACGATATCAACGCCCACAACAGAATGCGTATTATTCCTACAATATTAGGAAAGCAAAACGACTTAACAAATTAAAGGACTCTACCGGCCGTTAAAGTCACCGTACAACATTCTATTCTACCAACCACTTAAACACTTTAATTCACCCATTTAATCACACTTCCCCCATTCTCATAAACACCGCAAAGTGTATCTAACTTTCCACCTGTAAAAGATGACTCTTCGTGCCTTTCTCACAAAGTGAACAGGAACACCAATCTCGAAGCTATTATAGCAACGAGAATTCAAAGGACTCTTCCAATGAAATTGCCTAATTAATTCTGTGCAAAGAGATGGGATATGTTACGATTAATTATATCCCAGCACGCAGAGTACATCAAGCATGCCTCGATTTGGTTGTATGTACCTATCCTACTACAGTGTCACCATCACCCACGAATTAGTAAAATCGAAAATAAAATTCGAACTAATCAAATGCCCTTTTAATTGTCATCGAACCGATGATGCCAACAAAAAAGTAAAGCCGACCTAATTACTTGAGATTTACGCCTCACTAGATCGGGTGAAACAAAAAAAAAAAATTAATTCGCGTCCATTCCAGGACTGCTTCATTTGACAGTCGTGTAATTAAGACCGTACACAAAAATAAACTTGAGCTTGAGATGTTTTACGTTCATTGATTCCATTTCGAGCGATTCTGAAGGAAGAGCAGAAGTCAGGTCGAGATTTAACAATCGGCGTGTAATTACGGCAAACTAAGGTATACGTTTGCGAATTGTTATTTAATTAATAAGTTGTTTTATATGTATAGTCAGCTAAAATGTATAGAGATTAGAGATTAGAGCAAGAGTATACTGCTTAGTGAATCAGTAGACCATTAAAATGTATGGTTCAGAGCATATCTGAGAGGAGTTCCAAGGAAAAGTGTGTAAGGCAACCCTACTCATCCCCTCTATTGGTATTTGCACTCATACCAACTTATCGCTTGTATTAACTGTAAGACTGTAAACATCCCCTGTACTCGTATACTCATTGTACTATTGATTGAGTCATTCGACTCGAATCCGCAGACGCAAGCGGTCGTTAATTAAAATAAAGATTGAGTTTAAGATATTGTCGTTTTCGTTGTTGTTTGTTTTACGAATAAGATTACAAGTGGTTAATGGTCATTTTATGAGTCAAAATGGTCGCCTTTATTAGTTATGAATAAACCCCGTCAAGATCAATCACTGATCTTAACAACGATTAACTAATTGGTAATATTTTAGAGCAATTTATGAATCCCTTCAACTGTTGATCTGTCCACTCTCAATGGAAAGTCCGAAGTGTATGTCGTCGAAGAAAAAATAAGTGAGCCCTCTATTGAACAACATGTCCCATCAATGCCTCCATATTTGATTTTTTGATTTATAAATTTAATTATGATCCTCGAAGGATGATCAGTCACACGCTCGCCTGCTACAAGTAATCGAACACATAAAATTCTCAAATGATCGGTGTGGAATTGATCGCACGATCGACCGATATGTCAGATTGGAAGGCAAGGCGCCTTCCCATGAAAGTCGTGTCGGGTGAGACAAAAAGATGTTTAGGCTTTTTTTTAATACTTCTCCCGGGAAAGGCGAACCTATACCGCTTCATCAACGACCCACTCAAATTGCTGCAAATTGTAGTCGTCTGGAAAAATATCCCCAGGAAGCGAGTTCCAAAGTTTGCTTGTCCTGTAACAGAAGGAGTTTTGGAAAATTGACGTAAAAAACGTTGTGAAAGTTGTATCACTACTCTTTTCCACTCACTGCCTCGCCCGACACGACTTTTATGGGAAGGCATTTGTGGCTCTCGCCAAAAAATTCCACACCAAAGCCGACATTCATTGGTAGTGTCAGTTTTTTGTATGACAGACTGTCATTTTCAAATTCTCACCACATTGCTGTGTCAATTATTAAAGTCAATTTAATGTTTTTATGTATATTTGTTACCACAATTGAGGTAGCAGTCTGTATTTGGAGTCTCCGCATTTTTGGTCAGCCTATTCCATTGAAATGAGAACAATTAACAAATAATTAATAACAGACAATCGGTGATTAATTACTATAACGTTGACTTTATTAATATCCACGTCATGTTTAATAACATTTCATTTCGTTTGGCGATAATTGAGTGCAGACACAGAGTTTCGTGGTAGTAGTGGTTCGTTTGCATTTGACACTGCTAATGGAATATTTTGTAAGCCTGGCCGACACGACAACAACTGGGAAATTTTCTTGAAGGCAGGCGAGCAATTTTGTTTGCATGCTTTACTGTCTGGTGGATGATCAAAGCTAATGACGGCGATGATGGCGACATTTTTCTAGTAGAGATTACTTGAAAGATATGCGTGCCAAAGTGAGCGACTGAACTCTTTTCGTTCTCATTTTTCATTTGCACATTAAGTGCCTTCAGAGTGATGTTAATTTGGTTAAATGGAGAAGAAATAGACGTCATGTCCTTACTGACGCAAAATGACGGTAGGTTGTAGGTAAGCATTACCCATTTTATGATGCCATATACCTCGCACCATGCATGACTTTGAGGTCCTTGAATCAGCACATGATGGAGATATAAATTTACCGACAATAAAATCTCGTATATAGCTACATCGCTTATAAAATCATCGTTGTGCTCAGGGAAGATGTTTATCTACGTCTGGGTCCGTACTGTAATAGACATTTTATTATTACCCAAGGGAAGGGGATGACGAGGCCTTTCCTTAAAAAAAAAATTAAAAAAATTCGAAATGAGGTAATATAAGTATAAAAGTAGGCAATATAAAAAGGGGCTACATAAAAATTGTAATTTGCGTCGAGGTGTGATAAGAATCTGTTTTGACCCTTTTGAAAGGTGGACTTAGGAAATCAATTCATCAATATATCGCGTGCTTTATGTCATTGAAGGAAATTAAGAGGGATATACTAGAGGACGGGTAGAATACTCGTTTTTCGTGCTGTACGATATTTATTGTAGGTAATTTGACATTAAGTTGTTTTAGTACATGCTCAATGTAGTTGGCTGTAATCATGATGTTGCTTTTCACAATATTAATAACTTCGGTGTTCTTCAAATGGGAGGTGTAAGACTGGCACCTGGCTCGAAAGGCACATATATGTTGGTCTGATAATATAGACATGAACAAGGTAGTTATTGGGCAAGCAGTCCACACAACTTTGTCATGAAATCAAAATTATTCTATAGGAACCGACTGAACTGGACTGGACTAATAGAAATATTTACCAACTCGTTTTAGGGATTTTTTTCAATGGAAGGTGTAAACCTGCTGTGCGGTTATTGGTAGTCTCCCTTCCGGAATGAGGCCAATTTATTTGTTGCTCCTGGAACCGCCGTCAGACTTATATAATATTGTTCTATTATTTGAATTGTTCGGAGTTTGTCTCCTTAAATTATAATAGTCCCATTTTCGTTATTCCGAAACATACATTTTACGATATCATCGGGAGTAGGTCAATCCCAAAATTGCTTGTGTAAGGGCATTTGTCCTTCAATAGGACAGCTATAGGGCAATATCTTATCAGGAGTTCCAAACTTGCTGTCGTTCTTAAATTTGCTCCAGCAGTTTTCTCATGCTGGGCGAATAAATAAATAAATAGGTGGCGCAAGGTAGATACCCTAGGCCTAACTTCTCGCAACCATTCATTTTGTGTGAGTTTCTATTTTTGGGACGAATGGAAGGGACCTACAATTTTATGCCGAGTCCGAACGGCTGAATTGAGAAGCTTTTTCAGGACAGTCATACTCTCGGATGTTTGTCAGACGTTCGCGAGAGGTGGCGCAGTAGAAAAAACCTTAAGATGTAATTTGTGTTTTTCCGCGGATCGAACCTGGGATCCCTCGCACAGTAGTCCAGCACACTAACCACTGCGCTGCTGTGCCCATGGGCGCACATATAACAAAAAATTTGTACTACCAGTTTTCCCATCTGGCAGCAATTGCGCAAATTACGAGAATACACTAGAAATCTAAACAGTTAGTTTAAGGAAAGTGACGGTGTAAGAGGTTTGATTTATAAACTTGACAATTGCCACTATGCGAATGAAGGGCCTGCTAAGTGTCAGCCGAATAAAAAATTCTAACTCATTTCAGGTTAACAAGGAAATGCGTACTCTTTACTCGACAAGAAAACAAACTCTAATGGAAACTTGTATACGGAAAATTACCTTAAAGTTAGGAATTGTATCGGATATAGCCGACTGTACGTTGAAAAACTAACTCAACTTATCTTAAAAACATTTGTATATGAAATTTATCTTGAATTTCCAAATAATGTTATCATGTATTATGTAACTTGATACAATAGTTAAACAAATTCTAAATTGCCTATTGTAACCAAGGCAAAAATAAAATTATTTGAATTTCGCGCTCAACAGCCATCTTTATCAAATAAATTTTAAGTTTCAAAAGAAAAGCAGACGAGAAAAATTAATATTTTCCCAGTTGCAAATGCAATCACTTCGCACTATTTTTTGTCTCTTGTTTTCACTCATTCCGTTCAGTCGTTGTCACGTCAGTAGTCATCGACTCATCGCTGTTCTTTCGCCGACCGCCAAAGCCAAGTAATCTACATTTATATCGATCACCAGAAGCTTTAGAGCTTAAATCAAATTGTACTAAATGACAAGAGCTTCTGTGTTCGATTTCGAAAATAGCATAGACAGTGATAAGGATCTATTGCTGACCTATGTGGGTCGAAGTGAGTTTACCCGAATGTGTCAGATAATTACCAACTATCCTATTGTGTGACTCGCTACTGGCTACCACCAGTGTCCTGCCTTTTTATTCCAGATAATCCGTCCGGCATACGGTTACCACCCTAAATATTTATACATTTTTTAAGGTAAACTTACAAACTACCTCAGTATCCGGATCTGCAGTTGAAAAATTAAATATGGCGCAAGAGTCTATTGGAAGATGCTATCATTTTTGCAAATGGCGGAAAATGGCAAACAGACAAAATACTCGTCAACAAGACATGAATTGTTATACTCCTAAAGACGCGAAATAATATTGTTTCAATTTTTTTTTGTGGAATAATTCGTCGGTAATGTTGGCGTAGCGTGAATTTCATCGCAGATTTTTCTGCAGTCTGAGACGTATGGGACAACTCGAGATGTTGCCATGTCTGGTAGCCGTTTTGCTGAGAATATCGCAGATGTGTTTGAAGATGTCGCAGATTCGCAGATAACCGGAGAGTATCGACCAGACGATCGACGTGCTATGCAATTGGGCATCAATCGGCAGTCTTTACAGAGAATTTTATGAAAGGCTGCTTGATTTGTTCTTTCCAAGTGCAGACAGTGCATCAGCTGTTAGCTGTTGATCCAAAACCGAAAGTGGGCTGTATCTCATGGTTGCCTAATCTCTCGTTTAGGCGATTGGCACTGATAGGCGAAATCGCTTGATTTAACCGTTTAAGACTTCTTTTTGTCGAGTTTTTCTTTTAAGTCACGAGTCTTGAAGCCTTAAAGCTCTCAAAGAGAATATCAGTCAAGAATGCAAAGGCCTATCGCCGGAAGTTCTAGCAAGAGTGCTGGAAAATGACATACATAAATCGGCCCCGAATGGTCATCAATTCTGCCGGTGGCCACTTTAGACCATATTAATGGAAAAAAAACTCAAGACATCCAGTAAACATAACCCAAAAACAGAACCAAAATTTTTCATTCATAAAAACAAAATGACAGCCACATCGGTTGACAACTTTTACGTCACTTCAATTTGTTACAAAACGACCCATTCGCTGAGGTGCCGTGAAATAAGGCCAAGCGAAATAAGGCCAAATCTGAAAATTTGGCCTTATTTCACTTCGCAACAGTGAAATAAAGCCATATTTCAACGTTTGGCTTTATTTCACTTTAGTAAAGTGAAATAAGGCCAATTCAGTTTATGAAATAAGACCAAATATGGTTTAATTTCGCTTTACGAAAGTGAAATAAAGCCATATGGGAAAATGTGGCCTTATTTCACTTTTCCAAAGCGAAATAAAACCAAAAATCGCGAGATGAAGTACGAAGCTGTGGTGGGGTGACATAATGTCCACGGACATAAAGTCCATTCCATAAATTCCATTCCATGGACATTATTTCTGTCCAAACGGACATAATCTCAAAGGACATTTTGTCTGTTTGTAAGCAAGACATAATGTCCATCAATGCTCGGTGGAATTCATTAGACAATAATATATCTAATAATTATAATTAAAGAAAAATTGTCGATCAATTTAAGACAATCTGCCTACAATAAGGACACAGACTGTTTTTCCGCCTACCCGCATTCTTTCCAAAATCGAAGAAAATAGTTTTCTTTATTTTTCATAGAGAGTACATAAACCGAGTTTGAAGTCAATCGGATGAAAAATAAAAATGTTCCCATACAAACTTTGACCCCCCACTTTTACCCCTTTAGGGCGCAATCTGAAGTGCCGCAATATCTTAAAATCATTTTCATATAATGTGTGCATCATGGTAAAAATTTCATGCTTTCATCACAAAGTGCACAATTGTTATACAATTTTATACTATGCCGCCTCACTAAAATATCGTCGTGTGAGAATAACAAGGTCGTATGTGAAAAAACATACTTTCGAGATACAGCGAAAACAAAATATCACACTTTTTTTTTGCTGTTGTAGTTGATTTAGTTCTTAGACTAATTGCTAGACGTGTTCATGTCATAAAATAGAGTATAAATAAAATAACAATTAATATTAAATATTGCCCACAAACTCAGAAAACGACTTTAAAAAATCTACATACGACTTTGTTGCTAAATTTTTTTTCGAAAATCTGAATTTCTAGTGTAATATTGAACATACGACTTTGAGTTAAAAGTAAAAACCTACAAACAGCCACATACATTTAGTATGAACATACGACTTTGATCTAAAGAATTGGTGAATATGCTTTTGATTTTATGGCTTTTTTCCCTCTATCATATGTGCTGCTCTCTTGTAGAAAGTAGCAAATGCTTCTAAAAAAAAATTTGAACAATTTTGCATTAAAATGTCAATTTTGAATTTTTTCGACATACGACCTTGTTATTCTCGTACGACGATATGTATTTGCATAGGAGCTAGAAGAAGTAAGTTTCCAGTTTATTCCGGGTCTGAGAAAGAGCATGTAAGTAGCTACTCATACGTGAATGTGAATATTACTATAGGATAAAGATTTCTGATATTGATATTTGAAGTGTGGTGACCGCGGCGGCGCGGGGGGTGAAGGGCGGCGGGGCGTGGCAAATAATATAGGTTATATATTTGTCTAATGAATTCCACCGAGCATTGATGGACATTATGTCTTATTTATGGAAAAATGTAATCCCGAAAGCCCAAAATCCCGAAAATCCAAAATCCCGAAAGCCCAAAATCCCGAAAACACACAATCCCGAAAATCCACAATCCGGAAAATCCACAATCCGGAAAATCCAAAATTCTGAAAGTCCAAAATCCCGAAAGTGAAACTAAAAATTTTATTGTAGCAACAAAAATATAAGCCAAATTTATTTAACAAAATAAACAAAATAACAAACTTCAAATAATAAAACATAACAAAAACAGTTTAAGTCTTATTAACAAAGACATATAAAAATCGATCCATGACAAAACAATATCTAATACAAGTTCATATTGTACGCAATTCCTGTTAGAAAACTTATTTCAGAACGCTCGTTCGTTCCGCGTAAAATTTTGTAATTTTGTTTTCCTTCGTCACGTAACGTTTTCTTAGTTGTTGCATCACACCGGCAATTATTTTAGCCAAACATGTTTTCACACGGATTTGCTCTTCACATAAAATAGCAATCAGTGAATATACACCAATGTGTGAATGCCCTGCGAGCACTTTCAACCGGAGCCACGCCTCTACGTTGTCCTGTGTCCGCGGCAGATTTTGTTTCAAAAGGTTACAAACCGACCAAAAATTAGGGGAGTATGCAGGATTACCTGCAAGTCCGTAACGTTTTCTTTTTCTACTCACTTTGTATTACGATGTTCACTGGCTAAAATCTAGTCGGTCAGCTATCACCTCGGCTATCACACTATATGAGATCAGCACAACTGAATGCACATTGCGAATTGCAGCGCAACATTACAAAAGATTATTACGGTAAATGGAATGGACAAACACTTGTCTATTTTACATTCAAAACAAAATAAAGAATCTCGAAAACGAGATCCCGAAAAATTATATAAAATGAAAAATTTGCGCAAATTTTTCATTTTATTTTTTCGGGATTTCGTTTTCGGGATTCTTTTTACAGGATTTTGGCTTTTCGGGATTGTGGGTTTTCGGGATTTTGGTTTTTCGGGTTTTGGGTTTTCGGGATTTTGGATTTTCGGGATTTTGGATTATCTGGATTTTGGATTTTGCGGGATTTTGGATATTCAGGATTTTGGTTTTCGGGATCGTGTCCCCAATCCCTTATTTATAAACAGACAAAATGTCCATGGACATAGCAAACATTTAATTTTTTTCAACATGAATTACTATATGCTTTAATGTGTGTAAATATACGCATAAAGAATTTTCAATAAAATTGCTATTATTGCTTTCAATAAGAAAATTGAAAATTCTTTCAGTGTACATTTACACACATTCAAGCATCTAGTTAATCATGTTGAAAAAAAATAATGGCTTTATTTCACTATTGCAAAGTGAAATAAGGCCAAATTTTCAGATTTGGCCTTATTTCGCTTGGCCTTATTTCACGGCACCTTCGCTGAGTCCAGAAAAGCAATTAAGTCAGAAGTTCTTCTTCAATTTTATAAATGAACAATTTCATATGTCCAAAACTGACATCGAACATGCTGCAATGCTAATTAGTTTATAATGTCAGCAGGAATAATATTTGCATCATCGCGGTCGAATGGAAATTACTACGTACTCATTACTGACGTTGGACGGCGATAGTAAACACAATTCGATGAAAACAGTATTTTCAAAATACCCTGCGGTTACTGTCAAAGCAATGTCCTTGCTATAACAACTACAATTATTATTACTTTAATCACATACACTTGTAGTTGTGTATACGTTATTATTATAAAAATAAATAAATTACAAAAATTACCTAATTAGCATCCGGATATCAGATGCAACTGCAATTTCCTGGCGCATCATGTTTGCACAGATTTCTATCGCGCCGCCCATAAGGCTGCAACTCGATATTGATTCCATTTTTGTGTGGACATTCTATTAAAATATCCAATTTCGCATCCATGTTCAGGATATCGTATATGCATAGACACTGCAGCAGGGTATATTACTTACGGTACATTTATTCAATTTTATTACGATTTGCTCGTAAAACGGAATTTTTCCAAAACACTGCAGTTGCGGAGATTGTTGGCCCCAGTGCTCTCCTAAAAACCTGCAGCCTAGTACACAAACACATATCTACGGTTTAATAGGTAAAGCCTTCGTACACATGGGGGGGCTATAAATTGGAATAAATATTGAATCAGGGAGCAATTTTCATTGTCTCTCTTATTCGTTCCCAATTTGGTAGCGAATCACATTTATGTGCAAATGCTAATATCAGATGAACTGTAAGGACAAAAATTGGATGTGTCTCTTGCTCATTTGACGTTGGCCTTAGGGTCATAAGTATGTTATTTATGGGAATGACTATATTTTACTGAATTGTGTTTTTTTTTTGGGAACTATTTTCTTCTTTTTTTTTTTTGAGAATAATGAACCGAATGGTGCAGGTACTCAAATTCGTATTTGGCTATGATAGCAGTATGGACAACAGTAGTAGTTTTTTTATAGCTTCTTGTTATATATACATAGAGGAAAGAGGAAACGTAGAAATTGTTTGGATAGCTGCTTAAATATTTATATCCTCTCATTAATTATAGCAATTTCCGTGTCCAAAATAGTAGTACCCAGAAATAAAGTCCGTATTCCTATTGAAATAAAAGTGGTTGAAGAGGATTTTGTTTCCATGAATAGTGTGAAACTTTTCTTGAGGCAACACGACGTATATTGGTAGTGCAGGCAGCAGGATACCAGCTGAAAATCATTTCCCTTTTTGAACTGGTCGGGTGTAAAGACTTAGCTTACTTTATTATTTGAACAAAGTGTTTCATGTTGGTGCTAAACGCTTCAAGACCCATTTAGACGGTCATTTCAGTTTCATTTGAGCTGCCAATTAAGTATTCACTTAACCTGATGTGTAAATGCGTTTGAAGCGTTTAACTGAAAGTGGAACTGAGACTGAAACTGATGGAATTCCCATAAGTTTTTCAGTTCAGTTGACAGTTTTAGTACATCTTCTAACCTTCGGCTGTTCACGAGTAGACTGACGACGTCTGAATGCACTGCATTTTTTTTACTGAACTGATAACTGATCATTTAAGTGGGACTTAAGATAGCTGTGTATATGCACTGTCAGTTGTCACTTCACTTTACTCACAATAGTCAAATTCCTGTCATTCTAAGAAAAGTGTTTTAAGACATCATCCGGAGTTGGCCACTCTCAAAATTGGTTCCGTAGAGCTTTTCCTTGGTTTCGTATCGTCAGCAATTACAGAACATGTATTCAGAAATATTTTTGAAAAGTGGAGACTTCGGATGATTTCATGTTCGCGTTTAAAGAGACATTCTTTGAAATAGACATGATTTCGTTCAATACATCGCATCGATCGCCAGTATGAGATAATTAGCCAGTCTTTCATATAATCATTTGTTCTATTGTTGTCAGTTTGTGATACTGCGATCATTCGTATCTTATTTGCTCGCCAACTACCCTGCCATTTCGGGGTCGGTTTTTTATTTTTTATTTTTTTTTTCATTTAGTCAGCGAAAGAAAGCATCATATATTTAAAGCTATATTGTTCAAAAATTGTTAGAAATAGAAAGAATTCGACGGATTTTATTCCCCGCATGCATGGCGTTACTTTCCTCTGCTCACTTCCTCAAATTTATACTGCGTATATAAATATTAAAGTGGCAGGTCCTGCCCGGAAGTAGTTTTATTTTGTTTCGGGCCCCCATTCTCAAATATTGCTCATCAGTTTTAAAAGTATCTCAACTTAACAATTGGTCGTAAATTACGCATGCATGTTCTAGACGGTATTTAAAGCTTAGACATTGATAATGTTTTATGATTTGCGAGTTTAAAACCTTCGCTAGCTTTAGCCATAAACCGCTTTAGCCATCTGCGTACAATTAATGTTATCTCGTTATAGTGTGGTTCAACATTTTCTATTAAATTTTGCCACAACTATCAGGACCATGTAGTTTGGAAAGCGAACAGTTTACGCTCCTTTTGAAATAGATAGGTGCAAAAGTATTAGCAGAGAAGCGTCAAAAATGGGTCGACGAATCGGACAGAACGACACAATAGACAGCTATAACTTTGAGGTAGTTTTGTAAGGCTTTGTCTACCTCGGCTCCGCTATAAACTCTGATAATGACAACACAGCAGAAATCAAACGAAGAGCCAACCCCTGTCTGAAAAGGAAACTGACTAGTAAGACCTTGTCAAGAAACTAAGGAGACTATATATAAGACCCTCATCATATCCCATCAGTCGGATGAAGACGGATGAAGATCTTCTTGGTCGTTTCGAACGCAAGATTCTTCAAGTCCCTTTTGCGTTGACTGGCTTTGGAGGAAGAGATTTAACAGTGAACTCTACGAGCTGTACAGCGACATCGACCTGGTCAGAAAAGTACTCATCAGTCGTCTAAGATGGCTGGGACATGTAGAGCGAATGGACACCAACGCTCCAGCCCGAAGATTCTTCGATTCCAACGCGGGAGGACAAACGCAGTAGAGGAAGACCTCGCTTTATGTGGCGCGCACAAGCGGAAGACGACCTCAACAAACTTGAAGTGCGCAACTAGAGGCGGTTAGCCAAAGATCGGGTTAACTGCAGAGGCAGACAGTCCAGCCCGGACTGTATCGCCATCTAAGTAGGTAATTAAGGAAAGTTTTTTTTAATTTATCATCAAGAGTTGGTCACTTCCAAAATTTTTCCTGCAGGGATTTTCCTTGGTTTCGTATCGTAAATACAGTTTTTGAAGAATTTTTGAATGCATGCTGTAGACGGTATTTATCCTTGGGGAATATAATTGAGAAACTACTTAGCCCAGTCGCGTGCATTGAAAAGCATTATTGCTTAAAAGACAAATTTAATTTTTTTCGTTGCTAGTTTCAACTTTCAAACCTTCATTAGCCAACTAGCCATCTGCGTACAATAGAATCTGTCTCATTATGCCTAAAACACATGTGCAGAAATTCTGAACGCTTCACTGCAAGTAGTACTGCAGATGAAACAGATGTGCAGAATTCATTTTGCATCGGTTGCTATGTCAATGCGGGGAAAAATACGAGAGTGCAACACAGACGACATATAATTCCCGTCTCTTTTTTCCTCGCATGCATCAGTCAGTAGCTGAATTTAAAAATTCGATGCTGCCAAGTCTATTTAATTTAATTCACTGCGTTGCTATGCATTGGATTTAGAAATAGAGACATGTATTGCAGTGCTGCGGTGGGTGCAGAATTTACATCTGTGTCACCACATAAGAACATGTGTATTCTAATCTTGCTGCACAGTGAATTTTGCACATGTGTTTTACAGTGGAGTTTAGTATTTTCTATTTCTACCGAAGTGTACATCCAATGCCCCATGAAAAGCTTTTTGCACTAGCATAGGGAAGTCCTTGTTGTCTTGACTTATTCATTGACATTTATCATAGAATTGATAGAATAGAAATTGATAGAATTTCAAATGATGTGTCCATGAAATTGAACTCGATTTTCGACCAAACAGTGCTGCACATGAGAGCAACAGGAGTTCATTAAAATAATCATTAAAATAATGAACTCTTGTTGCTCTCATATTCACCCCAACGAATTTAAAAAAAAACCTAATAATGATTAATGTGGCCATACTCCCAGGCCACAAGTAAATTTTCAGAGAAAGGATTTTTTTTTAAATAACTTCCAGAAATTCAACACTAATGATGATGAACTATGGTAAATAATTGAATAACGCCATCAGCGACATACCTAAAATATAAAATATAAAACGGATTCCGAACCTTCCAATAATATGAGTCCCGGTTTCGCATGACACATCAGTGATTTGCACTTTGAATACAATGCAGTCCTGGCGGCTAAATAACTCAACAGTCAGTCATCATAGGGTCAGGTCATTCATCATATTCATCCATCATCGTAGATGCTGGTGACTGGTTGGTGAGTTCTTTGTCCTGCGGATGGTAATAATTAATACGGTTTAGCTGTAGGGTATCTATCATATCCAAGTAAATGCAAATGCAAGAGGAATTATTTTGTTTGAATATGTGGGATCGTTTTGACAGGAATTGTGAAGAGATCATTAAAGTTTAAATTTTTTTCTTCTTTTTATTGTTATTGATATGTCAGTCAGAATTATTGATTTATGCAATACGCGAAATCATTTTGGAAATGCAAATGCGTAATATTTACACAAAGTATGTACTATGTAAATTTCTGCTGTCTTGTTTGTGGGAGTTTATATTTTTAAGCAGATGAAATGGGTCTAAAAGTTTACCCGAATCCAAACGGCTAAATTGAGAAATGAAGTTATACTCTCAGAAGTGTTAAAAATTGTACTTGATTTTCCGCAAGTTCAAATTGAGTTCCTATTTGTGTTTAAATATAAATTAAAAAAAAAAATTCATAACTATGTATGTGTTTTTAAATATTTAAAATTTTTAAACTAATTCTTCATCACACTAATTTTAAGTGATTTTTATTGAATAGTCTTGAATTCTGACAGCTACTTAATTCTTCGTGTATATTCCACTTTGCTGGGATCAACTCCATCTCATCTTAAGACAGCACATAGAATCCGTTGCTTTCGTCAATATTGACGTATTCGACGGAACGAACACTCCCATAGAATCCGTCGCCTCAGTACGCACTTGGAATCTTTAAAAAACAATTTGCAATTTATTAAATTCGAAAATTTCCACAAAATCATTTTGATTTAACTGTCATCTGCAGGATTTGACAGTTTCTCTCTTTGACAGTTTCTTTCAATATTTGCGCCAATCAAAGTTACGCTGTGCCAACTGTCAACGGACAGAAAAATAGAAAGTAAACCTACTTTATCCATCGCATTTGGCACGTGTGCTGCTTATGTGTCACCTTCCATAATTTTCTACGTATTTTTATCAACCTGTCAGTCAAATACGTTGCCGCAACGGACGCGACGGATTCTATGGGTTGGGCCTTTTAGACGATACATGTTTTTTTTCGAAAAAAGTGGAGAAAAGGGCTTCTGAAAGAATCCACGTGGAAGAACAAAATGCGAATATTTAGAGCAAGCTTATAGGAATGCATGCCGAAATGATATGCAAGCTTCCAGGGGCTGGATTATGAGAGCTCACAATATTATATCTTCTCTCGTCCCAGCCATTTAAGAGAACAATATATTTTTCCTAAAAGAATATTCAATTAAATTACCTTCATTATATTTTTCGATTGCCATTTGTCTGCATAAGAAATATTTCTTCACCTGTCAAATTTCAAATTTGTTTTCCAAGTGGGAATGGTATGCGTATGGCTCATACAATATTCGTGCTTCTTTCACTCATTCCAAAAATGTTATGAGGGAGATGTCAGATTAAATTTTCAATTAAAATTCAACACACTATTATAATCATCTAGAAGAACGCGTTCTTTCAATGGTAGCAATATAGCTAGTGATAACTGATAACCATTTAATACGAATCAAAGGGAATATTTTATTTTAAAAAATGAGAAACAGGAGTGCAAAGTCTAAATCTCACTCGGATAGTTTCTAATGGTGTTACGTGCTACCCAGATAAATTTAAACTAATCCACAAACTGCAATTAGAGTGTTAGATATATCCCAGGTGGATGACATGTCTGTTGCCGCCATTATTACTCCTCTTCATATTACTAAAGTGTGAAATGTTTGTAATACTAGCTATATGGATTCCATAATATCTATCTGGGATCTCGAACATCAAGGAGCAAATATTAATTAACGTTTCGATGCTATATTCAAGAATTGTAGTCACGCCAACGAACGCCAACGGTCGGTCGGTTGAATTCAAGTCACTACCCATCAGTAATTCAAACATTTCATCTCAGGTATTCGAATAGCTATGCTCAGCATTTCAATATCGCTCAGTTATGTCCTTGAATTCTATTTGGCTTTGACACAGTCTTTAATTGAATATTTCTTGCAAGTGGCATGCATATTGATTACAGGTTAAAAAATACACGCACGTCTGTTCATCTATTTGGAATAATCAATTTTGTTTGTCTTTTGAATTTGTTTGTGGACATTTCGAAGGACATTTTTTAATTGGATGTCGTGACTATAGAACGAATGAGGTTCTATGACTGTTTGCATGCATATGTTGGCTAAGTATCTCAATTATAAATTCCACAAGAATGACGCAAAATAAAATAGAAACAAGTTTCAAGGATAAAGTTTTTCGTTTGCATCAAGTGTATCGATTGGAATGATGACTGTCGTTCGTTAGATATATGTACCTACCGCCGAGACATGCGACACTTTGAAGAGTCCATTAGCAAATTAATTTGACAGATTTACTTTCACCATGTCCATTATGGAAATGGTATCTATTTTTTTTTATAGAAACTATGAAATAAATAACTCGGATGAAGTACATTTTGGCATTTACCCAAATAAGACTAAGCTATGTTAAGACTACGACGATAAGACTAAGTTATAAGAAAGCAGTATAGTTAAACTTGCTGTACCGTGTCCAGAAATTGTATTGCTTAAATATGTTCTTGTCTATCAGGACAATTCATAGCAATGTACTAAATTTTACAACTTTAGCGTTTGCAGTGATTTTTTTGTTTATGGGAAGTTTCAAGCCCTTTATTGTCCAATCCCGCACACATTTTATTAAATCCTTTGAGTGGGAATTTAAACGTATATTTATAATAAATTTCAATGTTAAACTGCTACTAATATCTAGATATAGCGATATATAGATTTGCATATATATATATAATTCTTCTGTACATGCTTGTAACCGAACTCCTCCTAAACGGCTGCACCGATTTTAATGAAACTTTCTGTGTATGCTTGAATGAGTCTAAAGATGGTTTAAATTCACAATTGGACCCGGTAGGTGGCACTGCAATTCCACAACATTTCAAATAATAAACAATCAACAATAAAAAAAAAAATTAAAAAGCAAGAATAAGCTCTTGAAAAAAATTTCAAATAATATAAACTCAACAAAAAAAAAATCATGAAAAAAATATCAAATAATAAATATTCAAAAACCAAAAAAAAAAAAAAAATCAGAAATAAAATTTAAATTAATAAAACGGCGCAGAACAATTGACGGACAATGGAAATGTACGAGCAGGCATACCGTGCACCTTTCATTACATCGATTTTCACTAATTTTTTTAAGTTTCAGCCCAATTGAGCGACTATACTTTTCGAGCGACTATACCTGTCGATGAAAGGCGTCTGAAATGCTTTTTGTTTGTATGGGAGGTCGAATTTTAACCAAACTTGAAAGGAACACCCACCGGCGAATACCTAAGACTGTCTAAAAATGTGGGCTCAATTGGTTTGGTGGTTTTCGAAATTTAAGATTATGAATATTTTTTTGTATGGACGCCCCTTTGTCACTTTTAGCATTGCCCCATGTGACCATTACAACCCAGAAAGAACTTTTCAAATCGGCAGAGTAGTTCCAGAGATAGCCTATATCATCCAGATCAAACAAATATTATTTGGGTAGTCTTCTTTAATTCTGGACGAAATTTAAATGCGAGGCTAAAAGCACATATCGCAGCAAAGCCCACGATAAGTTTGGCGAACCGAACCATGGTTTTCAAAATAAGTTTGCACAATTCACGCGCATTGTTCTGGCGTTAGTCTATTTATCGTAAAACGCAAATCGTACTTACCACAAATCAACTTTCAACTGTCAAATTGACAATCTGTAAAACCAGTGTTGCCAGTGTATAAACCAAACCACTAAAAAAAAACACTCTTTTTTTGAGTACCTACTCATTGCAGGCCAACAAAATAGACTTCTTCTGGTCAATTAAGGCTTGTCCACACCAAACAAACTTTAAAGAAAACATTTTGGAAAAGTTTTGAAAACATTTGCATTTTGTTGAAATTTTTTTGAAACGTTGCTAAAAAACATTTTCAAAACGTTTTTTGGTGTGGACAAGCCTCAACATACATTACAACAATCACAATTCCTCGCCGCAACTCAACCTTATACGGGCCTCTAAGGTTATTTTTGGCGATCATGTTTAGGTGTTTACACATTATTATAGCCGATAAGATGATATAGAGTGACTTATCTTCTGCAGTTCAGAATAGATATCCCTTATCTGAGGATCAATTTACTTGGTATACTTTCAAATTTCACAAATAAGTGCAGTGCATACTTCTTACCAAGTAATTTCGAGCTGCTTTGCAGAACTCGGCCGACAGGCTATCCGCTGAATTAGTCTTGATTCGACTTAAGTTCGTATAATGTACTTCGTGTTGGTCAGATGAATGGAAGTTCTGTTCTGACTATCTGTCTTGACTGACGGGATTATTCTGCCTGACAGCGGATTGTTTTCCACGAACAATACATATACTTGATTGTTTCCTTTTTATTTCGAATCCTTTTGATTGTCTTAAGCGGATACATTTTCCATGGGCCAATCCCTAAAAACTTTTTAAAGTACCTTCAGCAGTCTTCTCGAGTTGCTGCCGTACAACACATCAAGGTCGAAATGGTATCTAATATTGGGATCACTATATCAGCGCTTCTGGAATTCGTTAAACTGATCCACCCTAAATTAACCACACCTGCTATGAAAATAGACGCACACGTGCCAAAATCACTTTCCTCTGCCGAGAATTCGAAATCTCGAAAAAGCCAACATATTGCCACCACGCGACCTAGAACTCTAAATAAACGTTCATCTTTCGGCCGCGTCTATATAAAATTCCAAACGAGCATTCAACACGTGCTACCATCAAAAACCACGTGCTTATAATGCTTTGTCTGCAAGCACATCGCATCCCCCTTGCGCATGCCGATTTCGCGCAGTTGTCTGCCTGAAACTACACCCCCCATCAGTACGCACGGCAACACTCATCCATTCCAGTCCCTGAACGATGCCGATTACAACCAAAACCAAAACCACCCGTATTCTTATTTGGCTGGGCTCCTCCGCCCGGTGGAACACTCAATCCAGTCAGTTGATGATTTCAATTCGAAATGAACGGTTTGTATTGCGGAACTAGAGCATCACGGTCGGCATTTTGAGAGAACTCACGTAACCCGGTACAGTATTGCTTTGTGCAATAATTACCGAAAGTGTTTCAATAATAGAAGACGCATCAGTTTCCCAAGAGTGCTTATTTGTGCTCCCCATTTCGATATTGATGTAATTTATTTGCGAAAGGAATTCGGTCAGTGGGTGTTCATATATATTTGTATTCGTGTGAAGTCGAAGTGTGTGGCACAGGTGAGAATCGCCTCCACAAAAAAAATATTCACCAAGTGTTCCTAACCTAAGAGTCTGAATCTGAGTCAATAAAATCGTCTATTATGAGAATTGCTGTTGATTTTGTTATTGTGATTTTGTATTTCCGGAAGGATAGCTTCCTTTTGCCACAAGTGGTATAGTGATGCGCGGAATTTTACCCTCCAAGTGTTCTGCGGGTTTTGTGGAATAATTTTAAAACGTATCATGGGGCAAGGATAACTCATGGGACAAGGATAACTCAGAAAGCGTTCTATGCAAGAATCAGACCAGGGTAAGTTGTACACAAGTGGGTGTAGTATGGGTGGTCAAAAGAGCATTATCGCACAAAAATGTGATAACGATGAGTGCGCTGCACTGCTACCTATTGAAAATGATCCCACATATGAGAATTAGATAGATGGAAATTGTTTTCACCATTATGTGCGAGAGTACTGGTGTGAAATGGGTTTACTTTTTGGAATATTATTTTTGGTTTTAGCTGTTAGTGTGAGGGTCCTTGGAAGTTTCGTACAGCGAAATGGTTGCGGAAAGCCACTTATGTCGAAATGGATACAATTTTGAATATCGTATCAAAATCGCTAGTGCGGATTTGTAGACCATAGTTTTTCAGGGTTTTCAAGGGGAAACATTGCGCTGACTGAATACAGCCACAAAAGTTTTTCTGAATAAAATTTATTAAATAGGAAATTGCACTTAAGAGGCGATATTTCATTTTTGCAATGTAGGTAAGGAAGTTGAGCTTATAGTTTACAAAACTATTTCCACCGTCCGTCGTCGTTTTCCAGCATTCGTTATGAATAGATATCCTTTTTTCCGATGGATGATGAAAGTTTAAGTAGTTAGCAAAAGTTGTTTACGTCGAGAACAGTTGACAAAGTTAAAAATTGAAATCGGTTTCCGTAGTAAGGCCCTTTAGGCTGCGGTTGTGGGAGAGCAATATTAAATTTAAAATTCTTGCCCCCGGAAGTGTTTTTTTTTTATAAATACTTTTAGCATTTCGAGGGATGAGAAGGATAGTTTTGAGGTTAAGCAGGTTTCGAGTTTATACATATTTATACATCCATTTATATGGTTACAACCTGCAGCTATTATAGTTCCACATTTTTCAAGCAAATTTTAGGTCGACAATTTTACATTTTTTTTTTATAAAATTGTCGAAATTCACTTGTCCTACTTCCTATTGAGACGTAAGTGAGTGTCAAGAAACACGTGTAGAACTGTGGTTCAATGAGGACAGGTGATTTGAATATTGTCAAAAGCTGACAAGTGCATTTCTAATGCAATCCTAAAATTTATTTTGTGTAATTAACGTATTAATTCTAATGTTACTTATTTAGTTGAGCATTTCTTATAATTTTGCCAAAATACGTCCCTATGTCCAATTCTTATTTTGCGGAACTACGTTTAGGCTTTTGGCCAGGCTATGTATTTTTTTCCTTCCATTTTGCTTTGCACATTTATTATCTTCTGTTAGGACATCACTGAAAGAACCAAATAGCATATCTTTTCTTCTCTTATTTTAGCAATTTTTTCATTTTGCCATGTCACACCTGTCACAGCTGTCACAGTTGTCGAAGAATGCCGACAAGTCAAGGAAATTTATTTCTTTTGACAAGTGCAACGGTTAACGTTCTGTTACAGAATTAATTTGTACTTGTCGGACAAGAATACATAGTTAGACAAGTGAATTTAGACTTGTCGACTTGTCATGTTGTGTTATAGGCCCCAGGTATAGTTTCATTGAGCTTCCCTCCTTCTCAAAGGTGTCATAGTATTAGTGAAGGTCTGCACATTGCACTATTTAAGCTCGTCATGTGAATCAGACGTATTGAGTTAAGTTCGCAGTTCGTATCTGACTTGCAAGGGCGCTTGACGAGTTTGCGCAGTGCATGTTAAAATGTAGTTCATAAGTGTCTCAGCAGCACATACATCATATATTATGCAAAGTGCAGCAGATGAAATTCCAAAATAACTAAATTAACTAGCACAATGCACTTCTCCACTGGACCGCACAACATAAAACAAACTCATCCTAGTACGACATTTAACATTCTTCTCCGACAACGGTCCTACTTCCCATGGACGGTCGAACGGTCCTGTTTTACATGGAATTGTGTAAATGCATCAAGCCTCTTCCTCAGAAATCTCCTAGAGACCGAAGCCCAATATTTTACCACAAAGTTAAAAAAGAACGCGTCAAGGCAAAAAGCCCCAAATAGAGACTTGTAAAGAAAAAGAAGGGAACCTTATAGTAGAGTGGAACAGTTGGTATTGAGAATATGGAAAACCTACTTCTGCAGACTGTAAAAAGGCGAAGAATATACAAATTCCGCTGTCAGGCAGAACGAACCATTAACAAGATTTAATTCCTTCCGACCTTTTTTTTCTGTTTGGTTTTTCAGCCCGATTTTTTTGACAGTTTGCACGTGATTCGTGACATTTGTCAAAGTAAAATATGCTCTGTTAGCATTGCCATTACGACGCGAATTTTGTGAGCAATTCATCTCACGTTTTGGACCTGTGAATTGGACGCCTAGATCGTGCGATTTGACGCCGCCGGACTATTTTTTGTGGGGATATGTGAAGTCCCTCGTCTATACGAATAAGCCTGCAACTATTGCCACCTTGGAAGACAACATAACTCGTGTTATTGTTGAGATACCAGTCGATATGTTAGAAAAAAGTATGCTAAAATTGGCCATTCCGGATGGACCACTTAAAGCGTAGTCACGGTAAACATTTACACGAAATAATATTCAAAAAGTAAATGGCAAGAATTGATTTATCGACTTTATATTTCTCTCAAAATTTGCAAATGTTCGTTTGTTTTTTTATAATTTTAAAAACCAAACGCCAACAAAATCACCTATTATTTACACTACGGCAGATCCTTGAGATCTGTTTATCCACATGGTGATGGTGATACGCTGTTATGTAACTTCTTCAACCTCAGAAGTACGATTTCCTATAAGTCTGTAACGAACACCTAAAGAGGTTCTGTATAAAGACCTTGGTTATCTCAGCCGTGCGGTATATAGAGCTGTAGTTTGGACTCTATCTAAAGGTTCAAGTAGAGACTCTTCGTACAATTTTTTTTCGGTATCGTTTGCATTGCTAGGCCTTTGAGAAGAAGATTCCAGGACGTACCAAACGAGCTGTACAGCGACATTTACATGGTCAATAAATTGTGTATCAATGGCAATTATAAACATTTACAATCTGTTAGAAAAATATAAGCGTTTTTGCACGAGGTACACTCATCCATTCATCATTCATTTTCAATGGCCCGATCACAAGTGGACCGTCCATAGCTCTCGATTCTCCGCCATCGACTCTAAATAATCAAGGGCAATCCCCATTCGGGTAGAGGAAATATTAGGAACTTGATCTAACAATCTCATGCTGAGTCTACCTAGAGGTACGTCATGGGATCCTGATTGAGGACATGCGTTTAACATGACCATGACGAGGTACACTATTATATTTAACTAGCTGAGCCGGCAAACGTTGTTCTGCCTAAAATAGTTATTTTAAATATTTCAAGATTTATTTAAGCTTCAGTGGTTCAGCGGCCATTATCGGACTTACATACGCACCAACGTTTTTATATAGTATACCTGTACCCGCCCGGCTTTAACCGGGCACAGGAATTGTATTGCTTAGGTCTTAGATAATAATGTTCTTTCGTAAAATGCGAAAAATGAGAAAAAATCATAGCAACCTCCTGGGACCAAAAATTTGCACTTTTAGTTTAAAAAAAAGAGTAACTGCTTTAAAAAAACGCGCGAGAGTTCTCGCAGAAGTATTCTTATCATTCCCCTAAAAATAGCTTATGGATTTTTTAGCTTTCTCTTAGACAGGCTTCCGTCTACCTACTCAGCCTCTAAGTAAAGTACAGAGTAACTATTGCTATAGTTGGTCAGGTAACATAATATTATCCACTGTTATCCAACTGCTGCAGAGTGCGGAAGATGGGTACCATCATATTCCCAAATTCTTAAATTTGTTCAATATTGGAGTTGATGAAGATGGCTTCTAATTCTAATCCGATTCGACTTTACCTCCTTCGATTTCAATTTATTTAATGATTTAAAATTACATCTCAATCCCAGCAGAATCACTTCCAATTTGAATAATACCACTGATGCAATATTATCTGATTAAGGTATATGCTCCGTCTGGATATTCACTACACATGTGAGTTAATGCCCCCTATAGCATGTAAAGGACTATTCTTGTTAAACGGTAAACGTAAAATCGATAGAGTACTCATTAGTCCACTTGGAAATTGCAATCGAAGCATTTCGAATTGTCCCATCTAGTATTTACAAATTCTAGCTTTGAATATACTTTGGCTTCTCTAATACTCTTGCTTCTCCTTGTTTTGTCCATAATCTTTGTATTAAGGACACAGTCTCGTATTTATGAAAGCAATTACCAGAACAGTAATTATTATTATTATTCCACGCATCAATGTCGCATTATAATTTCTCTTTAATTTCAAATTGTATAGGTAAATCGATAACATAGGTACACCTTAAACGATTTTGGTTTAATCCTTTACAGTACCATCTGGAATTACTCTTTATCAATTTATTTTCAGATTTGCTTAAACAGATTCTAGAAACGAAAGTTTTACTTAAAAGAAAAATTATTTGCAGTGTTCATGAAATTAGTTGTTAATAATGGGCCTCCGCACACGAGATGAATTCTACCGGCATAAAACCGATTTTGTAGGCGAGGGGACTGAGGTGAGTGGAATGAAACGGCAGAAAATGTTCTGCCAAGTTTGAGCGGTTGAACAAGTCAGAAAACGAATACATATACAATTTTCAAAATATTTCGTCTGAAAAAATTAAAAATTCTTAAAGTCAAATATCAATTTTGAAAAAAAAAACTATCACATTGAAAGGAGGTTCATGTATACAGTTTGTTCTGCCGGCAGAAATCCTCCCGTGTGCGCTCGAAGTATAGTATAAATCCGTTTTTATGCCGGCAGAATTAGTCTCGTGTGCGGAGGCCCAATCTTCATCATTGTATTAATAGGCAACACTTTTTTTGTCGTACCGATTAATTCGTTATTTCGAAATCGATTTTTTTGAAATATGGATAAAATGAAAGGTGCATTTCCGTAGATGATTTTCCGCTAATTTTTTTGTTTCGCCACAAATAATAAAAAATAATAAAATGCAAAAATGTTGTACACATTTTGTAGTTTATAATTGGGTAATTGAAAAAAAAAAAAAACTTAAGCAAGGCGCGCAGTTAATGGGTGAGCAAGTGGCGTACTAGTGACGTGGTGACCAAGTCCAAGTGACAGGTGGCATAGGAGTTGTGAACATTTGGTATGGCGATGGAATGGCGGCGAAGTGGTTAAAAAGTGATTTACCTCGCACTGAAGTGGCAAACAACGTATGCTGCCACCAATTAATCAGTTCTTGAAATGTCGTTCTATTTTATATTCATGGTCTTGATCGAGATAAGTGACTGGCATCACGCCACCTGCAAATCACCATGTGTCGCCCCCACTCCGCTTTGATGCGAGCGTCTATATTTGTTTGCATATGCTTAAAGTCCCATTTAGACGATCATTTCAGTTTCAGTTTCAATTCAGCTATCAGTTAAGCATTTAGACATCAGTTTAACTGAAAGCTTAACTAAACTCATAGCTAAATTATGAAACTGAAACTGAAACGATCGTTTAAATGGGGCTTAGCGATTCCACCTGTAACTTAGACACCACTCCACTGCCAACCGACTTGCACACCACTTCAGTGCGCGCCTTGCTTTAGAAATTGATGAAGACGTTTCTCATTTCAGTTATTCATAGGTTCGTTCGTGTACTTTCAGCATAGAAAAATGTCAAATCTCAAAACTCGAGAGAGAAATCTCTCAATTTCCAGAGAAGTAGCTACCTGACCGGTTTTCTTATGTCGTTTTCCATTGGGACCATCAGATTTTTATTTCAGATCTCAGATTTTTCGTGGCGAATGGAACATGAAAGCAGATTGATCTGCTTTTGTAAATGTATTAGTGCGTTATTTGACAGTACATCAGCTGTGCAAATTGTTTTCGTTTGTCGATGGAAACATAAGAACTTCATATGGATAATCATATCGACGAAGAATCGAAATCCACAGACGACGAGGAAGAAGAAGAAGATGACGAAGATGATAGTAATTGCTCCAAAATTAAGTCCATGTCAATTATTTACGTTTTTGTTCTGAATAATTGCTTTTCACGAGGCTTTTCGTAATTTTGTTTTGAAAATAAATTCTGAATGACTTAAAACAGCTGTGCAAGGTATATTGGTATTAGTGAGAGTATGTGTAAATCTCGAAAATTATCGAGATCTGCAAAAAGTGATCCGAATCAAAAAAAAGATTGATTTTATGTCCCAATGGAAAACCACATTACAAAAAGTTTAAGAAGTAGAAAATTACGAAAAAATGAAAAGAGGGGAAATGGATTTCTCTCTCATTTTTTTCAATTTACTCAGTACGTGGTCGCATTCGCACTGTTTCTTATCAAATTTTTAATAATTTTATCTTTGAAAAAAAGTACCAGAACGAACCTCATAATTTAAATTAAACAAATGCCTCGTCGTACGATTTTTACGGGGAAAAGTATTGATAGAAGGCGGTTAATGTGATCATATTTTTTTAAAAGGTCAAATAAGTTATAAGTTTGCCTTCATTTACTGTGACTAACCCAAATACCTTAAAAAAAACTACCTTTTTAGCTTTTCCCTAGAATGCGGTAACATTTTTGGCCGCTCGGTTTTCTTATAGTAAATGTTTTTATAATAATAATATTCTATTTAAAATTATGTATCTCCAAAGGTTTATGTGGACGGTATAAGTCGAAAAAGAAACATGGGTGATTGCTAATAAATAATGAAGCCCTATTCGAAACGGTGCATGACTTTTTTTTTCAATGATAAAACCAACAGGGAATTTTTTTTGTATTAAAATCTGCAATCCAATTTACACAAATAGGATTTACCATTGTTAATTTCTCCGTCTTCAACAAAGTTACATGTTCATTTGACTTGCAAATATTTTTTCTTGTTACAAAAAAAGACTAAAGAAATATTGACTCAGGTGCAAGGTGTCAGAAAGTAAAACTCATTTAAATAAGCCTTATTCATCACAGTCACTGCTTACTCACACAAGCCCTTCGGAAAGCAAGAACACAATCATTTGTCAGCTCTTAACTAGAGGTGTCAGGTTATTTAAGTTTTTCTACGCCAGAGTCATGCCCTCTCATTGTCACCTGGTCTGGTACTCGCATACGACCGACGCACGACGGGTAAAGTCACACCCCATCAATGACTTACAAGAAACAAGAAAATGAATAGCCATCCGCAGACAAATTTTCAATTTATATCTGTCATTTGTTTGCCACAAAACTGGACCAGGAATTCTGTATCCCATGCATTTTGGACTCCAAATTTGCATTCTTCCATTCATTCAACATTCCGACAAATTTTGCTGACGCACATGCGGTTCACTTTGTTGTAATTGATTTCCTAATGAATTGGTCTTGTCGAACTTAAATGTTTTCAAAAAAATATCAAATAACTTGAGACAGAAGAGTTGTTGTTTTCACCCCAACATTAGTTAAACACAAGTTTTGGCTTTCTGAAAACACCTTTGACTGATGATAATAGAATGGAATCCTATTTCCTGGAAATGGGTCTCGGGAGTGAAAAATGGTGAACTGAAGAATGCTTACTGTTGAGCACAAAAATATTCTTCATCCTGTCATGGATAAAATAATGGTGGCATTTTATTTTTTGTTTACCCATTTCCCTGCTGTCATATAGATAGATAGATAGATAGTCGCAGTTGTTGAAATCGTTTTGTTTTTGAATTTTTTTGCTGCATGATTACCCACATATATATTTAATACATTTTTTTTTGATCCCATTTCATCCCTTAGGGTGTGTTCCCCGATGCTTTTCGGATAAAAGTAATAATGGCGATTTTATATTTAACCCTTTTCGAAAATGATATGCTGACCTTTTTTCCTTCGGACGAAACTATCTTGATTTGACAAGATGGCCATCACAGGCCTGCCCAGCCCATACAGGGAGGAAAAGCATGTTTTTCCTCATTTCTTGTTGGTTTTTAGCTTCGATAATTTTTCCACATCAAGTGCTATAAATTTGTAAAATAAGAGGTTAATTCGTTTTCAGTCCAAGTGAAATAATTTCATTGAAATTCATTTTTATGATACCCTTTAAGATGAATAATTGACAATTTAAAATATCTGGGATAAAATATTTATAATCGAAAATAAATTCAATTCATTTAAATAATTAAAGAAACAATGGGCTTTATTTTTTCATATACTTTCTACAGGGTGGCTGAACTTAGATTGACTGGTTCATAAATCGGAATTTTTCCCCACGTACGAATCAAGAAAATTTCACAAACTTTCATGTTGTAGGTTCATGAAGGTGAGTGAGAGCAAAATTAATTCTGAAAAAACAAATGAGAAAAATTACAAAAGCTGTACGCGTTTGATAGCAGGCAGTACAAGTTGAGGGAAGCTGTAGGTACTTACATAAATTTAAAGGGTTGACCATCTTTTTGAATCATTATGTTATTTTGACACTGACACTGACAGCTCTTGTGCGTTAACAAAAAATTTACAGAAACTCTGTATTATATTTTCAACTACGAAATGAGTGGATTTAGATAGAATTTATTTCGTTACAAAAAAATTTACTACATTTATATCTTTCAGCTGGAACATTCTACATAAATCGATTTTGCGCTTGAAAATATTGGAAGCTACTTCCAAAATGGATGCTGTGATGCCAAAGCAATGTGAAATTTGAACCAAAATGTCGGTGGAAATAATGCAGCAGTTGGCATAGGAAAGTTTTTGAAGAAAAAAGTTGACGCCCGCTGTACTTTTTTTTGTGGAGTACCCTTAAAGATCGATACTATGTAAACAGTCCAGAATATCCAACAAGCTTCTCCAGTCAGTTAGGACGTTGGTTAGACTCTAGTTTCTCACTCCCAGTTGAATGATCTTTAATCGCTTTTTGTAGGGAATATGCTTAAAATTCGTAGAGCGGGTCTTCAATTATTGGAGGCCTTTTAATAGAGTTATTCGGGAGAGAAGCAGGAATTGATTTGATTTCTGATGTCATTTTCAGATTTTAAAGCTAAGCCAGACAAGGTCCTTTACTACCTCACGGTTTTAGCTGGCTATTGTGACGTTCTTTTTTATTTGACAATATTGAGCGTCTCTTTGTAGTTGACACAAGGGTGTTTGAGGTACACAATCAGCTGTCAGCTATCAAATTCGTTGTAATTTAAAAAAAAGTGCTGCAAATTAAAAAAAAAAACTCTAAAATAACATCTTGGTTTCGTCCTGGTAAACTGAACGTACCTAGCTCGGGAACAAAATTCATAAACCATTGCGGACGCATTTATGAGTCCAAAAGGTATTCCTGCATGTATTTCATTTCTACATATGTTTTAAATTTCAGCTTCTTGGGCTTGGACTTGGGACTATTATTCTTATTTTCTATTTGACAAACAGTCGAATTCCTCTATAACGAACTTCCCTATTGCGAATACTCCTCTGTAACAAAGTTTTCCTGAATATACTGCGATTTTTTAATTTATTTTATATATACATGTGTAGACCTCTCTATAAGGAACATATTTATAGCAAATTCCCCTCTTTAATTCATTTTTTTCAAGCTCGCAAACATACTTTTTCAAAGTCTTCACTATAAAAAGCGTATGGCCGGTCCCAGCGGCTTCATTTCGAGTCCCACTGTAATTGAAAATAATTTTTAAAATATCGAACTTCGTCTGTTGACCTCATCTTATTTAAATCCTTCTTATATTTAAAGCCTCGGTTAGGGCATTACAGACCTTGATGCACTAGTGAGTTTTTTTCTTCGCCATCATTTGAAGACGCCGCCGCGTGAAGCTTGGAAGGGGTGACAAAACTAAACATGGCACTGTATATAGTTCGTATCTAAAAATGCTGTCATAGATGGTTTGAAATCAATAAAAATATGGGCGGTCTCGATTGGGACTTCGTGTGTTTTTTAAGGAAGGAAGAAATGAGATCCACTAAGGTATTGAGTAAGATTGCAGAGTGACCTCAACCACTGTGCTTAACTGGAAATAGTTAAGTAATAGTCCACTCTGGACTATAACGTAAAATATAGCCCGACAAATTATGAGCCTTACCAGTAATAATATTTAGCCTTTAATTTAATTATTTTGACGGTCACAATAGAAAATAATTTTATCATGAAATTTAGCCTGGAATTTAATAGCTGACAAAATGATTATCATTAGTACTGCGCTATGTTTTTAGGTTCAATACTTTTGACACCTCTTGATAGCGAATATGAGGCCCCCACATATCCAACCAAAATGTCTAACTACTAAGGTACCTAAACTTTATCATTTCGGACAATTGTCTAGTGGTTACAGCCATCACTTGTGACATTAGTTCCTGTGGGAGCTGCATTGCCACCGACCGTATAAGTAGAAATTAATTATTTCAGAGTTTCTCCACCAAGAGAGACGAAAAAGGACGGTTTCAAGCAACTTAAATATTTGTTCAAGGATTTTTTCAATTACAAATTTATTATTTCCACCCTCATTCGCAGAAAACAAGATTCATCCACAATGCACGTGCAATTTGTTTTGTATTGTCCGGCATTTCCGGCATTTCCTTCCTGCAAGCAGATAAAATTAAAACCTTTACTCAACACCGTTAATACTACAAACGGTATCAGTTTTTCTGATTAAATCAAGACACAGATTTTAACTTGCAAATTAAATGGGACAGCAGGAAACGAAAATACATTCAGCCATCAGCATACATTAAGATCCTTCTGAATACTGTAAGTGGTATGTCCCTTTGTATTTTCGGAACAAATTTGCATGAGCGAATTTATTAATTCATTTCCTCTTCCTTCGTCCTTTTACTTCAATTTGTTGCGTTTATTTAAAAATCCCATTTGAGTGTGCATCACATTTGTTAAATCTTCATTTTTATTCGCCAATCGCCAAGCTCTCCGTTTTCCAATTTATTCTTTTCAAAAAACAAGGATTCCAGAACAGACAGATATAAAAATACCTTCCCCTCATTTCGTTTCAAGTGGTGGCTCCAAGTGCTCCCCCCTCCCTCTATTGAAACGAAAACAGTTTTACAACTTGTTAGGCTGCAAAAAGTTTTCTATTTACGACCCTCTTGGCTCTCGTGTGTGTATAGACGGGTACCTACTCTCAACACATTCCGAAATGAGCTGACGCATGATTTCCAGTTATATATCGGCTAATAAATTTGGAAACCTTTTTAACGACACACGCCAAAAAATCCGCACACATTTTGGTAACGTAGTCTACCTCTAACGAGTGCGGGGTGCTTCCGTCAATATTTGTCAAGGGATAAAGTTCTATAAAAAAAAAGAATACCGTTAATCAAAAGGTTTGTGTTTCTATTGCCGCTAGGGCGTTATTTATCTAACGTGGTCATGAATAATTTCTTTGGCGTAGTTCCATACAAATTCCGAAGCGTCGTCGTTCCTCGTGATGTGAACTAGCAATGTTAACCCTGTTGGATTTGGAACCATTGATGGCATGCGAAGGTCCAATTCGTAGGAACTTCCTTGTTTGGAAAGAGACACGTGTTTGGAATAAATCTTTATATAAATACATTTTCATCCGTGACCGCGCACATTAACATTCTGATGTTCTCGTGCAACATTTGTTGGTACTCAAATTGAATAACTGTTAATTATTAATTTCATGTGAGGCGGTTATTTGTCACTTGAAAATTGCGACCACATAAATTTGACGCAGCAAATATAAGCACCTACCATTGCAGCAAATCACAAAGATGGCGGGAGATATTTTTGACATTTGACATTTGATATATTTTTATTGCGATTTGAATTTTACATGTCAGCAATATTGCAGACATCGCTTCGGGCAGCATGATAATTTCAGCTGCAACCCATTTTACAGTTGAGTCCTTTTTTTTTCTACAAACAAACTTTACAGAGAGATAAACAAAAACATGTTTTGAAGGTGAACCTCTGGGTTCTTTGACATTAAAATTAATTCATGAATGTGGGCCAACGTGTGTGAGGCAGAATGTTTATCCTCTTAACTACACAAAGCGGTAGACGTTTAGCTGGGCAACTGAAAAGCGGTGTCAGAGACCTTCAAACGTGCTGATACGTACTTTTTAGATTATGAAGAATGCAAGGTATATAGAATGAAGAATGTAGGTTTTAATGTGGTGGGCAGAGTTGTTTTCGAAATTAAAAAGGACTCGTTAGAGAGACGGTGTGTGAGTGTGAGTTCTCAGAGTCAAATGCGAGTCTATCTCGTGATTTTGAATTATTTTGTTTATGATAGCAGACTGCTGATAATTTTTGAGTGATTACTTGTAATCATAATTTTCACCTTGGAAAATAATTTATTATGATTTTGCTGGTTTAATATTCGTTGGACAAGGACTTGTTATTGTATGTCCCACCTAAGGGCCCAATTCATTCATTTGTTAGGGTTGTAATTTTCCTTCTAATAGCCATGCTGGGGTAGGTACTAGTATTTATGAATAGAACTCACGTTCGCCCATACAAAGGGCCTAAAGAACAATTAGAGACTAAATTGCATTTAAGTTTTCTTTAAAGTTGCTGTTCAAAGATTTAGCGAAAGTTATTTTTTTATTTTTGTTTTTAAATAAAAGAGGCGGCCCAGTAACGTTTCAACAGCGCTTCTGTTTCTTCTGTACTTAATTTCTTGTAAATTGCAGTTCTCTGGAAATATATCAGCAGGAAGCGAATAATGCTTATAAGGTATGCTTGTAGATACAGTAGGTCCGTAGCAAAAGGAGTTTTAGAAAATCGATGGCGTTGTTGTCATAGTGATGTACATGTGTCTTCTCTTAAAACATTATTAATAAATAGCATTTCGAGGAATAATTTTAACAACATCCTCATGGTACTGGCAAATTGTCTGTGATTCCGAAAAGGTGCATGGAATCCTTTTGATGAATAGGTTTTCTGTTTTAATTTGTGGTGTAGTTGATGCATATTTCTGAGAATAGGTGATAAACTTTATCTTCTGTGCAGTAAATGTAACTAAATTTCCTTGTCCCTGCTTTAAGATATATCCCTAGATCTCCATTTGGAGAACAAATTTCCTCGTAATACTGATTGTGGCATGAAGTTGCATTCAAAGGAAGACTTTTTGAGAAGATTAATATTGATTGAGGTCACTCATCAACAAAGCTATAAATATAACTATTTTATGTCGCCCTACGCAGATCTTTGATATGGAGGAAAAATCCTTAAGTTACTGTCCCGTTTGTAGTAAAGAAATCCTATAACCAGAAGAAAGCTTTGCATCCACACCCATCAGTGTTTTTGGGGTAATCCATAACAGCTACCATTTTTGGGAACTGAGTGAATGCGAGTTGCCTTTTAGCAAGAAAATAAATCTTATGGGAATACGTTGTAACATAATTATGGCTGGATTTTCAGCAGATAGTATTGCCCCTCCACAATACATTTTTTTAAGGATGCGTTGAATTGCCCGTATTCAAAACTTTATAATCCGACGTCGATGACATGAGGGTACTGCTCTTTGTGTTCTGTTCCCACCCCATCATTATTATTATCTAACAAGATCAATACAAAAACGTGATATTTATCTGCTAGCCACATTCAATGTAAACTCATACACCCATAATCCTTCCCTTCATTGTAGCTTGCATTTGAATTCATATCCTTTCGAATGTAACAACTTAAAGCGAGTACATAGTCTCAAGAATAAAATAAAGTAAAATGTATAATGTTTTTTAAAAGTAGTTTGCATCTACATATTCCTAAGACTTTAAGTCCATATTTTTCGAATATCGGGTTGACTTTCATTCACTGAAAGCCTTATTCTTCCATCCAGTGTGACGATAGAGGCAACAAGGGTTGGCTCGAAGTTAGATTAGACGCATTCAGCTATCTAAAGGTTGTCCCATAATTCATGCAACTTTTTGCGCCATTTAACAGTACAGTCATGCCAACGCAAAAAAAGATAACAATGTGACAGCTGACAGTTCGCGGTTAGTAAAAATGGAGCGCTATATACGAAAGAACAACATATTTTCATTGTTGAGCAACATTTTAAAAATAATGAAGGTTTGTTAATTACAGTCCGGAGTTTTCGAACAAAATATTACTGTCATAGGGATTTAAAACCATCAATAGTAAAGAGAGTATTTGAAAAATTCAGGGAGACTGGATCAATTAGTGATTGATGAGAATTGTTGAGAAACAAATGCATCCACAACGCGTGACTGTTTGGTGTGGATTTTGGGTTGGAAGCATTATCGGACCATTCCTGTTTGACTATTCACAAATGCCTAAAATGTTTTCGTCTAAAAATAAATAGTATTTTTCAGAAAAAAAATTGGAAACGTCGGCAAAAATCAAAAAAACGTCTGAAATTTAATAGAAATCGTCTGAAAATAAATAGAAATCAGATATTGGAAACGTCTGAAACAATTTTTAAAACGTCCGAAAACAAATAGTAATCGTCTGAAAAATATAAAAAACGTCTGAGAATTTTAAAAATCGTCTGAAAAATTAAAAACCCTTTGGGTAGAAGGGAATATTATTCAGATTCAGAAACAATTTTTAAAACGTCTGGAAACAAATAGTAATCGTCCGAAAAATATAAAAATCGCCTGAAAAATTAAAAACCCGTTGAGTAGAAGGGAATATTATTCAGATTTTCAGACGAAATTTCAAGTTTTTCAGACGAATATTTAAAAGAAGCTGACAAAAACAAGCAGATGAATATGAACAAATTAGAAGATGAAAATAATTTTTTTTTTCAGACGAAAATGTTTAAACCATTCACAAATATGTACTTCAAACTCAATCAACATATGTATGAAACCCCCCTGCTTGGGTTTACTGTTTGTATTCGGGTTGGGTGCGTGGTTTTGGGGCCCATTAGCTTAAAGAAATTTTGCATTAAAATTCGGCTTTATATCGCAAACAATGTTCGCCTTTATTTCGCATTTTAAAGTGCTGAATATCAAAATACGGCGTTATTTCGCTTTCATAATGGGAAATAAAGCCGAATCTAGAAATTCGGCCTTATTTTGCTCGGCGTTATTTCACGGCATCTCGGCGGCTTTTGCGATGAGAATTGACCATCCAGATCTTGCGATTTAACGCCATTGGACTTTTTTCTTTGGGGTTGTTTGAAGTCAAAGGTCTATGCAAACAATCCCACGACCACCAACGCCTTGAAAGACGAAATCTAGAAGTTTAGTTTAGTAATGAAATTCAGCCACATTTATGCGAAACGGTTATAGAAAATTTCAATAACTTGCCAGCAAACTTGTTGCGGCCATTCATTCAATGTGCTATTCCATACATAACCCCAATCTGTATACTGCATGAATAAATAAGAAATGTAGGCTTTCTAATTAAAAATTTGTATTTTCTACCAAAATTACATTTTGCGTGAATTATGGGACATCCTTTATTTAACTGGGTAATTGGATTAGATAAGATTAAGAATAGTTTCGCAACAGCTCCATATAGGACCCTACGACGCCTAGCTTCTTATAAAAATTCGTGTGTGTGTGTGATATTTGTTTGTTTTATGCCGTGTTTGAAAGACTGTGGGTTGACCTGTTAAACCAAAAAAAAAAAATTCTCCTCGAAACCTCCAATAATTCTTAGGTCTAAAATTAATTAAAACGATTTTCTGCACTTTGCTTTGTTATCGATCTGCCAATGTGGCAATGTTGTTCTTATCAAGTGTAAAGTCGAACCCACATCCGACCATACCCCAATTTCAAATCAAAATTACAATCTTTAACCCTTGGGATGGAATTCCTAAACCTATATGTGCACACCACAAATCCGTTCCAATCAATTGCCAAGAGATGTTAAAAGCATACCTTGCTATCCGGAAATCATTTATACGAGCATTGTGCGTATAGAATTTGTATACAGAAGAAGCGCAAAAAATAAAGAAAAAAAAAACTCCCCAAGGACTCGCAATCGCAAACAATGAAATATAACTCCAGGGAGAATATTGATTATTGCCGAGGAGTTAGCGAAACCCTCAGTCATATTAACGTTGATGCTTGTGGCGATTAGCTTTTCATGTTGCCCCATCCTCTCTATTTATTTCCCGAATCGCAAATCAAACATTCTTCAAAGAATCACCGAAGCATGAATCAGGAATTATAATCGGCCATCTTGTCGGCTAATGTAAAAGTTGATCTCCGACCTAAGAACAATTAATAAATGTGCGATAGCAATCTCGGAATAACTACAAAACAAAAACATAAATGAATCATTGTTGCCTGAGTCCAAGAGCTCATTATGACAGCGAATCAATAATTTCTTTGCAAAACTTGGACGGGTTAACTGGTATTAGTGGGGGCCAGATATTGCTATACACCTTCTGATACGAAATAATAGTGGCACGCTCTCAGGTGTGGTTCCTGTCAAAATGCGACTTAGATAGGTACTTGTATAGACTCAATTATAACCATCAAAAGGATAGCCTTTTCATTTCGTACCGTCTGAGAACAGCATCTGTTTCAAAGGAAAAGGAATAAAATTAAATGAAAAGGTCACTTAGTTAGTTTGCCTTTTGGAAACGGTTGCGTTGCCCAAAATTAAACAATTTATTCAACCAAATGGGAGAAGATTTTATTTCTTGGATACAATTTCCGTAGAAACAACAGATTGAAATCGGTGAGTATATATGGCCATACCTGGCTGAGATTTGGGAATTCAAATTGCCATTCTTTTCTCGTGGTGGCGCAATGGTTTTGTGGAAAAGCAATTCCATGGCAACATTTTCCAATGGAACCTTGTATTTTAATTACAAGAATACAATGCTATCTTTTCGATGAAAACGAAAATCGAAACAGATGATCCTGAAGGCAAATTCATTCTGGGGACATTTGTTTTGTTTGCATTCTTGCACAATCATTATCAGAAGATAGTTTTATTGCTTGTAGAGTTCGGACTTTGTTTCTTTTTTGCTGACCTCAAATTGACAACTAATGGACACAGTCCCTTTGCGTATGTACGGCTTTACTTTTGATGGCGCTACAGCTACATGGTTGTCTCTATACGATCTGTGGCTCTGGGCATTAGGGTTGCAGTAATTCACTCTTTCAAGCCAGAAAGAGTCACCATCGGCAATGCAGGAAAAACCATATCTGTGAAGAATTCGTACTCCTCTAAGATTACAATGGAATCTGTACTCTAGGTAGACCCAGGAAGAGATGGTTAGATCAAGTCCATAATCTCTCCTATACTCGTATGATTTAGTGTCGATGGCTTAGAATCAAGAGCTATGGAGGGTCAACTTGAGCAACATACACCCGCGACCCACTTTATGGATAAGCGGGCCATTGAAAATGAACGAATGGTCATGAATCAGTGACGGAATACAAAGTGAAAAGTATGACACTTCGTCATGGGATAAACGAAAATGCATACCTTGATGGGAGTAGATACTGACAGCTCCACTGTGGCAATGACTAGGTATTCACACACCTGAGTATTGCAGGAGCTGCCAAGATGTGCACCTGCCAAAACCTCCAAAGAAGTCGACTCCGTAAACATGGTTTTTAGAGACTTATAGGACGTTGACAGACATAATTAGCTAGGCTTGTAAAAATCAATTGTTGGTTTCCGTAGATCAACTCCAGAAATGAAACAGGTAAAGTGTCGTATGCTTGTTTTTGGTTGCTCCATAAAATAAAGCTTTAGGCCCACGAAAACAATAAGTGATCTTAATTGAGAAAAATGACCCATAAAAGTACAACCCAGGCTATAGCGCGAACCAATTCACTTGGCCAACCGTCGGTTGCGCAGAGAGAGGATTTAAGAGAATATACACGACACAAAACAAAACACAAAAACAAAATACACAGAAACCTGCGCAGTAGAATGGCCAAGTGAATTGGTACGCGCTGTACAAAATTAACTTAAACTCTCTATTACAAGAACACTTATTGATTTATTGAATATTTTCAATCTTTAGAATTAAGTTAGATAGGGGCAGCTGATGTTCTAATACTTAGATATATGTAGTCTAAAGGTATGACCTTATTTGCTTCGCTCATCAAACTTTTTTTTCAACGCAGAATTGGCTAACAATTTTATTTCGATTTTATTTATTTATCTGAAACACCGCCCAAACGATTTAGATATAAATTGAAAATTTGAATGAATGCTAGTCTTATCTTAAAATTTAATGCAGTTCATATTACACTATGTACTACCCTAATAAAATAGGTATTTTATAAAACGAGTTAATTTAAATTTATTTCTGGGGTGTAAAACATTCTTTGACTTTTTTTTTGTGTTTATTAGATTACATAATGTTCGGGTACTACTAGGTTTACTGCGCTCCTTCGAGTGTGTAGGTATGTAGGCATGCTGTGCTATAAAATAGATTGTAAACAATTCGTGCAATTAAATAAAATTGGACTCAAAAAGTCTTGTTCCTTTTAGGAACATTTTATTTTTGCTATAAAGCCAAAGACGTAAGAGTATTTTTGTGCGAAAAACTGGAGAAGCTGATTATCTAAAGTATTTCGTCTCATGGTTAGGAATCCGCATTTTATTTTGACCAACTGAGATCGCAGCGAATTTAGATTGTCTTCCTTTGTTATTTTTTTTCTTACTTAGTAAATATAAAATTATTGGGTCTAATATGCAAGCTATGTATTTAATCATGCACATAAATTATTTGGATGATAGGGATAAAGTTGAAGAAGGTATACCTAACTCGCCTTTAGCCTTTGATACAATTGTTTAAATCCTTTAAGAATGTATCATCCTTTCAGAGTAACCTGGTAGGAGTATCGACTTGGAAACTTTTACCAAATTTGCAAAAGTGTGTTTATAAAACTCTTTTGGTTTCGGAGTAGGCAAAGTCGACTCAAAAAGAGACTAGGAGAAGTGAGTGTAATAGTTAATACAAAATTTTACGTCATTAGCTATTTTGAAAAATATGTTTTTTTTTTTTTTTTCAATGTTCGGTGGAAATTTTGAAAGACACTAGTGAAGTACGTAGTATAGGAACTGACACCCTCTAAAACCACCTCCGATTTCATTTACGATTGAGTTAAAACAGATTGGCTAGCCCCGAAATTTTTCTTTATTTTTTCTTATTTCGGGTCTTTTAGCGTTAAACTACACTGGTCGGCATAAGTATTTTGACAAAACTAAAGTTAATTCTACTCGTAATTTGAACTTACTTCATGTATATTTTGGCATCAATGGAAAGGTAATTTAAATTCCGTTTGAATGATACAAAACTTTCCTTAACCCATTAAGTACCCATTGAAAATGTCGAATTTTTGTGAAAGTCTACTTTTTTGACTTTTTTCTAATAGTGACTGAAAAAAAATCTCTTCGCTAATATTTTTTATGACCCTTTTTTTAACCCTTATAGGACGAATGGGTAAAAAGTATTAATTAGGTATGTAATAGTTTTGACTTATCTATTGACATATAAAGTTTCAAGTTAATACGGCTAATGAATCATGTGTTATGAAAAAGTCTTCCTTAAAGAGAGCAGGGGAAGTCAAAATCTAAAAATTCTTTCTAAATATTGCATTGTCTTCACAACCCAACCAGCATGGAAAATTTCAAAGCTCTAAGTTTAGAGAAAGTGCGGTTCAAATTTGGCTTGCAAAATTTTGACATAACAAATTTTTCATGAAGTTAAGTAAAAACCTTTAAAAAGTAAAATGGGTCGTTATACATACTCTGCAGCTAATAATAATAAGCAACCAAATCATTTGGCTTCAGCCTCTTAAGCCTTCTTAATGTAGTTCTAGTATTTGTAGTTCAACCATGTGCTATATTGCAATGTTGACATGTTCAATTGTTCATGGATTAGGTTATAATGCTAAATCGTATATTTTCTTAATACCTAAACCTATATTCGACATACTCTACCCATAGATTTCTATGTAAATTGTCAAGAAATTTATAGGGATTGGGGTGAGAAGTTTGAACGTCATACAATAAGGCATTAATGCCACATACAAATAGAAACACAATGTTCTTATATACTAGCAGTGCCTTCAATTTCGCTAAACGCAGTGAAGTAAGACAAAACGGTTAAAAACGGTCCTAAAGGACGTGAAAATGAACGACATAGCCTAAGACCATCTCGCAGTTTTAAGAAACATTAAAAAAAATGTCATTGAAATATTTCCATAACTTTTCATGCTTTGAGGTAACAAACAATAACAATTTTTTACAGATCTATAATAATACTAGCGGTTCCGGCAAACGTTGTTGTGTATGCTCGTACATTTTCATTGTCCGTCAATTGGTCCGCAGCTGTTTTATTTAACCGATGTGTCTGGACTGATTTTGTACTCCGTGTGCTTCGACCGTTATTTCTTCAGACGTGTGCCCAGGAATCCCACCTAAACTTCACGCGGTTGTTTGTTTGGACAATGTACATCAATTATTCATGATTTTTAACTTTCTCGTATACGTAGTAAGAGAAAGATATTGTTTTCGTACAAAATTTCGAACTCGAGATTTTGATCAATTCTGATATTCCGATGATAGGGGAACTCAAAAAAGTGGGTCTCGCAATTCTGTCCGTCCGTATGTCTGTCTGTCCCACCCCTGGGGAATCTAAACGCTTGGAAGGATTTGCTTCAAACTTCGTATTTAGAGTTTGTGGGTTTCCCGCTAGGGACGTTTTTTTTTTTATGCCAGCCCTAATATTAACGGTACCTCCCATATACAAATTTTACGAAATATTACGAAATATGTCTAAATTTAGATTTTTCGAAAACGGCTCTATCGATTTGAACCAAAATTGATAGTTGAGTTAATGTAACCATGCTTAACATGACTGCATACCCAGTTTTTTGCTAAAAAGTCCAGCAACGGCAGTTTTGAAAATTGGCTTTTTCTCGAAAACGGTAAAAAACGATTTAAAAAAAAACTTATTTTTAAGGTACTATTATCATTCTTAACTTAATAGCAAACTCAGTTTTTCCCTAAAAAGACTGCGTCCTTTGATATCCACCCAAATCCCTAATAATAGTACTTTAAAAAACTGCTCATATCTCAAAAACGCCATTTTCGATTATGATAAAAATGTTACTTTCAGGTAATGCTTAAATCCATAGTAATATCATTTGCTCAGTTTTGAGCTAAACAGTTGCAAAACAGTGTTTTCTGAACCATGAATGCGTCCTTCGATTTCCACCCCAATCGCTAAAAATGGTACTTTAAAAACTGCTCATATCTCGAAAACGCCATTTTCAATTTGAATGAAAATGTAACTGCTAGGTAATGTTTATATCCTGAATAATACGTCGTACTCAGTTTTGCGCTAAACAGTTTCATAACAGTGCTTTGTCAGCATAATTTTACAAAAAACCGCTCTAACGATTTTGATCAAAATACATATTTAGGACAACATAAGCATTCCAAGCATGATCACGTACTTAGTTTTTCTCAGAAAACTCGAATATAGCCGTTTTATGAATATTTCTCAAAAATGACTATCCAAATTCCGACAATTGAGACCACTTTTTTAAATAATCAAAAATGGGAAATTCATCGCCTACTTGCCTCCTTTAAGTGTCAGTTGTTCGGGGTGAAATTTGAAAGTAAGTAATAAAGTGTTGTAGTTAACACGTATGTTTATGTAGTATGTATTACTTTTTATATTTTAATTAACAAGGGTTGAGTTACTAAACCTGAGTACATCTTAAGTGGGTATGATTTTGAACGTAAAATTTGCTGAAATAACTCTGAGATTCTGCGAGATTCGCAATAAACGAGAAAGTTTCGTGCGACCCAGTCGTGCACATTTTTTTTGTTGAGTGTTTATTAGTTGAAATTTTATTCATGAGCTTTTTGCTTTTTAATTTTTTTATTTATTGTTGAGTGGTTATTATTTGAACTTTTGTAGAATCGGATCGCAGCGCCACCTACCAGGTTCAATTGTGAATCTAAACCATCCTTAAACCCATTCAAACGCATACACAAAATTTCATTAAAATCGGTCCAGCCGATTAGGAGGAGTTCGGTTACAAACACTTACAGAAGAATTATATATATAAATATATAAATACATACATTTTCCATAATTGCAAAAAAGGAAATACAGAAGTTAGATTTTTCTTTTATTTTATTGACCAACTTTGAAGGACTTTTTAAATCAACCGCGTTAGCTGAAAATTCAATTTTAAGGCATATTTTTGCTGGTGTGTCAATTTTCTTCCAAATTACTGCAAAAACATTTAGATAAATTTCACTTGAATTACGAATTTTCTTCACTGAATAGTTAGACCTTTTCAGAACGTCAGCGTGGAGCCTCTCCTTCTTGGGTATGTTTACTTATACGATGAAGTGTGACCAGTGTATAAACGCTGGAAGGGGTGAACTAACAAATTGTATGAATTTTTATAAAGGCCTTTTTTTAAATATACCGATTATAAGCTTTATTTCAAAAAATTATTTCCTTACATTACAAAAGTATTGTGCAAATATTTTCGAAAAGGAGCCAAATTTTAAATTGTAGGCTCTACTTTATGCCTGCTCCAATACTCATACCAATTTCAATAAAATAGCTGCAACGTAAGTGGGCATTATTTCATATTATCTATAACCCATTGACTACTGAGTCGAGCATTATTTACTGCAGCAATATCAACTGATAACCACAAAGCCATTAAGCAAATAAATCACATAGTAGTTAAAAAAAAGCCCTAAGCAAGCAATTTCAGAATTAACTTGCAATAGTTAATTGAAAATTCCCGCCAGTCATATAGATAACAGATCTATATCTATGAGTAGATTGGAACCATATCAACCGAAGCAAAACCACTCAAGTTCGAAACACTAATTGAAATGGAAACGTTTGCAAATATTGCTTTGAACTTGATAGCAATTTTCTGTTGTTCGGTATTAACTTTTTCCTGATCCTTTAACATTTGCGAGAAACTGATTGGGATCTATAGCTTTCTGCAATTACCGAAAACTTTCACTAATTTCCATAGTCATTAGATGTAGCTGGAAACTTTTATGTCACTCGTGTCAAAAGAATTGTTTTGCTAACTAAGTGACAGGTCAAACGTTTCCTACCCACACACGACATCAATGTCAACTCTATTCAAGCAATCTCTCGCACACAACTCCCTCAATTTCTAAGCTGTCGGCTAAGATGACTACATGAAAACTTACAATAAAATCCAGATAGACATAAGGATAACCTTGGTGCGGTATCGTTGTTAGCAATGTCACCCCCATCAGCTTAAGTTTGACCCTCTGAAGTGTAATCTGATATAAGGGGCAAACTTATCACAGCAAAGACAATCGACTACACGGCAGCAGTGACCCCAACAAAAGGTCGGCACTATGACAAGCTTAACCCAAGTTTTGCCAAACTCGACCGCCCTTCCACTAGCTATATACCTACGTCTTGGGTAGTTGTTATCAGGCATAATAAATCAAGCAAACAATCGAATTTTATTTATTAGATCTCAACATGGAAAAGTTCAAAAATGAACAACTGTGCGATGTGGACTCGCTATGATTGCGAAATGAATAATGGCCAACCCTTGGGGGTGGCTCGTAAAATACCTTACCAATATTATTAGAGTCCATAATGACCGCACACACAGCAAGATATTATGTAGGTTGGCATTAGCTGACAATTTATTTGAATAATAATAAAGTGCTGTCATTTTCGGCTGTAATCTCGATTTGACATTCCATCCAACAATCTCGTTCTGATCCTGCAGGCATAGGTACAACCGAATTATTGGCACTGGCACAGTGTTTCAGAGTTGGAAGTGATAACAGTTTTCTACTTCAGTAGTGAGTTGCCTATGTGGACAGCTGATTGGATAAAATCAATTTCATTTTAGGGTGGATTCAAGGAATGTTCGGTTAGGCGGCTTTATGAGCAAATACAATGACATACTGTCCGTGTCCTCATAAAAAATGTCAAGTTGGTTTATGGGTCATTATTTCTAGTAAATTAGGTAAGTCTTGAACAATGAGCTTAAGAAAAACGACACAGGAGCATGAGTATCTTCTAAAAAGAGATGAGGACGATACTTTAAAGTCGTAAAGATTTTTTGATGTTGCGGTTTTTTTTAAGAGCGTTTGAAAATTTATTTATTTAAAATACATTATTCTTCTTCTTTTTTCGGGGAGGATATGGTCAGGAAGATAAGTATGATAACGCTACCAATTTACTGTATCCCTACTGGTCCGCCTGTGGGGTTCGCTCGGTTTTATAAAATATCTGCAGGATTGCCAGTTTCGGATCACTTCTCACGAAATGCTGCTTGTTTTTGCATTTTTGGCCTGCCCTACTTCCGCGCTTATTTAGAAACGTAGACTTACATTGCCTTTTTGACAGGGTACGTGGATTTATCCCTTTGAACATAGCAATACCAACTGAACCGGTCCTGTTCCGATTTTTTCGAGATTGCTTCTTTGCCTTGAAGGTTTATTTGAATCTTCGAACTTTGCTTTGTCCAAGCTTTGTTACTCCTGCTGTCCCATCTTCATCTCAGATGCCTTTAATTTCCTGTCATACTTTTTGTTAATTTTCCAGTATTTCACAATGTTTGTAAATCCCAGGTACTTGTTGTCGCAGTAGCGCAGTGGTTAGTGTGCTCGACTACTGTGCGACGGGTCCCAGGTTCGATCGCCGGAAAAACATAAATTACATCTTAAGGTTTTTTTCCCCTGCGCTACCTCTCGCGAATGTCTGACAAACATCCGAGAGTATGACTGTCCTGAAAAAGCTTCTCAATCCAGCCGTTCGGACTCGGCATAAAAATTGTAGTTCCCTTCCATTCGTCCCAAAAATAAAAACAAACGAATGGTTGCGAGAAGCTAGGGTGTCTAGCGCCTGTTGCTCCATTTATTTATTTTATTTTTTTTTCTTGAACTTTTCGCACTTGGGAATCCCTTTTCGATTAAAATAAATGTCTAGACTAGGTCGAAGTCGATCAAAGAATGGATAGTTGAGGGCTGCCAATTTCTCAACCCTTATAGGACGCATTTTAAAAACGACGAAAAATGCATTTATTAATTTTTATTTCTCTATCAAAAGGAAAAGGCCTTAGAAGGAAAATAAATATGCTCTACCATTTTCCTTGATGTAACACAGACTTTTGATAAAGTCTGGCATGAGGGATTGGTCCATAAGCTACAAAAATATCTTCCCAAACAATACTCAGAAATACTAGAGTCATATATAATCCAGCGATTATTTAGAATTAAGCAAGAAGATGAGTACTCAGCATTCAAATATATAAAAGCGGGAGTACCGCAAGGTAGTGTGTTAGGATCTGTACTTTTCCTTATATACACGAACGACCTACCACAAAATGACGAAACTACCGTAGCCACATTTGTAGACGATACTGCTGTACTTGCTGTCGGAAAAACCGTGCAGGAAGTTACAGAAAAACTGCAAATGACAGTAAGTGATATATCTGATTGGTCCAAAAAATGTCAAATAAAATTAAATGAACTAAAGTCAATCCATGTTCACTTCACCAATAAAAACGTACAACACATACCTGTGTACATTAACAACAAAGAAGTTCTTCATTCGAACTCAGCTAAGTATTTAGGCATGACTCTAGACGCAAAGTTGCGCTGGAAAACTCATGTCAAAAAAAAATTTGACGAACTAAATATACGATACAATAAAATGTATTGGCTCATAGGGAGGCAACTGCTTCTATATAAGTAAGTTCTAAAACCCATATGGACATATGGTCTCCAGCTTTGGGGGTGCACAAGTAAGACAAACCTACAAAGCATTCAATGCTTCCAAAACAAAGTACTACGCAATATTGAGATCATAAAAATCATAGAGATCTAAAAATTGAAACGGTAGAGGACGAGGTCAGGAAGGTCGCAAAAAGACATGAAGGTAGGCTTCGCAACCATGCTAATTCAGAAGTAGTCGAACTACTTAATAACAACAATTTCGTTAGAAGATTACGAAGAGTAAAACCTTTCGAACTAGCTAACTATAGGAATAAAAAAAAAAATAAATATAATTTTATAACACAATCACACTAACAAAAGTGTCATTAAAAAACAAAAGGTAACAGACTTACGTTAGTACCTTATAACATAGAATTTATTATAGATGAAGTTGTTCTGTGCTTGAATGGTCAGGATTGGAATGTACTTTCAAGTTATGTAAGATCGGCTATGAAATATCGACAACAAATTGTAGACGAAGCATTTTAAAAATAATCTTATTTATGTAAGCTCTAATAGAAATACCATTAAAAATAAAATTGAATTTTAAAACATTTTAACTTTTGTTAATAATAATATTGTACAAAATTCTCTCTTTATCCGGCTGACGGCACTTGCCAATGCACGTTATTGTGAATTATGTAAAAAGAATTTAATATAATTAAATAAAATCACAATTACTACTACTAGAATTTATTATAAGTATTAGAAACAAATTGCTGATTAGTTTAACGACTAGGTGCGATTATTGGAAGGATGGTAACACCATGCTTTCCTCGGGTGTTTTTAGTGGTTGAGATAACCGCAAGTCCCACACTATTGCAAAGCTCGCATGCGGTGTCTTTCAACGATTTTACATCCAGCTACACTAAAAAAAATGTCTCTATCAAAGTAGAAAGTTGTGAAAAACACTCCTTAAAAGAGCAGAGGGATCATATTCAAAAATCCCATCTAAAACCTTGACAGTGTAGTGAATAGCCAGAAGAATAGCTTTGTTACAAGCTCCATATGATGAACTTAAAATCTTGCCCATACAAACTGAATCCCCCTTTTCTTGTCGCAAATAACTCGGGATTCAAGGAAAATTTCCAAAATCGGAGAATTTGATTTTCCTAAGTTCTTATATTGAGAACACAAACCAATTTTGAAGTCGATCAGATGAAAAATAAGAAACTTTGTCCCTCCTTTCCCCCTTTTGGAGTATGAATTTTCCCAAATCGCTTCTATGGAAAGGAAAGAGCTTCCTAGCTCTTACAGTTTGAGAGCTGGCCAATCAGTCAGGACAAACAATTTTATAGATGTGTGTTTTACGTGAAAAACTTTTGATTTTAAAGGTTTAGCATTTAATAATAAATAATGCAAACCTGGAGCTGTATGAGTTTAAATTACGTGGAACTCAATTCAATGGAAATTTATTTATCATCGGGTAAAGCATCTGTTCCAGTTATTCGACAATGCAATGCACTCGTTCCGTTTCTAGAATCCTATTGTGCAGTATTGAATAAAAGTAATGCAACTAGAGAGCATAACCCGATTCTCCAAAATTCACATCCTGTGAATCCAATTATTTTCAAAATTTAATGCGTTATGAATAATTTATTGATAGTGATTTCAGTATAATTTGTATTCGAAAATCCTTGAATTTCTGATAAATTTTAAATACAGTCATCTGAACTTATTTATCAATAAATAATATTTTACCATGTACCCACAGTCCACACCTATTCCAATCACAAATGAAGATGTTTTGAGGAAGACAATGCCCAAGGACGACACCCAGGACACTCATTGATGTGTCATAACTTCTTAATCAACAAGAAAATGATTGATGACCGCATCCCATCCCTCATCAAACTTATTAAATAAACAGAGGCAGAGCTTAATTCCCCATCCATACCTTACTATCTTTTATGACCTTTGCAACATTTTCTAATTAATTTTTATTACAATATTTTGTGGCATTAAAAATAATTACACATCGCGTATGTAGGGGGTAGTTTCTTGATTTTATGATTTCCTATGTATCGATGAGGAAAAAGCATCCCTACGGATGGCTGCGCGACGGCATTTTAAAATCTACTAAATGTCGCCATCGCCATAGACTTTCATTAAAAAATCATCGACTTGCCTATCTAGTTGAGCGCTAGTCGGTGGCAACTATAAGAAATTATGTGTCAACCATAAAAATTACGATTATGTGTCATGGTGGGGGGTATATTACTCGGTATATTACTCCACTACCGGTTCCTGTTTATGAACTGAAAATAGGGCTATAATTGTAATTACACTTCCATTGGGGTGGTATTGTTGCCATTAGGTTACGGGGCTGAATATTATATTGCCGTCATGGGGATGCATACAAATATGAAACGTGGTTGGGATAAAATAGCAGAAAGATGGATAGAATGTCAAAAGCTGGTAATTACTGAACAAGATCGCATAGCAGGGCCTTGCAGTGCCTGCATGAAATATGAGACGTTGTTGTCGAAGTAATTAAGTAGGTTTCAAAACATAATTGTACTTCCGGGGCCGGCGATATAATCGTTCGATAACATTCTTGGTGGTGGGTAATTGTGGTAGGTAAATTTATGTATGTATATGTCACAGGTCATTAAACTGAACTATGAAAATGATTCAGGTTAGTCGTAATGTGTATGGTAAAACCCATTACCTGTACTAGGACAATATGATGCGCCATATACCCTGTAATACATTTCAAGGGGACATATAACGAAAGGCGTAAAAAAGAGTTTATGAATCTGATAAAGTATGATTAAAACATCCTTTTTTTTTATACATTTAACTCGGGGTTATTGGGGTCGCAATTGGACAAGCACCTTCTCCAAATTTAACAGAGACCCCTAGACATATCCCACTGTTTATGCATTTCCACTTTGTTATTACTTGTCACAGAAAGAATCCTGCAAAAAAAAAAAAAAATAACACCCAAATTGTCGAAGATTGGAGAACATTTTTTTGGGCGTTATTTGCCAACGCAAATTTTTAATGAATTGGGAATGAAAACAAAAACTTTAGACAGAAGGAAATTACAAGTAAATAAGAACCAGCAATCCTTCTAGAAACTAAATACCCGAACGGCTGAATTGTAAAGCTTTTTCTATTATACTCTCGTATGTTTGTTAGAGCTGACGGATTGGAAAATCCTTAAGCAAGACGCGCTCTGAAGTGGTGAACAAGTGACGTGGTAGTGGCATTGTGACCAAATATAAGATGAAATCGCTTTGACATTGTCAAAGATATGTTATTGTAGGTTGTATTACACTGGGTTGCATACCATTATCCTGGACTGCGGTCAAAGTGTTTTTTATCCCAAAAGCAGGAGAGACCACCCACACAATCTCCAAGGACTTCAGACAAATTAGTCTGTCTTCCATTATTCTTAAAACTCTTGAGAATATCATCGACCTCCACATCGAGGACACTGTTGACGGATCATTGTTTTCAAGCTCTCAATATGCCTACCAAACGGACAAGTCTACCGTTCTTCATTCGATTGTTGGAACGATCGAGATATCCCTCTCACTCAAGAAATACACAATGGCTGTCTTTCTTGATATAGAGGGGGCCTTTAGCAATATCGATTATTCAAGCCTTAGACAAACTTAATGTCGGCGAAACAATCTGCCGCGTAATCACCCACATTTTTACAAAGAGGATGGTGAGGGCTACCTTTGGCAGCGGCGCTGTTGAAAAACTTGTGCACCGAGGTATAGCCCGCAAGGTGGAGTGCTATCTCTATTGTTATGGAATATAGTTCTTAACGAACCATCTCGATGGAGAGATCCGTCCTATGCGGATGACGACGTATCTTCAAACACTTTCCGACATTTTGCAACTCGCTTTACGTAAACTAGTCTCCTGGACTGATAGTTGTGGTCGTAGCCTCAACCGGACGAAAACGGAAATAGTCTTATTCACCAGAAAGGTTAAGCTACCCGTTGTCACTCCCCCCAAAGCTCAAAGGAACTCCACTCGAACTCATTAGTAGCCCTAAATATTTGGGGCTGATGCTGGACAGGAAGCTTTTATGGAGAGAAAATATTGCCGAACGCGCTACGAAATCTCTAGTGGTTCTATACTCCTGTTAAAATTGTGTCGGCTCTAGATGCGACCTTCAACCCAATATAATGCATTGGCTTTATACAGCGGTTATAAGACCAATTATTCTATACGGCATTGTGGTGTAGTGGCCGACCTTGAACAAAAGTTCCAATCTAAAGGTCTTAAAGAAGAGACTCAGCTCTTGTCATGCTTGTACATCACGGGCGCATTGAGGACATCTACAACCGCCGCTCTACAAACCATGCTTAACTTACTTCCAATAGACATTATATCGTCAGTAAAGAATACGCCACAAACGTGGCAATTAAACTAAGGGAAGGGAAACACTAGAGCCGGCAAGTGAGTGGACAGGAACCAATGGGATTCACAAAATGTCCTACACTACAAATCACTGTCAATATTCACAGACGGTTTCAAGACACTGGAGGGAGTTGGCGCAGGGTTCTCTTCAGAAGAACTGAATCTGGACCTCTCGTTCTGTCTTCCGGACTGCAGTGTCTTCCAAGCCGAAATCACAGCTATTCGTCAAGCTACAGCGTGACTGTCAATTAATTCGGTATCACAAAGGGATATCGTCATATACATTCATAGCCAAGCTGCAATATAATCCCTAAGATCCAGCGAAATAAGAACTAAAGCGGTGGCCAAACTGGTAACGTCAATTTTGACATTGGAAGTGCGTATCTTTGTTTACTCGAAAACTAAAGCCATGCGAGACGACCAATAATTCAACATGGAATGAAATTTAAAGAACTGATGATTCGGTGGCACCATACATTGTTTGCCACTTCAGTGCTCATTAAATCACTTTCATATCACTTCACCGCTATTCCATCGCCACGCTAAATATTCACCACTCCTATGCCACCTGCGACATGTTAACCACCCCACTGCCGCACTACTTTAGTGTGCGCCTGGCCTTAAGATGTTATTTAAGAATCCTCAGTCAGTAGTCCTATGACCAGCACTGAGCCTTACTGCGCCCACGCCACGATTCAACAGAGCAGGAATATTAAATTATTGTAAGTGTATTGGATTATTGGGAGAGGGATTATATTATTATGCTCAATCCCATGAATAAAAGGAACAACGTCTAATTTATTTTTCATTTCTAACGCCTCACTTTTAGAATCTGGTCAGTATTCCTCAGAACCGGCATCCCATAGATATTTATTCAAAGTTTCGTATGAAACTGAAAAACCACGTGATAATTTTTCTTTTCCACGCAAACTTTTACTTGTAAATTTCAAAACAAATCCCTCTGCTTTGCATTCATTAGCAGGAATACAATTTGTTAAATCTGTACGGGTCAGTTTGGATTAAACGAACTTGGGGACATGTGTGATCATAGACCCAAGTATGTTGTTTGGTCAGAGACCAAACTCACAAATAAATTGTTCAGAGTCAGTTGGTTTCGGGCGAATTCTTTCAAAACCAATGAAATGGTATTTCACTTCATGGCAGGTGAGCACAACCTGGAAAGTACCTTCTATTTGTGCTCGCTTGCAGTGTTGCCAGCTTTTCTAAGGGGTATGGAGCCCAACTTTAAAAATCTTGTAGCCAAAAATAGCCCAACACGAATATGAGGAATAAAAATGCGCACCTATTTGTTTAATTGTTTACGCACATTTATTTTGATTAAATTAATTGAATTCAAAATTAACAAAAAAGAACTATTAGCTTCTTCATTCCATTCATATACGAACTATGTAAATGGAATTTAAAGTAATAAAAACAAAAAATATATATTTATGTGTTATGTTAACAAAACATAAAATAATTCCAATAAAAATACAAAAAAACAATTAAAATATCAGAATCTTCGTGAAAATTGCACATTAAGGTTTGATTAGAAACATAGAAACAACAACAACCTAACGTTTTAAATAAAAGAGTAGAACAGACTAAAACTAATAAATAATAAAACTGTAGGTATTCAAAAGAAAAGTTATTAAAAGAAAAATAATTTAAAAATATATAAGATTACAATTTGGTGAAAGTAATTAGTTAATAAACGCAAAAAACTCAATTAAAAATCCAAAATTTCTTCCATTGTGGAGGCTGATTCTTCGGTTGTTTCTGAAGTCAAATTTGCATAAATTTTAACATTAAATAAATCTACAATGTTGTACATGTTATACAAAAAAACATTTTGCTGGAAGGGGACATATACTTGGGCAAATAATGAGTTTTCATATTCATGCATAATTGCATAAGTCTTGTGAGCTAATTTTACTACTCAGAAGTGAGAGTGTGTGGTTAAAACAATATCGAAACTGGAGTTGACTCATTCACAATTACATTTTTAAAAAGTTTCAGTTCTACGAGTTCGCAATGAAAAAATCATTATATTTTTTTCATGATGCATGACTTTTTTCAATAAATTTCTAAGGAGCCTAAAAATAGCCGAATTTTAAAATGAAATAGCCCAAATTTGGATAAATCCCAAATCGAAATTTCATGGAGCGAGTGAATAATCCGAGTAGCCTAATTGGCGATAAATAGCCCGTGATGGCAACACTGCTCGCTTGTGTATTATGTCAAAAATTTGCTTTGTGAATATACTGTACTCGTAGGACAAAGTTAATTATGAGTACATATAATAATATGAGCATAGATACGAGTTCCATTCCATAACCAGCTAGTTAACTTTGAAATTCAAAATATTTGAGTTGCGGGCGGTCTTATTTTCCCAATTTAAGCGAAAACAAAATACGTTTTTAGCGATACCTACTAACTTGATTTATATTTATTATAATGTGCTTAAAATCGAATATTAAAATGGTTGTAAGTTGTAACCACACAAATACAGCTATTCTGTAAATTTCCGATTGGTAGAAAATCTAGCTTCCACAAAAAGAGTTTCGATCAAGTGGAAGCAAACCAACCGGCGGGGTACATGATTGCGAGATTACATTTAAGGGGTTTTTCTCTATTATCCTTCTATGTATGTTAGAGCACATAATATTATAATTCTGCAGCACCCGACTGTGTTTTATGCCTCTCTATATGTCTAGAGGATATTGTGACTAATTGCATGAATGGTTGCATTTGCGGAGTGCATTTGGATTTGCATGTGGAGTGGTGAGTGCAACTCACTCTCACTCACAAGAATATTGACTGAGTGGAAATCTGTGAGAGCTCGGATCGTCAGTCGATCCAGAGGAGCCATCGCGAGTTATCGATGCGCCACAGAATTCGTGTGGTGATCAATTTTTAGAGAGATGTTTGGTGTTCTCTATTATGTATTTTATGCCGAAATCTAAAATTTTCTTTTAAATAAGAATTTTAAAATACAAGCTGAAAAACCATTGTTCTATTTTATAGTTGACCCGAAATATGTATTGTAGCACTTCAATGGCACAATTAGAAAAGGTCCTGGATATCAGAATTTCCAATGTTTTTGAATTTTATCCGTTTTTTTGGCAACTGACCTCTGTAAGACGGATTTTTTTTTTTTTTTAAATACTTCTCTCGGGAAAGGCGAACCTATAACGCTTCAACAGCGCCCCGAGATGCATGCAGATGAATGTTAGTTCTGCACTTAAATTGCTGCAAATTGTATACTTCTCGAAATATATCCCCAGGAAGCGAGTTCCAAAGTTTGCTTGTCCTGTAACAGAAGGTGTTTTGGAAAGTTGATGTCCTCGCGGTTGTCAAGTGTACTGTATGGTCATGAGCATTAGCAGCCTGCTTTGTGGGGCGCCCAATAGTTGCATTTCGAGGGATAATGTCTTTGAGTTCCTCGGAACATCTACCATGGAGGTACCTATAGAACAAGCATAGGTCAGCGACTTGTCTTCTGTGCAACAACGGTTGAAGATTCGATGTGAGTGTAGGGTCTCCAATAATTCGAACTGCTCGTCTCTGTATGCTGTCAAGTAAGTTAAGTGAATGTTTTGGGGCCGAGCTCCATATATGGGAACAATATTCCAGACCTGGTCTAACCTGAGCTTTGTAGAAAAGGAGAATTTGCTTGGGGCTAAAGTACCTCTTTGCTCTAAATAGGTAGCTCAACTTAGCGGACGCCGATCTTGCGATATAGGAAATGTGGTCCTGCCATGTGATTCCCGAATTGACTGTGACTCCTAGAAGGTGCATTGAGTCGTTGGGATGGATTGGATGGTCATCCATTTGGTTCTGAAGAGCTGTTGATGCATTTTTCCTAGAAAATGTTGTGAGCTGTGCCTTGTTTGCATTAAATACAGTATAATCTCGATAATTCGTACCCCGTTAATTCGTAAACCCCGCTTATTCGAAATAAACTGCTGGTCCCTTGAAAAAATCCCGGTTATTCGTAGAAAACCAGTGCATTTTGGTACCCTCGGTAATTCGCAATAATTTCCGTATGCCTTTGCCATTAAACGTCTTATAATTCGTAAGTCTGTGTTGACAACCCCGTTTATTCGAAAAAAAAATCCTCTTTCTCTCTCTTCAATCCTCTGAAATACGTTTGTTAGGTACATGTTTATGTTTAATTGGAAAGACAGAATAAGAATTTGGTTCTTGGAAAAGCAAGAGAGAGCGAGATGGAAAACTTTCACACTTGAGAATGTGTGTAAAATGGGACCACTACTACAATTGGGTACTGTTTCTGCTGAAATGTTAGTCATTTTCACACATGTATTCACAAACTGACTGTTAAAACTTATTATCCCGGTAAATCGAATTTTTATTTTTTAAGTCTTCAATAATTCGTAATCTCGGTATTTCGAAAACCTCTATAATTCGTAATAAACTCTAGGTCCCTTGGTATTACGATTTATCGGGATTGTACGTACAACCAAGTTGTCTTTTCCCCACTGCAAGATTTTATCCACATCATCATTTAGAAAACTAATTTGTTCACATCTCTGACTGTGTGATGTAGCTGTATTCACAGGCCCACTATTCGAGATGGAGGATATAAGAGTGCTGTCATTAGCAAAGCTGTAGATATTATTATTTGTCGATCCAAGCAAATCGTTGATGTGGAGAAGAAATAGATTTGGAGATAGAATAGATCTTTGCGGCACTCCTGCATTTATAGCATACGAATTAGATGATAGACCATCTACAAGAACTTGGATCGATCTTCCCAGAAGAAAATTTTGCATCCATCCGCAGAGTTGTTGTGGTAATCCATAAGACGCTAACTTGCCTAATAGGGCTCTATGCCAGACTCGGTCAAATGCCTTTGATATGTCCAAGGCTAGGGCTCTTGATTCGCCGTGTTGTTCAATTGCTTGCGTCCATAAGTGCGTTACGTAGCTTAACAGGTCGACATTTATTGCCTTTTCCATTACTTTTGAGAGCATTGAAAGTAACGCTATTGGACCATAGTTTTGTGGCAGACATTTCCTCCCTTTCTTTGGAATAGGTTGAATCCGAGCGGTCTTCCAGCAAGAAGGAAACTTATTCTGTGAGTACGACATGCTAAACAGCTTACAAAGTACAGGTGCAAGTTCTGGTGCACAGCTCTTGAGTACTATAGCCGGGATTCCGTCGGGTCCCGTTGACTTATTGCAATCTAGTTGGGGCTCCACTCCAACCAATCCATGTCTTACTAATCCGCCTCAATAAAATCCACTTCAACCAATAATAGTTAAAAATTCTTCGCTTACCTTAAATTTTGTGTCAATCAAATACATACTACCAAGTATTTTATTTGTACAAAAAAAAAATCATGATCTAAACAGAATTAGAGATGAGCGATAAAATGCTAAAAAATAACAGTCTTTGTAAAAAAAAATTAGACATTCCATTAAGCAGCAGGCAGGCAGTTCTAACCTGTCAGTTTGCTAATTGACATTAAAACAAAAGCTTGCGGATACGAATCTGTATATAATCATATTAAAACAAAGACAAACAAATCGAATGAAACAACCCTATTACGAAAAACAATAACAAACATTCCAACGAATATAAATGTACAAGAGCACGAGTGAGTCAAAAGTCATGAACTAATTAAAACTTTCGGCACTTTTTAGAAGGAGCTGTGACTGCGAGCAGCCAAATGATGAGGTAATAGCTTTTGTAAACAATGAAGAATGAACACGCATATAGGGAAAAGCAAGTTCTTAATCAGAGGGCAATTAAACAGAGATCTGCTATTTCAAAGCTGTCAGGAAGAGTACTAAGTACTCAATGCAAAAAGCACGAAAATAAAAGGCATGACGAAGACTGCTGGATGTAATGTTATGAAATTAAACTTTGAAGGAAGTAAGTATGTAACGCCTTGTTTTATACATACTACAAAGGATAATATTTTTTATTCTTTAAAATTTCAAATTTACGAATAGTTTATAGAAAGAATTTGTTGATGTGCATCGAACTTGCAAGTACAGTAGACGCTCGATATAGTGAACTAATAAAAACCAGGCCTGTTCACTATATCGAAATTGTTCACTATTTCGAGCGGGAGTTTTTAAATGTTCAAATAAGCTAATTTGATATAAATAAACACATACCAACGTTTTGATTACAAAACACTAAAATAACAAAAAAATTTTATTAATCTTTAAAAAACACTGACATTTTTTTTGAGGAACACAGAAATAAATATTATTTTTTCCATAATTAAATTTTTAAAAAATAATATGTCACCTTCATTAAGTGTCTTCTTCGCCATCGTCGAAGACTAACCGCCACCTGTAGGAGCTGACTACATCAGTCAACTTCATTTCGACACTCTAAACATCTCGTCAGAGGCAATAGACTGTTAAACTGTTTCGGTCACCATTCGCCTTTGCTTTCCCTGAATGAGAAACTCTAACCCTTTTTTTTTGGTACCAAGCAGTATCTATGGTGGTTTGCTTCAATCAAGCTGTTCTGGTTAACACCAGTCTTTGTCTCGTGGACGGGATTTCAAAGAAAATAAACGGGGGCAGAGTGCTACGGTTACCCTCCATCCTTTTCTTCCAGTAGACAATCCATCTACTGAATTTTGGTCAAGCAGAAGAACAGATTGATTCAACCACCCATTTCTGTCATGTATCAGTCTCCCTCTCCTCAGTGGTGGACTGCCAGAGGACAGGGGGTAGACAGCTACCGTTACCCTTCGTCTATACCCGAAGACAAACCGCCACCAGGAGATGCTAAATTCAAACATGTTTAACCAACTGGGTTGACTGTTTCAGCCATCACGGTAAGATGTACGGAGATACCTTTCTTTAAAAGAAATTCGTAGGTAGCAATAGAGTTCCCACCTGTAATGTCCGACCCATCATTTTTTTTGCCACTTCCTGTGTCCTGTTTTTGGGACATTCTAGGTGACTAACCTAACTTTCATAACTAAAATATCAAACAACACACAAATGAACGGTATATTGTTCTAAAAAATTGTTGACATGCAGGCGCATTGCTAAACTGGAACATTTTCCTTTGTCTTTTGCGAAAAAAAAATCTGAGTTCACTATATCGAGATTTTCATAGTTCACTATTTAGAGTAGTCTGTGTAAAATGTTGGTGGTTCACTATATTGGATAGTTCACTATACAGAGGGTTCACTATACCGAGCGTCTACTGTATGTCCTTAACACCTTCTAAGCTCAGTACGTGACAAATCTTATGTCTTTTAACTTGGGCAATTATGCCGTTCAATTAGAGACAAAAACCGAACTTATTTGTATTTGTGTGTATTAATATTAACTTAGCTCTAAAAAAAAAAAATTATTTCCACTTACACTGGTAATTCATACATGTAACACAATTATTGAATTATAAGCGGCTTTATGTTTGTTACCGGTAGACGTCAAAACTACTGGACCGATTTCGATAAATCTTTTTTTTTATAACGTTTTTTAGGACTCCGAGAAGGTTATAGGCTACGTGGTTTATTGATACGCCTAATTTCTTGTAGCGTTTCTGACAAAAAAAAAACCGCGAGTTACTATATACTTCGAGTGTGTGATGCTTACTTTCAGAGCGCCTCCGTTGCCTCTGGTTTCAATCTTTATGTGGAATAATAATGATTTTACTAAATATTAGCAGTCTTCTAGCTTCTCAATTCAGCCGTTCGGACTCGGCTTAAAATTGCCAACTATTTATTTATTAGCAGTTGTTTCTCCTTTTTTTTTGTCTCGAGTTTTGGGTATGGTCATGAACTCATGAGTCATGACTCCCATGACCATACCAATGGCTCTGCCCCTGGTCCTAGTCTCCTAATAGACTAAGTGCTTGCAACATTTGTTCTCAAGTCATTTTAGCAATGCTGTAACTTTGTGAGCTTATTTCGTGGTGACTATACTGAAGGCGCAAATATATTCTGGCAGCGCTGCGTTGCTTTACATGCCATAACCTCAAAAGTGCAAGAAATGTATCTCATTTTAGCAAACTTAAGATTTTGGTATACGTTAATTTACGACCAATGTAGACAGAAAATGCAATAGCCATATCAGTTTACCGGTTCTAAAGTTGCGCCAGACATCCCTAAAAGTGCAACTTCGCAACTTCGTTCTCATCGTGAAATATAGGTAACGCATTTATTTATTTATTTATCTTACCCTACTCGTAGTAAATAAACGGAATAAGTCCTGCTAAAAGAAATTAATATCAGGTAGGTCCTCAAAAAAAATATTGCCGCTATTGATATTACATCCCATACTGCGCTTTTCAATGTTTTACAAAGGGGAAACACTAAAATGGAGAAAACTATTAAGTTTCAACATTGTGTGAGTGAGTGATTGACATGTTTTCTTCAAACTTAACAAAGACAATTTTCACTCACACTAAAGCGAATGTTTCTTTCAATAACCTGGAAAAAACACGAACCCTAAATTTTTATTTACACCCCTTTTCGTCCAGGTGTCTTATATCATAATCGTCTCATCAATCCAGTCATCTGCGCATTCCATCGCATGCGTCTCTTTCGTTTCTCAGAGAAAACCACACACACACTGTATCTGTCAAAGCGAGTGTTTAAATGTTAAAGCCAGTGAAGTCAGAAAAGTTTATTTTGATCAAAAATGGTTCCAAGACTATCGCCGAGAGGATTTGTTTTTTTGCCCAGGAGCTTGTCCATTTAATCAATATAAATATTTATGATTTGAAAATAGGTTAAGAAAAATGGATCCGAAGGACGTGATTATGAACGAAATAGCCTAAAACCATGTGACAGTCTTAAGAAACGTATCAAAAAAGTTTCATTGAAATCTGTCCAGTAGTTTTCGCACTTTGTGGTAACAAAGAAATTTCCTACGGTTTTAAAAATATTTATAAAAGTTTTATTAATTAAGTTTTTCGTAGAATATCTAAAGAGCTGCTCGAAAAGTGCATTTAGTACAGGGCTACCTACCCAATGCCAATTAGTGAATTTCAGTACAACTCTAAATAGCTATTTCATTAACAACATCTTTTAATTGACTATATTGCCATTAACTGTATATTTCATACATCTGCGGTATGTACATATTTTGCATTCGAAAAGTATAAACAAAAATAAAAATCAAACACATTTCGTTCATACCTCGCCAATGAATCCGTCTAAAAATATGTTTTCTTTATTTTTTTTCGGTCAATCAATATTTCAACCAAAGTGATTTGTCTATGTTTCGAAATAATTGTATTTATTTCAACTTTGTGAATTGGGAAATTGGTTGCGAGTTGATGTGTTTATTATTTTCAGAACTGCCGAAGCGGAGTGGAAACCACCCGGTAAATTGTGGGATACAACTTCCGCTCTCAAGTATGGATATTTCAATTATTAAATGGTTGCAATAGATACTTCCTACATTTTGTATGTTTTGTTTGAAAATTTCACTTTATCCACAATTTAGGAAGTTTGTTGAAGCAGAATGACAATCACCTTGATATGGAAGCAGATTGTATTAATATTCATGAATATTTAGCTCTTGGCTAGATTCAAGGATATTGAAGAACCCCTTATGTTATTATGAGAATATTTGAATAGTTTTAGGGGAGTTTCGAGTACAGCGTACGAAGTTTAGATTTTATGAAGTTAATTATCCAGACAAAAAAACAAAAAACGGAAAACGGAACAGATTCATTTCTCATTGAAGCGAACATTTTTACAGTTTGTTATAAAAATGATCAAAATAGAAATATGTACATGTATTCCGATTAGAAATTACCGACCATTTGACTTCATTTTATTGGTAAAAAATACAAAGAAATCATTTTTTTTTTTCGCAGATGTTAGAACATTCGAAATTATATCATGCATTATTTTCGAATAAAAGATTTTCTTTTTATGAACTACCTACGGCGTTTTATGCGCACATTGATAATGATTAATTCAATGGCATGAAAAATAATTATCCAAAAGAAATATAATGGAAATTGATTTTCCATCAAACTTCAAACATTCACATTTCACACATCTCGTGGGTGTTGGGAATTTCATGATTTGCACAATAGCAGTCTGTATATAGTACACGGTATACGTTTTACTTGATGTACAAGTAGGTGTCGGATTCAGTGGATCAATTGGAGTTCCCTTACATCAAAATAAATCGTACTAAAAGCAGCAAAGCACTCTACGGCTGTTGGATGCAAATATATTTGCCGATGATACTGCTACTAAAGACGAGGATGCTCACTCCATGAATAGTTTGTGTATCAGGGAATGAGTGCATCAATATTATACGTCAATATATTTTAAAATGTTTTCATAAATTTTTCTCACGTATTTTGTATCCTCTGTCCAAATGTGGAGAAACATCAAAGCTGCACTTTGACATTTATTTTAAAGTGACTGTGAAAATTTAAATATTATCGAAACGTTATTTAACCTTAAATGGTTAAAAGGGGGGATCGAGCGAGCTTGGCTGCTTGTGACACATGTACAACTTGGGTCAATTTGTGGGTATGTCATTGGCGAATTAATACAAAAATATTTAGTGGAACATTTAATCGGATCTTCTTTATAATTTCATATACTTCGTAACGATACTCGTATATTGCGATTAAAGTTTGACATGCGACGACATGGGGGATGGATCCTAATATTCTGCATGTAGGGTTCGTTGAGATGACAATTCGATGGGGATGTTTTTTCATGCAGCCATGGTCACATAGTGAGCGCATTGGCTCAGTTGTCACGTTTTGTTATTTTACTGTTCTCTATGCTTTCATCTCTCAATAAGAAAATGAAAACGAGGCGCACTTTTGATGGATATTTTTATCATTCGTGTCGTCATTAACATCTTCAGTCTACAGTTTCAAAACCCAGGCAATTTCCATTTCTTTCGCTAAGAAGATTTTGTTCATTAGTGATTTCTATTAAGAATTTCAAGCGATAGATTGATATTCGCCCTGGACATTGACGCCCTATGTTCGTGTCTCCAATTAGTATTAACGCACGGTTTTGTATCCTTTCCAGTAGGTGCAATGTGGTTTTCGGCGCACCGGAAAAGATATGAGAAGCGTACTCAAGTTTGGGGCGAATGAACGCCTTAAATATTGCAGCTACATAGATCAAAAGGGGTAAAATATTTCTTGCACCGTTTGAGGCAACCTAGACTTTTAGCAGCGTTCTTGACTTGGTTTAGATGGTCGATCTAACGACGTGTTTCATGGACACACATACCGAAAATGGAAAGCCTTTCGATTTTGAAGATGTAAGGGCCGGCGTTAGGCAATATTTTTGGCCGCTATGCATTTTTTTGGGCGTTATTTCCAAATAATAAGGGCCATGATAATGGCTGAAGATTTAGTTTTTGCTTTAAGGATAGCAGACAGCATTGCGTATTGGAAGCATTAAACTCCAACCTATTGGCTAAACCTCTTTTTATAATGATATCAAGGTCAGAATTTAATGAGCTTGACATATGTTGCCGTTCCGCTTCTACGGCTGAAGAGCAAGTACGTGAGTCCTGGAATGAATATGAGAAGTTAAGGCTGCTGTCATGAGCGATGGAAAAAATTGGATTAGAAGTTGCAGACAAGAGATCATTTATGAAAATGAGAAAGGGAGTCGGAAACAGAACAGAGCCATGTGGTTTGTGGAACACCAGCATTTATATGGAGAGTTTCAGACTTGAAACCATGCAAAACAACTTGGATTCAACGGCCAGAAAGACAGTTTCTAATTCATTGAATAACAGACGCATCGATCCCATAAGCACGCATTTTTGACAAAAGAGCTTGATGCCAAACTCTGTCAAATGCTTTTGAAATATCAAGCGCAACAATCTTTATTTCTCCATAGTAGTGAAACTATCTCCCGCTTTCCGGTGAGATAAGTCATCAAATCATCAGTTAGTCTATTGCCACGAAAATTGCACTGCCGGTCATTGAGAAGTTTCCGTGATTCAAGATATTTCATAAGCTGACGATTTATCAGCGCGTTTCTATGACCTAAGAAAAGAACGGACGCAAGTGCTATGGATCGACAATTGGTGGGAGAAGAAGAACCGCCTTTTTTAGAGACACGCCGGACTAGTTTTCCACTTACTCGGAAAGAGACCAGAAGAATAGGATAGATGATTATATTAATACCAACTAATGAGAGTTCTAGGAGAACTTATCCGACCAGTGATTGCAGGGATCGCACATTACCTACATATTTGCTGATTTTTCTGTGACTGGTGCATATAAACTTAAAATCTACCACCCATTTCTAAAATCTTCCACTTTTTTTCCTTCCAATCTACTTCTACCACATTTTTTGAAATCACAAGTGACAACAGTATAGATATCCTTAAGGCTTCCGAATATATTGTTAAGAACAGTTGGACTGCTCGGGGTATCTACGTCTGTAGCGACAGTCAAACTTCGCTTAAGGCCTTGTTCAACCCTGTTACTCGTTGCAAAATACTTCGGGAATGCAAGAATTCTTTGAACTCGGCTGCAGGGTCGAACTCTTTGATTCTTGTTACGGTCCATGGTTATATTTGGGTTGCGAGAAATGATTGCTCCAATGAAATTGCTAAGCAAGGCTCAGAGGATAATTTCTCAGGACCAGAACCTGCGCTAAATCTTTCTACGTCTTCGGGTGGGCCCTCCATTAACGATTGGGTTGCTAACGAACACTATTGTTAATGGCAAGGCTCTCCAGGATGTGTGCAGACTAAACGTATGCTCCCGAAAGTCAATAAGAAGTCTGCGGCATTCTTGTTGCCTCTCAGGTCTTAGCAGAAAAGACTGTAGACAATTTATTGGCATTCTTATGGGACACTTTGATTTTTCTAAGCATCATAGTGTGCTAGGCTTAAGTGATAACACTGTCGACGACGCTTGTGGAGAGGCCGACGATACGTCGGATCACTTCCTTTGTTATTTTTCTGCCTTTGCTCGATTCAGGTGGTAGCTGTTTGGCGCAGATTTGCTGAGTGCTGATACTGTAAGCTTTTCATCGCTGAAGTCCATTCCCGGCAAAAAAAAGTCTAAGATATTCCTGTAAAATGTGTAATACTGCATTTTCTTCCTGATAGTACAATGGACCAGTTGCATCTGAATGGTCCAGTGAAATGTTTCCTAACCCAACAAAAAAAAAATTAAATGGGTTGATGAAAGAACAACAAATTTATTATTTAAAAATGATCCAAATATAAGACTTCAAAATTTATGCTTATTTTAAGTCCAAGTGCAAGTTACAAGTTGGTCTGTCCTCTGTTCAAACTATTAAAAAATGTTTTTATAATTTTCCAAATGAGTCATTAAACTTGCTTCACAAAATTTAATATGAAATTCACAATTTCAATTACACATCTTCTTTCCTATTTACACTGCTCCTCAGTGCCAATTGGTTTTACCCTGGCCAACACCCTCTCGGATAATGTACTCCACTATAAACCGTATATTCACCCTTCAAATAGCATTTTATCCTAAACAGAAGTTTGACGTTGCACACTCAATCTGCTTATATAGTCAGCTTAAATACTTTCGCTAAAATAAATAAACCAAATTGCAAATAAAATTGAATCTCCAACTTTCCAAGGCATAAACACGAAACAAATTGAAAATACATTTTCATATTGATGTTTTGATTTCGCACGACTCCCATTCACTGGGGAAGCACGAGTCGTATCCAGAGATTTATTGCATTAATTTTGCCTCACCACCAATCCTCCCGCATTTATTTACAGCATTTTAATGCGACAAAGTACAGTTAATAATAATACAACCGACTGTGTCGTAGTATGGGCGTTTGGAGGTAGCCCACCAGGATAAAGATATATTTATGGATTTTATTACAGAAATTTATAACTCAAGGGCGTGGATTATTTTGGGGAAACTTTAGCAGAAATGATTGCTCGGATTTATGTGATTTTTGAAAGAAGGCTAAGAATCGTGCTTGGTTCGCATTAAAATATAAATGTTTTATCAAATAATTGAAATTGGGAAAAATAATTCAACATGGCGAAAATTAGCTTGGGATGAATTCCAGCAGCAGCAATATTATCTAATAAAAATGCACGAGGTCATAAAACAATGGAATAATGATAATAATAATCTTTAGCTGAGTTATTGGAGAACTTTTCGATATAAATTTTCCGCAGATTAGCAAACGGTTTGATGGATGTAGCATTTGGGGTGGGTGTTCAAAGGAGACGGGCTAGAGAAACGCATGATGAACGCGTTAGTGAAAATGGCAATATTTGGGGTAGTCATTACAAGGATTATGGATAGATATTAAGTTACATAAAGTTTACATATTGAGGAATAAAGTGTGTGTTTCGGTGGCGTATACGTAACATTTTTAATTTTTTTTTTTTTTTTTAGTTTAAAGTCGCATCAATCGCTGCATTTGTCCGCTGTTAAATTGTATGCATTCTACTACATATTTTCGACTAAGCTATGATGTACCCCTAGCTCTAGTGTATAGACCAAAGTGGCATTGCAGAGAGAATACAACAGCTACTGATATAGACTAAAGATACTCTACTTCGTACTTCACCGGAAAAGTTGGTTAAAATTGTCCTTTTTCTGGAAGTGGAAAATGGACGTGTAGCTTTTTACTAAAAACGCTCTTTACACCTATTCGATATTTCTCTCATTTACTTTAATTGCCTGGCAAAATTGCCTAGAAAATGGCTATCTATGATCCACAGATACACTTTAAATGGTCGTTTGTCAATAAGCTTTTAAAGAAATACGACGAATATGATAGTTGGTAGCCTGCCGCTCCCACTCGTTCGACACAAGTGGTACTAGTATTGAACTATTGACCGTGATGTGCGTGGCCCTTTTTCCAAGTAATTCAAATATAATAGATTTTTTTTTTGTACAAAAGGAATGGGTACATATTTCAAATAGACTACCGGGAATATGGAATATTTAGACAGTAACTTCGGGTGATGTCTGATGCCAATTTACTGGTTAAAATATATATAAACTTCCAATCAAAGAATTTATTTACGAATCGAATCGAATCGAAATCGAAAAACAAGTAAAAGTGTTATCATCGGCCTGGCCGATGCTTTGATACCCTCCACTGCATAAAAGTTATGCAAAATGTTTGCCATGCCATATTGGTTTGGTATAGGAGGTACCAGAACTACTTGACCGACATAGACAATTTTCAATACCAACCTGACGACGATAAAAAGAAGTCCTCTCACAAAATTTCATTTGCCTAAATCGATTCGTTTGGACGCTATCGTGCTTTCAACAGACAGAGAGACAGACAGACGGACAGACAGACGGACAGACAGACAGACAGACGGACATGGCTAAATCGATTCAGAATGTGATCCTGATTTAGAATATATATACTTTATAGGGTCTCCGGTGAATCCTTCTTGGCGTTACAAATGTAATGACAAAGTGAATATACCTTCCTGTGGAGGGTATAATTAATAAAATCGTTTTCTAGAAAATTAACCACCATTAGGTTTACACTGGAAGTTTAAACTAAATTTTTAGTTGGACAATTAATTCGGTTTCACAGTTTCGTTTAAACCTTGAACAGAGTTCATTTGGTAGTTTAAATTAAACGACAGTATTCTGCGGTTTAAACCTCAGATCACTTGACACAGTGTCATTTCAATTTGAAGGCTGTCGATTGTCAAAAACACAAATATTTGAAGTTGTTTTGCAAGTTCTTTAAAAAGGCAAAGAATGATTTTGGAAAAAACCTCCATACAAATTTGTGGCATATTTTCCTAGGAACAATCGCCCAAATATTTAACACAAATGCCGATAATTTTGCCATTTTTTCCAAAACTCTTTCGGGCAATTTTTCCATTTAAGAAAATTGAACCCCTACTTGGGTTTACTGTGAGATTTGGGGATTTATTTCATTTTTTTGGGCGTAATTTCCATTTAACTTTTTGGATTTTTTTTCCAAAAATATGGCGTAATTTCCTGGCATTCTGGTGAATTTTCTTTTTTAATTTTTTGGCGTTTTTGCTAATTATTTAGGTCTTTTTTCCAAAATATTTTTTGGCGTAATTTCTTTTGGCGTAATTTCATGGAGCCGAAAAATCGTATAAAAGCTAACTACGTACTGTACAGTGTACAATACTGTCAAATTCCATTCGTTAAATTTAGTTGAACTGAATTCAATTGAACTGAATTTCAGATTATATTGTGAAATCGGACGAGTTGAACTTCAAGTTTAAACTTCCACTATGAAACTGGGGGTTAGAGTTCAATTGCTTATTTTTTTAAGAGACTAACTTTATAATTAAAGATTGAGTTCAACAATTGAGTCTAAATGTTCAAAAAAAAGGGGAAAAAATTGTTCGGGCACTGGAGATCGTGTAAACAAAGTGACAGGCTCAATGTCGAGAAGCTACTTCTCTGACTAGAATGGCCCGTGCTTTGATGGTTTAGTCCTGTTTAACGAATGTACCCTATAGCTAAATAGGTTGTCCGCCAAGCGAATTCTTTTGAATAAATAGTTGTAGCTTTTGGTAAAAATTCTTCTTGCTCTTCTTAGGTATGTATTGTGAAAAAATTCCGATATTTAACAAACTCCTTCGTGTCCAAGATATTTGAAGCATTTTTCTTTTGTGCTGGTGGTTGGGTGTTGTGTGAATAGGGCTGGGCAATGATTGACATCAACTTGGCGATGTTCAGTTGTCGAAGCTATCTCATACCGGGCTTGTCTAACTAAACTTATAAGAGCGAGTGTTGAATGCGAAGAAAATAGCAACACTATAATGCTCTGTCGGAATGACTGACTGAACGAGTCCCAGAGGTCTTACATGTGCCCCTAAGAAAGAGGACAACGGATGAATCCACAAGATTGAATCAACGGTGTTGTCAACTGTCTAGATGCTCAGATACCTTGCATGAGCTACTCTTTGGAGTAAAAGGTCAGTTAGGTCACTTACTTCGATGGCGCTACAGTCCGGAGTGGACTTGGGCCTCAACCAATATGCCTCTCCAATCAGCCCGAATTTGGCTAAACGCCTCAAGTTGCGCACTACAATTTTGTTGAGATTTTCTTCCACTTGTGCCCGCCACCTAAGCCGAAATGTGTTGTTCCTCCGGGTCGGAGACTCTTCGGGCCGGACCGTTGGGTCCATTCGCTCTACATGTCCTAGACATTTTAGTCTAGTGATACGTAGTTTTCTAACAAAGCCGAAGTCGCTGTACAGCTCTTAGAGTTCGCTGGTAAATCTCCTCCACCAAAGATCGTCAACGTAAACGGGACCGAAAATCAGTCGAAGAATTTTGCGTTCGTAACGACCAAAAAGATCTTCATCCGTCTTTAGCCCTTTTTTATTATTAGCTATGATCCATATAGATCATCGATTCACATGCACTTACAACAACAACATGTGATCCTGCTTTTCATCGAGATCACGAAATATGATCTGAAAATTAATTCAACTATTTCTCGTTGTTGTTTCGTGGCGTTGTTTATTTCATTCACTCAATGTTGGTGTCCCTGTAAATTATAGCCACACAGTAATGTTGCCAGACCAAAATATGAAACACAATTAACAACACAAAAAATCAATTATCATTTTTTTCAAATTCGAATAAGTTACTACTCCGACTTTCGAGATGTTTTGTTTCGCTATATATAGCATAGAAATATAAATGGAAATATTAGCAGTACAATACGGTTAATTATAATGCATATTTGAACTTAACATTTGAACATAGTTTCCCCAAAAAAAATATTCAATGCTAAATGTATGCAGATTTGTATCCATATGGTAACACCGCGACACAACAAGCGAAATGTCAAACTCAAATATGAGCAAGTGCAATGGAGAAATCATCGCATTGTGACGTCACATTGTACCGTGTGGCTGCAAGATGGCTGGTGGCAATACGAAATTGGTCATAATTGTTATTGGATTTTATATGTTTGTTGCCACAACTCAATCAATGATCCAGTTTGTTTTATTTTCATGATCTGATCCGGATCAGATCACGCTGATAATAAAAAACGGCTTTTGTTAACGTCCATGCTTCTGCGCCATAGATCAGAACTAAGATGATGAGTGTCTTAGAGTCTCCATAGTGTTTCTTGACAAGGCCTTACCAGTCAGTTGCCTTCTTACTCCAAAGAAATAGCGGTTGGAAAGTATAACTCTTCGGTTGATTTCTGATGTGGTGTCATTATTAGAGTTTATAGCGAAGCCGAGGTAGACAAAGTCCCTAACTATATGTCTTACCAATCTCAAAACATCCAACCCGCACCCAATAGGCCGCATAGTTTATCGATCTGTCTATACTACTATCAGAATCGTGCATTTGTTAAGTACATTTTCCATTTCACGGTTGGGTTGGGATGATGGACATACCGAATCTGGGGGACACAATGGGAATCATCAGAAATGACTTCTTCGATAAGTTCGTTAGAAAAGGCTCAGAGCGAAACTTATTGATACCTGAACCCACATTGGGGCTTAGTCGGTAAAAAAATGTTCTTGTCCCCACGGAATACAGGGAGGCACAACCAATGCGACCACATGTTTGTGGCCATTCATTCGTTTTCATGTTCTTCTTCAACAGGAAATTAAAATGACACCTGCGACATATCTACGACACATATGTGATATGTGGAAAGTCTGGCGAACTTTGTAATCATCTCCTTTCCTATGCCTTCTCATTGAAGGACAAAGTAATCACAGTCAAGGAGTATTTTGTTGCCATCCAATGGAATGTGCACAACAAAAAAAAAAAAACAAATCAAATTAGAATGTCCGTATTCCAATTGAACAACTTCTACAAATAATAGGACTAGTAACATTAGTTGCATTTACACACCAGTCAACAATTAGGTTAAGAAAGTTCAAGCAGAAGTTGTACTTGAACTGAATTGACTGGTCGCACCCAATCCAGATTTATAAATAAAAAGTATAATGTTATTGCACTTGTACCCTTCTCAGCGAAATACGAATATCAAATATCAAATAATGTATCTCAAGTTCATAAATTCAATTATGGTATCCATGACAAATCGCACAATGTATACAATGGGTATTAGCAGTGACGTTTTGCTACAATGTCCAATTTAACAAGGATTATTGTGTATGTGTGTTTGTGGTCTTTGGGTATCAGAAATCGGGCCATTGTCAAATTGAATCCATAAATAGGATTTTCCAACAGAAAAGATATAAATCTAGGATTTGCGGCTTGTTATGAGAAATCACCATCCAGTGATGCGAAATCTATAAATAAAAGTTATATAAAATCAGATTTGGATAGAAATGAAGGATATCATTGAGGTTATGTTGAAAACCGATTTTTTCAGTTGAATTGTCAAACAAAAAGAGGGTCAAACAATATCCGTACGTTCTTAAAGCTACATCTCCCATTGTTTTAAGATTAGATTCTTTTTTTTTGATCCTCAGAAGATAGCCCTTTAAAAGGAAAAACCTTTCGGATTGCCACTTCTTTCACAGACAGTTTCCATAAATATTGTGCTGCAAGAAAATACCATATTGTTATAATAGCTCACAATCCCCCTTCAGTTGCGGAATGTTAAGCTCGCCTCATAGAATAAAATCACTGCAAGCATTGTTATTGTTGTTATTGTTGTTATTACAATAATTGTATAGATATAATGTATGACAGGAGTCTGTGCCATTTATAGAAGGATACAAGCTCTGGATTTGAACTCAATCATCCCCCATCGTTATCTCCGCTTACCTTACTGTCGGCATAATCATTGAATGGATTCTTGGAAATGAAGGACTTGTAACTTGTATTGCTATTCCCATCGTAAACATCCCGTATCGTCGACCTTTTCCCCGTTGTGGCAGTTTATCCCATGTCATTGCTGTTAAATGAAATTGACTAGAACTTGCGCCAAAGGCGGGTACTTAACGACCATCACACCCAGACTGTCCATGAAAGTGTTGTCAACTATTTAGCGAATGTCAGGTATGTATATCCAATCTTAAACATGAGTGAGTATTTTATGCTGGCTCTACTCCACGCCCAAGCAGTAAGTATATCTGGGTGAGGGATATTAAATGACGTTTAATCCGTGTATTAGTTTGCAGGAAATTAAACTCCCTTGGGGATAATCCTTCTGAAAGTATAAGTATCCCTTGGGAGGTTGTTAGACTTTCCTTTTAAACATTAAATAGATTCGTACCATCAATATAATAATTTGGGACCTGTTACCGATGTCTCCTATGGGCTGAGGATAAAAATTAATGCGGTGCTCCTTCCAAAGTTCAGTCAATCCGATAAAGGTAAAAACTGCTCCGGGCTATAAGGAGAACAAATAGGTAATGGAAAATATGAAATACTTTGTTTTTGGCTCATTTTTTTTTTTAACGGCGAACGTGCCTGTCATAGACATGCAGTTCTGGAACTGATGGGTAAGTCTTAGATACTTTCACCCATAAATATTGATTTTCCACTTAAAAAAAGGTTGTTGGAGAATTGTTATCCTTGAGTTAGCTTTGGTAGCTCGTGTATTGTTTTCGGCATATTGAAATGTTTTATTGGCTTGGTTGTATGTTCATTAAAAGATATTGAAAACAATCCTTTGGGCAAACGATTGGCAATTCGCTTGCAGGATGATAAAAGTTACATATGCAGACAAAAGTAAAATCAATTTTTCATTGTTTGTGGATAGAATTTATATTTTTGCTAGTACATTTTCGAAAGCGATTGTTAAATTTGTGTCTGATATCAATATAAATGTATGTGGCAAGAGGATATGCTGGCTTTTAGTTGCCTGTGAATATTTTGTTTGAATCTCTGCAGTTGATACGTGTTTCACATGTAAACGATGCAACTTAGTAAACCATCTTCAGCGATATAGACAGTACTGTCAAATGCGATTCGATGACAAAATATATGAGTGCATTCGGTTGGTGGGTCTGTTGTTACGGATAATAAACCGTTTGATGTTGTGGTTAACAGAATGATGGTCATCTGAGAAGTGAAACTCATTTCTGGCATAATGAAGCTATTTACAATTCTTGCAGTTTCATACCTGTTTAGTAAAGTGGAATTCAGTAGCTATGATAGAACTTTAACAGCTGGCCGCAGCCATATTTGAAAATGTTTTCTAGATATTGCTGTCAATGTTTTGTTGTAATCACCATTTTAACATGGAGCGCTGCATGATTTAACAATGAGGGTGTTCAAGAATCTAGTTTAGTAATGCCGTTTTCGATTGGTCGTCCAGAACCGTCCGGAAACAATCCAAACGCTTCTGAAAACGTTCGATTGGCACTCAACTGACAGTTATTCTCCTGAAAAGAAGAGAAATTTGCTTCTAGATTTGAACCTATACTTACCTATACAATTTACGAATTTGTATGTTCACTTGCATTATCGATGTTTAGAAAACGTTTTTATAATGTGTGAATCTTGAGTTTGTGAATTTGTTTTTTATTTTGTTTGTTTAAAATTTACTGAAACTAATTTTTCATTTTATATGACATGTTTTAAGTTCTGAAATACACTTTTAGTGCATGGCCATACACGCCTTCCAATGAACGTCGTGTCCATGTCCAGGGACACAAGTAGATTTTGAGTGTGTAAAGGAGAAAGGTATAGATAGCATAGAAAATCTACTTTCAGAAATAATTCTGGCACGTTCTTTTTCGCACCATTGTGCTTTCGATACAAATCTTCATTTGATATTTGCGTTGATAGAGTGAGGACGTCAAAAACGGGCGTCCGCTTCCGCTTAACCATAGAATTTGTTTGTGTTTTCAATTTCACTATTCTTTTCTGCCAAATTTTATTTTATTGCAATGACGCCTGGTTTTTGTATGTAACCAAATCGTTAATGTAAATGTAAGTCATGGGAGGACGTGTATGACCAGGCCATGTACTAAGGCCGTGTGTCAATTGGGCTAAATAATTATTCTCGGACAATTTTCTGTCACTTGAAAAGAGTAGTTCACCAAACTCCAATCTGAGATTTATCGAATTTCACACTTTAATTAATTGAAATTCATTGTTTAATTTCCTCTTCAAAATTCTAGCAAAAGAAAGCGTCAAAAAATTAGCCTATAAGATAATTTATTATCCTGCTCCCGGAGCAGAATTCCATGCGTGATTTTGTAGTCCCATTATTCGCATTAAATTGGTTTCTTGGGAGCATGTTCGTAATGTATGGCAAAGTTATATTCAAATTATAAAAATCTAACTTTATTTATAGTCAGTAGGGCAATTTTATATTTCCAGTCAAAAAAGGTATTTCCGGTTAAAAACATTTTTCGTTCTTCCCAAAAAACGTTTCGACCGGATTTCAAAATTTTCTCCGGTCAGATATGACCGGAATCCGGTCAGAATGGCATCACTGGATATAGACTGGTAACATGAACAGTTTTCTCAGTTAACGTCTATGTCCGCAACACCGACAAATCAAGTCAAGAATTTCTCAACTTACTACTAAGTTGACATGAATTTGTGCCAACATGTGTGCGGAGAAGAAAACTCAGTTTTGACATTTCTATCGGGTTTTCGGAGAGCATGGGAGAGCGCAGTTTGACATTTCAATTGGCCTGATGTGTAGACTGTAGAGCATCAATCAGAAACTCAGAACCCAGGAGAAAAAAAAATGCTATTGTCAATGAGTGACAATTCAAGTTCGTTTTTGCGTTCAGGTTAATTTGAGACCAGACAATTCAAGTTGACTTACGATGACTATATTCTTGAATGGGGCCATTATGTACATTTACTATCAACATTTGAGCTATGTATAATTTGTTGTCATAATGACGGCCTTTCTGAGATCATCATTCAGCAAATTGTGAAGAAATTTAAGGAAAAGGGTTTCAGTTATCGAGAAGTCCGAATATGTACATATTATGTGAAAAAACGGCAGGTCAACCGAAAATGTTGCTGCCGTGGTACAGAGTCTGCGCAGCCTCTCGATTTCCCGTCGTTATCAAGAATTTGACTTCTTGTCATTTTGTCAATCAGGTTCAACGACGAGGCGCATTTTTGGATGAATGGAGAGAACAAACAAAATTATCGATTTCGGAGCAACGAAAATTCGAGCGAGACTAAGAAAACGCACCTTTGTATAGCGTGGACGTTTTTATGGTGAAACTTATTGTGGCTCATCGGATTAAAATCTCGAACCCCGATGAAACGAAAAAGCTACAAGAAACTGAAGGAAGTATAGTGTGAGCGGTGAGGCAGCTTGGGTAGAAATTGAAGAGGTGACACACTTACTATGGCTTGTTGGGCAGTAATTCCGAAATCCGTTGAAACGAAAAATCGACAGGAAACAGAAGGAATTTTATAGGTCAACTTACTAAAGGAAATTTTTTTTTAAAGTGAAACTACTTCTGCCTCGTCCAGCAGTTATTTCTTACTCAGATGAAACGAAAAATTTCTTATGGCTCGTCGGGCAGTAATTCGAAAAAGTGATAGGAAACGGGAAAAGGTAGGGCATGTGGTGAGACAGCTAATGAGACATGGGGTAGAGGTGCTAAAAACAAGGGACTCGAAGTAAGGATCAGAACAGAAGCAGGTAACGCGCATGGCACGTTATCAAGGTTTATGTAGTTTTAACCTTATCGCTTAGTTTTTTAGGCGGACTTTTTTTTTAGATTGACAGGGCTTCTAGTAGAAGTAATTTCGGTATTATTTGACATATTATCAGAAATATACTTTTAAACTAAATCATAGAGCGTGATTCATGAACCAGCTCTTTTGCGTTGATGGTCAAATTTGTTTTAATAGTTAGTTCAACATCGAAACTTGCATCCCTTTTTGGCTAGAGCTTTTAAGGCTCTTGTACTCTCACAAGAATTGTATCGTAGTCCACATATCACATTTCATCGAATGAGTATGCCTAACGCTCGTATCTATCCTCCTTTTTAGGGGATTATCCCTTTTTTCGAAGTCAAAGACACTATCCCCTGAAAATTTCCAAAATCCCTTTTTTATCTTATAAACTCCTCTTTTCACCATAGCAGATTTCTGGTGGAAATATTCAAACATCTGCAAGCCAAAAATAGTGAGCACAACGAAATCGCTATGTTGGTGAAATGAATACATTTTGTCCTTGCCGCGAACAACAGTATCGGTGGAACGAGTCTTTTCTGGGCCACATGAAATTTGGCCCCAATGAAAAATGGCCCCAAACTGAAAATGAAAAATCACCCCAAAAATGTACATGAAAGGCAACAACAAAAAAAAAATTGTGTAAAATTCTGCGAATTGGGGTGACAATTCATATTTTGGGTCCTTTTTTTCATTTTTCAGTTTGGGATAAAACCCATGCATTGAATTCTACAAATTTCTGAAAACGAAGCCTGAATTGCTTCGTTCAATCGCTGCAGAAGACAAATAAATATATAAGAAGAGAACCAAAAGTGGAGAAATTATTGCTATCGAAAACGATTCAAATGCGGATGACGACCACGGCGATGATGGCACGTTGGTTGTTTATTACACAAATATGTAATTTAAAAATAATAATAATTTATTAAACACAATTTACATTCATTTTTGTATTGATACTATTCTTGAATTTCATCAATTTCAGTGCGAAAACAAGTTAAAAACGTATCCCCTATATATCCTCTTTTTTAAATTGCGATATCCCTTGAAATCTCCAAATTTCGGGCATTTATCCCCTTTTCTGTCCGCAAAAAGATACGAGCGTTAAGTATGCCCGAACTAGACATTTCATACATTTTTATCATTGGCGCCATAATAAAAGAAAGTAATACAAATGCACTATATTGCACTGCTTGATAGCTTTAATATGACATCTACTTACAGCGAGAACACTTAGATTTTATAGCCTCAGAAAAAAAAAAAGAAAATCGAGAAACATACAGTCTTTTTCTCTTTTTACTTGGGTTCCTTTAAATTTGCCCAGCAGTTAATGTTCACGTGTATCTAGATAGAAAGAACTATCTGAAAGTACATAACTTAGCACAGCATAACTTACATATATCCAAACATATTTGTCTCTATCGTACTTTCCAAGCTTATATAAGACGTCAATAGGATATTAACGTGCGTTGTCGCTAAAACTACACAGACAGACTTTTGCCTTCCGATTCGAAACATTCGAGACCCCAAAGTAAAAGTCAACAAATATAAAACTAGGTCTAAAGGGAGAACATATTATGTCCATTCGGGCGTTAATTGATCTGGAGGATATTTTCTTTTGTTTTATAGGTGGCTTCCATTTTGGCCTGCCACAATGAATTAATACTCCCTGTGGCATTTTTGGCTTCGGGTAAGTGGTCTACTGATAAATTTATGTAGGTTACGAGTTATAAATTTTTTGTTGTTTTTGTCTATCTCGGGAGAGCTTTCCACCCCATAAAATCACTGACTGTGACAGCGAAAGGCACCGCATCTCTCCACCTGGTATCACATGTGCCTAACTTCGGTTTTATTAGTCAATTTATGTACTGTGACTAATGGGCGATTAGAGTCTGAGTATAGCTGGGATGACATTTTTTTTATATTTAGTCCACTCCTTGAGGGGCAACGTGGATATAATTTGTTTATGTCGCAATCTTCAAAGGAAGTCCTCAAAGTGTCATCTCTATAGTGTTGAAATACAAAAGATGGTGTTTTGCATGAGTTGCGTGACAATGATAAACCGCCTGTCAGAGACTGTTCGCCCATCGAGCTAGGGGGAATTACGAAATCATACAACGACATGGCTATAAATCTTTCGCAACTCCTATTTACATAGCGGATTCCACAGTCATAGTGTTATTTTTGATCCAACCTTTGGTGCGTTACCTACTTCTTAAGCAGTGCAAAGATTTATAGCAACAGGAATGGAATTTATTTTGGATTTGTTGTTCTGTCATTTGCTGCTAATGAGGAAGTATATTCAACATAAATAAATCGAATCACATTTGCTACCATATATATTTTTTCTCACTCCTACAAATAAACAATTCATATCCCAAGGCATTATCAACGCAATGACGCTCTAATAATCTCCATTTGGACAGGGTTATCATGTCCTTGGATTACCGCATGCCTAATTCGTCTTCGCTATGAATGAAAGAGTGTCCTGCTCAGTCCATACTCCATACATAATTCAAGTCTGTCACCCACGAATATTATACAGACCGACCCAACTTAAGTGCTTAACGAATTCCAGAAAATAATTTCTATGCCCATCCCAAGGAATTTGGAAATACAACTGGAATGAAAAAAAAAGGTTTCACATCTGGTCAAGATTGACAAGCTAGATTACAAACACACTTTGTATAAAAGAATTCGTCCTTAATAACCCAGCAACTGAATGGAGCTCCTATCAGTGCATGTTTTTTGTATGTCAATTCAACCACTGTGTAGTGTGTGTGCGTGAGTTTTGTGAGATTAAGCGATTAGCTACGTGAGGACAAAACCAACTTCAATCAAATAACAAGGCCGCAATGCGAATGTATGCGAATAGCATTAAATTAAATTAAATTCCATTGCTACTTAATTAAATGGGATAGCTGGGATGTAATCGAAAGATTTGGGATCATCTACAATGGACTCAATTTCAAGTACCTGTCGGATATTTAGGATTGCAATCGCCCAAATACATAGTCACGATTTCAGATGATGCTGATTTCAATACATTCACAGAATTTAAGTTTAATTTTACAAATTCACAGTGGCGTATAGAAAACACAATGACCTACAATTAATTCAAATTAAAAATTCCCATATAGTTCCTAGAAGGGAAAAACTGAAATAAAAATAAATAACCATTTGCATGCAGCTATAAATTTCATATCGAACTTTACGAACTCTGTTCATTTTCAATAGCAAAATAAAAATTCAAATTTTAATAATAAAAATAAATTGTAAATACAGATTCAAACTACAATTCGTTAAAATGAATGTTGTATTTCTGGTATATTATTTTAGTAAATATACTTATGTACACTGGTGGCTACAGAGGACAGTGTGTTAAAAATACGAATTTAAATCCAATTTAATTAGTTTTAATCTATTGTGATTTTACATATAAAAAAATAATACAAAGTTAATTTAGTATGTAGAAATAGAAAAAGTTAAGTTACGACCGACGATGTGTGTCGGTTGAAGGTGGCGGCAAAAAAGAAAAAGAAGAAAGTGACAGGTCACAACGAGGTTAGGTTCGTCGGCTTGTAAACTGTCACATTGATGGAGGTGCCGTCCCACTAAATCAAGTTATAATAATTTGGGTCCCAAGTAAAATTTCCAAATATCGGAGAAATTGATTTTCTTAATTTCTTATATAGAGTACACAAAGTTTGAAGTCGATCGGATGATCGAAAATAAAAGTTTAGCCCCTAATTTTACCCCTTTAGAAGTTGAATTTCTTCCTTATTCTTTGTATATGTATATCATAAAAGGAACCTCTGTGCAAAATTTCAGCTTTCAGTTTGTGAATCGGCATTTCCATTTTTATATAAAGGGGATATTTACTATGACCTGTTTTTTTAATTTTAAATAAAACACATCAAATGAATTTGGATGGTGGAGAATGTATTATTTCCTGAATATAATTTCGCGTAAATATAGGCCGCAACTATGCCGTATATGGTCCATTCTGAGGTTCAATGTTGGATCACTGCTTCTAGCGTTACGACCGGTATTTGACGAACTATATGCGAGTAAAGTTTGGCTTCCAAATCCTGAATCCCAGTTGGCATATGGGCGAAGACTTTTGACCTCACATAACTCTAATGAAAAAGGTAAAAAAAAAAATCTGTGTGGACTGTTGACAGGTCCGAAACGCGAAAATACCTGTCCACCGTAGTTATTTTTCAATGAAGACCTTGTTTCGCCCGCTGATTTTCTTAATACAGCTGAATATTTTGGAGAAATTGTTGAAGAATGAGTCTCTCCACTATGATTTGTCAAACCATACTAAAAAAAAAAACGTATTGAAAATTAAATCATGTCTAAATGACCTTTAGAAAATATACAAGAGACATTTGAAAATGATACGGAGAACTGACTGTCAGAATTTAACTTTTCAAAAATATTAGTTATAGTAATTTTTATTTTTTGCGTGTAGCTGGTTGTAAAATCGTTAAAAGACATCGCATGCGAGCTTTGCGATAGTGTGGAACTTGACTCACCCACTAAAAACACCAGAGGGAAGCATGGTGATACCATCCTGCCAATAATCGCACCTAGTCGTTAAACTAATCAGAAATTTATATTTGATTCTTTAAACAAAATTTGAGAAGATAAATCCGCCCGTTTGTCGGATCTCTATACTTTTTTGATTAAAAACATTACCTACTTTCTTGGTCTTAGCTAACTCTTATATCTTATCTTATAGATCAAGAGGTTTTACCCGCCCTTAATCTCCTGATTACATTGTCAGTATTTAAAAGTTCTGTTATTTCTAAGTTAACATGGTTGAGAAGTCTACTTCTGTGCCTTTGGGCAACTTTTTTAACTTCTTCCTCAACCATTTCAATATTTAGATCTCTATGTAGATCAGCGTTGCGTATATACCAAGGTGCATTAACTATGTTCCTTAGTACTTTATTTTGGAAAACTTGAATTTTTTGCAAATTTGTTTGGCATGTGTATGCCCATAACTGGAGCCCATAGGTCCATACTGGTTTTAGAGCTTGCTTGTATAGCAATAATTTATTGTAATTGGACAGAGATGAATATCTTCATATAAGCCAATAAATACTGTATCGCATGTTCAACTCATCTCTTTTTCTTCTTTACATGCGCCTTCCAACGCAGTTTAGCATCTAGAGTCATGCCTAGATATTTGGCTGTATTTGAGTATTCCACTACATTGTTGTTTATGTATACTGGAATATTACATATATGGTACGTTTTTAAACGTAAAATTAAGATGGACTGACTTAAGGTTATTTAATCTAATCTGCCATTTTTTTGTCCAATCTGATATATTGTCTATTGCCCTTTGAAGCTTTTTTGTTGCTACTTTGACAGTTTCTCCTACAGGTAGGACAGCTGTATCATCTGCAAAAGTAGCTTTAGTGGTTTCCCCATTTTCAGGCAAATCGCTAGTGAACAGAATGTATAAAACTGGACCTAGCACGCTGCCTTGTGGTACACCAGCTTTAATCTCTCTTAAAGTTGAGTACTCTGTCTCTTGTTTAATTCTGAAGAATCGATCTGATATATATGACTCCAGAATCGTCGAATATTGCTTTGGCAGTTGCCTTTGCAGTTTGTGGATCAGACCTTTGTGCCAGACTTTATCGAAAGCTTGTGCTATATCAAGAAATATTGTAGAGCACACTTTTTTCTCTGCAAATGCTTTTTCGATTTTATCTGTGATTCTATGCACCTGATGACCAATTGTAGAGTGCTTATTTCTAAATCCAAATTGGTGATTTGGGACTAGTAATTTTTTGTCAATTATTTTTTGCAGGCGTTTTACCAGCATTTTCTCGAATAACTTTGACAACATTGGTAGTATAGATATTGGGCGATATGAAGTTACCTCGCTAGGTGGTTATCATTATTACTTCCGCGACTTTCCACATGCTAGGTACATATCTTAACTTAAATACAGCATTTATAATCTGAGCTAGTTTTTTTAAACCTTTTCGAGGAAATTGTTTTAGGACTTCACCTGTGATTAAATCGAACCATGGGGCCTTTTTTATATTTATGCCTTCTTTAATTTCTTTGGCAAGTTCTTTTGCTGTTACTGGCTGAATAGGTCTATCGTCTTCACACCTTACTTCGATCCCTTGACATTCTTTATCTTCATAAGGTTTGAAGACGTCTTCAAGATATTCTGCAAAAGTGTTTGCTTTCTCTTGGCTTCTTCTTGCCCAGTTACCTTCTTTGGTTTTAACAGGCGGAATGTGAGCTATTGGCCTCTACATTTTATTTGTTGCCTTCCAGAGCGAGTGGTCGGTACTAGCATCATTTGTAAGACTGGTAAAATATGTTTTCAAAGACTCATTATTAAATTCTCTTATGGATTGTTTGAGCTTATTATTTAAATTGTTTAGTGTGGTTTTGTCGCTTGGCGCCCTTGTCAGTTACCAACGTTTTCTAGCTTTCGTCTTTTTTGCAATAATTTCACAGACTTCGCGAGGATAAAGGTTTTATCTTGTTTGTTGTTTTGGGAGTTGCAGCCCATGCAGCTTTTTGTATATTCAGTGTAAATTTTTTACACATTACATTTTTTTATAGTAATTCCAACCGAAGTGTTTGTTAATAAACATAAAACTTGACAAAAACTGTCCAAATAAATTCGTCTGCTCTCCAATTCAAGAGAGAAAATTGTATGTCTTAGCACTTTCCCCCATTCAACTGAAATGTCTTGAATTTGTTTACGTCTAAGTCTTAAACAAGCTGCGTGTTGCCGCAATGGGGACGCATTAAAATCCGGTTGAACAGATATCACAGCTTAGTCTTGCATTGTCCATAACGCTTCGGGACACTTTATTAATCCTTTTCATAGTTGAAAAAGTGTTTTCAACACCAGCTGTGGTCACTGGAAGCGTGGCCAAAACCGAAAGCAAGAAGTTTATAGCTCTAAAGTAAGTCTTGTCAAATATATCAAGCAATTTCAAAACTTGGGCAGTCTTGAGTTGTTTTTATTGTCGCTGACTGTATTTCCAAAGTGACCACAAAAAGAATTAAGGAAATTATGTTATTCGACAGTAAAAACAACAAAAAGTTGTTCTGAAATTACATGTCAGAGTTTAAAATTTACCTCCAGGATAAATCTGATAAAATCTCATAAGTGAAGCATCCGATATAACATAACCGCTGCCACACGGATATATAATTTCAACATATTATGGAAACGAACGCCTCCGCATAGGATAGAAATGAAATTGTTCACAATATTGACAGCATTCACACCCTCGAATTGGAGGAAGCCTGGTATACTTATACTTAAAGCTGTTCAACTCATTTCGCATATTTCCACATAAACTTTTGTTGCGTCACTCCTCCCTTAGCTGTTTCCTGCTTGTGTTCACTTCACTTATCCTGTTGAAATACGATTTGTGGGATATAAGATAATAATGACAAACAGATTCTTTTCTGTTAGTTTAAATCGGTGTTGGGTTGAATGAAAATTTATGGCATATCCTTGAATCGTTACGCGCGGTAACCTGAAACGGAAATTTCATATTAAGTTGTTAAAATGTATATATAAAAAATCGTGGGTGTCCTCGTATCATGGTGCAAAATAATTGGAAAAGATAGAAACAGATATATTTTCAGTTCTTGTATGTAGGGAGCCTTACCTGACGGCAGCGCATAAACAGAAAGTCTAAAAGTTAAAAATACATTTTCCTTTTGCTGAAATATTGCTGTGATTCCAAGATATATTTGTGTATCAACATTTTTATACAAATTGGATGAGAAGCCATATGAAGCTGGAATGAAGTGTAGAACCAATCGTAGCTGTCAGAGAATCGATACGTTTGAAAATGGATGTGGAATGATACAGATGCATCAGGGATTGATTTATATCTTGTTGCTTTATGCTCGGCATATGAGTTCGGACTTGTCAACAGAACATGGTTTTATTCAGGTCATGAACAGCACCCGATCTTCATCATAGTTGAGAGTAGTTTAGCTCCTTTCCTATAGACAATATACACAATTTGCACTGAAAATGTACTTAACTACCTCATTTCAAATATCAAATGTCAATCAAACCTCAAAATGGTTAGAACTGTATTCGAGAGAAGTAATTTCGTGGAAGCCAATGAACTACAAACACCTGATGGAAGTATTACTTCACTTTGGGAGCCTAAATATTAAATATACCCGTAACACACAGATATCATTTTTTTTTGCTGTCATAAGTATTCTTGTGAAGATATCAATATGAGTGTACAAATCCATAGAAACCCTTTTGTTTGAACATCTCCATATCTTCTTAGAGATAATCTAATAAGGAGTGGTAATATAGTTCGACAGTTCCAAAGCGAGAACCCTTTTAATCATATCCTATCCACCGAATCAATTTTCATTTTTATTTCAATATCGCCTAAGTGGTAACTTCCCTCATGTAATTTCGCATAACAAAAGGAGGGGAATCTCATAAACAAATTATAATGAATGAAGGGATGCTGCCTAACAGAAAGGACTACTTATTCCCGTAGGAGGAAACTGATCATAAATTTGATGAGAAAAATAATTGGATTGGTGTGAAAATGTATCCAAGCAAACAGCTGAAACAACTTTTAAGAACTTAAAATAATCAGCTGTCAAAATGGCAACTGACGGAAAAGGTGTGTGGGAAGTAAATTACAACCCACCCAAACCACTTAAGGGGCTGATAACCCCATCGCTGGAAATAAATGCTGCGAGATAACTATCAAACTGTATTGAGCGGACGATCGAGGAGAGTGAGATAAATGTTTTTCTTTGAAGGATTTGTTTTGGCAGATAGTTATCTTTTTATTAATCTAGCAATTAATTTTGCGGTAGATTGAAAAATGTCCTTAAAAAGGATATTTCACAATATGTGCTAGAACAAATACTGAAATGTCAGTTTTATTTTTATGAAGTTTGACATATAATGGAACGCGGCCATTCACTTATGTCGTCCGGAAGCAATCCGAACGCTTCTGAAATCGTACGATTGACACACAAATGATAGTTCTTCTACTGAAAAGAAGAGAATTTTGCTTCTGGAATTGAATTCAGAATCGCGAAGAGTACTTCCGGACGGTTCTGGATGACCAACCGAAAACGACATTAGTGTCAGTAGAAACTATTCAGACTTTTTTTATTTTTACAAACAACTTTGAAATTTCATTGGTTGCAAACAATTAAAAATAGAAAAGAAATTATTTTAAATATTATTTTTGCTCTATTTGCTTAGATGAAAAGTGGCTCAAAAAATGTCTTTGGTAAAAGACAAGAAAATTGCAATATCGCAATACTTTGCAAAAATGAATTTCATTTTTGAATTTTAGTAGGTAACAAGGTAGATATGGAGTGCAGAAATGAAGTCTTTACCGAAACCATCGATAAAACCTCCAAAAAATTTGTATAAAAGTTACTTATAGGTTAAGTGACGAACCTAAAAGGAACCACTTCATTGAAGCTTAATGGAACCTGAAACTTCACCTCGTATTCATATAAGTATACTTGCCGAAGTTTATCGAAAACCGACAGTCCATTACTCTTTAAGATTTCTTGCTCATGTTTTCGATCGATTTAATTGGAGCAGATACCTACAGAAGCCCAGACTTCGATAGAGAATGTGTTTCTAATGGTAGTCTAATCGACAACTTATAGAAGCCAAAGCCTTACAATGTTTAAACATTTTGATTTAATGGAAGCTGAAATGTTAGTTGGAAGTTGGAATATGAAATTTTAGTCCCATCAGGTAGTCAGACGAAGCGACAGGGAAAACTTGAATGGAAGCACCTGAGTCGTAGGTTGAGATGATATGCCTGCATATATTCTAATGACCTCTTGACTTACTCTCCAGATTTTGAGAACCATGGGAAAAGAGGTCGCAAGATCTGTCAAGAAAGTAGAGCTTACTACTAATGTAGATTGACAAATTTTATTTTAGCTCTAAATTGTCAGCGAAAGATCCTTAGGGAACGATATAGACAAAACATCAGATATAAGGAAGTTACCAGTCTGCAAGACTCGCAAATCACTCTGGCAGTATCTGACGGGATGGTAGTCAATACCTAACCTTGTATCCCTATTGGCTTATATGCCAATAATGGACATTCATTGAGGAAAATGAATGAATGTAATCTTCCTCTGTTGTGGGGTTTTAATTTTTTGTTGCGCCAATGGATGTGGTAAGCTTCTAAAGATGTGGTAATTGTTGCTACCACGATTCGAAAACCCGCATAATCGATGCCAGGAGTACGCATAAACGTGCTAATTGACACCTTAATCCACCAACCATTCTCCCCGCGGGACTGCCGTCAGGTATTACTTCGCTGTGCTAGTTAGCAACCCATGCTAAATTCTCTGGGTTTGCCACTTAGACCCTTCTCATTGTTTCAGGACTTCTGTTCGTGTACGCTCTTTATAAAGCAGCATACCGCCAACCTGTAATCTTCTGACTTGAATATATGGTTTATAGACGTTGAGGGCTTGGTAATTTCGCCCTTGCCCCTGCAAAGCCCCTACAATGAAACATTCCGTGTTCCGTATCTTGTTCTTCGTATCGTGTTCTTCGTATCTTGTTCTTCGCATTCTGGACAAAAGGGCGAGCTATTGTGTCCAAATATGTGAAAGTATTTTCGATAGCCGCCCGTACCTCGAGGTGAAGTTAAAGACTCGTCGGGGTGATGGGTTGTTTTAAATTTACGCTTCACGTGATGTAGCCACCTCATAGGCTGTATTTTAAGCTTTTTGAGCAGATAAACGTTCGTTGAATATTGTCCACACATAACTGGAACAAATTCCCCCGAAAAATGGGTTTTTATCCACTTTTAACAGGGTCCATCTTCTGCACTATAATATAGCAGAACCGGAATAATTAGGGCATTGTACAAAATCTACTTGACTGATTGACTTCTAAGCCCGAAGCTATGTGGATAAGCTATGTATCGCACAAGTAAGAATACCCTCTACTTAACTGTGCTAACTAATGGGGCATCAGTCTCCTTATCATCGCATCCAAAATCTTGTCAAACCATTATTGTGGACATTGTTAAGGTCCACAATATCCTGGAGAAGATTCAGGAAGTCCAGATCGATACCTATCATCTGTTTTTTAAATTTAGAGGCGCATATGCCAGCATTTGTACAGTCGAGTTATATAGAGCTATGACCCCTTTTACACGCAGAGTTTTTTCACTCATGACTCTTCTTAATTCTCTTTTGGGCACTTATGATGCATTTATACGTTCAGTGTTTTCACTTTAGTGTTGATTGACAAATTGTCTTTGTTTCCTTTTTTTCTCATTCGTCGCTCGCGGTGGTAGCTGCATTTTCGAAGCGCAGACCGCATACAGTTCGAAAATAGAGCAAATGCAGACGTCTATCGCGACTGAGTACGGTTTGAGAATAAAGCAACGCTGAAAATAACGAAAGAGAGCGAAAGAGAATACAAGAATCGGATGGGAATTCGCGGCCCATCAGTGTTCGGCTATCCCCTGCACTTTTCATCCCCTTTACCTACACATTCTCGACACTAAAGTGAAAAAACTCTGCGTGTAAAAGGGGTCTTACAGCAGCAGCGAAGGGTACGTCACCGTGTGGATAGCGGTGGTTGCGACCGACATCCAGCAAAATCACAACCAACGATGATCATCCGATCGTCTGGTGTTATCGCTCCTCAAATTGCACTCGACCGAGCAACAAACAATTAATGTAAATTACATACAGTCCACCTTTATATTAAAATAAATAAACTCTTTGCTACCGAAACACTAGTGGATTCGCATCCTCAAACACGGCAAACAGTGCGAACAAAAGAAGTTATTGCCGTTGTAGGAGCGCAGTGTTGAGGAAAATCCGAATGAGTCAATTCGCCATCGTGCACAGCAATTGGAGCTATGCCCACCCACTTTGTGGAAGATTTTACGAAAATATCTTGGCTTAAAAGCTTATAAGATCCAGATTGTGCAAGAGTAGAAACTGAGTGACCATTTTATGCGTTGTAGGTTCGGTGAATGGGCGCCACCATCAATTTATTGCGGTATATATATTCGTATAGAATTTCCTGAGACTTTAATCAAAGTTGACAACAACCATTTTCAATGTTCCATAACTTTAATGTTCAAAAAAAAAAAAAAAAAAAACAAATGCATGCTTATAAAATTCCATTACTATTGAAATTGTGTACACATTTTTTTAAATGGAGCCGTAATTTTAGAAGAAAAATTGTTTGTGTCCTTCTTGACCTGCCTTTTTTAAATTCCAACTTCAGAGAAATCCAAAACCAGTAAGACAATTATCTTCGACTATGCCGAAGCTCAAATACTAGAGCTCTTGATACCCGCATACCCGGGTTCTACCCAGGTACCCGGGTACCCGAGATTTGCGGGTATTTCCCGGGTACCAAAATTTCGGGTACCCGATTACTCCGGGTACCCGCTCCTTTTCGGGTACCCACGTTTTTTCGGGTACCCGCATAGTTTTTTTTTATCTCCAAGCACGTTTACAAATAACATTTTCGTAAGTATTTTTAGCATTTTCGTATACCGCAGTCAGAAGTCTAAAAAAGTGTGTCCCGCAATTGCGTATGTTGGTCCAAATATGCGTGCATATGTACTTAAATTTAAAACAAATATGCATATGCATAGCTACTTATATAAAAATGTTATGTTGGTTTGTGTATGCTTCAAAAACTCGAAAAGTTTTGCACCGATTTAGCTTAAATTTTCAGAGATTCTTTGATATTGGCTCGAGATGATTGTAATGATGGTTTGATCTAAATTGGAAAAGAGGCGTGGCACTGCCCATAATTTTGCACCACGAAGTGTGCACGGGCTACGCTAGTAAATTCTATAACTTTTGAACTTTCTCGTATACTTACGTATTAAGAGAAAGATAGATACATACCTACATGTACCTATGTATTCTTTGTTTCAAACTTCGTATTTAGAGTTGTTGGGCTCTTTTTTTTTTGGTTATGCTAGCCCTAATATTAACTACCGTTAACTAACTATTTGGTAAGATAAGAACAATTATTATTGTTAAAAGAAAACCGGAATGTGCACTGTCCACGATGTGCAACTTTCCGTTAACTTGTAAGCAATATTAATTTTAATGTGCTTCTCGTATAATGCACCGTACGATTTCAAACTAAATTACTTAAAGACCAAATATTTGTAAACTGTATTAGTTTTGTTTAGTTGCAATTGCAAGGCTATTCTGTAGTGTTAACCAAAAGTAAAACGTTTTGAAGTAAATCTAATTTATTGGGTTATGTTTTCCGCCATAATTATATGAATTTCGTTACCTACATATATAATATACTAGCGAACCCCCTTCAAACTTCGTAGTGAAAAATAGAAAATTAAAAAATCAATTTCAAATTCATTTAAATCAGTGACAAAAAGTTTTTATTGTTATTGTTTTATTATCTGTACACTCCATTTTTTTTATTTTTCCAGGAATCGTATTGCCTAGATAGTATTCTTGTCTATCAGGACAATGCATATCAATGTTACAAATTTTAAAAACTTTGGCTCCCATGGCCATGACTGTCGAAGAAAAGTGAACACTCCCAGGCCAACACCTAAGATTAGGTGGTCGTCGAACTAATGGATATTTAATGTTTTTGTTGGATTGGTGGTGCCGAGCCCTTTTGTCCAATTTTGACCAATCTTCACAGCAATACTCCTGGGCCAATACCTAAGATTGTCTGTAAGTTTCAACACAATCAATTCGGCGGTTTTCGAGGTATACGATTTTGAATGTTTTATTTTGTATGGGCGGTGTCACGCACCTTTGTCCAATTTTAACCAAATAAACCCTATACGGTGCCCATTGATAAGGCCTACCTTTTCCAAAAAGATCCATACCAATCGGGTTAGTAGTTCTTACGTGATAGTGGAACAAACAAAAAATCTACAATTTTATTATATGTATACATAGATGTAGCTCGAAAAACATTCATAACACCTCGATATTCAATTACAGGTACTTCTGAATTTAGGATATCCATTACCCGGAATTACCGGGTACCCATTACCCGAAACTACCGGGTACCCGCGAACTTGGGTAATACCCGCATTTAACAGGTACCCGGGTATCCGGTATCCGGGTAGCTATATAAATCTGATACTTTTGTATGGGAGGTAGTAGTAGTTTTCATCCGATCTTGCTCATCTTCGAACTTAGCCTCAGTCTGGTGGATAAAAGCTTACGTACCAAATTTCAAGTCGATAGCTCTTAAATTACGGCCGTAATCGTGCGGACAGACAGACAGACGGACAGACAGACGGACAGACGGACAGACAGACGGACAGACGGACAGACAGACGGACATCGCTAGATCGACTAAGAAAGTGATGCTGATCAATAATATATATAGTTTGTCATACCTACAACGCCTCCTTATGGGCGTTACAAATGGAATGACAAAGTGAATATACCCTCACCACAGTGTGGTACCGGGTATAAAAAATCGCAAAATAGTTGCATCGTGAAAAAAAAAACATAATTCCAAATAATGTATACATAGTAGTTTTGAAAATTTGTACAAAAAACTCTAGAACTCTTGGGTTTAACATAAATTCATAATTCAAATTTACCAACATTTGTACAAACAAAGGATTTCTATACAAGTACATTTTTCGACGTTCGGTGGTTAAAATTACCCACCGCTGGATAAAAGTGCAGCAATTATCGCCAAAACCAACGTAACTTGTGTAGATCTGGGAAAGAAGTGCATACAATTAATTGCAGAAGATAATCTAACATGTCCACAGATATCCTACGTGAATTATAACAAATTCAACACGTCGTACAATTCACTCTTCAGATGAAGGGAATTTTCCTTGTCATTTACATGGCAGAATAATAAAATAATTTTCCCCAAGTGCAAGCAATAATTAATAATGGACGTGATGATGTTAAGCGAGGTCCAAATAATAGAGTTTTACAAGACTAAACATCTTGCTAAAGATAGTTTCAACAGAAATTCTTCATAAATTGAAAACGTTTCTGCTCCTTAAATGTACTCGTGTATGTTCATAGGTACATCACCATCACCAACCATTGAGATACGAGAGACAGGCATGTATGCATTCACAGATGCGTTAGAACGTAAATGATATGGTTCATGCAATCCTGCCCTACTCCTCTGAGCAAGGGGATTTATCTGCCTCTCTATAGTTATACATGTCCATAAGGAATATATCTCTGGTGATTGTCAGCTGATGTCAATTAGAATTTTAACTGGAGTGGAGTCCTTTAATCAGGAGCATTTCTTAATTGAACGGTGACACACGATCGAATCGTGTAAATGGGTGTTTGTGAAAGGAATTCTTTAAAGCATGCCCCTTAGAAATATTTGACATTGATGACTGAGGCAAAATTAATGGAAAACTAGTTACAAATCCTGTGTTCCGGTCAATGCTTAATTTGGTTACTACAGTCTAGTCACTGTTAGTGGATATGGTCAAAGTTCTGCTGGCGTTTTTCTTTGGAATGATGCACGAGGTTGCGGATTGCTACAAAGTATAACGAAATCCCATAGAATGTAAGTTTTTCTTTGGACAATTCAACTTGCATAATATTTAAAGGACAGATGTCTTAAATGTGTAGAAGGAGTGTTTCAATTTGAATGTTTTTTTTTTTGGCTGTATTCGCCGTCGTTTTTCGAAGATATATCGTCTGAGTCTTTGGCATGGTATACGCCGGCTTTAGCCTTAACAACTTAGTCTAACCATATGCTTTTAGACTAAGTTGTAACTCAAACTTCCACCTTTGATCGCCTTTTTTTTTCCTTGTTTACATATTTAAATTCCCTAAATAATAAAATTAAATTTACTCTTTGCATATGTGCTTTCTGAACTTCGTAGCTAATGTACACTTACCGAGTTTCTGCTTTCCAACTAATTTAGATTTTATTCCATAAAAGTTGGTAAAGTGTATGTACTGTATTTTTTTCAACTTAATATATTCACTTTTTTAATTATCTTCACTGGTGATGGTGAAAAAAAAATGTTATTCTCCCTTGAAACAACGATAAGGTTTTATCTCTTGCAAAAGTTGAAATGAATTTCATTAATTTTTGTAGTTTCATAAAAGGGTAGCAATTTTTTTTATTTTCAACATTGGAAACATTTCTTACTTGTGGTAAGTTAAAAATGATAATAATTTTTTGTCTGCATTAATACCTAGAAAAGTGCAAACTACACAAAGTATTTTGACACCTGGAAATAAAAAACAAAAATGTTACCGGGAACTGAGCATTGACAGTGAAATTCTCATTTTTGCGGAGGTCGTAACCACATTGCTGCGGTAGTCATGTTTCGCGGCTGCGAAAGTAAAATTATCGTTATTAGTAAACTAGCGTAGCCCGTGCACTCTTCGTAGTGCAAAATAATTAAATAAAACAGTTTTTATTGTAATGCTCTGTGGTACACAACATTTTTTGTTTTTCCAGAAATCGTATTGCCTAGATAATATTCTTGAGTTTCAGGACAATGCATTATTCATATCAATATTACAAATTTTAGAAACTTTGGCTTCCAGTTCCAAGACTGTCGAAGAAACTGTACTTTGTACCCGGCTTTGTCCGTGTACAGAAATTTTATTGTTTAAGTCTTAGATAATAAATGCGAGAAATGAGAATAAATCGATATACTGAAATACAGAAATACCGACAAAACAAAAAAAGAAGAATGAAAATCGGCCTAGCGGTTATCGAAATATAACGTCATCGAGTTTCATCCCATAGAAGATTTTTTTTTTGTATAACAGGTATAAGATTTTGAATATTTTTTGTATGGGCGGTGCCACGCCCCTTTATTCAACTTTGACCAATCTTCAAAGGAGCACTCCAGGGACAATAACTAAGATTATCTGTAAGTTTGAGCTCAATCGATTCGGTGGCTTTCGAGATACATATTTGAAAGTTTCTTTTGTATGGCCGGTGCCACGCCCCTTTGTCCAATTTTGACAAAACTTCACAGGACCACTACAGGGCTAATAACTAATACGCCCCTTTGTCGGATTTTGACCAAACTTCACAGGAATCATATAAGGACCAATACCAAAGATGTGTGCAAGTTTGGTTAAAATCGGTAAATGCGTTAAGGCGTGAATCGACGACAAACATTATATATAGATTAACATTTCTATAGAAGTTACAACAATTTAAAAAAAAATCTCATTAGTAGTTGCGTGTTATTGGACCAGTAGGTACACTAACAACTAGGGTCTAGGACAAATCCCCTGAGACGACAAAATTTGTCGGAGGATAGTCGTTTTGGAATATATTGTGTCATCCTAAATATCTGGGGCATTTTTTTTTTTTTTTGTTCTCAAAAATTCTTTTACGGATTTATATCTCTTCAGTCTCCATGCCCACAATTAATGTACTTACAATTTTGAGTGTCGCGTTAAATCATCTTCGAAATTGATTTCTGCTCATCAGCACAGCACATATTGATTGATTATGGTATCAAATTAAATCGAAATATAAGGAACACATTTGTGTACAGCATAAGGACATTCAAAAATCTAGTTGGGTTAGGTCGATTATAATATTTGTCTTGACTATAGATTTCCTCTAAATGCAAAAACTAGTAAAAATCACTTTCACTACGTCAAAGGCCCAAATAAATTGTCAACTGAGTAGGTACTCAGTCGAGTTTGAACAGATTTGCTTTTTATATTAAATCTGAACTTCCATACAAAATTATTAGCTAAGGTAAATTTTTATAAATTTATTTGAATCTCTTAAGCCGAGCAGTACGCAGCTAAAATATCTAATTTTCTTTTTAGACTGCAATCTGTCAAAATTTAAATCTAATGGTTGGGTACATTTTCTTAAGCAACATTTTAAAAAGGAAATAACGACGAGTTTTTCCAATGAATACCTCGAAGACGAATTCTTTGAAAGTTAAAAGTTTGAAACAAAAGCAAAGCAGACAAGGATAAAAGGAAGTGCATCGAAAATAAAACACTTTTTAGCATCGATGATGTTGAGGAAGAATAAAAGACACCCCTATTCGATTTCAGATTCAGAGTATAAATTCAATTGTAGGTAGGTATCTACCTACCTTTATTTATAGGTAGGTATGTACTCGTACAAATGTCATTTTGAATGTGTTACAGAAGTCAACTACCCTAACATTGACCGCGTTCCTAACATTGACCGAAATTAGTCATGTTTTTCAGCCTCTCGACCAAATGAATCGACCAATTTTTCAATTCAATCTTATCTAATAGAGCTATTTAATTAAAACATCCAGTACATAACAGACGACTTTTTGAAGGAAGTTATTTTCAAAGAACATAATGTTTTCTTTGACTCTTCCACGACGCCGACGCACTTCTTTTCAAAATGTGGCCAGTATTTTAGCTAATGCTTGGAGAGAAAAATTGTATTTAGTTTCGCTCAAGGGATTCCAGATATTGTCCATTGGACTACCAAGCAGAAACCCACTGGTACCCCATTGCCACCCTGCCTCCGTATCCATAGTCCCTATTAGGCCAGTAGAAATAGACGTAAAAATGAGAAATAAAATAATTCAGCACTCTGACAGCGGAATATTGTCGAACAAGCTCTTGTAAAAGATGACAAAATAAATCGAACTGACAGCAGCTATCCATGGTGCACCCCATTGCATTTTTATGGGTTGAGAACAGTTTTTCGCGATTTCTGGCTAAACTGTGCATCATCAAAAAGATCTAATAAAATTGCCACAAAAAAAGGAATTTTTTCGATTTTTAAAATTTGTCTATTATTTTTTTCCTTTGAAGTAAACATTTTCTTTACCATTTATCGAAGGTAAGCATCAGGGTTGTCAGGTTTTAAAAACCGGAATCGCCAAACGTAAAATAGGTATATAAAACGCAAACAAAAAAATTCAAAAACCATTAAAATCAAATGAATTCGTGCAACTCGTAATTTTTACGTAAAAAAAAACTGGAACTCTGGCTGTCTTCAGGCATTTGTCATTTTGTAGGTAAACCTTGTTCCAAAACTTCAAAACGTCTTCTTCGGGTACACTTTGTAGATAAAATTCACTTGACCAATTGACGGAAATTCATTTTTCCCACTGAGCCTCAGTAAGTTATAAGCTTTTGTGTGGAATCAAGCTTACAAGCAGACTTTTAAAACAGGGTCGATGTTGGCTTAAACAGACGCCTGGTGAAAAATATCACAAAGAATCAACAAAAAATCAATTTTCGCATTTCTCAAAGTAAAACAAGAATTAAATCGTTAACATAGGTACTTCTTAACTTCATTCACATGCTCTGTGCTATTACTGTTTTCTATCGCGATTCTTTAAAAATCCGACGCTAAATCAATATCTTTTCAAGCTTTAAAGCTTTAATATTTCGTAACAGTCATCACAGATGTAAGGTTTGAGAAAAAATATGAGGATTTTAGTTAAAAAAATTTAAATCGCCAAAATCTAAAAATATCGCCTTTTTTGGGGTGCGTCGCCAAACCGATTTTTGTGTCGCCAAATGAAATTGGCGATAAATCGACACATCTGACAACCCTAAGCATACTCTTAACAACGAGTAAGTGAGCCAAAACAGAACTCTGTTAGGATATGTAGTTTAAAGAGAAATTCCATTTAAAAATGTTTGCTTAAAAATTAAATTTAACAACAACTTCTAATTATTTCCATCTGAAAAAATTACTCAATTTTTACAATACTAAGAGGTATTTTTTTGCCCAAGTTTCAGCTTCATAAAAATTTGTTTGTCCAAGGAAAAAATTAAAAACCGGTTTTCCGCCATTTTTTCGAAAAATGTTTAGGTTTAGGTGAAAATGGTAAACACAAAAGATGCAGATATTTTTATTTCCTTAATCTTTAAAACAAAAATAAATAAATACGTGGCGCAACAGGCGGTATACACCCTAGGCCTAGCTTCTCGCAACCATTCGTTTTGTGTGAGTTTCTATTTTTGGGACGAATGTAAAGGGACCTACACTTTTATGCCGAGTCCGAACGGCTGAATTGAGAAGCTTTTTCAGGACAGTCATACTCTCGGATGTTTGTCAGACGTTCGCGAGAGGTGGCGCAGTAGAAAAAACCTTAAGATGTAATTTGTGTTTTTTCCGGGGATCGAACCTGGGATCCCTCGCGCAGTAGTCCAGCACACTAACCACTGCGCTACTGCGCCCACTTTACATATTACTTTTTTTTCGATAGGATGCACTCATGCACAGTTTAGCCAGAAATCGCCAAAAACTGTTCTCAATCCATAAAAATGCACCCCATTGCACCACGGATAGCCGCTGTCTGTTCGATTTATTTTGTCATCTTTTACAAGAGCTTGTTTGACAATATTCCGCTGTCAGAGTCAGAGTAACGAATTTTGTTGTTGTTGTTTGATACTTATTTCTGCTGGACTATATATTTATAATGCCAAGTTAGAAACAGCCGTTCAAGAATATAGGCCAATAAAAACTCATCACATCAACCAGCTGTCAGACAGAGTACATTGATGTTTTTAACGTGCCCTAGGATTACGTATCTACAGCAATCCTAATAAATTATGTTGTGAAAATTCTACAGCCAATTAGTGTGCATACGAGTATGAGTGTTTGCCATAATTTCTCTTCCCTACCATTAGCATTTGCATAGAATTTTTGAAATAGGCATATGGGTCTGTTTTCTTCATTTTTTTTAAATAAATCAATCAATCAATCAGTATTTATACAAACACGCATAAAATAAATTACCAAAGGCATAATAAAGCTGTCGTAGAGTAGAGATATATATTGATGTTTCCTATAATGAAAATTTAAAACATAGCTATATATTATGATGAGAGTATAAAGTATATACTCGTACTTTTGCAGACTGTAAGTACGTAGGTACACAGGTATACAAAAATTGTGTGTAGGCTACGGCTACGATAAAAATGCTTTGCAAATTTCAAAGAGGGAAAGTAATAACTCCGCGACTTTGTTTACGCACAAGAGCAAGATTTTTATTTCAATTTTAGGAATTAATAATTAGTTAGGTTTCAGCTTTATTGTTTGAGAATTGAATTTACTTTATGAAGACTGTTCTTTTAGTTGAAATTCCTTGCATTTTGTAAGAGTTGTAGATTAGGTTTTTAATTTAAATTTATATTTTAATTTTTGCGGCGCAGCTATGCACTTAAAGTGATAATATCGGTCAAGAGGTCGAAGATTTATAAAACAGGACGAAATACATATTCCCACTACAGAGACATCTTTAATTAAGATTTATGAGCTTCACCATGGTAGGTATTCAGAGCTTTGTCAAGGAAATTTGCAATGTAAAGGGTCCGTAAATCTAACGTTTTTTTTTTTTTCAACTAGTGCTTATTTCGCGAATGGTAACACTTAGCTCATGTCTGATTTGACAGATAATTAGTTTTATCCTTCCGCTGAACGAATATGGTTGGGAACAACGCTGGGAAATATTGCGACATTACTTTGAAAATCATGGTAATGTTGCAGAATGTGTGCGAAAATTGCGTACGGATTTTGGAAGAAGAGAAGCACCGTCAGCTCCGTATGTTCGTTATCTTGTGAAAAAAGTGAAAGAAACTGGCATCCTCATCGATAAACCGAAGCGTGAAAAGCCAAAAACAGTGCGTACACCCGAGAAAATTTGCTGCTGTGGCAGAAAGTGTGCGTGAAGCGCCATCAACATCAATTCACCGTCGTTCTCAACAATTGAACATTTCGGAGACATCATTGAGACGAATTTTGCATAAAGACCTTAGTATGACGCCATACAAAGTCCAATTGGTTCAGGAGTTGAAGCCAACTGACCATCCAATGCGTTTTCGCTTCGCTAAGTGGGACTGCGATCGACTTAGAGAAGATGCCGATTTTGCCAAAAAAATCATCTTTTCAGATGAAGCTCATTTTGATCTTGGCGGGTATGTAAACAAGCAAAATTGTCGCATTTGGGGCACAGAAAACCTGCACGCATACATTGAAAAGCCGATATACCTACCCAAAACGAGTCACTGTTTGGTGCGGATTTTGGTCCAGAGGCATAATTGGGCCATTTTTCTTCGAAAATGAGCAAGGAGTGGCCGTTACAGTCAATGGCGATCGTTATCGGGCCATGTTGAACGAATTTTTGTTCACAAAAATTGAAGAGGAGGATATTGGCAACGTTTGATTTCAACAGGACGGCGCTACGTGCCACACAGCCGAAGCTACACTCGATGTTTTGCGCCCTGTTTTTGAAGATCGCATTATCAGCCGCAGAGCTGATGTCGTTTGGCCACCGCGGAGCTGCGATTTGACACCGTTGGAATATTATTTGTGGGGTGCCGTAAAAGATAAGTGTTACGCCGACATGCCAGAGACAATTGACGCTTTAAAGGACAATATTCGTGAAGCCATTGGTGAAATACAGCTGCACACAATCGATAATGTGCTTAAAAAGTGGACCGATCGTTTAGGCTACTGCATGGCCAGCCGAGGCAGCCATTTGAATGAAATTATTTTCCATTATTAACCGGAAGGATTGTACTTTCAAATAAAAAAAGAAATTTGAGAAAATATTCAGTAGTTTTTTTTTTATAGCATTTTCAAAAAAAAAAAGTTATTTGGCGTACCCTTTATGTAGGTAGGTACTAATAAAATATGGAATCGACACACTAACACCACTCCTTGTGGCACTTTTTAAATCTAGCTTGCGGTCAAAAAATCACACCACATAATGTCTTCTCTAAATTACACGAGAGGCCAATGGATTTTCTAAAAGCTAGGAATGTTTTTTTTTCCACAGCGACTGGCGGCATTCGGCTTCCTATTCAATGCAAAAAAAAAGAGTAAGTATAATGAACTCAATTCAACCACAAGATGGAGCCACACCTGCGTGAATTTTATGGTGCCGGTGAATTAACGCCGAGCCAAAAAAAGGCCGAATCTCAAAATTCGGCGTTATTTCGCTTTATTTGGCGAACTGTGATACGAGTACTGCTGACAAAAGTACATTTAATTTGTTTTGTGCTAAAAGTTGCATATCTAAGCATATTTGTTTGGGGCACATGTTATTGCCGACTTAATATTATATTTCATACCTCACCCTCTGATCTAATAGTTTGTTTTGTCCTGACTGATTGATGATCAGGGTCCAGCCCAAACGGTAATAGCTAGGAAATCAAATTTTTGAAACAAATTTGCTTTTCTTGGCCAAAGTGAGCACTAAGAATCGATTTGGGATAAATCAAAAAGGTCAAAATTTGTTTCTAAATCTCAATATTTTCATCCGATCCGCTTCAAACTCGGTCTGTGTACTTCATTAAAGTAAATCAAATCCATTTCTCCGATTTTGGAAATCGGACCCGGCGAACTTCGTCTCGCTCCAATTTAACGCCTTCAGATAACCTCTAGAGTGTTAATAAAACACAGATAGTTCAAATTTCAATGTGATTTATTTGAATAAAATCGAAATCAGTAGAGAGCGATGTGATAAACAATGTTTTTCGATTTGTTTTCCGGCACAAAAACAAACAAAGAAGACGGTTTGCCAACCGTGCGAAAAACAGGGAAATTCGAGATTAATCCCACAGACTTCCAACGATTGGCCTTGCGATTTATTGATTGTCATCGCAAAAGCCAATCGAACGAGGAACTGAATCCGCTTGAATTGGAATGGAAGATCAGTTGGAATAATCGGAATTCGTGGGATAAGGACTTCCTCTTTTTTGAATTTGCCCTTGATGATTGTCGCTTGAATCACATTGTTCATGAGTTTCTTGACGGACAACCGTGTACCGTTGCACAATTTCGGATGATTCAGATTCCGCAACATGATTATGATCGATCTAACCTTCAGATGTAAATTATGCGGTGGAGTTCTTGGCACGGATGTGATGCGCGATATACGACTATCCGAAATCAGTGTAGATAATAATACGCAAAACTCGAATCAATTGCAGCAAGAAAAATAGCACATTTGCTCAATAGAAAATGACAATGTGAAAAGGACACATGGCGCCATCTATTATTTATGTCGTTAACTTCTCCACCCAAAATGCACACAAAACATCTTTTATCGCAATGAATTTCACAGTTATCCGAAATTTTCCAAGCTATATAAATAAAATTTTCGCATTTTTCGGGAATTTTCCGAGTTATCCACTAAGAATTTTTTATTTTTCCATTTGAAAAGACATTCCGGAACAATTGCACACAAAATTCCATACAAAAAATCAATTTTCGCTTTTTCCAATTTTCCGAATTTTTCGGAGGGTTTTCCTAAAATGTTCTTTAGTAAAAACCTTCTCCGCGAAAAAATGTACGGAAAAGAAGCTAAGCGACATTAAATAATTAAATATCGTGAAAAATAAATAAATTTGTTAAGCAAAAACATAAAAATAAATTCCTAACTAGTTGACAATAATAGCAAATAAAGAAAAAGTGTTGCATCAAGCGTCTCATTGTGCTGTACCCCAATGCAACTCATATAGACAATATGGTATAAGCATTTACAAAATTCTTAGTTTAATTTCGTGCGGTTTTGAAGTCACCGAGGATGCATTTATGACCAGACCAGTTACATCACTGTTTCCTGAATCTGGTATAACACCTATAGCATAGGCTCAACCACCCTTGACGAGCTCTTCCCCTTCACGAATGGAGCATTTTAAGCCGTTAAAATATTCTGCAATATCATATCACAGATGGTTATCGAGAAAGTCTGTGATTAATCCCGGTTAGTTGGGTCCCAGGGCCGTAGCCAGGATTTTGTTTCGGGGGGGGCTTGTTTCCAAATCTTACGAGGAATTCTTTAAACAAAAAAACTATATACAGGGTGCCCCAGTTAAGCAGAATAATTCTTTAAGGGAAGATTCGTGAAGTTCCGTAGAACAAATATTTCCATATTTCCCGTTATGCCCTTCAAAGCATGTGACCTCTAATTTGTAGGTGTTACCACTTAAAACGCTATAACTTCTAAACTATTAGAGATCCAAAAATTGTTTTGTGCATTTTGAAAAGACAATTTAGAAGCGCATACAAGTCATAAGGTACATATGTGCAGCTGCAAACGATTTATGGCTCCTTAAACTCAATATTTTGAAAATTTGTTGTTACATTTTTTTACTTAAAATGCTTTTTTCTGAAAATGTTTACTTAATAAATTTTTATTTTTTTTTTATGAAATTTTTATCCTTGAGAAATTTTCTAAAAATTATGTTAAGCTTTTTTACGTACCTACGATCAACAGAAGTTGTTGTAAAAGCCGTTTTTTGTAAAAAAAATGGTCAAACAAAATTAAGTCAGAATAATAAACTAACAGCGTAATTATGAGCAATGGTTAACAGTTAATTGTCGAATATGAAAAAAGCTTAACATTGATAAGTTGATCTCCACAAAACGTATTCAAAACGTGATTACGCGGACATAGTGTTTATAAACGGGTTCTGTCATGGAAACGCTTTGTTGGCAAGATAGGAGTCCAACGCCGATACCCAAATCGTAGTACACCATGTATAGCCGGGTACTGTACTGATGCGTATCAGTGCCTTGTTGATACCGGGTGAGCTCTTCGAAATAAATAAAAAAACGACGTTCAGACCCAGCGGCGGCAGAAATTGAGGGTGGGATTTTGCGTGCTGTGGAAGTTAAGCCTTTAGTCAGGTCCGAGGTCAAGCTGTGCAATTGGAACTTCCCAGAACTCTCCAGAGTAATAGGTTACACCCTTCCCATTTAGCACCGGTACGGACACTTCCTCAAGAACATTCTGTGGACTGACGGAGCGCAATTCACAAACAAAGTTATATCATAAAGCTACAAACCTCCACAATTTGCACCATTGGTCAGACCCCAATCCCCATTAAATACACACAAAATCCTTCCAAAGGTAAGAATTTAATTATTTTGAACAACTTCTTCAAAATGTGTGCTTATTTCAAAAGAGGTTCAGCGAAAATGTTTGAAAACACTTTAGTAGCCCACACATTCTGCCCCAAACAGTTAATTCCCTTGAATTTCTAGAGAACGATTGCCGAAGCTCCTTGAAGATGTTCTTCTTTTTCAGAGAAGAGCGATGTTCGTTCAACAAGATGGAGCACCTTGTGACAGTAGCAGCGTCACTTTTAATGAACGGTGAACTGGTCGATTTCGCCCAAACATTGGGCACCCAAATCTCCTTACCTAACACCCATGGATTTTTTTCTTCTGGGGTGCTGTGAAAGAAAAAGTTGATTTTAGAGAAATATCGAGTCTCTTTTTGACCATTTTTGTCTGACAAAAAAACGGCTTTTAGAACAAAATCAAGTTGCTTAACATAATTTTTAGAAAAATTCTCAAGGATAAAAATTCCATAAAAAAAATAAAACGGGAAATATGGTGAAAATAGACCCCCCTGCCATACAATTTTTTGTTCGGCGGAACTTCAGGAATCTTCCCTTAAAGGATTATACTGCTTAACTGGGATACCCTGTATATTCCAATTCACTGATTCTTATTACTTTTTAAATCGTATGCACCTAAACGAACATAGCTACTAAAATTATTTTTTTTTTTTTTTCAAAGCAGAAGACGTCTTGATTTTTTTTTTTACATGACATGATGGTAGAACGTCTTCGTTGACCATGAATCCGTCCATAAGATTTTGTTTTAACGATGTTTCCTATGCAAGGAATCAGTATAGACACTCTAAAATAGGCTTCAGTAGAAGAGGTTTCTGGATTGGAACGCGTTGTTTGTTTCAATGAAGTTCTTGGGGCTCTTAATTCAACTTCAAATAAGTCCTCGGCAATTTGGGATTCGGATTGAAAAGCCTCTCTGAAAAAATCTTCGGCATTTTCCTAAGAGAATTCAGAACTTCTTTTGTGTGGTCGATAGCAGAAACGAAATCTAAGGATTTGGTCAGTAGGAAAACTGATAAGGATAGCGTTAAATTGAATAGTTTTTCGCATACAATGAGGCTTACTAGGAAATCACTTTTTTGGATCGCTGCCAAAAGTGTTGATGCTTTCGAAGACATCACCCACGTTCTGCTGGTTATTTCTTCAAGACTTATTGAGATGCATTTGAAGAGCTCTACAAAGGAAATAATACTGTCATACCTTTCAATAAATCTTGCGTTTCACAAAGGCTTAGAAGTCGAGTTTTTCGGCTCTCTGGTGCGTGTTTTTTAATTAAATTTTTTAAAGTTATATTTGCATTTGAATGGTTGCGGAAGATTTGAATTTATATTAGAAAGTTTTAGTTTTTAATTTTTTGCTTAGCGTTTCGGGGGGGGGGGCTTGAGGGGCTGAAGCCCCCCCTGGCTACGTGCCTGTTGGGTCCGCTATTGGTATTTGGGATAATGCTGCACAATAAATGGAATATTAACAATAATTTAAAGACCTTTAAACAGTTAAAAGAGAGTCTAATCCAAAAAACACAAAAGAAATCAAAAAAGTTTTTCATTCCACTTTTAAACGATTTTAACATATTTTATGGACACGGGATTATTTTATTTTTCATTAACAACACCTCAATTTTAGACCGACGAGGCGTTTACATCAATTAAAATAGTTTTTCATTTATAAAATAAATAAATTAGCAGTAGAAAAATACACGTACCGCTTACCGATGACAGATTCCTGTATGTCTGTTAGGGTTCTTTTCTTCGCCACCATATATCGCAGGCCAACTTGTACATTTGTCAATTACCAGTTGCTTATTTCTTACTGGATCAGTATGACAGCCGGCTTAAGTGGAGATTCTTGGAGTTCCTGGAAACAAAAAATCGTAGATATGCCGTAAAGGGGGTTTATTTTGAGAAAAATTAATTTTAAGAAAAAAATTGGAACAACAAATTTTTATAATTTGACGACGTACATATGTAGGAAAAACCATTAAAAAGGCAACTGCTTCCTGATGGGAATTGAGCAATTTTTCTAATAAATAAATTTTCACTGTAATATAAAAATTTAGGTATTTACTTTTCAGTAGGTTTTCCTAAGATTGTATTATAGTCTCTGACATGCTTAGGTATTCTATGAATTTTCCCATCCAGCGATATTCAACAAACAAAAATTAGCTTATCGACGCTCTAAGTATATTCAACTGTTTCGAAGTCAATTTCTGGAATTCCTCTGCATTAAGACAATCAATTAAATAATTACAGAAAAAATAAACCTAATGAGCAAATTTTCATTTGGAATGCAAAGTATGTCTGATTTGTATATCTAAATCTTTTCTTATTTATCGGTACAAAACCAAGTGTGGAATAGACCGATCACGATTATATAGACAATGTATACACAAGTGTTATGTTGGCACATAAATTACCCTAATGTACAATAATAATCCTCAATTTGTGAGACGTTATCGTGGCAGTAAATTTAATAATGCTGTAAGAACAATGTACTCGAAACACTTTATCGTTAAACCATATTGTGTATTTGAAGCGTATAATTGCGGTTAGACACGATAAACGAAACAGTGAACAAAGTTTCAGCCAAATTAATGTTCTCAATTTGGCCTTATTTTATCAATTTCAGAGCGATGTCCCAGGGGAAAAAATCGCTTGTTTCCAAATTATTACATTTCAGCACCAACTTTTTTTTCAATTCATTAAAGAAGCATTCAAAGTATTCCGCTTTGACCTGAATGCTGTCGATGTCTACCTTTACTCCTTGTGAGGCAATATAAAAAATTACGCAGGAATATGGAAAATATTTAAAATGTTTTCTTTTTAAGTGAACTTTTTCATTTTTCAGTTTGCTTGAGGTAAAATTGATTTTAATGTTAGGCACTGAGAATATAAGTCCCTTGTTGAAGGATTCTTTTCTGAATTGCAAATCTTGTTTATACGTAGCTATTACCAACTGTTAGTAGTAATTGGAATGAAAAAAAAAAAAAAATCTGCATAAATTTGTTGGCACTAGAGACATTTTTTTGTGTTCAGTTAAATGGTATTAAGTAAAATTTTTACCGGGTGTTGAACTTCGATGGGAGTGCGCTCTCTCTCATCCATGATGCGTTGGTCATTCTTGAGTCCTCTTAGACTCAATAGGCGGATTGTGCCATCAGGATTTTACAGAGGCTAAGAGTTGGTTGATGTTTTGAAATGTTGTTACTTGCGAGAAATAAAAAAAAGGCAGGAAAATGTCTACATAAAGAAAAAAAAAAAACATTTCGTAGTGCATAAATATCAATATTTAATATTCAATGACCATTTTACTGAATTAGAGCACAACTTTCTAGGTAAACAATAAGTTTCGATTTTAAATTTAAGCAGTTCAAAATGGTTATATTTTCCATAAAAATTTAGCAACTTTGAGCTTCCATAAAATTAAAGTCGATACTAGAATTCGTTATTAGTAAGGCCCAAGTCACACGGAGCAACTGGAAACAAAAAAAAACCCGGTTGGCAACTCGAGTTACAGACCAGTTATAGGGACTCAGCGGTGACTTGACTCCACAGACGAGGAAACTCATAAAGTCATCACCAATCAAAATCTCTAGTTCGTTAAGTGTCGTCATGTTTTCCAACCTCCCCCACCAGCAACAGGTTGGTCTGTTGTTCGATCATCGTCGACAAACTAGAAACTGAAATCAATAGGCAACCCGACATGCAAACGCCTGGTTACAAATTGGTTTTTGTAAATCGCAAACGAGTTTTCAACCAGTAGCGTCGTGTGCGTCGTCCCATTTGATTACACAGGGTATGACTCAAACCAAACTAGTTGCCAATTCGGAGCGCTGATCAGTTTTTTTTCATCGTATACCCACCCGGTTTGCATCTTCTATGGGGTGAAACTCGATGATGTTATAACTCGATAACCGCTGGGCCGATTTCCATGATTCTTTTTTTGTTTTGGTCGTATTGCTGTATTTCAGTTTCAATTTTACGCAGAAAGAAAATTCCAGAAAATCGATTTATTCTCATTTTTCGCATTTTACGAAAGAACATTATTATCTAAGATCTATAAGCAATACAATTTCGGGGCACGGGCAAAGCCGGACGGGTACAGCTAGTTTAAAAAAAAGGCCGCCTATGTCCTTCTTGATGTCTTAGAAGACTATCACTTTACGAAATTATATAACGGTTAGTTAAGTAGTGAAAATGTAACAGACATAATATTAATGTGGACAGCAAAATTGCCTTGAAAGGCTACCAAAAGACTCCTGGCATACCGGAGGCCTTGTATATTTTTAAGGGAAAATTTTGAATTAGAATATACTGGCTTGTTGTAAAAGTTATGACTCATATTGCGGCGATTTACCAATCACCTTTCCTTGTTCAAAAACAAAATCAAAGGAATCACAAAATGTGAAAATTTCCCTCTAATCAATGCTCTTCCAGTTTACGAGAAAGAACTTGAAAACACTACCGAAAGATTACTTAGAAATTTACGATATTTTTCTAGAAAGACAATCCGGATTCAGAAAGAAGCACTCATGCGAAAGGCCATAACAAAATATATCTGATTAGTAACTAGAAAGAGGAAACTGCAGAAAAATTGTACGTTACTGCTAATCCAAAGGAACTATAAGACAGTCTCCACGGATTTGTTATCCAAGAAGACAAGTTGAATTGGTTCAAAACATTCCTTAATGAAATTCACAAATTAGCAGCGTAAATGGAATTGTGTTTAACAGTGTAAAGAAAACTTTTGGAGTACCACAGGGATCGGTTGTTGGTTCACATAAGTAACATAAAAATGAACTTAGACATTCGCAGATAGCTCTTCTTGCCTCTGATGGAGTTCCCTTTATTCCCGGAACTTAGAGTTAGCCTAAATGGCAAAGATCCAAATAAGCTGAGATTAAATGTCAACAAATCCAAATGTGTTAAATAAGCTTCTAAGAGGTTAGGCTCTAAGGTACTTAAGTGGAACTATAAATAAGCTACGCCTTTGCTTAACAGCCTCCCTTTTAAATGGTACGCACCACCTAAGAAGGGGTATTCTTCTACCGCGTTGCCCCCTCTCGAAGACTCTACGGGCCGAAGGGCTGGTGTCCATTGGATCTACATGTCCTAGCCATAGACGACTGATGCGAATTTTTTTGACCAGGTCGATGTCGCGGTATATAGCTCGTAAGGGCTATCTCCTCCCCCAAAGCCCGTCAAGACAAACGGGAACAAACACTTTACGAAGAATCTTTCCCTCGAATCTAACGACGACATCTTCATCCGTTTTAAATAAGAGTCTAAGCTTCAGCACCATACAACAGAACTAGGATGATAAAGGCCTTAAACAGAATCCCTAATAGTAGTTGCTTTGTCAGTTGAAAGAAATGCCGATTGGGAAGAGTAAGGCCCATTTCACACATACCCGGCAGCCGGCAAACCGGTATCGGCTACGCGGTCGTTGGGAATACATTCTTACACACCTGCAAACCGAAACCGTCCGTAGGAATGTATTCCCAACGACCGGGTAGCCGATACCGGTTTGCCGGCTGCCGGGTATGTGTGAAATGGGCCAACTCTTCGCTTAATTTCTTGTCAGAGCATTACTACCACCTTGCCTTCATCCTAAATCCTAATTGCTAACACATCCCAAAACCCAGTCCGCCTATAAAGAAAAGTTAATACTCCTACTCCATGATTAGCAAATTTAATTAAAATAACTAGTTCTCTCAACATGTATATTCTAAATTAAATTTTGTTGGTCAGCGTTCTAGTTTAGTATAATAAGCAAATCCAAGTTCGTCGAAAAGTATTTCTCCGAAACCACCTTAGTGCAAATATGTATTCAGAAAAACGGACAAGCCATTAAGTCAAATTTTTAATGACATTCATTGTTTTTACAAATCGGTTTTGCAAAATAGCCGACAGTATATCTAATTTTAATGACACAACAAAAATGCTTATCCTTATGACCGTTCAAAATCACAATGCAAATGTATGGCAAAAAATAAAGGATAACTTTGCCCCTGTCAACTGATTCTAAACATTCACAATAAGAAAACATTTTGTGACAATAACAACCCACAGAAAAATGTGCTCATGGTGTCCTTCAGCCGGCTCCTGAACTTGCTTCCACTTCTAGGTACTCAATGGTCAGGTCAGAGACGTGACAAAAAATGAGAAAAAAAACCTCGTTAATAAAGGGAGCCATTTAGATAGGTAGATATCCTGTTTTTCCATGATTTTCGCATCGTGCAACGGATGTTCATGTTGTGTTTTTGGGTGCTAGCGTGGCAGAAATAAATAAGCCTTCGCTTTAAAATTTCCATTTTTTGTTTTCGTGAGCGTTGAAGCTGGTTTAATGTCGAAATTGTGTGCATGTAGCCATATTGTTGTTTTTATTTTACGTTTTACAAGGGATATATCTTAATATCCCGTCGTAATGGGTTTTAGAGATTTTTCCGCAGGATAAGAGCAGAAGGCTACTTTTTTTTTTTGTAGATTTGATGATGAGGGCTATATTTTTTTTTTGTGTTTGTTGATATACATGCTTGACGTAAAAAAAAACGAAAAACACGTACCGAAAGGTGAATTATGTATTAAATGTATTAAAGTCTTAGTGTGCATTAAAGTGATGTTATTTATCATGTCAGAGAAGTTTCTTTAAGGATTAAAATTTTAAGCAAATGTTAAAAATAATATCAAGCGAAAAGAAAATGCGAACTCAGTTATATACAAGTCGATGTAATATTTTTCCTAGCACCATCTCTAACTTTCGATCTTCCGCCACTGTAAACCGTCAACTCCGACTCCGGCTTGATGGATTCCATAGCAGTTCTTAGAATTCGGGTTGGGGACATGCCTAAATCATCGAAGATTTTATATAAATGGTTTGTTTTATGGAATACTAGCTGACCCGCTCGCCTTTCGCGCGCCGCTCGCCTTTATCAAACAAACAAACTTATATTTGGTCCATTTAAGATTACACTTTGACTGTTTCATTGAAATCTGTCCAGTAGGTTTCGCGCTTTTAGGAGACAAAGGAAATTCCTATAGTTTTATTATAAGTATAGATATCGATTTAATGTGCGCCCTCTGCACCGCCCTCCCTCTTCCTGATCATGCTACTCTTGTTTATAATACTACCTTTCCTTTCCTTTCTTTCCCTCTTCCATCGGAATTCAAACAACTACCTACGCCAACCCTACACTGTTACCAGTCCATCCATACCACATCAGAATGAACCTCTGTACGTCTCTTCTGAAGATTATTAATATACCCCATCCCCATTGCGTTGCCGTCAACTTTCGGAAAAATGTATCTTTTGTTTTTGAAAATTGTATCAAAGTATCAAAATTTCTGTCTGTAAAATGTATCAAATGTATCACAAGAAATATCGGTTTTTTCAGTCAGTTGATGCAGAGATTATTGACATTTGACAACCTGCTCAACTGCAACTTACTGTAGAGGCTTATCTAGCGACGAATTTGAACATCTTATGACATTCCGGAGACAAATTTTGAGTCACAATTTTGATACTACAGTACAAATTTAGTTCAAATTCGTATGTTTTCGATTAGTTTGTGAAATACATATTATATAATTAATCAGTTAATAAAAATGTGATAGGGATATTATAGCTTTGATAAAAGGTAATTGCTATTCCAAAGTTTAAGTTTTGGTCGGGTGATAAATTGCGATAAAGCAAGATGATAGTGATATCTACATTAGAACATATATTTTATTATCATCATGATCATTTTTAAAAACACGCCTATTCAGTAAGAGCTTCGCCGATATGTTGGCTTTTTAAATAAGCCTCTCACAACTCTTGATCTTCTGCCGGCCGCCACCGACTCCAAATCATCAGGGGCAATCTTCATACAGGTGGAATATAGATATTTGGGATTTAATTTAACGACAAGTGGAATCCTATTATGTAGTTGGCATGGAGGATGAAAATGTGAGACGCTCCATTTTTAGAAGTAGTAGCTTCTTGCTTTTGAAACTGACTATGGTAAATGTTTTTCAATCTGATGTTCACATACTGGCCTATTTCCAGATTTAAAAATTAATTTAAAAAAATTTAAAATATATTGAACAAGGGGGAATTTACAGAAATTTCATTGAAAATTATAAAATGTATCAAATTGAGCCAAAATAAAAAAAAAGTATCTATGTATCAAATTTTTGCACGGAGACAAAATGTATCTAATTTGATACAATTATTGTATCTTTGTGGCAACCAGGGTTCCCAGGTTTTAAGAAAAAAAAATCCCCTTTTCTTAACACCAAAATGTCTTTTTTTCCCCTTTGAAAATCAAAAAAATACCTTTTTTGTCCCCGAAGAAAAAATCTTTGCGTAACCAGCTTTTGAACTCGGGCAATGCTTCCTATTGTGTGAGATATTTTAATTCTTTTTGTTGGTTCTTCCTTCTTTTCAAAATCCTAAATAAAATGAGAATTATTTTCACTTACCCATTAAGTTGTGCCACCATTGTTTAGAAATTCGCGTAATATTTTGAATCTAGACATAGTGCAAGGACACACTATGTGATGGGCCACACATGCCTTCCCATGAAAGTCGTGTTGTTAGGTTAGTTGAGAAAATCGCTTCTCTCTTTTCTACTCACTTAAAATCGACCTGTCTCGCCCAAAACGACTTTCATAGGAAGGAATGTGTGGCCCAGTACACGGGCATGACTTCACATGAACGACTTGGTTATACAGCTATACTCAAAAACAACGCCTCATTGCAATGAAATAAAGTTTGACAGGAGTAATGAAATCGAAAATACAAAAATTTTATGGTAAAGCCAAAGCGGACTCCCGCTTTTACGTCCTCACTCTACTAACGCAAATACCAAAGGAAGATTTGTATCAAAAGCGCTATGGTTTCGAAAAGGAACCTTCATGCGTCATGTCATGCCCATGCGAGAATTCTTTCTGAAAACGGATTTTTGGTCCATTTTCTATATGGTCTACCTTTCTTCTTTCTATACTCACTCAAAATCTACCTGTCTCTGACACGACGTTCATGGTAAGGAGTGTATGGCCAGGCCATGGTAATAGTTTTATGAAATGTCAAAAGAATGAATGCATTCAGAAAACAAACAAAAAAGTGAGATGTTGCATGGACACGTTTCTTGTCCAAAAATGCCCTTACAAACTGTTTTTGATAGGATTTTAAGATTTTTCCCCTTTTTGGATTTGTTTCCCCGTTTTTATCCCTGTCCCCTTTTTTTCCCCTTTCGTCTTAAAAAAATCGGCAAAAATGGCGATTTTCCCCTCAACCTGGGAACACTGGTGGCAACGCTGATTCCCCATGCCATAATATATACAACTGACCAATGACCATAGCACTCACTGCGAAAACAAATTAAAATTAACCCTTTTTGAATGCGAGGTATACGTATGCTAGTGTGGTTTTGTTTTTGTTTGTCGTGTCGCACCATCGCAAAAGGTTTATGTGTATGTGTATATTTTCACTTCAGAAAATATATTTTGTTCCTAACGACGTGGCTATAAACGGCATAATCTGTAGCAGTCTCACAGTCTTAAGGAACATTTAAAAACAAGTTTTTTTGAAATCTGTCCAGTAGTTTTCGAGTTTTCAGCTGACAAAGAAAATTCCCAAAGTTTTATTATATGTATAGATGACAGAGTGCCATCAGTTGAATGCATTATCACAAAACAATTATTACCTCCCTAGACGATGACGTATAAGCTGTTATAGTACACGTAATCTATCCATAAATAAATAAATAAATAAATAATAAATAAATAGGCGGCGCAACAGGCGGTAGACACCCAAGGCCTAGCTTCTCGCAACCATTCGTTTTGTGTGAGTTTCTATTTTTGGAACGAATGGAAGGGACCTACAATTTTATGCCGAGTCCGAACGGCCGAATTGAGAAGCTTTTTCAGGACAGTCATACTCTCGGATGTTTGTCAGACGTTCGCGAGAGGTGGCGCAGTAGAAAAAACCTTAAGATGTAATTTGTGTTTTTCCGGGGATTGAACCTGGGATCCCTCGCACAGTAGTCCAGCACACTAACCACTGCGCTACTGCGCCCACGTAATCTATCCATAACCATGCAAATTATCTTAGTTATACATTATTCAGAGGACTAAGTAATTCAGTACTTTTTTTTTTGTAAGTACTTCAGCGAGGAAAGGGACGTTCACCTGAAGACATCGTGCAGCATATCTTTCGCAAATAACAACTGAAAGAACAAATCCCATAAATAACTGATCAAAGAAGCCAAAGTCAGTCTTCTTATGCCAATCAGCAACGCAATATGTAAAGTCTATAAAAATGCTCCTTCAGTCCTTCTATATTAAAGCGTAAGACTAATGCTATTTTATCATGGCCCTATTTATTTCTATAATAAGGAAACATCGAAATAGCCCTGACATATGTACTGACGAATATTTCAAAAATAATTTCCATTGAATCGACTTGAATGAATAAATAATTACATCGACTTTCAGCACCACGTTCTAGCGCAATCAATTTACTCAGTATGCACACTCACCACATGCCACCAGAGGGAGGGGGTTAATAAATCCACAAAGTTTCACATTCACTTTTCTTAGGAAACATGTAATTTCTAAGTCCCGAAATCAACAACACAAAACTTTCAGGGTAACCATTCATAATTTATGAGACCGACATATAGTTAGAAGTCGAAACAAAATTCGCTGCCAAAGTTATCCATATTTTCACCCAATCCATTTCTCATTTATACAGTCGATCCCCACGAGTACGTAAGGATACACAAACCAAACACATCTTATGAATGAATAATCTTATGCACACCATAGTGAGAAATTCTTTAACAGGATATTTCGAAAATGTTGGAAACTCGAAAATGTTTGCTTAGCTCTCAGAATATGAGCTAAGCAAGCAGGTAATTTTACACCAAAAACAATCATGTGTAATTGAAGGGAATACTTAGACCGGGCGGCTACCTTTGTGCAAACTTTTAATTAAGCTTCCAAGTGTTGATTACTATACCATTCTTATGTTCGTTAAATTAATGAAAGTTAAAACTTGTTTTCTCCTATCCGACACATTTCAAAGGAACGCAACCTGTATAAACGTTTTGTTTGCTTCTTTTTAAAAATTAGCTAGGTATAGCCTTTTAAAGTGAATGAAAAGCTTGTTGTTCCTGAGTAAAAGAAAATCCTTTTCATACAAAAGGTGTTGTGACTTTTACTGGCGAAACTAATTAGGAAATGTTGGCAATTTATATGAGAAAAATAGAAAATTCTTTCAATGTTTTCGAAACACTTCTAAATGGAAAGTGTGCTGTGCATTTTCATGGATACATTTCATTTAAAGGTTTCTCCAATAGGGACGTATAGAATGGTACATGTTATAATTGAACAAAGTTGTGTGTCAACGGATTTTTTGACCTATATAAATTACATTATGACATTAATATAGCATCGTTCAAATGACCGACAGCCGCGGCTTAGCTGAGTAGCGCGCATTCGAGAGGTCCAATTTCCAATGACTCTGAAATCTGAATCATAGAATAGGCTGAATTTGAGCATGGGTCCTTTGCTGTTTATTGTGCATAGACTTGCGACTTAAAAAGGCTCCTTGAAATTACGCCAAAAGAAATTATGCCAAAAAATTTAAGTGGAAAAAGAGCCCAAAAACCTCTATATAAATTTGTGACATTTTTTCCTAGGAACAATCGCCCAAATATTTTGACACAAATGCCGCTAATGTTGCCATTTTTTCCAAAACACTTTCGGGCATTTTTTGCATTTAAGAAAATTGGGAAAACGCCCAAAAAAGTGTTTTGGAAAAAACACAAAAAAAACGTGAAATAAGACCTCAAACGAAAAGCGAAACAGTATGGGGGGACATGCTGCCCCCCTTCAACCCCCCAGCTTGGGTTTACTGCCAGATTTCGGGCCTTATTTAATTTTGTTATTTTTTTCGCGTAATTTCCATTTAATTTTTTGGCTTTTTTTCCAAAAATATGGCGTAATTTCCTGGCATTCTGGTGAATTTTCTTTATTCTTTTTTGGCGTTTTTGCCAAAAATTTTACGCCGCAATTACTTTGGTCTTGATCGCACGATTTTGTTGAAAATGAACTGTTGAATTAAACTGTCAAATTCTACTCGTTAATATTTGAGAATCCCTTATTTGGAAGAGTGATTTTACCACCAATGAAATTAAGTTTATGCTAATGACACAAATTTTAAATTTGAGTGGCCTCTGCTCCAAAAATGGTTTTCGCCCCGATGGATGTAGTGGGTGGTCTCATCAGTACACGACCACCGCATTTGATCTAGCCACCTGTTTGCTCGATTAACATCCAGATTTATGGTTTTCCAATCAACTACTGACTGTGAATCAGATTCACACCTCAAGACGAATCTTTGAATCTACTGATGACTATCATACCGACTATGTACATATTAATTTCATAGATTTTTTATGATTTAAAAATATTTAGATGACATTTAGAATTTTTTGGGCGCCAGTTAATTTACACTTTTATCAGCCATTATGACCAATTTTTTATGCTGCTTGCTATTTTTTCTAGACTGTCGACTGGGTTTCGTAAGGGGTAGGGGTGGCTGTAGAGACAGTGGACCTCTCCTGGTGAATCGAAGGCGAAAAAAAACAAGGTGCGGGTCGGTCGGCCTAAAAGGTCATGGCAACAGTTTTTTTTATTTTTTGTTTTTATTTTTTTTTTATGCGCGTGGAATCATTCACATTGATTACATTGATAAGGGTAAATCGTCGCCTATTATATGCAGAGCTGTTGCATCGGTTCGACGATTCGAAGTTCTCAGTTCTCAGTCCGCAGGCAAAATGGCAAATTGCATGCTCATGTTCCCTTATGCAGCGTATGTTAGTAACAACAAAAAGTCGCTTGTAGCGAAAATGTTGAAGAGAATTCATTAAATTGTCCTACTTCAGTGTACTGTATAATGTTTGGCTATCATTATATAGTACGTTTTTGTAGCGACGATAGTTAGGTTAACAACATCAGCTCTTTGCAAAAGCAAAGCCAGCAAATACACGACCGACGTGTATGCACCACTATTGCTGAACTAGAACGCGTGTTTTCATATCCCACTGTGTAGTAATGTGTAAAATGCTACAGTTTAACGTAACGTTTAAAAGATAACAAACCTCAGCATACGAGTAGATAGATAGATTTTTTGAACTAAATACTTTATAGAAATGATACAAACACATTTTTTTTTTTTTTAAACTAGTGTATTTGACATTTTGCCGTCTATCAGACTGTTATTATTTGTATGCATTTATACAAAATAGCTTTATAAGAAGTTTTGTTTAAATAAAATAGAAAATGATTTGAAGTATCAAAAGTCGCCTTCAATTATGCGTTTCCTATATAGCGTAATGCAGTGGACCCATCCTCGCCCTTCGGTCTCCAATCAAGATGCACAATGTATACTATTTAGAAAATTTAAGGATTAAAATTCTTGCGAATTTTTAACTTTTATTTTCTCCAATTTTTCTAAAGCTATTTTTTTTTCAACGCGGACAATGACGAAGACGACGAAATTGTGTCATCCCTTGTACCAGCAGTCAGGCGTCAGTCCCGTCAGTACTTTGTGTATTGTGGCGGGCCTTGAGATTTGCTCTTAGTGCGACTTAAAATTAATGGACGAGGCAGTAGCGGTGCAAAATATTGACAGTAAAATTCAAAGTACATATTATTTAAAAATTAATAAATATACAGCCAGACCATTTTTTTACTTTTTATTGAATATTTATGGTAATTTGGGCCATTTTTCTCCGCCTAGACCGAAAAAGCTTGATACGCCATGTTGGTTTGATGTTTCCGCTTTGATGATGTTCATTTCCGACCCCATTCTCGCCAAAGCATCCGCCATTTCATTACCGTCTATATTCATTTAACCGGGAACAGATTTAACCTTTATTAGATATAATTCATTTCAGGACATGAGACATGACTGTCAACGGAGGTACTCGCATAGTTACATCCGACGAAAGAAGGTGACTGTCTTCTTGCTGATTTTCTATTGTCAATATTTTAACTTGGACAACAATATACCTAAGCTTCTGATAACCTAAAAGATTCCAGTTTTATCAGTATTTCCGAGTCAAAGCCCATAATGACTGTAATTCCAAGGTATTGGTAATCCTTCCATTCTGCCTGTCTTAGGAATAGGATTGGAATATCAAGATTAATGTCATTAGGGGGCTATATGTGTATAGTCCAGTGTGGCTGTGAAGCCTTCGGAGCTATATTTCCTACCCATGGTCTTTAATGTGTTTAAAATCGCTGCATGTATTCAATCTGCGAACCCCTTTTGTGGCAGATCCTATGATTAAAAATAGTCAAAGGAAATGATAATATGAAATGTCATGGCGCGCTTTTCAAAACTGCCGTCCTGCAAAATATTGTGTATAAATATTGTCCATCATTCTTAGTACCCACAGGATATGTTATGTATTTGAAAGCTGTCTTGTAGATTTAGTGATTGATGCGTGGTTCCAATCGCCATCTCCAAAGGCCATCTCAATGCCTTCGTCTTAATTAAAACATGTGCTTTCGTTCGCGGAATTTTCCATTTCTTTACAGCATGGACCATGCTATAAAAAATCAATACTTGAGATGCATTTTTCAGAATTCACTATGGCAATCAACGCACTTGTGTACTTTACATGGCCTTTGACTGACAGGCGACATACGTCAAGTGCCTTGTCATTTTAAATTGCTGTGCGGTGGGCATGCAAATGAAACTCTCCAGGAATATAAATAAGTACATGTATAGATATCTATGTAAGCTACGGAAACTAGCTACATCTCTGTATGCTGACAAGTAGTGACAATCAATTTTTTTCAAAATCTCCAATATTCTACCGCAAATTGCTTGCAGGAAGCAGTGGGACTGAATTCAACTTTTTTGTTAGCGATAATCAGTATTTTCCTCTGATGCGGAGAAAAACGGAATTAGAATACAAATTTACTACGTCTACAGCTAGTTGCACTTTGAATACGTTTATATGGGGGTTAGCGACGTTGTCAAAAGTGTGCTAACGACGGAATAATTGCTGTTGCGATGATTAGGGCGCTGCGCCGGGATAACTAGGAAACACTTTAAATATTGGCACTTTAATTTAACTTTAGCAACCATTTGGTACACGAAATATATTACTATTCACATAGCCTTTCAAATTCACCACATAATCCATTCCCACACCATAAATTACGCCTTCCGTGTTAGCCAATTAGGCCTAAGCCTAGAGCTGCATACAATTCGTTTCATTCCATCTCCATGGTAGATGTATTTTGCATTCTTCGAATCATAAGTGGATTAGGAGCATCCTAATATTTCTTGAAATAGACAATCCCATCCCTTCTCGGATATTACGGATATACCGTACTTTAATTTGGACAGCACAAAGTTTACTAAAACTCATGGCAGTCATTTGCTTTGAAATCGAATCGTTCCCTTGTCATGGTGGTACCATAAGCGGATTCCTATTATGCAGGATAGTTCGGAATACAACACCAATTGGAGCTATTTTCTTTCCCTTTTTGATAGAGGAAAGGATGAAACCGTTTGTTTCTTATTTTCGAAACATGCGACATTAACATTAGAACCTTTCAGATTCAATAAGTATCTCAAATGTCCATACATTATTTCCACATATATGCTAGTTAAATTTATTACTGCTCTTCTAAATAATATATATAAATGGTTATAGGTTGTAGTACAACCTAACGATTTTTACGATTTTTAATAGAAAACAAATGAAGACACTTCAGCTTTGAGACACCTTCCAAGAGTGAGTAAACTTCACAGTTCACACCGCACTGACATGTCACTTGACATTTGTACAAAATTCTACCACTCATGTTTTCAATGCGGATTGACGTATTGCTCACCGTGTCATGGGATACATGAAAGGTAATCTATTCGCAAAGGGGGTGTGGAACACTAGACGATTGAATAAAACATTTTACAACTGACTTGTTGACAGCTGGATTGAATGATGTCTGGTACGAAAAATCTTATTGCATATGTCAGTGGTTGTCACCTGTCAACGATAGAATCGCAGTCAAATAGAGTTGTTGGATCAGGTATATTTTGGGTGAAAGAGAATTTATGATGTTGTTATGGATTTATCTTTAGTCCTATATTTACCAACTTCAAAGGGTTAACACCGAGGTTAACACAGAAGTGAGATGTTTATATGGAGCGATTTTATTATATCCTTTAATATTCTATAGAAGCACACATTTTAATTATTATCTGACTTAAGCAGTACTTATGAGTTCAAGATTTAAGATATATGTAAATTAAACTGTGCTTCTTTAGACTGGTGAGTAGTGAGAGCCGCGATGTAAGTTATTAATGAGAAATCATAAATAATCGCGTGTCATTGCAATCAACAGGACAATAATGACGGAGCGTATACAAATTTAAAATCACCTTTATTACATTGTTTCATGTGTGGTTATGGCATCCCTGACAAACTGGGCCCTATTTTTTAAAAATTGACAATAGCGACAGGTGACAGGTGACAATTTGTAAATTGACAACTGTTCAATTGTCAAATTTCTGTTCCATAAATAATTATAGACAATTTTGTGGGATTATAGGAAAATAACCGAAAATTGTCAAGTTTTGTTTTCATAAAAGCATTGTCATGAGTAACGACTAACGAGCAGTTCCCCTCTTGGGTCGAAACAACTCAGGGAATTTCTTTCGGGAAGCACTGATAAAATTTTCAAAATCAAAAAGCTAACAGATAGGCGAAATAAAAAAAAATATAAATTTTTCAAGCGGTTGCTCGATTAATGTCGTTTTCGATTGGTAATCCAGAAGCGTCCGGAAGAACTCTCCGCGATTCTGAATTCAAATCCAGAAGCAAATTTCTCTTCTTTTCAGTAGAAGAACTGTCAGTTGAGTGCCAATCGAACGCTTTCAGAAGCGTTCGGATTGCTTCCGGACGATTCTGGATTACCAATCGAAAACGACATAAGAAGCTCCAAGCAGCTAAATTTTTATACACGTACTTTTGTATTTGTAGAATTGTCACCTGTCAATGAATATGAAATAGGGTACTGGTCTATATAATATGTAGAGTGTAGACGGTGGATGACCATAAGACTTCATTGCTTACCAGCTGGCTGCTAGATTCGGGAAAATATTCATGCCTAGTCCATTAACGTAGGGCTCGCATACAGCACGCTTGAACCGTCCATATTTGAGAGTATATTGTGAATATGATTTCAAGCGAAAAATAAGTGAAACAAAATGACAACCATGTTGGATTAGGTACTGAGCGAATTTCCAAAGTAAAACGGTTGAAATTCAAGTTGTTGCGTCATTGTTTGTCATTTTAAAAAAAAGTGCGAGTTTCCCATTTATTCCACTCTGAACCACAAGAGGTAGCGGTAATGTTGGCACCAACGCGAAGTTGTCTACACTCATTCCATTATGTCAATGCGGTACCTATATAGTTTGTGCTTTTGACGTAGGAGAACAAATTTAGGCTAAGCAACGACTTGTCATTGTCATGTGACGACGTTAACATCATACTTGAAAGAATTGTACAAAACTGTTAAAAGTTCATTAAAATTGCTTGCATTGCATAGCCGCGAGTATAAAAACAAAAGCGGATGAAATGGGTTTAGCAGTTGATGAGGGTACAGCCATTTTTTTTTCTTATGGAGACTAACATCGACGTTTCGGACAGAACGTCATTATAGACAGCTAAAACTTTGAGGTACCTTTTAAGGGACTTTCGTTCTGCTATAACATCTGAAACTGACATGTCTGAAAGGATAATAGCTATTGAATCTAACATAATTTTTTCATGGAATTTAGTCTATAGAACATTTTTTGCATAACGATTTCCATGGAAGTATTTGATTTAGTTTTGCTTTTCCAATTAGTAGTTCGTCGCTGGTTTTTCTGAAGTTTACTATGGACCATTTCCATTTCATGGGCTTAGGCTTAAGGTTCCTCTTTTAGTGTTTTTGTTGCAAGCTTTAGGTGCGTCCTTTTCAATACGTTGTATTTTTTCTCTTGTTTCTTCCTTTTTTTTTTTTGCTGGATTTATTTTTCCATTGAAAAGATTGTATAATAGGTAGTTAGTTGTTATCCGTATATAGTAGGATGGTCAATATATTGTAGTTTACACAATTTTTTTTTTTTTGTTTTGTTTTTTTTTTTTTTTTTTTTTTTTCATTTTTAAGAGTACTACTATGGTAACTTCCTGCGCAATTCACGCACCCCTTGATTTTTTAATTTAGAGCGATTTAAGCTGAGCATAAAGATTGGAAGTCTTACTTTGATTTTCTAAGTGAATTGGCAACTCATAATATTTTAAGCCTTTTGTTTACTTCTTACACTTTCCGCAGGAAGGTATAAGACTAACTTTGTGATTTTGTAACGCCAAGAAGGAGTCACCAGAGACCCGTAAAGTATATACAGATACACTCACCGGCACAATTAACCGCCCACCTATCTTTAGTGCCACTAGTTTTGTTTACGTCAAGTAACGGTTATCTCAATGGATGTGTTTTGTCAAGTGGACATTTTAGCGATTTTATTACTGTGATCTTAAATCCCTGTTTTCTTTATTTCTGAATATTGGAAAGTGTTTAACTAGAGTTTGTGGGTATTAAAAATGAGAAAGAAAAATGTCATTAGACGCGACTGGAGCAGCTAGGGCTGTCGCTTTAGCGGATGCTGGCTGCCGCCAACGTTAGATTGCAGTGACACTTGGTGTGCCTCGAACGACCACTGAGACGACCACTTTTTTGTCAATAATGTGCTGAGGGATCGTTTTTGGACAAATTTGCGACTTCTTCTGAATTATGGAAATAAAAAAAATTGTATGTCAATATTTTTGATAGTGCTGTTTATTCAGTTTTAAATGCAGCAATGCAATTTTTCTTTATTCATATAAAATTTCGTTTGTTTTCCAAGCCGTTCATGGTAGGTAATGAAAGTCATCCCCAAGACCGTGTGTCAATGCACTTTATGTGTTGTTCTCCATTGTGCAAGTGTCAGCGAAATTTCGCACTGCCACCAACTGCTTTCTAAGCCACTTATTGCTTTCAGCGCCACCTGTTTGTAAATTGAATTTAGCCAGCTGCCAGGCAGCGGCAAGAGTTGATGCCAGTAGTGGCCAGCAGGTTGTTGTTTTAATAAGCATCGCAACTGGCTGGCGAGGTTTCATAAAAACACACCTAATGTAATTGGATTGATTCACAAAAACTCATCCATCTAAACATCGTATGATTTGAAAACTCGAATAGTAATTCGTTTCACTGAATTTTAGTTCGAAGTAGCTATCTTTGCAAATCCTTTATAATCCGCATAACTGTCTGCACAATGCGAGTAGAGACCTGTCATTGCAACAATCTGATTCACCAGACATATGGATCCGCATTACACTGACTGTACCTCACCTTCGAAGAATATTAAATAACTGTTGGGTTGGTTCCGCACAAACTTTTATAGAAGTTTATAACCAGAACTATCGTCGAATGCAGGTGGTTGTGTGTTTTGTCATATTATATCATCTGTTCGTTGAATTGTCTGTTAAGAAATAATGTCTTAGAACTTAAACGCCTTCCAGAAAATATAATTTTTTAAAGTTGTAATGTCAAAATTTGAAACCCCACGGACTGTAAAAAGAATGATATGCCTTTGGACAGATTTAGCAAAGTTTTCTACCACTCTCTCTGGTTTTGTCACTCGACCTGTGAATTTAATTTTTAAGCGGAAATTCAAGTTTGACATTTCGAAATGAAAAATTTTTATAATTTAACTAGCGGACCCGGCAAACGTTGTTTTGCTTGCTTGAATATTTTCATTTCATTTTTATTTAACCGATGTGTCCAGACTGATTATGTACTCCGTGTGCTTCGACCGATATTTCCTCGGACGTGTGCCCACGAATTGTATTGTCTAGACAAATTTTTTCCCATGACTGTCGAAGAATAACGTTTGAAATGTATTTTTTTGTTATTAGAGGTGTCACGCCCTTTTGTCCAGTCCCGCCAGGTTTTATAAAATGCTTCAATCAGGCAATGTTCAGATATCGTGATTTAAATAACTTTGTTGTAAGGGTGGTGCCATGGCCCGTTTTCAATCCCACCCACTTTAGCTTCCATGGGGGTCCAGAAATAGGATTTAAAATGTATATTTTTTTACACGGTAGGTACCACGCTCCTTTGTCCAATTTTGATCAAACTTTCACAGAAACACCTTCTTCTTCTTCTTCTTCTTCTTCTTCTTCTTCTTCCTCTTCTTCTTCTTCTTCTTCTTCTTCTTCTTCTATCTTCTTAGATAATAATGTTCTTTCGTAAAATGCGAAAAATGAGAAAAATCGATTTTCTGGAATTTTCTTTCTGCGTAAACCTGAAATACTTACAGCAATACGAACAAAACAAAAAAAAAGAAACATGAAAATCGGCTCAGCGGTTATCGAGTTATAACGTCATCGAGTTTCACCCCATAGAAGACGTTTTTTGTATGGGCGGTGCCACGCCCTTTTGTCCAATTTTTACCATGCTTCATAGCAACACTCCTGGTCCAATACCGAAGATTGTCTGTAAGTTTCAACTCAATCGATTCGGCTGTTTTCGAGATATACGATTTTGAATGTTTTTATTGTATGGGCGGTGCCACGCCCCTTTGTCAAATTTTGACCAATCTCAGCAACACTCCTGGGCCAATACCTAAGATTGTCTGTAAATTTAAACTCAATCGATTCGGCGGTTTTCGAGATATACGATTTTGAATGTTTTTTTTGTATGGGAGGTGCCACGCCCCTTTGTCTAATTTTGACCAATCTTCACAGGAATACTCCTGGGCTGATACCTAAGATTGTATGTAAATTTGAACTCAATCGATTCAGTAGTTTTCGAGATATAAGATTTTGAATGTTATGGGAGGTGCCACGCCCCTTTGTCCAATTTCGCACCTTTTAAACCTTCCCTGGACTTCCACAAATAATTCAAGACCAAAATTAGCCAAATCGGTCCAGCCGTTCTCGAGTTTTAGTGAGACTAACGAACAGCAATTCATTTTTATATATATAGAAGAAAGACTAGCTGTACCCGCCCAGCTTTGCCCGTGCACAGGAATTGTATTGCTTAGGTCTTACAGCCCTATTATGGCTATCAAATATCAATTAGTTGATACTTGATAAGATCTATCAATTCATTGATAGTTTGGTATTATGAGTATCAATTGACACATTTTACCTCATTGTGAATACTTATCGAAATTTCATTGAGAATGGGTTCTGTTTTGACGTTTGACGTTTCTGATTTTTAGTTGGTTTTTGTTGTATGGCTGACTACTAGTTTTGGTGAAATAACAAAAGTTTTTTTTTCGCAAATCAAAAGAACGAACAACACTGTTGACACACACATGTGCAATGCAAATGCTAAAGTTATTCCCAACGCTCAGTTGATAGTTTCCTTATTGAGTAAATAATTTTAAAATCGCTGCTACTCGTGGTTTGAGTACATTTGGGATGTCTACCGAAGACATTTCGCTTTAAAGTCGTTATTTAACAGTAAAAACGAGGATAGCTATACATTTTTTAATTTGATGCACCGAATATTTGATACGTATCAACGAGAAATTTGTGGTCGATAGAAAATTTTATGAACATCAAATTTTTTGATAACCGTAATACCAAGTTTATCGATAAAACTATTCACAATAGATCTTAAATCTAATACAATTCACAATTCATCAAAAATGTTGATAGGTTGATAACCATAATACCGATTCATTCATTTTGTTGATACGTATCAATTGTTATCAAATATCGTGTTGATATTTGATAGCCATAATAGGGCTGTTAGATAATAATGTTCTTTCGTAAAATGCGAAAAATGAGAATAAATCTATTTTCTGGAATTTTCTTTCTAAACCTGAAATATACAGCAATACGAAAAAAAACAAAAACAAAGAATTATGAAAATCATATATGTTTTTTGTATGGGAGGCGTCACCCCCGCTTGTCCAATTTTGCCGTGGCGATATCGATAATGGATGTAATGTATTGGATATTATAATGGGCACCCTCTGCATCGCCCTCCTCTCCTAGATCTTGCCACTTGTTTATATTATATTGCATTTCCTTTCCTTTCCGTTGTTTCCCTCTTTCTATGGAATCCAAACAACTACCTACCCCAACCCTACACTGTTACCATACCACATATCGAATGAAATTCTGATATAAAACCCGTTTTGTTATACGTCTCTTCTCTTATGAAGATTATTAATATACCCCAAACCCCATGCCATACTGCAGCACGCACGAGGCACCCAGCGCCCCATCCCCATCCTGCATCGGACAGAAGATCATAATATACATACCTACAATACACTCACTGCGAAAACAAATCAACCCTTTTCGAATGTGTATTATACGTATGCTAGTTATTGTGTTTTGTGTTTGTTTGACGATCGCAAAAGTATAAACATCCATTTGTAGCAAGGTATAGGTATGTGTATGTATATATTTTCACTTCAGAAAATCCATTTTGGCTAAAACCTGTTCCGAAGGACGTGGCTTTAAACGACATAGCCTATAGCAGTCTCACAGTCTTAAGGAACATTTTAAAAAAAGTTTCATCGAAATCTTTCCATTCGTTTTCGAGTTTTTAGCTGACAAAGAAAAGTTCTACAGTTTTATTATATGTATAGATTGCACGTCAACTGAACTTTAGAACGAACATTTTTCCATTTGACGATTTATGATAGAAAATTGGAATTCATGTAAACTGATGGCGTTTCGATTGGTCGTCCGGAAGCAATCAACTGTCACTCAACTGACAGTTCTTCTCCTGAAATGAAGAGAAATTTGGTTCTGGATTTGAATTCAGAATCGCGGAGAGTTCTTCCGGATGGTTCTGGTTTCTGGACGACCAACCGAAAACGACATGAGTATTTGTCTTATGAAGGGAGTTCATTATTATTGAATGCGATGAAAAGTTTTTTGTTATGTCATTTATACTATTATGCTTATGCACTACGATTTCTTTAGAATTACAAGTTTATTCGAAACATATTGATATAGTATTCAAGTGATGATTGATGATGTTGTAGCGATGATACGCTTTCATAAAATAGGTTTCAAGTTACAAAGTACCAAAGAGAATAATTTCTTTGAGCATCGTTCGATACTTTTCCATTAGTAGGTCCTATTCGAATGGTAACATATTGGGTTCTATTCTCTACTGCAAACAAAACTGCTGATGATGTTTATACACAAACTATGTACATACTCCCAAATAAAAAAATAAAACCAAAAACGTTATAGTGCCTACGATTTGAAACAGAATACATATATTCCTTCCCCTATAGGCTTTGCAAATATCACATAAAACAATATTTGACTTCAATAATATTTTAGGGTCATCATCTGTCATTGACATCCAGACAAATAAGTGAAAAAAAATCATTTGGGGACGCCTAAGGCATTTTACGTAAAACACAAGTATAAAGTTCTCAAGTTACTCTTAATACTAATCGTTTACGTTTTTCTTCTTCCGCACCATTGGCTTTAAATCCAATTAAAGAAAAAGGTACACAATGTTTATGGTCGCTCTCTTGGGTAGAAATCGTTTCACCTGAACCTCTGAGTCTGAAGTGATAAGGTCCAGTGTCTTTGGGCACAGGTGAAGATGAATTATAAATGGTGTTCCGAAGACCTTCGCAAACATTCCTACCTAAAAGTCAATTACAATGTACCTGCGTAAACACATTTCCTCAGCAAAAAAAAAGTGTATTAATAATTTGATTCTCTCTTAAGGGAGGATCATCTTACCATATTTTTCGTGACTCGAATAAGTCCTTGTCCAGAGTCCAAAGTATCCGACCGCAAAGCACAGACATAATTCTTTTAATTAACTTCATCCGCGGTGGCTTCTTGAAAAAGTAAGATTTAAAACAAAATTGTTGGTAGACACTTGTGAATTAAGATGGAAAAGACGAACGCAGCGTTTTAATTATGTTATTACAACTTGATGTGGATTCCTTTTTGAGCCGAACACTAACCCATTGAATTAAAATTTCATCAAGAAGTATCTGGTGGTATCTCATTTTGCTCCTGACCTACGATTTATCTTTCTTATGATACCGTCGCGTCGTTTATCATTTCTTATTACATAGCCTCAGGCGAGGATTTTCATTTTTTTTTTTTTTTGCTTGAAGATTCTACGAGTAGGAGAATTCTCCAAAGGAGCTAATTGAATGTTTAAGGGTCTTTTGTAGTTGGTGATTTAAAAATGGTGATGACCGACAAATATTGATCATTATTCTTTAAAATAGAAAATTCCTTCTAAAGGTATATAATACACCTTAAAAATAAAAGTAAATGAATGAAGCACATGATGCCATTATTGTGTGGGATAAGCCTTTGCTTGGAAAAGCTAAATGGTTAGTACCTAAGCTGTCGATACAAAATACCGCAATTAAGACGGTGTATTAAAATAGTCAGCCAAAAACAATGCATTTTGTAAATGGAACATCGCTTTTAAAAGTACATAATGTACTTTTAAGTACATAATGTATTTTTTAATAATTAGAACATTATATTGGGATAGCTAAAGCTTGTTATTGAAATCTAAGGAGTCAAGTTAGAGATACAGACAGAAAACCCAACGTATTGGATTTTATACGTATGCAACTGTTAGCAGAATGGTACAGTGATGCCAACGGAAAAAAAAAAAGATAACAATGTGACAGCTGACCGTTCGAGGTTATTAAAAATGGAGCGCTCTATACGAAAGAACAATGCATTTTCATTGTTGAGCAATATTTTAAAAATAATGAAAGTTTGTTCGAACAAAATCATCTTCAGTGATGAAGCTCTTGATGGCTTCGTTAATCGTCAAAACTGTCGCATTTGGGGTTCAGAAAACCCACGAGTAATTGTTGAGAAACTAATGCATCCAAAACGCGTGACTGTTTGGTGCAGAGTTTGGGCTGGAACTGGATCATTATCGGATCATTTTTCTTCGGAAATGCGGCTGGTAAGGTAGTAACAATTAATGGTGTTCGTTGACATGGTAACCCAGTTTTTAGTACCTAAATTACAATATGGATGTGTTGTGTCTGACTAATATGTGATTTCAACAAGACGGTGCCACATGGCATACAGCCAGAGAAACAATTCAATTACTGCATGAGTCATTTTCTATTCGTGTATTCGGCCGTTTTTGCGATCAGAATTGGCCATCCAGATTTTGCGTTTTAACACCATTGGACTTTTTTCTTTGGGGTTTTTTTTTAAGTCAAAGGTATTCAAACAAGCCCACGACCACCAACGCCTTGAAAGAGGAAATTGGGAGGTGTATTAATGAAATTCATTTATGCGAAACGGTCATAGAAAATTTCAATAAAATAGTAGGTACGTAATAAATAAATAAATAGGTGGCGCAACAGGCAGGTAGACATCCTGTCCCTAGGCCTAGCTTCTCGCAACCATTCGTTTTGCGTGAGTTTCTATTTTTGGGATGTGCTATTCCAAACACACCCCAATCTGTATACTTTCTGAATCAATCAAAAATGTAAGCTTTCTAATTAAAAATCTATATTTTCTATCAAAATTATATTTTGTTTGAATTATGGGACATCCTTTATAGGTATACTAGCTGTACTCGCCCGGCTTTGCCCGTGCACAAGAATTGTATTGCTTATAGGTCTTAGATAATAATGTTCTTTCTAAATCGATTTGGTGGAATTTTCTTTCTGCCTATACCTGAAATACAGCAATACGAACAAAATATAAAGAGAAAGATGAAAATTGGCCCAGCGGTTATCGAGATATAACGTCATCGAATTTCACCCCATAGAAGATGTTTTTTCTTTAGGAGGTATAAGATTTTGAATGCTTTTTTTGTATGGGAGGTGCCACGCCCCTTTATCCAATTTTAATTACCTAAGATTATCTGTAAGTTTCAATCAATGTAAGCTCAATCGATGTGGTGGTTTTTGAGATTTACGATTGTGAATGTTTTTTTGTATGACGCCCCTTTGTCCGATTTTGACCAATCTTTACAGGAGCACTCCGGGGCCAATACCTAAGATTATGTGTTAGTTTGACCTCAATCGATTGGGTGGTTGTCGAGATACGATTTTGAATGTTTTTTTTGTATGGGCGGTGCCACACCCCTTTGCCCGATTTTGACCGATTTTCAGAGGAGCCCTCCAAGACCAATACCGAAGAATATCTGTAAGTTTGAGGTCAATCGATTTGGTGGTTTTCGAGGTTTAGTATGGGCGGTGCCACGCCAATACCTACGATACCTAAGATTATGTGTTAGGTTGAGCTCAATAGATTGGGTGGTTTTCGAGATATACAATTTTGAATGTTTTTTTTTTGTTTTTGCGGTGCCACGCCCCTTTGCTCGATTTTAACCGATTTTCAGAGGAACCCTCCACGGCCAATACCTAAGAACATCTGTAAGTTTGAGCTCAATCGATTTGGTGGTTTTCGTATGGGCGGTGCCACACCCCTTTGTCCTATTTCCACCAATCTTCCCAGGATCACTTTACGGCCAATACCTAAGATTATCCTGTAAGTTTGAGATCAATAGATTTAGTGGTTTTCAAGATATAAGATTTTGAAAGTTTTTTGTATGGGCGGTGCCACTCCCACTTTGTCCGATTTTGACCAATTTTCACAGGAGCACTCCAGGGCCAATAACTAAGACTATCTGTAAGTTTGAGATCAATCGATTTGGTGGTTTTTGAGATATTAGATTTTGAATGTTTTTTTGTATGGGCGGTGCCACGCCCCTTTGTCCGATTTTGACCAAACTTCACAGAATAGCCTTCGTACAGAAAACAATGATTTTATTAAGATTTGAGCTCAATCGGTTTTGTTGTTTTCGAGATATACCACGATTTTTGTATGGGCGGTGCCACGCCCCTTTATCCAATTTTTTTCACATACAAACCTGCTACAAAAGAATACCTTTCCAGAAAAAAAAGAATCATCAAATTCGGTGTAGCCAAACTCGAGTTATAAACGGACAAACATATTTTCAACTTTCTTTTATATATATAGAAGATAAAAAACGGTATGATTTTTCTTTGTTACCTCAAAGCGCGAAAACTAGTGAACAGATTTCAATGAAGCTTTTCTTGGAATGTTTCTTAAGACTGTGAGATGGTTTTAGAATAAATGTCGTTCATAGCGACATCATTTGAAATGAGACAATGGGGAGTGTGGTGGTGTGAATACAAATTGAGTGTGTTTCTCAATAAATTTCAATATTTTATCTAAAATTTATGGACCCTTCGCTTGCTACTGGCACATTCTTCTACAACCATTTCGTCCGCGGTGTACTACGTAAGCTTAAATTTTTCTTGTTTCTTCCCAACAAAAAGACTCGTCCATTTATATCGCTGCCGCTGATTCTGTGAAGAGCATGATGTCATTTATTGTGAGTGCTATCTCAAAGCAGAAAATCAAAGACAATATCATTCGGCGAGTAGACACTAGACACATTTTTTTTTGTATCTTCTTTACTTTGAATAAAACATTTATCCTGTTCATTTGCAGGTAATACTTACTTCGTCTTGGCACTGATATGGGCCCAATTTTCAGATGATATGCCGACACTGATATTCTTCTCTCAGGGGGGAAGTGAGAGAGGCAGGACTCTGTGGTTAGTGTTCACGTTCAAGTCCGGGTATACCTTTTGTATAAACTACACTTTGCATTACTTACTCGTTCGTATATGGGTATACATCAGACATGAATGGCTATTATTTTTGGCAATATTCATTCAACTAGGAGCAAATCCTTTATAGATTATATTGAAGGAAATACATCCAGTCGTTAAGCCTGGAATTAAACAAATGGACTGGTCAGAATTACTCAACCCACTTTGTGGATTTCAATTTATTACGAATTAGCTATTTAATTTATTTATCATACTTTAATATTTCCACTTGTTAAAATTCTAAAAATTGTATTTTTATATTTTCAGCCTAAAATCACTATAGTATGTTGTATAGAAATAGTGTCCACGCCAACAATAGACGACGATAAAATAAAACACGGAAAAGCGCACCCACTTTAAGTGAGTAGATATATTCCTTCAAATCTTGTTAACATCTTTAAAACCTAAAAATAAATTTAATTCAATATATTCGATCTATTTGTGGCAAATCACAAAATGGAATTGGAATTGGATCCTCATTTAATTTTCCCCAATCTTTAGCCAAACAACGTACCATGTCAATGACCTTTGTATTTATTTATAATATAAATATTGAAGACGACCTTTCGTTGGGCGCCATTGAATACAACCCACGAAATTCTCTCCAGCAAAATGAAAGTATGCACAGGCGGACACCCTATCCTTTCTTGAGAAAATCATTCAATCAAATCTTCTTGACAAATTTTTAAAAATACCTACTAACATATGTACGTAACCTAACTCCCCTCGAAGTTCGTGTTTTATTTTCGAATGTAAATTTGTTTTCATAAAATGGTGCTAAATCCCACACGTATCTAAGAAAATAAATTTCATTACCATTTCTTTAGCATTTTAAGGAGTCTTACACCACCATATGGGTACATGTTACATACTGCCAATAAACTTTGCACACAATAACCACATCCAATAAAAAGTACCTACCACCAGTAAAAGCTAAAGTAAGTACCGCCCAATTTAAAAGTGAAAATATTTCCCTTTATTTTGATGGCAATGTGGTCTTTCCAAAAAGTAAATCTTTTAAATATGTCGTAAAAAATATCTACACATACTTTTATGCAAAGTTGTGAAAAATTCACTGATCGTTTAATACTTCCCCACTTCTGTGCGATACACTTCTTTGACTTGATTATAACTGTCCTCCTTCTGTTGCAATAAAAACATATTATAAGGCGACTACTTCTGACAGCTAATTTACTTCACATTAACTTGATGAGTTTATGCCAAAAATTAAATGTTTGTCTTTAATAGCGCAATTTTATTGCAAACAATTTAGCTCGCACAAACTCTGTACTTTGAATATGAAATTACAATTAATAAAGTAAGTTTGATGAGAGCTAATTAATATTTTATTATTTATTTTTAAGTACTTTCCCCGGCTCAGCCCAGTATCCTGCTCGCGCTTAATTTTAGCGACCGCACTTCTCTCCACAGTACACATAAATACTCGCAAAGTTTGTAGTAAAACAGAATATGGATAGGATACGCACACATAATTATGTTATTGGCAAATTTATTATGATTTTTGTTATTTTTCCACTTTTTTCCTACTCCATTACACCGATTTTCAAATATTTTATGAAATAGTGAATTCAGAATTGGTTTTGTTTCGGAAATGTCAAAATTTAGCGCCGATTTAATGCACCAGACAATTCTTTCGCGAGTTAAATAAATGGAGACTTTGTCATCGTAAGTCGACTTGAATTGTTTCGAATCAAATTTACCTGAACGCAAAAACTAACTTAAATTGTTGGTATGTCACTTATTTACAGTTGTATTTGTTTTCACCTGGGTTTTGAGTTTTTGATTGATGCTCTATACGTAACTGTAATCGAAATGTCAAACTGAGCTCTCGCATGCTCTCCGATGATAGAAATGTCAAAACTGAGTTCTCCGGACACAAATAGATATGTCAACTTAGTAGTAAGTCGAGAAATTCTTGACTTGATTTGTCGGCGTTGCGAACATAATCGTAATAATCAACTAAGACCAGTTCACTTGACAAGTTCGGCCGAATGAAAACACAGCAACATGCAGTTAGAGAGATAAACTAAACTAGATTCTTGAACGCCCATATTTTCTGGGCCGAGTGTAACGTAACAAAATTGTATGTAGTACGTATAAAACACAATATTGTTATACTCGACTGACATTTAGTGTGTCCCAAATATATGAAGCTAAGAATTTAGCGCTCCGAACAGGATACTGCTTTTCTAAACTACCTCTTTAAATTTTATTTCTGTAGACATTTTTGTATGGGAGATAAAATTTAGCGCGAGCAGGATACTAGAATTTAAGGCGAAACTGTAATACTACAACAAGGACCGGAGATACTTGCAGATAGCTGTTAGTTCGGTACTTAAATTATTGTAAATTTTAGCCCCCTGGAAATACATAGGTATGTCTCCGGTATGCAAATTCCAAGGTTTCATTGTCCTATCCTTACCATTGTTAAATGTACTGATTGATAGGTAGGTATGTGCATTCATTGTCTGTCTTGTAATTGTAATAGTCTGAATATCTATCATATAAGCACCTATCAGCGACTAGTCTACTGTGCCCCAACGGTTATAGCTTTGATGCTTTGATTTGATGTTTGAGATATCCCACTAGTCGAGCTGTTCATCTCTGTATGTCATCACGAAAGTTAATTGAATGTTTTGGTTTCGTGCTCCGTATATGGGACCACTATTCGAAGGCCTAGTCTAACTTATGCTTTATAGAGAAGGAAGAGCTGAAGTGCCTATTTGCTCTAAAAAAAATTTAACTTAACTTTAATAATTCTGAACTAGCGACATTTGATAAGTGGTCCTGCCATGTAATTCACCAGCTCCAAGAAGATTCATGAATTCCTTGGGTTGAAGTCAAAACATTTTTTTTAAGTGGTTAGTGGTGCCTTATTTTTTCTTTTCTTTTCCCCATTTCAAGATTTTACCTAGATCTTCATTGAGAGAACTAATTTGCTCGCATCTTTGACAGTGTGGTGTAGGACAATTCACAGGTACAGAAGATATGAAAGTGGTATTATCAACAAAGCTATATAAAAACTATATTTGGTCGACCCAAACAGTTCATTGCTATGGAGAAGAAAAGTAATATAAAAGTGGGTAAAGTATAGAACCTTGGGGTACTCAAATACAAACTGAATAGACCGGCACAGAAGAAAGTTTTGCTGAGTTTTTGCAGCAATCCATTTGAGGTCAATCTGTTTAGTATGGCTCTATGCCAGACCCCCCTTTGATACACCAACGTTACGGCTCTAAAGTGGCCATGTTGTTCGGTTCTCTGCGTCCATAAATGTGTTATATATAGCTAGCAGTGGCGTGGCGTCCATATAACCCGATTCCTACCGGGTTACCTTTTAAAAGTTTCAGTTTCAGCTACACAACAATGTTTACTTAAAAACGAGCAACATAAAACCCACGGGATAAACTTAATAATATGTATCTATTCATCTGCGCAAGCTACATACCCCGACCCCACCAACTCAATTGAACTTTATACACACGGAAACACACACCCTTCGGGCCTTCTTCGCCTTCATTATTAGTATTATAACTGCCCACACTCTCTGAGCATAACCCAAATCTAAAATAACCCGAAATATGACGGGTTATAAAATCTCTCACTGGATAGAACAAATTTGTCTCCTTTCTCTTTTGTACACTTGCGTTTATCTGAGTTTAGTCCTCTCTTTTCAACGCCCGCTTTCTTATGCAAAAAAATAACCCGCTTTTCTTCGGGTTATTTGGTGGGTTTTGTGTGTATCTTTTACCGCTGCGCTGTGGTGTAATTGAGTATATCTGGAAAATAACACGCTTACCGCCGACATATTTGGTGAATTTGAATTGTGTGTATCTCCTACCGCTGCGCTGTGAAGTGTGAACTATGATGTAGTCATAGCTCATAGTCAGTTCACTTTTTTACCTAATAATTTTCTGATTTTTTCTGAGGGGAGTATCCTCTGTTCATAGGCCGCTTTCTTATGCAATAAAATAACACGCTTTTCTCCGAGTTATTTGGTGAATTTTGTAAGTATCTTTTAAAAAATAAACATACTGATGTGTTTATAAAGTTTATAAACAAGTCGCTAAGTGAGAAATCAAGTGTTTTGAGTCTTGGCTATATGATCTTCGTACCTAAATACGTTTGAAGAAATGTTTCAAAGAGTAAGTAGATGATTGTACTGAAGCTCCACAAAAACCCCAAATGCTCGATTTAAACACTCATTTAAAGAACCTTTATGTAGAAATAAAGGACAATATTATAAGACATGATATAAATCATGTTTACACGAAATACATATGAAAGTTTTGCACTCAAGATGGAAAAATATCTTCATTAATTTAATTTCTTCCTGGAGTTTTCGATTGTATGGCTTTAAAAAATAACATCTTCCCTTCGACATTTTGATATTTTTCGACTTCGACTTACCATTTAAAATTATTCACGCCACGCCACTGATAGCTAGTAATAGTAAGACGACGAAATTCATACTGCTTGTCGTTTGTTAAACGGTGTCATTCTAGATAATTGTTTTCGACATTTAAATAGCATTTTCCATTACCTTCGATAGCTTAAAAATTAAAGTTTTTGTCCGGTAGTTTTACAGCAAGAAATTCTTTGGAATTTTATCGGTCGGATGGTGAATATACAATCTGTCAGAACTTTGCTTTACGTTTTTTATTTTGTTGTCCAACTAGTAGGTCATAATAACTATGTATTTATGTCTCCGTTTCCGATTAAATGGCGCCCAACGAAAGACCTCTTTAAATGGTTTTCCATTTTTCGATATAGAATAAGTTTGCTATTGGCAATAATTTTTCCGTGAGGGAAAAATACAAAGCCATTCAAACCTTGTGAATGGCTTGTGTAATTTGGTGTTGTTATTTGAAGGTTATGGCCGATTTTGTTGAAATAATCTACAAAGAAAATTTCACAAATACTAAAAAAAAAACCAAAGCTCCTACTGTGTGTCGCAGTTTTCTTTGTTTTCAATAGTTCATATCCAAGAACTTCCTATCTATTCAATCGATATGATAAATAACAACTTATGTCTAGCAATGCAGTACCAGTATCAACATTAATTTTATCCTCAATTGGGGGGTCTTACATTGCTTTTATTTACAATTAAATTAAAAACATAAATAAAATGTTAAACTGGATACAGCTGTGCAGGCACAGGAAGCTGTATGTATTTATATCAGAGAATTTAACAAAAAAATAAATCCACATCAATAAATTTATTATTATCCAACATCAGATGCTACCTTGAGTATAACCAAACAGAATGAAATAAAACAAAGTATACATGTGGATATATAATTCGTAAAATAATAAAAGAAAAAGCATAAAAAAATTAAAGCACCACATGGATTCTGTCTATACCAACACCATGAACATGCAGCTACCGAGCAAACACTTATCCAAATAAATTTCTGAATTTTTTATGAAGATTGCGATGGATAATAAGATTGAAAGTAAAAATGTAATGTATGTTTTTTTTTCTACGTAAATATGGTTACAACTCTGTTTATTGATTTAAAATGAGTGAGCTTAAGCTTTCTGAATTTTCAATATAAAATAATAAGCATGATACAGGATAATGGGGTTAAAAAAATAAATAAATAAATAGGTGGCGCAACAGGCGGTAGACACCCTAGGCCTAGCTTCTCGCAACCATTCGTTTTTGTGTGAGTTTCTATTTTTTGGAACGAAAGGAAGGGACCTACAATTTTATGCCGATTCCGAACGGCTGAATTGAGAAGCTTTTTCAGGACAGTTATACTCTCGGATGTTTGTCAGACGTTCGCGAGAGATGGCGCAGTAGAAAAAAAACACTAAGATGTAATTTGTGTTTTTCCGGGGATCGAACCTGGGATCCCTCGCACAGCAGTCCAGCACACTAACCACTGCGCTACTGCTCCCACCATAATGGGGTTATGAGTGTAATTTTCGGTTATTAATATAAGTTATCAGACTGACATACATTTACATACATTTTTCAAATTCAATAGATATGCTATTCAGTCTGGAAGTGGTTTAGAGACCGTCCGAATTTTAATATATTTATATAGAATAGACAATAGAGAATAGAAAAGCTGTCTAAAAATCTGGCGTTTTTTTCAACATGTTTGGTATTTCGAAAGAAGCCATGAAAAACGGTAATAAATTTGTGAGGCAAAGTGAAAATCCAATGAAGCAATCGGAATAGCGATTTTTTTTTTTTTTTTTTTTTTTAATCGCAATAGCAATAACTGAGCTAGGAGTCGCTGTTCTAACTGGAAAAACGCTTCTCGATTCAGTCGTTCGGATCTATTTTTATCCATTCATTTTCGATCGCCCGCTTATCCATTAAGTGGTACTCGGATGTAGGTTGTCCTCCATAGCTCTCGATTCTCCGCGATCGACTATAAATTATCATCAAGGGCAATTTCCATACGGGTAGAGAAAAGATTATGAAATTGATCTAACCATCTCATCCTGGGTCTTCCTAGAGCACGCTTGCCGTTCTGATTCGGCATAAAATTGTGGGTCCCTTCAATTCGCCCCAAAATTAAAACAAACAGAAAAGTCACACAAACGAGTGCTTGTGAGAAGCTAGGCCCAGGGTGCCTTTCAAGACCTGTTGCGAAAACAATTCATTCATTCATATAGCATTGCGTTTTTGAAGCATTAAATTCCATTTTATTGGCTAAACTGTTATAATGCTGTCAAGTTCGGAATTTAATGAGCTTTACATACATTAATAATTCTACAAATCTACAGCCGAAGAGCAAGGACGAAGGACGTAAGTTCTGAAATGAATATGAAAACCAGAAGAAGCTGTTACCTACCGACGAAGCAACGAATTGAATTAGAAGTTGCAGACAGGAGGTTTCGCCAATGATCTAAATGCGAAAGAGAATCGGAGACAAAATGGAACCTTGGGGAATTCCACCATTTATGTGGAGTTTGAAACGGAAATAACGAAAAACTACTGTATCTATCCATACTACTTTATAAAATGAAACGTCCGACTGCTCGTCCCTCCATAACTCGAGTATCATTCGTCCGATTTTCATGATGTTTTTTTCTGGTTTATAGATGTGTAGCCAATTTAGACCGTAAGGTGGGTGAGAATTGTTTAGGAGTAAAAGGGTCACGGGGAGTAAGGGGGTCTCACGAACCATTAACTTTATGAACTTGAAAGTTTGTATGTTAATAGATATGTCAAAATTATTACATGCCCCATTCATCGTTTACAAAAATTCGTCCTATAAGCGTTTAAAAAAAAAGGGGGTGAAAACACTTCTATTTCGATCTTACTACGCTTAACTTGCCATTATACTCATAAATCTATGTATGTAATTGGTAGGTAATACTTCACCGAGTATTTTGAGCTAACATTCATCTTTCTGGTTCATCCAGAGGGTGAGATATAATAAATTGAAAATAGATCTTATTTGGCCAAGTACGAAAAAAATTGTTTTCTCGATTGCAGTTGTGCTTAGGAAGGGTAGTTTTGATTTGCGTCCTAAAAATATAATTATAAGATACTCGCACGGGGCATTCAGAATGCACATTTTACATTTATACTCATGAATGTCGTAGTTGAATTCGATGTAAGGAATGGATAAAACAAACTATGTACGTACCAGTGGCGTGGCGTCCATATAACCCGATTCCTACCGGGTTACCTTTTAAAAGTTTCAGTTTCAGCTACACAACAATGTTTACTTAAAAACGAGCAACATAAAACCCACGGGATAAACTTAATAATATGTATCTATTCATCTGCGCAAGCTACATACCCCGACCCCACCAACTCAATTGAACTTTATACACACGGAAACACACACCCTTCGGGCCTTCTTCGCCTTCATTATTATTAGTATAGTATTATAACTGCCCACACTCTCTGAGCATAACCCAAATCTAAAATAACCCGAAATATGACGGGTTATAAAATCTCTCACTGGATAGAACAAATTTGTCTCCTTTCTCTTTTGTACACTTGCGTTTATCTGAGTTTAGTCCTCTCTGTTCAACGCCCGCTTTCTTATGCAAAAAAATAACCCGCTTTTCTTCGGGTTATTTGGTGGGTTTTGTGTGTATCTTTTACCGCTGCGCTGTGGTGTAATTGAGTATATGTATATGGAAAATAACACGTTTTTCTCCGACATATTTGGTGAATTTGAATTGTGTGTGTATCTCCTATCGCTGCGCTGTGATGAAGTCATAGTAATAGTCAGTTCCCTTTTTTACCTAATCATTTTCTGAGTTTTTCTGAGGGGAGTATCCTCTGTTCAAAGACCGCTTTCTTATGCAACGAAATAACACGCTTTTCTCCGAGTTATTTGGTGAATTTTGTAGATATCTTTTAAAAAATAAACATACTGATGTGTTTATAAAGTTTATAAACAAGTCGCTAAGTGAGAAATCAAGTGTTTTGAGTCTTTGGTATGATCTTCGTACCTATGTAAATACGTTTGAAGAAATGTTTCAAAGAGTAAGTACATAGACGATTTTGCTGAAGCTCCACAAAAACCCCAAATGCTCGATTTAAACACTCATTTAAAGAACCTTTATGTAGAAACAAAGGACAATATTATAAGACATGATATAAATCATGTTTACACGAAATACATATGAAAGTTTTGCACTCAAGATGGAAAAATATCTTCATTAATTTAATTTCTTCCTGGAGTTTTCGATTGTATGGCTTTAAAAAATAACTGAAGGTTTTGTATACATAGATAGGTATACATAGATAGGAGCTTTAAAAAATAACTGAAGGTTTTGTATACATAGATAGGTACTACCTACATCTTCCCTTCGACATTTTGATATTTTTCGACTTCGACTTACCATTTAAAATTATTCACGCCACGCCACTGGTACGTACATATAAATAGTTTTTGATGCGTAAATAGGTATGCACAATCGTACATACATTTATTTGAGATCTGACGTTGTGGATATATCGCGTAGTAAAAAATAAATATAAATAATCAAATCATACCTGCCACGAGTGGTAGGGGCAAACTCTGGAACTATTTGGTCGATTTTAAAAATGCGTTCAACTATCTACTGGCTACATCCTCCGGATCCAGTACACGGTACTTAGGGAGAGGATGGCGGAAGGAGAAACGGGGGTATAGGGACTATCTTCGGAACCAAAAGTTTATACCTCGACTCGACTTTTGGTATTATGATTTCTGGCTCGTTTAAACTTACTTCGGGTTTCCTCAGATGAGTTGGCTTTGTAAGATCGAAAACTAAACTGTCTAAAGTCCTATAATGCGTTTTGTTTTTGGTTTGATGATGTTCTTTATCTATTAGGGATAAAAGGGTGTGCTCTTTTTTCAATAACAATATTGAAAGTGCACTGTTATTAGAGCTCTGTAAGGGTAATGTTGCGTGCGTAATCTAGCCACTTCTACTACTAACCACAGATCCACAGCGTCCACAGTGAAGAGTCAAAAGTTGATACTCTCATCCCTCTAACATTTCAGATGTCATTTATGATTTTCTTTCCATCATAAGTATATGAATGTCTTTTCTAATCTTGATTTTGTCATCCATCAGTAACGTGCTTAATTCAAATGAAGAACAGATCTAGCCCCAGATCTTTTGATCCGCCATTTTTAGTAATTTCACATAACGTACCTAGTTGACTTATAAAATATATACATATCAATATTGAATATACCAACAGATAATGGGTACAGCACGTTTTAAAAGGGTATCTTAAAAAAGCATATATGCATCATAGCACCCAATTAATTTATTCATTAGTTTGTCAGTGTCCTCTTTTCTTTTTTTCTATCGCCATAAATAAACTGAAGTTATGTACAACCAGGGCGTTATTTGAATAGATTAAAATGATTAAAATCCCGAGATACCGAAGCTACTCAGTTCTAAAATATAATTTTCTCTTTTTTTTTTAAGGTTTCCTTGTTAAACTGAACATATTATAAATTTTTAATTATGTTTTTACCGTCCACCGCCTCAAAAAAACAAAAAAAAAACTTATTAGCCTTCGTTTTTTTGTCTGTGTCTATAATAACATTGGACCCTTACAAAAAGTCAAATTTCATCTAACAAGGTCATTCTCTTAAGCATGAAGGAGAATCCTAATAAGTTAAATAGGAAAAGTCCCTCAAACAAATTTGAAAGCCTTAACATTTTAATAGATATAAAGTATAGAAAAATAATAAATACCTACACTTTTTATTTATTTTTTTTTTTTTTTGCTTCAAAGGATTCCAAAGGAATCCTGAAGTATTTCACTGAGTGTTGATATTTTCCTTAACTTTTTTATTTAGGAAGACGCATTGACTTGGATATTTATTTTACAAAGTAGGCTCCTAGCCGGTTTACCTTATTTTGAAAAGTTGAGCGCTTCAGCAAATACTCAGCAGGCTTATGGGAATGCATTAAACATGACTATATGAGTGGGGTCGCATTCCTGAATAAAAGTCTATATTTGTTTGTCTATAAAGTAAATATTTGAAGCAAACGACGACCCCTTGAATGTATTCAGTAACTTTTCAAGGATTGTACAGTACAAAGTGTATACACCAACCAAAGGTTGATGGACGATTTCTCTAATTGGGGGCATTAACAAATATGTGTTCTATGTGTGTGTATGATTTACTTTCATTTAAAGGCATTTAACTGAAAGCTGGAAGGGGTATGCCAGGGTAGTAAATATCCACAATGACACAAATTGACAGCATGCCGTTTTGTTTGTGATGTGAATTCAATTATACCATTTATTAGGTATTAATTGACATGTTCAACAAAAAAAAAAAAAAAAGAACTCATCCAAGTAATTAATTTGATTGTAGGAATGTGTACCATTATTTTGATTTAAATATCTACATTATGTTTAATTAATAAAAAGTGAAAGTGAATATGACAGCACTCTCAGTCTTGATGTTGGCAGTTGCTTTTTTTAATTTTGTTAATCTTATCGTCCAATCCGAATATGAAACAAATCTAATTTCAATGGAAAAATAATTTTGTATGTTGTTTATCGAAATCAAACTACATATTTCGAAAATTCATTCGTAAATAAACGCCCAAACGCTCTACTATGTATTCCATTAACCAATTCGAAAATCATGTAAACAAATCATTTGTTTGTTTACTAAGAAAAGAACCCCAATTAAATTTTACAACCACATTTTTACTAGTTCGCGTTGTTCATACAACTGGAGAATTGGAAATTTCAATGAATATCTCAAAATTACCTGAATTTCATTAAAAACAGAGAAGGAGAGGGATTGTAATTCTAAGAAGACCTTGGCTTTATTGCGCGAAAAGTTCCCAGGTCACGTAATTTCGACATTTGGTGTCAATTTGTGTCAATTCGTCTACTCGAAAAATCGTGTTTAAGGATCTGCCAAATGGACGCGACACATTCGGAACGTTACCGACGACAAAAATTTCAACCAGCTGGTGGTCTCTCTGGTTTGTGATTTCAACTCTGAACGTGAAAAAAAAACAACACTCAAAGGTCAGTTTGTATCTGCTCATTTTATTACAATAAATTTTGGACTTCTTATATTTGATTACAACACAATAATACGAAGGAATTTTTCTTGGCTATAAGGGGCCCTGCCCCTTTTAGGGGGTGCTTTTCATAAATCTCGATAGACAAGTAAAAAAAATATGCACGACTGGGTCGCACGAAACTTTCTCGTATTTCAAATTTATGTAAAAACAATTAAAAAAGAAAAGAAAAAGCATAAAAACTAACAAGCATAATTGTATCAAACTAAACGTAAGTAAAATGTAAAAATCAAATGTAAAATTGAAGTAATAAAATATACCTCAACAGGAAAATTTAAGAGCCTGCAGAAGCAGCTCTGTAAATTTCGAAACAAAGGATTTAAAAATAATAATTCAACAATGGTTCAAAAAATACAGTTTAGCTCAAAACTGAGCAAAAGAAATTACTATGGACTTAAGCATTACCTGCCAGTTACATTTTTATCATAATCGAAATGGCGTTTTTGAGATATGAGCAGTTTTTTAAAGTACATACTATTATAATGGATTTGGAAAATGATTCCTAGTGGGAAGCCCAAAAAATCTAAATACGAAGTTTGAAATAAATTCGTCCAAGCGTTTAGATTCCCCAGGGGTGTAAAATAAATACTTCTCAGAATATTTTAGGCTATCATTTGCATCTATTATAATAAATTGAAAACATATCTCATTTGGCCAAATGAGAAAAAATAAAAACAACGATTGTTTTTCAATTTTAGTCTTGCTCTGGTGGGGCGTTGAACTGCTCCCTAAAAATAGAATGGTAACCCTGCTGAGGGTAGCCATGGGTAACGCCTTGCGATATACTGCCATTAGGTAATTACAATTTTTTTTTTTACGAATTATAATATTAAAATATTGATTTATTAGAATGTAGTTTAATTGGAGGAGTTTTTGTTAGATTAATATTTGTTTACGACAAACTAATATAAAATCCTTAATTGCTTACTGTATATAAAATAAAATTTGAGAGGCGAAATTTTAATTGCCGGTTCGCTACGAATAAATCGTGGACATTAAATACCTAAATCATATAATATTTCACATAATTAAAGGTAAAGTCAATAGTAATAAAATGAAACAAAATTTTCATCGAAATCCCAAATAATTCTGCTATTTTATTATTTTACTTTATATAAATTGAATAACCCTTATTTTGATGAAAGGAAACAGCGTGTGGGTTATTTAATGCACTCCTGTTCATTAATTAGTAAAGTATGGAATTTTAAAAAATTTCAGAATTAAATCATTGTACAGTCAAACGAAACTTTGAGTGTCAGTTTTAATGAGGAGACACATAAACAATTAAACACACGATCCCTATGGGAAATCGGAAATGCTGTTGAAATAAATTTAAATTATTTTTATGCATGAATACACAATTTCGTAATTAAATCAGAGTATCTACTCGTTTGTGTTGCACTTGATTATTTTTTTATATCAGGAATTTTATTTTTCGAAACAAATTTGCATCTACTTTAATTTATTAACTTTAATTATATTGTTTGATTGGATTATTTGAATGACTGCATTTGCAATACGAGTCTTCTTCACGTTTGACTGGACTCCAAGTATTCAGTTATCGTATGCCTGACTTCGAAATCGAACTTACTAGTGAATATACAAGCGAATCCCAATAAATCGAAATCATTGCATGTACTTTTGGTAGTTAATTTTTTTGCTACTGTAATTGTTTTTTTTTTTACTTTTATGTTAACCTAATTTAATTTATAATTTATAACAATTTGACTAAATAAATTATTTGTTTCTGTTAAAAGAAGAGTCAGAATACTTATGAGTATTTTTAAGGCAACGTTTGGAGAAAGGACATTTTTGTGAATTTTTTTTCATTCAATGGTAAAAATTCTTGTCATCCTTCATAATTTTGTTGAGTGTCTCCTGCGAAATAATATAAAATTCTTGTTGGATCCTGACTTCTAGCTCGTCACTGAATCTTCTCATTTTGGTACAAACTGGACTGAATATCGATTTACAAATTTTCCAAGACTTTCGACAAAGTCCATGCTTCTGCAGTACACCCTACATCACAACCGCGGGATGATTGGGATCTTGTGCTATATCTCCTTCGTTCTAGGTTGGTTCCCTGGTTTTACTTCTTAGGTGGCTTTTTAGCCCGTAGAAATCGGAATTGGTAAGAGTGTAAGTCTTATCATCGGTAGAAGTTATACTGAAAAATGCAACATAGTCATACCCCTATTCATATATAATTCTGATGATACCGGATTTTATCTACAAATTCGAATGTACTCACTCTTATCTATGTATTTACAATTTTGTTTTAAGTGTCCAGCTCACACTGACGCTATAAGTGCACTTTAACATTCACATCTCTATAATTCATTTTGATCTCCTCTTAAGTGCAATCGGTTGTACCATTCAACTGACAAATTTACAAAAATAACTGCTGCACTTGAAAGCGTACTACGTCAGGACGAAATTTATTTATTTTTTTCCAGGTAGATGCATAAGTTGCGATTCAACAAGTTTTTAAGCTTGAATTACAGCCATCTACAATCAACATAATATCGAAAGAGTTTTTGCCTTAAGTGATTTTAGTTCGTCAGTGTTTTCATTATGGTTCGAATTGTCGCTCTTGTTACTTTTGGCCTGAAGATTTATTTGTTTTTTCTGCACAAAATAATGAGTTTACCAATTGGAAACGTAGATTCATGCATTTTTCTGACCGTATTGACAACACTCCTATACGTTTTCCTCGTCTTTGCCTGGGGCCACTTTTTTATGCTCGCCTTTAGCAAAAAAACAAACTAAAATTTAGTCCATTTAAGGTTACACTTAAAATGACAACACGAACTGTTAAAAAGTTTACAAGAAATGAAATGCGAAGACAGAATTTCGATGACTGACATAATGTAACCGACATTACAGGAAAAAAAAATCACGCGTTTGGATAATTTTTGTTTTTCACTTCACTTTGGATTATTGTGCTATGCACCGTACTCGCACATATACCCAACCCACCCGCCGTAGGGTAGGTGAGAATTGTAGAGGATTAAATGGGTCGCAGGGTGTAAGGGGACAGGGGGGTATTATGAACCGTTAGCCGTGTGAACTTGAAAGTTTGTATGTTGATACATAAATCAAAATTAGTATATGACTCATTCATCGTTTTCCAAAATTCTTCCCATAAGGGTTAAAAAAGGCTACATGAAATTTGGCCCCAATGAAAAATGGCCCCAAACTTAAAATGAAAAATCACCCCAAAAATTTACATGAAAGGCAACAACAACAGAAAATTGCGTAAAATTCTGCGAATTGGAGTGGCAATTCATAGTTTGGGACCTTTTTTCATTTTTCAGTTTGGGGTAAAATTTCTTTATGAAATAAAACCCCAAACGAAAAACAAAAACGTATGGGGGGCATGCTGCCCCCCTGCAACCACCCTGCATGGGTTTAACTGTCTGATTTGGGGCCTTATTTCATATTTTAACTTGGGGTATTATTTCAATATGAAAAACAGCCCCAAATTTTTGGGTTTGGGGCCATTTTTCATTGGGACCAAATTTCATGTAGCCTTCAAAAAATGGGTGTGAAAACATTTCTATTTCGACCTTACTAGGCTCAACTTGCCATTATACTCATAAATCTATGTATGTCAATTGAAGAAATGCTTTTAATTGTTAGGCAATACTTCACCGAGTATTTTCAGCTAACATTCATCTTTCTAGTCCATCCAGAGGGTGAGATAGTATAGATGGTATATGGATTAACTCGGGAACTATTTGGCCGATTTTAAAAATTCGTTCAACATTGTACTGGCTACATCCTCGGGATCCAGTATAGATTACTTAGGGAGACGATGGGCGAATGGGTGAAACGGAGCCGCGGGCATGGCTAGTATCTCATAAATGAGTAATCCGATTGCAATGAAATAAAGCCTATATGGTGCTCAGCTAGGGCTACCTTTTGGTCATACCAATCGGGTTAGTAGTTCTTACGTGATAGTGGAATTTACAATTTTATTATATGTAGAAAAGAGATGGAGATAAACTGCCGATAAATGACTTAAGCACATTACGAGGGCCGGTTACTTTGTTGGTTTCTTGTCATAATCATTCTTCAACAGAACTTCCAACCAACATTTTGAAACCTTTTTAAAATTACATGACTTTTTTGAAATGGTAATTTTGTAACGTTCCCTGGGTTTGATTACGGGGTATGTTCGCCTAATTCAAAATTCGACGAATAATGGCGAACACATTTACATACACATTTCTGCATGTAGATTACATCGGCCGACTGGTAATCATGTAATTTTGACAACAAAGGTTATACCTAACATTAACATCAGTATCTGCTCTCGTTCAAAGAGTAGATATCTATACACATAAATCAAATCCATTCTCAATACAATGAATGTTCATGTACTTATTAATGTCATTACCAATGATGCTTCTATTTTAGAAATAGTCCATCGATAGCAGAACGATAGCAATGCGATGTGGTTTCTATTCTCATGCCGATGTAATGTAGTTAGAATTACATTCTCGACTGATGAAGCTCCGAAAGGCTTTTCTTTTGTATTCATATTCCCATATAATTTACAAATCCTTGCGGATATGAATGCAGATTTGAATATGCGCCGCACAAAGGACAATAGATTTTACGATATTGATTGGTTTCATCTTCTAGTTCACATGTTATTGAGTACTTCGGCAATCGGTTAGAGGCATATTTTCTTTCAATTAGTCACTATGGTCAATATGTACCATAAGTCCCAAAGAGTTACATATCACCTCCCCCTAAAACGTGTTTCACATTTTTCAACTTAATGGTTAGAGGTCACGTTCAATGTATGCTTAAATTTCAATTTTGCGGCTTCATCTAGGTAGGTATAAGATGAGACGATTGAATCAAGTACAATGTTTTTCCCCTACCCATATGGCAGTTGCCCCTGATGATTGGAAGGCTGTGGCACAACATCGAGAATTATGGAGTGTCCACTATAGCAAGTGTAGAATCCGCAACCCCATCGTCATGGAGAGGCAGGATGGGTAATACGATTATGATTTATGATGCCTTGTGTCACAATTTCTATCTATGGTTTGCAGTTGTATTGTGGATGTTAAAATTGGATGTGCTTCTCAATATTGTATTTGTGCTCACTTATGCATAGCCATGATGAAAGCCAAGACTTCCGTCCAGCTGACCAAAATGAGGTGAGTATAGCAATATCCAGCTGAAGTCCAACAAAGCAGCTATGCCGGACGACTTATCGACCGAGATTCGAGAGAGCCGGACATTCCGTGAGGATATGAAGAGAGGTCTCATCACTCTCCAGACATAGTCTGCATGTGGAGCCCGGTGAGACTCCGATTCGGTGAAGATATTTTTTCATAAGGCACATGGCCAGTAATTATACCTGTTAGGATTAGGTTGTTTTTATCCAGATTAGTATGGAAATAGAATTTCCTAGGGGAGAATTTTGAGAAAAATTGTTTGGTGCAGTTCTGCCCAGATGTTTTCAACCAGGCTTCATTATATTCGATTTGAGCTAAGCTCTTGATTTGCTTTCTGAAACATCCTTTACTAACGCCACAGAAGGGTTCAGGTTCGAGAAATGGCATTGTCGTGCCGTCTGTAGCCAGTGAGTCCGCTGTTTCGTTTCCAGCAAAGCCATTGTGGGCAGGTATCCAGTGTAGGATGACTAGGTTTTTTTTTTTGCCAGTTCGTAGATTGCCATGTAAGTATCCATGTCCAGATTCGATTTTATGTCAGATGAGTCCAGAGCTTTGAGAGCAGCTTGGCTATCTGAGAATATGAATATGGTTTCACCACGAGTGTTAGAACTTAAGTTTATTCTTACGCAATGGTTAATGGCAAGGACTTCAGCCTGGAGTATGGACGAATGTTTGCCTAGGCTGACTGAAAAGTTCGGTTGAGGCGATTCTCCATAAATACCAGATTCTGTCCCTGAATCCATCTTAGAACTGTCTGTATATCAGACTAGGTCCAGTCGCGAAGGATTAGGTTTGTATTTTTCCCAGACTTCCCTTGGAGGGATGATGATAGAGACGTTTTTATGGAAGCCATATTTCGGTAGCATGTCGTCTAGAAAAATGCCAAATGCTCTTTCAGGCTCCATAACGTCAACGAGAGATAGGTGACCTCCATAGTAGGAATAGGGATCGATTTTGTTCGAATGGAATAGACGATGAATACTCAGTCTTGCTTCCATTTGAATGTGTACTTGAATAGGTAATAGAGGCCTAGGATAACATTCAGTGGACAGTCCGTCATGCAGTTCCCAGCTATACGATGGACTCGTTCTAGCTTTTTGACCGTAGAGGCCTAGGATAACATTCAGTGGACAGTCCGTCATGCCGTTCCCAGCTATACGACGGACTCGTTCTAGCTTTTTGTCCGTATAGTGACTTCGTTAGTCTTTGTCCATCAGACCACGACAGCGTAGATGATCGCTGGTCTAACCACAATCGAATAGAGTCAATATATCAATTACTAACGCAGACTCGACGGCAGACCCAAAGAGATCTGGTTGGTGGCTCTGTTTGCCATACGTTCTATTTGTGGGTTCCATGATAGTTTTCTGTCAAATACATATAATTCCCATGGTATTTGGCTTCCCGTAAAATTTCAATGGTTTCACCATATATAGTGGGGCGAATTAGGAGATCTAGTCTCCTCCGTTTGGTAAAAGGGACGATAGTCGTCTTTTTTTTGGATTTACAGAAAGTCCTTCTTTGTTACACAATCTTTGAACTATTATATAGATAGTATTTCTGAAACCTTTCAAATATACCACTGACAACGATTGCTACGTCGCGTCGTCGGCATATCCTATGGCATCGATCCCTTGATTAGACATGGACAGGGATTGGAGTAGGTCATCAATGACGAGGGACCATAAGTGTGGCGAGAGTACGGTCCCTTGAGGACACCCTCTAGTCGTTAACGCCGAAAGTTCCACATCATCGATGCGGGTTTGGATTACTCTTTTCTTGAGCATTGCCATTATCCATCTTCCTATGATTGGAGAGAGATTCATGTTTTTAACAGCCCTGAAGATAGGCCTAACTGGAGAGGCGTATTCGTTGGGGCCCAGGGCCCTCCATCTAAGCAAGCAAGCACTTCTGGATAGGTAACAGTCAAACAGAAAGCATTTGCCTTAAGACATTTGGAAATTTCCAGCTTTCGCGGTCCGCAACTAGTCACGTTTTATCCATGGAATTCCATAACCATATAAATTTCAAGTCTTCGAATGATTTTAAATCATAAAAAAATCGATATTTATTAATATTAGTCACAAAATCAAAACTTCACACTTTATTCATATCGTTGGTTTATTCTTTCCAAATTCCCATCTTTCATTCGCACTTAGCTAAAAGTAATAAAAAGTATTTACTTTCTCAAGTTATGACACAAAGTCAAAACATAATAATCCCACATGTGCTAATAGTCCTTAAAAATTCTAATGGATAAGTAAAAAATGAACTAAATTATTTATCACATCCTAAATACAGAATCACTCGCGTCATAAACCAAAACCCAAGTTATTGATGAAGCCATTACCATTAAGAATTTTAAAGACAAAAAAAAACCTACCCACCAGCAAAAAGGAAAAAAAAAACAGGAAACTCTTTCAAAAGAAACTTTCATACCGCTTTATGGGATAGGCCCAGATGAGCCATTAACATTCACGGATGAATGCGTACAAGACTTATGGGTGTTAGGAGAAACCTCACCATATCTCCCAATCCTACCCTAATCAAATAGCATTAAAGGGAAATAATAACACCTTGTGCATAATACGTACAGGAAGACGTTGCTCTTCGCCCTTAAATGTCATTATTTCGATTCATCACCAAATTCATTTATACACATTCGACTTCGGCACATTTGTAAATACATATCACTAGTCGATTTCAATCCCAGTGTACCTGCATACTTATCCGTAAAAAAAAATATTTTTTTCATGGAATGTACAAATGTACAATGTACATACGTGTATAGGTAAGGTAGGCATAAGTGCGTCCCGGAGGAATTTTAACGTAATGCGGGATGTTAGCTTTTTTTTTCTGTTGATACTGGCAGACGAAATAACAACGGAAATGTTTTTATACATTTGACATGGGTATACAAGGAATGGGGAACTGCCATTCGTTATGCAGGTCACATTGAAATGCCGGCAGTTTAGTACACCTACAGTCCTACACTCCCTTCACATCCAAAATTGTGTTGACAAGTTACGTGGGTTTATATACATATAAGTTAGGTAGATTATATTATTTGGGGTGGGTTTTGACGACTCGGAAATGTTTGCTTAAACTTCTTCCTGTTATGACGTTTTTTTTTTTTTTCTTAAAAAGTGGAAACTTTCAAAATTTGATAATTTTGCTAGAATATCCTTCGATGCTCTAAATAAGTGGAACGTGCCGGAGGAGAAATGTATGCCGCTGCCACTTCTAAAATTCTATCAAATTAAATGAAACGTCACAGCAAGATGAAATCTTTTGCCGCAAGAGCAAAGATGACTTTTTGTTGTTATTTGACTTTCGCATGCGAATAAGTTATCTGAAAGACGTACTGAATACGTCAAAATCAAAGATAATTATGTGGAAATTAGAAGAAAGCGTTTAGGTAAATATTTATATTTGAGGCAATGTAAAAAATAATCGATTTTCAGTTGGACTCGGAAAACGCACATTCCAGACATAGCAAATAGTCGGTAAAGTAGATTCATATGAAAAATAATATAATGTGCTTAAGTTGGCGTGAAAAATAGAACAAGAAGTGATTTGCATAGAAAAATGTGCGAGGTGTTAAAGTACAATGTCACCAACAAAGTCAAATGTAGGTTACGTGTAAGGTATTGAATCCGACCTCCTTAGGCCTCACAATCTTTTGCGCGACAGAATAAATACACCACCGGATAACATGAATTTACCCATAAAATAATGACAATGACATTCAGATTGACACTTGAAATGCGACGACATAAAATAGGTCACACGCTACAAAGCATCTACACTGAAATCAGGGTTGTTGTGGTGGGCTTTGTTAGATGGCAGATCTACTACTACTAAAATTTGGAAGCCTGATGGTTCTTACGGTCAATTGCGAAATGGCAATGGGCACATACGTATGTGGCGTGCTATATGCCGTGTACTAGCACTTTTACATACGTAGTAATTCACTTAAGGCGCTAGTACACCGCATGTAGCAAGCCACATATGTATGTAGCTCTGACGTCAACAGAGAGTGCACAAAGAGAGCTCGTATACACGGCATGTAGGCATTGGGCCCATACGCTGACGTAAAAATGACGTCAGTGCTATACACACGTATGTGGCTTGCTACATGTCGTTTACTCTCAACTTTAGACCAAATAAGGTCCATTGTGATACCACAAGCACAGTCAATTATTTTCGATTATTTCCGTTACTCTTGGTACCATTTGTAATTTTGGAGAAATTTTCGTATTTTGCAGATGTTTCGGCAATAAGCTCCCCGAAAAAGTACGCTCATAGAGTTTGCTTTCTAATCGAGGATAGCGCCGGATATAGTAACATAGTAACATAGTAAGTGGAAGGGTGTTTCCTCCTCCTCCTCCTCCATGCAACAGCAACAAAAATCATTAGCGGTGACCCCAAGAATTGCAGCATTTCTTCCTAGTAGACCTAGTTATACCGGTTAATACTACAACAAGACTTCCGCTATGTGTTTTTTTACATTTAATAGGCTCTTAGTCCTGCGCCGACTTATCGCTACCGTCTGTTTTGCATGGTTACAGGTGTCAGGATCCCGCCATTTCTCGTTAGCCTGCAGCTGCAGCGCTAGATGTTATATCCTATACTCCTATAGTTTCAATTGGCACATGGGGTTCCCCTTTATTAGTAGAGAGTTCCATTTTCGCCCCGTTCTTCGCTGGTTCGTCAGCTTTACAGTTATATCTGGAATGTCTCTATGACCAGGGACCCAGCACAGCGTTAACGTGCATCCTAACCGAGATCCCATTTAAAGATTTACGACAGTGCATGACCAATTTGGATCTGGGTTGGGGATGAAATCCCTTACTCCAAAAGACCCTAAAAGAAAATCCCCAGGCACAAAACCCCCCATTTTTAGATATGGTGTTATTAATTCTGTCGCCGCGACATCTAAAAATGGTGTTAAAAAGTGAGATACGTATCGGGGGACATGCTGCCCCCCTGCAACCCCCCCGCTTGTGTACATGTAGGATTTGGAGTAGGTGCAAGGTTGGGTATGTGCAAAGTTCAGTTTGCTTATGGTAGATTTTGGAATAGAGGGTTTCGTCCCGGGAGATTTTGGAAAAAGAGAAGAAACGAAATGAGAGATTATGTCCAATAAGGGATTTTGGAAAAGGGCATAACGTAGGGATGAGAAAATCCCGACTCCTACTCCTTCATCCGTCTGTGTAAATTTCCATCGTGTTTCCGTCTATTCTAAATCCAATAACGCCCTACAGGCAAATATAGCATTACATGGTATAATTGCGGAAGTAGACATTGGTAACCAAATTCTATGAAGAAGACATAAATACTATGACCCCATTCAGACAAGTCCCTATGGTCGTATGTAAAGGTCTCTTATCTAACAGAAATGTAGAACTGTCCACACCACTCCCATTATTAATTAAAAAGATTATGATATTATCTCTAAAAGCAATTTTTTCCCCAAATGAAAACATTTCAAAAAATAGATCATTAACGTAAATACATTTTCAGACCCAATCCTTTAAGACCACTCCACAAAAACATTACACAAAGTTTCAAATATTTTCGACCTTTGATTAAGTTCAATATCAGACGGTATTTCATATGAATAGCTATGTAGGTTAGGTACATCCTTTGAATACTATTGACAAAGTAGGAAGCTTGCCACGGTTTAAATTATGGTAATCGGATTGACTTAAGCGTTTGATCCTGTTAGCATATTGGATTCTCCTCCCAGACGTGCACAAAGCATCATGGAATGAAGCAAACTTAAATTCAATGTGGTGTCTTGTTGGCTTTAATATTTTGTTGATTTTTATCGATAAGGTGAAGGTGATTGTGTAGGTAAGGACAAGTTTCCCTAGGGGAGCTTTAGTATCTGAAATGGACGGGAAAATGTTTTCCGAGATTATGTTCGTGCAATTCCTAGATACTTGTTTTACGTGATAAAAAAAAAATCGAAAACTCTTTCAAGGATTCGAATTACTTGATAGTGCTCTTTAGCATAACAAAAGGATTGTAAGGATCCCAATGTATTCAATTGACAAGGGAAAAAAATGGGTTTAAGGACATAATTGATTGGTACTGAGATTAATTGTTGGGTATTTAAATTGGATTAGAGAAAAGTTTTATTTGCATTTTTTTCAACGAAATTCTACAAAAGGACAAATCCTTACTAAACGGCGTACACGTATAATATGGCAACAGTTAGGGGTATTTCGCGGTATTAATAATAAGGTTAAGTTTTGCGATCCCACAGTAGCGATTTTTTCCATATAAAATTATCTATTGTGACCTACAACAAACTTATACTGAAGGTTAATAATGATTTATTAGTAGTACCTGTATAGTATTAATAATCATTTTTAGTGTCCAGGCTAAGTTTTACGAAGTCACAATGGCGAAAATTTCCATTTAAATTATCCATTGTGAGCGTCAAAGTTGAAGATTAAAAATGATTATTAGTACCTATGGCCCATTGTGTAAGATCAAAAATCTTCGAATTCACTCAAAAGCTATATTTTCGGAGAATGAATGTATTTCAGACATCTGTCAGAATTATACCGAGTAATGACATTTAACGAAAGGGAAATGAACAGTTCGTGTACTTTCAGCATAGAAAAATGAAAAATGTCAAATCTCAAAAATCGAGAGAAAAATCTCTCAATTTACAGAGAAGTACCTGACCGGTTTTCTTACAAAAAGTTTAAGAAATGTCATTTCGACATTCGAAAAATAAACGTTAACGGCAGAATCTACTAAATAAATTGGATTTGAATTTTTTATAAGCTAAAATACCTATTAAATCTACCATTTTGAATGTAGGAGAACATTCAATTACAACTTCTTCCTCAAACATCGTTGAAGACGAAAAAATAGAGTTTTATTTGTCAAACTTTTGAGCTGTCACTTAGATGACAGTTTTCGTTTTTCAGTAAGTCTAAATTCGGCGAGTAGAAAATTACGAAAAAATTAAAAGAGGGGAAATGGATTTCTCTCTCATTTTTTTCAATTTACTCAGTACGTGGTCGCATTCGCACAGTTTCTTAGCAAATTTTTAATAATATTACGTTTGCAAAAAAGTACCCAAACGAACCTAGTTTCTTCTCTTTTTATTTCTCCAAAATGACTATCATGGATAATTTTAAAGAACTTCCCTAAATCCATTCAGAGAATCGATACAAGCATAAAATAAATGTCAGTGCACCCATGACAGCCTATAAAAAAAAATGAATTTATTCTTGTCGACTTATGTCGATTTCCAGGGATTTTACCATTTTGCTCTCAGATCTAAATTTTTCCTGCTCCTATGGAACATGAAATGAGATTACTTTTTTTAAGCATTTGTGTTGGTGTGTTATTTGACAGTAGTCAGCTATTTTTTAATTGCAATTTGTGTTTACAAATGTCTATTGTTTTGGTATTGTTGAAAGTATGTTTGAATCTCGCTCTCGAATCGAATTTCGCAAAAGTGATCTGAATCTTAAAAAATGTGTTTTTTCCGCCCAATAGAAAACGAATTTGACAGACAGCTGATTTCTAGAGCAGGAAAACTGCTCTGAATCTGGAAAAAGTGATTTTTATTGTTACGATGCTTCTGCCTACAGTGTAAACCTGTGGTGAATAAATATTCGAATAAACCATTATTACGGTTTATTTTTCATAGGAAAAAAAACGAATATTCAATTTTATGATGCTTTTGCAAAATTGAGAAACTCACAATTCCCACGAGCAGTGTGGAGGAATTTTTTTTATCATCGAAATTCACAGGAAAAGGTAAATTTCCCATGAAAGGGTCATGGGAAATTTACCTTTTCCTGTCAATTTCGGTGATAAAAAAATACCTCGTTGGAAAAAAGAAAACAAATATGTAGTGGAATTGGAATGCGGAGCGAGGAGTAACAACAATTCTCACTAAAAAAGGGTGTCCCCTGAATATTTCTGTTGAGAATATATTGTCTACGAATTATTGTTAAGGGAACAGCAATAACAACTCTTCAGTCCCTTTTGGGGATAGATATTTCGAATTACAACACTCTTATTCATCATTAAAGTCCTTTTAAATGATTTCTAATGAACAGTTTAAATTCTGAATTCTATTTAAAGTTTCGCATTGAAGTTATCTGCGTAAAAGTCGAATATAGAAATATAACACCGGCCTGTATTTTTATATAAATCTAAATCGCTAATAAAGCGATTCGCGTTTCGATCGCTTCTAGTTCCCCGGAAAGTTTATTTGAACACCTCAAGCCATATACGCATTTTTGTTGTAAGTGCATTCGAAATAGCTGGAAAATGTCTACTGATAAAATGCAAATTTAAATGTAATTTTCGTTGATGCAGTAGACGAATTATTTTATATTTATGTTGTGTCTAACTTATTCATTAGTGACTAGACGTAGACGTAACGCTAACGTTGCTGGAACTGTCTTTCTTGTGTCAATTAGGGGGATCAATGTTCACAAAATTGTTTATTTTTTATTTACGTCAGTCTACGCAGGATAATTTCATTGAAATAAATGGACTAGTTTTGCTACCCATATTATACAAATTGCAACAACATCATCTGTCAGAAATCTGCAAATGAATATTATTTTTCTTCTTTTACAAAAATCAACACAGTAGTGTCAGTAGTAAGTATACAATATCCACACAACAATACTGCGTAGGTACATTCACTAAATCCACTTCTCAGTGTGACTATAATAATTATGAGTCGTTGTATTATGTACTTTGAAAGATTAAATCCAGTACCATGAAACTAGCGGATTACTATATAGAAATTTAACTTAAAGTTCTTGGTGCTTTGTCAACAATTTTAATTTTTTTTTTTTACACTACATATTTGTTTTCTTTTTTCCAACGAGGTATTTTTTTATCATCGAAATTCACAGGAAAAGGTAAATTTCCCATGAAAGGGTCATGGGAAATTTACCTTTTCCTGTCAATTTCGGTGATAAAAAAATACCTCGTTGGAAAAAAGAAAACAAATATGTAGTGGAATTGGAATGCGGAGCGAGGAGTAACAACAATTCTCACTAAAAAAGGGTGTCCCCTGAATATTTCTGTTGAGAATATATTGTCTACGAATTATTGTTAAGGGAACAGCAATAACAACTCTTCAGTCCCTTTTGGGGATAGATATTTCGAATTACAACACTCTTATTCATCATTAAAGTCCTTTTAAATGATTTCTAATGAACAGTTTAAATTCTGAATTCTATTTAAAGTTTCGCATTGAAGTTATCTGCGTAAAAGTCGAATATAGAAATATAACACCGGCCTGTATTTTTATATAAATCTAAATCGCTAATAAAGCGATTCGCGTTTCGATCGCTTCTAGTTCCCCGGAAAGTTTATTTGAACACCTCAAGCCATATACGCATTTTTGTTGTAAGTGCATTCGAAATAGCTGGAAAATGTCTACTGATAAAATGCAAATTTAAATGTAATTTTCGTTGATGCAGTAGACGAATTATTTTATATTTATGTTGTGTCTAACTTATTCATTAGTGACTAGACGTAGACGTAACGCTAACGTTGCTGGAACTGTCTTTCTTGTGTCAATTAGGGGGATCAATGTTCACAAAATTGTTTATTTTTTATTTACGTCACACTACGCAGGATAATTTCATTGAAATAAATGGACTAGTTTTGCTACCCATATTATACAAATTGCAACAACATCATCTGTCAGAAATCTGCAAATGAATATTATTTTTCTTCTTTTACAAAAATCAACACAGTAGTGTCAGTAGTAAGTATACAATATCCACACAACAATACTGCGTAGGTACATTCACTAAATCCACTTCTCAGTGTGACTATAATAATTATGAGTCGTTGTATTATGTACTTTGAAAGATTAAATCCAGTACCATGAAACTAGCGGATTACTATATAGAAATTTAACTTAAAGTTCTTGGTGCTTTGTCAACAATTTTAATTTTTTTTTTTTAATTAAATAAAGTAGGTAGACAAAAAATGCTGTTTTGTTATACTTATATGTAACTGTAAATATAATACTGTGAACAGATTCATTGTGGCATGGGAAAACTTTGAAAAACTTATTTTAATATAATTACCTTAAGGCAAACTTGCATATCAGAAACTTTTGAACAGATTTCGCTTTTCTAGAGTTAAAAATGTTTTACTTTAGTGGCACCTTGACTGTTAATTAACGAAATAATTTTACACAAAGTGGTATGGAGGCTGTATGTAAATTAATATATTAAAAGGTTTGTTCTCGTACTTTAAAGTCACTAAATATAAAAATTTCAGAAAATCAACATTCTACTGGGATTCTTTAATTTAATATGTACCTAATTTGAATATCAACACCAATGGTGTTCATTTGTCTTTGGATTTTAAAAACATGTTTCAAGCCATTAAAAAGACTTAAAAGTGCATCCGTATTATTCACTCACTTTTGACGCTCACTGTATTCTCCGATACAAAGTCCACAAACACCCAACGATACGCCTAACCGCAAAGCGCCAAACGGGATTGGACACTGTTTTATGAAGCATTGATGAAGCATTGATGAAAAAAGTCATCAATACTTCATTAAACAGTGTCCAATCCCAATAGCTCTGTGAAGACACTTTGCGCACTCATATTCACTTACCTACATATGGCACACTGCTTAGTTGAATATCCTTCAAGGAATTTCTCTTTAAGGGTATTAAACTCGTAAAAGCCTCATAAACTGCGTAAACTGCAGAAATTTACCATCTCGTAAATGAAATGTCAGATTTTTTATGGAGAATATAAGATACGCAGACCTCATAATTTTCCGCGACAATTTAGGCTCGGAAATCAATCGCAGAAAGTTACGCAAATCACAAATGTCAAACTTTGACACACAGTCGTATGAATCGTTTGTTTGATTCCAGATTTACAGTCGATTTACGCAATGACTTTTCCGAGGGGTATTCACTTAAGGCACCGCAAAAATTTATATATGTATTTATGAGCTGCATAAAGTTATCAGATTAAGTGAATACCCTTTTTATTGTATGAAATTTGTATATCCAGCAGATAAAATGAAATAAAAAAAAATGTTAAAGACAGGAACGAACACCGTTAAATTCACCCGCACTGAAATCCACAAACAGCATCTCATTCTCATCGTGTGCTCCTGGATTCTCATGTATAATTCATTATGTGTCTCCTGTCACATCAACTGTTTTTGAAGTTACTTATGATCCCGCCATATGGTAGATATAATTATCAACTTCATTCCCTCTGCGGTGACATTCTTTTTTTTTTTTTTTTTGTGTGTGTGTGGGTGCTGCTTCTTGAGGTAGTCAACTACTTTCCAATATGTCAACCCCATCACATCATCGCACTTCCATGAATCACATAATATCTTATGCGATAAAACAAATCCATATCGATTTTCTCATCATCTGTATTCTAGTGCACTACGCATACTAATTCGCCTGTGCACAGCACACTGCACGTAGATGACGTGACAATGTCCTTGAAAAAGTGTAGTTAATACAGGCGACTGGTTAGTGTTCCTTTTTCTTTTTATTTGTCTTTTCCTTGCTCTTTATTATTTTCAAGTTGATTGCGCGCTTCTATTGGAGGATGTAGAGCTTCTGACCTTCAGCTGACATTAGTAAAAAAAAAGTTCATCACTCAAGTTAAATGAGATTAAAATCAACCTGTTTGCAGAACACTGAAAACCCTATTGTCTTGGGACTTGTTTTTTGCTACCAACTTGCGCTTAGAAATAGAGATAGACACTTGAACAAATTCAAGTTTAAGGCTGTTCTTTATCTACGAAGGTTAAGTTCATCTCAGGGATATGAAAACACCATGGCCAAGGGTAGGAGACATTTTCCGTTGAATGTATGAACCTAGAGAAAATGTATTTTTTCGGTAAGTAATGTCCCAAATTAATGGATATTAATCGAGTGTATGGCTTCTCTTTTGAATCTGATTAATAAAAAAAAATTACATATTTTAGTACTCATGTAAGGTGTCCTATCTGCCACAACACAACTGATAATTGGGCTGCGAGAAATATCTGAGAAGTTGTATTATTAATTTGGATTTATGGTAAAGAATTTCCGGGAAAACATTTGGTGGCAGAATAAATACAAAAAGCTCTTACTAATAGGGAGCAGTAGGTTAGGTAGGTATATCTACTTTGAATGGGCGATAGACCATCTGAGCCAAAAAGTTAATTAATTTAAAACTTTTCGCAAGACTATCCCATAATTTTGTTGTTCTGAGATGAGACAGCATTTTAAGTGAATCTGTATCTACAATTTCCACTGGGAGACTATCGGTGAGGACTGTGGATGTGGACCCATCTGGGTATAGCTACATATTGGTAGTAGCTTCGGTGGGCCATTTTTGCACCCCATTGTGTGACAATTTAACGCTTCCTCTGGATGGGAGTTCTGATCGGACAATATTTTTTTATGAAAAGTATCTAGTTTAGTAAGTCTGACAGCTCTCTAACAAACTAACTTCATGTTGCTGAGTTTTCATTGGGCCGAACTGGTCACGTGAACAGTTTTCTCAGTTGGCGTTTATGATGTCCACAAAACCGACAAAATAAGACTAGAATTTCTCGAGTTACTACAATGTTGACATCTATTTGTGCCAACATGTGCCCAAGGAACTCAGTTTTGACATTTCTATCGGGTCACCGGAGAGCATGGGAGAGCGAGAATTGACATTTCGACTACCCTGACCTGACGTGTAGAGCACCAATCAGAAACTCAGAACTCAGGAGAAAAAAATACAATTGTCAACAAATAACATACCGATAATTGAAGTTAGTTTTCGCGTTCAGGTAAATTTGAGTCCAGACATTTCAAGTCGACTTACGATGGATAGATTCTTGAATGTGGCCATTTTATGCGCTGTATGGGCAAATTATGGTCAACTTTGTATATAACATAAAAGAAAAATTGGTTCTTGGATTTAAAATATGGTTTTGCGATAATATTCTACAGCTGATCGCCAGCTGATTCCCGTCAGGTGTTGTGCAAATTATATCTCAACCCTCAAATAGGTAGATACCTGCCCTGCCATACCGTATTTTTTTACTAAATGCATTTTTATTTAATTCTTTCTTTAACTTACATAGGTACTAGACAAAAATGATTAAATCTAAATTAAAACTAACATTTATCTTAATCCAGTTTACTGGCTCTTAACGAGCATTCTAAACTTAACTATATCCTTATAACTATTTCCTTTCGACCTTAAATCTATGAATTTTTGTGTTTTTCGCTGATTTTTTTTTAATAGCTATCGTAAATCAAGGATCGGTGTACGGTGGGCGATGCTACAGAACGATGAGATATGAGAGGTATCTGAAAAGCTTAAAGAAATTCCAAAATAAATTCCATATTTGGATGTAGAGGAAGAATGGTAGTTTTTTTCAACAGCAGTCATTCACTCTGCACGAGATATTTGTGGATTGAAGCGGCTCGGTGTGGCGGCTGGTTGTAAAAAAGGAACTGTGTGGTTTTCACCGCACAAAATTCAAGAAGCCATCAGAGAGAAGAAGATGAGGCCTTTACGGTGTGGATTCACTTGGAAGATTCTCGTATAATTGAACATGGAGGCGCGAAGAACTTGCAAATTGATAGTTAAAGCAGGGAAAGAACGATCTTGGAAGTATTCGGCGGAAAGTTAGACCGTGATCAGAGATCTGCATGATTTTCTGGACAGCCAACAGCAGAGAAGCAAACTATAATTCAATTCATTCCAAAATGTTCATGCAAAATCGAGAGATGCATAGATGCAAAGCAAGATTTAGAAGTTTGTTAAACCCAAGAGAATTGCACTACAAACCAGAGAAAGCAGCACGAATTATCAACGTGTGCGTCAAATTGAATGTGGATTTCGACGAAGGGTTGATTGTTGATCCTGATAATGACTCTATTTTTCCCATTGAAATTGGTGACACAAGTATGAGAAATATTGCACAGTCAATACGAATTTATAGACAAATAAAAATAATTTTAAAGTTTTTGTTGTTATTTTTATCCCGAAGTTTTTCCTCTTTCAATTTCAATTCGAGCTCCTTTTAATTTATCTCAAGTTCTGCGATTTTTAGTTTTCAATGTTTTCCTTCTGTTTCAAATCATTTTGCCAGTTTGAGTTCGTCTTCTTTGAGTCGACATTTTTTAAATTTCTTCTGTCTGTTTTGCTACAAGTTTGTTAAGTTCTTTTTGCAACTTCACGGTTTCCTGGAAATAATCTTGTTGCTGTTGGACCTGCAATTTTAACAGTTTCTTCATAGTTCTTCATGGAACCATATTTTGTCCCGGCATTTCATGTCGTTCTGTAGTCTGGTTTTGAATAATTACCGTGTCATTAGCACAGAAAAATATAAGATAAAACGCGTCTTTACTGAAGTAGGTAGTACGAAAGAGTGAGTTTATTATATGTCAAATAAAAGTAGGGTAAGTTTACAATGTTAGGTCAGGTTACAAATATAGGGTAACACCAACACTCCTCCTTAACCTGAGGATTGTCGGATTCCCATTGCTTCTCGGAATAATCCTTGTTTTATTTTCTCCAATGACTTTGTGAGAGCATCGGCAATTTGCTGTTCAGTGCTGACGTAATTTAGTTCAATTTGGCCTTGGCTGAGTGTGTCTTGCACGAAGTGGTGACGAATATCAATGTGCTTCGTCCTGGGGTAAAATCCACCATTGGTTGCAATTGCGATGGCACTTTGATTGTCACAAAGTATTTGCAGCGGCTGATGTTTTCTTCCAAGTTGAGCCTTGATCCCATTCCACCAAAGGGCTTCTTGTACGGTTGCTGAAAGCGCCATATATTCAGACTCACACGATGATAGCGCAACTGTTTGTTGTTGTTTTGAGCACCAAGATATGGCTCCTCCTTGGACAATAAATACGAATCCGGTTGTAGACTTGCGGTTGTCGACATTTGCTGCCCAATCAGCATCAGTGTATCCAACGATGTGATCACTAGAATTTTTCTTATATTGCAGCTTGAGCGACGATGTTCCACGTAAGTAGCGTAGTAAATGTTTTACAGCAAGCCAATGTCGCGGTCCGGGGTTCGAGTTGAAACGGCTGAGAAAGTTTACTGCATAGCAAATGTCCGGTCGAGTACATTGTGATAAATAAATGAGACAGCCGATCGCTTCCTGGTAAGGAACATTCTGCATTTGTTTAATGTCTTCGGTACTAGTAGAGCAATCTTCTTGCGATAATTTTTCGCTTGTATTCATAGTTGTTTTTACTGGTTTTGCGTCCTTCATTCCGAATTTATCAAGAATTTTCTCAATGTACTGCTCTTGATCCAGTGCAATCATATCTTTTCCTTGAGTGATACGCATTCCAAGAATTTGGGTAGCATCACCAAGTTCCTTCATGCGGAATTGCTTATGTAGTTCTGATTTGATAGTCTTGAGCAAGTTTTTGTTGTTGCAAAATAGCAAGAGATCGTCCACATAGACAGCTACTATGAGAATTTGATCGTCTTTGATTTTAAAGTATATACAAGGGTCATGTTTAGACTCTTGTAAGCCAAATGATTTCAATGCTCGGTCAAGTTCTTGATTCCAGACTCTACTGGACTGCTTTAGTCCATATAAAGCCCTGTTCAAGCGACATACCTTTGATGGGTGGTTTTTGTCTTTGAAGAATGCAGGCTGCTCCATGTATATTTCCTCCGATAGCTGTCCTTGCAGAAATGCCGTGACAGCGTCCATCTGCTCTATCTTCAGATCTAGATGGGCAGCTAGAGCAAAAAGGTATCGCAGCGAGCTATGACGAACAACTGGGGAGTACGTATCTTCATAATCCACCCCCTTCCGCTGCGAGTATCCTTTTATGACCAATCTCGCTTTATAGCGGTCGATATGGCCTGTAACGTCACATTTAGTACGGAAAATCCATTTGCATTTAATTGCTTTCCGATTTGTTGGCAGTTCAGCTAGCGACCAAGTGTCGTTATCAAGCAGTGACTGGAATTCCTCTTCCATTGCCAGCTTCCAATGATTCGCATCTGGACGAGACAATGCTTCATCTGGCGTCGCCGGATCGTTTATGTTTAGCTGTGGGAGATATATGCCAGTACTAGGAACTTCAAATGATTTTTGCTTAGGATACTTGCCTTGAGGTATGCGCCTCACATCGTTGGGCTTAGACAACTGTTGGCTAGAAACCATAACATGTCGATTCTGGTACAATGGAGGCGCGACAAGTCCTGTGAATCCAAGTAAGGGTTCCGTTCCGGATGTCGAAGGTTGATGACTTGATGACATGCTCTGCTCATCTGCATCGGTTGACTGACCTTCAGAATATAGAGACGAGGAAAAATCATCTGTTTCAACAACAAAATCTTTATACTTGCCTGGTATATGGCGCTCCCTTTCGCTGCGCCTCAACACCTGCAGTTCAAGTGGGTCAGAGTCAGATCAGCGTTCCCTCCCGTGCTATTATGGTACTCATTTGCTCATTTTGAGTACATTTTTATGAGCTGAGTACGGATACTACTTTGAAGCCGTCGCGTACTACTATTTCATAACATATAAACATACCTAATTCATTTTTATTTTTTTCGAAATACATAATATTTTTGTTTCCTAAACCTGACACTTGAGAAGTACTTAATTACCTACTTATAAGGACCTTTTTACTTTCCCATACAATTTTATAGATTCATAGATTAAAAAGTGCCCAATTATAACACAAAATCACAAAACGTTTTGTAAGAGAACAAAAATTGACTTTACATAGTTAGAGATGTTTTCTTTAAAAATTGTTGAAATGTGCATAATACAATAATAGTACGAATAAGAACAATGGACATTATGGTGCAATTAAAACTGTACGTAATTCTAAGCAACGTAATTCTAATGTTATATTTATGTATAGCTATGTATCTACTTTTTTTTAAAGAAGATATGTAATGTAAGTTACTCAATAAATATTATTTACTAATGGAGCTAGAATGGCCAAGCACTGACTCACTGAGTAGAGTAAACTCCGTTACATAAAACTTTCAGGAATAATGAGGATTTCTTCGATTTTCAACTAGCTATTTATTTGAAACGAAGTTGACTCTGTATACACTGGAATTAAGTCAAAGCTTCAGCAAAGTCAAAGAATTGACTGGTGAATCTGCCCACTGTCTTTTTGATGTATTTTCATACTATTGGGGAGGTAACTTCTATGTTTGCGCAATTTTTGCAATGCTTTTCGTATTTTGCACTTTTTCAACAATTTTTAAAGAAAACTGTGAAAAATGGTTTTGTGTTCATAGAAATTCATTTGATGTTTAACAAATCATGTATAATTCGCTATGCGAAACAAAACACATATTGCTATGAAATAAAGGAAAACTAACCTCGTCTTTATTTATTTGTGAATTTGTAAAAGTAAGAAAACAATTTATATTGGGAAATTAAAGTCGAATTTTCTAGAAATGAATGCTAAGAAAATACCATATAGTCACATTGGTCGGAATTATAGCTCTTTGAACAACGTCCCTAATACATTATTAGTCAGTTTATTTATAATATTTTTTAACTAAAGAATGTAGTCTCAAAAACAATAAAACTACAACTAAGCAATTTATAGAAAAACAGATCATACATTAAAAAAAATAAATATACATCGCGACACCACATTTAGGCACTATTTTTATCAAATTTGTCTGTCAAAATCAGCATATCCACATAGTGTTATTACGTCAATAGATTACTGATTGCGGAAATTGAAAGAAATTCTAATTTTTACCACTTTTATACTTATAACTGGAAAGTACACTTTAGTTTAGGTGCATTGTGAGACGTACTACCTTGGAAGCCATTTGAGTACTATTTTCTACCGAGATGAGAACTCTGCCCAACCAAAAGGGAGGGAACGCTGAGTCAGATTGCTGAGGGAGCGCATTAGAAATCGATGTTGTTCTATTTAAGGTCATTTCGTCAGGCTCCTCATCATCTGCATCTTCATATAGACTGGTATTCGTGGACTGTATATCGAGTTTATTTTGAGAGTCTAATTGAATTTCTGCATGTTGAGATTCTTTATTTGAATTTATCTGCGACAATTGCGAGGTTTTAAGTTCGGCTATACAGGAATCTTCGTTGATAAATGACACATTACGGCTCTTAAAAATGCATTTCTTCTCGGGGTCATAGAGACGATAGCCTTTGGTGTGCTCATCAAATCCTGTCATAATACATTCTGTTGCCTTTGGATCCCATTTTTTTCGATTGGCTTTCGGGACGTGCGCCATTGTCACAGTTCCGAACACTTTAATGTGTGACAAATCCGGTTTCTTGCTAGTCCATGCTTCCACTGGTGTCAAGCTTGTGCCTTTTGACGGCGAACGATTCAATAGGTACACCGAGTACGCAACTGCTTCAGCCCAAAACACTTTCGATAAGTTAGCATCGGCGAGCATACATCTTGCCTTCTCAACTATTGATCTGTTGTTTCTCTCGGCTACGCCGTTTTGCTCTGGTGTGTGTACATTTGTAGTCTGATGATGGGTGCCGTTCTTTCGTATTAAAAGTTGAAATTTGTGGTTAAGGAATTCTTTCCCATTGTCGGTACGCAATATTTTTAGCTTCTGACCGCTTTGCTTTTCAGCATAGTTGCGAAAGTCTTCAAAGCATGTTGTTACTTCCCAATCTTCTTTTGTTTTTAGGAAGAACACAAATATTCTTCGCGATTTGTCGTCGACAAATGTGAGGAAGTATCGACTACCTCCAAGCGATGGGGTTTCCATGGGTCCACAAATATCGGAGTGCACAATTTCGAGCAACTGAGTAGCTCTTCCACCACACTTGTTGAAAGGAAGCCTGATTTGTTTGCCAATGGGACAAATTTTGCAGTCTTTGTCGACCATTTTTGCAAATTCGATACCTGTTGCCAAACCACCGTTGAGTTTGTCCAGACTTCTGTAATTTAAGTGACCCATTCGTCTGTGCCAAAGTTCTCGACTACCCGTCAATCCACACGCAAATGCTTTGCTCGGAGGCCTCGTATCAAACTTAAATAAATCGTTAGTTAATGAACCAGTGGCAATTACATCTTTCGATGGATCCAAAACTTTTACGCCTCTATTGTCGAAGATGACAGTGTGACCTCTTTTGACGATGCGACTGACAGATAGGAGATTTGTCGACAGTTCCGGGATGTATTTTACGTCTTTCAAATCAATTGACGATTTTTGGCAGACTGGTATCAATGTCGACTTTCCACAGCCCTGTATCTGCATTGCTTCGTTATTTGCGGCAACGACTGTGCCTGAGTCTGCTTGCACACTTTCCAGCATCTCCTTGTTAAATGCCATATGAGATGTGGCACCGGAGTCAAAATACCAATCGTGTTTGCTTGTGACACCAATTGTGGATAAGACGGTACTAAATGCGTTTTGTTTATGCTCACTGCTGCCTTCGCTTTGCGTTTTTGATCGGCAGTTCTTAGCGATATGACCAAAACGATGACATTTCCTGCATCGCGGGCCTTTTCGATGATCATCAGATTTATTTTCGCGTTGAAAATGGTCTTTGCCCCTATTTGTATAGAATGCAGCCGAATTGTCCTCTCCAGGTCGCATTTCCTGTAACAATTTGGTCTTAATTGCGTCACCTGTTATTTTCGACCCAGAATTTTCTAACGCCATTATCATCGGGCGATACTCTTCTGGTAAACCAGCCAACAAAAGTGTTCCTATCCATTCGTCATCGATTGGAAAACCAATTCCATTTAAAGATTGTGCGGTCGATATTATTTCGTTTACATATTTGTCCATTGAGCCGCAATTCGACAGCGATGTGTTTATCATTTTGCGCAGTAAACCTACTCTACGAGTCAGACCATAATCCTCATAGGCATCTGCTAAATTTTGCCACAACTGTTTTGCTGTCTTTGCGCTCTGGATATGTACGTAGCACACAGGATCGATGACTAATGTAAGCTTGCTTCTGGCTTTGCGATCTTTTTCAGGATCAACTGCAGTTTTGGGAGTACCATTCGCATCCAATTCGTACTCTATTGTCGCTGTCCACAGATCATCCAAATCGAGAAATGCCTGTGCAGAAATTTTCCACGTTGGGTAATTATCGCGACCACGCAGCTTTTCTATAGTAAGGCCGTTCATTTTTACGCGTAACCAAATTAATTTTAAAGAGCAAACGAATGTAAAAAATTAAATGTTAATCAATTCACGTGACATGGGCACATAACCTATAAGATAAAACGCGTCTTTACTGAAGTAGGTAGTACGAAAGAGTGAGTTTATTATATGTCAAATAAAAGTAGGGTAAGTTTACAATGTTAGGTCAGGTTACAAATATAGGGTAACACCAACAAAAAATTCCTCCAAACTATCATCATTAACAGCCGAAGATTTATCGGGAGCAACAACAGCTTCCTCTTCTTCTGCTGGTTTGGCGGTGCTTGTTGAAGGGGTGATATTTTTATCGGTGCCGAGAAGTTTGAGGTCCTTAAACTCCGAATTTCGCAACTTTAAGCCCTTCCGTTAAGGTGTTTAAATCAAGTAATACCACAAATTCTTCTTCTAGTGCGGAGAGCACTTGTTGCTTTTTGGAACCTCTGACTGTTGCTTTAATGCATTAAGTATTATGTCGAATTATTTTGGTTTTGTCGTGGTACTTATAGTCTTTCCAAACCGGAAGGAAATGAATATGTATGCCTGCTTCCATTTGTACAAACATTTTGCTGAGAAATACTACTTACTTTTCTCCACCTAAACAGATAAACTGTGCAGTTGTTGTAGGTTTTTTTTCTGCCCTAAATGCAAAGAAAATATAAGAAATCACAATACTTTCAGCTGTCGTTTATTTACTTACATTTTTTTCCTCCATGCAAATGCACCGCTTACAACTTAATTCGCCATCAAAACATCTGTCGCATTTGACATCGATAAACGACGTTCGCATTTGCATAGTTGCGCGAATGTAATAGAGCGAAGTGCGATAGTTTTCGCCGGCGAACTGAATAGTACCAAAATGCGAAATCGATAAGAAATGCGCTTCGCGGCAAAGTGCACAGTTAGCCCCCACAATAGGACATTGGAATTGAGGATGGAAGATCCATCATCTTGAATAGGGTGGAAAATATTCCAATAGTCTGCTAGTTATTAATTTGATGAAATCCCGCCGGAAATGCTCAATGTGAAGAGGGAGCTATAAGTGGCTTCTACGTATCATTATAGTGTTCTGGGAATGCGGCGAAAAATCCTACGTGATTGCGTCCCTTTTTTAAGAAAAAGAATAAAAGGGATTGTACCAATTATAGGGGTATGCAGTACACAACTAAGTCTTTGGCAAGTTGTTGGAAACACGCTGCGTAGCCAAGTGACGGTTGAGGGATGAGCAGTGGTTCTATGAAAATCCGTCCAGCTAGCTTCCTCTTCAGTCTAAACAAAAAGCACATAACAATAAAGTTTCTCCACAAGTAAATATTCTCCAAATTCCCAAGTGCTCCTCATGAATATTATGGTAATGAATTCTCACATAAATACACCCACTCATATTGTTCAATATAGGTACTTATATTCTATGTGTATCATGTCACAAAAAAGGACCATGCCTTGAAATTGAATACATATACACACCACCATCATAGGTACATATTGAATTAAATATTTTGCTTTGCTTTGTAACATCAATGTTTCTGGAAATTTTCAATTAGAAGCATCTGTTGAGGCGGCTGCAACAACACGACAAATAAAACATTTCTTCTCTTTTTAAAAGTTAAAACCAACAATCGGTCCATAGACCGAGAGTATCATACGACATCAAGGATGCTATTGCTATTCACCCTCTGGCAAACGATGTTTATCATGGTAATTGAATGATTCGTAACGATAATGATCGGCTTAAAATAACTGATGTTCCAGCATATAAGGCAGTCGCATAAATTGATTTTCTTTTCGTCCCAAATGGACGGCAAGTTGAGAGCATCCTTTTGGTATGTGATGTCTGTGGCAAGCAACAGGAATCATCATCATTGAACCACATCGATAGCCAAAGTCTTATTTACTCCTATACCGTCTGTCTGTCTATCTGAATGGGTGATGTACATAAGTAGTGGAGTGGATAGGAGAATAAAGATTGTTTGTTAGACAATATATTTTTGATAATGACCCAAAAGGAGTCGAGAAAAACTATAAAAGAACGATACCATCATTAGAGTCATAAGACGATGAGTGTTTCGACGATGGGAAGTCATTAGGATAGGAGTGTTTTCTGATCCCTCTTTTGGTATGGGTGATTTTGACCAAATCGATGTCAGTGGGGCCTATAGTCAAAAAGTACAACTTACAGGATAATTGTGCCATTAATTTGATTTAAAATGTTAAATTGATTGGAAATTAGTTAGTGCCACGTATTTTAAGAAATAAAATGATGGGATCTTCATCGGGAGTGGAGCTGCTGAAAGTTTACGACTTGTGTTGACTGCTATAATATTATGTACCATAAAAAAATGCAGACCAGACTATAAAGATCGCACTTTATACTCAATATTTTTGGACAATAAATTGACGGTTTTTTTATCAACATTAATTTCAGAAAAGTAGCCGACGACCTTAAGCCCGAACATTCGATCGATTTTGACGTTAACCATTTATTTAATCATGGGTGTACATTTTTACAGCATTCAAAGTTAAAAAAAAAACTAGCCGAAACCCGTAATTGAGATAATTTTAATATTTTGTATCTAAAATCTGATGCGGTAAAAACGAACATTTAAAAAAAAGAATCATGAAAATCTGTTTAATTTTGGATTTTTTTTGTCGCCAGGAAACTAAAAAAAATAAAAAATAGGCGGCGCAACAGGCGGTAGACACCCAAGGCCTAGCTTCTCACAATCACAACCATTCGTTTTGTGTGAGTTTCTATTTTTTTTGGAACGAATGGAAGGGACCTACAATTTTATGCCGAGTCCGAACGGCTGAATTGAGAAGCTTTTTCAGGACAGTCATACTCTCGGATATTTGTCAGACGTTCGCGAGAGGTGGCGCAGTAGAAAAAAACCTTAAGATGTAATTTGTGTTTTTCCGGGGATCGAACCTGGGATCCCTCGCACAGTAGTCCAGCACACTAACCACTGCGCTACTGTCGCCAGGAAACTATCCGCTACAATTTTCTGAGACACATTTTGAGTGTTGAAAATATGAGTTTACCAGGCAAAAGTAAACGCAAAAAATATCTTGCTCCTGGAGCAGGATAATTTTTTGACAGCTGAAAATTCGTTTTCTTTGACGATAGTTTAAGAAAATGTTCCGAAAATAATTATAGACCATACAATTATTGACATATGGCCTAATTAACATTTCATAAAGGCAGCACAGTAGTCCAGCACACTAACACAAACCAGGGAGAATAGACCACCAGCTTCGGGCAAAAAAGAGAATTCCATAGAGCCAGTTTTGAAATGAGTAGCGCCGCCTCTTTTTCTATCTGTGAATTTGTACCACCGAAATAACTGTAAATTTTATTAGGTGCCAGTGTATGCGTGACCAATTCGCCCTCCATTTACTTTATCATGGCACACTTACTTAACCACCTAAAAACTTTTTGAAACTGGCTCTATGGATCTCTCATTTTTGGGCGGAGCTGGTGGTCTATTCTCTCTGGTTTGTGTTAGTGTGCTGGACTACTGTGCGAGGGATCCCAGGTTCGATCCCCGGAAAAGCACAAATTACATCTTAACCCGCCAATGGTAACGCAAATTTGACTTTGATCAATGGTGACGCCGGTCTCACAAACCGGGTTTTTCAACTGAAGATTTTTCGAAACGTGTTACTAATAGTTCATGTTTTTTTTTTATTTATACTCTTTGACAATAAAACAAAGATATTTAATCAATAAAGCTCTTTTATTTCAATATTACAATTCAAAAAACATTTTTAATTAGAGCATTAATAATAACAATGTTTTTAGTAATACTTTTTTTAAAATTAAGAAAACAATAAAAAATCACATATTCATAAAGGAAAATAACGTTTTTTAGTCTTTCGACATATGGAACTTTTACAACATGAACAAAATACACAATAAAACAATAAAAAAAAGAATCAAGGTAAAATAATACGAATAATAAAAAATTATTTTACTTACATAAACGGTGACGCACGGTCTCACGCACCGGGTTAGTAAAAAAAAATACACAACGTGTGTTAACTACGCAGTTTCGACGTCAACTGATGGTCGGGGACGTGCAATACGGCAGCTACTCGAAATTGCAACAAAAAACAATGACGGAGAATAAAGTTATTCGCATTTTTTAACACACCCGGTCTACAGACCAGTACGTCACCATTGGCGGGTTAAGGTTTTTTCTACTGCGCCACCTCTCGCGAACGTCTGACAAACATCCGAGAGTATGACTGTCCTGAAAAAGCTTCTCAATTCAGTCGTTCGGACTCGGCATAAAATCGTAGGTCCCTTCCATTCGTCCTAAAAATAGAAACTCACACAAAACGACTGGTTGCGCGAAGCTATGCCTAGGGTGTCTACCCGCCTGTTGCGCCACCTATTTATTTATTTATTTTTTAAAGGCAGCAACCTACAACGTGCTTCTTTGTAACTATGTGGTTACAAGGCATTATTCACCACTATGAAAATAGACAGCATACTGTCGCTCATACCACTGTGTGCAAATTGATTTTGATTAAGTAAATATTCAAAACGCTGTTATACAATAGGTAAACAATTGAACTTGCAATTTCAATTCACTAATTACATAATTCTTTTTATTCGCTGAATTATAGTATAAATAGCGCAATTATTTTTGCTGTCATTTCTCGGAAATATATTTTTTCCAATCTCACTGTTGGCAGTCAGTTTGACAGACGAAATTTCCTCAGAGAGGTTTTAGAGAGGATCCAATATCGTTACAATTACGCCTTTGCTGAATTTCGGTGTGCTCATTTCGCTTTATATTCAATAGTGGGTAAACACTATTTCTATTGGGCAAACAAATCAAATTTTTTTTTTGATACGGATCACATTTTGCAGATCTCGATATTTTTCTCACTAATATCAGCTGTTTTACATCATTCAGAATTTGTTTTCACAACAAAATTACTAAAAGCCTCTTGAAAAGCAATTATTCAGAACAGAAACGTAAATATCGACAAAGAGAAAGCAATTTTCTCAACTCATGTAGGCACTGTCAATAACGCACTAATATCTATACATTTACAAAAGCAGAATCAATGACATAAATGTCATTTTATGTCCTTGAATAATGAAGAGTAAGTTGTAAGTTGAAAGTTGTAATGAAGAAGAAAGAAGAAAGGATTTTGGAAGAAGAGAAGCACCGTCAGCTCCGTATGTTCGTTATCTTGTGAAAAAAGTGAAAGAAACTGGCATCCTCATCGATAAACCAAAGCGTGAAAAGCCAAAAACAGTGCGTACACCCGAGTTTGGTGCAGATTTTGGTCCAGAGGCATAATTGGGCCATTTTTCTTCAAAAATGAGCAAGGAGTGGCCGTTACAGTCAATGGCGATCGCTATCGGGCCATGTTGAACGAATTTTTGTTCACAAAAATTGAAGAGCAGGATATTGGCAACATTTGGTTTCAACAGGACGGCGCTACGTGCCACACAGCCGAAGCTACACTCGATGTTTTGCGCCCTGTTTTTGAAGATCGCATTATCAGCTGCAGAGCTGATGTCGTTTGGCCACCGCGGAGCTGCGATTTGACACCGTTGGCCTATTATTTGTGGGGTGCCGTAAAAGATAAGTGTTACGCCGACATACCAGAGACAATTGACGCTTTAAAGGACAATATTCGTGAAGCCATTGGTGAAATACAGCTGCACACAATCGATAATGTGCTTAAAAATTGGACCGATCGTGTAGGCTACTGCATGGCCAGCCGAGGCAGCCATTTGAATGAAATTATTTTCCATTATTAACCGGAAGGATTGTACTTTCAAATAAAAAAAGAAATTTGAGAAAATATTCAGTAGTTTTTTTTATAGCATTTTCAAAAAAAAAAAAAAAGTTATTTGGCGGACCCTTTAGTATGACATTGAATGTTCTGAATCAATGTACAAAAACTCGCTGTCATATTATATGTTTCGCAATAAACGAATTAAAAAGTCATATAGAAATTTCCATATCGTGACACAGGAAGGGTTCGTTCTCTTGTTTTTTATACCCTAAACAGGAAGGTATATTCACTTTGCCATTACATTTGTAACGCGAAGAAGGAGTTACCGGATACCCCATAAAGTATACATATTCTGAATCAGAAGCACATTATTCTAATTTAGCCATGCCCGTTTGTCTGTTTATCTGTCTTTTGAAAACACGATAGCGTCCAAACAAATCGACCTGATTCAAAGGCGATTGAATTTTTGTGAGAGGTCGTCAGGTTGGTATTGAAAATGGGCTATGTCGGTCAAGTAGCTCTGGTACCTCCCATACAAAACCGATATTATACCCATGCGTGTATGTATATACTCACATGGCAAACATTTTGCATGACTTTTATGCAGTGAGGGTATCAAAAATCAAAGCATCGGCCAGGCCAATGATAACACTTTTACTTGTTTTTTTTTTCACGCGAAGCCAGTTTCGCCTGAAGTTTTTACATGAACTTGTTTGCAAACAAAATCTTCTTCCGAGAAACTCAGCGAACCGCTTTTCTTAATTGAAGGTGTACAACGAACATCCCCAAGTTTAAATATTTTTTAAGGTCTAAACTGAATCTGGTGACCTCAGCTTTTGACAAAAATCACTGCAGAAAACATTTACGCATTTTTGAGTAATTACCGTTGACAAAGCTGCCATACACTGGTAATAGACTTTCTATGCCAACATTAAGGGAGAACCATAACAATATTTCGTGAGTGTAACCCAGCTTAAGCCAATGTGATTTGTATATCATATATGGATATATTGGACCATAGAACTTATGTGGATGTTCGTCCATATTTGAAGCTGGCTTAAGCCCACAGAATACTATTGTGATTTGACCTTTAATTTATTCTCTAACTTTACCTATACTTAATTATTTTCCAAGCACAGGGGTTTTAACAGAGTTTTCGCGAAAATCGACATTACATTTTTCGAAAGTAATAAGTTATTGAGATTTTTCTGAGTTGTAGGTACTCCTCAGCCACACCCGTTTTTTTTTTACGATATAATTTAAGGTTAGTATTTTAAACCTTTAAACATTTAAACATTTTTTCAGTATTCACGTCACGTCATCCATGACACCATCTAGTTTTCATCATAATTTGCGTAGTCAAATGATCCCCCTTTAAGATTTTAATTTAAACAAAGAAATTATTTCGCATTATCCACTCAGTCCAACGGTACTGCTAATTAGGGATGTGAATGAAAATGAAAGCCTATTATTTATGTATGGCGGTTGAAATCTCTGAAAGCTTTGCTTATACAGCTTAACGAATTAAGAGATTATGGAAATTCAACATTTTCCGCCATTACCGTTGGGATTCAAATGGAATTCGGAAATTAAAAGAAAACCATGGATACCCTTGACCAAGAAAACAAAATTGATAATAAACACAGATTGGAATCTGGGACTTCCTTTTTTTTTTTTTTTTTTTGACTCAGTAAAATTCGAGAATGGGACGATTTTTACACTCTACTAAAATGTTCATATTAGATGAAATTTTAATTAATTCAAAAAGCAATTCGGAAAATACAGGATACGGGATATGGTTTTCAGGGGATGGTGGTAATAAACAAGTGCTAGTGCATGATGTGGAAAATCTGCTTATGTTAATTTTTTTTTCTCGGAATGGATAAGTTTGCTGAATAAATTAGTTTTCTATATTATTGTAACAGTCTGTGAAGTTTATTAGGAATAACCATTTTACACCACGTTGCATGAATTTCCATGAAAATGTATAAAATATAATGTCTATAATGGATTTTCTAAATGAACTCAATTGTTTTAATAGACTCTACTTCCGTAACATTCTGCCCAAATTGAATATGACATTTGGCATCATTGTGGTAAAAACATTGTGAATAGTTGATTCTATTGGAGATTTCACTTCCCATTAATGTGACATAATACTCATTGTGGGGAATTAAAGGGATTAAGTTCTTATAACGGAATATCAGATTAGAATGAGGGAGTTGGGGCATGTCACCATATCACTTCGACCATAAAATTGGCCCTACTGTGAATTCCTTCAATTAGAGTTCGCTCATGATACCGGAATTAGTGATAAATCCTATAGTAGATCTGTGGGTGAGTTAGTAGATAATGTCCTCTGCCTCCAGGTAGAATTTATTTAATTGACGATGATGTATATTCTAGTTAAGTGACTCAAAATGTGTTCTGCCATGACGTCGTATAGCACAATTGGTGTTTTTTAACTTCCCCTTGTCCAGTGAGGAATCCTGTGACTTTACGAATGTGATGTAGATTCAACTTCAGATCCGCTTGTGTTGACGAATAAATTTAACTGTGAACTCTACGAGCTGTACAGCGACATGGGCAAAAAAGTGCGTATCAGTAGACTAAAATGACTGGAACATGTAGAACGAATGGACACCAACGCTCCGGCATAAGGGTCTTCGATTTCAACCCGAAGGGACGACGCAGTAGAGCAACATCTCGCCTTACATAAGACGTGCGCACAAGTAGTTGAGGACCTCAACTAACTTGGAGGGCCAAGTCAACCCTTCTCTTTTCTACTCACTTAAAATTAACCTGCCTTGCCCGACACGAAGGCATGACTCACATGAGTGTGGTCCAGCCCATTGACAGCAACATGACAAAACTATTAGTCACATTTCAATTTCCATCAAAAACTGTTAGGTGGGAGCATTTGGTAGATGACATTTGATTGTTTCTTATTTTTACCATCGTAGATTCTTAAACATAAACACGGCTTAAAAATAAAAATAAATAAATAGGTGGCGCAACAGGCAGATAAACACCCAAGGCCTAGCTTCTCGCAACCATCCGTTTTGTGTGAGTTTCTATTTTTGGGACGAATGGAAGGGACCTACAATTTTATGCCGAGTCCGAACGGCTGAATTGAGAAGCTTTTTCAGGACAGTCATACTCTCGGATGTTTGTCAGACGTTCGCGAGAGGTGGCGCAGGAGAAAAAACCTTAAGATGTAATTTGTGTTTTTCCGGGGATCGAACCTGGGATCCCTCGCACAGTAGTCCAGCACACTAACCACTCCGCTACTGCGCCCACGGCTTAATGCCTACTTAATTTCAACAACCTCTCCGTCATATCACTCTATTGCTTCCGTCTATTACTTTTTATGTAATTCAATTTAGGGCCATACATTCATTGAAATATGTATAATATTATTTACACCGACAACATTAAAACTTTTACACGAAAAGAAGAAAATTCCATTCGTATCTATGCAGGTCAATATACCAATTCCGAGATAAATAAAAGAAAAGAATAAAAACCGACCTTTCTTTGAATTTATCTGAACCTATTACACTCTTCTAAAAGTACCTACCAAACACTTGAACGTGTGTGCCATGGAAAAAAGTTTACCATTGTGTGGCCTTACATTTAATTATTCAGGACATGGATTCGCTATTCATAGCAATTTGTGAACTGTCAAACGAAACAAAATGTTCCTTCGTCAACTTTGCGCGTTCCCAATTCCCAAAGTCAATGACAGAGAAAACGCACAAAGCACAACAAAAACAAAAGTCGGCCAGGACTTAGTTTGAATTTATTAAAATTAATGGAACCCAAAGCCTGCCCAAAGCCCATGAAAGCGTATGCGAGGACGAGTCGCCAAAGAGTCACGTTCACTTGGATAAATATAATACTGACTGCCTATGAAGAGCAGCCTACACTAGCGTAGCAACGGCGGCTCTACATTTTAATTTGAAGACCGAGAATCGAAATGCATTCAACCACAAAATTTAACCACCACTCCCCCAGGACCGGCCTACCGTAGCCGAAATAAATTAATTTGGATTCCAATCGGCTGATGTGGTAAATATGGCCCAAACGCGAACCACAGACAACATCAACTTCACGCCATTATTTGCCACAGTATATTCGCCAAATCCACAAACCAGGCCAAATCCTTTATTCCGAAAATGGGATGGATGTTCGGTAGGGTAGAAATCTACCAACCAACAGGTGCGGCAGGAATTGATAAATTGACTCGCCACTGACACCCTCTCGAGGAGGGAGTCGACTAATCCGTACCCTAGTTTAATTAAAGCTGTGAACCCAAGAGTAATCCTTAAACGACGCACGTTCAATTTAAGGTGAAGGAATTTGAACTATGAGCACCAGTCTATTATGTATATTTATGTAGTATCGAGAAACCACTTTGGCAAAGGTTATTGCGGTTGTAGAAGGTTGGCAGCAAGAGAGAAATAATTCTGTGTGTAGTGCGGATATAGCTCCATAATGGAATTCCGTTTGAAATTCAAGTTACTTCCTGTTCCAATGACTTTTAATTATAATGTTGGTAACTTTCTGGTTCCGATATTGTAATCAAAGGATAAACTGCGTTTTAATAATTTGGATAAAACCAGAAATGGATTGCGTGCAGGGCGTTTAAATCGAACACGCAATATTTGAACCTGATTTGAACCACACGGGGCACACGGGGTGGAGATTAGCCTCAAATGAATCCTCAGACCTCAGCCAAGCTATGGTGTAGTTGTAGTGTACAGTATAGAGATCGTAAATTAAATTATACGATATCGCTGAATTAACACATTTCATTCTAACTAATCCTATAGCTAGAGCCAAGGGAAAGGGTGACATCGTTGTGTCGTGAATTTGTGTTCATGCCTTAAACATTTGGCTTTGCATTTGCAGTACCTAATTGTAGTAGACTTGTTAAAGGCCCCAACCCATAGAATCCGTAAGAATAATTGTAAGAGTTTTTTTGTTGGTTAAAGTACAGATCGCAAAACCCATTAAACATCTCTCAATTAAATTTATAACCACCTGCGACATATATTTTGTCAATTAATAATCATCATGTACATAAACCAAGTCTGAACGCTTCTTTTGCGAAACGAAATTCTTCAGTGGTATCCAAATCGACAGCGAAACGTCTGCAAAAAAACAGCCGACAATTTGCTTGTAAAGAGTTCCACCAGTAGTTGCTATACAATTTCCGTATCACTTCGTAAATGATATTAATGTACAGAGGATTATGTTCTCTTTCGAAATAAATACCTAAATATGTAAATATTAATGGATTGTCAAAAAAAACATTATCTAAAGCTTGTTAGCTCCCATACAAAATTCTCTCCAAAATTGAGCTGCGCTAAGTTTAAACGAATCCATTTAGCCGAGCGGTACGCTGCTCGAGCTAAATTTTAACTCCCATACAAAATTCTCTCCAAAATTGAGCTGCGCTAAGTTCAGCTAAAAAATCAAATTTTCATTTCAGACTATCTGTCACAATTTCGCGCCCATTAATGGTTCGGCACATTTTTTCAAGCTAAATTTTGACAGATCTGTTCGGTTTTTTTTTTTTTCGTTGTGATTTTGTGTAGCGGAAAAGTAAATAAGGATGAGTTTTTTCAATGAATACCTACCTCGATGAGGAAGCCTTTGAAAGTGAAAAATTTGAGATGAAAGAATAGCAGACAAGGAAAAAAGAAAGCGCAACGAAAGTAAAATTTTTTTCGTGTCGTTGAATTTTTGAAGGAAAATGTTTTCAACGAACATCTGTTTTCTGTGACACTTATAGGTATCCACAGCGCACTCCATGTCAAAATTTAGCTAGGGTTTTTGCTAATGTTTGGAGAGCAAAATTGGAGAGCCTGTACCAACAATAACCAATCACTAAACTCGCGTTTATTAACTAATTTCGAAACTAATGTCATAATATTTTTCTATTATAATAATAATTTTGAATTATTTTCTCGCACTTGACGCAATCATTTCCAAATGTTCAAACAAAACTCTGCCAACTGACGTATTTTAGGTACAATCCTTATTAGTTCACCATTATTGTCCATAAATTTGCAATGCAACGAAGAACGCACTAGACTTTACTACCTTACCTACAAAATTATTTCTGACAAAAATTAACTATTTTGGTCGTGAATGTACTTTGAAATTTTACTTGTTCCCACTTTTCGTATCCGACTGTACTCTGATCTGACGCATGGAACACACAAACACATGCAAGCAAGCATACCAACAATTTGTTTCCATCACCGGTACTTCTGTTTTATATTTTCATTACATAAAGCAACACAATTCGAGCCAAGGTGAAACGAATCCCATATGTTTATTATTATTCAGAATCAATTCAACAGTGGGCATTCAATAATTATGCATTTCCGAAAACAAACATCAAAAATGAGCAACGTAAACATGCCAGTTGGTAGTTGTCATTTTTTCGTAAATGACACTATCCGTACTCTTCCCGTATTCCAACAAAAATCGATACCACTCGACAGCTATACTGCTCTCTCTCGTGCTTGGTTGCTGTCACATTCACAATAGTGCGCATTCCATAATTTCTTTTAATTCATTATATCCAAAATGGCCGTATAACACTGCGTACGTGCAAACATCACCGCCGCGAATTTTTACATTTTAATTTTCTCACAAACTGCGTGAATTAGTTGTGCGATTAGATTTATTATATAGCTGTTGAGCAATAAAGTGAAATACATTTTATTCGTGAAAACTAAAAACTCAAGCTATTGTGAACGTGGTAATGTTGTTGTGTATTTCCAGGGTTCACAATTGACAGTAAATTGCAAAAACGATATAAAAATTTTATATTTTTACCCATAAAAGACGAGAAAGAGAGCTGCAGATTGTGAAGAAAAACTCGTTGAAAGTGCAGAAAAGTGGAAGGTTTTGGTAGTGACCATGGAAATGGAATGTGTGATGTCTCAGGAGCTGCCCAAAGAGGTGGTAGAAATGGAAATGGATGTTACTGATGTTACAGAACCAGAAGCGGCAATAGAATCTGTCGCCGCCAATGCTGATGAAGAAGAAAACAACATAAACACGAATGAAATTGACATGTTGCAGGAACATGTGTACAGCAATGATGAGGGTAGTGTCGAATTGGCGCCACAAATTAACGTCGACGAGAACACCATCCTCTTGCCTGTGGCTGGTGAGAATGGTTTAAATGCCGATGACCCCGCTATATCATTTAATGCGTCTGACTTCCTACAGGTGAGTTGAAATAGAGTTTTCCATTCATAGTAAAAAATTGTACTCTTTCTTGCAGGAAGAGGAGCAAGTGTTGGACCCAATGATGGGTACGAATGTGACAGTAGATCCTGTCACTTCATCCAGACCGAAAAGAACTCCATCACAGGTGCCGAAAAAGCGTCGCGACGCAGTGATGGTGAAGTATGAACCAGAAGATAGCTCACCTGAAAAAGTTAAAAAACGTCGTGGTCGCAAGCCGGGCTGCAAGGTGGTCAATGGACAAGTCATATATCAACATAGCGAGAATGTGGACACGCCCTTAAAAAGCACTCCAAAGGTAAAGTCTGTCATTAAGCCGGTATCGAAACCATCGAAGAAGGATGATGGCAGCGTAAATGACAGTCAGTGTCGTGTTTGCAAGTCCAGCGAAGACCTAATAAACGCCTTCAAGAAGGAATACACCAAGACATATGCCGAGAAACTAATGGCGCTTTGCCCGACGGTCAGCATTCAGCGCAAGGACTTCTTGCCGCAGTTCATTTGTCGGATATGCGTGAGTAGCGTTAACGCTGCATATGCTCTGAAGACCCAGTGCGAGCGGACGGATGCTGAACTACGTGAATGGCTGGAAAAATCAATCAAGAAGGTGCGTCGTCCAGTGGCAAAAAGTTATGTGGCCCCGGAAAGTGACCCTGATGAGTTTCCCGATCCTCCCATGGACCAGGACTTTAAGCTGTCGGATGCAACACCACCATCTGCAGACGATTCCGACTCGGACTACGGCAAACCACTTGTAAAACGACGCACACGTCGACGCACCCGAAAAGTGTCTAACGTAGGTACGGTCTCCAAAGTAGTCAAATCTGAGAAAACACCCAATTCGAAGCCGCCAGCAAAGAAAGCTAAATCAACGTCGCCAACAAAGGAGGCAAAATCTACACCGTCGATGAAGGTAGAAAAAACTACACCACCTACGAAGGAGGAGAAACTCACGCCGCCATCGAAGAAGGCCATCAAACCAGATCCCGATCCGAATATGAGCATGTCTCCCGAGCCAGATCAAGAAGCAACTGGTTTCAGCGACGGTAGCGAGGAAGATTATTCTCCGCCAAAAAAAAGACGCCAGAAGTCGGCGAGTAAATCAGGAGACGGCCTCACATGTCGCATCTGCAACGAGACGATGCCCAGCAAGGACGAACTAAAACAGCACAAGAAGGTCATGCACTCGAATCACGAATGCGAACTGTGTGGTCGCAAGTTTAGAATGCTGGGCAGTCTAAAGTCGCACATGGAAAAGCACACAAAGTCAACCGATCTAAAGTGTGGTCAGTGCGAGAAGCACTTCCCCAATAAGACAGAGCGCCGGAAGCACATGATAGATGTGCACAAGGAGTCGCCAGCTCAATTTATCTGCGAGAAGTGTAAGCGAGCGTTCACATCAGAGATTCGACTACTGAAGCACAATGAGACACGTTGTCCTGGATTCGAAACATCACATGCCAAGAAGAACAAGGGCGAACTTGAATCTCTGGCCATGGGTAAGGATTTGTTCAAGTGCGTAGCACCGCTGACAACGACATACTGGAGCGATAGCTTCTCCGATTGAACAAGATGTGCAAGAGCTACCAACTACATATATTTTTCTATATTTTTTTAAAATTTTTTTTTTTTCAAAGACGTGTGCAAATGTTATGACTATGAGTGTAGTAAGTTGTGAAAATAAAAGTTATAGGCGAAAGATATAAGGGTGTTTTACGTTTTCTTTGTTTCATATTTTTGTTTGCAGGTAGATGGGTTTTGGTATCTCTACAGATATGGAGGCTGCGCAGTGGAGTACAGTGTGTTTCACCAAGAAAGCGCCAATGGTGTTTCCTTTTGTATAGTGAAAACATCAACTGCAACTGCAAATCAAATGAGTCGGAAATGGATATATGTACAAAGTTTTATGTTAAATTGAATCGACGTTGTCATGGATTGAATAAGGGTAGGTATTTGGTCAATACTGACGAAAGATGAACGTTCTTCGGTTTCAATACATACCTACTTCTGATAAATTTTCTTTCCTTTTGTGATTAGGTAGAAGGAATGCAGTAGGTATTTGTAAGACCAATGACAAGAGATTATTTTGAATATAATTATGTACATGTATACTATCGCAAAAAGCGGAGCTTTATGAATATCTTCAGCAATGGCCCACAAATATTGCAGAAAGTGTTTTAGGTACGTGATGATAGTTTTTTTTGTTTTGCATGTAAAATTCACATAATTCAGAGACGGGGTAATTCGACTCGAGTACCTATGCTGATATTTTTATAGCGATGTCCTACGGAATTTTGATTACCTATAAAACGAAATACCGGAAGTGGTGAATGGACATTCATTAGTTACTCATTACTGAAGCGTATTACTATTATATGACAGTTTTCCTTATCCGAAATTCAGCTCATCTTACACTATTTATACACGCAAAGAGTGATGATGCAAACTTAATTAACTCTCGGCGTCGCATCGTTAAGCAGAGCAAAATATCCCTTTCGTTGCAGGTTAAATGTTTGAAATCATCTCAAGAAACTGCTTAATTTATTTCCCTTGGTCGAGTTGTTCTTTCAACTATAAACGATGCACGTTGGATTTCGAATTGAAAATTCATAGCAGGAGTTGGTTGGTAATCCCTTTATAATATATCCTTCCTTCGTCGCCTCCATATATATTTTTTATCGATGTCAGTATGATAAATGCTAAGTTGGGTCTTAATTTAATTTTTATTTGCTGCATTTTCTACTGCCCCATCTTCCTTTTGCGTTCATCCGCGCGCCGCTCCGTTCATTCTCGCCGACGTGCTTTGCATTTTTGCTAAGTTGGAGCGAATGGTAAGCACGAATTGTATGTCTAATAAAATTATCTATGAACGTGATTTCCACTGCGTTTACTTTTCTTAGGTACCACTACCACATAAATGTTTTATCGCAAAGTCGTGGAGTTCAGTTTTATTCTTGATTTTAAGTACAATTTTGGGTAGGTAGGATAAATGTTAAGATTGATGGTGCTTAGGAGGGATTTTGAGAGGAATCGGCGATTAGATGGTAGGTAGTTTGCAAAAGCTACTCAATTATAATATCGAATGAAGAACAACAGGAACAGAACAGCACACAAATTGCATACATTTTGACAACAGACCAATAGTCATAGATACTTAAAACCCCATGAATTCAGAATATTTGTTAACAACTCCTTTTTTGTCATGAAAAGAGGATTTCTTATTGGACTACTTGTTCCGGGTGTGGTCTATGGCCATATAGAGCAATCCTCTTAAGGCAACATAGATCTGAAGAATTTAAAATTCTAGGTACATCGTTGTAATTTGATTGTATTTTAAAAATTAGCTTTACCTCTCTTTACAAATCTATAATTAAACTTAATGGCTACCTGATGATTCTATTAGTTCCAATATACCCACTCATTCATGAAGAACCACTTCAACTTTGTTGAATGAAAGGTAAATTAAGCTAGGTACCTATTCGTATAGAGATGTTGATGTTGGTATTTTTAAGTCCAAATTGTTGTACATAATAGAATTAACTTCAAATTGAAAGGGATCTCTTATTTATCAGAATGTTCTTCAATATACCCTGAATTCCTTTGAAATTGCATCCACTTAGGAACAAAATCGAAACGCGATTAGGTACTATAAAAGCAATTACTCTTAGATTCTATTGCTATAATAACGGCTCTTCTCTCATATACACACATTAACAGCATACCAATCCGCTTGGCAAACATACAAAACGTATCCCCCAGTTATAGCCAATTTACAAAACGTTCGGCCATTATCACAACTTCCATTTTTCTTAACTAGGATTCTGCTGGTCTGAGTTTGCCTCAAAACGATTTTACTCAAAAACCATAACGCTCCGTTACGGTCGTAGTACCTACACTTTGTTGGGAATAAGCATATCATAAAACGATTTCTAAACCGGAAGCAGACTAAACTCCCTAAAAAAAGGGAAAAACCCGCACACCTACAAAGAATGTATTCAGCCGGTCGTAAAAATCACATCCCATGGTATTTTTTTCCCCCGAAATGTTTGAACATCCTGAATGTGTGGACATGGACACGCTGGCAATAGGGATCCTTAAAAAAAGAGAACACAATCTTCATTGAATGTATACAATACAAACGGCATTATTATGCTTTTCCGACCGAAAACAAACCCACAAAGGACCTGCAAAGTCAGCAGTGGACGAATAGTAAATAGAAGTACGACCGCACCATATAATCCTTCCGTACCACTGTGCGTATGTAACAGTTTGTGGGAAAGCCAAATGGTGTTCCTCTAAATTATTTCATCCCAACTCTTGTAATCACGGAAAACGGAAATAAGACGAGGACATTGGCATTATGCGTAAGCGAACTTCCTACTTTCTTTGCTTGAATAATATATTTTTGGTGCTGAATTGGATGCCAAGGATGAGGCTGATATGTACATGATTAACGTCACAACAATATGCGATTCTACACATATAAGTAGTGACCATTTCGGTTGTCTAGTGAAGCACGAAATGGGGGATGGTATGAGTTATAGTTTTGGGGCTCAAGAAGTTTCAGTATAAACAGTCGGTTACTACTTTATATACAAAAAATATGACGTATGCGTTCTTTCGGTAGATTGACTTCGAATCCAATTATGAATTCGAATATCAGGCTTTTTATTGTGATTTATTGCGATGCGTTGGGTTGATGGGGTGGTATATGGTCAGCCAATGTGCTGTTCATTTTCATGTTTCGGGTGAACGTTTCCCATATTGGCAGCCTTTATAAATAATATGAATTCGACCATTGAAAACATATTATTATTTGGAAGTGAGTTTGAGTTGGTTGCCAGTGCATGACGTGTTTTTGACAAAAAGCGTGTCATTTTTTTGACACGCTGACGTCAATATGACTTAATATTCTGTTCTAAAGTAGTGTGTAGGCAAAATCTGTCGTCATATTGACGTCAACATGTCAAAAATGCTGTAGCTTGACAGCAGTATGACAGCATTTGTCTATATTTTGGTTGGTCTTGATCAGGGGCTCTCAATAAACTATTTTACTTTAGTGCCCACTCTGACAACCCAAATTATTTCAGCGCCCACCAACATATTTTTCCATTTCAAATTCGTCCTTTTTGCTAATAAGCCGTAGTAATCGTTTTTAATTTAGTCATGGGATGTCAAAGAAAAAGGTAACACCGTTAGGTATTTTTCATTATTTTTAACATTAAAGAATTTAATTAAAAACAATATAAACAACAAACTAAATTTTATTCATTTGTAAATAAAGATAAAAGGATTGTAATAATATTATGTATAATCAATCAATGAAAAATGAAATGGATGAACTTGGTGGGATGAGAATAGCTCTTGGATATTAGGTGTCATTTTCGTGAGGAAAAGCTTCAAGTCTCCTTGATGGAAAGGCAATGAACATCTTTTGGATAACCTTCCACAAACCAGGATAGAGATCCGGTATTTCCTTTTAGAACTAAAACTGTTGGTATCCTTGCCTAAACTTGCACTTCAGTTCCTCATTACATGTAAGGCTCAATTAATTCTTCTTCAATTGCAGGGTCAACATCAACATTGTCTGACATGCTATAGTAAAAGGATTTAAAATCCAAGCCGGTATGTCGAGTGACCAAATGTCGTTAAAACGTGTACATATGTCAGAATGCAGAGTTTCTAAGTGGGCACAGTAATCAAGTCTATTTTGATCGATAGTTGGTGTTTTTGAAAGGCCAGAAAACTAGCTCAAATCTCCTCGACCAAGATTTCTTTTCCATAAGATCAGCTTAGCAGCTAATGCAGACAGAACACTTTTTGTTGTTATCCAATCTCAATGAAGTTTCAAATTGACATCATTGAACTTGTTGAAAAGGTCCGTCAAATAGGCGACATCACTTGCATCATTCAGAAGTTTTTCACGAAGAATAGGATCCTTTCCTTCAAGAAATTCCAAGACAGAACTTTGTAAATTGTTGAATCTTTCTAGGCAAGCCCCTTTTGACAACCATCTCACTTCAGTATGCAGAAGTTACCGATTGAAGTCTTCGTCATTTTCTATGCAGAGCTGTTTGAACAATCGATCATTCAAAGCACTGCTCCTTATTTTGTTCACAGTTGTTATATACAGATTGTGTTCATGAAAATAGTAGTGTATCTCTCTAAAATAGTCAAAAGTAAATAAATTTTGACCGAAAGTAACGGAATTTTGAAATTTGTATTCTCTTCTTTGCATTCTAAACAAAAAAAAATACCGTTTCATTTGGTTCAAGTTTTGTGCAGCATTACTATTTTCGTGAACGCAATATGTATAAAATGTACCTAATGTACTATGTACCTTTTTATGTAGGTATGCATTTGTTTATATATTTATGTATGCATGTATTATTAGACACTGAACCCACCGAACCATTGAACTCAAATTTTCAGGAAATGCTTCGGCATTGACCTAAGAGTCACCTGTAAAATTTGCTTAAAATCAGACATAAATAAAAACACGTTAAAAATCCTATATCTTGACATTTTCTATTTTTTAATTTTTTTTATTGAGTTTTATTTTTGCTTAAACTGTCTTAAAATTAACAATATTTTTTTTCCTGAAAAGCCTAAGTCTGCAGAAGATTAGATATTTTGTTGTTATCTTTGAGTCCTATTTGCATTTATTAATTTTACTTTATTAAATTAAAGAAAAAATATTAAAATAACAAAAATTAAAAATAAAAAACTATTTACAAATTTATATAAATTACAAGGCAGTTGGTTGATTGAAAGATTTAACGTTGTCACATTATTGTCGTTGCGATCTCATCATCATCTTCTGAATGCTCCTGTGCAGCATATTGAGTTATTGAAGCTGCGGCGTATTTCCATAATGCCATAATGCCATATCTCAAGTGCGACTGCACCAGACCGAAGTAACACTGCCGAAGAACTTTTGGTGGGCATCTACTGCTTAGATGAAATACAGCGTAGGCGGATAGCGGATTGCCTAAGTTTTTTCGTCAACGTGGTTATGTGATAGCTCCATTTAAAGTTATAGTCAACCATAACTCCCAAGTATCTGTACGTAGATACGTTTTCAAGTACGGTCGAGCATTCGTCATTGTCTTGAAGTAGTCCGTAATTTTGAACCTTGTGCAGGCTTAAGAATATTTGGTGGACGGATGTGCATGACTTTGGTTTTTTTGGCGTTAATGATGAGTCCATTGTCATGACACCATGACGAGACTGCATTGAATTCTTTTTGCATACATTTTTCCGCAGCTTCAAAGTATTTGTGATTAGCCACAATTGCCGTATCGTCTGCACAACCATACTCAGTGCTTTGCATGAGAGCTAGTAACAAGTTTTTCATATAAATGATGAAATGTGGAGGATCCAGCTATGAGCCTTGCGGGACTCAATAGTTTGACAACTTTTCTACGCTAACGCTATTTTTGATTTTAAGTTGAAATCTTCTATCTTTTAAATAACTTTTGAACCATAAAAGTAACGATCCTCTTACGCCTACTTTTTCCAGCAGATTTCAAATGTTTTCATGGCATAAACAACCGAACCAATTGAGTGTTCTCGATCATCGATCGGTCACAATTATTTAAGCCACGATTGGCTGAGTGACCGTGCGATATTAGCTGCGAAAAATAAAGGCGTCGATAATTTGCATTTCATTATTCAAAATCAAATCACCTGATGCTGGCACATTTCATTCGTTCAAATCGGTGAATCGCCTAGACCTAAAGTGCCTATACGGACCTGTTGCGCCCAACTATTTATTTATTTTTTAATAAGTTAACGCAACATTTCATTGATCCTGAGGCGGTACGAAGTTCGCCATTTATAGTAGCCTTGCTTATACAATTCGTAGCTCGTAGGTACACTCATTGCGCGGTACTAGCAATTTTTTGTAGTGTCCACCTTCATTGGCAATAGTTTGCTAACAAAATTAAACCTTATAACAATTTATTGTAACAAATAACTTGAAAAGCAATTTGCAGCTTTTAAAAATACAAGATACAATATTCGAAATATACGAAAGAAATATACAAAAGAACGCATTCAATTGCATCCGAAATATGGTACTTTTCAAGGTTCCATGTAATATTATCCCAAACAAATATGACATCTTCCAGTTTCTGGCTAAATTGTGTGCGGGCATGGATTATTATGAATTCGAAATTACGTTGATACTTAGGAAAATGTCAACTCAAAGTCAAAGTAAGTTACGATTGACTCTCGTTGGTTGTTGACACTAGCTCCCATTCACCATCACCACCATACTTTGTTTTAACTTTTTGTTTGCATTCTAAACTGTTTGCAATTTGCCACTTCTTAGACCCTTTAGACTTTTACTTCATAGCATACATCATACGTACACGTACACCCCTTAGACACATAACACTTTGTATTTAATGAGTCGGAAACTTGCGATAGTGAAGAGGAAAATATTGCAAAAGTGCAGACGGTGTAAACTTAATCGTCCTCTTATAACTAAGAAACGTTAAAATGTAGGTACAGCGTTTAAAATGTTTTTCATTCGTTCATTGGTAACAGAGCGAAATCCTGCTATAAGTACTCGCTTTGCTGATTCCAGATTATTATTGAAGAGGGAATCTATTTAAAATTGTTTTTAAGTTTATGAACAGGATAAAGGATAAAGTGGTTTAAATGTGTCATAGGAAATATTTTATTTTTTATCGTTTAACGGATGAATGAGTTGAAGTTATTTGCATTGACAGTCTAAAAATAAAAATACATAGTTAAATAATTTCATAGCATGACGCAGGAACCTTAAAAAATAATTTTAAGACATGAACTTGGATTATGTAAATTGAGTTTATGGATAGAGCGGTTTAAGAATGAAAACACACTCGCGTTTCCGAGATAATAAAAATCTTATTCTAATAAACTGGACTACGTCATCAATTTAGGCCGTATAATGTCGTTTTCCATTGGGACCATCAGATTTTTATTTCAGATCTCAGATTTTTCGTGGCGAATGGAACATGAAAGCAGATTGATCTGCTTTTGTAAATGTATTAGTGCGTTATTGTTTTCCTTTGGCGGTGCAAAAATACGAAAATTATGAACTAATATGGATATTCATTTTCGTCTTCTGACGACGAAAAATCAAAATCCATAGATGACGATGAAGAAGAAGAAGATGTCGAAGATGATAGTAATTGCTCCAAAATTAAGTCCATGCCCATTATTTACGTTTTTGTTCTGAATAATTTCTTTTCACGAGGCTTTTCGTAATTTTGTTTTGAAAACAAATTCTGAATGACGTAAAACAGCTGTGCAGGGTATATTGGTATTAGTGAGAGTATGTGTGAATCTCGAAAATTATCGAGATCTGGAAAAAGTGATCCGGATCAAAAAAAAAGATTGATCTTATGTCCCAATGGAAAACCACATAAGCATGAAGTTGTTGATGACATGCATATTGCATAGGTCTACAACTTGTGGAAATAAATAGGAGTATCAGTATAGTTACTGTCTGTTACAGTTCCACGACTAAACTTTCGGAACCAATCGTAGTCTAATATGGCAAAGACATAGCCAAGCCAGGACATAGACGACTTTTTATATCGAATTATTACGAGGAAAGGGAGTAAAGAAAGTTTTTTTTGAAGTAAGAAATGAGTGTTTCTGCGAAAAATAATTTGTAATGCAAAAGATGTGACGATGGCCGAAAGAAGGCGTCTTAAGAACACCTCAGGACGACCCAACTTCATCGTCTGTCGTGGTCGTGGTCAATGTGATGATTGAAGTAAACGTAACAATAAAGTTGGAATTACTTGCTCCTATAGCCGGCACTGCGCCAGTAGTTTTCAAACTGGTTATAAAGTACCTAGAAATACTAATACGTAGCTGATAAGGGTGCTGCAACCTGCAAGCTTTAAGTTTAATAGGGCATGATGTGTATAAGTATACAACACTGTGAAGTGTGCAATACAGTTTGCCTTCCCCAACCCCGCGGAAACAAATTACAATTAAAATGTGAAAAGAAGAATGTTGGAAAATATAGTGGTTGGCTTCAAAGAATTGCTTATAAAACTCATTAGTTACTAATGTTCAACATAAAAACGAAAAACGCAGAGTTTTTTTTTAAGTATAATAAATTCGTAGAACGGTTGTGCATCAGCGACATAGCTTTTAAAATGTAACGTTTCGAAGAAATGTTGTATTAAATTTTACGGAAATGATACAAAGTATGTTGTGGCTAGTCAACTTTACCCCTGGATGTCATTAATTATTTAGAATGTATGATTTATTATATTAAATTCCTTTTTGGTGGTGACTTGTTGTCATACCAAAGGATATTTCACTAAGGGATAATGTGCCGTGAGAGCAGCGAACATAATTAATGACACCATTATAAAATGATATTCGTTTTGTATGATTTTAATTTATATAAAAGAAGCCACATTCACTGGACATTGTAAGATAAAGCCATTATGCCTCATATGGTAATTAATAATCGTGATTTATGAGCCAGTAGTTCAGGGTTAATAATTTCATGAATGCTCATCGTTATTATATTCAAATAGATCCCAACAGGGGAGTTATTTCAAATGATATGATTTGCGATTAAATTGGATAGTTCGGGATATAAAAGCTAAGAGAGAGTAGTTGTCTCATGAATTGGTAGCCAGGAAATGTGTGATAGAAAGTTTGCATAGGTTGTGTCAAATGAAAAAATATTACTGACGTTTATAAACTGTTTTCAACTAATTTCATTAGCTAATGTACAGATCGGAGTTAGAATTAGATATTATCAAAAATATGAATATTGAAGACTTTTCGTTACTGATTACAAAGTTAAAATTTGGTACGTTTGAATTCCTAGTTTATGTAGTATGTCAACTAGATTTTTCTGGAATAGGTTTACGAACGCTTCAATTTAGAATTGTGAACTTGGGGCCTGTTCTAAAAGAACAATAGTTGGCCTTTATTTACAAACTTGGAAACTTGACGCACTTTTTGTGTGCGTATACGAATTTGTATGTCTATGATGTGTCCTCCATTTATTAGACTAGCGATAGTATGTAAGGTTTTTAAGAACTTATTCTGCCAGCAATAAAGGAGGTGTTATCAACAATGTTGCATACATCAGCCTATGATGTTACAAAGAAACTACCTCTCAGCAACTACAGTACAGTGCAAAGAAAAATTAATGAGATGGCGGAGAATGTTGAAAAATCTCTTTGTGAGTATTTGAAAATATTTCAATTTGCATTGCAATGAGTCAACACTACCAGGAAATAAGTCTATGCTTTTGTCTTATATTCGGCGTTTTGTAGAAGATGGAAATCCTCATGAAGAACTGTTGTTTGGCAGAACAATCAAAACGGTCACGAAAGGTGAAACTATCTTTAGAACGTTGGAAGATTTCCTTACACAAAAAGAAATACCATGGTCCAACATTTTGGCTGTAGCTACGGATGGATCCCCAGCCATGGTTGTTTGATACAAAGGTCTCATTGCTCATATTAAAAGGAAAAATCCATGCATACTTGGTGTTCATTGTTGCTAGAAATTTGGGTGAAAGACTTCACAAGTCTCTGCATTTAGTCATCACAACAACTGTACCCGCCCGGCTTTGCTCGTGCCCAGAAATTGTGTTACTTAGATAATATTCTTGTCCGACAATGTATATCAATGTTCTAAATTTTACAAACTTTGGCTACCATGACTGTCGAAGGATAGCGTGCAGGCGCCACGCCCCTTTATCTAATTTTAACTATAGTCTTCACAGGAACACTCCTGGGCCATGACCTTTGTCTGTATATTTGAGCTCAATCGGTTTGGTAGTTTTTAAGATATACGACTTTGAAGGTATATTTTGCATGGAATGTGCCACGCCCCTTTTTCCGCTTAACCGGCGAATTTTTCCATTTTTCTTCCCGTATTTAAACCTTATATAGACTATTACGAATAAGAACATTTATAAGAAAAATTAGTCAAATCGGTACAGCCTTTCTAAAGTGATGCGATGACCAACAAACAGAATTTAATTTTTATTTACTTATTAAATAGATTCACAGATAGTCAAGCACCTATAAATGCCCTTAGCTAACTCAGTATTCAATTCAATTCAGCCTTGCACTGCTCCACCACCCTCTAATGTCTAAATACTCAGCGCCAGGAAAAAAAAACCAAAGTATGGTGAGCCCCCGGCCATAAGGGAATTGAAGTAAACGAAAAAGCCAATGAACTGGAAATATGAGATTCAGAAACCCCCTTTAGAGGATAATTTAACCTTTCTGCATAATTACCAAACCATCTGTTAATTCAGCTATAAAAAGCTTGGAGCACAAAAAGCCTGTCTTATATTTGAAGAACATTCCTGGTTGACGCGCCTTAAGGGCCCAACCCATAGAATCCGTCGCATCTGTTGCGTCGATGAATTGACGTATTCGACGGAACGAACAGTCCCATATAATTCGTCGCCGCAATTGGATTTCTTTAAAACAATTTGCAATTTATTAAATTCGAAGATATACACAAAATTTGTTTGATTTAACTGTTATCTGCAGCATTTGATAGTTTCTCTCATTAGGTATTTTAATATTTCTACCAATGAATATGCTTCCTTTCACGCTGTGCCAACTGTCAATGGATGCGACGGATAGAAAAGTAGAAAGTAAACCTACATACTTTATCCGTCGCATTCGGCACGTACGTTGCTTATGGCCTATGGGTCACCTTCCATGCTGTGTATTCTATCAACCTGTCAGCCGAATACGTTGCCGCAACAGATGAGACGGATTCTATGGGTCGGGGCCTTTACATCGACATCGCATCGGCAAGTCAGAAACTTAAAAAAAAATATTTATTATATGATAGTTCGTTCTTTAGTGGGTTTCTTTGGACAAACTTTGGAACCGTCAATTTATACCTAAGCTTAGATGAAATGCACATCACAATATTGACTCTCGTACTCAGCATCGAAAATTAAAATACGTAAATTGTTTTATTACCATATATCCGAATCGCGTTTACTGGTAGATATAATTTATTTTCAAAACTTACTTTACGATGTCGTTAATGTTAAACAAACATAGTATTTGTCGAACTATTTAATGGGGTATCTTAAGCGACAGGACAATTGTCCTATTCAAATATAGGTACCCCAAAAGTTCAATCCAAATCCTGTATCAATAAAAAGCGCGAATCCAAATTAAATCAAATAAATCCGTATTTTTATTATATCTCTTCTTGCACCCTAAATTCTGTTGCAATGAAAACAAAGAATTTTCATAAGTATGTGTACCCGAATAATCCGAAAATAAAGCAATCATTTTTTATTGGCTTTTAATGCCTGTAAAATGCCATTATCCAGTGTGTATGTGTTTTGTGCGAAAAAACAGGAGTAAATAAAAACAATGAATCCCACGGTAAACAACCCTTCCTCCTAGCATTCAACCAAAGGAGTAAAAAGCCAAAGTAGAATTTAATTATGACGGAAATGTCATGGTAATGGGATTGCGGAGGGCATATCCTTTGGCTTATCCCCAATTACCTACTTTCTTTGCTATTCAAATTGGCAAAAGTAAAATTTGGTACTTTTTATAGCCGTAAGCCTTTGAATATTATTTTGCACCCTTCTCGGATGGTTGCTGCAGAAACGCCCCATAGGGATAATACTCTGAATTGTTTATCGTTTTGTAATGATACACTTTAGGTAAATGAAAAGAGATTTTAGCCAAATTAATAGGCATGAGGTTTGGTTTTTGTCACAAATTAATTATCACTGAGTTTCGAAATACAGTGGAAACATGTATCAACAATAATTCTTCACTATTCCCTCAAATGCAAAATTTTTCATAATTCTTTCATTTTTCGAAATTTAATAAAAATGATTAGCAATTTATTTGCATTGTATAAATTTACTTAAAATAAAAATGAACTCAATTTTCTATAAATCTAATGAAAAAGTACTTGTAAATCACAATTTGTTACGTTGGTGTAATAGGCTGTCAATCAAATCGCCTATTACTTTCAAAATGCGTTCAACTACTGGAATTCAATCTGTTCAATTGACAGCATAACTACCTACATTTCAAACACAGTTTGACAGACACCCAGCCGGAACTCGCAACAACCCTGATAAAATACTCAAAATCGATCATGTTGTGGTCGCCCTCTGTGGTACGCACAGATTGTCAAGGACTGTCACACTATAGCCGAAGGAAAATACTCATATAAATCATTGCGAAGCGATTATTCATTCAATTGATACTACAAACTACGACGGTATCATTTTGGAGTGAAAGGTCCAACTCGATTGCTTGCAATTTACGTCCGAAATGCAAATTAAATTCAACGTTTTGTGTGTGTGCCCCCAAGTGCATGCGCTATGTCAAAAAGTGCAATTTTCCAATTGACTTATCATCGATCTTTCAGGTGACACTTACGACTTACCACTCACTTTGGCGCTAAGCTGGGCGTTGACTTTACAACGACGCATGCCAGCCAGTAGTCACATGCTGTGCATTGCCCAGAATAGATCTTTTGCGCCACTACAACTGCGAGTGGGGGATTTTTTTTAAGTGTGTCATTACGATTCATCAAATCGTGGTCATAGTGTATTGGCAACTCTGTGTGTATGAGCAGAGCACTGCGTGCGCAATTAATTCCATTTGCTAATTAATTTAGTATTTTAAATCCAATTTATTTGAATTGATTTGTGTCCAACGCCGCCGACCGAATGTAGATTTTAATTGGATCGGTTAAATATTATTTTGCAAGTTTAATAGCTTGTAAGAAATATTTTAAACTACATCGGCGGGAGTTAATTTAATTTAAGAATTAGTTAATCAATTTTAGATGACAGGTGTTGGTCGTAGTGCTATACAAAAATAATATGATGGCGTTTAATGAATGGAGCTGAATTTGTATTGACTTTGATATACACTTAATAGTGCATTCGAGAAAGGCGGGTCTATAACGCTTAAGCAGCGCCTCGAGATGCTTGCCAGTAGGTGTTGCTTTTATACTCCAAAAAATACACCTTGTCATCTGGAAATATTTCGAAAGCCATTTTCATTGTTAGTATAGTACAAAAAAAAACATTGATCAACCTCCCAATCTCTTGAAATTTAAATAAGTCCTTTATTGATTCATTCCTCATTGTATAATTAAGGGAATCTATATGAGCTCTGTAAAAAGACATAAATGTTATTCAAAATTACAATAAAATCAAATTGACTACATTGGCTTGGCCACGGTAAATAATGCTTCAGACAAGAGGAGCTTTTTAGCCCCAACCCGGAAAGTTATTACAAATGGAAGACCGAACCGACGCGCCGTTTCCAACACCACGCCATCGGGGTGCCATATGACGCAGATAACTAGAACTAGAACTAGTAAAAGTGCGAGGGATAGCAGAGGATGAACGGCGCTCCAGTGTCTCAAGCAAAGTCTCTTCACGAGTCGGGAGCCAGTTAAGGCAGTAGTCCGAATCGGTTTTTTTTTTTCACTTGACTCCTAGTGAGAATCAAATCAACTTATATTAAGTTCACACTAAGTTCTAGAAACGTAACGAAATTGTGGTCAATCCCCGGACATTATAGTTTTAGAGGTAACGGCAAGGCCGACGAACTGGCTAGAAAATAAAAAAATTACCATTTGGAAATACTCGAGCGCGTTAGATTAAGGTATGGTGGGTTAATTACATAATGAAAAGTGGACATTTCAAATAAATCGAATGATTTAAGCGTGACGTAAGAGAGTGATTGGGTCACAATATTGTAAAAAAACGTCACCGTGACATTCTCGACCGCGGTCGATTTTTTTTATTTTGAAGGAAATAGCTCAATGATAATGGGAAAAATGTTTGTGGTGATGTTTTGGTAGGGAGCATGCACCGAATCATCAACCAAGTATGGGTGGAAGAAAACATGCCCGATGACTGGACTATCAGCTCCATATGCCCTATCTACAAAAAAGGCGATCCTATGTCTTGCAAGAACTATCGAGGCATATCCCTGCTTAATGTTGCATACAATATCCTATCCAACGTACTGTGTGAATGTCTTAAACCGTTCTGCAACACACTAATCGGCACGTACTAGTGTGGCTTCAGGCCCGGCAGATCGACTATAGACCAAATTTTCACACTGAGGCAAATCCTGGAAAAGACCAACGAATTTCAAGTCGAAACTCACCACCTATTCATCGACTTCAAAGCCGCGTATGATAGCATACATCGTCAGGAGCTCTATGTGGCGATGGCCGAATTCGGAATCCCGGCAAAACTGATTCAGCTGTGTCGCGTGACGCTGGAAAACACGCGCTGCAATGTGCAGTTTGGAAGCAGCTCCTCCGATCTATTTCAAACTTGCACCGGATTTCGGCAAGGAGACGCGCTGTCATGCGACTTCTTCAATCTCGTACTGGAGCAGATAGTGCGCAGGGCAGGTGTCAACACGGAAGGCACTATATTCAACAGATCCGTACAGCTACTGGGCTATGCGGACGATATTGACATCATCGGTCGCTCCCAGCGTGCCGTGGTAGAAGCGTTCACGGCGATTGAAGAACAGGCGAATTCCGTTGGCCTTCAAGTAAATGAGGACAAGACTAAGTACATGCTATCAAAAAACAAACAAGCATCTGTCCACCGCCTAGGACAAAACGTCACTATTGATAGCAACAACTTCGAGGTAGTTAAGGAGTTCACCTACCTCGGAGTAAACATGAACTCCACGAATGACACCCTAGTGGAGATCCCGCGAAGAATTACCCTAGGAAACTGTTGCTACTTCGGTTTGGCAAAACAACTGGGTTCAAAACTCCTAACTCGAAGGACGAAATGTGTGCTCTACAAAACCCTCATCCTGCCAGTTCTGCTTTATGGCGCCGAGTACTGGACGATAAGCAAGAAGGGAGAGCTGATACTGGGCTCCTTCGAAAGAAAAATACTTCGGCGGATTTTTGGTCCTGTGTGCGAGGAGGGCGAATGGAGGAGAAGATACAACCGCGAACTCTATGAGCTGTACCAAGATGTGGATGTAGTCCAAAAAGCCAAAACACGTCGACTACATTGGCTCGGCCACATCGAGCGAATGGACAATAATGCTCCAGCTAAGAGGATCTTCGAATCCCAGCCCCCAGGTTCGAGAAGACAAGGAAGACTTAACCTCCGTTTCAAAGACCAAGCCATCGCGGATGCCAGAGCGCTTGGTCTCGACAACTGGAAGCAGCGTGCCCGGTATCGTAGAGGATGGAAGGCTGCAGTGTCTCAGGCAGAGACTCTTCACGGGTCTGGAGCCCGATAAGTAAGTAAGTAAGTATATTCTGCCGATTTCCATAAGCCAAAGTAACAAAAATCGTCAATAAAATTCAGAGCGTGAAGCTCCAGTGAAGCATGTATTCCTCACTGCGGCCCTTTTTCTCTTTCACTCTTTCTCTGTATTTTTTTATTTGCATATTATTTTCAATTTTTTTTTTGTCACATTCAATGATTTAAAAAAAATGCGTTTTAAACTGTCAGATTATGGATTGGATAAACATGACCATCGAGCTGAATTGTGTAAAAATTTGACGCACTCGAGTATTTAAAAATGGCAACTTTTTTTTTGCATTTTCAAAAAGCCGCTGCGAGCTTGCGTCATATTCGAATCGTCGGCTTTTGAATGGGGGCTTAGTTCGGGTTCACTTAACATCCCCCTCTAGATATCTGACGCACTCGAGTAAATTATTTGTTTCCCCATTTTAAACCCTTCTGTACGGCCGCCGCCCCCACCAAGCAAACCGGCAAATTAACACACCACCATATCATCAGAGACACGTGGGACATAGGTATACTATCAATAACTGATGCCCTCGAGTATTTCCATGTGACTGTTATTTTTTAACATTTTTAAAAGCCTGTAGAAATACAACCCATTTTTCCTTTTTAACTATCTAAAGGGACTATAACGAGACGCTCGAGTAAATCACCATTTAGCATCGTGAGCATCCCTAATATTAGCTTAGGTCAGCTACCAGTCATATTCAAGCAGTGTTTTTTAAATGTCACCAATTTCCGATAGGTACATGCAATGGCCACATCTCAATCAACATTTCTCTGAATGGCGTTATTGCCAATTCACAACAGTTGCATACGAGCTTCGTGAAATTGTGAATGCATCTAATATTGCAAAACACTGACACTCATGATACCTGTCGCTGTCAGTGCTACGAAACACGTTATTTTGAATTAAATTAAAATGAAATTAGAATTTTATAACATTAAACTGTCTTTCATAGGAATTTCTTAGAAATCATTTCATGAAATAATCTGCTTAATGGCATTTCCTGCAATTCACAAGAAATTAAAGCTCATTCATTTACATAACTATGCGTGTTATGCAGATGCAAATACTTAACAGAAATGCGACGACAAAGAGATCAGCTGCTGCAGTGTAATGATGCTAAATTGTGCATCGTTACAATGAATCACTGGGTTCTATTCCACAACTACTCGTTTGCCGTTATATTAAAAGACAGTTGAAAAGGAAATTAAATGAAAATGAGGAAAATCCCCAGTGATATCTCAACATGGGTGATACTTAAAAATCCATTAGATGACGGTACCTAGTATTTTTCTTTTTAATTCTGCTGCTCACTGGATTGCTCTGACAATGGCCAATGGAGGGTAATTTAAAATTAGACGCCAATTAGACTGCGTTATTGAATACACTTGAATATATTGAATTACTCTTAATTAGATTCCTGCAGCGTGTCCTTAATGAAGTAACTGACAATAATGGAAGGGAGGTGATGATTTTTGCTTTCATCGAAGATATTCTGCGCTATAGTCCTTTCAGATTAGGGTGATGATGGATGACTTTTGTTTATTTTGGTTCTCCTTTTTTAAGGATATTAATCATTTGCATTTGTTTTTTTTTGTCATTTGATTCGTTATCCATTGTTGTAGGCAGCAATTTTCATGAATTGATTGAAAAAAGGGTTTCGCTTAACTTTAACTGTTTACAAAAATTGTATATGAACATTTCTATTGTGAATCATAATGCGCGTCAATTTAATAATGTGCTAGATGGGCGATTTGGCTTTTATGGTTAGATCTTAGACATAGCCGTCAAGTTGCAAGGATTTTGAAAAAAAAAAAAAAACAATTTACACCTTACATTGAAAGCTCTGTTAAGTTCTGCCAACGCGAAAATGCAAAAGCGAGAGGGAATTTCGCGCGGGAAACGGTGTGATATAACCGTCATCGCCATGTATTTATTTTGGTTGGTTTGAGCAGACCATTAAATCTTCCTGTGCGAATGTATGTTATAATTGGGATCCGATTCCGGAAGTATGGAATTTTTATCTCAGCAAACGCAAACCATAAAACTACCGAGAGTGACTTTGTTTCGAATCAGCCTGAAAGTCAGCAGGCTGCGTAACTTAAACGCAAACATTTGTGTTTGAAACAGCATCGTGGAGATGTTCTTAGGAAATGTAATAAATTATGCTGATGGTGTCAATCTCGGATGTGTTAAGTAGAGTGTAGTTGTTGCACAGGCATCTAAGAAGTAAAGTCTATAAGAGAGCATAGAACCAATGAGATATTATTATACAAGACCCTAATCATATACCAGTCCTGCTGTATAGTGCAGAAGCCTGGACTCTGTCGAAATTGGATGCAAACCTCCTGGGATATTTTGAGAAATATTCTTCAGACTATATTCAGTCCAGTTTGTATCGATGGAGTGTGGCGGAGAAGATTTAACGACAAGCTTTATGGGCTATACAGTGACGTTGACCTGGTCAAAAAGCTGAAGATACAACGGCTGAGATGGCTGGAGCAAGTGGAGCGAATGGATAGCAACGCACCAGCCCGATGAGTCTTTGAGTCCACCTCTGATGGACAACGTAGCATTGTTGTTTGCTGTACTGAGAAAAATGTAGGTATATCATTTTTTGTGTCCAGGTTAAGTTTTTCTAACTCACTAGTTAGCCGAATTTTAGAAATTGTAGGAATTGGCCCAGGGGTGTTCCTGTATGGCGCCTCCCATACAAACAAAAACAATCAAAATCGTATATCCCGAAGACCACCAAATTTATTGAGCTCAAATTTACAGGTGATCTTAGATATTGACCCGGGATATTTCCTGTGAAAATTGGACAAACGGGCGTGGGACCTCCCATACAAAAAACATATTCTATGGGGTGAAATTCGATGACGTTAGATACATATAACTCGATAAAAGTTGGGCTGATTTTCATGATTTCTAAACAGTCGGCAAGTTCCTGAAATAAGTCGGCATTTCAATGAAAGTCATCCCCCCAAAGGTTCGAACCCTCGCTATGCCCCTGGCAGTGTACGAGCTCAGCTTATTCAGCACTCAGAGTTCAATCATAGTTGGCGCAACAGGTGAGTATACACAGCCTAGGCCTAGCTTCTCATTGTGCGTCGGTAAACAAACTAAAAACAATCATTAATACTTCAAATAAAACGTCAGTTAAGCGTATGTTTCTCATATAAAATTCACAAAGAATCCAGTTCCCTTACCCACCTAGGATTAAATAAAACGAAGGCTACCCACCTATGTCACGACCAAATCCTTCAGCAACAACTTTACATCTTCCAAGTTAGACTGGCTTTGTGCAAAGTAATCCCTCTCAATCAGACTAATTGAAAAAAATAAAAACACTAGGTACCTACCTCAAAGTAGCATTATTAATTTTGACTAATTATCTAGATTAAGATCATGGTTCGTGTTTTTTTTACCCAATGACCTTGGGGAAATTGTGCCTCAATTTTTCGTTTACTCTCTTGCAAATCATTCATATTTGTATCCCCCCTCAATCTAAATGGAATCGTATACATTTATCAAAAGCAACTCAAAGCTGTCTCGCATGTCAGTTATCGTTCAGGCATTCATTTGAAAATAATTCTTTCTAAATTCCCACAACGGGGATTTAATTTGAAAGTCAATTGGCTGCGAGTGGGAATGCAAATTATTTTTTTTTTTTTTTTTCTTTTTAAGCTTAACCATAACAAATATACATTCTAACCAGTAGAGTAATACTAAATCAATTAGGTGTGCAGCACCAGAGCTCCGACTCCGACTTTGGTCAATTCACATAAATCAGGTAGGTTATTGGTGTGTACAGATACTCGATGTAATCATTGCGTTAATATTGTCACGTGAATAATTTGGAAAGAATTATGTGGCAAGGCGCTTGCACGCTGTGTTCTGGCGGAGAAACATTTTTCTGTGACAGCTTGTTACACTGAACTGACAATTAGCGGTGGCGTGCTGCAAAATTGTTAGCAAATTGGTTACTAAATTATTGTGTTATACCTGAAATGACAGATTTACTCTTAGCTCGAAATTCAATAAAAGACATTTCGGGGGCGTATACGTAACATTTTTTTATTTTTTATTTTTCTAATTTCTACGAACTTATAGTTGAGTTGAAAAACTCCTATAGCCCCAGGTACTTTTTACATCTTTTAATCATAAATTATGTCAATATGTATATGAAATGTAAATTCCATAGAAATGTAAGGAAAAGTTGAAAAGCCCGGATTGTAGCTCCATTAAAAATAAGCCACGCAAGAACTAAGTGGTTTCCTTTAAACTGTGATTTAAGACTATTAACATTTTTAATTCCATATTATTCACTAGGATTAAATATTTTAAGATTATTTTTTAAACCTGCTTAGTATACCCTTAAAAATATCCTGTTTGGGTGTGGTTTATAGATCAGTAGCACCAGCATCGAGGGGTATTTTTTTCAAAAATGAAGGAAATCGAAATGTCACTGTCGCGTCACGTCAGTGGCGCCCGATACGGAGCCATGATTGGCATCAACAGGAACGCGTTCCACATATACTATACTGCCTGAGATACCGAGTTATTGGATAGAGCATTCGATAACAAAGTTAATTCCCGAATTGGATTTATGGCCTGGTCTGGAGTATTTGAAGTCGTTGATGATCTACTTATTTCACCGTTCGTGTATAAAACATCGTCAAATGCTAAAAAAAAGTTGTCAAAGGATGCAGTTCCTGAAACGCTCGTATGGCAGCCATATGCTCAAAATTATTTTTCATGATTTATGTCCCGCAATTATCGAATAAGAAAAGAACGTTGGAAACGAATATGGGCAACTAAAAGTCCTGTCATCAGTAAAAGAGTGATTTGGAAGAAACAAACAAGGAATAATTAACAAATATTAGTACCGAATACAAAACGGAGCCTAGGGGAATACCCGAATTTAAATGATGAAATGCAGACTTGAATACGTCCACGACGACTGGAATTGAACCGCCAGAGGGTAGTTTCTAATCCATTGCTCGCATAAGCAATCATTTTCAAACCCTTTCAAATACTGTATAAATATCAAGCCCAACTGTCTTCGAATTAGTAGAGTGGTGGAGAGGTTGGAGTGATTTTTCTAGCGTGGAAAAATACCTCATGGAAATGGAAGTAATGACTTCCAAGTGTTGTATTCCTCAAGTAACAGAGGCTCGGGCAGCGAAAAGAGAAGTGAGGCGTGTCCTCATGGACCTCTTTGTCTTTGAGATTTCGTTTCATTGTATGGTTTCTTAGGAAGTTATGACTCGTTATAACCTCTAGCAGCAGACCCTCTTCAGCCCTCTCATTGACCATTGCCATCAGCGTTGTCACTGCGTCCTGGGACCCAGCAGGGTATTAACACAAGCCTTATCACATTCCAAAGACTGACATTCTAAGAAGTTAAGACCAATGACTTGGTCTTTGTACAAAAGACTCTAGCCACCAAGATGTACTAACATCTTTTAGTACTTGTACTACTGTACAAGGGAGTATTGAACGCAGGCCGCGATATACTGGAATCTAAACGATTAAAGCTGGCAGCGAATTACAGAGCGCAAACAGATTAATTTTATGTAAAGAGCTGACAGATTAAATGTTATAGAAAATGAGTGTTTGGTATTTGAGGAATGATCCAAATTGTTTAAGTAGTAATTTTCGGCAATGAACATGGTTACTATACGAATGCGAACAGCAATCTCATCTCCCACCCCTTTCTCTATGTGACTTAAGAGCTGTTATTACATATTTGTAATATCTCCTTGAAAGGAATTGATTTTTGGATGAAAAGCCAAATCTGACTAAAAACAAGTAAAGGTGTTATCATCGGCCTGGCCGATGGTTTGATGCCCTCTACTGTATACAAGGCAAGCAAAATACAGACAGACTGACGGACATGGCTAAATCGATTCAGAATTTGATTCCATATGAGCGATTTGCCTTATGCTATATATAGTTTTAAAGGACATTTTTGTAGTTGATTTTCAACTTTTGAAAATATATGGAAATCAGTCATTTTTTTTTTAATTGAATTGATCACCTCTGGATTAATCTCACAATTCCATAAGTGCCCACCATCTAACTGCCCAAAGAAATCCCACTTTGCCTCCAGAATAACTCTTCAAGTCCCCCCATGCATGCATCCACCACAGACCTTTCATGAAATCGTTTGCATGTCAAGTTTTCAAGATAATTTTTATAAGGCCATGCACTCATTTCAAGCTAGCTGTGCAGCTGCAAAATGACAATAGGTGATATGCCCATGTCGTAAGTACCCTCGACTTATTCCTACGTCCATGTCACTTGGCAATCTCTTGCTGTCTATATACTCACAAACTCGGTCAGGTGTCTCGGTTCTTATCAGCTAAATCAATTTGCATGCAGAATTTTCAAACCAAAGTCTGCTACTGTTGTCACCATGCTGCTTACAAAGTCAGTAGGCTTTTAGCAAAAAAAAAAAATAAAAATTACCTTTAAACGAAATCTTGACAGATGCACTCCATCATTTCAATGCACTCACAGAGATAGTATCAAATTAACCATGTGCTGATTACGATTAATAACACTTACAGATCATTTATTCACTCGTTTGAAGGAATTCATTTTTCTCTGGCGGAGGAAACCTGTCGACATCCTGTTGAACGAAGGCTGAAAAATGAATTACTGACTACACATTGGTACCACTTGAGTTAGTTTTTTTTTGGTTAAGTCGACAACGAACAACTGTTAGTATGTCCATCTAGTTTTTTTTTTGTTTTTGCTATTACGATAAAATAAATTTTTCATTATAATTGAAACGGCTGTTGATGGAAAGCCTATAAATAAACAAGTCCGGAATGGATTTCCATTATTTTTTGTTTAGTTGTCGATTCGGTTTTTTATACACTCAATAATAAACAAGAAACACACAGTTGCGCTATAAATTTACCAACGATATAGGTTACCATTAATTGCCATCTAACTGGCGGTGTTGCTTAATCGATGAAATTTCACTTTTGACGGCGGCGTGGCTGCCACTAGTCCGCACTTTGCCACTGCTGCGGCAATTCATCGTATGATTTGTAGAATTTGTTTGTTAAACTGTGCAAGTCGTTCAAAACAAACCAAAATATGGCCACATTCGCAAGCGTTAGCAAATCTCTATAGTTGTTTACTGGCCCACATTAGAACGTCACGTCGCGTCCGATGGAAATGTAAACAACTTGGTGCAATGCAGATTGAGGTGGTGCTCCCTCCCTGCGTTGGCTTTAAGAGATTCCTTTAGATTTAAAGCCAGTGAATTTGTAGGTTGATAGAGAGAATTGGTTTTTATTTTTTTGGCGACTTATGGTGCATGTACACAGCATGTACCCATAGATAAAAAAAAATACGTAGGCATGGGTTTGGTTTTTTTTTTCTTATTACTAACCCATTACGATTCAGTCAAAAGTTCTCCTATAAATATCATGAGCCTATTGATTTAGGTAACAGTTAACAACTTGACACCAAATTGGACTGCAGTTCTTAAAGAAATCTTAAACAAATAAAGAATTTTTATTTCAAAATGAAATACGCTGTAAGTGGTTATATTGCTAAAGTGAACTAAAAAAGTGAAAATTTGTGATTGAAGGGAAGCTTAAAATTCGCAAACATTTTATTCTGGTTGAAATACTAAAGGTCCATATAGGAACCTAGACGGGCAAATTGAAAAGTTGCAATAACAATTTTAAACAACATTGAACTTTGAGTCTCCTAAATTAACAACTTGCTGTAGACCGGCTTTGCTCGAGCTTAGGAATTGTATTACTTAGATTTCAATGTTCCACATTTTACCAGCTTTGGCTCCCAAAACTGACGAAGAATAGCGTTTGAAATGTTGGTACTTTTTTCGTATGGTGGGTGCCACTATCCCTTTTTTCCAATTTTGACCAAACTTTACAGAGAAAAGATTTCCTCAAAATTTGAGCTCAGCCGAACCGACTTTTTCGAGTTTTGCGATCATTGGTCCCGTATTCCCATACAAAATGGTTTTCGTTTTGTTAGATTTTTCGGCTTTTCCTTTGGGGTTTTCAAAATTTTCTTTTTTTTTTAAACCACGCCTTTATGAAGACGAACAAAACAGAAGAAAAATCATTGAGTTTTTGAGGGACTGACGCACGACAATTTATTTTTATAAAAAAAAAATCTGCAAACTTTATTTTTTTTCAAAATCGTATCAGATCTAAATACAAAAGGTTTCAAATCTCTTATACAAAATGTGGTATACGTATAGGGAATGTAGTTCCCGAGGTACCAGTTTTGATCGAAATCGGAACTCGTCTGCGAGAAAACATTCAATTTTCTCATGATTGCAGTAAGACAAATGACAAAGGGATTCAGAAAAGTGTGTCCCGCAATTCTGTCAGTTTGTCTATAAAAGGCTGACAAGATTTAACGGCTCCAAAATGTAAGTTTAATTTGTCCTCTTTGCGAAAACCGTACACACAATTCTGAAGCTAATTCCAATAAAATTGATTTTAGGAAAAAATTGATTTTCTCAAAATTTGTTTGAGTACAAAATTGTCATTTTCTTGAACACGTTAGGTAGGTAGATACTCACAGTTTTGACGAAAAATCATAGTTAAGTTAATTCGATTATTCATTCCATGGCGGCTTACTCAGTTTTCGGTTTTCGAAATTTCTTCTTTTCTTTAATTTTCCGATAGCTGATCCTATGATTTTAAAACTGTTAAGAGAAAATTTAAGGTTAAGAGGAATTATCATTGCCAAAAATCTGTGTCCTACGTTTTCCGTTTGAAATATATGTATTAAAAAAAAAGAAGCTATGACAGACCTGCATATCATAGATTTGTTTTTTAAAAAGCTTAAAAAGAACACGTTTAACATTTTTCCATGATTTTTGCTTTAGTAGTAAACCTTCTGATTATTTACCGAATTTTATTTCATTCAAATGACTGCCTCGGCTGCCTTCCTGGCCTTCCTGTCAACCCAATTTTTCAATACATTTTTTATGGTTTCGTTCCCTATTTCACGAATAGCTTGACGAATATTCTGAGTATCTGAGTAGTCTCTGGATAACAAAGCATCGATCTTAAATGCAGCGTATCAAAAAACCAAAAGGCGTCAAACCGCAGCTCCTTGGTGGCCAAAGTAACATCACCAAAACGACTGAATGAACTTATTGTACAATGAATCGGTTGTTGAACACCTTGTGTGGAGGTAGACCCATCAACCATAGCTAGCCAAATCCTGAATTTCTGGCCATAAAAATCGGCTAATTACAATTAGGTTAATGCGACTGATGTTCAATTGCTGAGATCTTTGTCGGCTTGTAGTAGTTTAGGCGCACACTTTTGGAGTGGTGGCTTGATTAAATGAAGTGCCCAATTAGAATATATTGCGGACCCCTTTCTTGCTATTCGGTTTTCAAAGCTTTAGTTTGAGTAATAAACTGTTTTCAAAAATGGTAGGCTTACAAGCTATTGGTACACCATCAACCCTTTCCGAGAAAAAAGCCAAAATTCAAGCTAGTCCTAGACTCTTTTATAATTTAGCTCCAAAAATATTCTATGGATATCGATAATCTAAACATAGCTTCCATATATCTTGGTAACCAATGCATATAATATTTGTTGAAATATAAAACACTGTCATCACTCTCTCCACAGGTCATTCTTCTCATTGTAGCCGCTGGTGCCTTTGCTGCTCCCGCTGAAACACCAAAATCAAAGCGTGGTATTGCTTTGGGTCTGCACGCTCCACTCGTGTCACACTCGTATGTTCAACCGGCAGCTGTAGTCCATTCATCATCATATATCAATCACGCTCCATTGATATCGCATCATGCACCATTAATATCGCATGCCCCATTGATATCCCATGCACCACTTTTGTCACATGCCCCAGTATATGCCCATGCGCCACTGGCTCTGCACCATGCTCCAGCCTACTCCCTACACTATTAAAGGTGATGCAATTCAAAATGTCCCACAGCTGGCTATACGGGTTAGATAAACTAACATATTTAAATTTGTAAATAAAAATTAAAAATGCTTGTAAATAAAAAATTGATTTGAACCCAAATTGTTTTTGACTTTGTTTGTCTTGGAATATACCAAAATGTTGCCTCAAAGTTTCAAAACCAAAAACTTTCTTGTTTACCTACAAACCGCATCCAACTTCTACATCCACCTCCTTCAATGTGAAGAAATAATCGCAGATATATTTTCCAAGAAAGACAACTTACCCTTGAATCCAATATAATAAAACCGCATGGCAACTACTCAAATTTAGGATAGTGCTCGGCATGGGTTTCCTTTAACCCAAAATGTGTTTTCTTGCCTAGAAGTAGAAAGGATGGGAAAGAAAGTCGTGCTTAGATTTTTTTTTATAGATTTCCGAAAAATGAATTACTGAGAAATGTTGGCTGGCTGGGCTAAATACAAATACTTCAGCATCATGGGCATTTTTTTTTAATTTATGGAATCCTATTGCCGTATATTTGTCATGTATTTAGGTGGATACTTCAAAAAGATCCAAAAGGATTATTTTTCATCACGAGTTCCTATACGAGTTTTAGTTATTCAAATGGTAACTGAAAGGTTACATTAGTTTTAAAGATATAACCTATAAGGGTAAACAAAGTGTAATATATTTTCATTTTGGTTAAGTATCTAGTTTGTTTCTTTGCGGAATTTGTAATCCTTTTTGCACGGGCCACTTAGTTCCATCTAGTCAGTATTTTGATAGCACTTATACTTACAACTTAAACACTTATATGCATGGAAAAGACAGTAAGGTGAATACATTCCTTACGGACCTCTTGCATAAATTCCAAGAATTGCATTTTAGAAGTAAATACCCATGAACGTAATATTTGCTCCCTTGCATCTTGTAAACCGATTTGAATTTGAAATTGTTTTCATTTTGTGACGACAGCCATATTTATTTGTGATAAGGAAACCGTTGGAGTGCTTTTAAAGGAGGATTTAGATAAACAGCTTAAAAAGAAGGGAAGTTGCATTGAGTTCAGAAACGTTCAGTTATCTATTCCTATCACATAGATTGTGAAGCAGCGCCACACTTTGCTTCTCTATAAGCTTACTCCAAAAGACCCTAAGAGAAAATCCCCATGGGTCAAAATTCCCCATTTGTAGATTTGGTGTTATTAATTCTGTCGCCGCGACACCTAAAAATGGTGTTAAAAAGTGAGATACGTATGGGGGTATCTTTGTAGAATAGCTATATAGATCCTTTATATTATAGATCTTGACCAAAAACTATATACAATAGACCGCCATCTTCTTACCCACCTTCCCCGGAAAATCTATATACATATATATAAAAATGGTGGCAAAAATGTATAGTAATTCATCAATTGAGAACGGCTGGACAGATTTGGCTCAATTTTTTTTTTTCAGTTGTTCGTAATTGCCACGAGAAGGTTCTTCTAAAAGAAAATTTTGGGAAAACCCTCCGGAAAAGTCGGGAAATTGGAAAAATCGAAAATTGGAATTTTATGGAATTTTGTGTGCAATTGTTCCGAAATGGATTTTCGAATGCAAAATGATGTAAAGGCGGAAAATTCGTTGTGAAGCTTGGAAAATTTTGGATAATTGTGAAATTCATTGTGATAAAAGACGTTTTGCGTGCATTTTGGGTGGAGAAGTTAACCTGCTGGCGCTTGGCAATGGCCAAATTCCCGTTAATGTTTCGCCTGGATTGATATCGTTCCTGGAACTTGTTTGCGAGTTCACATCGTCGAAGAAGGAACTCATCACCAAAGTGTTCCCCGGAATTGCACAAAATTATAAAGATCTCGATTGGATTAGTGAACGGGCAATACTAGCAGCGAAGAATAAGGACGTCGATAGCTTGAATTTCTATTCGTCGGAATTTTTGAACTCGCTTGATATGCCAGGAACTCCACCGCATAATTTACAGCTGAAGGTGGGATCAATCATAATCATGTTGCGGAATCTGAATCATCCAAAATTGTGCAACGGTACGCCGTCGTCCGTCAAGAAACTGATGAACAATGTAATTCAAGCGACGATCATTAAGTGCAAATTCAAAGGAGAGGAAGTCCTTATCCCACGAATTCCGATTATTCTAAATGATCTTAGATTCCAATTCAAGCGGATTCGGTTCCCCGTTCGATTGGCTTTTGCGTTGACAATCAATAAATCGCAAGGCCAATCGTTGGAAGCCTGTGGGATTAATCTCGAATTTCCCTGTTTTTCGCACGGCCAGCTGTACGTTGCTTGTTCGCGTGTTGGCAAACGGTCTTCGTTGTTTGTTTTTGCGCCGGAAAACAAATAGAAAAAAATTGTTTATCATAGCGCTCTCTAAGGTAGGATGATTATTTATTATCTTGCTCCCGGAGCAGGATCATTTTCTGACAGCTGAAAATTCGTTTTCCACCACGATAGTGTCAGAAAATTATTCGAGGATAATTATTAAGCCCAACTGACACACGGCCTTAGGCCAAAGAAAGAGCAAATGCAAAGTGTAACTTTTCGTCAAAAGGAGTCATAGACGTCACAGTTTTTGTTTTACGATTGCTTGCCTATTTGACAAAAATCTCACTATTTCTTGCATTTCAACATAAAGTACTACATACCTCAATATTGGGTGCATTCACAATAACTCAACAATTGTAAAATGACCTCTTCTTGTCCATAAATTGCTGATGCTGATTTTTATATAACAATGATAAACTGTCAAATTGGGAAGGAACATTTTGGAATAGATAAAATTCCATTTAAATAATTAGTTCTGTTTCAACGGCCAAAGAAATCTTCTACATTTATATAATTCCTTCGGGGTGAAACTCGATGACGATATAACTCGATAAGGGGCGTGGCGCCTCCCGGTAAAAAACAACATTCAAAATCTTATATGTAGAAAACCATACTGTTTGTTCCTATTCCTGTATTTCAGAACTAGGCAGAAAGAAAATTCCAGAAAATCAATTTATAAATCAATTCGAATTAGAAAATCCCTTTCGTGAGAGTGCCCCAGCCTTTTCTAAGTAACAATATTATGTCTGAGATACGAATGTACAAACACTTGAACATTCTTCGAACCGGATATTAGATTCAATAAACTGTTGCTTGGTTGTTTGCTCTTTCCTCGAAAGCTATAGTATACTATACTGTTTTGAATTATGATGAATATTGAATGGATAAATTCATACAAGGACACTGCAAAATGTGTATACAAACAAATCCTCTGTGAGAAGAGCCCTTTGTGCAAATTCATTTCCTGCAAAAATATTGTACACGGATACAGGTGCTGTAATCTGTATACATAGGATCCACATAATTCCGCTTTTATCTCTAGAGTACCTATTCTCAAACACTTAAATGTGCCATTACTCATATTCTTCCTTTATGTTCCTTTCTTTTGCAGAATAACTACTTTCTATTAACCATTGGAATGAATAACCGCATGTGAATGGCCAAGACAATACACTAGTCGACGTGTTTGGTTTTATTGCGAGAAATGTCTCCAAGGATTAACGTCGTAAATATGTAGTTGGAAAACAATAACAAAGAAAACAACGTATACCGAAAAATAAAGACTACACATCAACAATGATAATAACATCGCAACCGGATACAATGACGAACGATATCAATTTATCTGAATACAGTCAGATTCTACAATCGGGCTCGTTTCAACAACATCAGAATGCCACCAAGTACCTGGAATATTTCAATCTAACACATGACATATGGAACGACTTCTTGGAAAAATATCTGCAGTTCAATCCCCATCGGTTGAATGCCACCACCGTGGACGAATGCGAGGATTATTGCAATGGCAATATCCGGGAATTTTTGATCGGTTACAGGGGTATACATGGATACATTGCACTACTGGTAAGTATACATGATTTATTCGGATAGATTACATCGGACTAAGGACCTGTTGATTGATTTTGTTTTCTTATACATATATTTGTTTGTGGTTTATGTTTTCAAAACAAATAAGTTGAGTTTAGCTGAAAACGCACATACATAATTTAAAAAAAAAATGCAGTACGAGATTGTTTTATGAAAAAAATCTTTTGATTATTTTAATTATCCTTATTAAACCCAGTAAGCCAATCATAGTTCCTATCACGGAAAAAGTTTAAGCTTGGATCAAATTTCAATCAAGCAACCACTACCGCTTGTCACCGAATATATGGTAGAACCTTAGAGACCTCATCAAAGACAACAGTTTGGATCTATACACAATGATGGTTCAACACGAACGCTTTTATAGTTTCACCAAGACCGCCATTTTAAAGCTCTCACGTGTTTGGGCCTTTTCGGAGCTGAATTGTCCAACTGCTGCTAGAGAAGCTTTAATAGAGCAAACACCCCTCCATATTTATATCAGAAAAATGGCAATACGTGGTCAAACAAGTCTGAAACAAAAGAAAGAACACACAGAACTAATGGAACTACTTTCGGAATTTCCATAATCTCCGCTGTAACCGACAAAATCACAAACAGAGAAGCATGGATCAGCAATGACCAACCTAAGTGCCAAAACGGCTGAAAGTGGTAAACGGATGGTTCTGAAATTAAATTGAGTGTGGGACCTGTGTATTCATCGACCAAACCGATATGTTTCAATACCTATGGGAGAAGGCCCAGTGTATTTCAGGCAATGTTCCATTCCATTAAAGACCGTGTAAAAATGCAGGTATTAGAGGCGTTACGATACATATATTCAATTCACGGACAATAAATCAGCTAAATAAATAAATTAGCGTTAACTCCGAATCAGTACTGATTTAACACCCTCCAAACAGTAGGCGTTTTTTTTTGGGAAGTGAGTATAACAAAACCAAAAGTGAGTATACCAATTTTGCATGTAAAAGTAAAAGTGAGCTAGCTATAAATTCCCAAAAAACTATGCGTAGTATAAGTACACAGACGATTGTCAGATCTTACAATATTTTTAGATCGTTCAATGTTCTGACAATAGCCAACTACCCTACAATACAAAATTGTTCTTTTACACGGTTGTAAGGCCGCGTTTCCATTTGCAAGAAAACTTCTGCAATAAATATCTGACAGTAATGATCTGACAATATTGTCGGACAAAATTGTAAGTTCCGAAGGTTCTTATATATTTGGGACATATTTTTCACTGACAGATATTACAATGTTGTAAGATCTGGCAATCGTCTGTACTTAGCATAAAGCTGAATGGTCTTTGCCGTGAGGGCATTGAAGGAATTGAAAATACTGATGAACTAGCCAGGAGAAGCTTCGAAACGCCTCTTGATAGGTTAAGAACCTTTCTGCGCAATATTCGAATCAGCTGTAAATTCGGCTATATAAAGCTGGGAACACAACAAGTGAATTTCATATTGGGAGAATAAACCAGGTCTTAGATACTTACTAACTTACTTACTTAAGGTGGCGCTAAAGTCCGGGGTGGACCTGGGCCCCAACCAACAAGCGTCTCCAGCCAGCACGATCTTTGGCCAGCTGTCTCCAGTTTCGCACGCTAAGTTGGTTAAGGTCCCCTTTCACTTGCGTGAGCCACCTGAGTCGCGGTCTTCCTCTACTGCGCCGTCCCTCGGGTGTGGATTCGAAGATCTTCCGAGCCGGAGCATTCACGTCCATTCGCTCTACGTGACCCACCCACCGCAGTCGTTGGACCTTCACTCTTCTGGCTAGGTCAATGTCGCTGTACAGCCCGTACAGTTCGTCGTTGTATCTCCTCCATCATTCACCGTCTATGCAGAGGGGTCCGAAAATAACTCGAAGAATTTTCCTCTCGACGCAACCAAGAGTAACCTCATCCGCTTTTGATAGAGTTCATGCCTCTGCACCATACGTAGATAGGCTATAAAAACTATTCAGCCGAAAAGATACTCAATCTATATCTATACGCAGGCACTATATCTCACCAATTTAGTATGCTACCTAATTACAGGCCACCACGTTTGTGATATCGCCTTTAAAAAATGCATTAATTCGACTCTGCGGATTGTTTTTTTTTTTGAAGATGAAACAGCTTTATCATAATGTGACTGCCCGGCCCTTTGTGGTATTAGAAGGAAATCATTTTTCAGGGAAATAAAAAGTACCTACAGTAGAATTAAGGAATGAATGCACCATCAGCTAAGGACATTTTAGGTTAAGTCGGAGGTTAAACAAAGGGGGACTCACGTTATCTGAAATCACGTTATCACGTGTCGAAAAGTGAAAGTGAAGCAGAGTTTATTTTTCATTCATATATGGAATTCCCAGCTTGGAATTAACAAAATGGAATGTACCTACTGATTGCTTCGTTTGAGGATTCCGCTGGCACCCTGACAAAATGCAAAGCCATTAATACTTGCTCCAAGGATAAACTTTATAAATTGAAACAAACGCAGCATCCCGCAGCATTAACTGTCGTAAAACAGTCGTAAAACATCAAATATATCCACCTCCGATTCATAAAATAAAGGTGCAACCCAAAACCCTTTATCAAGAATTAAGGACTACATTATAAAGTACGACATAAAAGCTTCGCTTCTTTGTTATCTCAGTGGAGCTTGACGTTTTTATTACAACTCTTATAAATTAACAGAAAGTCAATACTCCCTAAATGTAGACATTACGTCGCAATAATACCTCTTATTTCAGTCCTATCAGTTTTCAGTTTCAACGGTCCAACCAGCGATATAACGGAATAAACAATAAAGGTATCTTGTCTCACAAAAGTATTAAATTACCCCAATTTTCATATTAAAATTGTATCCCCCCATCAGGATTAACAATAGTATCTGTTTCACCTTGTGGTGGCAAAACGCCTTGAATTGTATCCAGCACAATGATACTAGGGTCGTCATTCATCTTTTACCAAAATAGAATCAATCAATCAATCATAAGCATAACTGAAACGAATGAAATTAAATGAATGAAATCATTATTCGAGAAGAGAAAAATAAATCCGATCTACAAACTGATGACTTGGCAATTAATCAGATGGAAAATGTCCTCACAGATTTTGTCTCAATTAAAAAAATTCCTTTCTTCGGTGGACAAACGCCATACCACCACAGATAGGTAAGTGGTTCGCAGACGGTATTTATTCTGTTGGACATATTTATTAATGTCGTCTCCTTACGGTCTGGTTATGCGCATTCTTCTTCCCTTGTCATCATTCCAGATATTGTAAGCAATTTATAGCCTCTTAGGGCTATGGAAAGAGGATTTTATTCCCGAGCACTCAGGAGCGACGCACTGTTTTTGTCAGTGGAGAGTTATACGAATATAGTGGGCGAGGTCAGTCAGAGTTGCTCTGAAAAATGACAGATTAACAAAGGACTTGAAAAGTGGTTATGAAGATTTGTTTTCTTGTAACCGACATACGAAGACTTTGAAGTAGGTCGTCGCTCAAGGATATAGATTCTGATGGGTTTGATTTATGTACGTTGTGGGTTGGTTGTTCTTATTTTTATCAGTCTGAATATTTTTAAAATCCAAATAAATCAATATTGATAGATGGATAAGGAATTGACGCAGATTGCATTGGACGAGTTTTTATTTAGCTAAATTATTGCCTTTGACATTGACAGGTTTTCGTGTAGCTTCTAAGGCAGTCAGCACCCGCATCTGCTTCATTTTGATTGACTTAAAGGGAATTTGAAACTTCATTGGGTTAAGTCGAATAATCTGTTTCCAGACGTTGGAAACCTGTTCAAAAATTGGCAGTCACAAAAAAAATGTGAGTGACATCTAACGGCTAGCACTGTCAGCTCTCAACTTTATCGTGTGCCAGAAAACGTTATTGAACAGAGTCTGTGTACACTTTTAAGAAATTTGATTTTTGTATCCTTGTATTTAGAGGCGCATCAGTAGCTCAGTGGTTAGTGTGTTGGACTACAGAGCGAGGTACCTCAGGTTCGATCCCAAATTACATCTTGGTGCCACCTCTCGCGAACGTCTGACAGTAGGGTATCACTGTCCTTTCTAAGCTTCTCAATTCAGCCGTTCGAACTCGACGTAAAATTGAAGGTCCCTTCCAATAGTCCCAAAAATATAAAAACACACAAACGAATTAGTCGTAAGGAGCTAGGGCTGGGCATGGGACACCTGTACGAACTTGTTGCATTTTTAATTTTTGTTAGTTGTCAAACAGAGAATAAAATGTGCCAACAATCGAAAGGAAGCCATTCTTTTTGACAGACTTTCATTAGATAATCTAAATTGATAATTTTCTCTCTCTAACAACTTTCTTATGCGTCTCTCATTCTTGCAGATATGTATTTTCGGAACAATAGCAAACATCCTAAACATAATTGTACTGACGAAAAAGGACATGGCCAAGGCGCCGATCAATAAAATCCTCAAATGGCTTGCCGTCGCTGATATGTTTGTCATGATCGAGTATATACCATTCGCAACCTATATGTATGTCATATCGCCTGGTAGGTATCCAAAGTCCTTCGAGCAACCACAAGCAAATTTTAAATCATCTTCCTTAAGTGTAATTTTAGTGCAAGCTTTTTATTTTGTTCAATTTAAAATGTTCCCTCAGGAGAAAAGGACTTTCGATACGCATGGGCTGTCTATTTAGTATTTCACATGCACTTCTCGCAAATCCTTCACACAATATCCATTGGTTTGACGGTCACGTTGGCTATTTGGCGTTACGTCGCTATCAGGTAAGAACTCATTTAATACCGAGCAAGGTCAAAACAAAAAGGATAACAATTACGTTTTGTAGATTTTCTATTTATTGGTGTTTCTCAGTTCATTTGTTGTAAACGTGTCTTTTGTCACTTTTGTATTCTTGTAGGCATCCTCATGGAGCGTGTGCTACGTTCCTATTATCGCACTGCTGTGAGTCTATCTTGCTGTCGTTCATCATTTCGCCAATACTCTGCTTTCCGATGTATTTCGTGTTCAAGGTAAAGGAACACCATTTTCCCGACGGAGAGGATACCGTTTATCATCTTGACACTGCTGAGGACACGGCCTTGTACAGGTAAGAAGGAAAGCTCATAAAAACCGGGTCTATGTTTACGGAGGATGCAGTTTGAATGGACTTGTTAACCAAATTAGTTTTAGATGCCTCTGCGTACAACTTGTGCAGTAGTTTCCGTTCTAAGGCACAAAATGTTCCGCTGTCATTCTTAAGAAAGAAACCAATTTAATACTTTTCCTCCCCTGTTCACTGTTCAGCCCTTAAAGGTATAAATTTCAATTTACTTCATGAATGTGACGTAGGTCTGCTGAGCTAGTGTATGGGTAAAAGTAATTGTTTTTTCTTTTTGCTGCCGGAATTCTTTCTGCTTATGAGCCATAGCATTAGAGAAAACCAAAGGAAAAAAGGACACAAATGACCGTAGGTTTTGTAGGCAATACTATCGGCATCATGGTAATATATTTGTGCTAATGGTGTCAAAGGGTCGAAATAGGATAGGATTCAGAGAAAAAGGAGACTTATATTAAAAGTAATTTTACTTTTCAAAATCCGCCTTGAAGGGGTGGCTCAATATTTAAGGACTGGGTTGGATGGCAATAAAGCTGTTATGGGTACGGTGATATTCTATACTTAATAGTATGCTGGAAATAAATTGTTTTCCTTCGGGTGGGATTGGAATAATTTCAGGAAAATATAAATGCCAGGATAATGTTAATCCAGTCATTTGTAGTCATTGTAAAGGGTGGGCCAAATAATAGCTTCTTTTTAAAAATGCAATAAATTGAACAAAATTAAATTTTTTCTATGTAGGTATGTATGGTTTTATTAGTAAGAGCAAACATTCCCATTAATTATTATGGAACGTGCGTCGTTCAAGTGGCTGCCTCGACTGGCTTCGCAGTAGCGCATTCTGTCACTTCAATTTTCCAAGATAGTTTCGGGCTGTAGCTCACGGATTGCTTGGATGATATTGGCCTTAAGTGCTTGAATCGTTTTCGGATTGTTGGCATAACATCGGTCCTTCACGGTTCCTCACGAAAAAAAAATTCCAAAGGGGTCAAATCGCAGCTCCGAGGCGGCCAACTGACATCACCAAGACGGCTGATAATACGATTTGCGAATTTGGTACGCAAAAGATCGATTGTGGCATGGGCTGTGTGGCATGGCGCGCCATCCTGCATGAACCAGAGGTCGTCCAAATTTCTTCAATTTCAGTAAAAAGAAAAATTCGGTTAAAATGGCTCTTTAACGCCCACCGCTGACCGAAACGTTGTTCCCAGCCTCATTTTCAAAGAGAAATGGTCCAGCGATGCCACCACTCCACAATCCGCACCAAACTATCAGTCTCTGTGGATGCATTGGCTTCTCGACAATAATGTGCGAGTTTTCCGAGCCCCATCAGATGCGGCAATTTTGTTTGTTAACGTCGCCGAGATGAAAATGCGCCTCGTCAGAAAAGATTATTTTTCGCCCAAAATCGTTGTCCCATTCAAGCTGCTCTAAGGCCCAAACTGCGAAGCGGATGGTCGTGCGCTTTCAATTGCTAAGTCAATTGGACAGAATTCTCCTTAGGCTAGTGTGTGAAATGTTGAGCTGCTGAGATTAATGGCGAGTTGATGTTCCTGAATTGAGTCTCACACTCTCGGCTACAGCAGCCACATTCTCGTCTGGTCACCGTACGACGACGGGGACCATGAGTGTTGTCCACTAGGAACTTTGGTGGGTGCTTCATTTCGGCCAAAACTTCTTTTCAAAAAACGCACTGTTTGAGCTACCCAGCACTCACTTTGGAAATAAGTTTTTAATATGATACTGCCTTTCTGTCAAGATTTCGAGCGGGAAACAGATGATTTTTAAGCTGGCTTAAATATATTGCAGTTGCCTACCGGCAGGATTTGTACTTAGTTTGTAGACACCTCGTTGTGGTCTCACTCTCAGTATTTCTTAGGCAGGAAATCGTAAGCGTAATGCCCAAAACACGCACGTGCAGAATTCACTGTGCAGCAGGATTAGAATACACATGGTCTTATGTGGTAATACAAATGTAAGTTCTGCATCCACCGCAGCACTGCAACATGGGCGCCTTATGCCCAAAACATATCTGCAGAAATTCTGAATACTTCACTGCAAGCAGTACTGCAGATGAAACAGATGTGCAGAATTCAATTTGCAGCGGTTGCTGTCAATGCGAGGAAAAATACGAGAGTGCAACACAGACGACAAATAATTCCGGTCTCTCTTTTCCTCGTATGCATCCGTAGCTGAATTTAAAAATTCGATGCTGCCAAGTCTATTTAATTTAATTCATGCAGTGGATTTAGAAATAGAGACATGTTGCAGTGCTGCGGTGGGTGCACAATTTACACTTGTATCACTACATAAGAACAGGTGGATTCTAAACTTGCTGCACATTGAATTCTGCACGTGTGTTTTACGCATTATGGTATTGAGTCTTAGCCAAAATCAAGTGTACAGCTATAGCTTCACTTTAAGCAATCCAAATGCATTCGCTATCGATTTTCGCTCAAACAAACTTTGTAATTGAATAATGTTTCTCTTTTCTCTCGTTACAGCTTATACTTTTGGGGGCATTCTGTGATAATTAAACTGCTCCCCTGTTGCATTCTAACAGTCATCAGTTTTACTCTCGTTCGAGTACTTTGTGATGCATCAAAACGGAAACTCAAACTGAAAGAGTATAACAACCCAAATAAAGGTTCTCATCTAAATGGACATGGCAGTCGGTAAGTACTATTCTCAAAGGTATTCAAAAACAAATTTCATCAAATTTTTTTTCTTCCTTTGCTCACACGATGCAGCCCATCAAAATGTGAACGCCGAACAGATAGGACAACTATGCTTTTAGTAGCTGTCCTCATCCTCTTTCTAATCACTGAATTTCCACAGGGAATTCTTGGTCTTCTAAGTGGTATTCTACAAAAGTGCTTTTTTGTGCGTTGCTATACGCTTTTTGGTGAAATAATGGATTTACTGGCTCTTATAAATGCCGCCATTGGTTTCGTTCTCTATGGCCTAATGTCGAAACAATTTCGAACGGCATTCAAATCGTTGTTTTTCAAAAAACGTTTTACTGGTGGCACCGAAATGACTCGTATGACGAGAGTTACCACAACGTGTGTTTGACTAAAGTTACCTAAATTCTTTTTAAATTTGTAAAGATTTAAAAACATACAAAAAATTAAGAAAATAATTTCAATTACATTATGTGCTTGCAAAATATCTGTAGGTACGTATATTTATTTATTTAAAATTAAAACCAATTATTTTATATGTGTATAATATCCAAACAAAATGTAATACGGTTTATAGATTTTAAGTTAAAAAATAATATATATATAATGATAATTACAAAAGTGCCATTTGTATAGGAAATTTATTTTTTGTTATAAAAAGAAAATAATATTTCAATATGTTTAGATGTAAATTACAATAAACATGTGTTTATTGTAAAGGTTTAAATAAATTATAAAGATTATATATATATTTTATATTGAGGATATAGATATCAGTCAGAATTTATTAAAATAAATAGCTTATTGCAGCACAAACTCAATTTCTTAGAAATATACCTAGTCTATGGATTTACAACGAAGTATGATTTTTTTTATATAAATAAAATTTAATTAAATAAAGAATTTTTCAATTTTATTTTAAGTATTCTGTTCAATATACATTTTGACGAGCCCCTAAAATGTGTATTGTTAGAGGAATACTTGTGTTTGTATTAAAAAAAAAAAAAACGCTGCGTTTGCATAAATGTATACAACAATTGTAAAATATTTAATGTTCATAAATTTTAAATTGTTAAATATGAAAATAGTATTGAATGTAACGAATTTGTAAAAAAAAAAATAATAAAATTTTAATAATTTCTGATATAAGTTATATTTTTACTAAATAAAATGTTAATAATAAATTTGAGGTGTTTTGTTTTATGGTTGTCGCTTGGCTGTTTGATTTTTCCTTAAACAGTGGTAAGCAAAAAATCTGATACTTCAAAATGGGAAGTGATAAAAATGGACACTGTTGTGACTGAGAGAAAGCGAGTTTATACTGTTCACAAGAAGGAGCACAAAACATCGACGAATCAGATAGAATATGATAGAATATCTCAATAGATAGCTATAACTTTTAGGTAGTTAAGGCACCAAGTGACAAAGAACATAAACTGAAACTGCAACAGAACAGAAAGCTTTTTTCGTTCTGTAGTAAATTCTGGTTCTGTTTACGTTGCTCGCTCAGCTACAATAAACTGAAACAGATCCAGAAAAACATGCCTGCTGTCTATTCTGTCAAACTATATCATGAAATTGTTTCCGGGATTCTGTTTCTGTTCCTGTTTCTGTTCTTTGTCACTTGGTCCCTTTAGAGACTTTTTCTACCTCCGCTCCGTAATTGACTCTGAAATTTACATCACATCAGAAATCAAGGATATATTTGCATTTACGGATTGCTTTTCCGTCTTTTCTAATAAGACGGAAAGTAGTAAGCTCTTGTTATACAAAAAAAACTATGCTTTGCTTACCTACTATTAAATGATATTTTTAATCTGGTAACCCTATCCTCACGCCAGTCCAGTCCTGCTCTATACACTATACCACAGAAATACATGTTTAGTCTGTACGTTAGCGAAAACGAAGTGTATGTCTAGAACAATTTCGACAAATAACATTTCGACATTATTTGGCATCATGCCATTATAATATTCCCATTTGGATAATGATAAAATGTAAGGGAATCCGATATCCATATCCACCAATAGCAGTCCAGGGGCGTATTTAGGGATGTTGTAAAATAGGGCCGAATGATAGAAAACCAGGGAGGTAATCACCCCTATTCCCGTTGGCGTTTGTCGTTTACTCGTACTCCACTTCGTTTATTAGTCGGTGTTTGTACCTTTTTTGAGACAAATGAAATGAAATTATGGTGAACACAAAGAAAAAGAAATAATATTGTTAAAAAATGTTTAAAAAAATCTAAACATCGTTTTCCAAGGACACGAAACATGAGTCGTATACGAGAGACGCCAACGGGAATAGGGGTGAATATGCGTGCATTTTTTTAAACAAGGCACACAACTCATTTTACCAAAAAGTCAAATTTAAATGCGAGGACATTATGTAGATCAAATGGATATTGACGCTGCAGGCAATAGAGCCAGATTTGGCAATTTAGCCACAAGACATTGTCTCGAATGTGGTATTCAAAAGCAATTGGCTAAAGAGCATACTGGAGAGGCTGCGGTCCAGGTTTACTTGAACTGCAGCACCACTTGAAAAGAAGACACGGAACCCAGTGGATATGATTCATTTTCATCAAATTTCAATTCGTATTATGCTATATTCTCATATTTAATATACATGGAATTTAGACTCTATGAATTTAGGACAAGGATGATTTTATACGGGGCGCGGTCTAAAATAATTTTATAAATGATATATTATCGCAATAGTCCGAGTGGGTTAATTTCAGCATTCGATCGCGGTCGAAATTCATTACATCCGATGAATTCGGTTCACGCGGGGTAGTAATCGAATTGAGGTTAAGATGTTTCCCAATCGTAATGCCATATTCCCACCAAAGGAGGTGGGAAGGTTTCGATAAATTTTACCGAAACCTTGTGTAACGTTCCCACCGAGTTAAAGTGGGTTTTGAAAGTCATAAGCTGAAATTCCACGAGAGCCTCTTTCTCCGCTTGCGTCCACAATTTCAACAATTTCCTTTTCTTGTACTGCTTTACCATAATCTTTAATAAAAACAAATTACATCACATAATATCACTTTTCCCTTTTTATGATTCAGATTAAAAATGCAGGGGGGTTATTCACAAATGCGCGGCGGATCGTATTGAAAGCGATACTTCGATTTCGACCGCCTTCGCTTTTGCTTATTCTCAAATGCAAACTTACCTTTCCAATTTTTTCCCAATTAGACTTTCCAATTTTCCATTTATTTTCCCAAAAGTTTGACAGCTTTTTCCCGTCACAAGAATTTATTTTATTTTTTATCCGCAATAAATCCGCCAGCAATCCGTCACCTAAATAGCTATCGCTTTTGATTGGATCAAATCGCTTTTGGAAATGCAAAAATACAAATCCGCCATGAAAAGGGATTCGCCGCGTATTTGGGAATAAGCCCCCAGATTCTTTTCTTCTTTTCGTTTGTATTGTCAGATAGTCACATTTGTTTTGGCGCTTAATATTTTGACATCCACAAAAGAACACTAAATAAACCAAAGTTCACGCCATGGGTTTGTTCGATTTTATAACCTCTCACGGACAGATAAACTCATAGGGGTTTCAAATAGGTTTCGCTGAAGCCCCGGGGTTTTCGACAACTCAAAAATGTATTGGGAAACCTCGGAGGTTTGCAAAAATTTTACGATTTTTTTTCGTTTGGTGGGCATCATAAAGCATAATATCAGAAAATGATTTTCTTGGAGTTTAAAGCTTTTGCCGAAAGCGAACCGAACCTCCATCCTCGTTGTTCTGACTTCCGACATTTATGTAACGCATACCAGCGTTTTACGTTGCAGTGCACTGATCAGTGCGTTTTTGACTGATATTTTTGACACCTTCATTCGAATTTTAGAATTTTATTTTTTAGAACAAAGAAACATTTTAACAAAGTAGTTGCTTGTATTTGTTGCTTAAATTTTTCTTCTCAGGGCAAAAGCAAAAAACAAGCACCAAATAGGAAAACCCCGATGTAACACGAAACAAACAGCAATTCTCCATTCCGACGGATGCTTCGATAGGGCCGACATTTTTTTTTTTTTTGTAATCTTAAAAATAGATCCCCGCTTGGTTATTGATAAATTTTTTATTTTTAACTACAAAACGTCAGAACCGAATTATTGGAAAGACAATTTTAATGTGATTCCTATATGCATGTATTTATTTAATAATTATTTTAAAGCAAATTTAAATAATTATCTAAACATATCTACTATTATGTTTAAGCACCATTATTATTATCCTTTGCCACTGTAGTTTCTTCAGCACCTTCTGGTACCTCCACCACCGTGTTCACATCGAATGGCATTTCTCTTTCAGCAAAATTCAGAGCATCATTTTCACTCCACGAGATTTGCAGTAAAGATTTTAATTTCGTTGCCTGAAATTTATACTAAGAGAAACAAACGATTTGTTTAAAAACCACACATAAAACTATATATTCTGTTTATACAAACAATGGACTTTCACAAAATCCAATTCAATTACAACATCTACAAAAATTTATTTCCAATTTCCGATCGAATACTGCCACTGTAAATTTCTAAACTGATTACAACTTACATCCGTTGGCAGGATCAAATCCTGGGATTCCTTAAGAAAATTATTGAAATTTTTTGTGGCCAGCTCGAGTTTGCCGACTTCATAACAGAAAACTGCAAAATTCAAATACACCAAAGGGTTTCGGGATACCGATGGCACTTTTGACAATAGAACCGACCGTTCAAAGGCGGTGAATGCATTCTCGTGGTCCTCGAGTTTCCTTAGACAAACTGCAACAAGGGATATTATGACACGTTATTACTTATGAACTTTTCTTCGTGGAATGCACTTACTTCCTAAAAGCATGTAACACTCAGCGCTGTCCTTACGTAAATTAATGGCCGCGGCAAGAGTATGAAATGCGCTAGCATACTGTTGAGCTATGGCGGGTAGGTATAGGGAGAAGAAAACACTGTAAATTGATTTATTGTCCTCGTATGTGCAGGTGGTGACTGCTAAAATATTGTTTTGATTATGACGGGGAAATCTAATTTATTTATTTCAATAATTGTGGAATGGAATGTCATAAGATATGAGAGGCAAATACATCACCTAGAAAAAGAAAATAATATACATATGTGCGTAATGTAACTGCTACATTGAGGACGCAGTTGTCTGAAAGTTATTTCTTGCTATAACTTTCAGATTTTGTGGACCGGATTAAACGTATGCCAAGAATAGTAGTGCGGAACAAGATGAATTCTGATGGACGCAACTTTATCGAAAAAGGAAACAATTGAGACAGATTACAGTAAAGGATTTCCTTGCGGAGAAAATGACGCCTGGTGTAGAATGACATGCATAGCAAAAGTGACGTCTTTACACAACTCGGTATGTATCGCGTGAACAAATAAAAATATACTAGACCGATACGCTGTGTAAATAATAATGCAGATGCAGCCAATCAACTGATTTGAAAGTCTGCTCACATAACAAACCAGGTTTTCAAAAGTCACCATTCTGTGATAATTTTCTATGAGCTACTGCCAGGCTTGTCAGATTTGGCGATTTATCGCCAAACAGGCGATTTGAAATTTTAATTGGCGACACGAATTTATACCTATTTAAAGTTGAAGTTCTTTATATTTACGAATTGTTTTTGTTTTGTTTTTTAAATAATTTTTTTTTACATTTATTTTTACGGTTTTTGAATTCGGTGGTTTTCCGGTTTTTGAAACGTTCGGATTTCTAGTTTATTTAGGCAATTTGACTTGTCAATGAGTAGAGTCTGAACTGTCAAAAAAACTAGTGTTTCCATCAAAGCTCTAAATTTGAGTTTGTTTTTTCTGAGGGCACTCTATTAGTTGAATAATGATTGCTAATAGGGGAAACAAATGAGAAAAAAGATGTAGATTGCCAAAAAAGTGAAGTACTATCAGCTACTCATATTGAAAACAAAGCACCTCTCCAATGTTTGTCTTCACCAACTTTCTTATGTCGTTTTCGGTTGGTCGTCCTGAAGAACTCTCCGCGAATCTGAATTCAAATCCAGAAGCAAACATCTCTTCTTTTCAGTAGAAGAACTGTCAGTTGAGTGTCAATCGAACGCTTTCAGAAGCTTTCGGATTGCTTCCGGACGGTTCTAGACGACCAACCGAAAACGACATTAATGTTCCCTTAATTTTTACAGTGCAAGTTCCTTACAACATTTTAGCCGAGCAGTACGCACTTCCTGCTAAATTTGAACAACATTCTTCTCGGACTGTGCCGAAATCTGTCCACATTTTCTTAAACTTAGTACGCTGCTCGAATAAAAATGAAAATAAAAATGAAATGAAATGAAAAATCCAAGCTAAATTTTGACATAGAGTGCGCTCTGTGGATATAAGTGTCAAAATTGAGAAAATGTGCGGAGCCATTAATGGGCGCGCTAAATTGTGAGAGATAATGCAGTGCCTACAGTCTGAAATGAAAATTTGCTGAAGCAGCGGCTGAATCCATTCGCTTAAATTTAGCTCAGGAATTTTGTAAGGGAGCTAAAATTTAGCTCGAGCAGCGTACTAAGATCAAAACTGAAATTTTATTTATTATTTATTGCACGTACTTAAATATTCTGAGGATACTTCTGTACAGTACGAGGGGAATGCTTGAATTCGAATTGTGTATTCTGATCTTGTAAAATGGGCTGAGTAATTTTCTTTTTGGACGAAATTTTTAACGTCGGCTAGGTTTTTTAAACCATTGTACCTACACTTAAATGCTCACTCAAATATGACACTGTCAAATAAAACATTGGCCGCATTCAATACGCTTATGTCTAGCTAGTCTACAGCCCCTAATTGGTCGATTTAATTGCAAATCAAGGCAAGTTTCGTGTGTTAGGCAAGATTTTCTGCCTAATTCTATGATAAACTGTCACCTAAATATTTAGGTGCCTAAACACATTGAACTGGGACATTGTTTTTGATTTTATTTTTCTTAGCCCTCATTATATACAAGTGCTTTTTTAATGGGGTGTCATGGCGACCTACAAATGTCAACAAGTAATGCAGTTCTGTATCAAAATAGGGAAGAGCAATTATTGGCTTCGAAATGTTTATATTCGATTCTATTTGTTTTCGCTATTCTCTTCTATTACAATGCATTCACTCCAAAACAAAAAATGCAACTAACTGTGGAGCAGGAGTAAGCGAATTTCTTATAAATTTAATGTCAGTGAAAATGAAAAACTGACATCCACTCAAATCTAAATGTATACGTAGATATCCACTCTTGTTGTCATATTTATAATGTGCGTGTAGAAAACACAAATAGACAAAAAATCAAAACATCATCTCACCTGATATATAAATCAAACTCAAGTTGTATAAAGAATTGTAGTTCAATGGTGACAGCCAGACTGATTTCCGAAGACACGAAATCGCCTGCAAAGAAATAAGATTTATTGACACCGGAAACTACAGGCGCCTCTACAAAAGATACATGAATTTAATGTCTTATGGTACAAAAAAAAAATCGATTTCGTCACTTTAAGTGACCCACATTTAATATGAAATGACCACATCTTACCACAATGAATTTTTTCTTCTTAAAAAAACACAAGCCAATATTATTCCAAATTTCGGCGCTATCTAGTTCCGCACCAGTGATTTGGTTATATTTCCCAAGGGCACCCTCTACATCGTTCCTCGACTGTAATAAAACATACAAATGGGAAACAAATTCAGACATTTCGAACAACTTTGAATCTAAATAAAAATATGTGCATATAAACGTGACACAATTTTTTTTTATTTTTGTTCAACTGTACTCATACATAATGCCCGCAAGAAATATCAAGTATACGCCAGAGTCGCAAGGATATTCCCAACTTATTGATATCAAGTTTCATATCGATAGTTGCATACAAATTTAGAATGGTTTGTGGGAAATCGAATTCGAATTCAGCAATCTGTGGTTGTGACATGTTTATGTTTATTTTCATACATACCTGTAAAATTGCTCCGAAAGCCAATAAACCCCTCGGTGAGTTGGTATCGATGCTTGTCACTTCTAGCAGCCTCTCATATGCTCGATCGGTTTCATTTATTTTTAAATATAAAACGCCAATCTCCGTCAAAACTTCAGTATTTTCCGGTGCAATCCTAGGAAATGTAACAAACATTTCGTTAAAATATTATCAATATATCTGCTCACAATGTCCATACTGTAGAGAATTCTCAAGGATTTCAATGGCTTTCAAATAGTCCTTTTCTTTTCGGAGAATTTCCGCCAGGCGTTGAAAACTTTCCAATTTTCTACCAGTTTGTACAGCTTTTTGAAAATACGATTTAGCTTCTGTTTCTTCCTCGGAACTGATACATTCAGATGCACTGCTGATATCCTTGGCATTGCTGCTGGCTTTGCGGTATAGAAGTTCTCCTATGTAATGGAAAATTTCATGGTCCGGTCGAGGGGAAAGAGATTCCGCCTCACGAAATACCCCCAAAGCTTGATTAAAACGTCCCATAAGAAATCTGTATAAAGGAAATCCGGAGGATGAAATTAAAGATTACATGAATTGATTTCGAATACCAAAAGGTATTTGATACGCACAAAGTTTTACCAATCTCTTTGTAGGTTTCTATGTTTCTCGAATTCAAGTCAATTGCTTTCTGTAAGTTTCGCAATGCATCCAAGTAGTTTTCCTCTTCTCTGGCTATTAGACCCTGCAATACCATTTAATTGATAGTTTTCCAAGGAAGACTTTTAAGTTGGATTAACTAAAGGTCACAGTTTAGGCAAATTCGATTCTATTGAGTTAAAAGGTGACTTATTCAACATTTTTACTAAGCAACCCTCAATAGAGAGCATACATATATTGTTCTCAAGCGTTGGATACTAAATTTTGTTTAGAAGATTTTGGTCTCTTCGAATTACCCTATTTTGTATTGATTAGAAGTTATACGACTTATAAGTAAAATGAGGCAATAGTGCACTTCTTATACGGCTTCATTAAAAAGTAATGAGTTTGGGAAGCAGATACTGTGTCTGTGATCAGCCTGTCAATTCCCAGTAGCAGCACAATAGACCTAGTGCACATCATCAAGGACCCCCATCAACCAACCATTCATGCCACTCACCTTGACGAAATACAAGTACTCTGGATTGAGGTGTTCAGGCAATTCCCTTTCAATCATCGCCTTGCACGTTGTAAAATTCCTGCGTGCATAGTAGATGTGTAAGAGCCAATCTACGTTACCCGATGTAGACATCGTTGATTGAGGTGCTGCAGAAAGATATGAACTTATGAGGAATTTTGCAAACATAGTCACAGCACTATTAAATACTTCTTTTGACAACTTCTAACGATGGTAGAGATGGATTTCTTCCATTACAAACGATTTCCGCGGCCATCCTTTTAGAATGATTGCAGAGCAGATATTAAATGGCGATTGCACCGGTTGTCCTAACAACGGAATCGGCCAAAACACAATATTTCCTGGTTCCCAAGGGTTACATATTGCCAAATGGCAATTCCACGATACTGAAGTGTTGCTATATGTGTAGGTAGGTATACAGAAAGATAGAAATTTATTAAAACATTATAACAAATTAGTTCAAGAAGATTTGTTAGAAGAACCAAGTTTTTGACAAACGCTAAAAATGCAAACAGAAAACTACTACTTTGCGAACGCGTTCTCCTAGGTGAATGTATCAAGAAACATCGTTACATATTATTTCAAAAGAGAAATAGACAGAATGTGATTTTTGTATTTTTTTTAACATTATATTGTCGTAAATGGTGGTCATTTACGACAATGTAATGACACAAAGAATTAAGAAGATTATTTTTCAGCAATCTTATTTTAATTCGCAAAAATGTTCTGTGCTGTGATATCTACTAAAATCACGTTCATAAACAACATACGAAACAGACCGCTAGCTTTTGTGCACAGATTTTATTCTCTAATTTCAACATATTATAAAATCCGTTTATCTGTTTGTTTGTGTCATTAACGCCTTTTGGCATCACGCTAAAACTACTCCCCCAATCTGCATGGACTTCTCAGACATAATATAGAACTTAATGAAGCAGTATTTAGTTTTGATTTCATCGCAATCGGCCGACTTATTCAAAAGAAATAGAAATTTGAAATTTTTTGAAAGAAAATGTCACCCATAGCCAGTGCTGCCAGATGTTTTTCCACAGAAATCGTAATTACTAGCTTTCAAAATCGTGGAAATACGATTTTGTTGGAAATAAAAAAAATAAAAATATAGAAAATATACGTTCAACAGTAGCAGATGACTTCGGAAGTGATAAAACTTCAAAAATGAAATTTTTCATTAACGGAAATGGTAAACTTTCATTACCATGCTTTGTTTGTAAAACGTTTTTCCAAAAAAATGTTAGGTATACATCTATTGAAGATCGAGGTGCAGAAAAAAGATATTCAAAATTGAGGTTTCTTATCTCACGAAATTCGGCATCGGCGTCTTGAATATCTTTATTTAGAATTAAATTTGGAAAACTTTTGAATAATGGATAAAAATAATCTACTTTTTTTCAATTATGTTTAGTGGACTTAGAAGGGTTAAACTTTGAAGCAATTGGTTTTTGAAGTCAAATCTTTTTTAAGATTTGATGGACAAGCTCTATATAGAAACCCAAGCAAGCCTGTTTGAATGCTTCAACATCGTTCCTGTTTAGATTTAAAGAATCCAATTGGTCTTGAACTTCTACACGGAGATACAATTTGAAACAATATTCGAAGGCAATTTAAATTCATCAGTAAGGTATTTTATGTTTACCACCTTTTGTAAAAATTGTAAAAACTAATTGCTTCACTTCATAATACATTTTATGTATTTGTGGCTGCTCGTTCACCTTCATATTTTCAGAAGATATTTGGAAAATTGCAAATGAATTTTTGTATTCAATAAATTTGAAAAAAATCTTGGAATTTTATGCTTTTTTAGCTCAAAAATCTTGGAATAAGTTTTAAGCCCTAAAATCGTAAAAATACGATAAATCGTGGAATCTGGCACCGCTGCCCATAGCAAACTTTATAGGCACACAAATGTTTTTTAAATGTCATATATTCTGTCGGCGTGGAGCGCGAGTTGCAGCCGGTGGATATGCAGAATGTAGTTGAATTTGTGTGATGTCTTACTATTTTTGTTGTTACTCTTGGTCTTGGGTATAGGAATTCAGAAAACAGAGTCAGTGTTGAATACTTTTGATGTTTTCATTTGTCCAGACCAAGCGAGCTTTCACATTCGGGACTCCTTGGTCTCTTTTATCGGCGCGTTTTTTATTTGTGTTTTTTTTGGGAGTCTCGGGACCATTTTTTGGCAATTTATGCAATACAATTCCTGGGCATGGCCAAATGAATAAAATCATCTTTCCCGCACTCTCAAAAGTTTGTCTACAACTTGTGACGACTATCCGTGCAAAGAAGTACTTACTTAAATACTTACGTAATTTTATCAATTATAGCCGGTTTTAAACTGCAATCAGTTTTATTTATTTTGTCAGTTTGGCAATTTAAAAAAGTGAAATACATAGGTAGTTACCTTACTTTACTTTTACTTTTGATTGCGCTACAAAGCGTGGTGGTCATGTGCCTACTAATGTGCCCCTCCAGCCTGCTCTATCTCTAGCCTGCCGTCTCCAATTTCGCACTCCAAGCAGTCGCAGTTCTCCTTCTACCTGGTCGCTCCATCGAAGATGAGGTCTTCTTTAGTGTCTCCTTATCTGTGGTATGGCGTCGAAGACCTTACGCGCTGGAGCATCGATGTTCACATGGCCAAGCCATCTTAACTGCTTGATACGGATTTTTTTACTAGCCTCATGTCGCTGTACAGCACGTATAGCTCGCTGTTGTGTCTTCTTCGCCAGACATTGTTTTTTTGTCAACGCAAACAGGATCATAAATCGTTCGTAGGACTGGGTAAGGGTCCATGCTTATGCTGGATATAGCAGGACTGTATAGCGTCTCAGGGCTTTATTCCTCAATTGCTTAATTAGCCCAAAGAAACAGCAATTAGCAAGAGTTATTCTACGTTTGATTTCCACGCTGATGTTGTTTTCCGCCTTTACAGCAGTACCCACAGGTAAACAAATTCACTGACTACCTCGAAGTTATACATATCAATTGTCTCGTTGTGACCACGTGTCGGTGGTGGGATTGGGCTTTTTTTGATGAAAGCATATAATTCGTCTTGTCCTCGTTTATAATCAGCCCCATGCTGCTTGCTGCTGACTCTATTGTAGTGAAAGCACCGGTTACCGTAGGCGATCTCCTTTCTTTGTGGATAAAGGCTTGCACTTGCGAGCTGTTTGGTTGCATAAAAACAACAATGATGCTATGTTGCTTTGTCATAAACCGGGAGGGAGATCGTACTATGAAATTTTGGAAAATAAACTGAGTTTATACCCCCATCCGTGGCCGATTAATTTAAGCACAGTTTAAACTCTCGATGAAGCTTAAACTAGCACTGTAATACACCCTTTCGTGTTAAACGTCGGTTTAAACTTGATATCTGGTTAAACGGAGTTTAAACTTGCTCTGTAAAACCGGCTATAAGTTTCGAAGAGCATTGTAGGTAAATGAAGAATAAATTTCCACATTAAAAGGCCTTAAAACTAAATTATAAAGCTCGCATAATTCACGCTTGTTTCCATATCGTTCATAATGCTTACATATTTTACATATTCACAAAAACTCCTTTTAGATTTATGCATATTCTCCTTCCCCTTTAATAGGTATCATCGCCAATCGCAGAGCTCGAATCGAACGAGATGCGAATCGACTGATTCACAGTGTTGTGCCATGTAGACTAAAAATGTAGACTACACGATTGTCTACGTGTAGACAACTCTGCGTAAACAATTCTCAATTGTCGACATGTCCAAGTTAACAACGTAGACAATGTAGATAATTATTAGAACAAGTTTTTTATTAATTTTTCCTGTAAAGTTTCCTAACAAATCATTAAAACAGAAGCAAGTTTTGTATTAAACTTTTAATTCAATGTCGTATATTTATTTAAAAACAAAACAAAGTAAGTTTATGATGTTTAACAAAAAAAAAATTGTTTAGCTCTAAACATGTTCACCTTCATCTATATTACCATTTAAAAAACATGTTCACCTTCATCTATATTATCATTAAAAAAAAAAAACAGAACAACTTTATATTAATTTTTAATAAGCTTAATATCAAACTTCATTATTTTAGAAGAATTGCCAATATATAAGAACCCAACCGAAAGCGTTCTTGGAGCTGTTGATAATGCTTGAATTGAATTACTTCTCAATGGGTCTTCTTCCTTTAGGTAGAAATTTAGAATTAATTTAAACTAAAATGTAATATACCAGAAAATACTCACAAGATTATTGATAACTATTGCATTCTGATTGTCACCTTCACCAATATTTGTAACAGAAACAGACATCTAAAAGAATAGTTTATCATTAATTTTTTGGTAAATCAATGGAAATTAAAATACACTATTATTTACCTGTGTCTGCGAAGACGGGTTTCAGCAGTATTTTGAAGATTTTTCCTGCAAACTTGTGCAATGTGCTGAGTATTTGTTGTTTGTTTTCACCAAAACAAAACCTAGCTCCTCAAAAGCCTTGTTTTTTGGTCGACCAGACATATGTAAAGTTTTTTATTTATGATACACAGGATTTTAATTTTTAAGAAAAGAAATTCTTAATTAATTCTTAAAAGTGTACTTTCTCGATTGAAGTTTACAGATGAATGACAGATTGGCAGATCTGAAAGGTATTGATGACATTGTCGACATATTTTTGACATTGTCGACATATTGTTGACATTTTCGACATTGTTGACATTGTTGACGATATTGTCTACGTTGAAAAGTCGACAATTAAAGTCGACATGTAGAGGAACAACACTGCTGATTCATTTAAAAAAACATATTTAGCAACATTTTATATACCAATTTCTATTCATACAATCAACCTACGTAACACTTCTTAAAATGAAAAGTCTGTAACGAATTTTTCTAGCCTAAATTGATTTGGAATAAAGTGGCAGAACGAATTCTCCAAATCAACCGCTGTACAAATAGGTACCTATGAACCTATCAGAAAAATATCCCTTATTTGTGGGAATTTATTTCTCCCCCCACCATTTTCATCCAAATGTCACAAAACTACGTTGTTGACATTCTCTAGTTTTCTCATTTGTTCCGTCATCTGTCAGCCGCATTTTCGGGTGGAGTACGTATAATTATTTTTTTATTATTTATTTTATTTACATTTATTTCTCTAAAATTATTCAGATTTCTTTCCACAAATAAATTAAAACAATCAATCCTTTCCAATTACATGAAGTTATAAGTGTTTTTGACCAGTTATTTGGTGCTGTAAAAGTAAAATATATTATCGAACAAGAAGTGAAAACCTTTGAAAAAGTTACAAACATATTTTGCGCACCAGAAAGGTAAACGGCCGTAGACTAATTTATTTATCTCAGACAAAAGACGATTAAGGAAATCTATTTAAAGATAATCTATAAATTAGGAACTGGTAAGATTTTATAGTCTTCATAAAAAGTTCATTTTTAAAATCGACGTTGACCTGTTTTTCTTTTGGAATCGGATCAATTTTTAGAATTAGCATTGTATCGTCCAAGTTTACTGCTATGAGAATCTCACTGACCCAAATTTGATGATTTCACAGTTTTAATATGAAAATTCGATAGTGCTTCTTATTGTCAGCTGAATGGCTGGCAATTGTTGCACACAATCTGAACTTGCCCTCTTTATCATATCCTCCACCTGGAGTTGTTGATAACACTGTTATCTATATCAATGATCCTCTGTGTAGACACATTCCCTCCCCCAATTCACACCTTTTTTTTTGTATACAGAAAGATTAGGTACATCCAGGTGCCTGTTGTGGCTCTACACAGCATTGGTCATTTTGTCATTGTTGTTCGAATGCTTGATAGCTTACAATGATTTTATGTGGTTTTATTGATTTTGCCTTATGCTCCTGCTGCTCATTTACATATTGTGATACTGACGACAGCTCTTATTCGGAGGTCAATTGATGAAAACGGATTCATTGCCTGATTATCTGTTTTTTTTTTTTCTTGTCTCGGTTGCTATATTTATTTTTCTTCTCTGTGTGTGCTGTATCTATATCGCAGTGGAAGGCGATAGCTTCCATATTAATATTTATGCCAATTGTGCGCGATTATCATTGTCGTCGTCGTCGTTGAGTTCGACTGTGGAATAGAATATACACGCTAATTAGATTCGCTTCCCGTGACTCTATCTAGATATTTGCATTCAAGTTGCTTTATTACGGGTATTACCTTTGAGAAGTCGCAAGAAATAAAATTTAAATCCGAGATAAATATTTTTTTTTTGCTGCTGAAGCCAAGCGTCAAGTAAATAGAATTTTACTGTCACATTGGAAGTGTTTTTTTTTTTTTTATTAGTTCGTGAGATGTTCCAGTTGAATTAGATCTGGCTTTGTGCTTATAACTTTCGATTTAGTGTCATACATCGCATGCAGAAAAAAGTACCTTACTTCGTCCATCGCTAACCATATCGCAGATTTGGCGAAGCATGTTTCCGCCTTATAATCTGATAGCACCAAGGTTGCGTCGTTTATGGGCTGGCTACCTACCGTGTGAGTGATTTTGATTAAAGATTATTTTAAAATTCAAACTGATATGGGAATGATTTATTTTTTGTGCTCAGTCAAACGTCTTCTGTTGATACAAAAGCTGAACAACAGTATCGGTTTTAATCTATAAAGTAAGTCACAGTCCTTTAAAAGATCGTATCTTACAAATTGCCATAGATAGCGTCATCGAATATTAACCGCGTCATCTGAAAACTGTAGAGAGTGTGTCGACTTTTTGGTAACAATAGTTTACATAACAGTAAGGCTCTGAGAAAGCTGTAGAAAGAACTGGAAACTTGTTTGCCCAATAAAGTGAAATGGTTGTCTATTTACCAAAAATCATTGACAACATTTTAAACGATTCAGATGGGAGAGATCTAATACGTATAGTCCATAAATTTCGTGATGAATGATTTCGACGACAATATCGTCTTAAAAGTTTAAATTGTTTTAACCTCTCTCGTTAGCTCACAGCTATATCAGCCCCTACAGAGCCTTAGATGTTAAATTCGATTTCTATTACTGCAAGGATTTTTTTCGAGCGACCACGCACGCTTTGATTTAGTTTCTATTATACAGAAGTGATATCCATTTGAGGCACCGAAGATCGCAGGTTCAGGTTTAGAGAAATCAGTAGCCGAACCGAAACTCCGGTGTCATTGCATCAGACCATTGAACCAGGGTCGTGTCGGGATAGGATAAGTGTCGTGCAAGTCATTGAATCCAGTGTGGGTGATACCAAAAGCCACGCCACTTAAAGCGATAAATTGCTTTGATAGTAGAGCCCATGATAAAGGTATAAAGTGGAGTATCTAAAGCAGAACAGAGGGTACTCGGAAGAGCTCCCATTCTTACGTGAAAGCCGGATGCATACGCTAGAAAAGGCCTTATCATAGCCGTATAAATCCACCCATTTCGGAGATAAGCCTCACGTCTTCCCAAAAGAACCCTCACACTGCCAGAAAACTGCGAGGATGCCAGGATGCCTTTGTCTTGACATGTTTTGCCCAACGAATTCGATCTCTTCGGAGATATTTAGTCTTGACTGAGTCAGACCGTTCGTTTTCAAACCATTCCTTGACAGCATTAGCACAGTCCATAGGAAGATCCAAGAGAATGTATTTTTACATCACCCGCGTATACCTGATCGTAGCCATTTGCGCTAGTGAGGTTATGTCGAAAAGAAGATTATCATATGCTGTTTTTATTGAAGCACCGCTTTCATCACCAGCTGCTGCTTTCCTCAGCAAAAATAGAAAAAAGCCCCAGACATGCCTTTAAAAAAGCGGAAAGAACCAACTGATAATGGAAGCCAATCACTGGCTACGACAGAGAACAAGCCCACGTCTCGGAACAAGCAAATGCCATTAAAAGTAAATCATTTAACTTTATAAAAGAAACGTGACCTTAAGCCCTCGCTGTCACTCACAATAACAATCGATGACTCATTAAAGTTTATTAACAAACCGATGTGAGAGTATACGCAAACTGATTACCATCTGAGTTATGTTCCCAAAATTCAAGTAGTTTGTGCTCCCTAATAAATAGTCCAACAAATTGCCTCACAATCAGCGCCTTAAATAGTAGCTAATCTAATCTAATAGCCGACTAATGGGCGATTCCGGTTAATTTAATTGGTAGGCCATTGACGTGCTTAACCGTTTTTAAGAAATGTATCGATTGGCATGGTTGTTGTTGGAGATTGTACTGACTTTTCTCTCTCGCATATATGTAATTGTAATTGTAATTATCTATAACATTCATGTGCAAATATCAAACTACAGTGGCATCATCAAATAAACGAAAGTTATTTGCATTTCAATGGCTTATCTATATTTTTTTTTTTATTTCGCTAATTAAATAGATTCCATCGCCCTAAACAAGAGCGCGGCTGCTTTTATCTGCTTCTCTGCAATTAGCGTTTATCTCGCTCTGTTTATCATGTGCCATGGTTTGTGTGGATGTTTTTGCACAAATACGAAATCTAGACTCAAGTAGTACACCTTATCACTTGACAATAGTTACACAATCAGAAACAGCGCAGAAAAAAAACCACTAACATTACAATCATTGTTTTTCTAATTATTACACATTACAGCAGCTGTGTGCGCTAGTGAACAACAATAAAATGGATTACTAACAACAGCTCCGACTCGAAAAGAGCCACTCACATAGAACGATTGACAAAACAGACATTTTTGTAGTCGCCCGCATCAATGCATCGTCTGCGAACGAAACTCGAAATGCGAATCTGGATAAAGGTCATTTAACACATACAAACGCGCAACAAAACCGTCAACTCGCACAATATGCTAAGCAAGACACAAAAACTCATTCTAGGTGTAGTTGTTTTAATACTCGTCGACATTATTTGGGTAACATCCAATGAGCTCACCAAGGTAAGTTTTCTGCTACTGCATTTGACACATAAATAATTGGCTTTTATTTTACAGTATCTCTATGAAGATGAACAGTATGACAAACCATTCTTTTGCACGTATTTCAAGACGTCAATGTTTACCATTTACTTGGTTATCATTGGCCTGATAACGCCATGGAAGGAGTCGTGTGAACAAAATGGAAATTATTCGGTAAGTATCAATATTGTTATGGATTTCATGGCGTAGTTGAGGGTGAAGGGGGTTTTGAATGAGTGGTTTTCTGTGTAAGCGTCAAATGTTTACGGTGTTGATTCTATTTGTACTGTAAAGATTGTAGCAGCACGCGGAAGTTTAATTGCTTTTTGGCCGATAAAGGTACTCAAGGCAGGAGAAATTCGAAAACAAGTTTGGGTAATTCACATTCCCAACAGAAATGGTCAGGGTCAATCCCAATCGTTGTTACTCCTCACTTCCCCAATCAGTAATCCACATTATAATTCGCAGCAGCAAATTATGAGATGGAAAACTGTCTACACAGGTGCCAATCTTGTGTTGCTAGCATTCTTCGACGCTTTTTACTTTCTATTTTACTGTCAAAACAGAAATGCATACTAATATCGACCCTAATTGTTGACTGCACAATTCGTTAGATGAGTTTAATAATGAATATCGTATTTGCCTCCATTTACATCAAGAGCTACCCGTCTATCCTAACCGTTGGACATAGTCTGTTAACCTTTTAGACGATCTTCGTCAAATCAATTCAAAAGTCAACGATTTTATGGGAAGCTAGGCATACGAACTACATAGTTGCGCAAACTATTCATTTATTATATACGTACCCGACAAAATTGAAGAAATCACTTCTGATGTACTGTCATCTCCATCCCAAAATCCGGTAGAAATTTGGACAGCATATTTTTCAATGTCTTAACAAGCAGGTGAATCAGTTCTACCAACATCCCGAATCGGAACACTCTGCAATGAATGCTCCTTTAAAGTCAGTTAGTTATATACACGGGTGGCTGTAAAATGGATACTGGCATTGGCGCCAGATTTTAATCTGAATTTCTCGGATTATTCGGTTGAATCAGACTTCCTGACTACCACGCGATGATGAAAGCTATTTTTGTCTTCGTTGACGTTTCCTCTTGCGGATTTCCTCAGTTGACTCGTTAAAAACAACATCACTTAGCACCTCCTTAGTGAAGTCGCCTCTAAGTTGAAAAACCTAGAAAACTGTTTACAAAACAGACAGAAGCTCAGATTTAATGAGTCCAGTTCGTACAGAGACGAGCGGTACGTCATTGACCACTTTGCTGATATGTATTTCTAAATTTCCTTAAGTTTATCTCACAATTTCTTCCCGCAGGTCATGGACCAAGCAGCTGAAGATGAGAACTACTATGCCGCAACACAAGGATCACTAGTAAGTCGCAAACAAAATGTAAACATCAACAAAAATTGCTGAAAAAATTACCCATTTTCAGAGTGATCCAACATTCATTCCAATCCGCACACCCGGCACTGTTTCGGGCACAGAGAGCGATGACTCCAGCATACGCAGTGTACGCTTCAATAAAATGGCCGAAGTTCGTGAGATGTCGGCCCACGAAGCAACTGAAGCGCTCATGTCGCGCCTATCTTATGCGGCCAGCCTAAGAATACGGCGGCAAAAGACCCACCACAAGACTGCTAAAACGGCGCTCCTATTCTGTGTCCTGGTAAGCATTCACTACACTACCACTTATCACTCATGCGTGCCATCACATTGACAGTTGTTGTTTTACATTTGTTTCAGTGGTTTATTGCAAATTATTTATATCAATTATCTCTAGAGCTAAGCGAGAGTGCAATGGTGGTGCTACTAAGTTCATCGTCGAGTTTCTTTACACTAGTATTAGCTGGTTTTTTCCCCTCGTCCTCTGGTGATAAGTTAACATTCTCCAAGTTCTTGGCCGTGGCCATGAACATTGCTGGTGTTGTAAGTTCTAGTACCAAATACATACCAAACTTGTGTCCATGTATTTTCTGCTGCTCCTCAGGTGACTGTGACAATATCTGATATCTCTGATTCGAAATTCTCTCGAGGTGTTATCCTAGCTTTATTCAGTGCATTCTTTTATGCGGCGTACCTGGTCTTTGTAAAGAGAAAAAGCGACACCGAGGAGAAAGTGGACATTCCATTATTTTTTGGTAACTATTTCAACTATCTGTATTATTGTGGTTATATTTATAACAATTTTTGTTGATTTGCAGGTTTCGTTGGTCTCTGGAATCTGCTGCTTATGTGGCCGATATTTTTCGTTTTGAATTTTCTTCAAATCGAAACATTTGAGCTTCCCAATCAAACTCAATTTGCGGTGCTATTTCTGAACGGTCTTATTGGCACAGTGGTCTCTGAAGCACTGTGGCTATGGTAAGTTTAATGATAACAAGCTGCTTAGCAGGGGACTCCTTAATTTAATTTGTTTTGTTATTCCAGGGGCTGTTTTCTAACCTCATCGCTGATTGGAACACTTGCGATGACATTGCAGATTCCAATGTCAATTGCTTTTGATCTCATTCTCGAAAGGAAACCATACTCATCATTATTTTATATAGGTTCAGTTCCCATATTTATAGCGCTGCTGTTGGTTGCTTTGCTAACTAAAAACGATGATGCCGATCCAATATGCCGTTTCTTCAGGCTGATATATCGCAAAATATGTCGATGTCGCAAACCGAGCATAGTGAGGTGAGTTGTTTCTGAAATGGATGCATTTCTAGAGTGCTACGTTGGTAGAAAATAGTTTGAGGAAACTATACAATACTGCACTTAGTATTCATCAGAAGTTCAACGAGTAGGGAGGAATCTTTTCCTAGACTCACGTGGTATCACACAGACAAGGCACCTTCTACTGGTATACTTTTACTTCTAAGTTACTAAACGGGGTCCTGACCGGTGAAGTCTTTGCCTGCCGAGGGACTGTAGCTTTCCATCCTCATCGATATCGGGCACATTGCTTCAGACTGAGTGCTCTGTCATCCGCGCTGGCTTGATATTTGAAACACATGTTCGGTGTTCCTTGGCATTTCGAATCTGGAAACTTGGATTTGATGGTGATCTAGCTCTTGGCTGTAGAATTATTGTCCATTCGACGTTGGATTTGACTGCTGTCGACGCGTTTTGGCTTTTCTTCTCCCAATACCATTTCTGTCCCGACGTTTACTCTTAACCTACGTACTACTTTCATTTCACGACAATTTAAATTCTCCTTACAGAATTAACGATGAGGAACAACAAGAATCTCTTATTGACAACCATGATTAGTGACAGACGTTCGTTTTTCGAAAACGTAAAGCGAAATAATAACTGGAGATTAACACAGGAACCACTGCGCTTTAGACCTCTGGTTTGGTTCATCTAATGCATTATATATATTTTTGAAACAAATATACAAGTAAATTAATAATAAATAAATTAATTCATTGTGATATCAATAACTCTATAAATATTATAACAAAAAGAACACAACATTGAAGTTTAAAACAAATGTGTAATTTTAGCTATTTTTTTTTTTTTATTATTTACTTTTCTTGTTATATACTCTGTATTTATTATTTTCGTTTTTTTTTTATATATTTTCCAAGTTAAAGCATAGTCATATTTTAGTTATAAAAATAATAATGCATTTCTTAATGTTTTTTATAATGTGTAATAAAAAAAATAATAATCGGTTTTAACATTGCATGTAAAAAGAAAAAAGACTTTTGCCCCCTAAGATAGCTGTATATTTATTTGTATTCAATGGTAAATTTTATCGTATTTAAAATGAATAATAATAGATAGTAAGATATATTTTGAAATATTCTAAAGAAACAAATTAAATTAAAAGAAAACAATAACTAAAAAATGTGAGATTATTAAAAATGAATTATTGTTGTCTTATTTATTTTTCTTGCATTTTTGTCAATTGAGAAAATCACTGAAGAAAAAGAAAATCTTCTACTCAACCCTTTCGCCATAACCTCAAATGCAATCCGGAAGCGAACACTTCTCTTCAACCGGGTGACAGCCGCCTACACACTTAACTGGACACGACTTTGAAAAGCGTCTCGATGACAATTGAGGTCCTACCCAGCACCTGACAAGGACATGGACAAACAGCCACCGCCAGTCACAAGATTAAAGTACCTCTGCAAAGGACAAGATCGCAGGCCAGCTTGTACATTCGTCAATTGACTGCATGAACTAAATTCAAACTGCCACTACAGAGAACGTAACTGAAAGAGGTACCTATTTCTAGCTTGAAAAAGAAGGAGAAAACAAAGATGTCACCATCTTTTTCCTAATAAAATGATGTCCTCAGTCAGTTTAGACTCGATCTGAAAACCGATATGAGCATTATTAGTGAACAAATATAAAAACATATACAAACCAGGATGGCTCACCGACTTGACTGGCACAAAAGCTATATTATGGAGACCAGACGAAATGGTTGTCCCTATAACAAAGCACGGGGCAGAAAGGTAGTCGACGCTTATGCATATTTTCTTTACCAGCAGCCTCTGAACTGCGGAAAGACAGCACTTGGAATCGGAGATAGGTATCCCCCGAAAATATCATAGGGACGATAATTGATAGTGAATACGGTTGGAATCGAGTATCATCCTTCATCGAAACCCTGCTCAAAACCAGAGCGCACCCTCATAGAAGAAGTGGACACTTTATGAGGTTTAAAGAAAAAACGACACAGCGAAGTAATACGAGTGCTGTGGACCGTTGCAAAAAGCCAAAGCGAGAGGGGGAGTTTATGGGGATATGGCTTCTTTCAAAACTTTCAGATACATACCGTTCAGATTGTACTCCTATCTCAACGTTCCACTCGTCCCACTGTCACTCACGCGAACGTAACAAATCATAATTTTAGTACAAGGTGGTACTCCAAAGAAATCCAAATTGTTGTGCGGAAAGAATGTAGGCATAAGGGACATGCGGACATGCCATTTGCACAGTAAGGGTGCAAGGCCTTCCTTCTGATTGCTTTGTGATCGCTGTCACCGTTTCTATCAGTTACACGCCCCATGTCCAATTACATCCGCACTTTCATCAGTATTGCAGTCACTCATCGGGATACTTACGTAACTCCATCGGTGGAAGCCTTGGAACCTTTTAAAATCACGCCCATTCCCGTTGGCGTTTGTCGTATACGACTCATGTTTAGTGTCGTTATAAAACGATGTTCAGATTTTTTTTTAAACTTTTGGTAACAATTTTCAGCTAGGTTCCAGAAATCGAGTGAAATCGAAATTGCAAATCGAGTGAATTCGTTTTCAGTGTTCTGCATTTCGAGCGATTCGGAAACTCCGAAATATTTTCGAAATCACAATTTCACTTTGTCTCAATTCCGAAAATTTTGAAATCGAAATCGAATACAGTGAAATGTAGAACACAAAAATTCATTTCCGATTTCATTTTGAGTGAAAGTGAAATGTGGAACCTAGCAGTTTATTTCCTTTTCTATGTGTTCACCATCCTTTCAATTCATTTGTCTCGAAAAAGTTAAAAACACCGACTAAAAAACGAAGTGAAATACGAGTCGTTTACGACAAACCCCAATGGGGGAATGGTAAAATCGAAATAAAACAAACAAACTTTTAGTCCTAGATTGGTTAAATTAAATTTTATTTTATTTCCGAATCAAATTCAACGGCGCGTCTCTGAATATACAACGTCCACATGAAATCCGCGGACAGTTGTAAGCAACAAAATAAAAAATAAACACATTTAGCGTTCTATGAAATGAAACTTCAAGCATGAATATCAAGAACATAAAAATGATAAACAAAACGGGAAAAAGTAAAGAAAGAAATACATTTTCTTACATTAATTACGAAGAAATCCCCACTCGCTATGCGTTGGGATCGCTTCCTTTTCTTGTATCAAAATCACTACCGTCCTTGCTCCCTATTTTTACTGGACCTTGCCAGCGATATGTGAAGTGGATTGTGTTTGTGACGTGTTTTGTGACGTTGCAGTTGCATTGCTGGAACTGCCTCCGGTGGTGTTGGTGGTGGTGATGCGTTTCGTACGCTTTCCTCCTCGAACATTCGAGCTGGAAAAATCCCTCTTATCGACACTCACCTCTAAGACTCCATCCAAGTTCTGTTTGAGATCGCCCGGCGGTGGTTGCTGTTCCTTGTGTGCAGCCTGTACATTTGGATTCTGGTTCTGATTTTGACCACGAGCTTGCATTTTATTCGGCTTTGGCCGATGCTGGACTGCCACAGAGTTGATGATGGGTTTCAAGACGTTGCCCACGGCTTTGGTTCGTCCCTCGCGGAAGACCATCCGTTGACCAGGACGAATGTACTCCGGGTGCTTGATGAAACGGAATTTCACGTGCGCCTTGTCGCCGGTGCGGAGACATTCCTTGGACATTGTCACAATTGATGCTGTCTGACGGATGCTGCCACAGTGCACCATCGCCTGGTAGCGTGATGATATCGTAGTGGGATGGTGCAAAACCAAGATTTCACCCTCAAACTCCCAGCAAGCGTGCGGTTTCAACTCTGGGCTAACCATAACCATACCTTTTCTTATCTGAGATCGTTTGATTTTCTTTAGCGAGAAACTGGCCGTTTGTCCGCCGCGAACTTCTTTAACATTCATCCGCTTGCGGTGGATACTCTTGATGGCAATCGGCATGAATTGACCTAGTGGGTCGGGTCCCAACATTAGGAGATCGTTCAGTTTAATAACGCCTTGCAGACAAGTGCCGGATACAACAGTGCCTACACCCGGCACAGAATATGTATCGTCGATTTGGAATTCAGCCGGCTGGTCATCCTGGCCGGCCATTCGTGTGGTCAGTAAATTCAGAAACATCTTAAGTAGGTGAAGGTTCTCTCCAGACACATTGGATACTTGAAAAATGGGGCATAGCCTTTCGGAGACGAAATTTGTCGCACTGAGAACAACCTCGTCGGGAGTTTTCACCATAACCGGCACCTTTCGGCAACCTTGTGACTTGAGAATTTTGAAGAGCAATTTCAGATTGTCCTGTAGCACATTCGGAGGACACATATCGATTTTGGTAACCACCACGAATACAGGAACAGAGAGAGCGAGTGCGAGGCCTAGATGTTCCTTAGTCATGCCGACTATACCGGCATTTGCTCCGATCTAGAGAAGGAAATCAGTTAGCAAAATGGTTACATAAGAGGGAACAAGTATCTTACCATCAGCATACCAAAGTCTGGTGCATGTCCAGTCATTCCAAACACCGTAGTCTTCAAATAACGCTCGTGTCCGGCTAAGTCGATGAATGTGATTACCTTGGCTGACTTCTCACAGATCTTGACCCAGTCTAGAGTGCCGTGGTCTGGCTTATTGACCACATTGCCTATGCTATCGAATCCTGAAAGCCAAACGCCCTTTTGATTAAAAGAACATCTCTTTTTTTTTGTCATGCGATTTACCTAAGATATCATTGCCAACGGAACTAGTCCGTCCGCTCTCCATCTCGTGTTTGTGACGGAATAGCCTCTGTCTGGCATGACCGCGACCATTATCCAACTCACCATGTGTAAGCACACCCAACAAAGTTGACTTGCCCGCATCGACATTACCAACCACTGCAACACTACAAAAAGGACATCAAATCACGAAAATCACTTCCAAATTAATTAATTTTCTTACCGTATCTCCATAAAGTCGGATGTGTCAACCCTCTTCCTTATCAAATACTGTCCCGTAAGACCCTTCTCACCCTTCCTCTGCCGCAACAGAACCATATCAGCGTCTATAGTAGTTGCCAGCGATTGCAAGGTAGCAACTGATGCTGAATATTCATCCTCATCCAGACCGCTGTCGCTACCATCTAAATGCAGACATTTTAGTGCTGCCTCGAATATCAAGTGATTACTACTCACCCTCGCCAACTCCAATCTCATAGATAGTCTCTCCACGGCTGTCTAGCGTACGCTCCTCAAGTCGCTTCTTTAGCAATTCAAATTGCTCTTCGGTGGGACTGACGAGAACGTTTTTTCCACGAATTATTGTATAGTCCACTCTGGGATTATGCATCATATCGTGTGCTTCAGCCAATGCCTTCTTAGTTGGCGTTCCGACGCTGTCCATTATATTATGGGATTCTGTCCTTTGTCCTCTTTAATTGGAAGTCCTTGTGTTTATTTTCGTTTGAAGAACTTTTTATCGAAATTGCTCATTTCCTGATTTGCTCCTGAAACAAAGTTTAGAATATTATAGCATGGCAACCACATCACACGTGAATTTGACAACAGAAAAATATAATATGAGCTGGTGCTGAGGTTAGTGGAGTCGCTGCTTGTCATCAAATGAACGAAGGTTCGAGTCCCCATAGGGGAAAGTTTGGAGGATTTTTTATTTTTTTTTTTTTATTTTTTAATAAACAAGAATATGGATAATGTTTTTCTATGCGTTGCGAGGCAGGGCAGTGTAAGCAAATTAAAGCAGGTGATCTTATGAGCAATTACTAGTAGTTGCAGAAACATTTTTTCCCTGAAAGCATGAATAGCATTTGACATCTTCCTAATGGGTCATAGAAGTTCATTATCATAACACATTCGTAGACCTTGCTATCGGTAAACTGTAGTGTATGCATTTCCTGCAATTTTTCATAATATGTTTCCGACATACGTTTCGGACAGCACTGCAATCATGTGCTATCTTTAATGTACATACATATTTAATTGATGAATTCAAAATAAAAAGCATGTTTTCGACATTAGGCCATTTTACTTTCTGGTGCTTTTCCACGACATTTATCGGTCATAATTTCTGGAAATTTCTGGCATATTTTGCTAACAAACTGAAAATAATAGACACGTAATCCAAGAGAAACCGTTTTTTTTTTTTTTTTTCACTATAAAATAATAACAATTTTGGACTTATGACCCACTATAATCAGCCTAGGTATACCACGGCAGATGAGTCAAAACTCCACAGAAATTTCGTATAGATTTTTGGGTTATAAATTCACAATTCTCAATTAAGCCGTTCGGACTCGGCAGAAAATTGTAGGTCCCTTGCATTCGTTCCAAAAATAGAAACTCACACAAAACGAATGGTTGCGAGAAGCTTGGCCTTGGGTGTCTACCGCCTGTTGCCCTATTTATTTTTATTTATAAGTTCACAATTGATTTATGGACTTATAACCAACGCATGTGAGTTAAAAGTTTATTGTGGACCTTTGGCCTGTGACTTATGACCCTGCGCCAATTTCAACTTGATAGTAGGCGCTTAGCAGAGTAACAGTAAATCATTGCTGAGAAGAGACGCTGTGTCTGGCTGTAATAGATAGGTACTGCTCAAGATTTCTTGTCGATTGCATTTCTGATTGCTGATGCAATAAGGGGAACGGCAATATTTTACGAAGCAAATATAAACAATTAAAAGAATTTAACGGAGAGGTATACTAATAACCTCAAATGGGATAATGTACGATGTCTAGGTAATCCAATATTCCATAGAAGCTACTAGAAACTAAAATCCGATATTCTTGGCTGATTCACTCATTGAAATCGGTCAGCAACGACCAAATTAGATAACAAACAAAATTATCGAACTATTCTTGTCGGTGGTTTACAAGAATCCACATTTCCATTCGTTTTTTGTATAACATTCATGAATATATTATTGAAAGATTAGCTTTCAACATTTTAACCATCAACGAAGCACAATGAATTTTTTTTTTTTTTAATATTTTGCACATACTTCACTTCTTAAGTCTGAAACCGTTTCCGACGGTAATAATAATAAGTATATTTATTGCAATCACTACGTGTTACTTCCATCTAGTTGGATTACCCAATGAGGACTAAATTCTTCACCAGTGGCTCTTTATCATTTTATACTCCCCGATGCCGATCATTGCACGCAATGATGAAATTAAAATGTTCTTTGTCGCATTAAGGATGACGAAACTGTTGTATTAGATTGCTAACACTGCTGAGGAAGATTGTACCAATAAACATTTCCCCCATGTTTAACCACACATCGACGACGTCATCAATTCATACCATCACCAGACAGAGACGAGTCGAGTACGTTTTCTTGAAGTAGTAACATTTCATAATATTCAAGCGCTCGTAACGTACACATAGCTACATGCTACATCATATTGTTTTTTTTTATATAATTAAAATACAAATAGTATACATACTTAAAAGTTGGGAAAATAATAGAAAAAAAAATGTAAATAATAACAACCACGATCTAATGTCTTAGGGATATAATCACTTTCTTTTTAAATCAGACGAAACAATAACAGACAAAAAGTAATTTTACATTTTACATGAAGGTCTTTCTTGGTTTGGTAGATGGCAAAATGAAAGGCAACTTTTCATCAGATTTTTCTTGTGATTTTCATGGGGCAGATTCACCGCAAACCCCCTCCCGCAAATAAAAGAGAAAGGATTTTTTTTTTTCTATTCCTCTTTTAGAGATTCCTTTTTGCTGATAAAACACAATGGGAAATGTTTTAGTTAAATTTCTTAAAACTTACTGCCAAAATTCAATATACACGGCACGTCCAATGTTCTTTGTTATTTTTCTCAGTTTTATTTTGTTGAATTTCTTCAAAACAAAAATAGATTTTTTCAATTTTGAGGAAAATTTTTCTTTGACGTGTTTGTGTATATCTGTCAGTTTGGCGTCGTCACACGTCAAATGTTGGCTGAAAGTTGTCAGGGATTTTGCTTGCACTAGCGGACGTGGGGACTGGGGACATTTTTGGGATTTATCTGTGTGGGACAATTCGCTGAAAGCTTTTGTGAAGTCTGAATGGCAGCGTACAGCGCACAATAAATAATTTATTTTAATTAAAAAATTATGTTAGAAAATTTATTCATAAACTTTTCTTTTCCATTTAACCAACAACTGTCAGAAAATTAAATTTGGAAATTGGCATTCAGGAGAAAATTAACTCTGAATTAAATTGTTCAATGATTCAAAATAAACATGGCGCGTACCCAACTGAGAACGCAGAAAAATCATCTCGTACTATCAATCGAATTAGTATAATATCAGATTTGGAAAGTGCATAATTTACTTATTACAGTTTTCAAGGCAATGGCATTAAGAGCTCAGTTCATATTTCTGTTTTATTCGACAGACTTGTTCACAAATATCTTGGAAATAAATCTTAATACCTGTGCCTTTGATATTTATAGACTTGTGACCATGATGGAATAAGTATAAGGTGGTCTCGTCGGCTGCCGACTCGTTCGTTTTGTGGTCTCTTAACGCTTCGTTAACGTACACCATGATGGAATAAGTATAAGGTGGTCTCGTCGGCAAAAAGTAGTCCCTTAACGACACGTTTTTCTCTTTATTCAGCGTACTAAGTGTACGTTAACAAAGCGTTAAGGGACCAAAAAACGAACGAGTCGGCAGCCGACGAGACCACCTTATACTTATTCCATCATGACGTACACTTACTACGCTGAATAAAGAGAAAAACGTGTCGTTAAGGGACTACTTTTTGCCGACGAGACCACCTTATACTTATTCCATCATGCTTGTGAGTAAGATATTTTTTCTTGTTCTTGTTCTAAAGAAGCAATATAAAAAATATGCATCATCTATCACGGACTACGGGACTTGGACCCAGATGATTCGCTAAGAATATAGACAAGAGACTATCGACTATGTATAGTTTGTATTCACATTCAGCCAATATTCTATGATAAATTGATAAATGATAGCAAATATACTTTTACTGGAGAATTTACATGAAATTTACTGATAGCATTTTCCAAAGGGCGCAGTGCGGATCAGTAGTTAGTGTGCTCTGGACTACTCTTCGAGGGGTCTTATGTCGATTTCCATTAGGCAAGAAAAAGCGCTTTTTTCAGATTCAGAGCACTTTCGCGAATCTCGATACGAGAGCGAGATTCACACATACTTTCACAAATACCAAAATAAGTGACATTTGTAAACACAAATTCCAATTTAAAAATAGCCAAAAAGAAAGCATTAAACTATCGTTTATGCATAGATCCATTTTTTTGGTTTGCGCCTTATAATTTTGGAAATGTTGCTTGGAGAGATTGTCAGCAATTATTTAGAAAATATACGGATTCAAAATATAGTTTGGCAGCACTATAGATTTCCTATGAACTTTTCACCTCGGAAATTGGTGAAGTTGAAAACAAAATCTGATCCTTTTGGTTTTGTTTACCTTCATATCCATCGCCGACCGTACCGTCAATATTCCTTGGTCCTTGTCTGTTGTCTTGCCTCTAATGACATGACATGCTTCTCTAGTAGGTACTACCTACAATGTTCCTTGGGAATGTCTTTGCTTTGTTTTATGTACGAAGTTCCTGGCGCAACCTATAATAGGTTGTTTGTGGTTCCTGGTTTCCACCCGTTCTTTTTGCAAACCACGCAGAAGAAAAAACGAACAAAAAACTATTTACGTTGAAAATATATTTAATTGCCTATAAATTGTAGTAGTTGACTAGCTACATCTAAATGGAATCTCATTTTCTTCGTTTGAACTCCTCCTTAGCCCCTTCAATCTCCTGCTTCAGATTGTTGTTAAAAGAACGAATGAACGATCTAAGAACAAGAGTTGCTTTATCATTTATCATACAGTTACTTTGCATACTTACTTAAATTTTTCTGGGGTCATATCAGTCAAGCCACGGCGGTCTGCTATACTCTTTCCTTTATACATCATTGCCACAACTAACTGAGCAGCTCTTCGCATTGGATAGCTTTCAGCCATCCGCTGGATTAACTGCTCATTGTTGGCCAAATATCGGAAAAGAATTCGGAAAACCATTGTTTCTGCACTTAAAATTGAATATTTTTATATTTGCGAATAAGTTGCTGTTTCAGTTTGAGTTGACTTTTCAGCAGATCAAACTTTTGCAGTTGCTCTTCCTTGTTGTAGTCGATTCCTGGAAGTTGTTTGATTTGATTGCGGGCACTCTCGAAACGTTTTTGCAGCTCAAGAATCTGAAATTTATCCAATGAAATTAATATTTAAGTGATGATTAATAAAACGCTTACCTTCTGACTGCACTCCAGAGACTCTTTTGCCTTGGCAGCGTTGTCTAAAGGATCCTTCTCGACGCTGAAAACACAAATTCACCGGTTAGTGCACTCTTATATAATGGAACTGTGTGAAACATTTTTTACCAGAATTATCTTTGTTTTGCAAACTTTGACAAATAAACAATAAAGCGCATAAGATAAAAATAACTAGTATATGTAAAAAAACAAAGAAACTGACGGAATAAATAAATGGAAATAGATTATTTACCAGCGGATGATATCGTAGATTACTGGCAAGAGCTCGATGTCGAGCTGCTCTACTGTCAAAATGCCTGCAGATTCTGCTGAAACACTATTAGGGTTAATTATTGGTTTTTTATCGATGGGTTCTGATGGCGACAAGTCCATTATGAGCAGTTACATGTATTCATATTTTTTCAACTTATTATGAGCTAAATGCAAAATTAATGCGTGAAATATTTATAATTTTATTTGACAAATGCTAAAGAAAATAGAAAATGTCCTGTCCCAATTTTGTTTTCACCCGTTTGACGTTTTCTCTCGTTTTCGTATTGACAGGGGTTTGTTCAAAAATTAATGTGCTTTCAGCAGTGGTGCCAAGTCTCATTTTTTACCTAAACAAAGTGTAGAAAATTTATAGATGTAGCCTTAAATAAAATAAAAATATAAAGAATAATAATTAAAAGTAGATAGGTACGGTTTACACATTTTTTCCATACTCTTTTCTAAATTTTAAAATTACATTTCAAACATTTATTTTCACTTGTTGTATGAAAGGCGACTTACTTTCAAGTTTGAGAAAGAGCAAGGCTGTAAAAAACAAACAATTTTTAGCTATTCCTGAATTTTTTTAGGAAATTGGCATCCATAAAATAGCTATAATTCTAACCGAAGTGTTTGTTCACAAAAAGTTGTTGTTTTGTCAAACAATATCTCAATATTAAACTCGACAACATTTCCTAACAGATTTTGTTCAGGGGCTGCTCCCCAATTTCAAATTTACCGAATGCCAATTTTCTATCAGATTGATGTGTTGCCAGCTCTTCCTTTCATTCATTTTTTTGACAATCCTTGATAGAGACGATAATGGAGATGAAATAAGTTGTTTATACCAATATTTTCGATATTAATGATGTTCCGTATATGCTATTAAAAAGCCGTGTTTCCAAGAAGTTTGCTACGGCTGTCAAGTATACTGTTGCTGTGCAAATTTGTCTCTCAAAAACTGAATCGACTGTACTAAACCTAAGACAAAAAAGTAGTAACATCAAGAAATTAGGACCAGCAACCAATAAGGAGCTGTTGCATGTACTATACCCCGGAAATCCTTTAATTATAGGTTAAAATTAAAACAGATTTGATTCATAATTATCATTTATTCCAACAATTAACAATATTATCTATACTTTAAAGATACATAATAGCAATAAAATCTACCATCTGCTATTATTGTATCTGTCAGGTATAGCAATGACCGCCAACCACATTTTCTGTGCACAACGATAAAAAAAAAGATTTTAATCAATTTATCATCATCATTCATCACCTTATCGACTGAGGTCGGTGGAATGGGAACAAATGAAAGCATTTTAATTAAATCATTGATTGTAATCAATAATTGTCCTTTCAGTTGTGCGAAGTCCTGTTTCGATTTACATGTGAATAATTGACACTCTACATGTGCTATTGTGGCCATTGTTCTGATGAAAACGAGCACTTGTGTGGGCGATAACGATAATATTTAAATAATTCAGATTACATTATTTTAATTTACTTTCAACACAATCATATGTGGAGAAAGAGGGGCTATAGATATTATGCGGTAGTTGTAATCGGCAGGATGATTTTTTGATGTAAAAAAATATTGTAGTTTTTCGCATACGTAATACGTAATGAAGGTAATGAAACAATTAATTCATACATCATTAGATATACAATTTAGAAGTGGTTACAAGTATGAATGGCGACATTCTAGCCTGGACTACCAATATTTCTATAGTTACCCTGAACATAAAAACTAGATGGGTCGAAACGTGACTTTTACTAGGCACTTTTTAAAGGCACAATCGATCGAAATGTCAACTGAAAACCATGTTGTTTTCCATTGGAAGCATCCGGAATAAGAAATTTACACAAAAAATATTCATCTGTTGATTCTGTTTTTACTTTTCTTGTCTTATTTCCGAAAAACTTATGAAATTTTATACAAAACGTAGTGCCCCAACATATTCCAAATTTTCAAATTAAACTCAACATTCAAAACGTTATAATATTGAATTTATTGCAATTTATCAACAATTTTACTATTAAGTTAGCGGACTGTAATGCAAAAAAAAGGTTCTTATTTTTCGATCACGACACGACTGCTCTGCTCGGTGGTTGCTACAAAAGTGAGGAAAATACTGCTAATGTGCAGCTTGCAAATCTCCAAAAAAACCCAGTATTTGTTCTCATAGGCGAATTTAGTTGAGTTCGTCATCAAAGAGATGATAAGCACAACCTGCAATCCTGCATTCGAATATGATTGCGAGCACAACGGAATTACCACCAGCTAATTAGCGAGAGCAATCACGTTAGTTTTTGTACATTTGATCGAACAATAAGGAACTGTATGTAATGTTTGGTAAACTAATTTTAGGAAATTATTTAGAGCAAATTTTAGATTTTAGATTCAAACAAATTTAAACATAATCAAATTTTAACAAAATAATAGTAATAAAAACAAACTAAGTCCGTTTTGGTTTAACAAAATATAATAAAGGTAAAATGCGTTTCTCAACAAGTATCATATCCTGTCATACAAATCAAACGGAAACCCTTTTGAATGATTCTAATTTTTATTAAGTATTTTTTACTGAACTATAAAATAAAAAGTATATAAGCTGAATATTCACATCTATTGGCCTCAAACTCATTCGACACATTTAGTTCAAGTTTGAAGTGCACAGAGGAGAACAACTTCAAAGAGAGACCATTGACATCCAAGACTAATTAGAAGAAGAAGAATATTCAACATCAATAATACACCGCCAAACAAGATGAATAGATAGTTGAGGTTTCCTTTTCTTTTTTTTATGATATTTTGCGTCTGGTTTTTAATCAAGATTTTAAAACAACCCCAAGGGGTTGACGTTGTGTGTTCACGGCTTTCAAGCTGTCGAACGACAATGCTCCTGAATGTCGGTACTTCATAATTACCTGCACTTTGGTTATACCCCCTTGGCACAACTCCAAAAAAATGATTCGACAGCATTTTTAATTTTCCATTGTCTAGGTCCCGCAGTGGTGCTTGAAGGTCATTACCAGGACAAAAATCCGACGTTATTAGCATGCATTTTCTCCTACCCCATTCAACTTATGGGAGCTGTTCTATTATTCCTACTCTATACGCCTGATCCTGATAGGGATGTCACAGACGACTTTGGTTCGATTTCTCATTGCTGCAGTTTTCCTCGAGAGAGAGATTCAATGCTTGTGATTATTGCTTGTTGTAGTTCTGAAAGGATATTTGTTACTTGCCCATATACGAGTACTTTCCACCGCAAATGAATAGTGACTATTACAGAATACAGTCCTTTTGTGTGCAAAAATATGCCAGAGTTGAAACATTCGAACGTCAATAAAGTACAAAGTAAATTAAATATTCACAAAAACACAATGTATCGTAGATTTTAATATCCTTTTAAGGACTCCAACGAAACAACAATCATCTTTTCATCTTTCCTTTTTTTAGTGTTCTCGTACTTTACAACTTGAACAATGAAGAATAGAAAAATATACACGTAAGCTATTCACTATAATTTCAATGGACTTTCCAAGTTGATCCTGTGAATCCTTATCCGCAGCATCATATCCTATTGAATATAGGGCAGTCGTGTTTTAGCATGCATTATAGCTAAAGAGTCATGTTCTGTTCATGTTTGGTATAGTTGTTGTGATGCTACAACAAACACCACAAGACAACACTCACCAGGGATAAAAATGGAGAATGGCTAGGAGTTGGCAAAAGTTTTCTTTGCATCATAATTCATATTTTCATTGTAGTGTGGTGCTGCTAGAAAACAGAAGGACTATTCAACGTGGTTTGCAAGTACTTCCTACTTTCACTGGTGCGGGCTGCATCCGCTTTTCGCCATGTATGCGTTCAAAATCTGTGCAGTAGCATAATAATTATGCTCATATACTTTTAATATGAAAGTGAAAATAACTCGTGCTTACTATTCTGTTAGAGAGGAAGCTCAAATTAGACACGCTTTACAAAAAAAATTACCAAAATATAAAGTGATGTAAACGTACCCTTAATGGAAATAGTCTCATGCTTTGTTAGGCAATACTAAATGTGGTGCATTTATTGTAAAAGTAAGATGCCGTAGAATGCCGGCCACTGCGAAAATTATGATCATTTCTGACAGATATCGCTGTCAAAATAAGGTAATGTACTGAAAGTTATCATTCATACCTCGTACATTCAAACAATATACGACTTTGTGGAAGTCGACTAGATTTTTCTGTGTTCCATATTAGGCGTTTTTCTTTTTTAGTTCAGAGCGAGCGTGAACTGTCAAAAATAAAGTTCGTGTTTCTTTTTTAGCTCAGAGCCATCAGAGCTCAGATTTTGTGTTTCTTTTTTCGCTCAGAGAATGTTCAGAGCACGTTCAGAGCGCGCTCTACGAGCTCAGAATAAATTGACTGAGCACACTGAGTAAAAAGGTGATTACGCACTTTACAGTCACATTTGACAGAAAAAAAAAACAGGATAAGCAAAATAGTTGAAGTGGTGGACGAGAGTTGTTGTTCTGGCACAGAAGGTAAACCAAATGTAATAAATAAGAATTAATAAACAACCATATGACAGCTATGTGCTCAAGTGTGTTTCACAAAGAAATCAGAACACTCCGAGCACGCTCTGAGCACGCCCGGTTCAGAGCGCGCTCATAATGCTCGAGCTCTGAACTAAAAAAGAAAAACGCCTATTGCCGTAAAAACTTGATTCATCGGGAACGTCACTTTTAATACGTCAGACACTCACACAGTCGAAACTATCTTGATTTGATAGTAACCTCTCCATCTCCATAAACGTCAGCTAAAAAAACAGTTTACGTGTCCAGTCTAGTCCATAAAAACTCAAACACATGAAGTCAGCCATGCTATATCAGACTGAAGTCTCCAAGTGTCCATACCTACATTTGCAACAGAAACAAACGAATTTAGTGACAGAAAAATGACTGTTTGACGACAGAACGTAAACAAGTCTATTGTGATTGTTTCTTTTGCGGCCAGCGACAGAAATGCCAATTTATTGTGGGAGGAAGGTTTTGAAACAGAAAAATTTCCAATTTTCAACTTACAAGCAATGAAAACTTTGAAATAAGTGACAGTTTAAATATTTGACATCTGATATTGTGTAGTGTGGTTTTAAGGTTTAACAAATAGTTTGCAACAAAATACCCAGGTTGTATTTTCGATTTAGCAATTTTTATTTATAACTCAGCCTTAATATAAATCTAAGGACAATTTACTTCATATTTTCGAAATTTCGCATATTTTGGCCGTTCTTTAAAAACAAAACCGCAATCATATAACATAGCTACAGCTAGCAGTTATTTCAAATAAACATTGGGATTGGGTATCAAAGTTCTCGAAGGCTTGTAGTGATATTGTATCCATAACTTTTAGTCCGAAATTAATTGTAGTTTTTCTGTTAGTTATTTTTCTGACGTTTTGTGTCTAAGAAAGCGTACACTTCGAGAAATTCGAGTTTAACGTACCACCTCGACAATAATACCTCTCCTGAGAGTTTTGCATGACAATATACCTACTGTAGCAAGTTCTAGTACATTTTTATGCGGCACTTCCTTTATAATAAGGGTACCTATTCACTTAATCAAATAAATTTATGCAGCTCGTAAATGTGTAAATTTCTGCGGTGCTTTAAGTGAACACCCGTTGGAAATTGTCATTGTATCTGGAATCACACAAACAATTCATATGACTGTCTCTCAAAGATTGACATTTGTGATTTGCGTAACTTTCCGCGGTTGATTTTCGAGCCCAAATCGTCGCGAAAAATTATGAGTTCTGTGTAAACTATTCTCCATACAAAATCTGACAGTTCATTTACGAGGTGGTAAATTTCTGCAGTTTACGCAGTTTATGAGGCTTTTACGCGTTTAAGTGAATACCCTTAATCTATTTTTCTATGACTTTGACAGGAAATAGTGTTTTCTATTGGCAAACATGATGTCCTCTCTCGAAAGGAGTTTTTAAAAATTGTCTTTTCTGTCATATTTGTATATCGAATACCTACCTTCTCAACATGAATGAGTAGGTAGGTACATTATATTTATCCAAGTTCAGTAGATGCCTGCAAAATAGCTTTGTTATGCATACTCGTACTTTATGCAGGAGTTAAAAATGTTCGGGTGGTGCATGGGGGGAATGGTGTCAGTGTCATACGGTCATACTCTTTACAGATTTTAATTATGGCCAACTACTCGTAAAGGTTATAAAGCCTTTTGCTTTCATACAGCTGACGGCATATAAATTTAAACAAACACTCCAACTGCAGTTATGCCGGTGGAACGACATTGAATCTAAATTGCTTTGAAATTCAGTAGTAGTTGGCCTGGCTTGTTTCGGTCTGTTGCCGCTTGTGCATTTATGGCGACGTAATAAATTTGCAACCAAAGCCAGCACGTGATGTTGTTGAGCTTCCAAACTCTATTTAGAGACCGTTGTGCGTTGCTCATCTGGGATGGCGGATGGGACTGGGATAAAGGCGGGTGGCAAAATGTTGGACGTTCTAGCTGAATTTAATTTCCGTCCAATGTCAATGAGCTGCAATTTGCAATGTCCACCTTGCGGTGGTGTTTGAATTTAGCACGGAATGAGCTGAATTGGTTTATTTACATTTCGAAAGTGGATCTCCGCATCATATCTAATCACGTTTGATTATTTTTAATTATCTAATTTTTGAAAAGTTTTGTAACGGTAGTGTTGTAATTATTCTGTGAAACTTGTGCATTAAAATTGCAATCGAGAGGTTGTTCTCCAGGAAGAGTGTTTCAGACGTTTCACCAAAAAGTAAAAAAAAACTGTCAAGCACGATAACAAGATCCTAACCAGAGACCCGAATAGATAAACAAGGAAACAGCGAAACGGCTCTGTCAGACTAGCCACTAGCCAAAATAGTCACGACTTCCGTCTACCCTAATCCCTACCAAATAAGGTGAGTATAGCAATATCTAAACTCAAGTCGAAACTGGCTGATGGATCAGACTTTGGTAGCAGGGGACTATGTAAGGTAGCAACACCAAATCATCTCCAAGATTTGGACGGTTGGAAAGTCTACCTGAAAAATCGAACAGAGGCGGCAAAAATGGGTTTAGTGGTGAATGAGGGCACAACCAAATATATGCTGTCAACAAGAAGGGACACACAACATCGACGAATCGGACAGAACGTCACGATAGACAGTTATAACTTTGAGGTAGTTCGGTACTTTGTCTACCTCGGCTCCGCTATTAATTCTGAGTCACATCAGAAATCAAGCGAAGAATTACACTTGCCAACCGCTGTTAATTTGGCCTTAAGGAAATTGATTAGTAAGGCCTTGTCAATAAACACCAAGGAGACTCTATATAAGACCCTCATCATCCCAGTCCTGCTTTATGGCCCAGAATCATGGACGTTAAAGGCGGATGAAGATCTCCTTCTTCGCTTCGAACGCAAAATTCTTCGAGTGATTTTCGGTCCCGTTTGCGTTGACGGACTTTGGAGGAGGATATTTAATAGCGAACTCTACGAACTGTACAGCAACATCGACCTGGTCAGAAAAGTACGCATCAGTCGACTAAGATGGCTAGGAAATGTAGAGCGAATGGACACCAACGCTCCGGCCCGAAGAATCTTCGATTCCAACATGAAGGGACAACGCAGTAGAGGAAGACCTCACTGTATGAAATGTTTTTCCTTGGAAGTGAAAAAGTGCGATGTAATTTTGAATTGTTTCCTTAAGCTACAAATACATTGACATGCAAAAACTGACATGCGCATGCCCCTCCCATGACACTATAATATGGTACGGTCGGCAAGGGCGTAGCCAGGGTTCGAGCCGTGGGGGGGGGGGGGGGTGACTTTCATTGAAATGCCGACTTATTTTAGGAACTTCCCGACTACATAGAAATCATGTAAAGCAGCGGTTATCGAGTTATAACGTCATCGAGTTTCATAAGATGTTTTTTGTATGGGAGGCGCCACGGCCATTTCTCCAATTTTGACCAATTTTTACAGGAACACTCCTGGGCCAATATCTAAGACTACTTGTAAATTTGAGCTCAATCGAGTTGTTGGTCTTCGAGATATACGATTTTGAATTTATATTTTTAATTTTAAAACTAATGAAAAGTTAATTGAGTTTGCATTGCGAAGTCACTGACACTGAGTGAGTAAAATGAGAAAAAGAAAAGGTTACTAGTGTATCTTCAAGGACCATTCACATGAGAACGAAGGAACGAATTCATGAAATGCGATCAAAACACTTTTTATTTATAAACAGAAAATTTCTGATTTTACTATTTCAAGAGTAGGTTAATTAATTATCCCATAAAAATTCTAAATGCATTAAGAAAACAAGTTTATAACCAGTTTAAATTACGAAATTTCGTTTTCCAAACATTTTGCCGTGAACGAAAACACCCTCGCCCCGAATTTACAATTTATTCGCAGTCCACATCATAAAGCCGCATTCCACAAACTAGCGAATAAAACATTCGTTCGAATTTAACCTCAAATTAGAAATTCCGACCGTCCATTTTAAAATCGAATCGTAACTTGCTAAATTTTCAGGATTAAAATCGAAACTCGGAGAAGGTACATAAATTTAAACAAATATGAATTGGCATTTCCGAAAGGGTGAACCTTTGAAAATGCCGACTTGTATACATTTACAAGTTTGAAAACCTATACCTAATAAAAATCCAAACTCACTTCTTATTTTTTAATATTTTGTTCCGAGCTAGTTTTCGAAAATTGATCCTTTTGCCGATTTTTTTTTAGTTGCTCAAGTTAGGTTATAAATGTAGCTTCCTTGATTTGCCGACTCTTGAAAAGCGTGGGGGTGCGACACCCCCCCATACGACCCCCTCGCTACGCCCTTGACGGCCGGACATAATGGCTGACATACGCATGCAAACACATGCTAAGGTCACAAATATGTGATCTAAGTAGGTATACGAGATAAGGAACCTTTTCTAACAAGCTCTGACGTCGAATGTCGCATGTCGTGAACTCGTAGCTTTAGCGTTAGTTAGGTTAGAAATGTAATGAAAAGTAATAGAATGAACAATGGCAATCGCAGCTTTTTTTTAAAACATTTATTTCAAAAGGAGGGTATTTTCATTGCGACCAATATATTTATGCCCACATCACGGTTCACACACTCATATTTTAGAAAGGACATAAAAAAGCCCTTGGTGGGTGTTCTACTACTATAGAATACGTCAAAAATGTAGGTATACTACGTCCTACGTGTAACAAAATTATTAAATTTTCACCCAATAATTGCTCTCAATCTGTTACAACTCAGAACCGTTCTAGAAATACGTGTAAGCATATCATATTCATCACATGAAAACTGGTCCAAAAGTTTCTACCTCTCGAAAAGTTACAAAACTCATAGTCGCCAACGAATGTGCCCTGAGCAAAACTTTTACCATCATTTTGCTTCCAAGTTAACTCGCCTCCATCACTACCTATGTTTATGGTGCGGATGAAAGTCTGTGTACCAAACTTTGAATGATCTACTACACACCAACCAGCAAAACGAGTATATAGGTAAATCTCAAAATGAATGACCATATTCCGAAATGAATATTTTACTGATATGACGTTCCAACTTCCGGAATAAATTTTGACCAAACATACCCGTAATAATCACCAACACAGTGTTTTGAAAAAGTTTTACCACACACATAACCATAACCCCACCCGAAAGTGTCGATAAGTAAAGTCGGGTGGAATTGATTTCAAGATGAATATGGAGATATGGAGATGCAAATTCCCAGTTACCTATCTGCTCCTATACTATATTATGCCATTGATTGTAGGGATGTTATATTATGTATCTGTGCCTAACGCTTTGAATATTTTATGAATTTAATTAGGAAAAAAGGGAGTTGAGTTGAAATTCCCATATGAATGACGAAACTTTTCGCCGAAGTACATTACATAATCGGAATGAATTTCAAAGAACAAATTGATTCGTCAACACTCTTTTGCGGGCGTAAGCTGTTGTCGACCCAATTAGGTACCACCATCTTTAATTGCGATAAATTGTATCTTTTATTTTTTACATAAATTATGAAAGCCTATTGCAGTGTCCAGATGCACGATAACATTTATAACACTCGCGACGCTATTAAACATACTATAATAATGCTTATAAGTTTAAAAATATAATCTCACACTCTCCAAGTTGTTCTCTGTTCTTATGCGAAGATTTCTCAAAATTGAGTGCGGCCGATGGCGACTTTCTTAAAATAAATTTCGGTCTACCGTATAATTTATTTGAATTCACTGTTTAGTAGAAAGTTTTCTCTTATCCGAAAAATACTTTATATCTACGCTCCGTTAGAAAACTTTTTTTTTTGCGGGGTTTTTCTATTTATTTTGTTTTTATAATTAAAAATTATTTGGTGTTTTGAAAAAGTGTGTACAGTTGAAAACATGTCAGAAACAAGTGGCAACTGTGCGGTCTGCTGCATACCAGCAAAGCAATTTTGTTCGGCTTGTAAAATTGTCTCGTACTGTGGTGCAAGCCATCAGAGGGCGCACTGGAAAACGCATAAAAACGAGTGCCGGCCGTTCAAAGTCGCTGAGAGTGAAGAGCTCGGTCGGTATTTGTTGGCGACACGTGACATTAAGGCTAATCAAGTGGTATTTACGGAAGCACCATTGGTTGTCGGTCCAAAATGGTATCTCAGTAAAAAAGATGAAACCAATCCAGTGATGCCGTGCGTCGGATGTTATATGCCGTGCCGTGTGGATGGTTATCATTGTCCAATGTGAGATTTGGGGAAATTTATTAAATCTATGTACATATAAGTACCGAATGTTTTCATTAATTTTCGATTTTTACCCAATTTTGAAATAAATGTCAGTCCTACAAGTGGTCAAGTCCATTTTGGGACTTAGATATATGTTTACATTTTACAAAATCAATCACAGAAGCTGGTGCTCATTTCTGGCAAAGGTTGGAGCGGATTTCTATTCTAGTATGTCGAAAAATTCGAAAGAGTTCTGTTTTTTTTAAAAACGTCCTAATTTTTCTACATACTGAAAATATGTCAAAAGTGAGCTAATTTTAGGTTTCTAGACAACGTTGTTGCGTTCATACTTGTAGCGTACTCTGGAAAATCATTATGAAATTGCGCCGCATTCAAATTGCCCTGAAGTTTTATAGCAAAAGGTAAAAAGAAAGTATCACGACCCGAACAGATATATGTAGGAAACCTTATAGCAGATCCACAGTCAGAGCCGAGGATAGGGACAAACCCTTTCTGCAGATTGTTAAACGGCGAAAACGACACAAATAAACCATGTAGCCTAAATGATGAAAGCCAATACTTTCGTCCTCCTTATCAAAATAAAGTGAGGAGACCAATTTCCAAGATCAAGTCCAACAAAGCTGCTGTACCGGACAGTTTAACTGGTGAACTTTTTAAGGCAGCGGGAGATGACTTGGTGGAGAGCATACAGCAACTCGTCTCCAAGATTTGGTCAGACGAAAGTATGCCTAATGAATGGAGCCTCATTGTTTGCCCGATCCACAAGAAAGCAGACCCTCTAAACTGCGCCAACTGTAGATTCATCAGTCTAGTCCCGGTAAATGCATGACCGACTAAATATTCACACTACGGCAGTTCTTGGAGAAAACCCAAGAAGTCCAAATTGGCACTCATTATCTATTTAACGATTTTAAGGCCGCATATGACAGCATTTATAGAGACGAGCTATATAGAGCCATGTCTAGTTTTGGCATCCCTGTCAAACTTGTCAGATTGTGCAGAATGACGATGGAAAACGTTCGCTGCTCCAAAAAGGTCGAAGACAATCTCACCGAGACATTTGATGTCAAAAAAGGATTTAGACAAGGTGATGCGATGTCATGTGACTTTTTCAACATCATACTTGAGAAAATTGTGCGAAACTCGCAGGCCAACAAAAGGGGCACAATTTTCCAGAAGTCTGTGCAACTATTAAACACTTGCTAACCGCTGTTTCTTTGACCTAAGAAGGCAACTGACTAGTAAGGACTTGTCAAGAAACACTAAGGAAACTCTATAAAAGACCCTCATCAACCCAGTCCTGCTCTAAGGCGCAGAAGAATGGACGTTAACAAAGGTGGATGAAGATCTTGGTCGATTCGAACAGAAAATTCTTGAAGTGATTTTTGGCCCCGTTTGTGTTGACGGGCTTTGGAGGAGGAGATTTAACAGCGAGCTCTACGAGCTGTACAGTAAGATCGGTCAGAAAAGTACGTATCAGTCGACTAAGATAGCTAGGACATGTAGAGCGAATGGACACCAAAGTTCCAGCCCGAAGAGTCTTTCATTCCAACTCGGAAGGACAAGTGCGGAAGGGGACCTTAACCAACTTGGAGTGCGCACCTAGAAGCGGTTAACCAAAGATCGGGCTAGCTGAAGAGGCGTGTTGGTTGAGGCCCAGGTCCACCCCGGACTGTAGCGCCATCTAAGTGAGTAAATAGGCATTCATATTGCTGAACTTAATCTCCAAAATCCGAGTTAAATTCTGGAATATTATGTAGCAGCTTCGTTGCTTGGCTGTGGTCGCAAGTTGACGTTTTATTAGGTCTTGCATTCAATTCACTCTATTGGACAACCAGAAGGAGAACTGTGTACTTTAATGAAAACATCTTCGCTGGAAGAGGCTTGTCACTATGGTTTTGAGAAGATTTCGCCCTAAAGTCAATTGGTGCCAGAATTGAAATCCAACCACTGTCTTTTAAACTATCATTTCAGTAGGAGCATTATTCATATTTGAAATAATTTCTTTTCTCATAGGTGCAAATGGCCAAGCTGTTCACCCGACTGTGAAGGACTCGTCAATCAAAAGCTCCATGCCGTTGAGTGTTCAGTGTTGATGCTTGGCCAAGGTCCATCTGGTCGGGACCTCAAATCATTGATAGATTACTACAGAAGTGACTCGCTGTTTGTCTTAAAGTGTCTGCTACTTCAGGTGCAGAATACCAAGAAATGGGCTGAATTGATGGACATGCAAAGCCACGAAGAAGAACGTCTCGAAACGGAACTCTATCAGTAAGTTAAACAAATCGTATATCCATATTTATTAATTTTTTGTTTTGTTCCTCCAGAGAAGCCCAAGAACGCATAGTAACCTATTTGCACAATAATTACCTGCAAAAACTAAAGCATTTGGAAAACAAAAAGAAGGAGAAATTCTTGCAGCAAAATGACTCAGATGTGCTGCATAAAATCTCTGGAATCATTGAAACTAATTACATGTGCATTAATCTGCCCAGTGGTCTGGAGCTGAGCGGGGTCTTCTATACAGCTTGTATGATGGAGCATACCTGTCACCCGAATTGCTATTTTCAATTTGATCATCGAAATGGTTTCAAAATATCGGTCGTCGCTGGAAGAGACATTCGAAAAGGTGAACACCTGCAGATCATGTACTCGAATATGCTGTGGGGCACCCAGATGCGGCATGAACATCTTCAGATTACTAAGCATTTTCAGTGTAAATGTGAACGCTGTCGAGATCCCACAGAATTTGGCACTTATTTCAGTGGAATGATTTGTATCGGAGATGTGGGAAAGGAATGCGGTGGCATACAGTTGCCCAGGGATCCGCTGTCGTCGACAACTGATTGGATGTGTGATACGTGTCCGATGATTATCAGTGGGGAGGAGGTAGGAATTAAAATGGGATCTCAAGTGTATGACTATTATAAAATTTTTACTTTCAGGTTCGCTTTCTTTTGACCCAAATAAATGAGGAGATAGAAGATGTGCTTTCAACGAAGCCAACCATTCGCCAGTTGGAAGGTCTAATTCAAAAGTTATCGCAGTTCCTCCATCCAAATCATTATCAGATTTTTGCTCTAAAGCATTCTCTGATTCAACTGTATGGAAGTGAAAAAGGATACACTCTAAACACGCTCAGTGAGGAACTTTTGCAAAAGAAAATGCAAATGTGCAAGGATCTGCTTGCAATTTGCGATAAACTGGATCCGCCTACTATACGATTGTCAATCTATGTCGGTATAATTTTGTTTGAAATGCAAAACGTGTTGAAGGAAGAAGGAAGACGTGTCCTTCAGACTACCCCCAATCAAGCTGTTAGCAAATTCAACTTGGCTCGTGAACATTTGAGCAGAGCCATCAAGGTTTTGGCCAAGGAATTGGATAGCGTTGCTGGAAGTAAGCTCAACGACACTGTGCAGAAAGCCTTACTGGAATTGGATTACTTAGTAGTGTCTAATGAACAATAAAACAAAGATACACAAGATTTATTTAGTATTCACATCTGTGTCTACGTATGAGTGGTATACGAAAATTTAAAGAAAGCTTATCTATGGCTGCAGAAATGGACGCCCTTACCCCAAATTAAAGGGACATCTCTTTTTAAACACATGGCTATTTTTCCGGTTGCAACGGAGCTCAGTTATTTTCTCCTCCCAAAGGTCAACAAAAAATTCTTCATCTGTATCTGTCCAGTGACCACTTCCTCCTTCTTTTATAGCTCTACGATCCATATTTCTAAGTTTAATAACTTGAAAATTTGTTGACAGCAGTATTTTTTTTGCCAGCTGACTAAAAACTCCTCAAATGACGTGCGAAATTTGTAAAGAGGTTTCTTCGTTTCAAAAAATTTACAAATGCAGCGTTAAAATTTGGAACAAAATTCTGAATTTTGCCGAAATGATGAATTTAGGTGCAGTGTAAGCGTAGCATAAATTTCTGCGGTTTCCGTTGGTTTTTGACAGCCACGAAAATGCACTGATATTTCTCAGCATGCACTAGGGCAATAACACGAGTTAGGTTGTCTTCCAAGGCGGCAATAATTGCTGGCTTATCTGTATAGACGATAGACTTCACATATATCCCCACAAAAAATAGTCCAGCGGCGTCAAATCGCACGATCTAGGCGGCCAACTCACAGGTCCAAAACGTGAGATGAATTGCTCACCAAATTCATCTCGCAATATGTCCATGGATTCGCGACACATTTTTTACTGAGCACACTTTTTGGTAATAAATAATTTGCAAAGTTTGTTCGGGGGTAAATCTATCCATGGTGAAATAGCAATGCTAACTGAGCATTTTTTTACTTTGACACGTGTTACGAATCACGTGTGAACTGTCAAAAAAATCAGGCCATGTAGCTATCACGGACTACATCACGACTTACCTCTATACAAGACCCTTCTCTAGCGCCTATCCCAGCAGGAAAGAATGGAGAGACGGACTCGTACCTAGCATACAAACCATAGCCGTATTTACAGATGGATCTAAAATGGACACTGGGGTAGGGTCAGGTGTCTTCTTCGAATCGCTGATGGGTATATCAAAATCGATACCTATACGCCTCCCCGATCATAGCAGCGTCTTCCAAGCAGAGGTACCTACTGGCAGTGCGACAACAGCTGCACGTGAGTATGTGGTAAGGGCAATACCACCTGGAGGTATTACTTTCTTTATTGACAGCCAGGCAGCAATAAAAGCCATAACTGCACCAGAAATAAAATCGTAGCTTGTGAAGTGCTGTCGGGAAGTGATCAAGGCTTGGTACACAGCACAAGGTATCGCTCTGCTGGGTTTAGGGACATAAACGCATTTCAGGCAATGAGAAAGCAGACGAATTAGCATGACGAGGCTAATCCCTCTGTGGATATCTCGCCTTGCACACTCAAGCTTTAAGCAGGGAGAAAAGCCACAAGATAGGCGAGCGCTAGATGATACTTGTATTGTAATACCACAAGAATGCTATAGCCGTCCTTCAACGAAATAAAAACCGAGAATATAATGCGTAAGGATAGAAATCCCTGTCCACCCTGGTAGGTATCATAACGGGGCACAACACTCTGTGGTACCATATGAAGAAAATGGGCTTAATGGAAGAAGAACTCTGTAGAGGCTGCGGTGATGAGGGAGCACTTGAGGATACAACCCACTTCCTATGTCACTGCCGGTCTCCATCAAAACACCAGACACCAGGTATAAATTCCTAGGGAGTCACTTCTCCAACGACCTAGATGAGCTTTCCAGCACATCAATAGACAAGACAATGAACTTCGTCAAATCAACAAAATGGTTTGTATACCTATAGCAGTACAGTTAGTAATTTGAATACAGGGTTATAATGGGTAAGGGACAACCTCATTTCCCTACGCCCTACGGGTATCACAATGGGTAAGTATCAGTGGCGTGGCGTGAATAATTTTAAATGGTAAGTCGAAGTCGAAATCTATCAAAATGTCGAAGGGAAGATGTATTACTTATCTATGTATATCTACAAAACCTTCAGTTAATTTTTTAAAGCCATACAATCGAAAACTCCAGGAAGAAATTAAATTAATGAAGATATTTTTCCATCTTGAGTGCAAAACTTTCATATTTCGTGTAAACGTGATTTATATCATGTCTTATAATAGTGTCCTTTATTTCTACATAAAGGTTCTTTAAATGAGTGTTTAAATCGAGCATTCGGGGTTTTTTGTGGAGGTCCAGCAAAATCATCTACTTACTCTTTGAAACATTTCTTCAAACGTATTTAGGTACGAAGATCATAGCCAAGACTCAAAACACTTGATTTCTCACTTAGCGACTTGTTTATAAACTTTATAAACACATCAGTTTGTTTATTTTTTAAAAGATACTTACAAAATTCACCAAATAACTCGGAAAAAAGCGTGTTATTTTATTGCATAAGAAAGCGGCCTTTTAAGTTTGAACAGAGGGTACTCACCTCAGAAAAACTCAGAAAATCATTAACTAGGTAAAAAGGGAACTGACGCCTGACGGACCTACTACATCACAGCGCAGCGATAGGATAGGTATAAGAGATACACACACAATTCAAACTCACCAAATAACTCGGAGAAAAGCGTATTATTTTCCAGAAATACTCAATTACACCACAGCGCAGCGGTAAAAGATACACACAAAACCCACCAAATAACCCGAAGAAAAGCGGGTTATTTTTTTGCATAAGAAAGCGGGCGTTGAACAGAGAGGACCAAACTCAAATAATCGCAAGTGTACAAAAGGGAAAGGAGACAAATTTGTTCTATCCAGTGAGAGATTTTATAACCCGACATATTTCGGGTTATTTTAGCTTTGGTTTTGGGTTATGTATGCTCAGAGAGTGTGGGCAGTTCTAATACTAATGATAAAGAAGGCGAAGTGTGTGTGTTTCCGTGTGTGCTTGAAAATAAAGTTCAATTGAGTTGCTTGTAGTGTGGTCGGGTCGGGTCGGGGTGTGTAGGTGTAGCTTGCGCAAATGAATAGATACATATACATAATTATATCCCGTGGGTTTTATGTTGCTCGTTTTTAAGTAAACATTGTTGTATAGCTGAAACTGAAACTTTTAAAAGGTAACCCGGTAGGAATCGGGTTATATGGACGCCACGCCACTGGTAAGTATTGACCTGAGTGTGGCATGGAGAAATCCTCGCCAGCCCACAAAATTTATCCTACCGGAGCTTTCTCAAGGAACTGTCTATATCTATATATTGTATACCTAGTCTTGCACACACTGACTCGACTCAGTAGAGCTTCCAAGGACATGTCCATCTTTTGTTTCTCACTCGCTTCGTCCTTTGATCAAAGTATACCACCATGTGTTGCAATCCACTTGCCAAATCCACCCATTCGACAAATCTTAGACCAGTTGTTATACAATTTCTTTTATCATGCTCACTTCAAGTTTGAAGTCCTCCAAGAATGGTTTACCAAAGTTGAACATCCACCATGCAATAGTGTTCACAATGCAATTACTTTTCAGTTTAATTGTATGGTTTCCACGGAAAAGTGCTGCCATCATCATTAGCAAATTCACATTTATCCTTTAAAGCAATCAACTTAGCTACACCAAGAAGTTCACTCCTTTTCATGCCCAGAAGGCACATACACGAGTGCGCTCCGCATCTGGGTATACATTCTCCAACGTAATTACGAAATCTTCAATGGAATGTTGTAGATTAACCGGAATGGATAGAATCCTCAAACAACGTCCCAAAAATATACACGGTATCCGTTTATGTATATGTATTTGTGAAAATCGCTTTTGTCTAGACCGGCGAATGAAAACTTTTTAGCAGTTCCGTTTCACAACAAAACATCGCGTCAGTGTAGTGGCACCACCGAACCTCGCCAACCATTACTACATGCTACACTTAATGAAATGTCTGCAATGCAATTCCCCCAGAATTACCGGAAGTATTCCCATTTTAACCATTTTAATTCGTTTCTTTCTATCCGCTTTTCCTTCAACAACTATTCATGTTGTATCGTCTTTGTTGCGGAGTCGAGTAGAAAGCCCCGCGGGGCGAAATAGACATACTTCTCCAAAGTGGATCCTTTCAAGTATCTACTGCATTCTTCATTCACATATAGATGTGTGCTCAACGGGATTTTCTTCAACCGCAACAACCCATATACGGCCATACCCAGCCTCCTCGGATTATTAACTTTTAAGAGTAAGTGCATCAAGTTTGCAAAATGCAAAGGACTCTTGTTGTAATAGTCCACATGTGCTGCTAAGAACTTCTTCATTCACAACTTTACTGATGAGAAATCAGTCTGCTAAAATGCATGTGTATGCATTTTTGGGAACGAGCCGATTGTAATTGACAGCTTTGCAGGACTTGTCGTTGCGTTATCTGTATAGATACCTAGAAAAAGAATTCATTCTGAAAAACATACCACAAATTGAATTGGGAAACTTATTGCGGTGCAAGTGAATTGATTTTCGAAGTTCAAAGAAACGAAACGACTATGGAAAAAGGAAAGCTAAAGTGATTTGACAGCAAAAGGATTCGCATTCGCAGAGAAAAGTTGCAAAGTTAATTAGGTAAAGTGAAACAGAATCGGTTTGTTATACGAGTTTGCTCCTTTTTTTCAAAGGTACCTATACCCAGAAGTTCGAAATAATCGTGGTACTTTTATTTTCTGCTCCTTGGGGCTATTTTGTGGATGAACTTTTCGCAGATTGAATTAAATTGACACAGAAAAGGGACAATGAAAAGGAATCCTCTTAGCGGTTGACCCATCGACCATGTAATGAAGAGGGTTTACAAAAAAATATAAATTGCATTGGATTGGACTTTGCCTTAAATATTGTTCTAGGATGTGTTCAGGTTGGTTGTTGGCAGATTTCTTTAATACAATTTTATGTTTAGTAGTCCAATCGGATACTGAAAAAGTGAAAAATACACGACACCAAAAATGTCATTTCTGTTGACCCACTTCTAGGAAAACCATCCGAGAGCAGTGCTGTCAGTGTTTTGCCATAAGACACATAATAATTCCCTTTCGCCAGTTCCAAAAAAATGCATTTTACGAAAAAGTATACCAGATTTTCGCATACATAAAACGTGTCCCATAATTCACGCAAAATTTGAATTTTGCGCCATTTAATAGTACAGTGATGCCAACAGAAAAAAAAGATAACAATGTGACAGCTGAAAGTTCGGGGTTAGTAAAAATGGAACGCTATACGAAAGAACAACGCATTTTCATTGTTTAGCAATATTTTAAAAATAATGAAGGTTTGTCAGCTACAGTCCGCAATTTTCGAACAAAATATGGCCGTCATAGTGATTTAAAACCATCAACTGAGAATAATTGAAAAATTCAGGGAGACTGGATCAATTAGTGATCTTAAACACTCTGGGTGTCCGTCACATAAGTCGTTCAATAGAAAACATCGAAGCAGTTTTGATTTTCGGCTGGAGGCATTATCGGACCATTCTTCTTCGAAAATGCGGCTGGTCAGGCAGTACCAGTTAATATCTAAGGAAAACCGACAGTGTAGCTATTCCAGTCAAAGCTCCACTCCATTCAAGAATGCGCCAATCATATTAAAAAAATTAACGTCAAAGGCGTCCAATCTATATACTCCCGGACAGTCAAGAAGCTATAAATGGAACAGAACCAAATTTTTGGTGGGTTTCTGGCCATGAAAGCTTTGAAGGAAACGGAAAAGCCGACGAATTGGTCAGAATAAGCTCAGAAACTCCTTTTACGGGACATAACCTTTCTGTTATGTCCCTAAATTGGCTATAAACTTAGACATAAAAACTTGGGAAGACACAAAATGCATAGCTCATATTGGGAGAATATCCCAGACCAAATGAGCTATCCAGCTATCCAGCCATTCAACCACAATGTCAATAGCAGGCATGATATCAGAAACCAAGTAGGATTCCTCACAGGACATCATGGGTTACGATACTACTTAAGCAAAATGAATCTAAATCAACTCAGCGGAGTACAGGCTTGTCCAGCTCTATATGTGGAATTAGAAGGACCAACTGGACTCCGAAGTGATGAAAAAATCCTCTGTAGCAGTATTATAAACTTTGTAAAAAAATAGAGGACCTGCTAGCCTAAACCCTCTTTCTAACGTATGGTACAAGTACAATATACCTTAATCAGGTCGATATGTATATATAAGCTTAACATCCTGTTTAGGCCTTGTCCCGCCCATCCTGACTAAGTCTAGCGCCATCAAAAGTAAAAAGTGACTTTGACATCAACTGATTGCTAATCATAATCACCAAACTACTACAACTGTGGCAACTCTCTTGCGCCCTAAACCAAGTAGACAGTCAAGATTGTATGCATGCGCCTCATACGAATTATTGTATAAACCTCGACAATACTATCCTGGGGGAAATTTAATATAATGAATCCCTAAACGTTTCACAGTTGAAAGGCATAAATTGAAGCCACTCAGTCTAATTTTCTGCTGAAATCTAAAGCACGTTTGTGTATACAATCTGAAAATCACCCCCAAGGATATCCACAACAATTTAAAATGCAAGCGACGCGTCTTAACTATTCACCAAAGAGTCTGTCGCCTACTGGGCTGTTTGCGCCTCACTCTTCGCCATTGCATAATGGCGAAATATGCAAATGAAACGCTGTCCGCAGACGGAAAGATGGAATTTACTGAACATTTCTTAGGCGTTCCTTGAGCGTTTACCACTCGGCCCCGCTGGCAGTGTCCATTGGATGAGGTCACGCAACCAACCAGACGGTATCAGCGTCCTTTAAGCAAAATGACACTGAATCCTTCCTTCAGCAATATACAGTATATAGTTCTTTCTAAGTGGATTGGATATAAACGGATAGAATGCCAGCCAACTCTAGATACATTTATCTGCCGGCACAGTGATGCGGGTGTTGGTGAATATATCGAAGTTTTAATTGCTGTTGTTGGGATATTAAGGAGACTGCTTATGACGCAATGGCATGTCATTTAAAATTCCCTCTTTTGGCGCAAAGTCGTTTTGTTGAATCCTTTATCAAAGTCGTCGTAAAACTTTGTACAGCCAGCGGTTTGTCGGTTAACTGTGTGCGGTGTGGTGTGGAGCAATGTCATGTCATCCACTTTGCCTTATCAAGTTGCGTATGAAATTGGTCCTGTGTGAGGCTGCGGCATTGTGAGCGGGCATATGTTTGGTTTTTTTTTAGACGGAGTCGCTTGCTTTTTATGACAGGATAACGTTTGAAGGTTCTTCTTTGTAGTTTTTATTTTTTGTGCGTTATTTGTGGCTTTGACAGATGAATTTAATTTAGCTAGAGAGTAAGACGAGTGCAGGGATGAAGGTAGGTATTATACGTGCACCTGATCGACTACGTTAAGGGAATAGAGGAGAGTTTAAGTGCAGGAGCAGACATCAAAGACAATGTTCTGGCAAAAGAAGAAGTCATGGTTTGGTGGTATTAAATGTAATTATGTGCTCATGGAGGGTATGCTATAAAATATCAGTTCTAAACGTCGAACGTAATGCGATTAAAGCCACAAATCAGTCCATATAATGAAATGGTGGGTCTCTGCTCGGAATCTATTAACGCATTTAGCACATAAATCTATTTCAAATAATTGGTTTTGAATTAAATTACGAATAATCGCATTAAGTGAAGTAGCGATTTGGGTATTCAATTTGCAATCGGTTTAGTTTTCCAATGCACATTCCAATAATGAATAGTTTGACAAAAATTGTGACGCAACTAAGTCCCACTGCCCACAGCTCATTAGATGCGGGAAATAGCTATCGAGGACATGGACATTGGGTGCGGATATTTAAACTTAATCAGGATATTATTGAAGGTAGGTGTGATTTTAATTAAACAAATCGCCAATAAAAATTGACAAAAGTTTCCAGTTTAATCGATAAAATCAATTTGATTGGATTTATGGTAATCGTTTGATTATTATTATTCGGATTTGTTGTGTTTTTTGTGAGGGGGAATTAAGTAACCAGAATGGTATCGAGTGTCTAAAAAAAATTGTTTTTAACATCACCATTCGATCAGCAAACAGAGGTAAGCAATGCTCATCGTATTTTGGTATACAAGTTCCCACGATGAGAAATAAAGCTTTTAAAACATAGGTATATGCTTATACTTATAAGCACTATAAAAAAAGCTATACTTGGCATGAATATCCTTATTTCCTAGTAAAATTATTTGTAGAAGATGATTCAATTACCTACGAAAAGTATCAGGAATACAGACAAACTACTTTTACATAAAATATAAGAAATGTACTTTTTGACTGTTATCCTATCCATATTCCATTCCATTTCATTCCATATCCATCCATCCATACTACTTATAAAATGCAACGTCCGTCTGTTGGTTTCTCCAAAACCCCATAACCATTCTTCGAATTTTCATGATATTTTTTCTGATTTATAGAAGTGTGGCCAACTTAGTCCGTAGGGTGGGTGAGAATTGCTCAGGAGTAAAGGGGTCGCGGGGAGTAAGAGGGGTCTCATGAACCGTTAGCCGTAAGAACTTGAAAGTTTGTATGTTGATAGATAAGTCAAAATTATTACATGCCTTATTCATCGTTTTTTAAAATTCGTCCTATAAGGTTTGAACAACTTTTCTATTTCTACCTTACTACGCTTAACTTGCCATTATACTCATAAATTTATGTCTATCCAAGATATGCTTTTAATTGTTAGACAATTCTTCACCCAGTATTTTGAGGTAACATTCATCTTTTTGGTACATCCAGAAAATAGATCTTATTTGGCCAAGTGCGAAAAAATTGCTTTCTCGATTGCAGGGGTAAAGGGATAAAGGGGTGGTAGGGACTAACTCTGTATCTTTTTGGCCGATTTAAAATTTTTTTCAACATTATACTGGCTACATCCTCCGGATCAGTATAGGTTACTGAGGGAGGATGGAGTAAGGAGAAACGGGGGTATAGGGGCCATCTTCTGAACTACTCGGCCATTGCTGGAGTTGACCTCCGACAGCCATGTTTTTCAATTGGAGCTACACGTACAATGATAAGATAACTCAAATAAATTTAAATTTTATTTAAATTTTATTTTTATTTATTTAAATGGCTAGTTGACAATAAATAGCTATCTAGTTGTTAATTGGCCAGGAAAAAAACATCAGGTTTGTTTGACGTGGTCAGCCCTCGTGACTGACAAAAACCCACGGAAACCCCAAAAATTTAGCTTCGTAATCGTATCGAACACGAAAATGTAGCTCTGGAAATTAATCACTTGCTGTGTAAATAATGAATTTGATACTGTAGTCAGTACCTATTTAGCTTTTTACTTTGTTCATTGAGAAAAATGCCCTTATTAATTTATCAATATAATCGGAAAAATTATTATAAAAGATTAACCTAGAGAAGGCGTATTTTTATACCAATCCCAAGATAAGAATAGAAATAATGGTTTTGTTAGAGAGGAAAAATGTAAGTAGGTACCTAGATATAGTCAACCCTATCGTGGAATCCGCCGGGGGGAATTATTCACGGACAAGAATATTTTGGTATCGTCAAAATCGCAAAGTGAACAGTTTTCCGTGTGGGCATAATGTGAATGAGTTTCATTGTATCGTTAAAAACGTTCAAATCGAATTTTTCCCGAACGGGGAACTGTTAACTTTGCAATTTTGATGCTACCAAAATATTCTTTTCCGTGAATAATTCCCCCCGGCGGATTCCACGATAGGGGTGAGTACCTAACCAAGATTGACAGTCCTAGGGTTCTCGGAAGCTTGCAATAACAATAAAGTTATTGAATAAATGTTTCTAATATTGAAAACGACATTTCTGTTTAGATTTAAGTGTGCAGTACAAAAAATAGTTCACAAAAATAATAATTCACCCAAATGAAATGACAGCAAACTCCAACAGTGAACTATTTTCCTGTCGTAATACCTCTGTGGCAATAAGACAGAGTAGCTTATGTCGACATAAGCTATTTCTCTGTTTTTAAATTGATATTCATAAGCAGCTTGAAATCTAAATTTCTGGCTTACCCCCATTTAAAAATATTTGTCCGTTACAAAAATATCGCATTATTCGTAACCACATAATGTTTGAACGGCTATACAATAATGCATTCGACAGAGTAGCTAATGTCATTAAATTTTCTTATGTCCCCCAAATTCATGTTTTATGATTCAACAAAAACTCTTATGTCGTATTAATTCGTGTGATTTTTAATTTTATCCGGTTCTCTTTCAGTTTTTTAAAAAAACTTATGTTGACTTAAGATACTTTGCTAAAATTTTATTTGGATTTTACTCACACTTATGTCGACATAAGTTCTTCTGTAAAAATTAAGAAAACAGAAATCAGAAAAATTAAGTTTGTCAGAACAACTTATGTCTACATAAGATTTTCTATTAAATGTTGCTTTTCAAATAACCGTTGCTTATGTCAATATAAGATAGTTTTGTTGGCTGCATTTCAGTTGGTTTCGTTTAATTAAGCGGGAATGTAGTGTTTTGCGTTCTAGAGTGCTGAAGTGATCAGACAGACGTGTTTAGTGTCAAAAAATAAGTTTTGCGTATTAATTATTTTATTTATTACTTTTTAAAATTGTGTATATTTTGTACTCAAAGTTTTTTCACATAAAGCAAAATAAAATGGAGCGCGCGAGAAAAATGTTAACTTTGGCATTAAAAAAACAGAATCAGTTAAATGATAGAAATTCCACACCATTTACAAGATACGAAGACAATACAAGTTTCTTAAATTGTAAGTTCATTTTAGCAAGTTTATCATAGAATAGCAACGGTTAATTACCTTAACATAAAACTAAATTTCAAGATTCAAATAAAGTGCTAGACATTACGGAGGACCAAACCTTACGGAGCGTATCAGAACAAGAAAAAGAAGATTGTGTTTGTGAAGAAAACGCTGTTTTCCCCACTGAAGCTGAAGAAGAAAGTTCAGCGGATTTCGATGACGATGATTCATTTTGTGATCCCAATTTTGTTTCTGTTGATTCTGACAACGTAAGTAATGAATCTGATATTTCTTTTGAAACAAAAACCATTGGCCATCAGCTAGAGTAAAATCTATTGTTTGGTGATTGTGAAACTGTGGTGTCGCAAAATGAAGACCAAAATAACGAAATGACTAACTCAAAACAATCAAAAATGATGCGAAAAGACAAAAGGAACTCTGGGAGCCAAAAGCTACATATCTAAAGCTGGAAAAACTGTACAAGAACGAACCTTATGCAAGTTAGATAACTGAATGCGGAGAATGCTTAGACAAAACAAACGCTGAGAACAATCAATCTTTAAAAGTTCTAACATTCGACCTGCAACAATGCTTCCCAACACATTTTTTAAGGTCCTCAGTTTCATTTTATAAACGCCCATTACGGACTTACAATCTAACTGTTCATGACTGTATAACCGGACAGCCAGTATGTTATATGTGCCATGAGGCAATTGGAAATTAAATTTCTTCATGTGTTTTCAAACACCTTTAAGACCTTCCATCTGACACTAAACACGTTGTCCTGTATAGTGACTATTGTCCAGGAAAAATTAAAAGTTCTTTTATTGCTTCAATCTTTGAAGCTTTTTTGCAACTGGACAGACTCACATGCTTTAAATGTAGTATTTCTGTTATTAAAATCTTAAGTCCACTTAGGGCACTGTTACTATTTGTTATAGGTTTGACAGAAAAACGTATGTTACTTAAGACATTCTTTTTTTGCAGTTTGATTTTTACATAACATCTTAAGTATAAAAATGCATTTTTTTTTACTTTCTTCCTATCAGATTTCCATGAAATAGTTAAAAATGTTAAATAATCTCTCGTTTTACAATTTCGCCCAAAAAAAAGTTATAAATTATAATTTATAAACATTTTAGATAAAAGTCGATTTTACTCGAAATCACTTTTTTCGGCATAAGCTACTCTGTCTTATTGCCACAGACCTATACGGTCAGCTCAGGGGGAGAGTACGATAACCCCTTCAAAAACCTATTAACTTTCGAAAATCATAGCTGGTAACTTAAAAAACGATAGATTCCACTCTTGACGATAGTCCTTAATGTGGATTCTAAGCAATGATATATTTATTAAAAAGTAATCACTCGAACTACTTCGTACCTACCTTCTGTTTGGTGCCTATCTGTGTTTTTTTTGTGGAGTTAAATATGTATAATAATTTCAATTGAAGGAGCTTGAACATAATTTTAATTAACTCCATCCTCAACACATCATGGGGGTGGCTGCACTCCGAATCGTTACATTTCGCTAGCTACCCAATTAGTAAAAGCGGAAACATTCACCCATACCCGCTAATTCAATTGCGAAAACTTTAGTAATTACAGATTGCTTTTCTGTATACCGCAGAGCGGAAGGATCGATAATGCTATACTGCATTCATCCTCAACTCAGTTGATTACGGCAACGTTGGAGATCATAATTAATGATTGCATCGGGGAACACAGGTGCGACGATGTCGCTGTCGTTGCTGTGTCTTTGAGATTCATCGAACTGCGAGTAATTAAAGACGCACACATAAATGAAAGCGCTACCTCTTTCGGGAAGTCCTTGTACTTCCATGAGGTTTTAAGCAAAAGTTACCACTCTTTATGTAGGTACTTTAATGAAAACTTGGTGTATGATGGCAGGGTAAAACATTTTCATCCACGAGTTGAACAAACTGAGAACAATATTTTTTGTTCGTATAGAAGAATATCCTCCCGTAGTGTGAGGATGCGCTTATACAGGTAGGACTGCGATACTAAAGTTGAACATAGTAGTGTTCAATGTGCTGTGTCTGTATTGCATGGTGGGGTGGAAAGTGTAATGTTTTCAAAACTATTCCGATTCAGAGTCATTTACGGTCTCAGATGTTAACCACAAAATGATGATGTCGGTACAGAGGGTACTACTAATTGAAAAAGTTTCGTCCTACTCATCGGAGCTATTGTAACCAAGCATACGAAACATCGGCTCTGCGTTGGTATGCAGCTGTTTGCGGAGTAATCACCGACACATGCTTTTCTATGCAGTGGATTAGTATATGTTGTTTAGAAGGGGGTCGACATGTGGATGGTATAAAGAAGGTGTATCAGCCCATTGGGTATATTGTTACGTATACATATACACCGATATTGAACTGATGGGAGCTTTTCTAGACTTGCAGCAAGCAACACTAGGACTGACCGAAGCCATTGAGGCCCATTGAGATTGCCCTTTTACAGTATATAACAGGTCATGCAACTAACAAAACCATTCGGATCTGTTAATGAATCTTCATAAAGCCTCCAAAATAAAACTCCTTCAAATTTTCAGCGATGTTTCGTTTATTCTTTGTAAACTTTATCAAGCCTCAATTAACAGAGTTCTTAACATAAAAGGGTAAATAAATAAATTAAAGAAAAAATATCTGGACATTTTTATTACACCGCCAAAACAATACTAAGTATTGTTTAATACTAAGTATTGTTTAATACTAAGTATTGTTTTGGCGGTGTAATAAAAATGTCCAGATATTTTTTCTTTAATTTATTTATTTACCCTTTTATGTTAAGAACTCTGTTAATTGAGGCTTGATAAAGTTTACAAAGAATAAACGAAACGTCGCTGAAAATTTGAAATTTAATACTTAGTATTAAACAATACTTAGTATTGTTTTGGCGGTGTAATAAAAATGTCCAGATATTTTTTCTTTAATTTATTTATTTACCCTTTTATGTTAAGAACTCTGTTAATTGAGGCTTGATAAAGTTTACAAAGAATAAACGAAACGTCGCTGAAAATTTGAAGGAGTTTTATTTTGGAGGGTGTCTGATTTTGCCACTAACCGAACAACACAATGGATTCTACAGACAATAACCACTTAACAAATCTTCATAAATCTGTTAGAGGTTTCGTTGCTAGATCTTCCAATCCATCAAAGAACCGTACCAAGAGTAGCGGCTTTTGGAGGGCTGGGCAGTAACACAGGAGATGTTCCACTGCATCCCTACAACTTCTGTTGAAGTCATTTGTAAGGATACTCGCAGTGCCTGTATTTGACACTAAAATGTCAAAGATCCTAACATATTTTGATAGAAACCAAACCCGAGTGCTCGTCAGGATAATAACCGAACACTGCATCATTGGAAAAATGGCCAAAAAACTAGGTATTTTTACAAATGACTTCTGGGGAAGTTGCAGAGATGAAGAGGAAATAGAAGTATTGTTCCATCGTTTTTTAGCCAAGTTTAATGTGACATTATCAATGATGCTCTTAGCTGCGTTGAAAGCTGGGAGTACTTATCTGGCCGCTAATAGTATGTCCATTTTAGAGCCGCATTTGGCCAGTTTATCTGCTGCCTCGGACAATTTCAAACCAACATTTCCAGGAACTCAGCAGTATTGTCTGATGGTTTATTGCTGTCAATGCAGACAGGCACTGACTTACAGATTGAAAGTTAAGCGCTTTAAGTGCTGGTTGGCTGTCCACACAAAAGGTAATTTCCATTGCTGGTATTAACCGAGTAGTTATATGCCTGGCTAACGCTACACTGATTTGCCAGTCGGTATGAATGGCTGGATGCTTAGTTCTTCTGAGAAGATTCCTGTTCCCGTTCCATTTTCCCTCTTTGAACTATCTGTGAAGATGCGGGTATAACTTTTATGACAGTACTCGGGAGAGCCAGTCTTCTAGTCTGGTATACAGATTTTAAATTTTTTGTGAAAGTCATACATTGGGTTTCTTATATAGTCTGTAAGTGGTATAAGTTCGCTCTGATCAAAGATGTGAAATATCCGCGAGGGACCGAATGATTCGAGCTTCCACATTTTCTTCTCTCTTAGTTTGAGAGCAGGTTTGGCTGCCACGTTCTTAGTATATAGCTCGGTTGGTTGTAGCAGGTTCAGTAACGTTTCTAGGCCTAGTTGTGGTGTAAATTTTAGTGAGCCCGTTATATTGAAGGAATTCTTTCTATACCTTATTCAGATTCTTGAGGTAGGATTTAGGACTGACTGTTGGAATTGTGGAATTTATTTTTGGAGGATTTGTGGTTCGTGGAACATTTTTTCTATCTATGTATTTTCTTTTCTTTGAAGAAAAAGCAGTTCAATTCGGACTATTCTTTACTATAAATTTTGTTGTTTGAGAAGCGCTACGACTGAGCGTTTTTTTTTTTAGGTGGACCCTTCTTAGGTAGCAATTTCGACAGCCAACATAAATCACAATTTCCTTTATGCAACCAAAGCCAAAGTAGGTATCCTTTGGAAAGAATCCTATTCAAAAATTCCAAATCATCTTGCACTGCAGAATTTCCCCCATTTGGTGTGTGTAGCGTAAAAACTCTAATCCAACTGTCACATCTCATTAATTACATGGACTTTTGTTGGCTTTGTTTCTGGCCAAAGTCCAAAACACAACTCTCGAACATGTAATTTAACTTTTCCCAGTTCTTTCACTGTCTAGGTTGTCCGGTGGTGGCCATGGCCATACAGTGTACCGGCAAGGGGTCGTTGACATAAAAAGTCTATTGCATACCCCTTGCTTTCATCATCTATTGCATTTGCAGTCAACAACATCCTTTTCGAGTTAATTGTTCAAGAATTCAAATTATTACCAAAAAATCCAGAGTAATCCCAGACAGACTCCGGAGACAGATAGACTTGGTTATTGCTTTCGACATGTTTCATTTCTTGACATGGGAATAATTAAAAACTTCCTGATAGGTTGACATTTTTATACTAAATACAACGGATGACAAATAAATAGCAAATGCAGTCCTTGATCAATCGGCAGTTGTATTGAATTATTGCTCACATGCCACACGAGTCAAACATAAGATAAAAGCATTTAAAACTACACAATACACAGAATCAAAATAAATCCTCTTGTACACATTCCTACTAGTGGTAACTCTGTGTATATACGATATACGAATAAAGAAAATCCTATCCTCCTTGAATATCCTCACTTCGGCCTTTGTTTTCGTTTGGCCTGGGCCATGGTATCATCTGTCTGATTCGGATGGTTTTTGAATTCATGACAAGAATATCTTGCTAGTTTGTAAATATTCTCAGCATAGTGGGCGCATCCTTCGTGCAATTGTTTCAAGCACAATAATCCAATCCGAGTGCAGTCCAAAGTGTGCACATGTGTATGCGTGTATAGGATTAGCCAGATCTGTGGTCTTTTGATTTATTTTGCTGACATTTGGCATGCGTTGTTGTCATCAACATGATACAGAAAATTCAAATATGTAGTCCTGATGGAATCGAAAACTGTTTCACAAACATGTGCAGTTTTAATTGAAAATTTAAGGATAATGTTTGCATTCGTAAGTTAGATTAGTATAGGGAGCGAGGACAATGTGGGTATTCTGTGGTAATTGAAGACCCTACTACCGAAGCTGCTCATTTCAACGTTTCAAAAGTTATGAATTGGGTCGGGGTGTATGTTCCTGGTCGAAGGAATACCTTCTTCCGCCACTGTCAGTTTGACTTTAACCACCAAATCTGTCAACCGAGTGGTTATAAGTGGGTAAAATGAAAGATACCGAATGTTAAATTTTAGGCAACCAATTAATATATTTTTGACAAATACAATTTCAAAAGAGATGGACTTAACACCTTGCGCAAAAGACCAATCAAAAAAGGCTCCCCCCCCAAATTACGCCAGATTTCTTTTTTGAAAAATATGCCACAAAATGTTTTTGTTTTCGAATTTGGAAAAAAAGCAGAATTTTGTTTGGAAAATATGCCAGACTGCCATATTCCTTTCTTCACTCAAATTGTATTTAATTCATAACTTTTAACATTTTGTTAAAATTTGTTTGATCAAAATGATTTGATCTTTGAGAAGATTCACTTACCCATACATTTTTGGAGTTTCACCAATTTTGGAGTGCTTTGAAAATGATTTCAAATTTAATGTTTTGCTTAAATGCTGTATAAGAAATTCATAGATTAAATTCGAATGATCTAGAATTTGATGTTTTGCTTAAATGCTGTATAAGAAATTCAGGATTGAAATAATATGGAACTGTTTTGCAGTTAAAAAAAAATAAAATTAAGAAAATTATATGTCAGATAAACTTCAGCTTTCGGTTTCAAAGGTTTCGGATAGTGATAGCTGACAGATAAAGCCAAGGATAGTTTATCAGCCGGTTCAAGTGGCTGTTAAACTCTATCCGGAAGATAAACAAAATAATTGTTTGAAGTGTCTGGATAAATAAATACTTTCAGAGCATTCTTTCAATAACAGGCGTAGATAGCAATCCAGACTAACATGGATTTGTTTGAGTTTTTAGAAGACGAATTTGAAGAATAATACGATCATACTACACGGCCCCGTAGGAGTAGAGTATTATTTTGAAAGCCTCGACCTCGATTTCAGAACTCGATTCCGGCTTACCGAAACGGTAGAAAACGCCTGTGGAAGGAAAATTTTATTCACTTTTTTCCTAAACATTCCTACCACGAAGGGGCTGTCACATTGCCGTTGTGTCCTTTTCTGGACGTAGGTGGTGTGGAGGCTTAAGTTGTAATGATGCAACAGGCTATGCTGTCGGCAGCTTTAGTAGCCAGTGGGTCACCCATGACAGACCCACTGTTTTGATGAACAAAGAACTAAGAACTACCCAAAAAATCTTAATTAGAGTTCTCGATAAGTCTGGATAGCTAATCTACTTCCCCCTTCTTTTCCTACTCCTATCAGCAAATCACCCTTCTCACTATCTCTTATGCTATACCCCTTTCCCCTGATGGGTTGGACGAAGGTGTCATAGGACCTGTGCCGATAGTCAGCCTGATTGGGGGCCAGTTTAAAAAATAGCTCAGCCGCAAAGGGAGTATCTGGATGCCTGCTCCAGTTCCTCTGTTAGAATTCTTTTTTGGATTTTTGCTGATTCAATTTTTTCTTTCGTTAATTTATCAAAGGTTTTTTCTTTTTAGACCTAAAACAACAAAAAATATTAGAAAACACGAAACAAACAAATGACATGTGTATCGAAACAAATTTAGTATCTGATAAATTTTTCCGCAAGTTAGTTTAGCAGAGACTTTGACGATGAAACAGAAAAAAGATATCAGTAGCTTTTATCTGGCGGAAAGCGTTATGTGTCGGCTAACTATCCGACACTTTATCCGGAACCTTTGAAACTGGCCCTAAATGTATGTAGTATCGGCACTGTGCGATGCCAATACTTGACTATATAAAATGTAAAACAATGAAAATAAAGTCGCACTATATAAAATAAAAATACGGAAAATAAAAGTCAATTGATAGTAAACTATAGAGAAATCGGTTCTTTAATATTGGGTCTCTACAGACTCCACAAAACTTAGACCTATACATGGAGGAATCTGCTACTAAAAGTCTAAAAGTCTTAAGGATTAGTCTAACTAATATACTTGGAATCCAGGTAATTTTTGACACGCACATATTTTAGGGAAATACTTTCGGAACGTTGTCACTTCTAACTATATGTGTCCCCATCTGAACTTTGATAGACCATTCTCCTGCTCTTTTTGCCTTCCAAGAAGAGGTTCTGGTAATCGATCGAGCACTATAATCGATCAAGCCAGCAGTCTGTAATCTTAGAGAACGCGTGGAGAATAGCATTTATATATGAAAACCAATAACAGATGGAATGAACTAACTACATGTGAAGTATCACGAGAGCTTTGGCCAGTATATGCCAGTGGCTGGACCATCACATTTCTATGTTTGACATGTCATCTTCCTAAGAAACTAACCATTGACCGCTAAATGACTAGCGGCATGCCAAACCCGATATAAACCAGTAAGACAATTATCTTCGACTATGCCGAAGCTCAAATACCCGGTACTATATTAGGCGTATTTTTTGGGAAGTGAGTATAACAAAATCAAAAGTGAGTATAACCGTTTTGCATGTAAAACCAAAAGTGGGTATAACAAAACCAAAAGTGAGTATACCAGTTTTGCATGTAAAAGTAAAAGTGAACTAGCTATAGATTTGCAAAAAATACGCCTATTATTGTAAAATAAAAAAATATTTTAGTATTAAAAAATTATATATTTGTATGGGAGGTATGGGTAGTTTTTATTCGATCAAGCTCCTTTTTTGTCAAAAAATTTTAAATATTATTAAAACAATACGTGCAAAGTTTAAACTTGCTATCTTTACTGTAGCTATTTAAATTTAATTTTTAACATAAAAAGCTATATAAATCTGATACTTTTGTATGGGAGGTAGTAGTAGTTTTCATCCGATCTTGCTCATCTTCGAACTTAGCCTCAGTCTGGTGGATAAAAGCTTACGTACCAAATTTCAAGTCGATAGCTCTTAAATTACGGCCGTAATCGTGCGGACAGACAGACAGACGGACAGACAGACGGACAGACGGACAGACAGACGGACATCGCTAGATCGACTAAGAAAGTGATGCTGATCAATAATATATATAGTTTGTCATACCTACAACGCCTCCTTATGGGCGTTACAAATGGAATGACAAAGTGAATATACCCTCACCACAGTGTGGTACCGGGTATAAAAACGGACTTTTCAGCATTATGTTTCTGAATAAATTTTTCTTCTGAAAAGTCAGTTTTTTGCATATGGAGTTTGGCATGCCGCTAGTTGTCAATGGAACGCGGCTAATGAAACCAAATCTCAAAGATGCGGAGACGAAGGGGTCCATAAGGACACACCTCATTTCCTCTGTCACTGCCCGAGTCTCTGTCGCTGCGGACGGGCGTCTGGTAATCACAAGAAGAAGGGATATGAAGTTCACCATCCCTAACACCAACGGTTAACCCCATAAAAGTTCATCACAATAGGTCCACAAGGACCTAAGTGTAGTACGGTAGGGTTCATCCTGCTCTATACCAACCCGTAAACCTAACCTAACCTAGACTTCGTTGCTTATATTCTCAAAGGAGTGATCGGTCGAGTTCCAGTCGTCCTTCAGACACTCACCTAGTACTATACGGTTTTTTAATAAGGATGACAAAGGGGGTTATGACTTCCCGTCAGATTACTACAGCTTTTTTACCTCAGTCGGGCCATCTTCTTGAGTTAGTTTTGAAAGTGAAGAATGAAAAGGTAAAATTTTACTGCATAAAAGCAAAAAAAAAAGAAGGCTGTAAGTTTTGCTAAAAGCAGTCCATTCGGATATTTGTTTGATTACTAGACTCCATCAAATTGGACAGTAGTTCCAGCTCAGTGTTGAACATTGAAAATGTTATCCTTGCGTTTGATAATGAACGCTGTAAAATGTTCGTTATGAAAGTGGCGCATTCAATTTTGCTGGCAAGAGTCTACCCTTATTCCTGGATACAAACAAGGCTATTTTTTATATATATGTACCTAGGTAGACAGATGCCACTTCGCTCAATCATTTAGGTAGGGTGGAGTGGGGGGCATTAATATTATTTTAAATGTCAACCCAAAATGAAAAATAGCATTTCTCCGCGAACGTCAATAATTATCCTCGTCTCTTAATTTATTATCACCTTACCACAGTTGGCTCAACTCATTTACCTACTTATTTTGGGTTAACTCCTCAATTGGTATACATGTCACTTGTTAACGTATATTGGATTGGCAACTCTTCCACAATAATATCCTCGCGTTTTAATGAAAATTAATTAACATTTAGTGTATGGGCGAGTTTAACCAATAAATTATTATCGATGATATGCTTTAATATAAATGAAACATGAAAATGACATGTTGTTGATTTCGTTTTTGTTAACGACCGCAATATTGAATGACATCGGACATCATTATGTCAATGTAAATTCAGAAAAATGTTTAATGATGAGTTTACTTCAATATTAAAATGTTACTCTGCAAATTGTATACTTCTGGAAATATATCCCCAGGAAGCGAGTTCCTACGTTTGCTTGTCCTGTAACAGAAGTGTCAAGTGTACTGTATGGTCATGAGCATTAGCAGCCTGTCTTGTGGGGCACCCAAAAGTTGCATTTCGAGGGATAATGTCTTTGAGTTCCTCGGAACATCTACCATGGAGGTACCTATAGAACAAGCATAGGTCAGCGACTTGTCTTCTGTGCACCAACGGTTGAAGATTCGATGTGAGTGTAGGGTCTCCAATAAGCCGAACTGCTCGTCTCTGTATGCTGTCAAGTAGGTTAAGCGAATGTTTTGGGGCCGAGCTCCATATATGGGAACAATATTCCAGGCCTGGTCTAACCTGAGCTTTGTAGAGAAGGAGAAGTTTCTTGGGGCTAAAGTACCTCTTTGCTCTAAATAGGTAGCTCAACTTAGCGGACACCGATCTTTCGATATTGGAAATGTGGTCCTGCCATGTGATTCCTGAATTGACTGTGACTGCTAGAAGGTGCATTGAGTCCTTGGGATGGATTCCATTTGGATCTGAGGAACTGTTGATGTATTTTTCCTAGAAAATGTTGTTAGCTGTGTCTTTTTTGCGTTAAATACAACCAAGCTGTCTTTTACCCACTGCAAGATTTTGTCCAGATCATCATGTAGAGAAGTAATTTGTTCACATCTCTGACTGTGTGAATTCACAGGCCCACTATTCGAGATGGAGGATATAAGAGTGCTGTCATCAGCAAAGCTGTAGATATTATTATTTGTCGATCCAAGAAAATCGTTGATGTGGAGAAGAAATAGAGTTGGAGATAGAATAGATCCTTGGGGCACTCCTGCATTTATCATCAAACGAATTATGATACACCATCTACAACAACTTGAATCGATCTTCCCAGAAGAACATTTTGCATCCATCCGCAGAGTTGTTGTGGTAATCCATAAGACGCTAACTTGCCTAATAGGGCTCTATGCCAGACTCGGTCAAATGCCTTTGATATGTCCAAGGCTACGGCTCTTGATTCGCCGTGTTGTTCAATTTCTTGCGTCCAAAAGTGCGTTACGTTATAAAAACAAAGTATTCGTTCCCTACAGATGAAAATAAATTGGAAGCCATGTTTTCATGAATTTGAGATGTCCTGATCATTATATTAATTAGCTGCACTTTTTTTGTAGTACCGATTACGACATTATTTCAAAAACGAATTTTATGAAATATGGACCAAATGGAAGCTGAGTTTCCGTGGATGTGTCGATTTTCCGCATGCATTGTTTTTGTCACAAAAAATTAAAAAAAAAAAAACACAAAATAGAATGAAAGAAAATATTATAGATATCGAATGCGCTCATTCCAACGAAGCCATGGCGGCCATATTTGAACGATGTCATATTTCATGCATAATGTCATCGTAGGCCTTTCTTCTTCTTGCATGCTTCACATTTTAACCAGCAAAAGAAGAAGTGCGCTGCGTTGTAGGTACCTACTATAGGTGCATTCGTTGTAAAATTTCCAATTTTTAATAAAAAAATATTGTTGTCGGTTAAAATCTGACAATCGATGTACAAAACGATTTCCGTTTTTTAATATGTGTATACTAGAAAATCACGTGAAAATGTCCCCCTCCCATCAGGTCAAATGAAATTACAAAGTGAGCAACGCCGGCAGAATGTCAATAATGCATTCACTCAGAAAATCCAAGCTTAAAAGGATTAAGCTATAATATATTATTACGAGTAGGTACATATCATGCAAACTTTCATGTCAGAGAACGTCTTGCGATGGGATGCGGCAAATGGCACTTGACACTTTTAGGGAAGTATTTTCTGGGTCATATATTAGAAGTATGCATTACTTGCGGTATCCTTTGTAAATCGTATCGCTTTCACAAAATTGGCACAAAATTGTGCCATCGAAGAAGACATCTTTCTCAGCGAGGTTCCTGGCAAAGGCGTGAGTTCCTGTTTGGCATAATTTCTCGAGAACGATATGTTCATTTCATTGAACACATGTGTGCAGAGTGATATGTAGAGATAACTTTCTATGCTATATCGATAGGCAAGGCATTCGATGACAAGACATTGTGGCATGTTTCAATGACATATTTAGGGTAGCAAATGTTGTGCTTAATTAAAATTTTGCAATAGCTTTGGGGTTGACAAACAAAGTACACACACTCACTTGTGTATAATTTAACGCATTTGATGGGCATATGTGTGTCTGTTGAAACAAAGGAACAACGACTGCCTCTACTTGCTATGTGAAACGATGTGAAAAATTCCGACGTTTCCAAAAAGGATAACATTTCAGCCGCTATTCATCATATCCTATATCCTAATTTAAATGCTTCAGGCGGTGGAGTTATTCCCTTTTTTTATTTTTATTTTTTTTTACAGAAGGGTATAACTAGCTAGCTATATGGCTGCGGATAAACGAGGCGCATTCATTGTTTCGGAATGGAAATGTCAAAAATGCCAAGGAAGACGGAACTTTTAGAATTTTCAGTGAAGCGGAAGGCTTATTATTCATTTCATTGCTAATTTATGTATATATGACTCGCCTTTGTCTCAACTCGAGCTTCTATTTGAACGAACTGGTGTTGGTGTTGGTGTGGTGGTTTCTGCTTATCAAGTTGACGTTTTGCCTAAGGCTCAGCACAGTATGAGATGACAGCTCGCGCTCTTCATATGACGTGAAAATTATGCCAATAATATGTGTGGAACTTGAGCAATATACGTATATGCTATATAGGAGGAAAAGTTTCTAAAGTTTTACGAAAGATTTGGTATGATTTAGGGGATCTAAAACCAAAACTCAGACGTTGACGGGGAAGTCATAAGAAAGGTTCGCTGTGGAACAGAATTCTATGCGATGGAGTGTTCACCTTCTTTGAAATATAAATAAGCAGTTTTCTATGTTTTCATAATTGGTAGGGACTGAAAAAGATCAGGTGAAGACTGGCATATATTATGTTCAACTACGGGCGCTGGTTGAAAAAGTTTTTACAACGTCTGGTACCTAATTTATTAAAGAGAAGAAGCAGAAACCTTATGTTCTCAAAAATTACAAATTAAAGGCGAATGGAGCTTACATAAGCAAACTAAAAATGAGTTCTAATAACACATAATGATTTTTCTGGTTAGTAATAAGCTCAGCTGAAATCTATTACGGTTTTGCTGACGAGCAACAGCCAAGTGAACATTTTTGTAACGCATTGCCAGGCTTTCAGACTAAAAAAAACCCAAAAAAAAAATCGCCCAGACGATCGGTCGTCACAATTTTTGAAACTGTATACATAATGTATGTACAAATAAAAACATAGGAAATATAATAAAGGGTGTCACATAATTCACGCAAAATGTAATAGAAAATACAGATTTTTAATTAGAAAGCTTACAATTTTTATTGATTCATAGAGTATTTACAGACTGGGGTTAGGTATGAAATAGCGCACATAGGATAAATGGCCTTGCTGGTCGTTTTTCCAAATTTCCTATGACCGTTTCGTATAAATGTGGCTGAATTTCATTAATACACCTCCCAACTGTCGTGGGCTTGTTTGCATAGGCTTTTGACAAACCCCAAAGAAAAAAACCCAATGGCTTTAAATCGCAAGATCTGGATGGTCAATTCTGATCGGAAAAACGGCCGATTAGGAAATGACTCATGTCAGTAATTGAATTGTCTATCTAGCTCTATATAATATAATATAATTTTGTTCGAAAATTGCAGACTGTAGCTGACAAACCTTCATTGGTTTAAAATATTGCTCAACAATTAAAATGCGTTGTTCTTTCGTATATCGCTCTATTTTTACTAACCCCGAACTGTCAGCTGTCAGCATTGTTATCTTTTTTTCCGTTGGCATCACTGTACTATTAATATGGCGCAAAATTCAAATTTTGCGTGAATTATGGGACACCCTTTATAAGTAAGTAAGTAAGAATATAAAGATTAAGAAGCCTAAGATAAAAGTTGACAACTGGTTAATTTCGTTAACAATTTCTATGTATGCGGCTTAAATTTGATGCCACCAAAACTGAACGATCTAGGCAATAAATCCATTAAAGTCCTGAAACAAAATCGCTCAGGACTTTCAGGATTCTGTAAAAAATAAAACGTAAACCACTTTCGCTTTTGAAAAAACGAAAATAATCGTGCGAAAGCCAAATCTTCTTTTATGTGGAACTCCTTTCCTTTTCTTCTACTTCTTCTCCGCAAACGTTTAAAAGGCAGGCCAGTTAAAATCGCATGCATTTAGACTCATTTTCACAATTCGAAGAACTTTGGTTTTTGTCAGCAGCTCCCGAAAGTAGGTAGCTTTTTGCACATCTGACTGATATAGTTCGATATTAAAATATAAATTAATTCTAAGACAAGTAGCTATTATGCACTGCAAATCGTTAACGCACAGGCAGTTCCGTTTTTGTTCACCTTACTTGTTAAGATCTGTTTAAATGTACTGTAGAAATATTCGAAGAAAATGAAAAACGCCAAAGAAATAGCTTTCGTTTTTTGCTTTCGTCCAAACGAAAATTCCTTTCGTTTTTAGAGTTTTAGAGTTGATATTGATATACTTTCCGATTGATTTCTTGTACAAAATTAAATCAGTTGACGATAAAATACCTTTCGCCATAATTCAAACGACTCAGCGTTCTTCTTCCAATCCCACGCATCTATTTTTTTTTAAGAGACAGACTGAGTAAAAGTATCCTAGTCCTAAAACAAACGTAAATCATGGCACGCTCTTCTGAACATAACTTGAGTTACCTCTACCTACCTCTACCTCATCCTTCGTTGCAATTGCAGTAAATTCCAACTTTCAACTCACGTAGAGGATTGCGCGAAAACTAATACCCGTAAAACTTTCTTCAACTTCTGTTTTTATTGCAAAAACTTTGCATAACACTTCCTTCAATCCCGTTTTTGCAAATGTCTGCGGATTTGTTCCTCGTCTTGCACACCTTTAACATGCAGAACTGCGTTTCATGGCCGCTTAAAAGATCTGTGAGTAAATGGAGCAGGTTATGTTGTGTGTTGCCTACTTTTCGAACTCTCCTACATGACCATTGGAATGACAGCACCAGAGGCGAGGATAAATTTATCCTTCCGAGTTCTTAGTTCTGGAGTATACCAATGCAACATAAACACTTTTGCGCTATTGCCTCATCTTGGTCATTTTCGTATAATCCGTATACAGATGTAGGTAATGGTTGCATCCTTGATGCGATGCAAATTTCGGGAATCTGGATATTATGCAAATTATACCTGTGCAGCTTAGACAGGTATATACTTATTTGAAGGAATGCCTTAGCTACTGCATTAAAGCCTTGCTGTGTGCATTTAGCTTAATTTATCATGCCATTCTGTTGGTCCTTTTGCTCTGAGAAGTCGTAGATAAATATCCAACCATCGGGGAGTAAGTGTTGCATTTTTTTCCCAAATGCAAATTTTCATCTTTATTTTGACGAAGTGAAAGTGCAAAAAAAGAAAAATGCTTGCAGCATATGGTTGTAGCAATGGCGGAAATGAGTATCTCTGGTGCAGGAAGTACAGTCCCTCTTTGACTTATGAACGTACTAGAATGTATTGCTACAGCAGGGGATCGCTTTTATTTATGACTTGGCATAGTTCGCAGTGTAAATTTATTACAACTGACAATTTTTCATATTTTTGCGGTTAAAAAATGTTATAGTGCAGAGCTGTCAGGACAATTTTCAGAATATAAAACAATTTTTCTCATATAATATAGATGTCGCATTCCAATTGTATAGTTGTGAGGAGAAGGGTAAAATGTTATTCGGTAGCTTTCAACCCTAATAGATTTATTTTTGAATCTCGGAATAAAAAAATGTCTGCTCTATATAGAAGATAAACTGTTTACGGGATAAGTGTCATTATTCGTCAAGTTTGCCACTCATTTGTAAAATAAATAAATAAATCAAAAGTAAGAGCAATAAGTCTATATAGGACATATTCTGTCTTGATCTATGATATTTTATTTTGTAATCGTAAAAAAAATGCATTTCAACGACGACTCTTATTGTGAAGCTGAAAAAATTTGCCTAAGGACGAAAAAATGTTTTTCATTAGGTAGATATCACTTCAGCGTTTGCTGATCTAGAGTTAATTTAGAGTACCTACAACGCTGTCTTCAATGGCCGCGATCTTAAAAATAGAAGTGTTTAAATTAATTATTAATTTCATGATCTCCGTAGAGCCACCAGCACCCTATCATAGCAGCGGCCGGTTCCTAAGCAGCTATATCAAAAGCCCACATCTTCATTTGATTGAATCCACAATCCATTTAAGAACTATCGCCTATCGGCAAAGATGCGGTTCATGTTGTTCGTATGTCAATATCAAGGATACGTTCCCATGTTTTAAGTTCAGAGGAGGTTAATAAACTAATTGGCCATAAGTCCTTCACTGATTCGTGGCTGCTCTTGCCGGCTTTCGGTATATGAATACTACTCTGACATCTCTCCACGAACTGGGTAATATGTTACAGCTTCTGTTAATTTCAACAAGCCAGGGCATAACTGTGCCCTTCAAGTTTTTGTACCATGATTGAAGGAATGCCGCCTTGTCCCAGTGATTAATAAGGAAAGCCAATCGCACCCAGGAAATCCTTTAGTAAAGTAAAGATTATATTTCTTTCTGGTATACGCGTATGAGGTTTTGCTCTGCACAAGATTGCCAGGACTTCGCAGCGGTTCTGCAAGGAATTGATGCCATTTGTAGTATAGCCATTTATCACTTGTTAAGGTAGTCAATAGTCGTAGTTATATACGTAGTTTATGGAATAAATACTGCACCTCTTATCCAAAGTCGCGTTTCCTTGGAAATACCTCTGATCCGGAGAGTTTATAGCTCAGTATTGATAAAATATACGTCACAAGTTAAATTATTTTTCTGTGCAATAGATTTTTCGAAAATTTTTATTTAGTATCTAATCGTCACGAAAAAAAAATCCCGGAAACGGTCTCGTCAATCCAATATTTCAATCTTGTTATACATACAATTTTTTTCTGGATCTCTCAGGTTTCGATTTCATTTCTCAACTCATATTAAATGTTATACCTACCTAACTCAAAAAATTAATTCTTATGGGATCCGCTAAAAAAAAATAAATATCACGAAGTAAACAGCTAAAATTTAGTCAAACCAACTTGATTCTCGGCATGTAGTATAGATACACATAATAAGATATGGGTTAATAAACTGCTTATTATTTACCTAAACGAAATCAAAAATATGGAATATTTTTTTAGTCAAAAACTCTGTATGAAGTGTTTTTTAAGGTACCTATTTCAAATATGGTGGGCGCAGTAGCGCAGTGGTTAGTGTGCTGGACTACTGTGCGAGGGATCCCAGGTTCGATCCCCGGAAAAACACAAATTACATCTTAAGGTTTTTTCTACTGCGCCACCTCTCGCGAACGTCAGACAAACATCCGAGAGTATGACTGTCCTGAAAAAGCTTCTCAATTCAGCCGTTCGGACTTGGCATAAAATTGTAGGTCCCTTCCATTCGTCCCTAAAATAGAAACTCACACAAAACGAATGGTTGCGAGAAGCTAGGCCTTGGGTGTCTACCGCCTGTTGCGCCGCCTATTTATTATTTTTTTTTTTTATTTGAAATATGGTATATTTTCAAATTTTAGCAACTTGTAAAATACATTCCGAATATTAAATGCGCCGTTCTTAACAACTAAGTAGGAAGTCCATATTTTAATGCAAAATTTCATAAATAATTGTAAAAACCATTTTCGAGATATGTACCTATGCAAAAAAAACTACATATTTATATAAAAGAAATACGCATTTTTATCACCATCGTTCTTCCTACTTTTGGTAGTGTGAGAAATTGTTTTTAGAAGGCAATCTGAGACTGCATTTTTGAAAATTGTGCGTTGTAGTCTTATGCCCTTATGCTCAACAGAGTACAAAGAACGGCGTGCATAGGCACCACAGGCGCCCTGCGCTCAACGCCGTCAGACGCCCTCACAGTCCTTATGCATCTCTTACCCTTAGACCTCCATATCACAAACATCACAATACATAGCGCGATCAGACTCAGAGAGTCTGGGTGCTGGTATGCGAGACCCTACGGTCATAGCAACATCCTGCTTACTTTAGCAAGAGAGCTAGTACCACCCTCTACGGATTACATTTCCCCAAGAATACTTTTTAAAAAACACTTTGAAGTAGAATTTCCCTCAAGATTAGACTGGCAGGACGGAAGGGTGAACAGGAACTCGAATTTAACAATCTACACTGACGGTTCAAAAATGGTCTGCGGAGTAGGTGCGGGTGTATTTTCGGAGTCTCTGAGCATCTCAAAATCCTTCAGGCTCCCGGACACAGCCAGTGTGTTTCAGGCGGAAATACTTGCTATCCGTGAAGCCTGTCGCCTAATCAAAATACACACGGACATAGTTCCGAGGCAAAAGATAGACATATTCATTGTCAGCCAGGCTGCGATCAAGGCTATCGCCTCAGTCAACATAAACTCAAAATTAGTACTAGAATGCCGAGAGGAATTGGCCTCGCTTGATCAGTTCCGGATTACACTGATCTGGGTTCCAGGCCACAGCAACGTTTATGGAAACGAACAGGCCGACGAGCTTGCCAGGCGGGGTTCAACCCTCCACTGCTCACTTGCGGAATCGGTTCAAATTCCAATAGGAGCAGTCAAAGCAAAAATTTCCGAAGAATTCCTATCGAAAGCCAATCTCAGATGGAGGAGGCTAACAAATTGTGCCATATCCAGAAGTATGTGGCCAAATTATAGCAGGGACAAAACATCCCACCTCTTGAGTAAAACACGTAAAGATATAGCCAGGATAACAGCGATCACCACAGGCCACTGGCCTATAGTGGACCATGCGGTCAGATTAGGCATCCCACATAATACACACTGTCGCAGTTGCAACGACGCAACCGAAAAAGAAACCCTTATTCACTACCTGTGCGCTTGTCCGGCACTAGCTAGGACTAGACAGCGAGCTCTGGGCAAACCCTTCTTCACATCCCTCGAGGAGGTCGCGAAGAACAACATCAAAGAATAACCTTTTTGAATTCCACAGGCTGGATCTAAACTACCCTTCGACACATCTACAACAACCAGGTCTAATGAGTATGTGGTAACAAAACGGCACTTAGTACTACTTTCTTTCTACTTACTTTTCTTTACCTAAACCGCCACTACTACCTACCTACCTAGACTTATGCCCGGTTTCACAGTATTCTTAGTGTAATTTAAATTTGAGCAGAAACGAACAGTATATTTTGCCTTTCTCAGGCGATTCACAATACTCATCCCAAATGGTATTCCCGGTATAGGGGGAAAATATTTAACAAATACGGGATACCACATATTCTCTGTGTAAATAACTTAATACAATACTCACTGTCACTGTTCTATTTGATAAAATCACATATATCTACGGTATACGAGAAAAATATCAAGCCTGTCATTTTCAATTTATTCAGCAAACTGTCAAACTGTTTTGGTTTTCAAATTTTTTAAATGTACCTACTCTACGAATCTTTAATTTTACTTGCAGATGTTAAAAAAATGCTAAGAAAAAGAAAATTATTTGCAACGATCAGAAGCAATTTTGAGCGCCATCTGGGTAACTAGAATATCGTACAATTATTTTTCTACTCTTTTGACCTTTCAACATTCGTCGCAGCAAGCAGTTCAACTGGATATTTCTTTTTCTATTTAATATTTTTTAATAATATACAAAATTATTAAAATTCTTCACCCACTGCACCCCTTAGTTTTCCAACATTATCTACAAAAGTGAACCCAACAACCCAAAGGAACCCTTCTCCCATCAGCAATCAATATTTTACAATAAAACGTTTAAGTATTTTTTCAATCTGTTGTATATTCAATTTGCTCTCGATCGCTCTTGTCTGTTCACTTACAAAAGCCATTCACAACGTTTGAATGCTCTTAGCCAGATTTTGGCAGTTAAATTGTAAAAATATTTGAAATCGTTTCCGTTTTTTAATATTGACTATGGCTACAAAAAATAATCCGTTTTATTCCCTTTGAGCTTTGACCATTGCAAAAAAAAAACATGATGGTTGGCTTCAACGCCAGACAATAAAATGCTCGTTGTACAAACAAAATTGGTCAGCAAGGCACGGGTATAGAGCTGCTTTTTTATTTCCCATTTTGAGGGAAAACACAGCTAAAGTCCTTGCTGTGGATATTGTATATTGAGTGCGCTAGTGCTACAGGCAGGCAGCTCATAAACGAGAGAGGACTGTAAAATTTTGAACTGATGTTATACAAAGCCACAAAATGGATTGGGCATCCACAGGATGTGGGGAAAGTGGATTATTTCCAGTGCCAAATATTAAAAATCAAGTTATTCGAATTGTTGCACACAAATAGAAGGACATATAGGTTCGTGTTGGAGGTTAAATTAAATTATGTAAAGCCTTATATTCTCGTAGATAGTTCAGTGTGCCATTTAGAGGTGTAAGCTTATGAGTAACAAAAGGCGAAATTGTCACGTTCATGTTTGGCCTCTCCTCGGGCGCCATTTCGTTCATATATCGTAATTCCATGTGTGTAAATATACCCGTAAAATTACATAAAAAAAAACAGAATCAGAACAGGTTCATCCAAGAAGCAATGAAATCAGATTCACTGGAAATGTAATCAATCGGTCGACATATTTAAACAATATTTTCACCAAATATTTCAGGTCTGGTACTTACAATTGGATTTTACACCACAACCACTTTTATGAAGTCAAATACAGAAGTCGATGCGATGCATGCATACTCACCCGCAGGACTATTATGCACTCGTACGATTAAGAGTTAAAAATTAATTGTAATTTCAGGGCTTGATTATTTTTCCACTTGCTCGGTTCCTGTATATGCTACAGTATTTGCATTCTCCATATAGGTTGGGTTGAATGCAAGCATTTTGAAATTTAATTACTTACCCAGACGGCAGACTTTTGGTATGATGATGGGGTAAGAATTTTGTTATGTCCTTGGGGGTAGATTGCGGCATGGGTATACAACATATATCAGTACAGAAGTTATACGTTTTAAGGAATGTTGCGAAAATACAATTATGAGAAATTTTGCCCTGAAATGGTAGCAATGAGGCAGTAGAGAATTAAGAGATTTACTGAGGGGTTTACTCTCATCTTGAGGAAGAACCGTATTATTGATTACATACAAGTATAGGCAAATGTAGAATAGATTTAACTCGATGTTGGAGTACATCTTGATACAATTTAGAGGATAATGGTAGTTAAAGTGAAATGAAGACAACCAACTGCTTTTGATTTTTGGAATTGTTGAAGCAACTGCCTTATACTAAGCGCAAACCATGGACATGCTAGATACTATACTAGAGAATCTAGAAGTGAATCACGGACCCAAAAGCCTCAAAAGAACAACGGACTAAACTATTTCCTATTACGATTTAAACGCGAAATTTTCAACTTCCCACGGAGGGAGGAAGGGTAATAAAAAAAAGAGTAGCTACTCTACACCGATGGATCCAAATTGGGGACCGGTACTGAAGCAGGTATCTACTCAGAGATACTGCAAGCCAATAGGGAGTCCTAAAGACTATACCCGACGAACGTCTTTCATGTAGAAAAATGAGCCATAGACTAACACATCAGGAAGATGTGATGTGAGTGTGTGTGAACACTCCAATTTCGAATATAACTATCTTCGGAGACAGACAAGCCGCTCACAAGTCGAATATATCCAACAAATGAAAGGTCGCAAACAACTATGCCGAAGCTCATTAAAAAACATCAACATCTACGAGGATAATATCGATCTCTGTTCTCTGCTGGGTTCCTGTATAGTAATATCGAAAGAAAATGAGAAGGCAGATGAGCTAGTAAAGTTTGGGTCAGCGATGAATGCAAATGAGGCAGGTAGATACCTCCATACGACCAACGATTAGCAGTGACACACTATATATGAATAAAAACGATACAAATAATAAGAAGACCGACATCACCTTGTGAGCAAGTGGCATGGTCTTCAAAAATAGACTGCAATGCAACACTGCTCGAACTGAATAAGAACAGAACAAAAAAATTGTATGACTCTAGTCAAGAACTCAAATCCCAACCAAAAAAGATCCAATAAACTACCCCTGAAGGAGTTGGAAAATACTGCCGAAACTTAGGGAAAACAATGAAATAGTTCTTTTATTATTCGCATTTAAAAACAACGACCAAAAAGCCCACTACATATGTACCTCAAATCGAATACTTTCAGGCATAATCCTCCAGGCAGCCATCTAGGCACCTTCATAGTAACTTTTGACGATCTTGGAATGGGTCTTTAAACACTTTACCCGTATGTCTCTCTCTCTATACTGACGACACCAAATTTTTCAAACACATTCACTCGCAACATGACACGAGTCTCCTTCAAAAAGATCTGGATATAGTTTTCAATCTGATGCTTCTGAGTTCCGTGGCAGTGGCGTGGTCACCAAGTAGCAGGTGGCATCGCTAAAGTCTATGGAAACAAATGAAGAAGCGCGTGTTAAGGCGGAGTGGGGCGACGCACGTGGCATTTTTTAGGTGGCGTTATGATAGTCTGGTGCCACTTATCTAGAACAAGTTTAATTTTCGGTGGCGACGTGGATTTGTATAGTCATATCCCTTGCAGAGGCATATCTTATTGTAGAGGCTGGTGCGATGACGTGGATTTTGGCACTACAAATGGGTATTTTGATGCACGTTAAATGACTTTCATACACCACTTCGCTGCCATTCCAACGTCACACCACTCATTGGTCACCACACCACTGCCACGCCCGCGCCGCCCGTTGCCATACAACGTTCAGCAGCACCACTTTAGCAAATTCATTAGAGTTGGCTTCGTTAAAAGATGGCCCAAAGAATTCTCCAGTCTGTGAGTGACCAAATATCTCTACATCGCTTTTGTTCGCCCGCTCCTCGAGTACGCTGTCGGTGTCGCTAATCGAGAGCACTTAACGTCAGTCTTGGAACGATCCTCTAATCGATAGGGTAGATACTGTCTTAAACTCATTATAATCGAAATATCAGTGAGGAACGCAGGGACGCAACTTATATTCCCTAGAAACCAATAATCTATGTTTATATGCAGAAGCTGTGAAGAGGAGGAATAAACAGAGACGATCCAACATTTATTATGCCCCGCTCTTCAGAAATGACGACTCAGATCTCTTGGGTCCAGGATCTACGAAATCCTTTTGGAACTGGCCACAGCAGAAATCATTGTACTGCCCAAATTCGCCAACAGCACGAAGTGATTTAAACAGTCAGAAAGATGATAATTTCACTCGATTGGTTTTGGGTTTGTTTACAAATACGAAGGGAAAGGGTGCTAGCCCATCACAAACCCCTTCTCTATTTTTATTATTAACTTGGAATCTCCTGCAACAAGCCATTGCACCTATAGCACGTTTTAAATCATTTTGGAGCGTGACTCTCCCTCAATTCCATATTTAAATATTAACTTCCCATCTATATCACTGGCATGCGTCACACTCCAATGAGCTTTAAAATGTAAAGGGTGTTTTTTTTTAGAGGCATAGAACTTTAAGTTGGCAACACTATTTTAACTGGCGCCCATTTTGTCAGCTGTCAAGTAATTTATTTTTAGTTTGGTTTGGCATTTCAACATAAATAGACTAATGCCTGAACAACACTTCCAAATTGTGCAAATTTATTTTGAAAATCATGGTTCTGTTCGAAATACGCATCGCGCACTACGTCCATTTTACGGTCAACATAATCGTCAACTTTTGGTTGGATGGATACGTCAATAAACAAAACTGCTGTATTTGGAGTGATGACAATCCTTAAGTGTATGTTGAGACTTCCACAAAAACGGACTGTTTGGTGTGCTTTATGGGTTGGTGGAATAATTGGTCCGTACTTCTTTAAAAACGATGTTAGCCAGAACGTTTCAGTCAATGACCGCTATATAGAGCCATGATTACTGACTTTTTCATTCATCAATTGAACAACCATGATATGCAGGAGCTGTGGTTTCAACAAGACGGCGCAACATGTCACACAGCACGTGTCACAATTGATTTATTGAAGGAAACGTTTGGTAACCGCATAGTTTCACGTTGCGGACCCGTGAATATGGCCTCCAAGATCGTGCGATTTAACGCCGCTTGACTATTTTCTGTGGGGATATGTGAAGTCGCTCATCTACGCCGATAAGCCCGAAAACGATTGACCACTTGGAGGTCAACATTTGCCGCGTTATTGATGGAAAGAGTCATCGAAATTGGACCAGATTATACAACGTCCGAACCAGCCGTGGCGGTCATATGCCAGAAATCATATTTAAATTATAATGCCAGAATAAGATTGTCTTTCGAATAAAGTAAATTTCATGTCAATTTAAAAAGATCATCTTTAGTTTATTCCATTTCAAAGTTCTATACCTACCTCTTAAAAAAACACCCTTTACTTTATTCTAAGTCTGAGTCCTTCTAAGTACTGTCTGTTGCCGCCAGTTCTGTTAGAAGAGCCCACAATTGAAGGGTTCTCCTCAAAGCACTTCACAGTCTCGCCTGTGTTTCATAACCAAGACTTCGATGAAGCTAACTGACTTTTTAAGTTTTCCAAATTTGGAATCCTTACAGTTTTAACGCAGATTCCACAGGACTAAAGCATAATTTTCGCATATAAATCAGTAGAAAATACCATAGAAAATACAATAGATTAAATTGCTGCATAAATGGTGCTTCGCCTTAACCCCACTTGTTTGGATAAGCAAGGTCAATGCTCACCGAACATGCGGTTTGATTGAAGGACGAACATTTAAACGGACTCTCAATATCTACCATAGTCGTTTTAATTAACTCTCTTAGCCTGACAAACACAATCCTGTATAATAACGAGAAAACCTCCACACCTTCCGATGGAGTCCTTGTGATTGCATATTTAATGATGCTCGTATATATAAACCAGGTAGTCGTAGCGCCAGCCAACGCAACGTACCGTACAGTCTTGTACTTCTATTTTATACTATGACTCAGCCAAGTGAATTGTGGTGAAGACACGTCATAGCCGTCGTGGTTGTTGTACATACACCTATACCTACTTGTTTATCCCTCCGTTATCCCACAAGGAAAACTTTTAAGCATCGAGTTGATTTATGGCAGACTCATAAAATCCGTGTACTCGCAGTTGTTTGGTCTTAGTAGTCCTTCTCACCTGCCACTGCCACCTACCATTATACACCGGCAACTACAGCAACATTACCGAAACCGACAAACATTGGCCATTCGACTGGAACGTTAACGTGAGGTGGAGTTGGCGGCTGCTTTCGAAGTTACCTTGGTGCAGCTATTCGGCTTTCCCGGTTGTTTGGGTTTGTTCGGTGTTTTTAAGGCAACATGATAAATAGCATTTTGCACGCATACCTACGGTAGGAAGAAGTCTATTTTGTGAATCCTCGGCACAATTATTGAGAATGTCGTGTGTTGAAATTTACGAATTAAATTTCCGGCTAAAATAGGTCCGATGTGGAATTTATTACCCCACCATTACCTTTTTCCACGACTGGTTTTGTTTTATGTCAAAAAAGGGTATTTGCGGTGTTTTTGAAAATGTTCACTTGGTTTCAAATTTTCAGACAGTTTTGTAGTTTAGCTCAGTGCTTAGGTAAGAGGTCGTTGTCTAGACGTATAAGTAATTTTCCAGGGGTAAACTGTTAGATTCAAATGGTAATGGGGTGGAAGTGGGGCAGAGGTACGTCTAGCTGGCAGGTCACGCTCTAATAACATTAATGAGTCGATTAGGGAGCTCAAGGTACGTGCTCTGCTTACATTTCTTTTAATGGGTCATGCTTAATGAATTTTTAATTGAGGAACGTAAATTAAAAGTGCACTGATGCGCGTTGAGGGGTGGCTTGGACCTACGCGTTGTTTGTATAAAAGGAATTCTTTTAACTTGGACTTAGTTGTATTGAAAACGCGGCAAATCCTTTGAAAACATTTATGATTTTTGAAAGGAAATTCGTATTTCAGATGGTACGCGATATTATTTACCTAAAGTTCTTGGAGAGTCCTCTACTATATAGTTAGATACCTCTGACTCTTGTCTATTACGGTATCCAGCGACATTATAGGTCACATAAACGAATGGTTTTGTAAGAAGCTACTCGTATATAGACCCATAACCAAGCCTGAGATTTGAAGAGCCTAGACTTAGTCTCACCAACCAAAAACAAAGCTTCCTTAAAGATTGAGAAATATTTGAAACAGCTCTCGGACAAATGTAGAGACAATATCGCACAGGGGAGGGTTTATAAAGGCTCTGACAGTCATATTGTACTGAACTCAAATAAATACAATATTGAGTTGAACCAAATTAGCACTAAGATGTGCCGTTTTGTTACCACGACTCGTGTGACCTATTTTCTGGTGATTGTTAAGGATGTGATCCGGTCGTTGCCTATAGCCAACCTGTGGAATTGAGAAAACGAATAAGATCCTGTATCACTTTGGCCGAGATGTCGCACGCCAGTAATTCCGCCTGGAAAACGCTGGCAAAATCCGGTAAGCGTACTGAAATTGATATTTGAGGTGATTCCGAGGAGACACCGAATCCTACACCACAGCTCATCTTATATCCGTCGGTGTATATGACCGTTAAGTACTTTCCTACTTATACTGCAGGCGGGAGCATCGGAAGCTGCAAGGTTTATTGAAAGTTTTAAGGCTATTTTTCCCTTTTGTAAGCATGGAGGCTTTCCCAAATTATAGGCAAGAAGCTGCTTCCATTTGGGTTTAGTTTTTCTTTCTAAGAGTTGCCACGCTATGTATCCATTTGAAGAGAAACACCAATTTTCAGCTTTGTTAAAATCCTGTTCCTCCTCTCTACCTGGTCCATTTGTTTGGGGAGAATGAGTGCCGACTTTTATGTGGGTCACAGCTACATCTTTACAAATAATGACAAAAATTCATCTGAGGTAAAACAAGATCCCCTATCCGAAAGTTATCCCTTTGGTCGGCTGTAATTTGAAAATTAATTTTGCAAACTCTGAAAGTCCTCTCTTGAAATTGTCGTCTTTACTGGATAAACCTGAAAAATGTCTGCTAGCAGGAGCCCATAATAGGTAACATGAAGTGTATCAAACGGCTTATTTACTCTTTCAAATAGTTGTGACAAACACGATACATAGAAAATATTCAACTGGACTGTAAGGAAGCAATTCCAAATTTATGTATATGGCTGGCTCTGGTCTCTCTCTCCAACGTTTGGTGACCAAATTCGAGACAACCGGTTCGGTAAGCTATCAACCGTACTACAAAGGCACGCCAGATCGGCCAAGAACACTACCGCTGTCCGTGAAAGTGTACAGGAGAACCCGGGGCAGACAATTCCTTGCCGTGTACAAGAAGTCGGCTGTTTTGTAGACATCAACTTCGCAAATTTTGCGTCCGGACTTGGGCCTATACCCGTTCAAGATCAAACTGACCCAGGAGTTCAGTAAGCTCAGCTTCTATTCACATATCTGTGCTTTGTTCCGCACTTTTATGAGGGGCGTCGCAAAAATATTACAACCGGTATAGGGAGTCGCTGCGTAGAAAAGATTAGGGACCCCTGGTATAGTGCATTATTGACGCTAAGCTTAAAAAACATATCTAGAGCCTTTGTGGCAGAAGAACTATTAGTGGACTTTCAAGGCTGATGAGTGAGATTGGAGGTCCCATTCTTATTTTTGCAGGAACTATAAGTGATCATGTATCCGCAGTAAAAATGGTCAAATGCCGCTTAGGCTAAGCCTTACATGCGGGAAATAAAATCTTTCCATCGACTTAGCGCATTAAGGGACATTTATGCGTTTTGTATAGGACAATTAGCTCCTCATGTCAACAAATTTAAGAAATGGTACCTTAATTATTCGGATCGCTGTTAAGCTGGTTGTTACCGAAAGACCGAACTTTACTGAACGTGGTTCAAAATGGATAGCGCCAAGTTACATTTGTTTTAACCTGGATCTGTAACGTTCCAAGAGTTTGATCTCTATCTGCTAGCTTCCACATTTCACTTTCACTCGAAATGAAATCGGAAATGAATTTTCGTATTCTACATTTCACTGTATGTATTCGATTTTGATTTAAAAATTTTCGGAATTGAGACAAAGTGAAATTGTGATTTCGAAAAAATTTCGGAGTTTCCGAATCGCTCAAAATGTAGAACACTGCAAACGAATTCACTCGATTTCATTCGGTTTTTGAAACCTAGCAGTATATCCCTATATAAAACAGACCGCCAACTTTCGTGCACCTACCCGATTCTCCCCGGAAAAATCACCTCTTAATGGTCCTGTTCTGTGTATATGTGTAAAATATTAAAATTAATGGCCACAAAACCTTCTACGGTGCTATTGTGTTCCTATCGCGGTATAACGAATTGTAAGAGACAAGACCAGAAGACACACGCCCCATTTTCTGTCTAGGTAGGTGCTCACTTATCCAAAAGCTTCTAGGTATGTGCCTATCTATTTAATGTGTTATTCCCCAAACGTATAAGTACACATTGGATGGCAAAACAATAGAAATCCTTGTTTTCATCCAATTGCATATACTTACCTTACATACATTCTTAGGTATCCTGCTTTAAATCCATGTGCCATTATCGGCTTTGGAATATCGATAAGAAATATCTCTGCAAAGCCCACATTCCAATTTAGGATTGTTGCTCGAATACTGGTCTGAATTAGTAAACACACAAAATCACGATTAATTGCAAAATCACAATTCAAGCATCCTTATCTGAGGCAATACTTGAATTTATTTGGAGTTTTGTTATCTGATTCCTGCTTCTCGTTTTGAATATAGGCACTGGCTATAGTACGGGCGACGAGTCAAGAGGAAAATCATATCGAATCTCTTACAATCCACACACTCAGAGGACCATAATAACAAGTGAGACTGTATTAGGTACCCTGCAAAATGCCATGGCCACTCGTATTCGTATAACATCTCTCAACAAATGCCTCACATTGTATTCCTGGCATTTGATGGTAGATTTGAATAATGCATCTCACTGCAGACACACACACACAAATATGTTCTTTAGGACATTTTCTGGTCAGGATAATGTGGTCGAGGCATTCATGTCATGACTCTGGGTAGACTATTTAGGAAAGCACTTTCAAATCCTTGGCCCGCCGTCGTCACCACAAAAGGTTAGGGAATGTCAATTGGGGGATAAATACGTGCCACACATGTTGACAACTGAAACCGCACAGCTGAGCATACATGCATAGCAAACACTGTAGGCTGAGACTTTTGTTTGTCAGGTAACGACAAACTGCTTTAACGACAAACTGCTATTATCTAGGAAGGAGGTTTGTTTTTTTGGACATAGCGATTGTCTTCGATGGAGTGATTGGATCGAGTTAAAGGGAAATTCGGTTAGCTCAAGTTGAGATGGATAGAAATTATTAGCCGATGGGGTTATTAGCGAGCTTTTTGTTTACACACTAAAGTGGTTTTCAAATATTCCTATAAATGAGATGCTGTGCAATCGTAGGGTGGATAATAGGTACTATTATGACAGTTTTCAAACGAAAAAAAAAAAATCTCATCTTTTTTTAACTTTCTCATTTACGAATAGTAAGTGTAAATTTCTATCCTAGCCGATCAAGTTACAATTTATTTTCCATTTTATTATTTATTTGAATTTGACGTTTCACACTATATGTCAGTAAGGGATAGATTTTGTTTTCGTTTAAAATGTAGAAATCGAAATACATATGTAGTTAGAGTTCAAAAATGAATGTGGGTCACGAAATTCTATCCGTCTGTTCGTCTGTTGTTATTAAACCACTGAACCGATTTGCTTAAACCTTTGTCTATACGGCTTTTTCGGTCACAACTATAGGACAATTTTTTATTGGTTAAAACATTTTCGTCTGAAAAGAAATTATTTTCAGGATCATGACTTAATCTCGAATGACAAAAATCTCGAAGGCTAAAAATCTCGAAAAGTTTTTTTTTTAATCTCGAATACAAAAATTTCGAATGTACAAAAATCTCGAAAGACTATATCTCGAAAAAATCTCGAAAATAAAAAGTAAATGCGGGATTTTTTTTGCACCCACCCCATATCCAAACAGTAAGCCCAAGTAGGGGGGTTGCAGGGGGGCAGCATGACCCCCATACATATCGCATTTTTTAACACCATTTTTAATATTAATTCGAGATTTTTTTTTCGAGATGTTTTGATATTCGAGATTATGCTTTCTAGATTTTTTAAATTCGAGATTTTTTTTTCGAGATATCGTGGTAGACCAATTATTTTCATCTTCTAATTTGTTTATATTCATCTGCTAGTTTTTGTCAGCTTTTTTTTTTTTTTAAATATTCGTCTGAAAAACTTGAAATTTCGTCTGAAAATCTGAATAAATCATCAGCGTTATTTTTGTCTCTATATGAATACATATTCCCTTTTACTCAATTGTTTTTTTTTTATTTTGAGACGGGTTTTTCAGTTTTCAGACGATTTTTAAATTTTTCAGACAATTACTATCTATTTGTTTTCATACGTTTTAAAAATTGTTTCAGACGTTTCCAATATCTGATTTTTTGATGACTTCTATTTATTTTCAGACGATTTCTATTAAATTGCAGACGTTTTTTCGATTTTTTCCGACGTTTCCAATTTTTTTTTTTTCTGAAAAATACTATTTATTTGTAGACGAAAAAATTGTAGCAATTTTTTAATTTTTACTTTAAATAATAATACAAAATACTTTTCTCCTAACGGCTCTTACGATTTTGACAAAAAATTGTTTACATAATCTTAATTTTAGTTAATTTTGTAAAAAAAAAAACCAACTAGCCCCAGAAACGAGACAAACGCCCCGAAAAACCTTTTGGAAAGTCTGTCAAATTGCAGACTAACATCGCTCGCAAAAATTGAATATTTTTGGGATACTGCCCGTGAACGATTGAAATAAAGGTCAATTATTCGAAAGGGAGATCAAGTTTCGAGTGACCCATGTTGTATGCATCAAAAATGATTCAATTAATACAACAATTCTGTGGGTCTTTAGTAAAAAATGGACTAAAATCCGCACTTAAGTTCGGTTCTCTCCTTATCCTATTTTAGGCTAGCCACACAATTTAAATTTAGTCTAATACATTGACTTACGATGGGTGTACCCCAATGCAACCTATTATAGTTCCTTCGTTAAGATAGGAATCAATAATAATTGCATCCCTACCGAGGAGCATACTGGATTAGTTCCTTGAACGTATTAAAAATATAAACGGAAGTATCACGAAAGAGGTTAACGTGCGGAAGTGGGCCAGCTCTTTCCAAAGTTTCAGTCGCATATTCCCCTAAACAGAAACTCAAGGAGAAACCTAATGCCGTGGTCCTCCATCATATTTAAAATTTCAACTTCAAGAGTGCCATAGAGAAAGTACTAGGTAGTTATACACGTTTTATGCATGTTTTCCACTTCCCACTTCCACTAACTCAAAATGCGGGAAAATAAGCCACCATGAGGATAAGAAAATCCCACTCATTCTCCGCTTCTATTAAAGAACAGGAACAAGAAGATTGTGACTTCAATACCGACCTGAATTCAGATACCTATGTACACTGTATAGGTTGAATGCAAGTGCGTTGTAGAAAGGACTGTGTTAATTGCACACGTAGCATAGTGAATCACCCCAGATGGGATATTAAATAGAACTTAAACTATTTTTGGTATGTTCCTTAATAGTATCACGATTTAAAATGAATCGTCGTCGGACGCTATCTAACTTGACCTATTTGTACAATTCCCTTGGTTAGGAAATCAAATGCAATGATTTTCAACGCGACAAAAAAAAAAACCAAAGAAAACCTGACAGAGAACGCCATAAGATACACGTTATCAATTTACAAAAAAAATTAACTGTCAAAAAACAAATTAAGTACATACCTACTTAATAAAACAAAAAAATCCGATAAATTAAAAGCCAAAAAACCTTCATAAACTCAATCAAAAACAATTTAAAAATTTTGTGAAAATTTTTTGTAATAAAATGATTGGAAAACCAGTCTGAAGCAGTCGCAGCAAAAACACATAAAACGTCCTACAAAAGTCAAATAAAAAACTGCCCCGAAAAAGAGAACATAACTTTATAGAAAAACGCATAAAAACAGATCAAAACGTCAATAAAAAAAGCGTCAAAATTAACAACAAAAAACTTTCAAAAATACATCAAAAATCAGGATAAATATGCGACATGAAACATCTCAACAAAGGCACCGTAGCAGTTATATACGGGACCAAAAATGTGACTAAAAATGAGAACAAAATTAAAAAAAAATAGCTTACTAAAGAGCAGCTGGAAAAACTAAAAATTCCGATTTGGAAAACGCATCAAAAACTAGTTGTAACCCGATTCAAAAATGCTTCAAAAAGCACTAACAAAAAACGAGTCAAAAAACGTATCGAAAAATCTTATCCGAAATTGTTTTACAACAGAAACCAGTTTTAACAGGGCGACCTAAAGGATTAATAACCCCGCTTAGAAAGACGCAATAAAAAAAACCGCAACAAGGTATGTGACAAAAACCATGTTAGGAAAATAATCAAATTAGAGCTAAAAATCGAGTCAAAAAAACTGTCACAAAATCAACCGAGATCAACGGTAAAAAGAACTGTCTAAGCACGTGAAATAGCCGAAAACAAAACCGACAACAAAAGCATAACAAAAAAAAACTTCTCATCGTGAATACTGATACGAGAAACAAGTGAAAAAGCGAGACACCAACGCGTCAAAAAAACGCTAAATAAGGCTAATTTTTACTGTAAATTTTTTACGATTTTTTTATGCGTTTTCTGGGGCAGATCACGTAAACTGAAAACGATGAAACGATATCGTTTCGACAATAGCAGTCTCTGTCTATTGCCATCTGATAGAGGCAGCTTTAGTGAAAACGATATAGTCATCATAAAAAATTCTTAAAAATGTTTTTTTATGCGTTTTTGATTCATTTTTGGATACTTTTCTTGATCGTTTTTTTTTTGTTTTATTTGTTGTCACAGCTCTCTGCGTAAATTTTGTTATTTTTATATTAAATTTTCCGCCGAATTTTTTTATCGGTTTTATCGGTTTTATCGTTTTCCTTGTAGCGTTCGATTGTTTTTGTCGTTTTCTTTTTTTATTTAATTTTTTAGCATATATGTACTATCTACAAATAATTCATACAACAGTTGTTCAGTCAGCCACCATTTCAAACGTCTTGGCAATTGGCACTCCATACACACGTTTAGCCAATAAACATAAACTCGTTGAAGTGTGCAAAAAGTATGGAAAACTCCAAATTAGCTATGAAATACACATGCACACAACGAACCTTTCAGTTGACTGCAATCTGCTAACACTGAGTATTTATCCTTCCGTGTAATTTTGACATTTCCATATCCGACATATGTGTATGTATATGCCTCGTTAAATCGCCCATATATGAGGAATGTAGGAAAAAAGAATATAGAAGAATGCCTAAGGATGTGAAGTGAAATAATATTCTCCGCCACTCACATCGGTTGTCGTCAACGGGTTGCCATTGCCATCCTTCCATACCCCATCCCATCTTGGCACATTGTTTCAAAGTGAGACCAAGTAGGTGTAGATGTTTTCCTAACGAAATCAACTACATCCATATTCCTCATATTATCCCTGCAGCACATGTTCATATAGGGAAGAACAGAACAAAAAAAATAAAACTCCTTTATCCCGACTTTGTCAGCGACCCGTCAATAGACACTTGACAGCAACAAGAGTACCCTCACATCTCGGTGTATGTGTGTTTGGTTTTAATTAAACACAACCCCCAACCCCTAATGCTACATTGAAATGTCAAGGGAACGTGTCTAGTTATCCTATCATCGAATAATCATCGGGAGCATGAAATCATGTGAATGTAAATCGGTTCGCTTCGTTGGTTGCCTATAATAGTTCACATAGCTGGAAATGCATTGAAACCTATATCCTTCGGAAATGCCAAACGATATCTACGATGGAGCTGTAGCCCTATCGTGGTTCTATATAAAATGAATGCATATCCGGCTGCATCAGCTGCAGCTGTCGGTATATAGCGAAGCGAGGGGAATGTAATATGAAAGTGCTCCACAGAAGCGAGCCAATTTTCTCCAAGAATAGGATTTCCCGAAGAGAATTTCAATAAATTTTACTCAAAAGATACAGCCCCAAGGATAGTGTACACTCGTACTCTTCATCTCGCCCCGAAAACAAATTTCACCATTCCTTTGCATAAGTGTCAAGTGCTGTCTCAGCAGAGGAAATTCCCTACCGTGGCATTAACATAGAAGAGGAATTGATGTCTGGCTGAGATATAGTTGCGAAGACGTATACATTTCTCGGATGCTGGCAAATTTTCACTGACATTCCCGACACCATGCGCAATCTATTGCACATTGGTAGCTATCTGTAAAGTGTGGCACTTGAGAGATGAAGATATGCCATCACAAATAAGACGGAAAAGGCTATGCAATTAATATTAAGCAGGCGTTTAGATTAATGTTGCGAATCAAAGTAAAAAGGATAATTAACCAGAATTATGGTTATAGCGTTTATTTGAAGATTTATCAAATTTGGAAGTGAAGACACAAGTAGAGTCAAGAGCAAGCTGATTTACTAGTAGGACGAAGGATGATGTTAGAAGATACGAAATACGTCCTGATTTTCTGTCCGACACAACTGGAGATATCGGTTAGATCGAATTCTTTTCACTAGAAAGCCTATAGAAAAAGCGTTTTTCTTGAATGCCTAATTGTACGAATAGGGTGACTTCAATAAATCTTTTATTTGCGAAGACACAATCCATGAAAACAAAAATGCGATCGTAGTACGTACTGGGTACTATCGCCCGGGATCGTTGCTCACAAAATTTAAGGTGTCTCAAGCTGCCGGTTTACGTGCACTATAAAGACTCGACTTATTCACAGTGTTTTCAAGTAAAGCGAAACGGCTGTTCCAAAATTCCACCTTAATCCTATGCAATGGTACCATGTCCAACCGGGTTAGCCAAATATCTCCAAGACCTCTGTTCGAACAGACTGAACTCTGATGATGAGCGAAGTGACAGCGCTATTTTCCGGCGGCTTCCACGATCGCCAACAAGCTGCTGAGATGTACTACACGTGTCGAAGAAGTTCAATCGTTTATGAAAAAATTGGTTCTCTGGAGACAAATATAGAACTGCTGGCTTTGTAGTCGTCCGTTTATGCAAGTTCGCAAATATTTTGCAAACAGTGTATACCCGTCAACGGTTGGAAAAATTACCGAGGAGGTTTGCAAACTTCTCAGCGGGTCCATGAAATTAGGCCCCAATGAAAAATTTTTAAATGAAAAAAGGCCCCAAAAAATTGTGTAGTAAGCAACATAATTGGGGCCTTTTTTCATTAAAAGTTTGGGGAAGAATTTAATTTTTTTGTGTAAATATGCCCCAATTTAAAATCGATTCTAAATATTAAGGCCTTTTTAAGAAATATCACCCTAAAAAAAATGAAAAATTGGCCCAAAAGAATGAAAAATGGCCCCAAACTGCTATGAAAAACGCGAAAAATGTATGTTAAAATCGATTCTAAATATTTGCAAACTTCTCAGCGGGTCCATGAAATTAGGCCCCAATGAAAAATTTTTAAATGAAAAAAGGCCCCAAAAAATTGTGTAGTAAGCAACATAATTGGGGCCTTTTTTCATTAAAAGTTTGGGGAAGAATTTAATTTTTTTGTGTAAATATGCCCCAATTTAAAATCGATTCTAAATATTAAGGCCTTTTTAAGAAATATCACCCTAAAAAAAATGAAAAATTGGCCCAAAAGAATGAAAAATGGCCCCAAACTGCTATGAAAAACGCGAAAAATGTATGTTAAAATCGATTCTAAATATTGAGATCTTCATAAGAAATATCACCCCAACTTAATGGAAACCCCGAATTACAACAAATATACCAGAAAAAGTGAAAAACTGTTTGTAACTTGTAAGCTTTAGAAAATTTGAGAAAATAAAAGTTGAAAATTCGCACGAATATTAAATAATTAAAAGTTATTTCAAAAAATGTACTGGCATCAGTCGTCTAAGATGACTGGGACATGTAGAGCGAATGGACACCAACGCTCCGGCATGAAGAGTCTTCGCTTCCAACCTGGAGAGACAACGCAGTAGAGGAAGACATAGCCTTAGGTGGCGCGCACAAGTGGAAAGGGACCTCAACCAACTTGGAGTGCGCCATTGGAGGCGGTTAGCCAAAGATCGGGCTAACTGGAGAGGCGTGTTGGTTGAGGCCCAGGTCCACCCCGGACTGTAGCGCCATCTTAGTAAGTAAGTAAGTAAAAGCTGACTTTAAGCTTTAGAAAAGTAAAGTTAAAAATTCACCGGAATTTTGAACGTTTATTTTCTCAAATTTTCTAAAGCTAGAATTAAAAGTTTCAAAAACTGAACTGGCATAGAAGTAGAGTTTCTAAAGCATAAATTAAAATTTATTTCCAAATCTGGTTTTAAACTTTAACAAATATAAGAAAATACAAGTTAAGAATTCGCGCGCACTTTCGTCACTAAACTGATCAATGTGTAGTGTACTCACAAATTCAATTGACAAGGGCATTACAGGTTTCAAGGAGTAAATAACTTCCTTGAAACCTGTAATGCCCTTGTAACAACGGTACAAAAAAAATGTTCTTCTAGTAAATCTTTGTTTTGATACCAAAATAAGAAAATAAATTAAAAATGCCCCAAATGATTTTCAAACATTTTACCATTAAATGAAAAATCACCGCAATAAAATGCAAAAACGCCCCAAAACAGTGAAAAAATTAAATTAAAATTTCATAATAATTTTTGTTGTTGTCTGTCCAATCATTATTTTGGGGAAATTTTTCATTTCTTTGGGGCATTTTTGCATAAATGGAATGGGGGCCTTTTTTCTAGAAATATTGCCCCAATTTGTGGAACTTTTTTAATTTTTTGGGCCTCTTTTCATTGCGGCCTAATTTCATGAAGCCTTTCTCTGGGAGCTTATTCCCAAATGAGCGGCGGATCGCTTTTCATGGCGGATTGGTATTTTTGTATTTCCAAAAAGCGATTCGATCCATTCAAAAGCGATAGCTATTTAGGTGACGGATTGCTGGCGGATTTATTGTGGATAAAAAATAAACTAAATTCTTGTGACGAATGGATCGAATCGCTTTTGGAAATACAAAAATAGCGATCCGTCGCGCATTTGGGAATAAGCCCCCTACAAGGTGGTTGTCGAAAAATCGACGTCGACATTTTTAATAAAATCATTCTACAGAGAGTACCCGAAGTAGCTTTAGTACTCTACGTTCATTTCAACATTGTTGTCATCTTAATTTTTATTTATTTTTAATTGGCCAATAATATCGGTATTCCATACAACAAACCAAACAGAAACTCGGCGAGAATCCCTGACAAAGCGCACAGGGCAGAAACGAGACCAATTTCTCAAGCATTCATTTCATTCCGGCGAATCTATTACAAAGCTCGCCGGTGTAGGAAGCCTAAGTCAACTCTTCAACTGGTCTATCTCATCCTGAACCTAGAGCACACTTGCCTGATGACACGGATTCCATATTATGTCTTAAAATTTGAGTTGGAGACGACACCAAGGCACCGGAGAATGGACAGCTCCATCCGGAGCTGCTCGATATTGATTATCTTGGACAAATTCCAATTTCGGTAGCTTGTATCCGAGAACTTATTCTCATGACCATAAGCATAGGAATTCAACAAACGTCGATAAAAAGATCGAACAATTAGCATTGACCTCAAGTTTGGTCCTTCTGATAACAGAAATACCTAGCTGTCTAAAAATTCTACAGGAAATCTCAGTATTTCTCCTTTCATCGCTCTTGAATAAGACCTAGAGCCGAGATACTTAAACTTCTCCACTTATTTCAAGAAAAATTCTGGAGATTCCCATCACTTCAGATATGTTAACGTTCACCCAGCTTCAGCTAAGACGTCTACAAATCTCTGACGTGCATGCTGAAGTTCAGTCTGAAATAGGAGAGCCAAAAGATGACCAAGTCGTCAGCGAATAGCAAATGACTTATCCTCAGGTCTCCCAATTCGAAACGTTCTTCCCCAAAATTGGTTGTCTGTAACATCCAGTCAATATGAGTAATGAAAAAAAGGGGAGACGAAAGTTCCTCCAGACGAAGTGTAATATTTGGCGGGAATAACATTCAAAATATCAGCGAATATCACGAGGTTTGCAATCTTGAGTGGCGGTTATCCCTTAAAAATTCGGCAACTCTTTGGAATTGTAGGTCTTCCATATTTCCCAACGTTGTTCATCAAGAAATCCATTTACTTCGTTCCGGGCTGGAAGAGTTGTCACTGTCAAAATAACATATTTAATCTAAAAAGAAGTAGGATATGGGCTGTGCCTACCCAACTCATGCTAACTATCACAAAGACGGCTCACTATAAAGGGTGGGCCAAATAAAAGTTTATTTTTAAAAATGCAATAAAATTAACAAAATTAATTTTTCAAGTGGCTGTCTCGGCTGGCTTTGCAATAGCGCATTCTTGTCACTCCAATTTTCCAAGACCTTGGTGATGGTTTCTGGCTGTAGTTCACAGATTGCTTGGATGATATTGGCCTTAAGTGCTTGAATCGTTTCCGGATTGTTCGCATAACATTGCATCGGTCCTTCCTGGTTCCCCACAAAAAAAAAAGTCCAAAGGGGTCCAATCGCAGCTTCGAGGCGGCCAATTGACATCGCCAAACCGGCTGATAGCACGACTTGGGAATTTGGTGCGCAAAAGATCAGTCGTGGCATGTCACTCTCTCGTCAGAAAAGATGATTTTTCGCCCAAAAACGTTGTCAAATTCAAGCTGCTTTAAAGCCCAAACTGCGGAGTGATAACGAAGCGGATAGTCGTGTGCCTTCAATTGCTGAGTCAATTGGACCTTGTAAGCGAATAATCCGAGATCTTTGTGCAGAATTCTCCTCAGGCTAGTGCGTGAAATGTTGAGCTGCTGAGATCGATGGCGAGTTAATGTTCGTGAATTGAATGTTCACACTCTCGGCTACAGGAGCCACATTCTCGTCTGTGCGCGCCGTACGACGACAGGGACCATGAGTGTTGTCCACTAGCATACCAGTCTCATGAAATTTTTGCACAAATTTGCGTACAGCAGGCGCGGTGGGTGCTGCATTTCGGCCAAAACGTCTTCTTTAGTGCCAAATTTGGGCACTATTCGGGCTACACAGCACTCACTTTGGAAATAAGTTTTCAATATTTCTTAACGTTGCTCAAGCGTTAAGCGACTCATTTCGTTCCGCGGAGGTACGATACCTACTGACTTCCTGTCAAAATCTTGAGCGGGAAACAGCTGTCAGTTTCAAAATAACCTCTATGATTTAAAAAGAAACCACTAGATGGCCCACCCTTTATTTTACATGGAATCTGCCAATCTCTCTGATGTATAGCATTCAGCAAGGCCGCGTGTATAAAATTCTGTCTACCGTTTTTTTTATTTCCATGGTACAAAAGTTTGTCGTCTCTATAAAAATAATGTCTTTACCTTTCCGCACCGTGAATTCGGATGAAAAGAAATAAAAAAATTCAGTTTTCAGCGACAAATTAAAACGAACTGAATATGATGTCTCCGTCTCTACCATACAAAAGAACAGTCATCACAGTTGAAAACACTGGGTCAAAGCAAGCAGAGGATATTCGTACTATACTAATACTAACTACCAAAAGCAAATCTAATTTGAAGGTGGTACTGAGGACGAAACCACTTCATGCTTACAATTGTGAGTATAGTAAACCGTGAGATACTATTCGGGCAGCTTATACTAATTGAAAAAGTTTTCTCTTTCACTCCTTGCCAGGCATCAAGTGTTTTGCAAAAGTAAAAATAAATAAAAAGCGAAATACCATCTAAAGCAACAGGGCGAACATTTAGTGCTGCTTTTTCGTTCTTTACATATTTTATTTGCTGTGTAAACTTTTCGACAAAAAAAAATGTTACTTTTGGGCAAATAATTTATTCAACAACTATGTAGGAGGGTACCTCAAAGTGCACAATAATTTGAAAGGGAGCCTTGCAGTTTATTTTTTCTGTGGCCGTAAGACAATTTTAGAATCAAGTAAGAAGTAGAGCGAAATAGGTACGAACCAGGAACTTCGTAGTTTTTTTTCCAGTTAAAGTTGAATTTGTATGAAATTAATTGTCAACTAGTGGATATGTCATATCCATGTGTGTTGTTGATACTCTTTAATTAAAAACAAAAACCAATAACCTCAAATCATCATTTAATCAATAACTGCTATTCTGACCCCAAAATACATTTTTCATTCCAATCCGATTTTCAACTGGGACATAATTGAAATTCGTGTATTTTTTGTCATGAGTGAAATGGGATAACAATTCTCTATTTATTCTACAACTGACCACTGGATGTATCCATTTCTGTGGATCTATCTGCGATTTTGGCCTATATTTGTAATTGAATATTGATCCAAAAATTCTGCAGTTTTGTCTGTGGCCAAAAGTATAAATAATGAAAACCATCCCGTTGTAAATTTCCATTTAATTAAAATACAAAATTAAACTGTTACCTATATAATTGTTTCAATATTTGAATAAATAAAGTAATGCCGAGAGGGAAAACCTGAGTGACCAGTGATTATATAATTCCACTTGAATCCTTGGTGGATTTCCTTTCCCATAATGGTAGTGATTATTCTTCACCATGGACTTCGCAGTTGTATTTTTTATACTCGTAAATTTGAATTTTTTTTTAGGCATAGTGGCGCAATGGAAAAAACCCTATTAGCCTATTCGCATTGCACTGAAAACTGAGTTTTCGACGAAATGTTTACGAAAACTCGTCGATGCATTTACACCGGACATCAACTAGGTTTTGTTTGATGTTTCAATTAGCTGTGAAACTAAAAGTTATGAACTGCCAAGATAACAAAAGATTTTAACGTTTGATTTTTTTTCAAAAATTTCTTCGCTAATATTTTTTATGATTTTTTGAAAATTGCTAAAATTGAATATTTTAGCCACTTTTTCCTCCTTTTCATACAAAATTTTTCTGAGATCATCCCATTCAAAAAATCATAAAAAAAATATTAGCGAAGAGATTTTTGAAAAAAAATGTTTGCAGTCACTATTAGAATTGTTTGGAGAAACTTTTTGCATCAAAACATTTTTTGTTTGAGACAGAGGAAAAAAGTAAAAAAAGTAGACTTTCACCAAAAATCCTAAATTTGCATTTTCTGTTTGTAAACATAAATAAGAAACTCAATTGTTAATAAATGAATACATATTTTATTTTGAATTTTTTATTCATTTCATTTATTAATTTTAAGCAAGCTTTTATAAAGTACGTGGGGTACCATGACTTTTGCTAGTCAGTGTATATTAAAGCTTGCTTTTTGTTATGTAAACACTTTTTCAAAATATAGAATTGGAGCATAGGCAGCATTTAGGAAAACAGAATTTTTCATTTACAGCATTTTCGATATTATGTATTTCGAATTCTGAAATACTATCCTTTACTGCGTAAGACGGAGAAGGTGCCAGTCCGGGCTTCCTTCCTCGTCTGTACAGTAGCCCTCTTTTTTGTCATCTTTTGACAGAGCGGTGGGTCGGCCAGAATAGAATTTGCTGAGTGCTAGGATCGCAACCCTCATATTTGGTCACCTTTCAGTCTTGCACCTAGCGCCTCGTAGTGCAGCCTTTGCCTTCTGGTGCTCATTATGATTTGCACCCTTACTGTTTGTGTCGGAGGGAGTACCGGATACAGCGGAAGAGCCAGCTGTTCCCCCTTTTCCCCCCTTTACAGCGTCGCCCTGATTATCATTGACGTCGGATCTAGCTTCATTGGTAGCGGAAGTTCCAGCTGCCTCAGGCTTTTCCTCTACCGCGTTACCCTTTGATTCACCTGTGAGAGTTCCAACCTGCTCACAAGTGAAATCGCTAACGTTAGTGAGAGTGTCGTCAGACTCCCTAATATCGCTAGCCAACAATCTCCCTTCCTTCAATTCCAACGCCAGGAGGGAGACGTTTGAAGAAGAAGACAATTCTGCTTCACTCAACTCCGACTCCCCCTCAGGATGAATTGCTTTTTGTTTTTTAATATATGTAATGTATGTATGTTTTTTTTTTTGTTTTGTCCATTTGTTACATTAAATTTGTTCCTATGAGTAGAACCGGAAATGGGTCTACCCCGATATCTCAAAAAAAATCTCGAAAGCAAAAATCTAGAAAGCATAATCTCGAATAACAAAAATCTCGAAAACAAAAATCTCGTTAGGTATGGGGGGGTATGCTGCCCCCTGCAACCCCCCTGGTTGGGTTCACTGTTTGGATATGGGGTGGGTGCAAAAAAAAAAATTTCGAATTTACCTACTTTTTATTTTCGAGACATAGTCTTTCGAGATTTTTGTATATTCGAGATTACGTCATGATCCCGCCGGAAATATCAAGGTCAGCCCAGCGCTGCTATACCTGGGTAAGGCTAATTACAACAGACCCGCGCCAAGGGGTCTGAGAGAGCTCGTTATAGTAGCCGGTTTTACCCCCGGCCGATTGCAGCCATCAGCACGGTTTACTATACGCTAACTCCTCCCATGGCATCAGGTACGATTTTAGGGTTTTATCCGACCTCAACTAATGGATCACGACATACGATTAAAGCGTAAGCATAAATCTTTAGCTGTCACTACCCTGAGAAGCTGGTTTTAGCCGCTGGAAGGAACCACAAGTTGAGGATTTTGCTAAATTCCTTAAGGCGCTCTATAAAAAAAAGTTTACATTTATTTGTATGGGAGGTATCTCGCCCCTTTACATATATTTATCATAGTTCAAAGCTTCAAAGCCCTTTTGTCGTGTCACCAAAAAAATGTGTTCCAAATTTTATGATGATCGGTCAAAAGGTCAAAACAACATCCATTTTTATATAGAAATAAAAAAACGAAACACTAGTTAAAGGGAATCTAATTTCTCAACTAACTAACTTAAAACGAGCATCATGAGGGATGAACAAAACTGACACCCTTCAATTTAGCAATTGAGCGTAGTTCTGCGCTTCAAAATCAATGCAAATTCATCTCATAACAAAAACATCAGGTTACATTTGAAATCATAACCCGAATACGTAATAATTCTAATCCCATGCTAATGTTATATCACACACTGCTACACATCACAAAATACAGTGTTATGTATCTACTCATTCACAAAATGGACAGATCACATTCATTGCCTCGGTTGGTGTAATAGAAACTTCTAAATAAATTGTAATTTATCATCATCATCAATTATACAGATGTACGGTATCTATAGATACATCTAACATTTAACAACATCTGTTTGACACGATGCCAGCAAATGTGCGATTGCACAACATCAACCAAATTACGAAAATGTAATTTTGTCAATCAAATTATAGAAAATGCAATTATTACAACAACTTAAAAAGCTACACAGACATTCTAGATACATATGGCAGCTCTTGTGACAAACGCTTCACGTTTTCTCATGACATACAGAGGGTGAGACAGAAAAGCATCTCATTTATATGCTGATTAATAAAAGGGATTGCTCGAAATTAAAGTTGCCTAATTGCGGGAGTGTGATGTGATGCCTTGTGGGCTTTAAGGGTAAAGTGAGCTAATAATGACATTGGATATTGGTCATTATAGAGGTCATGCAAATGGGTTACTTTTTAAATGAAATCTGTATTCGATTAGCAGCGCTCTCAAATATACTTACTACTACCTACCATTTGCCTCTAGGGTATTGGCCAAGATTAACCTATATTTATCCTAAATAATTTCATCATGAATTTTAATGTTCTGTAAACAGGCCCGTGGCAAAATATTGTTAGGCCTCTTGCGATAAATATTTAGTCAGTATAATCACAATTAATAATGGTGATGCCATTCACGCAACCTGATCTATTAAAGAGTCTCAGTGGTTTTATTCAATTTTATAGCCTCAAATGCCAATACTCGTATTAGACCAAATTTCATTCAAACACGGCACAAATAATTCTGTAAAATTATGCAAATATATGAGATCACAACTTGTAAAGTGGTCTTCATAACCATAAAAATGAATATGTAATTCTATCTTGAGATTAAATATTCTTTCCCATTATATAAATGTGGGACACTGTATACCCAGAACCGAGATTATGGATGAAAAAATAAGGACAACAAAAAGAGAGAATTCATAGAGGCGTATAGTTGAATAGTTTACAGAATTTGATTGGAGCAAATGTAAGGGGTGTTTTTTTTAGAGGTAAACAAATTTAATATGAAATAAAACACTATGATGTCTATAATGTTAGCTTTATTTAATAGATAATTTTATGCCATTACTGTTTATTTCGGGCATATGCGGCCTAGTTCGAATGAAGCGCAATCGTAAAGTCCACTTTTTGACAGCTTTATTGGGCAACTTGGGCCGTATATCAACAATAACACGGCAAATGTTGACTTCCAAGTCGTACAACGGCTCTGATTTAGCAGTATAGACTAGTGACTTCACATACCCCAAAAGAAAGTAATGTAAAGGTGTGAAGTTCACGGGTCCGTAAATTCATGGTCCGTATGGCATGTCGCGCCATCTTGTTGAAACCAAAGCTCTGTCACGTCAATGCCATTCAACTGAGGAACAAAGAAGTCAGAAATCATATTTCTATAGCGCTTTCCATTGATGGTAACATTCTGGCCGCTTCTTAAAGAAATATGGGCCAATGATTCCACCAGCCAATAAAGCACACCAAACAGTCAGTTTTAATGGTTGTAAGGGGGACTCGAGCAGTGGCGGATCCAGGGGTATGGTCATGGGGGTCATGACCATACCCAAAACTCCAGAGAAAAAAAGAAAAAAAGATTAAATAACTGAAAAGAACTCCTGAAGTCTCCTGAATGTCGCGTATAAGATCTTGTCGGTTGTATTGTTTGAACGCCTAAAACCTTTCGCCAACAACCTGATCGGCCCATATTAGTGTGGTTTTAGACCAGAAAAAAACTTTGGAAAAACCCTGGAATTTCAGATCGATACACACCATCTATTTATCGACTGTGCAGGATGACGATGACGATGAGAAATCTCGCTGCTCCGTCAATGTCGGCAAGAACACCACCGCGCCATTTGATGTCAAAAAAGGTTTGAGACAAGGCGACGCGTTATCATGTACAGTAGACGCTCGATATAGTGAACTAATAAAAACCAGGCCTGTTCACTATATCGAAATTGTTCACTATTTCGAGCGGGAGTTTTTAAACGTTAAAATAAGCTAATTTGATATAAATAAACACATACCAACGTTTTGATTACAAAACACTAAAATAACAAAAAAAAAAAATTGTATTAATCTTTAAAAACCACTGAGATGAAGACATTTTTTTTTAGGAACACAGAAATAAATACCATTGTTTTCCATAATTACATTTTAAAAAAATAATTTGTCACCTTCATTAAGTGTCTTCTTCGCCATCGTCGAAGACTAACCGCCACCTGTAGAAGCTGACTACATAAGTCAACTTCATTTCGACACTCTAAACATCTTGTAAGAGGCAATAGACTGTTAATCTGTTTCGGTCACCATTCGCCTTTGCTTTCCCTGAAGGAGAAACTCTAACCCTTTTTTCTTTGGTACCAAGCAGTATGGTGGTTTGCTTTAATCAAGCTCTTCTGGTCAACACCAGTCTTTGTCTCGTGGACGGGATTTCAAAGGAAAGAAACGGGGGGCAGAGTGCTACTTACCCTCCATCCTTTTCTTCCAGTAGACAATCCATCCACTGACTTTTGGTCAAGCAGAAGAACAGATTGATTCAACCACCCATTTTTGCCATGTATCAGTCTCTCTCTCCTCAGTGGTGGACTGTCAGAGGCAATAAAAAGGGGGTACTCTGCTACGGTTACCCTCCGACTATACCCGAAGACAAACCGCCACCAGGAGATGCTAAATTCAAACATGTTTAACCAACTGAGTTAACTGTTTCAGCCATCACGGTAAGATGTACGGAGATACCTTTCTTTAAAAGAAATTCGTAGGTATAGCAACAGAGTTCACACCTGTAATGTCCGGCCCTTAACTTTTCTGGCCACTTCCTGTGTCCTGGGACAGTCTAGGTGGCTAACCTAATCATCATAACTAAAATATCAAAACACACAAAGGAACGGTAAATTGTTCTAAAAAATTGTTGACATGCAGGCGCATTGCTAAACTGGAACATTTTTCTTTGACTTTTGCGAAACAAATCTGAGTTCACTATATCGAGATTTTCATAGTTCACTATTTAGAGTAGTCTGTGTAAAATTTTGGTGGTTCACTATATTGGATAGTTCACTATACAGAGGGTTCACTATACCGAGCGTCTACTGTACTTTCTTTAACATCGTTCTTGAGGCAATTGTACGAAACTCACAAGCCAACATCAGAGGTACAATTTTTGAAAAGTCCGTTCAACTACTTGCCTATGCTGATGATATTGACATTATGGGGAGAAGGCGGCGAGCTGTCAGTGGCGCATTTGCAAGCATCAAAACGGAGGCGATGAAGATGGGTCTGGCACTATACGGGCTATAAAGCGACGCTGACCTGGTCAAGAAGCTAAAAATACAACGGCTGAGATGGCTGGGGACACGTGGAGCGTGTGGACAAGAACGCACCGTCCCGACGAGTCTTCGAATCCACCCCTGAAGGAGAACGCGGCAGAGGAAGACCCAACCTTAGGTGGAGCGCACAATTGGAGAACGACCTCAACCAAATTGGTGTGCGTAACTGGAGGCTGGAGGGGCTTGTTGGTTGAGGCCGTGGTCCACCCCCGACTGTAAGTGCCACCAAAAGTAAAGTAAAGTAAGGATTTTTTTAACCCCAAATTGACGATTAAATAAGCCATCAATTGTGAAAATGAGCTTCATCACTAAAGATGATTTTTTTTGGAAAATTGCGGACTTTAACTGACAAACCTTCATTATTTTTAAAATATTGCTCAACAAGGAAAATGCGTTGTTCTTTCGTATAGCGCTCCATTTTTACTAACCCCGAACTGTCAGCTGTCACATTATTATCTTTTTATCCGTTGCATTACTGTACTATTAAATGGCGCAAAATTCAAATTTTGCGTGAATTATAGGACACCCTTTAGATATGCAAGTTTTATGTATATCTATTTTCAAAAATATTTTTTATTGGTTCGGCCAACCTGACCATACCCAAACAGAATTCCTGGATCCGCCCCTGGTCTCGAGAAAGGCTTCTGGGTTTTCTACACTACAAATTTGGCAATTTTGCTTGTTTACATATTCATTTAACCAAAAATGGGCTTCATCGGAGAATAAAATTTTGCGTTGAAAATGAGGATCAAACTAAATTTTCGAAATAAGTTTGCACAATTTGCAAGCGTTGTTCTGGCGTTAAATATCTATTGAATGAAATTCATCACATTGCGACTTACGATAAGCCCCTTAGATTGCATACAACTTTCCTGATTAACCATTTATTTTCTAATAACCTAAACGTCACAAACACAAGTCAAATTGACAAACAACTAATAAAAATACACCTCATTTGAATTCAAGATAACGAAACAGAAGACACATGTTTTATCTAGTTAGTGATGCGGTTGTTTATGCGGCAAACAACATGTTGAGAGTTGAGAATTGAGATATGTACTGATTTATTAATGCCATCTTCTTTTTATGTATGAATATACAAATTCAGTCAGGTACTATGTTTGTGTTCGCAAAATTCCAAGAACAACAAACCGATTTAGCTAAAATTTTCAGACAACCTTAGTTAATAGGTAGTTATTGGCTCAAAGGTGTTTCTGTCAAAAATTTGAAAAAAATGTCAAGTTCTTAGATCCCGAAAACTACTGAGTGCGTTGTGGATTTAAGTGTCACTAAAAACAGCTCTTCGTTGAAAATAACTTCTTTTAAAAATTCATCGACTCGAGATGTTCCTTATCTGCTATTCTTTGATCTCAAAATGTTCACTTTGAAAGGATTCCTCATCGAGGTATTCATTGGGAAAAATCATCCTTATTTACTTTTCCGCAACACAAAAACACAACTGAAAAAACGACAGATCTGTAAAAATTTAGCTTGAGAAAATGTGCCGAACTATTAATGGGCGCTAAATTTTGACAGGTATATGAAGTACAGACTGAAATGAAAATTTGATTTTTTAGATGGAGCTGCGTACCGCTCGACTAAAAGGATTCGCTTAAATTTAGCTCAGCTAAGTTTTGGAGAGAATTTTGTTTGGGAGCTAAAATTTAGCTCGATCAGCGTACTAAGCTTTAATTGGAAAGCTGCCCCTATTTTAATTGTAATCAATTTTACGCCCGCTTGATAAATAATTCAAAAAACTTTAGAAACTCGATTATCCTTTGTATTTGTTACGAACTTGGTACATATAATAAGTAAGTAATTTGTCACACGTTGTTGGGACATCTCCTAAACATATCGTAGACATGTTCCATACATTTGTTGATGTCTGTACCGGAATGATGATTTTTATGATGAAAAAATTGTGTTTCGGGCACAAATTAAAATTAATATTTTCAATAACAGGAAACATATTTTTATGTGACATGTATTGAGAAGCAACTGGCCAAATGTGTGCGAAGATTTTGTCGTAGACATGTATACAACAAATATTTTATTTTGTGGTTTGTGTTACATCTTGTGTGACAACTGACAAGGGAGTTATTGCCAACAAAAAAAGTGTAGATACTACTAATAATGTCGATTTTGGTATTCGCTAAAATCTCGACAAAGTTTTTGTCGAAACACAAACATTTTTTTAAGTTAAAAATCTTGACATTCAAAAAGTTGCTTTTTATTGGAAGGATGTCGGTAAAATTGCCGACAAATCTTTTTCTGTGTATCTACTTTTACGGATGACATAAAATAACTCCTACGAAATGTTTTAAAGAAACTTTGCATATACCCAGACATATACAGTAGTGGTGGAAGCCTAATTAGAAACAATGAAAAAATAGACATGGAGTTGTCATTGTGTCTTTGTTTACACAAGTTTCATACAATATATATGGACTTGTTAAGTGCCGTTGTTTTGCAGCAGCCTTGCGTATTTCTTGTGCATTAAGTAGATCCGTTAAAATTTCTCGCGAAGTATTTGGTGGACAAATTTTACTAAGTGTTAAGATCGATATAAGAAATTCTGTGGAAATTTAATTAGAAACATCGCATACAAATTTTGAATACTTTATTTTTATTACGGTAAAAGTTTGATTGTGCATATTTTTCCTGTTAATACGTCTTAGTAATATTATTTAGTTTAGTAAAATGGGAAAAAACAAGAGCTGCACACCGGAACTAAGACAATTGATCATCCGAAAATACTGTACGGCAGGAGCATCTATGGATTCCATCGCCAGGAACGGGAGTGCTCCAAAAAGATGGTATGGCACAATAAAAGTTTTCAATGATAGGTACAGGTAGTTTAGAAAACCCCAAAAGAAAAAACAGGGCAAGAAAAACAACCGCTAAAGAAGACAGACTCATTTTCCGTTTGAGTAGGACACATCCTTTTCTTACCAGTAAAGAAATTCTGTCAAATGTAGCGGGACAACTAAGTCAGGAAACCACATGCAAAACCGTCAGAAACCGACTATTAGAAGCAGGTCTGCGGGGGTGCATCACACGTAAAAAGCCACACGTTTCAAAACAAAATGTAAAATGTCGGTTGGAATTTTCGAAGGAATATGCACTTAAACCCCTCTCTTTCTGAAAAAAAGTGCTTTGGAGTGATGAATCAAAATTTAATATGTTTGGATTCAATAGAAAAAAATGTGTAAGGCGCCAAAAAATCAGGAACTCAACCCCAAGTACACCATATGTTCAAGCATGGTGGTGAAAATGTGATGGTTTGGAGAGCCTTTTCCTGGCGCGGTGTTGGTCCTATTGTACGTGTTGCTAGACGAATGGACCAGCATGTGTATAAGGATATACTAGCAAATGTTATGGAGCCATATGCTTTTGACCATTTGCCAGTGTCTTAAATTTTCCAACAAGACAATGATCCTAAGAGTTGGTTTCCGGAAGAAAAAATTGATGTTTTGAGATGGCACGCGCAAAGTCCCGACTTCAATCCAATTGAGAATTTGTGGGCTGATCTGGAAATAAGTTTGGGAACGAAAACATCGAAAAACGCCAGTGAATTGTTCAGAAACATTGAACAAGCTAGGAGAAATATCCCCGTTAAGAGATGTCAAAAGTTGGTAGCCATTTTACCAAACCGGTGTGCTGCTGTCATTGCAAATATCCCACAATATATTGATCAAATTTTATAATTATTAAGAGTTGGAATCAAAAACCTAATTTTTTATATTTATTTTTGAATTTAAATTATAATTACATTTTTTGGTTCTAATTATAATTCCACACAAAAACATACCTTCTGCTCTTTTTTTTTGAATTTGTTTCTATTTCTTCTTTATTTCTTTATTTGATTCCCATTTTTATTACTATTAATACGCTATTATTTATGTTTACTAAGGTCGTATCGAAATTGTTAATAAATAAACCAGCAGTAATTAAATCCTCAGAAAAAATTATTTGTTTCTAATTAGTTTTCCACCACTGTATGTTTGTATATATAGACATAGGCACTAGACCTGGGGTCTTATATATGGACATGCGGCGAACATTTGTTTGTTTTATTAGCCAATGTAATGTACCTTATACTATAAAATTGGAGAAATGACAAGTTATCCTTATGGATAATTCTGCAACCTTAAAATGCAAATCTCTTTCTTTTTGACATTTTCACAGCTTTTAATAAAACCTTTTAGATTCATGAAATGCTTTTAGCAAACTCCGTCATCGCCTACATACATTACCTCGTTATACCAACATATACATATATAGGTCATTACCTGCATCAATATTCGCTTTATAATTCCATTCCATCCTGTCATATCCATTTTGTGTCACGGGGAATATAAACAAAGCTTTATGACTCGTTATCCTAGTGTTGTAGATAAACCATTCTGGACATTCATATTTTCCTTTTTTTTTTTTAGAATAAAAATGGAAACGAAAACGACCCACCTCTCGTTTGATTTTATGTGGCTGATCGTTTCAGTGCACACAGAAAGGAACTGTTACTCTGTTAATATAGGAAGAAAAAAAATGCATTTCATAATCGAAATTGCCATCTGTATATCGGGATCAAACACAACGCCAACAGACCGTGCACTTGGTCGGTTTTATGGAAAAGTTCATGATATATACTCGTTCACGGTACACCCCGAAATCCAATCTGCTAGTTGTATTTTCTTTCTCTTTCGAGAGTGGAACATGAAAATGTTCGCCATCACCTCCCCCATTAGGGGATTGTTATGGAACACATAGGTAGGTGAAAATGTACTTTAGTCCATTATATATGTAATTTCTTAAGGGTGACTCATGCAATTTGGTCCGTCGGGCTTCGAGTAGCGTTGTTCCTCGTCATTCCCTTTTATGGCGGATAAATGTGAATTTGATTTAGCCGCACCGAGTGCATGTGAGTTTCAGATAAATTTTCTCTTACACCCTCTCATTAGAGAACGAACTGGATTAAAGGACACGACAGGCTGCTATAGTATAATACGTTTGCTTTTCTCAGAACTCCCGAGTGCATATTTCGTCCTGGTCCTGGTGGACAGAGGGGTGATTTTGTAACACAGTGCTAGAGTGGGATTTACCTCACCTTAGTCAGGAGCAATGGGCATAATAAATCTATGAGGGGGAAGAATCCAATTATTTAATTACGTGGAAGTCGCAATTGCCCTTTAGTTGAGTTAAGTCGAATATTTATATCCTTTGGGGATGACATTAAATGAACATTCATCTCGGGCCTAATTATGTAGCCATAGGTTATATACGAATCCCTTATAGATAACTAGTATTAGCAAAGGTTTCCTTGGATTAAAGACGACATTGGTCCCTAAGTTCCTTATCAAAAGATTCCTTAATTGGATTATATCTGTTTTAAAATAGATTTTAAGTCATTCTACAGATCCAGGTCTATGCGGAAGAGTGATTGCCATAAATTTCCATAATCAAAATGTTCCCATGATGCGTTATTGGAACACTATTCCTTTCTGACGGTTATATAAATCCTCTCAATGTTTACAGAGGGAATAGTAAATTCCTGTGAGAATATCGTACACACTTGAAACCCTGGCAAACAAAACTCAATTTAGGATATACGTCTGCACTCAAAGTAACAAGAGGAAATCAGCATAATTTTTTATACCAATAGATTCGTCTGTGCTTCATCGGAAAATGATTCTTTTGAAATTGTATGGGTATAGATACATGGAATACAAATAGACGTAAGATAAAGAAGACTCTGTTGGGGATGGAAATTTAGTAGTTGCTACTTTTATTGTGCTTGTTCTTCGCATAGATACGAGTAGACAAAAGTTCATGCCGTCTATTTGTTTTGTGACGAATAGCTAAGGATTATGGATGCAAACTTATTAAATATTTCCATATTTTGTGGATTTGACTGTATAAGTGTATAGTCCACAGTACAGTGGTGCAAATTTAGAGGAACAACATTTAGTGACAGTTAACATACGACCAATTCTGACCTATGATTCAATGGCTTGGTCGCCGGCTCTAAGAAAATTATATAACATAACCAAACTTTATTAAGTTCAAAGAACGGCATGCATCATATGAACCACAGGCGGTCTACGGCCAAAACCATCAGATGCCCTCCCTATCCTTCTGCATTTTTTACCTTAAGTCCTTCACATTACGAATATCACATCAGCACACTGCGCGATCAGGCTAAGAGAGTCGGAATGCTGGTTTGCGAGACCCTACGGCCAAAGCAACATTCTGCTTTCTCCATCAAGAAAACTCGTACCAGCATCAACGGATTAAACATCAATCCCTTAAAGCTTTTTGCAACAAATTTCGAAGAAGAATTCCCTTCAAGATTAGATTGGTAAAACGGACGGGTGAACAGAACATGGACTCGAATTTAACAAACTACACGGGCGGTTCAAATATGGACTGTGGTGCAGGTGTTTTTATGAGTCTCTAAACATTTCAAAATCGGTTAGGCTTCCGGATACGGCCAGCGGAGGTACTTGCTATCCGCGAGGCATGCCGACAATTCAAACTACAGACAAATAATTATAGCTCCGAGGCAATAGATAGCTATTTTTATTTACAGTCAAGTCAACCTGCCATCAAGGATATCGCTTCAGTCCATATAACCTCTAAATTAGTACTAATATGTCAAGACAAGCTGGCCTGGCTTGAATGGTTCAAGGTTACACTGATTTGGGTTCCAGGTCATAGCAAAGATTATGCAAACGAAAAAAGCCGACGAGCTGGCCAGGCAAGGTTCAGGTCTCCACTGTTCACTTGCAGATTGTGGAATCAGTTCACATTTCGCTCGGCAGTCAAAGCAAAAATCGGCTTAGAATTCTTATCGAAGGCCAACCACAGATGGAACAGATTGACTAACTATAACATAATACAGAAGGATGTGACCAAGCTACAGTTCGAAAAAAAAAACAAACTACCTTTTAAGCAAAACACGAAAAGATATCGCCAGAATAACAGCAATTACAAAAGGCTACTGGTCTATAGGGGACCATGGCACCCCACATAACACACACTGCCGCAGTTGCAATGACGCAGCCAAAGAATAAACTCTCACTTACTACATGCGCCTGTCCGGCACTAGCAAGGGCCAGACAGCGATCTCTAGAAAAATCATTCTTCGACTCCCTTGAGGAGATCTCGAAGAGTAGCGTTTAAGAACTGATAACCTTTCTGATGCCAAATGCTGGATGTAAAAACCTCCTCGTCGAAAAACTTACAACAACCTAAAATAAACTTTTGGTAACAAAATGACACATAGCTAGTGCTACTTGGGTTTTTCTTAACCGCCACACCTACCTGACAGACTTCTTAATGTTATTCTGGATCATATAATTTTTGATAACCACAGAGGTAGTGAAAATTTAATGTTTTTGGTCCGCATTGAGAGTCTGCTTTAGTCTACAAAGCGTGCCACTTTTTTCAGAGGAGCGTGCCCTTAGCGTGTCAAAAAAAAAAAATTATAAAATTATTTACAAAAAATAAAAATATACGATGTACATACATAAAAATTAAATTATTTGGAGGTTAAAAGTTTTGACAATTACTTGGATTTATTATTTCATTGTATGACATAATTGCATAATAATGTTTTATAAGGAAGTCTGTTCTTATTATGCGTCTTAATATTGTTCAGTGTTGAAAAAACTCGCTCTGCCGATGCGCTTCCATGAGGCCAAGCTAAGGAGGGTCAACATAAATTTTGAAATAAGTATTTACGAACATTCGTTCATCTATATTGTTTTTGAATTTTTACAACTTAATCCAAAATGTTTTTGAATCTTCAAGAAACACGTTTTCACCTAGTCCAATTTCAAAAATATTTCTCATTTCGGAAAAAAAGAACATCCTTTTCGCACTCAAATAGAAAAATTTTAAAGTAGAATGTTGAAGTGTGGAAAAATACTTTGTGTATTTGAATTTTGTTTTAGAAAGGTAGGGCCAGTAATCTTAAAAACTTTTAGTAGGTACTTCGTCTTTTAAATTTGGCTTTCTTTCGATTTTTTGTGAAAGTTTTTCATAAAATGTTTGACAGTTTTTTAAGACAAAACATTTTTCATCAGTGCTCAAACCTGAAAGCTCCAGCTTTTTACTTTAAGTAGACTTTATTTAGTTGTATTAAATGACAATTAAACTTACTTTTCCATTTCTAATTTTTGTATGTTTTTTTCACATTTCACACCGCCAAGCCAACGCCAAACCGAAACAAAACAACGAAGAAACTGTTATTTCCATTTCCATACCGTCGCAATAGCAAAGAAAAACAAAGTAAATATTCTCTGACAGAGACAGCTCCAGATTGCAAAGAATTGAATGGGATTTAGAAGAATGGTGCGTTCATACGTATTTAATTGAATTGAATTGAAAGGTCGCATCCCAGCTCTGTTAATGAAATGTAATGGTGTGCTTACACTGAGCGTTAATTATTATTTGAGTAAATGAAGAAAGCGTGCCATTTTAAACTTTTGCGTGCCACCGTGCCACAAATAAATTTGCGTGTCCAAAAAGCACGATCGTGCCACTTCGGCAACGCTGGTAATAACCAGTTGACCCTCTGGCCTACTGCGCTAAATACTACACTAATTTCTACTTGCTTGTATGTGAATAATTTGGCAGCACTTTTATCGATGAACGATGACAGAAGTCATTCCCTTCATATAAAAGAGGAGTCGAGTGACTTGTCCATTATTTGACACCGCTAACACTAAATAATTAACATTCAGTATACCGCCAAAAAGTATTTGGAAGTAATCCTTGACTTTAATGTAGTCAAGAGTGCAAGGGTGTTTTCTGCAAGACATGGTTAATCTAGATCTAGAGGAATTACATTAGACGACTCACCTTATGTAGCTTTTTTTATGTGGAATAGGGTATCATGCAAATCTATTGCTGCTTCTTTAGCTAAAATTTAAAGGACTATTGTTTTTATTAGGCAACTTTTAATGGATCAGGTCTAGATGCTCTGAAGAAGTTTGCTCCTCTCTATATTATGTTTATTGGCTGCAGCGGTTCAAGGCTGTCTCTTAAAAAGAGCTGGCTTTTAGTACTACTCGAATTGAAGCTTAGATAATACGGCGTGAGGAATATCCTATAGGTACTCCTATTTTATGGATCCGGTGACGCATTATACAAATTGCGAGTAAACTATATAGTCGAATATCCTTGTGTTTCCAGCTCAAGGACTAACTACAGCCACAACTATTATACCTGGTAGGGATTGCGAACGAATTTCTTGAACAACTCAAGAACTAGCCAGGCGCCTGTTGCGGTAGTCTTTGGGGAAACGGGAAACCGTGCTTCTTACTAGGGATATATGCATTTGTATTATAACATCCTTATGACCACATCCTATGTTGTGAAGGTTAGATGTTAGGTGAAGATTACTTCAAAAGTGATCAATGATCTTCATAATTTGGTGGCAGATCCAGGCGAACGCAAGCATGTTTTAGAAGAGGTTTTCGGAGGCTCTAAGCTTCGCCATTTCCATCTCTTGTTAGGAGTTTAATTAACAAAATCTGTTTAGAATGAAAAATACAAACTTTGCTGTAATAGAATACTGTCAAGTTCTATATTCTCATAGGCTACAGAATATTTGTAAACAAAAAAATTGGAAACGTCGGAAAAAAAATCGAAAAAACGGTCTGAAAAATTAAAAACTCGTCTGAAAAAAAAAAAAAACAATTGAACAACAAAGGGAATATTCATAGAGACAAAAATAATTCTGACAAAAATATTCGGACGAATATTTAAAAAAAGCAGACAAAAACTAGCAGATGAATGAATATGAACAAATTAGAAGATGAAAATACGCATAATTTATTTTCAGACGAAAATGTTTTAACCTATTCTCATAAAGGAAATAACAACAACCAATTTGAAATTATTCACTTTTCCATATGTTTGAGGCCATCAGGAACTCACTTTCGACCATTATAAACCGCAGATGTTGGAAAACCTCTGATTACCCCTGTAAGCAAATATCAATTCGCATCTACCATCTACTACCAAAGCCGTGTTGTCTAACTTTGCTCTGATCCACAGTACCAATCTTCCATTAGTACAATAAGCTGATGAAAATTAGGTCCATATGCATAACTTTTCCAGTATGGTTTCTGACATCGGTAATCCATCCTTCAACCTGAAAACCTTTGCTGCCAACAACTTGACAAACTTACTTCAAATTTTATATCCATCGTCAGTGGACAGTAGCCAGAGTGGCCTCTTCGTCCTATTTTTAGCAATATAAATCCAAAAGCACTGTAGTAGAACTAAAGCTACAAATATTTACCACTCTATCTTGAAGATGAGTACCTACTTAAAACTTCAAACTGCTATTCATAGTATGGGGTAACGCCTTCACTGGCACTAATGACAGAGAACAACCCACAATCTATTAAAAATTCAAAAGCTCCTCCGTCTCCGTCTCCGTCTATTTTTTACCACTTGATCAGCAACAGAATATTGTCCAACACTGTGGACCGGAGCTATTATTTTAATCAGGTTTCAACTCGACATCATTATGTTGAGAGTGCTGTTGAGACAATGCAAATTTTACAAAACTCAAATGCAAAGCCATCTCTGACGTCTGACCTCTTCCGTTCATTCTCGAACTATGAGCTAACTTTCTCCGTCGATGGTCCTCTGATGCGGCGGACAATAATAATAATTGAAGCAAAAGTTCGTCATCGTCATTGTCATCTCGGTTTTAATTAAATCTCAGCATCCGACCCAGTTCTAGTCGAATTTCATAATAATGAGATATAAACTTCTAGTCTCCAGAGTCCACTATCGTTGGGGGGCCGGTTGGGCAAAAGTTGAGCGCCAATCTGGATGATGGAAAGGTCCTTAAAATTCAATTAGAACAGATCCAGTTATCCCCTCGCTGATGATGAAAAATATTTCGCAATAAGATAAAGTGCAAGCGCGTTCGAATAACACGATTACTAATCGCTAAGCAACTAATTCGACTATACAAGGAGCAACAAGGGATGGCATTTGGTGCAGGACCAAATAAAATGCCATGGAATTGAAAAAAAAGGGAAAAACAAGAATAAAAGCGCACACAAAGAGGTCAATAATGCATATTGAAAAGAGTATCTACCACTGATGAACAAATCCGTTAGCGGAAAGCAACCAAGAAGGATGGCAGTACAACCTAACCTCACTTTGGCGGTGTTTGCCTCTAATTGCAGTTCAATGGAATATGATGGGAGAAATGATGAATGGATGGACGAATGGCGTTTGTTCGTCGTATGAAGCCATTCTGTTACAAATTGTTCCTTCCCTGTCCATGCATTTGCTGTTGCTGATTGATATTGATTACGATACTATGCGGAGTATCGTTGGCAGATATTGGGGTAGGGCCAGGTGGGCAAACATTTGTATAGATACTCCCTCGATTTTCTTTTGAAAAATTACAACCAAATTACAACCTATTCTATGTCATCCTTTTATATCACAATTAGTTAGTCCATTAATTTTTTTGTGGGTTGCAAATCATTTTCAGAATGGCCAATAATAAACACCCGGTTATTTCTAGAGTCTTTAAGGAAAATTGTTTGAGTCGAACATCTAATGCAACCTGTTCCATAACAAATTGAGGGCTCTCCCAGAGTTCTTTCAATTTTAGTCAGGCTTACTGAATGGTTCTCTTGACTCATATGTGTCGACTTAGATGGATGTAAATGCTGCCGAACACAATGTCAATCTAATCTTGATAAACTATTCTGCCTTAAGGAGTAGTTTGGTCGGAAGTATTTTACCAGAGCTGTCGTATGTTCTTCAAGTTTTTCTTAGGATTTATGAATTATGGGTATTACATTTTAAGCTCAGTGGTCCGGAAGGACTTCATTCGGTCGCCAAGCGATTTGACCTCCTATTAGTTGCACTGGTGATCTAAGGCTATAGATTTCAGGCCGTTATGTGAGTATAAGTGATCAATGATTTAGACTGTAAATATATCTAGTTATAAAAAAGAATTGTAGCGGTGCAAATACTAAGAAACCCAATGTATCAGTAGTGTGTGTAGTATGTAGTAGTAGTTGACAAGCAAAAACATGTTTCGCTACGATGAATGCCTGCAGCAGATGAGTGCAGTGGCAGTTGAAGAGTGGCCGCGTTGACGAGAGGACGATGGTGAGTGATATTAATAAAGAACTGATGAAAGCATGTTGCTTACGTGGACGCGTTTTAGTTTAAAGTAATTTATATTTAATAAAGACTGTTATAATTTAAAGCTGATTGACGTTGTTTTAATGAAGATTCGCTCGCCTTTTAAATCCTTACAGAATTAAGGAAAACAAAACGTCTACCTATAACTCTTCTATGGCTAAAATGCAATAATCCCACATACAAAAATGCGGAAAACATTAACCTAACTTTAAGCACAAGATCAAGACCGGACCGTGTAAGAGGAATAGCCGTTGCTCGCAATAAGTCGACTCATACTTTCTTACTCTGAGATCGTTCCTTCTTGGTATCACGAGAAATCAGCCTTTGGCTTACTGAGGTTGGGTGGGGGAGCTTAAAATATTGGTTGGCTTGCTAATTTCACAAAAGGCGAATTTATAACCTTTCTCTTTCAGCAGGGATTTGCAGATGCTCTAAAGATCGAAAGTCTCGTACATTTTTTTTAGGACATCAGCCATGGAAGTGGGTAGCCCTATCTAGAGTGTACATTCACATTGTAGAACGTTCATTCTTTTATGTGCCAGAGAACTAGTTCAAAGTTTTTCTGCGGGTTAATCTTAACAAGAAAAAAATGTGGTCCCCGTGCGAAACCCTGCGGTACTCCAAAACCAGATTCTCTTAAGTAGGTATAATTTATTGGGATTATTATCGGGTCCACGGACTTTTACTTTAAAATTGTTTGTATATGGCTGCCTTGCGATTACTAAATATTTACAAAACAGCACCTTTTAGGTGGTCATCTGCAGTCAACTGGACAATAACAGTTCACGACTGTGATGAAGCTGGCGGCGAACGATTTGATTTGTAATATGTGTCCTTGATGCTGGCTTCATGTCTTTGACAGCGTGTGCCACAGGTGGTCGCAAGTCTGTCAAGTACCTATTGTGTTTATGGATATAACTTTTATGATTGCCTGATGGTGGATCCACAAGGCGGGTGTCAATGTTTAATGGTCAATGTTTAATTTTCGATTTTTTGAATATATGCTCGATTTTCTCATGCAATGTCATTTCGTTTCTGATCAGCTTTTCTTTGATGGTTTTCTGAAGCTCTGCTTCAAAAAAAAAAAAAAATCAATATTTGGACTAATTTTGTTTGGCTAAAGTTGACATAAATTGATCATTGCATGGAGAAGGGACATCTTCTTTCATAAGCCAATTCTGGTTACTCACCTTGTGACCAGTTAATAGAGTTATCCAAATGGTGCACCAGGGCCATGAGAGGGGTTTTTCTAAACTGCCAAACACGCATTAATTTTTTTGGACAGATCCGTGAACCTTGACAATACATATTCCTAGGAGAAGAATGTTTTTGTTTTTTGAGAAAGAACGTCGTCTATGCCAACTAATCTTGATGTCCTTAAGAGCAAACTTTTTTTTAGGCCGAGTTAGAACTCGAAATTTGTTAAAGTCATCCGAAAAATAGAGTAAGCGGATCATGACATATAAAAAATATCGTGTCAGGGCTGTTTTTATATTTTACGTATTTCTAAACTTAAGGTATATTGTATAATACGGAACAAGTATACATAAAAAAAACTTTGCCCCCTGTAGTTCAATAAACTTCGCGTCCTGTAACTGTTTTTGTATTAGTACAGTGTCTGATCTGCTTTTTTTGAAAAATTATGTGTATATAAACAACGACACGTGCCATTTTAAAAGAAAACCATAAATAATCCAACTAGGTAAAAGGTATATGAACAAGTCCCGCATTAATTTTTTCCCAAACATGAGCTATACACCCCAATCCTGATGGTGGATAAATGAGCAAACTCTGGCTCACTAATTAATAATTCTTTTTTTCTGTGCAATATTATGCGCTTATTACATTCATTTACTTTCCAACATTCTATCCCTAAATAAGGGTTGGAGCTTAGCGCAGTTTAAAACCCTTTGAAAGGCAAACCTTTTTTTTTTAATGACTTCCCGACGAGACATCAATAAATCTTCTGTTCTTGCGTTGGCGGTTGTCACTTGAACAAAATTCAAGCAAATCAAAAAAAAAAAAAACAAAGCTACCACCGTATTAAGACAAAAATAATATTTCACCACTTCCAGGTTTAAGTACCATCATCCTATACAAGCTCCCCCTCATCCACTGTATGAATAATTGGAGAAAATTTAATCACATAAAATGAAACGACTCAGAGAAGCTTTTGTGCAAAAAAGAAAATTATAAAAAAAAATGTAAACATCAGACCATAAATTCATGCATCAATTTCTATAGTCTCCGGACTACCCATCATACTCATACACGACTGTTGTGGCACCCTCCCCGCTGCACACAATTGCTTTCGCATTAATGGGATCAACAGCCCCATCGATTTTTTTTTCTCATCTCCTTTTGTATCGTTTTCCTTATATTCTTCCAAAGAAATAAGAAAGCTAACCTTGTAAACATAAATTTTCCTTTGGCTACAGTCAGCTATAAGGGTCGACGACGAAGACACCCCCGCATATACTCATACCAACACATGGACATTTTGTTTCAAAAAAGGAAGCTGGAATAAAATAAAAGAAAATACCCAACGCTGAATGAATTATTCAGGCTTGGGTTGTGCTATAAAAGATTTTTTGGGAAATGCACATTGGATGTGGATTGTGGATCGGTTGTGCGGACGCAGGACGGAACAACGCATGAAATGGGATTTGGCAGGTTGTAAATGTATAAAATTATATTCCACTGAATTGAGGAATTGAAAGGAACAGCAGCGGTAGTAGCAATATCCTTAGGGAATTTAAGTATACCCGCATGTCGGATGAAAGAAGTGAAACACTGTATCGACGTTGTTGCCTTGAATTAGACGCTTGCAGATAATGTATATGTATTATTATTTCAACGAAAAGGCGACACTGCGTTATAAATTTTTAATTTTAATTATGTTTTAAGTTGCTTTCGTGTTTTGTATTTTTTTTTTTAGAAAAGGATCACTGGAAGCAACACCACACGTGCCATAAAAACGTGACTGCTGATTGTTGTCATGTGAATGCGGTAGATACTTTTTTTTTCATTTGAGTATGGGTTAATGGGTATTGTTTGGGCTTTGAATTGACTGTATTAAAGGCTTTATACGCGGTTTGGCAAAAACCGGCTATAAACTGTCTCAAGTGCGTTCTGTAACAAAAATGTTGGTTAACCAAGGCGAGCAATTAAAGTGGAAAAAAACGTTTTTACTGGAAACTGTTGGAAACTTGGGATCACCCGATTAAGTAGATATATTTTAAAATTTTTGTAAGCTGATTACTGCGGGAAATCAATATCAAAAGGTTGTGTAAGCCAGTAGAAGGTACACTGGTCGGCATAAGTATTTTGACAAAACTAAAGTTAATTTTGCTCATAATTTGAAACTTACTTCATTTAAATTTTGGCACCAATGGAAAGGTCATTTAAATTCCGTTTGAATGATGCAAAACTTTCCTTAACCCATTAAGTACCCATTTAAAAATTTTAGAATTTAGAACTTTTGTGAATGTCTATTTTTTTTTACTTTTTTCCTCGGTATCAAAGAAAAATGTTTTCAAACAATTCTAATAGTGATTGCAAAAAAAAAATTTCAAAAATCTCTTCGCTACTATTTTTTATGATTTTTTGAAAATTGCTAAAAATGACTATTTTAGCAACTCTTTCCTCCTTTTCATAGAAAATCTTTCTGAGATCATCCCATTCAAAAAATAATAAAAAATTTTAGCGAAGAGATTTTTGAAATTTTTTTTTTTTGCAGTCACTATTAGAATTGTTTGAAGAAACTTTTTGCATCAAAACATTTTTTTTTGATACCGAGGAAAAAAGTCAAAAAAGTAGGCTTTTACAAAAGTTCTAAATTTTCAATGGGTACTTAATGGGTTAAGGAAAGTTTTGTATCATTCAAACGGAATTTAAATGACCTTTCCATTGGTGCCAAAATTTACATGAAGTAAGTTCAAATTATGAGTAGAATTAACTTTAGTTTTGTCAAAATACTTATGCCGACCAGTGTAATAGTATAACCTGGTGGTAGTATGCCTTCTAAGGTCTGGTACTCTATAGCTGATTCAGAAAAGTTTAACGCTAAATGTTGATTGTTATTGCTTGAGATTCAGCGCCAACATCTACCTTTTGCCCACAGATTGGATGAACTCCTTAATTACAGCAACGTAAGAGCGCATTTGTACCTAAAGCCCCATTTAGACGATCATTTCAGTTTCAGTTGAGCTATCAGTTAAGCTTTCAGTTAAACTGATGTCTAATAAATGCAAAAATTGAAGCGTCTAACTGAAACTGAAACTGAGACTGAAACTGATGGAATACCCATCTTCTAACCTAACGAGTAAATTGAAAGCTCAATAACTGAATACCGGACTGAAGTCGAAATGCACTGCCATTTTTAACTGAACTGATAACTGATCGTCTAAATGGGGCTTAAATGAAAATCGTCCAAAAAATGTCTGATACAGAACAGATGAACTATTTTATTACGGCAACGCAAGACCGTAGATTTAAATGATAGTCGTCTAAATAATTGCTGCTATTCTGAAAAAATCGAGATCTCAACCGAAAACACTGACTATACCACCCCATCTCTAAACTTTGACAAGAATTTTCTTGTCACTATCCCTTCCAGAGTAACCTGGGATGAAGATACCTTCCCGGAAGATGAATCAGTTCACTTCTATACTGACGGCTCAAAAACCAATGATGGAGTTGGTGGGGGTGTTTTCTCCGAAAGTCTTAATCTTAAGCTCTCCTTCCGTCTACCAAATTACTGTAGCGTGTTCCAGGCGGAAATTATGGCGATTAAAGAAGTCTTATCCCGGCTCAAGAAAAACGTCATATCCGTTAAGGATATCTACATATTTTCGGACAGCCAAGCAGCCACAAAATCCTTGGATTCGATCTCTATAACTTCTCTAGTAGCCCTCGACTGCCGATCGTCTCTTACGGAGATGGCCGAACAGTTCAACATTCACCTAATTTGGGTGCCGGGGCATAGAGACATTCCAGGGAATTGTAAGGCCGATGAACTCGCTAGAATAGGAACAACTCAACCCATTCTGCCGGATAAAAGCACCCTAGGGATACCAATCGCTATTCGCAAACAAAAATTGAAACTGAATGCTATAGAGAGTACAAATCTTAGGTGGACAAGTTTAACCACTTGTCTAGCGACAAAACAAATTTGGCCTAAGCTGGATTTGAAACTCTCTAAGAAATTGATCTCTTCCAACAGATTGCATATCGGCACTACAATAGGTGTCATTACTGGACACTGCCTGATAGGCAAACATGCCGCAAGGCTGGGCCTTTTCGCAAACGAGTTTTGTAGAAGCTGCATGGACGAGGAAGAGGAGGAAACTCTCCCTCACCTTCTTTGTTCCTGCCCAGGAAGGAAGCTTCACTTAGGAGCCTTCCATTACAACGACTTGGGCGATCTGACAAGCATAGACATCAGAAGCCTCTTACGCTTTATAAAGAGCTCAAAATGGTTCAACTAGTAGGGAGATCTTAAATCCTTCTTCGTGGCATCACAATGGTGAATGGACCTATACTGGTCTAAGTGTGTTGGCGTTTTTAGCTGACAGCCACTTTCAACCAACCAACCAACCAAATAATTGCTGATTTGGTTAGCAAATCGTACTCCTGATGCTATTGTCCCAATAGGATTACCGAACCTTTTCCATAGCTTTCTTTTCATAGCTTTTATGATGAAAACGAGTATTTGAATTTTTAAAATTTCCAGATGATAAACAAAAACTCGTCAAGAAAGCAATCGTCGAACAGTGCTGCGGCTGCCAGTTGCATAAGGACATCGCATTGTAAGAATCACAATACGCTTCATTTCGATGAAATACTTCATCCCCTAACCCCTACAAACCTAGATTCGAGTAGAAAAAAAATATATCTCCGCACCCTTTTGCCACCCACCCTTTTGAGAATACAATATATTGAACTACGTTGACCCCTTGGACAATTTTTCATTCCATTCACTTGGCAATATTTATGGCTTGGACGGGGCATTCGCATTGTTGCATTTTTGTTCTTTCCTTGCATCTAGCATAGATTGCAATATCGCCGTCAGCAGATGCTATCCACTTCCGATCCGGCCAAAGACACACAATTAAATGCAAAGTTGACTTTAAAAGAATTTAAGATCCTGCACATTTTTTGCGCACATTTAGATGCATGAATAAGGGGATGCCTAGAGGGGGGCCTTGCCTTCATAGAATAAAGGGACATCCCCCACGGATAATTCAACATAAACACTTTTGTCTTCGAAACAATAGATGCCAGAGTCCAAGAGATCCTTTGGAAATTCCTTCGTTTGGTTACAACAGCGACAGCGACAACGATTAAGTATACAAACTGTTGCTGCTGCTAGCACTGATACCTACAAAGGATATAATGATAAAGCTTTTAAATGTTCTTCGCTAAACTGGGAGTTGAATTATTTGCAATGGAACAATTGTGACTGGCGATGTAGATGCGGTCGTCCCTTTGTGTGGGAGAGTGCTATATATAAATGACTTGAGAACAAAAACCGCGTTCGAGTTATCAAAAAAGGTTAGAGAATAAAATACTTTTACGCAAATTAATTGTTCGTAAAGGATAGCGCATTGTGTGCGTGAAAAGGATTTTACGGGAAATTTACATTTTCCAAAAGAAACATTATTTTTGAATGGAAATTCGTTGCCTTTGTTTGCGAAAGTAATGCGAACATTATAATCCTTTTCACACCTAAGCACATAAATTTTGAAGTGAATATAAGAGCAAATGGGGGGTTGCTTGAGATTCGAAATATTTGTAGATATGAGGAGGAGTTGGGTTTTTTTATGTGGATCGCATTCTACAACTGATGGAATGACTGCACTTTGAAAGGATACCTCTGCAAGTCTTCCACCAAAATGTGCAGCAGAGACGTTCGTGGAATGACAAAAATTACGTGGCACGGAACACCTATATACGACATCTTTAACCATACAGAAGCGAACGAGATGTAAGCGGTATTCCAAAACTCACTCGGTCCCGTGCTGTTCAAGTCTCGAAGAATCGCGCGGATTAACTCGGCGATGGTATGAATGACCAGTGTAAGGCTTCAGTTATAGCCATCAGAAAAATCCATCCGTAAAACACGAAACAGAACAAAACTGACACATTTAGCCATAGCATATCATAGGAATTCAGTGGAATACTTCGTGAAACTGGTTGAGAAGTTGAACAGAAAAAGTTTTTCGTACGGAAAAATAAAGAAATTCCTTTTTTAGAAAATTTAAAGATCAATTGCTCAATTTTTTTTGACGAATTAGTTTTATAATTCAAAAGCAACATTTTAAGACCAAGATTGAGTTCAACGATTGAGTTTAAGTGCTCCAAAAAAGTGAAACAATTTTTTTACGGATGCATTTTCCTGATAGCTATAACAGCAGCCTAAGCCGGGCTGCCAGGAAAACGGGCACGAAATGCACTTCGCGCCAAAATCACAGGCAAATTATTCATCAAAATCATTGTAACTATTATTATTTATATTATTTATACAATTTCTAACTCTACATACAACTGTCTTAAATGAATTGACATTCGCGGCCATTTTTAAAATCTATGGCACTTTACGATAGGGTCATTTCTAGTTTTGCTGTCAGACACAGTGATGAACTGGTCCTTATTTGATTTTTGTCTTCCTTAGGACGACATACCACCGCCAGACTCGGAGGAATCCAACATCAAAGTCACGGACTCGCCTAATTTCGAGCTTCTCTAAAATGTCCGTACATAATTCCAGAGGCCTTTAACACAAAACTGCAAGTTAATCTATATATATAAAAGAAAGTTGAAAATATGTTTGTCCGTTTATAACTCGAGTTTGGCTACACCGAATTTGATGATTCTTTTTTTTCTGGAAAGGTATTCTTTTGTAGCAGGTTTGTATGTGAAAAAAATTGGATAAAGGGGCGTGGCACCGCCCATACAAAAATCGTGGTATATCTCGAAAACAACAAAACCGATTGAGCTCAAATCTTAATAAAATCATTGTTTTCTGTACGAAGGCTATTCTGTGAAGTTTGGTCAAAATCGGGCAAAGGGGCGTGGCACCGCCCATACAAAAAAACATTCAAAATCTAATATCTCAAAAACCACCAAATCGATTGATCTCAAACTTACAGATAGTCTTAGTTATTGGCCCTGGAGTGCTCCTGTGAAAATTGGTCAAAATCGGATAAAGGGGGAGTGGCACCGCCCATACAAAAAACTTTCAAAATCTTATATCTCGAAAACCACTAAATCTATTGATCTCAAACTTACAGGATAATCTTAGGTATTGGCCGTAAAGTGATCCTGGGAAGATTGGTGGAAATAGGACAAAGGGGTGTGGCACCGCCCATACGAAAACCACCAAATCGATTGAGCTCAAACTTACAGATGTTCTTAGGTATTGGCCGTGGAGGGTTCCTCTGAAAATCGGTCAAAATCGAGCAAAGGGGCGTGGCACCGCAAAAACAAAAAAAAACATTCAAAATTGTATATCTCGAAAACCACCCAATCGATTGAGCTCAACCTAACACATAATCTTAGGTATCTTAGGTATTGGCGTGGCACCGCCCATACTAAACCTCGAAAACCACCAAATCGATTGACCTCAAACTTACAGATATTCTTCGGTATTGGCCTTGGAGGGCTCCTGTGACAATTGGTCAAAATCGGGCAAAGGGGCGTGGCACCACCCATACAAAAAAAAACATTCAAAGTCGTATACATATCTCGAAAACCACCAAATCGATTGAGCTCAAACTTACAGATAATCTTAGGTATTGATGCCCTGGAGTGCTCCTGTGAAGATTGGTCAAAATTGGACAAAGGGGCGGGCACCTTCCATACAAAAAGACATTCAAAATCGTATATCTCGAAAATTACCAAATCTATTGAGCTTAAATTTACAGATTTACAGCTCCTGTGAAGATTGGTCATAATTGGTCATACAAAAAAAAACATTCAAAATCTTATACAGTGAGCCTCAAAAGTGAGTAAACACCAATGATGTTTTAATTTGTCTTTGGAGATGGGATACTATTTTTTTTAAATATCTTTAAAGTATTTTATCCTGTCGAGATTAAATACGTTTTGTTATTGTTATTTCCTTATCAGATTGTTGGTTTTTTAGACCTGTTTCCAGACCGCAAAGAAAACTTAAAAGAACATCGGTGTTTTCTCACTTTTGACGCTCACTGTACCTCCTAAAGAAAAAACATCTTCTATGGGGTGAAAATCGATGACGTTATATCTCGATAACCGCCATTCATTATTTTCATATTTTGTTCGTATTGCTATATACATATCAGGTATAGGCAGAAAGAAAATTCCCACAAATCGATTTATTCTCATTTCTCGCATTTTACGAAAGAACATTACTATCTAAGACCTATAAGCAATACAATTCCTATGCACGGGCAAAGCCGGGCGGGTACAGCTAGTCTTATATAAAAGAAAGTGTCCGAAATGCGATGTAATCCCATAACTCGAGATTGGCCGAACCGATTTTGATGATTTATACTTTGTTGGAAAGGTATTTTCTCAGTACGGGTTTTAGAAAAAAGAAAAATTGGACAAAGGGGCGTGGCATCTCCCATACAAAAAAAAACATTCAAAATCTTATATCTCAAAAGCCCCTGAATCGATTCAGTTCAAATTTACATACAATCTTAGGTATCGGCCCAGGAGTATTCCTGTGAAGATTGGTCAAAATTGGACAAAGGGGCGTGGCACCTCCCATACAAAAAAGATCTTCTATGGGGTGAAAATCGATGACGTTGTAACTCGATAACCGCTGGGGCGATTCTCATGATTCTTTTTTTGTTTTGTTCGTATTGCTGTATTTCAGGATTGCGCAGAAATAAAATTCCAGAAAATCGATTTATTCTCATTTTTCGCATTTTACGATAGAACATTATTATCTAAGACCTAAGCAATATAACTTATGTGCACGGGCAAAGCCGGGCGAGTACAGTTATATTACAAAAACGTTAAAAACGTTGGTGCGTATGTAAGTCCGATAATGGCCGCTGAACCACTGAAGCTATCCGCCTTCATTCCTATTAAAAGAAATAATTGAACCAAAATATCAAAATAAATCTTGAAATATTTAAAATAACTATTTTAGGCAGAACAACGTTTGCCGGGTCAGCTAGTGTAGTATAAACGTGAAATCCTTTTAATTGATTTATTAACGGAACTTCATTAAATAAAAAATACAGAACAAAAAATCCAATTAATTATGGATATAACAATTTACGATATGAAGGCGGTTAACAAATAAAGCAAACAACTTGATATTAAAAAAAAAATAATTGGTGAATAATTAATATTGTAAAATAACTTGTCAGACACACCTACCTATATCTATCGGGATAATTAAATCGCGTCCTTTACAGAATTTGATGAGCATAAATAAGGGAAAAAATTAAAACAAACTGATAACACGTCAATATAGAATGGATTGAAAAATGTTTTCACGCCACAAGTAGATGGACATTATTAAAAATATCCTGTTTACACTATGCAGCTGTTGAACGTGTTAATTTTGCGGTAAATTAATTGTTCAATTATTTTTCAATAAAGTATGCACTCTTGTTGAAAATATTTTGACGTATATAACGTGGAGTGCTTTTAAGGAAATTGTTTGTTTATTAATTGTTTGTTCGTTTAATATAAAGAGCGTATGTATAGTGGAAATTTAATATTAGTTGTGCACTTATCTACTAAATACAGCAACATTCATTACATAGACATTCTAGTGAAAAAAAAAATATCCGCTTTATAATGGGATACATGATTCTGAAAAAGTTAAAACTACATATTATGTATAATATAACAGAAGCTACTTTTTTACATCTGGCAATGTTATTCACAAAAATAATTTAAGATTACCTCAAAACTTATAATAAGAGTGTTGTGAATTGTGATTATATATAAATCTCCGACGCTATTTCTTGTGGTACATATTTACCCTATTTAATTTTAACCAATTCAATTATTTTGTTTACCAAATTTAAGCTTATCATTCATGGATGTGTCGAAAAGAATAATAATTTCAAAAATATTTGTAAAATAGATAAAAAAAATGTTTTTAAATTACCATGGTTACAAAAACAACATTGTACAAAAAGAACGTTGCTATTACGTAATAAACGACCTTTCTCTGTATCTCATTAGTCATAAAGTTGCCTTAATATTGTACACGTAACCCTCCCTCATATTATAGGGGGCTGTCGAATGGGATACTCCCTGAGTAGAATGTTCCTTTGCCTTTCTGCATGTTTCCAGCAAGTAAGTAGGTCAAAAAGGCATCGATTATTTATGGATTATGTTCTCAGGATTCGAAAACACACTCGTAGATGTCTTTGCTAAGATGTTGTCCAAAACTATTTACATAAGCATTCAGCAAAGTCGAATCACAAACAAATTTGAGGACAGCAGTCGATAGCTGTAAAAAGGATTTTCAAAAACGATGCATCAAACTACACACGGCCAATTTAAATTCTTCTCATCACTATTGAAAAATGTATTGAACAAGCTGTGGCTTCGGTATTTTATTGAACGATATTCTCTCAGATCTGGGAAAAAAAGTACGGCTTTCAAAAAAAATTAAAAACGCAAACAAAAATTTTTCAAGACTCTTCGAATATTTTCAACGAGAGCGTCAAGAAAAATCGCGGTGGCTGTGAGGTTTATTGATTTTATTACAGCATTCGAAACGCTTTACTACAGAAAGTTCTTGGAAGATGTTGTTGCATAGAGTTCGAATAAGGGGAATACTGGCCGGCCAACTACCTCGCAAATCGTTAGTTTTGAGTAAAAGTTTTTTTTTAAATTACAGTGAGCCAAAAGATATAGTTCACGGTGTCCCGCAAGGTTACAAAATTGGTTCACTACTGTTTATAGTGTATACGAAAAGAATTACTACGTGCATTTAAAAAATAAGTAGTTCTTTTGCGCATGCCGACGAAACAGACACCCATCAGTGGATGAGACCCAAAGAATAAATCAATGGGACTTCGCTTAAGACAACTAATTGGAATAGTAGTAGATAAGGTTCTATTACTCGTATTATCAACGCCTGGAAAACTAAATTGATTCATATACGTGCAGTTCAATGAAGACGAACTCCAATAGTAATCAATTACAACAACAAGGACTGTCCACTGACAAAAACAAATATATGTATTTCGAATTGAGGCTTTCAACAATAATCTAATCACCAATTGGCTGATAATATCGCTCAGAGGGCGCAAGTGGTAGGTAGTCAATTTGTTATTTTTCAGTGCTGCCAAAACAGTGCAAATTTTGAACAGAAATTTCGGTCTAAATAATGTACGCAAGTTTGTGAAGAAAGTTCGTAAACTGGTTTGCTAATTGATAACCGAACATTTTCAAGTGTTCGTCCGAATAATTCAGTAACGATTCTGGCACTCCGGAACAATATTGGTCAAGTATTCGTGAAATAGGACCCGAAGCAATCGAAATTGTAACGAAAATTTGGGTTGACCTTAACAGCCTCCTAATATGTAATCGGAAGGTTTACTTTTTACAATAAAGCCACAATTGTTGGAAAATATTGAACGTATTTTTGTACCAACAGCCTTTTATAAAGGAAGCAACAGATGTAACTCGTTTGTCTGCGTAGGATGACGATGTAAAAATCTCACCGCTCCGTCAAAGTTGCCAAGAATACCACTGAAACCCCTTGATGCTGAAAAAGTTTTTAGACAGAGTGTCGCGTTGTTTTTAAACCCCCGCCACCTCATTCTTGAAGCAATATTGTACAAAGCCAACTGTGAAACGGAACCGGCGAAGATGAGATCTGGCTGTTAATGAGATCAACACGAAGTAGGCGTATGATGTCATTGACAGAAGACTCCTAACACTGAATTTGACAAATCGTTATAATGGCCAGATGCAACTTCAAAGTATTTTGTATGACTTAATTATAGTCTTCGCGAATGCACCAGCGACACGTGACGATCCTATCAATCTGAATGCAATTTAGACCTTGCTTTAATTTTTAATTTTATTCTATAAAATTGTGTATAGCTCTTTCTGTACTCTACAATAAGGGTCGTTTTAATTAAATCACTATATCCTCCCCTTCTGATGAGAATTGCAAAATGTGTCAACTTCGACAGTTGCTTCATCCTTACCCGCATCATCATCTACTCGTTTTTCCTTCCAAATTTACTGCAAAAGAAAATAAGAAATGAAAATTGATGAAAACCAAAGGAGAAGGTGCTTAGTCATTGGATTTTATTTTCCGCACTTCACTGGATTCCTAGGAAATTATTCATTTTGCGGAAGGACCTCCCATTACTGCTTTTATTTGCTGTATATACACACACAGACGATAAACAAACTTTGACAATAAGCAGTAAATTTGGCGGAAGTAAGTGTGGGGGCGGTCATAAAATTGAGCGACGCCGATAATGTCCTTATTATGAGGGTGGAAGTGGAAGACATTATTCGAATATTAATTACGAAATCATGATGAAAATGACCAAACAAACAGTGTTGGGAAGTTTTCATTATTTTTACAGATGCGCCACCATTACTAATAATAATATGAAATGTCATTGAACGGAAGAAGTCAGCCTGCGTAGAGTATAGTGAGCGCGAGTTTTGACAGGATGCTGTTTATTTATTTACTTTTTTTATTTAGGATGAAGAATCCCGACTTTTTGGATGTCTGGCGGAACATTTTGTTAAAATAAATATAGATGCAAGTGCTAGAAATAAATAGGGTAAGATGGCGAAGTGGTTTGTGGCCGTTATAATTTATGATACTTGATGCACACATGCATAAATCAAATGTCTTCAAGTCGGTAAAGATACCACATTCAAAAAATAGTATTATTCGGAGAATCTTTTCTCGAATCTGTTGTTGAGCGAAATATTCAGACGCGAATTTGGTTTTGACAACTTTTTGTCTGGAATTTGACTTCTATGGCAGCTTTAGCCTTAAAATTTGGTAAATAGACGTTTATTTCCTGTTGAAAGTATTTAATAAAATAATCCTTTGTTCTGATCGACGGGAAAATATTTAAGAAATAAAACGCCTGGGCAAAACCGCGGACGGGTATAGCTAGGCTATCGATCTGCTTCGATATGAGAGCGTTAAACAAAATTAGATAGTTTTAAAAAATGTGTCGGACGATTCTGTTTTCAACACAAAATTCGTAGAAGTTGAGAAAAATATCCCTGATAGCTAAAAATTTCAGGCAATACTGTTGCTTCGATGTGAGAATAGGTTAAAATAAAGTTGCGTATTGCTTATTGACAGTTACTAGTTGCTTTGTTGCTTATTGCTTGTTGCGTCAATCTGAGAGCCGCCTTAGTATATAAGCCAGGGGTTCCCAATCTTTTTCATATTGCGACTCCCTAGAGAGGTTACAATATTTTTGCGACGCCCTTCTAAAAGCACATATAAGTGAATAGAAGCTGATCTTACTGAAGATTAACTAAATTGTTTTTCAATAAAAACGGGTCGACGCCGACGTTGAAATATCGTCGTTAACATTCCCACATTCATCTAAAAATGCGCCTCGTCGTTAAAGATGATTTTTCGGCCAAAATTGGGGTCCTGCGAGGTATTGACTGCCTCGGGTTCTCCTGTACACTCTAATGGACCGCCCCAATGCTCCCGATGAATCTGGCTGGTAACGACCCGTACCAATTGAAAAACCCTTATTTAATTTTGAGTGCCAGGCAAATATACGAAATATGGGGGAAATACAAACGCGCTTAATCTTCGAGTGCTTGCTCTTGGTATTCGTAAAGAGAATTGTAATGCCTTTCCTTTGTTCGGTGGACTCTGTGCAACTTATATATCGGAAAACCCAAAATGTTGATTCCTCAGTATTCTCAGACTCAGCCGTATGCTCACCGAATTTTTTTGGCCAAAAATTGAAGATTTCCATCTGAGCTATATTATGTGTCTCTAATTCTAACAAGACAGCCGCAAAAGCCTCACATAGAGACAACACGAACAAGCTTCGCTTTGTTGCAAGGAAAGTTGGACGTTTGGTAATGTTAATTTTTTTTTGTGTCCCTAAGTAAAAGATCTACTGAGATATTGTCTATTGCCATTTGAAGCTTTTTTGTTACTAATTCGTCAGTTGCTCCCACAGCAAGGACAGCTGTGTCATTTGCAAAATTATCTATAATAGTTTCCCCACTTTCAGGCAAATCGCTAGTGAATAGAAGATATAAAACTGGAGCTAGCACGCTGCCTTGTGGTACACCAGCTTTAATTTCTCTTAATGTTGAGTACTCTGTCCCTTGTTTAATTTCGAAGAATCGATCTGATATTTATATCCAGAATTGTCGAATACTGCTTTGGCAGTTGCCTTTGCTGTTTGTGGATCAGCCCTTTGTGCCAGACATTATCGAAAGCTTGTGCAAGCTGTGATTCTATGCGATTTATCAATTATTTTTTGTAGGCGATTTACCAGCATTTTATCGAATAACTGGGAAAACATTTGTAGTATAGATATTGGGCGATATGAGGTTACCTCATTAGGTGGTTTGCCTGGTTTTGGTATCATTATTACCTTCGCGACTTTCAACATATCTCAACTTAAATGCAGCATTTATAATCTGCGATAGTTTTTTCAGACATTTTCGTGGAAATTGTTTCAAAATTTCTCCTGTAATCAAATCAAACCCTGGGTCCTTTTTAATATATATGTCTTCTTTACCGGCTGAATAGGTCTATCTTCTTCGCAGCTTACTTAAAAGTTTTTGCCTTTTCTTGGTTGCTTTTCGCCCAGTTACCTTCTCTGGTTTTTACTGGAGGAATATGTGCTATTGGCCTGTTCATCCCCTTTGTTGCCTTCCAGAGCAAGTAGTTAGTACTAGCATCATTTGTAAGGCTGGTGAGGTAATTTTTTAAAGATTCTTTATTGAATTCTCTAATAGATTTTCTAATCTTGTTATTTAAGTTGTTCAGTGTGGTCTTGCTGCGTGGCACCCTTGTCTGCTGCAGCTTTTTTTTTTTTTTTCTGTAATAATTTCACATATTTCGCGAGGATAAGAGTTTTATTTAATATTTCTTATTGTTGTGGGAGTCGCAGCCCACGCAGCTTTTTATACATTGAGTGTTAATAATTGGACTGCTTTTTCTAGTTGATCTTCTGTTTGAATAGCAATGATGATAGTTGAATACTTTCATCCAACTTCTGTGGGAAGAAGTTCCAGTCAGTCAGCTTCTTAACTAGTTTTGGGTTATGTTCTTTTATTTTATCGCCAAGTGTAAAAAGTATAGAGGAATGATCTGATTGAAGAAATAAGAAACAGAACAATAGTGAAACATTTAACCCAAGCATTTCATAGGAATTCAGTGGAACCTGTTGTGGAATTGACTGAGAAGTTGAACAGACAAAGTTTTTCGTACAGAAAAATAAATAAACTCTTTTTCTAGAAAATTTAGATATGAATTACTTACTTTACTTTTGGTGGCGCTTACAGTCCGGGGTGGACCACGGCCTCAACCAACAAGCCCCTCCAGCTAGCTCGGTCCCTCGCTAGCTGCCTCCAGTTGCGCACACCAAGTTGGTTGAGGTCGTTCTCCAATTGTGCGCGCCACCTAAGATGGGGTCTTCCTCTGCTGCGTTGTCCCTCAGGGGTGGATTCGAAGACTCGTCGGGCTGGTGCGTTATTGTCCATACGCTCCATGTGTCCCAGACATCTCAGCCGTTGAATTTTTAGCTTTTTGACAAGGTCAGCGTCGCTGTATAGCCCGTATAGTTCGTCATTGAATCTTCTTCTCCACACTCCATCGTCACAAACTGGACCGAATATCACTCGAAGAATCTTTCTCTCAAAGCATCCGAGAAGGTTTTCATCCGCTTTTGACAGGGTCCATGCTTCTGCACCATACAGCAGGACCGGGATGATTAAGGTCTTAATATCTCCTTGGTTCTATGAGAGAGGGCTTTACTTCTTAAGTGCCTACCTAGCCCGAAGAAACAGCGATTGGCAAGAGTGATTCTTCGCTTGATCTCTGCGCCGATGTCATTTTGCGAATTGATAGTGGAGCCCAGGTATACAAAGTCTTTAACTACTTCGAAGTTGTATCTGTCCATCGTGACGTTTTGTCCAAGTCGCCGATGTTGAGAGTCCTTTCTCGTTGACAGCATATACTTCGTTTTGTCCTCATTGACAGCCAGACCCATCCTCGCCGCCTCCGTTTCGATGCTTGCAAATGCACCACTGACAGCTCGCCGCGTTCTCCCAATAATGTCAATGTCAACTTCGTGTAGGTCGGGTGGACGGAAATGTTGGCTATCATCGTCCAAGCTGAACAGATCATTCTGCCTGACAGCGGGTTGTTGGCTGTCTCCGCCGTTTAACAGTCTGCAGAAGTGTTCTTTCCAAATCCTCAGCACCGACTGTGAGTCTACTACTGTATTCCCATGTTCATCTCTGCAGGCTTCTGTTCGGGCCTTGTATCCTTGGGTGGATCGTTTTACCCTTTGGTAGAACTTTTGAACATTGCCTCTGTAGTATTGTCCCTCAATTGATTCGACCGCTCGCTTCTCGTGCTCTCTCTTTTTCCTTCTGAGAAGTCGGTGTTCCTCCCTTCTTTTCTGCCCGTAGAGCTCTCGAGCAGCTCTCTCAGCCGCTCTGGTTCTTGTCTGCAGCATTAACTGGTAGGCCTCGTTCTTGGCTGCATTTGCCTGACGGCATTCCTCATCGAACCAGGGGTTTCGTTGAGGTCGCCTAGTGAAACCCAGCACTTCGGTAGCGGCACTCCTGATGGCACGCTGGCAATGTTGCCACTGATCCTCTGGTGAAACTGAGGGTGGGCTTGCCCTAAACCTCTCAGCAAGCCCACCCTCAGTTTCACCAGAGGCACGCTGGCAATGTTGCCACTGATCCTCTGGTGAAACTTGCTGAGAGGTTTAGGGCAAGCCCACCCTCAGTTTCACCAGCATCAAGATATGAATTACTTAATTTTTTTAATGAACTAACTTTATAATTCATAAAAAAGACTTTAAGAGCAAGATTGAGTTTAACCATTAAATTTAAGTGCTCCAAAAAAGCAAAACAATTTTTTTCTGCCATTTTTTACTTATTGCTATAACTGATGCCTTAGTCAGAATTACTAAACAAACAAATTATAGCTGCGTTTCTTTCGCCTTCGTTACGGTTATAGGATACGTAAAATAAACAAATCCCATTGTTAAATACAACAAAGACTTACAGCTAGGTTCCAAAAATCGAGTGAAATCGATTCGCAAGTTATAAAATCTAAAAACGAAAGTTTAATTTTGAAAATTGCAAATTGTTGAACCACACCTTCAACAATATTGAATTCCTGCTACTTTGCAGCTAGCAGCAGTTTTGCGTTATTGCCGCTCCATGAAATCAATAAATATTCCTCCTGCGCAGTATTTTTATGTAAACCCCTGTTTTAAATACATATATTTTTTGTGAAATAAGCCTATCAAGTTTGTTTTATTTTGAATTTTTTACTTACATTTTTGATCGCGTCTTTTCGTTTCCACTATTTCACATCGAACGACCAAGATCGAATTGAAATCACTTGTAAATCGTCAAAATCGATTTGTGGAACACAACAATTTAACTTTTTCTCAATTCGGAAAATTTCTAAATCGAAATCGAATACAGTGGAATGTAGAAATGTGAAATGTGGAACCTAGCTGTTTGTCTCAATTCCGAAAATTTTGAAATCGAAATCGAATACAGTGAAATATAGAACACAAAAATTCCGATTTCATTTCGAGTGAAAGTGAAATGTGGAACCTAGCTGTCTGTCTCAATTCCGAAAATGTTGAAATCGAAATCGAATACAGTGAAATGTAGAACATAAAAATTCATTTCCGATTTAATTTCGAGTGAAAGTGAAATGTGAAACCTAGCAGTAAGTTTGGATAATTATCGGGGTTAATAGGTTCGCGGGGAAGGAGAAAAGTGTAGCCAAAATGTTTACCTCTGCTTCGTTAGAATTTTTCATTGATAATAATTTTTCAAATTAACATTTTCAAATGTCAATTTTACTGTCAATGTCAATGTTTTCATTCTTCGACGTTCATTTTTTTCGGCAATCCTTGATAGAGACGTTGATGGGGACAAAATAAGCGCAGCTTGTATAAGTGTCAATAGAGTCTATAGCTGGCTTAAAAATCAGCAATATGCAAACAAATTTGCATTTATAGCAAAGCTGCTGCCCACAATACCGCGAATTTAAAACAAACAAAAAATTCAATGCAATCCTAATAAATATAGACATCTACACTATCCAATATGGAGTGCAATGTATCTACAAGTATTCAACCAATTTATATCTAATAGGGTTATGAAACAATTTGACTACACAACGAGTCATGTTAATCTCATTAATTTCGGCGCTCTAATCTATTCCAAATTAATTGGATTATACAACTGTGTACGTTCGATGTACTCTTATAATGTGTGTAATTAATTTTGTCATTTTTAAAGTGGTGTGTACTTAAAACTGTTGCCCCAGAGTGTTTATGAAAATTAATTGAACTATTTTTATTGGGTATTGGATATTATTATGTTATGCAACCAAACCCAGAGTTGTAATAATTACATTTTCCAATTACATTCCGCACTATGGTTGGGTGGTTCTAATGAATATTAAGTTCAATTAAAAAATAAGTGTAGTAATTTATTTTTTATTTAGGGGCGGAGCATTTATTCACATGCATAAATGCACATTACTCACGCCTGAATATTCGGTTGTAATTATATTTCTAATAAGCCCATAATGCATAGATTAGATATATCTCAAGGAGTCAGTCATAACTTGGTCATGTGAAAATAAACACGACTTCATGCTCCAATCCACCAACTTGTTGTTGTTGCTTTTACACTTTAGTGAACAAGTTCCACCGAAAAGGATAACCCACATTTTGAAAGCATTCATTCATTCATCTGTAGTCCACTCAATATCAATTTAGAAGTAAAAAGGAAGAAAATCCTTCCACCACTTTGCTCATTCAGTTACCTCGAAGCAGGTTACTGAAGATTTATGAACTCGAGTGTAAGTAATTCTAATAAAAATAAAAGATTAAGAAGCAAAAACCCAGATTCAAGTTAATACAATGAACACACGAGTAAAGAAGAAACATGAGATCGTCCTCCAACCCAAACCACTAGAACGTTAGAGCACACTACACGCAAGAAGGCATTATACTCGTCGTAACGTAACAAACAATCAAGGCAAGGCTGTTGTACTGTCTGTCCACACGATAAATCGTAGCACCACACGATAAGCAAGCAAGGATGCCCTATACTCTGTCTATATAATATGTCATATATAACCGCACATAACCCCCAAAGGATAAGAAGTTTTCTCTTTTGATTTCATTATGCCCACGTCGACGTCTGTGCTCTTTCATTATTTCACCTGTGTGTGCGATAGAGATTGTATCATATTTCCAGCTTTCCGAGCCACTGAGCTGAGAGAATCCGTTATTATAGATTATGGACGATGATAGCTAATGGCCAGTGGATGGTGCTTTTTATGAATTTGATATAAGAAAACGTATACAAGCGGTCATGTGATATGGATGTATACCTATACCTCGCACTAGCACCCGCACCTACCCGTATATTTAATTAAAGTTAATAATGGCAACGATTTTATGCTTTATGATATGCTTGTGTATCGATTCAGGGAAGGACATAAGGAACACTTCACCTTCTATTGATGGTTAGACATGTAATATTTTGTATACCACAAGGACCAATACACTCAGGGGGTGCCAAGAGAAGTACATTTGTCCCTATTTCATGTTTAGGGAACTATTGGAACTGGTACAGAAATCATTGGATTATTGGAATGAGTGTAGGGGGAGGGGGGGGGGGGGGGGTGACTATTTTCATAGAAAAGGAAAATATATATACCCCAAATTTGGTAAGTTATGTAGGGTTGTGAGTCCATTACAAAAGATTATATGGGCCCATCGCTATCTCAAGGGAACATTCTTAGTCAGAACTTCGAGCAATTCGCCCAAGCACTTAATTTCCCTAAAGAAATTTTGTTGGTTGGTTCCTCTACACTGTCGAAGAAGTAGGAACCTTCAGAGGGGCTTCCTTCTACTCCGAGCAATGCCTTCACATTCACAGGGAAGATCCTCCACGACATGTAGCTAGGTCATCACAAAATCTGCTTGTATCCGCATTCGGAAAACCTAATTTCTTGGCACGCTTTTTCAGAAGCCAATGCGCAGAGAGTATCCTAATTTTGAACTGCTGATAATTTTATCAGTTATTTTTCCGATCTAACTAAGGCCACAAAGTGCCTTGAGAACTTGTTCCCTTCTAAGTATGACCATCTTAGGTCTGCCGTGTAAAGCTGATTTTAGTAAGAATAATTCTTTTCGCCACTGCCATTGGTGGTCTTATGACAGAATTTAGGGGAGCTCTGCTACATTTTTGGCCAGACATCGGCCCTTTCTTTATACATTCAATATCACAGTGCCCAAATCTGCTTTGAAGATTGCTCTTGACTATGGTTGAGATGTGGAGACTTAAGCCTCTAGCGACTTTTGCGCTGACTGACTATTAATGTAGAAGACTTTTTGGATATTGATCCCATCTCAAGTTGTTGAGCAACTTTTCGTGCGTCCTGTACTCCAGTATACCTGATGGAAAACACTGCATGTGTCCGGAAGTCTCACGTGTAGGTATATATCTCTAGATCTAGATTATATGGCTGATCCCTTATTGTGCCGCAGCTCTCTTACAAATGAAGACAACGTTACGCACTCTTTTCTGAACGCTAAGTTTCCAATACAGCTTCCTATACAGTACCGCGGAAAGGCTCCACTTTAACAAGTAAGAGTACCAATTCCGCTTTTCCGGATTTACCACACTATTCAGCCCATTTTCTGATCTTATTAAGGTCCGATTTCATCATTTCACTCAATGTGTTTTTTAAAATGTGCACTGAACTATTAAAATTGCCACATTGTCCGCATAAGGAATGACACTCACCCCTGCGTTGCTTAGTTCTTATATCGTCTATGACAAGAGCCCAGGGACGCCTCTGTTGGGAAGGGCCTTTAGTAACCGATTTGCTTGTTGGAAGATGTCCGAGATTGTTAAAAGCCCTTTGGTTAAAAACCCTTTCAACACCCAAGAAAAAGAATGCCTTACCCTTTAAAAATGCATTCTGAGGCTTGCAAACGTAGTAGAAGAAGATATTCACTTATGGATAGGGTTAAGTGGAAGGGAACCTCAATCACCTTAAAGTGCGCAACTATGGAGGCAGAGATCGAGCTAATGTTTTAGTTGAGGCCTTGTTTTATCCGGGATTGTATCGTATATTTAAGCCTTGCATAAAATTCCGTTGCGCTACTTGCTTATTTTATGAATGTCGACAAGCCTTTCGAGTGTTATAAGGAGAACTGATGGATCCAAAGTCTTTCGCTGAAGTGTGGCCAGATTTAGCTTCTTTGGGTATAAATACTATCTGGACCTCCCTCCATGCCATAGGTATACGTAGCCTAAGTTTAGGGAATGTATACACAATTCCCTGATACTCTATATGGTCATAGCCGGAGCCTTTTGCAGCATGACTGGTAGAATGCCATCAGAGCCAGGCGCTTTGAACGGTGCCAAGGACATGATAGCCCATTGCAATTTCTTCAATGTGATATAGTGTTCTCTTTTTCCAATGACAAGTCAACCTTTTCATATTATTCACAACAGATTTTGAAACCATTGTTTCGCTGCTTCCTAGAAAGTGAGGTTCTACAAAAGCTTCCTAAACTCCCTCAATACTTTTAGCCCATATGCTAAGTTAGATTTTATAACAAAATTGATAACTACCGCGTCGATTGCCAATACTTTGTGGAGCATAGGCACTTTACTGGTATCTGCAAGCGAATCACACTTAAACCTTTACCAATTTTTCTTTTAGATCGCCCGATCAAGTATTTGAAGTGTCACTTGCTCTTTTAATACAATTGTTTGTTTTTATTTTTAAAAAAATATAAAACACGGAATTATATTTCAAATTTTCTTACATATCATTCCCCAGGAAATGGACACTACTTTGGCCAATGCATTCGCATAGACTTCCCTCGGATACTCGCATTTCGTTCTTCCGCGCATGTTTTGGCGAATTGTCGACAAATGCGCCATTGATATTCGCCGTAACGTTAACTATTACATAATATTATGACTAGGTATACTCAATAAAAACATATCGTTAAAAAAAAACTATCAATTTATATCCTTTTCTTGCACAACTCACAACTCAATAAATATCATCGATCCTGGTAGAATTTTCTACTCCTTACAGTATTCACATTGACATAACTAATGGAACAATTTTCTCCACAAATTGGCTACTTAGCGAAATTGATTGGTGTGCGGTTGCACAAGAGAAACTAAAAAAAAAAAAAATATAAAACCTCCTGTGTCACTTTCTTCTAATTACAGTACCTACTCCTTTTGGCTGGCATCCAAGAGACTAGAAGAAAAATTTTCGACAAAAATAAGAACTATCCTTCCTCTGTCTGGGGTAGGTCATTGTCGAGTGAAAAATATATCACCTTTTTGCTGTTTATTGATTCAGTTTTTGCCCCAAGGACCGATAAGGATGTGTCAATAATAATAGTCATTGTGAGCTTATCATCTATTAGATATTATTTCATTTCAGGAGTGAACCTGGTTGTGTGCACTTGTGCAACTACAGCACTACTCCCTTTAATATTCTATATCTGTCGAAGTGAGCTGCCACAAAGAGTGCAGATAAGCTTGCACCTAGAGTCATGAATATCTACTTTGTTCAGCAAAGGATAGTCTTTCTTCTCAGTAACTTACATACAAGTTATTATGTATGCTACGACAAAGAGATACGTAAGAAGAATCTTCACTAAAACTGTATGGATTCCATTCATTGTCCTTAGGTATAGAAGGTATCTCTATAATGTATGTAGAACCACACTTTCACATGGTATTCCTTTATTTTATAGTACAGTTATGTTGCATGGATGTATCAGCATCAAGAGTTGAGAAACTTCCACAAACCACTGGAATGTGTATACATATACATAGAAACAATTATAAGGAGCATTGTTGAACTTTGCACGACGATATGGCAGGTTAGTGGGGATGCATCATCTACACTTGTATATTATACTTACATTCCATCTGCAACTATGTATTGTATCTATTTTCAAATTGTCCTTCACATTCAGACTTTGTTTACCGATCTAAAAGTCGACACTCTTGAGTCTTTTTTGGCTTTCGGCTTTTGTCATAAAATTCAACAACTGGCCAGCCGAAAAAGAACAACTAAAGCAATCCCTTTAAAATATTAAACCCGCATTATAACGGATGCATTGGCTTTGCTCAACCTCGTAACCAAGTGTTGCAAAACCATTCTGTGCTCCCAGCCAAGTGCGGTTAGATTTCTTCTGTACGGTACAAAGTACTTACCTCATCTCATTACTCAACCCTTCTCAGTTTGACCCTGGTGTACAGTACATGTATACGAATCTATAGAGCCCCACACAGCCAGGAGTCAGGACCATGAACATTAACGAGCTTCCACAAAAACGAAATGCGGCAAACCCATTGAAACAAGGTGTCAGTGTGGTTAGGGTTTGGGGCGCGCCGGCTTCATTGGTGTTAGGTAGGTACCTACTCCCGCTAAGAGGGCAACTATATGTGCAAGGTTGAAGGTTGTTTCATTTTTTTTTTTTTTTGTGAAAATTGCACGTTCATGTTTAATTGACTTTTGTTTGTGTAATTAATCTGAAAACCAAACCAGGAACTACTAGAAGTCGGGGTGGTACAAGGTACCTACATAATTCCTATGAGAATCGGGCACAGAATGACAAACGGTTCACATAATTTTATGACGTCAACATGTATACCTAACTGAGATTTGTATCGCAATTTATTTAAATTTAATTTTGATTTGGGTAGAGTATATTTCATTTGACAGTTTGTCAGATACGATAAACTTGTTATAATGTAGCTTTGACAGTTTTATTTCTGTATACATCACAGAAGGGTTGACGATGTAGCTATTGCGGATATAGGTAGCTTTATTCGCATTTGAGTGCTGAAGGAAGTTGACGGATATATTATTTACTGTTCGCTATCCTAAATATTCATCGATTACTCTGCAATTTGTTATAACCACTCGAAAATTTAAAAAAATATAAATAAATAATAATGTTGTCAAAATCGCAATAAGAATGTATTTGGCTTTATGGGAAGGCCCGTTAAAGAAGTTGCAGCCTCCCGATTATGGACTATAATGAGCCTCGAAAATATCGCTGAATGATGATAAATCAAATGGAGTTATCCATCCAGATTAAGATTGGGCCATGATGAGGTATGTGATGGAAGAAAGCTCATCATGTCCACTTGTTAGTCCTAAAAGGTCCATTGTGGTTCCCCTGCCACTAATAATGGCACTTACAGTCCGGGGTAGACCACGGCCTCAACCAAAGAAATTCACTGTTGAGAGACTGAAAAAAATGGAACAGGCCAAAAGCCCACCTAGTTATTGGCCGGTGGGTATGAAGGCAAAAAGGAGACGAATTACCCAGAAAAGGATCCGCATCCCAATTCATGATGGCAAGACCATTCTGTGGGCTACCAATAATTAACACTATAAAAAGTAGTGTGAAAAGCTGGCTGAACGAAAAGAAGCTCCATTTCTGGAGGATCACCGAAGGAAACAGGCAAACACAAAACTTCATGCCAAACAGTTCCCACAAAAAAACGAAACAACTACTACAATTAAGTATAGAAGTCAGATTCGATTGGTCACAGGCTTCCTTACAGGGCACTGTCGAGTCAAAAAACACCTGATGACCATGGGTATAGCACAAGAGACAAGACAACACTTGCAGACTGTGCAACGAGGACGAGGACGCATAAACAAGAGAACACATATTATGTGACTGCAATTGTTTAACCAAAACACGTCAACGTTATCTAGGTAAATTCTACGTCGAAGCAGCGGAAATAGCTGCCAGCACACCCAAGGAACTAGCCGCCTTTATAACAAACTACCGTATCATGGATGAGCTATAAATGGAGGAGATCACAATAGGCCCACTTGTGGCCGCAGTGATCTGGGATTAAATATTTCACCTCCTCCCCACAATCTACACAATCTATGGGTCCCTTTGGTAACCAGTTGGTGCTTGAAACAGTAGGGTTTGACCGAATGAGGCCTAGTGGTGATCAGTTCCTAACCCCCTTTGATTTAATTTTGTTAGATTCAATTGATTTCAGTTCAGTTCAGTTGCCTGGCTGTCAAAGAAGATAGTTACATATATCCGACAAAGGAAGGAGACTGTCCTCTATGTGCCTTGCAGCTTTTTTTATTGCCAGGCTTTCAGGTTGGATCTACGCTTTCCGGTAACCTAAAAGATTTCTGTATTTACAGTGTTTTTGAGAAGAAATCTGCTCCCGTAGCTATGTCCATTTTGAACCATCCGTTTAGATACTGATCCCTAGGTTGTCGAGGATGGAAGGCTGCTGTGTTGTAAGCAGAGACTCTTTACGGGTCGGGTGCCCGATATGTAAAGTAAGTAAAGTTTTTATCTACCCTATATGATTTAAATATCAAGTCATTATATAAGTGACTACATTATAGTTCGATGTGACTGTGAAGCCTTTAAATAAAAACTCCAGAGGAAAGATATGAAGAGCTAAGTCCATCACAGTTTGCGCGGCGCTTCTCAAAAAATGCCCGTCGTACTAGCTTTTAGCATCTGCTCTTTGTAAAGTTATATCCTATAGATTTTTCAGGTATTTGCTGTCCACCATTCTATATGGACCCATCGGGGATGATGGGTTTGATAAATGTATTGTACATCCAGTGAATGAGGCTTCTTCCCAAAAGTCTTTTTACAAATATAGGCGACATCAGTCCCTTCTCAGTCATTTCTTCCACAGTTCTTTTCTAAGAAAACGTGGACGGTATAACGACGCGGAGGGCCGAGATATTTCGCCACAGCTATAAGTATATTGTGGTGCCATCTAGCTTTGGTAGATGCACAAGACGAGCTCATTTTTCTGAGGCTTAACCCCCAAAACGCTAGGTTATGCAGATTTTGCGGATTCCATTAGTTCACTGATAGTTGGAAGAAATTCGAATTTAATCCGTTTAGGCTACAAAGATTTTTAGGATTCTGTTGACGGAATAAAAGCCAACAGAGAGAGTGTAGAGAGGACTCCACCTTGTGGCGTGCCCCTTGTTGTCATTTTCCTTACAGAACTATAGGTCCGATAGCTAAGTTGATGATCCTGCAATTAAGAATGTTTTCTACCCAGCTTTTGATGGACCTATTTACTGTCAAATCTTCCAGAGCTTTCATTATTGATACCGTTCGAGGATGTACCTACTCTTCCGCATCTAGAATTGAATAAATACATTTGAGTGCAATGCCCTCTCGACTACATTTGCTAATCTATTCCAGCACTCATGGGCCCATTCCATCGAGATAATATGCCGATTGTATCTGCATGACAAAATCGCATTACAACATGTCATGACTCACGATACACAAATGGACTCCATTAAAATGCACTGTAAGTCATTTATGTCCAGATCTGTATCAGTATACTAAATCAGTGCCAAAAACTGCAAGTCAACCCCAATTCCGTCAAATCAACTCCCCTACCCATCGTTATCGCACACTAAACACGAGGCCAGATGCCACATCAAAACCACAGCCCAAATCAAAATACTCAATTCTCATCAAGGAAGCAGAGTTACAGCAATTAAATTGCACCCTATGGACACGATCGCATTTCGAAAACTCCAAACATTATCTTAAATTGAACTAAACTACGGGGTGTGCTCTACATCCACCCTCTGTGGAATCAGATGCATTTTTCCCTCGCTCGAAAGTCGAAACAACCCACAAGAGATCCGTATCGTCGAATCCGAATACGAATCTTCAAAAACAAATGAACGAGGGGAAACGTTTGGAAAAATAATTATTTATCTGTCTCACTCTCAGTCTCAGGGATTCACTCTGCAATTTATTATGTGAAAATTGTTCTCGTTAACAATTTGACCCGCGCGTACTCTGAGACTTAATCACCCTGCTCGCCCCCCCCCCTCCATCCTTTAGAGAATTGATTTTTCAAAAATTTCCCTCCGGAAGGACTCAGTGGTGTCTATGCGAGCACTGAACTAATCTGCTAAAATGTGTTTCGCTTGCAGTTTACTGATTTCGTCCTGCGAAACCATGCGACAGATCCTATCGTCTGGGGAATTAAAACTCATCACTTATACTTTCATGGTGACTGTTGTTTTGCACAGACACACAGAAACATGACTGTAGGGGCATACGCAAAAATATGCCCGCGAGGACTAAATCGCTGGCAGATTTTCAGTATAAACACACTCGTGGCCACAATTCTTTGGTCTGTAATCCGAAATGGTGTCGTATCTCCCCAAAACAACATCAGCAAATATAAAGTTCGCAATAGAGGAGCACCGGCAGCGGCATATACACTGGGGATACCAAAAGCCTCATTATCATGATTTGAGTCGTTAGACGCTTGAGTTGGTGGTGATAGTGCAGCAGCGAATTACAATGACTCAGGGTATGTGATATGCAAATATTTTTACATCACAGAGTGCAGTGTGTAAATGTGTGTTGGAATTGCTACAAACACTCGAGGGTAAGAGGGTCGTACGGTGTGCGAGAATGTCAGTCCATCATTTTCATTCTATATAAAAGGGGACTAGTATGGCTTACAAGAAACACGTCATAGTGTTTGCTGTTTTGGAGATTTTACAATTTTAGAGGAGCATGTCGATCTGAGAAAAGTTTCTTCAAACAATTCTAATAGTGACTGAATTTTTAATGATTTTTTGAAAATTGCTAAAAATGACTATTTTAGACACTTTTTCCTCCTTTTCATAGAACATTTTTCTGAGATCATCCAATTCAAAAAATCAAAAAAAATATTAGCGAAGAGATTTTTTATGAAAATTTTTTGCCAGTCACTATAGAATTGTTTGAAGAAACTTTTTGCATCAAAACATTTTTTTTAACTGAGGAAAAAAGTCAAAAAAGTAGACTTTTATAAAAGTTCTAAATTTTCAATGGGTTAAGGAAAGTTTTGTATCATTCAAACGCAATTTAAATGACCTTTCCACTTATGCCAAAATTTACACGAAGTAAGTTCAGACTACGAGTACAATTAACATTAGTTTTGTCAAAATACTTATGTCCATGTCCACCATTGTAATCAAGGATTGACTTGATTATAGTCGAAGGGTATGTTAAGAAAAAAATTCTCAGAAAGTCGGACACATTTTCTACTCACAACAAGCGAGTCACTTGTGATCTTGAAAAATTTTAGCAATCGTAAAGCTGTCGTAAATATCAAGATATAGTGTAATTTTAAGATTTGGGTGGGCAGCGCCAGCTATCGGAAAATTTGAAAACTTTTGATCCATGTGTGTTATAGCTTTGAAACCAATGGAAAGGTAAATACAATTTAAAGGCGTATAGTAGAATGTGAATTGAGATTTTTTGCTCGCAATGGTGCAATTTAGGCCTACTGTCCACGTAGCTGGGCTTCATACGCATACACTGAACCAAATTTGGTAGTGATATTGACAAAAAAGCACGTAGACTTGAAGAAATGGTGATCAATATAAGGTCAACACCTCCTGTCCGTTGTTTTGACAAATATTTTGTTATATTTAAGAAATATTGTCACTTTGAAGAAAGTTTCATCAAAATTAGTGTTCTTCATTTTAAAAAAATATTCTTCAAATTGAAAAAAACATTCTTCAATTCGACGCATCGTGCATTATTAATCAACGAAATTTTCTTCATTTTTACGTATTCTCTTCTTTAAATTGAAAATCAATTCTTCATTTCAACCCTTCACTTTATTCATATTAAATAAATATTCTTCAATTTTATGCATCAATTTTCTTCAAAATAACTTATTTATTCATCATTAAAACATGTTTTAAGGTCAAAAACATTTATTTTATTTTATTAGCATTAGGTACCTATATATACAATTGAAAGTTTTATTTTAACTTACATTTTTATAAGTGATTTAACTTAAATACTTTTTTTTTGTCATAATTGGGCTTGACTTTATGCAGGTTTAGCAGGTTTGGGTAAAGGTCCTAGCTAAATTTGGAAAAATTAAACAAATTGATTAAAGTTTGTTTAATGTTATGTGATTTAGAAATACAACGACTTACTTATTGCCCAGTTATGATGATCATTCGCTGAATATTTTTCTTGATGCATCTCCTCCGCACGGTTTATCGAGAAAGATAGCATGTTAGCTTTGGGGAAAAAATTATAATAAAAAGTTAAGGTTTTTTTAAACTCATTTAGGTGCGATTAAAGGTACTCTACATTTTCTTCTAGAAAAGAAGTGACAAAAAATATTTATTTTACTTACGTTTTTCTTATACAAGTGTGTTTGTGAAGTTTGCTCAGTTGCCTCACTTTAATTTATAATTTTCTTTACACGACTTCACTTTGTCACACTTTCAAGAATAAAAGTTATCACTTCGAACGCAATATTGAACAATAAAAATTAAACTTCTTCAAATTGATTAATTTCTTCAATTTGAAGAAAAAAACGATTAAAAATGTAAAAATATGTTATGAAAAATTGTTGATTTGAATAACTGATTCTTCAAAAATTAATAAAATATTTTCTTCGATATCACCTACCGGATTTAGTTCAGTCAACAAATTCATTTTGTTAATATGACGAAATTTCATTCGTTTGAATAAAATACTAAATCGGACAGCTGTTGAAGAAATTTTATTGATTTTGAATATTTAATTTTCAATAAAACGAAAAGTTTGATGAAAAATTGTCGATTCGAATAATAAATTCTTCAAAGATTGACAAAATATTTTCGTCAATATGACCTACGCGATTTGGTTCAGTGTACGCTTTCGTCATTTGCAGCTTTTTGTATGCTTGCAGATTGTCTGCAGATTTCTTGCACGAAAATGCGACTTTACCGCTCCGTGAACAGAGCTTCGTTTGTTTATGTGCAAGTTGAAAATGACTAAAGTCGGCGTATGAAGCGCAGCTACGTAGACAGTAGGTCTTACATTTTTCCGGATAGACAGACCATCACAAAAACCATCAATAACTGCGTCCACTCTCTAGTAACCTAAAAAAAATAAATAAATAGGTGGCGCAACACCTAGACCTAGCTTCTCTCAACCATTCGTTTGTGTGAGTTTCTATTTTTGGGACGGATGGAAGGGACCTACAATTTTATGCCGAGTCCGAACGGCTGAATTAAGAAACTTTTTCAGGTCAGTTATACACTCGGATGTTTGTCAGACGAAAGCGAGAGGTGGCGCAGTGGAAAAAAGCTTAAGTTGTAATTTGTGTTTTTCCGGGGATCGAACCTGGGATCCCTCGCACAGTGGTCCAGTACCAGCACACTAACCACTGCGCTACTGCGCCCACAACTACATTCACTACTTTTCAAATATCCGACTTATGCATTAAAAGAGTTGCAGTTGCTGGTTCTTTAATCGGGCCCTCCATATAAGTCTCGATCTTCCGTCACCAATATAGGTACCTACTCTAAATTTCTCAAGGGCAATCCCCATACGAATATAGGAGAGCTGAACTTGATATAACCAGCTCATCCTGAGTCTATCTAGTGGATGTCAATTGTCAGCCCCTGACGGAAGGGATTCCATAGCACGTCTTGGAATCCTAGTTGAGGACATGCGCTAAATGTGACCAAACTACCGAGGCATGGACCGCTCCGTCCGGAGATGTTGCTGATCAACATTAAGTTCCTCACTTATTCTGGTGGTCCTTAAACTATCTCCGCAAGCCAAACCAGTAATGACAGCATGTACACGTAACCTTATTCTTACGATCAGCAACCAAGTCTCAACCAACATAGGTAAGAGTTTTTAAACAAAAACCGAGTTAAGGAAAAAAAATTTAGCTTTGACCCCAAGTTGCGGTCCTATGGATAAAGAATGACCTATAGCTATCTCAAAATTGACTCAACCTGCTCCAGGAAAACTCCATCCACTGCTCGTGAGTAAGACCTATATAGATACTTAAACTTCTCCACCTATTTCAATGGACTCCACTGGCATGCAGAGTGAATGAAACAGGTGCGTTCTAGAGACGACCATGACTTCAGATTTGTTAACTTTCATCTTTCTCGAAGTTTCAACATAGACGCCTTCAAATGGGATAAGAGGGCCCAGGAATGACCAAGTCATCAGAGAAGATCAAAACTTATCTCTAGGTCTACCAATTCGAAACAATCTTCGCCAATGCTGGGCTGACAATCCAGTCCGTATAAAGCTAGGATCAGACGATTTGTGTATTTGTAAATTTTTGCATTCTTGTCATAAAAATAATGAAAATAAGGAGAGGAGGCAATACGCACCTCTGAGGTCCAACGCCCAACGTAAAAGCGAACGCCGTGTGAAGAAAATGGCTCCTATGCTGTATATACTCCAGAGTTTACATCTATACCTACTTGATCGTATGTCTTGTCTAAGTCTACAAAGCATTGTCTATAAACATGTATAGCATACTCCCGTCCCAAGCCTTTTCAACTACCATTCGGGGAATGAATGACTGGTCGTTTGTGCTTCTATCCGGAAGGGCACTTTAATTACAGAGCTATTTAACTCCATCTTCAACAAGGGTATTGAGCATTTCTGACCGGGCTAGATTTGGAAGATTTGCCAGCTTTTAGAGATTTGTTCGCAAAAGTCACTTCGTCTACCGTGGGACTATTTGCCGACAAGCAAGAGGCGATGGCAATGATATCCCCAATAAAATATTCCTGAATATATAATATAATATTCCTGAACTCAGAAAAGTTCTCGCTCATTGGTAAGAAGTAGGTAAACCATCTTTGGGTTTGCCTCTTTGAATGATATTCCACTTCCTTCCTTTATAAGATGGCACACCTGGCTAGCAGATCTATGAGCAAATCTTCTTCAAAAATCGTTCTTTGACAGCTTTAACAGCGAATTTGTAAGTTCTTCTAGCCTCCATGTATACCGAATTCAAGAAGCTGAGCCCCTCAAGCAAATCCACACCTTGAAAGCCTTCTTCTTCTCTCTGATGGGTTCTTAAATTCCCGGAGTTTTGAAGGCAATTCCAAAAAATCGAATGTGACAGACAGAAGAACATAAACCTGTGACATCTACTACAATGTCATTGAGGGCAGAAGCAAAGCCTTTTTGGACCCGTTTTTGCCATTAAAAGCAGATTCAAACAAAGCTTCTTGATATTTCACCTCGCAAATAGCCACTTCGACAACGTATACTTTATTTCTTTTGCGGTATTCTGAGAATAAGGACATCCTATTTATTGCTCTTCGAATAATTTTCTTGCTGGTCATACTGTGTCAGGAAACAAACTCTTTGTCCTTTATCTATTTGAGTTCATTCACTGTAAACTGTCGATGCCAGCTATTTACTGCAAGTTACCAGATGAAGGTAATCTTTCAAAATTGGCTATAAAGCGTGTTTTTACTTGCCAAAATTTTAGGCATACAGAAAGTGTCCTAAAAACGCTTATTTCTTTGTTCGTTTTCAAAATTCACTAGACTTCACGATGTCCTTTCAGCGCTTAGCTTCGAAAGCGTTTGCCGTCACCAGGATGCTTAGAAATTAGAGCACATTTTAAGGGGTAGTTGCTTTACATGCGTATCTGGCGCTTTCTAAACAACTTCTGCTTTGCCAAACAAACTGTGACAAAGTGAACAACATCCATTTAAGCAGATTCATTCTGACGGTTTAATGACATCCACATTCTTTCTGTTTTACAAATAGAAAATAGAAAGAAAGAGTAACTTAATTTACCATACACCCGTCTGTCATACAAATACAAGTCAAAAGCCTTTTTATCCTCTCTACCAATAGATTCATTTCCGCCTTCGCAGCAAGGACTTCTTTCCGGTGCATTATTTTTTTCCAGCTTTGTCACCTCGGCAAGAGGAAATTTGCTCTTGCAAATAATAAATTTCACTCCCCCTACCAGTTAGTACGGTAATTGCTTTCAACGGGTACCTGATCCTTTGGCCAATCTCAATTGTTCTCACACCAAAAATGTTTGTGTAGTATACCGAGCAACGACAGCTTCAGGCTGGCCTGCAAGTTGGATGCAGTTTTGCCGTGGCGCATGTACCCTTGAAAGGGTAAGTCAGTCGCGTCTTAAGTTTCCGGTACTTTGCAACACAGAGCGGCAGCGGCACATTCTCAACATTTTGCCTACATTCATCTTGTGGGTTGTGGCTCGGTCGGAGTGCAGCCATGACTAGGTGGGGGGGTGGGATAGGTAAAGTGCAGTGAATGCATTGTGTCAGGTGTTATGGTTAGGAAGTACCTACCTGATGGCCATAAATTTATACCTCTCTCTTGGTGTGGCATTCTTTCACGAAGGAGCAAACTTTTCCATAACCCGATACCTGCCACATTCATGCAGTGCTCTGTTAAGTGGCCCTGAAATGAGTCAGCATCCTTCACAGCGAACAAGGAGCAAATCCACAAAATGTGAATGTGTTATGTAAATTTTCCACCGGGACAGTTGTTGTCGGGTATTATTCCCTGGAAAGAGTTAAGAAATTTAGTGCAATACCATTGGAGGATAAGTTATCCTTCCGAAGGAGTCGGTACGTGAACCGGTTTGTTGTCTTTTGTTGGAATTTATTCGAGAAAGTTCGCACGTTTTTCAAATGCAATCAGGACGACGGCAATGGTATGAAATGCAGCTAACGGAATAAAAGTTGTATCACAATCTGAAGTAGAAGTGTGAACAGGAAACGGAATGGTTTTGTACACCGAGAACTGTTGTTTGGTTAGATTAAATTATTACGATGCTTTGTATGGTATGGCTTGCAGTCAAAGAATCCTTCCTCAACAATGGGACGTAGGAGACAACTGAACAAAAAGGAAAAATCACAAGCAATTCACTGACCCATTGCTTCAATTGATTCATAACTACTCAAGGATGCATATGAGGAATGGACCTGCCCTTCAGCACTTCTAAATAAATTGGGGAAAAGTCATCCAGGCGTTGTTGTTGGTTGGAAGCTCCACAACGTCAGGTCCTTGACACTTGCAAGTAACGACAGAAATAGATTTCACCTATCATCGAGCGCATGCATCCTGCACCGTTGAGAAGATATTCTGAAATTTCCCCCACCACATACATATATCATTACATTGGTTGCTTACAATTGGATGCATTCAGTTCAGTGAATGAGGTATCCATACATCCAATACACACCACAAACAGTATTGCTTCTGATGATTACTCAATGAAAGGATAGGAGCACACAACAACTCATTGGCATATAAAGGATGTGAGGCATTATCTTTAATTAAGACTGCCATCAGGCAGCAGACATTACACTTTCACACACATACAGTTGTGACAGAAGTTCCTCTTATTAAAGGGGCCTATTGACGGGACGCTGACAAAGTCATGATAAAGGACTGTATGTGGGGTGCGCCTTTGATATTCAAATGGGAAGAAGAAGCCATGTGTAAGAGGCCACCATACATGCTCTATGAAGTGTCACGCTTCCTTTAGAGTGAAACAATCTGAAGTCGATGATAACATGTCACATTCCCTGTGACACCCAGTCAAGTGGGTGTGCATGATCCAATTTTCACTTGCTTTACTATATGAAGGACTCGGGGTGGGTGAAATATGAATATTCAGTGTTTCCACTGAACCGGAAGGTTTGCTTTCTCTCCCTTTGCAGGCTAATTTTGTGCTTCATTCGGTTGTGCTGTGCGAGTTGGGAATTTAATTCTTAGTTTAGTTTGAGCGCATAAAAAAAGCCTTTCAGGGAGGTAGGTAGTAGGTACTCAACCTAGAATGAGTTAAAAAAAAAAAATATATTTATAAAGGAGCAATGTTGGTATTATCGTTCATCCTAATCATCATCAAATTGTCTTCATGGGTAGCGAGATATTTAAATTGCATTCACGAGAAATATGCCACTAATAGGCGTGAAAGGGGTTTGAACAAAATTAGCCAAGGCTTGTTACAAAGATGTATCTGGTAAGAATTCCAATATCACATCTAAAATTCTCTGGTGAGTTTAGTGAGTTTATTTACTCATTTTTAACACTTTGCCCCAAACTATAGATTTATAGCTTAGGGTGGTTCATTCCTCTACCAGATTGGGTCATTAGTCTCTATTGCTGGGAACGAATCAAGTTTTCTTTACATCGTAAGTCTTGCTATTCTACAAGAATGAAGGTCCGACTTATAACAGTCTCTCTAACACAGTTTCCTTCAAGAATGTAAGGATAAGAGCTAACTCCAGTTACGGAATTTCATCATTTGGTATATTGCCCAAATATTTCAGTATTTTCTGCGTAAATGCCCCCAAAAGATCCCAGCCTAATGTGTTCACGGATTTCACAGATAACTCATCGCGGAATCTCCAGAAAACGTCTTCGTCCTCATGCCCCTGAGTGTTGTTCCAGATTCTTGCTCTGTTTTCTTTCTTTAGTTCTGTGAATTTTTCCTTGAAGGTATGATCCCCTATTTCGTACACTGGTTCAGGAACTATAAAAGCTACTGATGCCTCGTTTTTTCATAGGAAGTCGCCAATTTGATTACATGTACAGATACTTAACATACCAAAGTTCAAATTTGAGTCTTCTACCCAGTTAATTAAGTTTGTGGTCTGTCCTAAGTAAAGTTTCTGGCATCACAAGATTAAATAGGTGGAATTGGAACCACGATTGCTTTTCTGTATCATATTGCTCAAAGTACTGTATCATGATCACAGTAAGACTCAGAGACTCTTTGTTCTGCTTGTCGAAGTTGCTTGACCTAATGTCCGGTGGTCTAGACTGAAACTTCCGAACAAAACGGAATGGAAATACCCTACGACTCTTGAAATGAATAGGCCTGAGACTAAAAAGAATGACATTGATGAAGGAGTAGGTACCTTTATTGTTTACAGATTCCTCTTAATTGCGATTCAGGAGGATGTAGCCTGCCTATAAGACAAATGAGACCCTTCTACAGAAATCATTGAAAAAGTATAACGCCGCTGGCGGTGGAGTCGATAAGCCTATGAGTAGGTAGAGCTTTCTTTAAAGGTAATAGAATTTGCCCCACACCCGATAGACAAAGTCGCCCGAGTTTATGGATATTAAATTGCGCAACACTTCTATAATTAACAATATAACCATCTCAGGCAGTTACCTCTGACTATCTGCTTTCCTACAAGTTTCGATGTATTGAGCTCAAATAGGAACAAAAATCCAGCAGAGGTTTTAAAAAACTCAATTGCCTGAATGCTTATGGTGACAGGCGTACACCAGGATTCGGGACCGTTTACATTATATCAAATGATCACGTTATCTTCGTGGTCATTAAAAACCATTCCTTCATAGCTAAATTATTCATGGGTATTTCAAATTCGTCATCTCATCTAATACTCCTGAACTATAGGACAACTCATCCACGGACATGTCATTCAACTTGAATCGTTTTGTCTGTCCGAAAATAATTTATTATAATTTTTCCTGTAACCGACGCGACGAGAGCCACAAATGAAATGGTAAATGAAATATCTAAAATATCTGATAGCTGAGTTGGCCTAAAGTTCAGTTGTCTCAGAGATGAGTTGTATAGGTTCGAGATGGTCATGGATGAGCTGTATGAAGGTGATCTATAACCGACGCAATCTACACATAAATAACTCATGCTACATATTCTTTCCACGTTTACACGACCATGCATCTTTAGATTGCGCTTCCAAGATTTCTGCTTTAAAATAGGCGGATGAAATTGGATATAGAAAGTTGGTATCTATCTCTTATTTAGTCGGAATTAAAGCTTTTCAGGTGAAATGATGTTTTGTTAGCCGAATTTGCTGTCCATCTGTGATAACGTTTACCATCTTCGCTCTGTTTTTTTTTGTACTACAACCGTGGCTCCATTCATATAAGGGTATATACAGTGAGGGTCAAAAGTGACTAAACACCAATGCGCCTTTGAATTTTCTTTAGGGTCTTGAAAAAGTTCCTAAAAACCAGCAAGTAAAAAGTTGGATAAAGAAATAACAAACAAATAATGTATTTCTTTTCGACAGTATAAAATACTTTACAGATATTTAAAAAAAAATAGTTTCCAACTCCAAAGAGAAATAAAAAAATTATTGATGTTTGTTGGAAGTTATGCTCTACCATGGTTAACAAAATCCTAAGAAAAACCATCAACCGGACTTAGGAACATTTAATATTTTTATTGGTCAAGTCCACCCCACTTCAGAAATATATCTAAAAAGTTCATTCAACCAGATTTCATTCTAAGTATGACTTATGAGTCCAGTACCATCAGTACCCTACAAACAAGAGCAATGACTCATTTTCCCTTTTTCCCTGGCACACCCTTTTAACACAAAGTTCCTCAAAAAGTTCCTATCACCTGTGATCTGTGAGTTAGAAATTTAATTTCAATAGAAAGTCATGTTTAATAGCAATTACAATGCGCACTGTAATAGGTGTGACCTCAATACACTAATGAAGACATAAATTAACCGACATTCATATCCTTTATGACTAGGTATATGAATGATGCACCGACTCTGGGTGTACCAAGGATTATTCATCCAATACCCCATACTGCCCATTGTAGCCGCACATGCGACAATATCGTAATAGCGTGCCGCGCCAGTCACTCTCCAATCCGGAACCGCTTATCAATTGAAGGAACATTATTCTCAGAGAAAAACATTATAGCGGTCGGTCTAGAGTCTAGACAGTCGCTTTTTGTACCTCACGTCATGGCAATAGACTTTAACAAATTGCCATTGCATTACTATGGTCGCGTTTTCAATGTAAAGCCCTCGGTGAAGCACCCTTTCAGGCCAAGTATTTGCAATTCATGAACAACCGCCCATAAATAAAACTGCCATTCGAAGGGATACAAAAACAAAAATGGTTCACCAACCAAGCCCCCATATACCATACCCAGAACCGGACAGGTGGAAAGGATTATACAATTCGCACGCAGCGTGGGTTTTTATGGGAAATTTTTCAAATATTTCCAACGCTTTTAATATACATGGATATACAAAAAGGATACACTATGCGGGTGGACTCACAGCAAAGTTGCAATTTCACCCAGCTGAACCTGTGAATCCGTATTAATTGTGTGTAAGTGGATATTTGTGGAAAATATTTCGTTTGGTAGGTATTCAATTTGAAAATGATGGCAAACAATTTTTTAAAGGCTTACAGCGGTTACGATGAAGGCGTTTGATACAAGTCTATCGGATATTCTTTCATTCAAATATGTATATTTAGTCCTGCCTTGGTTGGGTTTTCAGAAGCATTTTGAAAGTCTTTTGGCCATCGGCGTTGAGAAAATCCACAATCTTTGCACTGAGAGGTATGCCCTTCATGTCTGCCAATGTCAGATATATGATATTAAGATTGTCCTTGAAGATTTCAAGCCTTTTGAATTGGATAGGAACTTGGAAAGACATCTGATGAAACTACTACCAACCGAATTGAGCATATGTTGCGATCATTGGGAGACACTCTAGAATCTCGTGTCTCGAGTCTCCTCTCCAAATTCCCTGCATTATAAATCAATTTTCTTGGATGTTGGAATGTTCAGAGTTGCGAGCAAATATCACCTCGAAAGTCGAAGAAGATGGGACTATCCATTGAACAACATAGCGAATGGGTAGGTCAATACTGCTTGACTACTGAGCGAGTCTTAGGGCAGACCTAAGATAGTTGAATATAGAAGGACGTACAGGGTCTCAACCATGGCCCGAGCTTGATCGGGAAAAAAATCTGTAAAATTGTTAAAACTCTGCAGATCAAAGTAACAAATATAGTGATAGGGATTACTCTATGGGAACTGTCTTTTTAAGAAGCGCGCTAGGAGATTAGGTTTAACAAATACGGGCAAGTGCAGGTATTGCGAGCACCTACATGTTGCAGAGGGTATTATATGTACTCATCTTCTGTGTAGTGAATGTCAAGCTATTGCTCGCATTAGAAGGAAACACCTTAAAAGATAGTTGTTCGATAATTTTGAAGGGGTTGACTTCTAAAAAAAAAAAAAAAAATTGAAACCTTGTTTAGGTTCTGTACGGAAATTAAACGTTTGGACAAATTGGTTTATGTTTTGACTGTGAAGGCTTCCCAGGGATGGCTATGGGCCCAATATGGTGTCTAGTTCTGTAATGAACTCACACCCTAAACAACCTAACCTAACCTGAGTGAATAGTCTGACTCTACCTTCGAGAAACCGCAGTTTTTATTTTTTGATGGGTAACATTACACGTAGACCTAAATAACTAAAAGGACGAAAGCGGAAAGACTCGTTCAAGATATCCGAAATTCCTATAGAAGGTCAAAGAAGACAGCTCAAGGTTTTGGTACCCAGGCCAGAAACTGCAACATTAGACCATGGTCGTGGAGGAACGTTTTTTAAGACTATTTCTGCTCACTAAAAATAAAATTCCGCCATCAAACAGCTCCATAGTCTAGAGATGACAATCATAAATCACATAAAATACAGACCTTAGGACTTATGGTGCCTTCCCCTAAGTTTGGATTTTGTGAAATTCGTAGGTATACCTACCTACAAGGTGGCGCAAGAGTTGTCCCCTATGTTCTTTGGGTATACATTTTTTTTTTAATTTTTATGAATGAAATGATATCGGCTAAGTGGCCCCCGTCAGAATTGATGACCATTCGGCATTCGGGCCCAATTTTTGGCATTTTCCATAACTCTTAATAGAACTTCCGTCGATAAGTCGTCGCCGCTTTCTTGTCGTATATTCTTTTTGACCACCAACCCACCAAAAGAGATGGAAATAGGCCTTGGCGTTCATAATGATTTTCGATGAAAAGTTGTCTCCCTGGTGGCCGAGAATCAGGATGGCTTGATGGTAGGTTACAAGAGCTAACAACTAATGATTCCTCTGCACTTTGTAAGGGAACATCTTACAGACTTACCTACAGTCTTTCTTCAAAATTATCTGTAAAGATCGTCTATTGATGCCCAATTGTGTGGCACGTCGTCTGGGCCTTATTTCATAAACATTGACAGGTGACAATTCTACAAATTTGTTGCACTTATTTGACAAATTTTCAATTCATAAAAAATATTGACAGGTGACATATTTGTCAGTTAAATACAACGACAATTTTGTCATTGTCCTGACAATTATTGTTCATAGTTATACATATTTTGACAAATTTGCCGTGGGTCTTATCAAGAGACTGATTGCTTTTTGCGGTATGCTCAAGATGTCCACCAATTTTTTTAAGAAAATATATGTAGGTACTTCGGCGCTGTTTTCCGAACATGGATTTGTTTTCTTAAATTTAAAATCACTTAATGCAATAAAATAGATTTCAGATTCTTCATCACTCTTCCACTTGAAGAAATAATAGAATTTTGCATTTCAAATCATACTTGTCAATACTTGACAGAAACTCAAACGCCTGTCGGAATTGTCAAATACATACTGACAAAATTGTAATTTGTACAATTTTATCTGCCCCATTAAAAAATGGTCAGTACAAATTTGTCAAAAAATTCAAAACAATTCTCGAAAAATTCCTGACAATTCATTGTGATGAACATTTTTTTATGAAACCAAATCTTGGCAGTTGTCGGCTATTTTCCGGCAATCCTACAAAATTGTCTAATTATTTATGAAACAGAAATTTGACAATTGACACCTGTCACCTGTCACAAATGTCAATTCCGATATTCCGGGATCCTACCTAACGCTGCGACAACACAACCGACGAATTATACCGCAAAAATATGGAAAAAATTACCTAATTCGTGTTCTAGGTGATGACAGTGACAGGCCGTTTAGTTCGTGTCATCCTTATGACAATTGAAGATTTGAAGCAGGCAGACCCGGCGAACATAGATTGCGCTCGATTAACATCACTATTGTAGTTGGTTACCGATTGATCGGCTGCCATGTTTGAAATTTCACGAAGCTGATACTTTGGCAACATTCACTCTATTGATGGATTATAGGCAAACGCCGATACTGTCTATATAGGAAATCAAATCGACTTCCTGCGGCTCTATAAATTTACGAATAATCATCCCTCAGTTTACAAAGCGACATCCCTTATTTGAATAGATTAGATTGCAGCATAAACTCCCCTACAAACAACAGTGTGAATTAAAGACACATGCTGCTTGCAATAATCCCTCATCTGCGTCATGTTCGAATTGGAATCTACTACAATCGTCCAATACAGAGTTGCACATCCCTATTAGATACATGAACTGCAACCATTCAATCAGAAAAAATGTTCTGCAGCATTGTTCGTTCGAGTTGGACGTCAAACAAAGCGAACCTTTCAACGTGTATGCGCATTCTTCTTGTACTCGAAACTCGGCAACATGTTGCTGGTAATTCACCACCGTTTTCAATCGACCGTTACCGTGCTGCGAAACAAGTGTTAAAAGTTGATTCAGTTCGTTAGAGATGGTCGCTTGCGAAGGACGTTTCCGCGCATAGTTTCTTCACGCATAGTTTCTTCACGCATATACCGGTTTTTCTGCACCCATTTGCCTACTAGATATAAACAAGTCTACACTCAGCTAAACAACAAGAAAAATTAAAATATTCATCGTCATCATCCACGCTTACTAAGCAGTGCAATAAATTCATCATCAAGTGAAAATAAAAATAATTGTGCGCTTTCCTAAAAATTGTATCTGCAATTGTGCAGTTTTATTCAAATTAGCCGAAAAAGTTAAAACCTATAAGAAGGTGTGCGAATAAAAAAAATCCCATTCAAGCTGTGTGTTGTTTGATGCCCATTGTATCTAGATACTTTGGTGGTGCGCTTGGTGTTTTCCATTTCGTTTTTTGTTTGTCGCGATTTTGTGTTATTTTTTTTTTTTTGCTCGTTCTTTTTATGGTGTTCATCAAAATTTTTTTTTACAACCAACCGCTTCCATACTTTGTGTAATAAAAGTCAAGTCAGGTTTTTTTTTTAGCCTACCTTTGTGTTACATTAAGACGGAGATCGGGTGCGCGGTAGAGTGAGCGAGATAGTAAACGAACGTGTCTCGTAGATACATCGTGTGGTGGAATAGTCAAAGAAGTGCGGTTTTGATGGTGCTGCTACTTGTACTTGCCTGCTGCTGCTGTTAGTGGCATCGATATCCAAGAAGTAAGGTAGCAGTTCTATGTGTGTGTGAGTTTGTGTATCTGTATCTCTATAGCGAAAAGGTGTAAAAGTTGAGGTGTTTTCCTCTTCCCTACAAGAAGCGGTTTGTTTTCGTTTTGGGTTTTGTTGTAAATTCCAATTTGAATTTGTGAACGTGTTACCGTGGTCTTTAGAGCGACGTACTGACTCTCCCATCCCCAAGTAACAAGTATCTATACCAAGAATGAAAATGCACGTCATAATTATCTAAGTGGAGAGTGAAAATAAGAAAATAACTGAAGCACTGCCTGTAAAAGGATACTCGCTAGAAACTGAATCTAAATCTAGTTTTGCTACTGGTTTTCGTATGAATCCTATATCTGTAGCGTGCACAAGTAGGTATCTCTGTTAAAGATGCACCTGGTCTAGAGAGGAGGCTTTGCTCTGATTTTGTCTACAGCATCTCGACTCTAACTAAACGACTAATAGATACTCTAACCACTCCGTTGGATTGGAGTCAATGTACGCATAGAGATATAAATTCTTCTTCGAACGCTTGTATCTTTATCGGCTGTTATACCGTGTACTAAACGAGTATCTTTGAGCTGGAATATAATATTATTACACCGTGGATTTGGATTATACCTACAGACGATTTGATTTGAATGGAGTTTTTGTAAATGATGGTAAGTTTGTTGGTTAAAATTGAAATTAATTATTTTACGTTCGAATTAAGCCATTGGGCATTGGTTGCCTAGTAATCGTTTTAACCAGCGAGACAGAATACAGAAACAAACATCCATACCAGGAATGTGCGTCAGTCAGGTCTCAGTTCAGGTATTGTAAGATACGAGATGAATATCAATTAGATACAGCAACCTACTCAAACTCATGTATTGCTTGATCGGTTTACTGTCGATCGTTTTTATGCAAATTATGGAAATCTTTTCAAATTCTCGGTTTTGAGGGAGAATATCTTTTAATTTCGTTTTTCTTTTGTTTTTGTTTTAGGCGGATCTTTAGAATTTTGAATTAATTTTTGGATACCTAGGTGATGAGGTTTTGGGGGAAAGAATGAATGCTTGTGATTGTGACACATAATCGTTAAATCGAAGGCTAGACAGGCTAATATTTGTAAAACTATTCTGGTTTTCGTCTACTGAATATTAGTTACCTACTGCTAGAATTTACATGAGAATATGTAAACACATGTGTGTTTAAGATGAGGTAAGGGATTTTATTTTAATCTAATATGTAGTTTGACCCCTAAACAAACTGTCCAATAAAAATAAGGGAGAAACAGGTTCGCAAATGCGACTCTACCTATTCGATATTGATTTCAAAATTTTCGGAATTGAGACAAAGTGAAATTGTGATTTCGAAAAAATGTCGGAGTTTCCGAATCGCTAGAAATGCAAAACACTGAAAACGAATTCACTCGATTTGCAATTTCGATTTCACTCGATTCCTGGAATCTCTGTATGAAAATATCATATTAACCAGGTGAAGCCTGCCAATAGGAGCGCCATGTTTGTTAAGGGAGGTACCTATATACCTTTATGACCATTTTTCTGGGCTATAGGTACCAATCTTTGTAATAGAATAAAAAGTAATAATTTCTTTCGAACTTCGAGCGATCGGCTCTCCACTCCTTGAAAAATGTTCTCATTGGGGGCTGCCATTATTTGTGACATGTTCACTGTTCACATAAACCCGTTCCGTGACTTTAAATAAGTCTATAGAAAAAAGTCTAGGGTGGTCAAATCGGGTGATTTTGACAAACGCCTGCTTTAGAATGTCATTTCTGGCTCGTGTAGTATCCGCTGAAACCATAATGTCATCTATTTGCGGAATGAAAACTTAATTGATCATGGCTATGTAGTGCTCACCATTTACAGGTCCTTTTTAGAAAAATAGTCCAATGATTCCTCTCAGCGTAAACAGCACGCACACTCTGCAATGACTTTGAGTGGATTTACGAAAGATTCATACATTGTGGTTATGGGCCACCTTTTCTATAAGTAAAATCTCATTTAAGATGAGAAGAAAGTTTAGATAGCTGATCTCGATCTGTTCTTCAACAACCGCTAACTATTATAGTTTCAATGCTCTTCTAGACATCAATTCTAAAGCATTACAGTGACCGCAGGTTCTAACAACTTGTAAGGCATAACTAATGAAATACTAGAAGGCGAGCCCAAGGACTTTTCTAAATTCTCTATATTTTCAAGTTATATCTAACTAAGCTACCACAAAATTTAGGAAACATTAAAACGAAAACAAAAAAAACATCGTCTTTTTTAAATTAACGCCTTGGTGATTTTTATTTTAAGCAATCTAGCGGTTGGTATAAATTATATTCCTGCAGTTGCCTATACCCCAGAAAATAGGTCGCAAAGTCAATGAACCTTTAGAAATTTCTCTAAATCACAACTAGCTCTGCCTTCTGCTTTCCTGTAGTCAGTCTGTCACAAAATACAACTATGTACTAATGAATTGATCCCCACTTTAGATCCCAAGAGGCAATAGCTGCCTGTGTTTGTGGAGTCGATTCTAAAATGGATATGAAGTTGATCAAACGTATTGGCAACGGTGATCCTCAATATAGAGAAGCATCGGCTTGGGCTAACAATAATCCACCAAACTTTAAAATGGACCCTTCAAGCAATCTTCAGAAATAAAGCCGACATCATGATGGAATAAGTATAAGGTGGTCTCGTCGGCTGCCGACTCGTTCGTTTTTTGGTCCCTTAACGCTTTGTTAACGTACACTTACTACGCTGAATAAAGAGAAAAACGTGTCGTTAAGGGACTACTTTTTGCCGACGAGACCACCTTATACTTATTCCATCATGGCCGACATATTGTAGGTTCCTGGTCATAAGAGAAACAAAAAAACCTATGAACTGTGACTGCCCTTCAAAAAAAATCGCAAGTGCATCTTAAATCTATATGATAAGCATATAAAGGACTCAATGCACCTTCTAGGAGTCACAGTCAATTCGGGAATTATATGGCAGGACCACATTTCCTATATCGCAAGATCGGCGTTCGCTAAGTTGAGCTACCTATTTAGAGCAAAGAGGTACTTTAGCCCCAAGCAACTTCTCCTTCTCTACAAAGCTCAGGTTAGACCAGGCCTGGAATATTGTTCCCATATATGGAGCTCGGCACCAAAACATTCACTTAACCTACTTGACAGCATACAGAGACGAGCAGTTCGACTTATTGGAGACCCTACACTCACATCGAATCTTCAACCGTTGTTGCACAGAAGACAAGTCGCTGACCTATGCTTGTTCTATAGGTACTTCCATGGTAGATGTTCCGAGGAACTCCAAGACATTATCCCTCGAAATGCAACTTTTGGGCGCCCCACAAGACAGGCTGCTAATGCTCATGACCATACAGTTCACTTGACAACCGCGAGGACATCAACTTTCAAAAACTCCTTCTGTTACAGGACAAACAAACTTTTTCCAGAAGTATACAATTTGCAGCAATTTAAGTGCAGAACTAACATACATCTGCAAGCATCTCGGGGCGCTGTTGAAGCGTTATAGGTTCGCCTTTCCCGAGAGAAGTATTTAAAAAAAAAATATATATATATAAGCACGATATCACCTAGATTCCTAGTAAAAAGTCCAGATTTTAATGAAAAACTTTATTCATTTAAAAAAAAAAAAACCTTATGTTCGGTAACAGCTCCTGAGTTGTCGTTGAACTAAACTAAGCACTGCTTCGGCATTCTTTATAAACTTTGTCAAAAACTTCACAAAACTAACTTTGTCTATATTGCACTTCATATATACATAGTTTGAAGGGTGTTGCTATACAGATACACGACTACGTAACGAAGTGTCAAAGTTTATATTGCGTCAAGTTGGGGTAAACGTTAAGTGGCTCGCTTCGCTCGCAGCAAGGGCTTTAAACAACTCCAGTATTTCATTTTCGGACATCTTTTGTACGTTTAGGACCCAACTCTTATCTTTATAAACAGTTTTGAATGGAAATGTGATTTCGTTACGTTGATAACGTTTACGTAGTCGTGGCCCGAACATCGGTAAACATCAGTTAGTACAAAATCAACTGCCGAATAGACACTCCGTAGTTTGAACTTTCCACGAAGGTATTCTTGCGTCAAATTGGTTGCGCAGACCTCTGACATTCGGAACTTGCATTAAACGTATTCACATAACACGTATACCTTATATCGATCGTACATTCACCAATTTGGGCTTGATTTTAGGAAGAAAAATTCACTTCATTTCTTAAAACATTCACGTGATTAACGAAATTTGTCTATACATGCAACTTAGATTCGACGTTTGCCAAACAATGTGAATCTTTTCTTTATAGCGATTTGGTTGCACAAAATATATTCATTTCATTGCCATTAGTCCTGCATATGCTTTAGTTAGTTCATGTGTAAAAGCTGAGGTCTGGTTTTGAAAATTGTAGAAATTGTAGATTATTGCAGGTGACAACCGTTTTTTTTTTGTTTTTAAATACATATGTTGGAGTACTATATGTGCTTCTTGTTTGGCCTTGTGTACCAAACATTTCTCTAGTTCTCTTTCTAATTGTATGGAAAAATTGAACTCTCAGTCCAGCTTCAGCCATTTCGCAAATCAATGGTCATACTCTTAGCAGATTTATGTTGCTAAGAGTTAAATTTAGATTGTCCCAATATTTTCAGTACCTATTATTTAAAAAGTGTAATTTGGCCAAGTGTCGACATAAATGTGTAGAGCGGTAGTTCGCTAGTTTTTAAATGCAGGTAACATTTAAGCTGATGTGTTTTATGAACATTTTCTTAAAATCCTCTTCTGCAAATGACATCATCCCATAATGTGTGTCATGTGCCGCGGAGTACTCATGATTAACCTATCATCATATCTTGCAAATATACTTCGTTTCGACGGGATACATTTACAAGATACTCACCTTTTGTAATGGCATAAAGTTTTCTGCTACCTTATTTATTGCTGAAATACACAAGCTACTAAGTACTAAGAGCTATTTCCAAAACAGACATAATGCCAAACTTCATAATAAAGGCGATGCAAATGTTCCTAATATCTAACTACCACGTACTGTCATATAATTTATAAACTGAGCTCGAAAAATATTGACCATGTGAATTGTAAGAAACAGAAAAATTAATTTCAGACAGAAAACTACCTACTCTTTTTCGTCGGATCCTAGACCTTTCCTTCCTTATAAATTAGCTACAATTGAATCAGAAGAGATCATTATATATTTATATGCATTCTTTGAAGATCTCAAGGCGGCATTTTTGAAAACATTAAAAAAAGACGCACTATACCATGGGTGGGTAAACTTTTTCAGGTGACGGACTACTTTTACCTTTTACAAAACTTCGCGGTCCACTTGGCAGTTTTGGTGACAATACCTTCTTTATTCAAATTCTTTTTTTTTTATTTTTTTTTTTTTTAATAAAATTTTGTTTGGTCTTTTTTTCACAATTCAAAAAATGAATAAAGAGAAAAAATTGTAGGTACTTAACAAATAAAAAAGTATGTATTTTATTACTGGTGTACACTAAAAATTTAAGAAATTCAGCAGTTCTTAGAAGTTGATGCATGAGCATCATGACACTCCCAATTGTCTTCTAAGTTTGTAAATCACAAACAGGCATCCAAGTTCTCTTCAGATATGTTTTGTATTTATATAGCTCATTTTTGAAAACGGTGATCTCAATTCTCATAAATAGGTTGAACAGAGGAACGCCGTTAACTGAAAAGTATTAAAAGCATTTTTAAGTTCGCATACTCTTCTTCGCTAAACTTCCAGGAGCATACCTCGGACTCCGAACTATGAGCATTGCAGATAACATCACTTTGATGGAGTAGAATTTTCTGATTCTTTTAACTTTCTCCTACTAAGAGAAAGATAGATATTGTTTTCTTATAAAATTTCGATCTCAAGCTCTAGATTTTAATCATTCCATATTACGATAGGAGAGCTGAGAGCTCAAAACACTGGGTCACGCTATACAGTCCGTCCGTATCAAGTTCATTATGAATTGCATTTGTGGATGTTAAAAAATGTTATATTTCGTCAAATAAGTTCTGAAATCCTTGTAAAAACAGATGCCTACTTAACTATCGAACGTCGGCGTAAAACAGCAGTTCCACATGAACGTACTCTTTTTCTTCTAATTGAAAAGTCTTCTTTGTAGCCTTCTATCACGCATTTATCAATAACATGTGGAAAATTCAAATTTTTACAGCACAGAGATTCCTGGTGATTACAGTGATAACAAAAACCTTGGAAGTTGGAAATCATCATCCAAGTTTATAAATTGGATTGTTTTTTTAAGGGACTTTTTTTTTTGAAAAGCAGAGTACATATAATGTCTTCACCTCTTAATTTCGCTTTTATAGCTATAAATGTCAATAATTCTACTTTTTCTGTTAGACTACTACATATTACACATGTCCAAAACCTTGTCAATCTTGTCAGATTCTGCCTTAAGGTTCTGTATAGACAAAATCTGACGTCATATTGATGAGAATATTTCAAAAATTGACACGATTTTTGACATATCCCGCGTTCCATTAACCCGCTAGATGACTAGCGGCATGCCAAACTCCCTACAAAAAAAAACAGACATTTCACAATATGTGCTAGAGTTCTAGCGCAAATGCTGAAATGTCAGTTTTTATACCCGGTACCACACTGTGGTGAGGGTATATTCACTTTGTCATTCCATTTGTAACGCCCATAAGGAGGCGTTGTAGGTATGACAAACTATATATATTATTGATCAGCATCACTTTCTTAGTCGATCTAACGATGTCCGTCTGTCTGTCTGTCCGCACCATTACGGCCGTAATTTAAGAGCTATCGACTTGAAATTTGGTATGTAAGCTTTTATCCACCAAACTGAGGCTAAGTTCGAAGATGAGCAAGATCGGATGAAAACTACTACTACCTCCCATACAAAAATATCAGATTTATATAGCTTTTTATGTTAAAAATTAAATTTAAATAGCTACAGTAAAGATAGCAAGTTTAAACTTTGCACATATTGTTTTAATAATATTTAAAAATTTTTGACAAAAAATGAGCTTGGTCGAATAAAAAGTACCCATACCTCCCATACAAATATATAATTTTTTAATACTAAAATATTTTTTTTATTTTACAATAATAAAGTACCGGGTATTTGAGCTTCGGCATAGTCGAAGATAATTGTCTTACTGGTTTTTATATGGAAATAGTAGCTTTCAGTCTTTAAAAATCAGAGTGATAGCTGCGAAAATGTCAACAACCAAAATTAACTATGCGTGCACAAGAAGGTTTTAATATTATGGTGGAATTTTTGTATAACCATTCGTTGTAAATCTACATTTGTTACCTCACAAAAAAAAGGAAGAAATTCTACAAGAAAAAAATTTAATGTTGAAGAAAGAATAATTGGTTTAAATATAAAAATTAATGAATTAGACAAAAAATCGCTTTTATTTTATTTAAAAATAGTTAATTGAAACTCCTGCGCGGTCGCCTAAAAATGGACTGGCGGTCTACCGGTCGATCGCGATCGACCGTTTGCCCAGCCCTGCACTATACCATAAGCTCCCTATTATTTTAATCTCCTATGTTAAGTTAGGTTATGGGGGGCGGGCCGCAATAAGTGCAGCCACATTTCAGCCATAGAAGGCCTATTTTGATACCACAGGATCGAATAATCTCACAATTACCCATTGAACAAGCAGGAACTTAGAGTTGAAGGCTGGTATTTGCGAGTTCGCTGAGGTTGTCGAAGAAGTATTCTCCGAGATGTAGAGATTTTTTGTTTTAATCTCCTAAAGTCGTTCTACTGTGATACCTTCAACTGCAAAAGTTTGGAATGGGAAAAGTATGTCTGTCTTCTTTCCTATTGTCATGCGTCTTTGGAAACAAGGATGCATCCTAGGGGCTCTGCTCTGCTATTCTGATTCTCTCCACTTTCAACATCTATTACAAAAGTCCTAAACGTACATAGATATTGGAGCTCTGAAATATATTTCAAATAGTCCTGTCAATATCAATGATTTTTATGCCTTTTAATTCAAATTTCAATTACTACAGAGTTCGGTGCCTTATGCCGCGCTCTAAACAAAGTATTTCGTGTTAGCGTCCCATTTGAAACCCTTATATCATCATATCGAAAGGGTAAGACTACATACATGTGAAATTTATAAGCGATTATGCCGTTTTATTCTCTGTTTCCTTACCCTTTCAATGATCATTCTAAACACCTGCCACGGTACCCTTAAATTATTTTTTTTTGTGCCATATACTGAAATATTGAATTGACGGTACCTATACCCGATATTATGCACTTCCAGTTAATGGGTGACTCTTTTCAAAAGGGGACATACTTGTTACCATCTGTACCTACTCAGTCATTTTAAAACGAGAATTTCTAAAGGACGTATAGTTGTCCAATGGCATCCATAAGATGATCCAGAAATTCCTTTGAATTTACATGTCAAAATTAAATTCTTCCAACATCAAATATCCATTTACACTGTATTGTGTTTGACAACTTTCTAAAATTTCAACTTCCTTTCCGAATGTCCTAAATAATCAACGAAAAAAACACCCAGAAACTAAATAAAACTACTTTCAATTTAGACGAATAATTTTCCCTTCAATTTTGCTACCAAGTTGCGACCCAACAAAATGATGGACTTCTTGGCCTTATTTACTTCATCTCATACTTAATTAGAAAAGTTACTTCCTAAAGTAACAGTTTTTTAGAGAAAAGTTTTCAATTTCGTTACGAAATACATGACTAAATGGTTCATTGTGGTCCCGAAGGCGAGTGGTAGAGTAGAGGAGACCAAATAGTTCGAACGTGTAATAATGTCGCCATCTGTACCAAGTATGCCACAAACACTTTCCTAACTATGTAGCTGTCACATTGTCATGACGATGACAACGACGACGACACTGACGATCCAATTTTGAATGTGCGGAGGTGGAGGCAGATATGTATATAATATAAAAAAAAACTAGAACGGCGCTAGCGATTAATTTGGTTTATGAGAAAATTACTGCTTTATGGCTTAATTAACACTTTGGCCTCCTCCACCTCCTTAGCTTAGACAGAAATGAAGCAACATCGCTGCTGGTAATTGCATGGAAACATTATTAGTTCCAATCAGCATTCAAGTGAAGTGATTTCACTCCGAAGGGACACAGTCTCGTTACAGTGCAGCAGGCGGTGCACTTAAGTCATTCGTCGTAATTACATTTTCTCTTGTAGCAAATTGAGAAAATTACATTTCTGGTTGTAATTGTATGTACTCGTATGTTATGTTTCCACTCACTGTTACAGTGTTGAACAGATGCTGGATAGCTTTTTGACATTATTCTTCCGCATAATTGATGCGAATGAAATTATGATTTATGAATGGTAGACGTTTTTGTTTTACTTGAGCCATCTATACCAAAGGCAACCTACATCTGTCTGTAGATACGTAGATAATTATCATAACAATTTTGTTGTCAGAAAAAGTACCAAGTGTTATCCACATGAGGTTACAGGGGAAAAAAATAAAAAAAACCATCTTGATCTTGGGTGACCACTGACCAGTGAAAATATTTCAAACTTGCCTTCTTATTTGGTTAACAACTTTTCGACATTTAGACCACTCTACTTAAAAAAAGAAAGAAGCGACACCTTTCCTTTGCCAGATGTGGCGAACTAAGAAGTAAATAAGATCTGCAAATGGACATTTACCGCAAAAATGCACGACAAAAAAGGTATACGACCAGATTTCCAAATGTTTGACTCTTCCCTTTTCATGCGCAGTCAAATAATTAAGGACGAACATATTGACACACCGTTGTGAATAAGGCTAGTTGTCATAGTTTCGCTCTGCGACTGACAGCAAACAACATTTGGCATCATGTTAGACAGTGTGATCGGCTGCAGGGTTCTGTAGTTTTTGTGACAGCTGAAGTGGCCGGAGACGTTTTATAAACATTAGGGTATCCATCAGAAATTATTTAACTATTCGCTGCGTAATGACTACGTACATATTCCAGGTATTTTTGTTTTATTACTGCGACTGTACCTACCTATAAATTTTTTGCCACACCACTTTATGTAATAAGAAACCCCCATCGACAACCAGTGTTGCCACTAAAAAAAGTGAATCCGGTCAAATCTGACCGAATGACCGGATTATTATTTTCTAAATCCGGTCAAAAATTCCGGTCAAAAGTTAAAATGAGAATTTTTGACCTGAAACCCGGTCAAAAAGAGAAAATACCTATACCTACCTATACAATTTACGAATTTTTATGTTATGTCATGTTTAGAAAACGTTTTTATAATACGTGAATCTTGAGTTTGTGAACTTGTTTTTTATTTCATTTGTTTAAAATTTACTGAAACTAATTTTTCATTTTATATGACATGTTTTAAGTTCTGAAATACACTTTTAGTGCATGGCCATACACGCCTTCCAATGAACGAGGTGTCCAGCGACACAGGTAGATTTTGAGTGAGTAAAGGAGAAAGGTATATAGCATAGAAAATCTACTTTCAGAAATAATTCTGGCACGATCTTTTTCGCACCATTGTGCTTTCGATACAAATCTTTATTTGATATTTGCGTTGATAGAGTGAGGACGTCAAAAACGAGCGTCCGCTTCGGCTTAACCATAGAAATTGTTTGTGTTTTCAATTTCACTATTCTTTTACCAGCCAAATTTTATTTCATTGCAATGTCGCCTGGTTTTTGTGTGTAGCCAAATTGTTAATGGAAATGAAGGTCATGGGAGGACGTGTATGGCCAGGCCATGTACTAAGGCCGTGTGTTAATTGGGCTAAGTAATTATTCTCGAATAATTTTCTGACACTTGAAAAGAGTAGTTCACCAATCACCAAATTCAATATTTAATTTCCTCTTCAAAATTCTAGCAAAAGAAAACGTCAAAAAATTAGCCTATAATATAATTTATTATCCTGCTCCCTGAGCAGAATTTGTTTGAACTTGGGAGCATGTTCGTAATGTATGGCAAAGTTATATTCAAATTATAGAAATCTATCTTTATTTATAGTCAGTAGGGACATTTTATTTTTCCGGTCAAAAAAGGGTTTTCCGGTTAAAAACATTTTTCGTTCCGGTCAAAAAACGGTTAAGCCGGATTTCTAAATTTTCTCCGGTCAGAGTAAACAGATTCCGGTCAGATATGACCGGAATCCGGTCAGAATGGCATCACTGTCGACAACATGTACTTCTATTTTATTGTAGTTCGGTAACCCATTATCGCTCGTGAACAATGTATAAAAATCTGATTTGACCCGTTTTCGGTAAACAGAGATAGTGGATATGGAGCAAGTTCATATTTGAGGTGATCCTTCATATCATTTTTATTATTGATCTGTAGTGAAATTCTTTGAAATAAGAGTAAAGGATCTATTGTTACTTTTTCATCACTCACTTTAATCGATGAGCCAATACTTTTTATTAAAATTAACGATTGTTTTTAGAGCTTTTCAATTTTACCATTTATCGAAAGTAAACATAAGAACGAGTAAGTGAGCCAAAAAATAACTCCATAGGAGGTGTAGTTTTAAGAGGAATCGCAGTTAAAACTATCGCTTTTTTTTGTTTAAAAATTAAATTTAACAACAACCTCTTAATATTTTCGTCTGAAAAAGTTACTGCCTTTTTGCAACACTAAAAAGTATCTTTTGTCCAGGTTTCAGCTTCATAGATATTTTTCTGTAAAAGAAAAGAATTAAAAACCGAAAAAACAGGTTTCCGCGATTTTTTCGAACATTTTTCGGGTTAAGGTAAAAATGGTATATACAAAAGTTGTAGATCTTATTATTTCCTACAACATTTACATTGAACTTTTTTCGGTAGGATGCACAGTTTAGCCAGAAATCGCGAAAAACCATTGTCAACCCCTAAAAATGCACACCATTGCAGCTCTGGATAGCTACTGTCGATTCGATTTTTTTTTGTTCTGTTTTACAATTCGTGCTGTAACGAATTATTTTATTTTTTTTCTCATTTTTACGTCTATTTCTACTGGACTATTAGTCGTCATATATTTTTAAAAGTATTTGTATATTTGACAGCTTCTAATAGCAAACAAAATTTATCTGTCAGACAGTCTGATTCTGAGTAAAATGATACTGACAAGACGTTTGAGAGTGATTTAATGTGGTAAAAAGCATTGCTTTGCAGGATCAAAAATGTTAATGTCGAGACACAAAAAATCCCTGTGCCCTAGTCACATAAGTTTGAAGACGATTGCCAGTGAAACGATAGAGCTCTAAAACTCTGTGCTAGCGATTATATAAAAACTGAAGATAACCGCAAAAGGTCAACCAGGAAATAGCTGTTTAGGTTAGGTTAGAGTGGCATGCCGCAGTACGCGCAGCCTCATACATAGGCCAGAGGAGGCCCATTGTGATACCACAGGAACTAATGATCTCACAACTACTCGTTGAACCAGCAGGAGCTGAGAATGAAGCGTTGGAGGCAACTTTGCTTGCATTAGCGAGTTCGCCGAGAATGTCGAAGAAGTATTCTCCGATGTATTTTTCTACGAGCCGAGAGGGCTGGGCACGTGCATAGGAGGTGAAGAATTGTCTCTTCCTGCTCCTCGTCCATGCAGCTTCTACAGAAATCTTTTGAAGGGTGGCCCAGCCTGAGAGCATGTCTCCCAATAATGTAGTGTCCCATGATGACACTTACTAATGTGCTTATATTGGATCTATTTAGTTTAGTCCAAGATTATTGGAGCCCTTGAGATCCAGCATGGGCCAGCTCTGTTTCGTAATGAAGCACGTGGTGCAGTTTGACCACCTTCGATTAGTGGCGCTTATGGCATTTTGTTTAATTAGAAATTTACACGTAGCGAGAGGCATATAGAGATTCTCCTTTTTCGGTAGAATCGACAAATTTGTGCCATGCCTAGTGAGTTCGTCGTCCTTTCAATTCCCTGGAATGTCCCTGGGACCCGGCACCCATATAAGGTGCATTTTGAATTGTTCTGCTATCTCGTTAAGAGATAAGCTGCAATTGAGGGCGGTTTTGGGGTTGAAGATGGTCGAATCCAGACATTATACCGTTGCTATGACAGGGCCTCCTTGATCGCCATAATTTCCGCTTGGAACACGCTACAGTGATTAGGAAGACGGAATGAGATCGTACAATCTAAATCTTGGTTTTGGGCCCATCTGTATAAAAGCAGACGGATCTCCTGTGAGACACTACATCACTCTCCCAGTCAGTCCTTGAGGGTATGCAGGTTTCGAAATTCTTACTGAATTGAAAATGGGGGAGGGTGTAATCAGTATCTTTTGGGATGCATTCTATTTTATCGAGAATAGACGAGTGATCAGTTTGTCGACTAGTCCACAAAATAGCTGTTTACGACAGACAAAAACTTGAAAACGATGTGTATCGGGCAAACGAGCGTCGTCATACGCGTGCTGGACGAGGGGTCCCAAGTTCGATCCCCGAAAAAAAAAAAAAACGAAATTACATCTTAGGGTTTTTTCCACTGCGTCACCTCGCAGTTTATTTACCTAATCACAGTAACTAAACTAAATAATTTCAGATAAAAGACATAAAAGCAGATAAATTTTAGCCGTCTGCGCATTTCCTCTGAAAAACATTGCCGATGTTGGTTACGTGCACATCGCATACTTAACTTTCGTTTCACTTAATCAAAGAAACTTACACGCAGAGTTTTTACAACAGAATGTGCTTTCGATGTGCGCCTACCACGCCAAAACAGAACCACGATCAAGCCCAATACAGTTGCTGATATTTTTCAATTTAAGCAGGGACACAAATTAGATCGTGTCAGATTTTGGTTTGTAGCTCAGCTTCTGATTGAATTAGAAAGCTGGTTGATGGCCTAAAAATGAGTAATGGCAAGTTAAAGGCTTTACTGATGTCAGAAAAAATCAATGGCCGTCATGACATATGCGCAATATTATTAGCTACCTTTAATATGTGTAGTGTGTACTGTGCATGTGCTAATAAATATCAAGAAAAGTCAATTAGTATTGAGGAATATCCTTCGTAAATGCCTCGTATTCGTATAAAGGGTTTTTCAAAAAAGTTTGACCCCTTTTAGTCAGTAGGTATACAGGTGGCGCAAAAGTAATCCTCCTATCAGAAAATGCTATAAATTTTGCGATTGGCCCCTAATGTCAGTTCTGTTTTGACATTTGTGTAGTAAACACATGCGAAATACACGTTAATAAACAATGTTACGCTACACTGCTCCAGAACGCGGAATATTGGTGACTATTTATTTGAGCAATAATCGGTCGGTGACTTTGGCACAACGTGAATTTCGTCGCAGATTTCCTAGCCGTCCAACGCCTACCGGTGAAACACTGCGACGTATAGCCGCTCGCCTCGAAGAGACTGGCACAACACAAGATGCTGCCAGCCGTGGCAGACCCCGGAGTAGCCGTTCTGCAGAGAATATTGCTGCTGTAGTCATCGGACCTTTTTTCTTCGAAGACGTCGCGGGCCAAACGGTTACTGTGAATGGTGAGCGCTACAGAGCAATGATCAACGAGTTCTTTTTGCCGCAACTTGATGAATTGGGATTGGAAAACATGTGGTTCCAACAGGACGGTGCAACGGCACACACTGCACGTGCCACAACCGATATGCTGAAGGATGCATTTCCCGGGCGCCTAATCTCCCGTTTTGGCGATTTGCACTGGCCAGCAAGATCGCCTGATTTGACCGCTCTAGACTTCTTTTTGTGGGGCTTTTTGAAGTCGCGGGTTTATGTCAACAAGCCTCAGACTCTTGCAGCTCTTAAAGACAATATCCGTCAAGAATGTGGGGACCTATCGCCGGAAGTTTTGGCCAAAGTGATGGAAAATGCCATAAAAAGGGCTCAAATGACAATCAACTGTGGCGGCGGCCATTTACATGACATCATATTCTCGACTTGATGTAAAAAAAATTAAAAGACCAAATAAAAATAATCCACAAGAAGAATCAAAGTTTTTAAATTTTTTTTTTAAATTACAGCCAAAAAACATCGGAAGGTTATTTTTGCGCCACCTTGTATATTCAGGCGCGTATATTCAACTGAGTTCGTGATGTGAAGTGCTTTCTGTCAAACAGGTCGTTCTCGGATGCGGTGACTGACGTGAGTACGTCATACACTCATACCGTAACTAAAATGCTGCATATTTTAAGGAGTTAAAACAATTTTGGTAGCTAGTTGAAATATTTGTGAATCTAAACCTATTTTTTTTTTTTGTAAGTTCATGGACACTACTGAGCTAGTCTTGAGTTAGCCACAAAAGTTTCAGATGAAACTCAGTACACATTTGTAAGCCTAAATTTAACACTTCTCATATCTTTATTATCTCGTAAATGATTTGACTTCCCAAAGCTGTCATAGTGACATAAATTAGACTGCAAAGAAGACCCCTGTCATTAACATTACATAGTAATTTGGTCTTCTTCTGAAAACTTACGACAACCCCACTGTTCAAAGTGAACATACGCACACTACATACACTATACCAGTGTTAGACAATGCTCGTATAATTTAATGTAACAAACGGACGGGAAAAAAGGTAGCAAAGCACAAGGAACGAATGAAAACAACAAGAGGGGATGATTTTGATGTTGAATGAGTGTGTTGTGTTGGCAACAATCCAATTATTCCAAACGACTGAAACAAGTGATGATTTTATGGATTTTGCATAGGGATAACTGTAATATAATCCGTCAGGCAGCGCTACGCCCAACGCCACCCCGCGAACAAGCACTACCATAATGGCGCACAACCCTGCGTGGAGTTACATATTTGTGGAACTTTTGAGTGGAGCTGATATTCCTACAAGGATACCGTAAGAGAGTGCGAATAATTTTAGTTTAACCACGAAATATACTCGACTCGTCGCAAGTTGTAATTCAAATTTTGATAAGAAATTTACTTACACAAGGAGTTGGTTTCACCACAATTTGAATTTTATGCGACAGATGTCCCAGTTATTTTCAGAGACCGTTGATTTTTATATTCTCTTTGTCTGTCAATTTTGTATAGAAGAGTGTTGAGTGTTGAATGTGGAATTGATTTGACTTCCAAGGAATCAATCAAATAATGCGCGTCTCTATTTTTGTAGATTTTCTTTTTTTTTTTTGCTGATGTATTGTGACATATGGCTTGTGAAAAAGGGGATCGTTTGCTGACAATTTGAAAGGATTCTTACATAATAGTTCTACATACGCTCATGCTGCTCATATTGTGTTTAAATATACGTTTGTGTATGTAATAATGTTGTATGGATTCTAATGAAGGCTTAGCAGTGTATATCCAGTCGTTCCAAGGAATAGTGAAGATTGTAAGAGGGATGTGACAAGTGACATGCAATTAGTATTTTTTTTTTCGTCTAGAAAGGGAATTGGGCAACAAAGACTTATCGAAAGCATGTAAAAAAATGGTTATGTAGAGCGTTTTTGTATCTATATATGAGCGGCATAAACAAGTGACTTTAACCCTTTGCCATGCAAAAAGAACTACAAGCCCAGTCCTTTCATCTCGAAAAAAACTAAACCTACATCTTGAAAAATAGTAGTTCTTTGACAATCTCAGCGAACTCACTAAAATTAAGCTTCAGCCGCCTCCAATGCTTTATTCTATATCTCCTGTTGGCTGAACAGGTAGTTATGGGATTATTCGATCCTATGGTATCATTTTGGGCTTACTCTGGCTTACGTTTGGCCTCACCTACAAGATCTTTGACAAAAGACTACAATCGCAAGACTACAACTACAATCAAGCAGACCTAAAAACAGGAGCACAAAAATCAACATTTAAAAAAAAAAACAATTTCTTTTTTTAAAGAAAAATAAAATTTATTTATTAATGTTTCAGTTTCGTAATATGAGTCAAGACCTCAACCAATTCGCGCGGTGAGTAGCCAACTACCTCCACTTGTACACTTCAAGTTGATTAAGGTTGCTTTCGGCGTGGAGATATTCGCCATCTTAGGCGAGGTCTTTCTCAACTGCGTTGGTTAGGTTAGAGGGTCAGTTTTTACCGTATACAATACTCACCCAGAAGCCCATGAGGCTTCATCCAACAACAAAACTATTGGGATCTGTTGATGAATATTCTAAAATCTTGCATTGGTATCTATCATTACTGCATCGTCCCGGATGTCAAAAAAACCGTCTTTCCTTTCAAGAGAAGCAGCGTTCTTGGAGGGCTGGACACTGTCTGCAGCTTATTCAGAAGTCGTTTGTAAAAATCGTCGTTTGTTATGGCACAACTATAAATCTTCTTCGATAATTTCTTAGCCAAATTTAATGTGACAACAATGAAGTTTTTATAATCTATAACTGTACCGAATGCTAGTACCTAATAGTATTCACCGTCTTTGTGACATCTATGAAAACGGATATATCACAGTATTGGGGTAGGGCCATCCTTGTTTGTCCGCTTTGCAGACGTTAAATTTTTTGTCAAAGCTCATACCTTGGTTTTTTTTTCTATAATCAGTGAGTGGTATACGTCAGCTCCGATTCAAGATGTATGCAAGATTGACCGAACGATTTGGGCTTCCAAATTTTGTTCTCTCTTAGTCTGAGACTACATTTGGCTGTCATCTAGGTCGACTATTGGTAGATTCTATTTCAGGACTCCATGTCCTCGCCTTCTTGACCGCCAAGTATTCAGTCATTAGGTAGTCGTACAGCTCGTACACTTTGTCGTAGAATTGTTTCCTTCATCAAGAAAACAAAAGCAAACGTGCCCGAATATCTTGCGAAGAATTTTTCTCTCGAAACGGCCTTTTCTTCATTTTGTAAGACGCCATACTTCAGATCCGTACAGTCAAACTGGAATTTTCGTATGGAGAAAGCGAAGATTCATAACCGTCATTGACGACATCTATATGTCCAAATTTCTGTAGCCAGAACTTGAGAACAACAATAGTTCTAACAAGACTGCATTGCAGGTAGACTGACCAGACGTCCTCTTTTTATCTAACAAAAAAATGTCGGATATCTTTTTGAAAAAATATGCAATTTGTCCTCTTTTTGGGATTTCTCAATTTACGAAATTTTTCGACACCACAAAACTAAAACAAAACTTTTTTCAACACGAATTCAGACATTTTCTCCATCTTTTTGGTATGGTAAAATTTGTAGTTAAAATGTGGAAATGAAAATGATGCCTAAAACGTGGAAAAAATGTATTAGAGGTTTATTCATGGTGTTTAAAATATCTTCAGAGATAGGCCGAATCTCTAGATGAGTTTTATTGTTTTACATTGATGGATTTAAACAAAATTCCCAACTGAAGCGATATCGAAAATTCGTTGCTTTATTTGCGAAACAAAGGTGCCAAATTAATCGAAAATAAATTGTTTGACCACGAAAAATGGGTAGAATATTTTTAAAAAATATAGATTGTTATTTTGGTTATTGTTTTTGTTCTTCAATTTTCATTTGACATTTTTTAAGGTGTCTTCTTTTTGGTGGGCATGAATCTGGTCACCCTAATTGCGGGGCATATAGCTAATGTTATACTCGATTTGCTAAAAGGACCCTCTCTCGAGGGGGATTTGTAAGCGCTTGCACAACTGAAAGTGGTTCACTTACTTAGGAAGCTAAGAGGAATATATTGTCTTCAAGATGATCAGTGATTCTTGTGGTCGAAGTATTTGTTGAAATTTAATAATTTTTAAGGGTCTGCTGCTCCACGTTCAAAAGGCTTGTCCAAAACAACAACCTTTTAAGAAAAAGCATTCCGGAAACTGGAATGTCTGTCAAAACTGGACTCATAACTTTAAAAATTCGCATGACCGAATCACTTTGATTTTTAATTGCGAAATTGTATCTCATGTGTTTTGAGTTTTCAATCGAATTCGAACGTAAAATTTAACGAATTTGTTAGAAAAATTTTAAAAACAAGAAAATCAGTTTGCAGAGGAAAAAGTTTAATAAAATGAACAAAACAAATCGGAACTACTATCATCATTGCTTTACCTACGGATTTTCGGACCAGTTCGGGTATGTTTTTTCAATTCACTTTTAATTCGACTACCTTTTGCAAATTTATTCCTCATTCGCCTTTGGTGTTATCAATATTTTAAAGATGAATAGCATTAGATGACTATAAATGTCAGCTGGATTCCAAATCTAAAATTTCCTCTACAGACCTATCGACTCCTTCAGAACCCATCATTTCGCTCGTAATGTTCCCTCTTTGTTATTTGCCCTTTATTTGTAGTCGCCCCCACTGTGCATCGACGTCATTATAGTAGATACAGCTGGCATCGTCATCCAATCTGCCAACTTGCGCTTCACAGTTTGTTGCCCGCACATTCTGTCTGCTGAAACTGAACGCAATGTGATTTTCTTGTATCGTTGTCGTTGCCGTTGGAGAATATTTTTTACTACAAGAGGAGGGAATCCCATTCATTCAGGCAGGCACCACAAGAGTCCTACAACTGCAACATGTCTTCCTATACCTATCGCCGGTATAGGTTTTCCGTTTTTTCCTGTTTGTATACCGTAATGGATTTATAGTGAAAACGGGTGGGAACAAAAATGAAAACAACCCCCGAAAAAAAAAACTGTTATTCCATTCATATGGAATTATTGTTGTCGCATGTCGTCGTCGACGTCGATACATCTTTGGTTCTTGCTCTCGCTGTCGATGCGTAAAGTTTCCCTTCAATTTACCCCTAGCTGTCGTTATTGTCCTCATCTGGATGTAGCCAGCAGCAGGTTTTCTATTTCTTTGTCCACAGTATAGGTACCTATATCTCTTTTCGTATCGTTTTCTCGTTGGAATTTTTCATCATCACTTTCTTGGGGGTGAATTTCATAAACACTCTCCGTTCACCGTATATCCTAGAGTTTTGTGTGAATTCCTCTTCCTGCAACATGAACATGGACAAAAAATACACCGAGTATAGTGGCGCCGGGAATCATCCCTCAAAGGGATGCAATGTGCTCAGTGCACCCCTAGCTATACGTAAAACATCACGTCTCGTCGACACTGTAACCGTGGTGTATGGGGTGTCTTTTATGTTACGTTATTTTGTTTACATAGTGCGGTGGCATTGCTGTGTATTTGTGCATATATGTGTGCATTAGAAGGGTGGTTTTGCTTGGTGGGTTTTTCCTTTTTGAAATTATTTCAAGTTGGATTAAGAAGACCAAGGACGACTAATATTTGAGAGGGTGGAATATTTTTTCCCTTTTATAAATATAATACGAAACACAACACCAATTTCAATACGTTTGCAATGTGAAGGCGAACAATTTTCGGATGTTGGTCTGTAATGCTCGATACAGTGTGGTGCGAAAGTCATTGATATTATTTCGAAGTAAGGGGTCAGTTATAGCCATAAGAAAAGTCAATCCATAAAAACATGAAACAGAACGAAACTGAAACATTTAACACCAGCATTTCATAGGAATTCAGTGGAACCTGTTGTGGAATTGACTGAGAAGTTGATGGAAAAATTAATAAATCCGTTTTCTAGAAATTTTTTGACAATTGCTTAATTTTTTTAATGAACTAATTTTATAATTCAAAAACAACATTTTAAGATTGTGTTGAAGGATTAGGTTTAAGTGGTCTAAAAATGCAAAACATATTTTTTTCGGTTGCATTTTACTGATAGCTATAACTGACTCCTAAACTGTGAAAAGAGCTTCATTTTCGAACTTCTTTTGCCGCAAACAAGTTCGAAATTTCATGTACACTTGTCAAAATTTGAATACAAAATCGTACGGCAAGTAGTCTTGGAAAGTTACCATGAAAAGTTGTCCGGGCCAGGGGCCTTACTTTGTACATAATTTCGTTCAGAAAGTAAAATTCTCCAAAACCGAATATTTGGTACTCTCTATTTCGAAAGCGGAATGAAATCTCCAAATGTCAAAGGCATTGACATGGCGGGCGCAGTAGCGCAGTGGATAGTGTGCTGGACTACTGTGCGAGGGATCCCAGGTTCGATCCCCGGAAGAACACAAATTACATCTTAAGGTTTTTTCTACTGCGCCACCTCTCGCGAACGTCTGACAAACATCCGAGAGTATGACTGTCCTGAAAAAGCTTCTCAATTCAGCCGTTCGGACTCGGCATAAAATTGTAGGTCCCTTCCATTCGTTCCAAAAATAGAAACTCACACAAAACGAATGGTTGCGAGAAGCTAGGCCTTGGGTGTCTACCGCCTGTCGCGCCGCCTATTTATTTTTTTTTTATTTTTAAAGGCATTGACATACGGAAAATTAAAAGTATTACAGAGTAGCGAAAAAGCGGAATGAAAAGCAATTTCGAATAGGATTGACTTTTGGTCCCCAGATCGTCAAAGCCTATGCAAAGCAAGTTTTAAAAGAGGGTTGCCGATTCTTCGCATATGATCCAAATTCTAACCCACCATCTTCCAACTGACTGGTATATGTATACTGGACATACAAAGACCGATTAGAGGGCGACTAGAACTACTGTAGAGTGAGACAATTTTCGTATAATAAACTTGAAATTAGTTTTATATGGTTTTACTGCGATAAGCTGAGTTTTCAGACCAAATACGATTTTGGAAACTATTTATATTGCTCAGGCTCACGCATTTACACGTTTCCCAGATCCTAGCAGTTTGAAAAACGGTGCTGCTAAAGCAGACACTTTTCTACCGCCATTTTCCAATTCAGAGATAAAAGCCCTCGGCAATGCAATAAGTGTGAACCCATCAAGGGCGCGATTTACAATGGGCGCGTTCAATAATCTGGTTTAGTAAGTGTTATGTCTAAACTAGAGAAATGAGTGGACTTGCGTATAATAATATTAATTAATTTATTCAAAAAGAGAAATGTTATTAACTAAAAGGTCAATTCAAAATTTACATGTGGTGTCGGCTTGCAACAAGAAAAAGGAATGAATTAAAGTTATAAAGATCTGCCAAAACCAGTCCACTACTGACAGAAGATTTTATTTGCGTCGCCAAGCCCAACAGTACGTCTAACAGCTCTCTAACTTCATGTTGTTGAGTTTTCATTGGACGAGACTGGTCACTTGTAGGGGTTTCTAAGTTGACGTTTATGTCCACAACACCGACAAATCAAGTCCAGAATTTTTTGAATTACTTATAAGTTGACGTCTATTTGTGACAACATTGTGTCAGGAGAACTCAGTTTTGACATTTCTATTGGGTCATCGGAGAGCATGGGTGAGTGCAGTTTGACATTTCGATTGCCCTGACGTAGAGCACCAGTCAGAACAGAACACCTTGAGCAAAAAATGTACAATTGTCTAGAAGTGAAATACCGACAATTCAAGTTAGTTTTTGCGTTCATGTAAATTTGAGTCCAGACAATTCAAGTCGACTTACGATGACTAGATTCTTGAATGCGTCCAATCGTTTTAGCGTTGCACATATTTTGAATGGGTTCAGCCTGAAAATGAGTCCAAAATGGCTTCCACTTTCATTACCATACCGTCATTGCCACCAATTGTAATAAATTTTGCATCGTATACATAAAATTTAAGGACTATTCACATGAAAGTGACCAACTATCTACAAACGAAGAATATTCGCGAGTTTTGACAGTTCGTTCGCGAATTTCAGCCAGCAATTCCTAATTTGAGGTTAATTCGAAAGAACGTTTTATTCGCTAGTTTGTGGAACGCGTTTTAATAACGTGGATTGTGAATAAACTTTGAACAATTCGCGCCAGGGATGTTTTCGTTCGCGGCAAAAAGTTTGGAAGTTGAAATTTTGCTATTTAAACTGTTTATACAACTTTTTTTCGTAATAAATTTTAATGAAATAATTAATTATCCTACTCTTGGATTGGTAAAATGTGAAATTTTATGCTTATAAATACATAAAAAGTATAATTTGTTTGCATTTTATCCATAATTTGTTCGTTCGCTCTCATGTGAATAGTCCTTTACTTCGCCCATTTAAGAAGTAACTTACTTTTCGGTCATACTGTAGGTTCTCGACCAAGGAATACAACACAAAAACAACTCCCCTGAGTATAGTAAAATAATAAAATCATACTGCAAAACTCCTCGACAAAAGCCGACAACTACATTGATATCCGCCTTCGCTTGAATCAGCCATGAATGTTTACCCTGTCAATTTCCTTTACTCCATGCATTCCAGTGTAACTGTATGTGTTAGTCCTTGCGTAGGTTTTGTAGTAAAAACTCACCCCGTGTGATGTAAATACAAAAAAAAAATCAATAAATTTGTCACCGGAATTAAATCTACGCCAACGGACACAAAAGCAACCGGCAAGGCACACAGAACAAAAAGGACCTGTATGGATATCATTCTCGCCGTCAGCCAACCAAGAAGTACATTGTGCATTTGTGTTCCGTGAATAGGAAATTTAATTGCTGCCGATTTGTTAGTTAGTGTGCGCGTCTATTTGTCTATATATGCGTCAGTTTGGAAGTGGGAAATGGAGTAACGGTCCTTGAAATAACAAACTTTGTCTGTACCGCAAATACTCGTCGTCTAACCCTAACGCCGGTTATAGTAGGTAAAGGTACGGTCTACAAAAGTTTCGGTTGTGTTTTTCCAGCTGATTTTCACAAACACATACAGACGGAAGGAGCGTATTTTCCTTGTGAGTGGAAATTTAAGTGATGACTCATAATCAGGATGAGATAGAGACGGGGGGCTACAAAGTTGTTCCTTTTCTTTTTTCCGGAATTCAAGCAACAAATGTACTTACCCCTACTCAGGCTGATTTGATTACTCATGAAGTTAGAAGCCATTAGGCGGCATGGGGGAGATGTAGGCATGTGCGGTGTGATCCTTATTTTTGCTGGCAAATAGTTTGCGAGAATCATATGTTGGATTTGAAAATTTGATTAAAAACTTTTCCAACAACTGTGAATGGGTTTGTGCGGTGAGGAAAGTTTGATTTTGGCAAAACCTCTACTTAGCATGCAAACTTGCTTTCTATACATATGTTAAGTGAAATTGAGATGGTTATGACAGTAGAGTAGGAGTTGGTCTATGACTTGACTATGATGCAAACTTGTTTATTAGGTCATGCATTTAGCTTTTAGATTTTGGAAACTTTTCCAATATTTTTTTTTTTTTTTCGAAAATGTTTTTGGAGTGATGTGATGATGTGATGAATAATTTGTTATGGTATGGTAAATACTACCAAGAGATTTGTTCTAAATTTTCTTCAAACCATAATTGAAAGAAGTATCCCTCCAAGGATTTTGTTCCTGGTATTTTCGAGACGTTGGCACTGTCAAAGAAAAGTGGGTTGTGTCCTCAAGAACTTCTTCGTCACCACAGCCTCTGCAAAGTTCTTCTTCCGTTAGGCGCTTTTTCTTCATGAGTGTGACGCGAACGACCATAGGTTTCTTGTGGCAGTTTACAAATATTCATCGCGGTCCATTTTGCCTGCTTCAAGCTTGATTGTGCAAGGTAGCATATTCACAAAGGCATCTGCTTGTACTGAAACAGCTGACGAACCTTGTTTTGCTTCCCTTTGTTTTGCAAGCTTTATTTCAAGGAACCCAGCAGAGCGACATCTTGTTCGGTGTTCCAAGAACCTTGAGTTCTTCACGACGGCATTTCACAAGCTTCGATTTTATTTCTGGTGTTATTATTGCTTTTATAGTTGTCAAGCTATCCATAAAGGAAGTATAATACTCTATGGTCGCATATGCTCCTATATCGCACACTCAAGGCCTGCTCTTCTCACTGTGAGGACCTTCGCCTGGAAGCCACTGCTATGGCCCGGAAACTGAGAGCCGAGAATTTTTTATATGCCCAGCGATTCGGTGAAGATGCCAGCCTGGGCCCCTACTCTGTATTTCGTTCCGAAAGTAAAATTTTCGGAAAACGAATATTCTGTACTCTCTATCTCTAAAGCGGAATGAAATCTACTACTTTCGGAATGACTATTTCGAAAGTGGAATTTTCGTACCTGGCAACTCGTTTCCGAATGTCAAAAGCATTCGAAAACGGAAAATCTGTTTCTACAACAAATGTGATAACGAAATTGACTACGAATGTCTTAAAATGTAAGTTTTTTTTTTGAAAATCTTATTTATAATAACAATTTAAACAAATAAATTTAATTACAGGGAATCTTCGAGCAGAAATATTCACACGAAACAGAAACAATTCGAGATGTTGGTGGATTTCATGTGTTCTCATCCCGATTTGGCCAAGGGACATTTAAAAACCCCGGACGCCAAGCAAATATCGAACAATTTGTGGTAGAGGTTGGCATCAGAGTTAAATGTGGAAGGAAGGCCGGAACAGCAGTTGACCGTAAAGGAGCAGAGAGTTCATCTTGTATGGCATTTAAAACATACAAAAAAGCGTTCTTCGAAAGGCGAAAGTTCTGTACAAAACTAAAATAATAATTAATAGTTAAATAGTGAAATGAATCTTTGCCACCAATAAAATTTTACCTTTTATCACACATTTACATAATATTTGATTTGTCCCGTATAATTTTTCGTTCAATTCGTTCTTCATTATTTCCTGTATCCATCCAAAGTGCAACTGAATCCATTTTCTTTTGTTTTCTATTAAATTATTTCTTTTAAAATTATAATTTTAAACTGGCACAAGTTCTTTCAAACACTAATCCTGCTGATGAAGTTGTTCCTCTATTTATACGCCTGGTGGTGTATGGCACATTCGCAGGTACTCCATACCTTTCCTTTCTGGGTTTCCCTTCTTGATTTGAATTTGCAGATTTCATGAGAAATAATTCGAGACTCGAAAAAACTAATCCGTAAAAGGGAAAAGTGTCTAGTACTTTTTTTTCCGTTTCGAATGTTTTACAGAGTACCAAATTAAAAGCGGAACGAAATGCACTTTCGAATAGGATTGACTTTCGGAACGAAATACAGAGTAGGGCCCCTGACTTACTCCTGTGCCCATTTTTGATCGGTCTGTAAAAGTCCACCTCTGCATTCTTCCCTGTTGGAATAGACGTTCGAGAAAAGTCTTGTGAATTATTAGTAAATGGCGTCATGTAGTGAGTACTTCTTTAGAAATGACCAATGTTCTACTGTAGAAATGACTAATGACCCTTTTGTCTGATTCTCATGGCACTTATGGTGGCTGATGTATAACAATGTCCAGCGAAAGCAGATTGAGTATAGCCTACGGTTGGAGTTGTCCTCATCGTACTGGTAGCACCGATGGTCACCATATTTTTTTCCTGCTACAGGAGTAAGTGGGTTTTCGATTCTTTCATTTTTCAATTCCATTTTTTGTCTAGTAGAAGTCCCTGGTACTTTGAGCTGTCTGAAGAAGGTGTGACATTTACCATTTCGTTTTTCTGGGGAATGTCCTCGTCCAGGTTTCGAGGGTCTTGAGGGTACCATTAATTTTTTCATTGAGTGATGAAAGAACCAGACCAGAGGAACTCAATGTCGAGCAGCTACTTCACCGGACGGAGCGGTCCATGCTTCGATGGTTTGGTCATGTTAAACGCATGTCCCCAACCAGGATCCCATGACGTGCTATGGAATCCATACCATCGGGTAGGCGTCCTCTAGGTAGACCCAGGATAAGATGGTTAGATCAAGTGCATAATCTCTCATCCACCTGTATGGGGATTGCCCTTGATGATTTAGGGACGATGGCGGAGAATCGAGAGCTATGGAGGTACCACTTGAAAAACCTACACCCGCGACCCACTAAATGGATAAGCGGACCATTGAAAATGAATGAATTAGTGATGAAAGAAATGAAGTCATCAGCATTAGCTGCATAATATAGGTAGGCACTTCATTTAGAACATTGCCCCATGGCTTTGACCCCGTCCTGAGGAATTCGTCTAGAGACGTATAAGCTTCTAACCTAAAACCCCTCAAGTTCGACTATAATATGCCTTGCTTCATGTATGCTAACAATGCAATTGGTAATAGTGCGAGATGTGTTAAAATGTGACAAAATTATTGACAGTTGGCTAATTTATGAAATTATTGTAGTAATAACGAAACAAAGTAAACTTTAAAAAATTATCCCATTCTGGGATATGCATAGATCTTTTCTGTCTGACTGGCATTATAGGGTTCATTTTACAATGGATACTTTAAGCTTTTTTTAGATAGTGCTACAGTCCGGGGTGGACTTGGGCCTAAACCAAAACGCCTTTCCAGTTAGCCTGATCTTTGGCTAAGTTTGTTGAGGTCGCCTTCATCTTATGCGCGCCATCTAAGGCGAGGTCCTCCTCTACTGCGTTGTCCATCCGGGTTGGAATCGAAGACTACCTACGGGCTGGATCGTTGGTGTCCATTCGCTCTACCTACATGTCCTAGCCATCTTAGTCGACTAATACGTACTTTTCTGACCAGGTCGATGTCGTTGTACAGCTCGTTGAGTTTGCTTTTAAATCTCCTCCTCCAAAGCCTGTCAAAGCAAACGGGACCGAAAACCACTCGAACAATTTCGCGTTAGAAACGACGAAGAAGATCTTTATCCGACTTTGTTAACATCCATGCTTCTTTGTTAACGTCCATGCTTTTTTTATAGAGCATCCTTTGTGTTTCTTGATAGGGCATAACTTGTTATTTGCCTTCTTAGCCCAACCTCGCGATTGGCAATTGTAACTTTTCATTTAATTTCTGCTGTGGTGTCATTGTCAGAGTTTATAGCGAACCCGAGATAGACAAAGTCCCTATAAACACCTCGAAGTTGTATCAGTCTATCGTGATACTTTAGGCTCCTTCAGAGTGAACTTATATACATAACTTATAAGAACTTGTCATGTGTACACAAGTGCTGTAACGATACGTTACAAATTTGTCACAGCTACAACACACCCGGACAATTGTATTTAGTTAATATACATACTTCACACTCTCTTGTTAGCCTATAGTACCCCTGTGTAAAATTTTATCAGGATTCAGGATATCAGATCTACACTCAGTTACGTACAGTTCTATGTAGAGAACTTTCCAGTTCCTGAAGATGTGAAGGATTAAAAGTTATAGGTCTACAACGCTCCAAATTTCGTTTTTTTGTTTTTGGGGTAACCTTGGACCCCGCTTTTGATAAAAACCACATCACAGTGTCCGCAAGTTGTGGGAAATTTTCTTTTTAGTGGGAATTTAAATTGTGAACTTCCCACCTCGTAGGAACAATTTTGCTTCAGTGGAATTGCCAAAAGTTTAGCAGACTTTAAAACATCAAACATCAAAAATTCCTCAGCTTGGTTCATTTTTATAGTTGTTCCTTTAGGTTCAAAGGCCAATCAAAAATTGTTTAAAAACATATTAAGTTGGTAAGAAATTAATCTGTCACATAGTTTAAGTGCTTGAGTCTCGTTTGGATTATCTATCACGAACGGAAAGGATCTACAATTTTCTGCTGCTGAATTGAGAAGCTTCCTCAAGAGGCTCTTCTAATGTTTGTCAGATGCGATTATTATTTATTTTGCTATTAACCCTAGAATAAGTATGTCCTAACCAGTGATCACAGAGCAATGTAATTTTAATCATCTATTATACGGTAAATGTTAATGGCGTTGCTTCCATTCAATGGAAAGGATTCATAATGTGTAGGTACATAGAATACTATAAATCAACTACACTTGACCCTCATTCAATAATTGCTGCAGACAACATAAAGTCGAGTGGTAGCTCTAGCTAGCAAATTGAAAATTCTATTATTTTCCAAGTGCTATTCAACAAAGTGGATTTCCTTTATCCCAGCAACTGCAGTTTTACATCAGCACTGTATGCGGATATATCAGCACTTGAAGCTAATGCAAGTGGCTATTTGATTGCACATCCTTCTTTCGTCTCTCTATATATAGAGAATCTTGACTGCTACATTTATTTGGAATAAAATATTCTATAGCTAAAGTATAAAAAGCCTTTAGTTGTTCTTTAAGGATCAACCCCTATATGGATGTAAGTATAGGAGTTTTTTTTTTTTATTGCTATGCTTTCGGCCTATTTTCATTCGTTGAATAATGCATCAGAACAGTAAACAAACCCTAAAAGAGAAATATTAATCCGTCAATCCGCCAATTTGTGTACTGACATCCACATGTCGGTGCTGTCACATTGCCTCTTGTTAATTAAAAATTCCTCCCTCTCATCATACACGCGCACGTGTTATGGATGCGACATGGTTCGCATTAATGCAAAATGAAACCATATATTCCCTAACTAGTTTCGTAGTTAACTATACAGATACAATCTGGCATTACAGAGCTACAACGCTCGCATGTGAATATTTTTGAAAGAGCGCCTAAGTAATAATTAGGAGCATACGCCCAACCATCCCGTGTCTATGTCGACTTCAATAAAAACCCATCTGTTATCTGGCAAGCAAGGACATTCGAAAAATGCAAATCGAGTGAAACGGGAATGGTGTTGCAGGAGACGGTTTTTAATTAACTTCTAGTCCTCCCGACGTAACCCACATATGACACGCATTTTGACAGCATTGTCTGAAGGGTCGCAGTAACCGGCTGGTTGCGTTAATCATTTTTTCAATGGTCACGAAACAGCAATTTCTGTGGAATTTAATTTCGTGTCCCGCAAAAGGATTATTCCGAACGTGGAGTACTTGGCCGGCGACTCGTTGGAGTTAGTTAATAATTTCAATTAGAGAAGAGACCGACGCGACGCGACGGTTAAGGTAAGGGAACCTATGATGCTAGTCACATGTAATGTGCTGGTATGCGGAGGAGCTTAATGGACCTGTGGTTAATTAAGATGAATTGTCGGGCGGTTGGGTAGGTATACCCATTTGTAGGGATTAGCTTTAATTAGCCATATAAATTAGTGGGTAACTGGCCTCCTGGCGTATGGCAGGGCAATGTATCACTTATTTTTGACAGAGCCCGTGAGGGTGTGTTATTTTTATCTCCCACACATTCCAAGAAAAGTTACAATCTTAACAAATTTATTACTTGACTGATGGTATAAAAGTTGCAAATAGCTATCCCCGGCTACCGTTTGCAATGCAACTTATCTATTATGCTTAAAAAATGTATCTACAAGCGGGACATCAATGGTGCCTTTGGGAGTGTGGGGTGCATATAGAGTTCCAAAAAAATCAAGCTTAACCTTTCACATGGCTAAATAAATCCTCAGGATCCGTGACTGACAACACAATATATTCGATAAAACGAAAATTGCTATTCAAAAGGATACAATGTTGTCTAGTTGTTCCATTTCCAACCCCTAAATAACTATAACTTATTTGGCATCTGGCCCAAGGTGCTCCTAAGTGATTTAGTCCTCCGCTGGCTAATGAGTTTTGCATCAAATTTCTATTGTCTCTTCCACGAACATTCTCTACCCACTCATATGTATCAAACACATTAACACCATTATCACACAAACGAAACAAGAAGAATGGCCGTCGGGCTTTCGATGTATATTACACAAATCTGTCCATTTGGATGACACGATATAATAAAATTATACACCCTTCCCAGTTGGATCAATAATAATTGTATGGAGTACTAAGTAGATTAGCTGCCTGGGATATGATAACAACAATCACTTTGGTCGTTTGTATTTGTGTTTTTCATTGAAATTGGTATCCTTTTAGACATAATCACATCGATATTGAGTGAACAACGTTTCATTTTAACAAAGCAGTTGGTATAGGTAGAGGGATACATTATACATACCTACTTCCCGACAATACAATGTGTCTCTGGAATATAGGCAGCACAGTATGACCTACAAATATGTATCTATTCTCTGAAATAATTTTTTTTTCTGTATGAGTCTTAAAATAAGAATGATAAAAGTTGTGTGCTTTACTGATAAGTAAACAAAAACTGTTTCATGGTCCGCCATCTCTCCTGCCCCATATGCAGACGTGGAAAATTTTAAATCATCAAGGACAATCCACATACAAGTAGAGGAGAGATTTTTGGCTAGATCTAACTATCTCATCATTTGCTTAGAGTACGCCTGACGGTTTTTGTTACTTACTTACTTTTTATCACAGTCCGGGGTGGTCCATGGGTTAAACCAACAAGACCCCCAGCTAGTTTAGTCCCTAGCTAGCTGCCTCGATTTACACCAAGTTGGTTGAGGTCGCTCTCTAATTGTGCGCGCCACCAATTCAAATTCCCGCCGAGTTGGTGCGTTGATGTCCATACGCTCCACGTGCCCCAGCCACCTCAGTCGCTGTATTTTGAGCTTTTCGACCAGGTCAACTTCAGAGTTTGTCATTGAATCTCCTCAACCACACTTCATTGATACATTTACTCGAAGAATCTTTCTCTCAAAGCGTGCAAAGAGGTTTGAATCCAAGAGGTTTCAATAAGTTCCATGCTTCTGCCTGCACCATACAGCACGACCGGGATGATTAGGGTCTTATATAATATCTCCTTGGTTCTATGAGAAAGGGGTTTACTTCTTAGATTCCTTCTTAGCCCGAAGAAACAGCGATTACAAAGAGTGATTCTTCGTTTGATCTCCGCGCTAGCTGATGTCGTTTTGGAAGGTAATTGTAAAGCCTAGGTAGACAAAGTCTTTAACTGCTTCGAAATTATATCTGTCAATTGTGACGTTTTGTCTGAGTCGCCGATGACAGCATATACTTCGTTTTGTCCTCATTTACAGCCAGACTCATTTCCGCCGCCTCTGTTTCAATACCTGCAAATGCGCTACTGACATCTCGGTGCGATCTTCCGCGATAATATCAATAATGCCTGTCAATAATGTCTGTTAAAATGCATGCAGTTGAACAGACTTCTGAAAAATGTAACCTATGATGTTGGCTTCAAGACTTACGTTTAAGAAGTAACATTATAGCGCGTCACATTGTCTTAAACCTTTTTCGACATCAAAGAGTTCTGGGGTGTTCTTTCCCGCTTTGACGGAACAGCGAGATTTGTCTATCGTCATTCTGCACAGATGGACGAGCTTTGACATATGGCTTTGTGTAATTCGTCCCTACATAGGCGACCTTGAAGGCGATAAAGTGGTGGTGTGGAATCTGGAATTCCAGCGTTTTTTTTTAAGATCTGCCGGAGTGTGAAGATTTGTTCGATGGTTGACTTCCATGGCCTAAAACCGCACTGATATGGCCGGATCAGGTTATTAGCGAAAGGTTTTAGGCGTTCACACAATATAGCCGACAAGAGGCTTATTTCTCTGTAATTGGCGCAGTTCATAGTATATTCCTTCTTCTGGATGGGGCACACGATGCTGAGGTTCCATTCATCGGGCATACTTTCTTTCTACCAAATTTTGCAGATAAGTTGGTGCATGCTCTGTACCAAGTTATATCCCGCGACATTAAACAACTCGGCCGGTAGGCCATCTGTTCCAGTATTCTTTTTTTGTTATCGTAATTTAATACCACACTGTGTCGAGGGTATATTCACTTTGACATTCCAGTTGTAACGCACATAAGGAGGCGTTGTAGGTATGACAAACTATATATATTATTGATCAGCATCACTTTCTTAGTCGATCTAGCGATGTCCGTCTGTCTGTCCGTCTGTCCGTCCGCACGATTATGGCCGTAATTTAAGAGCTATCGACTTGAAATTTGGTACGTAAGCTTTTATCTACCAAACTGAGGCTAAGTTCGAAGATGAGCAAGATCGGATGAAAATTACTACTACCTCCCATACAAAAATATCGGATTTATATAGCTTTTGATGTTAAAAATTAAATTTAAATAGCTACAGTAAAGATAGCAAGTTTAAACTTTGCACATATTGTTTTAATAATATTTAAAATTTTTTGACAAAAAATGAGCTTGGTCGAATAAAAACTACCCATGGTTGGTTGGTTGAGCTTCGGCATAGTCGAAGATAATTGTCTCTCCGAACTGAAAAACTGGAGATTTTGAGAATCGTAAACCGATTGTGTTGTGATTGTGAGTGACCAGCAGTTTATTTATGTATACGTATATATTTCAAATTTTTTAACTTTTCACTCAGTCTTTCTCTTAACATTCGCAAGAGGAATACGCTGCCTTAGTAAAAATACTGTTAAAACAAAATATGTATAATAAATAAAGTAGAACAAAACTTTTGTTCCCCACTGTAACAAAAAGCTACGCAGTCTGACCAAGTACCATGTTTTTCACTTCAGAATTTATTTGAAAATATTTTTTTTATTTTTTATTTTGACTATTCCATTGACTGTTCTAGCTTTAAAGGATGAAATCAAAATTGGAAAATGCGCTTTTTCGATTGGAACAACAAAGCAAAAAAAAAAAATCCTCCCCACAATCAATGGGAATTTTCCATTGTCAGAGAGGCAAAAAATATTCGCGAAAACTCAACCAAGTGGATCCACTCGACATAAATGGATTTTATCCGTTGTTGGGCTTTGGCGGACGACGAGCGTTTACTCAAAGCAAATATATGAAGAAAAACCAGAAAAGTTGTGAAAACACCGTGTGCCACGGAGGATATTTTTCTGCATTGGTCGTGGGTAATTTTTTTTTTTTTTTTGTTATTCGCTGAATGTTGCTGCATATGCGGTTGAACGCGTATTGACTTTTTTTGCCTTTCGGATCATGCATGTGTTGTTTGTTTATATATTTGCACTCTTGGGATGAATATCAACTGAGTCTTGACTGTTTGGATAAGGGTTTTGCTTTATTTGCTGCAGCTTTTGACAACACAAATTTTATTTTGTATTCATTGACTGAATGTGTTTAAAATGTGATTAGTTGGAAACAAAATGGTGGTAACAAATATTTGGCATTTTGATGGCACATGTAGTGTTTGTTGTTGTGGATTCAAGTTTTGTGGTATAACAAGTTTAGTGAAGTAACAGTTTTTAGATTAAAGAATTTAAAGTGGCTACTTGGCAAATTTCCCCGGATCGGATGTATTTTTTTATACCCGGCTTAATGTTCGTCTTTATTGTGAATTTTTTTAAAATGTTTTCAAAAATGCACTACCTACAGTTTTAGATCGAATAAGTCAAGTCAATTCCATGGTAATCTGTCAACACACCTAATCTAGCGATATCGAGGGTTCCGCGAAATAAGGCCCCAAAAGATGCCCCCATACGTTTTCCTTTTGTCGTTTGGGGTCTTATTTCATTTCTTCTTTTGGGGTTTATTTCGTAATGAATTTTCATTAGGAAATAAGGCCCCAAAAAAGGAAATATCACCCCAAATTTTATTAAAAATCGTTGTTGTTGTTTCCTGGGGTCTCATCGCGTAACTTTTCAGACGATCATCGTCTCGACGATTGAACAAAACGACGTCGTTTTAAGTTAGCTTCATGTAACAACACAATCGCGTCGTTCAATCGAATCGTCCATCGTTTTCGTTTTGAACAGTTTGAGCAGGGCTGTAAACAAACTGTGACAACTGGAAACCAATAAAAAGGGTATATAGTTTGTGTGTGTTGTTGTCTTTTATGTGGAAATGTATGTATAGGTAAAAAGGTAAACATTTTTCGTTGCAGGAAAAATCTTATTGATTAGGGGTTGTAAAATAAGAGAAAATTGGTGAATGCATTTTTCAAAAACCATTTAATGAATCCAATTCTATGATTGTGTACTCCAAAGAGAACATAACAAGGGTGTGATGTGAACTTTCTAGTGTACCAATTTCGATTAGGTAACTAAAATGAAGAAAATGGATATGTTTTCTATATTTTCACATTTCACCACACTAATGCAGAATGAAGTGTACTATTTGTAATTATGAAAAATTTGATTGAAGTAATAAATGTTAAAGAATTTGTTTTTCTTTTAAAAACCCTAAATGGTAACAAAATATACCAAAAACGATGAAACGATTGCCAAAGAGCCATCGTTCAATCGAATCGTTTCGACGACGCTACTTGACAGTTAAATTGTTTACGTGAAGCAACAAGAAACGATGATCGTTCAATCGTTTCGACGATCATCGTTTTTTGGTTGTTACACGAAGTAGCAGCATCGTCGAGACGACGTCGTTCGATCGTTTTAGCCTTACGCGATGAGACCCCTGTATAATTTGTTGGTGCCTTATTACATTTTTTTGGGCCTTATTTCGCGGAGCCGATATCGAGATGTCGCTGCAAACGTCTGGAAGAATGACTGTTAGTACCTGTAGGGAACGCGTTCGCTTTTCTTAACTGTTGCGAATAGCAGCTTCAGTTTTAATCTTAACAACTTAAGCTAATTACTCAGTTAGTCAGCTCCATGAAAACTACATTTTAGCTGCTCTCCAATTTTTCTTACCAACCATTAGCTATAACCATAACTAAATTTTGACATGGAGTGCGTTGTGGATAAGTGTCACAGAAAATAGCTGTTCGTTGAAAATAACTTTCTTCAGAAATTAATTGACGGAAAAAATGTTTAGTTTTGGTTGTGCTTTCTTTATTTTTCCTTGTCTGCTGTTCTCAATTTATTCAATTTTAAGGGATTCCCCATGGAGGTATTCACTGAAAAAACTCCTCCTTACCTATTTACTTTTCCGCAACACAAAAACACAACATAAAAAAGCAACGCTATCTGTCAAAAAGCTTGAGAAAATGTTCATACAAATTTTGACCAGAAAATGAAGCCAACATAAACTAGCGCTCTTGGTTCGCAGCGAAAAATAAGTGAAACAAAATGACAACCATCTTGGATATCTCCATTGACAAATGTACAAGTTGGCCTGCGATATCTGGTGGCGAAGAAAAGAACCCTATCAGACATACAAAAATCTGTCATCGGTAAGCGGTATCTACGTGTATTTTTGTACAGGTAATTTATTTATTTTATAAATAAAAAACTATTTTAATCGATGTAAACGCCTTGTCGGTCTAAAATTCAAGTAGGTATTGTTTAAAAAAATCCCGGGTCCATAAAATATGTTTAAATCGGTTAAAAGTGGAATGAAAAATTTGTTTTGGTTTCTGGATAAGACTCTTTTTTAACTAATTATTATAATAATTATCCCAAATACCAATAGCGGACCCAAATAACCGAGATTTATCTCAGACTTTCTCGATAACCATCTGCGATATTGCAGAATATTTTAGCGGCGAAAAACGCTCTATTCGCGAAGGGGAAGATCCCGTCAAGGAAAAGGGGAAGAGTTCGTCAAGGCTGGTTGGGTCTATGCTATAGGTGTTATACCAGATTCAGCAAACAGTGATTGATGTAACTGGTCTGGTCATAATGCATCCTCGATGACTTCAAAACCCCACGAAATTAAACTAATTTTGAGTATGGTTATATCATTTTGTCTATATGAGTTGCACAATGAGACGCTCGATGCACTTTTTCTTTATTTTCCAATATTGTAGACTGGTTAGGAATGTTTTTACTTAACAAATGTATTTATTTTTCACGATATTTAATTATTTAATGGCGCTTTACTTCTTTTCCGTACATTTTTTTACTGATCTGTCAAATTTGAATGTCTAGTAGGGCTCAAATTGTCGCCGCTAGGGTACACCCTCCATTTCTCAATAGAATGCTAGACGTGAGTGAATTTACCAGCTAAAACGGTTGAAATTCAAATTGTTGTGTCACTGTTTACAATAGATGGCACCGCGAAAAGGAGCCAATGCGACAACCATCTTTCATTTATCCATAGAATGCTAGAGACACCTATTGGGCGTGAGAGATTATGCCAAGTAACACGGTTGAAATTCAAATTGTTGCGTCATTGTTAACAATAGATGTCACTTCAAAAATGTGCAAGTTTCCAATTTACTCCGCTCCGAACTAAGAGAGCTGGTGGTTATGTTGGAACCAACGCGAATACGTCTACTAGCAGTCCATTTATACATATACTAGCTGACTCGGCAAACGTTGTTCTGCCTAAAATAGTTACATATTTTAAATATTTTAAGATCTAGTTTGATATTTACGCCCTGTCCAATTTTGACCAATCTTCACAGCAACACTCCTGGGGCAATACCTAGGACTGTCTGTAAGTTTCAACTCAATCGATTCGGCGGTTTTCGATATATAAGATTTTGTCTTTTTTGTATGGGCGGTGCCACGCCCTTTGTCCAATTTTGACCAATCTTCAGAGGAGCACTCCTGGGCCAATAACAAAGATTATCTGTAAATTTGAGCTCAATCAATTTGGCAGTTTTCGAGATATGAGATTTTCAATGTTTTTTTTGTGTGGGCGGTGCCACGCCCTTTGTCCAATTTTGATCAATCTCCAAAGGAGCACTTCTGGGCCAATACCTAAGATTATTTGTAAATGTGAGCTTAATCGATTTTGGCAGTTTTCGAGATATACGATTTTGAGTGTTTTTTTTGTATGGGAGGTGCCACGCCCCTTTGTCCAATTTTGACCAATCTCCTTCAGTGCACTCCTGGGCTAATACCTAAGATTATCTGTAAATATGGGCTCAATAGAGTCGGTGGTTTTCAAGTTATACGTGTCCGAACACATTTTAGAACTCATTTTTATGTATATAGATGTCAATGTGCTGAACCATTAATGGGCGCGCTAAATTTTGACAGATATAGGTACATACAGTACAGCCTCAAATGAACATTTTTAGCTGAAGCTGCGTACCGCTCGGCTAAAGAGGTTCGCTTAAATTTAGCTTAGCTGAATGTTGGAGATATTTTTTTAGGGGAACTAAATTTTAGCTCCAGCAGCGTACTAAGCTTGAATCGCGATCGCCTCAGTTGGATAGAGTTGCGAAGACAGTAGGTCTGTTCCTTTCCTTTTGTAGTAAAAATCGAAAAGACTGTCAAAATGGCAGTGGTGGGGATGGAAGTGTCTCTCAAAAAGAAAAACTTACGAAAACGTTAGGGAACGCTTTTGTAGTAACTATGAAAAATGACAGATGCATTTTGTTTTTTCATAAATTGCATGTGAGAATGAATTCAAGTATTTGGAGGAGTTTTTACTGACTGTACTACGTGCATTCGAGAAGAGAACAAAAGCTACATTATTTTCCCTCCTTCTGATACAATTTTCATACCAATTTGTTTCTCATATCGCAGAAAATCAAAAGACAAATGCAATAATCATTACATACGTTTCAAATTAAATTTCAATTCATCTGTCAATTTTCAGGCGACTGACAGTTGTTTCAATTCTTACTCAAAGAAATTTGTTGAGTAAAAACTAGTAAGAGATTCTCAGTGGAGGGGTAATATCTTGCTCCCTCGAAGCCGCTCTCTTTTACGAATTTTTCGAGTTGAGGAACGACATTGAGTAAAAATGCGTACAAATTCGTAAGATTTAAATGTAAAGGAACAGACCTAGTATCTGCTTAGTTGTTCAGTAAAGGGCTCTACTACTAAAGGGCTCTCAGCTCAAAGAAACATCGGTTGGCAAGGGTTTTATTCTTCTTTTAATTGCTTAGATGTTATTATCGAGGTTTACAACAGAGACAAAGCACCTATAGCTGTCTATATTGGTTGTTCTTTCGGATTCGTCAATGTTGAGTGGGTCTACATAACTTTTTGTTGACAGTTCTATATATTTGGTTTTACTAGCAGACGCACCAAGTGACAGCTCACTACCATTTATGGCAACATCATCGACGGACTCAGTGGACAGATTTTTTATAAGAATCGTACCTTTTTTGTTAGCCTGTGATTTTCGCACATTTCTTTCAAGTAACTTAACTGAAAATATAAACAATTTACTCCAAATAGGAATACATAAATACGAGTCAGTTCATTTCTACGTGCTTAAGCACGTTCTTATTCCAGCTTACCCCGCATCCTCTTCTCCAGTATTCCAGTACTATCTTCCAAATCCCTCAACAATGGATAGGCTCCTTAAAAACGTTATCTGTTTTCCTATTAATTTCCATTTCCCTTGGAGGTTCAAAAATATTCTTATCCATTCGGCAAATTGCTCTACCCATGCCATCCCTGATCCAAATCACTCACTTAATTTGTGTAAACTTCCCCATAAATCGCTTTAGCAAAAAAATAAAAAAAAAGGAACACTTCAGCTACTACAAGACAATGGGTGTAAATACAGTTGAGCTTCTTGTGTGACATTTTAAATTCTTTTTTCAAATTCATTCAGAGGACATGAAGACAAAATCAATTTCCTCAATCCCTCTTATCCATTTCACACCACTACCACCACGACGACGGGCACGCCAACTCTAACCACCCCATCCAGACACTTTTCCAAAGATACTTATCATTAATCCTCATCATTACGGATTTGTCGAAAGTCTGCCAGAAGAGACCTGCAAACCCTGAGATATGTAGGAACACATAACACAAGTTGCCGAAAAGCGTCCAAACGACACCATATCCACGTGCACTAATGGATGGATGGATGAATGTACGACGATGATGATGATGATGATACTACACGTAGGGATATATAGGGACACTCGAAAGGATTGTAAATTGCTCCTTTGCTTCGTGCAAAGAAGAAGATATGAGGGTCGTTATGATGGGGATACGGATACGTGATCAATATTGATTTTAGGAATTAAAGGAAATGCGAGAGAACGTATATATTGGTATTTTAACGTTCGGTTTGCCATGCAATAGGTGAACCTACAACCGTTGTTAACTTAAGTGCGTATTTGAGGATACGTGTATGAGTATGAATGAGTTACGTTAAGTGGAGCGAGATTGCTGTTGAGCATCAGTAGAGTACACTCTTGCCCTCTTGTTGTTGTTTAGTGTATTGTACTCAATTGAAAATGAATTGATTTGAAAATTTCGTCCAATAGAAAAGGGAATCATCCAATAAGGCTAAGAGGATTTTTATATTATTGCTCGCCGATGTGATGTGATGAGGTTGTAGTTGATTGGAAAGGGATTTTGATTTATTTTTGGGTAAAATTTGATTTAGCGCTCCAAATGGAGGTTGTCTGTGAAGGTTTTTCTATTCAACTTTCAAACGGTTTCTTAGGATGGAATTTGTGAAGGGATGTATGTAGGGGAAATCAATGACTTGCATTAGGGCAAGTCATGTCCTCTGCTTCTGTTTTTTTATGATACTAGTCACTTTATTTTTAAACGAAATTTCAAGTTTGGAGTTGTAGGATACGAAATTCCATCCAAAATCTGAAATTCAGCAACACCCTATGAAGGATGTGAAATACTGAAATAAATTGTAAAATAGAGATCAATTTTTTCGGCAACGACAAGCGGCAGATACAGGCAAACTATGAAGACTGTTCTCCAGTTGAATTTACTATCATTATATGTACTGTATTTAAGGTGACAGGGTGACGTATTATTAACGTATAATATTGACTGAATTTATTCTTCTTCTACGGATTGGCATTTAAATTTAACAAAAATGTATACGATTGAGACGATGCATTGGAGTTTTACGTTTGGCATCAGTCATCCGTTACTCCATGAGAGACAATTTTTCATCTTGATGTTGAAGGTGTTTTACTTTCGAACCTATGTGGAAAGAGAATCCCTTTAAATTCTGTGTGCTTTCAGTAAGATGGTGGAACTTCGCATACAGCTATGCCTGTTATGACAGAACTGCAGCGAATATGTTCACATAAGGTCTTCTGACGTAGTTGCCATATATGCCAAGATTGTAGTGTCTTAAATAACTTTGTTGTATGTAAAGAGCCCCGCCCCGATTTCCAAACCCGTCCACATTTCGCGAAGTGGTTTGCTCAGGCAATGCACATTACTGGTCAATATTTTACAACTTAATCTCCCATGAGTGTCGAGAAAAAGCGTTTTGATATTTTTTTTTTTTATAAAGAGTACCACGCCCCCTTTGTCGACGACTGCCGTCCACATTTTGTGTGTCGAACTGAAAACTTAAAGCTTAAAGAGAAAATAGGTTGTTGAAAAAAAAAGCAGCGGATACATTCGCATTTAAAAAAAATTGGTTACTACTGCCATCTGTGGGTCAGTTAAAATGATTTTTTCAGTATAAACACAAATTAACTTTCCATTCATAGACATACATACTATATACGGACTGCCAGTGAAATTTCATGCAATGTCTGCCTAGAAAATCACGCCAACGTAACAAGCGCTCGTGATTCTAAACGAAAAATAAGTAAAACTAAATGACAACCATCTTGGATTTTTCCATGGAATGCTAGAGAGAGACACCTATTGTGTGTGAGTGAGTTTGCCAAAGTAAAACGGTTCAAATTGAAATAGTTCCGTCATTCTTTACAATAGATGTCATTTCAAAAAATCGAATGTTTCCAATTTATTCCTCTCTGAAGAGAGATAGCGCAAATGTTGGAACCAAAGCGAAGTTGTCGACTCTCAATCTCAACCCATTTATAATATGTCAATGTTTTCATTAATTTGAAGGTGTCTAGTTGTAATTATGGCGTGCAACTTATAATCCATCTATCAGGCAATTGAACTTCAGTGTGAGGCTTTTCGTCAATTGTTAAGTCAGTTCTATTCAAAAATTTGTTCGTAAACCTAAGTCCAACAAACAACTGCCATTGACACGTGTCTCGGCACAAGACAATTATAATCTTCACACTAGAGCTAGAAAACACCCTTGATTATGTTGAACGTCATTACCAAACCCAAATACCTAGTCAGTCTTCAATGTGTGACGGTCACAATTTGTATAAACCTAAAGTGCAGTCAAGTCGATAACCTTTTATACAGGCATAGGCATCATTCAAACCATTGACAGACAGATGTCTCTAAACCTCTATTCAATTGTGCGTTTCGAACTTCTTTCTAATTAAATATAGGAGATTCTTCACCCCTAATAAATTTCGCTGCCGCCTTCTAGCCTCTGAAGGTAAATCCGAATGTGAAAACCTCCAGCATAAACAACAATAGGTTAATCACCCTTCCAACTGAGGGTGGCTTACGTTGGATTGAAGACCAACAACAAACATAACAAAGTGGATTCCCCTGTTTTGTGTTGTGACTGCTCCATGGCATGGCATGTCAGTGGCGGCGGCGGCGGTGGTTTTCTTCAGTTCGTGCCATATGCTCAGCTCAGGTCTATCTCCAGCACACGTGAGAGTGTGTGTTAATAAAATTATGTTACGCACACTCCGACACATGATGACTTAAAAAAGGGCAGACGCCGCATATACAACTCTGGTCGTCTCGACGTCGAAACTTTGCATGACTCAGGAACAGCCCCTGACCAGAATTATTAATGTTCTTCAATTTATTTACACACAAGGACAGTTTTCTGTGTGTTTGTGTAAATGGATTGGCTAAAATGTAAACCCCCCAAGAACAGGGTTGATTTTCCAACAAAACAATCGAATCATTGCGGGGGTTTGTGTATATACGTATTCCTGCACCATGCATACAGCCAAAGCACACTCTGACGTGGCCCCGTCGATAAAAACGTGTTTGATCCCTTTTTACTACAATGATGAGGATGACCATTTTGGCGATGAGGATTGAGGATTCGTTTTTCCTCCAACGTTTTTATAGACGGAAAATCGTTCATTTTTTTGTTTTGTTTATGTGTGGTAAAATTGAGGCTGGAAAGGGCCACAACCTATGGATATCACGTTTTGTTTTTGAAATGACCAGAAGGAATGACCAGCAGATGGCAAAAAAAAAGTATAACCCCTTGGCCAGAACCAGAAGGGATGAAGTGGTTATAACGTAAGAATTGTGGACTGATGTGTAGCAAAACGGACAGTAATCGAATTCAGCGTGAACGCATCGGTCCTTTTTTGATGAATGGATATTGTAAATGGAGTTATGACCCATAAAACGAAATGAAAACGGTGATGATAAAAGGATTTTCGCTTAGACTGCTATAATTTTAGTACACACGTCAGCGATTGTTATACGATTGGGAAGCGATTGAATTGTCACTGGAGTTCACCAAAAGTTGACTTGAACCGAAACCAATATCTAGATATGGTGGGCTAAAAGTTATTACTCGGTTGTCGGTTCCCTAAGGCACCAACGAATGGACGAATGGGTTCTATGATATTTTAGACATTTAAATTCGTTGTTTACCAATTACCTACAAGCTGTGGGTTATTCGTGCGGGTCCGGGAAGTCGAAAAAAGAAGAAAAAATATACAAAATGATTTTATAGAAAAACTCGGGTTAATTATTATTGATATGTCAAAACATGGATTTTGTTAAAACAAAAGAATGAAAATTTGTACTTACCTACTTTACGAATATTTTTAAAAAATCCGGACGTTACATCCGCCATTGCCCATGTAGACCCAGAACTTGTTAAGAGACTGCAAGTGATTTTAAAAAATTAAATGCACAATATTTTCCATTCTATTCTATTTTCTAAATAAATATTTTTTATTATTTAAATTTTATTGTATGTATTTTTATTTTGGTCCATTTACTTTTTCCCTTCACTGTTGAAAAGTACATCACTGAACCAATTTATAAGATACACTAATGCGCCTTAAAAAAAACTTGCTAAAAAGCATCTAAAAACCAGTAAGACAATTATCTTCGACTATGCCGAAGCTCAAATACCCGGTACTATATTATTGTAAAATAAAAAAAATATTTTAGTATTAAAAAATTATATATTTGTATGGGAGGTATGGGTAATTTTTATTCGACCAAACTCATTTTTTGTCAAAAATTTTTAAATAGTATTAAAACAATATGTGCAAAGTTTAAACTTGCTATCTTTACTGTAGCTATTTAAATTTAATTTTTAACATAAAAAGCTATATAAATCTGATATTTTTGTATGGGAGGTAGTAGTAGTTTTCATCCGATCTTGCTCATCTTCGAACTTAGCCTCAGTTTGGTGGATAAAAGCTTACGTACCAAATTTCAAGTCGATAGCTCTTAAATTACGGCCGTAATCGTGCGGACAGACAGACGGACAGACAGACGGACATCGCTAGATCGACTAAGAAAGTGATGCTGATCAATAATATATATAGTTTGTCATACCTACAACGCCTCCTTATGGGCGTTACAAATGGAATGACAAAGTGAATATACCCTCACCACAGTGTGGTACCGGGTATAAATATGTTCGTTTTATTTTGGAACACCCTGTTAATATTGAAATAGTCATGAACTTTTTTTTACAATATTTGTCATTTTTGTAACTTATATTTTAAGGTAAAACATTTTATAAACGCTTTTTTCCGAGAAAATCGTATTTCATACTAATATTCTGTAACACCCTGTAGTTTTGCCAAATTGTACTACTTTTATAGTCTTGGAAATTTCCTTTAAGAAGAACAAAAATTTGTAGCAATATCTTTATTGGTTCAAAAATTATGATTTTTATAACGAAATATGGCATTTTGAATCATATGGCCCTTGAAAAGTACGGTCGATTCGCGAAAGTGAGTCACAGTCACGAATAAACCCTCATAAAATTAAATAAGTGAGTTCGACTCATTGAAATGAACCGATTGTTGACAATTTAGTTACCTACTAATCTTACTTTTCGTAATAGCCATGCTACTCTAGCTGAAATATTACTGATTGACTAGTGACTCACACTTATCACACTCATACTCTGTAGTGACTGTCTATGTCAAAACTTCTCACATTGCCAAATAGGCATTCGAATCGAGGGCTTGTTTCTTAATTCCTAGTACATACTTACTTAATTATTTACAACATGGTTGTCAAAAGTTTAAACAAATGAAACTCAACAGATCTCAGTGTCAAAATTAACTTCGAAAATCAATTTTTTCGAAGATTCAGCTCCGAAACTTTGGATGCGAACATTTTTCAATCATTTAATTAGGAACTGGGTACTGCATGCATTCTGCTGTAAATTTCGCATAGAGTCAGAAACACTGGGATAGAATTCTGTAAAAAAAAAAAAACGAAAACCGCGTTCGCTTTTCAAAAAACGAAAAAAATCATGCGAAAGCGAAAATTTGCTTCATGTAACTCCTTTCGTGTTTTTCTTCCTCTTGGCAACCGTTTAAGAAGCAGTGTAGATTAAATTGCTTACTTTTAAGGTCATTTCCACAGTTCGAAAAACTTTTCTTTTTGACATCAGTAGGCACCTACCTAAAATTATGTTTTTGTGCATTTTGCTTTTCCGATTCTATATTGATATTTACATATATCATTTAAATTTGTAAATAATTTATTTTGTTGTATTCACATAGCAATATCGATTTTCATCCATTTCGTTGGTTAAAATTAGACTTGCTTTGATTTCATTTTGCAGTCTTTCCGCTCAAAGTAGCCATGCGCTGAGCAGCATTGCCATATTGAAGTCACGCTGCTTTTATACAGTGAAAACCATTACTGGTCCTGAAATGTTTCTTCCTTCTATATTATTAGCAACAGCCGAGAATGTAATTTATCTGTTGAAGTAATCAGAACAAAATAATAAACGTCAATGTAGTTCTTTTAATTTCGAACGAAACGAAAATGTTTTTCGTTTATGGAGTTACATGAAGCAAAAACGAAAACGTTTTTTTTCTTTCGCGCAAACGAAAATTCGTTTTAGAAGTTACGTGAAACAAAACGTTCTTGCAAACGAAAACAATTTGAACGTTTTAATCTTACAGAATCCCATCCCTGGCTTATCAAATACAAATCAGTGATTTGTTTAAAAAAAAAGCGCGGCTTTATGCAAGAAAATATTTACCCATTTATTATGAGAACAGGTCGCCAAATATGACCAAATTGATTATTTAATTCAATTTTTATTTAATTATAGTTAAACATTTACATAATAAGGAGCCAACAATTTAATTTAAATACTTCCATCCAAAGGTGGTGCATCCTTTTCTATTTCCCTTGACCACATTCCGAATAGAATTGAGCTTTCATCTGAATTGAAATGCAAAGTTCACTACAAGTAAGCGATTTCGAGAGAAATCAAAATACTCTACCTGCATAAATTTGAAGATATCTGTCAACATTTTGTTTGCATCCTTGCAATTTCCCTTTTGCTGTTCAAATAGTCCCATAATTTCATCGGATGAACGTTTTCCCCAGTGTGGTGAAAATGTTAGCTAAAGTGGGTGTATAAAAATATATTTTTGAAAATCAAAAACTCAATTCGTTTGTGATATTAACTTACTTGAGAATGTACCATGGCACAGAGCACAACAAGAACTACAGCTGATACCATAAGTCCACGAATTGAATTCATTGTGAGGGATCTAATCTAATGGGTGTTTCTAATAGCTGCAGTCCCTTTTATACAAGGAAGTGCGTGACCTTTGTATGACTTCCATTAACAATTTCTTATTATGAAATCGAAAACCCACAAGTGCGGGGCTGATGATGTGTTAATTAATTTCCATGACTATAATTATATTTTTTGTTGTCAGGACATTTTTTCGCAAAACCCTATTCCTATATCACTATTCATATTTTCTTTTCAATTTCTCTTTCCAGCACCATTACCAATGTGCGATTTTTGGAGTTCACAATTTGCACGGTGGTAAGTTTTTCTTTTTTTTACATCTTTCTCAAAAAATTATCGAAAATCCCCAAGTAAGCAGAATTTGTCGGATTAGATATAATCACCAAATCAGACATCTCCCCAAATAACTAATGGATTTCCGACAGCGATTAGGCGGTTAGGCTTATTAGTTCCATCTTTTGACTTGTCCCCTTTGGGTATCTATAGACCCATTGGTCTGCATTTATAATTCAGTATATATGTGCCTACAGGCGAAAATTTACATAAGTATCTATCGTACGTATCTTTCTCCTCTTTCTAGTACGATTGCAGGGTCTCATAGAAAACAGTATACCATCAACATTTTGTGGTTATAAAATAATAACGATGTAAAGCCTCTTATCGAAATTTAATGAAGTTCACGTTGACTCTGTGGTTATGCAATAGATTTACTTTGATGTTATAGACAAACCTTTGAAGTGACCATTAGTGGTTGGAGTGGGCGAATTGTGGTGAATCGATATTAACTTGGAATTTTGTTTATTTTTGGGAAGACCGACCATAGGTATGTGGATAGGAGTTCTACACGTTAAATGTCATCGAATTTAAGCACACGAAGTTTGGTGACCTATGCTCAGAGAAAGAGCGCTCAAGTTAATTACACACCAAACATGTAGGTAACATCTGCTTTCACTGGCTCTGCATTTCTTCAATCAACCAGTCCTCAGATGCGGAGCTGATCACATTTATTTGCGGACGCTTATGGGCCTCCATAGTTAAGCCAGTATTAGACGATATGTTGAATCAGCATACGTATGCTGAAAATTGTGTTCCAATCACAACATATCGTGCAAACTTTATGACAGAAATTTATTTTTTACACGATATGTTGTGATTGGAACACAATTTTCAGCATACGTATGCTGATTCAACATATCGTCTAATACTAGCTTTAATCTTTTAAATAAAAAATTTGACTAAATTAATGGTGAGCATCGTCAACAATCAGCGCCCTGATCATGTAACTTTTCAGAGGATTCCCATCGAAACGATAGACTCCCAAAACTAGTAGTTCATCGCAAAAGTTACGAATTTAAGAGCAGTAACAAGTTCAGTCTTCACAAATCTAATACAAACTGTCTTACTCCTGGTTGGACCTTGGCCTTAACCAACACGCCTCTCCAGTTAGCACGATCTTTGGTTAACCGCCTCCAGTTGCGAACTCCAAGTTTGTTAAGATCCCCTTCTACTTGTGCGCGCCACCTAAGGCGAGGTCTTCCTCTACTGTATTGTCCGTGTTGGAATTGAAGACTCTTCAGGCCGGAGCGTTAATGTGTATTGGCTCTACATGTCATAGCCATCTTAGTCAACTGATGCGTACTTTTCTGATCAGGTTGATGTCGCTGGTGCAGCTCGTAGAGTTCGCTGTTATATCTCCTTATTCAAAGCCAGTCAACGCAAACGGGACCGAAAATCACTGGAAGAATTTTTCGATCGAAAAGACCAAGAAGATCTTCATTCGCCTTGCTAACGTCATGAAATGTCTGAAAACTGTCTATGATTGAAAAAGTCATTCAGAAAATGTAGACCTTTCAGTACTAGTGAAAAAGAGATGGCGGCGAATAAGCGCATTTTTGACCAACAGCAGCTCTTACATTCTCAAAGTGTGGTGGTTTGATATTCAAAACCTTTATCCTAAAATCAACCATCTAGGGTTTCCCGCGAGAGTTAGTTAACTATCTCTTAAAAAAATTATTGTATTATTTGTGTTTGCAAAACTCAAAAAGTAGTCTTTTGATTGACTTAAATACTTGACACAACAACGTTGCAATCGAATACGTGCGTGTTTTTATATACCATATGCTTTTTTCTTAAACCACGCCATCTGTTGGACGTTAAAGCAAGTTGTGTGGTACCCTCCAAACAAAAAATCATTGCAACGATATTTCACGACACTCATGAGAGCTGAAGCGTAAAATTTGGAACATTGATGTGCATTGTCCGATAAAATACTTCGTGAAATGTGGGCGGGATAGGTAAACTGGGCGTGGCAAATTCCATAAAACAAAAACACTGCAAACGTTATTTCAAAATTGTTTAACTTTGATATTCATTGTTCTGATAGACCAAGGGTTCCCAAACTTTTTCATACTGCGACTGCGACTCCCTAGAGAGGTTGAAATCTTATTGAAGATTCACTAAATTGGTTTTCAATAAGGACGGGTCGACGTTGAAATATCGTCGTCCTATATTAATAGTAATTTTTCTTAGTTGGATCTTGAACGGGCGTAAGCCCAAGACCCGATGCCAAATTCGCCAAATTGGAGTCTGCAAAAAGCCGATGTCTTGTGCACAGCGAAGATTTGTCTGCCTCGGGTTCTCCTGTACATTCTAATGCACCGCGGCAATGCTCCCGACGAATCTGGCTAGCAACGACCCGTACCAATTGAAAAACCCTTATTTAATTTTGAGTGCCAGGAAAATATACGAGTGCCAGCCACGAAGCAGGTCTGACTGGAAATGCGGAAAAAACAAACGCGCTATAGCTAGTATAGCTATACTTGCTTATTTTACTTAACATGCCTCCGTCCTGTGAAGAGTTTCGAGCCTCTGCCTAAGACACGGCAACCTTTCATGGCTTATATGGTCGAGTCAAATTTAAAATGCTAGATGCATGCCTCGCAATCGATGAGAATATTATGGTAGATTTGGTTGGCGGTTTGAAAATCCGGAGGGAGACAAGTTGCTGATGTGAACTGCTGCAAAATCGAGTTTTCGGTACATATAGCCTTACCTATGAGCTGCAATCGTAACGACGCCGACGCACGCAAGTAAAAATAATCATACTCGTAACGACAGTATTATCACTTCACGGGAAATTATTTTCTCTCATTTACCTTCCAAAAAATAATAAAAGGCGCTCATTAAGCTATTACCCACAGAACGGTCACCTCTAATTGCATGCATATTTCCGCCCCGAAAATAATAATAAAAAAAGATAAATTCACTTCCCATTCTTAAAAACACACAAGACTTAAAGTAAACTCCACACGCATGCGCAGCGCACAACCTGCTTTTCTTGTACCGCTGGCTGAGATGACCAATTTTCTAGTTTCCCCATAAAAAAAAAAATAAGTTGAAACAAGAAACCAACACTCAAGCAGCAGCGCATCAAATAACTTCATGGGTCACCGACCGACCGACCGATCGTCCAGCATTTTTTTACTCGCACCTAATACTTGCTCGCTCACTAGACCGCTGATAGATGTTTCCTCCTATATGCCAGGCGTCTCCTCTGGCAGACAGCCACAGTACTATGCATATGAGGTTGAGGCTGAGGCCAGGCCACCGATATGAAAGTATACTAAAGAAGAAAACGCGGACATTAATCATAACCATAAGAGACATCATCATCATCATCATCATCATCAAGAGAAGCAGATAGTATAGGACATAGGTTGTAGATACAACTATCTATCCCATCAGCGTGTACACGAAGGGGTTGTTGGATTAATTAAACTCAAGTGAGGTACTTACGGAACCACTGTTGAGACAATAAAATTGTTTATAATCGCTACTTTAACATCATCCGGCTTGTATGGAGTTCAACAAGTGCTCTGATGGTCTTCGGGAATTTCTCCGTTTCCAATGCATATTTTTCTTTTCAAGATGTCCCACTTTCAACTGAATAGAAGAAGAAACCTAAATTAGTCATAAAAGTCCTTTAAATTGAATTATTTGCACAAGTGGTTGATGGGCAGGATGGGTGGAGTTGGCATATCGCACCGGATAATGCGAATCATCATTCATCCAGCACAGAGCCAATTGAATTCCCATTCTATTACAAAATTAAAATGTCAAACCAGCATCAGCAGCGAAAACGTACAAGACGATGATTTATCTGGCGCGTAACAGCGTGATGCGATTTCTTTGAAATTAGTTTTCGCATTCTAATTGCCATTTGACGTGGCTAAAGGGATTCGCATGATGGATGGTTGTCCTCGCAGAAATTCCTGCTGCTGACGATTGAAATTGATTATGGTGACATTCAGATATGGGTATCATTAGCAATGGCACGACACGGCCACCCTATGTTCAGCAATCGATACGTCTTAATGTATAGATACATTTTGGAAGTTACCCTTCATAATCGAGGTGCGGAATGACGAGCGAATGATGGTGGCAAATGGATGTAAACACTTGTGAATAGCAAGCATTAAGCCCACGTATGTGTCATTAGTCACGTGTAGGCGTGTTAAATTTGTGTAAATAGATACGTGCTGTGCGATGATTAAATCTGGAAATGATTTGAAGAAATTTAAGAAATCGTGCGGGTTTTCATGTATCTACACCTTCGCCCCTGATGACCTAAGTACCTTAACTGTCTTCTATACAAAAACGTTCCAAAACGGGATCACTATTTCCACTTCAGCATCAAAAATGAAATGAAAAAAACTCAAAATCGCACTCTAAAACAATATTCCCTCACTTGTACCCACTAAGTGGATGCACTTGTTATATAGCTTTGCGAATAATAATTCCCTTTCAAAGGAGTCTAGCTCTTCCGCGTTGGTACTTGCACTCTTGGTCTTGGGCTTTTGTGTTGCCAAAGTTATTTGGAGCGCCTTTGTGATATGTACTTCGTTGCCAGCACCGGAAGTGTGTGACACTAAGTCAAACAACGTGCCCAACACAAGAGTGCCGAAGCCGATAGAAAGATGGTTGTACCTACAACAATGTCTGGCATGAGGTCTTTTGTCAAAATGGCAATTGTTCTGTTCTGTGTGAAAGAAATGACTGAAAACACCTTTTTGATTACCAGAACTATATACAACAGAGAAGGGGCAAAAGACAAAAGAGACTCTGTTTTTTTTTTGCTTGCTCCTTTTAGCCCTATAGTCGTTCTTTGAATGGAAATTTTATGCACAATTCCCTCCAGAGCTGTATACATGGGATGGAATTGCAAAATATCTATGGGAAAGTGTGCGCACAATGTACGTTAAGTGAGGTTAGGGAACTCGCTCATTGAAAGGGACAATGAGAGAGAATTTTATGAAATTATCTACCATGGTTCGGTCGCATTGGAGGGCGGCGTGGTTTGACTTTAGCAATGCAAACTGTTGCATTTATATAAAATGTAAGGGGACGACGAAATCTCAATCCAAATGAGACTAGGAACGAAATTCATGTCCACAGCGGCTAAGGTCCAATTAAGAGCCCACACGCAGAAGATGGACTTTTTTGGCCGATAGAATGTTCTTTATAAGTTCCCCAAACTGGGACAGGAACAGGACCATCAGTGCTGAGATTGTCTATTTATTAAAGCACGTGCTATTGAATCTTTGAAACCACAAGTCTTCCAGTTCGTTGACACTCGAATTTGGAAATAAATAGTTTGCTGGTAACGTTCGGTTACGATCGCCATTCACAGTAGCCTGAGCTGAGGTCAATTCTTATTTGGTGATACTCTCCTGTGAGCTATCTTTACTCATGCATTTCTTTAGCGTACAGTTAAGGGTTTTATACTTGTAGTACTAACAGAGCAAGTACCCAACGCACACGTCGAGGTAACTGCCGCTAGCATTTCTAAAAAAGCGCCGGCCGGTGCGAAGGCTTATTTTTGCAATGACTCAATGGACTATGCTGTCGGAGGTGGTATAGTCGTCTGAAGGGACACCAATGGCAGACAGGCTGTTGAGGAGCAACTAACTAAGAACTGCCCATGGGGAGTAAACCTCATCAACAAATTTCTAATCCAAGGTGGAACAGAATATGCGTGACTAAGAGAGTGCTTATAGTCTCTAATATGCAGACTCCGAATACCAGGCGACCTTCGGGTTTAAACCAGCCTTACCCGGATACTCGTGGGATCAACATTTCGAACCAAACAATCGCATCAACCTCTGGTCTTGCTGTTGGGAAACCAGATGAGCATATAGATCTTTCAGTCATTGGGCTCTCGATGGTCAACAAACAACAACACTAGTGCTATTGAGCATACGCCCACAACATCTCGGTCTGCTGTCGGGCCAAAATGCCCAAAAGTGCATTGCGGAGTGGCTTAAACAGAGAAAATCTCTCATCTTAGCCAAGGTCGCTCTAGATAATAGACTGAACGCCAAACGAGTAAGATCGGAAGATTACACTCGCCCTGCATCGGCAGGCAAGAAGGACAAGAAAGGTCCTATACCTGAGTTCCCCACCTTTAGTCAGATGGCAAGCCTAGTTAGGTTAGGTATGGTTCCGACCGACTTGACTAACCAACCACTCTCTCCTGAGATCGGAGATTACACTCCCCCTGCATCGGCAGTCAAGAAGGTCAAGAAAGGTCCTATACCTTTAGTCAGATGGCAAGCCTAGTTAGGTTAGGTATGGTTCCGACCGACTTGACTAACCAACCACTCTCTCCTGAGCAAATGGCTCTCGTACAAGAGGCGGTTATTGACACCTCGATTGAGTTGAGCAACTGTGGCATTTGTCCGAAGTTCTCAGGCTCACATTTGAATTTTTAAGTCGGGGTGGCTTTTGTTTGTCTGTACAGACAGTGCTACCGCCGGATGGATGCGCTCCAATTTTGAGAGTTTCAGAATCAAATGTGGTCTGGACCTGATGACATAGCAGGTCGGGGATAAAAAGGGTCTTATACGACGTCTAATTAGTTGCTCGTGAGAGGGCTTTACTACTCAATTGCCTTAGCCTTCTTGAACAAAGAATGAAATTTTATTGCAGCTGTTGCTGTAAGTAAAGGTTTAGTACAATGGTTTTAGTACAAATTTTAATTAAAAAAGATGGAGAACATTATTTGATTGGGGGCAAATTTGAATTGTTTAAATGGTATAAAGTTATATGTACAATATAATTTTCATACATTAATTGAATTGAAATTGAATTGAATGTAAACGGTAAGTTAAACTTGTTAAAATTTGAATTATGTGATGTCTTTTTGAGCTCCAACAACCAACGTTGAGCAATGACATCTAACCACTTCCAACAAATTGGTTGAAAGAAGTTGAGGTTTAAAAGTATCTGACAGTTAAAAACTTGAAAGCGTTAAATTTTAAGACGATGGGTTGCACGTATTGTTTCTAAATTTTATTATATTTATAAGGACTCAAGTGGTAATAATGGTGTAGCCAAAAGATTTCATAGTTCCATGATACAATTTCACAATAATTTTGTTTTGAGCATAGTTATACCTCTTTGGCTTTTTTGGTCAATTATTACAATTTAATTGGTCACATAATCCACCTTCGATGCAATTTCACCTGCTGCAAGATCGATTCACCTTCCAATGCAAATTTCTTCTTGCATCCTGGTACTCCTGTCATTAATTAAAAATTCGCACACTCCCAGTCACCAGTCGTTCACTTTTAATATCCATTACCAGTCAATTTATCAATCCACACCACACAATGTTGCGTATACAACCTGACCAACTCCCCCCGCAATAGCTCAATGAAAATAGAAAAATAGAAAATAAAACTCTCCAAGACTCTACCTATACTGGGTGTGTATAGAGTAGATCCTGTTTCATATTATATTGCACAACCAAACGAGTCGAGCTGGCAAACGCATGCCGAAGCTGAATACTGGCCTCTCCCCTTTGGCGGAATCAGTTTTCTTCGTTATTGCCTGCAATTTAACGGGAGTACAGCAAAGCTAACAAACTGCCACCACGAATAGAAGAGGTTACCCTCTATCCATCGAACTGACAGAAAATTAATAGCTTCCACTGGCTATCTATCAGATACATATACAGCCGAGTATTGCCGTTTTGCCAGCAAAAAGCAAAAGATGAACCATTTGCAACTTTTTACTGAAACAAGTTTCCATCGGCCGCCAGCATGTGTGCTAGCTCAGAGTGAATGGAATAGAGAGATCTGAAAAGACCTTGCCCAACCACTCCCCAGCCCCACATGAAATGGTGCAAGAACGGATACCATAGAAATCAAGACATGCAATATAAATTGCTTAGAACCTAACTCTGTGTTGCCGGCTGTGATGTGGTCATTGCGAACATTACACACTCGTTGGGTTGTTTATTTGCGTTCCCGAGACCGTAAAGGACTCGAAAATGAGCTGAAAATTACAAAACTTGATTTTGTGTCGGCATCGGCATCGGCAAATCAGCATAAAACTCCTCAAGACATTTTCAAGTTGGAATGGCATTAGTACAAAGTTACAAACTTGGTTCAATGGGGAGCACTCCCGGGCACCAACGAACAATATTGCAAACGAAGAAGTTGCTATTCGATTTTGTATTCAATTCGAGTGCAACGAGTGACTGCCTAGCCTATACACAGGGGCCGGAGGGGGTGAGGATATTCGCTTCGTGATTAGAATTTTAAGATGACTTGTTCGTCGTTCGTTTCGCTTGCACTTTGCGGAGATTTCTGTGAAATTCTCTGACAACTTTAGTTGAATATGGCTGAGTGATTCTGCAGGCGATATGATAATCGAATTTATTGTTTTCAGCAGAAAATCAGTTTTGGATAGAAAATGTTCGTAGCGTAGTTGATTGAGCAAGCTCAATTTAATATCGATAGAGAGAGAGAGACGTGAAGCGAGTTAATGTACTTTGTGGGTAGGGAGAAATTTTCATCTAACGAGCGATTGTAGTGCGCCAAATGTAACGTTGGACGAAGGATGAAGATGTTAGTCAATAAAAATTACCAAATTGGGTCAGCAACTGTAAATGGTAGCGATTTGCATCTGCTTTGAGCACTGGACGTGCTTAGAAGATACTCCAATTTTTTTGTGCTTTAGATGCCATGTCGAATTTTATTGGACTACCTATAAGTGGAAGTAGCAAAAGCCGATACGATTAGACCAATATAAGGTCCATTGTAATATTCGGACTGTATCTAAGGCTCAATAATAATTTTCAATGAGCCGACTTTTAAATTTAATTTCACCATTAACTACGTTGCTTTAGTCTAAAAAATCTCCAGTTGTCTTACTATTTTCCGTCCATTTTCGTCAAATGTGTACGCATGTGTATGCATTATGGTGATATAGTTACAGGACTTGTTACAAAGAATGCCGTTCTCCACTTGAAACGCAGTCCAATTTGACGTATTGCGGATAGAAGTTTTTAAAATTTAACACCGCTCGTGTATGACCTTAGCTTAGCCCCGAGTTCTCACTACGACCCGGATGTAAGCTACATAGTTTTTTTGAAATCGTGTCCAAAAGTTATCTCATGACATTTTATTGGATGATAATCAGACTTAAGCTAGTAGTAAACTACTACTTCCTGGGACCTGTAGCACAAAACTACAAATCTTGTAGGTAGGTACAACAGGCAAATTTTAATGACTGCGTATGGTTTGCAAAGGTCAAAGGGTGGTCCACATATATATGGCAAAAACATTTTTTTCAAGAAGAAGTCCCGCCACCCCATAATTTTGTTACACGTGCCTTTTCTATTACCTGTGTAAAATTTCAGCCTCCTACCTTACGTAAAAGGGGGTGCTCATCGACCTTGAAATATGTTGATTCTACAAAAAAAACCTAAAATATTGAGAAATGAATAATGTAAGCTATCTTAAGAAAAACATTTTTTTTATTCAAAAATATTATTTAAATATGTACGTAAAAAATTATAGAAACAAAGCAAAACATAAATTAAAGTTATTACAGTTAAATTTTTTTCAATTTAAAACTAAATTTGTTAACGCTTTTTTTGAAGTCTCAGTAGAAACTATTTTCCGGTTTTGTTCCACAACATGAAGTATAAATTGTTTTTCTTCCTCATTTTTACTGAGTATCGTATTGTAATCTTCAAACAATTTTACACCTCTTTCCGCAGTATCGTTCACCACACGCAAACTTCTTATGCAACTTTTGCCTCGAAGGTAATCAGCATTCTCACCCCAAGTCTCAGGTGGTAGCTTCAAGAACGAGTCTCTGATGTCTAGAGCTGCGAGTGTTTGCAATGTTCTTTCCGATGCAAAGACGTCCAAGGTGGTTTCTATTGATAGCTTAGAAGAGTTACCTCTTACTGAACGAGGGCCGTCCTTAACATCCATTCTTTGAACAATAGCCTTTTTCTCATCACAGCACACCTTGTCGGAAAATAGAGCAAATGCTACTAGCTCATCGGATAAGTACCACAAATGACGCTCTAAAACAATCCTCGCTTCTGCACCAACTTCGGAATCAATTGCTTCATATGATTTCAATCTCTTCCAAAGTTGTAAGTCATTTATCGGTGCATCTGCTGCCAAAGGCGCTTCGATCCAAATCTTGGTGTAAATGAGTGCACCAAAAGTAACGAATCTAATAATTTGTTTTTCTTCTCTTTTGGTCAGCTTAAATATGTCTGAATTACTCCGAAAAAGAAAAATTTTTATATCATACAGCAGTTTTGCCATCCAACGAGCACGATGTATTGGTCCCGGAGAACGCCAATGAATCTTCGCAGGTGACTTGTTCAGAACAATCATTGTGAGCTCTATCAGTTCGTTGTAATCATCCCGGACTTGTTTTTCTCCAGCTAAAGCAGTTGTAAGACTTTCAAGAGTACTTTCAGCAAACTGTTTCGTACTGGAACTGGAATGAAGGCAGTCGTAGTGATCTCGGGAAAATGTGTCCCAGGCATCTCTGAATCTCTTGAATAGCAGAATTTCGGGAGAGCTGGATGGCCCAAAGCAGAGTGTAAATATTTTTGAAAGCATTATTTCGAACATGTGATGCCGACAAGCAAGCCATAAAAGATCACGCCCTGTCTTCGCTTCTAGGAGAGCACATGCTCCTTTTTTAGCACCGGTGTTAGCCGCAGTAGTGTCAAAACTCATAGCTCGAACTTGATTTGTAACGTTCCATTGTTCCATGGCGTCGAAAACAGCATCAGACGTATTTTATCCCGTCCCTGCAGTCAGTTTAGGTACACCTAACAATTTTTCGATACCATTTCCAGAGACAAGAATCGGTAGGCGGTCAACCTTCTTATTATCCGTAATATCAAGTAATATTTTTCCATCCCAATGTATTATTAGTGGATAAGATGGTTTGAATGTTTCTTTCAGATGTGCGCTGACTTCTATCCTAGCTTTTTTTCTGGCTCGTCGAATGGTGCTTCGTGAAATTTGGAGTGAAGCAGGATTGCAACCAAGTGCAGCGGACAACGGAATAATCAATCTTACTGCTTCCCGATCAGTTATTTTGTTACGATCAAGAGCGCTGGTAACATGTTGTGTAAAAATACCACTAGTGGATGGAAGACTGTCACTGGCACTGGTAGAGCTCTGGGTATTTTTTCGTAAGGTTGGAACAAACTCATCTTCTCGCTTATCCTTAGTATTAGTAGCGCTACTAGAAGTACTAGAAGTAAAGCTGGAATCAAGTACTAGTTCCTTAATTGACACTACGGAAGTTGCAGCATTATTTTCAGGAGCCTTTTACCTTAATTCGTCAGTTCTTTGCTTTCGTTTTAGAGAACGTTCTTTAACCTTTTCTAGGTTCTTGTCGATTGATGTCATAATCATCTTGCGCTCGTCTCTTTGGTCTATAAGAAAGTCTCGGTCTTCTGCAATTTTGATTAAATCCATAGCTTCTGAATGGGCAATATCGAAAAGCTTATCCAGCTCTGCTGTGAACGAATTTTCTCTGCTATTCTGTGCTTCTGAAGCTCTTGTTTTATTCTTCTTTAGAAGCAGCCAGTTTTTGTGTAGTTTAAGAAGTTTCTCAACGCAATGGTTTGATTGTCTTGTCGGAATCCCAGATTTTTCCCACACCTCTATTACTTCTTGAATGAGCATCTGCGCAGAATTTTTTACATTTTTGGTTTCGCTCAAGAGCTGGTGAAAACGTAGTAAAACTTGCCGAAGAGTTGGAAGTTGATTTAATCTTAGCAGTGGCTCAAGGTCCCGGCATCCAAGTAAGAATATTTCATCTTGTTTACGTGTTGATAAACTCATTTTTTGCACTGGTTATATATATTATTGCCTGCACTGGCATAAGTTCTTTCTAACACTAATCCTGCTGATGAAGTTGTTCCTCTATTTATACCCCTGGTGGTATATGGCACATTCGCAGGTATATGACTTGCAGGTACTCCATACCTACTTTTCTGGGTTTTCTGCTCTTAATGACTTTATGGTTTTATTAGGGTCGTCGCCATCGTTTAGCACTAATTGCTTATGCTCGCTGATATTTTATGATGTTTTATTGCTGGTGTTTCCCAACGATCGGCGCTGTCTAGATTATTGTCTTGTTCTAGACAAAAGTAGAAAAGATAAATTTGACACTTGTAACAGACCTGTAAAAAAAAATTAAGATCAAGTGTTTTTTACAAAAAAATCAAAAATAGAATTCGATTGAGCACTCTCTTCCACTAAAGATAGCCAACTGAAATTTTACAGCATTAATACTTTAGGCACGTGTTACAAATCTACGGGGTGGCCAACCTGAAAAAAGGAAAAAAAGTTTTTTGGACCACCCTCAATAGTGAGACACAAGTATTTAAACTCTTCTACACTCCGAACTAAAAACACTAATCACTGATATGTAGCTTGGTACTAAAAGTGTTAAAAGATTAAGCTAAGACACATGTTCAGATAGTTTGAAATTTTGGCAATCCGCTGAATGAAAATAAAACTCCGCATTAGAGCTAATCGTCACTCTATGTTCGGCGAACCAGATTCTCAATGAGTTCAGATCCGAGTTGATATCAAAAACCAAGTTCAACGCATACCCCACGCCATCTGTGAGGGCAGTAAGTGTACCTTTAAAATCAAGCTCAAAGAGTAAATTTATGTATATAAGGAACAGAGTAGGTCCCAATGCATAGCCTTGAGGTACTCCCAAAAAAACAGTGCATCTCTCCTGATTTATTTCACAGTTCTTAGCTCTTTGAGATCCATTTGAAAGATTGGATGTGAACCCATCGCCGCGAAAACCAGCTTTTTATAGACTTCTATCAAAGGCGTTCGTAATATCTACAATTAAACCTGCAGTGAATCTTTTTGCATTAACTTTGGGGAAAACACTGGAACAGAAATTAAAGGGGTCTTCAGTTGACTTTCCGATGCTGAGTACCATACTGCACTGGGCTGAAAAACTTATTCTTATTTTAATAAGACATATCTATTATTTAATCTTATTTTTTAAAAAATTTTCGACAACTTTACTAAAGGTGGAAAGAAGTGAAATTTGCCTGTAATTGCTCATATTTTATGCTTCATCCGATACGTTCTAAAATTAAATTGGAGAGGTTTTTCCAAATCTTTGACGACAATCTTCACTTCATTTCCGCCAATGTTGAGCTGAGAATTTGAAATATTTAGGGCTCCTGTCTTTGCTGCATTCATATTTAGACCCATATTGTTTACCTCAGCTTCCATTTGTTAAACCTTTAAATAGGTCTGCTCTTAACAATTCAATGTCGATGGTCCGTCCTGTATTTAAGCCTGGCGGAAGTAATTCTGGTAGGAAGAAACCACTTTGGTCAGCACCCTAGAAAAAGCATAAACCTTCTAAGCCTCTGCCTGGAAATGAAAAGAAGAACGAGCTTCTTAGAGATCCTCCTGTGATTTAAAAAGTAACCCCGACATCAGGAGAATATATAAGATTCTCTCCAGCTACCTGATGAGATGGGATATAAGAACATGATTACTTCAAGTAAGAACCTTCTATTAAATACTACACCTTTCCCGTAGCCCCCAGTTTCATTATGCAACCTATATTTTAGCTTCAAACCTTTCAACCGCAGAACTTGACAGCATAAGTCCCAATGCACACGGAGAAGAAACTAAACCGGTTGGCAACTCGGGTTACAGTTCAGTTACGAACTCAGCGGTGACTTGACTCCACACACGAGGAAACTCATCACCAATCAAAATCTCTATAGTTCGTTCAGTGTCGTAATATTTTTCAACCTTCCCCACCAGCAAAAGGTTGAACTGTTGTTCGCTCAGCTTTGACAAACTAGAAACTGAAATCAATAGGCAACCCCACATGCAAGTCAGCAGACCTGGTTACAAACTGAATTTTATGGATCGCAAACGAGTTTTCAACCAGTAGCTCGTGTGCGTCGTCCCATTTGATTACACAGGGTGTGAGTATAACTCAAAGGAAACTAGTTGCCAATTCGCATCACTGATTAGTTTTTTTCCAGTTGCTCCGTGTGCATTGGGTCTAATACTAACCAAAATTCAACAGTCTCTTGACACAATCCTTAGATGGTCTCTACTCCAAAGGGCTGCTTAAATCAATAGTACTTACCTACACGACGCGACGGACAAACGTTTAAGTAGTTATTGTATACTAAAAGCCGCTAAAAGTTCACATGCCGCGCCGTTTACCCAAAAGATCTCCGACCTATAAGCTAATAATCATTCCTTCTCACAAATCTGAAAACATTAATTACGCTGTAACCTTTACCTGGGACTAGGATTTCCACAATGTCGGCTTATTAACTACTAGGACTAGGAGCGATAAGAGAACTCCACCCTTTGGTGTTCCCCTACTGACCTGTTATCTGATATTCACATATAGCCTAGATTCGACTTCATCTAGAGTGGGCCTAGTGTGAGTCTATAACCAATTTGTGCGGTTTATTCGTGCGTTGAAGAGCGCAATAATTTTTGCAACACACTATGTTACTTACCCAGTCTATTTAAATTTAAAATTAGGTTAAAACTAGCTTTACAAAATTTGTTTTTTATCGGAGATAGAACATTAATTCCAGAACCGTTTACAATAGGTATCTGGAAACTCGAAGTGAGCGCGTTCAAGAATCTAGATTAGTAAGTCTGACAGGTCTCTAACAACTTCATGTTGTTGAGTTTTCATTGGGCCGAACTGGTCACGTGAACAGTTTTCTCAGTTAACGTTTATGTCCGCAACACCCAGAAATTAAGTCAAGAATTTCTCTCAACTTACGTCTTTTTCTGTCAACATGGTGTCTGGCTGGATAATTAAGGGAGTGTACATTTTGACATTTCGAAAACCTCTTGAGGAAAAAATAATTGACAAGAAGTGACATAGGTACCGAAAATCCAAGTTAGTTTTTGCGTTCAGGTAAATTTGAGTGCAGACAATTCAAGTCGACCTTCGATGAGTAGATTCTTTTGAATGCTTCCAGTGTCACAGAAAACAGCTTCGTTGAAAATAACTGAAGTATATGCTTCAAAAATTCATCGACGCGAAAAAATGGTTTATTTGCGGTTTCTTTTTCCTTGTCTGCTATTCTTTGATCTCAAATTTTTCACTTTAAAGGGATTCCTCCTTGAGGTATTAACTGAAAAAAACTCCTTCTTATTTATTTTTCCGCAACACAAAAACTCAACAGAAAATAAAGAAACACTACCTGTCAAAATGTAGCTTGAGAAAATGCAGCAGAACCATTAAGGGTGGGGGGCGCTAAATTTTGACAGGTGTACAGTGAGAAAAGAAAATTAGATTTTTTTAGCTGGAGCTGCGTGCCGCTCGGCTAAAGAGATTTGCTTAAATTTAGCTTATAAAATTTAGAGACAATTTTGTATGGTAGCTAAAATTTAGCTCGAGCAGCCTACTAAGCTGTTTGGTGTCATTTTTGACTTTTCCATACCACAATGTGTACTGTGTCCACCGGTCTACTCGTCATGTACGCGTGCTGTGATTTAAGCCTGTTCAGGGACTGCCCCTTTTTTCGAGCAGAATGGGTAAGGAAAAAAACATAGAAATATAGTTGAATCAGCAACAAAAGTCCATCACAATATCAAAGAGGACACGCTACAAAAAGGTTATGTCGCACGATAGAATACACAAGTTTGTTGTTCGATAATAAATCCCTTGTGCGTGTTGCAGACTAAGCGTTCGATTTTCATCATGAACATTTTACACCGAATAAGCTTGATGCAAATATGTATATAATGTACTCGACTAAAGTGCACACCCTCGGTCATTCACTCAACTACCAGACTGTCGCCATTGATGGCGTTGTGTCATCATCCCACATGCCATGCAAATCAGTGCGGAAATCGGATCGTTGTCGTCCGATTTGTAAACAGACAAATTTGTCGTAACAGAATATGCAAATTGTAGACACACGATGAGACCAAAGTATAGGTATCCTTGTAGTAAACCTTAGAGTTTCTTTGGAACATTATCTTGGCCAATGCGATTGCAGGCCATTTATTAATGCAGCTAATCTATCTGCAGATAAAATTAAATCCTTCCTACCAGCACCAGCCATAAGCGGATTGAATAAAACGCTTGAACGAGTCGCATGGCTTTAAGCCAATTTGTTAGCACAAGCGTATACGCTTATCTTTTGCCACAAATAAGATACTTCTGTGGGCTGGGAGGAGGGTTGGATTTATTAAAGTTTTAATTGCAGCCCGTTATACGATATTAGAGAAGAAAGTTCATGCTACTGACTCTGGGTGGGGTTGCTTTATTTCTGACGTCTTATACCAGATGCCTGTGGAGCACTTGCAATAAAATTTACCAATGGTATAGGTGGTGCGGTTGTGTGCGCTTGCCTCCACGCTTAATCCTTGCTAACAAACTTTTACGAGCTGCGTAAAAATCATCGTAGGTACTGTTGTTGTTGGCAGTGGCTTTATAGTCAGTCGTCTGTTCCTGATGGCAGGATGACATCTAAAAGCTGCATTTTGCTCTTTCCTATTCTCATCCTGTGTGAGGTTTTGTGAAATTTACACAAATGAAATTAATTTGGATTTTGCTTTCATTCGTGGAAGGAGTGGAAAGAAAAACACAACAACATACCGACACGTATATAAGATGGAGTAGAGAGTGCATGGTGGCATCCAGTACATGATGAGGGGTTGCGAGACAAAACACAAAAGCTTCCTAGCACCAAAGGATTGTTCAGGCATGTTCAGGTGAAATAAAAATCCAACTTCGTCGTCGTCGTCGACGTTGTTGTTGTCGTTGTCTTTCCGCTGGGGTATCCGTTGACATTGGAAATAATTATACGCTTAAAGCACTTGTCGTTCTGTCTAACGAGTTTGTTGGAATTTCATTTGCAAGGGTGTTGGACTTAGAAGGGGTACAACGTACACCATGATACTCTGGTTGTATTCTGTCTCTAAGGACTTATGAATCAGAAAAAGTACTGTGGGGTTGAGATGGAGGATTCTTTTTTTTTTTCATTTGCAAATGAAATTAAATTTCAAGAAGATAAAATATGAAATTGTGTTCCATCCGCAGATGGTATAGAATTAAAACTCTCGAGTGAATGGTAGATACATGGGAGTGCACTGTATTTCGCTTACGTTAACAAGCAGCGGAGTCGATTTTGATTTATGATCTACCCAATTGGAGTATTTTTTTTTTACTAGAATTTGCATTAGAACAGTTTTGCCCTTACAGACTGAAAAATATAATTTTAGTTTTAAGACTTAGCAGCAAATTCTAATTCATGTCTGCAATCAGATTAAGACAACAATCTAAGCCACTCATGCATCCTAAGTCATCAGCAAAGCTCAGCGAAATAAGGCCCCCATGAAATAAGGCCGGGTTTACCACGATATCTCGAAAAAAAATCTCGAAAGCAAAAATCTCGAATGTAAAAATGTATTGGGCCCAACAGCGAACCTTCTGGCACACCTATAATAACATAGCTAACGGCTGGAAAGATTATTTTCATTTTCAGTTTAGGGGGCCTTAAGATCGTGAAATATTTTCTTGAATTTGACAATCTGAAGTTTTGATGTTTTGAAGTTTTTCAGGAGGATGAGATTACCCAAAAAAATCGTGTCTCCTTGTAGCGCATAGAGCCATGCATTTATAGAGTACGTGGAGCGCGGTTTCGTTGTCTTCCACGAAGAGACAACATTCGGACGCTGAAATGACACCAACGTTGAGACCCGTGAGAAAACCCACTACCCTTTCTGATGTCAGTCATATCTTCAGGCTTAGGAGTTCTCTTGGTTTATTTTGCCATATCCTGTCAAGTTCGGGAATATCCCCTGCTTACAAAAAGTCTGACACCTGACAGTGCTGTCTGTAACAATCTATGTTTAAAATGACTTGCAGTATCGTTAGTTCAATGTAAGCTTCTCTGACAGTTTTTAGGTACAGAGATGCCGATGCAAGCGACTTTTTGTAGTCGCTGCACCCTTGTGATGGAGAAATTTTCTTTAAATTTGCTTCAATATTATTACAAAAGAGTAGATATGTTATGATTGGTCTCGCCATCATTGTGTATACCTATTATGAACTTGAGTGTTATCCCTTGGGTTTTGATATACTTGCGTCGACAATTCCACACTGCTTTAATTGCTTTGGAAATTTTGTAGATTCCTTATCAAGATCAACTCTTAAATATCTTACTTCATTGGAAAAACTAAAAGGAAATCTGAGGCTCCCTGAAATTACGCCAAAAAATTAAAGTGGAAAAAGAGCCCAAAAACCTCCATACAAATTTGTGGCATTTTTTCCTAAGAACAATCGCCCAAATATTTTGACACAAATGCCGCTAATTTTGCCATTTTTTCCAAATCTATTTCGGGCATTTTTTCCCTTTAAGAAAATTGAGAAAACGCCCAAAAGAGAAAGAGTGTTTTGGAAAAAGCACCAAAAAACGTGAAATTATACCCCAAACGAAAAACGAAAGCGTATGGGTTTACTGTCAGATTTGGGGCCTTATTTAATTTTTTTTGTGGCCTTATTTCATCGCAGTGGGGCATTATTTCATATTTGAAATTGGGGTATTATTTCATTATGAAATAACACCCCAAATTTGGGACCTTATTTCATTTTTACATTTGGGGCCTTATTTCGCGCAGCCGTTTGACAGTGCCTTGAAAATTTACTGCAATTTATTGGATACTTATTTCTCGTGTTATCCTTTCACAAATAATACTTTCTTTCTAGCCAAGATTACTTACTTTGATCAGAATGTCATTAATGACCAGTGACCATAGCAGGTCATAGTACCCAACTTTGGGGACAGCTCATTGGTTTTGAGACAATGCCTGATGTGACGCCGAAAGTAGAAATCCCAGCTACACCGGGTATTCAGCTAGTTAAGTATAATTGCAAGTAACTCGGGCTGTAGTTTTTTGGTTGTACGGGTGTAGTACTACTACGAGTCGTCGCTGCTATGTGTCCAAAGCTTAACGTAGTAGATACTCTTAAATGACCCAAACCATGGACGTAATATAAAATAGCACAAGATACAATTTTACTTGAGGTAATTGGCCTCTGCTTTGTCCAAATCATACCTTTGACCCAATAAATCAATTTTAATTATTGTAATAAAACTTTGCACCTCTGTTAAGAGCAGCAAAACATTTCATTAAGTTATCTCGTAAATCGTGTACGTAATTATTTTTTTCCGCCATAGCCAGATACGGTTTTATCTTAATTGGTTTATCTTTTGTGCCTCTGTTACAAGCTTAAGCCCGAAGGCACATTGGCTACCAGTGGCCAAAAATAATATTCGTTACATAAACACGCCTAACCATTCACCTTGACTAAACACAAGACGATGGCCCATGGGCCCATGGCCCGTATGATGATTAAAACCCTCAACCTTTTTGTTTCTTTTAACTTATTTGGGCAAAAACATTCGTCAGATCAAAAAGAAATTTGCATAACCTTGACATTGGTTGACACGCATCGCGTCACATATCATTATCTTTGAGGTCGCATTCCAGTTGGATTGAAATTTAATTGGTACCTTTCGTTGGAAACTCCCGCCTCAAACATACACCACTGCAGAGCATGAGTTTTCCTATTGTGTTTGCCAAAGAAGAAAACTCTTCATCTGTTTGTTTGTCATCGTGGCGTCTCGTCGTCGTCGTCGCCGTCTGAGTGAAGTATTTCTCACGCTTTTGTCTGTTTTTCTTCTGTTCCGACAGTTTGCGCTGCATCATCAAATATGCATTCGGTGGAGGCAAGCACATTGAACTTGGTTGGCCTCTGTTCTCCTATATACGGGTCTGGTGTTGGTAATTTTCTTCAAACGGCTTTTCGTTTGAGTTTAGAAAATCGAAAATATTCACTAAAACCGTCCAAATCGCTTCTGGCTTCGAGATAATTATAATGAACCTCAAGATAATTACCCGTCAGTGCGGAGATGGATGCGTTTAAAGCAAATCTGGATGCAAGCAAAAATCAGGTTTATGTGATTATATACAATTGCTCCGATTGGGAGCCACGGCACTATGCCGAGGATGTTACGTTGCGTGACGATAATGATTAAGTAAATGCTGTTGGGGAATGTCGATGTCGATGCCGAATGCACAATTATTTAAGGGGAAATTAATGACTTTTACAGATATAGGTAGTTGGACGACAACAGAAGAAGGAATATTTTTCCTTTAAAAGTTGCGTATGTTAAAATGTCGAGCCTTGACAATACACTGTCGGATCAATCTGCTGTCAGAAATTGGATCTGGGTTACCGGTCAAAAATATGAAATTTGTTACAAATCGTGCTTGTGACAGGGTGATGTGAATGGAAAGGAGATAAACTTTTTTTTGTATCTATCTACCTTAAGTGAAAATAAGTTAATCGTTTTTTGTTTTAAGGGTTGTCTGACATTCGAACTAATTTAGATTCTGTTCCAGTTTTATATACTATCTATATTTACCACTCTTAAAGTTTAAAACTGTGAAACCCTTAATTGGATATGCCGTTTAGTGAGTGCATATCCGTTTGTTTTCAGTTACCCCCTCCAGAGTTAGTTAGAGTCCTTTTGAACTACAATTCGCAAGAGTAGACAAACACTTAAGATAAACAGCCTATATCCGATCGGAAAACATAAAGCAAATATCTCCGAGCATTATTCACCTCGAATGGTTCGCGAACTTCCCAACAAATTTTTGCAAAGAAACCCCTTATCGCATTTACGCAGTCTATTATTATTGTACCCTTCATTTTAACGAAATATATATTTCAAACGACAAATGAACAGCCATGCGATAAGTAATTACGAATATTTTTGATATCACACCGACACCACAGGGTTGACGAAAAAAGAGGGAAATTTATTTCTGAAGGCGAACCACCGCCAACCCTTGTGAATGATTTACATACAAGATGCTTACGCAAGTAAGCAAGGTGCCCCATTAAAAAAAAACGAGAGAAGTAAAGCACCTAACTCATCAAAATTAAAATAAAACAAAAACCTTATACAAGAGACGACTGTGTACCTTTATTTCCTTAAGGATCCATTTCAACAGCGAGTTAGATTCTTTTAACGAATGTATATAATTAGGAAAAAATTAAGCACATTATATCAAACGACTGACGTAAATCAGCAAACGGTCATCGTTCTTATGGATGATACGATGGGTCCGGATCCACCCTGTTCAACAATTGCTTTCGCATTAATGTGAAATTGGCATTTTATTTCTATTCCTCACTGGATTCCTAAGGGGTGGGTATTGGGTACACGAAAGTTGTAGTTAAATTGCATTGAAGGAGGATGTTGTGGTTCGAAATTCAGGCGAATGAAGGAATTTTCAAACTGCTTGTCTGTCTTTCAGAATAGGAGTTAATCTATTACTATTGGCTCTAAAAAAATTTGGACCCCTGAAAACCATTTGCCAACAAATTCTTGGCCTTCTTTCCGACCCTAGAGAAGACGTTTCGTATTCAGCCTGCAGCATCATCATCATTATCAACAGAGAAAATCGCTAGAATTGAGCATTTCTTCTACTTCGAAAATTCGAACAATATAATCTGAACTTCAGTTCAATTGAACTCAGTTTAACCAAATTTAATGAATAGAATTTGGCAGTATTGTACAGTACTTTGCTTTTATACAACTTTTCCAAAATCGTTCCTTGTATTTTCTTTCAAAGAACACGCAAAACAAGGTCAAATATTTGTGTTTTTGACAGTCTTTTGCTTTGAAATTGAAATGTCACTCCTTCAAGTGATCTGAGGTTTAAACGGAAGAATACGGTGGCTTAACTTAGACTACAGAACGAACTCTGTTCAAAATTTAAACGAATCCCACTGTGAAACTGGGGGAAAACTTGTAGTCATAATTAAAAATACACGAGGTTTTTACAATTTATAATTTGACACCAGATGGGTCGGCACTTCGGCAGGCAGATTGAGAAGAATACCAAAATGGCTGCCACGTCAGGAGGGTATATTGTTTGCGCCGTGTAGTGCTAACATTACAATTAATCTGCATACTACTGGCAGAATGTTCTCTCAAACTACAATAATACAAACAAATATTTACTATCTTTACGAACTATTAATTTTTTACTCGGCGGAAATCTGAAAACGATTTTAACTGGCCAGCTATAAGTCAAACAACGACAGTTACCAAACCCCTCTAGCGCCATCTGAACAAATTGTCGACAGTAGGATTATATGCACTTTCTATTCAATTGCAGCTTATTGCCAAAAGATGGATATATACAGTTTCACAAAGGTGACATAAGAGAGACCAATAGTCTGAAGAATTTAAGCAAATAGTACACGACTTAGCTAAAAATACACATAAACAAAAAGATTTATCAAACATCTTTAAGATGTTTAAATAACAAGGTTCATATATAGGTAAAGTAGGAGACCTAAATAATTATAAACGTATCTGTCAATCAATCACGGTCCATCCACAAAATAGTCTCGAACGCAGTTAATACTTAATTCAGCAGAAACAAACAGAGCTACAAACTGCTTTCATCTTAGAATTTTAAAGTTTTTATTGTTCTGTTTGCTAATTTTTGTCAATGGAAAATGGTACTATGTTTACATTATTGAAAGTATCTAATAATATGTTTACACTGCACGTAAATTCATCATTTCGGCTAAATTCAGCATTTCAGATCAAATGTTCAGCATTTTGCCATTATATTTTCCAACATTTCCAAATGTTGTGTTTGTCAAATCGAACAAACCTCTTCACGAATTCCGGACGTCATTTGATGACTTTTCAGCTCGCTGACAAAAACAAAGCAAAGAAAAGAACAGCTGTCAAAAAATGTTCAAATTCTTAAAATAAGAACTAGCAATGGATGGAAAAGCTACAAAAAAAAAGAAAGAAGATACCGATGGTTTTTACATTCAAATACCTAAAAAAATAATCCCTTAGGTACAAACCACTTTTGATTTCGAAACAAAAAAAGCATAAGTAATCATTTCTGACACTAGCTGTCATTTGAAATGTTGAAGTTTCAGTGGGAACGCAAAATTTGATTTCAAAATTTTGTCTGCGTAATGTTGAATATAGATGCGTTGTAGAGGTACATACTAATAAAAAAAAGGTCATGAAGACATGCGGTCGAAGCTATTCCAATTATGGACAGTGGAGCGATTTACTTTTTTTTTTTTTTTTTCGGTTCTATTCGTAAGCCAACGTTCTCTTTGAAATAATTGCGAAAACTTCTGGGCCAAACGCCAAGATCTTCAACCAACCTTCTTGAGATCGGCTCTATATAAATCGTCATTTTAACAAATGAATACAGAAACTGTAACATCCTTTTACTGAATCTAGGAATGTGGTTTCATGTGATTTATATAACAGAATTTTGTCTCAGAAAATGTTCCCTTCTTCGAAATTTTCTCTATTCTCTGTTAAGTTAGTTATATTTTGTTGCAAGCATATTCAGTGAAGAATAATATTAATTTATGAATTGCCTGACAGATGGCGTAAAATATTACGTTTGGTTAATGAAATTCGATTTTAAGATAATAACGTATACGAACCATTCCTTAAGACCAAAATGTTTACTTAATTTTTTTTGTATACTTATTTCCGCTCTTTTATTATCCTCATTTGTTCGAAAAGGAAAGCTAACGTTGTTAATAAAATTTGCTGCTTGCAAGGGATGATATTGCACACCCCCACAAAACTACATTTACATTGGTAGGTATATATAACATTTATATAGACGGAGGTCTCAAAGGGCAATGAATATGCCCAACACTGGAAATGAATTATTCAAACGCAGTACATAGTAGGTAAATATATACACCTCGACATACACTGGAAAGCGGGTAATGCGGGAAATGCATATTAGATCCTTAAAAAGAAACATATACTGTGAGACACATACGAAGTGCGGGATGTGTCAGGTCGTTAATGCAAAATTCACGAAGGGTGTTGAGGAAATGCCAGTAGCAGTCGTATTTTGAAGAGCACATGTCTAGGTCCGTAAGGTATACGCGGTTGGTGGTGGTTGAAGGACTGTGAAATTTCTTGCAATTATAGAATTGCATTTAATTTATGCTGTTTTTTTTAACGTATGCGTAACGAGGTAACCAAGCAATGGAAATATTTTGTTTCCAATTACATATTTACTTTTGGTGTTGAAGTTTATTTTTAAAGTAGAAAATATTTCATTGAGGTGTTGTTTGGGAATGGAACTGTATAAATTTGAGGTACACACTTGGGTTTTCCTACTCAACAAGAAATTTATATGATTAACGAAACAAAAGACATCGATGGTTAGGCTTAGATTCTAATATTTTCTTTTATGTTAATTTTCTGCCAAAAAGTGGTTTACTTAATTGACAATGAACTTGAATTGTCACTTATTAACAATTGTATTTTTTTTTATCTCGTGGGTTCTGAGTTTCTGATTGGTGCTCTACACTCCAGACAGGGCAATCGAAATGTCAAAACTGCGCTTCGTCTTGAGTTTTCTTCTCATTCTTAAACCTATCGGCTCGGTCCTATATTGTCATTAGAGTAGGTGTAGATATGCATCGTTCATACTCGTAATAAACGAGAAAGTTTCATGCGACCGAATCGTGCACATATTTTTTATTTTACAATTTAATAAAAATGTTACTAGTATATGATTTTTTGCAACAAAAACTAAGCAATTTTAATAAATAACTGTAGGCTGTAACTACGGTCTCTAGTAGAAAAATTAGTAAGCAATCCATACCTACTAGAGTACCTACTTGCAAACCCCAACATAAATAAATTCAATTATTTTTGTATATAAATTCAATTAAACTAAAAATAAAATTCTAACATATCTTTTGTTTTTCTAATTTTCTTTGCAGATTGCTCAGTGCGATTTTAAGTGATGGTAAGTAAGACTTTTATAGCATCATATCGTGGTTATCGTATTTTAAGCGAATTTAAAAAATTGTCACCCGATGTGACAGTCGTTTGGCAATCGTTCTTCCTATGAACGAAAAACTTTGGTTCCCTGCTTTTAGATTATGTTTGTTTAAAGTCTTAAACGTTTTCTCCATTAAGCCATCGGCTAATTGCCCGCCGCGCCGCCAGAATTGATGACCATTCGGGCCTGATTTATGGAATTTTCTTTCCAGAACTTTCGCCGATAGGTCCTCGCTTTCTTGACGGATATTCTCTTTGAGGGCTTCAAGAGTCTGAGGCTTGTTGATATAGACACGTGACTTGAGAAAAACCCTACAAAAATGAGTCTAGAGCGGTTAAATCAAGCAAAACGATAACTTATAGGCGACCCAGAAATGCAGCCGTCAAAATGTTGGTTGTGGCTCATGCAGTAGGCGCCTTTGTTCCATCCTGTTGGAACCACATGTTCCTCAGTCCGAATTTTACAATCTTTCACAATCAAAGACAGCCAATTGACGCCCAATTGGGTGGCACGTGCGTCGTTTGGTCGACACTCCGGGGTCTCAGCAGTCATTCTGCTTTGGGCCGTACGGACCCTGGCAGCATCTCTTGTTTTCCCATACTCTTCTAGGCGAGCGACTAAACTTCGTAATGTTTGTCCAGTTGGTGTCAGACGGCCGGGAAATCTGCGCAGAAATTCACGTTTTTTTTTTCTTCTTTCTTTCCTACCGCGTGTCTGTCAAATGCCAAAGTGAAAGAGATTTCTTTTCTTCACGTCGAAATTTTCTCTGTCACTCTTGCAACGGCAGCTTACTTCAGGTTACTTAAGGTGTTTGCGCTGGGTGAGATGTTGGGTTGATTACAAATATTTAGGCCTATTCGGCAAAATCTTTTATCCATTTTTCCTTGAAATCTGTTATAAATCATAACAGAATAAAAGACGGAATTTTGTGACTTTTATCATAAAAGATTTTTATTAATTAGAAAGTTTTGAATTGAAATGGATATCTGTATAATTTATCGTCAACGAAATGTTTACAAAAGAAGACAAATGTAATAATTGTGCATAAACTAGTGGGTATGTAATCGAAAATAATTTGGAAATTTATACTTTTGCTTTAATTCGCGAGGAACTCAATGTCGAGTACCTACTTCTCCGGACGGAGCGATCCACGCTTCGGTGGTTTGGTCATGTTAAACGCATGTCCCCAACCAGGATCGCACGACGTCCTATGGAATCCGTACCATCATCAGGCAGGCGTCCCCTAGGTAGACCCAGTATGAGATGGTTATATCAAGTTCATAATCTCTCCTCTACACCCGTATGAGAAAACGAAACGATGCCGGAGAATCGAGAGCTAGAGGGTCCACTTGAGCAACCTATACCCGCAACCCACTTAATGCGAACCATTGAAAATGATTGAATTAATATTTTTGGTTTAGACGAAGACACCGATCACTTTTGCTGGAACTAAGAATAAATAGTAATCCATTTGATCTTCCTAATGTATGAGTTTTATTCAGCTCTTTAGATTGGATTTTAACAATTTACAAAACACGAATACAACCATTTCATTTCAAATTCAGGTAAATTGTATTTCTAATGATGACGATGTAAAGTTGGATATTTATTTCAAGTTTCTCGCGACACTACATTTTTACGGATACAGTTCATATCAAGCTTTTTCCTAAAAAGATGTTCTAGTATTTATTACACAATTATTTAGTTTGTAATAATTCAAAATATACTCTTTTCAGACTGCATTTTAATATGTTTTTTTGCGCAAATTTGATCAGGTGCCTACCGTCTATGCATAAAAAAAAACTCTGCGGTTTGTTTTGACAGCTTCGTAACAGATTTTCAAGTTTCGAACTTCCATAACAGATTTTCATAAAAGTTCGAAACCCTGAATACGATTTATAAAAGATCTTTTATGGTCGAGATCTTTTATGATTCATAACAGAAAATTCATAACAGAATAACAGATTTTGCCGAATAGGCCTAATTATTCCGCGTTCTTTGGGAGTATAGCGATTCATGTGTTGACGTGTATTTTGTATCTGATGTTTATACTTCACAAATGTCAAAGTAGAATTAAAATTTGCCGCCATTTGCAAAAATGAAAACATCTTCCAATAAGGTGATATATATAACGCAAGGTGCTTCGTTCAGATGCAAGTGTATAACTTTTAAGGCATTTTTTGGGTAATTAAATATTTTTAAAAAATATTTCTCTCAATTCTGATCTAACTTCTTTCCTGATGTACACAATGATGTTCTAAAAGTTGTGCGTGCACTAATAACACTTTGACTGTGGATGCGCTTGAATAGCCAAGAATGCGCTACGTGCGCTCGAGCCACAACCATCAACTGTCATTAAGCTAAAATTGTTTGTGCATAAGTAGAATTTGCAATAACTTGTTATATCTGTACTCCCTGATGTACAGCGCACTACGTTCAACATCAACCTCGTTCTAACAACGTAACCCCGCAACCAACCGTGAATAGTATCATCTTTCAAATACACTTAATTGCAACTATACCACCAGCGGCGCGGCACAAGTTGGCGCAAATTGTTCTCCTCAGACACTGTTCGGCGCCCGGACCACCAAATGCTTGTGGTCCATAGTATACTATACACCATTTAATAACTTTTATCATTATGAAGCTGTTGATGAAACTGAGTGCTTGTGAACAGGTTGGTCTGGCTGGTTTCACTTTAACGTCATTGCCGTGATACAAGTTGCTGACACGGTGAAACGCAATGAAGATTTGCTAAATCAGGAAGAGATTTTGTGATGAAAAAATAAAAAGAAAGATGAAAATTACACTTGCACTCGCAAAGTGGTACTTATCTGTCTGTATATACAAGAGGGAGATGAAATTACTTGCTTCATCGGATTGCCTCAGTTGTTGTTGGAAATGTCCTCGCCCTCTATGTCTGTTGATACACGATAACAATACTAAATCTAGGTTGAGTCAAATCGGCCAAATACAGTTGTTTAAATTGCAAAAAAAAAAAAACAGACGAGGAGGCGTATATCCACAGAACTGACCTACCTAATACCTTTCTCAAAACGAAGCAATATGGTGGCAATTTGCTCCCTTCAATTATTCAATTGAGGACAATTGGGTCTTTGTGCAAAGTATTCTTGCAAATTGTCAGTTCTTCGTCTCCTTTTCACACTGCTTTTGTGAACCTATAAATATTGGCTATCTATAAATCTGAATTCAGTGGAAAAGCATAACTGGGGCACACCTGCGGCAATATACTAGTGAAAGAGTCGGATTCAGTTGAATGCTCCTTGTGGCAGATTTGGCAGGAAATTGTGTTTTTCCCCTATTTGTGTTCCCTTGGGGTCGATTTTTCTCGATATTGGTGTTGGAAATTTAATTTTTACTTTTAAATCACTATTGGTTTGACCAACAGTGAGGGACGTTCCATTAGCATCAGCAGGGTTTTGGTGAAGCCTTGAAAACACTTACGTGGTAACACCAGCGAAATCTACAAGCGAAATGTTACATATGCCGAATAGAAAGAAACAGGAGTAAAAAAAAATATATTATGCCGAAAATACATGTGCAGAAACTCTGGACCCTTCAATGCAAGCAGTACTGCCGATGAAACGGATATGCAGAATTCAATTTGCTTACGAGAGTGAAGCACAGACAGCATAATAATTCCCTTCTCTCTTTTCCTCGTAGATATGATTGTATTAGTAGCTGAATTTTAAAATTCAATGCTGCCAAGTCGATCAAATTTAATTCAATGCATTGTTGTGCAGTGGATTTATGCCCAAAACACATTTGCAGAAATTCTGAACGCTTCGCTGCAAGCAGTATTGCAGATGAAACAGATGTGCAGAACTAAATTTGCATCGGTTGCTGTCAATGCGGGGAAAAATACGAGAATTGAACACAGACGACAAATAATTACCGTCTCTCTCTTCCTCGTATATGCATCAGTAGCTGAATCTAAAAATTCGATGCTGCCAAGTCTATTTAATTTAATTCACTGCGTTGCTATGCAGTGAATTTAGAAATAGAGACATGCTACAGTGCTGCGGTGGGTGCAGAATTTACATGTGTATTCAACTCTTGCAGTGCAGTGAATTCTGTACATGTGTTTAAAACATTAGGCAGCGACCAAAAAGACTAAACGAGATATATATATTTTTTTTGTGTTTGGAATTTGCTGGAAGGAAAAATTAAACAGTGAACCCGAATTAATTGTCGAACTGAAGTTTAAATTCAAAGTGTAGTTTAAACGTTCACTGTGAAACTGGGGGTAGATAAACCTTAAAAAGAATCGTAATGTAAGTTGGCCAAAAGATAGTCTGGGACAAGAGGACGACATAGGTGACTTTTATTTACGAGGAAAGAGAGTGGAGCAAATATTTTTGCGAATGAAGTAAAAAAAAAACTATATTTGAAAATTTAAAAGGCTGCTTTTTGACAATCCTAAAGCTGTAAAAACTTTCGCGAAATGTGGGTGAATTGAACAACGGGGCGTAGAACCTTAAATAAAAAAGACACCGCAAACGTAATTTCTCTAATAAACAAGAGCATATTATTTAAGCAACAAATCCATAGGCACGGACAAAGCCTGGCCGTTGCAGCTAGCTATTTATAAGTTTAGATGGTTCACGCACCTCTGTACAAAATTTCGTCGATATTTTTTGCAGAAACAAAGTTCTTCCTTGCAGCCGGCATCAGGTCCCATAAAATAAATAAATAAATAGGCGGCGCGACAGGCGGTAGACACCCAAGGCCTAGCTTCTCGCAACCATTCGTTTTGTGTGAGTTTCTATTTTTGGAACGAATTGAAGGGACCTACAATTTTATGCCGAGTCCGAACGGCTGAATTGAGAAGCTTTTTCAGGACAGTCATACTCTCGGATGTTTGTCAGACGTTCGCGAGAGGTGGCGCAGTGGAAAAAACCTTAAGATGTAATTTGTGTTTTTCCGGGGATCGAACCTGGGATCCCTCGCACATTAGTCCAGCACACTAACCACTGCGCTACTGCGCCCAGATCAGGTCCCATGTAGGGTAGTAAAAATGTATATCCAAACCTAAGTCGAACAAGGCTGTAGGAATGCCTACCGACCGAGCTTTTCAAGGCAGTAGAATTACACCTACTTTCGGTAAATGGAATCATCTACTAGAGTTCTGAACTGGACATTGGCGACTCGGGCTTAACGCCAGAATAGTAGTTAAAGACTTTTCTATCAGGGTCCGACTATTACCACGCAAAATTTCATTGGCTCAAAAATCAAACGAAGACGCACGTTTGCCAATCTCTGTATTGCAAAAGCCTCTTTTATTCCGCTTCTGCTATACTTTGCGGAAATTTTGTCGAAATTGGAAATTCCGTCTAATTTGTATCATAGCGACGAACTTTAAAGGTTGTCTAGCGAAGTGACGTTGACCTATGCAAAGCTCGAGGACCTTATAATTCAAAGACAGAGGTTGTTAGAACAAGTGGAGCAAATGAACAATAACGTACCAGCCCGAAGGGCCTTCGACTCCACCTTTGAGGGATGACGAAGCAGATAAAAACCCCACATCTTCATCCAACTGCAGGCAGCTAGCTAGGTATTGATCTTGTTGGAGGGGCTTACTGTTTGAGGCTGCGGTCCACCCCGCTATTAAAGTAAAATTAAATGTTAGGAATTTGAGAATTGGAAAGAGTGAAACAATTTCTGATGATGGCTTTCTCATAATGCTTTAGAATTTTGGCAACTATTTTCGATCAAAAACGCCTACAAAAAGTGGGCGTGTCAAAACAATTAATATGGACGGATTGTTAAGAAGGAAATTGCCTAGATAATTTCTAAAGAGCACATTTTTTTTTTTTTTTTCAATAAGATTATCGGTCTAAAAAGTGGGCGTGTCAGTGAATAGATTGTAGAAATGTTTAGACGTCAGTAGACGCCTTTTATTTTGATGACAATTTAATGAAAATTTGTTGAATGTGGAATATGTAGACATTATATTTATTTAACTTTTAAATATACAGTGAGGGCCAAAAATGAGTGAACACTATTGATGATTTCATTTCTCTTTGAAGTTAGGAAACAATTTTTTTTTAAATACCTATAAAGTATTTTATCCTGTCAAAATGAAATACGTTTTGTTATTGTTATTTCGTTATCAAACTTTTTACTGATTGCTGGTTTTTAAGAATTTGTCCAAGAGCCTAAAGAAAATGTAAAAGAACCTTGGTGTTTACTCACATATTAATATAATGGTGTACATTGGTGTACATATGGTGTTTCAAACTTTTAATAGATTCTTAGTCTTTTAAACCTGTTAAAAAACCCTAAAGAAATTTGTAAAAATCATTCGTGTAAGTACACTTTATTTTGACGCTGACTGTATACGGGTTTGCAGCATTTAAGTATTTTGCTTAAGACACATTAATGCGATAGAAGTCAAGACACCTTATATATGCTTTTAGTCAAAAATGAAGCCTAACCGTTTGGTTTATATTTACAATTAGTGGTGACAATTTTCTAAATCCATACCCAATCCGATTCTTATGATCGCTCAAATCAAACTACATTATGTTGAACTTAGTACTAACAAAATAGTGTATCTATGAAAACATTCCTCACTGCAATCTAATACTCTTTTGCATTTGCATACTCCAGCAAATCTAATAGTAGGTATCCTCCAATCCTCTCTATTCTTCACAATAATTGCCTGTCCTTTTCTTAAACTGAAACGTGCACTTTTGTTCTTCTTCTTTCAGGTGGCATGCACCAGAGAATGAAGTCATTAAATTGTTTCACAATTGAGCGGGTAAGCAGAATATCGGTTTCTTTTATTTCCTTTCGTGTTTCTCTTCCTATAAAAAAAATTGTCTCAGGTAGATAGCTCCATATGGCATACTACATGAAATGTGTGCAAAGGATACCAAATATGTACTACATCTATATAGGTACATAAGAATAAGAATTAAAATTGACCCATGTTGACCCCAGTCATTCCAGTGGACAATATTTATACAATTGCACCCGATGCAACGGTACTTCAGATATTTTATGGCACAAAAGTTGACTTAAATATTAAAAAAATAAAAAGTCCTTTTGCTTACTCCATTCATCATTTTGTTTACCCTCAAGTTCTCCGTTCGTATGAGTTAAAGTTAAACAAAGAGATAATGTGCCTTTGGCTATTTTAAAGAATAAAAGGACATTCCATGGAGGAAGCTCCGCATAAATACTTTTTTGTAAATTGAAGAATGGTTGGCGCTCCATCTACTCGAAGGGAGTAAAAGATTTCTTTTGAAAATACTTTTGGTAAATGTGCAAGCATGAACTGTTGCTGCCATCAGTGTAGCTGTAGTGACTCAAAGGATTACGAGAATAAAAAAAAACGTTGTTTTCTCTGTTTTTCTACATCCTTTTTGCAAACACACATAGATGAAAATTTATCAGCAATACAGAACAACTGTGGTTGGATATTGCGTCTGCAGGAGTAGAATGAGATATCAATCTGTACCAAAGGTTATAGAGTTCAATATCTTCTTCCTTTTCTTTCTTTTTTTTTGTTATGGGAGAAAATTGATGGCATTCTGGGACGAAGGACTCGGATTGTTTTAATCGGATGCATATTGCGTTGTTGTTTTGCCTCTCTTTAGTTTTATCTAGCCCAAGACTGTTGGAAATTTGGATTCTTATCCTTATCATTATAGCGATATCTATCGTCTGTATAAAAGGATGTGTGTCTATGTCGAGTAGGTGGCAATAGGGTACAAATGTGTGGCTCCGATTTGGTCGGCCCGATATCGCTAATCATTTAACCGATCAATTTCCTAGTGGAATTTTTTCCTATATTTAACAACTTTCCGAGGATGTACAAATAATCCCCCGCATCTCCCTGTACCCATTATATAATCTGATGAAATAGTGTCATCCTAAATGGCACACCTGATTCAAAGCAGGTCATAAAGTCGAAACAAACTTCACCGACATAAGCATCAGTTATCCCATTTCCTACAACTGTCAAAGTTTAAACAGCTAACCTTTGCAATAATAATGATACCTAACCCACAGCTTACCATAACCAGCTGTCAAAAAAGTTTTAAAAATATATTTCAAACTCTGCTAAGATACTTTTCTTTCACAGAATCATTTACGGATACCTACCTCCTTCTTTTTTGTTTTGAATTCTTCACGAAGAACTATCTACATTTTTTGCCGTTAAACCACAAGAATCTAACACATCCTCGAGAGGTTTGATCCACAGTATAGCATGCCTTAGATACTTGGCTCTTTAGAATTTCCCAGTGTCAATTTACATCACCCCCTAGAGGCGGAAACTTTATCTATGAGAAAACGGGTATTGGCGCAAGAAAAATGCCAGGAAGTCAACTGGCTTTGACAAAGTTTAGATCACAAAGCGTGTTGTGCCCCACTTTGCCTAATTAACTTCGGCGAAACTATATGCGCCCTATTCGGTCTTAGCTTATCCCGCACCTCAGCTTGGAATGCGGAATTTTACACTTTCACATCGATTCCCTTGACTGTTCCTCCATTCAATTAGTTTCTGCAAGACAAACAGACATATCGGGGGTTGCCCTTTCTTGTGAATTTGTTACCAATCGCTTTTTGTGAGTCAAATGGTAATTAGGAAGCCATTCACAGGAATTTGTCTGGTCACACAAAGAAAACGGTTTATGGGATAGAGTTTCTAAGACAAATTCCGCTTGCACACAAAAGTCTATAGATATATGCGTGCTTTAAGAGGATTTACAAGTTTGCCTCCGAGGCCCCACTTTCGACACATTTATAACCCTTCCTAAGCGTTGCACTTTGTTTTTAGTTAACAAACCCAGGAGCGCAACAGAAACAGGAAAATATATACAGTCGAGCAGTGTGGTAAGTGAAAGAACAAAGTACTTAAGAGGACACTCTGGGGTGAAGTATGTGTGTATATAGTATACATTGCCTCAGGATGCCAGAAAGTGGAAGGACGCCACAACAAAGGATCTAGCTGTACTCAAGGCAAATAGTTTTGCCCGTTTGTGTTTGTGTCTTAATCAAATGAATAACACAAATTTAAACGGGAATGCTTCCCGCTTCCGACTTCAAAGCGCTTGCAGACAATTGATTAAGTGTATGGAGTAATGGTGGTGGTGGATTACATGCAATGTGAGCTATACACGCGCGTGGTGGACCCATCTGATGGTGATGGCGTCCTGTCTAGACAAAAGCAATTTACTGGTGTAACTACGGATGTAGTGCGCATTCTTTTTGGGCGAGTTAAAGTCGTCGTCTGTTCGGCTGTTCGTCTGTTTGGGGAGCAAGCTACAGTGTATAGGGGTAGTTTTGTTAGTATCTGGTATCCATCAAAGCACTTTTAATAGAATTGGCGTTATTTTTTGTTTAATTACTTAGAAGTTTTGTAACCAAACCGGGTGGCAAGTGGGGTAAAGTTACAGTGATGTAAGTAATCTTCATTTAAAAGGTTACAACCCTGTATAACAAAGAAAAAGCTATTACCATTGATCCTTTTTTGCAAATTTTAATTCGAATTGCAATTAAGGAAATACATTTTGTACAAGAAACCAGAGTGAAACTATAAAAATGAAAATAAATGGGGGAACAACTTCACTCTATGATGATAGCATCACATATTCGTCTTATGAAAGGGACCTACAATTGTCTGCCGAATTCGAAGCCTTCTCAGGAGAGTTACACGGATATTGGTCAAATGTTCAAAGAGATTGGCAATGGGAAAGATAATTGATTTTTTTTTCTCGGGGGATTGAAACTGAACCCTCAGTTTTTATAACACTCTATAGGAACCTACAATCTTATGGTATATCCGAAAGGTGAAGTTAAAACGATTTCCCAAGACAGTTTCCCAGACTTTCATAAAAGGTGCGACAGTTGAAAAAATTGGATTTTCTCACAGATTGCATTTGGAAGTTATTGATTAGTTGTCCAAAGTACTAACGACTGAGCCCCTGCGTCCATATGCGTAAACAAAATATTCAAGATTACTTTGTTGGGTCCCTTGTGTTGTCCCTCTAAGCGACTTCAGTTCAGAATTCCTCTAGTACCTGCTTCTGAAGGCGTCATCTTCTAAAAGTAATATCGTCTTACGGTGATACCTAAAGCTTCTATGACCTACAGTTATAGCAACTACCCACTTAAGTATTCCTCGGTAGAATTGGTTGGGATTTCCAAATTTGTCCCCTTTTTACCACCATTCGCGGTGCTTCGCCGTTGCTCAATTTTCGGCTGTTCGCCATTTAGTGCAGTTAATGACGCCGGAACTTGGTGTGCACAACTGGAGTCAGCTAGCTAGGGACCGATCTGCCTAGAGGGGCTTGTTGGTTGAGGCCGTGGACCACCCCGGACTGTAAGTGTACCCAGAAGCAAGTGAATGACGCCGGAACAAGAAACTGTGAGGCTGATCCCACTTTCAAAATAATGTCCGTCGTATTTATTCATTTGATCTCTGCGTGTCCTTTCATTCAAGTCAAAGTCACATCTATGAGCTGTGCATTCAACGCTCGAGAAATATTGATGATCCATGCGCCTGATCATTGACTAATTTTCTAGCACTATAAGAATTTTGTTCGCATGCAGCAGATCTACATTTTGGCTTGTTACACTCAGGTACTAGACCCAGATGACAGGCTAGACTACCTATACTTTCTCATACTTTTCAAAAAACTCCTTCTTCCGCTCTACTATGGATTAGGGATAGGGATCCATCCGTGTTCGCCATAGTACTCAGTTTTTTTAACGTTGGCCATGGTGTATAGTGGTTACAGTATTGGCAAGCGGTCGGTGTAGATTCGAGAGGGAGTTGATAGCCAATTTATATTCCTCTTTGGGAAAACAACATAAAAAAAAAATAAATAGGTGGCGCAACAGGCGGTAGACACCCTAGGCCTAGCTTCTCGCAACCATTCGCTTGTGTGAGTGTCTATTTTTGGGACGAATGGAAGGGACCTACAATTTTATGCCGATTCCGAACGGCTGAATTGAGAAGCTTTTTCATGACAGTTATACTCTCGGATGTTTGTCAGACGTTCGCGAGAGGTGGCGCAGTAGAAAAAACACTAAGATGTAATTTGTGTTTTTCCGGGGATCGAACCTGGGATCCCTCGCACAGCAGTCCAGCACACTAACCACTGCGCTACTGCGCCCACACAACATACTCAGTATTAAATGGACCCTCAAAATCGGCATTTTAAATGCCAAAATCGATATTACATCGGTTTAGACGCATTAGTCGCTAGTACGGTTGGTGAATTTAGCTCCGGTCCTAGTGATGTGAAGAAATAGACAAGTACTAACATTTTCTTGGTTCCAAGTATCAGAGCTACGTAGACTAGAAGAAATTGCCCGTTAAAGGCGCTATAATGAAAGTACTACCTACTCCCCGAACCTGCTCACGTGTGAACCGTGCAGTGAGGCCGATCTCTGATCTCGCGAAAAGCACATAGACGCCTCATCATGTTGCAGAGCCGCGCATGGAAATTCTGTTCACTCGGGAACCAAGCAAAGACTTAGGTCCCTGTTTAGGAGAAAACCACCCATACAAGTGCTTAAGTCTCTTCAACAAAAACGGCACATAGCCCGTAAGGGTTTAAGTAGAATTTAAATAAGTTAAAAATGTTTGTCAAAATATAGATACTGGTTGAGCCAGATACCAAGATATCTGACCACGCTTCGCACCACTAATGGTTGTCAATTTTGGCCAATAAAATGGCTAATTTTCGCCAGTTTTTTCTGGTATCCCTAGAGGCTCTAGCCACTGGAGTTTTCTGAACAGGATTGTTTCCGATTTTTTGGGAATTGATTTTCAATGACATGCGTACGCTATAGCATGTCTAAGTCGGCTCTCACATTGAGGCAACAATCAATAAGCAACTGGCAATAGGAAACACGCAAAATTATCGTTCACAATTATTTTACTTTGAATTAAATTAGAGGTCTCCGTCTCACATCAAAGCTACTAAATATTGTTCGAACGAAAAATGTTGCTGATTGCTTATTGGCAGTTGCTATAGCAACTATAGTTGCTTATTGCTTGTTGCCTCAATCTGAGAGCCGCCTAAGGGAACATTTAACAGGATCGGAGATTCACCGCTCCCTGGGGCCTGTAACACAAAACTACAAACCTACAGGTCTACAGTTACTTGTAGGAATATATTAGTTTCACAAGTGTAGATTATTTCTGTAACACAAAAAAAAAAAACTTTACAGTTGTACGAAATTAAAATTTCCCTCGACTTGTAGACTCTCATTCATAAAATTCTTAATAAATGGAAAATTAATGTTCTTTCTTAAAAAAAATGTCTCTAAAATTTGTTACTTTTTAACACCATAGGTATTATTCAAGCAGCAATGCATTTCCCTAAATAGGGATCATAAATATAGAAACATTGACGTTTGAAACTCTTTTTCCGGCTAAAAGAACGGATATAGGTAATCACGATGAAAAAATTTATTGAAACAATCCATTAAAAAGATTTAATATTCATGCATAATTAAAGCCTGTACAAGTCTTAAATCACATGTAAGATTTCATCTACTAGTCTACAAGTCAGATTTATTTTTTTTTTTCTACACTTGTAGTTCTGAGTTACGGAAACAGGATAAACACGAAATTTCCCACTTGTATTATTTGCCCGCTACACTTGTAGAAGTGCGAGTCGACTAGTATTTTCGTGTTACAGAAATGTGATACACTTGTATAAATTCACTTGTACTATAGGTACTTGTAGTGTTGTGTTACAGGCCCCTGGTGTAAGCCGTTTTTAATTTCAAATACTTTGCCAGCTTTTACAAGGAACTTCTTTCCCATAAGCATGTCATAAATCATATATAGCGATTGTTTTATGCATACCCAACCTAGTCAGCTTATAGAAGAGCCTCTCCAACCATACGGTGTCGAAGGCCTTCTCAAAGTCGACCAGGCAGGCACCTGTGCATTGGTTCTTGCATTTGTGCCACTGAATGTCCCTTCATATGCCCTAAAGCCAAACTGATTCTGATTGTCCGGAATAATCTTATTTCCTTCAGCCCACTTCAATAGAGCTCTATTAACGACCTTCTCGAATACCTTGCTAACATTCGGGAGCGAACTAATTGACCGAAGATTAACCGCGTTGGTCCTATCTTTATTCCTTTTGGGGATAGGATGTACCACCGCCATTGCGCTGAATAATATGCATTATTCAGCACATTGTTAAATAGCGTGGCGAAGATCTCAATCGCTTCTAGAGGCAGGTGTCTTAATACGACGCTTGTGACACCGTCAACTCCCGCCTACTTTTTATTTTTAAGTGACTCGAAGATACACAAGAGTTCATCTTTGCTCACGAACAACTGGCAATTTGCCCTTTCATCGGCGATTATGGCGTTTGCAAGGTTTTCGTCATTGAAAACGGTGAAACCGTTGTTCTCGGATCGTCAAATTTTGAAGTTCGGTGCGCAGATAAAAGAGGTTCAGAAAGGCCCTCTCTTCCAGGTCGTGATTATGGCGAACTGGGGTGTTCACAGTATACACGGTCTCGAAGAAAGCGCCCATCAAATGCACTCTCTCCTGCGGTTCTTCGACCACGTAAAAACCGTCGTTCGAGTCGGCACTTTCCGTTAGTCAGTAATGTCTGTCTGTTCTCGTTCGTCCGAGGAATTCTGACACACGAAATGTCGTTATGATCTTTCCACCTGAACAGTTTATTTGTTTGTATAGGAACATGTTCGGACTACTCGATTTTTTAGCCCGAATTTGATTGAAGTTTTTGATCATCGACTTTTGTGTCCTCATCTCGGTATCGTTCCTGTCAGTAAACTATTTAAGCCCCGAGAGCAGTCTACTTTTGTGTCTGTATAGAGCTTCGATTGTCCACTGAGCCACACTAACCACTGTGGCTCAGTGGACCACGACTGTTTAGAAAAATGAACGACTTCTCTCTCGGGGCGACCGACAAATGTCATCTGAAATGTCAAACAATGTGGATTGTATTTTTGTCGTCAATCGTCGGTATTGCGTGAGACGTTTTTCGTGGAAATATCTAATACATTTTTGTCATTGACTATTTTGTGGACGACTGTGTGATCAAGTGTTAAAGAAAAGTTTGTGTATTTAATTTTTAATGAACGAATAGTCACTAAACTTTGATCCATACGACTTAAAGGTGTACAACGTTTCAAAATTTGTGTTTCTTTAGGGGCCGCCTACCCCAACCTTTGACAAACACACATCACCGAACGATATGTTCGTGCACAAAACGACTCACCCAGCCCTGTGTGGTTTTAACAAAGGAAGGTGACTGCCTTTCAGTTGAGTCGCTCACTTTCAAAAGCCAGACTTCAGAGGAAACGCAATCCTTTCTCTTATTAAGGAGCTGGTGCTATGATGTGATGAAAGGGTGGCGTTTTCAATAATTGACAATTTTCCTTTCACGATTGTTACGGAAAAAAAAATGTTCCAAACAATTGTCAAATGGATTCCTTGTATATACAACCCTTTTGATCACGCACCCTTTAAGAAATAAACACTTACCTTTGATTGCTTTGTAATCCTTAGAAAACGAAGGCACTGATGTCGATCAATAGCGACCATCTGTATAGAATTACAAAGCGCAAAAAGCGTGTGCCTTCATTTTTCTGCATAATTTCCCCTCAGAGATAATTAATTTCCCTTTTTTACGTAAAGAATTTTCAACCCAAAACAATCAGCAATAAATTAAGCGGCATTAGGACGAAAGGACCAAAACCCTTCATCTCACTCTCATTAATGGCAAAATAGCATAACGCACGACAATAGCTGCATTAGCTCCTTTCCAGGAAAACCAAAAAAAAAACAAGGAAGAAAATTCATAATTAATGCGATGGGAATTTTTCATTATTTTAACAGATGAGCGAGTGCCAGTACAGTAAGGACCAAAGTCAATATCTAATAAAGCCAACGGATGTAGGAACAACAATGACACAAATGACTTGTTTTGTTGCTACGCAGTTAAGCGTTTGTTGTTCTTTGAAAAAGTTAACAAACGATTATGAAATGAAAATTTGCGCACACGCAGGATAATAGGTATATGTGAACATGTGTTTCATGATTGCAGTCAATTTCAAAATATAATCTCTCTGTTTGTATTTTTTGGAGAACATTTTCACAATCCCTGAGTGTTTTCTGTTTACCCTGTGCGGGGATAATCCTGGATAAATACCACTTAATTTTGATTGGAATGCAAAAACAATTTTGTTACAACGTTGAGACGAGTCAATTATGTCAAAAGTCCTGCGGGGATTGGCGAAAATGTTTCATTATTTCACTTGCAGTTTATTAAGGATACATAATTCCGTATATAAAATTTAATTTAATTTGTAAATATTTATTTATAAATCCGGATGATTTTATAAAATCCTTTGTATGTGTGTATATGTTATTTGAAAATATAGCAATTAACATGGCGCTTATATGCGATTTCAATGATTGCATGGTAATTAACATTTCTCGCACCCATGGGCAACCCCATACCAAAGAGAAAGAGTCAGAGTGAACAAAAAAAAAATGTACGAATAATTAAAATGGTGTACCGCCTTTTGCTGCGGTATATGGGTTTAATTGGGAGCCGCGATTCATTAGCATCCAAACAGTCGCTTCATAATTTGCTATGCCGAGTGTGAGAATGGGAACCACGATTATTCGAGTCGGTTAATTGGTAATTGTTTAACATGAAGCGCCACTGTGCGCTACCGGTAATGGCAGCAACATCAGCTTGGCTGGCTGTGTGCACTGTTTCGGAATCTAACACTTTCATGGTTCGTCGAGCTGAAAAGAAGTGTTAAGGAACCGCATTGGTGGCTGGAAAAGATAAATCACACGCAATCAAGATAGGCGGTTGTATTAATTGGAGAGCGTCATGAGGTGTGCTGCTTTCGTCAGCTTCAATTAGTAAACATTTTCTTAGATAAGATGGGGCCAAAGGGAATTCGTACGAGTACCTAGGAAAACCATTTGAAAACATTGTCGTGACCGTGTATGAACAAAAGTAAACATTTCGAGAGTTGTATCTTTAAAGATGTTGCGTGGTACTAATAATCATTTTTAGTGTCCAAAAGACGAACAGTTTCACTTATTGGAGACCCTACGCTCACATCGAATCTACAACCGTTGGTGCACAGAAGACAAGTCGCTGACCTATGCTTGTTCTATAGGCACTTCCATGGTAGATGTTCCGAGGAGCTCAAAGACATTATCCCTCGAAATGCAACTTTTGGGCGCCCCACAAGACATAGCAACTAATGCTCATGACCTTGACAACCGCAAGGACATCAATTTTCCAAAACTCCTTCTGTTACAGGACAAGCAAACTTTGGAACTCGCTTCCTAGGGATATCTTTCCAGAAGTATACAATTTGCAGCAATTTAAGTGCAGAAGTACCATACATCTGCAAGCATCTCGGGGCGCTGTTGGAGCGTTGTAGGTTCGCCTTTCCCGAGAGAAGTATTTAAAAAAAAAAATACATTTTTCGATGTCAAAATTCTATTTAAAATGATCTATTGTGACCACGAAATTGTTTAAGTTGACGTTTAAAAATGATTAAAGCCCGTTGTTTCTCCGTCAATATAACTTGGGTTGTTTTTCTTTGTATATCCACTACCCAGGATAATTTGTCGCATCAGGTTTGTCTAAGAGTCATGCCAGTTTTGGTACCTACACCGCGGGAAATAACTTTTTCGAAACTCTTCCTTTGGCTAGAGGCCAATGAAACTATTTCGAACTCGCCTGCTGAATACATATTTCTCAAGGAGTACAACTTGCAGCAATTAGGGGCAGAAGTTTTACCTATTACAAGCATATAGGAGAGCTGTTGATGCGGTAATAGGTTCTCCTTTTCCGAGAAAAGTATTTTAAATAATTCAAGACATATTTTCAGTAGTTAGTTAACGCGCTGAAAATTAAGAAATAAGTCACTGCATGAACTTTCATTCCGAACTTACTTTCGGTGTGAACCAAAGCTTCAACAAACATGCCTACTTACTTATATAGATGGCGCTACATTCCGGGGAGGGCCTTTGCCTTAACAAACACGCCTCTCCAGTTAGCCCGATCTTTGGCTAGCCGCCTCTAGTTGCGCACTCCAAGTTGGTTGAGATCCCTTTCCACTTGTGGCGCGCACCTTAAGCGAGGTCTTCCTCTACTGCGTTGTCCCTCCGGGTTGGAATCGAAGACTCTTCGGACCGGAGTGTTGGTGTCCATTCGCTCTACATGTCCCAGCCATCTTAGACGACTGATGCTTACTTTTCTGACCAGGTCGATGTCGCTGTTCGTTGTTAAATCTCTTCCTTCAAAGCCAGTCAACGCACACGGGATCGAAAATCACTCGAAGAATTTTGCGTTCAAAACGACCAAGAAGATCTCCATCCGCCTTTGCGTCCATTCTTCTGCGCCATAGAGCAGGACTGGGTTGATGAGGGTATTTTCAGGGCGTTACTAGTAAGTTGTCTTCTTAGCCCAAAGAAACAGCGCCAGCGGTTGGCAAGTGTAACTCTTCATTTGATTTCTGCTGTGGTGTCATTGTCAGAGTTTATAGCGGAGCCGAGGTATAGACAAAGTCTCTAACCACCTCAAAGTTATAGCTGTCTCTCTGTTCGATTCGTCGATGTTGTGTGTCTCTTTTTTTTTTCAGTATGTATTTTTTTGTTGCCCTCATTTACCACTAAGCTCATTTTTGCTGCCTCTGTACTGATACTTGCAAACTCCCCAGTGACAGCTCGCTGTGTTCTGACAATAATGTCGATGTCGTCAGCGTAGCAAGTAATTGCACAGACTTTTGTGAAAATTGTGCTCCTGTTGTTGGAAGTTTCGCACAATTTTCTCAAGAAAGATGTTGAAAAAGTCACATGACAGCGCATCACCTCGTCTAAAACCTTTTTAGACATCAAAGGTCTCGCTGAGATTGTTTCCAGCCTTTACGGAGCAGCGAGCGTTCTCCATCGTCATTCTGCACAATCTGACAAGTGCTGATAGCTCATCTATATAAATGCTATCATATGCGGGCTTAAAATCGATAAATAGATGGTCAGTATCTTGAGTTTTTTCCAGGATCTGCCGTAGTGCCAATATAGGTAGGGACCAATCAGTTCGATGACGAATATGGTTTCAAGCGTTCATACAGTACGGCAGATAGGCGATGTTAAGGAGAATGATGCCTCTAGGGATCCCTACGTTATCCCCTTTTACAAAATCCCCTATCATTTTTTCTTCTCTTTTTCCAAAATCTCCCCGGACGAAATCCCCTATGTCAAAATCAAAATGCAGGGTCACCAAATCTAAAAATGGGGGGGATTTTGTCCCTGATTTTCTCTTAAGGTAAAGGATTTCAACACAGTGGATTCTGGGAAGGGCATTTTGGAAAAGGCGATTTCATCACCAACCCATGCTATAGTTGGCGCAGTTTAGAGGGTTTCCTTTCTTGTGGGTTCGGCAAACGATGCTGAGGTTCCATTCATCAGGCATACTTTCCTCTGAACAAATCTTGGAGGCAAGTTAGTGTATGCTCTCAACCAAGTCATATTTCGCTGCCCTAAAAAGCTCGGCAGCAACAAACATGCCTCTTCAGCCAAAATTATCCATAGATATGTATTTTCCGTCATTATTGATGACCATTTCGGCTCTTTTTACCGCATTTTCAATCCTTTTGGAGAGAACTTTGGACGAACTTAGGTGTTTTTGAATGTACTGTCCTGTTAGAACGGTACAAAAGTATACTCTACTTTCAATTCATCAATTTGTGGAAATAAAAACTGACCAATTGCCTGTCAAGTAGTCGTCTGATCGACATTGAGGGCGGAACCGCGACATCTTCGGGCACAGCGGTGATATTCTCTCCGGAACGAGCACTACTAAGCCTGGCCCTGAAAGGTCTAGTAGTGCTCGGCGAGAATTTTACCTACTTTTGTCACGTGTTATTCCAGAGAGCCGCTAAGGGGTTTAGCTATTGACCAGTTGCCATAGGACGACCGCGAGATCCTTCTTGGATGACCTCTCGGAAACTTGTATATGGGCTTTTTTTCTCATTATTAGGCTTTTGAATTTTAAAATCAATATCTTTGGCTAGCTTTAAGTAATGTACGCTTCCGACCAAAAATTAATAAACCAGAATAAGTTCCGAAATATGATTCGGTAGGTTCCTCTATTGGGCTCAATTCTATAAGCCAATTTCGTATAAAATCTAGAACGTTACACCTCATTTTCAATTATTTCAGCGAAAGTTCTTTATACCATCATTTTTAAAAGCACTGAACGCTCAGAGTGGATGAATAACTTAAGTGTACACTCCAACATCACTAAATCAAATTTTCCAAACATAAAAATAAAACTAAATTGCACACCTAAGCAGCATAAAAGAAAAAAAAAACATTTCAATGCCTCAATTGCCCTGCCCACCCCTTTCAATTACATCAAACAGAAAAATCCCAAAAAGGAACTGAGCAGTTGTAATCCACTTGGCACGCACTTCTGCATCTGGAACACAGAAGAGAAACCGACAAGAACTTCCTCAACCACTATTCCCACTTATTCGCTTTTTTTTTTCCTCTTCTTCTTTTATTTATTTCAATCCATTTGAACATGTTTTCGACGCAACGACAAGTGCTTCGTGTATACACGCACACGTAGACGCGTATAAAAATGCATTTAAGTGCAGGCAGGCTTAATTTAATCGCTCTTTGGAACTTGTTCTTATCAATGGGTTCCTTTAGGATGGCGCTTCCCATATAGAGTGTCCATATGCCCACATGGTTATGTGTGTAGATACTAACTACATATACGCGCCATAAGGGATTCCATAATTTATAAGGCACTTGGATGTGGTTACTTCTCATCATCCTTACAGAAGGAGTGTACAAACAGCATGATGCTTCTGTTCATTTATTGAAGGGCTATACAATACGAGGAGATATCCACACCGTTCTCAGGCTGAGAGGCTCAGGCTCAGTGTGTGTGTGTTACTTAAATTTTATTATTTGCACGTTTCATTCCTTTACGATACTCGTAGGTAGTTTATTTACATGAGCTAAAAATACAGCGAGGAAATGAAAGTCATGACTGATCCTTATGTGGCTTCGCATCAAATTTCATGTGAAAAAAAAACCAAAACAGAAAGGATATAGGCAATCAAGTAATTTTGAATTGCTTACGTGGTGGGCTATCATCGGTCGGTTGGGGGCTCGTTGGAAGTTTATAGAAATCACTTGTAACAAGGAAATTTTTTGGAAGACTCGTACTTTATGGATGGAATATACTTTTTCGTTCGAAGTTGGTATAGTAAACTTGTAAATCAGATATAAGACTAATTATCGCTTTGTTGAACATTTTTTTTTTTTTTTTACTTTCTTTTCATAAGTCAAGCATCTATAGACTTTCTGCTGAGGCCGGTATTTCTATGAAGGTCGATTTAAATCAGTAAAATGTTGGCATTGTTGACATTACTTCCACGCTAAGTGGCGACAGTGGTGGATCTACAACTCGATCAACATCCCTCTCATCACTTAAAGTCAGCGATGATTTACCAATGTTGATCCCACATATTGCTACCAATCTCCGCTCTGCATTCTCCTGTTCCTACCATATGATGACCCTACCGGTTATCGCCAAAGAAATTATGGTCGGTTCCAATAACAAGATTCTTTGTCAAGGTACCATAAATCCAAATCGATATCCAAAAGTGGAGTCCCAAGAGTTTGAGTTCGTCGGTGCCAGTAAAGATAGGATTAAGTTAAGCTTCGACTGTTTCGTTCATCAGATGAGACAGATGTTACTTCAACCTGCTTGAACACAAGGAGCTTTTTCAAGAGAACAATTAAAAGAAAAATAAGTCGTCGAGCGAAAAAAAGAAAGCGTAATTCGTGCAACAGGTCCGTATTGCACCCTAAGCTCTGGGATATTCTCATAGGGTGCGTTGTCATTTAAGTTGCATATCAACACAATCCAGGTCTCGCACTTCAGGTACTTATTTGGGTGCAGCTACAGTCGGGTACGGAACTGGGCCTCAATCCATAAGCCGCTTCAGACAAAGCAATCTAAAACCTATTCGCACATCAGGTTGATTGTGGTGCGCAGGCCACCTAAGGCGATTTATTTTTCTCTACTCAACTGATTCAAAGTGTGGTATCTGCTAATGATATGATCATCTTCTGAGACAGCCAAGGGCGATCAAGTTCTATCGTTGATTGACGCGTATTTCTTCACATTTGCTGGGGTGACGGCCCATAAGGGTGTTAAAGGAAGTGTAAGGCTGATACAGGAGATGATACTGACTGTATCCCAGATAAAGGTACCGGAATCACAAAAACATAAGCTCACACAAACCAATGGCTGTGAGAAGCTAAGCCTAGGTACCTATATTTGAACCTTTTGCGCTGAATAAAGGGTGATTTTTTAGAGGATTGTTTTTCGAATTGCCAACAATTTTTTTCAACGACAACCAATTTGACACTTGACAATTGATTTGTGTTCATTTCCATTCGTCAGTTTACCATGAGTATAAACTTTACGGTACACGGCCAGAGCTGCTTGAAAAACTAGTCAAGAACTAGACTAGAGACCAGGTTGCGCTTACTCTACTCTGAGGGTTTGGTCTCTCTCATCAGCGCTAAAATAGGAGTCATCATTGAACACTTACTCCTGGGCAAGCCTCCAAAAAGACTTGACCTATATTCAAACACAATTTTGCAGAAGCTGCATGAATGAGTAGGAGGAGGAGTTGGAGTTTCTTTACATCCCCGTCACTATCCGAAAAAAACCAAACTCCATCTTCAAGCTTTCAAGGTTTCAAGAAAGCTTCAAGCTTTCTTCTACAACGACCTTAGCGGTTCAACAAATAAAGACGACAGAAGTCTCTAGTTTCAACTATTACATAATTTTTTCTAAGATTAACGTGGTTTCAAAATTAACTTTATATTGGTCTAAGCGTGTCAGCAATTCCAGTCATTCTACATAGATTTGAAGACTCTACGGGCCGTAGGGATATTTTGCTCCAGCTTTCACAAGGAAGCAAACTGCGTGTTCACATTTTGAAAGGTCTTCTTCTAAGGCATGCCAAGCAAATTCAATTGATATTTTGACGCGAAATACAGACAACGAAAAGTAGGTCTAGCCTCCTACCCGAAATCAGTGAGGTCTTCACCCCCATACTGCCTTGAAAGTAGTATAACGATTGAGCAAAGTTTTGAGCGCATTAAGCTACAGCTATAGTTGTTTAATATCATTAGTGGGTCTTATTTACAAGACCGGCCTTAAGGGAAACACTCCTAATGGACCTCAATTACTTTTGGGAGGGAATGACATACAATAAATGGCCAGAAACTGTGGGCCGGACATTATACAAGTAGAAAGCCTGCATGCGAAATTCCTTTCAGAAAAACCTCGTTAAGAGGTCCTGACAGTAACTTAAGATTTGCTTCAAACCCAATTCAATTAATAAAGTTAGCACCTCAAGGGGCCAGTACCACGAAACAACAAGTATTGTTAAACAGTAGCAATTTATCGCAGCAATATGTTAAAATGCTCCCATTCCACAATAGTCTTAGGCTTCGGGACGGCAAAGAATGACCGGAAAAGTCGAATCACCGCTTGCCTCTGACAGCCCGCCTGTAAGGATGGTGGGCTGGTACGGATCAGAAATAGGTGTTAGGAACAAGCCTATCTAAGTGCTGTTGAAGTGCTAAAAGGACTATAGACATTAGCTTTTGGAAGCGACTACATGTCTACCAAAAATCGTCATGAGACATATGTGAAAATGTGCTAATAAATAAAGTTGTAAGCCATCGAAGAACTCCCGATAAAACACTATTCCTAAAACAAACAACGTCACGCTCTGCCCCAATGAATAATTCCACCCCTCCCACTCAAACTTGAACACTGACAATCATCTCTATAAGTATAAACTGATTATGTACATTTAATTTCATCTCAGGCACAAAGCCGAAACCCTTAAATCCAATCATCAACAATCTGTCCGCCTCCATTCACTTGTAACCCTGGCATAGGTAAGTACTACTCCTTGAGACCTTTTTCGCAAAATTATTCCGCCCAATTTATTTTCAAACACTTCATTACAACCGTCAGATTCTAATTTTGTCTAATAAAGAATCCAATTTTCCATGCGACAACCTCATGATCTTGTTCCATCAACATCAACATCAACATGGCCATGCTGCCTTCCCTCACCCGCATCCCCCAAAAGTGCTCATGCTATTTATCTGATATGTCACACCTGGAAGCGTTCATTTTTCGTTCAATCTACCTTATACAACTACAAACTTGTATCCTTGTACCCTCAATCAATATAAATTTAAATTTTTGTGAAATTCTCACCTCAATCACGCGGTAGATAGCATCCATTCGTTCCATCTACAGAACAAAGATAAATCGCTTGCACTATACCAACGATAGTGACACAGCCACCTCTTTTGTTTGTGTGTGTGTGTTTGTGATACCGTTTCGCAACAAACTCAATAAATAATCAACGTGCTACCAGCCAGCACATTTTATTAGAACCCATTTTCGCACATTTCCGACAATAAACTCTGGTCCTATGAATTTTCCATTTTCCTTTTGGTCCTTCAATTCTGGGGTGCACCTCGCAACCCGTACAGCGTACACCCTACCACCCTACACCACCAGAGTGCTTTGTTTCAATGGATATGGCTGGTAGCTTGCCTCTTTTGGTGTGGAAACTCGTTACCGCGTCCATGAACGTTCGAAACGGAACACAGCGACGACGACGGTGTATAGTACGGCACCGGATGAAGAGCTGCGGAAGAGGTTGATTAATCAGATTAGGTACCGCTAAGCAACTCAAACCGCACCCAGTTAGAGCTAGTGCGACTATGGGCACAAGCAGGAGGTGTTCGGGCGCAGTTCAGAAGTTCATGTTGTGTTGTGGTGGTTGTGCAACACGTAGAGTTCTGGTAATGTCGGCTTGCCAATGCATTTTGCAACAAGCGACCGACTGTAGTTGGCCTTTGGTGCATACGAAAGAGGTTAGTTGTAGGGAGAGGTGCTAATACGTGGTGGAGCAACTGTTTCATAAAAACGTTCGAAGGTGTTACCAATATACTTTGTTGCATATATGGACAAGGAGTTTAGGTAATTGTTGAATGAAAATCGAAAGTTGCAGTGAAGGTCAGTGCTGTGTACTTGTTTTCTTCGGCTTGGCAATCCATCCAGTCAGCACCTTAACACATCACTCATTTCAGCCCAAGCACTTGTCAAAAGCATGATTCAATTAAATTTACAACAGCTACACTAATTGCTGCTCCTTTCATCGTCGCCTTGTTCAAATTCTCTTTCGAAAGAAACACTGACATCCTTTAGAATGTCATAACTTAAACTTTCATTTCCGAGCTGTTGGGCGGAAACGAAAAGGACGACACAAATATGGCACAGTGGATGTTTGCTGAATTATTTACACTCTTTGTTGTTGTGGTACTCCTTTTGGTGCAGTTTGTTTCAGAATGTTAAACATTTCCACTACAGATCTGATGTGCAAATGCATTTTTAACTATTAGCTCTAGTGCCGTACATATACTTTAGGGTTCACCTCGGAAGGTGAATGTGAACACCTTGTCAGTTGTTTGTGGGAAAATATATACACAAGGAGCACAGCATCTAGCATTTTAGGTGCAACATTTTATGCAACCACATCCAGACGATACTCGCCTCTTTAGTATTTTGTATTTTTTCACATTTTTCAGATAATTTACATACTGAAGGGTGAAGGGGATGGGGGTTCTTTAATTCAGTGGATTCCATGCACAGAGACCTTTAAAAAGAAGAAACATTGAAATGTCGAAAATCGAGTAGGTACATTCTTCGACACTGAATATTATTTCCGTTGACATAAATGGACTGTCCTACTAAAGGACTTGACAGATTTAAACGTGGCATTTTACATAGTACCAACCAGATGAAAACCAACACCCCAGTTGTGGGTATAGACTTCCCTGATCTTTAGGGCTTCAGTTCTTGAGATAGTTTGATCTTTTAAGGACTTAGGCCAAGACTCAAAATTTCGGTAGCAATTTTTAAAAATTTTCAAACGTTGCTCCTTCATGAACTTTACCATAATAAAAATCTAAATCTTGTCTAACGTTTTGACATTTACGCAAGTCATAGAAAAAGTTTAAGGGTTGGTTTGTATTAAGTTGCAAAATTGTTATGTCCCTATTGCCGCCTTGTGTTATAGTATAGTGCCTCGGTTCTTAAACTGTGTTCCGCGGAACCCTAGGGTTCCGTGGAACAGTTTTAAGGGTTCCGCGACTTTCTTGAATTAAGAATAGTAAAACACAAAAATAATTTTTGTAAGGTATGCAATTGCAAACATTTTTGCGCAAAAAAATGTTTAAAGCTTATATTATTTTTTGAAGTGTGAGCTACCCATAATTAAAAAAACAGCAAACAAAAATGGTACAGCAACATCCACTTTCCAAAAATAATTACGAGCAACAATCCATGAAGTATGCATTCGTGTGAGTATAGTTCGCGCATAGCTTTTATGAGGTACTGCACAAGTGCACACTATCTTACAAAGAATGAAAATAAGTCAGAATGTAACCCAGCCTACGACGGCCATATTATTTACTTCGGGTATAAATCAGGTTTAAGTAGATAGTTAATTTTACACCCGATCATTAATCAGATTTTTTTAAACCCGATAATTTAAACCAAATTAGTCAATAGATAATATGAAATTTTGTTTTAACCCGGGTTAAATTACTTAAATTAAATTATTTACTTAATCGGATTAAACGCCGACAAGGTTAAAAAACGGGTTTATTATCGAGTTTATCGACTGAATATTATGGATTTGGATTTAATTTTTGGGTTAAACTCACTTAAACCAGGGTGTGAATTTTAATCCGGATTAAAGTGAGTGAATAATATGGCCGTTATAGGCGTACAATGTACATAGTTCTTCTTTATCAAAACATGTACATATTTTGATTTTGTATCATTGGACGAATGTTGGGTTGGTATAGCTATTAAAAGTGAATACCCTGAACTTGCCAAACAGGCTATCACCTCTATCGTGGAATCCTTCGGAATTAAGTTTCACTTCACCTAGGTACGATTCCCTTTCATTTTATACTGCTATCGTGGAATCCACCGGAAACCTTTCCTTATCGACACGTTTTTGGGAAAGGTAGTTTCACTGTCAAACGGCGGCCTTTCATTTGTCAATACAAATGTGTAGGTGTAGCTGCATTTGTCGGAGGCATTTGAAAAGTTTGTTTTAAAAGTGATTTAAATAAAAAATAAAGTTTTCGATATAATAATGGATACGACAGCTCTATTTTTGGAAGCATAAGAGGAAGAACGAAATGAGCGGTGATCTCAGAGAATAATACCTACTGAGACAGGTTAAGAGGAGCAGTGCATGATCCCAGATGAAATTTGTTTTTAGAAAGAATATTTATTGATTTTAATAAATTTCAATATTGCACAGATCTATTACAAATGTTCGGCTTAATAAAGCAGCTTTTTTATATGTACATTTTCTTTTACAAATCTCACGACGTGCAGCAAGCAAGAAAACCTATAAAATCCGCAATGCTTTTGATGCGGGCGAGAACTGACATTTTGTTCGGGAAAAATTCGATTTGAACGTTTTTAACGATTACAGTGAAACTCATTCACATCACCCACACGGGGAACTGTTCACATTCCGGATTTGACGATACCAAAATATTTTTTTTCGTGAACAATTCCCCCCGGCCGATTCCACGATACATTAAATTTGCTCACTTTTGTCACAACGCATCGCTGTGAAGCAAGCTTTTCAGCGGGTCTATCCCGATATCTCGAAAAAAAAAATCTTGATACCCCCCTGCTTGGGTTTACTGTTTGGATATGGGGTGGGTGCAAAAAAATCTCGAATTTACTTTTTATATTCGAGATTTTTCTCGAGATAGTGTCTTTCGAGATTTTTGAACTTTCTAGATTTTGACCCACTCAAGAGTTTTGCATTAGAGATTTATCAAATTCATTTTCGAGATTTTGACCATTCTAGATTTTAATCGTTCTAGTTAACGTCATGATCCCCTTTTCAGCGTATACTTATGCAAAGACTAAATACAGATCGAGATTGGACGCTGTCCCAGATATGCGAATACAGCTTTCGGAGATAGAAGTCAATTTAAAAAAAAACATAAATCAAACAATGAAACAGTTTCATTCTCACACTAGCCTTGAAAAAATATCATAAAAAACTTGATTTTGAAATGTGTTATTTTTCATTTTTAATAGTTGGGGTTCCAAAATATATTTGGGCCTTGTTTAGGGTTCCACAGCTTAATAAGTTTGAGAACCGCTGGTATAGTGTATAGGTCCTTTTGATGATCATGGCGATACAACAGTCTGATTTTTTGCAATGAAAAACATCCTCAATTTTTACTTTAGTCTAGTTCTAATTTAAACTTAGGTATGATTTTTAAGAATTGAACCGAAATGCGGTGGCAGAGGAGCTCCTTCTACATAACTTTCCATATACCTAGAATGCAAGGATGGCACAAAAACCAAAGATTATTTTATAGAACTTTAAAGAAGATTTCGAACTATAACTTTTAAAGGGTATTTGACGAATTGCATCCTGAGACTACAAGTATGGGAGACATAAAAGCTATCCGTGCGACACTAAGTCTGGGAATGAATATGTGGCAGGAAGGAAGACTCTTTGAAATAAAAGGCAACTCCAGTAGGTAACCCGGTCAGAGGGATCTCAACTGCCACCATCTATATCGTCGGCGGACCTATAAAACTGCAACAGCCCTTCGTCTACAGATAGGTACATCTTTTGTACTTAAAATATTGAAAATATTAAACCCTTCGCAATCTAGAATCATATTTCCAACTCTAGGAAGCAAGTTTTAAACTTTTCTTGTCCAGTAGCCAAAGAAGTTTTGGAAAAGTGGTGTCGTCGCGGTTCTCAAGTTTACTGACTTGTATAATGTGCATTGGTTGCAGGGCGCTAAGTTCCTCGAAAAACCTATTATGGTAGTACCTATAGAATATTAAATAGGCATAGGCAGCGACTAGTATTCCATGCGACAGCGGTTTAAAGATTTGAAACGCTTGACTTGAGAAAGATTGAGCAAAAATAATAATAAGACTTTAAACATAAATAATGCCTTATTTGTTTAATAAATTTTGACATAACTATAGTTGAAGCTTAGTCTTTGCTATTTAACAATGAAGTTAATTATGAAAAATAATAGATTATCTTCTAGATGGCCACCATTTTGTTTTACGCAACACTCCAGTCTTTTGATGAAATGTTCCATCACTTTTCTTAAAGTTTGTCGATTCAAGGCGGGCAATATTTCGAACTTATTGCTCCTCTTAGTGTCTAAAGGAGTCTGTAAAACTTCAAAAGAAATAATGGTTGGCGAAACAGGCGTTCACATAGGAATTCAGCACATTATCCACTGAGCCACTGCGCCCACTGTAAAACTCATACCTTTTGCAAAAGTCAACTTTCAGATAAGCTCATATGGAAAAAGGTCTGGAGCGAAGAACGAGCCAGATAGTCAATGTTTCCGTTTTTTATTAGACCTGAAAATGTCTCGATGAATAGTCATCGTATGTCGGACTCTAGGCAGTAGCTCTATCTTATTGGAACCATATTGCGAGGTATTGACAAAATCCTTTTTTATCTGAAAGGCCCATGTATGCCATTATTGTATGGAATGTAACACCATGTCCAAATGTCCGCCGCAGCTTGTCATGGTCGCACGAATCCGAGTGGTCTAATCTCCGCATAGAACCCGCTGAATTTGAGCGATGGCATTGGTTACGTTGGGTTTAAGGCCATCGGTCGATTGCGGTTTATTCGCATTGATCTGCGATTTCAGGCAACCTCACAAGAAATGGTTTAGCGGGGTTGAATATCACGATCTTGGAGATACTCAAATCGTTCATGCAGAATGTCTTTCGTGGCGTCTGCTGTATGACACGTAGCGACGTTTTGCTGGAACCACATGTCGTCTACCTCCATATCGTTAAATTTGGGCATCACCTCACTAACGTCATTTTCAAGAAAAAGTATACTGAGCAATGACGCCGCCTCCGGTCTACTATCCGCACCAAACAGTTTTTATGGATGAATTTGCCACCTTGTGTGTGGTCCCATATACGGCAATTTGGCTTGTTAACATAGCCATTCATCCAAAAATGCACCTTGTTCCTAAAGATGATTTTTCGGCCAAATTTGGGGGTCTTCTTCCAAACGATTCGAAACCCAGTCAGCGAAAAAACGGTGTTGGGTATGGTCATTATCATTAACTTTGAGCTCCTGGGTACTTCTTGTACACGGCAAGGAATTGACTGCCCCGGTATCTCCTGTGCATATACACTTTCACGGACTACAGTAATTTTCTTGGCCGATCTGGCGTGCCTTTGTAGTACGGGTTGATTACTTACCGAACCGGTTATCTCGAATTTGATCAACAACACTCATTTTAAATCGTGTAACTTGCTAGTAGCTTGGCGTCAGTGACAGAACAGTATACCCACAGATTAAACAGACGCCATCAAAACACAATGGCCGCCACAATCTGCCAACATCAACCCGACCCGTAATTTTTTCAAATCGAGCTCAAAGCTATGATGGAACATCGTGTGCGTCTGCGTACCGTCTTGCGACGCCCCTAGGATAGCCCAACGCCTCAGGGCGTCGCGATGCACAGTTAGGGAATCCCTGAACTAGTGCATAACGTTATTGAAAATCGGAATATCTTATCTAGAAGTGAAGAAGGATTTTTGAGAAATATTGCTTCGTTTTGTCGTTGTAAACACCTTCAGAAAAATGTGACCCCTATTCGTCAATAATTATGATCGCCTTTTCAAAATATGATAATGTGTATTTTTTTAAGAATCCATAGCTAGCTCACTTTTACTTTTACATGTAAAACCAAAAGTGAGTATAACAGTTTTGCATGTAAAAGTAAAAATGAGCTAGCTATAGATTCTCAAAAAAATACGCATATACACTTGCCATCCTATACGAACTTCTGCTAAAATTGAGCTATATATTTTTGAAACAACATTTCTTCATCATAATTGCTTATTTCAATATTTATCTTCAGTTCAAAAGTTCATAGCCTCAATGGCATTCGTTTTTTTTTTCGAAATAGGGGCAATCATCTTGAAAGTCATCTTGAATGCCATAAACTGCCGTATTTGGTGTGTACCTTTGTCATTTTCTTTGCTAATATGAAATGGTGGTGTGTGCATGAGATAATCGATAATTGTAAAAGGTAAAACAGACCTACTTACAGTCTGAATATGTCGCATTATTATTGAGTCAACATCACCCCATAAATGACATTTTTTGTCAATGAAATGAAATATCCAAGTGCGTTACTAATAATTATGTATATTTTTAAGTGTACCTACCGACTAAATTTTATGACCTACAAAGTATTTAAGCTAAATGATTAAGGCTCAACAAATATTTAATTTCAACAACAACTAACATAATATAATATCGAACTAAAAAAATGTTTTAAGAATTCTTTGAAATGCACAGCACCATGGTCACCAACCAATTGCGTTGTTCCATACTGAGCTAGGGTGTTTGATAAGTAAATACACGAACCCAACATTTGCTTCTGAAAATCCTAGGCTTTGACACCCCTATATTTACTTTCTCTGATAAAACTCTGTTTTTCCAATTCATTTTTCACTTCGTCTATATTTCAATATCCTTTTCAAAATTTTCTATTCTTTTAATGACAAGTACTATTTTACCGGTTGTTGGTTTTATGTATCTCTTCTCAGGAGATGTACATTGACGCGACTATTATACAGATCCATGCAGTCCTTAATTATCATCCAAATAGAATTGTGCATAATATTGATGTTTGCATACCCACACACACTTATCAACGACTAATATAAAGAAGAGCGGTGCAACGTGCAAGAGGAACGCGGAGAGAGAACTTATTACATTCAATATGGATGTGGAATTTTGATTACTGTACAGTGCATGGCTCCACAAACTCAATTCAAAATTTAATAATATTCGCCATCAAAGCATGTAATTGCAAAATATTCTTCTAATTAAAAAAAAAAAAGCAACGTTTTTTTCCACATTTCTTTGTGACAAGGATACAGGAGGAGAATGTTGTATTTCTGCTAATTGGTTGTAAAAGATTCTTTTTCTCAAGTTTTGTTACATCATAAAGTGAAAAGGCAACGATGCTGGTGATATATACTTAATTTCGAGCAACACCGCTTGCGAAAGGATACTAAAAGTACGTGCAATGTCCTCTCTTATGTTTATGATTATTTGTGGTAATTAATTCTTACTCGTGATGTTAAAATTTCTGTTGAAAACTCTGCTACATTTTTTGTAGTGTTGTTTTGCATTAACAATTCTTTGTGCAGACTGATTGAAAGTAAATAATGGCGTCCAATTAATTTGACAATGGTTTCTGTATATGCTGACAGCTTTATTTTATATGAAAACCCATTTCAAAATTAAAGCTCATAGAGGTGCTGACATCTAGCGAACAAAATCACTATTACAGTAAATAAATACGCAATTCCTGATATTGTTGTGGATTTTATTTGGCAAGCATTTTGGCCAGGACTTGAAGTTGAAAAAGTCGCACAGTACTGATACATGGATACAAATTCCGATAGAAGTTTGTGCGAATGTGTGTTACTGTAGCACTAGCCAATAGATTTCATTTTACAATATAGAAGACCAAGAGCCCCTCCTAAGACGCTTTCTAACGTCGATCCTCTTTTATCTTTTCAGATCATGAAATAGCCGAAGCGACAAAAATCATGTTCGCCATTGCACCGGAACCACCGTCACAAAAACAACACTCGAACACTGTCGAGCACACAAAAGTCATGTTGAGCCATAGACGAGGGTCACGCATTCAGGGCTCATTGCCACAAGTCTTCGTAGTTAGCATAGTTCTAAGCCTACTAACAGTACAAACCGCCTCGTATCTGATAATCGTGAACGAGGCAATCGAACCGGGCGCAGTGATATTCAACGCTTCGGTTTATAAGCTCGGGTCGGAGCGGCATTATAAAATTAACGCCCACAAGTCGGCGCGCTTCGTGCATCATCTAGTCGAAGTGAACCACAGGGATGGGCAAATCAAACTGAAGAAGCATCTGAAATGTGATGGCATTTACTATCCGAACTTGTTTACGTTCTATGTGGACTCGACATCGAACCGGTTGAGGAGTATTGATTACTACAGTTTACCGATTCGAATTTTCGTCTCGGGCAGCGATTGTAATGACGAACGCCGGGTGGAGATGTATGGAAGGCTCTTCGAAGAAGAGGACACTGGATATTCGAGAAGACGTCGGAGACGGTACATCCAGGTGGAGGGGTATGAGGACCCAGATGAACGGTTCTATGGGGAGTATGTTGGTCATAATATAATCAACGAGATCAATCACAATGACAGTCGCAAGTTTCAAGATGGCGATCTGATATTCGGTGACACTTATGACAATGAGATGCGACATCGGATCCTGAGTCGTAAGAGGCGGTCGAAGGATTTCGACACAGAAGAGGGGTCGATGCATCGGCGGGTGGCTGATGCCAAGCAATGGATCTCGGAGACGTACGCGTCATATGCGATCCACACAACGGATAAGTGGAACAAGATCTGCCTCAAGAAGTCGCAGTTTATCAATAATTTGAACGCGTTTCTGCCGAAATCGGTTTGTCAGAACTGTAAGGTTAACTTTTTGGACGTGAACGACGAGAGGTTCCTGATTGAGCTGCAAAATCGTGATCTAGTGGCAAGTCGGGATGTGTGCATCCATGAGTCGATGTGGAAGGTGATTATAACGTTCAATATACGTTGCAATCGGAATGATATTGTGGACTCTGATCATAGACTGAAGATCGTCTATCACCATCAGGAGTTCAATGACACGGACATTGCAAGGAGAGTTCGACGGGAGCTGCGTAATCAGAGTCCGTACTTCGAACAAGCTTTGTACGTAGCTTCGGTTCTGGAGGAACAGCCTGCTGGAGCGACGGTGACAACTGTGCGTGCTAGAGATCCCGAAGACTCTCCGGTAGTTTACTCGATGGTGTCGCTGTTGGATTCACGATCGCAATCTCTGTTTAAGGTGGACTCCCGGTCGGGGATAGTGACCACATCGGCCAGCTTGGACCGGGAACTGATGGACGTGCATTACTTTCGAGTAGTGGCTACGGATGACAGCTTTCCACCGCGATCGGGGACAACCACGCTTCAAGTGAATGTTCTCGACTGCAACGATCATAGTCCGACTTTCGAAGCTGAGCAGTTCGAGGCGAGTATACGAGAGGGTGCAACTGTAGGCTCGACAGTGATCACGCTGCGCGCCACTGATCAGGATATCGGAAAGAACGCCGAAATCGAGTATGGAATTGAGAGCGTAACAGGTGGTGGAACCACTTCACAGGAACAAGATGCTAATACCTTTCGCATTGATGGGAGAACGGGTGTTATTTCAACAAGGAGCTCCTTGGATCGAGAAGCTTCGGAGAGTTATACACTGATCGTGACTGCCACAGATATGGCATCGCCACAAAGTGAGAGAAAGACAGCTACCGCGACAGTATTGGTGAAGATCCTGGACGACAACGACAACTATCCGCAGTTCAGTGAGAGGACGTACACAGTCCAGGTGAATGAAGATCAGTGGGGTGACGACAACACCGTTGCTCACATCAAGGCCACCGACGCTGATCAAGGAAACAATGCAGCAATCCGCTATGCGATTATTGGCGGCAACACACAATCGCAGTTTTCAATAGATTCCATGAATGGAGATGTATCTCTGGTCAAACCGTTGGACTACGAAAGTGTAAGGAGCTACCGGCTGGTGATTCGCGCGCAAGACGGCGGCAGCCCCTCGAGGAGTAACACGACGCAGCTGCTGGTAAACGTGATCGATGCAAATGACAACGCACCGCGATTTTACACATCCCAGTTCCAAGAATCCGTTCTCGAGAATGTCCCCGTTGGGTATAACATTATTCGAGTGCAGGCCTACGACTCGGATGAAGGCGCCAATGCGGAGATTACTTACAGTATCTCCGAGCGGGATGATAATTTCCCCCTTGCCGTTGATCCCCGCACTGGATGGGTGCAGACAATTAAGCAGCTGGACAGAGAGGAACAGAATCGCTACACATTCCAAGTGATTGCGAAGGATGGTGGGGTTCCACCAAAATCAGCGAGCTCCTCGGTGGTGATTACGGTTCAAGATGTGAACGACAACGATCCAACATTCCGGCCGAAGTACTATGAAGCGAATGTGGGAGAGGATCAGCCGCCAGGAACTCCGGTCACAACTGTGACTGCAACAGATCCCGATGAGGATTCGAGACTACACTACGAGATCACCACTGGCAATACAAGGGGACGGTTCGCGATCACTTCCCAAAACGGTCGAGGGCTGATCACGATTGCCCAGTCATTGGACTACAAGCAGGAGAGGAGGTTTCTCCTTACGGTGACTGCAACCGATTCTGGAGGCAGAACAGACACGGCTACTGTGAACATTAACGTGACCGATGCCAACAATTTCGCACCGATCTTTGAGAATGCCCCGTACAGTGCGTCGGTTTTTGAGGACGCCCCCATTGGAACCACAGTTCTTGTGGTATCGGCTACTGACAGCGATGTGGGAATCAACGCGCAGATAACGTATTCTCTTAACGATGAAAGCATAAATGGATTGGGAGCACAAGACCCCTTCTCGATCAATCCTCAGACCGGCGCGATCGTCACCAACGCTTTGCTCGATCGAGAAACTACCAGTGGATATCTATTGACAGTGACAGCGAAAGATGGAGGAAATCCTTCGCTGAGTGACACCACCGATGTGGAGATCAGCGTGACAGATGTTAATGATAACCCGCCGGTGTTCAAAAACCCGCTGTACCAGGCATCGATCTTGGAAGACGCCCTGGTAGGAACATCGGTGGTTCAAGTTTCAGCCACAGATCCTGATATGGGTCTGAATGGTCGAATTAAGTACATTTTGAGCGACAAAGACGAGGAAGACGGGTCGTTTGTTATCGATCCAACATCAGGCACGATCAGAACCAACAAAGGCTTGGATCGGGAGTCTGTCGCCATGTACCACTTGACAGCGATCGCCGTTGATAAAGGCTCTCCGCCTCTTAGCAGTTCGGTGGAGGTTCAAATTCGATTGGAGGACGTCAATGATTCCCCACCCACATTCGCGTCGGACAAGATCACTCTGTATGTGCCGGAAAACTCGCCCGTGGGATCAGTGGTTGGGGAGATCCACGCGCACGACCCCGATGAGGGAGTCAACGCAATCGTTCACTACTCGATCATTGGAGGCGATGATTCGAATTCATTTTCGCTGGTAACCCGCCCGGGTTCCGAGAGAGCCCAACTGCTGACCATGACAGAGCTGGACTATGAATCGTCCAGAAAGAGGTTTGAGTTGGTTATCCGTGCGGCCAGTCCACCGCTTAGAAACGACGCACATGTGGAGATATTAGTCACGGACGTAAACGACAACGCACCGGTTCTGAGGGACTTCCAAGTGATCTTCAATAACTTCCGCGATCACTTCCCAAGTGGCGAGATTGGTCGGATACCGGCTTTCGATGCTGATGTGACGGACAAGCTTACTTATAGGATCCTCTCTGGAAACAACGCGAATCTATTGAGACTGAATACGACGTCGGGAGGACTGATCCTCAGCCCTCAGCTTAATACGAATGTGCCCAAGTTTGCGACGATGGAGGTGTCTGTCTCGGATGGGATTAATGAAGCTAAAGCGATCATGCAACTCTCAGTACGTCTAATCACAGAAGACATGTTGTTCAACTCAGTCACAGTTCGCCTGAATGAGATGACAGAGGAGGCCTTCCTGTCACCATTGCTGAACTTCTTCCTAGATGGGCTGGCTGCAATCATTCCCTGTCCCAAGGAAAATATCTACATGTTCTCCATTCAAGATGACACCGATGTAACGTCGAGAATTCTCAATGTAAGCTTTTCAGCGAGAAGACCCGATGTATCCCACGAGGAGTACTATACGCCGCAATATCTGCAGGAGAGGGTCTATCTGAACCGTGCAATTTTGGCACGCTTGGCAACTGTCGAAGTGCTACCTTTCGACGATAATCTGTGTGTTCGTGAACCGTGCCTCAACTTCGAGGAGTGTCTGACTGTTTTGAAGTTTGGCAACGCATCCGAATTCATCCACAGTGATACCGTGTTGTTCCGGCCCATATACCCGGTGAATACTTTCGCCTGTTCCTGCCCGGAGGGCTTCACAGGCAGCAAAGAGCACTATCTCTGCGACACTGAAGTGGACCTGTGCTACTCGGATCCTTGTCTGAATGGAGGGAAATGCCATCGAAGGGAAGGTGCCTACACCTGTATCTGCAGCGCCTCTTTCACCGGAGTCAACTGTGAAACGAATATAGGCAAGTTGAAGCCATGTACTGCGGAACTCTGCGATGGAGGACATTCTTGCATGAATACCCTGCTGACGAGTTCGCAGCCTCCACCATACACCGCCACATGTGAGCTGAGATCGCGATCGTTTTCGCGAAACTCCTTCCTCACATTTGAGAGCCTGAAGCAGCGACACCGGTTCAATATTAAGCTCAGCTTTGCCACCGTGAATGACAACGGACTGCTACTCTATAACGGACGATACAACGAACTGCATGACTTTATCGCTCTAGAGATCCTCGAGGGCTACGTATCGTTCTCATTTTCGCTCGGTGATCGTATCCAGGCGGTGACTGTGCGGCACAATCCCAAGGTTTCCGACGGAAACTGGCATCAAGTGGAAGTGTCATACTTAAACCGGACCGTCACCATATCTCTGGATGAGTGCGATACCGCAATCGCTCTGGCAGGAAATCTCGGTGATCGATGGAGTTGCGCCAATCAAACAACTCTCGTGCTAGACAAAAAATGCGCCTCTTTGACCGAAACTTGCCACAGATTTCTGGATTTGACGGGCCCGCTACAAATAGGAGGACTTCCGAGAATACCTGCCCACTTCCCGGTGGAGAATCAGGATTTCGTGGGTTGCATATCAGACCTGAAAATTGACGATCGCTTTGTGGATCTCAACTCGTATGTAGCTGATAATGGAACTATCTCAGGGTGCCCTCAACGAGCGCCGTTGTGCTCTTCGGATCCCTGCTTCAACGGTGGAGTGTGCCGAGAAGGATGGAATACGTACACATGTGAGTGCCCAGAAGGCTTCGCCGGAAATGCCTGCCAGGAACCCATTCCCGCGCCATGGAGATTTGGCGGAGACGGTAGTCTAAGCTTCAATCCTCTTCTACGGCCGATACAGCTGCCGTGGATCACGTCGCTTTCGGTAAGAACACGCCAACGAGATGCTTTCCTTATTCAGATCCAGATTGGACAGAATAGCTCCGCGATTGTGTGTCTAAAGGACGGCATTCTCTACTACATCTACGACAACGAGCCTATGTATCTTGCCGGAGCTGATTTAGCCGACGGCGTTTGGCACCGCGTGGAGATCAAGTGGCTTGGAGCGGAAATTCAGTTCTCTGTAGACTATGGTCAGAGAGCGGGAGTAGTCCCGATGTCCCAGAAGGTTCAGGGGCTATATGTGGGAAAAATCGTTATCGGAAGCCCCGATGGATCGCTTGGTTCCGTGCCAGAGTTGATGCCATTCGAAGGGTGTATCCAGGATGTTAGAATTGGGGCGCCACAGTCGGTTTTGAGCCGTCCAACTATTCGAGAAAATGTCGACGATGGCTGTATGTCGAGAGCAGAGTGCCCCGAAACCTGTCCCATGCACTCGAGTTGCCTAACGAGCTGGGACGAGGCTCATTGCGACTGTCTGGCCGGCTATGTGGGTCCTGACTGTGCTCCCATTTGCACAGTGAAACCATGCCATGCTGGAGTTTGTCGAGCAAATGTTAACGAGCCGAGAGGATACCGCTGCGAATGCAACAGCACCCTGCAGCATGGCGAATACTGTGAGAAAGTCGTTCAACAACCATGCCCAGGAGGCTGGTGGGGCGAAAAGGGTTGTGGACCGTGCAACTGCAACCTAAAGCAGGGCTACCATCCCGATTGCAACAAAACCACTGGACAGTGTTACTGCAAAAACAATCACTATCAACCGCTGAATGAGGCAGCATGCATCCCGTGCGACTGCTACCCCACAGGGTCCTTCAACAGCGCGTGCAATCGCCTAACCGGACAGTGCGAGTGTCGGGAGGGAGTCATCGGACGAAGGTGTGACTCTTGTTCGAATCCATACGCCGAGGTGACGCTGAATGGATGCGAGGTGGTATATGACGCCTGCCCTAAGTCCTTCTCTGCTGGGATTTGGTGGCCAAGGACAACGCTTGGAAGCACCACCATTGAGAATTGTCCAACACCTAGCAGGGGGAAGGGCAGCAGGATCTGCGACATTACATCAGGCGGCTGGGGTCATGCTGACATGTTCAACTGTACCTCGGAGCCATTCGTGGAACTTCGGAAGCAGCTCTCCCAACTGGAGAAGATGGAATTGGAGCTCAACTCTTTTGTCTCAGTCAAACTGGCTGAAAATCTGCAGCACGCATGTGAAGCAGTCGATCGCTCGAGTACCGTGAAGAAGCCGAAAATCAAAGACGGCCGCCGCTACAAGATGGAGTCGTCATTCCTGTTAAACGAAGGAAACAACATGTGGACGGACGAGTTCGAGATGGAGTACCTCTCCGATGAGATTAAGTTCACCCACGACAGGCTCTATGGTGCCGATCTGCTGGTCACCGAGGGAATCCTCCACGAGCTCATCAACTACGAGCTCATGCAGAGCGGGTTAAACTTATCTCACAGCCAAGATAAGTACTTTATAAAGAACCTGGTGGACAGCGCAAGTGTGATTTTGGACAAGAAATACGAAAATGAGTGGAAGCGGGCTATGGAGTTGATCCAGCGAGGTCCCGACGACCTCATCGATGCCTTCAACAAATACATGATCGTCCTGGCGCGTTCCCAGCATGACACCTACACGAATCCCTTCGAAATCGTGCAGAAGAACATGGTGATGGGCTTGGACATTGTCACCACCGAGTCACTTTTCGGATATGAACCGGAACAACTCAGCGAGTACCACAAGACGAAGTTCCTCAAACCAAATCAGTTCACCACTGAGAGCGTAGTCCTGCCGGACACTAGTGGCTTCCTACAGCACTCAGCAAAGCAGAAGCCAGTGATCACGTTCCCCAAATACAACAACTACATCCAGGACAAGAATAAGTTTGACAAGTACACGAAGGTTTTGGTGCCGCTGGACATGCTTGGCATTCAGCCCCCAGAGAAGAATGAAGTTACTCAAGGATCAAGTGACTATCGAGCGATTGTCAGCTACGCGCAGTACAAGGACGTCGGTGAGCTATTCCCGGAGATGTTCGACGAGACTATCACTCGGCGGTGGGGAGTGGACATCCAAGTGGCGACACCAATCCTCTCCCTGGCCATATTGGTACCCAGCAACGACGTAGACAAGCGTGTGGAAATTCCCTCCCGAAAGATCTCCACTCAAACGATCGCCAAACCAATGCCTGAATCCGCAGTCGAAGTCTTCGCTGTTCCCGGCAGCAAGGAGAGAAGCAGTGAAGAGCAGATGAATGAGAACATCAAGATCATCGCCCATGAGATTGAAGCCTCCGAAGAGGTTGAGGTCGAAGGTGATCCAGGCATTCGGGTGCATTTTGACGAGAGTGACATCGAGTTTCAAGGATCCAGCGGAGAGGACACCTCGCACGTAATATCCTCCAGCGAAATTGATAAAACAAAGAGCGACACAACGATGTCGCGTGAGAATGAGTCCACCTACCGTGACCGAAGACTGGTAAAGCGACAAGCTGAAGTGATCTACCCCTCAGAGAATCAGCAGACTGACGAAAAGCATTTGACATATAGGTCGCTGGGCTCACCACACCTTTCACAGCCGATCAAGCTGCAAATGTGGCTTGACATCGATCCGGCTAGATTTGGCCCGCGGTCCAACCCACAATGTGTGCGCTGGAACACTTTTACCAACCAATGGACGAGGCTTGGATGTCAGACCGAAATTCCCGACTTTGACGAAGTGATCGTTGAGGGTGAGCCGATCATGATCAATTGTTCGTGCTCGCACATCTCTAACTATGCAGTGATCGTGGACATCATCGATCCGGAGGATATTCCGGAGCCGTCGTTGCTGGTGCAGATTACTTCGTATTCCGCGTTTATGCTGTCCCTGCCGATCTTGTTCAGTGTTCTGGTAGCTCTAGGGCTACTGCGCGGAATGCAAACTAACTCTAACACAATCCACCAGAACATCGTGCTGTGTGTGTTCTTTGCCGAGATGCTGTTCTTCATAGGGATGCAGTCTCGAAGGAACCTCCTCGAGAATGAGTTCCCCTGTAAGCTGATTGCGATTTGTCTGCATTACACATGGCTGGCGGCATTTGCCTGGACCACTGTGGATTGTGTTCATCTGTACAGGATGCTGACCGAGATGAGGGACATCAATCATGGGCCTATGGGATTCTACTTCTCAATGGGCTATGGAGCACCGGCAATTGTCGTTGGACTGTCAGTTGGAGTGAGGGCACATGAATATGGAAATAGCTTGTTGTAAGTATATACGATACCTGGATGTGTGGTAAACTGCACCCTATAACAAATTGAAATGTAAATTCCCCCCATAACCCCTCACTCTTTTTTTTCAGCTGCTGGTTGTCGGTTTATGAACCGGTGGTTTGGTGGCTAGTGGGTCCAATCGCTGGAATGTCAGTCATCAATCTGCTGATCCTTTTCGTATCGGTTAAGGCGGCATTCACCTTGAAAGACCACGTGCTTGGCTTTGGAAATTTGCGCACCCTACTCTGGCTGTCAGTGGTTTCTCTGCCACTTATGGGAGTAATGTGGGTATTGGCAGTTCTGGCCGCGTCAGAGAACTCGCAGCTGCTTAGCATTCTCCTGTCCGCTGTTGTAGTTCTCCATGCAATCTTCTGTTTGATTGGCTACTGCATCATAAATAAACGGGTTCGCGAAAATCTCCATCGCACTTTCCTTCGGTGTATGGGTCGGAAGGTCCCGCTTCTAGACTCATCACTGGTGGTAAGCAATAGTTCTCACAATGTCAATGCAACACGGCCGAATAACTTCCTAGCCGGAAACTACGACACAGCGAGGAGGAACATAGGGATCAGTGCATCTAGCACGACCTCAAGGAGCACGGCTAAGACTAGCTCAAGTCCTTACAGGTAAATAGAAAATGTTTGCTTTCTTAAGATCTCTTTGACTCTTTTTGTTTATTTCTCCAGCGATGGCCAACTCCGGCAGACCTCAACGTCCACTTCGAACTACAACTCGGCGAGTGAGGCCCCGAGCTACCTGCGCGGCTTTGAATCATCCAGCACTCGTCGTGAGGACAAGCCCCGACGTCATCGAAAAGATTCCGATTCAGGCTCAGAGACCGACGGCCGCAGTTTGGAACTGGCCAGCAGTCATTCGAGTGACGACGATGAATCGCGAACAGCACGAAGTACCGGAACCCACCGAAGCACTGGAGTCAGTGCCACACCGTCTTACTTGCCCAACATCACGGAGCACGTTCAGGCGACCACCCCGCCGGAGTTGAATGTTGTCCAAAGTCCACAGCTATTCCCAAGTGTGAACAAGCCGGTCTATGCACCTAGATGGTCGAGTCAACTTCCCGACGCCTATCTCCCATCGCCACCGAATATCGGCAGATGGTCTCAAGACACCGGATCGGACAACGAGGTGATCCACGCCCACAAGACCAACTCACCGAATCCTCTGCCAAACCCTGATCTCACCGATACATCCTATCTCCACCAGCATCAGAACAAGATCAACATGCCGCCATCGATCCTCGAGAACATACAAAATGCGCGCAATGACAATGGCTATGAAGTGGAACGTGAGAGTTTGTACGGCCGCCGAAAGGATTATCAAGACAACTATGGGCAGTTCGACATGGCGGGACAGACCAAGCCGCCCAGCCACTACGGCAGTGAAAAGGACTATGGAGGTGGCAACGGAGGCTCACAGATCGTAAACCACATGCGTTCGTTCCACCCCGACAATGCGTACCTCAGTGACACCATCTACGACAAACAGAGGACACTAGGCAACACCTATCTCACCGCAAAGTCAGACTCGCCCTACATGTCCAAGGAGCGAATTACGCCCGACATCTACGGATCCCGTGACAATCATTACACGCTCAAAGCACAGCCGCTCTACGGCGACTCAATGCACAGCGTACATTCTCTGCTCAAGAACGACTACCAACAAAACCAGCAACAGCAGCAGCAACAACAACACGCCCAACAAATCCGCCAAATGGAATACCATTCCGACCGACTGTCTGATGGCTCAGACAAGAATGGCTACCACTTTCCCTACACCGCTGAAGAGGACCACCTTTCCACTGGATTGTCTCGCAAGTCCAGCCATCACATAGTGAATGACATCAACAATCCGGGCATCCCTCAAAGTCGACTGTCGTCGCGCCATGGCTCCAGAGCCTCCTCCCCACCGAGTATTGTAGCGCCAATGCAACCGCTCGCACCTCTCACCAGTATTACAGACACAGAGTGAGTAGACCACCTCTCCACGCGTGGAGTAGATCCGTATTCCTTGTCACACAATATTAATACTCTTGGTGTTGATTCGAAATTTTTTCATTTCTAATCCCAAATTTGTGTTTCTTTTTCTTCCATTCCTCCCGGTATATACGAATCAATTCATTCTCCATTCCACACTATTCCACATAATGTACATATACAGGTGGTCATGGGAACGGCTCAAGCAAATCTAATTTGGTTCTTTCTTTTTCTTCTCCTTCCTTTGCTTTCTGTCTAATTTTTTGTCTCATCTTCATGAACAAAATTACAAAAAAAAATTCAAAAACATTAACAAAACAACATTAACATTGGGATTCAACACTTCTTCATCTACATCAACAACTACAACTACGAACAGATCAGAGGTAAAGCTTGTGTGGAACGGATTGGAAATAATTATTATTATTTGTTGTGTTTCGTTTTCATGTACTATTTTTCATCTGAGTGCTTTTTGTTTTTGAGTGTTTCTTTTTTTTTTTCATGGAATTGTTTGCTTGGATATGTAACACATTTTAGTGATAGATTTCAAATTGGCAGTGACAAGACAAATCTGTTTACCTTCCTGGCCATCAAGTCGAAAATGACCTTCGTCATTGAACCGAATTGGTTGATAAAAATATGAATGTTTATTGGACTCTTTAAAACGCCCATAAAACAAACCCAATCGTTTGTTATTTCAATTTGTTTGGCACTAAATAGGTCTAGAAGTTGAGATTGGCCACACTCAAGAATATTGTCATCGCAAGTCGACCTCAATTATTTGGACTCAAATTTACCTGAAATCCAAAACGAACTTGATTTGTCGGTACCTATGTCACTTATCGAAAATAATTGTATTTTTTTTTTCTCCTGGGTTCTGAGTTATGATTGGCGCACTACACTCTACACCTCAGGCCTCAGGGCAATAGAAATGTCAAACTGAGTTCTCCGGACACATATTGGCACAAATAGATCTCAACTTGGTAGTAAGTCGAGAAATTCTTGACTTGATTTGTCGGTGTTGCGGGCATCAACGTCAACTGAGAAAACTGTTCACATGACCAGACCCAATGAAAACTTTATCTTTCTATACTTCTATACTTCCCTAGTCTAGTTAATTAGAACAACCAGAATTCAATACACCTCAGCAGGTTCCAAATCCATTGTGGTTTGATGAAGTTGAAGCAGGTTGTCTCTATGTATTTTAAGATCTTCTCTACAACAATGCAGTGACTTAAATTAAGTAAATTTGGCAGCATTGCATTTTGAAACATACATACATAAGTACAGATGCATTTGAGCAAGAGAATGGCAATCTTTTGTGACGTTACCGCCCAATCTAGTTTCAGGGAAAATATACATAACTAAACGATTGACTGAGTATTTTGTTCCATTTTGTAACCTGTGACAGCCATCGCTACTAATGTCAAAGTTAAAACTCACCGAAGCGTTTGGTTTTTTTATAATGTGGTTTAAAGTCAGCATATTGTGAAGAGAAGGTGAAATGCCAGACAGTTTGTGTGCATTGACAGCGTAAAATAAACACACTTTCGTCTGTTGTTCCTTTAGTTAAATTTCCCCTTTTTGAATTGTCACAAGTGTCAAGGCTGTAGTTTATTTAGTTAACAATGGCGGCATTTGGAAGGGACGCCTGTTCCTTCTGCTTGCAGAGTATCGTCCAGAATTTCTGCACATATGTTTTAATCAGAAGTCTCATTTTTATCAATTTCAATAATTTTTGTTTTCAAAAACAATCTGTTCAGTGATGCCAAATTCAGTATTATTTTAGTTATGCAAAAGTATGTTATTCACCGTCTCAATGTTGTTTGAAAATTTTTATGTATTCATTACTTCTCATAATTTCATCGCATCGTATTAAAACCTTTGTGACAACCTGCAAAATGGAATTTTTTATGCGGCTGTAGAGCATTTTTTAATTTATCCAACAAAATTTATATTTTACACAAGCAATTCACTAAAATGTGTTACAAAATACACTCATTGTGTGCATTTCTATTCTAATTTTTTTTACAACACAAACAAACACAACACAATCATCAATCTATGCATTTATATGTGTTTTATTCTAAACAAATTCATTAGTTTTTATATTTAATTTTAGTTGTAAATAATTTTTGTTCTTCATATTAACATTCATAAACATAAACTTTCAGTTATCCATCATATGGCTGCACAGGCGACAACGTTATCCTTGGTCTTTAACAATATGGTAGACGAATACTAATCACAAATCCGAATTTTCTTCACTCTTTCTCCACACCCATCCAATTGAATAAATCCAAAAAAACAGAACATGTTGAAAGAAAGAAAAAATTGTTGAAAAAAAAAAATATGCATGCAAACTTAGACCCAGAACAGCTTTAACTTTAATAGTACCTACTTCTAGTCTCAAGATGCTCGGAAGCTGGGTGAGATGCAGCAAGCACCCCTAAGTCAACGTAGTATACCATAACACCTCTATACCCACCCTTTGTGTGATGTAAATACAATTTGCTACTGCTCTCGCTAATTAATTATTCTAACAAAGTTCACTTGAGGTCCGATCCGTATCCGTGCTAATAATGAATTGGATAATAAATTAAGAGAGCTTGTTTCATTGGATAAACTTGTCGTTAGTTTGCTCCCTTGTTTCGATATTGATTAATGTCAAGTGATATTTTTAATCAAGTGTTTGCACTTGAATTGAAAGTCCACGCGGTATCAAAGTTTCCTCTCTGCTTTTAGTTTCTTCAGCTGACTCTTGGCACTTAGTTAACTTTGGTAGTTTATTTGAATTCACGGACCTTTCTGTTTTAACATTTAATCAACTAATTGCAGGCACGCAAAAGTGTTAACTTTAACTTACGTTTTCACCCTGACAGACATTCAAATATAACTCGTCAGTGCTTCATTCGGATTTTTATTTATTTTTCACAATATTTGTATACGTCTGTCGTACACATTACGTTATGTTCCCTTTTTTGTTTTTATATCACAATTTCCTTGTTTTTTTTTTTTTTTTCGTTAAAAAACTCATTTAACTCTTCCGGTTGGGTATTCTTTTTTCGTATAATCTCATTTTAGATGCAACAATAAAAATCCTTAGCTTATACAGTGAACTCGTATAGTGCACTTTTTGTATAGAAAATGCACAGCCACCCACACCCACACACCATACTGACACAATAACACTAAACATTTATTTTTATATCTCGTCTCGCTGTTGCATTTACCTACACACAATCACATCAAATTGCATTCATTCTTTTAGTGCTTTCATTTATATTTTTTTACTTTTTTGTGTGTATAAAAAATAAAATTGTGAAACAAAAAACCGTATCCTCTACTATAATGCTCCCCCATGACTTTTTGTCTCCCTCAAGTAATTCTTTTCAATTTTCCGTTTTATGCAATTTTTAGTTGTCAACTGTAATACTCGTAATTTTTCTTGACAGCTTGGTGGGAGTCACTGCAATTGTTATTTTGATCGTTCAATCAATGGAATTGAATTTTAATAGTTATCATTGAAAATTGGTCTTTTGGCCTAGATGGTTTTACCGAAAGGCTTATCAATAAAGTTCAAACTCATATTATGGAATTTTGACAGAAATCGAAGTCATTTTAAATAAAATTCGATCATCGAACAATAAACGCGTAAAAGCCTCTTAAACTCCGTAAACTGCAGAAATTTACCACCTCGTAAATGAACTGTCAGATTTTGTATGGAGAATAGTTTACGCAGACCGCGGAAAGTTACGCAAATCACAAATGTCAAACTTTGACAGACAGTCGTATGAATTGTTTGGTTGTTTCCAAAGTTTTTTCTAGGAAGATCTCAAAATGACGGTAGGAATTCAAGTAAAAAATTAATTTTGATCGACTGTCAAGTAAGTCGATTTACGCAATGACATTTCCGAGGAGTGCTCACTTAAAGCACCGCAGAAATTTATACATTTACGAGCTGCATAAATTTATCAGATTAAGTGATTACCCTTAATGAGAACATTTCAATTTTTTATGGCCAACAGATGTTTTTAAAAATATTGGAGAATATTATGATGTTGGAGTTGGCAGCACTACTATTTAAGTCAGTTCTTTAAGAGAATAAATAAAGATGTCAGTATAGTTGCGTTTGCATCCCAACCTCACCTCACCGCTACTATTGTTCGGTATAGAGTGCCATCTTTATTTCTTCATTTAAAGACCGGAGGTACAAGATAGTGCTGCCAAGTTAATAAATAACTGACAGTAGTGCAATTGTGTTCAGCGACCAAAATGTGATTAATTTTTTTGGCCCCTATACTGATGAGCATTTAAGTCAACTCATACAGAAGTCTAAAGTCTCGTGAATACATGAAAAATGTTGGATTAATAAAAACCCTTCACTGGAGCCCTCAAACTCAACTGGTCCAGTGCAGTGACAGAGGAAATAATGGGAATATCGTCACCCTCTAAACAAGAGGTGCAGACAGTGGTCTCTCTTAAGCTTAGCAGACGAAAATGTTCCGAGAAACTCAAAGACATTATCCCTCGAAATGCAACTTTTGGGCGCCCCAGAAGACAGGGAGCTAATGCTCATTATCATACAGTACACTTGACAACCGCGAGGACATAAGTTTTCCAAAACTCCTTCTGTTACAGTACAAGCAAACTTTGGAACTCGCTTCCTGGGTATATATTACCAGAAGACTACAATTTGCAGCAATTTAAGTGCAGAAGTGCAAAACTAACATACATCTGCAAGCATCTCGGGACGCTGATGAAGCGTTATAAGTTCGCCTTTCCCGGGAGAAAATCTCTTTTCACTTTTTTCTGCCGAGAAACAGCACAACTGACGAAAATTTCATACATACGTTCGGAAGCATGCGTTTAGTCTGCCCGCACATCCTGGAGAGCTGTGCCATACACAATTGTATTCATAAGAAACACTTTCGACAAAGAGACCCTGAGTCCTGACCTCGGGTGCAGGAAAACACAAAGCTGGTTCAGATCACGAGAAATCATCTTCTGAGCCTTGCTTTGAAATCACATCGGATTTTATGATAATCCCAGTCTGACATGTAACCCAGACAAGAATCAAGATTTCAGTGTTACGACCGAATTCAAAGAATTCATGCATTCCCGAAATATTTAGAAACGGGTTACAAGGTTGAGCTGCCTGACTGTCGCTAAGGACGCAGATACTTCAACCCCACCTTGGATGTCTTCGACTTGACATGCTTTGCCCAATGAATCTAGGAACACTCCCAGATACTTTGCCACATAAGAGATCTTGATAGTGATGTCTTTTAGCTCTGGCTGAGTCAGACCGGTCACAACCATCCGTCTTCAGTTTTTAAAGGATTGACCGAAGGCCCATTCCTATAGTGCACCATTCATCGGCCTTGTCTAAGGTTACGTCCTAATTGAACTAGCACCGCACGGCCGGATGATGAACTTTGGTCCATCGCGTCGCTTGTTAGTAGCGTTACCAAAATGGGTGTTCTAAAACCGGTCGCTCATAAGCCGGTAAATTATCATATTACCAACTGCTTTGATTTGAAGTTACCAAACACAAAGTTGTTCCGTGAGGACACTCCCCTTCAAGTATAATGTTATGAAAACTTGTGTGATGTAGCTTGAGCTATCCCGAAACAAACATGCAGCGACCATCGATTGCTGTCAATTCCGACAGAAAGTATGGCCACACCATCCGCTTCTGCCTGAGCGTAGACGTTTGATCTATTCAGTATATGTAGCAGAAAATCAACAACACTTCACCCTAACAGTGGACACAGAACGCCACCTTGTGGACAGCCTGTGTTAGTCCCTGCCCTAAGTCCACAGTCCACACCTACAATTAAACTTATTTTCATCAGCATTTTCTTGATCAACAACACCAATGTCTCATTCATGTATTTTCGAATTTTTTGTATAAAAGCCAGTCTAACTATATGCCAATGACAGACAGATTTCCTTCAGAGTTGGCAGCAACTGGCTTATACCCTATTGCAGCAAAGCTGGGTACACTCCATCAGTACTAGGCTACTTAAAGCTATCAACAGATGCAACAGCATATTATTTCATAGCCTCATCTGTTGCCACGGCCCCATTCACTATGACAGCTTAGTTTTCAAAAAGCCAGCGTTTCTCAAAGTGTCGCTGTCTAAGTTAACGATGCTATGCGCCAATCCATTCTCGAATTAATTCTATTACCAAATCGCAACTAATCTTTACTACATAACAATATTTCAACAGTTCAGTGACTTTTTCCCATACTTTTCAAATAAAACTTTTTTGTTTATACTTCCTTGTAGGATAACTTTATATTTACCTTATGTCTGCATTCTAATTATTTCGCTTCATTATGCTTAACTAAAATAGAGAATAACAGAAAAAAATATACCTCATCTATTATCTCGCTTCAATAACATCCTTTTACTGAAATTGACACAGATAAAGTTCTAATATAATCCTTTTCTTCCTTTTCTCTCTTTAATCTATTAAAATAGGAGGAATATTGATGATGATGAAACGACCGTGTGATTACATTGAACAAGCAATGGAATAGGATCCGTATCTTCTTTCCAATTCATCGAGAAATGATTTCCAATCCCAGTGCTGATAAATGATATGGTAGTAGATTTGCAAAAAAAAAACACAAAGTTGGATAATAGTAGAGTAAAGTCGGGTATTGTGGTATACATGTTTCTTTTAAGACCATAACTACCAAATAAATCTGCCGATTCCCACGAAATTTTACATTGATAAGAAGGGCAGTATTACCTATCATATGAGGCTTAAGCTTTAGCCTTTCCACATTTAATCAATTAAAAATTCCAATAAAAGCGGCACGACCTGAAAATTGGCATATTAAAAAGAGGATGGGTAATGTGGTATACATGGGTAGTCAAATGTGGTATACTATACCATATTACCCGAATAAATATTTTAGGCATTTTAGGCGGCTCTCAGATTGAGGCAACAAGCAATATTAGCAACCAAGCAACTAGCAACTGTCAATAAGCAATACGCAGCCTTATTTTAACCTATTGTCACATCGAAGCAACGGTATTGCTTGAACATTTTAGCTATCAGGGATATTTTTCCAAAACGTGGTTTTTTTGAGAGTTGCTAGTTGATTTGTAGCTTATTGCTTGTTGCCTTAATCTGATTTATTGTATTCATTAAGTCTTCTATTTAATAACATCAAATCATATAAAATAAAATAAACAGAGAAACGTTATTCAACCAAAATACCACATTAGTTTGTTCATATTGCATATACATACATAGTACCTAGATAAAGATAATGTCTACGTATTTTATTTTAAGTTAATATTAAAAATGACTATTACATAACTAAAGCAGCTATATACATAACGTTTTATATATACAATATGAAATAATAAGAAAACAATATTTTCTTTAAAAGGACAAAGCAATATTGGGTGCAGCGTCGTGTGTGGCACTAAAAATTTGTTTGACGCCAGTAAAATTCCAATTTCACCGTCTCTGACTGCCTTAATGGCCTTCTCCATATCAGGCCTTTCTCATTTCCTAATTTCTCCTATTGTAGTCATTATTTACAATTAAAAAGAGTGCCAACTTCGAAAAATGGTTCAAATAAGTTGAATCGGCTAAATTCAACCACATTAGCCGAATTTCTCTTTTCAAGTAAAAATATTTTTAAATAACGAACTAACCTTTAGATTCGAGAACTTAGTTTTGCTGAATTAATTTCAATACTTACAAATGCTATATAATCGAAGAGTTTTGAAATAACGTTAATTTTTCACAAAAAAAAAATCTAATTTGTTCTATACCAAAAAAAAGTCGGTTTAGTACCCTGACACGTTTTCGATAAATAAAAGAAAATTTGAAGGAATTTGAATACGTTAAAGGATACCATGAACTTGTTCTCTGTTTGCATATCTATTGACTTATACAGCGTTGACAAAAAACTTAAGGAAGACGAGATATGCCACTATACCACATTACCCACCTATACCACAATACCCGACTTTACTCTAGTGTATAGTGTTAGAGAAAAAGGATATATTTACAAAACGATAGAAAAGTAGAGGCGAGAGAATGAATAAAGCGAATTGAATATTTATATTGTAGAAAAAAGTATAAGTTTACATTTAAAAAAGAAAAAGAAAACTCGAAAAGGATACCAGAGAAAAAATGCATTTATTTACCCATAATTAATTGGATTCGAAATTATATTGAGAAATATTGTGTAAATAGAAGTTTTCAGTTTCCAATTAATATATGAATCTACCCATCTGACAAGTGTACTCCTGTAATGTATGTAATCATTTTGTGCTATTAAAGTAAAACAAAAAAAAAAAAACATAACTTTTAGTATGAGATTTTTGTTGTACATTCTAAGTTTAGTGATTAAGTTTAAGTTAAGTGTAAACAGCAAAATAATATTAATGATCATTTTAGACTGATTTTTCTTAAAATGTAAAAGATATTTCCTTTTTTTATACTGATAAAAAACAAATTGTGTAAACATTTAAATTAAGTGTCAAATGTGTTTACTGTATATATACTGAACTGCGTTCATTATGATATAAACTAAGTTTTAAGATGCGCTTTGGATATTTATTTAAAATCTTGTATCAACGGCAAATTTTATATCTTTGCAAATCGTAAATCGTATGCTTTTTTTCTATAATTCAAATGCAGATTTTTTTCAATGATCTCAACCAATTAATAAAACTGTCAAATTAAATGTCTCAAATTTGAACCGAGTTGTAAAAATAACAAGGTTGGCTAAAATTGCAGATATTGGAAACGCGAGTATTTTCGAAAACTTATTTCTCGGTATGCAAGATTTTCATACTTCTTCCGAAGTTTTCTATTAACAAAGTTCTGTTCTGATATATAGGCACAGTTCAGAAAAATGCTGATTAAATATTAAAATGTATTTTGCAATTAATTCAGCTATTACCTCAGCAATTCCGAATGTCTGTAACTTAATCTGAGCGATTAAATTATTCCTACAATTTAACCCTTGTTTCAACAATTTAAACTTTCTTAAAAATCCATAAACTTTACTGCCCTCTGTCGAGCTCACTTTGAACTGCATTTACTTATTACATATTATGAGCATGTTATCTGTTGCTGTTCCTTTACTTTTGCAGTAAAAATGGAAAAAGACTGTCAAAATGACAGTTGTGGGGATAAATTCTCTCTCAAAGAGAAAAACTTACGAAAATGTTAGGGAATGCTTACGCTTTTGTAGAAATCAATAAAAAATTACAGTTGTTGCCTTTTTTTCTACATAAATTGCATGTGAGTATGAATCCAAGTATGTATGTATGTGGAAGAATTTGTACTGACTCAACTACAAAGCCAAACATTCGAGAAGAGAAAGTAGCTACATTATTTTACCGCCTTCTGATAGCATTTTTTTATATGTACCTACCAATTTATTTCTCACATCGCAAGCAATCAAAACGCAAATGCAAATAGTCGTTCCACTTGCATTCCAAATAAAATTTCAAATCATCTGTCAGGCTACTGTCAGTTTTTTCACTAAAAGAAATTTGTTGAGTAAAAACTAGTAAGATTCTCAGTGGAGCGGTATGTAATTACTTGCTCTCTCGAAGCCGCTCCCTTTTATGGATTTTTCAAGTTACGGAACGACATTGAGTAAAAATTCCTAAGAATTAGTAAAAATTCATAAGATTTAAAAGTAAAGGAACAGAACTATGGACTGCCTGTAGATAACTTCACGTTAGTCCCAAATCAAACGGCACCCACAATGCACTGAAATTCAGTTTCTCCTCCGTTGGAGTCCGCTTTGTTACCTTCTAAGGTTAAATATCTTTAGCCAACTTATTTCTTTTCAATCACTTCATTGAAAACTCCTGCATATGAATTCTATAATACCATCAATCAATAACTGGCAAACGATCAGAGAATACGTCCTCTGAGCTCTTTCTACCCGAACCTAAAAATATCTACAACCTTGGACCTTGTATTTCTATTGTTTGTTTCAAAATAAATAAAGCAAAACGAAAGTATAATATATATTTTTGAAACCTTGCCATTGTTAGCAAATATTGATTCTCATATCTGTTTAAATATTATTTGCAATTTTCGTAATATACCGAAGATATACCTTATAATATATTGCTAATTTTAATGAAAATTTAATTTAAAATATTTAAACAAAAACAAAGAGTGCCTGATATTCTTTAAAATTTCTCAAAAAAAAAAATTAAATACATGTAAACAAATTATTTTTTTTAATTAAAATGCTTGTTTTTCTACCACCACCTAAGTAACTATAGTTAAGAAAATATCTGAATTAAAATTAAGATCCCACGCATGACTTGATGTAATTGTTGAAACAACATTTAAAAACAAAATTATCTATTATATCTAAATAAAATGTATTTACTATTGAATTTTGTGAAAAAAAAAACAATCGCATCGAAATCGAACGTTGTATCAATAAAAATGAAAATTGTAATAAATAAAAATAATAATTATGAAAATTACATGTACAAAGTAAACCATAGATAAAGTAAATATTTAAAATACTATATTTAAACACAAGGAGTATTATCACGGTTAATATTTATTGATTGTTAAACGGACAAAAAAAAAACAAAAACACAGCCTATCTAAGAGATTATCATGTAAAATAAAATCATTTTTTCCCCAATATCCTATTCCATTTGTATAATCCCAGTGAGTAAGTCCATTACACACTTGAATCACACACTTGATATCAATGTGGACCATTTCTTATTTTCATTTAACGAATTTTTGAGTTGTGATTATTTTTATATATATGTTTTGTAATTTTTATTTATATTTATTGAAAAGAATTTAATTCCGAGAAAAGTTTTACTAAGAAAAATACTCAATATTTAGTTGAATTTTAAAATAGTTTCTATTGTATATTATATATACAATTTTTAGTTTACATTGTAAGTGTCGAATTTTTTGTATCCATATTTATATATAAAATATATATAACTGAAATAAATGTAATTTGTAATTTAAAATGATGTACTATGGCGTTTTTTATTTTTTTAATTTGTTGAGCTCGTAAAGAAGATGAGATAGTGGATCTTTTGGGATACCATCACGTTCACGATGGTGTTGTTGATTATTGAAGGTAGCCCAGCGACTATCCAGCTGCTATTTTCAAAGAAAATCTCCGAGAACGGGTCCGTGCGTAGTACTAATCAACTGATACCGAAAGCAACAGATAACCTAGCCGAAGAATGTGGTGAATTCTTCTGTACCAAGAATAAAACCCAGCCCATGAGACTAGCCTTGCTACTTGTGCATCGATGAAATCAAATCTCTCCGAGCAATTTGTCTGACAGCGAGGCGAAAAGTTCAATGATCAAGGAAGCGTCCGGATTTCAACCAGTTAAGAATGCTTGAAAATAACTGAAGATTGTCAGAGAAGCAAATATTAAAAAAAAATCTGCTGAACGATGCAAATATATCAATCTCCGAAAACTGCGGACAAGAAAAGACCGGGTCCAAACGGAATCCTAAGCAGAGCACTGAAAGCACAAACCAGAGAGAACAGACCGCCAGCTTCGGCCAAAAATGAGAGTTTCATAGAGCCAGTTTTGAAATAAGTAGCTCCGCCTCTTTTTCTATCTGTGAATTATTATTATTACTGGTTTGTGACTGAAAGCAGCAATTACATTCAGATCGCTTTATAAATGAAATACAGGCTGTTTAAAACAGAGACAGACCACTGGATGCATCAAAGGTTGGTGCTTCTTCCCAAAGGTATAAAGCCTGCAGGATTTCCCTAGTCATATTCGGCCCTAGCGAGGTATCCGTCGGAACAGAGAATTCTCCGCACCGCATACTTCGTCGGAGATTCAAATTACATTCGCGGTATCCGTCTTCGGAAAATAATAATTTAACTTTGTCAATCAATTTTTAACGCCAAGAAGGATTCACCGGAAACCCATGAACTATATATCCTGAATCGATTTAGCTATGTTCGTCTGTCTGTCCGTCTGTCTGTCCGTCTGTCTGTGGATAACACGATAGCGTCCAAACGAATCGACATAGGAGAATGCGCTCAGATCACCGAAAAACTCGCTCTACAGAAAACGCCATTAAAGCGATTTAGCTACGTCAGCTATTGAGGGAACGTACACGTACAGCCGTCCAGATAAAATGTACTCAAGAAATGCTTTGTATTTCGCTGACTGGTCCTGCATCATGAGTTCTCCAGCTATATTCTCAGAGTTCTTTTTAGCTACTCTAAGAACAGAAAACTAAGATACGAAAGCGACAAAGGCAGCAAGTATTTGGTGCAAAACTTTGCCAACTTACCTACTTAATTCCTATGCCTCAACCTCCAAAATTCTCTCCAGTTGCGCACTTCAAGTTAGTTAAGTTTAGCACTTGCATGTGACAAATGTGTAAGACGAGATCTCTGCTACAGCGCTGTCCCTCCGGGCTGGAATCGAAGACGGTTTGGTCCGGAGAATTAGTATCCTATGTCCCTTCTTCTTTCGAGGGTAGATTGATGACGAAATTTAAACAAATCGGGTTAATCTTTGAGGTCTGGAGCCCTACTCTCTATTTCGTTCCGAATTCGGATTTGTTGTGATTGATTCGAATTGGATTAGTATGTAGGGACCCTTAGGACGGTTTGTGTTGGGCTCAATGAAACAAGTTAGACTTTGTAACGAATTTGCATCATCAGTGCGAGACAAAATCACTAAAGTCTTCAGAGAAGTAATTTCCTAAAAGATATTGAGCAAGGTAGCAGGGGACTCTCATTCTGCTGCCTATCAATTCAGAGGCAAGGTAGGCTAGACTAGAGTAGACTTTTCCACAGCAAATCACATTTTGTTTCACAATTTGTTTATCAAATAATGACATTTATGACAATCGACTTCTGTCAAACCAAATTCATCACATTTTTAGTTTTTTTTTTTTTTCAATCTTACACGGATAGGAAATGTCGAAGGTACACGGAAAGGAAAACAAAATGGTGGATTTCTGGAAAAAATTGAGGAGACCAGCTAGTGACAGGAGAATTGCGAGTTTGGGATCTGTCTCAGTCTACTTTGCCACTGTATCAAATAGTGACAGGTTTATGCTCTCCCAACGAAACGGATTTTGTTCCTACTCGAATATTATAGCTATAGAAAGAAGTCTAGTCCTTCTTTTGACATCTAGTTTCGTCCAAATGTTAGTGATCACCCAAAACATTCCATTCATATATTAACGCCAAAAAAAAACTCTTTTCATTTTGTGTTTATTCAGTTTCCATTTTTATTTTTCATTTAGGTAATAATAATAGTAATAATTGTTAACAATTATTATATCAATGTATATGCACTTTATTTTCGAATGGCTTTCCCCTCATAATTACTTGTTTGTATATTATACAGTAAGAATAATAATAACATTTTTTTTTGTTGTTTAAGAAATTCATTTGTATTAATTTTTTTTTTTTCACTATATATGTAGTTTTCACTTCTTATTTATTTCAAGTAATCTCATAAATCCAGTTTGCACTTTCTCAAATACTAAATTTTATTTTATTGCATGTAATTATATTAAATAAAAAATGTATTAATAAATTCTGATATTAATTATTGTATACAACAAGTTAATGAATATAGGAATTAAAAAATGTTCATCAAAATGCACTTTGATTGGATCAATTCAACTGGAATGGCATTTACTCTTCTGTTCTCGGTTCAATGACAAAACAAAGTGAAATTATTAAATTACAATTATTTCACTTTATTTAAATGTTAGACTTACTAAAAATTCATTGTTTGTTTTTCTCTGATATACATATACATTTTATAAATGGGTTATAATTTTTTTGTTTTGTTTTATATTTTAAATTACGACGACAGCAACGAAACATTTTCTTTCATCTGTTTTATTTAATTGCATAATTATCTAATTTAATTGTATTTTTTTTTTGTGTAACTGGATTATGAATAATGATATAATAATAATGTTTCTCTCGCTTTAATAATATGAGGTTTTACATCAAGTTATACAATATATTCAATATACTTCTTTGCTATTTCTTCAAATGTTAAATATATATTGAAAGAATACTTTTGTTTTATTTATAATAATAATTTTTTTTTTTTGGAATGCAATTAATAAATTGATGAGTTTTTGTTTATTAATAGGTACATATAATATTATATAACTTTAGTTTCATTTAATATATAATACACAATCTGGATATTTTGTTATGACTAAAAAAGAAAATTAAAAGAAAAAGTTTTATATTTTTAAAGACCTTCGAAAGAAGCAGTTTTTTATGGGCGTTTGGTAGTGTACAAGTAGTATACAATATATACGATGTTGTCGTTAAGGCCTTTTTTATTAATTTTTATTTTGACAATAATTTATTTTATCTGAAGAAAGAGAACAATTCTATTATTTTTTTCTCATGTAAAACTACTATAAACAGTCTTTTCCGCAGAAGTATTCCAAATTTTAAATACCATTTTACAATCAATAATGTGTGTTTTTTTGTTAAACAATATCTATATACTTATGAGTTTTAAATATTTTGTTTCTCTTTTATTTTCTTCAACTGCAATCGATGTAATGTGCGTAGTTTTTGTTTTTTTAATTGTATAATAAATTATAGGAAATAAAATGAACGAAAATTGCAACAAACTTTATTTTTAATATTTTAATTACATACATTAACATTAATAATTTATTTGATTCTTCTGGATAAATAAGTTTTTGTTTTATATTTATTCGGCATTTCGTTTGGGTTTTTTTTACGTGTAAAATTGTATTTAATACACAGATATGTGAACAGAAATTAAGTCCAAAATGAGAAGGTAGGTAAAAATGGTCTTTTCTGATTTTTAATTTTATTTTGTTTCAAATTTTGTAGCCGATTTAGAAATTGTATTTGTTTTTTCTAATTTACAGACTTTTTTTATGTACAGAATATTTTAGTATTTAGCGCAGGAATGCTTTTATAGATCTACCAGAAATGTGTCTTAAATTTTAAGGCCAATGACATTTTAAAATTTGAAAACCCTATAGATAATGCATAAGCAGGGCAGTATATAATTATTTATTTTAAATGCAGACATAATACAACTCATCATTGTCTCCTTAGGGGAAGATTATTTATTATTTTTTCTGTTTTTCGAATTATTTGGATGTCAAAAAATGATTCCCCGGCTGTCAATACTACTGACATATTTGCCCATATCTATGTTTGTCTTTCTTGTCATTATGGAAGTTTTAAACAAGTAAAAAACAAGACAACAAAATTATCCTTTTTTTCCTTAAAAGTCGATTTGTTAACGCTGGCATTTTATAAAATGTAAAAATTCCCACGATACTATGTCACTGTCAAAATATAATAATGGTTAATGACCATGGCCATGCACGCCTTCCCATGAACATCGTGTCCAAATCATTTGATATTTGCGTTGATAGAGTGAGGAAGTTGTAAACGGGCGTCACTATTGACACACAAAAACATACATTAACTTAAAATAAAACTCGACAGTCAAATCTCAAAATGCTGCCATATTTGTTTAACGTGAATGTGGAAGTGCGTGCTTTAATATCGTATTCGAGTTCGAACAACTTAAGGACCATTCACATGGGAGCGAACGAACGAATTGATGAAATGCGAACAAACCACTTTTTATGCATTTATGAACAGGAAATTGCACATTTTATTATTCCAAGAGGTGGAGAATTAATTATCCCATTAAAATGTATATATAGAAAACAAGTTTATAAACAGTTTAAATAACGAAATTTTGAATTACAAACTTTGTGCTGCGAATTGTCAATGTTTATTCGCAATCCACATCATTAAATTCACGTTTCACAAACTAGCAAATAAAACATTCGTTCGAACTTAACCTCAAACTAGACATTGCGGGTAGAAACTGATGGCTGAAATTCTAGAACTTCCGCGACCTAGAAAAGTGTTCATGTGAACGGACTGTCAAAAGTTTCGAGTATTCGTTCGTTCGTAGGTAGTTCGTCGCTCTCATGTGAATGGTCCTTTAACTTAATAAAAATCGTCAACTGTCAAACGGTCGCTTAGGCTTAGATATTCGATGAGAGAGGGACATTCTTTTGGAGTAACTTTGTATATATTTCTTATTAATAACACCACCAAATAATTATTTTGCTATTCAAATGAAGAATCGTATGCAAGTGGGAGCACTTCCCCGAATTCTAATAAGAAAAATTATGGTAGAGCACCTGTTCCAACCTGTTCGAAAACAATGTGTAACAACATCTGCCAAATTAGCAACTATCCCTGGCAGAAAATGACAAAAATTACCAAAATTGTCGGCAGACATTAGTAATTTTTCCATACTACAAGTAGAAAATTGATAAATTACCAGTATAGCAACTTCCGCTTCTATATTTCGAAGTTCGAGTTCGAACGGCTGAATTGAGGAGCTTTTCCGGGACAGTTATACTCTCGGATGTTCTCAGACGTTCGCAAGAGGTGGCGCAGGGAAAAAATCCGCAGCCTAAACGGTACTAGGAAGCTGATATTTTGAAACAAATTTCCTTTAATGGCCAAAGTGAGCACGCTCTTGGCGAAATTCGAACTCGAAAAAAGGAAGTTAAAGTTTGTATGAGAAAATTCTTATTTTTCATCCTATCAACTTCAAACTCGGTTTGTGTACCTACTCTATATAAGAAATAGAGAAAACCAATTTTTCCGATTTTAGAAAATTCTACTTGGAGCCTGAGGAACGAAAAAGGGGGAATCAGTTTGTATGGGGAACATTTTTTCATCTTATCCAGTGCGTAGCAAAGCATACTAGGCACTTCTGTAACGGGTGCGAAGCCGCTGATAAGGGCTAGTTTTTTCATAAAACAATACACGCTTCAAAAACATGCCAGCAGTCAGCAACCAGAAATGTCATTAAATAACATTATGTAGAACCCTAGGCTTAGCTTACTAAAAGCTACAAAATAATGCTTTTTCCGAAAGCCTTTCTCATATGTCAGTTTTTAGATTGTGTACTAAAACAATTCTGACCCATATCTCTCTCAATTCCTTTCACATTTTACATCCTATCTCGCTTAATCCTATTTAAGATACTCATCGCAGTTTCTGCTCGCAAAGTGACAAGTTTTGCATAGTGACTTGAAACAGACTATTGTGTTTGGTTTCCAATAGAAAATTGTTGTTGTGGGCCTTTTTAGTCACAATTATAATCCCCGTTTATACAGGTAAGTTAGAGTAGTAAGAGTGTTTTATTCTGTACTATAAAAATTGCTACATAAACTCTGCCAATTGACACTCCTAAAAATAAAAAAAATTGTCACAACAATTTTTGACAGATCGTTTAAAACTACAAGAAACAAAACTAACTAAACACACGTTTCCTATTACATATTTAACATTAATTTGCATTTTTTTATTTATATGTCGCATTAAGTCAATGAAATAATTTGTATTCTATTTATCGGCAAGTGAATTTCGATTATGAGATTTTTTCCCCCTCCATTTTGTATATATTTGAACATTTTGAATTTTAATGAAAATCTGTTGTTTGTTGTAAACGCTTTGCGAAAGCATTTGTTTCTGTTTTGTTTTTTTTATTGTCTACTATAATATATAGTACCTTTCGCTTTTGATAAACTTTTACTATTTTTATTACACGTACATATATATAATTTTTTTTCCCCGTTTAAATCGTTTCACTAGGCAAACGTATCTCCTACACTTAGATATCAATATATAAACGCCGTTCTTCAATTAAGATGATAGTATATTTATGTACGTATTTAATATATGAACGCTTGTTTCTTTTTCACCTAAAAACAACACACATCTATACACGTTTTTGTTTTTTTTTTAATGTTATATTTCCATTTAAATGTATTCTTTTAATTTATTGTATATAAACAAAGCAACACACTATTGTAAACTAGTAACTATTTATTTAAATAAAGAGAAACAGTATTGAAAAATGATAAATGTATTTTTGTTCTTTTTTAAATCCTGTGTTGATGTCCTTGATTGTATGCAATGTCAATTAATTATAGAGAATTTTGCTAGTTTTTTTTATTGTATATAGAGTGCATATAGAAGATATAGAAAAAAAATTCATCAGAGATGACTTGTTATAGCTAAGTTTTGTAAAGAAATTCTTTTATTTTGCAACGCGCGTATAAGATTTTTTTCTTTATAGTAAAAAATTATACATAAGTCTTAAACTTAAAATGTAACCTTGTCTTGTGTTTGTGTTTATGTTTGTTTTTTTCTGTTTTTTGCTCCTTTCTCTTAAAACTCGTTCATTATAATTTAAATTTGTTTTCTTTACTAAATATGCATTATATAATGTATTCTTTTTGTATGTATAGATTTTTTTGCTTTGTTTCTGAATTAACATTAAAAGTAAATTACAAAATAAATAAATGACAATAATATTTATATTTATACAATAATATGTATTTTTAACAATTGCAATTAGAAGTAGGCGTTCCTTGAGGTTGATCTGTCAGTCGTTGGCCTTTCGCACCGCCACCCACTAACGTTGGATCTGAGTCTAAACTTTCGGACATTTTGTCACATATTATGTCGACAAGTCGCTCGAAAACAGCCTTGAAATTTATAATTATTAATTTATGTCTATGTATTTGAAAATGTTGTATTTATAACTAACCTTAACATTGACATTCTCCTTGGCGGATGTCTCAAAAAATTCAACACCCAATTGATCGGCCAATTGTCGGCCACGTTCAAATGAGATGACACGTTGATCTTCCATGTCACATTTGTTGCCAACCAGAATCACTTGTGCGTTGTCCCAGGAATAGGTTTTGATTTGAGTTACCCTGGAAATAATATCATATTTAGAATGGATTAACTACACCACTGTTTTTGTTACTTAAAACCATTAATAGATATAACTAAAATTCACAAACCAATTGCTATTACTTTGACAGGAAATATTTTTACTTCCTTCTGCTGCTTTTACAGCAGAAATATGTAATAGATTTCTGGAAAACTTATTAATTCTTATTTACAAAAATAAATGATAAATTTGTTATCTCTCGATTTTGATAATTTTGTTTATATTTTGATTTATTTTGGCAACTAGCCTATAACCATTAACCAAGTGACAAAGAACAGAAACTGAAACAGAACAGAAAGCTTTTCGTTCTGTAGTAAATTGTGGTTCTGTTTACTTTGCTCACTCAGCTACAGAACCAGAAAATATGGCTGTCGTCTATTCTGTCAAACGCTATAATGAAATTATGTCCACTAAATTTTTTTCTTCGTCTAGAAGTCGAATTTGCAACTCAAACTACTTAAAGCAGCCAGCCAGATCACAGATGCAGACAAATGCAAACAAAAAAAACCTTCCTCCCACTATAAATTGGCATTTCTGTCGCAACAACAAAAACAATCAATAGCCGTTTTTTATTATCAGCTATGATCCATATAGATCATCGATTTACATGTACTTACAACAACAACATGTGATTCTGCTTTTCATCGAGATCACGAAATATGATCTGAAAATTAATTCAACTATTTCTCGATGTTGTTTCGTGGCGTTGTTTATTTCATTCGCTAAAGGTTGGTGTCCCTGTAAATTATAGCCACACAGTAATGTTGCCAGACCAAAAATGTGAACCACAATTAACAACACAAAAAATCAATTAGCATTTTTTTCAAATTCGAATAAGTTACTACTCCGACTTTCGAGATGTTTTGTTTCGCTATATAGCATAGAAATATAAATGGAAATATTAGCAGTACAATACGGTTAATTATAATGCATATTTGAACTTAACATTTGAACATAGTTTCCCCAAAAAAAATATTCAATGCTAAATGTATGCAGATTTGTATCCATATGGTAACACCCCGACACAACAAGCGAAATGTCAAACTCAAATATGAGCAAGTGCAATGGAGAAATCATCGCATTGTGACGTCACATTGTAAAGTGTGGCTGCAAGATGGCTGGTGGCAATACGAAATTTGTCATAATTGTTATTGGATTTTATATGTTTGTTGCCACAACTCAATCAATGATCCAGTTTGTTTTATTTTCATGATCTGATCCGGATCAGATCACGCTGATAATAAAAACGGCTAATATAGGCTTGTTTACGTTCGGTTATGTCAAACAGACATTTTTCTGTTGCTAAAAAAAATGTACTGTTCATAATTATAGGATTCTGTTTCTGTTCCTGTTTCTGCTCTTTGTTACTTGGTGGTTGGTGCCTTTACTTTGCTTAAACTGGCTGTCAACTTTAGATAATGCGGCTCTATGTCAGTTGGTTACGTTCACATATCCATAATTGTTAATGTTTGCAACAGAGATCATTGATAGTCTTCTAATAATCGTACTAAAGAGTGATCTATTTATGCACATACGATCTGTGTAGTGGGTATAAAGATCTGCGATAATTGATAGTACGAACGAAAGAATATTCGCAAGTTTTGACAGTCCGTTCACATGAAATCTTTTCTAGGTAGCGGAAGTTCGCGAATTTCAGCCATCAGTTTCTACCCGCAATGTCTAGATTCAGGTTAAGTTCGAACGAATGTTTTATTTGCTAGAACGCGAATTTAATGATGTGGATTGCGAATAAGCTTTGACAATTTGCGCCAAGGGTGTTTTCGTTCTCGGCAAAATGTTTGGAATTCGAAATTTCGTTATTTAAACTGTTTATAAACTTGTTTTCTTAATACATTTTGATGGGATAATTAATTACTCTACTCTTGCGCAGAAATTGACTGAAATACACGTCAAAAGCAATGCATACTTTCGAGGTTCAGAAGTGTTCAATATGACGACTAGGATCGACGCTGGTATGCATCATTGAAAATTTCGATTTCCTATTTTAAGACGATTAATCAAACAACATTGACTTTAATTGGTATCAAAATAAAGCTAATCAGTTATGGAATATTGTTACGAAAGAAATTACTTAATTTTGATTAAAACTTTTCTTTAAATCCAATTTTATTATTTCAATCATTTGAAATCGATTTTCGTTTCTCTAATTTGGAACCTAATCGTTTCACTTGTTTGGTTCTCTTCCTGTTCTCAGCTGTCAGTTTTGCTTTTAATGATCAACCCTAACCTCAAAATCTAGACTTGTTTGTTGCCAACTCACTGACAGGGCCTTTCACTGACAGGAATTTTTCAATAACTGCTATAACCGACTTGCTAAAAAAAATTAAACCATCATTCCGCTGATTTGTTCCAACGATGAATTTCAATTATAGCTATAACTGAGGCCTACCCAAGTAGAAATTTGTGACTTTGATTCAAATTTATTTTAAATTATGGTCACCGTTTGGTATATTTGACTTGGTTTTAAGTAGATAAATGCGTTGCTATGAATATGGGAACAGTTTGACATTTTTGTAACTATTACGTGCCTTAAAGAGACAAATGTTCTTTAACGTAACATTTCAGTAAATGTTGTGTCTAAAAAATTACTGAATAGTGTCAAAACTAAAGTCTCAAAATCCGCAGAGTTACCATTTAATGTTACTACTACACAACTACACTAATAGACTACGCCCAGTCTGAATTGTGACCGTTGAATGTGACCATAAAGTGCATTATTCGCTTTTGGTTTTTATTTGCACACAATCTCCAAATACATTGCCTAAATTACTACTACACAATTTGACGCATTAATACCTACACAAAATAGTTGAATATTATTTCCACAATTACTATATTGTACCAGGTATTGTATCAACACTAAGTACGACCTGAAGTGGATTTTTATGCACGTTTTATGTAATTTGTATGTACACGAACGGATAGTGTATCTTCATATGACATGGTGTTGTTCATAGGCGTAGAGTGTAAAGGGGCACAGAAAAAAAATAACTTACACCGTTTCGAAATTATATTTATTTTGGTATTAGTAATTCTTTTATTGACACTGTCTTCCCATATTGTTTTCCCATAAAATAGAAATCATAGTTTTAACAACCTAATTGTAAATTCTTGGGAACATATCTGAAAATAAATAAGCATGCAGCGCTTTTATTAATAATTTCTTTTCTACTTTTACTACGTCCAACGCACATCTTTAGAAGGAAGTAGAATGCAGTTTGCTTTTATTAAATAAAATATTTTACAATTGGAGGAAAAATAAATGAGGTGTGAACAAATGTAATTTAAGTGTAAAATAGTAATAATAGTGTGTATAAAATAGTAGTTTGCAACATCGTAGGAGATTCACGCCCCAATATCTCGAGAAATCTACCACATGGCACTAGTAGTAGTTCTACCTATACATGGCTAGGGAGTTTTTTTTATAATGTTAAAATATATCAGTTTTTTTTATTCTTAAAAATGACAATACTGAAAGCGTTATACATTTTTAAAGTTAATTTCATGCCTGTCTACTCCTATTCCAATGAAACTTTTTTACCCATTGTCCTATTCCCCAATTTTCAGACCTATTGCAAGTAATAAACGCAAAAAACAACTTTATCAATTTGGGGAACACATACACCCTTTGCCCCTACCAAGTGAAATGCACATGCATTAATACGAAAACGAATCGCCATTTTCGATCGTAAGTACTGGGCATCCATTTTTAATAAAATAATTTCACAATTGAAATTCGCAAACTCTTTATTCTTATGAGTACATATATGTATCACCTTGAAATATACCTTATAATTCTTTCAATTAATTTTTGAAGCTATTAAGGTCATTTTCGATGTCCCTGGAAAAAGTAGAATTTTTTGAAAATAAAATTGAACATCTAAATACCTATTCAATATTTCTTGAGCGCGTGAGTTTTTTCCACTGCAACTTATTCACATTCGTGGTAAAACTGACTTTCGTTTTAATATTTGGGCTACGGATACGAAGAAATGCAATTAATATTAATTTAATGTTTCCATTTTGTTCCTTTAGGTATGCCAATAATTCATTCCATATGTATATACATTTTATTTGTACCTATCTGGTTGTATTTGTGTAGCGATTTTATTGTATTCTATTTGTGTGAATAAACCTACAAACACATTAAGACAAATTTGACAGCTCAATTTATGTGTTGCATGCAATACTTTGTGACCATTTTGTGTAGTTGCTGTACTGTAAATACATCGCAAGCTGTGACTGGCAAAAATCGGTAACGTTTCGGTTGCAAATCATAGCCGATTATACCATATTGTGTATATCACGGAATGGTCAAATAAGTACGTCAAACTAATTCCCCACTTGATCACGGTTCCCTCCTATATGAGAAACAGATTGCACTTTTATAAATCAAAACACACTTTGACCGTAATAGTAAACTTTCTGAATTGTGGTAACAGCGCTAGAACTTTAACCAACGATTTCTACTTGGGTAAGACGGAAAGCAGTATTTCTTCGCCATATTCCCCTGTGACAAGCGAGGCTTCAATTATAGCCATCAGTAAAATCCATCCGTAAAAATACGAAACAGAACAAAACTGACACATTTAACCATAGCATATCATAGGAATTCAGTGGAATACTTCGTGAAACTGAATGAGAAGTTGAACAGAAAAAGTTTTTCGTACGGAAAAATTAATAAATTTGTTTTCAAGAAAAGTTGTAGATTAATTGCTTATTTTTTTTAGATAAACTGACTTTATAATTTAAAAGCAACATTTTAAGACCAAGATTGAGTTCAACGATTAAGTTTAAGTGCTCCAAAAAAGCAAAAAAAATATTTTTTCTGTTGCATTTTACTGATAGCTATAATTGAAGCCAAAGAGAACAGGTATTAAAACTTCACAGTAAAAGGCCTGAATGATGACAATGACAAGTAATGATAGTCGCTAGGCATGGCACAACTATGTCGATTCTACTAGAAAAGGAGAATCTCTATATGCCTCTCGCTACAAGTAAACTTTTAATTAAACAAAGTGCGATAAGCACTACTAATCGCAGGTGGTTAAACTGCTCCACGTGCTCCACCATGGTACAGATCTGGCCCATACTGGATCTCAAACGCTCCAACAATCTTGTATCACCAAAAAGACCCATTAAAAGCACATTAGTAGGTGTCATTAAGGAACACTGCTCTCAGGTTGGGCCTTCCTGCCAACAATTTCCGTAGGAGCTGCATGGATGAGGAGAAGGAAGAGACTATTCTTCACCTCCTATGCACGTGTCTAGCCCTCTATCTTCTAGAAAACTACATCTAGGAGAAAACTTCTTCGACAAACTCGTCGAACTCGTTAAAACAAACATAAGTTGCCTCCAAAGCTTTATTCTCAGCTCCTTTTTGTTCAACGAGTAGTTGTGAGATCATTCGATCCTGCCACGCTAACTTAACCTAACCTAATGACAGTCAACTTTTCTTTTGGAAACAATTTTTCTGGTAGTAAGATTCAGATTTCGGGGCTAGAGATGTTATCTAAAAGAAATGTTGCTCAATGTACGTGTACGCATAGCTTACATAATTTATAAACCACTTTGTTTTTAACACACGAAACAGGCTATTCGATTAGCAAATATATGAACCGAAGTAATTTGCAATTCTCGAATAGATGGCGCGCTTTGACTCTGGAAACCTATCACCCTTATTCCAACTGGTGTTTATTTTAAACGACATGAATACCCCAAAATATTATTTAACATAAACACTTATATTGACTTTAAACTTTTCACAGTCTTGTTGCTACATAAATGATACTTAAGCCCAAAAGTTTTAATTCAATGCAGTCTAACTTCAGCACAGTTTGTCGAGCACATCTGACTCAATCAAAACCCAAATTTATTCAGAAATGGCTTTTGTCATAAACAAATACTTCAAAATGACAGCAAAGTTTTGTGAATCTCTCGTAAGTTTGTTTACAGCACAAAGGATATACCTATGTATATAATTTCAAACGTTTATATGCAAATTAACACCTTGCCTCTTAGTGAAGCTTCTTAGGCGTTAGCTATTCGCTTAAATGAAAGTTCGGAGAAAGTAGATGAAATTCATTAAAACTTTTTGTGGAAACTGAATTCAGTCCGAGTGCGAGAGGACACAAGAACCATTGACTTTATTACCACGCAGCTCTGTATGCTACAAGTGGAAGATCAAAGAGGCTGATTGGTTGAGACCAGGTCCACCTGGTAGTAAGCAAAACCATTACATTTTATCTCCCTCTCTAGAATGATGACCTAAATTACATCATTTTCTGACATTTTCAATTCTGAATAATGCTCCAAGAAATTTACCAAATTATATACCACCTATTCTCGTTATTCTTCACTCAATCTCATTAACATAAAATCATACTCGCTGTATAATATTTTGTATATATTTACTCACCAATCCTGTACCGAGTTAAAACTATCTTCATTCGTTACGTCGTACATTAGGATGAATCCCATCGCACCACGGTAATAGGCGGTAGTTATTGTTCTGTATCTCTCCTGGCCGGCAGTATCCTGTAGAAAAATAAAATATTGGTGTTTATGGTTAGTGCTACGTTCTTCTTTTAATAAAATTCAGCAGGAAGTTTAGATGTAAATGTACATACATAAGGAATGGAGAGCTCAGAAGCCACACCATTAACCACAAACGTCGGAATGGAATCATTTTGTTTAGAAATCTAGTGAAATCAGAATTTTCCTTGAAATATTTTACATTTAGATACGTATACTCGTAAGTGTGGAATAAAGTTTTCGCATTATATTTTGATTAAATCATTGCGGTGTGGTTCTATGGAAATGGGTTCCTAAATGCAAATTCGTGTTCAAATGGGAAAGTCGTTAAATAGTTTTATTAATGGCTGAATATTAAATGTTCATTAATTAGAAAACTTTGCCCCCGGAAACTGAAAACCACAAGTAGGTAAGGTAGTTCTTTAGCAGATGTTTTTTTTTTTTCAATTTTAACTTTACACATTCATCTTATTGCAACATATAACAGGTAATGGAATGAAATATGCTTTACGATAAAAATGCATTAATTTTGAAGTGTAGCAAATGAATACAGGACGTTACTAAGTTACTACACAGTCGTTCCTTTTTATAATGCAGCAGTTTTTAGCTGGGTATAGTAGCCATTGTGGGGGTAGTGGCTCAATTGTTAGTCTGCTGGTCTACTGTGCAAGGGGTCTCAGATTCGTTCCCCCGAAAACACAAATTACATCTTAAAGATTTTTCCACCGTCCCACCTCTGGAGAAGGCATGAAAAAACTTATTAATTCTGCGGTTCGGACTCGGCATACAATTGTGGGTCCCTTCCATTTGTTCCAATCACACAAATGGAAGGTTTTCATAAGCTAGGCATATGGTGGCCATATACAGACCTGTTGCGCCAGTTATTAAAAAGTAGGTATCCATTCATTTTATGAAACGATAGGAGGGCAACCCAACATTTGTCCCTTTCATTACTCTAGCTACGGATGTTTGCCCAATCTTTGCCATAGAGTGAAAGTATTGGCAGTGTATTCCTATACTGAACAGGCCAAGTTAAGCTGAACAATTAGCTGTTGCTGTTGCCGTAGACATAACCGCTCCCAAGGAAGAGCGATGGGATATAGAAAACTGTGACATCTGCTATAAAAGGGAGAAGCAGTAGACTTAAGCCAAATTCTTTAAGATCTAAACATGTGTGTGAACGTCTTCCCCATTATTGATCTTAATACCCCAACAGAGGAAAAGGACTAAACCAAGGCACGAAAATTGACAAACGCAACCAGGTATCATGTATTCAAGGCCCTGTGGCCAGAAATGGACCATAAGCGAGCTAGGCAGATTCATAAACTAAACAGGACAAACCTCAGGACAGCAATAGGATTTCTGTCTGTCCACTGTTAAATTCTGTAACGACAGAGTAGTCGGGGAAGACTTCACAAGGACAGTACCAAAGTTACCTTAAAAACGATTTTTATTGCTGAAACTGATGTTTTGGGTTCCACATGACCGCAACTAAGAAACTGACGGTTTTGAAGATCAATGTCGACTATAGTAAAGGCCGTAAGACTAGTGGCGTTTAAGCAGTCCTGCAAAAGGGGACTCTGCGAGCAAAACAGATTGAAATAATTCCAGAAAAAAAAGCACCATGCTTCGTTGGTTTGGCCATGTTAAATGCATGTCTTTCAACTCGGATTAAGAAAAGCTATTGTAAACCTAGAAATATTTAACTCCCAAGAACCAACGAGAATATCAGCACGAACGCACTTTAGTAGTAACAGAAAACATTAAGTGGTAGCTTGGGCATATGAGTACTGTGTTAGAGATTGTTCAATTCAATATCGGCATGTAACAACGAAAATGCCTGAGTTCACTCGAAAAGAAGGTAGATCTCTTAAGAATTAAGTTCAAGTTTATACTATGGAATCCGTGCCATTAGACAGGCGGCCTCCAAATAAGCCCAGCTCATCTTGGGATAGATCTAGTCTGATAACACTCTTGTACTCGCTTGGACATTGCCCTTGATGATAAATAGCCGGTGGGCGAGTGATCGATCCACTTAAGCATCCTATACCCGCGACCGCGACCCTCGTAATCCAAATGCGTGACATGGAAACAAATGAAGAAATAGATCCCCACATATGTCTCCAGCCTACCAACGGATCTTTCTTTTATTCTCAACCATATGTGATTGCGGTTGTGAGATAAAATAAACAATCTATCACTTCCATGTGCGCCCCGAAAATAAACCACAAAGTCGTTGTTCCACAACTAAAACCCAGGATAGCAAAACTTGTGTGTGTCCTTATCACCATCTAACGATGAAAACCAAATTTAATTAAATTCCAAAATTAATTCCACCACAAGTTATCGTGAAACTGAGAGAAAGGCAAAAAAAAAAAACAAAAACACTTAACTTCCAGTTTATATGTATTTAATGGCCAACAACACCCGTATGTGTGTCCTCAGATAGCAGTCTCTGAATCCACAAGGTTCGTTTGATGGCTGTAAACAAAAAACATGATAATTATTTTTGTTTACACTTTGGTAGGGCTTCTCTGGCAATTTCATTCTCCCCCCCTATTCAACGCAAAAGATATTCACCATGGGATTCCAAACGTTGAGGACTTGTTGAGCACTCACTTGAATTCAATTGAGGCCACCAGATAAAATTATATCACCCTACCCGTAGTAGAATTCCGACTTATATCAGTTGGGGTTATTCAACGACATGGCTAATGTGCATTTCTCTAGAACAATGATGACCATAGCGTTATTAAGTCGGTGTATACACACTTACCCATATTTGTAGTTTGACGCGTTTGTCATGGCGGAATACTGTTTTCACTTTGAAATCGATTCCAACTGTTGACACAAAGGCTGAGGTGAATGAGTCGTCTGCATAGCGGAATAGGAAACTCGTTTTGCCCACACTTGAGTTACCGATTATCAGCAATTTGAACATGTAATCGAAATTCTGATCTGCTGCGTCCTTTTGCCATTTTGGATCACCACCGCCAGCCATCTGAAAGAAACAAAAACAAACAAAAAAGTGTTAAGACTGTTGATTTTGGTTAAAAGTGTAAAAGGTCAGCTTTAACTGCATTGTGGCGTCTTGAGTTATTGTCAAAAATGAACGAAAAGCTACAGAAGTTCAATCAAACCGTTGAAATAGATCCATAATCATATTGTTGACGCCATCTATGAAAGTGTAAGAAAAGCACAGTCTCAAAATTTAGTACATCTAGTACGTTCTTTTCTTACTCATTCATAGGTTTCAAACTTCAACCAACTTCAAAGTCAAGAACTGGCTAGATTTCGACATCTCTGTCTTTTTTGCTCTCTTTTTCTGGCGACCATTTTGTCGAACACTTCGTCCGACATCTTTAAATTAAAATGAAGTTTTTTTTCTAAAACCTCAATCGTGGTGACAATGACCTTTTTTTATTGTGTATGAATTGTGTGTATGGTGTGCGCGAAATAATTTTCAATATAATTGCATATTGGCTTAAGCTCGGTTACTCCCACTCAATCCTTTTTAAATGTTGTGACAAATAATAGTGATGCATTAGAAGATGAGTGTGTAAAAGGGCGAAAAACGCATGCTTTCTTAATCGGCCTCACGTTTTAATCAGTCAGTAGTATTAGTAGAAGATGTGGTCCGGCGAAACTCTTACAAACGAATTTTTAAAAAACATGCGGCTTAAGTAAATTAATTATATATTAAAAGGGTTATGTTCGCAGACATTAGATTTGTTATGAGATTTAGATCATCGATACTGGTGGATGTGAAACAAAGATGCTGCTGATAAACGACATAGGGAACAACCTGTTTCAGTTTAAGGAGGCCATAAGAACAAGCCCAATAAATTTCGGCGGCTAAATTTATTTCTGGAAGATGGATTTAATGGCATCTGCGGGGTAGCCTTTCAAGCTCTTTATAATGACTCAATGTTGATTGTGGATTCTTCAATATTAACCTTCGCTTTCGATGTCCATGTATCGTCGGTCGAGCACTAAAAGTGGGCGCGGGCGGTCAAATCAATTGACGGGTGCTACTGCAGAGGAAATGTTCGAAAGTTCTACCAGAGTGTAAAACGATCTACCCATGGATACAGGGCCCACCAACTCATCTGTAAAATTTTGTCGGACGAAAGCATGCCCGACGAATGGAACCTTAGCATCGTGTACCAATTCACAAGAAAGGAGATGTTCTGAACTGCGCCAACTACAGAGGAATAAATCTCCTGAATGTTGCGCTCCTTGTCAGCTGTATTGTATGAACGTCTAAAACCTTTCGCCAACAACCTGATCGGCCCATATCAGTGCGGTTGTAGGCCAGGAAAGTCTACCATCGACCAAATTTTCGCACTCCGAAAGATCTTACCTTTTTATCGATTTCAATGTTGCCTATGATAGCGTATATAGGGACGAGCTATACAAAGCCATGTCACGTTTCGGGGATTCATGCCAAACTCGTTCGTTTGTGCAGGATGACAATGGAAAAATCTCGCTGCTCTGTCAAAATCGGTAAAAACATCACTTTGATGTCGAAAAAGGTTTGAGAAAAGGCGATGGGCTATTGTGAACTTTTTTAACACAATCCTTGAAGGAATTGTACAAAAACCACAAGCCAACATCAGAGGTAGAATTTTTCAGAAGTCTGTTCAACTGCTTGCATTACGCTGACGATATTGACATTATCGGAAGATCGCAGCCAACTGTCAGTGGCGCATTTGCAAGTATGTATTGGAACGAAGGCGGCGAAGATGGGTCTGGCTGTAAATGAGGACAAAATGAAGTATATGCTGTTTCAGCTTCGACGACTCGGTCAAACCATCCCGATGAATAGATACAACTTCGAAGTATGACTTAGCAAAATTACATTAGCGCAGAGATCAAGCGAAGAAGCAGAGGAAGCAGAGGAAGACCCAACCTTAGGTGACCTCAACCAACTTGGTGTGCGTAGCTGGAGGCAGCTATATAGAGACCGAGCTAGTTGGAGGGGCTTGTTGGTTGAGGTCGTGGTCTACCCCGGACTTACAGTGAAGTAAAGTAAGTATCGTCGGTCGTCCCGTTTGGAGATCACTTTTATTTTGGTGGCTTTGCAATTGAGATTATTTTTTTGCCTTCGTTGAAAGTGATAGTGACCTGAAAATGACCCTCTAGTTGGTTGGTTCTGAAGGCAGACTACGCTGGAATTCTTGATAAGGGACGGCTTATTTCGATGTTTTGAATCACTATTGCGCTGTTCACTGGGACCTTTCTCAATCTATCTCATATCTGCCCCTTTCTCTGACTTATTTTCTACTTTTTCTTGTTTGTAGTAACAGAACAAATTTGACAGAACAAAGCAATCCTAAAATACACAATCGCCCTTCAACATGGTAAAAATGAATTACCTTCGCTACGTTAGTCACGTAGAACTAATGTGAACTGAAAAGGTTTTTAAATGTTCCCTCATCACCTTCTCAGTGCATCGCATCGTCATGACACTAATGTCTATTTTCATTATGTTGCCAAACTAATTTTAAGCAGATTTACCAAGAACGGAAATACAAAGTGAGTGTCTTTCATCATTACAAAGTTATTATAAAGTCCTATATCCCTGTCAACCAAGCAACTAATCAAACATAACTCAGTTCAACACTTCCCCTCACACCAGAATGCCAAACTCAATTACAAACAAATAACAAAATCAGGAATTTGCAAATGGCTTCGTCGGGATTTTTGATGTTTCACATGCCAAATTAGGCAGGATCTAGAAGTATTCTTCTGGGGAAAATTTGCATACTGATTCGTTAGAAGAGATATAATCTCAATTGAATTATTCACACTAAGATACACTTGAGTTCGACAATGATATCCTTGTTGCGACAAGGATGGGGGGTGGGCATCTGACTTATTTTCAGAAATGTTTTGTCCTTTCTCCCAAAAGATGTGGTTACAAATAGAAAAAGAAATTCCGCTCAAAGGATGAACAAATTGCAGCGACATGTGACGCCAAAGGAGAATTGCCAACAATGCAATGATTTATATACACATGTGCATTCATATAGCCAGCTTGCATGTGCAGAATAGTGTTGAAATTAAGTCGTATCCTCTAACAATTATCTTCTTGTGATGACGGAAATGTTGGGGTAATTTTCTTTTAAATTTGTTTCCTTAACAATGTCCTCACATTCAAATGGGGGGAAAAAAATGCAAAGTACTTTCAGTCACGAAAAATATATTCCACATACGCCCCGTATACCCGACGATGTCCATTGTTCCAGTTTGGGAAATGCCTTCGGGATAGCACTTGTCCTCGTATTCGTTGTATGTACCTACATATGTGTCTACGAAGATAGGAAACCAATTTGTATATCCATGGTCGTGTGACTAGTTAAAGTTGGGAAGGAATTAAATTTTATTCATGCGGCTTCTTCTTTAATTCGTTGTCCATTTAGTATGCCTGTCAGTGAGAACGGTATGCACCTTGAGGCTATTTGAACTTGATTTGTATCTTTTTTTGCGGAGATCTAAGAGGAGGGACGTATTTTTTTTAATTAAGGATCTGTTTTACTTTGAACTGGTGCAGTGGTAGCATAGTTTGCTTTCGGGAATAGGAATTTTATTAAAACAGACTTTTTTGCCCGTTGTCATTTAGGGACACCGAAAGCGTGTACAAAATTAGAAAGTAAGTACTTAGGTAGTTTGAATTAATGTGACTCTGGACTATATTTCATATTGGTATAGCTTCTGTTTGAAAGGCAACTTCTAATGAGGAAAGGGAGCAAATCCAATTATTTTATGGCCTCCTCGAGTGATACAAACGCAATTATCTTGATTTGCATAGACAAACAATAGTTACACAGTGATAAGGATTATCGTTGTCAGTGACTACTTTAGGAGCAACAAATCTAAGCATGGCTATATAAAATGGGCCCAAAAAAAATGTAAAAAGGCCTAAACAATTTATGTAGTAAGGAAGAACAACGTTTGGTAGTCGGGTTGGGCTTATTCTGCATTATTTTGGGGCCTTCTGTCATTAATAATTTTGAGTAAAATGCCATTTTTATTTGAGAAATTGTAGGCTGAAGAAAAACCCTTTCAAGCTGTATCTTACGGCTTTCACATTCAAGGAACAAATTTGCATAAGCCGAACAGAAGAACTATGAAAGACCGTAACATCTACTAAGGATATCCCTGCTAAAAAATGTAGACATGTAGACAATCCGTCGTCATTCTCATTCCATTACTTTTGATCTTTAATCCCGGTCTCTCAACATTTAAAGGAAATTATTATCTCATGACAAAATTACCCCAGAGGAGACATTTTTGATGGGAAAAACTCCATGACATAAAACAAACACGTGCGGCAATCAGCAGAATTTGCCAAGAAAGGTGTAGTACGCGCGAACTAACTGACAGAGGACAAAATCGACCGTCCATAAAGAATGCTTCAACGAGCTCCTGAACGCGACCTATGAGCAATACCTTAAGTAAGGTATTAACATTATTACTGGCGATTGTTGGAGCGAACTTTAAATTCCATCAACATTTACATTTTCGAATCATAGCTATTCGTCTTCTTACGGAGAGACGAACACAAATTCTCCTAGGTTAGGTTAAGTAGAGGGGCAGTTTGCAATACAAACAATTTTCACCTTGAAACCATTGAGGCCCATTGTGATTATCTACCCTATTGACCTGTTGTTGAATCTTCTTAAATCTTCCAAGTCGTTGAAGAACCATGCACCCATAAAAGAGTAGCGGCGTTCTGTTGAGGGATGGACACTAACATAGGAGATTTTCCACCGATTCTATTTCGTCTTCATCTCTGTAACTTCTGCAGAAGTCATTTGTAAGGATACCTAGTCTTTTGGCCATGATTCCAATGATGCAGTGTCCGGTTATTACCCCAACGAGCACTCGGATCTGGTTTCTATCAAAAGATGTTAGGATCTTTAAGTTAGGATAAAGTTCCATCACCACGAATGCCAAAATGCATACGGAATAAAGGCACATGTCTTTTATTTCGAAGATTCCAGACTTGCCATTTTTCTGTGGAGGACGAATCTCTTGTAGGTCGCCCCAAATCCTCCATCGACGATACAAATGTGACCCTGGTGAAGACTAAAATTGACGTAGATGACGCAGAAGATGATAGCGGATGAACTGGGCTTGAATCCCATGGCTGTGTCAATACTTTTAAGTTATCGCCTGAAATAATCGAAGAAGTCAGCTCAATAGGTTCCAAAAATTTTGAAAAAAAGAGGCTCTGGTTCGTTTTGCTCAATATTTCCTTTATCGTTGTGGGTTATGCATCTTGGTCGTACAAGTATGACCCGGAAACTAAACAGCAGTATATGGTATGGGGCACAGAAGGTGCAAATCCTCCAGTAAAGCCAAAAACAACAAAAGCTGTAGATGTACTTTACCATGGCGAAAATGGTCGCCGTTATCCCACTTAAAACTGATTAGACAGTCACTAATAATTGGTATAGTAAAACTTGCTTACCACAAGAATTCCAAAATTTACTAGGACGCCGACAAAAAAAGGAGCTGCGCTTCTACTTTTTGCACCACGACAATGCGCCTTAGTACAGAGCTGAAAAAATCTACAACTTTCTTGCGCTCTCGGACATCAATGAAATTCGCCCAGCTTCTTATTCTCCGGATCTATCACCATTTGACTTTTGGCTGTTTCCGATAATAAAAAAAGATTTGAGGAGAAAGATCTAGGATTTCTCCAAATAGGAGAGGATGAACATAAGTACTAATTAGATTTATTCCCAATGCACATGGAGCAACTGGAAAAAAACTAAACCGATTGGCAACTCGGGTTACAGACCAGTTACGGACTCAACGGTGACTTGACTCCACACACGAGGAAACTCATCAGTAATCACCAATCAAAATCTCTAATTCGTTCAGTGTCGTCATGTTTTTCAACCTCCCCAACCAGCAACAGGTTGATCTGTTGTTCGCTCATCTTCGACGAATTAGAAACTGAAATCAATAGGCAACTCGACATGTAAATCAACAGGCGACTGGTACAAACTGTTTTTTGTGAATCGCAAACTAGTTTTCAACCAGTAGCGCTGTGTGCGTCGTGCCATTTGATTATTTGGGTATGACCCAAAGAAAACTAGTTGCCAATTCGCATCGCTGATCAGTTTTTTTCCAGTTGCTTCGTGTGCATTGGGCCTTACAACGGGGAGGAACTTAGTTTAAAAAATGCTGTTCTCCATGAATGTCTTTGAATATACATAATAGAACTCACAATGGTGATCATTTTAACCTGAAAAGCAAATTCGAAGAATATCCGCTACTATCAATTCATCGCAGTCCCTTACGAATTTGAGCAATCAAGAAATCTAATTAAGCAGTCAACAAAGTCACGTGTAGTATAGTGATGGTACAACTATAACCTTCCCCTATATGAAAACATGATATCCCGCTACATATTCATGGAAATGGAAAACTCAAACAACCTCGATCAGCCTTGATTGCGCCATTATACCCTTTGCCACATATCAACCACAATCAATTTCAATAAATTCTGAAAGTATCCTTTCACCTCACGCTCCAGCCACACACAAATTAGGTATCATACTAGGTATTGTACCGTCAATGGTAATATACCAATCATTTTATCACACGACTCACAACGATAATTGACACAAACAAGAGTATGAAAGCATCGTCACATCCGCCATTCTTCCCACGTCCCATGGGATCCTTAACCAAATAGCAATTTACATAATAAAGTAGATGGTAATTAAGATTGATGCGCCTCCGGAAAGCTCCAATGTGTACAAAAGGGGATTTTAAGCGCTCGTGTTTAATCTTCGTAAATCGCTTAACTTCTCCTAGTATACAGACAGATACGTATATGGCAATCGCATATACACCTACACCTATCGAAAGGGATCCGTCATCCTGGGCGGTGCTGTGTTGTGTTAATTATTTAGGACGATACAAGTACGATGACGCCCTTCAAGTTTCGTTTATCTATCGGGTTCGATATTCATACACTGGGTGTGTATGCGTGTAAATTGTGCTCCGCGTCTCGAGAGTTTCATTGGCATTCTGTAGTCATGTCTGGGTATCCTTTTTGCTCTTAAAATTTGCACTCGTACCAAAGATATATGGCATCTGATTACAAGAAGAGGTCACGTAATGTACGTTGAACGAGTGAGAAATGACGGTAACATCAACGTGCTGCAGCATTTTGAAGCAAACAAATTACACGTTTACTTCGTTCGGGGTTTTTTTTAAGGACTCGTTTTAAATATTCTTCAGCTGATGTAACTATTGAAGGAAGGAACAAAAACAGTGGGTGGTGCTGATGGTATGAATGGGGCACTATCTTGACGCGTGCATTTGTTCCACGTGCAAAAACAGGTGACTCATGTCCTGAAATGATTTTACACGCAAATGAGGAGACAACAACCGGACGGAAGTTCTTTTAGTCACTTCTAAACAATAGGCACTTAAGCACGATACAAGTTTCTCTTCGTTACAAGTGTGTTATACACTGGAAAGCTCTGCTGGAAAGGAAATGAGACTAAAGTGACTTTTAACACAGAAAAACTGTTCAGGTGTTTCCACTTTGTTGTTGGAAACAAAAATTAAGTTTCACGCTCGGGAAGTTTGTGTCAATCCGAATTGGCTTTGTGAAAGAAGAATGTGAAACGGAGCAGAGAAGATACTTAATAACTAAAGTGAAAATAAGGTTTGGTCTGAGGGGCCTAAGCGGTATCCCAAAACTTCTAAGGAGGTCGGAGAACTAGGGGTGCTCATAACTCACTGTTAAAGATCGCCCGACTTCATCTGGAATTCTTAGAAAACACTCCGACTTGATATACATAGATCAACGCACCGTTTTCGAATCCCTCGATTGCAATTCTGAATTATTAAAAGACCCTGAAATGGACGGCGCATAAGTTTCGCAAATATTTGAATCGGTTTATTTACAAACAAATTAAAAGGAGCTTATGTCTGAAGATTGGCAGCATACTGCTGAATTTCAAACGTCATCACCATGGAACCTCTGGTTTGGCAAATGATATCGCCCAGCAAACGCAAGAAAGAAAGAGTTGTATATGGGGCGCTGGAAAGAGGGCTAGAGCTGCTCGCGAACTCTTCAAGCAAATGAGATGAGAAGATCTCAGGAAGAAAAAGAAACCGCACGGACACCCGTGATCTAAGAAATTGACAGATGTTACTTTATGAGCAATGGGAGCCCTAGAAAAAAGAGTAGAGCACAAAGAAGGAGATGTCGAAAAAAAGACTCGCAGTCAGTGTTAAAAATGATCATGATCATGATCAACTTTATAATGGCGACGAAAATCATCATTTCACTGTAATGAAGAACGAACTTTTCAATTAAGACGATTATAGATAAAACACCCGTCAGCCTGATCAAAATGAATTGAGTATAGCCATATCGAAGTTTAAAACCAACAAGGCTGCTGGATTTAATGGTTTATCCATCGAACTTTTTAGAGCAGCTGTAGACAACTTGGTAGAGAGTCTGCACGAACTTATTTTCAAGATTAGGTCAGATGAATGTGTCCCTGATAAATAACAGATATTACAGATCGATTGACCGATCCATCAGAAAGGACATATTCATCTTCAACTGCGCCATCTGTCTCTTTAACAACAAGTCAGCGCTATCGAGGTATCCGTTAGGAAGAAAATCCGAAACGCAAGTCAAATCTCTTCGGAATCAAAATGCGTTCGAAATATCCGTTTTGGAACAAAATAGGAATGTATAAACGCATTCCTCTATTCATTTTAAGGCAGCCTATGACAGCATTCATAGAGCTATACAGAGCAATGGCTATTTTTAGCCTCACTGCCAAACTCGTCCGTTTGTGCAGGATGACAATGGAGAATGCACGATACTCCATCAAGGTCGGTAAAGAACTCACCGAGACCTTCGATGTCAAAAAAGGATTTAGACAAGGCGATGCGCTGTCATGTGATTTCTTCATCTTCGATCTTGAAAGAATAGTGCAAAACTCAAACACTAACACCAGAGGCACTATCTTTCAAAAGTCGGTCCATCTAATCGCCTACGCCGACGACATCAACATAGCATGATGTCACTGGCCTGTTCACGAGTATTGAGACGGAAGTGGCGAAAATGCTTTTTGTGGTCAATGAGGGCAAGACAAAGTATTATGCTGTCAATAAAAAAAGAACACCCATACCGAAGTCTCGGATAGAATGTCACTATAGACAGATATAACTTTGAGGTGGTTAAGGACTTTGTCTATACCTAGGCTCCGAAAGATCTTCAAATTCATACCAGAGGGACGACGCAGTATAGAAAGACCGCAACTCAGGTGGCGCACGCAAGTGGAAGAGGACCCTAACCAACTTAGCGTGCGAAACTGTAGACAGCTGGTCAAAGATCGTGCTGGCAGGAGACGCTTTTTGGTTGAGGCCCAGGTCCACCCCGGGCTGTAGCGCCACTTTAAGTAATTAACATAAACGCGTTCGTTTGACATTTCCATAATTGCAAAATATTCCGCATCAATTGGTTGTCGGAGAACTTCGGAAGAAATTTTCCGTCTAACTGTCAAAAGTTAATGGCATAACACAATGCGGCGAACTGCACTACATGTCATCGGAAAATGTTTCCCAAAGTAAATCAGAACAGATACCTCGAATCGAATTTCTCCGATTTCCTACAAATCGGAGAAAATTCTGTTCCGAACGAATTCCTCGATAGGGCTTACTGTGCGAATACCAGACCTACAAAAGCTCTCATTGACTGCAATCAGTCTGATTCTAAGCCAGAAAAATCCACAGACAAACTCTGGAAAAAACCTAAGACTTCCAAATTGATCATAAATGACATCACTCATATAGATGAACTATTTAGAGCCATTCCTAGTTTAAGTATCGCTACCAAAATCGTGTGCATTTGTACGAAGGACAATGGAAGAGGATTCCTGCTGCATCTAGCTCGAAACATTAAACGATTTATAAAAGGTTAAGTGTCTTCTTAAACATTGTATTTGAAAGAACTCTGTGAGACTCACAGTCTGCTCTATAACTTTTGAATTCGCCGACGATGTTCCCATACCTCGTAGAATACAGCGAAATATCACTGGTACATTTGTGAGCATAGAAACAGAAGATTAATCCATCCGACATAACCAGGTATATGCTGTCAACAAGGTGGGATACAGGATACGGGATACCCACTATCACCAAATACGACAGAACGTTACAACTCAATAGACAGCTTTACAGTAAAGTTTCACACAGCGTTTGACGCTTCCCGGTCGCTTGCAAATTATTAAGAAATATGACCGATGTTCCAGTTGAGTTGTAAGAAGAACTCCTGCAAACACTGTTTCCTTGGGCTGAGGAGAAAACTTTGTAACAAGGTTTCCCGAAAAAAAACGAATGCAACTCTGTACAAATCCTTAAAAATCAAAATCATGCCCTATGGCTTCGAGGGGACCTGCAGCGTGTTCGATTCTAATACAGAGGATCAACCGAGTAGAGGTGGCCGCACAAGCAGAAAAAGACATAAATCCACTTGGAATGCGCACCTGTAGGCAGTCGACTAAGAATCGGGCTTTCTAGTGAAGCTTTGCTTCACCCCAACCTGTAACACATCCTAAAATGAATAATAAATCGGTGCAGCACAAGTTTCGCATTGTTCTGCGTAATTCAAACCTTTTATATTTACAAATAGATGGAGTACTTTCATTCTAAGAAATGAGCAGTAGATATGATTTGGAAATTATTTTCCACAAATGGTTGGGAATTATGTTCTTGAAATCACCGTCATTTTAAGCCCCACAAAACCGAGCTCTTATGAGTACATTTTAAGTTACATCATCAAGAATTCTAACATATACGACAGTGGAACGTAGATCCATTGGATGTGAAAAGTAAATAGTAGTACAAGACCGAAACAATTAAGAACTCGGCAAACACTCCTTAAATTTGGGCTCATCAAATTTACTCACCCATGCATATGGTAATTTTTCTCATTTTCTCTTGACTCTATCTCAAAATCTCGTAATTTCACTTTCCGTACAGAAACCCTACATCAGGATAACCAAATAAACCGATATAGTTTGAAACCATTTAGCACACAGACACAATCAGACCGAAAAATCTTGCATAATTCGTCCCTTGAGAGTGGAGTTGGATTTTTATATGATTTAAGGATAAACAAACATGGGTTGTTTTGTTTCGGCTCTAGAGGATTCACCCTTTTAGAATTTGCCTGCCAAAAATATTCCCCTGTTGACCGACGAGTGTCTTTTTTTCAAAACTATAAGACAAATACTCGCAATGGTGCCATTTGTTTGCAATCGACAGTCATACAATGAGTATGGGTATACCAGGCGTATACTTGTTCTTTTTGTTATTTCAACCGAACTAGGTCAACGGTTGTGATAGGCCTGTCTATATATTCACTATTTTTATATCAAGCGATTTTCCAATTTCATGCAGTATACAGTAGTACATTGTTTGTGTATCGGTATCTATTCAGAGTCAGATTTCCCCCACCGAACCTTTGAAATAAAAAAAAAAGTATTTTTCATGGGCAATAGTCGGAGTATGTGAGGTTAGGTTTATGTGAGTAGAAATTCCAGTCGTCGTCGTCGTCGTCGTCGTCGACGAGGAACTTGTACACACATATTGTTTATGTGTATTTGCTGGGTAAAGAGGGGGTACGACGCACGTCAAGTTGTGTCAGCCTCCAGGTATAGATAATGTGTGTTAGATACATTTCCAATTTCAACCTTAACTTTGTTATATAAAATGTTCCTTTCATCGAACCGTATATCGGATTTCGCTTGAGATGGATTTACCTTTTTTGGTTGGATATGGATGTTGTTGCCTTTCAGGCAATTAATTACTGCCAATAATCCTTCAAGCTCTGTAAATTCAATCGAAAAATGTCTGCTTTTGTAACATTGGTTAACATTCATTCAGGTTTACATTTTCTTGACATTTTATGTATGACATTGTAGCAAGGATTTTACTTAAACCATTTGTCAATAAGATGTCATAAGATGAGTCTGAAATAGGGTACGTATATGTGGAACAACCTTTTGTATGTTTAGGTATTTTTGTAGCAGCAAGTACACGAAAATAAAATAGGATATAGCTTGTTTTCAGATTCCAGTGACATGTTTTCAGTAAAAAAAAATTGCATAAATAGTCAATCTTTAAGTTCCCTTTGGAAAAACAAGGAAACTTTCGAAAAAAATAAAAAATATATTTTTAGTGCTGAACTATTTCCTTATATTTTGGAAGTCCCTATGTGCTTGAGTAAATCAATTTCCAACAGTTGGCTGGTTGTTCATTAAAGTGGCGCAGACTTCCGATTGCTTCAGCTGACTAGATTATCTTCCAAGAAAAGGAATATTTGAAAATCAAATATTGTCAAGAAAAATATTTTCAAATCAGAGTTCAAAGGATACTCGAACGCAAGAGACAGATGTGTGTAAATTTAATATTTATAAGGACAAATAAAGAAAAATTACGTATTGACCTTTACCTTCAAATGGCCGTGAAGCGCGTGGTTAGAGAAAACCTGATATGTAAAGCGTGGGCCATCTGTTGGTTTCTTTTTGAATCATATATTATTTTGGTACTGACAGAGTGACAGCTTTTATGCGTTGAAAAATGTAAAGAATCGCAGTTCATATTGGGCCTTACCAATAATCATTTTTAGTCTTCAACTTAAATATTTTGACGGTCACAATGGATAATTTTATATGGAAATTTTCGCCATTGTGACTTCGTAAAAGTTAGCGTGGACACTAAAAATGATTATTAGTACCGCGGATTATATTTTCGCGGTACAAAATGGATCGATTTACGCTGGAGTTACTTTAATAAATATTGCAGATTTATTTACAGGGGGATGCCCTGTTGGCCGAATCAGTGCGAATTTTTGAACAGAAATTTAAACAGCCTCTATTGTTGATGTTTCTTGGCCCAAAACTAAGATTAGATCCATTAGACCTAGTTTAGGGTCATTGGGAGTGACATTAAAGACAAATACAAATTAATCTTGAGAAAATTCAATCACTGAAGAATAATATTGGCCAATATATTTGTAAAATAGCTACCGAAACGAACGAAAATGTATTGAATAGTCAGTCAGTCATATAAATGAAATAATATTCCATAATCATAAGGAAGCAAGGCGCGCACTACAGTAGTGCGGCAGTGGCGTGGTGACTAAGTGGCAGGTGTCATAGGAGTGGTGAACATTTGTCATGGCGATGGAATGGCAGCGAAGTGGTATGAAAGTACCTAAATGCGCTTTGAAGTGGCAAACAACGTATAATAAACCTCTGTTGAATTTTTTTGTCGTCTTGCATGTTTTTAATTTCCGGGTAAACAAAAATACGCAGTTGTAATGCCAAAAATCCACGTCGTCACCAGCCTCTACAAGGGATATGCCTCTAAAATTCCACGTCGTTACCAGCCGCGAAAATTAAACTTGTTCCAGATAAGACGTGGCACCAGACTGGCATCACGCCACCACCAAAATACCACATCGCCCCACTCTGCTTTGATGCGTGCCTTCATTTGTTTACATAGGCCTTAGCGAATAGCGATTCCACCTCCCACTTGGTCACCACGCCACTGCCACGTCACTAGCTCACCACTTTAGGCGTCGTTTATAGCTATCCGTAAAATGCATCCGTAAAAACACGGAACAGAACAAAACTGACACATTATTATAACTATAGCATATCATAGGAATTCAGTGGAATACTTCGTGAAACTGAATGAGAAATTGAACAGAAAAAGTTTTTCGTACGGAAAAATTAATACATTCGTTTTTGAGAAAAGTTGTAGACCAATTGCTTATTTTTAACTTTCTCGTATACTTACGTAGTAAGAGAAAGATATTGTTTTCGTACAAAATTTCGAACTCGAGATTTTGATCAATTCTGATATTACGATGATAGGGGAACTCAAAAAAGTGGGTCTCGCAATTCTGTCCGTCCGTATGTCTGTCTGTCCCACCCCTGGGGAATCTAAACGCTTGGACGGATTTGCTTCAAACTTCGTATTTAGAGTTTGTGGGCTTCCCGCTAGGGACGTTTTTTTGTTTTTTTATTCTAGCCCTAATATTAACGATACCTCCCATATAAAAATTTTACGAAATATTACGGAATATGTCTAAATTTAGATTTTTCGAAAACGGCTCTAACGATTTGAACCAAAATTGATAGTTGAGTTAATGTAAGCATGCTTAACATGACTGCATACCCAGTTTTTCCCTAAAAAGTTCAGCAACGGCAGTTTTGAAAATTGGCTTTTTCTCGAAAACGGTAAAAACGATTTTTAAAAAAAAATATTTTTAAGGTACTATTGTCATTCTTAACTTTATAGTAAACTCAGTTTTTCTCTAAAAAGACTGCGTCCTTTTACTCAGAAAACTCGAATATAGCCGTTTTATGAATATTTCTCAAAAATGACTACCCAAATCCCGACCATTGAGACCACTTTTTTTTAAATAATCAAAAATGGGTAAAGTGTTAGTTCGGGGTGAAATTCGAAAGTAAGTAATAAAGTGTTGTAGTTAATACGTATGTTCATGTAGTGTGTATTACTTTTTATTTAATTAACAAGGGTTCAGTTACTAAACCTGAGTACATCTTAAGTGGGTATGATTTTAAACGTAAAATTTGCTGAAATGACTCTGAGATTCTGCAAGATTCGCAATAAACGAGAAAGTTTCGTGGCACATTTTTTTTTTTAGATGAGCTGACAAAGCAACATTTTAAGACCAAGATTGAGTTCAACGATTAAGTTTAAGTGCTCCAAAAAAGCAAACAAATTTTTTCGGTTGCATTTTACTGATAGCTATAACAGACGCCTTAGTTCGCGCCTTTCTAAAGCTTTACTCTTTTCAATAAACCAACAATCGTTAAAAAATACTGGTGGGTGTTTATAGCCTTTTTAACAAGAATCCAACAGATGGCCCACTCTATGTTTTCAGAAAAAATATTTCCACAAAATTGACCAAAGAATTGACTGTCGGAATAAATATATTACTACATAATTCAATTTTGTTTTTTAAATCGGACTCATTGTTTGAAATAGAAATAATTTCAAGTCTTCGTTTTATAGCAACAAATTAATCTAAACAACAATTCAATACGGAGTATGCAGTAGAAATTAAACACAATCGGAAATAGGAAGAACTTTTCTTAGGCTTAACTTTTGTTGAAAATAATTGAACCGAATTCGAAATAATATGTACTTGTTGACAAGGCCAATAACATATGGCATCTAGGGAAACTGCGGCAGCAATGGAAATGCAAAATTCAAAAATGGGTCTTAAGGAAGTCACTTATAATAGCGGACAATGAATGAAACCTCTGTCAAGGCTAGCCCCTGCTATAAATAAACATCATTCAATTCCAGATTTTAAATTTAATTTCAAACTATTTGCAAGCTTAATCTCATTGAACGTGAAGGTGGCAGCGACTTAATTTCCAAATAAATAAGGCTCAAAAACCACATCTAACTGACGATAGATGTGACATTTCTGCTTACTAACGAAGACTTGCAGATGAAACTGAGCCTTATCGCTCGTTATAAACTTCTTACAAAATTTCTGCAAGTATAAATTTTATATCTTTATTTATTTATTTAGATGGAAATCTTCTACAAGACACGAGAATCGTCTGCGCAAACCCATAGTATAGAATAAAATTTGTACTCAACGAACCATTTTCCGTCTATTTTGGTAGATCAGCAAATAACAAAGAGGCACTACAACCCGAAGCAACTCCTGCTTCTGTATAAAGAAAATACTGTACATCGACTAACAGTTCACTTGAAAACAGCGGGGACACAATTTTCCTAACAATTCACCAGAAAGGTGGAAAATTTCTAGACTAGATGAGAGAGGACTAGAACTTACAATACTTTAAGTACAAGTGAATTAACACAAATCTTTGTAGATCTCGGCGCGACTTAAACGCTTTATATGTTCGCCGGAAGCCCAGTATCCTGCTTGCGCTAAATTTATCCCATGTTGTCTTGGGGAATACTAGAAAATTTATGTAAGTTTGTTGCTACATATGCGGAAATAACAAAAATATACAATATACATTTGCCAATAGCACATGTTTTTATGTCCCATCTACATACTGTATTAAAAATTTAGCGAGCATTTATATGCGCTGTGGAGAGAAGTTATTTAGCGCGCGCAAGAAACTGGGCTTTACCGATAAAAAACTGTTATCAATCTCTTTCTATCAATTGATATTCAATTAAGAAGATATTAGTGAATTTGTTTTCAAATCTGTTTTTGTAAAGCTCTACATAAAAAATATAGGAACAACAAAATTGTCCCAAAATAAGCCCAGCTTATACTTGTAGTCTTGTTTCCTAGCTTTATAAGTTTGCTATACTTGGCTAATGAGCCCACTCTGATTGAAGGTAACATGAAAATGCAAAATTCTAAGGAACATATTAGATAGGTTATCAGTTATCATAATACAATCAACGAGTACCGTTCACTTAGGGTGTGCCTTGGCAAATGCCCTGAAAAAGATAATAGGTTTTTCTGTATACAAAAATGATTTCTCCCTGCTTTGAGTTATAACGCTGGATCCTGTCTCCTTTTACATAATGTAGGTACAGATATAATATGTAAGTATATTGGTTTTATGACAAGCTACGCATTTTTTATTGGCATTGTGAAGGTAGGTAGGCATTCTGAAACACGTGCAAATATTGAATATTGAGAGGGTGGTGATTATAATCATTCCAGCTTCACACCTTCGCTGTTATGTTCGGTGAAAGCTTTTCTGGGGAAAATGCTCAAACCGATATATTTTGTGAGTTAGACGTCACTTTTGACTTATTGAATATATATACATACTCGTATTCCTGGGTATGGACTACGATAAAAGGTATATTTTACTTAAAATTGTATGCGTACTTTTACGACAGGTCGAAGGCTAAACAGAATGAGACCCTCAACTTCGATTAAATTGACAGCTACAAGGTGAATATTACTCCCATGCAAAGTGCTAGTAAAAGTGAGGTAATTTTTAAGAAAATACAGTCAAGTAACTAATGGGCTTCAATGATAAAGTACAAAAACTAAACTTTTGAAAAACTGTATAAACTGTTACGAACACCGCTAAAGGGAGGAAGAAGTTCGTAATAAGGGGATGCAAACAAGTTAATGGCTTCAAGCTTAAAATACAAAAACTTAACTTGTTGGGAAAGTACATAAAACAGTTTTTGTAGTAGACCGCTTCAAATGAGGGTGGGGGGTCATCTATGAAAACTAAACTACCAGGAACGGGAATCTGTTTAAGTTGCTACAAAGAAATGTAGCTCAATAGCGACTGAGTTCACAGGGATGTTAATGGGCTTGATTTCTTTACAGACACCAGAGGCCATATATAGGTAAAGTACATCTGAATAATAACTGCTGTCATTATCATTACCCATATAGACGTTACACGATGGCCCCTCTTGTCCTCCTTAGCTTCATAGCATGACTTTTCTCCAGTTCAAGGTATAACTTATATAAACCTAACCTCTGGCATCATACCCACATTAGCGGTTGTTAGCAGGAACATTTTTCATAAATATTTCCATTCTTTATGACCCGTAAACAATTTCATCCCAGAGTGTAGCTAAATCTGAAATAAAAAAAAATATTAATGCTAAGTTTGCCCGTGGGATGTCAAGCAATCTGTCATCATGCTTGCGCAAGCCTGATAACTCCCCCAAGGATATACTATACATATATCTCGATTAGGCAAGTTCAAATATAAAAGCACCATCCATGAGAGCGAAATTCCTTAAGTGCAAATTCCCTAAAGATTTCACATCACATTTTATTTTGTTGCTAATTTTTTTGTTATATTTTTTTTCTGGTTTTTTCTTTGTATAAAACTTTTCTATCGACGAGCTACAAAAGGCAAAATAAAATAAAAGTATTTATAGGTCACTTGGGACGGGAATGATGTAATCGATGGACGTTATTTGTTTTATCCGTTGTTCTGCATTATTCCCCTGTGTGGGTAGGGTATAGTGAAGTGACCATGAGCCAAAGTTACGATATTCTTGGTGAACAAAAAAAAAATAAATAAATATCTCCTACAAGGATATCTTTACATTGCAAGAGAGAAGTTGTTTCCAAGAGTATAGTTTCAAGTTTCCATAATGTGCAGACTTGGAGATTGGAGGGATATTTATTCGTTCCGCAAACACCCACGAGATTTGGTTTAGTTATTCTAATCCCATTTCAGGGAAAATTCAAATAAGGACTAAACCAGAAATCAAAGCAATTTATGAATATGAATTTGTAATGGCTTTCAATATTCAAGCAAAGACAAGTCCTTTGAGATTTTCAGAATCTCAGTGGCTGCAATTTTATGCTCATTAGATGAAAGGCTGCGAAGCGTAAATTTTTTAAACGACAATAAAATCTAATTCAGGACTGACATCATTTTGGTTGCTTTGCTGCGTCGTCGTGTGGTTCCTTTTTTCATAAATCCCTGCAAGACCGAAATAGGTATATGTTTTGTCTAGAGTTGTCGTTTGAGGTTATCATTTTGGGATACCGTCTGCATATAGGTATTCCACTGAAATTGTCATTACACCTTCAATAGGTAATGATCGAGTTTTGGCTACTAGACCCGACTTATAGATCTACAAATAGGAAAAACTTTCAAGCAAGGGTGGTGAACATTTGGTGTGGTGATAGAATGGCGGCGAAGTGGTATGAAAGTAATTTAACGCGCACTGAAGTGGCAAATAACGTATCAGTTCTTAAAATGTTGTCCTATGTTGCCTTTTTCGTTTTGCATGTTTCTAGTTTTCTGGTAGACAAAAATACGCAGATGCAATGCCAAAATCCACATCGTCACCAGCCTCTACAATATGTTATACATGTAAGGGATATACCTCTATAAATCCACGTCGTCATCATCTGCTTGCCACTCAAAAATTAGACTTTTTTTCGAGATAAGTGTCACAAGACTAGTATCACGCTACCGGCAAAATACCACATCGCCACCACTCCGCTTTGATGCACGCGTCTTCATTTGTTTACTTAGGCTTTAGCGATTCCACCTGTCACTTGGTCACTACGCTACTCCCATGCCACTTGTCACCAGTTCAGTACACGCCTTGCTTTAAATAGTGCTGACATTTTTTGACAATTCTTATTTATGTACAATTGAGGAACGCTTCCGTAAAATTCAAAGTTTTTGACTGAAAGCCATTTTTTTAATCGTAAAGTTTATAGAAGAAGCTCACTTTTGGCTCAATGGGTTTTGTCAACAAGTAAAATTGTCCTTTCTGGTGCAAAATTTAGCAAATTGACAAGAGAAGAGTCTTAACAAACACTACTACACCAACATACGGTGAGTGGGTTCAACCATTTTTGACTGGAAAGTCATAAAAATATCTTTTTTAAAATTTCTCCAAGGAAAGTCGAATCCTTGTAAGTGCTACTTCTGAACTTGAACAGTTACAAATTCTAGACTTGTATAAATATATCTGTAGAAAGCGAGTTCCAGGGTTTCCTTGCCTTAGTCTTTGAAAAGTGAATTTCTCGAGGTTGTCAAGCCTATAAAGTGATGTACCTACCTAAATTTGTTGTCTGTCTTGTAGGGACTAGGGAGCTCAAATGTCGCATTTCGAGTAAAAATTTCATTAAGTTCCTCCGAACATCTGCCGTAGAATATGCATAGGATATATGCGCCACCTTTTGGAGATTTGATGTTATTATATAGTCGAACTGCTCGTTTTTGGATGCTGTCAAGTTAAGTGAATCAAGCAAGACCCAGTAAAATACTATCCGAAGAACACTCTAACCCATTTCTTCTGAGAAAGGCGGATGAAATGAGGACTGAGTCAACTGCAGAAGCACTAGAGCTCTTATTTAACACCCACCTTCCAGGGTGCAAGGACGAGAGTTCAGAGTGTAACAACTCACAAGAATTTCCTGAGTCATAAACAATTTCGCTTTACATGCTTTTTGATGATTTTCAGCATACAACGACCAAAATATCCGACTTTATACTTTCTCGCGTAAACGGTCAACCGCTCTCCTTTTAGTCCAGTGCTAGGTATCTGGGAGTGATGTAGGATCCCAAGCTGAACTGGCGTGTCAACATCGGGTAAAGAAAGCATGTATAACTCTGGACATCTCAAAATCCTTTAGGCTTCCGGTTACGGCCGGTGCGTGTTTCAGACGGAAATATTTGCAATCCGAGAGGCCTGTCGACCAAATTAAACTACACACAAACATAGTTCACAGTCAAAAGATAGACATATTCATTGACAATCAAGCTGCCATCAAGGCTGTCGCCTCAGTCCACATAACCTCTAAGTATTAGAATGTAGAGACGAGCTGGCCTCGTTCAAGGTTACCCTAATTTGGGTTCCACGTCATAGCAACGTTTATAAAAACTTATAAGCCAACGAGCTGGCCAGGCAAGGTTCAGCTCTCCACCGTTCACTTGAATCACTTAGAATCAGTTCACATTTCGCTCGGAGTATTCAAAGCTAAAATCTTCTCAGAATTCATATCGAAGGCCAACCATAAATGGAGATGGAAACTCTAAAATATGCAGGAGGATGTGGCCTACCTACAGTTTGGAAAAAACAACCTACCTTCTAAGTGAAACACGAATAACATATCGCCAGAACAGCATCACCACAGGCCATTGGCCTATAGGGGACAATGCGGTCAGATTAAGCATGCCGCATAATGCACACTGTCGCAGTTGCAATGACGCAGCCGAAAAAAAAAACTTTCTCACTACCTATGCGCCTATCCGGCACTAACTAGGACTAGAGAGCGATCTTTGGTGAAAACCATTCTTCGACTCCCTTGAGGACGTTTCGAAGAGTAGCATTAAAGAACTGAATTCCACAGACTGGATCTAAACCCCCCTCTTCGACAAACTTACAACAATCAGGTCAAATGGGTTTGTGGTAACGAAACAGCACATAGTGCTACTTGGGTTTTTCTCAACCGCCACAGCTACCTATACCTACCTAAGTAAATCTTTTGATACTGAGGTCCATATAAGGGCGCCATAATAGCCATAATTATTATTGAAAAGGAAGGGTGTATTTTAGGTCTGAAGTAACCCTTTGTTCGATATAGGAAACTTAATTTTTAGGTCATTGATCTTGTGAGGATATGGGTCTGTCATGTAGTTCTCGAGTTTGCTATGACTCCAAGGTGTGTGGATTCCTTGGGATAAGTAACGGATTGGTTGGCCATTTTCACAGTCGATGCATTTTTATTAGATTAGATTCTGTGCATAAAAGAAAACCACTTGAAGATTTTCTTGATCTTCATTGCGAAAAATAATTAGCGCGAATCTCTTACTGGTATTTCTCGCTACTGGTATTATTCGCCGACCTAAGTTTAGTATTGACATGCATTAGAATTGCCATGCAACTACTTATACCAACGACGCACGACGTACCTTCTCGTCAATTTTATATAACCCTCAAATAACCCTCATGAAAGTAAAACGCCTCTCCGAATAAATGTAAATATTTCTTTTCGGTTACTCGCACACTGTATTGGAACTTATGAGAACTGAAATGAGTATCACATCGGTTACTGGTGATAGCGAAACTGCTGACGACAACTCCTTAGGGCCACCAATCATAAAACGTACCAACGATTTCGCAATATTGTCATCAGTTTCGAAATTTTATTAGTACTTGTTGGTTAACCGAGGGAGTGCAATTACTATACGAAAAGAAGTAGGTATCATTTTATTATATGGGACTCTAAAAACCGATTTGATTGCGCATGCCTTTATTGTTCCATTAAAAGTCGACCAGCATACCAATACCATGCATAAATGTTACTATTGCACATAAAGCACAAGTGTACTTACTTATATATGCATATTTAACTGCTGGTTGTGAAATCCATTAAACCATATCTCTTAACATGTTACAAATGATATGGCGAACGTCATCAAGCACGTATTTTACTCCTACACCACTCTGCCACGACCACAAAGGATACCATCATTCTTATAAATATTTATGCATTCTTTGATGGGGTGTCGGTGTCTCTGTCTACCCTATTCAGTTCTCTCGCATTTATCATACAAATATGTGCGAGGTGTTCTTTATATGCAAGGAACGTCGCTCCATGTAAAACATATTAATATTATACACCTCAGTCTGGCCACCCCACCAAAAACTCGACTCGACTGACGGGCATTCGCAAACAGCAAGAGATAAAAAATTTATGAAATTCCCACAGTGTAAGGAAAAACAACAACTGACAAAAAAAAAATCACAAATTCATTTAATTGTTCCCTCATCGTCACCACGCACCATCCCCTAAGCGCTACACCCCCTGTGGGATTGTAGAGCGATTTATTAGTTGTTTGCTAATAACGCAGAGTGTATACGTGTATACGTAACCCGCATTTGGGCTTAATTGATATTGACGGGAACACACCTCGTTGTTGGGCAGAGAAGGCTTTGGTCTGATGTGACGCTCCTCGTTCTATTGATTTTATTAGCTTTGTCAGGGTACACACTACACATACCTACGTCACATTTACGAAGCTCTTTATCAATCAACAATGCTGAATGATTAATTAGTGTCCACATTTGCGTAATTCCCTTGCAGACACGAAAACACGCAACAAAATAAAATCCCCCAATAAACCCAATGAATGTAATCACAAAAACGAACCTAAATACAGCGCCAGCAAAGCGCTGTGCAACACCCACTCACAGAAGGGCTGGAGAAATGTCGCCTACACAAACATTTTCTCTTTCGAGGTGTCAACCCATACCAGCCGCCGGGATAGTAATATAAAAATTGTGTATCACTGTCAACCGTTGTCGTCCTCCGAAATTTCATCACCGTCCTCACTTTTGGCTGTTGAAAATGTGCCGTGTATCATGACTGCCCATACCCAGTACAGCTGTTAAATACAACAGCACGACGACGCATAGTAATTTGGAGCAAGGAAGAAAAGAATGACAAGGGGCAGGTTTATAGCAATGTTTATACAGAAGGTCACAGAATTGTTTGTAGACAATGCAAATTATTCACGAGCAATTTGGCATTTCGAATATTAATGTTTAGGTTAGGGTAGTCCGTATTAACGTGTGACAACTCCAAATTTTCTATTAAAGGAGATTTAAATTTGTCAAATATTTTATATCGTTGATAAATTGATGAAGGTACATCTATTATTTCTTATGTATATCGAAACGTCATAAAATTAATGGCCGCGTTCCATTAACCGTTAGATGACTAGCGGCATGTCAAACTGTATACAAAAAACTGACATTTTAACATTTGCGCTAGAGATCGAGCACATAATGGCCGCATTCCATTGACCGCTAGATGTCTAGCGCAATGTCAAACTCCATATAAAAAAAACTGACATTTGAGCATTTGCGCTAGAGCTCTAGCACATTTTGTGAAATATCCTTTTCTGGGAAATTTTTCAACACGCGCAAAATGATCTGCTAGATTGAAAAAAATAACGAACTGTCAAAATAAAAGTGAAAGTGCAGAAGTCAAATATTTCTAATTTGGTGTAAAATGGGAATTCAAACTTCTATGTAATTATTATATAATTATACATTGTATTTGTTTATTTAAATTGTAGTGTATAAATAAATATGCGGCATGAATGCACAAAATACATTTTTGACTCTCATGAAGATAAAATAATACGGATTCAAATTGGTTCTAATGTCACTTTGCCGCTGCCGCTAGATCTCTATATATGTGCTAGACGACTAGAGGTCAATGGAACGTGGCCAATGTCAAATATCCTTTTCAGGGAAATTTTTCAATCTATCGCAAAATGAACTTCTAGATTGACAAAAAAAAATAACGATCTGCCAAAACAAACCTATCAAATGTGCGGTAAATGGAACGCGGCCATTAGTTCGATGACGGTTCGATATAAGAAATAATTTACAGTAGAAATCGTTTACGTTCGAATTTCTAGTTTACTGAGTATGACAGTTTTGGGTGTCAAAATTCTGTCGGGGATTTACTCACCCTAATGTCGTTTTCAATTGGGCAAAAAGAAGCATCCGGGAGCGTTCGGAGTCAAGAAGATCACTTCTGAAACCGTTCCATTGGCGCAAAAAATACTTGTCGATTTCAAGTCAGAATCCACTCAAGAAGTGCATTTTATGTATTTTATACAAACCAGCTGGCAGCATCCATACAATAATTTTTGACGTTTCACCAATACGTGAGTGTAGTCGCCCAGAAGCAGTTTTCTTGTTCCATTTGATTTCATAATGAGTGAATCCTCGAGTGAAACCAATGGAAAATGACATAAGTATGACGGTTATGGATGTCAAAATTCTATCTATTAACTCACCCTGAAAACCAATGGAACAAGAAAACTGATTCTGGTCTACCTATTCATACTCAACTAATGACATATCAAAAAGTAGTCCATATACAATACATATTATACATTGTGAAAAGGACGGGTCGATTTTGACAGTTCACGGCGGCTGTGTTGTTTTATCTGTCGATAATTTTAATTTATTTCAAACATTATAGACAAATTTCCATATCAAGTTACAGCATCGGACGACAATTGCAAGTGATAAATGAAAATTGATGATTGGATCATCTTCAGCGACGAGGCCCATTTTTGGATGAACGGGTGAGTCAACAAGCCAAATTGCCTGATTTGGGACGGGGCCAATCCACATGTGGTCTACTATGTGGCAATGCATATACGCAGAAAGTCACTGTTTGGTGTGGATTTTTGGCCCTGCGGCCAGGGGCGTAGCGAGAGGGGGGCGTGGGGGGGTGTCGAACCCCCCACGCTTTTCAAGAGTCGGCAAATCAACGATCAATTCTCAAAAACTTGGTCTTAAGTTTCGATTTTAAACTTGTAAATGTATACAAAAGTCGGCATTTTCAAAGGTTCCTGATGGTGAACTCCTTAAAATCGGTGAATCGGTGAATTTGCCGACTAAAATCCTTAAAATTTAGCGAGTTTCCATTCGATATTAAAAAGGACGGTCGGCATCGGTGAATTTGCCGACTGAAATCCTTAAAATTTAGCGAGTTTAGATTCGATTTTAAAAAGGGCGATCAGCATCGGTGAATTTGCCGACTGAAATCTTTAAAATTTAGCGAGTTTCCATTCGATTTTAGAAAGGACGGTGGGCATCGGTGAATTTGCCGACTGAAATCCTTAAAATTTAACGAGTTTCCATTCGATTTTAAAAAGGACGGTTGACATTTCTCATTGGAGGCTAAATTCGAAGGAACACATTCCTAGTTCGCGGCTTATTGATGTGGAATGCGAACTTTAACAATTCGCGTGTGTTTGGGCAAAGAGGAGGATAATTAATTATCCCATCAAAATGTATTAAGAATTCCAAACTTTTTGCCGCGGACGAAAACACCCGCGCGAATTGTCAAAGTTTATTCGCAATCCACATCATTTAATACGCGTTCCACAAACTAGCGAATTAAACATTCGTTCGAACTTCCTCAAACTAGACATTGTGGGTAGAAACTGATGGCTGAAATTCTCGAACTGCCGCGATCTATAAAAGTGTTCATTTGAACCGACTGTCAAAGCTTGCGAATAGTCGTTCGATCGTAGGTAGTTGGTCGCTCTTATGTGAATGGTCTTTTAGGTATTAGCCCAGGTGTGTTCCTGTTAAGATTGGTCAAAATTGGACAAAGGGGCGTGGCGCCTCCCATACAAAAAACATCTTCTATGGAGTGAAACTCGTTGACGTTAGATATAACTCGATAACCACTGGGCCGATTTTCATGATTTCTATACAGTCGGCAAATTCCTGAAATAAGTCGGCATTTCAATGAAAGTCACCCCCCACGGCTCAAACCCTCGCTACGCCCCTGCCTGCGGCATCATTACGTTGCACTACGTGCCACAAGATATTCAAAGGACATTCTGTACAATCGATTTAAGGGTATGGCTATCTCACGCAAAGACGATGTGAACTGGCCGCCGAAATCGTGTGATTTGATTATGTTAGACAGTTTCTTGTGAGGTTTCCTTAAGTTGTAGGTCTGAGACAATAAGCCGCAAACGACCGCTGTCCTCAAAATCAATATAACCCGTGTCATTGATCAAAATTGGACCTCTCAAGCTATACCGCGGCGACCATTTGAACGATGTCATATTCCAAACATAAAGTCAATCGATAAGCCTTTTAAATAAAATACAAAATTCGTTAATATCGCACACAAATCTTATTTTATTTAATTTAAGCATCTACCCAACCCTATTAGAAAGTCCCCTTTATATGAATGCAGAGCAACAGGCCCGTATAATAGGACTTTAGGCCTCGTTCCCTACAATCTTTAGTTCGTTTTTATTTTTGGGACGAATTAATTTACTCAATGGCAAATAAGTAGACTTCTTAACCACGTTAACTTCGAAATGACAGAACTTTTAAATAGTGACAAAGTAATCATGAGATTAAGGAAGGTACTAGCTCTTGATCTATAAGATTTAGCTAAAACCAAGAAAGTAGGTAATATTTTTAGACAACAAAAAGTGTAGAAATCTGACAAACAGCGGAATTTTCTTCTCAAATTTTTTTCAAATGAATCAAAAATAAATTTCCGATTAGTCGAATGATGACGAAAGTCAGTCTTCCCGGGATGTTTTTTTGTTTAGATCTCACCATTGCATAAGCATCCCTCATGTACTAGATCTGCAGTGTCTTTCTGTGAATCCTTCCAGCAAACTCCAAATACAAGAACAACAAAAAATTTTTGACGAATGGAGAGGATTTTTGAGGTGACATAATGTAATTGGACGTCACATTCACATGGATATACCTGACTGCACCACTACTGCCAGTTAGCTTAAAAAAATAATTTGTACCTGTGTTCGTGCTTTTTGATTGGATTATAGGGCAGACATTTTTGTACTGACAATTAAGCGAAATTTTTTTGTATATGCTAGCCCAAATATTGTCGGTAAATCCCTTATAACCGTTTTCAATCAAAATTAATATTTTAGTTTTCCTAGACATGGTAAACAAAGGCAAAGAACCGATTCTTAGATTTTTGAAGTTACGAATAGTTGTTGAAAAAATGCATACACTGGTATGATATGGCTAACAAAAAAATGACAAAAAATTTCAATATGTACCTGTATTGTTAATAAATTATTGGGGTACGCATGCATAAATTATGTGGGTTTATATGGCAAGCAAGGATACACACCTACCGTAATTGCCTATTTTTGCTTCAAGTCCAATCGTCGGAAAATTGGTTAGGTATAGGATGTAACGTAAGCTTTATTTTTTAAATTTCTGATAGTTTACTGGGTTGTTGTTGCTGATTGGCAATGGAGGTCCCTAGTCCTTGGAACTGTCTCATATAAAGGGCGTTCCATAATTTACGCAAAATGTAATTTTGATACAAAATACAGATTTTTAATTAGAAAACTTAAATGTTGTATTGATTCATAGAGTATGCAGATTGGGGTTATATATGGAATAGCACATCGGATAAATGGCCGCCACGGCTTTGCTGGCAAGTGCGTATTCTTTTATTGAAATGTTCTATGACAGTTTTCCATAAATGTGGCTGAATTTCATTAATACACCTCCCAATTTCCTCTTTCAAGGCGTTGGTGGTTATGGGCTTGTTTGCATAGAACTTTGACTTCAAAAAACCGCAAAGAAAAAAGTCCAATGGCGTTAGATCGCAAGATCTGGATGGTCAATTCTGATCGCAAAAACGGTCGATTACTCGATTAGGAAATGACTAATGCAGTAATCTCTGGCTCGTATGGCATGTGGCACCGTCTTGTTGAAACCACATGTTGCTCACATCCATATCTTGTAATTTAGGCACTAAAACTGGATTATCATGTCACGATAACGAACGCCATTAATTGTTACTGCCTGATCCAGTCGCATTTTCGAAGAAGAATGTTCCGATAATGCCTCCAGCCCAAAATCCGCTCCAAACAGTCACGCGTTATGGATGCATTTGTTTCTCAACAATTACTCGTGGGTTTTCTGAACCCCAAATGCAATAAGTTTGACGATTAACGAAGCCATCAGGATAAAAATGAGCTTCATCACTGAAGATGATTTTGTTCGAAAAATAAGCATCCACTTGTTGTTGTTCCAAAATCCATTCAAGGAACTCAATTCGCGCTGCATGATCAGTAGTCTTCAGTTCTTGAGTCAATTGAACTTTGTAGGCATGAAGTTTCAAGTCTTTCGTGAGAATTCGCTGTAGAGAGCTTCTCGAAATGCCCAATTCTTAACTACGGTGCCGAATTGATCTTCCTGGACTGTTAGCAATACTCTCGCGAACTGCTTCGATGGTTTTTGTTGAACGACTGTGACAGGACACCCAGAGGGTTTAAGATCACTAATTGATCCAGTCTCCCTAAATTTTTCAATTATTCACTTCACAGTTGATGGTTTTAAATCACTATGACGGCCATATTTTTTTCGAAAATTGCGGACTGTTTTTTTTATGCTCGTGTATGAGTCTTTTTCTTTAAGTATGACATAATGAGCCAGCTGGCGACTCTCTTCTTCGAACAAAAGGTCGTCAGGCAGGCTCGGCTCAGTCACAATCTGACAGTACAGAAGTACAGGCCAAATAATCGTAAAGACCAGTAACGTAGAGACTAATAAACGTATAGTTATTGTCGTATAGTTAATATCGTATAGTAAAAATAGTACAGAATAAAGATTTAACAATAGTCGGATTTTTTTTCCAGACTTTAAACCGCGTTTTAGTAGATGACAAACCTTCATTATTTTTAAAATATTGCTAAACAAAGCAACATGGGTTGTTCTTTCGTATAGCGCTCCATTTTAACTAACCCCAAACTGTCAACTGTCACATTTTTATCTTTTTTTGCGTTGGCATCACTGTGCTATTAAATGGAGCAAAATTCAAATTATGCATGGGACCTTTACAAGTAGTTTTCCCCAAAATTTGTAAGAAAAAATGTAGACACTTTTTCTACAAAAATTGTAGTAAAATACCATAAATCTGTAAATAGACCATAAGTCTGTATATTAATTTCGCTGCGTAATTGATATGTGTATGTACATAGATGAATAGATACGTTTAATTTGGAAAATTGTTTCTTGGAAGAAGTGAAATTTGAATGGCACGCTGAAACGCTGACCATTTAAAGGGATGTCGTTATAAATAGGTAAGACGATCTCACTTAAGTAAGCGTCTGGATAGATAGGTACCAGTCATTTTGATGTCTCTAACATTATCACCATTTGTAACGCAATAAATCCGAGTAAATTATTTTTAAAATATAATTCTTTCCATTTTTAATCGAAACCATTAATTAATATGTTCAACTAACAACAGGAATGTAGTAAACTGTAAATTCAAACCCAGATCTCTATTTGTAAGTCAATCCGCAACAAGAATCCACATTCAATTATAAATTGCATGATTTCATCGCTACTCCCTTTACCATTACCTACACGCATCTTTCTGTATCAAATTACTACCGACCCACTGTACATTCAAGAAAAAAATCAACCCACAGACACACATTCTTCTACTTTCCTAACATAGATACTTTTCCCGACCCAGAGCATTCTCAGATTTTTCATCATAGAATTATCGATTTTCTGTGTTGCTGGCATACATTTTTCTTCACCAGCTGCTCCTTTCTATACACATTATATTGCAGTGAAGATTCACTGGGGGGGGAAGAAAAAATTAAGTCCAAACTTCTGTCGGTATGAAATGACTTGAGGCTGAATAAAGAACAGCAAGACCCCAAAATTTGTAATAAAGAACTGACAACTTACATTTCACAATTATTCACGAAAGAACGACTTTGTATCCTTTATTTGGCCTTCGCTGTCAGCTACGACGACGACGACGATGACAATATGATTACAATTCAATCGCGATGACTTAATCCCACAGCTGCTGTTGGTTGAGTTGAGGCTAACCGTATGTCCAAAGTGGGTGGAAGAAGAAGTTAAGAGGATATTGCACACCAAAAAGGAAAAGAAGAGCAAAACAAAAACTTTAGTTTGACAATTTTTTCTTTTTTTTTTTTTTGTTATTAACTAAATAAACTTTTATGCGAGACTTGATTTAATTTTGACACCACAAACACAAATATGGACACCACACACAGGCACACACACACACACACAACTACATAAAAGACACAATAGAGAGACGCACACACATATAATATGAGGAGGGATGTATTATGTATTAATCGATACTAAAGTGCTAAAAATAGCAGCCACCCTGTAGGAGCAGGATGCTCTTTTTCGAATTGGTCCTTGCTTACTCGCTCAGATATTACTTGATGTAAAAAGAGTTTTTTTTTTTTTTGTATCCTTATAAATCCTTGGAAAGATTTTCGAAGGAAAATAATTTGACACAAAAAAAAAACACTTCAATAAGAATTTTTTTCGTGTGAAACTTTAAAAACTTGATAAAGTTATTTGAAATTTTATTACCGTTATTCCCGAGATAAACTATTCACAAGGACTCTGAGTTGTGTTGTATAATTTTGTCTCAAATTAAGTATGTATCCTTTTTTGTCAACACTGCGATTTGAGGAATTTTTGAAAAGTTTTTCCTTTTTTTTGTAGAAAGCGTTTAACGAAAATCACGAACTAATGCGGACTGGGGTAAGGATTTTGTAAAACTGCCTGCGAAAGGACTTGATTAAGTATTCAGCTTTCGGGTATATTTGGAAATCTGTTTTTTTTTTTCTGTAGATTATTTTGTACCGACGACGGCAGCACACGCAAGTCTTTTCGTCGTTCGTTGAAAATCGATGTCGCTGAATTGTACAGAAAGTAGTTGTGGCTGGGTAAAGTAGGTGATTTCGCCGTGAATTGAATGGGGGCCATGGCAAAAGAGGCGAATTGGTTGTACGCATGAGCTCCACCATGGATGGCGATGGAACAGTTGTTTTTAGTTGGTGTAAATTTGGTAGGTCACCCTTCTCCAAGGAATACAAATACTTTTACATATCATATGTGAGTGTGTGGCTGGGTGTTGACAGTTTTGCTGTCAAACTGGGTCTTGTGTGAGCTTTTTTTTCGAATACTACACCTACATGTTTTGATAGAAAATTCGAACTTCTTATCAGGGCTAGTCGAATGGCAATTGTTTTTCATGAATGAATTTAAATTGTCACAGTAGAAATTTTGGAGCTTTTTTGAGGTGGTGGTGGCTTTGCTATCGGTTGGAGGATGGGTACCAACAGTTGAAGTGGTCTGGTGTCTGGACAGTGGAAGTGGAATCAGTTTGAACGAAGTTTACATCACTGAAAAAATATTGTTACATAAATGAAATTATATCTGAAAAGTGCGCTAATTTAGAGTGAAACGGCATGGAAAGCAAGCGGTCTAAAATTCAACTTCCAACTCAGTTGACAGGCTCATATCGAAATCAATTCAATTGAATGCAGTTGGTTGTTTAAATTGGTTACCTTTGCATATCTCAATGCTATTGAGTTGTCAGGATAATACAAATTATCGCTTGCTTCTAAAAAAACAACATTCAAAAGCGTGGCTGTCATGTACGGTTGCTCTCAAACTTTAAATCGACAGGAGCACACTCTTGGTGGTTTGATTTTTGATTGATCTTTATTTTATCCTTTGCAGACCAAACAAGAGAAGGATATTCAAATCACGCCTAGCTTTTGCAATATGTAATTGTGTAACAACAATTTGTGTTCCATCAGAGAGATAGCAAACATTTGGTATGAGTGTATGACGTTTTTTACTGAAATGGCACCAAAGGCAGGAATCTGGGGATGTTGTCATATATAGTTGGTGCAACAGGTCCTTATAGGATCCTTGGCCTAGCTTGTAGCTTCCCACAACCATTAGTTGCTTGTGCATTTTATTTTTATATCTGGGACGAATGGAAGCCGGACCTACAATTTTAGTGCCAAAACCGAATGGCTTAATTGTGAAGCTTTCTTAAAACAGTTTGCCAGAGATTCGCAACAGATGGCGTAGTGGAAAAAAAAATTAACGTGTTGTTTATATATCTAAGTCCAATTCGTCAAAAAAGTCGTCGAAAGTGCTATAATTTGTCGGGATTTGAGTGCAGTGGTCCCATCATAACTTAACCTACTCCTTACGCTATTTTTGGGGTATTTTGAATTCGGAAAGGAATCTAAACCGTAGACACTTCGATAAAGAGGAATTGTTATAGCATAAGGAGCCGAAATATTTTTAGGCTAGTATAGAGCTTCTACTTCTTTATATACTTTATAATGCCAGCAGCAGAGTATTTCTTTATTTCGAGACCCAGTTACTTCCTTAAGTTAATCGTCCTTTTTAACTCTATTTTTAATGTTTCATCTTCTTCAACATATAGCCATCAGTCTGGAGAGTCTCATTTTATTTAGATAATATCGTAAACCGTTGTAAACCTATATGATAAATATTTTATATTAAGCCTCCTTAGATTGACGATCCTCTTGGAATTGTTGCTGAATATTAAGTTTGACCTGTCAAAACCAGTTCTCCAAATATGAGATATCTCTGCTCCCATCCCAACTGCTTAAAGCTGAATTTACAACCGATTTAAGAGTGCCATCCGAAGGTAAATTCTTGTAAAGGGAGTTTGTGGACGTCTTAGGGCCAAGTTCATCGACTTTTTCAGTCCCATCAATTCCCAGATAACCAGAAACCCACAATTTTATTACGAATATGAAATAAATTAAAAATATGTAGGTAATTTGAAAATATCTGTCCTATTTAGCAAATACCCAAAGATATGATTGATACCTTATGGGATATTTGTCAGACAGTTTTTCAGAAACAATTGTGTAAACCGTCTAAATGGCGTCTAAGTGATTCTCAGGTGATAAACTCTGGATTGTCCTCAGAAGCTGTTCTCAATAAGTGATCTATCGTCTACTTCCTGATACAGCTTTCAATTTGAGGTTACCGCAGCACATTCCTCTTCATCGTTTTCAAAAAGTATGGGCATATCCCGAGGCATACCCTCTTCATTCGATGAACATTATTTTCATTAGGTGTATTCATACAACGTCGTGTAACCTTTTTAAACTGAACTGTCCATGAACTGTCAAAATTTGTATGGTAAATCATTAAAAACAAGTCGGTAATCTTATGACTCGAATTTGGGTCTTAAATTAAAATGGTAAAAACAATTTTTTTACGTAAATAAAATAATACAATAAATGCTCTAAACTGTTTGACGTATGATATGACGTTTAACGGCTGATTCATTTATGAAACGTGTTACCATTTTACGCAAAGAATCTGCTTAAATAAGTATGTCAAAAATGCGTAAGAAATATCTTCAGAAATGCTTCTAGTCCCAAATTTGAATGAAAGCAATAATTTTGTCAATATTACATCAGAATTCGTCCTACAGTTGTGTAGACAAAATCTGACGTCATATTTACGTGTCAGCATGTCAAAAATTGACTTTGTTTGTTTCGGTTCCATAATATTTATTAGTTTTATGATTTTCTTCACGAGACAATTCAAAATCATTCGGAGATAAGAATCCCGAACGCTGCGGCGCCTGCCTGTATGCAACTAAGTAATAATCGCATCGACGGAATTTTCGCGATGATACCTTTTTTGTTACAACAACAATTTCAATACAATTCGACTACTTTCTACTACAATTCAATACACATCTAATTCCATTCTAGCACAATTGGAATAACAATACAATATTATTCCAACTCTAATTTAGCGCCACAGTAGAGCCAAGAAGTATGCAAACAAAAATGATGACAAATTTTGAAAAAAATTTAACAAGAAATTGATGGTTTTGGAAGCACTGTTGTTCCTTTTAAAATCATAACGTTTCCGGTTCTTTGTGTTATCAATAAATGACAGTGCTTTTCGTAGCCTATCCATTGAATACAAAAAGCTTTTCTAATTATCTATAGCTAGTTAAGAAAAGATTAGACATAGATTTTCTTTAAATAAATTTGTTGACACTAGCAACATCAGTTGTGTTTGCTCCGTCTCCTAATACATGTCGTTGTGTATTGTTTTTTAAAACCTACAAGAACCGTGTTAATCCAGTTTTTAGATAATTTTCTCTTCCAGTCGCGTCTAATTTCATAAAAAATGCATTTGGGAGTATTGGGCTGTGGCATCATTGGGCTGACAACAGCTATTGAATTGCAAAAAGAATTCCCAAATGCTCAAGTTTCGATTTTAGCCGATCGCTTCGTTGAGGATACCGTCAGCTATGTCGCCGCGGGTATATTCCGGCCAGGTACCAGTTTCATGGGACCGTCCCGAGAAATTACACAGTGCGTATACCTACGTACATACATACTCATTAATTAACAAAAACAAAAAAATATTCATAAAACTAAAACTTTTTTGTTTTATTTAAGAAAATGGATCACCGATGCCTTCAACTATTGGGATGATATTCGTAAAACAGCTGATGCACCACTTGCCGGCATTACTCAACTATCGGGATACATTTTCTCAACGACTAGTCCGTCGATAGTTAGGGTGAGTAAAAGAGACCGCAAATCAATTTATATTATTATTGTGGACGTCCATTGTTACTGCTTATACTTGTAGGTTATCACATAATCACTGGGTGAAAATATCGATCATGTTTATAAAATAATCAGCGTGCTAAGCACTTGTTTATTAATCTTATCGCGATTGTAATTATAAATCATTTCTTGACAGGGAAATCCAAGTTCTTTAATTACCTGCCTAATTTAAAAGGGCTTGCCATATTGGGATGCATCAATATTATGGTAATTTTTTACTAAAATGTGAAAACTGATCTCGGAGTTTCGTGAGAACTTTCGGAATAGATGCATTAATCATTAATGAGTAACATTATTGAATAATTGTTGAACATTTTTAAAACCTAAGGAAAAACAATTTTGTGTAACGTTTTAGAAGGTGCAAATATTGACGTATAAAAACAACTACCTGCCACTGAACTGAATTATATGCGAATAAGAGATGGTGTCAAATATGGTGAATTATGCAATTGTGTTCGAAAAAGCACTTATTTTCGTAAATAACTTTACGTTTATTCGAACTCGCATTTTTATGCTTTTTTAACATGGTATGTAGGTACAGGTACATTATACAACTTGTCAATAACGCTTCGAAAGTGCATCAAAATAAACAACATCCTTGAATTATGGAAATGGATTCGTCAGAAAAAGAGGACTTTGCATTAAATAATTTATTTTTCAGCCATTCATTGTTTGAAAAAAAAAAACAGTCCGTTCAAAAGATTAAAAAATCACGTAAAAACATGACAAGTTTTATAATCTTTACAAGGATTTACGAAGACATCCGAAAACATCCTGCAAAAATTGCTGAATAGCTACTTTTCAAATAATTAAATCTATTGACAGCTGCGTTTTTGCTTGAATTTCTTGCTAAAAAAATGAGCAGAAGGTTTTATTCGCTTTTAGTGCCAAGTTTCGCCTTAGCATGTATTTTAGCATCGAATCTACTATGGCCAGTGCAATTAAAATGTATGGGCGCAGTTTATTAGCTTTTACCTGTCAAACTTTAGCTTTAGCTTTCGCTTAGCTTTTCGCATGCACTCTGTCCGTAGCCTTACTGTCATTTTGAGATCTTCCTAAAATAAACTCTGGAAAGAAACAAACAATTCATACAATTATCTCTCAAATTTTGACATTTGCGTAACTTTCCGCGGTTCATTTCCGAGCTTAAATCGTCGCGGAAAATTATTAATGTCGTTTTCGGTTGGTCGTCCAAAATCGTCCGGAAACAATCCGAACGCTTCTGAAAGCGTTCGATTGGCACTCAACTGACAGTTCTTCTACTGAAAAGAAGAGAAATTTGCTTCTGGAATCAGAATCGCGGAGAGTTCTTCCGGACGGTTCTGGACGACCAACCGAAAACGACATAAGTCTGCGTAAACTATTCTCCATACAAAAGTACAGTTCAGACAAAAAAAGACAGTTCATTTTCGAGGTGGTAAATTTCTGCAGTTTACGCAGTTTATGAGGCTTTTGCGCGTTTAGTGAATAGGTACCCTTTTTAACATTTTTGAATCTATTGAATAAGTGGATCAGAGATGGCCGAAGTTTATGAGGTAGAAAATTCAACACAGATAGAAATATTTTCAAACTCAAAATGGGTTATTTTGACGCAAATTTTGATTTTGATATTTTTAAAATAAATAGAAGGGACATATAAATTTATGTCGAATTCAGGCAAATAAATTGAGAAGATTTGTCAGAACTCTTAGTCTAACTTTCGTAAAATGTCGTTCATAGAACCTTGGTATAATTTGTATGTTCTCCGGCATTTGAACTTGAGACCTCTCGCTTGGTAGTCCAATAAATAGGCGCCCATGTAAGAATACGTTTTTTCGAATCGATAAAAGATGGAGAAAAATCAATAAAATGAAAAACTCAATCCAACTAGACCATACCATAGACCGTTCAAATATTTAATTTCAAACTCGTTTCTTCTCAACTTTTCCAGAATCATTTTATCGAGAAGCTCCTCCCAATCTATCGTCAAGCAACCGAAGAAGAACTCACATTATGCCATGGAGGATGGAAGTACGGTTCATTTTTCACGACCGTTGTAACCGAAGGTCGACTTTACCTACCGTACGCTACCAAGAAGTAAGTATAAATAATTTTAATTTAGGGAATTCTGGTTTCCAAAAAATGAATTCTGATGTAGCTACAATTTACAATTATGGCCAACATAAAATTAACAAAAACTGAACTTTAATCTTCAAATATTTTGCAAAACACATTTATCTTTATGACCATCTTTATTTGAACAGATTCCTCGATGCTGGTGGTAAAATAATCGAACAGAAAATAAAATCATTCTCTGACGTTCAGCAAAACTTCGATGTTCTGGTCAATTGCACAGGCATGGGTGCAAAAGAATTGTGCAATGACCAACAATTGGTTCCAATTCGAGGGCAAGTAATGAAAGTTCGCGCGCCATGGGTGAAAATGGCTTTTTATGGTGACTACGATACGTATATCATTCCTGGATTTGAAACTGTTACTTTGGGTGGTTGTCGTCAGTTTGACAGTTATAACACAGAGTTGTGCAAATATGATGCACTTTCGATTCGTGAACGTTGTTATGGCATGTTGCCGAGTTTGAAAAAGGCTGAGGTTGTCCGAGAGGTAGTCGGACTTCGTCCACATCGATCAATCGTTAGAGTGGAAGCGGAACTCCTAAATATGCCATCCGGCAGAACAATGAAGTTAGTGCACAACTATGGTCATGGTGGATATGGTGTGACAACAGCACCTGGCACTGCGTTGCATGCTGTCAAAGTGGTTAGGGATGTTCTTTCATCTAGTAATATTAGCAAGTTGTAAACGGTTTTTATGTTTTTAATAAATACTGCATAAATATATAATATCTATTAAATGTGATTTTTATGATATTAATTTTTCTGATTGATATTCATTTTCATATTACATTCATACCTATTTTATTTCATTTCTAAGTCGAAAATAACCGAGACAAACAGTAGTTTCCCTCAGCGTGCAGGCTCTTTTTGACGTTTACAGGAGAGATCGGTAGAGGGATGGTATCGTAAAACGGGAGAGTGAAGTTTTTATTTATTACAAATTTCTGAACTTATTTTAAAGTTTGCCAATCTGCCAATTATAAAATTGGCAACTGTTTTTTTTCCGAAATAAGGTTGTAAGATAGAAGTTGCAGACTAGGTGCATTGCCTACTGTACTGAGCGAGGGGTCTCAGGTTCGATCCCGAGGAAAGCCCAAATAACATCTTAAGGTTTTAACCTCTTCGCCAGAGGAAACCCTTTAATTCAGTCGGACTCGGATTCTGTATAAAATAATAGGTCCCTTCCTGCCTTCCATTCAAAAAACTCACACGAACGAATGAATGAGTGTTCTATTTTGTTTTACACATGTTCCAGATTCCATAACATTATATCAAAACGGACGAGCTATTGACTGCAGAAGCATTATACGATTTCAAAACAAAATGTCAAACGTGCAAATAACTGAATGTAATAAGTAGAAACTATTGTGATTAAGACATCTCACTTTGACACAGCAGCTTTATGCTATTTGTTGTGCTAATCGGAATAAACAGAATGGCTGGTATTGTAAACCGTAAATGGACTTTAACTTGGCTACGCCGCAAAAGTGTAGGATTTTCTAAGTTTACCAAAATAAAAGGAAATCGTAAATTTATTGGATTCTAAAAAAATTACTTTTTTGGCATTCGAAAGATAAGTAGGTTTAATATTATGATGGGTGCAATAATATTGGTGACATAAAATATTTGCAATATTAAAATCAGGCAATTTGTTTTATTAAACTCTAATAAAGACAAACACGTTTTTACGATACAAGTATTTACGGTATGAGATTATTTTTATGACTTATTTTGGAGTTTTCATTACCCGGGTTGTAAAATACTGAATTGACATGGCATATGCCATATTTGGGAAATGGCTTTGGAATCCGAAAGTTTTAATTACGAATATACCGCGGACGTTTGCCTTTCGGGTTTATTATAATTCTAAACGATTGAGCAGAAATGAACATTATGTATTATGTTTTTTTACTCTATATCACTTTTCATGTTTAATAATTGGCACAATTTCTTTTGGAATCGATAGCACTTTTCCGAATTTTTTTTTTTTTTTTCAGAATAGTTCGAGATTTACCAATAGAAGTACAATAATTTTGTCTGACAACTCTGTTTGTTTGTTTTCGCATTCGTGAAGTTTTGAAACAGCATCAAGGTACTCGTAGGTTTATTGCATTGGGTAGATCTATTCGTTTGATTATTAATTTACAAATGTTTTTAAATTAATTTATTGGTGCACAAATAATAATATATAAAATGTTACCAGTGTATAGAAATATGTGAATAAGCGTCAACATATACAGAAATTCCAAACACACGAATACCTACTGGCAATAAAGAGCAACAATTTGGGTCTTAACTTTCAATTGAATGCACATACAGTTGCGTTCATGAAAATAGTAATGCTGCTCTACACAAAACTTTGACCAAATGTTTACTTTTTCCGTTGAAAAATATAAGGATGCAAACATTTTGTACAGAATGCAAAGAAAAGAATAAAAATTTGAAAATTCCGTTACTTTCGGTCAAAATGTATTTACTTTTGACTATTTTAGAGAGATCCACTACTATTTTCATGAACACAGCTGTACATCAAATCTCTAACAGCAACCTGGAGAGCAGTATTGTCACTCTTTTGAAAGTCAGACTGATGATCACATGACAAGATTTTCAATTAACCAGTAAGGACCACTTGCACCAAATCATTGGATATCTAAACTTCTAACTTCTGAATAGCTAACCAAAGACAAACCAATAAATAGTTACTTTCCGTCTTTGTGTTGCACCATTGGAAAATTATGCCAGGATATAAGTATCTGTTTTTCGATTATTATTTGATATTTGACAATACTACAAATATTGCAAACGCAAAAAATACATTTAACTGGCAAATAAAAGCTACAGACGTACATAGGTAAATAAACTCATGAAATGGATAAGGTTGACAGATATTCCAATAATCCATAATATGGATCCAAATTTTACTACGCACGGCTGAAATTTTATTGTTGCTTTCCATAGTTAAAAAATACAACAACGTCATAAAAAATGGAGCAACAATAAAAGAGAAAAATGAAAACCCAATTATCTTCAATGTCTTCCAGCAAGCGCAAAGTATTATTTTTTGTTAATCGAAATCTTCGAATAAAATTCCCATCTCTCAGAGTATCGAAATGTTTGTTCCTAACGAATATTCCTCGATTATAAAAGTTGCTATTTATAAAATTCACAATTTCTTCATTGTCTTCGTCCGAAATTAAATTACCTAATATCCATTGTTGAAATTTTATTTTTTATTTATTTATTCTTTATTTTGTTGATATTATTTTTGACAACACCAAGTACTTGACATTTTGTTTTACTATTTGATGTTTGTGCATGACTATCAGCATTTCGGGACTGGATAAATATTTTATGAATTTATCCATGGATAGAAACATAATGTAATAGAGCTAAACAGTGAATAAAAGAATAAAAACTGTTGTCAAAAATGAGCTTGGTGCAAATGGCGCTAAATCTAGTAGATAAATTCCTAAAAATCCGAAATATTCGTGTCCAGTTGTGACACACTTAATAATTCGATTAATATCAAAACATTTTCCCCAACAGATTTAATCAAAGCCGACATACCTATGTGATGAATTGTTTTTTTATTTTTATTTAAGTAGGTACAGTCCATAATAAAAGAAATCGTTTTTAAATTCCCCTTATTATTGGTGCTATTAAATTCACTACCTTTCCTTGCATTCAATAATCAGCAACACTAATTTCACTCTTCGAACACACCCCGAGGAACCAAAACAAATAAACGTCAAATATGTCAACATACAAAATTGTGTAAATGTCAAATTGGAGTTAAAAAAGCTAGGAAAAAAAAAATTGTGTGAAAATTTGTGTAAAAAAATGTCTTCGATGTCCCCTTCTGAGGTAAGTTTTTTTTAATAAATTTTCTTTAAATAACTATAATGTTCCATGAAATAATCAAACATCTATAAATGAAGTGAAAATCTAAACATAATTCTATTAAACAAAACGCAAAGTTTTACAAAAACTTCTGAGAACAATCTACCAATTTGCAAGTGCTATATTACAGAAAATCTATTTGTTTATTTTCACATGTAACACAACAGAACTTTGGTCAAGTTATCAATTAAAAATTAATGTATACCTAACTAGTGTGAATGTTTTGGTCCAATTTGAGTTCGCGTCATCAAATTAGATTTAACTCTAATGTCCTTCCAATTGGCCAGAAAGAGTACAAGTGCAAAAATGTATTTTATTCAAGGACGTCTCTGTGTCTCAATTTTTCTTTTAGTTTTCTTCAGAAGTTAATTCAATTTGCAACTATACATAGTTGTGGAGAATTGAAATTTATTTTCCACCAAATATAAATATGTATGTCTACATTTAACTGTCCGATACATAAGTACCTAAACAAGGCGTCTGTCAAGTCAACCAACTAAAGTGCAAATTAAACTTAGTTAACATTTAAAATGATATCTATTTGTTGCTGCTGCCGTTGCAGTTGGTGTGATGCTATGCTGCTGTCGACGGGGAATAAGTTCTATAAATTGATTGTCATGCGATGGGCAAGTGAACATCAGGCAGGAACAGATGGATGATTAATTCAATTTAATCGATTTGTGCAAGCGAATGGAAACTGCTCCAAGTGCGCTCCAATTACCAAAAGTAAGTGACCACCGACCAGCAAAGTATTTGATTTTAATCAAAACAATACAATGCAAGCTATTTGGCTTGGTCTGGAAATTTTGTTTACATGCTTGCGGGGGATTTTTGCAAATTAATCCATAAATTCATAGATTAGATAAATAAAACATGAATCACGTATCCACAACAATATTTCTTCTCTTCTTCTCTTTGTATTCAAAGCAGGTCTTTGTCGTTAATATGTTGATTAAATAAATAATTGATCACTGTCCACAAAAGGTATATCTACGCACTCACATTGGTGGTTTCATATTGACAAAGGGGCTAGCAACGGAATCGTTATGCAGGGTTATTTTGGCATCTCAACTGATCAATCATACTCAGTATGCCCTTAAAATTACGATTTCTACTTTATATGTTCCACCTGATGGGAACTGAGTAATTATGACAATCTGTCTATAGACCGCCAGTACTTGTTCCTCATGCATTTATCTGTGCAACTATTTATAATTCAATCACATCACCTTTCCTATAAAGGGCTAGCCACCTATGACGGTTCTTTTACGACAATCCTCACAAAAAAAAAAAGAAAAAAGACGCAAATTTAATCAAAGTTGCGTAATGCATCGCTGAACACTATGCAAATTAAGACTGATAACCAGGAAATTATTACCGTCTTGCCTTATCTACTGCTGTGTCATATTCAGTTGAGAATTTGTTTGTTTACTTTGCCGAATTGAGATAATGGTTCAGAGAATGCATGCCAAAGGCTTGCTGTAAGATTGTAGTCTTATCAGTTTTCTTCTTCTTATATTGCATGATGCTATAATTAATGTAAAAGCACTTCCGCGTCGAGTATTGCTAACTATGCACCTTGTTCGAAGGAAGTGAAAAGAAAACGAACTACTTGCGTACCTATTTTCCTTTGTGGGTCCTAGTGATCTTTCTGGCAGTATGCCTCACGAACTCAAGATGGACAAAAATATAAACCCAGGAGGTTGTATGAACGAAAATTACACCCACTTTTGCCTTGGAAGAACTAACCCATTTGCGAAGTTATATTCATACCAACTTTCTAGATGAGGCTAATCTCCCTACCAGTTCTCCTCCATCAGACATTAAGCATGCAAGAATAGTGCTCTCATTAGGGGCTTTGCAACTTGCATAAGAAAGGTTTCTTTCTGACTGATAAAATCATCTGCCTCTCCTAAGGACTGATTTTACATATTGACGGTGATAACTCGGCGTTCTTTGATTGTCATCTCCAGTTAAGCAACATTTTTGTCTTGCTTTTTGCTAGTTTGAGCCCTTGTCATCGAGGAATCGTAAACCCAGAGACATTTTATGGCATCTATCACAATACTGTAACTGCTAACATTGGGGATCCTACTAACGAAATTCGGACTGTTTTTTTACTTGTTCTTTTTTTTCTGTCGAAAGTTGTACAGTCCTCAAACGATATCCAACTTAGATTCCCATGTCACGCTCAATAGTTAGGACAAATCGAGATGAAAACGAATGCATATATCTTTGTACCTCTTAGCGAAGAGACCGACGATATACTAATAACCGATAATAACCGCCACGACATTATCTGAATAAGGCTGCTCCCCAATTAGACAACAGTTAGACAAAAAAATCTTAGTTATTAACATTATTTTCGGTTTTCCTGATAACAGATTGACCTAACTTCTCAAAATTTACCCAGTCTTAGCAATCCAACATGAAAGTCCAGTAGTTCTCCTTTCATCGCTTGTGAATATGACAACTTAAGCGCCATAAAGAGAAACTTAAACGTCTGCACCTGTTGCAATGTGATTTTCTGACAACTATGTTGAAATGTTTGCTTCTGTAGTTTTTCCTGCTCTTTATATGGTTGTTCGGTACTTTTCTGTTGCTCCTCCTGGCTTCACTGAATTTGCTTAGTACAGATTCTAATTCTGTATCTCTATGATTACTTGCTATACACTAGCTGGTTCTTTTCTCTTTAGAATAACCACTTATGGCATCAGGCCAATGGTCAAAGCAAATTAGATCTTAATTAATTTCAATTAAAACAGCGAGTGAGAATTTATTAAATTGTGTAATATCTGTATATGATCAGTTGGGGCATGGTTTTGTGTTGTAGAACTTAATTGATATTTATTAATTATGCAAGGCGATGGAACAGTCGATAACGGTTCAAATATACATGCGTATAATTTATTGCATGTTCGGGACAACTTTCTAGAAAATATTTAATCCAATCTGAGAAGACTGACTGCGGTCTGGTGCAGTCTGATGACAAATTGTGTTTGGGTTAGCAACCATGCTGTCTTTGGGTGCTGGTAATTCGCAAAGTGGGTGACGAACAGATTTGTTTTCTTCCACGTCTCTAAAGCTTCGGCAATAATCGTTATACACAACGCCAACGAATTCCGAGTGCAGACCTACCGTCTGTCTAGTAATGACGCCTGTGAGCATGTGAATGGATGCATGTCTCTCAGTCCGATCATGAATTTAAATCTAAATAGATTTGTTCTACATTTTTATCATAGTAGCGTCTCTTCAAGTCCTTCGCAGCTTGGGTTATAGCGGCTATCTGTGACTAAAAGCATAGTCACTGAAGTCGTCGCTGATTCTAAATGATTCTCGCTGATCCAGAATTTTGCTGATTATATACCCGCGCCTGTACCGATGTCCATCTTAGAGCAGTCTCTTGTTGTGATCATTTGTAACTATTTTGTTCTCCTATTGATTCGCTTCAATTAGGAATTCTAGCACGCTTAAGAGTTATCGGTATAAGGCTCCACTAGGAAGACTTACCTACTCTTACAAACTACTTAACAACTTTTGGGAAGTCTTTCAATGGTTGTCTATGGTTGTCTTGTCTATGCTAGACTCCAAATCCATAGGTCCAATTCTACAGATAATGTTGTCATCGATCACGTTCTTTCCTGGTTTCTTCGGCAGTATGGCCGATGGTGTAGATTTTTTCGTATTTTATATTGAAAAAAATCCATAGACTTACAGCTTGTTTTCAGATTCTGTCAATTATGTTACAAAAGGCTGCAAAACTCTTCTCGAATCGAAATCCTTCGGTTGAGTTTGAATCTTTTCGTATCTTGACAACTTTCAATTCACGTTCACTTCTGGCTATCCACTATTTTTAAAGAACACTTTCAGTGGCAATATATTCACTAAAAAATTGGTTTCCCTTGCCTCCTTCCTTCCTCCATCCAAAATTTCACATACTTAAATAGAAAATGAAGTCATTGTGATTTCTGCCAAACAAGTTTTCTCCATTCGTCACTGGCAACGCTCAGATTTGTTTGTGTCATCTTTGATCTAGGCCAAATGTTCCATTTAAAAAAAATAAGAACGACCTTCGATAATTTCTTGGCCCATCCTTGCCATCAATCAGGTGAATATTTTATGACTCATTATTTCGTAGAAAAGTGCTCCAACTGTCAGCACAGTAACATTGAACTTAAAAAAACGCTCTCAAAATAAACCATAACCTATTAATCATAGCTCATAGAAAAACAAAAGAAATGAAAATGTTGATGATAATTTGGAAAATTTGGAACAAAAATTGAACTACGCTGACTCAAGTCATTTTGTTTTCATTTCTAATTTGATCTTGTTGATGATCTGAAGAGACTTGTGGAAGATTTCTATTAATTTATAGAGCACGCGGTTTGTTTTTTAATGTATCTAAAAAAATGTATATTTCAAAAGATTTCCACTAAATCGACTGTCCATCATTGTGGCCTGTGGGTCGTCTAGTTGATTGAGAGTTTGTTGAACTTTCACTATTTGTGTCTTAATGCTCGTCCTATTTAATAGTGTTTTTCTATAACAACATTTAGCAGATGTGGTAACAGGGCTTAGTTGATTTTATTTCCAGACTGACCTAGTCGTCACGACACGCGCTCATAAATTGAATGGCAAATTGAAATGTCCATCAATTAAACTTAAGCTATGCCAGCGAATAATTTAAAATTTATTTATAAATCATTTTCTTTGGGAATTATCAGTTGCACTCTCTACGTAAGCATTGTAATACTTTGGGGTTAAATATAGATTTTGTGTATTACTTATTGTTTAATCTTTTCGCTTGGAAACTTGTGGAAAAATGTCTTATTTTTGAACTGTTATTAAGGTTGCAAGTTGCAACCTTTCAATTAACCTACAAGCAGTGTCTACATCCAGCGACAAGAGTTATAAAGTTATTGGCAATCTTTTATCAAGTACATACTTGAACTGACTGTTTTTATAAATTGAGTACATTTGCGTTTTTAGTTCTTTTAATATTATTTTTTGTTACAGATTATCTAGAGACTTTTTGTTACATTTTTTGTAATGGCTACCTGCTAATTGCTACAGAACGTACCAATGACAGACGATCTTTGTTACACCGATAAATCAGTGCAATGAAAACGAAACCAACCGATGGTTTTGAGCATAGACTATTAATGAAATAGTCTGCCAGAGGCGGAAATGCGACGACAAGCTGTCTGGTTTAGTATTGCCAACATCCAAATCAAAGGAGCGTCATTGCACACAGTTCTCTAAGTGCAAGCGCACATTCTAAAAAAAAAAACACGGCTCTAGGGAACGATGTCGCTTCCTACTACATGTCTCCCTATCTGGACTTCAATAGACCATTCTCGTGTTCATTTCTGAATGAGACACACGAAAAACACGTCCTTATCTACCTACACAGATGGATCAAAGATGGACTGTGGAACGCGTGTTTCTTTATTCACAGAGGCATTCGACATACACCACTTTCTGTTTTTAGCAGAAGTTTCGGCAGTCGCTAAACCGTCCGTAATGGTGTCAATAGTGAAAATGATGGTACTGTATTTATTGACAGTCAGTCGGCCATAAAATCAATTTCTGCTACTGCTAATTAAATCCAAGCTAGTTCAACGCTGTAGCAAAGAGTTCAGAGTTTTTGACTATCCCTGGAAACAGGAGTCAACAGGAGTTTAGGGCAAAACTCAGTAACATAAGAAAACGATTGTATAATAAAATTTGAATGAACGCCTATCTCAGGTGGAACTTGTACAATATCGCGGAACTTTTGACCACAGTATGACAAAAGCCAGGCCAACAAGCCGCTACAGTTCAATAAAACATCGGCTCTACCACCAGCTCCAGGTAGCCTTCTTCGCATTGTAGCAAGGCGACTATCAATTTCTTGGATCACATAGCAGGTGACACGATATGCCAAAGTGTATTGCATGTGTTACTGTTTTGTAAGGGACTTCCTCAAGTACAAGGCTCTTTTAAGGGTGTCCAGATAAGTCCGAACTATTATATGGCTTGTTGCCGTCGATATTCTTCTTCTGTTCGGGAATTGGAATGTTTCGAACCTCATGAACAAGCTCATCCAATTCGCCAGTTCCATACATTGCCTGATGAGTCTTTTGAAAATCCATTGTAACATTGTCTATAAATTCTTCCAATATCATTAACCAGCAAAAATAACCACCTGCTACGTTAACGACAATTTTGACTGTCAATGCAATGCTTCGTGAATTGATATAAAATATCTTTTCATAAAACGGTCATTGGCCACTCCTGACAAACGTATTTCTTTGCCCATACAATCAGTAGGTCTAGGTATTATTATCAATTTAAGAGTTTTTATCACTTGTTTTTCTTTTCGTTTTGTTTGTCGTTTCGTTGATTGATTGAATGTGCTTCTATGACAACTATTTAATCAGCGAGATCTCCCATTTTCCAATATTGATGTCTCCAATAAGCATTTGCTTCTGTGACTAATTGATCATGAAGTCCTGACCTTAACCTGGTGAGAAGCGGCGCCTCTGACGACGCAACACAAAGTTCATTGTGGAACATAATTACATTTCTAAACTTAGTACTCATATTTTGATATAGAATCAGAATTAATATAGCATACGTATTTAAATCGAACTCATGCACTCACTAAATTTTAAGCAATATTTATACCTAGTGGCTAATTTCACTAATTAACTGGTTTAGATCAGGTCTAACCAGTGGAAGAAATAATTTTGTATTTTCAATCGTACTGACGCTTTGCATATTTTCAAAACTGAATACAACCAGATGGAGGAGAAAAGAAAGCACACTACTTATTTTAGATGATGACTCCTTGGATTTGGACCATGTGAAGTACCTCTACCTACATAACTTATACTTTGGATGAGAACATTTTGTTCAAAACGTGAAACTCGAAGTCAACTCATGAATGAGCAATAAGTGTTTCTTTTCGGATACGAAATGAGAATAGTTACTTCAAGGTATAGATCGTAATCACAACTACATGAAAGTAAAAACTTATTGAGAAACTGAACGTCACTCATTTATGAGAAAGACAATGAATTGGGAAGATCTACAAACGTTCTATCAAACCAAGCTTAAAATATTCATTTTGAGTGAATTTATCAGAAATGATTTTTCTGGCTAGTTTGTCTGCTCTTTCATTGCTGTCTTAACAGTGCTCTGGGATCCAGATAAAGTGAAATGGGACACTATTTTTTAAGGTTTTTCTCAAAATCGTCCGCACGCGTGGAGGATAGTTTTTTCTATGGCATTGTGCACTGCGCTGTCCCAATTCTTTCATTTGTTTTGGCACACTAATTACTCTTTGAGGACATGCCTTTAAAAATCACTTTTCACCGACGAAAAATATCTCGAATCGACAAAATGTCGAAAAATATGGAGATTTTTGGAAGATCACCGAAAAAAGTTAAGTTAATCTAATTTTCTAATTTTTTCTAATACCCTAAAATATTATTTTGTCACCCTTAAAAGGACGGTAATTCACTTCTTTTACCTTAAGGTAGAAATTAAGCACTGTTTGTGATAGGCTCCATCATGGAACCTATGGACGGTTAAGTGTAACTCAAGAGAATCGATGAGCTTTTATTAAATCCACTTCCCCTACTACAATCTCTCCTATGTTCTCTCCGTTCTTAGGGAATCGGCTTAAGTAGTTGGTGTTGCGGACCACAGAGAATAGACCACCAGCTTCGGGCAAAAATGAGAGATCTATAGAGCTAGTTTTGAAATAAGTAGCTCCGCCTCTTTTTCTATCTGTGAATACGTGTTGTACCACAGAAATAACTGGAAATGTTATTAGGTGCCAGTATTGTATGCGTGACCAAATTCGCCTCCATTTACTTTAACATGGCACATATACTTAACCACCTAATAACTTTTTGAAACTGGCTCTATGGATCTCTCATTTTTGCCCAAAGCTGGTGGTCTATTCTCTGGTTAGTGGTGCTGAGTCGCTATCACTGCTAAGTATTTCATATTGTGTACAAACATTTTTGTCTCGTGTATTGTGTCGCAGTGTAGTGTGTTGTGTCCTAAACCCTTATGGTCCTATTGAGCCATACTACGGTATGGCAACACCACACGTTACAAGTCTGGTCCTGGCTTTAGGTACTTAAATCTGTGAGAATCAAGAAAATGTTCCTTCTCCGTGATTCTCATGAATTCGAGAATCGTATATATGAAAGAAATATTTGTTTTTGGAATATTTTTCTCTTATGTCGTTTTCGATTGGTCGTCCAGAACCGTCCGGAAGCAATCCGAGCGCTTCTGAAAGAACTGACAGTTTTTTTTACAGAAAAGAAGAGAAATTTGCTTCTGGATTTGAATTCAGAATCGCGGAGAGTTCTTCCGGGCGGTTCTGGACAACCAACTGAAAACGACATTAAAATGCACAAAATTCTTGAAAGTACCGAAAGACAAGATCTCGAAAATACCTGAAAATGATTGGTGTTAAAAATTTCCGCGAATTTGAATCACTTTCAGGTATTTTTGAGATTTTGGATTCGATATTTTGAGATTCGGTTAAAAGTTGCCAACCCGCATCGACAAAGTATAATATTATCTCCTCGACATTATAGGGTCTGTTCCTTTACTTTTGTAGTAAAAATGGAAAAAGACTTTCAAAATGCCAGAGGTGGGAATGGATTCTGTCACAGAGAGAGAAACTTACGAAAAAGTTACGGATCGCTTTGTAGTAATCTATGAAAAATTGCAGATGCATTTTGTGGGTTCTGTACGTTTGCATGCAATCCAAAAGCCTGATTCTTAAAGCCCGTATTTCAATAGCCCGTAAATCATATGCCCGTAAAAAAAAGACCATAAGGCAACCTCCCTGCCTGTGGTCACTGTAGAATTTGGAATGAGTGCAAGCCCGTAAAAAATACGGGCTTTATGTAAATCTTCATTTACGGGCTTCTGTGTTACAGAGTTTTATTTTACGGTCAACTTCGAAAAGCTGTGTTTTACGGTCAAACGTATCGTTCCGGCATTTTGCTTTTCAATCATCTGTCAATTGTCAAGTGACTGACAGTTTTTTTTTTTTTTTTTTTCAATTCTAACTATATGTACAAGAAATTTGTTGAGTAAAAAGTATTAAGATTCTTAGTGGACCGCTCCAAAATCTTGCTCTGTCAAAGACGCTCTCTTTTAAGAATTTTTCGAATTAAGAAACGGCATTGAATAAAAATTCGTAATAATTAGTAAAAAAATCGTTAAATTCAAAAGTAAAGGAACAGACTTTATGAGTATCGCACTTTTAAGTGCTTATTCGACATTTTGCCAAGTAAAAAAGTATGATTAAGGTTCTATAGCTCATCGCTTTGAATCGGAGATTTGGTCTCGATCCTGGATCTATGATTCGAAAATCGAAAGTCCTCTTGACTGGATCAATATTGTCAATTCCCACAATAATTCCTACATGTTTTAATTACTAAGTTAGACCACTAGAAATCGTTAGAACAATTTGGCAGTACTCCCAGTGTTACTAACAACTGGTAAATTTACGTTTTCCTCGGAAATTCGATGCAAAGAAGCGTTAGAAATTTGTAGTTAAAAAATAGTTATCCGTGCAATTTCGTGGGAAATTTTAATGTAAGTTAATGAAAGAAAAAATATTCACCTCTACATATTTCGAACTTTGATCCCTCAGATATGTATCTACATAAATTTGAATAAATATTTAATGCTACTAAATTATGCAGTGTTTATTAGACTGCCGTCTAAATCGTGGGGGCGCGTCAACCGATTTGAATAATTGTTCATGTTATTTGCCCAATAGGTAGATAGATTCCATTTTTGGGTCTGTATCCCAAAATAAACGATACATAGAATGATTTTTAAAGAGAACGAGTTTTTCAAGATTTTCGCTTTGTTTATTGTCTTGAACAAAAAAGCTGGAAAAAAACCTTGTGATGTCAAAACTTGGTTAAATCCAGTGACAACAATTTTAAAAAAAATGTTTCCTTTTTTTTCTGCAAACATTTTGAATCGTTTCTTTTTTTTTTTAATTACCTAGTGGAAAAATTAAGGAAATTTCACCCAAAAGGGGGGAGGAATAAATGTCCATTCAAACAACCATACAATACAGGTACACATTACCTGTGAGGGGTCATGTGTCATGTCTGGACTGAAATAAATTCCTAATCTGTTTTTCGTTTTTGTATGACGTGTATGCCCATTAAAGCCCAATAGCACCACCGTCTGTAGCCACCAGAAAATTCTTTCTCTTCAGCCAATTCTGCAGTAGTTTACACCCACTAAAAGTGCATTAAATCCAATTTAACAAAACATGCACTGTGCCGTCCTTCAAGGCGCAAACAGCAGCGTTTTTGTAATTAAATAAGCAAATCCGGAAACAGCACACAAAACCAACCTCTAGAGGAGTCCTCGCCCTTTTTTAATGACTCCACCACCTAATTAATCTGTTGGCTCTTGACAGTGGATTATTACCTACCCCATGACAAGTTCACGATGCCTCACGTTAATGACTTCTGCCTGCCGCGCTGCATTCACCAACAATAACGAAACAAAGCAATGCTTTCGAGCTAATTGCACTTTGCCTCGAACAGGGCGTTGAAGATAGGTATACGTACTCGCGTAGACTCGTCGGTCTCGCGTGCATGCTAAAAGCACCAAGATTTGAAAATTAATTCGAGGAAAAGCTTTTTCATCGCTGCACTAGGAGGTATACACTACACACTAATCAGAGGTGAATTGCATTCGTAGGTATGTCGAGCCTATTTATGCTAAAGATGATTTCCTCATCTCTCTGTCTGAGTTGAAGAGCGCCAACTCTTGGGCAGTTTGTTTATCTGATACCACGTCTAGGATTGGGAGGAAAAACTGAAAATCGTATTTCACGTTGCCATCATGTGTAAACATCGTGTCACCATGCCATAGCCAGGCTAGCGCACCGCACACCAAAGTCAGCTTTCTTCCCTCTCATACCCTGCTCCAGCTTCGGCCATTTATCCAACGAACCAAACCACCTCCGCGTTCACTTTTGTTGTTCGCCTGTGTATACTGTATACTATTCGTTGCTACACCCAGCTGTTTTCAGTTAGACCAGTCGATTGCCTGGCGAGACTTCAAAGTTTGTCAGACGTGCTATTTGGCATCAGTTGTATTCGACGCGTGGATATCATCGAAAGGAGTTTGCCTTGCGCTCGTGGTTTGGTTATTTTATTGCGATTAAAATAAGTTCGCGTGTGGACTATAAAAAAAAACACAGATAATCAGCAATTTGCATTGCAAAACTAATATCGTATGTTAAGTTAATTCAAAATTTGCTACTAGATTACTAAGTGTGTGCAAATAAGTTTTTTTTTTTCGAATTTATACACAAAATGTTATAATTTTAGTTACAAAAATTAGAATTCCTCTTTGAATATTTAATGAGAGATCGTAAGATACAATTTTATCTACATGGGGGATGTTCCTTAAATATTTGGCATTGAAAATATTTTTCTTATATTTTCTTAACGGCTTCCCCCGGAGCGTGCTTATCAAAGAAATTTCAATTTTAAAATACGCTGGATTTGAATTTGTGACTTTTATTGAGTCATGCCTTTTGTTTTGCGGTCGTCGATGTCATTTGTTTATAATTTTCTCATAGTTTTACTACAAAAATAATTTTTTACAACTGACACGAAAGTGACGTTTAACTTAAATTGCATGTTTATCGGCGGTAATGCACTTGTATACCCTTGATCGTGGTTAACTCATAAGTTGAGGTTAGGAAATCGACATTAAACTCAACCGTAGGTTATATTGAACGGTTGTTAAAATCGAGGATGATCAGACAATTAATTTGATTTCTGACAAGTCCACCTTCAGATTTTGCGTCCACACCCAAAGTGGATTATTTATTTTTGGGTTCAGGAGTTTCTCATATAAATAGTATATCCAAACATTTCAAGGATTTTTCCGTCATTAATATATTCCTGTTTCTGCTGCCTGGGTATCTATGCGAATAAAATGTGCGCGCATTTGAGTTCTTATCTTTTATGCAAATCATCAGATCATACCAAGTGATGGAAACTGGTTTCCGCGATCGTGTGCCAAATGCTGAGCTGCTGGACTTGTTCCTATTATCTCATAGAGTGTTTTGCGTCACGCATGCCATTAAACTCGTATAAAATTAACTTGTATAGTATATAGTATTATATTCATGGCTTGCCGCAGTTTTCTTTGGCAGAAAGAAATTGCTGGAGTCTAGGCATTGACATCATATGGTGAATAGGAAGCCAACGATATTGAAAATTTGATACATATCTATATTCAGACCGCAGGAGATATTTTAAAAATATGCACATAGCTAAATTTTTTTTATAAAGCCTGCCTTATCAGTTGTTATGTATTTCGGAAGAATTTAGCTTCGTCAGCTACGAACAAGTACGAAAGTAAGACCTACTCAGTCTGAGACTAAGGGCCGTTTGCTGATACGACTCATAACGAGTTACATTTTTATGGTCTAATTTTTGTAAGGCATAAACTGTCACATAAGAGTTTATGTGGAACTTAAATCTTTATGCGCTGTATCAGCAAACGGTCGTAAGTAACTTGTTTACGACTCCTCAGCCGTTAAAAGGTCCTTTAAAATAATACAGAATGTAGGAAAGAGTGTTTCAGCCTACTTGTTGAACAAGTTTGAACTTCTAATGAAGCTTAAGACTTCTTAGGCATTGATATCGTATTACAGGAGAAATCTAAGCTTTGTTTTGCATATTTATTTCAAAATTTAATACTAAAAGCGCGCCGCTAAGACCTTAGTCAACGCGGTTTTACACCATTCAGGTTTTCGATTCGCAGAAGTATGTATTTGCAGCTGACACACAGACACATTAGTTGTTGTAGAATTGATCGAGCTGTCAAATGCCGGTCTAATGCAAGCGTCAGATCGAACTCTAAACAAAGTGCTGGGCCACACATGCCTTACCATGAAAGTCGTGTCGGGCGATACCGGTCGATTTTAAGTGAGTAGAAAAGTCAAAAGAGGAAAGTTTTTTGGTGTGATCGTTCTACCCTTCTTTTCTCAACTTACCTAAAAATCTATCCGTCTCGCCCGACACGACTTTCATGGGAAGGGAAGGCACAAACAAAACCAAATCTTGACTTTTAACTACGAGTATTTGCTGGATCTCTACCACAAATGGATACTTTGGGCTTTATCAATAATCATTTTTAACCTTCAATTTAAATATTTTGGCGCTGACAATAAATAATTTTATATTGAAATTTTCGCCATAAATTGTCATGTTAAACGCATGTCCCCGACCAGAATTCCACGACGTGCTATGGAATCCGTACCATCGGGCAGGCGTCTTCTAGGTAGACCCAGGATAAGATGGTTAGATCAAGTCCATTATCTCTCCTCTACCCGTATGGGGATTGCCCTTGATGATTTGGAGTCGATAGCAGAGGATCGAGAGCTATGGAGGGTCCACTTGAGCAACCTACACCCTCGACCCATTTTATGGACATGTAGACCCAGGATAAGATGGTTAGATCAAGTCCATAATCTCTCCTCTATACCCGTATGGGGATTGCCCTTGATGATTTGGAGTCGATGGCGGAAGATCGAGAGCTATGGAGGGTCCACTTGAGCAACCTACACCCACGATCCATTTTATGGACATGCGGACCATTGAAAATGAATGAATGAATTCATTTTCGCCATTGTGACTTCCTTAAAGTTAGTCTGAACACAAAAAATTATTATGGAAAGGATTTTTCTCAATTTAGCGCAAAATTACCCACTAGAAAAATCCAGCTGTCAAAAAAGTGAACAAAATGAAAAAATAGACACAAAACACGAAGAATCTAAACAAATTGCAGCGTTTGACATCTTTCTGATTGTAACCAATTCTTCAGTTGACTTTTATGGAGGTGTAGAAGTCAAATCAAGTAATTTTGTCAACGTTTCTCAACAATTCAAAATGGTTTATGACATTCAAATTAACAAAAAAACAAATCGTGATTATGGTTTTCGAAACCGTTTTAAATTAACGCAGATTTGTCAAAGCAATTGAAATAGTATATGACAAGCGACAAAATTCAGGAATGGAAGGCCTATGAATAGTGATTTCAGAAATGCAGCGTCCACTATAAATGTCAATTCACTTTGTATTCCGAGTCAAGTATTAAAAATGTGTCAAATTTGAAATATTGAGAGAAAAACTTTCAGAGGACAAACAATTTACTCGAAAATTACGTGTATTCATTAAGAGTCACTTCCAATTCCAACTATATAATCAGTAGATAAAGATATATGTTATGTTTGTTTATTTCAAATCGTGACAAATTTTACTTAAATATTCTATAATCGAATATTCACGAATTATTCTTTATTTTCACGATTTTGTATCTTTATTTATTTTCATCAAGCAAAAAATTATTTCGGAAATAATGAATAGTAGTTGTCAATTTTTTTACTTTGACAAATTTATCAATTCTTTTGTGTGCTGCTTAAAGTCAAGAGGCAAACTACTCATTACTTAAATATTATTCTGTGGATTCATTCTCACGTTTTCTAACATTTTTTTTATGTATAGACTTTGTGCGATTCCATATTGACCTAGCCAGTAATATATGAATAATATTTTTACGAAAAATTCTGACGACGAGTAAAAAAATAGGTGCCATAGTCATAGATGGATGATATATTTTTGATGATATATTTATGTATAATTATTTTCCATAATCCCTAGATTGTTAAAAATTCTGGAAACTCTGGTTCTTATTTTACCCAGACGATGGTCGCTTATAGAGGAGACACATGTTTTTGTACTGAAAAATGTTTCTATTTAGCTTGTCGTCATGATATATATCAACTGTCGAGATATAGGTAAATATTCAAATAAATCACACATCTGCCATTGCGGTACATGCACAAAACAATCTCCAAATTCAACATGTCATTCAGCACAAGCAAACAGCACAATAAATTGCTCAAATCTATGTTCAAATGTTTCGTGGACTTTTTCTTTTCTTTAAATAAATTAAAAACAATTTTTGTGTTATTAAATAATAACTTCAAAGTGCAATAAGTCGAAAAAAGAAGTAGATGAGTGAGAATTTTTTCGTGTGGGAAGTCTGACAGCCGATGTCAAAATTTTTGGAAATGTCAAAGTAAATCTGATTTTGCTCAATAGAAACACTTAAAAAACATAAACACATGAACGAGGTTAAAGCAAAAACAAGTCATCATTGCACTGAAAAACATTGTGACAGGTATGGTAAAGTCAAAGTGGAAGACCGCGGCTGTTTTTTCTGTGTCTCCTCTTTCAATGTAAATACCATCAAATGAATATTTGTATATCGAAAGCGAAGATTGTTTTGAAAGTGGAAAATAATTCCCTTTTCACTGTCTCCCTTTAGGCGGTTTCCTTTGTTTTGTTAAGATCAGAGCAAACAGCAGCCAGAACTGTCAAAAAAAGTAGATTTTTCTTTTTAGCTCACACACATTTAAGCTTCAGAGCTCTGGAGATTTGTTCCTTCTCTCTTTCAGATCATGTTCAGATGCACTCTATGAACTCAGAGCAATTTGAAACTGACCAGACTGAGTAAAAACTGAGCACAGCTTATTTTGACAGCTAGCCACACAGCTGTCAACTTTCGAGAACTAAACGCCATAATACTTTAGTTATCACTTATGAACATTTAAGAAGTCTAAAACGAGTACCCATTACGAATGGCCGCACAGAAAATATGAGGTCCATTAAATAGCCCGTAGTTGTACTCGTCATTTGTATCCACCCATTTATCAATTCACACCTGCCAATACTATTATTATTATTATTATTATTATGAAGAAACCCGACTGCAACAACTTAAGTCAAGCTAAAAAGAGTTTCAGATCAATGCAGTTTCTTGATATTTTCCGTGTAAACAACTTGGCAGATCATGCACATTGACACGTCCGTCAGTTTGTCTGACGGCACAATGCAGTCGCCTGATACTACTTGTTGGCGCTTTAAACTGCAACAACTGATAACGGGTTAAGCTGTAGTCTTACTTATATATTTATTGCTTATTAGTCTCATTTATGCTGATTAATTAATATAATTATTGTTATAAAGTATATGATTTTTATTGTTTGTCATTACTGCCATCACGTGCAAGCGGCATGCACTTTACTCTATAATTTGATATTTTGTTTACTGTTTAGTTGCTGTTTTTTTTTTTGTTTTCCTTAAGAGTGAGGAGCGTGTCTTTGTTCCTTCGTATTATAAAAAAAAAAAAAACAAATGCAAACTGAGGCGAATGTTTATGCCAGCAAGCATTTTAAGAACGCATAAACAAAAACAAAACAACAACTTTCGATTTTTTTTATCGTTCACAGTTAAAGTGGTTTTATTTTATAAAGTTTGCATCGTTTGTATTTAAATTCTAAACTGTAGAAATTCTTGGAAATTCACACTCATGAGCTCATGACATGGGCATCGATTTGACGGAGAACATTCTTTTAATTTATGTAACGATTTTCAATTTTCCAAGAAAAAAACAACAAAAGGAATTGCTGATAGTGATAAGTACAAATGTATAGGTTAGGGTTGTTATCGGACATATTTCTTAGTTTTTTAGTGTAAAGGGAAAGAACCGTAATGATAATTTTCATTGTATATCATGTGTCATATCTTTCCGTAGTGATACAGAACAAAATCATTATTCAGGGGACTCCTACAGCCCTGTCATATATTCGTAGAATGTGGAAGGTGTTCTTCTCGCAAAATCATTTCACAGAGATTTTAGTATTTCGATCCAATTCCCAATTTTCAGCTTAACATTTATGCTAAGCGTTACTCCGCGTGGTGGGAAAAGGCAAATCAAACCTCAACTCAAGATCACTTTAAAGAGCGCAGACTCGCGTTCATTGATATTGCAGATGCAATGCGCTCCTGCCCGACAGTATAGCCTTAGAGAAACTCCAGAACTTTCACTAGAAATATATATACGACTGGAGAAGACAACTTTGCCTCGTCCAAAAATGCAATCCCTAGATCAATAAATAATATGTCAAACCCCTCGTTTCAATTGGCTGACATCATGCCCTAATGCCTAATTCAATATCCATCCCAGTCCCAGATCTGTCTGTATGAGAGACTGAAGGCCCCAGACTACGGTAGATGAACGGCCAACTGTTGTTGGGCAATATATCAATCACCCTTGAGCACATAACACCGATTTTCAAAGCTGAAGTCTATATGCGCAATTGAACTCTGTCGTTGTACTGTCAGACAGCCAAGCATCACTTAAAGCTCTTGACTCATACAAATTCAACTCCAGACATGTCTGCCTAAACTTTTTGTATAGAATAGCTTGGTGCCCACAACAAAAGTTATTCTCCTATGGGTTAAGTTACGACTGAGCTAACTGTCAAAGTGAGCTTCGGGGTTCTTCAAAACCGGACAGATAGGACATAGCCCCATACTTAAGGAATCTTTCTCCAACATCCCTGATAAAGCGGTTGAAAGTTTGGGTGCACTTGACTTCCTTGGAGGATACAGGGTCGGGTTATACTCAAGTAATATAGACCTACACAACACACGTGTCATTAAGACTTCCGGACACATGCAGTGTGTTCCAGGCAGAGGTTCTGGCCGTGCTCAAAGCTGCGGATCTACTTGATATGGGATCAATATCTAACAAGAATATCGCTATCTACATTGATAGACAGGCTGCGCTAAAGGCCTTAGAGTCCTCAAATCATTAAACTAGTCAGTAGAAGCCGCACAGTGCTCGGAGCATTATGCGTGCAGAACCATGTCAGATTGTGTTGCGTACCCTAGAAATAGGGCATACCTAAGATGGTCTTATAAAGAAGGCCACATCCATTCGTCCCAAGAATAAAAACTCACACAAACGAAGAGAAGATAGGCGTAGGGTCTGTACACGCCTGTTGCGCCAACTATTTATTTATTTATTTATTTTTTACAGGGTCTCAAAAGACTTGTGGCCTAAGTTAGATCGGAAAGAATCTGTAAAATTATTAAAACTGAGCAGATCAATGCTACGCATGGCAATAGGGATACTATCTGGGCACTGACTTCTTAGGAAGCACAAATACGAACACGTGCAGGTATTGCGAGGACCTACATGTCGCAGAAAATATTACTTATCTTCTCTGTGAATGTTAAGCTATTGCTCGGTACAGGGGGAACACCTAGGAAGGTATTTCTTCTACAATTTAAAGGAGGTTAGCCTCACAAACAAAATTGAAACCAATTTTAGGTTCTGCAGGCAAATTAAGTGTTTAGGCGAATTGGTTTAGGTTTTAACGGTGAAGGTTCCCAAGGGATGGTACCTAGTCCAATGTGATGAACTCAAATCATATACAACCTAACCTAGCACGTAAAAACTCAACAACTCTCTTCATTTCCTCATTACCTTTTTGTGGCGTGCTAGCAACCAGAAATATCAAGGCAGATCTGGATTTTTGGGAAGCTCCAAATGGGACTATCGATTTGGAACTAAAAAGCTTGTCAGCTGTGGGAATAACAAACGAATCCTTCAAATAATCTTCATGAGCTTATCTTAACTAATTGCATCACGCATCTGTCGCACTGATCTCTTAATTATCGTCTTCCCTAAATTGGCAGAAGTTCCACTGAAATGAGTTGACTCTGGCTAGAAGAGGAAGGGGCAGCGAAGCACATCCGACAACTAACCAAAAGTCTTCAATCGAAGCTTAGCATGGCATGAAGACATAAAAAACTCTGCAGTGACGACAGCCGTATAGTATTTTCGGGATCTTGATTTAAACGGATGTCCGAACCAATTACTAATCTAATCACAGTGATCCTGAGGAGAAAACAAAAGACATACTCAGGTCGCAGTGGTTGTCGTGAATACTTATTCTATCAAACAGTCAACCCACCCCTACTCAAAAAAACAGTCTTACTTTCGCAAGTACAACAATTATATTGTCAAACATTTTATATTTGGAGCAGTTCATTGACACCGACCTTGTGAAGCCGATAAACGTATATAATGCTTCGGATCCTAGATTTCAGATTTTTTTTTTATTACATCGCATGGCGAGTACATTCAGACTTCATCAAGACATTATTTTAATGTACAAACCACTAGCTTTTATTGAGACACGCTAACGTGTCGCAGTTCTCAGGGCTTTAATTGAAATTGCTCTCAATTATGAATCAAATTATCCCTAATTCCAAGGTCAACCATTTTGCATGTAGTGGAATTTAAGCAACTACGAGTGTTTATACCGCTATACAGAAAGTAACACTTTATATTAAGTGGGGACACAGACTATAAAAGTGGCGCTTCAATCACTAAGAAGGTGGTATACCATTAACAATTCTCGAATCTAAATAGCTTTTAACATAGTGCATTGACAGACTTGGGGTATAGAAAATATTGCTATCAATACCATCAGTCTGTCTCCACTACCACATACAGAGTCTAATCGTTCCCTTATAAAAATACAAGGTGGGCGTTATAGCTATTTCTTAAACGCGTAAAGTAGAAGTTGAATGAACTTCATTAATTTATCCTCACGAGTAGGTAGGTACATGCGTTCGTTTAGGACTCAAATACACGCATACCTACGAGTATTCCCATTACTTAACTTGGTGGAGGTAATCTAAAAATATTTGTCAGTTTTGTTTCGCAAAGAAAAATATTTACATTTAATATCTACTTTCAGAATTCACGCACTTCTCATACTCACTACTCACAGTTAATCGTTATAATATTGGTATTGCTACTTCAAAGGACATGTTTTTTTTTTGTGCACTAGGCCACTACTTCTTGAGTATATTTTTTTTACGTATGTGTGGGTCTTTTTGCAGCTTTAACGTGGGCGTGAAAAGAAGCGCCATATTTTTGTCATGTTTTGTCATAATTACCTCATTAAATGGAATGTCTCATAGCAAATTTGTAATAATAACAAAAAGGTTGACATTTAGGCCACAGAACAAGCTCCACTAGAGATTGTTGTGTTGACATTTTTTTTTTTAAATAAATATTACGAAAAGTTAAAATTTCAATTATTGGAGGAACATTTTCTCTGAAAGAGACACGAAGGACCAGGAACTTCTGTTACAAAAAATGTGCGAGTTATTTCATTTGCTCCATCAAATTATTTATTACGTGCCGACAAAACAATCCCAATTATTCTGAATATCTACATTCCAATGTCCTAATTTACGACAATTAGGATTCATGTTCGTGTAGTGTTGATTATGCTAGATCTAGATCAGTACGACGATTTTAAAAGCAAAATGATAATTACTAACTTACGGAGTGAGTTACCATTGCTTTGTATTTAAATTAATCTACTGTGTATTTTCGACTTGCTAACTCTACAAATCAAGTCAAGAGTTTCTCGACGAGGTCAGTTGACATTTCAATTATAACCGTACATAGTAAAAGTGACGTTAACGACCAATCTGGTTTTTGAATTCAGGAAAATCTAGTCCATATAAAAATAATTGGCTTCCCTGATAATTATTTGTTTTGTTTAAATAATTTTGACATCTGCATGCGTCTGAATTCAAATATGACACAATCAAGACCGAACTTCATGTAAACGTAATTTGAGCGGAGCAGCAGTAAAAACGTGAAACTCGTTATATTGCGCATGCTCAGTGTATAGTCACTTGAATTAAATGGGTGATTTTTGGTTATTATTAAACATTTTTATATTTCAACAATTATAATCTTAGAATCCACTATGGACTTGTTGCGATAACTATTTGTTATATTTTTGGAATTAATCACTACAAATTTAGTCGAGAATCCATTCTTGTGGACTCATTTGACATTTAGTTGTTTTAAACCAAATGCTGTCACTTCAAATACGAAGTTTTTTTTTAACGTTTTTAAATTTTAATTCGAATAACTCAATGTGGTATTAAATTTATAGTCAATATTTCAGTTCTTAAAAAAAATGACACCTTGTTGGTCGCGAAATTTGCTTTAATTTATAACAAAAATGGAAACTTTAAAATGAACATTGCTTGGCAATCTAGTCCAGACAAACGAGTTATAATTTCGTCTATCAGCACCTAAACCTAGCACGCTGCTGTTCCGGAACGAAAAATCCCATACAAAAGTGACACAACGAAATCATGAACGAAAAATTTCGCACTCCCTTTCGTTTTGCAGTACGCTGCTGCTGCGAAATGAAGGCGAAAAGTTGGTAATTGTAGTAGATTGCTTGGCACAATTCTCCAATATCTTTTCGCACACAATTTATTGCTTGGGAAAATTTGACATTTCGTTTTTTTTTTTCGGATCATCAGATGCGGATACGGAAGATATTATTGTTATTGTAATGATATTGTTTTTAATGTCCTCGTTTTACATTTTTATAAAATTTTATAATTTTAATTATATTTGCTTTCAATTACAAAATACAAATTCTTGTTGTTGTCAAATGGCACTATGGTAGCAGCTGATGAAATTCTCCACAAATTATTTTCCGCGGTCTTTTCGCAGACGTTTCGCTGTGCAATTGGAGACCACCGGAAAATTTCGTTTCGCAACAGTAGCCTACTAGGCTTACAATTAATATAAGTAGTTTGACAGATAATTTCGAATCAGTTCTGTTTAAATCAAAAGCAACAGCTATAGCTGTCGTAAATTATTTTTGACATATATATTATCTGGTTTGCGTTGCACTGTTAGGAAAAAAACTTGACATGTCATGTATTAAACATACGCATCTGATGCACTTCAGATTTTCCTAATTATTTATAAACTAAAAATTTATACAGCAGTCGAAATAAACTACAATTATACAGATCATTTGCAACGTAAATTATATACACAATCTCGTATAACAATTTAGATTGAATTTTGTACGTCTAATTATAACTCACAAGAGGCATTACTTGCCAAAAGCTACTTTAAATCAACCACAAACACTCCAAAGAGAAACAAAATCTACTATATAAAAAAAATCAAAACGAATTTATTTTTGTATCTAATTGCTACAGCATCTATATAACATCTGCGGTTTGATTTTCTCGTAACACTAAGCAAACTGAAAATATATACATAAATGTATTAGACAAAATTTCAATTCGAACAAATGCGTTCGATGATATAGTAATTGTAAGGCGTCCAAGTACTGTTGATTTTAATTCATTTTTGGCCTCCCATTTATTGTATTTGTTTAAATTAATTACCCCAGTGGGAAATTACAGTAGTGTTAAGAAGTTTTGACATAAATATTTATTATTTTTTATTTGTTCAACAACTGAGCGTGTAAATGAGTTTTCTAAATTTGACTTCTTTAAACCATATTTCGAGTGACAAAAAAATCTATTACTGTTATTTCCATTGCTCGAAACGACATTCATTTTGACAGTTATACCGACATTGACTTAAGCTGTCGAAATTTCTCAATGCTCTCTAGAATAAAAAAAAAGAGTCTCCTTGCGCACTGCTTTCGCTTTGTAAGCGAAATGGTCCCTTGGGGTCAAATCACACCTACAACGTGACGGGTAATTTCTAGATATTAAACGTCAATCGAGTTAAAAAAAAATAGTTAGCGCAACAGGTTTTAGGAACCCTAAACCTAGCTTTTCACAACCATTTGTTTGTGTTAGTTTCTATTTTTAGAACGAATGGAAGGGACTTACAATTTTATACCGATTCCGAATGGCTTAATTGAGAACCTTTTTCATGACAATTATACTCTCGGATGTTTGGCAAACGTTCGCGATAGGTGGCGCAGTGGAAAAAACCTTAAGATGTAATTTGGGTTTTTCCGGGGATCGAACCGGGGACCCCTCGCACAGTAATCCAGCACACTAACTGTTGGTAACCAAATACTTCCATAAAATGTGGATACACCTACTGCTAAAACATAACCATTTATAACGTTTAAGAAGGCAGTGGGTGTTTTATTCATTTTTAAATTTATTGGATTTGTTAAATATTAAATTGAAGTAAACAGAACAAATTTGAGTTAAAAACATTGGTCCTTCGAGCCGGATATGGACCAACAAAATCTTCTTTTTCTTAAAATTATATCTCTGGCCGTTTATCGTTGCTAGAGACAACGATGACACTCAAATTACGAACAGGTTTTGGCTGAAACCGGCGAATCGGAGGCCGATAGATTGGATAATATTGAAGTACCTCCGATAAAATCAGTTTTTACTGAGCCACTGTGCCCGAGCTTGGAGGCCAATAACTCTCTTGTTTGTCCAGCTTTTAGGGCATTTGACGCTGACTTGCCCAAATACGATAGATTTTCTTATTTGCGATTTTGGGATATGGTGGCAAAGTGCTCATCGTTCAGTTGGCGTCATTTAATTAGTCTGGTGTTGCGTGCGGTTGCAAGTTGCAACAGCTTTACTTGCGCTAATTTATTATTGTCTCATGTCTGTTATAGGCAAATAGAGATGTTGAATTTTGTGGCTTACAAAGCTCTTGTTAGTCTCTCGACTCTTCTCATCAAAAATGACAGAGAAAGAGGGAACTCACAAAAATGGAGTAGACTTTCCGAATTTCGCAAAAGCTATGTTCGATGATATCGAGATTTACATGAAGATTTAGCGAAATCTTTAAATTTGCTGCTAAATCTCTTTAGCTAAATGGAAAAAAGCAAAATGGGGTTCTACGCTTTTAGCTAAATTTGTTGAGAACTCGACCCCCGTTTGCAATAGACTGGTTGAGGGTAAAATTGTTGAAGAAAATGTGGCCAATGATCCCTTTCTCTATAATGAATGTCCACATTTTAATTTGCAATTGCACTCATATTTCCCACATTTCTGAAAGGAACTCTATAAAAGCATCAACATATCTGCACTATTCAGCAATTAAGACTCAATTTTTCTATTACTTCTGCACGAGGTTAACTTAGTTCACTGCCAACCAGTGCGAACTTCATTCCTGCACCAACAATGACGCTTCCGAAGCCATAAGCCATTCTAGCGAATAAAAGCGGATACGCAGAATGCGCTGCGCAGTAAACAAAAGACGTGCAGAGCTGCATAACCAAGAAACAAAAGGCTAAAACAAAAAACAAAAAAGTCTGCGATAATGCAACAAAAACGGAAATGATCGCCCACAATTGACTTTAGTGACGCGTACAGGGTTTTACTCAGTCATTTTGTACGATAAACGGATAAAACGCATAAAAGTGCCCTACGCCGCAATTTAATTATTGGAATGTGTAGATAAAAATATAGCAATTCTGGAATACCACACAACACTAAAGCAGCCAACATGTAAATGAAGAGACGCGCATTAAACTCTTCAATTGACAAATTATGTGGTTTTGCTATAGTGGATTGTGGTGTTTCCTTAATCGGCTGGAGTTTAATAGTTCTAGCACGTTTCTCCTCGGGCCAGCATTACAATAACAAGTGAAATGAAAGACAGACGATAGCCATATGCGCTGAAGCTGATGATAGATGCTTCTTATTCCCGATTTAATTGATATTCCACATGCCAAAGGAAATCTTTGTTTGTTTTAATTGCTTGTGGAGTTGTCGGGCAAGGCGTTTATTTTGAATGAAATTAATCAGGAAAAAAGATTAAAGATGAGTTTGAAGTGGTTTATTGATTAAGATTAATGCCACTTGGTCTATCTGGCGAAGACATTACTGTTGGTCATGCGAATATCGTTCTTTGAACTTTTTTAAGGACGCACTTTTGGTGAACGATTTTAGAAAGTTGCGTAAACATGCACTTTATAAACAGAGGGACTTTCGTGAGTTATATTTTAAGATCTGAGGATTTTTGTTTTTTTGTAAATCTAATATTTACTCAATTTTGATGTATAATTCCATCAATTTAATTTGACGCATTCACCTTGTATATTTGTACTGTCTATTAACACCCTGTCTCACAGATCATTTCGATAATATAATTATTAACGCCAAATTGAGTTGATCAACATTCGTCTGATAGGCCAAAACAAACACCATCGAGCATTGCACTCGGGGTGACACTACGCTGCACCCATTCTTAAATTATTTGCATTCATGCTCATTGAACAAACGCAAATATTAGGTTTGTTCGCGTTAAGTGAATGTGATCACAGAGTGTCACAGTCACATGTCCTAATACAAGCTCTAAGCGAACAGGCCGTTTAACTGTTAAATGACTCAACATTGTTGTTAAATTTGTTGATATTTGTTCTGCATTACTGTAATTTAATTTTATTTTCTTTGTAGATACCTACTCGAGGAAAATATATGGCATAGGTTGGCAATAAATTGAATTTATTTGAATATTTCTTTATTTATTCAGAGAAATATTCTTGAGCAAAATAAATAGAATGCAGCAACACTGTCGGCAATTGTTTACTTTAAAAAACTTTTCTTTATATAAATCAACCGTTTATTACACGTAGGGAATAAAATGTTTAAAGAATGAAATAGTTTCTATTTTGATTCGGAAAACATCGACCAGTTAGCTTAAACATAACTATTTTAGTTTATTTGTTTTTATTTTACTATTTTCTGGGAAATATTTCAAATATTTTCATGGTTATTTATAAGTAAATTAATAAAAAAAAAAATTATAATGGTACACCCCATATTTTGTCAATACTTTAGCCGGCCTTACCCACAAAAATGATGAAGAAATTAGGAACCTAGTTCTATATAGACGAAAAACTAGCAGAAAAAATCATGATATACAGATTCGACTTTGCGATATTATACTGCGACCTTAAAAAGATCTAGGGGCTTAATAGTTGGGTGATTCATTGTTTTCTACCAAAGAATTTGTTGATGAGCATCTCACTCCGTTCCCATCTGACATCGCAATCCACACTAGGTAAAATAAATTCTTTAAAGGCCTATTCACATGAGATTGATAGAATGAATTGATAATAATGCGAAAAAAACTACTTTTGATTCATTTATACATTGCTCGGCACTAATAATCATTTTTAGTCGCTAGGTTAAGATTATCAAGCTCACAGTAGCGGCTTTTCTCGATATACAATTATCTATTGTGACCTACAACAAACCAGACCAGTTTTTCTGCTCTAGAAATCAGCTGTCTGTCAAATTCGTTTTCTATTGGGCGGAAAAATCACTTTTTTTAAGATTCAGATCACTTTTTCACTACTTTCACCAATACCTAAACAAGAGACATTTGTAAACACAAATTGCAATAAAATAAAAAGCTGACTGTCAAATAACACACCAACGCAAATGCAAAAAATAAGTAATCTCATTTCATGTTCCATTGGGGCAGGAAAAATCTGAGGTGTGAAGCAAAACGGCAAAAGTCCAATGGAGTATGGAGATCGACATAACATTCTATGAAGAAATCCAAGATGGTTGCGCTAATAGCGTAAAATTCTATAAATCTCTGTTTTAAGATTGCAGTTTGGTAAACTTCTCTCTTAACTCTTTCATAAATGTCAGAAAACTATACGAGGATAATTATTTAGTCCAATTGACACGCGGCCTAGGAAAATAAATTTCTGAAATGTCTAACGAACGAAAACATCTTTCCCGCGAATTGTCAAAGGGCCTTACCAATAATCGTTTTTAATCTTCAACTTTAATATTTCGACGGTCACAATGGATAATTTTATATGGAAATTTTCGCCATTGTGACTTCGTAAAAGTTAGTCTGGACACTAAAAATGATTATTAGTACCGCGGAAAGTTTATTCACAATCCACAACATTAAAACATGCTCCACAAACTAGCGAAAATAAATTCGTTTGAACTTAACCTCAAATTAGAAATTGGTTGTAGAAAATTATGTCTTTTTTTGTGATGGCAGGTCGAAACCTTGTATTAGGCAACATTCATCCAACGTTCATTGGTAGTGCCGGATTCTAACCTCCCTTCGCGAACAGACCGATGTGTGTCCCCCGCGGAACCGCCGGCCGCTCCGTAGGGTATAAAGTCATATTAAATAATTTTATTATTTGATTTCAGACTGTAGCTCCCGATTTCGTTATCATTGGATTTTCTGTTATACTTCTTGTACAATAGAAATAATAGACAAAAGTAGGCTATAATAAAACCTAGGTTATGTAGAGTTGAGTGACCATTTGACTCTGCATATAGATGATCAGTTGGATTACCATTTCTTAATTTGTCGCAATAAGTCACAAGTTAAATGCTCAGCTGACAGATTCCTCCATAATTATTATCTCTGTACATACGTTTTAATTCCAAAGAAATTGTATGTCATTGCAGAATAGAAAAGCTGCTGCTAATTAAACACAAGATAAATACAAAAGTTCAAAACATAAACCCTTTGATCTTTTCAAGAAACAACAAAGCCACAGCGCGCGCAATTATAAGTGCCGCCGCACAATTGTCATCGTCTGAAGCAATCCCATAATAGGGGTAATAAAACAGTAAACTGTTCGTCAAATGTATAGATTCTTGTTAATTTATTGAGATACGATCGGAGAAAATATACAATTGCAGCATACATCTTGGATCTTGCACAAAAGACGCGGTAATCATTCGTTTAATTTATAATAACGATTGATCAGTTCACGATGCAGTTCATGTAGAGAGACTTCATTCTAGAAAATTGTTCACGCTTGCACTAGATGACAATGGGTAAGACTCAATTTATTGCCATATCTCACAATCGAAGAGGGTCTCGTTAACTAGACCAGCTGTTGAAGATGTGGTTAATTGGTGTTTCAGCGCACCCCTTGAGTGATTGTTGATTTTTATTTATTATTGACATTTTTTGTCATGCAATTTGAAGGAGTACACTTTCAATAGATCGTATCTATAAGTTGTCAGTGGAAATTTTTCAGATATTGATTGTTATAAGTACTTACATATATACATACTTATTGCTATACGTTGTATATTTAGATTAACTGAAGGACATCCGTGCACACACTCGTATATGGGTTAATTCTTAGCGCACATTACTAGAGATAGAGATTCGATAATATCTCCAAAACAAACGCATCCATATAACTATTCCGCATACATTTACAGACATCAGAGTCTAAACTGCTGTTTCTAAATCTAAATCTAAATCTAAACGCACACTCAAAATGAAAGAGTGCGCTACGAATCGCACCTCAAAATCAGACCAAATTAGCATCATCAACGAGTAAGCCCATTGTACCCAAAATTAATGACCTAACTCGATTGTTTTCATGTAACAAATTGTACATTATGTGAGGTAATTTTTTATCGCACGCAAAATGTGCGTTGTGCATTCAGTATGCATTGTATGCCTATTGACTTTCTTGTATTCACTTTTTACTAAAAAAAATTCCATTTAGTAATAACAGGCCTTCGAAAAACGTAACCGCTAGTGCAAACATAAATTAGGAAAGCGCACAATTGTGTGCGCTGAGCATTCAATGCAAGTTCTGAAAGTTAAAAACTACTCAAAAAGTGCACCTGGGTTGCTGCTTTTACCACATGTGCGTGCGTGTGATCATGCCTCTACTGTACAATTTTCATAATTTTTTCCCCTCTCTTTTTTTTCAATTATTCTCACCTCTAATTGATACCATGCGCACAGCTTAGCTAAACTAGGTATTGTAGATAAGGTTATCTCTATATTTTTTGTAAGTGAACAGTTATCTGCTATAAATTAAATTGCAATTCAATTTTCTCCCTCTATCCATCCCAAGTATCACAATTACAATCAAGAGTGTATAGACAAGAAATAGAGGAAACAGGAAGCAGTAGCTATTATCAATTACAATCTGCAAAATCGGAAAAGGGTTACATTCGAGGTAACCTTTTGTTCTATCGCCTTGCGTCAGTTGGTCATTAAAATTTATGTGTTTGCCTATCTTATCAGAGGAAAACTGTTTTTTTTTTATTCCTATTTTCATTATCAGTGAATTTGCACACACTTGAGTAAATATAAGTCCTACCTGATGTTACAATTTGAAAAGTATATTACTTTGAAATCAACTAAGAACGAATGAATCGATTTCTAGTCTAGCTGTCGTTTGGCATTACTTCAGGAGAACAGTCACATTTTTTCAAAATGGCTCTATAAATATATCAAGTGATACATAAAAAAAACAAAGTGATTCATATAATAACAAGAAAAAAAATACAAAACTCTCGTCAATATGTTGAAACTATTTAAAAAGAAAGATGTAATCAAGTCTGAGATAATAACAACTTCACCAACATCACCGGTTCCGACAAATGGCAAAAAATTGGTGCTAACATGCCTGCAATTGGAAGTAAGTATATTTAAATAAATTTGACTTGTAAGTTATTATCAAATTTGACATTATTTACTAGAAAGTCGTAATATTGTTGAGTGTAGTTAGTTTTTGCTTAAATGCAGCTCCATCTGTTGCGTGACTTAGCAAATACACTTTCTTATGCCTCCGTAAGGGCTTATCGTAACTTTTTCTATCGTTGCCTTATCAAAATAAAAGCTTAACCCTATTTCGGCCTATGAATCATTATGGCAGTACCATCGTCATGTAATATGGAAATTGCGAACTATATGAGATGTGATTTGTAAACCATGATTGGTCTAATTCAGGAATGAAAGTTATTTTAGAAAAATTTTGTTTTGTTTATATATAACAAATAATAACAACAAGCAAAAAGAAAAAGCATTATTTAATAAGTCCACCTCTCTTATAGGGGTATAGTAGGTACCTCAAAGTCTACGGTTATCATATCAAATTTTGTTCATAAATATTTTTATCTATCGCTAGCACGCAACGAAATAAACTTACCTAAGCTTATCTATCTTAGACCAAACAAATAAGCACTTTGGAGCCTGTATTACAAAAGCTGCTGGTTATCTATGGATGGTTATCGCAAAACATATTTTAGAATTAGTTAACGTCCAAACCTACAATCTTTTTTTTTTATTCCACACTTTGTTGGCTGCATTTGTAAAATGTCGCAACTTTTGACATTTCAAGCTTTTTATCAATTTGTACCTAATTGATTCAGAAACGAAGAGCTAAGATTTTCCGAAAGAATTTCGCAAACAAACTGTCAATCTCTTGTTCGGCCAACATATTTAACAAATGTCTTTTTGTCAACCCTCCACATTCGTCGTCCATATTCTGATAGTCGTGTCAAGTCTATTGAACTTGTCGTGTTTATTGTCAAATAACAAATGTCACTCTGCATAGGCATTACTCCGAATTATCGCCTAGTCAATAATCGTATCGCATACCATACCTCTAAAAGTGTTAAGTGGTTGCATTGTTGTCATTCCGAAAATTTCGTGAAGAGTGACAAAAGTTGCGATAACATTGACACTACATTATCACAATGCGATTGTCCAAGAGCTAGAATTTGATTTTTCAAAATCCTTTAAGAAAATATTTTGACATTTACTTATCTGTCCTATAATCTTAACTTAAAGATAATACACAATACACACAAGTAAGTTATCACCTATCAGATCTAATACAACGGGCGATCACACTAAACTCAATGGATCTGACTTAAAATTTGCTAAGTGTATTTTTAATCAGCCAATCTTGGATGCAAGCGGATCTATACTTCAATAAATAGTTTTCAGGCATGACACAAATATGTAAAAACAAGGCAAAAATGTTCAATAAACATTTTAATTAAAATGGCCTCCCACACTTTGTTTCGAATTGACAGGATGAGAACGTTTGACATTTTATTGACTGATCAATGTTCTAGCGAATGGTCGCGTTCCATTGACGGCTAGACGTCTAGCACTTTACATCGCAGATCGAGAAATGCCCGCCAGCCAGCACCAGTGTAAGAAAAATGATGAGAAAAATTTGGTTTTGTTTTTCACTTCAAAAATAAATGTATTTCCCATGAAAACATTCTAAAACAATGCTAGATGGTACAGCACAACTTTATGAAGCAAGCAGTATAACTATTTCGGACTTTTTCTCATGGAACGCTAAAACTTGTAGTATTCCTCTATTCTTCGCTGCACTTTTCTCTGCAACTCGCGAGTCATTAAACAGACCTTATGTACTATAGCTCAAACTCAAATAGTGAAATGTTAGCATTATTTGTATATAGAGTTTGACATGTCACTAGTCTTCTAGCGGTCAATAGAGCGCAGTTGTCAAATTCACTTCAAGTTTCATAAAAGTCGACCCTCTGAACGAAACTAAGCTGCAACTGCTTATGAAAATGGAGCTATCTATATTCCGTTTTAATGTGCTCGCAATATTTAATCCTTCAAACATGTCTTCCCATGAAAGTCGTTTTAGGCCAGACGTGGAGATTTTTAGGTTAGTTAAGAAAAGAAGAATAGATTCCTTCTCTTTTCTACTCTCTTTAAAATCGACCTATCTCGCCACGCCTAACACGACTTTCATGGCAAGGCATATGTGGCCCATTTAATATATCACAGCATATTCGGCGATTTTGATAAAAATATTTTCCTCCTTTATGAACGTGACGATAAGTACCATGTTATGAATCCATCAGAAGAACTGACAACGCATTTTGATTCAAGTGTTAATGAAGCTATTTCCGACCGCATTTTTGAAATTTATACTAGAAAACAACTTTCCAAACAAATAATCTGAACAACAATATATCATTCACCTAAGTATGGTGCTTGTACTGATAAGATATAGTAATTAACCTTGTAGAGCAAACAATTCGTCAGCTGCGTAGTTGATAGATAGTCTTTGATGGACACATTCCCTTCCAGGCTTTTATTTTTACAATATTAAATTGCTTCCTTGTCAGTTCTAGTGAAACTCCAAGGATATGTGGTAATCCCCCAAACATTTCGTCTAGTATTTTACCCTAAATAGTATTTCTAATCAATATAATCCCATTTGAGTTGTTGTACATGCGCAAAAGATAAGCCAAATTAAACAAGAAATATTATTTTCAGAAACAATAAGAGAATCACCTCAAAAGGCTTATTGTTTATTATATTTTCATACCTCAGTCGCAACGATAAGCGCAATGAAGATAATTTTTTACAACCTCTATCGATTGTACTGATAGCTGTTAACGCATTTAATCAATAGACAGAAAGCTGTTAGGCGATTTTCTCTTCCCCCCATCTGAGTATAGAAACCCCTTCAACTCCGATATGAACTTATAAGTAATTAATGCGGTTATGAACATGAATCACAAAACTTTTAAGACGAGGCTTGTCAAACCGATCCTTTGAAAAGTTTTATTACAGAGTCTAGTCCTTTTCCCCTCAATTATAAAGAAATGTGCCAATATGATCGTTAAAGTTAGGTAAACTATATCGTGGCCCTAAACAATGTAACAACATATACTAATAAGACAAGTTTAGCCACTATTGAAAAAAGGTTTCATTTTCCTTTAACAACCTAATACCAATTAGGTTCCACAAGCAATTTCTCGCAATACATAACATTTTGTTCAACTTTTTCTATAATAATTTTCTATTTCTATTTTAATTTCCAGCGGAGACTACATAAAGAACTGATGTCGCTTATTAAGGAACCCCCACCAGGAGTCACTGTCGACGCCGAGAGCATAAGCCAGAATTTAGCAGAGTAAGTTTTGCATACAAAATGGAATTGCATTTTCAAAATCACGTGACAAAGCCTCATGATTTTTAAACCCCTTATTGTACAAATACCGTCAATTCACATTATTGTATGGTTTCACTTATTCAGATGGAAAATCAATATTGAAGGCTTCGAAGGCACCCTATACGAAGGTGAACATTTCCAGCTACTATTCAAATTCAATAACAAATATCCATTTGACTCGCCAGAGGTAAGTCCCATATGAAGGTGACTGAAGACTTTTTTGATTTTATCATGTGTATTGTTTTCTTGTTTTATAGGTTACATTCATTGGATCGAATATACCAATCCATCCGCATGTATACTCGAATGGACATATCTGCCTGTCAATTTTAACTGATGACTGGTCACCGGCATTGTCGGTGCAATCCGTGTGTCTTAGTATAGCGTCAATGTTAAGTAGTTGCCGTGAAAAGAAACGACCTGCAGATAATACACTTTACGTTAAGACGTGCAATAAAAATCCTAAGAAAACGAAATGGTGGTATCATGGTAAGTTGAAGAATATTACATTGAAACAGAATTTTATCGACTTGGACATGGGTATTAGGACAATGCTTTGTAAATGGAAGGAAATTCAGCTAGTCCTATTAACTGCAGAAGAGGACGTTTCAGTTTCAGTAGATATAACAGCAAAAATATTAAACGGCGAATAAGGTTAGAGGAATATAGCACATTTTCGCTTAAATTGCGTGTCTATGCAGGGGTAAAAAGTTGTACGTTTTTATTTCGAAGCAAAAGCTGAAAAATTCTATCTAACTCAATCCTGCTGGAACCACAACTTCTCCTAGTCTAATTCCTCAAAACATCTGTTCGAATGCCTCTGTAATGCTCTGCATTGACTGTAACGCTGTTGGCGTCTCATCTCATACGGGACCGAAAATCACTAGAAGAAATTTGTACTCAAAACGCTCAAGGATATCTTCATCCACCTTCAATAATAGGACTGGGACGATGAGGGCCTTATATAAAGTTTCCCTAGTGTTTAATAATTATTCGCTTGATATCATCTCATTTGCCGAATCTATACCAGGCTATACCGTGCATATAATTATGTTATGTACTCTGCCGAAATGGTTTTTGTTTAAATCATAATTAACCACTTCCCACCCAAAACTGCTGCCAACACCACCCTTATCTACTTACTTACTTACTTCGATGGCGCTACAGTCCGGGGTGGACCTGGGCCTCAACCAACACGCCTCTCCAGTTAGCACGATCTTTGGCTAACCGCCTCCAGTTGCGCACTAGGTCCCCTTCCTTATGTGCGTGCGCCACATAAGACAAGGTCTTCCTTTACTGCGTTGTCCCTCCGGGTTGGAATCGAAGACTCTTCTGGCCGAAGCGTTGGTGTCCATTCGCTCTACATGTCCCAGCCATCTTAGTCGACTGATACCAACCTTACAGATGTGTTCAATAACCTATCTCCAGCAAATGTCCAAGTATGAGTTGATTTATATAAATTTGTATGACCTCAAAATATAGTCGTCTTTTCAAAAACACTTTAATTTAAATACACATTTGTTCTTATTTTTCAGATGACTCGGTGTAATCCTCTTGATCTCCTCCCTGCCGTCTCCGCTCATAAAAAGCGATATGGTTTCCCTTGAGATGCATCCATACAAAAAATCTTCGAAGATTTTCCCGTTCAAATACTAAATTTACTGTTGAACCGCTTCGAAAAACAAACAAAGCAACACATAAACGTATTAATCACAACGTCGACGATGATCCGTCAAAAATATATTCGTTTCTTGTCCTCCTCTTATATATTATTTTGTAGATCCTAGATTTTCCGTAACGCAATCAAACACAAAACAATATTCTTTTCGAAAAAAAAAAACAAATGCAAAAGTATAAAATAAAACAAAATGTGAATCTGTTTGGCCTTATCAAAAAAACAAAAATAAAACAAATCTATTTAGGAAAATAAAACCACTCAAACATAATATAGATATGTATATAAATATATATTTCTGAATTAATAAATAAAAATTTATAAATCATAAACAACAACATTCCAAGAAAAAAAAAATACAAAAAATGCGTTACCCTTCAAAATTGCTATAAAATATCTATAACCTACAACACACACCCACAAACACAACACTAAAATTGATCTCCTTCTCTATGTGTACTGTAAAACAAAAACAAAAATCAAGAAAATGAGAAATTGCGAACATTTCTACAAACTATTATCGATTGAATATGAGCAAGTATAAGTAAAAAACAAAAACAAACTTAACATTATTTTATTTTTGTGTTAATTTATAGTATAGTCACATTTACGAATTCACAAACGGAAGGGAAATAACACATTTGTGGTTTGTGCCTCTGATAAATTATTATTGATTGTTTATACATATTTTAATCTTAAAAATTACTTACCTATTCAAGTTTCTAAAACATTGTGTGTATGAAGAACGTATTTTGATTTTATTTGTTTTTCTTCGAAAGTGAAACAATATAAATCATTTTTATTATAATTTTAAGATTTTATTTAAATTAAAGATAAAAGAAAAAAATAAATAAACAAACAAAAACAACTGGATGTGAAAATTTTGTGAAACACACGTAATAGTGTTGGAATCAATATTGTACTGTATAACGTCTTAATTATATTTTAAGTAGTTGTTAACACAAATCGTATAAAATTTTAAAAATATTATTATTTTAATCAAAACTTGGTCTTTTATTTACTAATAATAATTTTTGGTGTCCACTTACATCTCAAAAGTTCACAGTGGCAATGGGCCTTACCAATAATCATTTTTAGTCTTCAACTTAAATATTTTGACGGTCACTATGGATAATTTTACATGGAAATTTTCGCAATTGTAACTTAGTAAAAGTTAGCCTGGACACTAAAAATGATTGTTGGTACGGCGGAATGTCTTTTGTAAGAAAAATCCTATCTTGACCTACGACAAATTAAAGGTGAAGATGATACGCGGTACTAATAATAATTTTTTTAATGTCCAGGCTAACTTTTACGAAGTCACAATGGCGAAAATTTCCATATAAAATGATCGATTGTGACCGTCAAAATATTTAACCTGACGAATAAAAATGATTATTGGTAAGGCTCGATGACTCTGGTACATACACTCTATGTATGGGCATCAATGTCCCGGCACGGAGAATTTTCAACTCTACTCCATAGGGGCAACGAAAAACAAAATCTATCAACCAACAACGGTGGCGCACTCTGTTGGAAGAGGACCTCAACCTATGTCGTGCCGAAAGGCAGCTAGCCATGGGTACAGCTGACTGTGGAGACACGTTGGTTGAGGCAAATACCGTTTCAAGATTGTATCGTAATCAACAAAAAAAAAACAGAATCGAATTAAAACCAAACACCCATGAAATGAAGATTTTTTTTATAAAACTTCCACAGTGAAGTTTTTTTGATCCGAGTTTATCGTGACCCTCTCGTAAGCATCTCGCACACAAACTCTTCTGACCACTTTTTCATGCGAGTGACTGCGAGAAGCTTCATTTGCTGTTGTTTCTTTTGATTTATTGTTGAAGGAAAATCAAAGGATGAAATAAAACAAATGCACTTGTACTGCACGTGTTTCGCAAAATAAAAAAAATTGGATACCGAAAGTTGTTTGTGATGAAACTCCTCTAGTCCTTTTTTTCATTAAAAACTCTTCCTCTGAAGAGAAGACCAACTTATCTCGTCAAAGAAAACCATAGCGCAGGAAAGCTTTTACTGTGCGCACCAAGTCGCATCTCGCACAGCTTGCCGTATCCGTATCCCTTCTCGCATCGCTTTCTCGCGCCACAATTTCAGACTTTTTAGCGAATGAAACTTGACTGAATACATGCTTTCATTTGTGATTCGTTTGTGTTTTTATTCGCTTTCTACCTGAAAGTGCTTTAAAAATTTAAAATGTTCACTATATCCAGACACGACTGTAATTGGAAAACTAACAACCAATTTCAAATTTGGAAATAATTTGACAACTCTGGAAAGCGTCCGTTTTAACAAAGACCCAAATCGAATTTGTTAGGTCAAAAATTGGACATACAAATAAAGCTAACATTTTAAAGTAAAGTAATAATTGCTGAAGTCCCTTGCAATAACGTTTACATATGTGACCAAATGGAAATGTAGCTCAACGCCATGTTATTGCATCTATGTATGGAATATTTGATGAATTTCTTGCAAATATTTACCCAATGTTTTGCTTACGAAAGATTGCCTCGTGTAGCTGTGTGCGTTGTAAGATGATTAAAATTGATGGTCAGAATGAAAATAAAGACCAAATTTCAAAAGAGGCCAATATCGACCAATTCTAATTGAAGTAAATTATGGAGACAGTATTTTAAATAATCTAGAAGTGAGAAGAGAGAAATCAGGCTTGGGAACATAGCAACGACGAATAAGTCGGGAGTAATAAGGGAGTGATTAGTGCACTTCGACCTTATGAATTATGATGTATTGCGAATCCTTGGAAAGCTTGTTCCCTTTTTTTATGATTTTTGGTTCTGTGCTGTATTGTGCATGGCAAGTATATCCACTTTAGAGTACTTCTTCCAGCACAGTTTCTTTGATGAATCATAAAATGAGTAGCGGTATCCTAAGGTGTCGGCGGTATATCACCTCCGTCTTATATACTTAATACCATTTTTCTAAGATGTTAACTGAAACTTTGATGTTTAGCCCAGCTGTATGGCGCAATTCACTTTACACCTCCTCCCTCTTGACATCGCCGACCGAAGGTTTCCTCGAACTTTCCCCTTAATACATACTACAGTAGACTCTCGTTATCGTGAACACCGGTTAACGTGAACACTCGATAACGTGAACAGATTTTTTTTAACATTGACATCTCTAAAACGTGAACAAATCATGAACACTCTAAAACATGAACAACAATTTCTGCTCTAAATAATTGTAAAATTCAAGAAAGATGCAAATTAAAATTAGTTTTTCTTGGTAAATCATCGTATTGTACAGTTTTTAGGTAGCTACAAGACATTTCGTATTGTATTTTGTTTGCTCCTAGTTGTCCCTTGCATTAATTGTTATTGATTGTTTTGTCTGTTCGGTTTTCGCTTAAACGAATGCAATAGTTATTGGAAAAGCTAAAAACTCACGTTCATTTAAAATTAACTGGCCAGAAGACTACACTAGTTCAAAATCATTTTGTATTCAAAGATATCAAAGCCATATTCAAAGATTGATTTCATGAATCATTTGCACCACAAATGAAAAAAAAATCCACTTATAGATTACTAGATAGGTAAGGTATTACCTGTTTTTTTAGGTTTCGTCATTTATAGAAAATCGTGAAGTGAAGGGTCTTCTGCTGTTGGACAAACCTCCATCGCATTCTCCGGAAAATGAGCTAACGACAGATGATCAATGTATTACTGTTATGTTTATGCCCCCAAACGTTACTCCGTTAATCTAACCGATGGATCAAAATGCCATCAGAATAACAAAGCTTTACTAGTCTAAAATAAATCAAAATACATAAATTTTTAAATTCCAACTCTGAGATTGTCCTATACTTTTGGTAAAATTCAACCTTCGCAAACGTGAACTCTCTCGCAAACGTGAACTGGCTTGGTTTTTAATTGTTCACGTTATCGAGAGTCTACTGTATGTCGTCAGCATTTGCCTAAGAGCATAAGCTAAGGCTGGTTAGTTCTTACAGTAGCTCTTCAACAACTAAGCTTCAGAGAAAATGCATAAACAACCAATTTTAGTTTTGGAAACATTTTTATTTCTTAAGAAAGTTACTAAGTAATTAACGTAATAATTAATGAACCGCATTAAATCTAATGTCACCCACCATGAAACAGGCCTTGAAGTGCCTCCTGCAAGGCTCGCTGACAGGCCATTGTTGCTCTATAGCCGCCTGCACGCTCCGCCAAGTTCTCGCCACGAACATGCGATATGTACCCTTTTACTTCGATATCAGTTGATGGTGGTGGTGCCGGTCCCTCATTGTACAATTCCGGAACACGATGCACATACAATGGGCCTTCGTCCTGTTTTGGTACTGGCAAGAACAGCTGTTCGCCGCCACGAGCAAACTTAATACCAGTTGAGAACTGTGTAGCTGCTTTTGGTGCCGGCACCACTTTCGATTCCTCCCGTTGTTTCTCGGCTTGCTCGGCAAACGCACTGACAATTTTACTTGCATCCTCATAGCTACTCATCAGTTCATCAATTAACGCTTCTTTTTCTCGGATTTTCTTTTTTTTATTCTCTTCTTCAATGGCCAGAAGCTCAAGGCGTCTGGCTTCCTCTTCATGCTTTTCGATTTCCAACATCTCCTCTAGTTCGAATTCTTCGCGACCCAACTTTGCTTTGTTACGCATGATTGTCTCACGGTTTTCTTTTTTGTACTGTTCAATTTTTTTATTCGTATTGAGTAAGTCAATATTGTTGCACAGGTTGTAGATAATGGATTCGATCTCTTCTAGGTAGTCGTTGAATTCCAGTAGAGATTCAAAGTCATCTTCCTTTTTGTTGTAGTCACGAAGAATTCGTTTTCTAATATCGACTTCTTTTTCTACCTGGGGATCATCGAAGAGCTGAACACGGAAATTATTTCGTCGCAATGGAACATTACACTCAGGACATGATCCGGAGCCTTTGAGGAAAAGCAGATCCACGCAACTTTCGCAGAGAGTATGGCCACAAACATTTACCATCAATTTGAGTGATGGATTCCGATATTTTGTTGTTTTACAACGGGGACATGCTTGCTCGTCCATTTTTGAGTTGATTTTATGATTTTATACACTGGGAATAGGGAATATTTACAAAAATCTTGAGAAACTTTGGTGAATTCGGTAACTTTGGTATCGACGATACCCAAACAAATTATAGACAAATGTCAAGTGTCAGAAAAACCGGCTAATGTCAAATGACTAGAGATGTGCGTGTTATTTGTCGATATATCGATGAACGGGTTGAGGAACCACATGAATGTGTTCAGAAGTATTCAATTTCACAAGCGAAGTTATTGCAAAGATTGAACTTCAATTTATTTTATTGATAGGTAGGTATATCTTTCAACAAGAAACTTAAGAAAAATTATTTTCAAATAAGTTACATGTACATGTAATGGAATTACTGATGTCATTGATAACACCTAAATTGATAGTCCGACTGAACGCAGCAATCAAGCTTAGAAGTGACATTTTGCCATGTAGTATTATGTAGTGGCAGATAACTGATTGTTAATGGTGTTTTCGATTGACATTCTCAGATTTCATAATAATTGCATAAATATGCAATCACTTCGCAAGAAGCTATTTAATGCAACCATTATGTCAATTGGGCTAAATAATTATCCTCGTATAATTTTCTGACACTAGGCGTATTTTTTTGGGAATCTATAGCTAGCTCACTTTTACTTTTACATGCAAAACTGGTATACTCACTTTTTGTTTTGTTATACTCACTTTTGGTTTTACATGCAAAACTGTTATACTCACTTTTGGTTTTGTTATACTCACTTTCCAAAAAAATACGCCTACTATCGTGTTGGAAAACGAATTTTTCAGCTGTGCTATAGATTAATTTTTTGACGTTTTCTTTTTCCTGATTTTTATTAGAATGTTGAAGAGGAAATAAAACACAGCTAGAAATTCTATAAATCCCTGTTTGAAGATTGGAGTGAACTTATCTTTTCAACACTATCATATTAAGCGTCAGAAAATTATCCGAGGATAATTATTTAGCCCAACTGACGCACGACCTTAGATAAGTAATTGGTATAAGGCATGATACAACAATACAAGATAGCGCATTGAAGTTTTCATTTTTGATTTGTTCTGCGCATCTACGTCATAGGGGCGGAATGAACATTTTAACATTATTTGGCATTATTTACATGTGTTTTATATGGAACGATTTGTGTTGTTCCTCTAAATCCGAGTTTCCCAAAGTGTGCTCCGTGAAAATCCAAGTGCTCCGCGGAAAGATGGGAAAAAATATGAAAATTCCATCAGACTAGCTAATTTTGTGCTTCTGAAACTTTGTCATTTTGTTCGCAGCAATGGAATTGGTGTATTGACACAGCATTAAAAAATGGGTAAAAATAAATCGTGGAGACACCTACTTCAAAATTCCAGATCTATCAAAAAGAAGGGAGATTGGACGCAAAACTACTCCAAAAAGAACGATATGCCGGACAAGTAGAGCCAATCCATTTTTGATGTCCATAAAAATTGGTGAGATTGTTGCACCTAAACTCCATCAAGAACTCACGACTTGTGTCATAGAACAAAACCTTCGTGGATGCATATTCCACAAAAAATATGTCACCAAAAACCTAAGGAAGAGCCGGAATTTCGCAAGACTCAACAAAAACCATTGCATTTTTGGAAAAGAATTCTTTGGAGTGTCAAATCCAATCTTAATTTATTTGGATCCGATGGAAAAGCGTATGTAAGGCGTCCTCCAAACAAAGAATTGCAGCCAAAGCACACGCTTTACACCATAAAGCATGGAAGAGAGAAAGTAGTATCTAATGGTCTGCGGTGAATTCTCTTGGTTCGGTGTTGGTCCAGAAGTTGTATAAGTGTCGACCCTTGATTAATCAATTGAAAACTTGCCGTCCGACATCGAAAAAGCATTAAAAGCCAAAAAATCATCAAATGCTGAAGAGCTGTTCGGAAACATTAAGGAGGGTCTGGAACTATATACCCAGCGATGCCAACTCAAAAATGTGATTTAGAACCAGAAATGTGATTTCAGGGCTAGTTCAGGGCCAGACAAAACGACTTTAGTATATATCTACACTGTTTTTACGTTTTTGACATATAAAATACTGAAACAACATTTTAGTTTTAAATAATTAACTACATTTTTACAGAAAAACAGTTTTATAGCAATAATTAAATGCGTATTGCTTGAAAATATAAATTAAACGCAGTGCTAAAAGGTAAATTTACAGTGCTAGATCGAATGAAACAGGGCTAGAATTTCACAGTTGGGCTAGGTTTGGCATCGCTGTATATACCACCATATTAGGATGCCGGATGGACGCAGGGCTCAGTGGTCAGTGTGATGGACTAATGTGCGAGGGATACCAGGGGTGGGATTCTGTAAAAAACGAAACGAAAACCGCTTTCGTTTTCACTAAACCTGTCTCTATCATATCTGTGGCAATAGACAGAGACTGCTATTGTCGAAACGATAGCGTTCGATCGTTTTCGTCTTACATAATCTGGCAACAGGTTTGATCCCCGGAAAACACAAATTAGGTAGGTACATCTTAAGGATTTTTCCACTGCGCCATCTCTCGCGAACGTCTGACAAAGCTTCTCAAATCAGCCGTTCGGACTCGGCATAAAATTGTCCCTTCCATTCGACCCAAAAATAAAAACTCAAAAAACAAATGGTTGTGAGAAACTAGTCCTAGGGTGCCTATACCTGTTGCACCAAATATTTATTTATTTATAAGATGCCGGATTAAAGTGGTAAGTCTTCAGAAAAGATTGACTACAAAAAAAAAAATAAATAAATAGGCGGCGTGACAGGCGATAGACACCCAAGGCCTAGCTTCTCGCAACCATTCGTTTTGTGTGAGTTTCAATTTTTGGGACGAATGGAAGGGACCTACAATTTTATGCCGAGTCCGAACGGCAGAAATGAGAAGCTTTTTCAGGGCAGTCATACTCGCGGATGTTTGTCAGACGTTCGCGAGAGGTAGCGCAGTAGAAAAAACCTTAAGATGTAATTTGTGTTTTTCCGGGGATCGAACCTGGGATCCCTCGCACAGTAGTCCAGAACACTAACCACTTCGCCACTGCCCCCACTGCTATTTTAAAAAAAAATTAAAGGCTATTCCACTAAATAGCTAAATGTGGGCGCAGTAGCGCAGTGGTTAGTGTGCTGGACACTGGACTACTGTTCGAGGGATCCCAGGTTCGATCCCACACAAATTACATCTTAAAGTTTTTTTCTACTGCGCCACCTCTCGCGAACGTCTGACAAACATCCGAGAGTATCAATGTCCTGAAAAAGCTTCTCAATTCAGCCGTTCGGAATCGGCATAAAATTGTAGGTCCCTTCCATTCGTTCCAAAAAAAATAGAAACTCACACAAAAACGAATGGTTGCGAGAAGTTAGGCCTTGGGTGTCTACCGCCTGTTGCTATTTATTTATTTTTTTTTATTTATTCCACTTGATAATTTTTATAAATTTTGGAAACGAGTGCTCCGTGAGGAATTTCTCTCTAGAAAAGTGCTCCGCGACCAAAAAAGATTGGGAACCGCTGCTCTAAATAATTAAATCAATTCTAAAATATAGTGAATATAGTTTCGGAATTGTGTTAAATATGTTCGGAAAAACATTTAACGTCCATATAATTATGTGTTTTTGTTTGCTATTCCTATTAATTACACTCGTAGATTTAGTTATATTGCTCTTTGCTCGACGCGTCGTATGAAAAATTTAGGGTTTTGAATCGAATGAGAATAAAATGCTTAAAAAACAAGTAGTTTAGTTAATTATTTATTATATATTGTTTCTTTTTTTGTGTTTTTTGTCGACTATTTGGCGATTAAGGAAGCGAATCCAAAAGTACATTCGCGAGTGGAAGAAGAGTGTTTTTGATAGGGATATTGCAGTTAAATCAATTCAGTTATTCATATAGATTCGTTAACTGGTATCTAGCTTCAGGTGGCTTTGAAAGACCACCACAAAGATTATTTGCTTTAAAACATGTTATGGAGCTGTTTCTAATGTTTCATTTTGTTTTTCATTAATTATATTTGCACTCAAATACAGAGTACGTACGCCAATAGTACTTCCATTTCTCTGCACTTTCTACGTCATAATTTATTGACAAATGAATACCTATGAACAGAAAGAATGAACAACATACGCAATGAAATCGAGAAGCGAAATTCTCTCCTCAGAATCAACAGAAGAGTATTTTTTGCGCCAATGGAACGGTTTCAGAAGTTATTTTCTTGATTCCGGATGCTCCCGGATGCTTCTCTCTGCCCAAAGGAAATCAACATCAATTTCTTCATAGAAAAGATAGAAATATGACATTTTGGGCAATATTGTGTCAGAATAGATATTTGTATGGAGGATTACCTAAATGCAAATGTTTTAAAAAACTCAAAACTAGACTAAAGGGGTATTACACGATATGTTTTGTTCGCCGACATACATTATGCTGAGTAGCGAACAAATTTGCCAACGAAACACTTTTCAGCATAACATTATGATGACAGCAATTTGGCTATTTCACGATATGCTGCGATTGGGACACAATTTTCAGCATACGTACGCATATCGTCTAATACTAGGTTTAGTCATAACATAACATTTTGTTCAGTATGCCTGTCAAAACTAAGAGAATACTAGTAAAATGGCAATGGGTGTTTGCTCGACGTGGTTAGCCATAGTGGGCACTGAGAAATGGCTGGCAAAAACTTCAGGGAACCTCACAAATTTAGTTGCATGCCAAATATGAACATATTAACCTAAGCAACCTGTCATTTTAAAAATGTAACAATGGGTCGTATGAATAAAACGTAGCAATTGCTTTTACTGAGAATAAATCACCCATATCGTGGAATCCGCCGGGGGAAATTATTCACGGAAAAGAATATTTTGGTATGGTCAAAATCGCAAAGTGAACAGTTCCTCGTTCGGGAAAAATTCGATTTGAACGTTTTTAACGATACATTGAAACTCATTCACACCCACACGGAAAACTGTTCACTTTGCGATTTTGACGATACCGAAATATTCTTTTCCGTAATTAGTTCCCTCCGGCGGATTCCACGATAGGGGTGAATGTCAAAATCGAAGCAATACATGAATAAAAACTGATTTGAGTTAACTCTATCTTTTGACATCTTCGAAAAGCGGCGCCACCGACCTTTTACTCAGATTGGTTAAATAAAACGTGGAAGACAAAGCAATTACTACGAAAATTCCAAGGCTGCTATTTTGTTGACTCAGAGCATTTGCTAAATATTTTGCGCACACATTTTTTTACAAAAAGAATCTAGCCTTGTCAGTTTTCGCTGTGTTGATTACGTAGCCATGTCCCGAATATCGGTAACCGTCAGTTCAGTACAAAATCTGTCAAAATTAACAGGCGAATAGATACTCCGTTAGCTTTGTTCACTTTTCCCCTAATTCTAAATTCATATTCAAAATAAAAAAAATTAAAAAAAAAAACGACACGCCTGTTGTCACTTGCAAATTTTGACAGAAACTGCAAGAGAAGTAAAGGCAAGATTTTACTTTACTGCCCATTCGAAAATAACGGTTTTTTTTTTTGCACAGTCCGATTGATTTCAGTGCCCTTAACACAAATCTGAAAAAAAAGTTGGCGGTCTCTCATCGTTTCGGCGTGGAACGCCCCCAAAGTTAAAAAAATACCATATAAAATAGTACCAACATTTCAAGAACGGAGTGTCCAATTTTTGTAAAATTAATTTTTTTATATTCCCTAAATGTGCAGTTAACTTATAAAAAAAGTTTCATCAAAATCGGATCATAGCTCAGTGCTCACCTCAACGGTTTTCATTGTCATTGCGAACTCATATACCTACTGAAAGCGTTAGGACTAACTCTATCCGCACTAGTCCACGGTCCACGTGAAACAAACCTAAGGAAACTCTTTTCTCGTTTATATTTCAGAATTTGTTTATTAGATTTTTTTTCTGCATATGAGCGCAAGAATTTTTATAATAATTGTTTTTGTTTTTATAGTATATTAATAATTATAATAATAATTAGAATAGTAATAGCATATACATTTTGTTTATATTAAATATGCAAACGATTATAGTTCTATATTCTCTAGATATACATAAATATTTTATTTATATTTAATTAGACCACATTTTAATATAGTAGTAAAACATTTTTAATTTTAAAACCTACTTCAGTGTGTAACTATTTAAATCATAGAAGCATTTCTTCAATTTGTTTCAAGTTGCATTATACAGTTCTTTTTGTGTAACAATCGTTTTCATTTAAATTAAGTGTCCTTACTATAGTTAAAAATTAAAAAAAAAATCTACATAATATATATTTATTTATATATATAATATTATCTACATTTTAATGTAAAAAGAAAGGATGGACTTGGACTTCTGTTCATCTAACCATATTTTTGTTTTTCTAAATTTGTATTACACAATATAATTTTATATTTTTCACCATCTCTGTATTTTTTTATTTTTTAATCGAATCACTGTAAATATCACAATTTAGTTAAATGTATAAATATGATGCATTTATGTATATAATAATATGTAGATATATTTTTGTTGCAACCCAATCTAATGCTTAAACGTTAATAAGTGTTATACGTGATTTAAATAACGAACTCTATCTAAAAACTACTTTTGAGTTGAGAAACGAATAAACGAATAAAATTTATCTTAAAAATTTTAATTTAAAAATTAAGGTGAATGAATGCATGCGGTATGTAATTATTTACATACGTTGCCAGTTGATCTGTATGTGGGTGGTGTGTGTGTACATTCAATAATAATACATATATACGTTTTCGGATTTTGTTTTAACAGCTTTAAGTTCATGTTCGCCGATTTGCTGAGAAATAGTACCCGCTGGCAGTTCTGGGTATTAGCTGTAACAATATTTTGGGTATTTCTGTTTCAATATTCCTAGGAGCAATTCAATTTACCTTTGAAGAGCTGTAGCTTCTTCAATATCGCCCTCGCCCTCTTCCATTTTATTGCCGCCACTGCAGATGCGACACTTGCAACAGATTATACAGGGTGCTGCTAGGAGGAGGAGTGGTGATGCCACCAGCAGTAAAATGCCAAAACCGGCAAAAATGCCAATCACTTGAGCTCTGTGCCAGACCACAGATGCTCGGGAATGTCCTAGTTTATTTTTACACGGTCCCTTGTCATAGTGCCGTAGAAGAAAATCATCCTGGAACGGAATTCAAAATTAAGCCACCGACTCTTTTGCTTATAAGGCGTGTGGTCCTAACTTACATCTAAACTTGCTAGACAATACCAACAGAAGACGTGTTTGCAGCGTTTGCACATCATTTGGGCACAGCCTTCGTCCTTTTCAATAGGAACAGCGCACATTGGACAGCTCTTGATCAGATCATTGTCAAATGGTATGCCGATGTCGTCTTGGCCATCGGCTGCCAATCGCCGATTGTTTTCATCACAGGTTATATTTGGATGCCACTGTTAATAAAAATAACGGATTATAGTTAGTTTTGTGGTAATGAAGGAGGATTTTGAAATACTTACTGGTTTTTTACATCCGGAACAGAATTCATCCTTACAGGAAGGACATTGAACCGCACACAGCGCTTGTTGGATCGCATTGTCTTTGTCATTATTTGACGAAGATGGTGCAAGCGCTGAATCCGATGTACAACCAACCAAACACACAGTCTCACAACCAGCTCTTGGACACCACGTTCGGAATTTGTCCAGTTCTATTTCTGTAGAAGGTAATAAATTTAAATAATTTAATCATTATTGTGTTCATATAGGGAAGGGAAGGGAATTCATTGACTTAACTGAACCTACAATATAAAACAAAAAATGAAAAAGATTGTCAAGTTGGCAGTGGTGGGGATGAATTCTCACATAGAGAGAGAGAGAAGCTTAAGAAAAAGTTAGGGAACGCTTTTGTAGTAATTTAATCTCTATGAAAAATGACAAATGCATTTCGTTTTTCCATAAATTGCAGTAGGTATGCGATGTGATCTCTTTGTTTGTCAATAATTCATAAATTTTAGTGGTAAGAAAAAAGTGATTAAAATGTCGGATAAAACCAAAAAAGTTGCTAATTTATTAATTATCAATACTCGTATTAGCTGATTCACCTAGCGATGAAAGCGATTCGAAATTATTCGAACTTCTTTTTGATGAAATCAAAAGACAAATGCGACAAGTGCACACATATGAAGACAACAAATTTCAAATTATCTGTCATTGTCAAGTGACAGCTTCTTTAATTCTTTTCTTATGTCGTTTTCGATTGGTCGTCCAGAACCGTCCAGAAGAACTCTCCGAATCGGGATGCTGCTAATCGAAAAGCAAACATATTTTATTTGAGTTTGAAGTCTATGTGTCGTTGTATTTGTCAAACTCAAGCGCAGTTGCAGCATCATCATAACTACTTGATGACGAGGAAGATGATGAAGAAGATAAAATTGAATTACAAAACTCCATCGGAATATCCATTTTAATATTATTTTTCGAATTATGCAATTACTTTTATCTGATTGTACATTCAACGATTTTGACGTTAATAGTTTATGAATGTATTAGTGCTTCTAGTTTCGATTCTGAATTCAAATCCAGAAGCAAAATTCTCAAATGTCAGTTGAGTGCCAATCGAACGCTTTTAGAATCTTAAATGTGTCTGTTTTATTTTTTTTTTTTTATTTTAAATTTCGGAAAAATAATGTCGTTTTCCATTGGGCAAAAAGAAGCGTCCGGGAGCGTCCGTAATCAAGAAAATCACTTCTGAAAGCGTTCCATTGGCGCAAAAAATACTCTTCTGTCGATTCTGAGGAGAGAATTTCGCTACTCGATTTCAAGTCAGAATCCACTCGAGGAGCACTTACACAAGTGCATTTTATGTATTTTATACAAGCCAGATGGCAGCAGCCATACAGTAATTTTTGACGTTTCACCAATACGTGAGTGTAGTCAGCCAGAAGCAGTTTTCTTGTTCCATTGGATTTCGGAATGAGTGAATCCCCGAGTGAAACCAATGGAAAACGACATAAGTCTATGACTATGACACTGACAAGTGTGAACTCAACTTGTTATAGATTTTCAAATTTATATCTCACTCACTCCACTGTTTGCCTATATACTAAAGAGATTCGATTTAAGACCAATTGCCCATCACACTACTTTTACTGTTACTCCTCTGTGGTAATTACCATTCAACATTTTTCTTAGAATTTGGTAGGCTCTTGAATTTATGAAAAATCTAACTTTTTGACGCCCTTTTCATTCCAATAATATTTTGATCTCTTTTAATAACTTTTTCCATTGATTTATTTTGCGCCTATAAAAGTCCGACCTTGCAAACTTTTTAACACGACTAAGCATTACGTTTGAGATCAAGAGAATACAATTTGCGAAGAATATTACAACCCCCCTTAGGGGAAAAAACGCTTTACATTAATTTGCTTTGAAGCTATTCCGCATACAATGAATATTGCAAAAAAAAAAAACCTAGATTGATTGACAGGCGCTTAGATTTCCTATAATTTATATTGTTTAATTATTGGTCGTGCAAAATGGCTCCCCTTTCTGAATATGGGTGTGTTCAGTAATTAACTTAAAACGGTTTTTACATTGAATTATGTAAGAAATTCTAATGGGAAAGAATAAATTGTGAAATTCCTAGCAAAACCAACTTACCTCGATTTAATCGATATCGATGATGTTTCTTCATAAGATTTTGTGATGCAAGATTATCGATTTCATTCAGTGCAATGATACCTTGCGATGGGCACTGAGCATCTGGACATGATATTTCATAGGCGCCTTCAGATATTTCAAATTCCACATAGGCTTTCATACACTGAAATTAGAAGACAGTGAAAAGATATTTATTAAAGGAAAGAGATTTATTAAATAAATTTGAATACATAAACGAGTAAATTATTGGGACAAAATTACAGCTTTGTATATTAGTGACAGTTCAACGAACGATATCTCCTACCTAATACGTGACTGGTAAGATGCAAAATTGTGTAAATTAATCATAGTCTGAAGTCACGGTGTATTAATTAAAAAATTTAATAATAATTTTATTTAAAGGTATAGCCTTCACTATCCACAAAAATATTTGTCACAACCGACGTATAGAGGCAGTCTGTCAGACAACATCTGTCAACCATAACAAGCTGCTACGCTGAGCCAGGTTATGAAAATTATTTAGATGATTACAACAACTTTTTACATATTTGAAGTAACTGTCGAAAATGATGACTCATTTTACTCGGCGTAAAAATGACAACCCATGTGATTCCAGGCATTTCGGTCGCTCTCAATTGCCCAGAAGAAGATTGTGTTTGCCGCCAAGGTTGCCTAATAAAGGCAGACAGTACATGTATCGTGTAAAATGGCTGATTTCGCGTCGAATGTCAATGAAATAATCGCCGGCGATTCTCCAAAACTCAATCCAAAGAATAAAATGCAACAATTTAGAGGAAATTTATACGAATTGGAAAACGATATGCAAGTTTGAGAGGGTGATTCTGGTGGTAAGTATTAATATCCAAATAATGTTTCAAAGCTTTATATATTTCTCGTTATAATCTGACAAACATCCGAGAGTAAAACTGTCTTGAGACAGCTTCTCAATCCAGCCGGGCATTAGCCAATAACGTCTAAAAAAAATCTAGTACAATTTGTTATTGCAAAATTGTTCGACATTTTGAGTGTTATTTCCATCACGAGGTTCGTTTTTATGACAAGCAATAACACCCAAAATATTAAGTGGAAATGCATAAACAGTGGAATATCTATGGGGTGGCGAGGCTTTCTGCCCCCTTGCAACCCACATGCTTGCAGTCTCTATTGGGTTTGGAGTAGGTACGCCGTGACAGTTGTCATCTATTTGAAAAAGTAGTAGTGTCGGAATCTCTATTGTGAATACGTTTGCCTAATGTCATTCGCTTTCTTTAGGCGTTTTTCTTTTTTAGTTCAGAGCAGAGCCTGAACTGACACAAAAAAAAAGTTCGTGTTTCTTTAAACAATCATATGACAGCTATGTGCTCAATGGTGTTTCATAAACAAATCAGAGCGATCTGAGTACGCTCGGGTCAGAGCACGCTCAAAATGTTCCGAGCTCTGCTCTGAACTAAAACGAAAAACTCCTTTTGTGCGAAGTAAAGAGCGCTCCATGAGTAAAAAGACTGATGACGTAGTAGTAGCCGGGATCTTCTCAGTTCCATTCTCCCTAAATCAGTCTTTCAGACTACCAAATAACTGTAGTGTCTTTCAGGCAGAACTAAATGGCTATTCGCGAAGCTGCTGAACTGCTGAACTGCTGAACTGCTGAGATCGATATCGAATTCAGACCGACAGTCAAGCAGCTATTAAAACACTCGAATCACCAATATTAAGATCCAAATTGGTCATGCACTGTCGTAAATTTTTAAATGAGATCTCGGGTAGGTGCACCTTAACGCCGTGTAACTGTAAAGCAGACGAACTATTAAAGAACGACACGAAAATGAAACTCTCTACCGGTGAAGGAGAGCCCCATGTGACAATTGAAACTGCAAGATACAACATCTCCACACTAGCACTGCAACAGGGTAACGAGAGATGGCGAGATCTTGACACCTGAAACCATACAAAACAGACCTGGCCACGAATAAGTCAGCGCAGGATAAAGCTCCTGTTAAACGTCAGTAGAACACACATCGGAACTCTTGACGGAGTACTAACAGGCCTAAGAAGACATGCCGCAATGCTTGGAGGCACTGCAACTGGCTTTTTGATCAGAAGGAGGAGGAAACACCTTTCCACCTAATATGTAACTAGCCGGGCCTATCCTCGATCAAAAAGCAAACTCTAGGAGAGTACTTTTTCTGGGAGTACGGAAATTTCTCCAAAATTCGAAATGGTTCCAAGAGTAGCGGAAATAACCGACCCTGTTTGTGAGATCACAATGGACCTTATTTGTTCTAAGTAAATTACTCCGTATTAATGGATAATTGCAACCTAACCTAACCTAACCTACTAAATAAATTCTAAACATAGTAAGGGTCGTATAATCCATTGCGTAATGGGATAGAACATAGATCAGATGGACACGTTCGATCCATCACCGAACTAGCTCCAAAGTCATAATTGCTGTGATCCATTTCTTTCCCGTATAACTAAAGCCATACACACAATATCGATATAAAGATAAACGTTGACAGATGTCAGTTAAATTATACGCTACAACGATTCATAATAAAGTGACACCAAATTTAGAACACCACCAGTCGCGCCACATTCCAAAGTACATATTATTTTTATACTGTCAATTTGACTCATCATACTGTTAACAATTGCAAGAGAAGCATATAAATATCGATAGATACAAAAGCGTGCTTCAGCAAAACAAATATGAACGACATATTTTTTTTATTTCCCTTATTGTGTTGTCAAGAAAACATTGGCTGCACCATATGTGTGTGTGTGTTAAAGGAACACGTACGTCATCGTAGCAACTCGTACGAAATGTAGCAGTAAATGCAATTTGGCTTTTAAGATTCAATTTCAAATGCAAGACTGTTTCTACTGTGGCTTATTGAATTTGCAACTAACGAAGGACTCCTAAGTATTGTATATGCGAACATGTTCATAGCGAGAACAATGGATCATTCTCTTACTGTTAATGTAATTCCATTGAAATAGAATAGAATCTGATTAAACTGTGCAATGTAGCACAGATGATGCACTGATTCGAAGAATGAACCAATAAATTGTGGTACAATGTGGGAATAGTTTCCGAATGACAGTTTTTCAGCTTTAAAATATTTGTTTCTAGTTTTGTCACATATAAACAGTTTAAATTGGTTACTGACAATGGCAGTACTATATTTTGCATTTGAATGACACTAGGCACGTTTGTTTAGGTTCCTTTACCTTTACTTAGGCAATTACTCTCTTCGTGGAAGTTTGAATCAGAAATAGTGATGGGAAATTTGTAATCCAAAATAAATTTTAAACAAAAATGTTACGTATACGCCACGTGTGCCACAGACATTATTTCTCTTCACATTATTCAGAATTTCGTTTGCATAAATCCCTTTTCCAATTTAAATCGCAACTCAGAACGATTACTTCTCATCATTACCGCCCACAGTTTACCATACATGACAGCATCCAGCAGAGCGATGATGTTAAGCAACTACAAGTTTTAGGAATAGTGAAACGTTTTATATTGAAAGGTTAATTTAAAAGGGATTTGTGTGTTTCTGTTGCGAATCAACAGGATTCATAAGAATATTTTGTACATATGTATATTGTTTGCGAAAACTGCATCATAAAATAAAGTCAGTTCTGCTTTTGACATACATCAAAAAATAAACAGTTTTCAGCGAAAATCGAGCATTATCGTCATGAAATATGTCATTGTTGATGACGTGTGATATATGAAACATCATCAGCATACTTGATGGAAGGTTTTCTACTCAAATTTTAGCCAATGCATATTCATACGGATATTCCGCATTCTCTCGTCCATTTTGCATATATTTAGTCCTACTCCGGGATCCAATTTGCAAGAGAAATTGGGTATTACATACACCTTTTACTTGGTTATGATTTCCGGTCTAGACGTGTTCTCAAATTTCAATTATTTTCCATTTCCTCTGTCTGAACTGAATCTCTTAATGGGTTTATACTACCCACACATTTTATGCAAATAGGGCGTGTAAAGTGGAGGGATTTTTTTTTTCATTATTCAAATGCAGCAGGTATTACTTGCAGTATCTTCAGTGTGAATTTATACCATTGTAACCATTTGGTGAGATACTTACAAGCAATCTTCAAAAGTACTTGAATATTTTTCCTACCATTCTATCTAAAGTTCTTTTTATCGTGTACATGAAAATATAAAGTTATGTACGAAGTAGTTTGCCAACAGATGGCAGTATAACTATCATTAGAAACGTATTTAAATCACATGAATTCCGCTACGAAATTATAGGAAGTGTTTTTATAGTGCTCTAATGTCGTTTTCGATTGGTAATCCAGAACCGTCCGGAAGCAATCCGAACGCTTCTGAAAGTGTTCGATTGGCACTCAACTGACAGTTCTTCTACTGAAAAGAAGAGAAATTTGCTTCTGGATTTGAATTCAGAATCGCGGAGAGTTCTTCCGGACGCTTCTGGATTACCAATCGAAAACGACATAAGTATCGTATGCCGCATTGTGTGGTTGTCAGATGTGTTGCTGAAAGAAGAGAAAGACTGTTTAAACACTATTTTTTTATTTTTTGAATACGTTATAAAAAAACAAACGTGACTTGCATTCATTGCTCACATACGTTATATTCTTCAAACATTTTAACCAATTTTAATCATATTCCGTTTCTATAAATATACGTTAACAGTACAAAAGAGGTTGAAATAAAATATTTTCTCTCATAGAGAAGTTTTCTTTAAACACATTTCTGTGGTTAAATTCGTTTACTCAAATGTCTCAAATGTCAATTTGCTATTGATGTAATTTTCAAGCCCCATTTCATTCAGAACTATAGCGGTAGGTCAAGTCGACATAGTCATTTCATTACTTGCGGTAAAACTCAATTTCAAAGGAAACAAAAACCTACTGTGAAAGTAATTCTATCAAAAGCAAACAAATGTGAATAAATAAAGAGAAATATCTGAATGTCGTTATTTAAATTTAAATCAAGTGCATTCATACATAAATATTTATATGAGTTACGTATATGTATATGAAATGAAAAGTTATATTCTTTCCAAAAAGAAACGTAAATAACACCGAATGCAATTTGTAACTGTCGGGGTTACGTTCATTTGCTGATGGTGAACGAAACGCTTTAATTAAAATTTCCCAAGAATTAAAATGAAAATACAACTTTATGGTAGTTTTGTTTGGAAATAGCTATACTGATGCACGGTTGATATTTTAAAAACGAATACTGAAGTTATTTATTTTTTGTATGAATTTGTTTTTTTTTTTTTTTTTCAAATATCAGATGTTGCCCTATTGATTGTTGAATTAATCACGGGAGTTAAATTGCGATTCCTGACACACATGCGTTCTCACCCTATCAACTCCTGCTCGAGTCTGACTTAGCTAAAAAGTCTTGAGCTATCGGCACCGATATAGAACGCCTTATGACAATCCGCATCAAGGCAAAATTCGCGAACATCAGTCACTGAACGCTACCAAAGAGAGTTTCCACGAGCTCATCGAAAAGACCTACGAGCTAAGTCCGAAACACGACGTTAAAGGTTAAAGTCGTACCGGGAGCATTGCTATAGACTATAGAGCAATGAGAACATGTTTGGTAGGACAGTTGGTAAGCACAGCCCACGCGATAGCACGTCTGGCAACGGTCCTAGGTTAATTGACTTTTTTATGATTTTTTGAATGGGGTGATCTCAGAAAAATGTTGTATGAAAAGGAGGAAAAAGTGGCTAAAATAGTCATTTTTAGCAATTTTCAAAAAATCATAAAAAATATTAGCGAAGAGATTTTTGAAATTTTTTTTTGCAGTCACTATTAGAATTGTTTGCATCAAAACATTTCTTTTTTGATACCGAGGAAAAAAGTCAAAAAAGTAGACATTCACAAAGAATGGGTTAAGGGACATGGGTACTTAATGGGTGTTATATCATTCAAACGGAATTTAAATGACCTTTCCATTGGTGCCAAAATTTACATGAAGTAAGTTTCAAATTATGATCAGAATTAACTTTAGTTTTGTCAAAATACTTGTGCCGGCCACTGTAGATCCCAAGCTCTGCCACCATTCAATATATGAATTGCTTCCTCTATCCCAAGTGTTTGAGCACCGAACCCGTTACTGCGTACTTGCGGAAAGTATGGGGCATTTTGCAATGAAGTGCAACACATCCTCTCATTCCCTGGAGATTGCACAGATAACATAAAAGTGGAAACTCAGGGCGGTGTGGTATAAAATTAAGTTTTAAAAGTTCGCCTCTTAATTTGAAGATGGTACTTATTATTTCCACTGGGTAGCTATTCAAAAAAATACGTCCTTTCCTGTAGTGTAGACGATGATTCATCTTGCTGTAGTAAGCTCTGTATTGAGATGACTGCGTTTCATTTACAAGTTTGTCATAAATTCTGTGACTAGTTTTCTGAAATATCATGTCTACATTTTGTTTTAGCGATTCCTGTTGCTTGCTGGGAGTGAAAGTAAAATTATAACCACATTCGACTCCTAGTATTTGCCACTCTTGAACACATTTCACTTTATATGATATAATTTGCGACGTAATTAACACTCCAAGGTACTTGTACTTCTTAACTATACCAAGCAGGTTGCCTTGAAACCTCCATTTCTCACTTCGAGCGTACCTTCCTCCACCACCATCTCTAAAGACCCAATATGCATACCTAAGAGAACATGGCTGTCGCTGGATCAACAAACTGTCAGCCAAATCGTGCAAGGCGCGCCTCTAGTATTCTAAATGTCCGAACCTTTCGAGCCGCCAACAATGACTTGGGTCACTACCTTGTTGCAGCCATGGTAAGAATGCGGATATCCAAATACACCTAAAAAGGAGTGCTAAAGAGTGCTTTTTTTTTTTTTTTGGTATAGAACTTTGAAATGGAATTAAACAAAGATGATTTTGTTAAATTGACATTAAATTTACTTTATTCGAAAGATAATAATCTTCTGGCATTATAATTTAAAATATGATTTCTGGCATATGACCTCCACAGCTGGCTCGGACGTAGACTAATATAGAGGTCCAATTTTCGACGAATTTGTCCAACATTTGTGGCCGTATATCGGCAATAACGCGGCGAATGTTGTCCTCCAAGTGGTCAATCGGTTCGGGCTTATCGGCGTATAGACTAGTGACTTCACATATCCCCACAGAAAATAGTCAAGCGGCGTTAAATCGCACGATTTTGGAGGCCATATTCACGGGTCCGCAACGTGAAAATATGCGGTTACCAAACGTTTCCTTCAATAAATCAATTGTGGCACGAGCTGTTTGACATGTTGCGCCGTCTTGTTGAAACCACAGCCCCTAGCCCCCTACACATACATCATAGTTGTTCAATTGATGAACAAAAAAGTCAGTAATCATGGCTCTATACCGGTCACCATTGACGTGTAACGTTCTGACCAGCTTCGTTTTTAAAGAAGTACGGACCAATTATTCCACCAATCCATAAAGCACACCAAACAGTCAGTTTTAGTGGATGTAACGGTGTCTCAACATACACTTGAGGATTATCATCACCCCAAATACGGCTTATAGACGTATCCATTCAACCAAAAGTTGACGATTATGTTGACCGTAAAATGGACGTAGTGCGCGATACGTATTTCGAACAGAACCATGATTTTCAAAATAAATTTGCACAATTTGGAAGCGTTGTTCAGGCGTCAGTCTATTCATGTTGAAATGCCAAACCAAACTTAAAATAAATCACTTGACTGCTGACAGTACGGCCACCAGTTAAAATAGTGTGGCCAACTTAAAGTTCTATACCTCCAAAAAAAAAAACCCTTTTTAACGTCAAAAAGCTGCAATCGAAAGAGGCTGCTAGAATCTTCACTGATCGCGCATCCCGATGCCTTGCGATTGGTACTACCACAGCAACAGTTCAGAAGACCAATGGCAACACTGGTGCGACTGACGTACGAAATCCCTGGTTTAATGGACAATATCGACAAAAAAAAATGCAGCAAACAAAAGGCAGCGCTGCAAAAAATGAATAGAACCACTCGCGAGTTCTACGAGCAAAAGAGACAGGAGGAACATTCTTGGCTCTTTAGAAAAAAAAGAAAACAGCACGATAACCGTGCGATTAAAGAAAATGAGAGGTCCTACTAAAGGATTAATTGTATGGAAGTTTTGCCAAAACGGCCGGGCAGCAAATCCCGTATAGGAAACCTTCTAGTAGAATCACAGTAAGGTGCTGAGAATGTGGTAAAATTATTTCTGCAGGCTCTATAATGAAGACGAAGACTAGAATCCTGCTGTTAGGCAGAAACTCCCATTCAATATAGACGACTATAGACAAAACTTCCGTCCATCTGAGCAAGACGAAGTAAGGATAACAATAGCCTAACCTAACCTAGCTAATTTGATCTAAGACCCTGATGATTACATTTGACTTAGCGCTCTGCCTCATTTTGACATATTTGTGTCTGCACTATATCGGAGTAATCGGAGTAGTTCTTCTCATCAAACCAGTAATGGCAGTTGCTTAAGCCATCCATTAAATTCATGACTAGCAATATCTTAATTTTGTTACTATATATATAGTGACTAGTAGAAGCGTTTCAAATCTTATTAAAAATCTCATGAAATCGCATTTTTCCAACTGCATTGAAATAAATTCAATATTCTAACCTGGTTAAACAAATCTAAGGTCTCCACGCGTCAACAATTAGCCGCAGTGCACTGTTCTGATGATTATAGCTAAATCCTTCATTCTATATAAAACCAACTGGGGCCATAAGCTGAACCATAAATTTCAGGATTAGCTTCGGTATTTTTGTTCGCTTTTTTGTATTTTCAGTTGAAAGTGGCATGAAAAATTGTAAGGAACATCCACCAGTAGACCAGCTATATGAGAATACGCCAAGGTTTATGGTTAGAAAAGTGCCACGAAGACATATAGGGATAAAATTAATTTCTGTTCTAAACCGTGCGGAAACAACGCCATCCATCAGGGCTGTCGTTGCAAATTAAAACCGCACATCTCACTGAATCTTCGTTTACACAGTTTCCAGTTACTGGCTGGGGAGTGGCACATGTGACACATCCTCTTCAACTATTGCAACAACGCCGAAGTGAGTTTATTCTTTATATGTAGTTTCGTTATAACAAGGTCAGCCCGAGAGTGCATAAAATATCGGATTCATATTCAAATGACAATGTGTGGAATCATATGTGAGGTTAGGACATGTAAAATTCCCACTATGTGTAATCATGACGTGAAATGAATTCAAATTTATTCAATCAAAATTGTGAACAACGCAAGTAGAAGTTTGCTTTCCATGGGGGATACGGATAACGGATAAGTGATCATAATAATGACTCAATACGCCAAAGTGCAAATTCTAGTTTATCGCCTCGTCCAAATACCGTAAATGTCAAATGGAGCGCGGTTTGAAAAAAAATGACATTACACGCTATTTGACGTTCCAAGTCCTTTGGAATGCTATCACACCCCCTCTAAAGTCTAACTTGAGCGATGGTATTAACTTTTCGAGGGATAAAATCACCGCATTATTTTCGCTAAGTGGAATCTTGACATTATTATAATTTCACCCATTTCTTGTGAAAAGAAAATAAATTTTGTAAAGTGAGGGACATTACTTACCTACACTTGTGCCCCAAGTTAAATAACAGTAGCTGTATATCGATTTTTTTCCCCTGTTATACCTTACTACAAGTTGCTGCTCCCTGCTGGCCAAGGACGAACGCCTTTAATCATACAACTCACGAAAAAGCCATAAAATAAGAGAAATGATTCGTTTGATGGATATTATAAGCAGTCGGTGTTCGTAAAGGACTAAGCGGAAGGATAGTAGTAGAAGAGGTCTCATTTTTTTCGTATAATGGTCGTTCATAGATCAAAATATCGATACGAGAGTAACTTTATACGGAAATGATTGATTGAAAGTAACTGAAGGGGAAAACGTCCCCCAATGGCGAGTGCTCTTAAAGTTATAAAGTTGATGTGGAACGCGTTTAGCGAGTACAACTCGGTTTTTTAGGTGGTACTGTTGATGTTCGAGGTGTTAAGCAACATTCACTCTTTGAATAGTATGTTGAAAAGACTTATTGTCGAATATTTTCGACTTTTAACAATTATTGTAGCCGAAATTTGGACAATTTTGACACCGATTTGGGCGCCCACTATTTCGAGAGCGATAACAGACGATAACATCATCAACAATTTCTCAGTTGTCATTCCATTGACAGATGAATTGACAGTTCTAGTACTATAGCAATCCTTCATATATTTGCTTTTCTTTCGAATTTTTAACCGCGTACGTTATTTGGAACCCTTGTGAAATATAATGTCAGCCATTACATTTGAAAATATTGAGGGTCTTTTGTGCAGAATTTTTGACGTTTTGTGATGACTTTGCAATTTCAAGAGAGTTGTCATTCTCCTAGAGGTTTCTACTGCACCATAGAAAAAAAAAAGACCCACAAGAAAAAAGAAAGGTCGTAACTCGAGAATTTAATTTATTCGGATGTCTAATTTCTGGTGAAATAATGAAAACATTTATAAACTAACCATTCAAAAAGGGTTTTCAACTATTGTTGCGACATTTTTCATTTTATAAATACCACATTTAGTTAGAAGTCTTTACATCCCGATAAAATGGTGATTACAATAAGAAATTATCTCTTTCGTTATTATCATCATCCAAATCCTAAAAATTGTCCAATTTTCGATAAATCCTCCCTTTTGAACGACACGTTTGTGACACTTCCATTCAAGTAATCGAAAATGGTGTTGGCTACACTTTTCTTTCCGCCTATAACCTATAAGTCATAAACTGTGATAGTTATGCGGGGGTTAAATCTTCACTGCTGATCAAAATTAGAGGAACGCAAGCAAAGTTAAAAAAAATATATCTTAATTTTTTTTTAAATGAGGGCAGAGGTATATCAAACGGTTCTTATGGTAAGTAGCTATCAGACCTAAGACTATTTGGCAAACGGAAACTTAAAAAAGATAAAAACCGTCAAGATTATTACGCTGCTCGAGCGAAACTAAATTTTAGCTGCTCTCCAATTTTCTCTCCAAACATTATCGAAATCCTAGAGTGTGTTGTGGATATTAAGTGTCACAGAAACAGCTGTTCCTTGAAAAAAACTTCCTTCAAAAATGCGATGGCACGAAAAAGTTGTATATTTTCGTTGGGCTTTCTTTTTTTCTTGTCTGCTATTCTTTGATCTCAAATTATTCATTGAAAAACCTCATCCTTTCCGCAACAAAGTTTTTTTTCAAACATAATCTGTCAAAATTTAGCTTGAAAAAATGTACCGAACCATTAATGGGCGCGCTAAATTGTGACAGATACATACATACAGTACAGTCTGAAATGAAAATTTTATTTTTAGCTGAAGCAGCGTACCGATCGGCTAAATGCATTCGCTTAAACTTAGCTCAGCTACATTTTGGTGAGAGTTTTGTATGGGAATTAACATTTAGCTCGAGCAGCGTACTAAGCTTCATCAAAAAAACGAACAAACCTAATACAGTCCAACTGGTTGTAGTACTCTTAATGGCGCCGGTAGGTTAGGTTAGATTACGATGGCAGGCCACAAGAAGTGCAGCCACACTTAGGCCAAATTAGGCCCATTGTGATACCACAGGATCAAATTACCTCAAAACTACCCGTTAAATCAACAGGGTGTAAGAATAAAGCATTGGAGGCGGCTTGGTTACGAGTTTGCTGAGATTATTGTCCCCAATAATGCAGTGCCCTGTAATGACACCTTGGCGCTAGTAAAGCTAACAAATATTGCTTGTGAGAAGCTGGGCCTATGGCGCTTTAATGGACCTATTGTTTTGTCATAAATAACCTGAAAAACGAAAAAAAAATCGGAATATATTTTGGCACCTTCGTAATATTTTCATGAAACTCAATTTCACGCTGCGGCTGCCTATTTCTTCTCACTTTACTTCAGATGGCGCTGACAGCAAAGGTTGAGGCCTTGACTAACAATTTTGTCTTAATTATTTAAAGTATTTTTTAAACATTTTTTTCTTTTACTAATGCGGATAAACGCTCATTTGTAAACCGTTTTCGTCAGTTTCGTTTTGGTTACTTGAGAATGGTAGAAAACTCTTAAGCTTCTTCGCGATGCATCCCCTTCCAAAAATAAATCCTTCGTATGAACAAAGGCTGCAACAAGCAAATTAACCAATCAGAAAAACGTCATTCGTCACGAAGTAAGAAACCACCCACTTGTTCTTCGTTCCTGATCTGCGAGGACTGTGTGGGATACAATGGTAATTTTCCATTCTTAATGCTGTTGTAATTTTCCATTCCGGAACGTTTAAAAATATATATCAATATCCAGATACATATATCAGTGACAAGAGAAAAGGACAAAACTGCAGGCATATTTTAGCGACGAGTTGATATTTTGATGCGCACTTCCAACTGCAAAAGTCTTTGAACCAAAATTCCGGTTTAAAGTTGGAACTCCTAAAACGAGAACAAGAATTCTGGTTCTTCGACAAATTGGGTTCCTAATTCCAGTTCATGCTCGTTTAGTGTCCATTATAAAACTTGGTTTAAAATTCTACTGCGCACAACAATAATTAGTTTCGCTCCAAATTACGTATTGACAATGACAGTCGCTGAGGCTACATGATATTATTATTATAGCAACAAAATGACTCTGATTACCTTTTTATGATTCATCAAGTGAAACAATTAAGTGCTTAACATTTTCTTTTAATTAATTAAAAAAAAAAACAAAGAGTTATCCAACCACCCAAGTGTGTTCGTTTGCTTATGATGATGATGATGAATAATGACCGCGCGGTCATTGCGCCTGCAAACATGAATTATGGCCTTAAATACAATAATTATTTGCATACATCATTGCGCTTTGTATTCGACAGGACTGCTATCGAATAAGTCATTCACACCAAAATTAAAAAGATGAATATGCGTATATGGAACGAGGTGTGAATAACTTTATGTACCTACGGTACAGACTGTTGGTGCACAAAGCTTCTCTAAAAATAAACCAAACCATAAAACTGAGTGAATTATGAATCATTTAGGTGGAAGCAATTAGTCAGAGGCAGAGACTTGTCGGCATGTTGATTCCTCCCTTGCATTTCAATCAAAGGACACTTCTTGCGAACGGCTTAACGCACAAAAATATAACCAAAAGTTCAAAATGGAAACATTAAGGTTATATGAAAAGTTTGCACTCTCTGAATAGAAAGTTTTCCCCCAGAGCAAAAATGCAATTGTGCTTCTACCACATACCTAGTCGTCCTATACGTTGTTCCTTTTTCTTCTGAATATAAAAATATAAAATGGAGTAGCGGCAGATTCATATCTTATTCTGACCTAAGATACTTTTCGAAGTTGTTTTCGAGAAGATAAAAAAGCAGTCCTTGTAAACTTTTGCGAAAACTTGTTCATACCTCACAAATGGATGCAATTTGTCAGCGCAGCGCCTAGACAATAACTCAAGCGAGCAACAACAACATATCTTTTCACCCGGTGTCGGTATACATATTAGTCGATAACTTTAATTAAAGTGTGTCCTAGTTATGGAACAGATGGCAAAAAATGCTCAGCAAGCCATTAGGGATTTATGAGCGCAAAATGAGGAAGTTTCGATTATCCATACAGATTTATAATGAAAGGATATTCTTCAAGTTGAGTTTCATTATGAACAATGAGGATTATGATTGGAGCTTCTTTTCTCATGATTTATCTCCATTCTCCAATTACAAGTTATTCGGGTTCGTTTTAACTAATTGGATGCAATTATTATTTATTAAAGAGAAAATGATTTCCGCCATACAACAAAATTACTAGCAGTGCTGTAAAAGGGAAAATAAACATCCATGGACATTGTTAACCATGTCGACAAGAGAATATAATTGAAAACATATTCATATAGTAAATAAATAGTGCTAATGATAAATTTAACTAGAAGTAAGTTTCAAGAACGCGCGAAAAAGAATTGTAATATCGCATTACAACAATTACATCCACTCGAAGGCTGATAATCGAATTCGAGGCAATGTATCTTTCTATGGTCAATACTTAAGGGCCCAACCTATAGAATCCGTGGCGTTGCGGCAACGTATTCGACTGGCAGGTTGATAGAATACTCAGCAGCTTATGGAAGGTGACCCATAAGCAACGCACGACGGATAAAGTAGGTTTACTTTCTACTTTTCTGTCTGTCGCATCCGTTGACAGTTGGAACAGCGTGAGGAGAAGCATGCGACTGTTCGTTCCGTCGAATACGTCAATTGGGCGCTTTAATGGGAATGTATATTTATATTTATTTTTTCCTAATATTTCGGTATCGTCAAATCAGCAAAGTGAACAGTTCCCCGTGTGGGTAACGTGAATGAGTTTCAATGTATCGTTGAAAACGCTCAAATCGAATTTTTCCCGAACAAAATGACATTTCGTTTTGATAATTTTTAGCTTTTTGATAATTTTTTAAGAAAAGTACATCTAAACAAGTAAAAGTGTTATCATCGGCCTGGTAAAAGCTTTGATACCCTCCACTACATAAAAGTCACGCAAAATGTTTGCCATGCGAGTTAGTATGTACTTTACAGGTATACACGCATGTGTCTAAGATTGGTTTTGTATAGGAGGTACCAGAACTACTTGACCGACATAGCCCTTTTTTGATACCAACCTGATGACGCCGACGGTCCTTTCGCAAAGTTTCATTCGCCTAGGTCGATTCGTTTGGAAGCTATCGTGTTTTCAACAGACAGACAGACAGACGGACATGGCTAAATCGTTTCAGAATGTGATCCTGATTCATATATTATATACTTTATAGGGTCTCCGGTGAATCCTTCTTGGCGTTACAACTGTAATGACAAAGTGAATAGACCTTCCTGTGGAGGTTATAAAAAACTGCTTTATTAAGCCGAAAATTTATAATAAGTCTATGTGCAATATTGAACTTTATTAAAATCAAAAAATGATTTTTTTCTAAAAACAACACATTTCATCCGGAAGTTCCATGACATCATTCACTGATCCTCTTAACATGTATCGTATTGTTCTGCTGCTTCCAGAAATATAGCTATCGACTATCGAATCCAATATTCTATGTTAAATCTTTTATTTAAATCACTTTTAAAATAAACTTTTTATTTGTCAGCGACGAGTGCAGCTACACAAAATTGTATTGACAAATAAAAGACAGCCGTTTGACAGTGAAACTACCTTTTCCAAAAACATGTCGGTAAGAAGACGGCGGATTCCACTATACAAGTAGAAAGTGAAAGGGAAACGAAAACTCAATTCCGACGGATTCCATGATTATCTAAGGTTCTAACCTAAATTTATTATCTTTTGACAAAATGTCGCTTTATTCAAATAGTTTATCAAATATTCGTAGGTACCTATTTAGGCTCGTCCTCGTACTCGCTTAGAAAAATACACGATATAAGAAAAATCGGAAGGATAAATAGATCCGACTCAAGAATCCCGAAGCGTTGAGCGGTTACGAAAATTGGGTCCAAACATAGAAATAGTCTTGAAACTGGAGTAAGATACCGAAATGCTAACCCACAGGAGAGTTACTCGGATCAGCTCTGGATAGAAAAGTTCCAAGGAGCTTCTTCGACTTAAAAGATTCAGCATTTCGAAACTCGTTAATGTCATCTCCGGGCAATGCACATTAGGTAGACATGCGCAAAGGCTCGGCCTGCAATATAATGACTTCTGCAGAAGCTGCAGAGATGAAGAGGAGCACGAGTCCGTCACTTACTTTCTTTGCAGTTTCCCTACCCTGGCCAATTTAAAAAAAGGCCCACTTAGGACACTATTTTCTCAATGATCTTAGCGACCTAGGTAATACCAGCGCCGCTAACATTACATGAGTAGCCAGTAAAGGGAAAGCTCCCCAAATCCTAGTGGTATGGACAATCTGCCGACTACCAGCCTAAGTGCTTCTCTCATCGAGAGCCACTCTAAACTAACTAACTAACTACTCGGATCAGACAGATGAGGATCGATTTCGGACCATATATAACAATGATCAGTCAAGGAAATATATACCCGATAGAAAACGAGTAAGAAGGAAATTTAAATCCGCGGTACTAATAATCATTTTTAGTGTCCAGACTAACTTTTACGAAGTCACAATGGCGAAAATTTCCATATAAAATTATCCATGGTGACCGTCAAAATATTTAAGTTGAAGACTAAAAATTATTATTGGTAAGGCCCAATATGTACTCAATAGCCGCGTTCCGGTGGCCACTAGACTTTCAACACTTAATGCGCCAGATCAAGGAATGACACTCGTTAGTAAGCACAAAGTTGCTGAAAATGGAAAATATGGAAATTCAGAAGCCGAACCATTTTAACTTGACTATATTTTTTTCGACTAGATTGTGAAGGAAAGCGATTGTCTAGATCGACATTTTGGACATCCCTTAATTTGCGATTTCCTTTATAAATAAAATAAATTAATTTTCACAACAAATCAGTAGCAATGCCCGCGTTCCGCATTCCATTGACAGCTAGATGACAAGCGAAACGTCAAAATCACTTCTTACACTTCTTATAACAAAAATTGACATCTACCACAAATTATTGTTATATGTCATTTATATTGTGTTTGACGTATCGTTAGTCGTTAGCGATCAATGGAACGCGAGTCATATTTTCTAAAAAAAACTGTCATCTGTAATACCTATTCTTGTCAAATGTAACGTAGCCACTAGAACTGTCATTATGTGAGAGCGCTATTGACAAACTAAAGTATTAAGTATTAATTGTAGGTATAGCCAACTTAAGAAAAAGAAATAATGGTACGTAGAGGGAAGGCGGCCATCTTGGGTGTGGTATTCTAGAGAAGAGACGAGAAACGAGAAGACGAAAATAAAAAAAATCGGTTGACGTCGCCATTATAAAAAGTGTTTAATTATTTAGTCTTTAAACATCAAAAACAGTTTTTTTTCAGTAAATTTCAAATGAAAATACCCTAAATTAATTCGTACTAGAAGTGACAATTCACGTGGGTTGACGCAAAGGGCAATATTTCAATTCCCTTCGCAAATCAAAAAGGTGTTATTCGCAGTTCGCACTCGAATTAGATTGGAAACTGCTTTTTTTTACCCTCCATTTCTGCTGCACAGTAATCCAAAGCTCCTGGATAAATGCAATTTTATCCATTTAACTTTGCACTTTAACCTTATTTTTGCTACATCACATTTTCGTGTGCGCTTTTCACTTCCGACCTTTGCTATTTGCTGACTTTTTTTTTCAGTTCAAGTGTCGTCGAGGTAGCAGCACACGTTTGCGAGAAATTCTTTTCTAAATCGAATTTTCGTTACCTCTTCTTGAAATTGAGAAAATTGTGTGCGATAAAAAGTATAGATATTCTTTCTACCCTGCTAACAGAGAAATTTATGCAATTTTATAAATTGTTCATATGGGCAGCAAATTGCAATTTTTATTTTGCTCTCATACATGATGTATAAGCAGTAGGTATTATGTATGCAGATATTTATTTTTAACGGACTGTGACACTTATGGGCAGCCAAATGTGGTTATGGTTATTTTTCGAATATAAGAATCATTTTGAAAAGAGTCAAGCTCTCAAATCGGGAATCCTTTTGCTGCTGGCTCGTTGAGTTTTTATCAAAATAGGTACTCCAATATGTGTTCCTCTTCTTACTAATATTTCTATCCGTCAATTGAAATAATAAACAAGTGAACACTTTTTAAGAAGTGACGTTTGTCACTGACAGCCAAATTAAAATAAAAAAAAATATTCTAATGCGATGACAATGTGGGCGCAGTAGCGCAGTGGTTAGTGTGTTGGACTACTGTGCGAGGGATCCCAGGTTCGATCCCCGGAAAACACAAATTACATCTTAAGGTTTTTTCTACTGCGCCACCTCTCGCGAACGTCTGACAAACATCCGAGAGTATGACTGTCCTGAAAAAGCTTCTCATTTCAGCCGTTCGGACTCGGCAAAAAATTGTAGGTCCCTTCCATTCGTCCCAAAAATAGAAACTCACACAAAACGAATGGTTGCGAGAAGCTAGGCCTAGGGTGTCTAACCGCCTGTTGCGCCACCTATTTATTTTTTTTTAATGCGATGACACATTCAAAACACATTTCCTGAATGTAAAAACTACATAGATTGGTCGGTAACGTAACTCTCCATCTCCAATGTCCGAAATAAGAGAAATTTGCTTCTGGATTTGAATTCAGAATCGCGGAGAGTTCTTCCGGACGGTTCTGGACGTGGACGACCAACCGAAAACACCATTAGTAAACTAGACATATTGACAATCTCACTCTTTTGTTATCATCGTCTCATTCTAATAATTTCTGTCTGCTTCTTACTTAAGTTCGTAGATGTCACTTCGGAGTATATTTCTAACTGTATGAGGAATAACATAACATAAATCAAACATTAAATTCGATTGTGTTAATGAGAGAGAACTTCTGATATTCAGTGAGACTAGTCAACAAATTCCAGGGAACGCACAAGAGTCATAATAAATGCGATACTTCTATGTAACAATATGTTAACATTGTCTAGAACTGCGGCTCTTGTCATCATAATACAAAGCATACCTACTCCAAGACTTACCTAAAAAAAAATAGAAATACAATACCTACTTAGTTCTCATAATAATCAACGACTTACGTGAATATTTCAGTCCCCATAGACCGCTTTGAGCAATTCTATTATCTCGTCAAGCTAATCAATTGCCCCGTCAGCGTGTAACTTAATCCCGGCTGAATAAATTAATATCTACCGCCGCTAAACAATTAATTGGCGACGACAGTCACAATCATCTGACATCTGAGAAGATTTTCATTCCATATTTACTACCCGTTATCTAACCAAAAGCATTTCTCACCCCCTCTCTTGCCATTGCCATTATCAATCACAACCCCATTCGAGAAAAAAAAATAAAATAAAACACACGCGATACCCACTCCACAGCCACACGCTACGGCTACACTACACACCCGTTTCGTAAATAGCAATTGCATTTAAATTGTTTTATTAAGAAAAGTCAACGGGCGCGCATACAACATCTGTTCAAATTGTCCGCCTTCGCCACCACCTTTGACACATGACATCGACATGCCAGCTATTTCTCACAATCTCGGTTGGAAGCATGTTTTGGGGGCGTGGCACTATCACACAATCCCAATATGTGCATATTCCTTGTTCGTGGGAATAGCTATAAAAAAAAAAAAAAAAAAAAAACCGCTCCTGTAAAATGTATGTTTACGTACTACAGACAAATTCGAAGACATTTGCCGAGCAGTTAACATGTGTACGAGTACTCCACTGGGAACGTGTCTACACTTCTGGGGTAAAACTCAATTTTCCAAAGAATTTATGGCAAAGTTTATGTATGGAAGGATTAGTAATGGTTGCACTTGTACGGGGATTATTCCTTTGAAAGCTAAGCAAGAGGCAGAAGGACTATAAAACGCTAGAAGGATAATTAAGACAAATGACATTCTCTCAGGAATAAGTTGTTTCTTGTGTACGTTTTATATTTCTGTTTATTAGTCTTGCGCAGTTGTATTAATTATGTTTATGGGGATCTTGAGGACGAAGTTACACCCTTATGAAATGTGAGATGTGGTGTTTTTTGGTAAAAATTAAAAACGTTACAAGACTGAGAAATAACAAAAATCACATCAAAAGTGTATGCCCTTCAGAAATACGAAAGTGATGATTTCCAGTTTTCCACTGAACGGACCCATTGCGAATGTCATGCTTGTATTGCTCTCATCGCTTGAGTAACCTAAAAGTTATCATAGAGGGCATTCAAGAATCTAGTTTAGTAATGTCGTTTTCGGTTGGTCGTCCAGAACCGTCCGGCTCTACGCGATTCTGAATTCAAATCCAGAAGCAAATTTCTCTCCTTTTCAGTAGAAGAACTGTCAGTTGAGTGCTAATCGAACGCTTTCAGAAGCGTTCGGATTCCTTCCGGACGGTTCTAGACGACCAATCGAAAACGACATTAGTCTGACAGCTATACATTTTCATGTTGCTCAGTTTTCATTGGGCTAGACTAGTCATGTGAACAGTTGTCTCAGTTGACATCTTCTATGTCCGCAAAACCGACAAATCAAGTCAAGTATGTCTCGACTTACTACTAAGTTGACGTCTACTTGTGTCAACATGTGTCTGTAGAACTCAGTTTTGACATTTCTATTGGGTTATCGGAGAGCATGGGAGATCGCAGTTTGACATTGCGATGCGATTGCTCTGCCTCTGACGTGTAAACGTAGAGCTCCAATCAGAAACTCGGAACCCAGGAGAAAAATACAATTGTCAATAAGTGACATACCGATAATTCAAGTGAGTTTTTTCATGTAAATTTGAATCTAGACAATTCAATTCGACTTACGATGACTGAAATGCGGCCATAGATTGCTTACATTATTATATCCGATTCTTTACACGATAATTTATCAAATCTATTTGTAGATCAAAACGATCTCTGTTGTCGAGGAGACCGACGAAGGTAAACAATTTCCATAAGAGGCTTTGTTTTTTTTTTTAGTTCAGACTAGATCCTGAACTGTCAAAAAAAGTTCGTATCAGACACATAAGAGCTCTACATTTGCGTTTTCTTTTTAGTCCATGATCAGAGCGCACTCTATGAGCTGCGAATAAATTGACTGAGCGTTCTAAGTAAAAATCTGCGCACAGCACATTTTGACAGCTAAGCTGATCAGAAATGCTAATGCTTTAGAAAATTAAAGTAGACTGTAAGAATCACAAGAAAATGCAGTCCAAATGGTGTGTGCCTTATGACAGCTAGTGATCAAATGGGTTCCATAATTAAATCAAATCGCTCTGAGCACGCTCGCGAATTATGTTCAGTGCTCTACTTTTAACAAGAAAAGAAAAACGTCTTGAATTATCAAATGAAATAGACGTATGTAGGTATTTCTAATATAAAAAAATCCCATGATTTCTCATTTCGAAAGTTGCATGAGTGCGTTCAGATGCGGTATGTAACTATATGTGTATATACGATTTGTAGATTTTTAGCAATAAATATCATCTACATTGACTTTTTTTCACAGCAAACTTGCAATATACACTTGCCTTATGTTTGCCAACTCAATGTTTCCCATTGACATCACAAACTGTCAATTTCTAACACATCCCCCCGAGAGTTTCAAATTATCTAACGAGGAAGTGTCAAAACAATATTCATCTTCAGCACAGTCACGTTTAACAAATATATTTTGTTTCAAGTCGCCAAATTACCATAATCGTTCTCTTGTCTATTTAAAAGTGATAATTAAATGTAATGATAATAATGATAATAGCAACTTTGTCTGCGAAATCCCATTATAGTAGAAAAAAAATGCATAACTTGACAGATACAAGTAATACCAACTCTATTCGCTACATCGTCAATCACTTATTTTTTGTTAGCACACTTTTCAAGAGATCATTGTAATTCACGCAGTATGTGGTATATACAAAGTACAAAAAAAAAATTCTACTGTCATAACCACGTTATGCATAAAAATTAACTTCACGTCGCGTCGGTCGTTCCCATATTTGCGTACACCGTAACCACTTCATCATACTTGCCGGTCTATTGCTTTCGCAAAAAACAATAGCAACACAAAATATTTATGAACAGTAGAGTGTGCTGCACGAACAGACAACGCGTATGCAAATTGCAAAACAACTAACGGTCAATGTATCTATATATAAGTAGGTATGCAAAGTTTCTCACAATGTTCTGCCAAGCAAATATTTGAGCTCCCTCTGAATTGGGGTCAAAGCCGCTTATAATGTCACTTTGATGGAAATTCAATTCATTAATCGCTACCGTGTTCGTAATTTTGTTTGACAGTTCTGGATGACATTTGCAATTAAGCAATTAACTGCGCATCGATATGTTGTTTTGATGGCCAATGAACTACGACAAATCAAACAGAACTCTGTTGAATGTGATTGCAAATTCGGCTGCCGGCCGCCCAAAATCGAATCACGTAAGAATTTAATTTTCGACTCCCTTAACTGCGGGAAATCTACAAAATAAACGATGCACGTATATAATACAACAGCTCAATAGGGACATGGACATGTTGTGTTTGTGCGGGTTTGAATCGATATGGTAGATGATACGTATGTACGATGGAGCCTGGGCTATGGAGTGTATTTTCATTTAATTGGAATTTATTTTCATTCTTGAGGAGACTGAATAATGGCGGTTGGGTCTTTGAATGCGTTCGAGAGCAACCAGTATTATACACGACTGTAGCAGCACGCTAGTCACGTTTTTGCACTGACACTGAGTGCGGTGGTGCGTCTTTTGTTGTTCTTTTATTGTAGACGGGTTTGTTTGGTTTGGTTTTTACGTTTTTGCAAATCGGGAGATGTGAGTAAGGATTTTCGAAAGCGTGAGGATTTTGATAAATGTTTTAATGTCTGAGAGGGATATCTTTAAAGTCAAGGTATTGAAATTTATTGAACTGAGGTTAACGGCCGCAGTTCCATAGAGATGGGACTTGTAAAAAAAACAGAATTAGAGTGTGTTTATATAGAGGTTGGTGGCAATTAAGTTAAAACATTTGAGGAACATAGAGAACTACGGTATTGACAGACGTACTGTAACCTCAGTGGGTCTTACAATAATCATTTTTTGCCTTAAACTTAAATTTTTTGTAGTTCACAATAGATATTTTTGTATGGAAAATGTCCCCAATGTAAGTTCGTAAAATTTAGATTGAACTGGACTAAAACGATTATTAGTAGGTAGGTACCGTCCAATTTATATTTAGAAGTTAGGGCAAATTTGTGATGCATATTCCGAACAGTTACTATAGGTAAACGCTGCGTAAGAGTTACTAACCATTTATGCCAATTTCACATTTGGAATCTATTTCGGAGACTTACAAAATTCGAACTTTTTTGTTCCCATGGATGTGGCCTCCATTAATTGAACGCTTCTTTTGCTTCGTGCAGTATATCGCTTGCTTGTATTCTTTTCTGAGCCAGGGTTTCCTCAGTTAAAATTGAGTAAGTTCGGATTTCCAATCCGTTATTGGTAAGTTTAACTAGATTTATCGGAACTTTTGATCCAGAGAACCGATCGTTGACTATAACTACTAGATTTGCAAATTCTCCGACTAACTATCCAGTAGTGAACTAGAAAACTGAACGCACCCATTGGTTGTTTGTACTTTGTTGATACATAAGCCGCGTTTTATTATCGTTACTGATACTGATCCATATGGATTATCCCCTGATAATAAAAGGATCCAGATCATAAAAAAAATACTTTGCAAAATGTAAGATATTCTGCATAGTGTTGCCAGAAGTTCAAATTTGTCTGCAATTTGAAGATTTTTAACCTAGCTGCAGATTTTTAAAATCCCAAAATCTGCATGGTCGATATATGCCCAAAACAGACGTGCAGAATTCACTGTGCAGCAAGATTAGAATACACATGTTCTTATGTAGTGATACAAATGTAAATTCTGCACCCACCGCAGCACTGCAACATGTCTCTATTTCTAAATCCACTACATACCAACGCAGTGAAATAAATTAAATAGACTTGGCAGCATCGAATTTTTAAATTCAGCTACTGATGCATACGAGGAAAAGGGAGACGGAAATTATTTTTCCTCTGTGTTGCACTCGACACCGATGCAAGTTAAATTATGCACATCTGTTTAATTTGTAGTACTGCTTGCAGTGAAGCATTCAGAATTTCTGCACATGTGTTTTGGACATTACGCCAATCTGCGTGGTAGATTTTGTCTACATTTACACTTATATATTTGGTTTGTTTAGTGATGCAGAACTGCACAAGCACAGCAGAGAGCAGAAGAACAAAAGTTTTGCGTTGCATGAGTAGAAATGCTGTCTAAAACTGTTCCACTTCTGGTTTCATGAGGCTGACCCGGCTGTGTCTAGCAGTAATCAGTTGTTAAAAATCAATTCTTTGATTTCGCAATTTTTTTTTCTTTAAATACTTATCTCGGGAAAGGCGAACCTATAACGCTTCAACAGCGCCCCGAGTTGCTTGCAGATGTAAGTTAGTTCTGCAATATTTATGAAGTACGATTTTTTTTTTCTTCATAATTGCAGATTTGTCCAAATATTTTCATGGCAGCACTGTATGGGACTAACACTCTCAGTAAAGTCACAATCAAGTGGATTTTTCCTCGCAGTTTTGTATGACATTTCACTAGCAGTCCATGTATAGTATGTCAATGAAATAGATAAATAGCAAAGGCTGAATCTGAATTTGGAAGCTTTTCCAGAACAGTTAGACTTTCGAATGTTTGTTTCCAGCACAACTTGGCACCACTTCTCTGTCAATACTTCAATAGCTTTGGTGTTGCCAGAATCAAAGTAGCATTCACTTCATGAAGAAACCAACACATAACACTTTAAACGTTGCATTTTGGAGATTTTTAATTTGATGCCAAGCTGTATTACTCATCTACAGAAAATGTTCGCCTACTTAATTAGCCTTGAGCTTGAACTTTACCTACATCAACACCATTGTTTCTGTAGCTTGATCTCTTTCGGAAAATCCAGACTTAATTATTGTAAAACAACTCCCATAACAACTTCCAACACTAAAGGTTACAAGTACTTGACTTGAGAAGGTCAAACTTGACAAATGTAATCAGTATGGAATGAAAATATTTAAAGTGCCGTCTAATTGAATTATTCGATTAAAATTAAATTCACAAATCCGATGATATACATTTATATAGGCACATCTCTGGATCTGGAGAAACCCAATTAATGAGTCGTCGAAAGCATTTTTTTTTTTTTAATTTGCGCGAACATTATTTGAACTCATTGCACTCATTATGAGAACAAATGTCATAAAGGAAACTTCAGTTAATTTGAACATTAATTAAAATGATCGTTTAAATGAGATTTTATTTGACTACCAACATATTGTGAGTAAAAAAAATGCGCGTCATAAATTAAGGGAGCAGTGACATTTTAGTTATTTGATTTGAACATTATTGAGGGGTCATTATTGCACCCATGGCATGAGTTGAGTATTCCTATTGGTACTTTTGATTGCAACTATTTGGAGAAGCATAATATTGGGCATTTTTTGGGGAATGCCTTTTAATAAATTACTTTAGAAAATTGAGGATAAAACGGAGTTAGAGCTTGGGGCCTGGGCTACCTCATCAACGGATGTCAACGTACGGTTTTTCGAAACACCTACAGAATAAGTGGGAAGAGGGTTCATAGTCATACCGAGTTCTGTAAAACTTGTATAAAAATGCAGTAAATTACTTTTAAACGAATATAACTGACGCTTTTTGAAAAAGGCCCCGGAAAATGTACAAGAAAGTTTCTACCTATGTTTTTGAGTAAAAGTACGATTACACATGAGCCAAGAAGTTTGTGTATTGCAGAATTCCTTCTAAAAATTCCATAGAAATAACACAAATTAAATATTTGCTTGCTTATACACAGAATAAACCCAACAGCTAACAAACAGAATCGTAAAAGCCCTAATACCTAGATCTGAAGGACATCACAAGATAATCCATTTCCTTCTCACAAATTAAACTCAAAGCACGTTCGATTAATTGGACCACACAGAGAGTGCGCCAGTGCTGCTCATTATAAATTTAAAATTAAATTTCAGTCTGCCATTTCAGGGTCATTGGCAAATTCCTGTAATTTCTTAACACGCCATAACAATTTGTACCTACTCACCTCTTTTATCGGGTCCTTAATCGGACCGAATATGAAATCAATTGCAGCGCATCATTATCTGCTTGTGGTCACTTCAAATTGAATACGTGGTCCATATACAAGTACAAATTATCTCTGTCCAGAGAAGAATCATCTGCGCTAATTGAATATTAATGTCAAACCTGTCTGTGTACCCCGGGATAAGACATGCGAACCGCATACCACGCAATTACGATTCTGAAATATTTGCAGTAGGACTCGCTGCTGCGCTGAAATATAATTGCATTCCCGCAACTGACCAAAAAGCTGGGTCATTTGACACAATTGCGGTCGCAATTTTGAACAGAATTGCCAACACTGAGTGAATGGATTACAAAATTCGATCATCAGACAAATTCAGTTGGGTAGATATCCTGCGGCTTTGAAGTTCAAAATAAATGTTTGCAGTTTCCAAATATTTCTAAAGGGCTTTGCTTCTGGAGGAGCAAACGTGATTTGCCTGATTTCCGTTCCTTATCTACATCCACATCCTCTCAACCCTATCGTCATTATTATCAGTCTGCTCCAGTTGTTGCAATGATGGGTGAATTTCATGCTCATGGCGATGCTGCACACGAATTGCAATGTGTCAGACGGTAGTTGTGAAAAGTAAACCAGGTCAACTTGCTTGTCCATGTCCGTGCTTTATTTTTTTGAGTGAGAAATATAATAAATCGATTCAATTGAACTCAGGCGAAATGGTGTTATGTGAGGGAGTGCCGAGAGATGATTTTGATTGTCAGGAGCCCAAGGTGGTTATTATGAATGTGCTCCATATCCAACAGAAAATACTTGAAAGGCTGTCATAGAAGATTGCAGGTTGCAAGCGAACATGAGTATGATGTTTCCGTTTAGATAGGTAATGTGCTATTAAACAGTTGAAAAGAAGCTCATAAAATGCAATCCTATACCAACTGTTCACAATTGTGATTGTGATAGTGATTGCTTCCCCCAACGTATAGTTTTCTGGCAGAGAAATCTGATTAATGGTATACCTGAATACCAAAGGACATTCATATCTATTTTTTTTTAACTTGAATGCAACGACTTATTAAACCGTGTACGCTAGAATCTATGGGCTTTACTAACAAATCATTTTTAACCTCTACCTTAAGTTTTTTTTTAGGTCACAATAGATAATCTTATATGGTAAAAAATCGCTACTTTGACAGATATCAAAAAACTTAACGTGGGCACTAAAAATGATTATTAGTATCGCGCTATAAATTTATCCGAAAGCTGAACTTGTATGTAGTTTTGTTACTTTATAAACATTCACACAGATAAAATGATTTTTTTTTTATATTTAAGAAACAGGATGTCGATGTCATATAGGCAATTGGGCAAGTTGTAGGTTAGCACCCTTTCCGAAATTAACAACTTATCGCCAAAATAATAACGCGAATAAAGGCAATGGGCCTTATCAATAATCATTTTGACTTTCACCTTAAATATTTTTTTTATATTCACAATAGATAAATGGAAATTTTCGTTATTGTGAGTTGGTAAAATTTTGCTTGGACTCTAAAAACGATTATTATTAGTAACGCGCAATGGGGCTTACTAAGAATCATTTTTAAACTCTACCTTAAAAATTTGGAGGTCACAATAGGTAATAATATAATGTATAGCTATAGAGATATTTTTGCCATTGTGAGTTCATAAAATTTAGCCTGGGCACTAAAAATTATTATTAATAAGCTAAATTTGTATGCCCTATACTAATAATAAGATAATCGTTTCTAGTTTTCAGGTTCAATTTTCCAAACTCACAATAAGGCAAATTTCTATTTATCTATTGTGAATATACAAAATATTGAGCCCATTCCTTTTATTCACGTTATTGTCTTGGTGATAGTTTTTAATTTTCAGGTTAAATTTTCCAAACTCACAAAATTTAAATATGAAAATATCTATTGTGACCTATAAAATATTCAAGATTAAGTTAAAAATGATTATTATTAGGGCCCAATGAGAAAATATTCATCCTGGTTACTTTCAACTGTTTTTAATGAAATGTTATTTGGCATAAAGTCACTTTTAGCCTTCACTTTAAATATGTTCTAGATCACAATAGACAATTTTATATAGAAAATTGCGTCATTCAAAACCAAATCGATAAGTATTTCGAATTATAAGTATTTTAGGAAAAGTCTTTATGGGTATTGTTCAAAAGCATCATCTTGATTAAACTAGGCGTCAATGCTGATGTCATTTGGAGCCCTGCGTTTAAGACTCAATCTGATCGCATCGAAAGGATTCAAAGGCGTTTCACAAGACTCATTTTTTCCAAAATGCGATGGAACTTCTGCCCAATGTATTTCGCTAGATGCCAATTGCTTGGTATTAAGTCCTTGAAATCGAGGCGTGCCATTCATGATGTAATGTTTGTAAGAGATATACTTAGCTATTCTATTAGATGCCCATCTCTTCTTTTTATGGTACCTATTTATGTACCTGCTAGATCACTAAGAACCAGAGATTTTCTTTTCGAATACGCGCACAAAACTAAATATGGGAGCAATGAACCTCTGTCTAGAGCAATCATATCTTTCAATGAAGCCTGTAGTAATATTGATGTATGTTTATCTAGGGATAAATTTAAGACAATGCTAGAGTATGCTTACTTATTTTAATGAATGTAGTATAATGAAATATCTGTTAGCTGTAAGTGGCTTGTAGATTAATTAATAAAATAAAATAAAAAAAAATGCCACGAACATGGTCCCTACAAGAAATTGTTAAAGTTTCGATTTAAGGCTAGGCGAACACTTGCGATTTCTGTCGCTAAATAAATAAATAAAAAATAAATAGATAATTAAATGAAATAAAACAGCGACTCACCTCAGTACAAAATTGGCATCCACACTGCGCAAGTATAGTCGCCTCGGTGGGCGGCACATCCACAAGACAGAGCTTACAGGTGAACTCCTCCATTTCGACGGCAAGCGCTGTCCCACTACCGCTGGACATTATTGCCGGCGATAACGGGCTTGATCCCGACGACGATGATGAATTCAACGTCGCTGTCGTCACATTCGACGGCGGACTATTGCCGTTGACACCGGCCGAGCTCTTTCTCGAGCTGCTATTACTGCCGCCATCCACACAATCGTTGCTCTTACTTACGCTACTTCTACTTAAATTGCTAAAGTTATTGTTTAGATTATTTGAATTGTTATTAACATTTACGAATCCGCTATTAGCGGTATTCAAGGAATACCGTGAACCGGACGCGGCCAACGATAACAGACTAGAACAACGCGAACATGTAGCGTTCGAGGTCGACAAGCTATTCCGCAGTCGATTGAGCGGTCGGATTTGTTCGATGCCGTTCGCGTTGATGAGACCACCAATATCGGTAACGCCGCCGCCGACGCTGCCGACACCACCGAGTGGCGTTCCACTCGCATCCGAGACCGGCGAACAGAGCGACGATGTTTGTCGTGTAAGCGCGAGAACGGTTTCACACTTTCGCATACCCGTGTACTGTACATACGATTGGGACTTTTCATGATGAAGACTGGCGGCACTGCCTTCTCGACGCAACAGCGGCACCACATTCCACAGCTTTTGTTGGACAGCAGTATTGAGCGATGTGGTGCTTGTTGCCGTATTCTTATCTGGCAGATAGTTTACCGACTCCTGATGATGTCTCAGTGCTGATGGATCACTAAGGATGACATTCTGATCGGATGGTGTCCGGGTGATGGTGATTTCAGGTGATGGTAGTAACGGTGGATTGAAGGAGATATCTTTGGAGGGTTTGCGACCAACTAGGGATTTGAGGAAATTCTCGAAACGCCGCCGTCTCGGCAATGGGCCCCCAGCATGTAGTGAGGCTGCATGAGGGCCCTCAATATCATTCTGTTGGTGGTTGTAGTGATTGTTGATGCCGTTCGCGTTATTATTATTGTTATTGTTTAGCGGATAGGTGGCGTTGGGTGTCAATGGAAGTTGAAGATTTGTTGGCGGTTGCGGAGATGATATGGTACGTCGAACGCGAGCGTTAGTATGATGAAGTTGCGGTTGAATGTTTATTTGATTCTTGGAGTCTAACAAGGAGGCAGTCTCATTGTCAGACGATGGCACCTGGCGGCTGGCCGTTTTCTTTGCGTTGGCCAGATTGTGAATTGGTGAGGAGTCCTGAAATGAAAAATTAAATAAAATGTTAGCATTTTAGTGTCAAGGAAAATTATAACAAAGAGCTATGTTTTATTTAAAATCAAGCAGCTAATAAGAGGCATAAAAGAAATAGAGACATCTGAACTATGGGACAACTCATCCATAGATATTTAATCCAACTCGAATTACTGCATTCCCAAATATATTTAAGGCAAAATGAGTGTCCTAATTGTATGCAGGATTAAAATGGCGTACTCGAGTTTAAAGCGCTTGCCGCGAACAAAGCGAGCCACCCATCCCGGAAATGATTTTATTTAAATGGCCTGAGGATCAGTTGCTTAGGAAATAACTGATGGCTGTATCGAAATATGGCTAACTGTCAACTGTCTCAGATTTTTACCCAGACTCCTCAGTTCTAAAATCGTAGAACTCGCGAAACATGCCAAGAACTCTAAAAAAAAACACAAACTTTTTTTGACAGTTCAAGCTCTACTCTACTCTTAAAACTTAAAAATAAAAACGTCTATTCAAATAAGTACCAATATAACAACTGTCAAATAAAAACGCCTATTCAAACAACAAACAAGTACCAACATAAGAACTGTCATATATAAATAGTTTTCATTGACTGTAGTGAATACGAATGGAATAGTGGAAATAATCAATGACATTATTCAAAGATTCACAAGTTCACTCGAAAGAAGCCCGTTGAGGATCAATTGCCAAATTTACGTATATTATCTTGTTAGATTTACAATTTTGTCGGAATTCACCCGAATAAATCGACGATGATTCACAATAAATTCAACCTTGAGTGGGAATTGTCAAAATTAATTGTCATCAGTGTGAGTCGCAATTCCGGCGAATTCAAAATAATTTCTTCTATTCAATTTAATTTGCATTCGAAAGCGAATTACCTACTGCGTATTCGAAAATTAATGGTTGTGTAGATTTATTCGAAGAACAGTGATGCCAACATCCCGCTGGTAATTACTAATAATTATACGGAGATTTCATGGAAATTTCAATAACTCTCCGCGAGTATGATGTACAGATGAAGTAGCTTTCTCCTTAACTCAGCGCTGTGCGAGAAACGTTTAATAAATTTCATCGTCACGAATATAAGATTGAGTGTGAGGGTAGCTAAATTCAAATGCAATTTATCAAAGTCATCGCAAAGCAAATATGTACTCTACTGCGCCAATGGCCCATGTTCATTTAGATGCAAATTTGTGGCCGGTAATACCTCATCAATGAACAAGGGTAAGATGTGGTTAGGTGGCTTCGTTAGTCAGTACCTAAATTAATTTAATTAACATAACAAAGTATCGCAGATACATGTGAATTAAATCTATTGATTTGGGGTTTTGTTGGATGTCTGACGTTTATATTAAAATAACATTTTAAAGCACATCCTTCTCTCATTTTATATACTTATGACAGAATAGATTTTCTTGATGTCATTGCTTGTAAATTTTCAAGAGCATTCTCGTTTGGGAAAAGTAAAAAAGCAAACAAAGTTCTAAAAAAACAACAATCTTTAGATCTCAAAAAGTCGTGTACTTGTTAGTCGATTCAATACAATCATGCATCCCTACTAATTTTTTAATATTTCTTGAGAAAAATTATTTTTCCATCTTCAAAACGAAAAAAATTTAAAATTCATTCAAATGTCACTTTCTCATCGCTGCCTCATAGAAAATTATTCTTCAAAAGAAAACCACACTCACCCTAGAATCCTGCTCCAATTCCTCCTCGAGGGCACTATAGACTGGAGCGTACCAAGAGTACGCGTGTTGTTTTCTTGTGTTCGCAGCCGTTGTTGTGTTCGTTGTCGGTTGATAGGCTGAACGTTGACCACCACCACCGGTTCCTCCTGAATAATTCAACGGAAGACTTCGCCGATGATGCTGTGCACGTACCCCGCCACCGTTCTCCAGATGGCGATGATTATGATAGCTCCTGTGACTATAGCGTTGATTTGAGTACTCTCCAGGTGTGCCAATCGATTGGCGATGTTGCGATATAAACGGTTGGCTCTCTAACGTACAATCATCAACATAACAACTACCACCTGAGCTGTAACTATTCGCCCGATGATGCTCCCTATGGTGATGATGATGATGGTGATGGTGCTTCTTAGTGGGCACGTCCTTCTTGGTGAATATTAACGAGGCACTATTCTTGTGTAGACAAATCGAACGATCCGGATCGGAGACAGTCGCTTCGATGTTTGTCAAAAGCGGTTCTGTCTCGGACAGCGGTAGATGGTGTTCGCCACTAACTACTGATGAATCATTTGAAGCGAATGACTCGAAGAGCACGTATTTTTCGTCCAGATGATTCACAAAGAAATTCGAATTCGAATTCGATCGTAAAGTTGTCTGTCGCTGGAGACGTTTTGTCGACGCTGCTGCTGTTGGGGATCTGTCAAATGCACTATCCGGTGAGACTGGCGGTGATGTACTGAGATCAACGATACGAAACTCTCCTGTAGGGTCGTAATCCTCGCTGTTGTTATTGTTGTTATTATTGCTGGTCGTGTTGGTTGGCGCTGTGAGGCGTTGCTGTTGTTGATGATTTTCCAAGCGAATTTCTTTCGATTTAAGATTCTGCAGTCCCAGTGGTTGGACCACTTCATTTTTGGCCGAATTCGCTGTCAGCGGTGGACGCATTGTCGCTAATTTTTACTAATGATTTCGGGGTTGGATTACGAGGTGGCCTAACCAGCAATATTGACGACATCTTGAAGCGACTCTGGAAGGATAAAGAATAAATAAATAAATGAATGATTTTTTTTTCGTAAACAAATAAATTTGTTGTTTAAATATTTATATTTTCATACTTTGACAAGTCTATCGTAAGACAGGAATATGTCAAAAAAGATTAATGAATCACGGAAAACGTTGTAATCTGTCAACGAGTTAGGTTTCTGATTTATGAACGCTGAATCGTGCATGGGTGCCATGCCGGATATTGATGCCAATCTCACGAAGTAATATCGAATATGGAAATGTTGTTTCCTGTATCACACGATTAAGATATTGACAAGCGCACGTGGCACAAGTTGTTGTCATTCTGATACATTGTGTCTCTTTTGAAGCAAGTTGTGGGGTGTGGGAAAAATATACAATGGAGAAACTTGTTAAAAATAGTGATTGTGTCTTAAGATAATTGGGTAGATATTTTACGGTATTTCGTGGGTTGTGGGAGTAATGCAGTTGGAAGTCGAATACTTCCACAAACAATGAATACGTCATTTGAAACACATATTCATTAGATTTATAGAATGTGGACGAGTGAAGTCAACACGGAACCATACGTTTGACCGTAAAACTTTAGCCCGTAAATGCAAACACCGCATTTCGAAGTTGACCGTAAAATAAAAGCCTGGTAAATCAACATTTTCAAAAAGGACGTATTTTTTACGGGCTTCAGTTGAGTTCAGAAATTCTTTCATATACCTAATAGTGAAAAATCTGTGAAACCTGGTTCCTAAAAATATATTGCAACAGTGCAACACTATACTCGAGCCCTATGTCCAGAACTGAACAAGACGCTAGGCAAGAACTCAATTCGCTTCACAGGCACGATCATAGGTCACATGCGCAATCAGAACCATGCCCCGTTTAAATCTAAACAGAGGCTGCGAAGACGAGGAAGAAACAGGAACGATCCAACAATTTGTATCCCAATATCGACCTATCGTAGTACGTCCAATTCTCACCTATCGATCACTAGTATGATGGATCGCGTTGAGTAAAGGTTACAACCTTACGAAACAGAAAATATTGGAAAGGCACCACGGGTGCACTGAGGTCGGTCTCAACGGATGTCCTTACTGTGCCATTGCATCTTTTATCTCTCGACCTACACACAAAAGAGACCGCATTATATGCAGTGCATACTGAATGAGTCTGGGCTCTGGATTGCAAGACTGTATGGTCACAAAAAAATCCTGGACTCGTTACCAAATGCCATGGTCAATTTCCAATTGACTACATCACATACAAATTCAATTTCAAAAAAGACTTCCACCTAGGTCTCCAGATTTCCCTACCGGAGCTTAGTGGGACAAAGTAGTGAAGGTCTTCGACACGGTCATATTGGGTTTGGTGTCTACTCGGAATCACTGAAAATATCAATGTCTCCATCATATCAAGTTCTCCAGGCGGAATTACTGGCTATCCGAGGGCGTGACAAAAGGCACAAACAAAACATTTCCATCCTCATAGACAGCCAAGCCGCCATCAAAGCCATCGACCCGGCTACCATATTATCCAAACTATAGTGCAGGAGTGTCGCTACGAGCTTGCCTGTTTGGGCCAACGTTACAGGGTCACACTTCTTTTGGGTTTCAGGGCATAGTGGCGTAACAGGTAACGAGCGGACGGATGAGCTAGCCTAGCACGGTCAGCTTTAAATGTTCAAGGAGTTGTTAAGGGACAAATACACTCATATTTTATGCAGAAAGCTAACCTCCAATGGAAGAGGTTGACAAACTGCGTCATATTAAGGAAGGTATGGCCTATCTACGATCAAATTAGCACAAAAAAGATAATAAACAGAACCCGCCTAGATATCGCTAGAATCAGGGCAATAATCACGGGGTATTCGCCAATTGGATACCTTATGCGACCAAGCTAGGTATCCCATATAGCCCTCACAGCCGCACTTGCGGAAATACAAATAACAGAGAAATTCTCTGTTATTTGTATTTGCGGCACCAGCAAGAGAAAAATTGCGCCCCCTGAATCATCCATTCCTTGACGACCTTGGGGGCATCTCGAGCAGATGGATACAGGATCTCATCCGCTTTCTCAACTCCACAGGGCGGTTATAAGTACCTATACTGTATAGCGCATCCTCAACAATCATCACGACACACGAGGGGTAACAAAGAGGAACATTCAATTAAATTTTTCAATTCTACCTTACCTTCCTATACCGATCTACAGGAACGGCGATTCCGATCTCTGTGGTCTTGGTTCCTCGAAAACCTTTCAGAACTGACCGAAGCAAAAGTTTCGAATTTAAATTCACCAAGAGCACCTACTGGTTTAAGCAATCAGAAAGCATATAAGTAAACTCAATACCTTTTGGGTTTGTTGTAAAGGGAATCATAATGGACCTTGAAGCCTTCCAATGAAAAGGTTACGAGCACAACACACATCTTTCTCTAACCTAACATTATCTAAGCTAGAGCATACTGTCTAAGAAGGAATATTGACATTTCGAATTAGAAAAAAAAAACTTTTAGGAAAAATATGTTCAGTCCGAAATCAGCCTCATTACATCAACTGAGTATTGACTACATGCAACGACTATAGATAGCATCCTAAAGAATAGTTCACATTTTCTAGGAAATCTCCTGAAGAAATTGTAAAAGCGATTTTAAATATTAATCTGTTTAAAATCAAAACTTTGAGCTCTGTTTGATTTTTTTTCCACCACAGACTACAGAATTTTCTTCGTTCAATATATATTTTGAATAATTTAAGATGAAAATCCACAATTCCACAATATGTATAAGTAAGAAAATCGATTGAAAACAGAATTCCGTTAAATAAATTCCGCTTGAGTTCAAACAAGAAACCAATTCCGTCTTAAGCAGTCAGCCAGAATTGCGAATAGTGTAAGGATACCAATTTTCACAGTAAATGCTGTTAACTTCCTTTTTTTTTTTTTTTTCCATTTCCTCCATTCCACAAAAAAAGATCCCAATTCAAGGGAAAAATATTAAATGAAAAATTGAGGAAATTGCGCGATAAAAACCGCTTTAATGAATCACCAGCCTAGAAGCAATCATTGGATAAGGCAAAAGTTCCCCCAACCGTAGTCCGTTGTGGTTAATACCACAAGCGATTCTAGGCAAAAGAAGAAATTACTAGTAAGTGTAGAAAAAGAAATATATAAAATATCTTTTCTAATGAAGCGAATTTGTAATCTTTTCTTTCGGGCAGCCCAGGGGGAATTTTTTTTTTAACTTTGAATATTCTTAAGCAAACCTGATGCGAGGTGATTAATAAAAGACTAGAAATACAGAAAAAAAATCGCACTTCAAAGGAAAACGAGTACGCTATTTTAATTAATGTCAAATAATTAAAAAAAAATATTACAACTTGTACTTGTGTTGGCTTACCATTTTTCAATGTTTCCCAGAAGAAGAAGCTTCGATTCAACGAAACGACGAATCCAGATCTGTAAACAAACGAAATACAGGAATTAATATCCATCTGTCAACAATTAAGACTAACCTAAAAATTACGCCATAGGGGGGAGTGATGTTTAGCTTTAAAGATTTTTAATTATGATAAATTGTTGTCGTAAAATCTAATAACTTGAAATTTATTCAGATCGATTAATTTTAATATACTCACGTTAGAATTAATTTTTGTTCTTCAGTTGCCATCAAAGCATTCGAAATTAATTAAATTGCAGAATGCTTCAAAACAATGTTCTACTAAACTAATTGGGTAAAAATTCAATCACGCAGGTAAATTGAAATTCATTTCCAATTCAAATGAGTTGACTTTTTTTTCGATTATAATATAATTTGGCTAAAATAATTATCTGACGGGTGGATTTGTATTATAGTTAATAGAGCATGTTGGTGGTTAGCAGTTAATTTATTTGGTTTTGTATTCAAATGCAGTAATTAAAATAGAAAAATATAGTGAATATCTACATTTTGTAATAGCTATTTAGATTTATCGCCGACAGGATATTGTTGTGTAAACAGAAACACGTAAAAAGGTAAACACGTGATTTTGTATTTTTTTTTAGAACGAGTTATGTGATTTTGTTTAAAGCTTCTTACAACAAAACGCTTCTGTGGGTTTTATTTTTGCGACGAATGGAAGGCTGAATTGAAAAGCTATTTTGGGACAATTACACTCTCGGATATTTTTCAGACACTTGCGGAAGTTGGAACCGTGAATAAAAAAACCTTAAGATGTATTTCGGGCACATTTTTCAGCACACTAACTACTGAGCCACATTCATTCTACACAAATAATGTTTCTTCCTTTTCATCCCTGTCTTTGATGGTGCTGTTTACATTTAGGTTATTTATTTTAATGTTGACTTAAACACTCTTATTAAGACCAAGGCACTTCTAGAGCTACACATGGGTCTCCTCATTTAGAAGGGGGTCACAAAAATATTACTACCTATGTAGGGAGTCGCAGTAAAAAAAAAAAAATTGGGAACCCCAGAGATACATATATAATAGGGGAATGGGCGCGTTCAAGAAACTAGTCATCGTAAGTCGATTTGAATTGTCTGGACTCAAATTTCAGAACGCAAAAACTAACTAGATTGGTCGATATGTCATTTCTTGGCAATTGTATTTTTTTTTTTTTAAGGGGTTCCTGACTGGTCCTCTACGTCAGGCCAATCGAAATGTCAAAATGCGCTCTCCCAAGCTCTGCGATAACCCAATAGAAATGTCACAACTGAGTTCTCCAAACACACATGTTGGCACAAATAGACGTCAACTTAGTACCTACTAAGTCGAGAAATTCTTGACTTAATGTGTCGATGTTGCAGACATAAATGTCAACTTTGAAATGTTCACGTGACCAGTTCAGCCCAATGAAAACTCAGTAACATGAAGTTAGAGAGCTGTCAGACTTGCTAACCTAGATTCTTGAACGCCCTCAATGACGCTGATTCTGTAAACACGTACACGTTCAATATGATAGAGCGCTTGAGTCGACAAAAATAAACGTCAACATAATTGCATAATATCGGAGCTTAGAAAATTGAGGAGAACTTGTATTCTGGTAGCATACACCCCAGGAGTATTTTTTAACTCTACATTAAAGATTATTACAGATGCAGATAGTTTTTCTTAGCTAATTTTTGTGCCGGTTTTCCTCCAGCAATTTTGGGAAGGATTTTTTTTTTAAATGTTTTAATTTTTGGGCCATTTTTCCTGCTAGGTTCCACATTTCACTTTCACTCGAAATGAAATCGGAAATGAATTTTTGTTTTCTACATTTCACTGTATTCGATTTCAATTTCAAAATTTTCGGAATTGAAACAAAGTGAAATTGTGATTTCGAAAAAATTTCTGAGTTTCCGAATCGCTCGAAATGCAGAACACTGAAAACGAATTCACTCGATCTGCAATTTCGATTTCTCTCGATTTCTGGAACCTAGCTTCTATTGCGTTTTTGAAGGAAAATGGTTAGGTTAGATTCAGGGTTGTGAGGAGAACCTACTCATAAGACACTAGGCACCTTAGTGGGCCCTTCGCGATCATGTAAGTAAGCAATTAAGTAAAATTTGAAATCACTTGTGTTGATCGTGAAAATTTGTTCAAGGAAACAGGTTTCAAAATGGCCGCCATTTCGACGAAAATGTATGTTGCTTAACTGCTTTAAGTAAAAAAACGACGCGACTTTGGTAAAAATTCGTTCATTCACATAGTTTGTTGCTAATAAAAAAAGTAAATCATATTTTAGAACAAATTTTACACTTCATGACGAACTTATTTAAAAAAAGAAGCCCATCATGAACCGTCCATCAAACTTCCTATACTCTGAACTGAAACATTCAAAGTCGGAAGTCTCCAAGATTGGAGAACACAAAAATGTTTAAGTTGTAGCTTGTAGGTATGGAAAACTCGTTTGAACCTATAGATATTTGATACATCGGATAAAACCAACACCTATCGCCTTATTCGAATGCAACCTACTTAAAGCCTAAGTGCTTCCTTTATTCGAAAACTAAAACTTTTATTTAAATATCCTGTACTTTCAGCTCACACCTTCTGCATGAATAGTTGAACTAAAAAGCGTTTCATTACTCAAAATGCATCCATGTAGCCAAACACCTCTCAGAGGGGTATCCGTATGCGCACCTATTCAACTTGAACCAAAACACTCCCCGCTCTGTGGAGCATCCTTTTGTTTTGCCCCAAACAAATCTGCATTTTTTTTTTTTATTCAAAACAGACTCATTTGTGTTCGGGCCATCAGAGCCATCGGGGCTTAGCACTCCGTCAATTTAGCGCGACTTTGTGTGCACTGCGCCTAATTGGATGGATGCGATACATACATCTTACCTGTCAACTATTGCTATATCACCTGTGTCTGTGTGTGTTCTGCAACATTTCAATGCAAATAATTTTCCTTTTGTTGCATATGTGCTCGTACTTTGTATCCTGCTAATTGGAGTGGATGTGTTGTCGTCTTTTGATCTCGAAAACACCCTCGTGACATGTCAATGGGCGGATTCTGCCGCCACGCCGCCGCCCCTATAGTTACGTCCCGATTTTGTGTATAGATGCAATTGAATCCATACCACCTTTTCATTCATGGATCTTAATTAAGTTTTAATTCGTTCGCCCCCATTCTCTCAGAGAAATTTTTCAAGTGTGCGATTAAGCGAACTCGTGGATGAGTCGAATCGAAAAGATTCCCTCACTGGGAGCGGTTTTATGTTCAAATCCCTAATGTAACATCCATCCGCGTGTACTTAGGCGAATTAAAAAAAAATACAGTTCAAGTGGAAGGCGATACACTTGCAAATGTGGATATATTTTAGATTCCCTTACAGACGGATGAATTGAGAATCTGATACTTGTACGACAAGCAGTAGATATACTGACGTATAGAAGCTGAGTGAGGTGGGACGCTACTGCCGATAGGTTCAAGGTTCTCGTAAGTGCGCTTTGAAATTTAGTCAAGTGTCGTGACCAGACTGTTATTGGATATTTGCTCTTTGACATTTGTGCCGACAGATGAAATTTTGATACAATATCCCCGTCGTAAGTAGGTGTGTCAATTGTGGTTTTCAGTTACCGACACATGGTACAAGCAGTGTTCTAGAATCGCTTCTAGAGCTTCAAGAGTAGAATCACTCAACAGGGTTCGCTGGTCTGGATAAATATATCCAATGCGAACCTCAATGAAAGATTTACCATATCTACCAAGTTTTGTTTCCATTTCGCTGAATTCAAGTTTTCATTTTCGAACACATTGCACATAATACCATAAGTACCTAAATAGATTTTTACGGCCGTCAACCCGAATTACTTATGCCCGGTTTCACAGTGCAGAGTTAAGGATAGCTCAAGTTTGAGTAGAGCTGAACAGATAAGTGTTACTAATGTATATTTTGCATTTCAGAACATTTACCCCAAATAGTATACAAAAAACTTGACAGCACTTATATAAAAATGTTTGTTTTGCATAATGTAATTATTTATTTGATTTTTAAACGACAAATGACCCCTAATGAACTTTTAAAGCGAAAAAAAGTAATATCAATTTGTCAATTTATTGATAGCTGAGTGACTTACCAGCTGTCAAAGAAATATTTCGCTTGAGTGGAATTTGAGGAAGAATCGATACTTAAGTGGATACTATGAAACCGGGCATTAGCTATTGTGACCATTATGAACATGTGTAGTGTATGTTTTCTATACATTTATTACAAATAGCAATGCACACGCGCCGTTCCTTCACCTTTCACCTTATGTAACCCACTTGGATCCGGACTAATTATTATCTGTATATAAACATTCCTCATGTACCTACGCGTCGATTACAATTAAAAGTGAATCATTATTGTTCCATAAAAAAGAGTAATAAAAAAAAATAACTCTGCAGTTTGTACTGCTTGTCATATGTACTTTACAGGTGCAAAGTACCAGTAATTAATTTTGAGGGGAAAAAATATGTCTTACCTACAGTAAACACAATTTTTTTTTTTTAATATTCATTAACTTTATCCTCAACGCAATTTTTTTGTAATTTCTAATCTATCGTATTGTGGGTGTAATTAGACGCCATAAAAACTGCTCGAAGTTACACAACCAAGGCTATGAGAAAAAATTGTGCAATTTCGTTAGCTGTGTGTTGCGATGATTTAAGGTCATCATAAATAATAAGGCTAAATACAAGGCATACAGTTAATCGTTACTTACTGTCCATAGCAATCAAATGTTAATTTTAAATAGAAACTATTCGAAATAGTGTTTTCGATAATAGTATAGATAGGCATGTATAAGAGTAGACGTAAGCTGGCTATAATTTGTTTATAATTATTTAATTTGCAATAGTAAAAATAAATTAAAATTGTGGAGTAGTATAGTGTCAAACAGAGCAGCAGAATATTTCATATTTTACCGTCTGTCAATACATTTAAAAAGGGTATTCACTTAATCTGATAAATTTATGCAGATCGGAAATGTATAAATTTTTGCGGTGCTTTAAGTGAACACCCCTCGGAAAAGTCATTGCGTAAATCGCGTAAATCGACTGTAAATCTGGAATCAAACAAACAATTCATACGACTGTCTGTCAAAGTTTGACATTTGTGATTTTCGTAACTTTCCGCTGTTAATTTCCGAGCCTAAATCGTCGCGAAAAATTATGAGGTCTGCGTAAACTATTCTCCATAGAAAATCTGACAGTTAAGGCTCCCTGAAATTACGCCAAAAAGTGTTTTGGAAAAAAGACCAAAATAAAAAATTCACCAGAATACCAGGAAATTACGCCATATTTTTGGAAAAAAAAAGCCAAAGAGTAAAATGGAAATTACGCCCAAAAAAAAAAAATTAAATAAGCTCCCAAATCTCACAGTAAACCCAAGCAGGGGGGGCAGCATACGGTTTCATTTTTCGTTTGGGGTTTGGTTGGTGTTTTTTCCAAAACACTTTTTTGGGCGTTTTCTCAATTTTCTTAAATGGATAAAATGTTCGAAAGAGTTTTGGAAAAAATGGCAAAATTAGCGGCATTTGTGTCAAAATATTTGGGCGTTTGTTCCTAGGAAAAAATGCCACAAATTTGTATGGAGGTTTTTGGGCTCTTTTTCCACTTTAATTTTTTGGCGTAATTTCAGGGAGCCGACAGTTCATTTAAGAAGTGGTAAATTTTTGCAGTTTATGAGGATTTTACGCGTTTAAGTGAATACCCTTTAATATTTAGCCTTGGGTAATAATGTAACAGAACGATATCTTAATAGAACAGATCCTCTGAAATGTCAACCACTCATAATAAAGTCTTTTCTGTCAAATCGAAGTTTGTGCCTCTCACTCGTACTTTCGCCATATCATTATTTATCGCGCCTTTTAATTGTCATTTTACATTTTACAGGAGAGACACAAACTGTGGTAAGATGTTCATTTTGTATGATTCAAATAATTTAAAAAATTATTGAATTGTTTCATTTATTATTTACATTTTACAGGAGAGACACAAACTGTGGTAAGATGTTCATTTTGTATAATTCAAATAATTTAAAAAATTATTGAATTGTTTCCTTAGAAATAAAATCAACTTGCATTTTTCAACGTCAAAATTAATTTCGAGTCTCTCACTCGTCTGCGTAAGGTACAAATCATTTTCGAACATTTTTTTTTACCAAACTTGAAGCACAGATTTATTTATCCGATGAACATCCAACATATTGTATCTTATTTCTCTACAGCAACTTTAATAAAAAGTAAAATGCCAGAAATTGTCAACAGGAAAATTTGTTATTTTTGACAGAAAAAAAGCCGACGACACTGCCGACCTAGTTGACTTTACCAATCTCGAAAATGCATAAGAAATATTTGTTTCGAGTTTTCGAGTCAAAATTTGTCAGCAAGGTTTTACTATTTACTTACTTAACGGGCTCCCGACTCATGATGAGGCTCTGAATGAGACATTGCAGCCTTCCATCCTCTGCAATCCCGGGCACGCTGCTTCTAGTTGTCCAGACTAAGCGCTCTGACTTTTTTGAAACGGCGGTTCGGTCTTCCTTTCAAATCTGTGCGCTGGGATTTGAAGGCCTTCTTAGCTGGATCATTATTGTCCATTCGACCGAATCGTTTTAGTCGTATTTTGACTTTTTGGACTACATCTACATCTTGATACAGCTTATAGAGTTCGCGGTGGTATCTTCTCCTCGATAAGCCCTTCTCGCACACAGGACAAAAATTCGCCGAAGAAAAATTTCTTTCGAAGAGGCCCAGTATCAGCTCTCCCTTCTTGCTTATCATCCAGCACTCGGCGCCATAAAGCAGAACTGGAAGGATAAGGGTTTTGGAGAGCATACATTTCGTCCTTCGAGTTAGGAGTTTTGAACCCAAACTTCAATTGTTACCTGTTTCAAACCCTAAATTTATCACTTTCTTTCAACACAGCATAAATCTCACGATCAACTACAAATGCAAACAAAAACGCTGAAGGTTAAACTGCTTTCCAAGATTTAGGTACCCAGTTATATTTGGAAATTTTAAATCATTTATAGTTTATAGACTTTTATTTAGCTACAGCTATTTCTTCAGCTACACAAATAAAAGGATCTAAACAAAATCAATGCGGTAACCCTATAGCAATTTCAAAATTAACAAAATTCAGTTTATTATTTCATTGGTAACTTGCCTCACTTAGAGAATAAGCAAACTCATTTAAAGTAACAGTGTAAATATTGAAGTAGGCTTAAAAATAAACTCAATTTTCAGTAACGCTGCCCAAACTTTGTGACGGGTCTTCCTTTTAGCCAGAAATGACACTTCTTCCTTCCACGTGAACCTAAACTAATATTGACGATGGGACCTATAAATAATACCAACTCAAACCTATTTGTGTTACGTATTTCATTGGGGGTCTATAGTGCAACGAACCCCTCAATTATCTGTCAAATTAAATTGAAAATAAGTGTTATCCGCTGTCACAACCCTTATCACAGGATTAAATAAATGTAAATCTACTTATACGAATACCCTAACCAAAAACTCGCGAAACTTTTTCGATTCCAAATGAAAACTGTCAGCATATAGATATCATGACAGCTGTCATCTACTGCCAACACTTTGCACATAACTACAAATCAATTCGGTTGAACTCTTAAATTGGTGTCAGTATGAGTTGGGAATGGGAATTTTCCTGACACCGGAAGTAGCTATATACGTTGACAGATGCCATGGTGTTTCTTTTAGTCCTTCCACATGTTAATTTCTTCAAGCAACGTTAGTTCTGTGTTCCATATCGTATCCCTTTGGCCTGTGAATAAATAATTAGTAAAAAAAAAACACAGTTCAAACAGCCACGATAGTGTCCACGAATATTGGCAATAAAAATATTCATCCTGTGCTGCACCGCCTATTTTGTTTGTTCATCCTTTTCCTGCTCATATATTTGGCCATCAAAATTGGGAAACGGTGAATCTGAAATTTCAGCTTGTATAGTTTTTCTTTCATCCATATGAGCAGGACGACCGAGGATGCAGATGGTAAAACTTTTCCATGAATAAACAAAACACACACGACAGTAAAAGAGTTTTCCATAATGATGCAGAAGCGAAATTTTATATGGATAGACAGAAAGGATATACCTGGCCCAGAAAAAGGATAACAAAGAACCACAAAATGAGGTCGCATTTGCTTCAAGAAAAATACAAAACTGCATAAACAGTGCTTCCTTCCACTTGCCAGGTTATGCAATGCATTGCTCATATCCAACCGAACGGATGATATGGATTCCGGTTTCGGGACACCTCGTTGGGGTGGAGAAAACCGATTTCAATGGAAATTCATGTGTGCTTCATGCTTCAGCTTCAGCATCACGGGTGTTTGGGGGACGACATGTCGACGGTGGGCGAATAAAAAGGATTATTACGAGTACACCTTTTTGTTCTTAAGCCAAAGTGACATGATTTAGTGAGAGACATATTGCGGTAGTAGAGCGGGGCCGAAATATAGGTAGAATGTGGCTCACATGAGAGAAGGTCCTCTTCCTCTATTTGAAATATTTTCCTGTTTTTTTTTTTTTGACTTCTTAGAAGTGACATGTGTGTACGTGGACGGAATGTGTTCTCTGAAAGTCGGTGACTCTCCTCAAAGGAAATTGTCGTGGAAGAGGGGTGGAGGGAGAAAGTGATAAAAATTTATTACACTTCTAGCTAAGCTGGATCGCAAGTGGGTTTCTTTTTCGGATGGAGAGGGAAAGTCGAGAATAAATTTATGCTTTCCTTTAAGTGGTTTCGTTTGATATTAAAAGGCTGACGTTAAGACGAGAGAGGTATACTGTATACTGTATACATATTCTTTTTTTAAGAGAATATTGAAGGTTGGCAGCTGGGATACTCCAGTTTATGCATTTGTTTCAGAATATTCTATCAACAAAACAGTTTGCTGCGCTTGGAGGGATGACATAAAAAAAAAGTGGGGACACGTTTGTTTGCGGGAACTATGGTATTTTTGATTTGTTGCATATGGATTCGCCAGTGGCATAAAATGGCTAATGTCGCTATAGAATGTATATTTCAGATTGTTGGTGTATATTTTGCCAGTGTGACTGTATTTATTGTTATTCCTGGTGATACTTTCAATTTGTAGGTAAACATTGAATGAGTTGGATTATTAAAAACGCCATAAAAACACCTTAAAATCGCTACAAGCAACGTGCCAAAAAATGCGTTATAAAACGCCACAAGAAAGTGCAAAAATTTGCCCAAAAACGCCGCAAACACTCCTCAAAAATCGCCAAAAAATGGCCCAAAAGCAGATAAAAATGCCACAATAAACGCCTCCAAAATTACCACAAAAAGGCACTGTTCAGGACCGACGCGCCCGGCTAAACCAGAAATGGAACACTGTATAATTTGTTTACTATATTATTCTGTATCATCAACTCAATCAGGGAATTTTTTGTTTGTCAATTCTAATTTGGAAATTGGGCGAGAAATTTATAAGAGGATTTATTGTGAAAATATACATATATTATACAGTCCACCAGCTGTCGAAACAGGCACAAAAAAGCTCTAAAAACCCCTAAAAAATCGTCACAAAAACACCACAAAAAACGCCCCAAAATCGCCACAAAAATGGCCCAACATTCGGAACAAAAACGCCGCAAAAAACTCCAACTCGTCAACCTATGGCAATTTTTTGTACCAATGGATTTTTCGTAAGATATCGGACGATTTTTAGATTATTTCTATAAAACTCTATTTTTGCTATCTTTGGGCTTGTTGTTAGACTTTGGACGAAATTGGTTGCCGAAAATGTGGTAGTACTCTACAACTTGCTTTATTCATCCGATGGATATACATCACGACTTTTAACAACCTTGACAATAATCAGAAAATCTATACCCCAAATCACAACTGTTGTAGTTCTAGAAAAATCTACGACAACAACAAGTGTGGTACAAAAAGAACGTTAGAAAAACTGCTATAGGACAAAAGTCTAGTATTTACTACTACCACTGAGTTTCGAGTCGATACTCTGAATTTTGCAACATTTTTCAAGGTTTACCTATCGTATCGTGAGACTGTTTCAAATGATTTTTGTCAAATCTGCAACAAGACCTGAACAGAAACCTGTAAAGATGACCAAGGAATCATTGTAGTAGAGTCCGTATTGGGGATATGGAAAACCACTTATGTAGACTGCTAAACGGCGAAGAGGACCCACATTCTGCTGTCCCCTTTAAACTGGGACAGCTATCTAAAGGCATCATTTGTCTAAGCATCGCATACAAGATCCTGTCTGACGTACTATTTTTACGCCGCTACCAGAGCGAATTTAGGCCCGGAAAGTCAAGAACCCAGTCAAATATTCACACTACGGCAGATTCTGGAAAAAAAAAACCCAAGAAGTTCAAATCGATAATCACAGCAATTATAGAAACGAGCTATGCAGAGGCATCTCTAGTTTTGGCATCTGCCAAACTTGTCAGATTGTGCAGATTGACGCTAGAGAACACTAGCTGCTTCATTAAGGTCGACAACAATCTCACCGAGACCTATGATGTCGGAAAAGGATTTAAACAAGGTGCTGTACTGTCTTGTAACATTTTCAACCTGAGAAAATTGTACGAAACTCAGAAGCCAACACCTGAGGTGCAATTTTTCACAAGTCTATACAAATACTAGCATACGCCGATGACATTGACATCATTGGCAGAACGCAGCGAACTGTCACTGTCGCGTTTGGAAATATTGGGAGAGAAGTGGCAAAAATGAGGTTAGTAGCGAACGAGGGTAAAACCAAATATATTCTGTCAACAAGAAGGGAAACAGAACATCGACCAACGTCATAATGACAGCTATAACTTTGAGGTAGTTAGCGACTTTATCTACCTCGGCTCCGCTATATAAACTCTGAAAATGACATCACATCAGAAATGAAGCGAAGAATTACACTTCTTGCCAATCTCTGATTCTTTGGCCTAAGAAGGCAATTGAGTAGTAATGCCTTGTCAAGAAACACAAATGAACCTCTAGATAAGACCCTCATCATCACAGTCCTGATATATGCCGCAGAAGTATGGACATTAGGGAAGGCGAATTAAGGTATCCTTGGTCGCTAAAAATATATCTTCATTCGCAAAATTATTCGAGTACTTTTAAGTCCCATTTGCGTAGACGGGATTTGAAGAAGAAGATTTGACAGCAAACTATTTGAGCTGTACAGCGACATCTACCCGGACAGAAAAGAGCTAATTAGTCATTTAAGATGGCTAGGCCATGTGGAGCGAATCGGCAATAGAGCTCCGACCCTAAGCGTTTTTAACTTCAACGCAGTAGAGAAAGACCTCGCTTAAGTATAGAGCGCACATGTGAAAGGCGACCTCAACAAACTTGCCGTGAGCAACTGGAGGCAGTTAAAAAAAAATAAATAGGTGGCGCAACAGGCGGTAGACACCCAAGGCCTAGCTTTTCGCAACCATTTGTTTTGTGTGAGTTTCTATTTTTGGGACGAATGGAAGGGACCTACAATTTTATGCCAAGTCCGAACGGCTGAATTGAGAAGCTTTTTCTGAACAGTCATACTCTCGGATGTTTGTCAGACGTTCGCGAGAGGTGGCGCAGTAGAAAAAACCTTAAGATGTAATTTGTGTTTTTCCGGGGATCGAACCCTCGCACAGTAGTCCAGCACACTAACCACTGCGCTACTGCGCCCACAGGAGGCAGTTATGTAGTAAAATACCGAGCTAACAGGAAGGTCCATATCTACTCAAGTGTCGTCCGAGGTACATCCGAAGAGTACTAATGTCCTGAGTTAAGCTTTGGTTGTTACGAAAATTAAACCCACATACGAATGGTTGCAAGAAGCTAAGCCCTCAATAGTATTTTTTAAAAGTTATTGGGCTACAAAGGCAGACATTAGGGTACCAATTATTGTATTGCAAAAGCGTTTCCAATATTTGTATCTCAGATTATTGGCCTAATGTATTAAAAGCCAATTTTGGTCACTTCCACGCATGCATTTGTGATTAAGGCTCAAGATAGACAGTGTACGGGTTAGCTGAGTCTTCATACATACCTACAGCTGTTGTCACTGCAATATTAGTTCACTAACGACAAGCATTTAATTTGTTCATAAAAAGAACAACAATGATTCGATATATCTCCCAGGGTATTAAACAAATCAAGCTTAATAGCGAGTGCGCCCTTTTCGAAATCCCCCGAAATGAAATGTACCTATAATAGAGATAAAAATTCGGGAACTACATTCCTTACGATAAACTTAACCGTTGGTCCATTTCCCAAATCAATTTGCCTTTAGTTTTCTTCATTATTTCCTATATTGTTATGGTTATTGCCTAGCGTTAGCCTACTCGTACCCACCATCTCTTTATTCCCTTTCTTTATGGCGAACGTATATTTCATTAGCATCACCAACAGTAAGCAAGGCCATTAGGATGGCCAAGCCATGCGACTTTGATGGCAGCACCACAAAAGTGCTTCCATCAAACAAAACTCAATAAATTTCCTTAACTTCCCTGCCGCTGGAGGATCCCTTCCATTTTTAGGGTGCTAATAGAGAAGAAACATTTTCTTTAGCCTATAGACCATTTGGGTTCATTTCGAAAGAAACCCCATACCCAGTGACATTAAAATCTCATTACAGCCCGTGTGGAATCCTTTTTATTATGCCCCAGCACATACAGTCTATGCTGGATGGGCATCGTACATTTTTCCCTCTTTAAGAGGCTTTGCCAGTGACGTACGCACACATGTGAACTGGAAGAAGGACAGAAGACAGAACCTTAATTTGCACACGATGGCAACGACAACACATCCGGGTGCCATGTTGTTGTAGCACTTGAGACACAGAGCACTATGGGGGAGTTGTCATCGCCCGATGAGCTGCAGTGCGTTGGAGTGCCATACAACACGAAGACGTTGTTGCGAATGTAAATAAATAACAATTTGTGCAATGGAATTAACAAACTACATACCTACTTCCCTGTCGTCAGTGAGAACTGAGGCGCCCCCACCCTGGGTGTCTTGTCTTGGGGCTGATGCCATTATACAACAGCCCTGATACTAGTCCTCGTCACAAATTATCACTCGTAATCTGGACGACGAATGTTTGCCTTCCGTATTTTTACACCCTGCAAGAGTATGCGCATCTTGAGAGATGAAGCGGTGAATCTGTGTATTGCATGACAGTGTATACTAATAAATTTCTCTGTAGCATCTGTGTGTGTTCTTAGATTGCACTGACAATGGTGGGTGCGGGTGTACCTATATCTATAGTGAATCTGACGGGGATTTGTGTTCGTGCTTGTTTGGTGTTTATTCAATTTTGCAATTGCTAAGCTGTGTGTGATTTTTGCTTGTTTAACCTCCGGTGGCGGTGCATTTAGTTAAGTTGTTGTGTGTCGTTAAGAAAACTGATCGCAATCGCATGGCAAATGCATCTTATGTAATCCAAGATTCATGGGATGCACTCAATTTAGCTAAATGACAGATCAGTATCTAATTCAAGTTATGCAATAAATGAGGTTATACGGATATATATGCCAATTTGTAGAATTTTTATTTTATTTTATTTGGTTTTAAATAAAACAAGTTTTTGGGGGAAGTCTTTGTGGTTTGTGTCTTGGAAAGTATAAATTGTATTTCTACCGTATGGTTACAGATGTCGCTGGAATTTTAAGCTGCATGGAGTCCAGTAGTGAGCTTTTCTTAATCTAAAAAAAAAATAAATAGGCAGCGCAACAGGCGGTAGACACCCAAGGCCTAGCTTCTCGCAACCATTCGTTTTGTGTGAGTTTCTATTTTTGGAACGAATGGAAGGGACCTACAATTTTATGCCGAGTCCGAACGGCTGAACTGAAAAGCTTTTTCAGGACAGTCATACTCTCGGATGTTTGTCAGACGTTCGCGAGAGGTGGCGCAGTAGAAAAAATTCTTAAGATGTAATTTGTGTTTTTCCGGGGATTGAACCTGGGATCCCTCGCACAGTAGTCCAGCACACTAACCACTGCGCTACTGCACCCACTAAAAACCAGGAAGACAATTATCTTCGAAGCTCAAATACCCGGTACTATATTATTGCAAAAAATATTTTAGTATTAAAAAATTATATATTTGTATGGGAGGTATGGGTAGTTTTCAAGCTCATTTTTTCTCAAAAAATTGTAAATATTATTAAAAAAATATGTGCAAAGTTTAAACTTGCTATCTTTACTGTATCTATTTAAATTTAATGTTTAATATCAAACAGCTATATATTTTGTATGGGAGGTAGTAGTAGTTTTCATCCGATATTGCTCATCTTCGAACTTAGCATCAGTGTGGTGGATAAAAGCTTACGTACCAAATTTCAAGTCGATAGCTCTTAAATTACGGCCGTAATCGTGCGAGCAAACAGACAGACAGACAGATAGACGGATATCGCTATATCGACTAAGAAAGCTGAATGCTACAACAATTGACATCTCTTAATGCATACCAGTGATTTGGTATAACTAACAAGGTAGCCATCGCAGAGTGGCAATAGAAATAAATAATGGGTGATTGTTTTTACGTTTGGTTTATAAAATAAAAAAATAAAAAAACAACGAACATTTGCAAAATTGAGTGAATTTTTTATTAGGGTCGATAAATCAATTCCTGCCATTTACTTTTTGAACATTATTTCGTGTAAATGTTGGCCGCGACTACGCTTTAAGTGGTCTATTCGGAATGTTCAATTGTGGCATACTTTTTCCAACATATGGTATCTCACCAATAACACGAGTTATGTTGTTTTTCAAGGCGGCAATAGTTGCTGGCTTATCCGTATAGCCGAGAGACTTCGCATACCCCCACAAAAAATAGTCCAGCGGCGTCAAATCGCACGCGGCTAGTTTACAGATACAAAACGTGAGATGAATTGCTCAACAAACTCGCCTTGCAATATTTCCATGGATTCCCGATACATTTTTTTACTGAGCACGATTTTGGGTAATAAAATTCAATAATTTGCAAACTTTGTTCGGGCGTAAGTCTATCCATGGTGAAATGGCAATGCTAACTGAGAATTTTTTTACTCTGACACGTGTCACGAATCACGCGTGAACTGTCAAAAAAAACAGGCTGAAAAACCAAACAGCAGAACATGCACCCTTTAATATTACAAATGAGAGAACACTTAACTCACATCTGAGCGTTCTTTGTTCTAATTTAAGGACTTTATTTCTCGATAAGGAGACACGCACTTGATGTCTTTTAAACTACCTAAGCTATGTTTATGTAATCTTTATGGTCATTTTCTGTGTAAAATAGGGGAGGTAGCTTATACGTCTTTAGTTGCAGCCAAACTGCTCCTAGGACGCGGACTAACCGCTGAGTAACCCAAACTGATGTATGACCTTTAGTAAAATATCCAGCCTGGGGACACTTAGACGAAAATTAAATGTACATTCTACGTTGTGATACCACATGAGAAGGGACGACAAAAAGACTAGCCTGGACGTACGAATGAAAGCCGTAGTGACATAATTTTAAATTTAAACGTGCTGGTCTTAAGTGAATCTAGAATCTGAAAGCTCTATTGTTCCGCACTGTGTTTTGTCATACGAATTCCCACGCCAGTGCCAAAAAAAAATCCCTTTTTTCCCTCGCCTGGCTCGAAAAAGTACCTTAAATTTTCCCACACATATTTTACAAAAAGAAAACAGAAAATTAACGAAACAAAAAAATAGTCTCAATAACTATGGGGGAAAAGTCTAATGTATTCCAGGCAAAGCTTGACACCATTCAAGAATGCGCTAACCACATCCAAAAAATTAGCATCAAAGGCATTCACATCTATATATTCCCCCGACAGTCAAGACAGTCCTACCATTGACTCCAAATCAGTATTAGACTATTTCAACCCACTTCAAAGTGTTAGCCTCGGGAACAGAAATAAATTGATGGTGGGTTCTTGGCCATGACACTTTAAAGGAAACGAAAAAGCCGACTAATTGCCCAGAATAGGCAGAAACTCCTTTCACGGGAGCGGAATCTTTGTGCTATACCCACAAATCTTAGCCATACAGCCCCTTTTAGACGATCAGTTATTAGTTCAGTTGTCAGTTCAGTTGAAAATGGCAGTGCATTTAGACGTCCGTCCGGTATTCAGTGAGTAGCCGAACTTAACGGGAATTCCATCAGTTTCAGTTTCAGTTAGACGCTTGAATTTTTGCAGTTAGACATCAGTTTAACTGAAAACTTAACTGATAGCTTAACTAAAACTGAAACTGAAATGATCGTATAAATGGGGCTTAAAAAGCTAGGAACAAAATATATCAGGTTTAAGACAGCACAAACGAGCTATCCAGGCATTTAATCACAATGCCATAGCAGACATGATATCACCTAGTATAGGATTCCACACACGACATCATGGGTTACGATACTATCTAAGCCAAATTATTCTAGCCAACTCAGCGGAGTGCAGGGTTGCAATACATAATTGAAGAAGACGAAACAGCAGCGAATGTGAAATTAGAAGGAAAATCTTCTTCAAGGACCAACTTGCGGACCCCGAAGAGAAGAAAAAATTCTCTGCAGCAGTATTATAAACATTATAAAAAAAAAGTGGAGAACCTTCTAACCTAAAACCTCTTTCTAAAATATGGTATGGTACAGTAGATCCTAATCAGGCTGACCGACGTGCCGCGTTCATTGTACGCCAGTCAGCCTTCATTAGTTATTTCAAATAAGAGGTCTCCTTTATGTTCGTGTCAATACAAGTGCTTGTTCATGGACGCAGTCAGGTGTATAAAATTAATATGGGCTATGGCCGTTCAATAAAATGCATAGCTTAGCTAAAAAAATTCTCTCTTTCCTTTTAGCTCATTTCGACCACCAAAAAGTATTCCCTCAAAAAGGGAAATTTTGCAGCACTTCTCCCGCTTTCTGTTTTTTTTTTTTTTCACATATTGTATCTTTGTGATGATGCTGACCAGGGGTTGTGTATGACATCAAAGTGGGCCAACTGAATAGCAGATCTCCGAACAAAAAAAAATTAAATCATCTTAGGAGGCTTAAAAGGAGAAGCTAGCAGCATCAAAGTGCAAATGACGAACTCATAAACCGAATTATTTAAAATTCAACAGATATGTACTAGGGTAAAAATATAATTTTAAATATTTCTAGCTGTTTGTTCACAAATTAATGACTCCACTATACACCCCGCGCACGAGCACGGACAACATACGTCTCCAAGCTTTGGAATTAATCCTATAGAAGATAAATAAAAACTATAAGCATGAAGGCAAAATAAAGAAGAACCTTTATTATATAGCATTCTCAAAGTGAACGTCTATTGAAAATTGATTTTCTCTGGAACTACTGGGCGTATACGTAACATTTTCAATAGAACTAGCCTTAGGTTTTATGTTGCAATAAAAATTAATTTGTGGACCCTAATAGGGTCTATCACTGCAATTTGATTGGAACATAAATGCTGTTACATATGTGTGTGCGTTTATATTTTGGAATTATTATTTTGTGGAGGCTATAAGCCCAAGGAGACCAAACCTCAAAATATCATAAAAGAAACAATGTTAATGGTTTTATATACTACGTGTTGGGCAAAATGTGTTTCACAAAATATTTTTTTATTGCTAAGAAAAGAAGAAATGAATTTTCATAGTCTTTGTCGCAAGTGAAACGACATACATAATTTGAAAATTATAAATGAATATGATAAGATCAGGGTTAGATAGATTTAGGGCTTTAAGGGTTTGCATGCCAGACAAGAACAATATCCATAAAGATCAGAGCTATTTAGCAGTTGCTCTGTTTGTAGATTTTTATGGGTTACTGAATATTTTTAATCAAGGCGCGCAATGGAGTGGTGAACAAGTGGTGTGGCAGTGGCGTTGAAGTGGCGTAGTGACCAAGTCGGAGGTGGCATAGGAGTGGTGAACATTTGATGTGGCGATTGAATGGCCACGAAGTGGTATCAAAGTGATTTAACGTGCACTAAAGTGGCGTATGGTGCCACCGATTCATCAGTTCATAAAATGTTGTCTTATGTTATTTTCAGTTTTCGGGTATACAAAAATACGCAGATTCAATGCCAAAATCCCCGTCGTCAGCAGCCTCTACAATATGATATGCCTCTACAAATCCACACCGTCACCACCCGCTTACCACTCAAAAATTAAACGAGTGGTTTAAGTGGCACCAGACTGGCATCACGACATCTGCAAAGTGCCACGTCCCCCCACTCTGCTTTGAAGCGCGCGTCTACATTTGCTTACATTAGCTTTAGCGATTCCATCTGCCACTTGGTCACCACGCCACTGCAAGATCATTTCGGTGCGCAGCTTGCTTTAGGTATCAATTGTAATAGCTCTTTAGTCTCCATTCACTCTTCAATAATTGAGAAGCATGTCATGACAGTTTCTATTGACAAATTATAATCCAATTTCTTTGTATTGTTTTGACAGAGAAAGTTATTTTCTTGGAATTTGTTACCATCTCATATTTAGTTAAATATAGTTACATCTTATAAACATGTTTCTTAAATAAAGTAGAAACTTCAGCACGCAATTACAATAACTACCTATATACTCCACTTGGCAATTCTTAGATTAACCTTAACAACGTCAAATGACTTTCAATAGGTCAAGTAATTGGATATCACCGCAATCTCTCTCAAATTCATAAATAGAAGCATTTACCCCGATAATCCAACAGAATTAAATAACCAAATGATTTCTATATTAAATCTCTGCTTGATATCACTCAATCTCAATGCAAACGCGTATATTCCCATTGTGATGCCAAAAATAGTTCTGGCACGTCCTCAATGAAGTTCTCAAGTTATTCGCAAAATCATGTTCCATCAATCAATTGCGTTGTTGTCCATCCCGCATGGAAGAAGTAAACAAGACGACAAGACATCCCCTATTGGATACTTGGAAGGTATATTCACTTTCATATATCCCCAGCTTATAACTTATTCATTAGATTGATAGATACGAGTTGACTTCATCTATAAATAATTTTGTGTTTCCATGTGCGACAACAGATTTTTTTTTCCAAGCTTCTGTTTAATTTTTTTTTGCCAAGATACAGAACAAAATTTGACTTTGCCCTTAACGGACGGTCATAAATTTATTAAATCCACAGTTAATGGCCAATCGGTATCGGTCATAATTTCTCGATATTAACTGAAAAGATACACATACTACCCTGACCTCTTTCCATTAAGTAGTGCCTTAATGGAACTCAAGGCAAGGCTTACTACACAGGCTCCCAGATGTCAGGCCTATAATATTTCCAATTTTCTAGAATATTTCCTTGGAGTTTTCTTTTACAACCGATGATTTATTTTTTTTACGGCTTCTTGAAAGGTTCATGCCGTAAAAAATATATACGAGTCGAGTATATGTAAACGAGCGGGCCAGCGAGCAATTTGAGACAAGCTAATAAATTGACAATATTAATAATAAATTTCGGACTTGTGTAGATGAACTGAACATATTTGGTAACATCTTTTGCTGATATTATCCTTCATCATGTTGAAGTAGAGACACGTGAGTATAGCCCTTATAATAGATATTTTCAACTTGTAATTTTGAAATGGATTTGAATGATTTTCCACTTCGATAAATTTTCAAAAGGGTATACAGTACATTATTATTTATTTATAAATTGTATGAACTATAGAAATTTGTATCTAATCCTACTTAAACTGGCCGTAGATACTCAATTTTAGATGCAGTGCCCTATGGATGTGAAAATCCCTCTGTAATCCCTTTGGATGAAGAGAGTTCTTCGCCCAAATTGCACTAGCATTTCCGAACATCTATACCATTCATTTGCACATGAAAACTTAAATCCCCAAGAATGCAATAATATCACAGGAATTGTATTATTTCCTGGGCCAAGTCCTTCTTTGGCACTATGAACCTGCAGCGAAACAGTCGATTGATGAGATAAATTATTTCACTCCAGTGAGAATAAAGTTCATGAGTGCCGTTTCGTGGCATCTGTTGGGATGGGAAAACATGTATCTTATCTGACGCGTATCCTATATACAAGTAGATACCCGTTGGATAAAAGTATAGAAGGAAATTAAATTGAAATTAACTTTGAAGGGGATACGATTTCGAATGGAGCTGGAGGACTGTGTTGTCTGATAAGGATTTCCGTTCGGATGTGTGCGTGGGTGCATTGTGATTAAATTTCGATCATGCCTATAGCCATATGAGACGTAAAGTCTTTTGAAACATTAAATGAATTTAGTCATGCAGAGAGCAAAATTCTATTTTCAGCACTTTTTCTTAATTCGTGAAAATCCATACAGTAGCTCTCTGATAAATGTGGAAATAAGTGAGTCGGATTATGGTGTAAAGAACCATAAAACTTCATAGACTGATTTTTTTTGCAATCATAGATACATGTTTTTTTATGTGTTTGTGTTAACTGATTGATATTATAGGCCTACAAGAATTTCAGAAATGTGCACGAAGAATTGCCTTCCGTTCCGAATGAGTTATGCTTTTAAATCGTTTTAAGGTAACTATTTCAGTGTGAACATTTTTAGAAAACTTAATCCAGATGTGATACAATTAGTACCTATCTTATTTCTTAAATTACAAAACCTCGTTCCAATATCGATGCGACAATGCAAATGGCGGAAGTGTGCTCTTAATTCGCCGGAAATCTGGTTGGGTTCAAGTGAATGACGAATGTTTGAACAACTAGATGTCGCCACATTATTAATTTAATTTATTTTCCCATAATTATACCCTCCACAGGAAGATATATTCACTTTGCCATTACATTTGTAACGCCAAAAGGGAGTCACCGGAGACAAGATCACATTTTGAATCGATTTAGCCATGTGCGTTTGTCTGTCCCTCTGTCCGTTGAAATCACGATAACGTCCAAAACAAATCGAATAGACCCGTTGTCTAATAATTTTTGAGCAGAATTTCTGTTCCTTTTTGACCCCGAAATCTCCCTCACGATGGTTTCTTCCATTTTAGGCCGAAGGATGCCTAGAAATGGAGCATGGTGTAGTTTCAACTGGTATCATGTACATATGTACAAACCAAATATACGAGCAAGGCAAATAATTAAGTACAGCTGCTCTTAGCAGAAAGGTTAAAACATTTTCGTCTGAAAAGAAATTATTTTCATCTTCTAATTTGTTCATATTCATCTGATTGTTTTTGTCAGCTTTTTTTAAAAAATTCGTCTGAAAAACTTGAAATTTCGTCTGAAAATCTGAATAAATCGTCAGCATTCACAAAATTCATCTATGAATTTTTCCTTTCAGTCAAACTTTTTAAAATTTTCAGACGATTTTTATATTTTATATTTTATTACTATTGGTTTTCAGACGTTTTAAAAATAGTTTCAGACTTGTCCAATATCTGATTTTCTGATGATTTCAATATATTTTCAGACGATTTCTATTAAATTTAAGACGTTTTTTCGATTTTTGCCGACGTTTCCAATTTTTTTTCTGAAAAATTATATTTATTTGTAGACGAAAAAAATTTAGCCTTAGCAGAAACAGTCACACCTCAAAGCTCAAACCTTTGAGGTTTTTCTTAAGAAGTGCCACGCCCCTTGACCAATACCACCCATATTTTGTTAAATACTTTCTAAAGGCAATAAATGCCAAATTTCAGGACTAGAGCTGCAATAAATCTCAAGCTGTAGTGTAATTTTACCATTTTGTTGTTCAGAGCCATCTATTGGAAAACTTGAAAACTTTTGATCAATGTGCACTTTTCACTTCACAGCACCAGATATATTGTTTAAGTTTCAGCTTAATCGACTGACTACTTTTGGAAGTTTCGAGAAAAAGTGTTTGCAATAATTATATAATTTTTTTTGTATGGTATAAGTGCCACGCCTCTTTATGCAATTTTGACAAGGAACACTCCCGGCGAATACCTCAGGCTGTCTGAAAATTTAACCTCAATGAAATTCTTCAAATTTCTCTGCGTTTTTCGAGATATAAGATTTTGAATGTTTGCTTTTTGTTGTAGGGGAGTTACCACGCCCCTTTGTTTAATTTTGACCAAAAATCACAGAAATACCTTTAAGCCAACTACGAATTTTTCGTCTGAAAATTGGAGCTCAATGGAATTGGTGGTTTTCGAGATAAAAGATTGCGCGGAACTAATAAACGTTTTTAGTGCCCAGACTAACTTTTACGAAGTCACAATGGCGAAAATATAATTATCTATTGTGACTATCAAAATATTTAAGTTGAAGGTTAAAAATGATTATTGGTAAGGCCCATTGTGTATGTTTTTTTTATATATAAGGTAACAAAAAAAAATCCTACGGTTTTATATATAAAGATTAAGATAAATAATAAATAAATAAATTACATAAAATTAAAGAAAGAATTGAATTCAACAATTCGCTAAATTGGCGAAGTGACATGATATTGGATAATGATATAGCATTCACCTACCTCTCTTGCTTTCTACCGAACGCGGTATGCACCCTACACACACCTCCCTGTTGTTCTTCGGGGGAGGGCGCTGATTTTTATTTGGTGATTAATTCACGAGATAAGGCACCCCTCTGACTACTGGGTGAAGTGGTCATTTATGTTCGCATCACCGCTAATAAATTGGCGGGGACAAACGCCGCGTGACGTGCGGTATACTCCATATCCAGCATGCTGCGGCTGACTAACGTGCCCATTAGTGGTTAGTGACTTATTGGCTGTCATCTTGTCGGGGGATAGGGGAGTAAAGAGTATGAAAGTGTGTAACCAAGTTCTATAGTTTTTGGTTGAAGCTGCTTTAACGGATACTGCTGGAAAACCGAAAGAGGCTTCTACGAAGGAAAAAAACTTTAAAATGAATCTTAAATAATTTACTCGGCAAATGGATGGAACATAAACGATTGACTCAAGTTTGGGAATGACAACAAAATATTTTATGATCACAAAGTCACTGCCTCACGGCCACCCGTGCCATTGAACAATTTAATAAAAAAAAACGTAATCACTTTTCGTGGCATTATATTAAACAATCCGGAAGTATACATTTTATCAGAAAGCTTCTCAATTGAAAGTAGGTTCCTTCTACATTTTGGAAAAAATTATAACTTACATACACATCCGTATGGCAACTATACGTCAACTGTTTTGCTCGATAGTCCTTAGTATTTTCTATATTTTTCTAACTAAAGCAGAATTATGTCACTATACAAACTGGCAAAATAATAAAATAACTTACAAGCTTCAAAGGTGTTTTACGAGCTCACTTTCAATGTGTAATTATATGCTGACACCCCCTTGCCAATATCAAATAATTTGCATAGCCATCGTGAAAGCTAAAGCCGATGGGCTCTACAACATACATAATTGTTCGCTAACACGAAAAATTAACTTTAATCACAGTGCCGAACTTCTGGCAACTACCACCACTCGCTTCAGTCGCATTTATTCTAATTTTGTTGAATAGGGACATTATTTCCAACCGTCTATTACGATATTTGCGTGTGCACGCTCCTTTTTTTCAAGACAAAAGACGAAATGACGACCAACGAACCTTTCGCCATAACCTCACACAGCACAGGAAGTCGAACAAAAAATAAAACGTGCCTCGCAAGTCGAGTCCTTTTTTATGTGCAAAAACTCATTCGCTATCAGTTGATTCTTATCTTTTATCTAAATTAATTCCAGTCTGGAATTGAGGGCGTGTCGTCCACAGCACACAAGGAAGCAGCAAAACGCCTGAACGGAGAATCATTCATACAAAAAAAAAAACAAAAATGATGTCTCAAACCCCGAAGGACCTTAGTCGGTTCTTGTTGTTCAGTGCAATTGCACATTTGCTGAGAGATATGTCGCAATGTCATTGCAACAAGCAAAGAATACATTCACCCAGAATTGTGGCACTAAACAAAGAATTGCGCTCTCTGCAGTGAACATATATAGATGATGATGATGCATATTATGCGACCACCCCCCTCCTCCCTATAATAATCATCATTGCTGTGGAAATTCCTTTGCTTTCCGCATACACTTGTACTCGTATCCTTGCGAGTCATCCAACCATCAAAATCATTCATATATGGCATTCTATGGAGGGTACTCCAAAGTCTAGACGCTGCTGCTGGGATCTTTTGTGGGTGAAAATATAGCGAATAGCGATAAGGGTTGGGGTATTTTTTTTTTTAAATAAGAGCACGACTAGGCATTGTCCAATGAGGCTTGCTTACTTTTTAAAAGGCAACATTATTCCTTGGCAAAAATTATGCATGTGAAGTTAATTTTAATGTCTGAAAGTGAGTTCGAACAGATGAGGCTGTGGTTTTAGAAATTCGAAAATGTGGACATTTTTAAGTTAAAAATTCGTCCCTTTTGTTTTAATTTGACTTATACGTAAGTACTGGTCTCCCCAGGAGCATTTATGTAAACTTCGAATCACTAGGGAAGACAAAATGTAAAATTCACGTAGACAATCTTTTTTTTTTGAAATAATATTGACAGCTTGAGGTCAGGTTTGATATCGAATTTGTTTACGTTTTTCGGGAAATAAATTATCCCTGCTGCCATTTTCGTAGAGAGCTGAGAAATGCAAAACTTTGGGAAGAGCTTCTTCTTAGAGCTATCTACATCTTATTTCAGATGCAATTGTTATGATATTTGACATATTTGCCAAAAAATAAATAAGTACATTCGTGTACTTGATTTAAATTCAAAAGCAATCGCGCGTTCTCTTTAAAAATGAAAAAAAGAGAGAATTCGCAAAGTAACGAGTGAGGAATAATTGGGATTTTTTCTGAAGAGCTTAGGATATTTTGTAACACCAAAAGTGGTTGAATTTAAATCGATTAGGATTCGCGCCATTCTCCAACAAGTAGTGTTGCGTTATAATCTTTTATCTTTACTTTTTTTGTGAACTTTTATTACGAAATCAAAGGCTGCAGCCAGGGGCGTAGCGAGGGTTCGAGCTTTGGGGGGTGTCCTTCATTGAAATGCCGACTTATTTCAGGAACTTGCCGACTGTATAGAAATCATAAAAATCGGCCTAGCGGTCGAATTTCACCCCATCATAGAATTTGTTTTTTTTTGTGTGGGGGGTCCCACACCCTTTGTCAAATTTTGACCAATTTTCACAGGTAATATCCCGTGCCAATACCTAAGATCTCCTGTAAATTTGAGCTCAATCGATTCGGTGGTCTTACGGATATAACTATCTACGAACGAACGAATATTCGCAAGTTTTGACAGTCCGTTCACGTGAACACTTTTCTAAGTCGCGGCAGTTCGCGAATTTCAGCCATCAGCTGTATTAAGAAAACAAGTTTATAAACAGTTTAAATAACGATATTTTGTTTTTCAAACTATTTGCCGCGAACGAAAATGGACCACATCAATAAACCGAGTTCCACAAACTAGCGAATGACATATTCCTTCGAATTTAACCTCAAATTAGAAATGCCGCCTGGTCTTTTTAAAATCGAATCGAAAATTGCTGAATTTTAAGGATTTCAGTGGGCAAATTCACCGATGCCCACCGTCGAATCTACTCGCAAAATTTTAAGGATTTCAGTCGGCATATTCACCTATGCCGACAATCCTTTTTAAAATCGAATCGGAACTCGGAATCGGAATCGCTGAATTTTTACGAGTTCATGTGGAACCTTTGAAAATGCCGACTTGTAGGTATACATTCACTAGTTTAAAACCTATACCTAATGAAAATCCATACCTAAGATCTAATTTTTGAAAATTGCTCGTTGATTTGCCGACTCTTGAAAAGCCCCCACTCGCTACGCACCTGGCTGTGGCCATGAGTATTTGCCTGCAGAGGACAGAAGTATACTGCCATGATCACAGAGGTTCTCCGTCACTATGAACCAAGGAAGTGGTTTCTGGTTGGTAGTACTATAAACCGGGAACTTGAGTTCAACTTTTGTCCAGGATTTGGAATCCCCATTTATTAAAAACATAACAAAAAATATGTTTTTAACCTTGAAACAACATTTCTTTGTATTATATGCACAAAGATTATGGTACCTATATCAAAGGCATTCTACTCTATATTTGAGCACAAAAATTCAACAGTACTTCCTCCGTACATATGTTTTTGAAACCCATACTGAAATGACCTGAAGAAGTATGCATGCTTTACTTATAAATCTTATTGAAAAAAAGCGAAATTGGACTGTTGCTGCTCAAATCATACGTAGGAAATCATCAAAGAGAACTGCAGATTTATTTTATTTTTGTTTAAATTACCCAGTATAGTCAGTCCCCAAGGGGACAGGCAATCAAAAGCAAGTCGACTTGAATATTGTATCGTACAGTTCAAAAGGATATTAGGCTAGTAGAAGTAGTAGATTATCTACTTTCTGGTTTCTTTTAATGTTCATAATGACATCAGAAAAGATTTTTTTTTGTTTCCTTGTGACTTCCATGTTCTTTGAAAAAGGTATAGTCCTTGTAATTACACATAAATAATCAAATATTCTTATTCATATCTCCCGAGTTATGAATAAGATCGCTTTAGGCTTGAATAACGTTTCGAAATATTTCAAACTTATTTTTAAAGTCGATGGTGGTGCGGGGGGGGTGACTTTCATTGAAATGCCGACTTATATCAGCAACTTTCCGACTGTAAAGAACTCTTGAAAATCGGCCAAGTGGTTATCGAGTTATATCTAACGTCAACGAATTTCACTCCATAGAAGATGTTTTTTGTATGGGAGGCGCCACGCCCCTTTATCCAATTTTGATCAATCTATAAGACCATTCAGATAAGGGCGACCAACTACCTACGATCGAATGACTATTCGCAAGCTTTGACAGTCCGTTGACATGAACACTTTTATAGGTCGCGGCAGTTCGCGAATTTCAGCCATCAGTTTCTACCCACAATGTCTAGTTTGAGGTTAAGTTCGAACGAATGTTTAATTCGCTAGTTTGTGGAACGCGTATTAAATGATGTCGATTTTCGATTGCGAATAAACTTTGACAATTCGCGCGGGTGTTTTCGTTCGCGGAAAAAAGTTTGGAATTCGAAATTTCGTTATTTAAACTGTTTATAAACTTATTTTCTTAATACATTTTGATGGGATAATTTATTATCCTCCTCTTTGCCCAAACACACGTTTGCTGCGAATTGTTAAAGTTCGCATTCCACATCAATAAGCGCGAACTAGCGAATAACACATTCCTCCGAATTTAACCTCAAATTAAAAATGCCAACCGTCCTTTTTAAAATCGAATCGAAACTCGATAAATTTTAAGGATTTCATTCGGCAAAATTCACCGATGCCGACCGTTTTTTAAAATCGAATCTAAACTCGCTAAATTTTTAGGATTTCAGTTGGCAAATTCACCGATTCAACGATTTTAAGGAGTTCATCTGGAAGGAACCTTTGAAAATGCCGACTTTTGTATACATTTACATGTTTAAAAACCTATACCTAATGCAAATCCAAACTTAAGACATAATTTTTGAAAAGCGTGCGGGGGGGGGGGGGGTGCGACACCCCCCACGCCCCCCCTCGCTACGCCCCTGATTGTAAGGCTAATTGATAACACAAGCTACTCCTGTGTTTGTATTACTATTTGGTTTTTGTAACGGCAGCATTCTGTTGACCCATTTTACTTTAAAATCTAAGATGGCTGAGGTCGTTTTTACGATATTATATTTCTTTTGCAGAAGACCGTTAAAGGTCTGACAACTGAAAAATAAATGGATCGATATATTCCTGACAAAGAGCTCCGAATATCTAAAATTTACTGCAAACATTTAGGTTAACGAACCATTTGAATGAAATTTAATTTTCGTAAGTTAACCAAAGCTTGAAAAGTATTATTTTTTTTATTTATTTAATAAATATCAATATACAACACTATATTGTTATTAATATTGATAAGAGCAATTAGCAGAAAAGGCTTGGTTTGGATGATTTGGTGGCTCGATAAAAAAAAACAGAGAGTTAGTATGTGCGTTATGGTTATGGAGTTGAAACAGTTGGGGCAGGTTGGTGGAAGTTCATTTTTAAGCAGGTGTTGGTAGCTGTAAGCGGTGTGACAAAGTCGTAGGCGGATGAATGTCTTCTGTTCGGATTTCGTTACATCTGTTGGGAATTTAGGCTGAGTTTTTGTCGGGTTAATTAAGCTGTAGTGGGGTTTGTAGTGTTCCGAGTCAATTAATCTTTGTTTATGGCACTTTTGATTTATGTATCTTTTCAAGTCAAATCGAGAAAAGATATTGATGGTGTAGGTAGGAGCATTTAGTGCCGCGTCTGCAAATTCGTTGCCCTTGATTCCTATATGGCTTGGAGTCCAGATTAACTTTATATTCGTTTTCGCTTTTGAGAGGATATCACGAATTTTGACTATCTACAATGTCTGTGTCATTTATTGGATTAACCATAGTCTGTAGTACTGATAAACTATCAGAGCTAATGGCCCATTTCCCTTTTATTAACGAACTGATCTTAGCGGCTTCAAGTATGGCCTCGCTGAAATTTAGGCAATATTTTTGAGCCACTTGAATAGAACAATGCATTTATTTTGACCGTTTTGTTTGGCACGTGGACTCATTTTTTTTATGTTAATAGATTTTTTTGTTAATTTTGACTTAATAAATAAATAAATAGGTGGCGCAACAGGCGGTAGACACCCTAGGCCTAGCTTCTCGCAACCATTCGTTTGTGTGAGTTTCTATTTTTTGGGACGAATGGAAGCGACCTACAATTTTATGCCGATTCCGAACGGCTGAATTGAGAAGCTTTTTCATGACAGTTATACTCTCGGATGTTTGTCAGGCGTTCGCTAGAGGTGGCGCAGTAGAAAATACCTTAAGATGTAATTTGTGTTTTTCCGGGGATCGAACCTGGGATCCCTTGCACAGTAGTCCAGCACACTAACCACTGCGCTACTGCGCATTCGACTATTTAATTAAGAGACAAAATAAAATAGGTGGAGAAAAAAGCCTTATCTAACCGTGGCAGAAAAAGGTAAAATCAAAGTTAAAGAAGCTAGCTTATTTATTGTCAAATTAGCTAAGAAAATCGAGAGGAGCCGACACGTTATTTCCATATTTTTAAGTAATGAGTCTAACAATGGATATAAAACATGAAAGCCACATACACAGTGTGCTTACTAATTGCGGAAAGGCGACTTATATTAAAAATGCGTCAAATCAATCCATCTCACGACTCTTTTCCAAAAATCAGGAAAAAATGTGGTATCAAAGCAAGTCTCGCAATTATTTCGACTGCTTAGCATATAAAAAGACTAAAACTCAAGAACAAGTCACCCCTTAACCCGGTTCGAGAAGAGCAACGCCTCCGTTTTTTGTCGCCCACATGTCACCTGGACTTCGTAGTGTAATTGTGTGACCTTTCAGACGAAAAAATTTAATTTAGAAGGTCCCGATGGCTATAGCTACTATTTCCAAAAACCTCCGCAAAGAAGCTCATTATTTGGACTGGCTGCATAGCAGAGTTGAAGGTGTGAAGGTTTGGAGCCCGTTTCATATTATGGCACATGCAAATTACAATTTTTGTCAACCACAATGAATGCGTTGTCTTACAATGATATACTGACAGAAGTGATATAGTCACAACCTTTTTCGACCGCTGCCGTGGATTTATCAACATGATAATGCACCAATACACACAGCCCGGGTTCATAAAACGTATATAGAGAGCCAAAATGTGGAGCTATTAAGCCGACCTCCCTACTCACCGATTTCGAATATCATTGAAATTGTTTGGGGATGGTTAAAACGTCAAGTCTATGGATCGAGACAGCAATATTCGTCTATATCTGAACTATCCCATGCCATCGAATGAGCTTGGAGCTCGATTTCGCTAAATTGTTTGGCCAATTTGTATGCATCCCTTCCAAACTGGATGTGTGAATTTTGGAGCGGAAAGGTGGCTCAAAACACAATTGAAGAATTATTTTTAAATATAAAATACTCCCATTACCAAGAAGCAAAATTCTCTGAATTGTTTTTTTTTTCGTTTAAGTGTTCCATTCAAGTGGCCCAAAATTAGGACCCCACATTTTGCCGGTTTTTGGTTAATAGTTTTTTGTTAATATTTAAAGCTTTAGTTTTAAATCTTCCTTCTGGTCAAATCACAACAATTATATATACTTAAATTTAACTAAAAAAATTAAGTCTCTAGCATGCTTGGTTTGGGACCAGTGGGCGATAGAAAACCGACCTTAGGAGGTGTGCTATTCAAGTGTATGTTGAAAATAAATAGTTTTTTTTTTACCAGTCCATTTACTTGACCGATTGTGTGCACCACGAAGAGAATAAATTTCCATAATTTGGAGGCATGCTTGTGGTGTAAGTCTTTCCACACTCAACATAGCATAAATGTCATCTTCATCTTGAATTACCCACGTTTGACAGTCGTCGTTTGGATTGTTTAAGAGCAGAATAATCCCGATTTTTTTCTATTTTTATTTCTGGACTATTTCTTAAGCCACTTGGTGTCATTGGGGCTATAACTTCTAATCGACAAAAAAGTCACTTTCCGGCATTTAATGTGGCCTACTTGCGACAATGTACTTTCCAGCATACAACAGTACATAAAACGATTTCCTTGACACATTCCTCGACACTCAAGTCCTAACCAAACATAATTTCAAAACAATTTTCAATTAAAACATACGCAAGTTATTTCCTATTTTTTTTTTTTTTTTTTTTTTTTTGTGTTCATGTAATAGGCACTCACTATAACACTATAACAATATGCCAATAATTTTAACTACCAACTATAAACTATGTCCCGTAACGTAAGCCTTAGTTGTTGTCAACAATTTTACCCACACCCATTATACGCGCATAAAAATTAACAATTTGCATTTGTCACTCATACAGATACAGATAATATTGTTTTTTGCGCTTAGGAATTAGAATTAACTAATTTAATTTATTACCTCCATCCCCATGTCGTATATGCGTAACATAAAGTAAATTGTATAATCCACACTGTCTGAGATAATTTGTAGACTTGCATCTTACCTGGAATATAAATAGTAGAAAAAAAAATTGTTAGTCAGTTGGAAGGCTTTAAGAATACTAAAATAAGAATAATATAAGTTTTTATGTACACTTGTTACTGCCAAATTAAGCAACAAAGTATTGCTCTTTGTTTGAGTGAGTAAACACGCTAAGTATAGGTACCTATATTTTCAAAACAGATATAGTCTGATGCGTGGTTTTTATGGATGTTTTCACGTCTCAGTGATGAGCGATAAGTAAATGAGAAATCGGTTGGTAACACTTAAATGGCTTCATGGTCACAAGTACGAGTATGTTCTTGTGCCATTAGCAGGGACACACTAATAGGAACCGACTTACACTTTTAGCCATCACAATTCGAGTAAATAATAATTTACTCAAAAAAAAAAAGGGTTTACTAAATATTACCTCCCCTAAAACAGTTCCCAATGAGACGGGTCTAACGAGACAAAATATCGTTTAGTAGGGAAAAATAATATAAAGTTGCCGCAGGCATGGTAATTGGTAAAAGCAATTATATTCCTTTTTGTATTCCATCCACAGATGCATTCATGTATAGGTATACTCTAGGGAAGACACAGCACGCTTTTTGGCGCATCGGTCGTTTGGATACCCACTACCACTCGAACTCTTGTACTCTTGTACACTGTGTACACTTTCATCGAAACTAAAATTTTAAATTAAATTAACTGCACAAGGTCTGCAAATGTGTGGTGTTTCATGTTAAATTGCCAAATTCACTTAGTGCACTAAAATTCAAAAGTTGGAACACGAGTAATGCAATATTCTGGCCTAAGCGAGAGTAAGGAGAGAGTTTAGGGAACATTTTCACTCTAATTTCTTCACAGTTAAATGGAGTTGCAAATCGAATATGTATATGTATAAGTGCTCTGGTAAATGTTGTTGTTGGTCGTTGTCGTTTTTGCCATTTTGAGGAGTGAACTTTGAGTAAAGTTTATTAGAAACAGGAACTATAATTGAAACGAGGAAGCAATTAGACGATGGTAATGGTGCTTAATTTTTGAATTTAATTGAAGGCCACTTAAGTGCGGGCGGGGAAGGTGTTTGCAATAGAGGAAGATAAGAGTCATGGTCTATGGCGAAAGGAAAATTCACTAATACAAAGTTTTTTTTTAATAGAGTTCTACGAGGTTGCACGTTTGGGTATCTAATTTTAGTATTGAGAACTGTTGAAATGCAATTTTGTTGGATTTAATTAGAAGAAACACGTTTAGTGGAGGTTAAGTGGAGTAATAAATCGTTTAAAATTTAGAAACAATTAAAATTTTCGAAAGGACATTCACAAGGCTGTTGGAACTATTGCAAAATTGTGATGTAATAGTTAGAAATACATTTGGTGGATGATAGCTTTATGCTCTAAACGAAGTGAGGATCAACACTAAAGTCGAAAAAAGCTACGGGAGATAAGTTGGTAAGGGGCATGCACCAACTCATTTGTAAAATTTGGTCGGACGAAAGCATGCCCGACGAATGGAACCTTAGCATCGTGTGACCTATCCATAAGAAAGGAGATGCTCTGAACTGCGCCAACTACAGAGGAATAAGACCCCTGAATGTCATATATAAGATCTTGTCGGCGGTATTGTGTGAACGTCTAAAATATTTCGTTAACAACCATATCGCCTCATATTAGTGCGGTTTTAGGCCAGGAAAGTCTACCATCGATGAAATTTGCACATTCCGATCTTAGAAGAAATAAAACCCAGGAATTTCAGATCTAGCACCTTTTTATCGATTTTAAAATCTCGCTGCTCCGTCAAAATCGGCAAAAATATCACCGAGCCCTTTGATGTCGAAAAAGGTTTGAGGCGATGCGCTATCGTGTAACTTTTTTAACATCATTCTTGAAGCAATTGTACGAAACTCACAAGCCAACATCAGAGGTAAAATTGTTCAGAAGTCTGTTCAAACTGCTTGCGTTATGCTGACGATATTGACATTATCGGAAGAAGTGGCGTATTTGCAAGTATTGAAAGATGGGTCTGGCTGTCAACGAGAAAGTAGTCTCAGCATCGACGACTCGGACAAAACGACACGATACAACTTGGAAGTATTTAAAGACTTTGTCTACCTGGGCTCCACTATCACCTCGCAAAATGACATCAGCGCAGAGATCAAACGAAGAGACACTCTTGCCAATTGCTGTTTCTTCGAGCTAAGAAGCCATCTAACATCTGTTGTATGGTGAAGAAGCATGGACTCTGTCGAAATCGGATGAAAACCTCCTGGGATGTTTTGAGATAGATTCTTTGGATGATATTCGGTCCAGTTTGTATCGATGGAGTGTGGAGGAGAAAATTTAACGACGAGCTTTATGGGCTATACAGCGACGTTGACCTAGTCAAAAAGCTAAAGATTCAATGGCTGAGGCCCGACGACTCTTTGAGTCCATCCCTGAGCAACAACGTAGCAGAGGAAGACCCAACCATAGGTGGCGCGCAAAATTGGAGGGCGACCGCAACCAACTTGGTGTGCGTAACTGGAGGCAGCTAACTAGAGACCAAGCTGATTGGAGGGGCTTGTTGGTTGAGGCCGTGGTTCACCCCGGACTGTAAGCGCCCCCAAAAGTAAGTAACTTAAAGCTCTAGTTACAAATTACTTCAAATTTAGAATGGGCAAACCTTTTAAATGGAGTACCACAAGACTGTATTTTTGGGCCTGTGCTTTTATTGTTGTGGACTATAGCAATATTGTATGGTGCTTTTGTAAACTCGATTTTATTGGAGGTTGCTTATAAAATTGGATTCAAAATTTACAGAAAATTTAGTAAGAATTCGAAGTTTTGCTAAATGTTTATCGAGGGTACATATTTGCGGTTCAAATTCTGTTAAATTGAGAAGCAGTATTCAGCTGGTAATACAAGCTATTGTAAACGTTTTTCTATAAGTAGTATTAACAATTATTAATGTATCTAATACGTTATACAGTAGCAGTCAAAGGGTATATACCAACGTTAAAAAGCTGTTTACAATCGTATTTGGGTCGATTAATTTTCTTCGAGAAATGCTTCGAGGTCAAATAATCTCAAACTTTAACGACTATACGAATCTTTTTCCGGGATTAGCAACTCCACCTGTCAACGAAAACGCTCTCTATGCGGTTCATTTTTAGGAAGGATTTATAAAATTGGATAATTTTTTTTATCAATTAACTAAATAGTTGGCCCTAAAGGACCATGTAAGATTCTATGGCTTATTTCTCACAATAAATCGCTTGTGTGCATTGTGTGACGAATGGAAGCGAAAGCAACTTACAATTTTATGCCGAATTTTAACTGCAGAATTCAGAACCTTCCTCAGAACAAGTTTACTAGTTCGAGACTCTTGCAGACCTTAAAAGATGGAAAGATTAGAGTTGTTTGCCACTGCTCAGTATACACCGCAGAGTGATAATTGTACCAATCGAATCCTGTGTATTGGTATAGACTATAGAGACACCATATTGGAATAGTAACCCTATATGGCAGTAACAACGCGTTGTCCTGTGGCCAAATCAAGTGAAATTACAACTATTGAGCGATATCGTAAAAAGAAAGCTGTCTCGAAACGATATCGATCGATCGTTTTCATTTTACGTGATCTCGCCCCAGATTTCCGTTGCCCCACTCCTCGTTGGTCAGTCTACCGATTAGTGTGACTTGTGGGCCATGATTTCCTGATCCCGGTTCGACGTTCATCGTTAGTTCCATATGAAAAGTCTTCGATAACTCGCAAAACATCTGCTTACTTTTTTGTTTGCAATAAACTGTCGCATCCATTCCATACTAATTCGATAAATTCATTGTCACAAACGTACAAGTATTATCGATGTGGGCACGAACAAACTGCAATTCGTTTTCTTGCGAAACATGTCTATACAACTCATTGAAAAACATGCAACAAAAAAAAATTGTTAAAATTAATTAAATTAAATTCCCCCAATGCCATCTCTGTTCCATATTTAGCGCTGCAATTACATTATTACAAAACAAAAATTGCATCTCTCTGTGTGCCAGAAATAATTTGTCATCTGTCACTTTCCGGTTTAGCTGAAAAAGGGTCGCGAAATCTCAATTCAATGAGCCAGACAATTAAAATACAATTAGTTCCCTATATACAGTATAGACGTTCCAAGTATTTCATGAATTATTCACTTGCAACCCCCCAGAAGTCACTGTGCTGCGTCTGGCTCTGGCATTTCTTTATATATTTTTATCACAAAGCCTATTACAATGCGATCGATTGTTGGACTTTCACCCTCTCTCACCCGCGCTTAGGTCTTGTTTCGTTTCATGGTTTCGCATGTCACCTTGGGCTAAAAATCGATCTTTTCAATTTATTCAGGTATCGTAGTTTCCAGGTGCAGGGTGTCTGTTGGCCCTGTGCCAAAATGTTCCAAATAGTTGAGCCCATTGTATCCATGGATGCAATGCAATGTATTTTAAGCGGGCATATAGGCAAAACAGGAATGCGCTATTTTGCCAACAATTTCTGTAGGGGAGGTGCGGAATTTTAATCGACCAAATTGTCGTAATGAAATTTTAATTTTCTCAGACGATGCGGCTGATTTATCTACACCAAATAAATATCTAATCAAATTAACACTGAATAAATTTCCAATTACTATCGGAAGTGAGAACAAAGCAAATAGTTTCTCGAAAGCTTAGTAAATGCCACTTAAATGTCACAATCGATTGCAATCGCACAACTTATCGATGACCTCTTGGTCGTTTGAAGAGATAACTTTACAAGGGTGACAGTGAAGTGCAGTTTTTAGATGCAATGCGCAAAAGTCAAACTTTGACTATGAGACTATATGCAACTCAAGAAGTGCCTCCCCTAAGCCAGGCTAAGTGGGAGTCAGCAATTAAAATTATGCATTAATCAAGCATTTTATTGACATAGAATATTGACTAGGAAGTGCAGTAGGTAGTTATTGCCGTCTATAACTGACAGAGCCACACCACGCAAACAACGAGTCTGTTGTTTGACTTGCACTATAAGGATTCGATTCGGTTGACAATCACTTCCTCGACTTGAGGGGGCTGTTGACCATGAGTCTCTTCTATAAATAGCCGGTGACAATGAGATTGCGATGGGTAATTGAATGGAGTTATTTCAGGACGCTTTGTTGCCGCATTGTATATGACTGTGCGTTGGCAGTGTTATACCCACTGAATCGTTGCGATGGATGTGACATTTTAGATGCTAAATGTCATATCATTTATAAAGACGCAACTTTGTATCGTTCCTTTTATTTCCATTTATGTGAGTGCGTAATACTTCGAAGGGATGAGAGAAGCCATAAAGTAATATTTGCTGTATCAGTATCAATAAACGTAAGCAGAGCTAAATTTTAAACGGAGTGTCTATTCGAAAGTTCATTTTGACAGATTTTGTACTGAACTCAACGTAACGTAAATCCTATTTGCATTAAAAACTATTTATAAATATAAAAGTTGGATGCTAAACGTACGGCATAATGCCCGAAAATGATTATACTGGAGTTTAGAGTCTTTGCCGCGAGTGTAGCGAGCCACATACCTTAACTTGACGCAATATAAACTTTGACATTACGTAGTCGTGTCCCGAACAAAGTGCGAATAGCAACACCCAATTTTAAATTTCACGCGATATCCTGATAGCTATATGGAAAACGACCCACACACAATTTTGGTGAGAATAACATCTCGAAATGATCCAGAAATATTTATCCAAATAATGTTGCAACCCTTTGCGTGGAGAGCGACAAAAACGCTGTCTAAAATAAGTTAATAGATGCGCAGGGGCAGGGTACACAGATCCAGTTTTTATAGGCCGAATCAACATTGACAGCAGGAAAAGTCAAGTGACAGCTAGCGCTGATGATATTTAGTTCAGTGTTGGTTTAAGATTTTGGAAAAAGCTCTGTTGCCAACTTTTAATGATTTTCTAGCAACAATGCAACAACATATTAACATTATTAATGCGAAAGTAACACTGTCTGGCTGTCTGTTTGTCACCTTTTCATTTTTTCAAGACTAAAGTACCTACCTACGATGCTCGAGCTAAACTTTAGCTCCCATAAAAAATTATCTTCAAAATTTAGCTAAGCTAAATTTAAGCGCATTCCTTTAAAAACCGCTCGGCTAAGCAGCTTTATTTAAAAAATCAAATTTTCATTTCAGACTGTACTGCATTTATCTGTCAAAATTTAGTGCGCCCATTTATGGTTTGGCACATTTTCTAAAGCTAAATTTTGACAGAGACTGTACTGCATTTATCTGTCAAAATTTAGTGCGCCCATTTATGGTTTGGCACATTTTCTAAAGCTAAATTTTGACAGATCGTGTTGTTTTTTTTTCTGTTGCGTTGCGAAAAATAAATAAGGATGAATTTTTAAATGGAATGAATATATATGTACATTCGATGAGTAATCCCTTGAAAGTTAAAAATTTGAGATTCAAAAATAGCAGACAAGGAAAAAAGAAAGCGCAACGAAAATATAACACTTGAAGGAAGTGATTTTTAACAAACAGCTGTTTTCTCCATGTCAAAATTTAACTAGGGTCTAGGCTCGAGCTGCGAACTTAGCTTAAGCTTAAGCTTAATTTTTGCTACGCGCAGATTCTAGGGAAATACGTTGGGAACGTTGGCACTTCTGACTACAAACTTTTATAGACCATTCTCTTGCTCTTTTCCGAGTAGGGATGAATGGACCACACATGAACCCACTAAGAGGAAATCGATATGAGATTTTTTTTTGCGCCCATCCCATAGCCAAACAGTAAACCCAAGCAGGGGGGATGCATACGCATCTCACTTTTTAACACCATTTTTAATATTAATTCGAGATTTTTTTTCGAGATTTTTGTTTTTCGAGATTATACTTTCTAGATTTTTTTTTCGAGATTTTTTTTCGAGATTTTTACATTCGAGATTTTTGCTTTCGAGATTTTTTTTCGAGATATTGTGGTAAACCCAATCGATATCCATTTACACAGATGGATCAAAGATGGACTGTGGAACCGTTGCCGGTGTATACTCAGAGGAATTAAATATACAATGCTCAATCAGGCTTCGCTGCAGTGTTTTGCATGCAGAAGTTCTGGCAATCATGGAAACAGCCCGAAAGGTGTGATTATTGGCAATACCACGTAACGATATCACTATTTTCATTGAAAGCCAGGCGGCTATAAAAGCTGTCTCTGCTATTGAAATAAACTCTAAGCTATTTCGTCACTGACGCGAAGAGCTCAAGGTTCTTTGCTCGCAGCACACCACGAATCTCTGCTGGGTCCCTGGACACAGTGACAAAGCCGGCAACAAGAGGGCTGGCGAACTGGCAAGAGAGGGATCTGCAATTGATCATGATATCAAGCCCCCACACTGTAATCTGAGAGAACGAATCGAGAACAACGTTCGTATGAAAACCAACAACAGTTGGAAAGAACTAACGACCTGTGTCAAAGATTGAATTTATGTATTCAGAATTATTTCTTTATTTTGTACAAATAACACTAATCTAGTACTTTCTTTTCTAAACAAATCTGTTTGAAATAACCAACATTTTGGCAGCATTTTTTTTTTAGTTTAGTTCATTTATTTACATTTCAATAATAACGTGAGTACAAAATTTATAACATAATACATATAACAAACATACATACATAACATTCTTTTATTTCATTCTCTTCTTCTTTTGATCTAGTTTATGGTTTGGCTTAAAGCCGTCTACCAGATTGACATTTGTATATAAAACACTTTCAATTTAATTATTTAATTATAACCTTATTCATTATTTTAAAAATCTTCTTCTACAATTTGTTTTCTATACTTTAGTGCATTTACAGTGAAATTATATAGTAAATTCCAGCCTCTCCTTCCATTCAAAATGTTTAACATTTCTTCTAACTCTAGCACGCTGACTCCAAAATACCGAATGCGTAATTCCTTCAAGATGGGACATACTGAAAAGAATGTCTTGTTTTGGCAGCATTGTAATAATTAATCTGCCATTGTCAAATTTTGCTAAATACAAATGTCAGTCATGTAAGCCAACTTTTGGCGGAAAATTTAACCTCAATAAATCGAAGAAATTTATAACGAATCGGTGTGTTTTTTTAATTACTTTGGTTGAGTAGAGAAACTCTCAAGTGTAAGTGTCTCGAAATTATACAACCTGTAAAGTATCACGGAAGCTTTGGCCCGAACATTACAGTGGCCGAACCATCAAACTCCTACAGTTTGACAGGTCATCGCTGTCTAAGCGATGACAATGAAACTAAATAATCTCAAAGATGACGATATATGAAGTAGAGGCGGAGACGAAGAGGTCCATGAGAACACACCTCACTTCCTCTGTCACTATGTCAGAGTCTCTGTCACTTGAGGAACAGAACACTTGGAAGTTATTACTTCCATGACTTACAAGAACTTTCTCATGTCTCACTTTCTGATCTTTACAGGTTTTTGAGGATATCACGATGGCTCGACTGCTTTGGGTAAATACAAGAAGGAGGGACATGAAGTTAACCACCTGCTCTAACCCCCCATGAAAGGGCATCACAATGGGTCCATGAGGGCTTAAGTGTGGTATAGTAGGGCTCTACCAACCCGTTAACCGAACCTAATCCAGCTTCTGAATCAATCGTAATACAATTCAACAAAGAGATAATCTGGGACCCTCAGAAGGACATAGGCTAATTTTGTATTGAATTTTCACGAGTAAATAGAGAAAAGAAAAAAATGTTCTTGTCAATGAAGTCAAACAATTGTTTCTACAAAAAATTGCAAAAGTTATTTCTCGAGAATAATATGACAGATAAAGTTTCAAAATTTAAAATCTGTATGTGCCTTATTCGAACAAATAACTATGCTAAAAGTGGACCAGATTGAGAAACGGGGCGTGGCACCTCCCATACAAAAGAACTATACTGGACAAACACTATTTCGGACACTTATGGGAGCTGCAGTTGTAAACTTAGGAACATTAATATGCATTATCCTGATAGACAAGAACATCTTTAACCAATACAATTCCTGGGGTCGGGCAAAGCATAGCTAGTACAGCTAATATTTAATATATTATTAAAATATTAAACTACATTCAACTACCCTTATTTTTTATTGTTCAACATGTAGGTAGGTACTTACTGTCTGACAACCTTAAATTTTGAATGGGAAACGAAGAGTAACAACGATTATCGCTAATTGTACTTTGCCCTGACAATTGCTGTTGAGAAATTATTGCCGCATATCAATTTTATTAAGCGTATTGACTGCAATTTTGGTGAGTCACCAGTTAGTACATACTTAGATATCTGCATAAACAATTCGGCCACTGAATTGCAAATGACCAAAATAATGCTTGACTACCACTAAAACTCATTACCAAAATCGCTGAGTTAACTGCACGACCTACCACATGTCACATGCGCAAAAAAAAAATGCAACCCAATGTTTAGCAAAGGTATTTCCCTACTAAATGCAGGTGCAGCTCTAACCTCAAAGAAGCCATTCCAAAACAAAACACTAAAAATTACGTCTCACCAATTTCATATACTCACGGCGGCGCAGCGGCCGGCGCGCGCATGATCTGAGCAATCTACTTGACTATTCGCATAATGAATACCTCACCGGATGCAATATAGACAAAAAATAAAACAAAACGTAATTAACATATAAAACATCGTAAATGTTGTTTACGATGCAATGAATCTTGTTTAATGACAAATATTCTACAACCTCAGCGAATGTCTACAATTTGCTCGCACCATTCTGTCGCCGCAGCCGCATTTACATTTTAATTGCATCTATAAACTTAAAAAAAAAATATTATAAAAATGATTTATTTATGTTTAAATCAGCTTCCTTCATTCTTTAAAGTTCAACTTTAACTAAAGATTTGTTTTTAGATTTTATAGAATATAAACAAAAAATAATAAAAGCAGAAATAGACTACAAAATTATGTCATTGACTTGTTTGCCTTGAAGTTGGTCATTCAAAAAAAAAATAATAATATTCACCATTCTCTTGTGTTATTGCCACTGCCACTATTATTCATTCAGACAAAATTAATTCATTTCTTTTGCTCATAATTGTCGCCACCATCAGTGGTAGATTTAAAAAACAATAAAAATTAACAAACAAAATGTTTTAAACGCAAAATTAAACTAAGAGCAATAATCTAGTAAAGTACACGCACACCTCAAATGCTGTGTATGCACACAGAATGAACTTGAAAATATGCAAAACTTGGGGGAAAGAAAATCTCCTCAGAGCCTACAAGTGCATGTTGACGAGTTTTTCTTTTTTTAAGTTCAATTTGCAGATACATTCTGACGCTACTCCGAGAGATACGTGATGTGAATAATTTTTCTTTTTAGATTTTTTTTTATGACGTAGTGCATTTAAAAGGATACCACAACCACCAAGTAGGTACTTCTTTTTTTATTTTTTTGCTCATTGCCAACAAAAATGGGTAGATACTATGACATTTGTGCAATTTACAGTGTCAATGAAAAATGTATCAAATTTAGTACGGCTTCTAGAAAAGTGTCAACCTTACCGATAATTTGGAGTTCAAGTTAAATGGACGTTACGTTACGTAAGAACATACGGTCGAGTGAACATGAACAACGCCAAGACTTGAGGGTGGTGGCATTTGACTTTAAGTAGATTTCGCATGCAGGTGCAGCTCTCTCATTAATCAAAGGGGAAAATTATTCCAAATCGTGATTCAATGGAATTGTTTATTTAAAATAAAATAAAAAAAAAATACTGTTGCACCTGAATGACGTCCGTTGAAGGTGACTTACGTAAGTTAAACACAATGGCGTTGTTAAAATGAGACGCGGAATAAGAAAACTGTACTTATACTGTCGTGTGCAATTCGACATTCAAATATGTAATGCCTTCTGAATTTTAAAATCATTTTTCGGAACACTCAAAGGTACTTTTTAAGCGGTTTGATTAAAAATCTGCGTGGCAAATCACGTACATAGTAGTTTGGACTATATAACTTCTTCGAAATTTGATCGACCAATTATTTTCTGAACGACTTCTTTTCGATTATCTGAATATTTCATTGGGCTTTGTTTTGACGACACGACACGCTCAAAACAAGGCCAAGAAATAATTTCGAAATATTATACAAAGCAAACTTTCAAAGATGGAGTAATTTATGTTGGGATATTTATAGCCATTACGGAATATCTGTGTTCCTGTCAGCGAAAAGTTAAACTACCTAAGAAGTGCAGCAATTCCAAATTTTGTTTAGGAGAATAACGACAAACCTGCAGATCACGTAAAATGAAAACGATCAAACGATCTCGTTTTCACGAAAGTTGTCTCTATCATATCTGTGGCTGAGACCGATATTGTCGAAACCATGTCAAATAGTTTGAGCCATTTATTGATTTATCTAATTTTAAAATCCAGCGGCCTTTATCTTCTATATATTATGCTGTTCGTTAGTCTTGCTAAAACTCGAGAACGGCTGGACCGATTTGGCTAATTTTGGTCTTGAATTATTTGTGGAAGTCCAGGGAAGGTTTAAAAGGTGAGAAATTGGACAAAGGGACGTGGCACCGCCTAAACAAAAAATATCTTGAAAACCGCCGAATCGATTGAGTTGAAACTTACAGACAATTTTAGGTATTGGCTTAGGAGTGTTGCTGTAAGATTGGTCAAAATTGGACAAAAGGGCGTTGCACCGCCCATACAAAAAACATCTTCTATTGGGTGAAACTCGATGACGTTATAACTCGATAACCGCTGAGCCGATTTTCATGATTCTTTTTTTTTTGTTTTGTTCGTATTGCTGTACCTATTTTAGGTTTACGCAGAAAGAAAATTCCAGAAAGTCGATTTTTCTCATTTTTCGCATTTTACGAAGGAACATTATGATCTAAGAATATAGAAGAAGAAGATGAAGAAGAAGGTGTTTCTGTGAAAGTTTGATCAAAATTGGACAAAGGAGCGTGGTATCTACCGTATAAAAAAAATATACATTTTAAATCCTATTTCTTGACACCCATGGGAGCTAAAGTGGGTGGGATTGGAAAACGGGCCATGGCACCACCCTTACAACAAAGTTATTGATTGAAGCATTTTACAAAACCTGGCGGGACTGGACAAAAGAGCGTGACACCTCTCATAACAAAAAAATAACAAATAAATTGTGTTAACGCCTTAAACCCCCCGTAAATAACTTGATTGGCTCCTATCAGTGAGGTTTTAGAAAAGGAAAGTCCACCGTCGATCAAATTTTCACACTTAGGCAGATCCTGGAAAAAAAAACAAAAAGTCCACCATCTTTTCATCGATTTTAAAGCCCCGTGTGTGACAGAATCTATAGACACGAGCTATACAGAGCCATGTCTAGCTTCGACATCCCTGCAAAACTTGTTCGATTGTGTAGGATATGACGATGCAGAAAGCTCGGTAATGACCTTACCGAAACTTTTGTTGTCAAAAGAGGATTTAGACAAAGTGACGCGCTGTCGTGCGACTTCTTCAACAGCATACTTGAAAGAATTGTCCGAAACTCACAGGCCAACATACAAGGCACGATCTTTCATTCGTAGAACACAGCCAGCTGTCACTGGTACATTTGCTATAGTATAGAAGCGGAAGCGGCTGAAATGGGTCTAGCGGTCAACGAAGGCAAAACCGAGTATATGCTGTCAATAAGAAGGGACACCCAACATCGTAGAATCGGACAAAACGTCGCGATCGACAGCTAAAGCTTTGATATAGTAAGGAACTTTGTCTACCTCGGCTCTGCTATAAATTCTGACAACAACATCTCAGAAGAAATTAAACGAAGAATAACTCTTTCTGACCGCTGTTTCTTTGGTCTAAAAAAGCAATTGAGTAGTAGAGCCATATCCCGAACAACTAAGGAAATTCTGTATAAAACCTTGAACATCACAGGGGATCATGACGTAATCTCGAATGACAAAAATCTCGACTATATCTCGAAAAAGATGTACATTCCAGATTTTTGCTTTCGAGATTAACATTGCAGTCCTGCTTTATGGCGCTGAAGTTTGGACTCTATTTAAAGCGGATGAAGATATCATGGGTTTCTTCGTAAAATGTTCGGGCCCGTTAGCGTGGACGGGCTTTGTAGAAGGAAACAACGACGAACTATATACAAGCTGTACAGCGACATCGACCTGGTAAAAAAAGCGAGTAAGTCGTTTAAGATGGTTAGGACATGTAGAGCGGATGGGAACAAATGCTCCGGCCCGTAGAATCTTCGAGTCTAACCCGGAGACCTCGCCTTAAGTGGCGCGCGCAAATCGAAGGCGACCTCAACCGACTACGAGTGGGCAACTGGAGGACCGGGCTAACTGGAGAGGCTTGTTAGTTGAGGCCTCGGTTCACCCCTAAGTAAGTAAGTACACCAGCTCCAGTTGATGCATTATTTGGACCGAATTTTCTGCTCGACATTCGCACTGCTTCGGCAACACAGCATCCACTTTGGGAGTAACTTTGCAATATTCTCCAATCTTATTCAAGTTTTAATCGATCTGATGAGTTTCTGTCAATGCGTTTTTTTTAACGCATATGAGCTGTCAGTGTCAAAATAACATGTGATTAAAAAATAAATCAACAGATGGCGCACCTTGTAGGTAGTTACGCAATGTATCTTTCATTAAAAGGCTTTACAACCTACGCCTGATTTTTAGCTAAAATCTAAAAGAGAGTACGCACAGGACAAAATGCATTACTTATGTCAAGGGAATCCATCAAAAATTTTTATTCATTTTAGGAATCATTTCGATGTATTTACTCAGATTAAATTTCTGGTCGATTCGATCGGATAGGAAGTCGCATTCTTATTTTTCTGTGATCGGTCATCTCGTACGAACAAAAAAAAATATCACATTCTTCTGTCAAATAGGTAATGTCAATAAACTCTAGAATTCTTTCTCCCATTGGAAAAAAAATCGCGACTACATATTTTCCGAAGGCTAACTGATATCACCTCACCAGATCGGAGTCTGATATCTGGTTGTCCTGAAGTATAAGTACTTCTATAATTTAAATCAAATTAATAGCTGTTGTTCAAAAGAGAATGTTGAGTAGTTGTCTTTGTCTTGTCAGTAGTCAAATGTTGTGGATCCGGTTAGGATATAGATCTCAATCTCAGTGGCGTATGGCGTTGACTGTTCCGTCGCGGAAATAGTATAATTTATGTTTCCTATTTTTTTTTTTAATACAATCCATCTACAACAGGGATGTTAAAATGTCAACGACTCGAATTTCAATGTTCAATCGGTTTTCATTCAATGTCATCGAATTTTGACACATAAGACGTCATATTCCAACTAATTCATCAAATTTCCCTCAATCTAAACAAACCACTTGTCACATTCATTTGAAATTGAAAAAAAAATGTACATGATCTCATCGAATCTGAAGACACAAACAACAAAATAATCACAAGATAGCGAATATAAAACTTTGCATGAACTCTTAGTATTTGGTTCGATGAACGGTCATGACGTCGAGTTCATTGCCGTTGATTCGTTTAAAAAAAATGTATCTTCAGCACTTTGCTTTGCTTGCTTCGCCGTGATTTGTTTTTTTGTGCTGTTTCTTGTATCCCAATGCGATGGTGTATACGAATACGATAGCGTAAAGTAACCGGTACTACAAGTTTTATCAATTTACGACATTCGAGTACAAAACGCATTGCGACAAATGGCAATCTATCGACGATGACGATGGTGATGATGGGTCAAATGACGTAGACGGGTTTCTTAATTCAATTGAGTTTCAATTTCAATTCACGATTCTAGTGTGTGCCATCGCCAAGCCATGCCATGCCATGCCATGGGTTCGTGTTTCAAGTTGTTGGAAGTAAACTCCAATACGTCTAGCCTTTTCTGTAGTAGAATATGTAGGTAAGGTGTGCGAAATTTTTTTTTCCGCTTCAGCAGTAAAACGATTGACGAGACGCTGCAGAGATTTCAATTATTGTTGCTGCTTCTGGAAGAATTAATGTTTCTAACAAGGCACACTCGAACACTACCTAAACTTTGAAAGTTTGTACTTAATGAAGCGTTAAGCATTCAGATAAAAAGGGGAGTATCTAAAAGGAAAATTTCACCCATTGAAATCGAATGGCATCTAATCGATGCAAAAGTCAGGAAGCGAAAATTGCTTTTTAAATTTATGGATAGGTGCGCGGAAATTGTTTTTGTTCCTTCGGAGATTGTCTTTAGAGAGCAATTTGATTTAAAAAAAAAAACTTCGAGAAAGGGTAGTAGTATTTGTGAGCGAGTGATATTTGGAAGACAGTTCAAATTCGGCAAGCATTTACTTTGCAATTTAATGACGTTATGCCTCATTATTTTTTAGGGTTGCGTTAAAGAACTTATCATAATAGACTAAGTTGCTTCCTTAAACATATGTGGGTACGTAACGTACAATATATTTTTTATACCCGGTACCACACTGTAGTGAGGATGAGGATATATTCACTTTGACATTCCATTTGTAACGCACATAAGGAGGCGTTGTAGGTATGACAAACTATATATATTATTGATCAGCATCACTTTTTAAGTCGATCTAGGGATGTCCGTCTGTCTGTCCGCATGATTACGGCCGTAATTCAAGAGCTATCGACTTGAAATTTGGTACGTAAGCTTTTATCCACCAAACTGAGGCTAAGTTCGAAGATGAGCAAGATCGGATGAAAACTACTACTACCTCCTATACAAAATATATAGCTATTTGATGTTAAAAATTAAATTTAAATAGCTACAGTAAAGATAGCAAGTTTAAACTTTGCACATATTGTTTTAATAATTTTTAAAATTTTTTGACAAAAAATGAGCTTGGTCGAATATAAATATATAATTTATAATTTCTTAATACTAAAATATTTTTTAGAATAATATAGTACCGGGTATTTGAGCTTCGGCATAGTCGAAGATAATTGTCTTACTGGTTTCTTTTAATGACATTTTCAAATCCAGGAGCACTCACAGTCAGATTTGAATACCGGGGTTTTTTGTAGGTACTAATGCAGAGTCTTTGATTTAATTCTAATATTTTATATAATCAGCGTGGTTGTACATTACGGTTCCTGGGTGGGGTTCAAAATATTGCTGTCTTTGTATATAAATCACTTTAAAAAGGTATTCATAACCCTTTAAGCACAAAGTCGCACGAATATTTTACAATTTAAAATCTACACAGTGCCTTTCTAATTTAATACTTAAATTTGCCATTGCTCTATTAGATAGACATGGGCGCAGTGGCTCAGTGGTTAGTGTGCTGGACTACTGTGCGAGGGGTCCCAGGTTCGATCCCCTGAAAACACACAAATTACATCTTAAGGTTTTTTCCACTGATGAGAAACCTCTCGCGAACGTCTGACAGACATCGGAGGTATAACTGTCCTGTAAAAGCTTCTCAATTCAGCCGTTCGGACTCGGCGTAAAACTGTAGGTCCCTTCCATTCTTCCCAAAAATAAAACTCACACAAACGTATGGTTATGAGAAGCTAGGCCTAGGATATCTACACGCTTATTGCGCCAACTATTTATTTTTTTTATTAGATAGACTTTATTTTTGATTGATTTTAGATAGAATTTATTTTTGAAATTATTATTCTTTTCGACACATCTATGAGTGGCAAGCTTTAATTTGGTAAAACAAAAATTGGAATTGGTTTAAATTAAGCAGGGTTAAAATGTACCACAAGAAATTGTGTCGGCGATTAATATATAGATCAGGCAGACAAGGTTAGGTTAATGTGGGGCAGTTTGCACCATGTTTATATTTCACCCAGAAGCCATTGAGGTCCATTGACATAACTCTTTTATAGTACACATAAGGACTAGGTGTAAGCACTACCTATAGATCATTGGTATGTCGTGATGACTTTTCTTAGATGGGGATTGTTAGACCATTCAGGGCGTCAAAGAACTGTGCAAGGGAAGCGGCTTTCTTGGATTGCTGGACAGTGGCACAAGAGATGATCGACAGATTATATTACAAATGCTTGCCATTTGTAAAGATGCCTAGACTTTGAGTAATTTTTCCAATGAAGCGGTCACCCCGACGAGCACCCGAATGTGATTTCTGTCAAAAGATATTAGGATATTTGACCTTTTAGGCTCAATTGCGGACCACAAGCTGCGGGTTATATCCCAACTACAAGTGTTGTTCCATCGTGCAAAATGTATTTTGACATTATCTATAAAGCTTCTAGCTGTGTTGAAAGCAGCGCACCACCTAAGGCCCGAAACACACATTTCATTTATTTATTTCATTTGAATGCTTACACATTAAAACATAAAATTATCTTATAAAATAGTGAAAGCTTAATATTCAATTCAATTAAGATACAAGCTACTCAGACATGTTCAGATATTTAAAAAAGAAAACAACAATTTACAATTTTACATTACCTACTTAAGGAATTCTTAAACAGAAAAAGGGTAATAATATAAACATACAAGCATACATCTCTTCATTTTATTAAAACTATTAAATTAAAAAAAAACTATTTATTAAAACTATTAAAGAAAATGAAAAAAAAAGAACTAAAATCAGAAAATCAGAAACGATCGGGAAACTCCAAATAAAAGCACTTGAGTTTAGTCCGAAACTGCCCAGTGCCGCCTAACCTCCGCACATGCCGAGGCAAGGAATTCCATAAGCGTATGGAGTTAATGAAAAACTGTCATTCCGATGTTAAACATGCGACTCGAGGGTGAACGAGCTGTTGGGATATATTAGAGGATGTAAAACACAATCCATCCATCCATCCATACTACTTATAAAATGCAACGTACCTACGTCTGTTCGTTTCTCCATAACTCGAGAACCATTCGTCCGATTCTAATGATTTTTTTTTCTGATTTACAGATGTGCGGCCAACTTAGTCCGTAGGGTGGGTGAGAATTGCTCAGGAGTAAAGGAGTCGCGGGGAGTAAGGGGGGGCTCACGAACCGTTAGCCGCATGAACTTGAAAGTTTGTATGTTGATAGATAACAAATTAATATTACATGCCTCATTCATCGTTTTTCAAAATTCGTTCTATAAGGCTCGAAAAACTTTTCAAACAAACTTTTCTATGTCGACCTTACTACGCTTAACTTGCCATTATACTCATAAATCTGTGTATGTCAATTCAAGATATGCTTTTAATTGTTAGGCAATACTTTATCGAGTGTTTTGAGCTAACATTAGGGATGCCAGACGTCCCGCTCAGTGCGGGACTGTCCCGCTTTGAGGCCTTTGTCCTGCAAGTGTCCCGCAATGAAAATTGTCCCGCAAAATGTCCCGCAATGAAAATTTGTCCCGTAAAATGCCCCGCCTTTCAACTTGTCGCCCTATTATCACTTCATTTTTGTATATAAATCGTTAGTTTCTACTATTCCTTTTGTAGAATTAATTTTCGTTATATTTTTTATATCTCAATGCATAATCTTAATATAAAATATTTATTATTATTTATATTAAGATATGTTCCTTCTCGAATTTTGCTTTTTAAACATGTACCTTATCGGGAAAATCCGAAAACTAAATACGTTGTAAGCATTTGCCTAGAAAAAGTCACATACACTCGGCGCCACTTGAATAGCACACCCCGTATGTCGGTTTTCTATCGCCCTGGTCCCAAACCAAGCATGCTAGAGACTTGTTTTTTTTTTAATTAAAATTCATTTAATTGTTGTGATTTGAAGATTTAAAACTAAAACTTTAAGTATTAACAAAACATTATTAACTAAAAACCGGCAAAATGTGGGGTCCTAATTTTGCGCCACATGAACACTTAAACGAAAAAACATTTTAGTGTATTCTGCTTCCTTTTAACGCAAACATTACTTAAATTCAAGGTAATTGGAGTATTTTAAAAAAAATATATATTGTGTTTTGAGCTACCTTTCTGCTCCAAAATTCACACCTCCCCGATTTGGAAGGGATGCATACAAATTGGCCAATAATTTTGCGAAATCGAGCTCTAAGCTAATTTGATGATTTGGGTTAGTTTAGATATAATCGAATATTGTTATCCCGATCCATAGATTTGATGTGTCAACCATGCCCAAATATTTTCGATCATATTCAAATCCGGTGAGTAGGCCGGTCAGCTTAATAGCTCCACATTTTTGGCTCTCTATATACGTTTTAACAAACACCGGTTTGTTGGCGGATTATCATGTTGATAAATCCAAGGCATAGGTCCAAAAAGGTTATGAAAGTATGGAAAGGCCTCTTTCAATATGCCATTGCAAGACAACGGATTCATTGTGGTTGACAAAAATGTCGGTCCAAATGATTAGTCTCTTTGCGGAGGTTATGGAAATAGTCCCGGGCTTCCAAATTCAATTCTTTTCGTCTGAGAAGACCGGACAATGCTTCTACTAAGTCCAGGTCACATGTGCGGGACAAAAACGGAAGCGTAGCGCTTTTCGAACCGGGTTAAGGGGTGACTTCTTCTTGATTTGTTGCCTTTTTATATGCTTAGCATTCCAAATAACACAACGCACAGTTGTGAGACTTGTGTAAAATGTACAAATATGAATTAAAAGACTTTTACTTAAACCAAATATTACTTATTACAACAAATAAAATGTAAACTAAAATAAAAACGTATTTTTCACTTCAAATGCAAAAATGTCCCGCCAGCTAATTTTTCAGATCTGGCATCCCTAGCTAACATTCATCTTTCTGGTCCATCCAGAGGGTGAGATAAAATAAATTGAAAATAGATCTTATTTGGTCAAGTGCGAAAAAATTGCTTTATCGATTGCAGTTGTGCTCAGGGGTAGTTCTATATTTCGTTCTAAAAATAGAATGATTACTCGCACCTCGCACGACAAGCATTCAGAACGCACATTGTATATGCGTATGTATGACGTAGTTGAATTTGATGTAGGGAATGGATACACATACATAAAACAAACTATTTACATATGTACGTACATTATAAGAAGTTTGTGATGCGTATGCATAATCGTACATACATTCATACATATATTTGAGATCTGCAGCTATGAAAATTGTAACGATATGATCGCGTAGTATAAATAATCAAATCATAATCAAATCACGACATAATGGTCATAATATTTATTTCATTTATATGAAACATTGTCATGATACCGTTCGGATAAGTAGGTACAGGTTACGTAATTGTAAGTTGGAGATGGGGGAGGGGTAAAGGGATGGTAAGGACTAACTCTGGAACTATTTGGCCGATTTTAAAAATTCTTTCAACATTGTACTGGCTACATCCTCCGGATCAGTATAGGTTACTTAGGGAGAGGATGGGGGAAGGGGAAACGGGGGTATATGGGCTATCTTCGGAACTACTCGGGCATTGCTGGAGTTGGACTCCTACAGCCATGTTTTTCACATGGACAGTTTATGTTGCATGTTCGCGTGTGAGCTGCAGTTGTTTATTCTTGCGCCCACTAAAAAAATAACGTATAGGTATAGCTTACAAAAAGGCATTCCGATAAAATATTTTGGAAGCTTATAAAAGAAGAAAATATATAAACAAACATACAATGATAACTCAATTAATAGTAGTTTTATTTAAAAGAAAAGAAACCGGCGGGCGGAGCCGCGGGCATTGCGAGTTTATTATAAAGGTAACTTGGGTGATGTGTCTGCACCACGTTAGATAGCAATACAAGTGAGCGAAAACCAAGTAAATTGTCAAGAGTCATATTATAAAGTGACTTGGAATAATTGGAAATACTGTCAAAACGATTCAAGTTATAAACATAACGTGCTATACTATTAAATGCGACGTTAAGCTTCCTCCTACTGGCAGCATCACAGTTGCAGAAAATCTCGCAACCATAGCTAAGAATTGGAACAATAAGTGTTTTTGCTAATATGATATGTACGTGCTTTTTGAGGAGTAAAATATTGCGAATTCCATAACTGGCGTAATACCCCGTATACTTTGCCAACGGTTACATTGATATGCGTATCCCATGTTAGCGTCATATTAAATGTCACTCCCAAATTTTTTGCCGAATTAACATACTCTATTGTGGAGCCATTAAGTGTTATGTCTGGAAAATAAGAATAGTTCAGGGACTTTTTACTAATAACATTACATTTAGTTTTCACGGGGTTTAGAAATAGCCCATTCCTTTCGGACCAATCAGATATCCGCTGTAGATCCAAATTGATCGTATTAGCACAATCGATTTGCGATTTCAATCGCGCGACCTTTTAGTCACAAAAAATGAAGCGCACACACATTTCAATGTGAATGCGCGCACATAAAATCCAAAATTATGTGCGTGCATTCACATTGAAACGTGAGTGTTTCATTTTTTGCGACTGAAAAGTCTCGCGATTGAAATCGCATGTGTGTTTCGGGCCTTAGGTGAGGTCTTTTTCTACTGCGTTAACCCTACGGGTTGAAATCGAAGACTTTTCTGGCCGGAGCGTTGGTGTCCTTTCGCTCTACATGTCCATGTCCTAGCCGTCTTAGTCGTGTGATACGTACTTTTCTGACCAGGTCGATGTCGATGTACAGCTGTTAAATATCCTCTTCCAAAGTCCGTCAACGTAAACGGGATCGAAAATCACTCGAAGGATTTTGCGTTCGAAACGTCCAAGACCTCAGTGTTTCTTGACAAGGCTTTACTAGTCGGTCGCCTTCTTATAGGCCAAAGAAGTCCGGTTCATACAATTTAATTCGCTAACATCAGTCCATCAAGCACTCAATTTCCATGCCCATCATTATACTTCGTAAATTGTATACCTATGTAATCCTAAAGCTTCCCTTAAATTCCAAAAGCTGTAAGACAAATTAAGGAATGAACTCATTTTACTGACAAATTAAAATAATTACATAGGCCAAAAAAAAAAACCGCCATTGGGTTCAGAATCCTCTCCTACAAAGCCCAACTCTAGCATGCATTTCTGACCCACTTTTGCGGTCAAAGCGGCGTACCGCAGTAAGTATTATAGTCACCTCATTGAAATGTAATATATTCGCCAAGCGCACCACATGTACAAGTATCTTTCACTGGAACTGCATTTGGAAAGCGAAGAGTTCAACGACTGGCCTACTAACACGCTTCAAGTCGCAACATAATGTGCGCTTCAACTTTGCACAAATGCATTCCCCCATCGCTTGCAGCGAATAAGTTATCTCCTCAAGAGATTCAATGTATCTCTCATGGCATGAATGTATCTCAAGCCCGATTTGATTTGAAATATACTTTTCTGTTTACGTATACAGTACGACTACGAGTAATTTATCTTTCAAATAGAGAGCTGATGTGAGACCGACTTGAAACTCACATCTCCAGTGAGTTGGTTTAATTAAATCGAATGGTGGCACTACTATACCTATACACCTCATTTGAACACAAGTGCACACTGTACTGGTTGCAACAAGCATCCGCCAACAGATGAAAGTATCCCCAAAACAATCCACATTGTGACCTTAAAAAATCGCGTGCACACTAAGCTGACACATGGAGGTGAACGCTCTGATTACTCAGTGCAGTGGCCCAGGGCATAAACACTAAAAGCGAAGAAAATGAAATTTGTTTCGAAAAAAAAAAATTAACTTTGTTGCAGCCTGTTTTTGTTGCAACACTGAGCGCTGAGAATAAACCCGCAACACAATACAGGCCTTGGTCTGAATGCCGCTTCTTTTGCGGATGATCACAATGGATAAGTTTGGTATATAGAAGCGGCGGCGACGACGAACTCGCAAAGGAATCCTTCTCCGATGGCAATAACTTTGCGGGCCGTGTTCAAATTCAGCTGAAAAAAAAAAATTATTTACGACAAAATGTAAACAATCATTGGGAAGTATAATTGTTTTTTACGCTTCGGTGGGCACAAGTGTAATGTTGTACTGTGTGCTTGTTATTGTTTATCAAGCTGGGCCCTGATGTATGCCCTCTTGTTAAAGAGGCATTTCATAAGCAAATAAATATATGCCTTCATTTATCTGCCATCTGAAAACAAAACGTTTACCAAATCGAAACTATGTCAGTTTGTATGCGAAGTTCAATGATCCGTTTCATACGTATAATAATAATAAACAGTTTTAAATTTTATAAAGCCTGCTGGTTTTAAATCTTTCTCCAACAACCATTAACATCTATTATTTCGAATTTCGAAAAAACGCCCTCTCATATTCGAACTCGCTTCTTCACATGAAATGACGTCTGTAGATCGTCAAGTATGGTCATGTACCTACATTGGATAATTTAAAAAAATCGTGATCTTCTCTCCGGTATAGGGATATTTTAAAGTCGCAAATGGAGATACATCCATACTCGAAAATGTTCAATTTCGAAGTTGGGCCGCCTTTCCTTAGCCCATATGTGATTTCAATAAGACGGCCATAACTATGTTTCGAAAAATGTTGCCAGGCCGAATAAGCTAAAAAAAAATGTAGACTATTGTTGGGCGGCTCGCTTTCCGTACCTAACCTAGTACCCACTGGCAACTGGCACTGACTTATTTTTATGGGGCTATTTGTAAAAATAATATATTACAAAAACAATCGCCTATCTTTTCTAGGAAGGATACTAAATACATAAATCCCATATTATGTATATTGTCACAAAAAACTTAAAAATATTCATCAAAAGATTGAAGTTTTGAAAAATCGAAATCATTAAACTTAATTTTCATTTTGATTTTGTTAAAATTCGTCACTCAACTAAAAAGTTGTTACATTTCTTGAGTCGTCTCATCCTGTAATCTCATATATATAAAACAATTTGTCCTGACTAATTGATTGGTGACTGAATGGTGACTGTTGATCAACGCCCAATTCAAATGGTACAAGCTAGAAAACTGACATTTTGAAACAAATTTTATTTTATGGCGTATGTGAGTACAAAGAAATTTAAACTTCAAATTTACTCTACTTATATAAAAAAATCGGCTCCGCGAAATAAGACCCCAGGAAATAAGGCCCCAGAAAAAAAATGAAAAAATTATACAGGAAACAACAACAACGATTTTTAATAAAATTTGGGGTGTTATTTTTTGGGGCCTTATTTCCTAATGAAAATTTGAGTCTTATTTCATTATGAAATAAGGCCCCAAAAGTAGAAATGAAATAAGACCCCAAACGAAAAACGAAAGCGTATGGGGGGCATGCTGCCCCCCTGCAACCTTCCTGCTTGGGTTTACTGTCAGATTTGGGGCCTTATTTCATTTTTTTGTTGGGGCCTTATTTCATCGCAGTGGGGCCTCATTTCATATTTGAAATTGCGGCATTATTTCATTATGAAATAACACCCCATATTTGGGGCCTTATTTCATTTTTACTTTTGGGGCCTTATTTCGCGCAGCCAAAAAATCAACTTCTCCAATTTTGGAAATTTTGCTTGGAGACTGAGTTATTGGCGGCTTTATATATTTTCCAATTAAAAAATTCGGCCTCCAAAAGAGGGACTCAGTTTATATGGGAATACATATTTTGTTTAATGATTTAAATTGCCATCTTGTTGCTCAATGAACGTTGGGCGCCAGTTTAGTAATATTTACTAGTGTCATTTTTGGTGTTTTTATTTTTGCAAACCACTTTATCTACTTATTACAGTTTTTGCCGGCTGTTTCTTTCAAGCTGACCAGGTATTGTTAATTCTGTTGCAGAAAAGAAAAGCAGATTGCCAAAAAGTGTAGCAGATATAAAGATAGGTACCCAAAAAGTAGTGTTTAAAAAAATATGTAATAGATTGTAAAAGAGTCAGAAGCGAACTGATATCTAAATTCGTTTAAAAATTAAAAAAAAAATACATTAGACAAATTCATTTGTTTTGTAGTAGATGGCGAATGCTGATCAAATGTAGTAGATCTCCTAAATCTATAGCAATTCTCTATAGGTAGTGGGTATCAAATGTTTTTTTTTTTTTTTTTTTTGTCAAACCCTAAATCCAACAAAAAGCAGAGAACACTTACTCACGTTACTGATCCATCGCATATTTTTAAAAGTATCATAAATAGGCATTGGCTGTCACTTAAATATGTATTACAGAATTTATTAATTTCAATCAGATGAAAGGTCTTTACAAGTGGAAACCCAAACTTTTATCATCCCTTATGGTTATGATGGCGAGCTACCGGTCGTTAGGCTACTGGATGGCAAGTTCAATGTCATTGTAAATACCTAGTTTGGGAAATTATTGTCGGCCAGCTATCAGATTTTCGTGTTAACTTACCATTCAAACGTGCTCAATAAAGAAAGGTGAAACGAATTCGTCAGCAACATGCAATTGGCCGATTTGGCTTCAATATTTCCGAAGAGTTTCTATATTTAGAAGGTGAACTCTTTGTTCTAAGTGAAAAAATCATTTAATGGTGAAAAAAAATGTCATAAGAACAAAATGCTGACTAAAAGCTTTCGGAGAATGTCAATGTTGGCTAATGGATGAATGTGAGATTTTATGATGTTCCACAAGTTGTACCTCTGTATTCTTTTTTTTTTTGCCTTATACGCAACTTGAAAATAAACCTGTAAAAAATGTTTCAGATTTTAATGAAACTGAGCATTTAAAAGGAATTTGATTCCATTTCTGGCAAATTATTTGTAGGAGGGTACCAAAAGAAGATCTTAAATAAGGAAATAATAAACCCATGTGATCAATTTTAGCTGGATTTGAATTTGTGCAGATTTAATAAAAGAAATTAAACAAATTCCTATAATTTTCTAAATAAAATATAGTTCAAGAAACGAGCAGATACCGCAATAAATCGTGATAATTTAATTTGTACCACAATAAAAAATAATCTCATATTTCTTCATATGCCAGATTAATCTGACAAATCTGGTAAATTTTTCAACGTCATTTTAAGTCAATGGCACATTTCAGTACTGCCATATCATTCAGTTCGGTTGAAAGTAGAAGGATACAAGGTCATTCAGTAACTATCACAAGACTTCGACAGCCGACGGCAGGCAGTTTGAAAATGTTTTTGCTGTCATTCTGCTGCAATTGTTTCCTGTCATAGTCACCATCTTATCAGGAAGTGCAAGTGCTACACGATTCAAAAAAACCCTTACAATTCGTAGAAATTTATTATACAGATTCCACTTATTTTTGCAGGACATTCAGCGTGCAGTTTACATCAGTGAATTATGAAGAAATTCGAGGAAAATGATTCTGTTTCTGTGGCTGATCGAGCAGTCCCCGTACGTCAACGAAAAGCGCGGTTGACGTAAAATATTGCACGATGGATTAGACGATTAGAGTGTGCGCGAGAACCAAAACGTATGTCGTTCTCAAGAACCGTGCCCTGAACCCTGATAGCCGCCGGAAATTGGGCGTTCGGACCAATGATTTCAAAAGAACGATGCGATCGTGAAAACTCCGATAATTGTCAAGTTAGTGGCATTATCGGTGGTGACCAATTGTATGTGTTAGAGGTGTACAATAGCAGACGTGGCATAGTTAGTTTTTAAATAAAAACATGTCGATCTCTCAGAAGACCAATGTACAAACACATTTTCTAAGAACATGTTTTGCCGAGGAAGTTACATTTAAAAAGAAAAGAGAAATCTAACTGAAGTGGCCTTAGTATTTCTGTTATGAGACATATTTCGAACACCTATTCTTCTAATTGAGCTCACATAATCTACCTTACATTTGCATATTCCTCTCCCCGAATTCTTCTATTGACTCAGTGGCGTAGATAGCTTTTGCGATTTGGGAGCAAAATGTATTTCGAGAAAGCAATTTTTTCGCACTTGGCCAAATAAGATCTATTAAATATGAAATAGAACACTTGAAGCTAATGTTAATGTCTATGATATTAAGTTTATTTAATAGATAATTTTATGCCATTACTGATTAAAAATTATTAGAAATGATTTCGGGCATATGCGCGCCACGCCTAATTCGAATGAAGCGCAATCGTAAAGTCCAATTTTCGACAACTTTATCGAGCAACTGGGGCCGTATATCAGCAAAAACACGGCGAATTTTGACTTCCAAATCATTCAACGTCTCTGGTTTATCGGCATAGACTAGTGACTTCACATACCCCCAAAGAAAGTAACCTAAAGGTGTCAAGATCACAGGATCGTGGAGGCTAGTTCACAGGTCCATTGCGCGAAATTATGCGCTCAGCAAATATTTCCGCAATAAATTGTCCGACTCGTGCGCCGTGTGGCATGTTGCGCCATCTTGTTGAAACCAAAGCTCTGTCACGTCAATGCCATTCAACTGAGTAACGAAGAAGTCAGAAATCAAGTCTGTCAAGTCAATCAAGAAAAAAAATTTTTTTTTTAATACTTCTCCCAGTTATTAATTTGTTCTTAAATTGCTGCAAATTGTAGTCTTCTGGAAATATGTCCCCAGGAAGCGAGTTTCAAAATTTGCTTGTCTTGTAACTGAAGGAGTTTTGGAAAGTTGATGTCCTCGCGGTTGTCAAGTGTACTGTATGGTCATGACCATGAGCATTAGCAGCGTGTCTTGTGGGGTGCCCAAAAGTTGCATTTCGAGGGATAATGTCTTTGAGTTCCTCGGAACATCTACCATGGAAGTACCTATAGAACAAGCATAGGTCAGCGACTTGTCTTCTGTGGCTGTAGATTCGATGTGAGTGAAGCGTCTCCAATAAGTTGAACTACTCGTCTCTGTATGCTGTCAAGTATAGGTTAAGCGCTCTCCATTGACGGTAACATTCTGGCCGGCATCGTCCCTAATGGAATATGGGCCTAACCACACCAAACAGTGAGTTTTAATGGTTGCCAGAATGTCTCGTCAAAAGCTTCTGGGTTTTCTCTACTCTAAATTTGACAATTTTGCTTGTTTACATATCCATTTACCCAAAAATGGCCCTCATCGGAGAACAAAATTTTGCGTTCTGTTCACGGAACCTACGAACCTAAGTTAACACAATTTGCACGAGCTTTTCTGGAGATAATATTATTCAACGTACTAACCACAAAACAACTTTCAACTGCCAAATTGGCAATCTATGGAAACAGTGTTGCCACTTTAAAAAAAAAACCTGTAAAAAAATACCTTAAAAATGATATCCTCTGTTTCATTGACAGCCAAAAAGCAAGTGATTAAATATAGTTAGCAAAAAGGTTCTTATTTTACATCAGACTTTACTTATTACTGGATAATTTATGACATAATATGATAATTATTTTCGAACAACATAAATACGGATTTGGGAAATTCCAGCTCCAGCCTAAAGTTGTTTAGCTTGCTTAACTAAATAGCAAATATACTAACAACCCCATAGCCGTATGGATGATTAATTTGTTACCTCTCGACTTTGTCCATAAACAAATTTTACATAAAATTATTACAATAATGCTAATTACTAATCAGAATCATAATTAACAGCAACATCAACAATAGCTCTTGTTAATTACAATCACAATACTATAAGGTTCTGCTTTATAAGTATGTAATGTAAATAAGTACAAAAAATACCACAAATGGGAATAATAAAATTCATCTTTTAACTGGCATCTAAACTTAATTATAACGTACCGTCTTTAAAAAAAAAACCATAAATCAACAGTAGATAAACAAATAAAAAAAAAACTATATACACCAACGTGACATAATAGACTATTCACTGGTAATTTGTAAAAAAAACAATACGTGATTTTCTGGCGATATTCTTACCCTGACGGTTCTTAATATTCCCAACAGAATTAAGGAAGTATTTCAGACGACATACCTGAAATGACAATAGATAAAACTTTCGTTAGTATTATATCTAAAAATTGCGCATAAATTTATTATAAAAGTCTACAGATAGATTCAGAGATACTTTTCTGCTGCAAGAAAAAAAAATAGATATTAAATCAAACGAGTAGATACTTTGAAATATGTTAATGCACGTGTGGGGAAATTTATTGAGGTTGGCATTGCATTAGTAATCGTTTTTAATGGTGGGACTTCACGTGTGTGCAAGTTCAAACCTCTGAACCTAAATTATAGATTGCAAAAATGTGTGAACCTCAACTTTAGCTTTTCTCACTCATTTCCTCGCAGAAGAACTAGTGCACACTTTGAAATTCATTAAAATCAGGTTAATTGTTTTTTGCGAACAAATTTCACAACAGTGGTAGCCAAAAGTCAACAACAAAATTAAAGAGGCAGAGGAATTCCCGCAAAGTTAATTGTTTGGCATTCACAAGTCACAAAACCGTAAAGAATACGAGAAAGTGTCCAATGAGTATGGGTGCTAAATTTAATTATCTTTTTGTTGTAGATACGAGGGGAGTAGGATTTGAAATCCCAACAAACCCTAAGATTGATACTTTGACTTGACTCACTGGCTATCAAATTGATTGCCCGTTTTATAGTAGTAGGTACCTTTGTTGTGATGGTCGATGAAGGTTACGACGATATTTACTTACCTAGCCCCTGATTTGGAGCGTACTGGTAAAGGGCTTCAGTTGATTACCTTGAAGCATTTAACGAGTGGATGTACGTATATTAAATGTAGAACCGGAAGAAGATGTTTTTCCTTGCTTTTAAATGACCTTCGGTGAAGTATTTACTTGTCTGAAGTTTATATTTATATGATTTCAGTCATCATCATAAGTTAGATAATAAGTTTACTATTACAAATAAATAAACAAAACACAAACAAAGAACAATCAGCTGAGCAAATACAAGATGCTTGCACAACGTTGATGTCAATTATGGGAGTGCTATTATTAAGACCCTTAGCACGATAAGATTATGATTGAGACAATATTTGCGTTCTGGTAAGTGGTTTAATTATTTAATTATTAATAAAATCTGACAATGGATAAATGGTGAATCAATAACATTTGTTTTATAGAGAAATCATTTCAGAATTAGGATGTGTACAAACTAAAGGTAGCGACATCTGGTGGCACTCTTCAAGGTGAGGTCTTTTCACCCTTTCGTTGGGTCCTAGTTTTAAACGAGATCCTGATTAAATTAGACCTTAATGAGGTCAACTAGCACGGAAAATTCCGGTCCACAATTATTAACCAAATAAAAAGAACTATATCTATGCTTAAGACAAAGAAATATAGTTTGACAGTTCCCCCTATAAGACTTTTGTAGTTCTCTTCACCAAGAAAAGGACAATTTAGCCTGTCAACAATTGAAGGGATTTCGATAGCAATTTCGGATAACGCATGGTTATCTAAGAGTTGTCCTAGCAAAGAAGGCAATGGTAGCATTTTACGCCTGTTATAGAATATTTGGGTCCTAGTTCCTAGTTCTAAAATAGTAATGCGACTTTACTGGGCCGGTTGTAAGACCGATACTAATATGTGGCAATTTAGTCTGGTGCCCAGGCGCTGTCCAAAGCCACAAAACTTTGAACTATGACAAGATTCAAGTAATGGCCTGTATTGACACCACGGGGCTGTACTTAATTTTAAACCCCTAGACCTTTTTCTACAGGAAACTGCTGCAATCATTGCCCTTCGGCTAAGGCAGACTAGAACCTGCAAACATACTCTGACCGGTCATGTATAAGTTTTGAATAAATAAAGCCCAAAACAGTAAGTGGCATTTTCCAAATCTGACAGTAACCCCAAGCAGGGTGCTTGAAGAGGGGCAGCATGCCCTCCATACATATTAAACTGCAAATTATTTTTGGGCTTTATTTCCATCTTGTTGTTTATTTTTGGGCGCTATGAATTTTTTGGGCGTTATTTCCAAATCGATTTGGCCGCTATTTCCTTGGGCGTTATTGCCTAACGCCGCACGAACTTCACAACTCCCCATCTAGATTTCGGAACACCATTTGCCACTTGTTCTCTCCATCGGATCAACCATACCCTTGGCTTCTACACAGATGGATCAAAGATGAACTTCGACGTCTTGAACAGAAAAAAAAATAAAAAATTGTTGCCGCAATGGGTCATAGGAAACCCTAGGCCTAGCTTCCCACAACCATTCGCTTTTTATTTTTAGGACGAATGGAAGGGACCTACAATTTTATACCGATTGCGAAAAGCTTAATTGAAAAGCTCTTTCAGGACAGCTATACCCCCGGATATTTGTCAGACGTTCGCGAGAGGTGGCGGAGTGGAAAAAACATTAAGATGTAATTTGTGTTTTTTCTGGAATCGAACCTAAGGTCCCTTGCACAGTAGTCCAGGTCCAGCACACTAACCACTACGCCCACGTCTTGAACTATATTTTTAAAAGACTTCCTGACTATACAACAGCGTATTCGAAGTTGAGGTTCTATCAGTAACCACATTTTTTTTTATTGACTATCCAGCGGCAATAAAAGCAATCTCAGAGGTAGGGTTAAAGTCGAAGCTTGTAAATCGTTGTCGCTAAAATCTATACAGGTTCTTGGTGCGCATTCTTCTTAAGAATGTATCACAGCCTTCTCGAGATGGAGGTAGAAGCCAGGATTTGACATTCGATTCGAACAGCCGTAACTTGGAGCGTAAGGAAATTTTGTCTGGAGTTCCATACTAAGGACAACATACCAAAGGCGCTGCGGGCTTTACTTATTCTGCTATTAACATCCATCAGATCTATTTTTGGTGGACCATCTAGAATATACGACGCTAAGAGCTTACATTCTATAATCTGCAGAGGACTGTACTACGAGTTATGCTTTTTTTTTGACAAATTGTATCCATAAACGTCAAGAAGACACGTTTAAAATCTTAATTTGTTTTGCAACACTCGCCATGACAATCTATTTGAACAATAAAGCCTTGAAACAGCTCACCAAAGTGATAATAGCATTCATTGGAATGCTCATTTCTTTTTAATAACCACTTACGTCATATAGCTGTCATCTTCTTAAATTCTTTCGGTTCTGCAACTCTGCACAGTCCATAATAATACAAAGAAAATTAAATTCACCGAAACAGACGATTTTAAATTTCCAAGTATGTATACACGAAAGTATACAAGGCTATAAAGTGCAAAAAGAACCTATACTGACACTTTGTGTATATGTTCCACATGAGAGAGCATCAGGCGAAATTAATTTGATTTACTTTCGTTTCTAGAACGCAGAACCGACCTCATTAAAATCAGCCAACAGGCGGCGGCGATAAGGAAATTCCACAGCGCAGACTTTTATTTTCATATCTCATCTGCCGATTGTGGTAGAACAACAATGAGGTTCTTATTTTAATGTTGGTATTTCTCGAGAAAGAAAAAAAAAATACTGCAAAAAAAAAATGTACAAAAGATAATAATAAACTCATTTTTACAACCAGTCAAGGAAATTCATCACAAGTGCCATGGCATACATTTTATAATTTTCGAATGCAATATGATGGAAACCGTTTCAAATTTAAATGAGTGCCAAAATGTGGGCGCGAAAACAAAATGCCCGACACACGTTTTTCGAATATAACTTTCCGCGAAATTGGATTAGATAAGGCGAAAATGAAAATAATTATTGTGTAATTCGTATAATCGACGACGCGATGATGGTGACCGTTTACAAAATTGCAAAACGAAAACAACACAACGCATCAGATGCTAATTTAGGAACCAAAGAGCACGAGATGGGTCAAGCTCGAAAGATTACATTTTGCATAAATTTGCGCGTCTCACGAGTCACGATATGGGAGGAAGCGAACATGGTTCTGGGGCAAGGATGCGGCGCTTGGTTAATGACACACATAGTAAATTATTGCAAACTCAGCAAGTAGGTACTCGTAGTTTAGACAAGTATGGAGGGAAATGAGGGTGATGCAAATATGTACATTGGATTCTATATAGGTTAGGTACTAATACGATTTTGCACATTGAGATTTGATCTCCTCACTTTCTTAAACGTAGCTACTAATACTGAAATGAATACGCAAAATTTTGTGTAATCCATAGAGCCTTTCACTTAAGCGTCAAATCCAAAGTATCGTGCTACCGCCCATACCAAAATGTCTACAATAATAACAAATTATTTAGCTTAAGCTGTATTCTGACAGTTATTTTTGTCCGGGACATTAATGGTAAACTTATAACATTATACAAACCTATCACGTGAGCTAAAAGCTGTGACTGACGGGTAAGAGACTGTCACAGCAACACCTAACCTAACTAGCATGCAAAAATGTGTGAACGTATTTTGTTGGCATCTTTTCTCAACGATAAGTCAAATCGAGAGTAACTATTGTTGATAGTTGCCTAACAAAAATCACAACTTAAGACGACATTTGAGTTCTCATTCGTTTTGCCCACTGTCAAAATTTAAGGAACATTCTAGCAACCCCGGGGAGGGATAAATTTTAGAACTGGACACTAGCGTACCACGTGAACGTCCAGTTTTTATATAAAACTTAACAACCTGCAATTTTGGTAAAATAATATATCTTAAATGAAAAACTATTTCTTATAAGTTGATTAAGTGCGGTAATCTCGACCAATTTTAATGTACTAATATGATTGACAATTTGACCCAAAATGTCAAAAAGGCGACAAACTTAACTTTAATCATGTCATCATTTCTTATAAGAGGAACTTTTTGTTAAGACAACCCCAATAACAACTCTTTAGTTACTATTACACATTGGCACAATTTTTGACATACTGACGTCAAAATGACGTTTGATTCTATCCCAATCTGTAGACAAAGGAAAAGACATTTTCGCAATTGCGAGTACGCGCAAAATCTTACGTCATGTTGACGTCAGCATGTTAATTTTTTTATTTTTTTACATAATTTATTGAGTTCATCTGTCAAAATAGTTTCCATTTTCAATTTCAATCAATAATGAGCAAATTGAGAGCGTTCAAGAATCTATAGTTTAGTAAGTCTGACAGCTCTCTACCTTCATGTTCCTGAGATTTATTTTGCTGAACTGGTTACATGAACAATCTTTTCAGTTGACGTTGACCGACAAATCAAGTCAAGAATTTCTCAATTTACTGCTAAGTTGACGTCTATTTGTTTTTACATTTCGATTGCCCTGACGTAGAGCAGCAGAACCCCTCGAAAAAAAAAACACAATTGTCAAGAAGTGGCATACCGACAATTTAAGTTAGTTTTTGCGTTCAGATAAATTTGAGTCCAGACAATTTAAGTCAACTTACGATGAGATTCTTGAATGCGGCCATTGTCATTTCAATTTTTTGTGACAAACATCCGCCATGTTATTGCGAAAAATACATTTGCTAAACAGTGTCTTTGGAAAATTATTAAATTTGTTTCCATCTGTCATTTTGCAAATTTGGACGAGTTAAATGTCACTTGTGCAATTTTGCTGTGGTTATTGTTCTCTTAACGGCCGGGCGTCTACATACATAAAAATGTTAAGCTGGTTTGAGTACAGATCAAAAACTCGAAAAGTTCTGCACCGTTTGAGCTCAAATACGCAAACAATCGTGGGTATTGTCCCGCGAGAGCTTCTGTGAAGTTTTGTCAAAATTGGACAAAGGGGCGTGGCTACAAAAAAACGTTCAAAATAATATATATATAAAAAATCAACGTCTAGATTAACCTCAAATTTTCAGACAATCTTTGATATTGGCCCGGGAGGGATTCTGTGAAGTTTGTTCTAAATTGGACAAAGGGGCCTAACATTTTGTGTGATCAGGATTATTTTCTTCTCCTGATAATTTAATTCCTAAATCGGTTGACCCTATTCAAGAATCGTTCATGTACTTAGAAAATGTATTATGTCAGACCGGATCATGACGTTAACTAGAACGACTAAAATCTAGGATGGTCATAATCTCGAAAATGAATTTGATAAATCTCGAATGCAAAAATCTCGAATGGGTCAAAATCTAGAAAGTACAAAGATCTCGAAAGACTCTATCTCGAAAATAAAAAGTAAATTCGAGATTTTTTTTGCACCCACCCCATATCCAAACATTAAACCCAAGCAGGGGGTTGCAGGGGGGCAGCATGCCCCCCCTCCCCATACATATCGAGAATTTTTTTCAAGATATCGGGGTAGACCCATGACAGACGTTTAACTTTAGTACGTCTTTCGTCTTAAGTCATCCTGATGTACAAAAGCTATACGCAACAATTAATTATTGTCAATTAAAAGCAAATAGCCCTACCTATGCCTTCTGTAGGAGCGCACAAAAAAGCAATTAACTTGTGTATAACATGGAGCTCATTAGTGTATATAAATGTTCAATTACTACAAACTATGCATCTAAACTATAATAGTTCTCATTCGGTTGCGACTTTGAAACTATAGTACAAATAATTTCACACTTCTGTAACTCTGATACAACAAAAGTGGGACAAATTTAAATTAATACGATGTCCAAACTTCACTTCTGAAGAACGCTGTAAACGTGATTTGATTTTCGATTTCATTACTATTAGACGCATACATTTACAGTGCACAACGTTTTATCAGTGCAAAGCGGCATAAACGTTCTTTAACCTAAGTATCTATTGACCAATATCTGTACTGTTCGATTGTTAGAGATACAAAATATGCTACTCTATGCCACCGGTAAATGGTTCTCTATTTGTAGTGATTTTCCACACATTTTTCCATTTGACTGACAGAGCGTGTAGAGGTAGACTGTTGTAGATATTTTTGATTGAGGTTTGAGGACTTGTGTGAAGTACCTACGATAGTAACAAAAATTACAATTTTCATGTGCTGAGCTAATGGAACAAATTCAATCTTTAAACGGAGCAGTCCTAGGTTGGCGCTTTAGTTATTTCTTGGACATCGTTTGAATATCAGACTTTATTTTACTGCTACACTTTCCTACATACTATCGATTATCTTTGGTGCAAACCCTTGACAATTTCTGTAATGAAAACTTATTGCCGAATTTACGTTTCAGTGAATTCTTTTGCAACAATTGACTATAAGCAGACAAAAGCAACTACTTTTTTTGTTTGCTGAAATTATAATTATTTCTCTGGCAATGCCAATTTTCTGCTTAGTTTTATCTATGCCATGCTAGCAATATAATCATTTTTAACCTTCACCCGAAATATTTTGTAGGTCAGAGTATATATTTTTTTATATGCAAAATGTTGACATTGTAAAATTCGTAAAAATTAACCTGGGCAGTAAAAGCCTTTATTAGTACCTACCACGCAATGATAATAATTTTTAACTCCATAGTATATACCTCCCTCTGCACTTCTGTTCTGATTATGTGGTTATTTACAATTTACAGATCGTGATGATTGAGTTAAGTTGCAAGATTCTTCCAATACTCATTAGCACATCAGTATGAAAAACATCCTCACTTTATTCTCACAGAGGAAGTCTTTATTTGCATTATATTTGTATCGAATACAAATATGTATACTTCAAATCTAAATCGAAAGGTTTACAACCATTCAAGCCTATACAACTTGACACAATTAATAAAAATTTCATTAGTGGAAGTTCAAAGCACAAGCGTGAAAGAAATACTAATTTCACTTAGGAAGAAACGGACCTTCTTGTGTCACTTATAGAAAGAAAAAAATATCTAATTGAAAATAAAAAAAAAGTGACGCTACAACTTGGTAAGACAGATAAAAAGCCTAGAAGGTTATTAGGATATTGAGAAGACATTTAATAGTTCATCTAGTTCGGTATTTCGCGACCACAAACACCTCAAGCTTAAGTATGGCTTAAGAGGCAATAAAGAGGAGCATTATGCTGGATTTACATTACCACGCCACGCAATTTTGCATGACTTCAGAGAGAGAGATCCGTTTTTCCACGGTCAAGGCTAATGATGTGTAAGAGTGAGACCACAAGCTTAACAGTTGAATTTAGGCCGCCATAACTTTTTTATGGAGATTTGTGGATCTCTCTCTGGTTGCGGTACGAACATAGCTCCGGCTTTAATATCTGCAAAACAAAAAAATTAAGTCGGTTGGTAAGTCAGAATTGTATTCCAGCTAGGCTTGAAACTAGCACTTAAGTATTCGTTTTTTATCAACTCGCCTTTTGAGAACGGATTGAAGGTTGGACAGCAAACATTTTGATTTATATGTATATCTACCCTTGTTGCTTGGCTTCGTATTCCGGGAGAATATTTCTAACGTTAGGCCGGTGGAAATTAGAAATTATTGAATTCTAATATAAAAGGCGTATTTTTTTGGGAAGTGAGTATAACAAAACCAAAAGTGAGTATACCAGTTTTGCATGTAAAACCAAAAGTGAGTATAACAAAACCAAAAGTGAGTATACCAGTTTTGCATGTAAAAGTAAAAGTGAGCTAGCTATAGATTCCCAAAAAAATACGCCTAAAGTCAATTTGAAGACCCTCCTGCATTTTATAGAAATGAAAAACACTTTAAAAAAAAGTCAGTTTTTCTTTTGTACTCTAAACCATTTCATCATTGTGGTCAATACAGAAGAAACTACAGGTTTTCGGTATTGAGTACCTATGTCTTGTAGTAGAGTTGGCGCAAAAGTACCTTAATGTTTCGGAGAAAGTCCATATTCAGAGAGTTATATAGCCATTGCATTCCGCAAGCAAATAATTAACTTCAACTGTCTGAAGCTCAACTCTTTAGCAAAATAAACAAATTATGGAAGATTGTTGGACATGGAGGATTTGGCGGTATAAGGAAAAGTCCGCAAGATGTTCGTTTCATTACTTGAACCCTTCTGCAAAACTCTCGAGTTCCGTACTTGGCCAGAGTTGTTGTTTTGTTTTTTTTTTTTTGTCGGTTGTTCTTTGATTTGATAGGCCTAGGTATAAAATGAAACATAGTTTTTTGTATGAAGGAAAATATTTTGTTCACCAAATAACTAATTACTCCAAAACCAGTCTATGTATCGCTATCATTGGTATTTGTCGTTTAACTACGGGTTACCTGATGTTGTATGCAAATTTCAGCCTTCTACGTCAATTATAGAGATAGACCTGGTAAAAGTAGGCGTAATGAGTTCGGACAGATGGACAGACATCGTATAGCGAAACAATAAGGTTCCATTTTGTCCCTATGGAAACGGAACCTTAAAATGGCCTTAATGTTCCTTAATTTAGCTTAACAAATTAAAACTAGCTGACTGTCTTTCGTACCGCCAATGCAGTGTTGTTATGTGATTGGAATTATTTTCCCACGGAAAATTTATTTTGTTCCCCTTTTTCCGTTCGTATATTGTTAAAATTTCAATAATTTTCCCACAACGTTGTGTTCGAAAAAAACTCTAGAAACCGCAATTTTGATTGTTCAGTAACTTATTAAGCCAATTGAGCTTCGACAATAAGTATGATTCATCGTCATCGATACAAGAAAAAATGTTCAAATAAGTTTGAAGTTCTAAAGCGTTCTTTTGGTGTATGTGACTGTGTCGTGCCAATGATGCCGTTGATTTTTTATGGACTCGATTAAGTTACATCGCAAAAAAATGATGTGAATTTACAAGTATTTGCAAGTTGACGTCATTCGATTAATTTTTGTTTACTTCTCGAGGGGCTATGTAAAGTCACAACCGGCTATGTTCGATAAACCGTAAATATTCAGGGCTTGAAAGCAAGTAATATTTCCCTCCATTTCCCTCCATTATATATAAATAACAATGTTTTTAGTTCAAAAAAAAAAATGGGATTAAGTTGATAAATGTAACTTTTATGACGCTTTTCCCAAAAGGGTCATAAAATGTACCTGTTATTTTTGTTTCACTTGATTACGAACAGTTGCTTAATCTACCTATTACCATGTTTTAAATCAAATAAAAGGATACTTGGAGTATTAGGGAGCTTAGTTTAAGAAATAACTTCCTATAATCCACAACTATAGGTAAAGGAAAGATATTAACCAAGGAGGAAATATGCCAAATTCGAGCTTAACAGGAACAAGGAAAATTCATCCGTTTTATAGCCAGCAAGATTGGAATAGGCGCCACTTTTGTACACAACTTTATTAAAGACCTGGAGAAGTATGGAAAAAACCGCAAAGCGGCACATCAAAGGAGGTGGTGTAGTGGTATGGGGAGCAATAAGCCATTACAGAATTGTGGAGATGGATTTCCAAAGCTCCAAAATGATGGCAATCACTTACAAATCGATACTGGAAAGAGCTTTTCGGAGATATTTGGTGGTCAGCGACCACCAACAAGACAATGCACCGATAAATACCGCACGGACAACAAAAGCCTGGATTCAGAACCAAAATGTAAAGCTACTTGCATGGCCCCCATATTCACCTGACCTGAGCATCGTGGAAAACGTGTGGGGTTGGCTTTAAAGAAAGAAGTCTACGAAGGAGGAAAGCAATATCATGAAACGGAAGAAATTATGGAGCCATAAAACGAGCCTGGTCCGTAGTTTCGCTGGATTATTTGACAGCACTCTATGAATCTCTACACAGCAGGCTACTTGAAGTGATTTAGCGATGAGGAGGTGGTATCTACCCATTACTAAAAACTATTGCTACTCTTTGAGTAAAAGCATTATTTAATTATACAAACAAATTTTTTATTTTTTTCACCTTTTAAGCTTCTAACAAGTAGATTAAGCCACTGTTCGTAATCTTAAGTGAAACAAAAATAACAGGTACATTTTATGACCTTTTTGGGAAAAGCGTCATAAAAGTTACATTTATCAACTTAATCCCATTTTTTTTTCTACAATATAAACATAATATATCCTTCATTCCTTGTGCATTCTATTTTTCCCGGATTAGCGAAGGATTCGAACAATATCGTAAAATTAAAACAAAAAAATTCCTGTTCGTAATCAAGTGGCACGGAGTGTAATTTGCTTCCGGTTGACATAGAAAACAATATTGTGAAAATATACTCTCATGATATACTGTAACTACACTAACTAGGAAAAATTTAAAGAATTTTGATGCTATGCGCAGGTCAAATATAATAGATTGCTCGGGCTCGGCAAGATTACATAGCTCTGCTGCCCGCCATCGAACGTCTGTTGAAATTATTTGAGCCATTTAAGTCCACTATGTGCTACAAACATTTTTTTAATATCCAAAATTTGAGTTGTGTCCCGCATAGTCTTCAAAAAATTATGGTCACTTTAAGTTGAAGTGAATATTGGTTCTTCTTTATGTTGATCAAATTTCCCATGAAATATCGTTGGAGCCGATTTTTTTTCCCCCATGCGATGGTTTTTGACCCTCAAAATTGCCACAAAAAGGTAAATTTCCTACGACTTACCTGCCAATGTCTGTGTCCTGAAGAAGAAATTGAGACAATTGAAAATATTATTATGTGAATGTCAAGCACTAGCTCCTTGTGGGACTAGGACGAATATCTTCGTAAAAGAACAACAGGTTCCGAATTAGATATATAGAAAATCCTCTATTGTTAGTAGATATAATCAACATTATTAAGAAAAGAAAGGATCGACTAGAGACTAGACTAAATATTTTCTGACATTACACAATAGACCTTTTTAGGTAAAAGTGCTGAAGCCTAAAACTCATCAACATCCTCAGGACATTAAAAACAAATCAGCAACCCAGCAGTGACTATAAAAGTGCTTTTGGAAACAGCCAGAAGGCTGTCAATGAACGTTTCATCAGCTTAGCGGTCCTTCAATTGTCCGAAAATGATAGAATAGCCTTTGCCGCGAGTCAAACCAGTCACCCGCGCTCCAAATTAACACCAATTCAGTCGTTTTAAAAAACAGGAATTTGTAATCAGGCCTTTTGCTTCGCTACTCGTTAAATAAGCAGAACTTAGATGTAACTATTCAGGATTTTATTTTGTTATCTTTATTCAAGTTTTGATTATTTCTGGCAAAATGAGCCATCAGCCTAAGTTAATTGCCTTACATTTCAAAACCTTGTTAGTTCAAAAACAACATAATCGATAAATATACCTATGTATTTTTCAAAAGTGAGCGTGTTTTTATTTCAGTCATACATACACCATGTCATGTCGTTATAATTAAAATTAATGTATGAAAAACTTGGCAAAACCCTGTAAGCCGATTAATCAACTTTTGACAGGCATCCAGTTACGAAAACCATTGGTACATCTTAATCACAACAAATATAGAAATCCTTTCCTTTTTTTGCAGTAGGTATACATACAAATTTATGTCAACAAAATTTGCTAATAGCAACCTCTTAACCTTTTACACTGCGAACTGCAATATTTAACGCTCCTTCGCTATAGGGGGCCTTGAAAAGGCTGCCAACTTGCGCCATTTATTTGAAAGTACGCATTTAAGTCCAATAAAAAACAAAACAAAAAACTTGTTCAGCATAAAGCTGTTAACGAGCTTACGAAATGGATAAATAAATGCTCAATCATTGGACGCTTTTGGCCCTTCTTACGGACAACATACTCCAATATCTCAAATGACAACTACAACGCGGTGCGCAGTAGACCCAATTAATGGTCATAAAGTGATCGAAAAAACATCAACAGATACTCAAGACTCAAGATCCATGCAAACAACAAAAATGGTCACAATCACAATATTCGGTTCAAAGCGTGTCTTCAGTGTTTGCGTATCTCTAACTTGAATCTCTGAAGTGAGTTGCTATCTGAACCCATTTCAATGGCTGCTTTGTGTCTATGCAGTGAGCATCTAGTCGCAGATACATCTAATCCACTCGAGCGATTTGCCAATAGTATTTTCGTTTTCATTTGAATGTTCAGCTGCGTCTTGCCTATATTCTCGCGATTATTGCAATTGAAGCAAAATCGGAAAAAAATATGAGTTTCCAATTTGCATTGATTACTTGTATCTCGTATGATGCTTTGAAGTTGAAGTCTCTTGAATTTTTGTAGATTGGCGCCGCCGGCCGCTGCGCGTCGCGTCGTTTAACTGAACTGGAACAACAAGTTTAGAGTTTTTATTTCATTTTACTCCACAGTGTTGATTCAATTTGTGTTTCTCCATTTGTCTGTTCATCGAGTTAATAATTTTTTTTTATTTTTTTTATCACATTTGGTATTTAAAAAAGTAAACAAAAACGAATTAACAGAAAACAAACACAAATAACGACCTTGACCTTCATATACTGAACCACCAGAAATCTCAAAGTACCCCCCTAGTTATACGAGCTATTTAAGCGCGCGCGCATGGACCACACACACACAACGCATTGATTGGTCCAGTGACTGACCTCTGGATGCGATTGAAACTTCAACTCAATTTCAATTCAACATTTATCGCATTTACTAGAAAATAAAAACGAAAAACATGAACAGCTTGAAGGTTGACTGCGAGACACACTGTGAATTGTGATACCGATACCGCGACCATTAATTATAACTTTGTAGCAATTTCGTTTTTTATTTTTTACTATTTTTTTTTTTTGATTTGTGGCTAGAATCAGTAAAAAGAGTTTTATTATAAGTCGAAGTAGAGGCTTTGAGACGAATGCCAAACGAGTCTCAAATGGATGCGCAAAAAGAGCAATGTTTGCGCTTGAAATAATGTACATACATATATGCGTAATTAGATATCCGAACACAAAGCAATAGTACTTGTTTCTCATTTTGGCTGCTGAATATATTCTTAAGGAGTTCAAGTGTCTACTTGCGGTGTTCTTAGAAAGCCGGTTTTCATGGCTAAATTGTGTAAATATCACGTAATCCCATTCGATAGTGAGAACGTGTTTTATTTCGTTCATAAGAACGGTTGATGTGTGTCCTTGAGACATTTTTTTGGGTAAATACAATTAGTTGGTACAGATATTCTTAAGAAATATAACGAACAAAATAAACATCAATTCGACTGAGTGATATCAGGTCAGACTACTTGCCAACGTACATATTTCAGACAGTGTCAATTAGAGATTTTAAACGATCGAAATTGAATAATAGAGAAAAATGAGAAAAAATGTTTCCCCGTTGTTGTGAGTAAAAACAACAAAAACAACGTCTACAATATGCCAATGAATCCATCCGGCTATAGCCAGGGGGAGTACCAACTTTTATTTAAATTTGAAAATAAATAGAGCTGCCAAGTTTTGGAGTACCTACCGAAAACTGCAGCACCGTCACTTGCAGGTTTCAAGTCTGAGCCCAAGATGACAGTAAAGGCACCAAGTGACAAAGAACAGAAACAGAATTAGGAACAGAACATTTTTTTTTCAGCAACAGAATTTAGCGACAGATAAATGGCTGTTTGACGACAGAACGTAAACAAGTCTATATTGATTAAGGTTATTCACTTTAACGTGTAAAAGCCTCATAAACTGCGTAAACTGCAGAAATTCACCACCTCGTAAATCAACTGTCAGTTTTGTATGGAGAATAGTTTACGCAGACCTCATAATTTTCCGCGACGATTTAGGCTCGGAAATCAATGGCGGAGAGTTACGCAAATCACAAATGTCAAACTTTGACAGACAGTCGAATGAATTTTTTGTTTGATTCCAGATTTACAGTCGATTTACGCGATTTACGCGAGGGGTGTTCACTTAAAGCACCGCAGAAATTTAACATTTATACGAGCTGCATAAATTTATCAAATTAAGTGAATACCCTTATTGTTTCTGTTGCTGCCAGCGTGAAGGGAGGAATGTTTTTTTATTTGCACTGAATAGACGGCAGCCATGTTTTTCTGGATCTGTTTAAGTTTTGTGTAGCTGAACGAGCAACGTAAACAGAACCAGAATTTAGTACAGAACGAAAAAGGTTTCTGTTCTGTTTCAGTTTCTGTTTCAGTTTCTGTTCCTGTTTCTGTTGTTAGTCACTTGGTGCCGCCTTTACTGTCATCTTAAGGCACCAAGTGACAAATGAATAGAAACTGAAACCAAATAGAAAGCTTTTTCGTTCTGTAGTAAATTCTGGTTTTGTTTACGCCCTACATACACAAAACTGAAACAGATCCAGAAAAACATGGCTGCCGTCTATTCTGTCAAACGTTATCATAACAAATGTCCACTAAAAACATTTTCTCTTGTGTAGTAGTCGAATTTGCAACTCAAACTACTCAAGCAGCCAGAAGACAGATGCAGACAAATTTAAATAAAAAAAACCTACCTCCCACGATAAATTGGAATCAATAACTCGTAGACTTGTTTACGTTCGTCAAAAATACGTTTTTCTGTCGTTAAATTCTGTTACTGAAAAAAAAATGTCTGTCTGTTCTTTGTGACTGGTGCCTGTTTAAGAACACACATTTTATAGAGCATTTTTTAACGTTCGAAATAACCCTGACAAGGTCCCAACACAATGGGACCAAAGCACACACCACAAGGATGATAATGGTGAAGTCGAAAGAGTTGTTCAATTATAGAATTATTTCGAAAAATGTCCCTTGGACCTCTCAGATTATACCTTATTTGTATGGATCTATTTGAAGTGCCAAGTTAATACGTAAAATATTCGAGACCAACTAATCCGTTGAGTTCCGTAAGTCAATTTTGTCGACGGGAAAATGAACGTCATATAAAAAATATATTTATTTGTGCACATGGTGAGAGCCACTGGTGTGGTCAGTTCTATTCGGCATATATCCCCAGAAATAAAAACTTCAAATTTCGCAGACGTCCGTTGTTTGCTCAAGATGCAAGATAATAAAGAAATTTTAAAAAGTTAAAATCAATCTAAAGGTGCTAGTACACCACATACGTATGTATCTCTGACGTCAACAGAGAGTGCACAAATAGAGGTTGTACACGACATGTACCCATTCGGACCATTCGCTGACGTAAAAATGACGTCAGTTCTACATACGAATGTGTCTTTCTACATGCCGTGTACTATCACCTTAAAGAACACAGTCCAGCTTAACCCACTAGACCTAGAACCTTCAATTTTTGCATTGTACTTCGCTGAATACTCACGACGCTCGCTAAAAAGGAATTTTTAATAGTCATTCCTCTAAGAGAGGTGAAAACTTTGCTCCTTACTTTACTTCATCCAACTTGCGATAACATGCTTGAAAAAGCTTGAAATCGTTTTTAGGCAATACTTTACCGAGTTTTTTAAGCTATCACCCATGTTTTTGCTACATCCAGGGACCGAGCTACATTGAATTCAAAAAAAACTTAATGACTAAATCCGGAAAAAAAATTAAAATGAAATATTTGAGATGAATAAACATATTGTCGTGTGTACAGCAAATACTTTAAAAACAATAGTATATCATTTTTGGACATCATCCAGTAGGATATAGGCACAATTCTGTATTTAAAACCTATCCCTATGGAATAATCGAAGTTGGGTCTTCGGTGAAATGTCCATGGATGAGTTGTCCCAAAGTTCAGTTTCCTCATACTCGAGTTGTTGTATGAGTATATGCAATGCGGCCATGGAAGACTTGGCTGATGTGGTTGAGTGAGTAAATTTTCCCTAATAACTAATAGAACATCGTCATGCAGATAACAATTTTCGGTTTACCGTCCTGATATCAACATTTACTGTAATTTAGGGATATTTAGGCGCAGTGGCTTTGTGGTTAGTGTGCTGGACTATACTGTGCGAAAGATTTCAGATTCGATCCCCAGAAAAATACAAATTACATCCTAAGGTATTTTCCAATGCGCAACCTCTCGCCAACGTCTGACAAACATCCTAGAGTATAAATGTCATGGAATAGCTTCTCAATTCAGCCATTCGGACTTGGCATACAATTTTAGATCTTTCCATTCGTCCCAAAAAAAAACAAAAACTCACTCAAACGAATGGTTGCGAGGAGCTATAGGTCTAGGATGCCTATACGGACCTGTTGCGCCATCTATTTATTATTTTAGGGATATTTAAATAGTGACAGCCTTCAAACATATTGTCCACCAATGGCTGGGGAATTTTTATTAACATTCTTTCAACTGGCCAGCTGAAATATTAAGAAAAAGCTAACCTATTAAATGACTTCCGCAAAACAAAAAATGCACAGATAGTTCCAAAGACTTCCCCATTCATCAACCTCATGGATTGTATAAAACATTCCTCAAGTTTACCATTTCCATGAAAGGAACCAACGAACTTATCGATGAACTCCATTTCGAATTCGCCTTTTGTAGGTAGATACAATGAAAATAATATTTTCATACAAAAACCAAGTCGTCCCCCCATCAGACAGCATATTGCATGTAATCGGAGAAGATACTATGCTCTCCTTCCACCGCATATTCAAACAAAACGAAGAGAAAAGTATCTTTTTCTCTATTCAAAGCAAAAAACATTATTTTTATTGCACCTTTGTGAAGGACACACAAGCCAAAGCTATCGTTTTTATCTATTCTAGAAAAGTAATATGTACTTAACAAACACAAAAGACGATTGTGTATATTCTTATTCTTATGTAAAGCTGCTTTTAGTACCTACACTTATTGTTTACTCTCCTATAGATACTATAGTCGCCTGTAGAAGAAATTGGGTTTTTGTCATACTTATCTTATCTTTTAGCAAAGTTTCATACAAATTTGATTCTATTTATTCTACTTAAGGCGTGTGCACACTTATAAATATTATTTGTGTCATTTTTTAGATGAAAGGACTTGGGCAATATATTTTAATCCATATTTAATTGGGTCATATTTCTATGACGGTGGAGGAAAGCTTAGGTTGCAGTTATACAAAATGGTTGTTCCGTGGACCATTTGCGAAAGAGTCACGATTTGTTGATCATTTCAAAGGTGTTCATTTTCACACATACAAAAATTTAAATTTACAAAAAATTAAAGTCAATCCAAGACCATTAAGAATGTGTGAAAAGATGCAATGTACACTTCGAATTTGTTTCACACTTGATCAAGTTGTCAGTACAAAAGTGTAGGTACATTTCGAAGAGAAATATTTCCAAAGGTCAGCGGAACAAATTGCAAAACAAACCATAAATAAATGGCTTGTCAATCGTCATCTTTAACCACAAAAAATGAGTGTTAATTGACAGTCTCGAGGCACTATACCAAGGTCAAGATTAGTGAACGTCATGTAAGTGTATAAAAATTCGTCGCCATTATGATTGCCTACCTACTTTAAATTTTTGTATATACTACTTATACTTTGACGTAAAGAGTTAGCTGGTTCTACAGAAATTCAAATTGTCTATAGTACCTATAAGTGAAGGTGGCTAAATTGAAGACGTATATCCAACCAATTTATTTATTTGATAAGTCCCTCATATTCATGTAGCATTGCATAGATGATAACTCACTTTGAAAATTATATAGCTTACTCACTCTGTCACCCGTAAATATATTTATCACTATTGGTGCGTATATCGAACATCTTTTGTAGAGGAACTGAATAGGTAGTATTTTCTCGTGACATTAAAAAATTCATTTTAGCCCGCGATAATATTATAGACCAACATAAGAAACATGTAACTTCTTAATTGATCATCTGGAAAAAATGAAGCCGGACTCTAAAGGCCACCGGTTAATAAGCGACAGGCAATACGGATTTCGGAGACGTCGTTCCACTGGAGACCTGTTAAGCTACGTAACGCACTTATGGACGCAAGCAATTGAACAACACGGCGAATCAAGAGCCGTAGCCTTGGACATATCAAAGGCATTTGACCGAGTCTGGTATAGAGCCCTATTAGGCAAGTTAGCGTCTTATGGATTACCACAACAACTCTGCGGATGAATGCAAAATTTTCTTCTGGGGAGATCGATCCAAGTTGTTGTAGATGGTGTATCATCTAATTCGTTTGCTATAAATGCAGGAGTGTCCCAAGGATCTATTCTATCTCCAACTCTATTTCTTCTCCACATCAACGATTTGCTTGGATCGACAAATAATAATATCTACAGCTTTGCAGATGACAGCACTCTTATATCCTCCATCTCGAACAGTGGGCCTGTGAATGCGGCTACATCACACAGTCAGAGATATGAACAAATTAGTTCTCTAAATTATGATCTGGACAAAATCTTGAGGTGGGGAAAAGACAACTTGGTTGTATTTAATGCAAACAAGACACAGCTCACAACATTTTCTAGGAAAAATGCATCAACATTTCTTCAGATCCAAATGGATGACCATCCAATCCATCCCAAGGACTCAATGCACCTTCTAGGAGTCACAGTCAATTCAGGAATCAGATGGCAGGACCATATTTCCTATATCGCAAGATCGGCGTCCGTTAAGTTGAGCTACCTATTTAGAGCAAAGAGGTACTTTCTCCTTCTCTACAAAGCTCAGGTTAGACCAGGCCTGGAATATTGTTCCCATATATGGAGCTCGGCCCGAAACATTCACTTAACCTACTTGACAGCATACAGAGACGAGCAGTTCGACTTATTGGAGACCCTACAGCCTACACTCACATCAAATCTTCAACCGTTGGTGCTCAGAAGTCAAGTCGCTGACCTATGCTTGTTCTATAGGTACTTCCATGGTAGATGTTCCGAGGAACTCAAAGACATTATCCCTCGAAATGCAACTTTTGGGCACCCCACAAGACACGCTGCTAATGCTCATGACCATACAGTACACTTGACAACTGCGAGGACATCAACTTTCCAAAACTCCTTCTGTTACAGGACAAGCAAACTTTGGAACTCGCTTCCTGGGGATATATTTCCAGAAGTATATAATTTGCAGCAATTTAAGTGCAGAACTAACATACATCTGCAAGCATCTCGGGGCGCTGTTGAAGCGTTATAGGTTCGCCTTTCCCGAGAGAAGTATTTAAAAAAAAAAAAAAAACACTCTTATATCTAATATAAAGCAACGTTTCTTTCATGGTCAATTTCCGGTGATAAGCCGCTTGTCTTGGATGTGCATATGACACTGTAAACATATCGTCATAAATCTATCAAAATATAGTTTCAAATACATCGAGTGACATGTACCTATATTCCCTATCGTCCATTCACACAGAATACTGTGCCTAAGGAGACCCATAACGCTAAATAGGTAAATATTAGATAATCGAAACGCAAATATTCTCAACTTACAATAATGTAAAGCAATCCAATTAGGGACGCTATTGATTGAGTTTTGGGGGAAAATAAATTGAATTTTGAAACCCCACTTATCGCACTATCAGTTTGTTGACAGTTAAATAAAACATCTGACTCAGGAGTTATGACAGATACAAATAAAAGTAAGGAAGACCAATTCAAACCAAGTTCTGTTGAATATTACCTCCAAAACGGCTTATATTTGACATGATTTCATTATGCGCACCAAAACTCTAGATCTACAGAAATTGACTTAGCTTACAACTGACGTCCATGTTTAGAAATTAATGCACTCTAATTCATTTATAGACTTCTAAAGCTGTAGGAATTTTTTGTGTTACCTCAAAGCGCGAAAACTACTGAACAGATTTCAATAAAACTATTTTTTAAATGTTTCATATGAATGTCAGATGGTTTTAGGCTATGCCATTTTTAACCAAAATGTATTATTTTTTCCCGACTTCACTGCCTATTCTCAAATTATACTCATTCAATACAAACAAAAATGCTTAACTCCCAGTTTCACAGTGGAAGCTTAAACTACAACAGTTTACAAGTCTAAACTTCAGTTCAAAAATTAATTCGGTTTCACAGTTTCGTTTAAGCCTTGAGAAGAGTTAATTGTGTAGTTTCAGTTAAACGACAGTATTCTACCATTTAAACCTCAGATCAGTTGACACATTTCAATTTCAGAGTTGCCTTGTCAAAAACAAAAAAACTGCTTTATCAAAAACACAAATATTTGACTTCGTTTTGCGTTTTCTTTGGAATAAATGTGCATCAGTTCACCCTTTAGCCTGGTATTGAGATTCAAAGAACGAGGTAAGGAGCATTTAAAACAACTTTTCATTGATCGCCAAGGTTTATGTGCCTTTCACGACCAGATAGATTCATATCATAGGATTAATATAAGTCCTTGTCAACAGAAATGATGGGAATGTTGTACTGCCCGTTTATACTTGCAATTTCTGACTTCGTAAGTTGACAGGAGTAGTTGGAAGGATGATAGATACACATCTAGCATAGTTCATATGTCTTGGTATTGTAGTGCTATAAGTGTTGCTTAGAATACCTTGGAAAGGTAGGCCCCATCAACCGAAAGATAGAATTTTCAAAATTGCTGTATTATTTCCTTAAGTGTTTCATTCAAATGGTTCAAAAATGCAATATGTCTAAATAAAATATTTCCCATATCGAGTCTCTTCATCTTTCCCCTCAGTTAGATATGATTAATTTGTTGTTGAAATACTCAGCGCCAGGTATATACTTAAAAGACGTTTTGCTCTTGATTAACATGCCGTCTGATAATTATTATTAATATCAATCACACTAAACGATTTCTAATAGACACTATTACATTAAGAGCTACTCGCGCATTTGTTCAAGTTCTTGCGAATGTAAAAACTTCATTAGGCTTAAGCCTAATAGAATAGTGCTATGCTGACCCTTCCTTGAACGATGTAGAGAACTAATTTCTGTAATTATAGCGAGTGTAAGTGTTAAATATTTTACAAACAAAAAATCAGTTCAAGGAAAATCACAACCATTAACAGAACCAAATACGAAGTGTGTTTATTTAAGTCTAACTATTTATTAGGACATCTGAAAAATTACTTTTTAAAGCTTAGTGCGCAGCTTGATCTAAATTTTAGCTCCCATGCCAAATTTTCCTCAAAATTTAGCTAAACTAAATCTAAGCGAATCAATTTAGCCCAGCGGTACGCAGGGCTCCATGAAAGTACGCCCCAATGAAAAAAGGCCCCAAAAATTTATATAGTAAGCAACAACAACGTTTTGTAGTTGGATTGGGGTGATTTTTCATTTTTTTGGAGCCTTTTTTCATTAATAATTTGGGGCAAAATTTCATTTTTTTTTTGTGCAATTATGCCCCAAATTAAAAGAGGTTCTAAATATTTAGGCCTTTGTAAGAAATATCACCCTTAAAAAATTAAAAATTGCCCCAAAAGAATGAAAAATGGCCCCAAACTCAATGAAAAACGCGAAAAATATGTTAAAATCGATTCTAAATATTGGGATCTTCTTAAGAAATATCACCCCAAAAGAATGATATATACCCCAAACATAATGAAAACCACGAATTACAACTAATATTCAAGAAAAAGTAAAAACCTGTTTGTAACTGTTTGTAAAGCTTAAATTTTAGCTTTAGAAAATTTGAGAAAATAAAAGTTGGAAATTCGCGCGAATATTAAATTTAAAAGTTATTTCAAACACTGAGGTGGCATCAGTCGTCTTCGATTACAACCCGGAGGGACAATGCAGTTAGAGGAACACCTCGCCTTAGGTGATGGGCACAAGTGGAAGGGGACCTCAACCAACTTGAAGTGCGCAACTGGATGGAGGCGAATAGCCAAAGATCGGGTTAAATGGAGAGGCGTGTTGGTTGAGGCCCAGGTCCTCCCCGGACTGTAGCACCATCTAAGTAAGTAAGTAAGTAAGGAAAAGCTGACTTTAAGCTTTAGAAAATTTGAGAAAATAAAATTTTCGAATTTTGAACTTTTATTTTCTTAAATTTTCTAAAGCTAAAACTAAAAGTTATTTCAAAAACTGAGCAGGCTTTAAGCTTAAGAAAATTTGAGAAAATAAAAGTTCAAAATTCGCGCGAATTTATTTTATTTTACTATCTCAAATTTTCTAAAGCTAAAACTAAAAGTTATTTCAAAAACTGAGCAGGCTTTAAGCTAAAACTAAAAGTTATTTCAAAAACTGAGAAGGCTTTAATCTTTCGAAAATCTGAGAAAATAAAAGTTCAAAATTCGCGCGAATTTTCTAAAGCTAAAATTAAAAGTTATTTCAAAAACCGAGTTGGCTTTTCTACAGCTTAAATTGAAAGCTATTTCTAAATCTGAACAGGTTTTAAGCTTTAACAAAATTAAGAAAATACAAGTTAAGAATTCGCCGCGCACTTTCGTCAATAAACTGATCGATGTGTACCTACTCACAAATTCAATTGTCAGTAAGTTATTTACTCCTTGAAAGCTGTAACGTCCTGCCCTTGTAACAACGGTATAATTCGCGTTTCTTCTGGTAGATTTTTGTTTTGATACCAACATAAGAAAATGAAAAATGTCCCAAATGATCTTCAAGCAATTTCCATTAAATGAAAAATCACCCCAATAAAATGCAAAAAGGCCCCAAAAAAAGCAAAAAGGCCCCAAAACAATGAAAATTTCATAATACGTTTTGTTTTTGTTTGCCAATTATTATTTTGGGGCAATTTTTCATTTGTTTGGGGCAATTTTTCATAAATGGAATGGGGCCATTTTTCGTTATGAAATATTGCCCCAATTTTTGGGGCCTTTTTTCATTGGGGCCTAATTTCATGGAGCCGGTACGCAGATCTAGCTAAAAAATCTAATTTTCATTTCAGACTGTACTTTATACATCTGTCAAAATTTAGAGCGCCCAATAATAGTTCGATACATTTTCTCAATGTAAAATTTTGACAGTGTTTTTTTTTTTTTTCCTGTTGTTTTGTGAATACTTGAACAGAGTTCATTCTATAGTTTAAAATTAAACGACAGTATTCTACCTCAGATCACTTGACACATTGACATTTCAGTTTCAATGATGTCGATTGTCAAAAATACAAATATTTAACGTTGTTTTCCGTGTTCTTTGGAAGAAAATACAAGGAACGATTTTGGAAAAGTCGTGTAAAAGCAAAGTACCAAATTCTATTCATTAAATTTAGTTAAACTGAGTTCAAACTTAAGTTCAGAATACATTGGCCGCATTCAATTCAATTCGATACATTTCAATCTCAAGCTTTTAGATTTGACAGATCGTGTCGTTTTTTTTTTTTTTTTTTTCTGATAAAAAAAATTATAAATAAGGAGGAGTTTTTTCAGTGAATAATGTATGTACTTCGATTAGGAATACGCTGAAAGTGCTAAATTTGAGATCAAAGAAAAGCAGACAAAGAAAAAAGAAATCGTCATCGAAAATAAAACAATTTTTCGCGTCGATGCATTTTTAAAGGAATTTATTTTCAATGAATAAAAAGCTGTTTTCTGTGACACTTATCTACAACGCACTCTACGTCAATATTTAGCTAGGATTTGAGCAAATGTTTGGAGAGAAGTTAAAATTTAATTTCAGTCGAGCTGTATATCTACTTAAATTCAAAATGTACCCAAATCAAAAAAAAAAGTGAATATATTGATTCGATTATCGAATAAAATACATAATTATCACGTACATAAACCAATTGTTTATTGCAAATTTTTGTTCATCATAAAAATATGAATTATAACTCTTTCAGTGTGTTTATACTACTGTCAGTTTTTAAGGACAACATAATCAATACTTTCGAAATGACTCGCTCATTTGTAAATTGTAACGCATGTTTGATTAATTTTCACCAGGAAACACGCACCATTCATAAAAACCAGTAAAAAATGGCTGCAATTAGTTAGCATCCCATTGAGTAATGAAATGGTTAACACAACAAAAAAAGGGCTCGCCCTTGAAGGCCATGGCACATTTTCTCTCAAAATTAAGGTCGTTTAGTAATTCATGCGACAAAGTGGAAATTTTAATTTGTCGGATGGAATAATTTCCAGCCATTTGTCGGATTTGGAAGTTGGAAATATAGTTTTTTCCTGTGAAGTGTCAGACACCAGCATCGTTTAAGGTCGAAAATTGCCCACGTGCGGATGTTTTTTGTTTTTTTGGTTCTGTATTAGTATTTATTTATTTTTTGTTGTTCATTAATTTTCTTTTATTGACAACTCTCATTTTATACGTGATTAAAAGAATTCGTTGGGCACAGCTGGTGAATAAATCACTTGGTTTGAATATTAAATCGAAAAGGTTGCACATTTGCAAGCACGTGATAAATTATTATCATTCCTATCACATGCCCCAGAGTAGATGTGGGTTTAATCATTGAAATTGATAATTATCTCGATACATATAGAGCGCAAATCCTGTGGTTGTTTATAGTCGGGGCTTCCAGCAGCCGCTGATGATTATTGTGGTTAATTAATTAATGGGTGGCGTATTTCATATTTAATTAATTATAGTTCGATAGCCACGAAATGATTGACTTGATTTAACTATAGTGTATCTGATATAAGTGTGTGAACAATTTTGAATAAAGCAACTGAAAAGTATTACAGGGGTAGGTAATATAAAATTATTATTACCGGAAGTGTAGATTGGTGAGGGAGCGATCGTAGTATTCCTATTCCACTAATTTTACAAATTGGAAACGACTACAACTACATATTCCCAAATTCTAATTTAAGTCCAGTATACCTACTGCTCGCTCTAAATTTTATCTTTGTAGACATTTTTGTAAGGGAGATACAATTTAGGGCGAGCAGTATACTGGACTTAAATTTGAAGGCAGTTTAGCAAAGCAGTGTCCTGCTCCGCACGCTAAATTCTTAATTTCATAGACCGGACACACTAAACGTCAGTCGGGTATAACAATATTGTATACGGACGTAGAATTTTGTTATACTCGGCCTATAATAAATTTATTTCCACTTTTTTAGCTCGCGAATGAATTTCTTCACAAAGAAATAGCATATATTTCAATTTACTCTAGAAAGACGTCCGGAAAGAAAAGTGATTCGGTTATTGGACAAATGTTTACACCAACAGAGCGAACTTCTTTACCAAAAGCTGAAAAAGAGAAAAAACACCACCAACTCAGAGCCTTTTGATAAGGTAGCCCGTCCTAAACATAACGACCGCCGAAATCGCCATACCAACGACAAGCTACTTCCAAACATGAGATAGGTCAATACGCTTCATAGATTTTTGTATAGCCAACTACTGGCTTATACCCACATACATACATTGAATAGATAGTTATCAAGTGATAGAGACAAATGTCAAACGAGATCGATGACTTAGCGATGAGCAAATTTATTATAGGAATGCTGCAGTAGTCCAGGCCTATAAATCGGCAGAGTAAGTAAAGTAAATAATTCAACGTTGGTGCTATTCTCATAAGTTATAAGATTTATAACTGTAGTTCAGCATAACGTTTAGAGTTGGTAGCAAGCAGAGGACATTAAACCCAAGTTTACCTTCGCGACGAACAAATTCGATAGCTTTCTATTTCAAATAAGTTTCAGTTTAGACACTCATATTTGATTACATATGTTTGTTTTTATAATTCAGGCCTTGTACTTGGTGTGTAAGTGAATGAACGATAAGGAATATTAAGTACCAACTTAAAGCTGTTTTTCTCATATTTCAGTCAGAAGTGTCAATTGACAATTGTAAATCTAAAAAATATATTTTATGTGGATTTCTTGTTATGATTAAGGCTGTATGTCAATTGCGCCAAATTATTATCTTCGGCTAATTTTCTGACACTTATGATTTATGAAAGTGTTGAAAAGTGAACTTCACCAAACTCCAATCTTAAAACAGAGATTTTTCTCGAATGTCACTCTATTAATTAATTGAAATTCTGTGTTTTATTGTTTCTTGAACATTTTAGAAAATCCCAAGCAAAAGAAACTGTCAAAAAATTAGCTATAGGATAATTTATTATCTTGCTTCCAGAGCAGAATAATTTTTTGACAGTTAAAAAATTCGTTTTCCACCACGATAGTGTCAAAAAATTATCCGAGGATAATTATTTAGCCCAATTGACACATAGCCTAGGAGTCATTGGCGAAATATCGAGAATTATTGGTGGTCCACTTGAACATTCTTCCTTCACGACCATTGCAATGAATAGACGGGGCTTTTACAAAATTAATGAATGGATATATTTCATACATGCCCTCCAAAAATCTCTGTATTCTCTTCAGCCTTGAACATATTTTTATTATGGTCAACAAAAAGTGTGACCGAGGAGCAATTATTATTGTAAATGAGGTACCTATACCTAACCGTTCTAACATTAAAATAAGCAAGTTTGTGAATTATTTATTTCGGCTTTCCATGTTCTTCCTCTAGATGCTCGCAATTTCTTCTTCCGCGTGGGTTTTGGCGAATCGCACGAAACATGTATCGCAGAGGAATAGGCGCTGTCAAACAAAATCTTATTCAGAAGAAATCGAAGCGAATAATATGTTATAATAATGTAATTTTCTCAAGTTGGTATCAAAATAATATCCAGTTCTAAATGCAACCCATAGGGCTTCATTCCAAATTAAAGTAAGATAATTTAAAGTTTTTTAACTGAGACTCGTTGATAATTCAATTTTGTTAAAGTCCCAAAAACCATTTTGAACAGTACACAATTCCAAATCTAGTTTTTTGCCATACTGCTACTTGCTACAGTTAGCTACTGTTCCAATTATTATCTTTATTGCTAACTAACTCCCTGTTTTAACTGATTGTTTTTGTGTGACAGCTATTGAGTTGTAATTCAGACATTTTTTATAATCTAATTTTATCTTCGAAAATTATCGAATTTCGATTCGATAAAGTTTTTTATGATGACTTTACGAAGAATGGGTGCGCTCTGATTTCTAATTTACTTTACCCACGATTTGATAAGACATATAAATACTTGTATGTCATAAAATATAAAATTCATATGGCACAAATTCACAATGATATTGCATTACGTACCTATATTGAAAAAAATTAAATAATGTTTGCATCAGCAACAATTAACAAACAATATCAATTGCTGTCAAGTGGTAATTCTTGTGTGATGCGTTTGTCATTCGACATGTCACAACCAAATGACTGAATTCAATGTATGATCACCTTTTCAATTCTATTACGACTGAATGGCCGACTTTTTTTGACAGTATGTCACAGATTGACAACGTCCCACGCGTGACACTTTATATTTATATCGCGATTGACGCGTTTTTTTCCTATTTTTGTTGTTGTTCATGCGATTGACCGCAGTTTCGATTTTACAACAGCGCGGAGCAAACCTGTGTCTGGGCTGTAAAAATAGAGCGCAGGTTTTGTTTTCGAGGGTAGGAAGTTGATCGCAAAAACACCAGCAATAGAAATACCTACCTACGCAAAATAATTATAAGCAGACGATGATTGTAATTTAAAGGCTCATATGTAAGATCATACCATTCACATTTTCATTACTAGCAATGGAAGTCCAGAAAAACTGATTCCATGCAGATTGCGACCAACTTCCATGCCTTTTCACGCTGTTTAACAGCCTGTCGTACGACGCCGGTCAATCGCCTTTTTCATTCGGCTCTGTCACAGCATGACAAATCGAGCATGTCATGGATTTTGGACACGATTGACACTTGGTGATCGGGTGTCAATCGGCGTTAACACGATCACGAATGGTATACCTATATTGATGACTAAATTTTTTTGACGTCAATAATTGACATGTTTCGCGACATTGGGTCGTACTAAAAATCATTTTTAACCTTTAAGTTAAATATTTCTTCAGTCACAATAGATACATTTTATAGGAAAAATGCTGCCATTTTCAGTTCATAAAATTTCAACTTAAAAACGATTATTACTACTAGCTTTATACGAGTACTCCCGTTTCGTCTCCAGACTAAATTCAGCGAAATTTTCAATATAAAATGATCTATTGTGACCTACTGAATATTTAAGATCACGGCTAAAATTTAATGTTATTTCTAAGGTCCAGTCTTTGTTTTAAACTACAAAGCGGTATACTAATAATAATTTTTAGTGTCCAGGCTAACTTTTACGAAGTCACAATGGCGAAATTTTGCATATAAAATTACCTATTGTGACCGTAAAAACATTTAAGTTGAAGGTTCAAAATGATTATTGGTAAGGCTCTTAAAAATGAGTGCACATCTCGGAGTAAAAAAAACCTTTTGAATTTTCAATATAATCTATGTATTATTTGAAAATAATGTTTGGGTGAGAGCACCTGATAATGCAACTGCCTTTCACAACCTAGAGGCAAAAGGGGGCATGTCAAAGAAAAAAAAATGTAGGTACGCTTATGCATCTCTCAACTTACCTTAAAAAGAAATATTAATTATCCCAATCGTTCGCTAAACTTGACGAAAATATTTGAATCCTTTATAACAGGTACAACAGTAATTTACTCGCACTTAGATTAACTGATCTACACAACTATACGCATGTGTAGGTAACCCTTGAAATATTCGAAATGCCAGCAAATGCAACTTTTAACACTGTCACCATTCAAAAAATAAATACAACTACTATATAATTTCAATTTGCATTCATAATAATGACATAGTACACACGGAATTTAATTAGAGGAATGCATATAAAGTGTGCACTATTTTCGTGATATGTATGTAAAATATTCTGCAAAATAAAAAAGCTAAAAGTTTATTTTTCCGATAAAAATAAATAATTTTCGCGACAATTATTGAAAATCGAGGGAGAATACGCGGCGAACATTTTATTTATTTATTTTTTTTATTTTTATTTCATTTGCAAAATTAACGCAACGAAAACATTATTTTCCTCTGCGATTTTTAGCACTAATATTTTTTCACAACAACCTGACTATAAGAGGATTTCACATGAGTATACACATAAACACTTCCACACGTCCCACATCCCACTATACGAAACGACAGAGAAATCAGCCAGCTGGTTCTGGTGACGGTTTTGCGGAAATTTTTATGGATGTGATTTCAGATTTCAATTTCACTGACTTTTTAGAGATATGACAATTTTCTTTTTGAATTTAATTGGCAGTGCAAACTAAATAGAAAACAAAATGATTGGAAATTAATCACCACACTCCACTACCACAGACAGAGAGTTGACGTGGTTGACAAGCCACCGAAAGACGACGACGACGACGACGCGACGTTTCACCTGTATGCACATACGCTGTGCTAAAAATTTCACAATAGGTAGACGTACAAAATTTATAACGAAAACATGCAGAAACGAAAAAGAAAATACAACAGTTTTTAGTATTATTTATTGCAACAACAAATTTGGCACATATTGTCATTTACAGTGCGAAACACAACCGCTGTCATTAGCGCGCAAGTGGTATACACATGTTTTCTTCGATTTTGTACAGTAAAAACTGTTATAATTGACCTGTCGCACCTTGGAATTTTCGCAATTATTGTAAAATGCAGAGGATGGATTTTGAAATGGATTTGGAAATTTTGTTCACAATCAAACAGCAAACATTTGCGAATGCTTATAGGCACAAGAAATTATCTTAAAATGTATAAGAAAAGACGAACGAATTATGTTTTCTCGCGAATGGTCAGTGGACCGATGCAAACGTCAAAAACTGGCATGACACACAAAAGAGGTGTTTTCCGTTTTCGAAGTTGACTACTCTGGACGGAGTTGAGTTGCTTTTGGTTGGAGAGGAGATGTACACACAGATGCATCAAAGCAATGTAAATAAACCGAGCAAACGGTTTCTCTTTAACCCATCAGAAATCTTTTCGCAAAATCTCTATACACAATCTGGTACTCAGATGTCAGATGTGAAGGGGATACTGGATTCTGCTGGCACTCGTGTCCACAAAAATCGTTTTTAAGAAGAGAATTCCAATCTCGGACTGTTCACCGTGGATGCTCGCTTACTCTCTTGTACCTAATGCGCATGTATTCAACTCTGGTGTATCTTTCAGCAGCACTGCCTCTGACATATCTATGTACAATTAGCCAAAAGTGTTATATTTTCTTCATAGATATAGTTACAAACAGCACAAAAAAAAGGCATTTTGCAATCAAAACAACTTTTTCATTTCATTATCGTTAGTTTACTGTGTATCTTTCATTTCGTTTCTTGCAGTTTTGTTTGTTAACATATAGGTACATTTTCTATTTGGCTTTCTTATCTTGCGTATACCGTCAGATAAAGATAAGATACGTATACGACGTGTATGCCCTAAAATAGCTTAAATATCTACACGAAAACATGTTATTTGAATCGTTTCTGACAGAAGCTCTGACGTTTGACTTGAAAAACAGAAATAACGATGAGCGTACAACACTAACCGCGCGAGACGCGATACTACCACCATTCGCGAACGAAATATTTAAGTCAACTAACTTTCGATGAATCGCGGCGGCAGCTTTGTGCTGTGTTTATGAAAACAAAAATTCGTCATTATATCGCTGGACTGGAACTAGACTCTCCTCATGTAAGCGATATGAGTACATTGCATACTCATACCTATACCTAACCTCCATCTACTACACTACAAGTGATCGTGTAAGCAGGAGAAATCTTGTGTTTTGGGCAGCGCTGAATACGCGGCGGCGGCGGCGCGGCCAATGCCTCACCTACATATACATACGAAGGTATCGTACGGTACCTAGCCGAAAAATCCGATTAATCGACCGCTCTTTGGGCATGAGAATTGGTTCAACAACTGGAGGTGGGTGTAGGTGGGTGATCTTACTCCATCAGAGAGATCGAGGAAGGTGTATATGGCGTATGGGCGGCCATTATTACGATTACGATCAGTCTGACAGATATCCATGACACATGAGAGAGAGAGTTGAATAGAACTAAAAATAAGTGCATCGGTGGTGAATTTCTCTTAAATAAATTATTATGTTTGTTTTTTTTTTTAGAACTAGTTGTGGAAATAATAAAGAGTGATGCCACTTTTTTTTTTAACAAATTATTTGCAGTTCAGAAATAGAAAGATTATATTTATAACCCAAAACGAGAGACATATTCATAAATGAAACAAAATAGGTAGGCACGAGTACGATAACAACGGCGCCAAAAATTGATAACGGTATTTTGTAGAGGGCTTATATACAAGCATTTTTTATTATGGGAGGGGGGTCTATCTCGCTAATTAAAAAAAAAATAATACTTAAAATGAAAAAAAAATGTTTAATTACAATGAAGGATTTTAGGATATTTCGAAGCCAAGAATCTGTTCTTTGATATTATTTTTAAATCAAGTTATATCTGTTAACAATTTTTGAAAAAAAAAAATGATTTCAAACTTCAAATTTAAGGAAAAAAATTAAAAAAAATAAAAGTTGTATGCTGATTTTTTCAATATTGAGAAATTAGATATTTAATTTATTTAAAGTTTTAACTGTCCAAATTTATTCTTAATCGAATACTGAAAACCAGATTGATGTATGTCTTCTAATTTTTGAGAAAATGGAAAATTACTTTTATATGTTGCTCCGCTAAGTGTAGGTAAACATTTTTTAGAGAACAGCACCGACCGCGCGCGAATTGCTACTCTTGTACCTTGAAATTTGTAAGGTTCGTGCTTTTTTCGGTAGTTATGAAGAACCTTCTTGCCCAGTCAATCAATAAATTTAATTTAAATTTAATTGACATTTGTGAATATGACACTTTTAAAATAGGCAATTGTCTGATATGGCTTTCTGAAATAAGGGTATAAGGGTATAGGTATAGGTTATAGAGCGTTATCAAATGCACATTCAATTTTGAGATTTTACAAATTCACGGAAACAGAAACGTATGAATCTGCCAAACAGAGAGGCCTACATACGTTTTGAGGCTTAAACACGTATAAAAATGAAGCTACACCCTGAGGCTACCGTAGAGAGGGTCAGCTAGTTGTTCGTTACCACAACCGCATAAAGGTTGGTTTGACTCACATAAATTTATTGTGTGCGAACTACAACTGTATTCAGCGAGGAAAACTCGCATGTATGAATTGAACAACTGCGTTGTTATTGCGTTGATTTGCTGTGATATCACGCGTCAAATAAAGCTCTGGATTATACCCGTTTTGCATTTTTCGAAATACAAATGTAGGTACTCCTTTCAACAATAGCCCATAAATTTTCAACTGGGCTTAGATCCGGGCTCTATGCAGGCCATTGCAAAGTTTTGAGGTTGCAACCAATTTTGAACAACATTCGCTGTATGCTTCGGGTCTCATTTTTATTTGAAAGAGCCGGCTTCTTTTTTTTAAGCTGGCGACCAAACCTACTCTATTTAGCGCCAGTCTAGCTGTCCAAAAAATTCAACTGTACTGACATCTTTGTTTATAGCTTTTGCAGTATTTTTTGGTGTCCGAATCTCCTTGTTATTTAGCAAACGTTCCATCAACCGAGCTTCAAAAAAGACAACTAAATGTGAATCGCTTAGAAACACATTTTCTCCAAGAAATCTAAAAACTTATATAAAATGTTTTAACTTTTTTTACATGCATTTAGCAATTAGTACCTAAGACTAGCTCAAAATATTCGTTTGAATGAGTTATATTTTCGGCACGAATATAAAGCTATGTATCCGAAAGGCCCGACAGAGAAGCTTTCTCAAGAAAGATAGTATATACTCTCGGGCATTTGTTAGACGTTCGCTAAAGCTGGGGCAGTAGAAAAAGTGTATTTATACAACTTTTTTTCCCTTTTCGAGGGTAGAACCTGGAGCCTTTCATAAGACGGACCCAAAGCAACCACATACTAAATAGCAATTGAGCAAATATTATTTTGTGTACGAGTACCTACATGCACATAAATGTACCTTTCTCTAAAAAAATTGTATATGTATTTCCACGATAGCCCACAGTTATTTCCTCAATGTTCCTTTTATATTCTGTCGGCAGAAATAAATCTTCTCGCTGATGGTGCAATTACTAGTAGGTACACATGAATGCATTGCCTTTTATCAAAATCGTCCTCCCAGTTACCGTCCTTGGACACAAGAATTAATTCCAATTACAATAATGAAAACTATCATCACTTTGTCCACAACCGCAATGAGGTCAACCGTCAACCATTATCGCCATAGTTCCTCAGTGCTTGTACGTATGTATATATCCTGTTTCAAAATGCACGTATCCTTTGCGCACATTCTTTAACACCCAACCCTTACTGTGTATGGCATTTAATTTCACATAATGCCAACAAGGCAGTTGCAAGCTTTCACAATCCTTTAGCGTTAATATGACGTCCGATTTATTTCGCTACCACCCTTGCTGAATATGCATTCGCTTATATTTTTCTCAACATAATTGGAATGAAACTGTACATGTACTGTAAAACGTTGCTATTTAATTGTTTAATCGAAATTTTTAAATTGAAATAAAACGCAGTGTTGACAAACATACTCAACTGGGACAAAACGACAGATAAGGGTTTATTTAATTCAGCTTTTCCCCAACAATACCTGGACTATAAAAACAACGCTTAACGCATTTAATCAGTCTGCTTTCAACACGGATATCCTTAATTTATTTTATGCTTGTAATGTAATCCGTTTTATCCTGTATTTATTGACAATCGCCAGAAGTTTCAACCGATTTTTAACAGGAGTCCTTAAACAAATTAAATAAACTCGTGTATTTATCGGCCAGCTACTCGTATTTATAGTGGTAAAAAAAAAAAAAAACAATGAAAAACTCAATAAATAATTTTTGAATAATGTCGCCCCACTTCCTCATTTCCAAACAGATGTTGAGCATATCATCACGCATCATCCACCTATAAAGTAAATATCATACAAGCGACCAAGAGCAGACAGAACCATAAACAGACTCAAGCGATACTATATGGGCAACAGCTATACACACCCCCTGCGCTGGGGTGTCGTGATTTATTCCATAATTCCTGGAGTCTAATGGGCTTGCGGCATGCTGCTCATTAGATATCTAACTTATTTGTATATGAGCGGGAATGGGCGCTGATAATGCAATCACGTTTATACCAGGCACCGCCCTCACCGGGACCACAGATAAAATCGTAACCGCGGAATATTTGGTATCTAAAAATAAACACAGGAGCGTATGGGTGATGTGGGTTGGCGGGTTGGGTGCCTGTGAACTCTTGATAAGGCCAGAAGACAGCTTTATTGATGTTTATTTGTTTGTGTTATCATTGCCATGGAAAAAATTTAATAAACTCAAATCGCAAGAGAATATTGAATTTGTTGGTGGATATCTAAGCTGACGGCTGGAAGTCCCGGAATCAAGTGATTTCTGCATTTCTGTTGTTGCTGTTTGAATTGAAGACAGCGAACATTGAATGCAGTTCTTGGAGAAGCAGCTAATAGAAGTTATTTATATGTACGTGGATTGAAGACATGAGTGGGAGTCTTTCAGCACAGACTTAACTGGGAGTTAACTTGTAATTTTGAATCGGAGAAATACAGAAATATATGTTGAAAAGGTAGTGGATATATAAAAGATATACCGTTACCGAAGCTACCCTGGAGCTATTTTTAAATACAACCCTTTGCCTGTGTTCCAGGTTAAGCTTATTGTACTCAACTGACTCGCGTTCAGTATACTAAGGCCGTGTGTCAATTGTGGCTCATTTTCACCAAACTCCATATTTAAAACAGAGATTTCTCTATTTGTAAGCTTTTAATGGATTGAAATTCAGTGCTTTATTTCCTCTTGAACATTTTAGCAAATCCCAAGCAAAAGAAAACGTCAAAAAATTTGCCTATATGATAATTACCTATTATCTTACTCCAGGATCATTTTTTGACAGCTGGAAAATCGTTTTCCACCACGATAGTGTCAGAAAATTATCTGAGAATAATTATTTAGCCTAAGATTCAGAATCCGCTCCGCAGCTCAGCAAATGGCAATTCAATTTGTTTTAATGGTAGTATTCTAAATCCCTTTTTTTGAAACTCTGATATTATTCGTTTCTCTTTATAGTCGGAATCGGTGGCAGTATACTGTTGTCAGCCACGCTGGGGCTGGAAAAAAGCCAGAAAGTCAGAAGCAAAAACTCTAACCACTACACCATACAGCGTTTGCAGGTTAGTTTATCTTAAGGACCATTCACATGGGATTCAACGAACCAATTGATGAAATGCGAACAAACCACTTTTTATGCATTTATAGACAGAAAATTGGACATTTTATTATTCCAAGAGGAGGATAATTAATTATCCCATCAAAATGTATTAAGAAAACAAGTTTATCAGCCCTATCGAGGTATCCGATCGGAACGGAATTTTTTCCGCTACGCATACTCCGTCGGAGACTGAAATTACATTCGATTAATCAATACTTCACTGCAAATCATAGTAAACAAATTCCGCAACCAATTCCTGTCGGAGCATATCGGAAGAAAATTCGTACGAAACTGTCAAAAATATCGGTAAAAACGCACTGAAATGCCAGTGTGCCTTGCATATTTGTCGAAAAGAAGTTCCGAAAAGCTGTTCGGAAGAATATCTCAAACAAACAAAAATCCTCCGATTCGTATTCGTATGAAATCGGAGAATTTTCCTATCGGATACCTCGATAGGGCTGTATAAATAATAACAAATTTCTAATTCTAAATTTTTTGCCGCGAACGAAAACACTCTTGGTGCGAATTTTCAAATTTTATTCGCAATCCACATCATTACATTCGCGTACCACAAACTAGCGAATAAAACATTCGTTCGAAGTCGAACTTAACCTCAAACTAAACATTGCGGGTAGAAAAGGATGGCTGAAATTCGCGAACTGCCGCGAATGGTCCTTTAGAAATTAGAATCCTAAGCGATATGTGTTTTCTGTCAATTTTTCCTACTTGACACCGCGATGAATGTCTATGGAAAATCTTCGCTGACGTTCGCAAAAAAACACGCGAAAGAACAAAATCATAATTTACTCTTTATTTTTATTCCCAATTATGTTTGCACTTTTTTTTGCAATTGGTTTTATTATTATTGTAACCGCAAAATGTTATAATGTAAACCGGTTTTATATCAAGTCTTATGTACCCTCCTCATCTAGCGAGAACCCGGCGATATGGTTTGAGCCATATGGCGTTTGATGTAGATATCACTTGACATTTTGAAATCAGTCCACCACAGTTGGCAGCAATTCTCACCACTTATCAAATATAGAAATGTCATTTGCAATTGATTTTGTTGTTTATTTACAATAAATTTAAATTATTGAAAATCGGAGGATGAAATTCGCGAGGAACTTGATATGATTCGGTAAGAAACTTAAACTTACTTTTATATTCGAGTATTCATGAAGTTTATTTTAGATTTCAGATATCGCGTTGCATTGAAATGCATGGTCAAGGTACAAGCCATCATATAAGCTGACTGGTGATGAATTAGCAGAAAGATTCAGACTTATTGGCAAGTGGCAAGTAACAACTCGGTGGTCATCAACAAGGATAAAAATGTGTAAAATATTTTGTATATCCATAAGATTTTGATAATGCTAGTTCTATTTGCGAGTTTTCTATCATCTAGCGCGAGATTTTTTTATTCGGGACTTATTTTAAAAACCACTTCCATTTTGGTATTGTAAGACTTAAATTTGACTTCGCTTTTCGGTTATGGGACAAATTCTACTACCCTCCTAACCCCACCGTTAGTTCTTTTTATGCGAGTTCTATTTGCGAGTTTTCTATCATCTAGCGCGAGATTTTTTTATTCGGGACTTATTTTAAAAACCACTTCCATTTTGGTATTGTAAGACTTAAATTTGACTTCGCTTTTCGGTTATGGGACTAATTCTACTACCCTCCTAACCCCACCGTTAGTTCTTTAAGACCAGCGGTTCCCAATCTTTTTTGGTCGCGGGGCACTTTTCAGAAGAGAATTTCTTCGCGGACCACTTCGTTGTCCGTATCCTATTTTTCGCAGTTATGGAACTTAACTTAAGGCCCACTACCACCCAAAAACAAGAAATTTAAAAGAAAAAAAAAATAATAAATACATAGGTATTAACTTTTAAAAAATGAATGCATAAATATGTACCTACATTACATACCTAAATGAGGTATTTAAATAAATATTTCATAGTTTTAAAATTTTTATTTTAGTGAGAGATACCGTGGTGACCACCGAATTAAATCTGTGTCTTTATATCACTTATCTACAAACAAAATATTTCTTTTAGAAACAGTCTTCACAGAAAAAAATGGTTATATCTAAGTATTATAGACATTTTAATAAATATGTAAATTTAGTAGATACCTATTTAAAAAAAAATAATTCAAAAACCTTTTTATCTTATTTTCGAGTTTCCAAAACTTAAAAGAAAAAAATTCCAATATTTATATTTAGTGGAATAGCCTTTACTTTCTAAAACGAGAGTCAATCTTTTCTGAAGATTTTCCACTAAAATACGGCATATTAATGATGATTATAGATAAGATTTAGTGATCCAGACCTGGTTAATATTTTCGAAAAGCTGTTCAGCATTTCTTGTTTTTTTTTTAGCTTTTAAAGCTCTTTCGACGTATCGACGAAATAGTTTTTAATTGGTTTTAGGTCGGGACTTTGCGCGGGCCAATCTAAAACATTAATTTTGTTATCCGTAAGCCATTGCTTCACTATCCGCGGAGTATACTAACCAAGAGAATGCCCCGCAGACCATTGCTTTCCGTCCTCCATGTTTTATGTTTTGAAGCCTGTACTTTGGAAGCAACTCTTTGTTTTAAGGACCCCTAACATACACTTTAGATTTTTCCAAAATTGCTATTATTTTTGTATGTGCAGTTTTGCAAAATCCTACATCTTCCTTGTTTTTTATTTAAAGCACACTTGGGAAACTCGGTTTTAGACAATCATTATTTGTCAGCTCAATATATCAGTAGATATTAAAAATGTAAATATTCAACTTACAGAAAACGTCATCTCTCTGATTCATGTCATTCTTACCTGCAATTGAACAGAGAAATTATGCATTAAAATCATTTCCAGATACAACAAGCCAACATCTCAAACAACAGAGATAATGTCACCCACATAGACAACCCCACTTACTCGATTACAACTTATTCACCACAATGCAAGCCACAGAGGGAATTTAACCGACTATGTGAGGACTCGAAAATAACCCCCAACATAAGCCCAACATGCAGCTGCCAGCAGCTTTTTCCAAGAATAGCTTAATTAATTCCCATTTGTGGTCTACCTAGCATGATTTTTTGATAAAATCCACCACTGCCAGCAAGGCATACAGCCCAATAGTGTGTGGGATGTGCGTCCCAAAGCCACAACAGATCTGTGGCAAACACAGATTTTGCTAAATAGCAAACATTGTAAATGGGAGTGCCCCAACCCCACATCCCTCAAAATAAATGAGGAGCAAGAGAACAAAATAAAATATGCCCTAAGGTTAGCACTTTGTAGGGTAAAATATTCAAAACGGGACAGTAAAAGGATAAACACTTTGTGATATCAATAGCAGTACCAAGAGTCCAGCCTTTCATTCCCTTTTCATTAGATGTACAATACATTTTTTTTTTTTTTTTTTTCAATGAAACTGTGTCTATACTGCTTCTATTTCGTGTTGGTTTTCTTTCAAGGATGCTTTTCGGTTGGACCCTTCCCTTCCGCAGGCTACCGGCTCATTTATCTCACGAGCCTAATGATGAGGAAATACGAGAACGATAAAATGAAGTTTATTACGAGGCAGGAACTTGAATGATGGTGTGTGTGTGGGTGTGACAGAGGTAGGTATACCTGTCTGTTTAAGGACTCCAATCGGGTTGGGTATGGTGTCCCATTTACTGTGAAGTGTTGGTCTTTAATAGAGGGTGGGCTGTCTATGTCTGCCAGTTTGTGACACTTTAAGTGTTGAAATTGAAAAATGAGTGAACATTTCGAAAAGGATGATTATGTGAGGAAGGACGGCAGTCTATTTGAATGCTACAAGCATCTTGATTAACCATGAATGCACAGTTGCAAACATTTCAGCAGTTTGCTTACACCCAAACTCTCTAGGTGACATTTGAAATTAAATTTCCTAAGTCCTCCGCTGATTTCCTTTAGTGCACATTTCAGAACATAACCTAATGCATAAGCCCTTCTTCACACCCGCCCCATCTATCTACTTAGCTGCAAGTATATAGGTAGTTGAGAATAGATTGTTTGAAAATGACGATGTGTCTTGTGCGCTAGGTCGCCTGTGTTGACAGAAAATAGAAGAAGAACATCTTATAGAAACGACGCGACAAGAATCCTTAATGACACGTAATTCAGCACGAATATACTCATTCGCTTCATGCGCAGGATAATGCTTTACAGGTAAACGCCACCATCTCGCACTGGTTGGAGTGTGTCATCACCTTTGCAACGGCTGGCTTCCACCCAAAACCACTCAACTTGGGTGAACCTCAAAGCGCCTTGGTGACTGGTCACAGAGCATCAAATTACAGTTTGCTTAATCCATTTGGTGGTAAGTTTCCTTTTTTTTTTTTTTGTCCGCGGGAAAGTTTACGCTTTTTAATTTTCGAAAGCGATGAGGTTACTCGTGCATGGCATGTCTCGCATCATTAATATGTATGATGAAAGGGTTCTTTCAAAACATCTTTATCGTGTGTGTGCATGTATAAAGTTGGAAATGAAAAAGAGGTCTGAAAGGATAATAAAAACGTTAGCAGTTCGTTAAGTATGTGAAACAAACGAGCTCTGTTTAGGGAGGACATTAAGAAGATTCACAGCAATTTTAAGCACTTATTTATGTTGTATTTATCAAGCATTCAAGCGGGTTTGGATATAGGGGCTGACCAACACAATAAAAACACTTAAGACACTTCATTTTGACCAATAAAAACATTAAAACTCAACATATTGAAGCTTATGACAGCTTTTGTTTGGTATGTACATCCATACCATCTATCTCCATAGAATAGACTCTATATCAATCTTTTCGCAATAGGCGTTTTTTTTTTTCTTTTCTCATTCAAAGCCGAGCACCAGCGATGCCAAACCTAGCCCATTTGTGAAATTCTAGCACTGTTTCATTCGATCTAGCACTGTAAATTTCCCTTTTAGCACTTTGTTTAATTTATATTTTCAAGCAATACACAATTATTGCTATAAAACTGTTTTTCTGTGAAAATTTAGTTAATTATTTAAAACTAAAATGTTGTTTCAGTTTTTTGTGCGTCAAAAACGTCAAAACAGTGTAGATATATACTAAAGTCGTTTGGTCTGGCCCTGAACTAGCCCTGAAATCACATTTCTGGCTCTAAATCACATTTTTGAGTTGGCATCACTGCCGAGCACTGAACACAGCTCGAGCAGGTCATGACGTCAAGCATACTCTGATCTATACCGAGCGTGCTCAGAGCGATCTGATTTATTTATGAAACACATTTTTAATCATTAACTGTCATTTTTTGCATTTCTGAAGGCTGTTACAATTTTTAAAAATCTTCTTTTATTTTCTGTAGATATATTCGCAGAAAATTCGCATGTCTAATCAGCAATCTATGATTAGCTGTCAAAATGTTTACTCACACTTCTCTGTGAAGTTATTCTGAGCTCATAGAGTGCGCTCTGATCATGCTCTGAAAATGGAAAAAGAAATCCAAATTCAGACATCTGAATTTTATGTGTCTGAGAAAAACTAAACTAAAAAAGATGGACGCCTAATTGGGCGAAATCGGACAACAAAATTTGAACATTTTTTGACCGCTGTATTTTTTTTTGTTAGCGAGCTGAAAAGTCATCAAATGAAGTGCGGAATTCGTGAAGGGTTTGTTCAATTTGACAAACTTACAAATGCAGCGATGAAATTCAACCTTTCGCTGAAAACCAGCATTTCCAAATGTTGAAAATATATGGCAGAACATTTGGCCTGAAATGCTGAATTTAGCTGAATTGTTGAATTTAGGTGCGGTGTAAACGTACTACAAAGCAGTTTCAGTTGTCAAAAGGCATTAGGGGTACCTATTACGAGAAAATATTGATGGTTTCAGTTTTTCCACAACAGATGTCACACTTATAAAATGCAAGCTAAAATAACCTTACATTTCGACTCTTTTCAATTGTATCCATCATCATGATCCAAAAGGGCTGGTAGGTACTTATAGTTATGTAATACTTATACGTACATAGTAGATATAAAATATACAAACATAATGTACTTCGATGATGTAAATGTTTTATAACATACATCCTTCTTATCAGCAATAAAAATAATTGGATTACCAAACTTACATAAATTGCTAAAAAAAACCACAACTCAAGGATAAGAATAAAATGTGTAAACCCGAAAAAAACCCGCAAAAACACACACAAAAACAAAACGTAGAACCAAATAAATGTCTGGCAAAGCAATACGGCACAGCAGAAAAAAATAAAATAGAATTTTCACAAAGCTTTAGTGTGTCATTAATGTTGCCAAATGTGTTGTACTCTTTTCCATTTAATTTATCTCGCCTGACCGAGTGTGCTGAACTCTAAAGGCCCCGCGCTTAAGCAAAACAGTTCTCCAAACCTCCACAAAAAATATCCTTTTTTTCTACTTTCTATTTGGAAGTTTAGGGGCTCGGCTACTTTCAGTGTTTTGGGGATAGCGTCTGACAAATTTAAGATGTAACCGCACGCGATTCCCCCAACCGACATTGGCACTAGCTTCGGTTCGTACGAACGACGACGTTTAGTTTTCCGTATCATTAGCTGAACAAGTATTTTATGACCTGCAATAAGGACACAATCGAACTGATAAATGTTCTCAATTTAAATTCGGTTGTAATCTTGACAAAGCGAAGTTCTTTCCAATGATGGAAGTCGATAAATTGACCTTTTGCTTCTGGGGGATTTTCTTTTAATTAGAATTTGGAAATAGTATTTTGCCGAGTGTATCCTTGAATAATGACAAATAATTAGAGACGTATTGAGTTACGGCTTGGGTTGGGACTGCAAATTGGAAATACAAAAATTGGTTAGCCAGGCGAATGGGCTTTTATAGACAATTTCTTTCTGGAACAAAATTATAATAACAATGGTAAGGATACTCTTGAAAGAATTTATTTGCTATTCATAATAATTTATGTATTGATGCCGCATGGCATATAAATTAGATATGGATTTTTATAAATAAAGTTCTTGTATGAGCTCTTTGCGTAGAGAAATTGATTTTGAAAGAAACTATCGCAAGGAGTTATCGCAGTTGGGTTATCTACATATTCGAAGGCTTTATTAAATTAATTTAACCATGATATTTCTACGTCCTTTTTTGGGTCCTTACCACTTTTCTTAGTACTTTTCAAAAAATGTTAGCTGTTGCCCAATTTGCTTTTATTTTTGTTTTGACATCCTATTGTCTATTGAACGTTGACATTAAGGTAAGAACACATGTTTTGACACAGGGTCACTTCTAGTCATTTTATGTAAACTTTGGCTGCCCGCTGTATTATACGAGTTCCATTTGCACGATTTTTCGAGCCAAGTCGACTTCCAAAAATGTCCCTGCACATAAACTCCGAGGTACTTCAAGTTTTCCAGAACTAAATTTAAATCTGCATTAAATCGAGGACATTCTAGTGTCCTATCATTAAATGTATTAAATGTACTCTGCATTTTCATTACACTCTATCTACAAGGCTCTTAGAGGAATCTATTTTGTCCAGGCAAAATTTCATTGTGTCGATATTAGATTTTGCATACCTACACATTGCTTTTTTTTGTTAGCACAGATGACGTTGCTACACTTAAGCCCGATTTCACAGTGCAAAGTTAAGTGTTTGAGTAGAAAAAAACACTCAAATATATTTTGCGTATTTTGCTGGTATAACTGGGCCCTGTTTCATAAAAAATTGACAATTGCGACAGGTGACAGGTGATAATTTGTTATAGGAAGTAGTTTAAATGAAAGCTGTCAGATTTTTACTTCTTTTGATGCGGAAATTGATCACAATGATACAGCGCATCATAATTTTTGTGTTCGCTAAAGAAATTAAAGTAAAAATTGATTTGGATAAGTCGGCGCTGATTTGATTAAAAAAAAGGAAATAGCAGCAAATTCTTTGGGAATGTTTGTTTAACACGGGCAACTACTTCTCCGGACGGAGCGGTCCATGCTTCGGTGGTTTGGTCATGTTAAACGGATGTCCCCAACCAGGATCCCACGACGCACGTGCTATGGAATCCTTATATATACTCAAGTAGCGAGAGAAACCTCTCTTCAAGAGAAACCTTACCTTATGGCGATTGCCCTTGATGATTTAGAGTCGATGGCGAGAATCGAGAGCTATGGAGGGTCCACTTGAGCAACCTACACCCGCGACCCACTTAATGGACAAGCGGACCATTGAAAATAAATGAATGACTGAATGAATGTTTAACGCGATTGTAAATCGAGCACGAGCAACGTAAAACGTACATTTGTCATCCAATATAATGTAGTTGAATACTTTGAATTCGAAATTGATGCGTTGCGCAACTACGTGTACGTTGCTATTGTAATCCCAGAATAAATATTCGCCTGGCACATTTAAGCCTCCTGATTTAATGCATGCTGATTCTTCTATTGATGTCGCTTTGTTTTTTTTATGATTCAGTATGCCCAGCCCAGAAGATCCCTCCCCACGGGACCACAATTTTTGAGGTCTACAAACCACCCAAGCTCACGCGTGCTGTCTGCTGGATTCCTGGGAAACTGGGGAAATCGGCGGACGTGCTAACGCGTTTGCATGCCCAGAATCCTGGTCTCGACACAAAAGCCTGGATTGTCCGTTCTCACAGGCAGAGTAAAAACCGTCACGATGAAGATGGTAGCTCTCTGGTTGTGAGCATAGACAAGGCTTCTGCCGAGATCATCAAGTCTAGGTACGACATGCGTCCCTATCTGCACCTTGGTAGGATTAATTTCCATTTCAATGTCAAGTAGTGCTAATAGTGGTCGTAACCCAGAGTTTACATCCATTTTGTTCACTCAGATCAACCTACAACACTGTAAGGCTGCTACTGCTCTTTTAAGTAGGAGGCTTGCTGTCAGTAGGACAAAAAACCGCATAACATCTATCCAGGAACCATGGGTGTGGAAAAATCGCATCTGTGGCCTTGGTGAGTTGAGCGGTGCATACCATGTTCTTTACGATGAACTGTCCGAGAGACCTAGGACATGTCTTGTTGTATCGAAATCCCTCACGGCAGTTAAAATCAAACGGTTTTGTGGCCAAGATTTGGTTGCTGCAACTATCACTTACCATGCAAATGGCAATTGGGAAACCTTTGTTGTTGCATCGGCTTACTTCCCCTATGACTCTCTAATTCCTCCACCACCAAAGGCAATTGTTGAGCTCATAGAGTACTGCGAGGTCAAAAAGATTGGTCTTGTCTTATGTTGCGATGCTAATGCTCAAAACACTGTTTGGGGCAGCAGCAAATGCAATATACGAGGAGATCGTCTTCTGGATTTCATCCTATCGTCTGACATCACCATCAACAATGTGGGTCGTCGGCCTACATTTGTTACAGCCAGGAGACAGCAAGTAATCGATATTACCCTGTCCAACAGGCATTCCAAGACTATCATCAATTGGAGGGTATCGCCAGATAGCACTTTGTCAGATCACAGATACATCGAATTTCAAATCTACTGTGAAGTTTCACCTTCGCAAGAGAGGAGAAATCCGAGAAAAACGAATTGGGCACGGTTTAAGGAGGAACTTGGCAATTCTGTTAAAGCTCCACTTAAATTAAGGTCAATACAAGGGGTAGAGAGGTCTGCTCAGGATCTGAACAGCGTCCTTATCCGTTGTTTTGAACAAGCGTGTCCGGTTACAAAAAACTCCTGCAGAAAACCGGTACCTTGGTGGAATACCGAACTGCAGCGTTTTCGCAGAGAAACCAGGAAGCTCCTAAATCGGTCTTTAAAAACCAACTTAGAAGAAGACTGGAATCTGTATCGATCGAAGCAAAAAGAATTTAAGAGACTGATTCGTAAATCGAAAAATGACTCTTATAGGAAATTTTGTGAGGAGGTCGAATCACTAAGTGCAACCAGTAGACTTGTTAAAGTCCTCAAAAGGGACAGACCAAGTAAACTGGAATCGCTCCAAAAATCTGATGGCACCTACACTGAGACAAAGGCGGAGACTTTCAGTCTTCTGTTGGAGACTCATTTCCCGGGAAATCAGATCACTACGCGCTCTTCAGTGGTACCGGAAACGGTGGCCACCACGGAACGGACAAACACCACGCGGCGTAGCTGGTATATTGCATCCAGAGTGGTGACGGATGACGCTATCAAATATGCAATTGCATCGTTTGAGAGTTTCAAGGCACCTGGTCCGGATGGAATTTACCCGGCTATGCTGAAACAAGGTTTTAGTCAGCTGATGCCGACGCTGAAAAGAATTTTCACCGCTAGCTTGGCCTTGGCCTACATACCTTCTCTTTGGCGTATGGTTAAAGTCGTGTTCATACCAAAAATCGGTAAGACTGACTACACTCTCGCCAAAAGTTTCAGACCCATAAGTCTGTCTTCCTTCCTGCTGAAAAGTTTGGAAAGACTGGTTGAGCTGCACGTGCGCAATGTTGCTCTTCGATCGCATCCTCTTTCTGAGATGCAACATGCTTATCAGCGCGGAAAATCCTGTGAAACTGCGCTTCAGAACCTTGTTGGTAGGATCGAAAGCGCTCTTGATCGGAAGGAGTACGCGTTGGGTATTTTCGTCGATATTGAGGGTGCTTTTGATAATGCGACTTTTGACAGCATGTGTAACGCAGCTAGACATCACGGTATAGATGAAACATTGGTGTTGTGGATTAAAGCAATGCTAATGTACAGGACGTTGATTGCCGAGGCGGATTGTGGCAAATGCGTCATGACAGGGGTAAACAGGGGCTGCCCACAAGGTGGTGTTCTGTCTCCCCTTTTATGGTGTATGGTAGTAGACTCTCTGCTAACGTTACTCAATCTTCCTGGAACCTACACACAAGCCTACGCGGACGATGTCGCCGTTCTGTCTGTCGGCTCGAACCTAAGGACTGTCTGCTCTCAGGCGCAGAGATCCTTGGGCTTGATCGATGATTGGTGCACAAGAAATGGGCTTTCAGTGAATCCTCTTAAAACTACGGTTGTTCTCTTCACGAGGAGGAGGAACTTCACTGGTCTGACTCAACTTGTGCTAAAAGGTGTCACTATCCCGATCTCTGACGAAGTCAAATATCTTGGAGTAATCCTCGATAGAAAACTTCTTTGGTCCAAGCATGTTGAATCGAAAACCGATAAAGCGCTGTCGACTTTCTGGCAGTGCAAAGGCGCTTTTGGTAAGACATGGGGCTTATCTCCGAAAAGGGTCCTTTGGATCTATACGGCAATGGTAAGACCACTTCTCTCATATGCATCGGTTGTGTGGTGGAACAGGCTTTCGCGGAAACGTGTTACTGCCTCTTTCGCCAAACTCCAAAGAACAGTTTGCCTTGGCTGCACAGGGGCCTTCCCCAGCACCCCGGGTTCTGCTCTAGATGCTATGATGAATCTCCCCCCCCTTGATATTTTTATCATGGGGTGTACACTGAAAACCATCTCCCGTTTAAAGAGAGGTGGCTTTTGGTACCACGCGCATTGGAATTTTGATGAACTTGTGCGAGAATTATCCTTTGACCCCTGTCTTATGGATATGCCGTCTGATGCAATGACACCAGAAATCCTACTGCGACAAAACTACCACGTCAACTTTCCTCAGGCAACGGAATGGCTTCGGCCGGACTCTGAGCCAGGGAAAGAATGCCATCGTGTATTCACGGATGGCTCTAAAACCGGACAGGGGTCTGGTTCTGGAGTCTTCGTGGAATGCGAGAACATTAGACTACACTACCCTTTAGGTAACCACGCGACTGTCTTCCAGGCGGAGATTTTCGCTATCCTTATGGCTATGCGCTATATTGTGACAAACAGGTGGAGGGCTAAAAGTATATGCGTTTGCAGTGACAGCCAGGCTGCACTAAAAGCGCTGCTTAACCCTCTCACCTCGTCCAAGCTAGTGCTCGAACTCAAGCTTGCTTTGAACTTGGTCGGTAGGCTAAACACGGTCAAACTTGTTTGGGTCCCAGGTCACACTGGTATCCAGGGAAATGAGATCGCTGATGGGCTTGCCAGGCTGGGTTCAGAAGAAGCTCTTTCAGGACCTGAACCCGCGCTGGGTCTGCCTGCATCTGTGGTTGGGTCATCCATCGATATTTGGGTTTCTCGCAAACACGAGCGTCGGTGGCGTGATTGTGCTGGGTGCAGACAGGCCAAGCGACTGCTTCCGGACATCTGCAAAAGGTCCGCGTCCTTTCTTCTGTCTCTCAGGAGAATCGACTGTAGACTGCTTGTGGGCGTCCTTTCGGGCCACCAAGCTTTCGCCAAACACTTAAATGTATTGGGCTTGAGCGACACCACCATCTGTCCTGCTTGTGGAGAGGACGATGATACGGCGGAACACTTCCTCTGTAGTTGTCCTGCCTTTGCTCGCATCAGGTGGCGGATTTTTGGGGCTGACGTGGTGAGTGCCGAACATCTAAGCTCTTCATCACTGAAGCTCCTTCTTATCTTTCTTCGAAAGACGGGAAAACTAAGTACAGCAATGTAAGGTGTCTGTTTGGCAGTACAATGGACCAGTAGTTGTGTCTGAGTGCTCCATCGGATAGTAACAACCTCCGACAAAAAAAAAAAAAAAAAAAAAAAAAAAAAATGCCCAGCCCATCGCATCTTTTGGATGACAGTGATCTATCTATTGACTCTGTTTGATACTAAACGCCCACTAATTTTGCTTACAGCCATTTTCTCGTCAAGATTTCGCAAAACCTTGATGCCCCGAATCTATATAATTTACCTCCCTAATTGGATACCTATCCACTCGTGGTTTTGATTGTATCTCCGTCCCTCCCTATCAGCACATTTTTTTTTTTAACCAACCATGAAATGAAGTCCCTTAGCAAATATACCTACCTCCTAAAAAAACAAACCCAACATACGACTTCCAGCAATCATTATCCTTGAGTCCCTTATCAAACTTATTTTGTATTTAAATTGACTGAAGCAGAGAAAACATTTCACCGAAACAAAACGCCCACCCCCTCATACAAATCCATCCCTAATGGGGGCACGCAGACTTCATTACCGCATTCCTTATGGCAATCCTTTCCCATTTTAATCCCATTTAATATCCCTGCTTCGTTTAAGACTTTGCTCGTCAGCCTGCTGTGTCATCTAGTCCTTCTCTCTCTCCCTCTCTCAAGAAAACAAAGTTATGTCTGGATTTTCTTTATAAATTCTTTGCAGCACACAAGAGAAGAGAATCGCATTAATCCCTAGCCTCCTACACTGCCTCTTGGTGGGCATAAAGGAAATTGAACAAATCACACCAAAATGCAAACAAAAACAGGAACTATACCTACTAACCGAACCGGCACAGTAATGAGTCAGCTTTTCCTTGGGAGTTGATTTAATTTCATGTTTTTCTTGATGCTTCTCGTACTTTGTTCTTTGCTCATTTAACTTGACAGCATAAGGCATAGTGAGATGAAAAAGAAAATATTATGTAGTCGAAAGGAAAACAAATCCTTAATCGGCAACTTGGATGTGCGCCTTGCAGCGTCTAATTAGTGCGGTGACAGTGATAAGACAAAGGCGATAAAGAATTTATATCCTTATGGAGTATAATGAAGAAAAAAAAAAGCACAAATGCGATTTTCGTTCTTAGAAGTAGACCAGAGAGATTTCTTTGAATTAATTTTTGATGATTATTATCATGGTTGACATAACAACTACTGACGTTTGTTTACGTTATGCTCCGTTAAGGAAATTTTGTTTGTAAAATCATTGAGTCAAAATAGGAGCAATACATTTGACCATTTTCTATGGTTCGACCGTTTTCAGTACCTACATACGAGTTCTTTGATAGGGGTAAGGCTTCAATTTTTGTTTAACATTTTCCCACATAAAGAACGCAAGAAGTATGAGAAGGTGAGAATTTGCTGTCAATTTTTGCTCTTCATAAGTCCCAATTGATGGTGGAATCGCATTTTGACAGTGTGACTCGACACACCGCAATGGAACTCATCATTACATAGGCTTTCTGGATGTATGTTTAAGTTTCGGCTTAGCCAGTAAATATCATCGATTTGGGCAATTTTTTACCAGCAATTTGTGAACTACTGGAATGGGTTCTTAGAAGCATCTCTCCTTGTGGGCAAAACCCTAGGACTTGGGGGTTAATTGTTAATACTCGCAGAAAACTGAGCTCGTTTTGTCCACTAGGGGGAGTAAGGTACCTTATCTCGTACTACCAAAACTAGATGGCATCACAATAGATCATTTATCTGAAGAGATAATACCTCGGCATCATTCAATACTCCAAGTTATCTTGAAATAGAAAATGTTGAAGAAAGGTCAAAGAAGAGAATGAATGCTCTCTATGTATGACTGTAAAAGGATCTTTAGGATAAGATGAGGGACTACAACCGGCGCATCATTCACTAGATGTACAAAACAATTCAATTCGAGAACGTACGTCGCTTCATATGATCAAGTGACTTTAGTTCTTGAGTCAGCTTGATCTTGTAAGGTGTAGGCCAAGATCCTTACGCAAAATTCGCCATATTGTGGTCTGGGAGAGGCCCAATTCTTGAGAACGCCGTGAAATTGACTGATTTGGCTCGTTTGCGACGGACGCCTCTACGGCAGCAATATTCTCCACACTTCGGGCAAAACGTAGTCTCACTGTCACGGCAACATCAAGCAACGAATATTCTGACTCAAATTTTTTCGGTAGTAATTTTTAATTATTTGTAAACGTTGTTCCTTCGTGTACTTCACCATGATGAAAATGTTGATTTTACTGAATATTTTGACATTGACAGTTTAAAAATCGGTAAGGGTGCGTTCAAATTGAAATTGTTAAGCCGCTAATGAAAGACCCTTTATTAGTCCTATCACTTATTATCTCCTGTGGGTCTTAGGTATGGTATCAGCAACTAGCACGGAGAGCTGACAGAACTTTACAAAGTGTAAAGGGACACAAGAGCCATTGGAGACATACTCCGTAAATGATTTAGGGAGTCCAATGGTTTATGCGGAAGCTGCGTAGATAAGGAACAGGTGGAGTCAATCCAACATCTACTTTGCCAATTCACTGCACTGCAAGAACGTACCATAGGATCCAGGTTCTAGCTAGCATCGCAGAGTTTAAGGGCTTTGCAGATATCGGATCTTCTATACCTGCAATCCATCGAGAGCACCAACTGGCCTATTTTTCATAAAAATTGACAATTGCGACAGGTGATAGGTGACAATTTGTCAACTGACACTTTAAAGAAAGAAAAAATTAATAATATTTGATTGCATTAAGTGATTACAAATTTAAGAAAAAATTCCATACAGCACCGAAGTAGATATATTTTGTTAAAAAATTGGTGGACATCTAGACCATACCGCAAAGAGCAATCATTCTCTTGATAAGACCCACGACAAATTTGTCAAAATATCTATAACTATAGCTAGTATTAGACGATATGTTGAATCATCATACGTATGCTGACTATCATTTGCTAACAATTCTAAACATATATGCATATTTTCGTCTGTCGTATGATGCCCTATTACACGATATGCTGAATTACTCCGAAAGCAGCAAATTGTTTGCTGTCCGCATATGCTAGCATACAGTTTGCTATCATATTTTTTCAGGACGTATGATGCCATATTAGACGATATGTTGAATTCGGTATGCTTACAAATTTGAAGACTCGTATGATTATATGCTGATAAATTAACAAATCGGGATTTTAGCATACGGGCGCGTTGTATTTATCGATTTTCTGCGATTCTGGTGAAATGTACGCGTTCGACGTAGAACGAAATGAAAAGACAACAGACTCAGAGTAGGGCACTAGCTCCTATACGGTTTTGGGCATAAGCTGTAAAGGGGTCGTCGGTAGGGGGTGCTTGTTATACCCTCTACACTATACATGTAGGTATATTCACTTTGCCATTACATTTTTAACGCCAAGAAGGAGACATCGGAGACCCCATATATTCTGAATCAGGATCAAATTCTGAATCTATTTGGCTATGTCCATCTGTCTGTCTGTCTGTTGAAAACACGATAGCGTAGAAACGAATCGACCTAGGCGAATGAAACTTTGTGAGAGGACTTGTTTTTAGCGTCGTCAGGTAAGTTGGGGGTATATCGGTAAAGTAGTTATGGTACCTCCCATACAAAACCAATATTAGAACCATGTGTTGTGTACGTACTCAAATGCCTCACATTTTGCCTCACTTGTATGCAGTGGAGGGTATGAAAGCATCGGCCAAGCCGATGATAATACTTTTACTTGTTTTGTCTTGGCTTGTCATCGTGGTCATTTTTAATATGGTACAAATATGTTAAAAATGACCACGGCGACAGGAAGAAGATAAAAGAAACGAATGAATTTTTTATTATTAACTTTTTATTGAAGAAAATGATAATATGCACGAGACAGTTTACGTTTCGCAAATATCACTTATGCCGCTCGAAGGCTCCGCAATTCACCTGCAATATAATGCAGCATTTCCGGCACCTCCAAGTCATTCAAAATTGACTTGTCACTAACCGCGGATGGCTAAAAAATGCACAACAAAACCAGCCTATAAGCTGCGAACAGAACAACACAGCCATTTTTTCTTTTAAAACCAAAAATCAACGCAATATAAATACAAAAAACATGTCCGGCGCGTTCAAAATGTATCGAAACTTCAAAAATAACAAAACCGTATGCTGAAAAATGTGGTGTATGCTGATGAGCCTACTTTAGCTCGTCAGCATATATCATACGAGTCATCATACACCGAAAATTTGTCCGAATGTTAGCATACGGTCCCAAAAGGGGTATTACACGATATGTTTAGTTCGTCAACAAACGTATGCTGACTAGCCAACAAATTTGTCAACAAACGCCTTTCAGCATACATATGATGACAGAAATTTGCCTATTACACGATATGTTGCGATTCGGAATCAATTTTCAGCATACGTATGCTGATTCAACATATCGTCTAATACTAGCTTATGAATAAATTGTCAGGACAAATTTGTCAAAATATGATAATGACAAAATAGTCATAAAAAAATGTCACCTGTCAATATTTTATGAAATAAAAATTTGTTAGACAAGTCCGACAATTTTGTAGAATTGACACCTGTCAATGTTTATGAAATAGGGCCATAGTTTCCAAGCCTGCCAATAACTTGACGGCTTTTTTTTGTTTCTTTTATCTTTTAAGTAGCACCTTTAACAAGGAATTCACAATCCGCGGTACTAATAATCATTTTTAGTGCCCAGGCTAACTTTTACGAAGTCACAATGGCGAAAATTTCCACATAAAATCATCATCATCCATTGTGAGACCGTCAAAATATTTAAGGTGAAGACTAAAAATGATTATTGGTAACGCCCAATGAGTTTACTTCCGTTACACACTCCTTCTTAACATAACCTTACCTATACCATGTGAAAAAGAGACGTTCATTCATTCATTCATTCAGTTTGAAATGGTTCATTAAGTGGGTCACGGGTGTAGGTTGTTCAAGTGCACCCTCCATAGCTCTCGATCCTCCGCCATCGACTCCAAATCATCAAGGGCAATCCCCATACGGGTAGTGGAGAGATAATGCACTTGATCTAACCATCTCATCCTATAGGATGAGACGTACCTACGTAATTTAATTTTAAACTTCGAAAATCAAAAAAAAAATGCAATTCTTGCAGCGAAAAAGTTTTCTATAATCCTACAGACTATGGGCATTATTACAAATTTACAAATTAAGACTTCGAGTAGCATTCTTAGCAACATAACCCCAAAGATAAAATACATACCTCTATTAGTTTTTATTAGGTATTAGATGCTATTTATTAAAACAACCCCATCAGTCATCTCATACTCATACATCATACCTACTTCATACTACAAAAATACAAACGTTCTTATCTATTCTCACGAAATGAATACCCCGAGGCCCGACCCCCACTAAAAGGTAAACAGATACACGTGTTTTAGATAGTATATACACGTTTAGAATGAATACCTATGCATAAAATTATCCAAGGTGTTCACCTTATTTAACGCGTTGAAGGTCATTAGGTGTAAGGAAGTATTATGTCGCGTCCGGTAAATGCAAGAGAATTCGCTTTTCGTTCACCCATAGGCTAGGCATGTCTCAGTGATTATTATTTAATTTGTGAATTATTGTTAACAACATTGCTAGAATGTCAACCCTAAAGCTAATTCAATTAGTATAGGCATTTTCCTCACGTTTTTCATTTTTTTTTTTTTTTTTTTTCATTCTTTCTTTTTGGGGTATTTCTTCCTAATTGGAAAACCGGCAAGCAGTTTTATATATCAAATTTATTACGAAAGATATTCAATACAGTATTTTTTTGCTTCTATTATGAAAGCAGAGGAAGCTATAATCGCCGCATAAACCTCTTACAAAAATTGAAACAAAATAACGAAGCTTTTCACGTAAAACCACTTATACCGTTCTCGATTCGGCCGTTAATAACATACTTTTTATGGCGAACGTGGTTGGTTGGTTGGTGGTCCTCATTTTGACATTATGTGTGAATGCAAACAGTATCCACCCATATATGAATGTAATTTGGTTCTTGAACTTCATTTTGAGAATTGATGGTGAATTTCTTGACACAGGTTACAAAGTCGTACAATCATAAACGAATATGTCCGAAATAGTAAGTTTCGTTAAGCTTGTTTTTTAACCTCCTTTTGCATTTCCTTAAAAGTTACAGAGAGGGTCATTACTGCAGAATAGTTTTAAAAAACAATTGTCATATATTATTAACTCTCTAAAACAACTTCGGTGTTTCAAAAATTCTAGTCATTTTGCTGAAAGTGACCCAACCCGGCGCAGAATCATTCTTTGATAGGGGTTATTCAGCACTCAGAAATATTTTTATTAATATTTACAAAACATACAAATAAAAAATATTTCAGATTCGGTTTTTCTGTTTTTTTTTTCTTTGAATGTAAACATGATATAGCAAGAATTTTTTCTACTTTTGGAACATAATAGTGAAGAATTCATAGTTTCGTTGTTTGCGTTTGGTGAACGAATATGGTTGTGTATACGCTTGAACAACGCTGGGAAATATTGCGACATTACTTTGAAAATCATGGTAATGTTGCAGAATGTGTGCGAAAATTGCGTACGGATTTTGGAAGAAGAGAAGCACCGTCAGCTCCGTATGTTCGTTATAGTATGAAAAAGTGAAAGAAACTGGCATCCTCATCGATAAACCAAAGCGTGAAAAGCCAAAAACAGTGCGTACACCCGAGTTTGGTGCGGATTTTGGTCCAGAAGCATAATTGGGCCATTTTTCTTCGAAAATGAGCAAGGAGTGGCCGTTACAGTCAATGGCGATCGTTATCGGGCCATGTTGAACGAATTTTTGTTCACAAAAATTGAAGAGGAGGATATTGGCAATATTTGGTTTCAACAGGACGGCGCTACGTGCCACACAGCCGAAGCTACACTCGATGTTTTGCGCCCTGTTTTTGAAGATCGCATTATCAGCCGCAGAGCTGATGTCGTTTGGCCACCGCGGAGCTGCGATTTGACACCGTTGGACTATTATTTGTGGGGTGCCGTAAAAGATAAGTGTTACGCCGACATGCCAGAGACAATTGACGCTTTAAAGGACAATATTCGTGAAGCCATTGGTGAAATACAGCTGCACACAATCGATAATGTGCTTAAAAATTGGACCGATCGTGTAGGCTACTGCATGGCCAGCCGAGGCAGCCATTTGAATGAAATTATTTTCCATTATTAACCGGAAGGATTGTACTTTCAAATAAAAAAAGAAATTTGAGAAAATATTTAGTAGTTTTTTTTATAGCATTTTCAAAAAAAAGTTATTTGGCGGACCCGCCTTATGTTTTATTTTTGAAATGGATGATTTGTCAAGATGGCTATGTCATAAATTGTGATAAACTTTCCATTATGTACAAATATAAAATCACTAGCCAGGGCATTGCCCTTGCCAGGAATTCTACGACTTAAATATATTCCTATATATCAGGACAATGCACATCAATGTTCGAAATTTTTAAACTTTAGCTAACATGAGTGTCGAGAAATATAGTTAGCAATGTTTTCTTTGTATGAGAGGTGTCACGCTCCTTTGACAAATCTCGCCCATATTTTGCAAAATACTTCTAACAGGCAGTATAAATCCATTTACCAAATTTCAAACTATAGTGTTTTTCAAGATATAGTGTTTTAAATGCCTTTGTTGTTTGGGGTGCCAAGGCCAGTTTTCCAATCTACCCCGACATTTCGTGAGTCACCTATATGTTCTTCTTCAGGTCCCAGACTACCTCTATGCCAAAATAAATTACGATTGATTTAGAGGTTTGGTCGTGAAAAGGTTACAAATAAACTGAGAGAATTACTTTCGCATTCATATCTAAATTCACCCCTATCGTGGAATCCGCCGGGGGGAATTATTCACGGAAAAGAATATTTTGGTATTGTCAAAATCGCAAAGTGAACAGTTCCCCGTTCGGGAAAAATTCGATTTGAACGTTTTTAACGATACATTGAAACTCATTCACATTACCCACACACCCACAAAATAAAGGCCTAGTCGAAACAAACATTGGCCGCGTTCCATTGAACGTCTATCACAAAATATCCGTGATAGAGGAACGCTGCCGCTAGATCTCCAATTATCGAGCGGAATGGAGCGGCCATTTTCATAGCTAGTTTCACTTCACCGTCAATTGAAACGTCAAACAAAAACTATCGGGTGTTTGGTGTGAATGAATCGACGGACCATAGATGAGCAACTTTTTATAATGACAGTTAAAAAATAGTGCGTTTAATGACTTGTTGACTTGCAGATATAACTTTGACGTAGCAATAAGTAAGGAGACTCTAACATTTCTAACCTCAAATGTTTTACCAGAAAATTACACAACTACATAGTTTTGTTTCAAGGTAAGTATACAACTGGATGCTCAATGATTTATGGGTTCATTTTCGAACGTCTGTTTAAAATTGACTCCCACTGCCTCGTGTTAAAGGGTGTTGTTCCTTTACACACAACCGCAATGCTGGTACGCATAATGTTCGCACTAGTAACCTTGATGTATGCCAACATATTCGTTCCTTTGGCATAGAAAAGTTAACTACCTTCTATCTATTATAGATCTCTGACATACCACCCTACAAATACCACAATTAAATATTTTACCTAAAGCCCCATCGGCTCCATAAGTCTCTGCTCTACCTCTCACTGAAAATACAGAATAAGCCTAAATATTTAAACTTTTCAAAGAGTCAAGTGGTTACCCTAGTACGACGTACATGTTGATTAGAGTTTATATCCAGAAACATAAACACAGCCCGCCAACCAACAATATTCGCTTTTTTGTTGTAGCCGTTGTTCGTTTGTTCGCTTGTGGAGAATCACCCCCTAAATAGAGGAGCAAAATCCTCTTGACAGTAAGAAGCCCATCATGATGATGGCAGTTAAGAACAGGAAGCATTTAGATTTATCCTATACCTTCTGTCGTCTACCGCACTCGGCTTGTGTTGTGTGTGTATGTAAACGCGAAACTTTAAAGTGCTGAAAGTGAAGATTCTCAAAGAAGGAGCGTTTCGTTCGCTTTCGCTTATGAGTTCGCATAAAGCTGAAGCGGCACCCCTTGAAAATGTCGATGTCGTGCGCCAAGTCAATGCAATAAAAGTGAAAAGTATTCAAATGAGTTTTTTTTTTCTCCCCCCAACGTCTTCGGTGGAGGTTATTGTACACTGGTTGCCAGTTGTTTTATTTAATTTAAGGCGTTTGTGACTTTGTGCGGCAGCAGGAGAGTGATTATTACTCAGCTCAAGGAATCGTTTAAATCCTCTGCAAGGCCTTTTTGATGGCATAGTTAGCCAAACGCTCGTATATTATGTAGGATATAGTTTATTTCATAAAGAAATAATGATGCAGGATACTCATAGGTTAGTTTTTTGAATTTTTAATGAATCTTTCGAAAGTTAGATAGGTATACCTTGTGCGCTATGCGGATATACTCAATAACTTTGTTCTGAACTTTTTAACCAGTTTTCAGGCAATTACAATAAAACTAAAATTTTCATATAGCACAACGCGTCTCACCTCGTTTCTCAGGCTCTGTTTATGTTTGATATCCTTTCGAACCGTAGTAGGTAGAGTCACCTCACTTAGTTTGTATTAAACACTATATTTGTATGCAAATTCACTTGTCACTATCGGGAAATGCAAATTTTTTACTTCCTCCCAGCAAAACCAATTATTCCCAATATACTGTTCACTAAAGTGTCTACCACTACCACTCTACATCAGAGCAGAATAAATAATTGAAATGCTAAAAGCGAAAAGCCCTCGTGTACTCAAATCCTGGCAGTATCTACTCATTAAGCTTAAAAGAAAGGTTTCCAATTGCATGTACTCAGGGATTAGACTAAAGCAGTAAACCATTCTTAGAATGTGGTGCGGACTTTAATACCCTACCTATGCCATCCCCCCTTATAATCCACTCAACGGGAGAGAAACTATACAGACTTGTCGCCTGTAGAGCTCTAGAGAAAGAGGAAAACCCTCTAGTAATTAATTTTCTCTGACCTCTGAACTAGCCTTCGGTGCTTGAGCTTCTGTCTAAAATTACAATTCAGTTAGAAGGGAAAAAAAACAGAAAGTCTACGACGACAACATGCGAATAAAGGACACTCTCAAGGAGTTATTTGTTTTTCACCTCAACTAAGTTCTTTTTTTTTTTTGTCATTTTGTTTCCATTTTCCAAATGAAAGGACAAGTGGATTAACGCAAAGCTTATTTTCTACAAACGATACCTATACATTACCATATGGTGGAGAAGGCCAAAGGTGGACCAAGTCGGGTGGACACTTGGACAGCGCTTATGCGTCCGTAAAAGGTCATTATGGCTAAGCACCTATGGTAACTTGATATCTAATGAATGGTGAAACCAGGATGGTTGAATGGATAGCAATTTCTATGTATTTTCTATTCTGTGTGACATTAGACAAAAGTGTTGACAATTTATCCGGAAATGAAAACGATTACCCTGTCTGTCTGTTATATACGAAGTCAGTGGCAGACAGATGTCATCAAAGAGAATGTGATATTGTTGAGAGGATTTTCGATTGATAAATGATTCAGGAAGTTTTTTTTCCTCTTTTTTTTATGTGGAAAAAGAGTAATGCAATGTCTAGTCTAGGGATTTATAGAGGTAATTCGAGGCCTGAGTACCTGGTTCAGAAATGGATTTGACGTCTGCAGATATGAGTGCTAATGGGACGGTGTCATCTTAAACCCACGAATTGAAGAAATTCAAGATTACTAATATTCGCATGATTTCGCTTTGTAGTCTTCCTATACACCGAAATAATATTGGAATTTGTATTGTGACGTATTTGCGCAAAGTGTGAGAAACCACAAAGCCATTGTGTAGGAATTATTAAAGCAAATTAACCAGCGTCGCTTCGCATGCACATGCTCCTTAAAGGTCTGCTCAAACCAACGCAAATGCGAAAGCGGAAGCGAATTTCGCGCGGGAAACGGTGGAATAACCCGACATCACAATGTATTTATTTGCCGCTCCGGTGAATCGAAATGTCTTATAATTTCTTATCTTATATTTTCTTTATTCATGTACATATGAAAAAAGTATAGAGATCCGACAAACGGCGGATTTATCTTCTCAATTTTTTTTTTTAAAGAATCAAATATAAATTGCTGATTAGTTTAACGACTAGGTGCGATTATTGGAAGGATTATGCTTCCCTTTGAACTTTGGTTTATTTTGTGTTCATTTGTGGATGTCAAAATATTAAGCGCCAAAACAAATGTGACGAATCTGACCATACAAACGAAAAGAAGAAAAGAATCTGCATTTTTAGTCTGAATCAAAAAAGGGGTAATTATTTCAAGAGAAATATTAATTTAATTTGTTTTTAATAAAGATCATATGGCAAAGCAGTACACGCAAAAACATTGTCCTTAGCCGAGTGCGATTTTTACTCTGCTAAAAATAAATCGGTTAAAATTAACCAACTCTCGGTTAAAAATACATGAGTACTCGTTGCTAAAAACAACCAAGTTAATACTGTTAAATGAATACGGTTAAAAATAGCAGACTGAACGGTTGTCATTACTAAATAGTTCGGTTAAAATTAACCGAACTACTTAATTTTCATGTTTGTTAAATTCTAATGAGTATCTAGGTTAAAATCAACCAACTCATTTCGTGTTTTTAACAGACTGATTGGTTGTTTTTAACCGTTTTACTCACGAAAATTCAAACGAATCTATGTTTGCTGAAAACTCACATTCACTCTGTTATAAACAACCGATGAGTGTTGGCTAAATACAACCAATTGCTCGGTTGATTTTAATCAAATCACTCGGTTAATTTTATCAGAATATATTACTGAGCTTATTCATTGATTTTAACCGAGTAACTCGTTTGATTTCTACCAAGTAAAAAAAAACATTCGTTTATCTACAAACGAATAGCTCGGTTGATTTTAACCAAATCACTCGGTTAATTATTATCAAAATTTGCTACTGAGCTTATTCATTGATTTTAACCGAGTAACTCGTTTGATTTCTACCAAGTAAAAGAAAACATTCGTTTATCTACAAACGAATAGCTCGGTTGATTTTCACCAAATCACTCGGTTAATTATCAAAATATGCTACTGAGCTTATTCATTGATTTTAACCGAGTAACTCGTTTGATTTCTACCAAGTAAAAAAAAACATTCGTTTATCTACAAACGAATAGCTCGGTTGATTTTAACCAAATCACTCGGTTAATTATCAAAATTTGCTACTGAGCTTATTCATTAATTTTAACCGAGTAACTCGTTTGATTTCTACCAAGTAAAAAAAAAACATTCGTTTATCTACAAACGAATAGCTCGGTTGATTTTAACCAAATCACTCGGTTAATTATCAAAATATGCTACTGAGCTTATTCATTGATTTTAACCGAGTAACTCGTTTGATTTCTACCAAGTAAAAAAAAAACATTCGTTTATCTACAAACGAATAGCTCGGTTGATTTTAACCAAATCACTCGGTTAATTATCAAAATATGCTACTGAGCTTATTCATTGATTTTAACCGAGTAACTCGTTTGATTTCTACCAAGTAAAAAAAAAACATTCGTTTATCTACAAACGAATAGCTCGGTTGATTTTAACCAAATCACTCGGTTAATTATCAAAATTTGCTACTGAGCTTATTCATTGATTTTAACCGAGTAACTCGTTTGATTTCTACCAAGTAAAAAAAAACATTCGTTTATCTACAAACGAATAGCTCGGTTGATTTTAACCAAATCACTCGGTTAATTATCAAAATATGCTACTGAGCTTATTCATTGATTTTAACCGAGTAACTCGTTTGATTTCTACCAAGTAAAAAAAAAACATTCGTTTATCTACAAACGAATAGCTCGGTTGATTTTAACCAAATCACTCGGTTAATTATTAAAATTTGCTACTGAGCTTATTCATTGATTTTAACCGAGTAACTCGTTTGATTTCTACCAAGTAAAAAAAAACATTCGTTTATCTACAAACGAAAAGCTCGGTTGATTTTAACCAAATCACTCGGTTAATTATCAAAATTTGCTACTGAGCTTATTCATTGATTTTAACCGAGTAACTCGTTTGATTTCTACCAAGTAAAAGAAAACATTCGTTTATCTACAAACGAATAGCTCGGTTGATTTTCACCAAATCACTCGGTTAATTATCAAAATATGCTACTGAGCTTATTCATTGATTTTAACCGAGTAACTCGTTTGATTTCTACCAAGTAAAAAAAAACATTCGTTTATCTACAAACGAATAGCTCGGTTGATTTTCACCAAATCACTCGGTTAATTATCAAAATATGCTACTGAGCTTATTCATTGATTTTAACCGAGTAACTCGTTTGATTTCTACCAAGTAAAAGAAAACATTCGTTTATCTACAAACGAATAGCTCGGTTGATTTTCACCAAATCACTCGGTTAATTATCAAAATATGCTACTGAGCTTATTCATTGATTTTAACCGAGTAACTCGTTTGATTTCTACCAAGTAAAAAAAAACATTCGTTTATCTACAAACGAAAAGCTCGGTTGATTTTCACCAAATCACTCGGTTAATTATCAAAATATGCTACTGAGCTTATTCATTGATTTTAACCGAGTAACTCGTTTGATTTCTACCAAGTAAAAAAAAACATTCGTTTATCTACAAACGAATAGCTCGGTTGATTTTAACCAAGTAAAAAAAACATTCGTTTATCTACCCGTGGTGCGTCATTTTCGTATTGTGCCTGCATCATATTTTTTCGTTACTCATCGCACAGATGAGACGAAAAATATAAAAACCAACACCGACACCCGACACCACACACCATGGCAGCATTTTGTCCCAGAGAAAAAACACAATAACAAACAGATGAACACATCTCTTACAAGTTTTCAGAACATTTTGTAACTACATACATATAAGGTACAGTCGTTGTCGTACAGTCTCGTCATTTACTGTCTGCGCATTTGCTTGAGTTGAAAGAAACTCGTTTATTTCTTACTGAATACTTGGTTGAATTTAACCAATTCGTTGCAATGCACTGCATCAGTGCTGTCGTTTGAAATTTGTAAGAGTGCTGTGAAATCTTTTTTTGTGGAATATTTTTTTTATATTTTTGTGGAAATAATTATACAGGGTTATAATCATTCGCCTGGAAACTGGAACGTAATCTGGAATGATGCAACAATAAAAAAAAACACCGAATGTCAAATGTCAAAGTAAACAAAAAAGGAACAACGAATTTAATTATTTTTGAAACATTTGAAAGAATTAAAGGAAAAACAATGCTTAGTCGAACTTTTTTATTTGGTAAACAAGAATGAGATCGAGAGATATACTAGTTCAAGCGTGGGGATAAATTTACTGCTGAAGTACCTATTGCCCGAACCGATGTACGTTTTAACATATCACCAAGTATGCAATTGCAATAGATATATTTATTCACTTTCTCCATATCTTTTTCCTTTTTCAGACTTAACACTGAATAAGGTCTTTGAATTTGTTCTCACATTTCAACACGCACATCATATGAATAATCTTCCCTTATGCATTGCCTGCTTTTTACACCATCCAAAATTGACTTGTTTTTCGTTTGTAAGAAAACAACGATAGTATGAGATAAACGCTGTTTTTATATTTTCCACTGATTTACAAGAATTTCTTTCAAATTTTCTTTTAATTTCCACTGATTTTATATAATATAAATATAATATGATATAAAAGTCAATATATTTAGATACTAAAATCAAGCCGACGTAAAATGTTGCGATGACGTTGGTAAAGTTCACTAAAACGTAAACATACTCTGCGAGCTGTTAAACTCAAATGCATTTGCATTGGTAAATCTCGAGCAACTCTGAAATAAATCGAGTTTCGGAAAAAGTCATCTAAATTCAAAAAATATGGCTTTTTTGTGCCAATAAAAAGTGATCTAGATCAAGAAAAAGTGTGCTTGTCTGCCCAATCGAATACCACATCATATTACTCAAAATGAAAACCGCATGAAGAAACAAAACCACTTCAATATTTTTGCGTTGATTCCAGTGGGCAATATGGCATTACACACCAAGCAAAAGTATTGCAAACGTTCGACAGCACTGTAGTATCCACTACGCAGTATCTTGTTGCAGTATGTATGCTGCTGCTGCTTGATTTGACCAGGGTTACCGTGTTGGTGACATTGTCATTATATCTAGCGGAAATTTCGCGCATAGAATGACAATCATTTATTGTAGAAATTATCTTGTACTAGTGATACTTTTTTTTCAATTGAAATAATTTTTAAAAACTAAATTTTTTGACTAAAAATTAGATTCTGCCAGAGCGATTGGCTTACACCTTTCAAATAAAAAACAAGTAAAAGTGTTATCATCGGTCTGGCCGATGCTTTGATACCCTCCACTGCATAAAAGTCATGCAAAATGTTTGTCATGCCAGTTAGTATCTATGTACTGTACACCTACACGCATGTGTCCTAATATATAGGTTTTGTATGGGAGGTACCAGAACTACTTTACCGACATACATAATTTTCAATACCAACCTGACGACGGTAAAAATAAAACCTCTCACAAAATTTCATTCGCCTAAGTCGATTCGTTTGGACGCTATAGTGTTTTCAACAGACAGAGCGACACATGGGTCAAATAGTGGTTTTGTATGGGAAGTACCAGAACTACTTTACCGACATAGACAATATTCAGTACTAACCTGACGACGGTAAAAAGAAGTCCTGCCACAAAATTTCATTCGTCTAAGTCGATTCGTTTGGACGCTATCGTGTTTTCAACAGACAGTCAGACGGACAGACAGACAGACGGACGTGGCTAAATCGATTCAGAATGTGATCCTGATTCAGAATATATATACTTTATAGGGCTCCGGTGAATCCTTCTTGGCGTTACAAATGTAATGATAAAGTGAATATACCTTCCTGTGGAGGGTATACAAAAATCGTTTGAATTGAAGATTTCTTGGACGTTTTTTAATCCATCGTAGCCATCCTTTGATGGAATTTGTTACTTTATGGCTTGATAAAAAGAAGACGAACCATATTTTGGGATATAGCCCCAAAATATTAAAAATTTGAGTAATTTTTTTCGCTTGGAAAAATTAAGATTTTAGGGCTTTCTGGTGACATTTCGAAATAAATATAGTATATATCCCAAAATATGGTTCGTCTTCTTTTTATCAAGCCATAAAGTAACAAATTCCATCAAAGGATTGCTACGATGTCAATGGATTAAAAAACGTCTAAGAAATCTTCAATTGAGGCGATTTTTTGTTTGCTCTCCGAAATAGCCAATACCGATGGAAGTGCGTGACATTTACTGACGATTTGATATCAGTTAAATAATATTTTTGTTCAACACCTTTGCGGATATTACTAATATTAGCTAATATTAGTAATATCTTAATGAATACTAATATATCAGTCACATCCCTACAATTATGTATACTTATAAGAACAAAAATGTGTTTCAAAATCTTCCACTAATGTTTAAATTTATAATATTGATTATGATAATAATATTATATGTTCGAATTATTAATGTATAATATTTTGGATACTCGGTTACTGACTCTTATTTCAACCTAGCGGCAACACTGGATTTTACTCGTTCTTCTGTACGATGCGCACTGAATACAGAACAAAATACCTAGTACAGTCACAGTTTGTTTCTGGTGGTTGTACTCTTCGGTTGTGCTTTGCCGTTCGGTTGTGTCTAGTGTTATTAATTTTTTTGCAATAAAAGTTTTTGCTGTGTTAAAAGATAAAAGTGAATCGAGTGCGAATCAACTTTATAAAAACAATACCTACAGAGGTAATTAAAGGAATTCATCGTTTGCCCTACAGTGGTAAATCAGGGATTTCATCTTGTACCCTAAAGTGGTATTTTATTCAATCGTTTACCCTACAGTTCAAGGATTTCATCGTTTACCCAAGGTAACTATAATTTATTACATATAATTCAATAATACATATTACGTAGATACTAATATTTTTCTAGTAGTTGCAATATGCAATTTGTGTTTTTTTTTTATTACGTGCAAAATTATTCGTGTTTGAACTCGTTTTCCTTTCAACCCAGCCATGGCTGATTTTAACCGAGATCTCGGTTGTTTCTTACCGAGTAGAATTACACTCGGTTATTTTTTACTGTTCGCTCATTTAAATTTAACAAAGCCAAGTTGACTGATTTTAACCGAGATCTCAGTTGTTTCTTACCGAGTAGAATTACACTCGGTTATTATTACGCATCGGATTTTAACCGAGATCTCTGTTGTTTCTTACCGAGTAGAATTACACTCGGTTATTATTACACATCGGATTTTAACCGAGATCTCGGTTGTTTCTTACCGAGTAGAATTACACTCGGTTATTTTTTACTGTTCGCTCATTTAAATTTAACAAAGCCAAGTTGACTGATTTTAACCGAGATCTCGGTTGTTTCTTACCGAGTAGAATTACACTCGGTTATTATTACACTTTAAATTTAACAAAGCGAAGTTGACTGATTTTAATGTGAATCAACTTTACAAAAATTATACCATCATGTTAATTCAAAGTCGTTTACCCCACAGTTCAAGGATTTCATCAAGTCAAGATTTTCATCAAGATTTTCATCAAGTGGCATTTTATTCCATCGTTTACCCTACAGTTCAAGGATTTCATCGTTTACCCTACAGTGGTAATTCAAAGATTTCATCTTGTACTTGTACCCTACAGAGGTATTTTATTCCATCGTTTACGCTACAGTTCAAGGATTTCATCGTTTACCCAAGGTAACTATAATTTATTACATATAATTCAATAATATTACGTAGATACTAATATTTTTGTGGTAGTTGCAATATGCAATTTGTGTTTTTTTTCATTCCGTTACAAATTATTCGTGTTTGATTACACATCGGATTTTAACTGCGCAATTACTGGTATTTGACTTTTTCTTCTTCTCCTGGGGTCAGATCACGTAAAATAAAAACGATTGAACGATATAGTTTTTATGCATATCAGTGGCAATAAACAGAGACTGCTATTGTCGAAATGATGTCCTTCGATCCTTTTCATATTACGTGATCTGACCCCTGGAGAATAACCCTTTAATGCAAGATTTGTTCGTGCTTTCTGAAATAGTTAAGAATTATTGTCTGTTTTATAGACATAAAGCTATGGACGACGACGTCTGCAATTTATTGCGAGAGTGGGGCTTGGAAAATTATATTGACGTTTTCAAGGGTATGTTTATAATATATTCATTTATATATACGAAGGAGTATCTTTTATCATTCTATTACTATAAGGGTATTCACTTTAACGCGTAAAAGCCTCATAAACTGCATAAATTTACCACCTCGTAAATCAACTGTCAGATTTTGTATGGAGAATAGTTTAATAGTTTACGCAGACCTCATAATTTTCCGCGACGATTTAGGCTGGGAAATCAACCGCGGAAAGTTGTGCAAATCACAAATGTCAAACTTTGACAGACAGTCGTATGAATTGTTTGTTTGATTCCAGATTTACAGTCGATTTACGCGAGTTAAGCAATGACATTTCCGAGCGGTGTTCACTTAAAGCACCGCAGAAATTTATACATTTACGAGCTGCATACATTTATCAGATTAAGTGAATACCCTTTATATTATTTTGGTTACACGGTACGCAAAAACCAAATTCAGTTTTCATGAAACTTCACTAAAATCTACTTGTTCAAATCTTTTGATTCTTTCTTTTATGACTCTGATAAAAGATACAAAAATGTTAAATAAGAACTAAACTAGAATTGTTTTCAATATGACAGAAAATGCCATAACGTCAATATCTTTGGCGCTACTAGGCCATGCCGAGATAAGGGAGATGTTCCCAATCATAGGACATCGTGTACTTTTTATGCGAAATTTTGACGAATGGCGAAAGGCAATGCATCCAAATGCTGCTAACACTTCGGTTAGTTGTTATTACAGAATCATTAATATTTACATCTACTGATGGTAGCAATTACTGTTGTTCATATACAGGTCTATGAAATTCAAGAAACAAATTTTACCAGTTCCCAAGACCAAAGCACAAATGTAAGTTTTTTGCTGAACGACATGCTACCTTCTTTTGAAGTTAGTGATAAATTTGAATCCACAAGTTCAAATTTATTGATAGATGCCATTGTTACACCTACTACTTCCGAGAAATCTCTATATGGAACAGAAGAAGTTGTAAGTATACAAGTTGAAAAACATACTGTAATAAATAACAAATAAAATCTGAGATTAGCCTACGCCTGTGGCTCCGGTGCAAGCAAATAAAACCCAATTTTACTGACGCGAATACGCAAAGCTCATTCAAAAATACGCATTTCCTTTGTTGTGGTTCATTTGTATAAAATTGATTCGTTCGAATTATGTAAGCGAATGTAAGCGAGTGAAATTTCCCAAAGCACGACACTTCTGCCTGCCCCTATTGTGTAAGACAACGACACAGTTGAGTTGTCTCCTGGTTTTATGTAATTCAAAATTCGGTATTGTCCGTATTGTCATAAACAACCTTGATAGAAAAGTTGTCTGTCAGTTGTCTATAAGTTGTTAGTTAGTTTGGGTTGTGTGAAAGTTGAGTTGAATTGAAGACAACACAACTCAACTTAGTTGAGTTGTGTTCTCCAATAGGGGCATTCAAAACGCGATAACTTAGTAGGTACTACTTAGTGTCCATAAATATTTCGTTTTCACTACATACATAAATAGTTCGCGAGGGTAGAATTCACTTGCACCGGAACCGCGGCCATATTGATTCCGTTTTGGAAGGTGGGCAGCAAAGGTTAACATAGCGTTAGTTCATTACTGAAGATCATAATGTGCTATGAAGTTTTTGTAGTCCTCATGTAACTACAATGTACCTAAACAATTTGTTAAATGGTTACCACAATTAAAAAAAAAAAAAAAAAAAAACAGTGTCTAGGAACAGATTTTCCTAATTCGTAGTACTATATTGTCTTTCTAGAACCTTCAAAAACTTCTCGAAAATTCCCTAGAGGGAAGAGGTATCTTAGCAATAGACAAGACCAAGCCACTTGAAAATGTCGCACGGCTTCGATTGGTGCGGATTATATGCACACATATACTAAAAAACAGCCCCGAGCGAAACATCACGGCCAAAATTTATGGCATGTGGACAAATGAAATAGCTCATTTGTTCCCTTCTGAACACAGGTCTGTGTATTTTCACAATAAAATCGTGGATTCGGGTCGTGGGATCGTTAACCGATTGGCTGGAAAGTTGCCAGACCATATCAACAATTTGAAGCGAAAATACCGTGAAACGGGTATAATATCTAAACGGAAACGTTCTTTGTCATCGTCACCTTCCTCCAGTCGAAGATCATCTCCCACTCCATCACAAAATCGTCTACTATCTACTACTATCCAAATAGTAGAAGACGGAGAATCGTCAGATGAAGATCTGAAGTGGCTAAGGAATTCCAGCAATCCTTGGAACACTACAGAGGAGAAATGGGGAAAAACCACTCGTGCTCGCCTTGAACTTTTGAAGGAGATGACAATAACAAACTATTTTGAGGAATTTCCGGCTCTAAAAAACGTGCTCGGGTATAAACTGGTAATAATATTCGATTCAACTTACACACTAAATACAAAATGCATTCTGATTCTGTTGTTGATGTTGTAGAAATGGCAGTGCCAGAACAATTTGAGACTTCCTCCAAACTATTTACTTATTATTCGTAAATATTTGTTGTATAATTTCACCAAATATGTTTTCAATTTAATTTTTAACAGCTGGAAAAGGATTTCAACACCCTACACAGCGACCATTCTACAGGGTTGATGCAAAACTTCCCATAATTAAAAACAAACATCTACAGAACTGCTACAAAAAAAGCAAATGCGAAGGATATCTACTTGCAAAACCTTCTATCTCTGGAGAATTGTGAGTGCTTACTTTGATTTTTTCTTAATTTTCGTAAACTAGCGTACCCGTGCGAGAACTCTCGCATGTGTATGTTGTATATCCGGGTTTTTCATTTTATTTCATTTCAACATATTATTGTAATATTTATATACAATGGTAATACCAACTTTAGTATAATCGACAAAATAAAGGTTCGAAAACTCTGAATAAAAAAATGACTAGTTTAGTGACACAGTACTCAAAATCGAATGCAATCTTACTTTAAAAATATAAAATAGGTTCTTTTCTGAAATGCTCGACAATGAATATAGAATACCAGTCACTTTAATACCATTTAAAAAGGAGATGGCTTTCACTTTCTTTTACCGCTTTCTTCACCTTTTACCGCTTTTAATGCGGCAGTGTTTCTTTCACGGAAAAACAATTTATTTTCCTGTCTAATAATGTTTGAGGGATTTGAAGTATCCCTGTTCCCTAATATGTTCATGAATAAATAATTGACAAAATTCTATACTGACAGGAAATATTTAGACAAAAAGTCCTTGTACTTGTACTGTTCTTCCACTCAATTACAAAAAAATACACATTTAGATTCACGATTCGGTGTATCTGGTCTAGTAAAATTGTGAAATTGTATTTTTTTTTTATCACATCGTGAGCACACTTTTTCTAATCTCTATAGCAACACTGGGGAAAATAACAAAAAACATTTGAAATCGAACTGACATTTGCGAACTTGTACATTTTACATTGTTGTATTTTTTTGTTACTATAGGTCTGGGGTATAGTAAAAGTGTAAAAGTGTAGCAAGTATATTTTGTTGTTATAGTGTAAGAAAACTTCACGCTTTTACACTTTCACAGTGATAATAGACCTGATACACCGAATCTTGAATACCCCTATTATTTTATTATTTTATTATAATAGGGGAATTCAATATTCGGTGTATCAGGTCTAGGATCATTGTGTCCGGGATTTTCATGCACGATTACTAATTTCTTAAAATTATTTCTGGCAACCCTAATGTAGTAGTAAAATTCAACTTTTTTTTCTTAAATTTCAGTGTCTGAAGATATCAGTAATCTAGGTGCGTTTCTGCTGATTCCATCGCTTTTGGCAACAGCAACTATACGCCTAAAGGGGACCAACAAGAAGGTTTGGCGGCCATCAAAATCGGAAGCCCGCGACGGATTCATCACTCATGTTTCCAGCGATGCGGAGATCAATGAAGCGATCTCTATAAGGCGTAAAAAACTTTCGGAATTCGGACTGACTCTTCAACCGTTCATCCTCATAGTTGGTTCGTCTTTAGATAAAATAAGTAGTTATTTTGTTGTAGTTAATGATACAAAATATATACTGCCGACTATCTTAGAGGCGGTCGATATTTGTTTTAAAATTATATTTATGTTGAACGCAAAATATCCTGTGGAATCTAAATCTGCATGGGTGTTTATTCAAAGAGCATTTTATAAAATAATAACTGACTTTGACAAAGAATCCACTGCATCTAATAGTTTGCTAGGGGAATTAGGGATTGAAGAGTGTTAATTTACATTTTTTTCCATTTGGGCGCAAGGCATTTATTTCACATTGGTCTTTTGTTTTTTATGCAGATCCGACTTTAAGGATCTAAAATGTCTAAGACAGCACTTTGAATTATTTGATCATCACGGCGTAAAAAACTTTCGGAATTCGGTCTGACTCTTCAACCGTTCATCCTCATAGTTGATAGATATTTGTTTTGAAATTATATTTATGTTGAGCATTTTATAAAATAATAACTGACTTTGACAAAGAATCCACTGCATCTAATAGTTTGCTAGGGGAATTAGGGATTGAAGAGTGTTAATTTACATTTTTTTCCATTTGGGCACAAGGCATTTATTTTACATTGGTCTTTTGTTTTTCACTTTGAATTTGATCATCACGGCGTAAAAAACTTTCGGAATTCGGTCTGACTCTTCAACCGTTCATCCTCATAGTTGGTTCGTGTTTAGATAAAATAAGTAGTTATTTTGTTGTAGTTAATGATACAAAATATGTACTACTGACTATCTTAGAGGCGGTCGATATTTGTTTTAAAATTATATTTATGTTGAACGCAAAATATCCTGTGGAATCTAAATCTGCATGGGTGTTTATTCAAAGAGCATTTTATAAAATAATAACTGACTTTGACAAAGAATCCACTGCATCTAATAGTTTGCTAGGGGAATTAGGGATTGAAGAGTGTTAATTTACATTGTTTTCCATTTGGGCACAAGGCATTTATTTTACATTGGTCTTTTGTTTTTCACTTTGAATTTGATCATCACGGCGTAAAAAACTTTCGGAATTCGGTCTGACTCTTCAACCGTTCATCCTCATAGTTGGTTCGTCTTTAGATAAAATAAGTAGTTATTTTGTTGTAGTTAATGATACAAAATATATACTACCGACTATCTTAGAGGCGGTCGATATTTGTTTTAAAATTATATTTATGTTGAACGCAAAATATCCTGTGGAATCTAAATCTGCATGGGTGTTTATTCAAAGAGCATTTTATAAAATAATAACAGACTTTGACAAAGAATCCACTGCATCTAATAGTTTGCTAGGGGAATTAGGGATTGAATAGTGTTAATTTACGTTTTTTCCATTTGGGCGCAAAGCATTTAGATACTTTAAAATGGTTGTTTGTTTTTTATGCAGATCCGACTTTAAGGATCCAAAATGTCTAAGACAGCACTTTGAATTTGATCATCACGGCCACGAGTTTATACACTACAAATGCTCGGAAGGAAATTGTAGACGATCATTTTCTATTTTCAATTCATTCAGAAGACACATTAATAAAGAACACGCTTCTGAAAGTCTAAATCTACCTTCAAGCTCTTATGTTAATGAAATTGAACCAAATGAAATTTTATTTCCTTCACATAAGAGTTTAGAACAAGTCAAAAAGTCTGAAATAACAGAAGCACCACCGGTTAATGAATCATTATCGATTTTGATTGCATCTCTTTATGCGAATGTACTTTTGCCTAGAAATGTAGTACAAAAAATAGTTGATGGCTTAAGCGATTTTTTAGGTTCATTGAGTTCAGCTATTGAAAACTGCGTTGATGAAGTTAGTCTTGAAAGCTCCCTATCCAATGATGTTTCAAGATCATTAGTCGAAGCACTCGTGCCTTTAATAATTTCCCCCTTAAAATGTTTAGAAACAGAACGAAAAAGGATTACTTATTTTACTAAACGAGGATCGTATATTGAACCCCAAGGAATTTTAATTGGCCAGAGATTCGACAATATAAAAAGAAATGGGTTAATACGTATGGAACCTGTGGAATGCAAAGAACATTTTATTCCTCTTAGACATGTAATGCATTTTTTTTTTTCGTTAAAAAACGTACTCTCTGAAACTTTGGAATACATGGACAGTCTTCAATACAAAGATGATATGGAAAATTTTATTCAAGGCACTTATTGGAAACACAGAGTAACGCATCATTCGAATCGAATAGTTTTACCTTTATTTATGTATTTCGATGATTACGAGATTGGAAACGTTCTTGGAAGTCATTCTGGTATTCATAAATTAGGGGCAGTTTACGTCTCAATTCCGTGTCTTCCGCCTTGGCGATCATCAGTTCTTTCGAACATATTCCTTGTTTTGCTATTTCATTCATCTGACAGAGTATCTTTCGGCAATAATGTTATATTTAAACCAGTTATTGATGAATTTAATTTCTTAAGCGAAGAAGGTATACAAATAGATATTCCAACTTTCAAGGGAACTTTATTTTTTGAGCTTGCTCTAATCCTTGGCGACAATTTAGGATTACATTCTATGATTGGGTTCGTAGAGAGTTTCTCTGCAAATTTTTCCTGCAGAGTGTGCAAAGTTTCAAAGCGAATATTAAAAGAGCAACTGTATGAGGATACATCACTTCTTCGGGCAATTGATAGCTATGAAGCTGATCTTGCTTTAAATGATGTTTCTTTAACCGGTATTAAGGAAAAATGTGTTTTTCTGGACATTAAGAACTTCGACTTGTTTCAGCAGGTTGGTGCTGATATTATGCACGATGTGCTAGAGGGTGTTGCAAAATACATTTTAAATTTCATACTTTTGGAGTACACTGAAACTAACAAACTTTTTTCCTTATCTCTTTTTAATGACAAATTATTAGCATTTGCATATGGGCCTGATAGTAAAAATAAACCTTGCAGTATCGAAAAAGAACATTTAAAGAGGGGGAATATGCGCTTATCTTCTGGAGAAACGCTTACTCTTTTACGATTTCTTGGATTACTTGTAGGCGATTTTGTACCAAGAGACAATGCTATTTGGAATATATACATAACATTAAGAAAAATTCTTGACATACTTCTTAGCGTGAGAATTTCAGTTGGAACAGAAGATTTATTGCAAGTGTTAGTTGCCGAACTTAATGAACAATATATTAAAATAACCAAAGACTCTCTTAAACCAAAGTTTCATAACCTGCTTCACTATCACACCGCTTTAAAAAAATACGGTCCATTATCATCACTGTGGTCAATGAGGTTCGAAGCTAAGCACAGACATTCTAAAATGTCAGCTAGATCGTCATGTAATCGAAGAAATGTCACTTTAACTTTAGCAATTAAGCATCAACTTCAACTAAATGAAATCTTCCTAAGGGGGAAACTTTCGAACATACTTGACGTAGGCCCCATAAAATCTCCCTTGTCATCCGAACTTAATTTTTTGCATTCCCAGTTACCACTGGACCCTGAAAAGACTTTGACTAGAGTGAATTGGGCGACGATGTCTTCTATACATTATAAAAAAGGATCAGTCTTAGTAAAAAGTTTAAGTTCAGATTGCTATCTTTATGATTTTTTCGTATTGGACAAATTATATTTGTATGAGTCCGATCGCCTAATCTTAGCTGGAACTTTAGTGGACACTTTATGTTTTGATGAACATTATTATGCATATCAGGTAGAAGCTCCATCAATAGAAAAACGGATTTGCCTGTTTCTTGAATCCTTTATTTCACCAATTCCAAACACGATAAATATTTTACCAAATGGAAGGCAGTACGTAGTCTTACGAAGCCCATTATAAAGTAATAAACATAAACTTTCTTAAAAAAATAAAATTTCACAATGATGCAGTAGAAAAATATTCATATGTTAATATTACATTTTTAAAGATGTAAATTGTAAATTGTGCGATAACACATTAAGAACGGAATAAATATATATATATTATGGACTAATAATCACCGATTGGTTATATTTTTATCACGGTTTCAATACCAAATTTTGTAATTAATTCTTAAAAAATAAATATGTTCCAAACGTTTTACTTCAAAGTGTTTAGAAGCCTATTATAAACTAATAGATAAACATAAACTTTCTTTAAAAAATACAATTTCACAATGATTATGTTAAAAAAATATTATATAATACTATAAAAATATAGAAAAATATTTATATGTTAATATTACATTTTAAAAGATGTAAATTGTGCGATAACACATTATAAATTAAGAACGATTGGTTATATTTTTATCACGTTTTTAATACCAATTTGTAATTAATTCTTAAAAAATAAACATGTACCAAACGTTTTAATTCAAAGTGTTCTCTCTTAAAAATTATTAAGTTTTCAGGTGCATGGACGTTTCAAAAGGATGCTGTCGACGGCTGGAAAAAAGGTTTGGATAAATTCAACCGAGTAGATTGTATGAATTCAACCGAGTCGGTTGGATAAATTCAACCGAGTCGGTTGGATAAATTCAACCGAGTAGGTTGGATAAATTCAACCGAGTCGGTTGGATAAATTCAATCGAGTAGGTTGGATGAATTCAACCGAGTCGGTTGGATAAATTCAACCGAGTAGGTTGGATAAATTCAACCGAGTCGGTTGGATAAATTCAACCGAGTAGGTTGGCTAAATTCAACCGAGTAGGTAAGCTAAATTCAACCGAGTAGGTTGGCTAAATTCAACCGAGTAGGTCGGCTAAATTCAACCGAGTAGGTCGGCTAAATTCAACCGTGTATGTTTGCTGAATTTAACCGAGTAGGTTGGCTAAATTCAACCGAGTATGTTTGCTGAATTTAACCGAGTAGGTTGGCTAAATTCAACCGAGTAGGTTGGCTAAATTTAACCGAGTATGTTTGCTGAATTTAACAGAGTAGGTTGGCTAAATTCAACCGAGTATGTTTGCTGAATTTAACCGAGTAGGTTGGCTAAATTCAACCGAGTAGGTTGGCTAAATTTAACCGAGCATGTTTGCTGAATTTAACCGAGTAGGTTGGCTAAATTCAACCGAGTATGTTTGCTGAATTTAACAGAGTAGGTTGGCTAAATTCAACCGAGTATGTTTGCTGAATTTAACCGAGTAAGTTGGCTAAATTCAACCGATTAGGTTGGCTAAATTCAACCGAGTATGTTTGCTGAATTTAACAGAGTAGGTTGGCTAAATTCAACCGAGTATGTTTGCTGAATTTAACCGAGTAGGTTGGCTAAATTCAACCGAGTAGGTTGGCTAAATTTAACCGAGTATGTTTGCTGAATTTAACCGAGTAGGTTGGCTAAATTCAACCGAGTAGGTTAGCTAAATTCAACCGAGTATGTTTGCTGAATTTAACCAAGTAGGTTGGCTAAATTCAACCGAGTATGTTTGCTGAATTTAACCGAGTAGGTTGGCTTCGAACACCGAGTAGGTTGGCTTACGGACACAATTTAACCGAGTAGGTTGGTTAAATTCAACTGAGTAGTTTGGCTAAATTCAACCAAGTAGCTTGGTTAAATTCAACCAAGTAGGTCCGCTAAATTCAACCGAGTATGTTTGCTAAATTTAACCAAGTAGTACTAGGTTACTTATAACCGAGTAGATCAGGGTGGGGAAATGGGAACTCGGTTATTTTTAACCAATTTACAGTAAACGAATTGTCTTGGTTAATTTTAACCGAGCAATACTGTAGGAGCTGTATTAACAGCATCACTCGGTTATTTTTTACAACATTTCAGTTGTTTTCAACCGTCACGTTTTTTGAGTGTATACAATAAAAGGAAATTGTGGTCGCAAGCGGGGGAAGAGGCTCTCGTGAAACTTCAAAATTGACAGCTTATGACTTTTAAAACCCACCTTAACTCGGTGGCAACGTTTCTCAAGGTTTCGGTAAAAGTTCATCGAAACCTCGCGATTTCGGTTTGGTGGGAACATGGCATTAAATTCAATTTTTATACGATCGATTTGAGAAGGCATATCAAAATTATGTCCTTTATTCCTCGCTCTTATTCATATTTTATTTTTCAAAGCGATTTTAGCTACAAAACCATAAAATGCTATGGACTAGCCACGTCGAAAAGCAAACAGTAACTTAATAGAAGAAAATTAAAAACGAACAGAACTGTTTTCAAAATAATTTTTTATAGTACCTACAGACTAATGCTATGTTTGCACGGTTATTTCAGCTAATAACTATAGAATCAGTTTGTTCAGCCAAATTTTAACCGGAGAATCCATTGTTTGGTAAGTTAACCCGAGAAATCGATAATAACCAGCCGATTTTGGTCGGGAATGGCATTTAAACAAACTTTGACAATAGCAGTCAAAAAAACAGCAATAAACGCAAAATAGAGTGTGTTGCTTCGTTTCCGTTTTGTCGATACATTTTCAACTGACAGATGTATACGATGCACGCTGTGTGAAAAACAAATTGAATGCATTGCTGCGGCTGTGACACGTTTTGTGTTGAAAACAATCATATTCAGTTAAATTAAAAAAATACATAAAACAATAAAATACCGAAAATAAACGTACACAAAAAATAAACAATTTTAACCAAGGATTAATTTTAACAACTGAATTGACAAAAATAAACTGGAAAACTGGAACGATTTGTCGCAAATCTATGGTTAACACAGATATATCGGGTTAAAACTAAATCCTAAATGGTAACCTAACCGCAGATTTAACCAGCTCTGAACGAACCGGTCCTAAGTAAAAAAGGTTTAAAATAAATGCTAGTGTTTCCACAAAAAAAAAAACGAGAGTTAATTTGACGTTCTCACGAGATGTTGTTTTCTGTCAAATCGATCTACGGAAAAGTTTGACAAAAAATTAATGGAAAAAAAATTAACCAATTGACTTTTTTAGAAATATATAGTAAAACAAATAATGAGTGATAGTAATTTGAAGATATTAGATATTGCCACCGTTCCTCTAGACTTCTACCACATTTTATCCCAAATGGAGGAACGTTCGCTAGAGCCAGTTGAACAAAAAAGGATAGTAGTTGCTTTCTTTTCACTTCACAAATGGTGAAATGTCAGTAATTTTTATATAAATGGAGTTTGACATTCCGCTAGTGAATGTACGAATGGGACCTACACTCTTTTGTCTTATCCAAACGGCTTAATTAAGAAGCTTTCTTATGACACTTATATTCTCGGATGTTTGTCAGACGTTTACGATAGATGGCGTAATGGAAAATAGCGTACAATTTTTGGTTTACCAAGTTCAAACTGAGACCTTGCACAGTAACCACAATAGACAACTACAGGCTTAAATTCAGGGCTCGCTAAAGACTACGTTGGGAAAAATTATGAATTCTTTAACCTCTAATGATATTAATGGCAAACATCTGTGGACCTAGATGGAATCACAGAAACTGAGTAAAAAACTGAGTTCTGCATCTACTTTACGCGTCTGAGGTTTTGGACTGTCGAAATACTTAACAGAGTTTGTGTTGACTTAAGTAGAAGAAAATTTAACATACTTATAGAAAGTCAGAGCAGCGAAGAGGAACGTATATAGTTTTATAGCTATCTAGCCCCGCAATGAACATAGTTCCTTGCGTGTGTGCTCTTTAGAAATGCTATCGACAAGAATCACTGCTTTATAATGTATAGCTCCTCCTAAATCAAGTATTTTGTAAGTACCATTAAGGATGGAATCGGAACTCAACTTACAAGTTCTTCAACTTTGTACCTACTGAGAAAGCTAAGCAGAGGCATGGACTCTATCAAAAGCGGATGAGGTTACTCTTGGTTGCTTCGAGAGGAAAATTCTTCGAGTAATTTCCTGTCCCGACTGCATAGACGTTTCGTCTCTAATGAAGAAAGGTTGCTTTGTATAGTTCATCTTCTTCTAGACACCTCAACAAAAGCTACGCATTTCAAGCTTCCATATGCTTTTCCGACACCTGAATACAACGTCATTTTTCGCTGTCCTGATTCACAACTCATTTCAGGCCTATAAATAACAAGCCCATGTGTGCACTTAACCATCGATTGGCATTTTCAAGCCATCCAACCACCAACTTATGCTCGAACGTGAACTTTATTTCATTGTACCTCCAACTACTGATTAAATTCTAAATGCAGATAATTTTCTAAAAAAAAAAGTCCTTTAACCACATTGAGTGGCATTCAATCGAGCCGCTGAATACATTCGCTGCCTCCCCCAACCTTTACAAAATATCCATTCTAATGCTTTCTCGTTCCAGTCCATTGAGCAATTTTCCTTCACATCTGTGAGCAAACAGCCTCAAAGTATGTCCTCTGCCTGATCCATATTACATGTTCCTAAGTGCATTACAAACCACCATTCTCGGTATCAAAACATGAAGTTCTTTCCTGCCTGTCAACGTCTGCGTTTCTGACCGAGCATAGAAATAAGAAACAATTCCAGGAAATGTTTCTACACCCCCTCGTCCAGCACACATTCATAAGTACCACCCCTTGGCAACGCAAACATTCATTAAGAAAAGAAAAAAATTTGGTTCAACTCTTGTAATTTCAACCCCGCACAAACAGACACGCATACATTCCCAGACCTCTACTGGCATTAGTAAATTTTTATCACGCGTTCAGGCAGCAACAACATTCAAAATAAAAACAGTCAACGCTCCCCATAACCAATGAAGCCATATACGACTTGAGTTTGACTACCATCCTGCAACCCCTTGGAATATATAAACTTGTCTTACCTTGCCATTTTGATTGAAAAAATTGATCCAAACGTGTCCAGCGGCTATGAGTGCTCCTTAGAATGGGAAGTGTTGATGGATATTTTAGCCCCAATTCAATCAGACCCAAGGGTCCCCCTAGAACCCACTAGACCGACCGATAAGTTCCTTGAAACCACAACAAAACTGCTAAATAAGGGGTTCAAATTCGGATACCACTCTTAACTGATCTAGGCTCGAAGCCAGAATTATTAAAAAAAAATACACATATTCGTTCTGCCTAATTGAATTACCCGCTATCGATTATGGTCACTGTGTGTGTGTGCGCGTGGTAGGCGCAAACATAGAAAAAATACCCTCAACCAGCCCCCGGGGCAATTAATTCGCGTTTGCACCCGACGATGTATTACAAAACCGCATCAGTGTTAGACGTGATTATACTTATTAATTCCACCCCGTATCTCTCGAATAAATCAAAACAAACCACCGTTATGAATAGAAAGGACTAAAATCGTCCTTCGAGCTTCGCCAACACGAATTAAATTAGAATTTGCGCTGCAAAGAAGACCTCCCACGACCGATTCGAACTGAAACCTTTCCCTAACTGAATGCAATCAACAACGCTGTAGCTAGCATTCACCTTGACTATGGTGAATATACTACTGTCAATTTGTGGTGAATAGAAAATGCGCATGACAGTGACAACCAGGTCTCTTTCTCTCTCAAACCTAAGCCACGTGATCTCTTTACTTCCCTTTTGTTTCCCTCGCCCCATGAACAACACGTCGATGGACTATTGCACAGTGCACAGCAATGCAAACATTTGCTCCTGTTAATAACACAATGGAAGCCACGATGATAATAATAATTGAAAGGCAACAAGAATGCAAAAGAAAAGCGGTTAAGAGCGGGCTAATGGTGGTGGGGTGGTGGGCTGTTCTGGGTGGCTGTATTGTATGGTGATTCTTGGCAGCGGTTTCCTTGCATTCAGTTCGAATGTCAAGGTGGCTATGTTCACAGTCGTCGTTTTTCTGTTTTGTCCTTATTCCTCTCAATGTCAAGTATAAGCGGAACTATTAAGGGTTTAAGAAACGGCAAATGGACAATCGATGTGGCTTGGCTGTTGGGTTGATGACGGTAGTGTTTGGTGCGAGCCAACTTGGCTGATGCACTCGCCTGTTTACTGTGCATGTAGCTCTCTGTAGAAATGTTGCGCAAAGGATATAGAAACGAGCCATAGAAACCGACTATTAAGTAATCCTTGAGAAGAAATATTGAAATATACTAAGTGCTGGTAATTATCATTGGTCTTTGTTCGAATGCCATGTGGGTTGGGTTTCTCAAGTCCTATTGAAATAAGGAATGATGGTATATAATTGGGAAGGCTGTTTTAAATTTCATGTAAGGTCAAAAAGGCTTCACTTGTATTTAAATACACAACCACAATGTCAAATTGAAGGAGTTGTATGTCAATTACTTGACATTACTTTGAGTAGCCATAAGTTTATGGGGCCATGCAATTGTGAGCTATTTCCACGTCAGAGAGAGAAATCCAGTTAAATGTCATACTTCTTGGCAAAACAAAAATTATGGTTTCTTATTCCGTTTGTCATAGGAAAATAAGAAAAACAATTACCCCCCGGAATTAGGTTCACCGAGTCCCAACAAAAAGCGAAAATTTCCATATAAAATTATCCATTGTGACCGTCAAAATGTTTAAGTTGAAGATTAAAAATGATTATTGGTAAGGCTCTATGTGTTTGACATCCAACGGTCAATGAACGCGACCATCACTTTTATCCTTCATTTGGGAAATCAATTTGACGCATTTAAATGTTCTTCAATATCAACAACAGTTATTGATTGACAGGGAAATTGTTTAAAATATTCTACATAAAACTCTGGACCATTGACATATTATAGTATATGGACTGAGAGTAGACAACTTCGCGTTGGTTCCAGCATAAGCGCTAGCTCTCGTTGTTTAGAGCGGAATAAATTGTAAATGTTCACTTTTTTGAAATGACATCTAATGTAAACAATGACGCATTTGAATTTCAACCATTTTACTTGGCAAATTCACTCACGCCCAATAGGTGTCTCTGTATCATTCTATGGAGAAATCCAATTTGGTTGTTATTTTGTTTCACTTATTTTTCGCTCGAAACCACAAGCGCTAGTTATTTTACCGTCATTTTCTGGGCAGAGATTGTATGGAACTGACATTTCACTGGCAGTCCATATATAAAGGGTGTCCCATAATTCACGCAAAATGTAATTTTGACAGAGAACACAGATTTGTAATTAGAAAGCTTACATTTTTTATTGATTTTGATTCATAGAGTATACAGATTGGGGTTATGGAATAGCACATCGGATAAATGGCCACAACGGCTTTGCTGGCAAATACATACTATTTTATTGAAATTTTCTATGACCGCTTCGCTTAAATGTGGCTGAAATACACCTCCCAATTTCCTCTTTAAAGGCGTTGGTGATCGTGGGCTCGTTTGCATAGACCTTTGATTTCAAAAAACCCCAAAGAAAAAAGTCCAGTGGCGTTAAATGGATGGCCAGATATTGCGGACTATAGCTGTCAAACCTTCATTATTTTTAAAATATTGGCACAGCAAAAGGAACATGCGTTGTTCTCGAACTGTCAGCTGTCACATTGTTATCTTTTTTTCGTTGGTATCACAGTACTATTAAATTCAAATTTTTCGTGAATTATGGGACACCTTTAATATGTCAATGCTCTAGATCTAGACATTAAAAATTGTCAAATACATTTTCTATCCAAATCCACTGAACACACCCATGTGTTCCTTATTTCTCATCAGCCATCATTGTACTAATGCGGTAATGTATTGCTTTTTTAAGTGTATGTGGATTTATAAAGTCAACATAAACCCATCATTCATATAGGTGTAACGGTGTAACAATATCCGGAAATTGTTTTCAGTTTTCCACGAGCGTCCACAACTTCCTGCCGTCATGCAAACACAATAGGAAAGCCAATAGGGAAAGCATTAATGTTCGAATATCCAGTCATATTATGAGGAAGCAAGCCAATATTATGTCTCTATAGGGCGCTGCATTTTGGAGGGCTCCTTCATTTGTACCACAAATTTTGAAATATAATTTTTCACCATTCTGAGTTCGTAAAATGTAAACTGGACTGAATACTAAACATGATTATAAGTGTACAAATCTTAGTGCTTAAACAAATCAACAATTAAGGTCATGTGTCAATTGCGCTAAATAATTAGCCTCGGATCATTTTCTGACACTATCGTGGTGAAAAACGAATTGTCAACTGTCAAAAAATGATCCTGCTTCGGGAGCTAGATAATAAATTATCCTATAGGCTTTTATCAAAAACTCAAACTATGATTAATAGCCACGATAACTAAGTAGAGGATATAATATAACAGACATTTTTGATCCTGCCATAAAATACATGACAGTTGACTTCGTCTGTCAGACATTATAGAAAAACCGAATGTTCACCAAAAGCCCATAGTCCGGTCCTGCATACCCACACTTGCCATTTTCAACAAAATAAACTACAAAAAGAAAACAACGATCGACTTAACATTTCCATTCTCATGAATCAAATTTTTGTTTCTAAAAAAGCTATAACCATTTTGATACGCCCTCTAGTTCACATATAGGACACATATGCCACCTGAGCTGTTGTTTTTATATAGATATTCGTATAGGGGTAGCATATTGTTGTTTTCGTCTGGTGAATAATCCAAATCCCACTGGATCTATATGTACATTGTACAGGTTCCGCTGGTGAATAAAAAATAAATAAATTAAAAGTTGGACAATGTTATTGTATAGTATAACGCGGTAGTTTCCCATCCCTGCAAAAACACCAAACATGTGCGACATTACTTCCCTCTCGCTAGGGACAAGGCTATAATGGTAACATAAAAGTTTTTTGTTTACCATTGACATAGGATTTGGTGAATCACGGTCCTTATTTTCAACCGCCTCCTGCCTGTTCTCAAAGCTGGGTACGACCGACACCGACGCCAGGAAGGCACCTTAGAATAGAAAAGAAAACTTTCTGGGTCATGTTGTAAGAGATATAAAATGTATTTTATTCCTTTCCCTGTTACTACATTATTTGGCTTAAATGATTCCTATCTTCGTGTCGTTGATTTATTGACGAACAAAGGACAATTTGTTTATGTTTTGGTAAAAGTTTTCTTGCTAGAAGCTGGTGTGGGTTAGGTAGGTTAGGAATTCGATGATATTGCTTTGCATTCAATGGGATAGTTGTTTTATTGAATTCTGTTTAGAATTCTTAAATTTGCAACTACATAATATAGCTACTAGGGTTACTGAAGTGCTAACTGAAAATTGGTCATATTGCCACGTAAACGCAGTTTTTAGTGGGAGGTGTCTTGCGCAAATAATGACGAATCCTTCAGATAGGGACATGAGCGCTGTTAGGTTTTAGAAGTTATACAGACTGGGGCACATAAAACCGGCCTGAAGCAGTTACACAAGTTTAGTTTTAGTTATAGTTCGTTTAATTTATTTATATATTCTTTACGGCAGGCCGGTTTTATGTGCGCCACTCTGGCGTAAAGCTTTTAGCTCTACAAAGTTGTTTACTATACTTCGAAAATATTAAAGTTAATAGGTATAACATTCTGTTTAATTCTTCAAATAACGCCTTATACGAGAATCCCACTTCCCTTTTTATTGACATATTTAGTGGTGGAAAACTAACGTGCTCACTTCCCTTCAGGGCATTCTGTGGATCCTGTCCCCTCACCAAAGTAACCAACGTGGTGGAGAAGCAACTAATTAAACTTCGCCGCGAGAGCAGAAAGGCATACAACAAACCCTAAATCGCGAAGCTAGACACGGACTGGAAGTTCTACAAAGATAGTCTTAGGCTCTTTAAAAAGGAAGACCGAAAGTCACAACGCAACTTCTGTGAGAACATAAACAACACACACGAGTTCTCCAGATTGCGCAGGGCCCTATCCAAATCCCCTACTTTACCAAGTGTACTAAAAAACCCTAGTGGCCAATGGACAGAATCAGAGGAACAATCACTGAATTTGCTCATGGACACTCATTTTCCTGGGAGGAAGAAACTAAGGTAGGCCGTCTACAGCTTTGAACCGTACAAGTCGCCCGGTTTTGATGATATTTTCCTGGCGCAACTACAGAACGCCTTTGACATTGTAAAAGATTCCCAGGCATATTCTTGTAGGCTACATCCCATCATCCTGGACTGCGGTCAAAGTGGAAAGCAGGAAAGTCCTCCCACACACTTTCCAAGGATTTCAGACCAATTAGTCTGTCCTCCTTTCTTCTTAAAACTCTCGATATATCATTAACCTCCACATTAAGGGCACTGTGGACCTATCATTGATTTCAATCTCACAACATGCCTACGAAAAGGGCAAGTCCACCGAAACTTGATATAGAGGGGACCTTTAAAAATATCTATCGACTATTATTCAAACCTTAGAGAAGCTTAACATCGGCGAACTGTCGCGTAAACTGTCGAAAACGGAGTTAGTCTTATTCACCAGGAAGGTTAAGCTACCCTTTATCAAAGCTCAATGGCACTCCACTCGAGTTCGTCAGCAGCGCTAAATATCTGTCCAGGGGATGAGGCTGGGCAGGAAGCTATTTTAAATTACAATGACCTTCATTTGCAATGCTACTAAATATATAAGTACCTACAAATATATGCAATTAACAAAAAATACCTAATCAAAAAATTCAATTAAATCACAAAAGCTCAGTTTAAAATGTAATCATCCCCCAAAAATGCATAAACCTAGACTCTGTTCGAAAACAAAAGAACGGGGTCAAAGAAGAGAATAAAGAAAAAGACCCGCATTCCTATTATTATGTAGGTACACCAATGACCTAATTTTATAGATTTTTATTTTATACATACATACTGTGCTTTTTGTTGCACCTTCTCTCATATAAATAAGCCGCTTCGCTACCATAATTTCCGGCATCAGAAAGATTGTACTAAATGCAGCAGCACTTTTATGTCACTGATGTTGACATTTAACACATCAGCAATAAAGATGATACACCCTTCTGTGTGGTTGTGATTGCTTCTACTCTACACACATAAAAGATGAAAGGATATTCCCCCACGACAAGTGGATATAGATATTTGGTTGAGCGGGAAGGTGTGGGTTGTGGTATAGGAAAACTTAAAAGTTATGTGGGAAGCCATTCATTTATGACGCTCGCTCGGTTGTAGTTGACACCGTCATCATCATCATCATCACAACAATAACGAATAAAAGATTCAATTTCTACTTGGCTGCATTGAGTTGCAATGAGAAGCGTTTTCAAGTGGGTGATTACACTTGCATTGTATATGTACGACACGTCCCCCTACATAAAAAGTTTTCAAGGATATTATGATGTTTGATTGTAGCCACAACGCGGGGTACAAGTTAATGGATTCTGGTGAAATTTTAACAGTGTTTCATAATAATGACCATACTTACGTAGGTTAAACTGAATGACAAATAAATGGGTAGCCATCCGAAAGCTTTTCTATGGTGGTGGGGTGGCCTACAGGACTCATACCTATCTCAATAATAAGCAAGTAAAATGTTCAACATCCCTGTATATAGCATCCTATAATAATTTACACCAGGAACTCAGTCCATGTTTCTGGGTAATAACAATTAAATTGAGCCTACTTATCATTCCGTTTACCTGCGCATGATAACACATCATTGGTAGGAACTAGTAGGGCAATGCTTATTCGACCAAAAATAGGATTTGCATAACATCTGAGGTGTTGTATATCCTTGATGGGAATTACTGAAGTCAACGTTTGTGCGGTTATGTGAGAATTCCTAAGCTAATAATAGTCGCATTAATTAATGCTGTCGGAAGGATGCACTGATATTTTCAGGAAATGAACAAACGTTCGTGTCATTTGAATGATGAGATATTAGTCTCTTGATCTGACAGGTGAATAATAATTGTATTCAACGCAAAGTTGTGTTTGTGAATCGGATCTTCCTAATATGTATTAGGAATTTGAATTAGAAATCTACAATAACTATACCATCAAAGGAATTCCAAGAGCAAATTGAATGTTAAAAGGAATAGTTTACCGTTTTGCACAATCTATTTATTAATTAGTAATTAAGAAATGTAGTTACTCGTATATGCAATTGAAATGGAAAATAAGGAAAATATTTGATTTGAATTTCGAGTTATTGTCGATATTTTGAAAGCTCTATAGGTACCTACATAACATTCAAATTGAAATGAATGTGGTCGGAATGTATTAAAATTCAAAAACATGTAGAATTTGCCGAATCAAGAAGTATACAAAAATTGACGGCTACATGAAATTTGGCCCCAATGAAAAAAGGCCCCAAACTTAAAATGAAAAATCACCCCAAAAATTTACATGAAAGGCAGCAAGAACAGAAAATTGCGTAAAATTCTGCGAATTCATATTTTGGGGCCTTTTTTCATTTTTCAGTTTGGGGTAAAATTGCATTATGAAAAAATACCCCAAAAGAAGAAATGAAATAAGACCCCCCAAACGAAAAACGAAAACGTATGGGGAGGCATGCTGCCCCCTGCAACCCTCCCGCTTAGGCTTACTGTCAGATTTGGGGCCTTATTTCATCGCAGTGGGGCCTTATTTCATATTTGAAATTGGGGTATTATTTCATTATGAAAAACAGCCCCAATTTTGGGGTGATTTTTCATTCTTATTTTGGGGCCATTTTTCATTGAGACCAAATTTCATGTAGCCAAATTGACTACATATTTCCATTGTTCGCGTTCCACTGAGCTCTAGACTTCTAGCATATAATAAGCGTGTTTTTTCCTATACATACCTATAGGCATAGATAAAACACAAAAAAAACGCCTTACTGTGACTTGGCAGCACTATGCTAGCTGACATTTGACGTTTCAGCTGTTTTATTTCTGTTTTTACCAAAAAAAATTGCAGGCAGGCAAAATGATCAATGACGAGAAAAAGTTAGCTATAGGCATATTAAAATATGTAGTTCACAAATGAGAAGAAATACATTTCGTTTCAGATGCTTTACTTATTGTTGGCAAGCTCTGCAGCAACAGCAAGTTCCAGCCGTAAGTCGGCTCTCACATTGAGGCAACAATCAATAAGCAACTGGCAATAGGAAACACGCAAAATTATCGCTCACAATTATTTTACATTGAATTAAATTAGAGGTCTCACATCAAAGCTACTAAATAGCGTTCGAACGAAAAATGTTTCTGATTGCTTATTGGCAGTTGCTATAGCAACTATAGTTGCTTATTGCTTGTTGCCTCAATCTGAGAGCCGCCTAAGAGCGATTTCCAGGACGTAAAAGATGCACTTGCACTTTCATCGGATGATTCAAGTTCCAGCGGCGAAACAGTTCCAGTGCACAACAACGTAAGTAGGTACTTAAATAATTATATTTTTCATATTTGTCAAAAAACGTACTTTTATACGGTTTCAAATAAAGTTGTGCCTTAAAGATGTATTTTAAACAAAAACCAAACTCACCATAAAATGTTTAAACTCTTACAAATAGAAAAATTAAAATATACAATTTAAGCATAAAAACCGCCAACTGCGGCTGCTTCCAGGCGACGACGTAAAGAATATCTGAAAGTCTTTGACAACTAAAAATATTTTTTAAATGTTGTCTTATTGACAAATTAACGTCATTTCTGACACAATCGATAGCACTTTCGATAACAATTAAAGCAATCCTAGATTGGTAGCACAGTTTTTATCTGGGCTAAAGGCATAAGCCCCTATGATTATCCGGGCTAACGAATATAATAGGATTGCGTATTTGTATGGAAAACTTGCTAAGCCCATATAGGATTGCAAAAAAAACGCGCCTAATATCCCAGTCCTAATGGAAGGGACCTACAATTTTATGCTTAGTCCGAACGGCTGAATTGAGAAGCTTTTTCAGGACCGTCATACTCTCGGATGTTTGTCAGACGTTCGCGAGAGGGGCCGCAGTAGAAGAAACCTTAAGATGTAATTTGTGTTTTTCCGAGGATCGAACCTGGGATCCCTCGCACAGTAGTCCAGCACACTAACCACTGCGCTACAGTGCCCACTCTGTGCAAAATCCAGCCCTGCAGATATGAGAACTCCACTGCATTTTCTGTGGTAACACATTTTACAAAAACCCTTTCTAATAACAGGCATAGCACATGTTGGACCATTTTTTTAATACCTTGGTATCGCCAATATTTGAGCTTTTGGAGTAATAATCAGGTTGCAAACTCCACCCCTTTACCTACTTCTATTTGAACATTCAATGCTCACTAACCTCAAAATCAGAATACATGACCTAATCGAAAACTGAATTCGAATTCATTATCTATTTGTAACTATAATGCCAATAAATCAAAAACACCCCTCCATAGCCCCCCAAAACTTTAATATTCGTATAGTTTATGTAGAACTGCCAAATGGCATAAAGAAAGTATAAACAACTATTTTGGCAACTACACAAAAGTTTAACCAAAACAAAAATGAACTTCATCGATGACGTTCTTTTTCTTTTAAGTTGTTAAGTGCAAATTCAAATGCATGCGGCGGATGTATACAATCGATTCTCTGTTGGTTCTGCTCCGTGACATTCATACTTGATACGAAAAATACCCTTCTTTTCCTGCACTACAATGCATTTCAATGTAGATGTTGATATGTATGACGAACGTGTGTCCTTGTGGATTATTGATTCTAAGCCTTGATTTTCAACTCTCTTGGCATGAATATTCTGTAAAGCGAAAGGCGACCCAAGGATATTGTGTTCATGTTCATGGTTCATGCAACAACTGTATGTAAAACCAAAAACAACCTAATAGATACTGAATAAGATACGAAATGTTTTTTCCATGTCCTCTCACACAAAAAAAAAACTGTAACAAATGTGCGAGATCCCTTGAATTAGGATGAAATAGAGAATGGCATTTTTGGATTTGGCAAGATACTAAAGAACTGCTGACAACAATACCGGAAGGTATTTTGGCATTGTCATCCGGTTGTAATCTTTGTGTTTTCCGTTTTTTTTTAGTGGAACTACATTGCACTTTGTATGGAGAATGGAGATGTTTTGAATGTCCTTGAATTACGCTTGGTTGGAATTTTCTATATTTACAAATGCAATCAGCATTTTGATATTGGCGCCAACTTTCTCTAAATTCGACTGAATTGTTTCATTGTCGTGGACTGTTTTGTTCTTCGTTTTCGGGTTTTCCTTTGTCAATAACTTTGCATAAGTATGACAATTTTGAAATTGTCTTAAAGGAAAAGTGTAATAGGATTATGCATAGGAGTTGGTAATTCAGCTTAAGCCATGTTGCGATTGCATTGTAATTGAATGGCGTGGCTATAATAGTTCAATTAGTGGTCCATACTAACGGTAAATGTTCATCCATATATGACAGCAGGTTAAGTTCACATAATTCAATAATGATGGTTGCGCCTTTACTTTGAGTAACGATTTTTTCAGTTGCCTTAAATGGCATCCATTAATATTTAACCAATTTCCCAGCGAATATACGTTTCAAGTCAAAATTGTCCTATCGAACTACATACTCATATAACAAATCACAAGTAGCACATTGTTCCCATCCACTATTTCCGCGAACAAACATAAATCAATAAGCCTCTACTCTGGACTGATGGGGAAAATAGTACGACATAGCCATATAATGGCCAATGCATTATCCCCTTAGTAAATGAAGAGCCTCTCATTGCCCCTCATTTTAATTCAGCCGAACACACAATTCCATAAATATTGAAGTAGTCATGAACGGCAACCGTGCGTCGTACACTTGCAGTGGTCCCCATATATCCTCGGCATATAAATGGGTGAGTGGGCGAACTTTGCTCGTGGTCGTGAGTGTGCATGGTTATAAATAAAATTGCATGACCTTGACCTTGTCCTCAAGGCAAATCTTGCTCATTCACTGTGATAGTGTCTGGCTGCCAACAAGGAAAAGCCAAAAGTCTTCTACTGGTGATTGTAGAATTTCGATTTATCAAAATATTAAATTACTCGAAGTCTTCAGTTTGCTGGATGAAATATTAAAATTTTACCGCACCGTAGATTCTTAACTTGCCGTACTATCCTAGCTTTTAAATTATTTTCTTTAAAACCTTTCCTCTTTAAATATCACCCTTTAAGAGCGTAGTCACCAGCACTCCCGCCCAAACTAGAAATGGCGTAATTAGTTTCTGTAAATGCTGTCATCATATGCGTCCCTAAATTCGATAAAAAGGTTAGAGGTATCTATCGATCTTGTTTTTTTCAGGATTTGAGGTAGTTTGAATATTTGGTTGCTTGTTGACTTGCCGACCCTTGAACCGCACAGGTAGACGTAGAGGCCAATCAATTCAATTTTTTGCCTTTTGTTAAAACTTCCGAACGCTGATGCGCGTCGAGTAGCTCCGCCTTATTTCGTTGATCCCGAGCTCTTTCTATCAGCTATGTTCCAGAAATCGAGTGAAATCGAAATTGCAAATCGAGTGAATTCGTTTTCAGTGTTCTGCATTTCGAGCGATTCGGAAACTCCGAAATTTTTTCGAAATCACAATTTCACTTTGTCTCAATTCAGAAAATTTTGAAATCGAAATCGAATACAGTGAAATGCAGAACACAAAAATTCATTTCCGATTTCATTTCAAGTGAAAGTGAAATGTGGAACCTAGCAGTATACACTCTGAATAGCCGTAGTTCCTCCCGGCCGGCGTTAGGCAATAACGTCCAAGGAAATAACGCTCAAATCGATTTGAAAATAACGTCCAAAAATAAACAACAAGATGGATATAAAGCCCATAAAGCTCCCAGTTTAATACATGTGGGGAGTTCCCGGTATGCTACCCCCTGAAACCCCCTTTGCTTGGAATGACTGTTGAATTTGGAGTATATGCAAAATTGTTACTCCAAGCAGCGGGGTTACAGCGGGCAGCATGCCTCCCATACATACGACACTGTTTATGCATTTCCACTTATTATTTTGGGCGTTGCTTGTCATAAAAACGAACCCTGCCAAAAAAATAACAGCAAACATTTCAAACAATTTTGCGAGAACAAATTGCACGAGATTTTTTTGGGCGCTAGTATTTCTAAATTGATTTGGGTGTTATTTCCTTGGAAAAGTCGATAACGCTTTTTGCTCATAGACCTTAGGAACCACTTTTCGCAGTTGTTTCCCTGCATGTGATTGCCAATTACTCTTCATCAACCGAAGGGTTTCGTGTGGTGGTTGGGTGAAACCTAGCAGATCGGTTGACGCATTTTTAATGGTTTTTTGGAATCGATATCACTGGTCTTCGGCACTTGATGCTATCTGTGGAGCTTCTCGTTAGGTTGAGGAATATCTGCACTATCACATCACCACAGATTTTGTCGTGTGGGAGCGAATGCAGTCGTTCAACGTTCAACTTACCAGTATTTTTAGCGTTTTCGTAGACTTACATAAGTAAGCCCTACTAATTAAATTTAAGGAGGTTATAATGTCTATACATTTTTATTTTTATTTCGCAGTATTGAACTTCCATAAAATTAAAGTCGAGACTAGGGTTCGTTATTAGTAAGGCAGATTGTTTTCGTACGAAATTTCAAACTCGAGATTTTAATCAATTTTAACATAGAGAAACTTAAAAAAATGGGTCCCGCAATTCCGTCCGTTTTCGGATTTGTGCATAAAACGGGCATAATCCTTCCGGCCAAAATGCATACTTGGCGTAAAATGTATGTTTCCAAAAGAACTGAATTCATTTTCCACTTGATTATCGGATGGCAGTACTTAAAAAAAAACTGCTCGTATCTCGAAAACGCCTACGTCCCGCTGCATATTCAATTAGCCAAAGTCCCTTTGCACACGCGGTCTTCTATATGCTGTGCTTACCAATTGTACGTTCCAATTTTTTAACGTCGTACTTAGCACATTGCTCATGTGTTACGTCGAGGAGCTATAGTAGAAACAATCTTTGGTAGGATCATTTGGATGTGGAGCTGATGTTATCGAATTTAGTCATTTTGTCGATAGCTCAATTCTGCCTTTTGATGTAATGTGTTTGAATTTGAACAATAGCTTTGCGGTATTCATTTATTTTTTCGAGAATCGGTTGAATTTGTGTGATCTTCCGCCAGGAAGGAAAAGTTTTCTGGGAAAACGACATATTGAATAGCTTACAAAGCAGACATTATTATGAATCACAGTATACATATTAAAGGTAATATATTGCGCATTCTGCAATGGCGACCTATGTGACCCTAACAATAAACGTATAGAAATAATATGCGCGCGCATGAGTTTTAATGGCTGACAATGTGACCCCATTCGTATCTCTATGAAAAAGCATGCCTTTTTGACAGATGCGCAGAATGAAACCAAAATGAGTGTTCGGAATATACTACCTTTAATATGTGTACTGTGATTATGAATGATCTACAACGGCCTGAAGTTTCAACACAATTCTCATTAATAAGTTGACGAGCACTAAATGAAAACACAACTTATTTCGTATGTATGGAGATTTATTTTCGACAGATAAGTTTAACGACATACCCATGACTAAGCTAGTTGATATTTTGCTGTTTCAAACCAAAAGTATAACAGTAGGTACCTACTCTATAAAAAAAAAAGTTAAAAAACTAATAAAAATAATTTAAAACTTAAATAAACTCATGAAGGCAAACGATATACTGTTAATACGACACAAATACGAGCCCGTTTAAGCGTTTTACTTCATTGTTGCTGCTCTTAAAATTAATTCATGGTGATAAGAATGTCTCGCTAATTAACTTAACATTAAGCCTACAGTATATAGAAGATGTTTTTCTAAAGCTAGTTTGTAGATTATAGGGTCGGATCGAGTTAGTGAAATTTATTCGTGAACGAGTAGGTACACGGTTTTCAGCCTACGAATGTTCTCGTATTGTTATTTCAACAAAGTCATGAATGCAAATTTTATAAACTTCCCAATTATTAATTAACGAAATTTAAAAAATAGTTAGCTAAGACACGACAGATTGCGATAGAAACGTTTGTTTCAACTGATAAGTGATAACTTTTACGGAAAGCTTGTAGCAATAGGCGTCGTAAGTAGCAATTGGTGTTTAGTTACTCTGACTGAGCTGCACAGGGATGAGTGGATTATTCTCAAAAGCGCTGGCGGATTTGTATTTTTGTATTTCCAAAAGCGATTTGCTCCATTTAAAGGCGAAAGCTGTTTAGGTGTAGGATTGCTGGCGGATTGTTTGCTGTCAAACTTTTGAAAAATTGAAGTCAGAATGGAAAAAACTGGGAATATAATTTTCGCCCTCGTTCGCATTTGAGAATAACCAACTCTAACTCCCAGAGGAGAAAAAACAATTGTATTCCGAAACTTTTCTTGTAGGTACAACTTGTTTCATTAGGCTGTGCTGAACGTGATTATTTCCTATATTAACAGTGATGCGTGAGCTCCATACCTATCGAAGGAACCTAAATCGATCAGTTGAGGAAATACCAAAATGACGATACTTAAGTAGTAATATTAGTTCCTTTTTCCCAGTCACACTCACGCATTTTTCGTCAACTCTTTTAGTAATTCGTACCCAGTTGATATCGCATGTCAAATTTGCTACGAAGAATGTAATGCGTCGGTCGATCGGTGAGAATACGGTTGAGCAATTCTAACTTTCGATCGCCACACGAAGAGTAATACATTTCTGATCAAGGTATATTATGCATAAGCCTTGCATCTACATCGTCTCCTTCCGTCCCTACCCTATTATTTCGTATGGTTAGGAGTAAAGTAAAATGTGTGTTTATTTATTTGCCTTTATCTTTTAAAATCTTAACATAAAAAAAAAAATTAGATAGATATATAGACTAACTTAAGTTGCATTACTATATGCAGTTCAACGATTGGAAGGTGATTAACTCCAAGTCTTGGCAAAACTGAACGGGCCGCAACGATTATGCGCGTCTACAGCTCGAACAGCAAAATAATATCGCTGTCCCTCTTGGAACTGGGTAAGTGTTACCGCCATAGGCAACAGCATCGCCTTGACATCGCCTACATGACGCCATGATTCTACCAGTGGCGGGCCACTTGTCTCTTGATAGGCGTAGATTTGGTAACTGGTACTCTCCGCATACTTTTCTTTTGATGCGTCCTCGATGGTCCATGAGATGACGATTCCACTGTCTAGATTACTAATACGGATGGTGGGCCGAGTTGGTGGCAGTTTCCATGCCGGATTGCTACTGTGAATAGGCTGATTCGGTAGCGGAGCAGGATGACGATATCGTGACGGGTTCGCTGGACCTGTTCTAATAGAGATAGCCATGCCATTTGGCTTTGGCGCAATCGACACTGCAAATGGAATTAAGCGTTAATAAAGGAGTTCCTTATGAGGAAACATTTACTCACGCTTACCAGGAAGTCGTGGTGTTGTTTGTTTAGGTGGATTCGGTTTCGGCTGCTGCAATAGTTGTTGCGGTATGACGGACACTTTGTAGGGACCACGATTCACAAGGGCTGATAGCGGGGTTTGTGCTGTCATTGCCGGTGGAGTTCTCAGGCTATTGGTGGCCGGCGGCGTAGGAGTTGCCACCGCGTCGTCCTCGTCAGTCAGATCAATTACAGATTTGTTAACAGGCTTCGGCGTTGGTGTCAAGCTGGGAAGAACCGGTGGTGTTACGATTGTCGCTGCCGGCGGTAATGGTTGGGATGTAGCCTGTGGATCCGATAGGTAGTTCTTCGGTTGGTTCATTTGATGCCTCGTGCTGCCAAGGAGGACACCAGAGCTACCTTTCGCCAGAGTGGGTTTCTTTCTGCAATTGAAAATACATTAATTAGACCCGTAAATTGGTGGACAAATTAACAACTTACGTAGCGATTCCTAGAGGAACAGCGGATTGCTTCGGAGTCGCAACAATAGATGCGGCTAATGGTAGAGGCTGTACTGACGCTGCCGGCGGACTACTAACTCCAACGGGATGCCTTCCAACCACTGCAGGCACAGGCTGGCGGCCCTTGACTGGCAATGTGCGACTGAATACCTTAGCGTTGTTAGCTGCTACTAACTCCTTGGCCGCGGCTACAACTGAATGCTGAGATAATGTTGCTGCAACACGATTTAGGGGCGAGTTACGTGGTGTATCCGGTCGCATTGGAGTCAATTTTTGTACGCATCCACGACGTTGCACTTGTGGTTGTGTATTGTTGCTAACTGGTGTTTGCGTGTTGGCGCTGTTGCTGCTCGTTGGTGTATTTGTCGGCGTGACAGGAGCCGGCGACCTTTCCGGCATACTGTTGGTATTAGTGCTACTGCTGGTACTATTGCTATTGCTCAGACTACTCGCACTTCTTGGCGATGTTTGTGTTGGAACAGGTGAATGTGGAACCAGCGGCTGATCGTACTTCTTGTTGGGAAAGAACACCTGCAGACCAACAGCTCGGGTGATCTTCACCGGCATGATGAACTGCGAGTTCTTTGTTTCGAGATCTTTCAGAACACGATTGTGCACCATTTCCAGATCGCGGAATTGTTTATTGAGTTCGGTTATCTTTGTGCGATGGCTCGAGATGACCTTCTCTTGTTTTTCGATCAACTCACGCATCTCGCTGAATTCGCTCTTGTGAACAATCGCCTCGACGATCTTCTGCAGTACTAGCTCCTCCAGATCGCACTTGGTCATCTTGTGAATGGATTTCTTAAAACGTTTCAGGAAGTCCAAGCTCAGGTCTATCGTCGGTGCGTCAAGTTTTGGCGGCGGATAAAGCGCGAGCGGTTTAACATCGACTTCCTTCTTCATGACGGGCTCTACCTCGACTACTGCAACCTCAACGCCATCCACCTTCGCAGCATCTTCGTCTGTCTTGGGTTTCTTGAAGTCAGACACAATTGATTCAGAGCTGTGAACTCGCTTTAGTGACTTGCTGTCTTCATCGGTTTTTATTTCCATTACCTCATCGTCATCAACAGTGTTTGACTTCGTGTCATCCATGCTGACCATGGAATGTCGACTGCTGGCCTCCTCGTCTTGACTCAATCGAATTCGCTTTGCTGGTGGCTGTTCACTGTGCTCCTCGCGGTCTTCGCGCTCTTCGGGGATGGATTCCTTCAGAAGATTACTGCTATTGCTGCAACTATTCGATTCCGAATGGACTGGAATATTTTCTTTTCCGGTATCATTCGCCTCGTCGTTGTCTGGTTTTTCTTCGACACCATCGCGAGCATTGTCCGAGTTGTCGGAGAGTATGGTCGAGGATTTTGCCGTACTAGTGAGTTGCTCAGCGTTGGTTGACTCTTCGACTTTTTTGTCCTCGTCGTTAGAGCTGGATGGTGGAGACTTCTTGTCGGAATCGATTGTGGATTCTTTCGGTTCAGTTATAGCTGGTGAAATGGCTTCATCCTCGTCGTCATCATCATCCAGTATAACTATCTCATCGTCCAGAACCATGTTTGAGGGTTTCTCTGGCTCATTAACTGACTTCTTATCGACTGGTTTGCTTGCCTCTATCTCACCAACTTTATTGCAGACTTCCTCGAGCTCTCGTTCTGCGAATTGTCCTTCATGCTTTTCGACTACTTCCGTAACCGGCTTGTCTGCTACTATTTCAACTACATCTTTGACTGTTTGTTCTACTTGCGTCTTTGCTATTTCTTCAGGTGCCGTTTCGACCTCCTCCTCCACTGGCTTCTCCACTGCTTCAACCATGAGCTTCTCCACTGGCTTCTCTACAACGTCCTCTACTGGCGTTTCTACTACCTCATCTACTGGCTCCTCTACCACTTCTTCCACTGCCTCATCAAGTGCTTCCTCGACTGGCTTTGTGGATATTTGCTCCATTGGATCGTCCACTAGTGTTTCGCCTGGTTTTGTGGATATTTCATCGACTGATGTCTGGGCGATTTCCTCCCCTACTACCTTCGCTACCTTCTGCTCCTCCGGTTGTTCCTCCACAACAACTTTGTCGTCCGCTTCGTCAACTTTTTCTGATGTTTCTATTGTTTCCGTTATTTCTGACTCTTTTTCCTTTGTTTCATCCATTTTGACAGTCGTTTCTTCATTTTTATCGATTGTTTCAACTACCTCTTCTTTCCCCTCATTACTATCCTCCACCTTCTGCTCCTCCTTTTCAACAATTACTTCTTTTACAACACTTGTTTCTTTGTTATCGTCTTCTTTGACTTCATCCTCCTTGTCGGAGTCATCCAAGCACACAATTTCATAATCCTCGTCATCTTCGACGGGTGGCTTGTCTTCCGAAGCTGCCTTCGTGGAATGCTCATCTTCTGGAGTCTTACAGATTTCATCGAGTGCGTTTTCAATATCTTGTTCTGTTTTCAATGCAGCGTCTTCCGATTCTTCTGCAATTTCGTTGGCCTTCTCAGAGGAATCAGGATCCTTCACTGGCTCTTCATCATCATCGTCATCTTCTATTAAGTATATCTCATCATCCATTATCACGTTGGGTTTCTCTGCTGCTGGTTTTTCGGCAGTTTCAACTGGTTCTTCTAAAGGAACTTCCTCTTCCTTCTTAACTGGTTCCTCTTCTTTTTGTGGGGCATTCTCTTCCTTCTCCACTGGCGAGTCAGTGGATTCTGACGTTTTGACTTCTTCTTCTCCAATCATTAACTCGTCTCCAACTGCTTTACTCTCCTCCGGTAGAGGGCTGTCTAAGCAGACAATATCATCTGAAAGATCCTCGTCTATCTCGTCCATCTGCTCAACTGCAGTTTCTTCTGCAGGGGACGCTGCTGCTTTTTCTGTAAGTGCTTCAGAGACTTCTGTTTTAGTTTCAATTACTTCCTTGACTTCTTCTTCAGTCTTAGCTTGAGCTTCCACCTCGACGTTAGCCTCTGCGATTATCTCAACCTCCGCAATTACCTCAGCCTCAGCCTCCGCGATTTCCTCAGCCTTAACATCTTCATCTACTTCCATTTCCAATAAAGATTTCTCTGTTGTTTCTACGGCTACATCGGCGGCGATGTCATCATCTACATCATCAGCTACATCGATGTCATCATCTGGAATTTCAACTACTTCATCTTCAGTACTAGCCGCCACTGCTCCCTCTACCTTAGTTTCCATGCAATCTTCCACCAAATCATTGATTTTCGACAGTAAAGTATCGAGATCATCTCCAGTGTCTCTCACGCTAGCAGCGTCTTTGAATTCTTCCACCTTTTCTGTGGACTCCTCCTCTAAACCGAGTTCAAAGAGATCGATGTCAGCCTTAGGCACACCTTCCGCTTCCTCGTTCTCTTTGTTTTTTTCCGTACTCGGTGCTTCCACTTTCATTTTGTCATTGGACTCCGACTCGTCATTGGCCAAGTCAATCTCCATACCATCGACGATTTCCTCTGAAGGTAACTCCTCTGAATGTTTAACTATCCCATTTAGGGTTGGTGCGCTGGAATCTGTTTTCAGAGATTTATTTAAAATTAATATTTGTGGTGTGACAAACATCATTTACTTACCACATTCATTACTTGGTGACGTAAGACTCTTTCCAACACCATTGTCGAAGAGTGTATCCAAATCCTCAACCTCATTCTCTGCCAGTCCATTTGTGGTGGATCTGAATTCCATCTGTGACGCTGGGGAATGTTTAACTTCCATCATATTTGAGAATTTAAAGAAATGTCTTCTATTGGGATTTAATTGTTCATCGATTGGGCTCTGCAATGAAAGGATACAAATGATTAATAAGTTGAAACGACATTCGGAGTCTTGATTTTAAAATAATGTACCGACTCGTGACACTAAGGTTCCACTGCAGACAATTTAGAAAGTGAGGCCAACAACTAACGCGAAATAGGACATAAACTCAAATGCACCGACATCTGATGCGACACTCAGATTCCACTGCACAGTATTTAGAAGGCATATAACTGACAACTAAGTCGAGCTCAGACAGAGACTAATACTCAGACCAAAGAAGAAGGTCACAATTGATATTTAAATGAAATAAACCATACTCCAACCGGCATTTAACATATTCTCAGCAAACCCATTTTTTCGAATGTACAATTTGGGGCACGAGTGACAAAAGAATTACCGCTATGAAACAATGAACGTTTAATTTTTCGCTCGTATTCAAATCATCTATATTGGATACAGGATACTTAAAGAATTCTTCGCCTGGTTGGACCTCTTTGCGTGGATTCACTTTATAAAAATTGCTGGAAGGAGCTTGGACCGGCTGTGAGCCAGCATTTTCCATGCAAACGCGACTAGGCCGCTGGCAATCTCCTACTGTTGATTTTCTTTGTGAAGCGGACCTGTGGAATCCCCCTCGCTATTTCTAGGGTATGTCGTTGGATCATTTTTGGGGCCGTGATGCGTTGCGTCTCATTTCCATTTGATATATGATTGTAGTGATTGGTAGTGATGTTTGTGAGGTTTTCCAATTTCGGGAAGCGTTTTTGTGAATGATACAAATAGCTAGTTATAAAACATTTAGTAAAAGCTTTGTTTTGCCTCTTTTTTTTCTGAGTTCATCATTTTGGTGTGTAGTTTCTGAAGAATTTTCTAAAGTCCAGTTAATTATTCTCGAATATTGAATTATCCGTGTTGAGTTAAAATCTGAAAAATGTTTATTGCTGATGTGTATTAACTGTCAAATTGCACCCAAAGAATTCTTTACAAAAAGTTGATGTATATTTTATTTAAACTTGACTGCGATTTTTAGTAATTTTAGTCAAGTTGCATAATTGAAAATCTCTTTAGCACTTTACACAGTCACGCAATTGTAGGCTTATTTAAATTATTCTTAACAATTGCCTTCCCAAAATATTTTTATTATTTGAAAGGCTATTAAACGTTCAACTTGTCTTGAGCTAGAGAAGATCGGTCTTATGACATTTTGGAACAAAAGTAGTTACACACTGTCCGCATTAGTATAGTCGTTTTATTATAGTGGTCCATATCCATTTATGTATTCTCCCTTTCGTAAATTTTTTTTTTTTTTTAACAAATATGTGTCTGAATATTTATTGTTAATGTTGGCAATGCTTATTTCCTTAATACACTTTTTAAAACCCTTCGGTTTTCAACCAACACAAAATTGACCAATCCTATTAATAGCTTATTTCGTCATGCTGGCATTGCCTTTAATTTATGTATATACTAACGTTGGCAATATCTCTGTTAATGCTGGTAATGCCTGTTATTTAATTTAAATATGGACCTCAAATTTTAAAGTAAAGTAATACATACATAAGTATATTTAACGCTCTTGAACACTGATTACCGGCGTCAACTAGAATTAAGTTGGTTAAAGTTTTGTGTTAACAGTAAAGGACCATTCACATGGGAGCGAACGAACGAATTGATGAAATGCGAACAAACCACTTTTTATGCATTTATAAACAGAAAATTGAACATTTTACTATTCCAAAAGAAGGATAATTAATTATCCCATCAAAATGTATTAAGAAAACAAGTTTATAAACAGTTTAAATAACGAAATTTCGATTTCCAAACTTTTTACCGCGAACGAAAACACCCTTGGAACGAATTGTCAAAGTTTATTCGCAATCCACATCATTTAATTCGCGTTCCACAAACTAGCGAATAAAACATTCGTTCGAACTTAACCTCAAATTAGAGATTGCTGGTAGAAACCGATGGCTGACCATGAAAAGTGTTCATGTTAACGGACTGTCAAAACTCGCGAATATTCATTCGTTCGTATGTAGTTGGTCGCTCTCATGTGAATAGTCCTTAAGTGAAACTTTTTAGTTAATTTTTGGTTTAGTAGATATTGTATAACCAAATCGACGAGTTGGAACGTCAGTAGCATTGTTTTGATTCCCGTTCGTATATTTTTTCCAATTTAGCAACCATTTTTATCTTTAACTACCTTTGGCCACTACATGTACATACATTAATTGTTATAAAAAACATGACGTAATTTCACTTCATTAAACTATTGTCAGTTATCAATTGGTATTTGATATTTATCAACCAATTTCTTTAATCACTATTGTGATTGTCAATTGTTAGTGAATTGTTGATCCAGTGTCAATTTCTATTAATTCTTGATTGTGAATATAAAAATCGGTATTGCTAGTGTCAATTGTCATTGACTTTTCTGTTTTGCATCTGTTTATTTCAACTGCAAATAGCTAGTTGCAAAGATAAAGTACGGGATTGCAATAAAATGTACGGTTTTATGTGTTTTATCGGTAATTCACAATCGCAATAAGTGTCTATATTTCCTCTGAAAGGATTTTAATGCTGGAACTGATTCTTTGTTTACAACAACTGCCCATCGGTCTCACAAGTCAAAAATGACCTCCATCACATTGATTTTCACATTTTCTGTACTCATCTGTCATCTCTCTGCACACAGAGTGACAGAGTATGAGCTGTTACTTGTTTCTTGACAAACAATCGGTTTGATACAATAATTGAATAAACCCCGTGAACAGTCGTTTGTCATTTAACCGTTCGTATACGCATATGTGATCAATGAAGGTGAATGAGTCCTCAGACAAATCGCGTCAGCCAGCTGTCAGTAAGTTAGTAGATTCTAGAAGAACGAATTCTTTTTAAAATATCTGTTTTTTTTTATATCTGACTTCAAATAAAGCTGACAAGCTAGGAGTAGAGCTTCTGCATATTCATTACTTTTTTGTCGTCCGTAGACATTTTATTAAAACATAAAATAGTGTTCTTTCCTTTTTCATCAAAACATAGGCAAAATCTTGAAGATCCATTTTGACGTTGTTGCCGCTCTTCCTTTGGAACTTTTGTCGACAAGTTGGTACTTTGTATGCGTTTCTGTCACTTACCGCACGAATTGTTTATGTTCAAATATTTTATTAAATAGTAGCTTGTCGTTACTTGCTCGATTGGAATACTAAGGGCCGTTTGCTGATACGACTTAGGGATTTAATTTACAAATAAATAAAAAGCATTTAACCTCAAATTATAAATTGCTAGTAGAAAGCGATGGCTGAAATTCGAGAAATGCCGCGACCAACTGCCGCGTTCACGTGAACGGACTGTCAAAACTCGCCAATATTCGTACGTTCGTAGGTAGTGTCGCTCTAATGTGAATAGTCCTTAAGACCGCTTTAAAACTTGACATCTTTTTCTTTTCTCCATTTTTATCAGCCCACCATTATTTACACTACTCTATTTTTTTATGTTATTGCCCCACATAATATGACACATAACATAACTTGACCTTAAAACAAGCAATTTATGATTTTTAAAAATTACATTTAAAAAAATTATCCGCTTTAAAACATACAAAAACGAATTTTTCTTGCTAACGTGGCAACCCTGCTGATAGCACCCGTTCAATTACCTACCTATACTTATAAATCGCTAAGCACATACTCGTAACATAATTGACAGACGCGTGTAAGTTATTTTATTTGAAAAGCGTATAAAATATACATTTTTGACGTTTTAGCTAAAATCTAAGAAGTATGTTTTAGAATTTTATTAAAATCAGACCAAACTAAAAACCACCTTCACAACTGTACTTTTTCGCAAAACATGTTTGATTCAGTGGTTGATTGGGTAGAGAGGCAGAAATGTTTGATTTTTTGGTGGTAAATTAAAATTCTATTCAGGTAAGTGTATCTACATATTTTCAGGATCCTTGCCTAAAAAGAAATGAGTTTCGCTGTGAAATAAGGGTGATCGGCATTGAATACAAATACACTAGTACTATTTTAAGGAATGTAGGTATTTGATTTGAGTTATTTTTCTATTCATGTCAATTGCGCATGTCACTTTAAAGAAAGAAAAAAGAAATAAGATTCAAACCGAAGTAGATATCTATATGAACACTAGTTAAGGCGTTTTTCATCGCTTTAATGAAACTATAGAGTATTCATACATTTAGATACATATGCAAGTTGTAAAACAGCTGGAAATTGTCACAAAACTGTTTCCATTGGATCTTATAATGGCAGGTAGGTGGTGTCCCCCCTTTTGTTGAAACCAACATGTAGATACGTAGGTTAAAGTTAAAGTCTTGTCTGAGCAATAACCTAAATGACATAGCGAAAAACGACTTCTGATCCCATAGATTGCAAGGTTTTGACAGAAGGTAGGTTACTGACATCTTCCGTTTGCAAAAACGTGCAAAAACGGTATCGTCAGCTTAGCTTTGGTAACTAACTAGGTACCTACTTTTAAAATGCGAAAGAACATTTACCTACTCATGTTGTTTAAGGAACAGATATCAAGATGTATTTCAACCAGTTTATCAAATAAATGTACTTAACCTATGCAAGGCAGTTGAAAAACTTAGGTGGGTACATTTTAATCATAGAATCAGTTTCGTCGCTCATCAAAAAAAAAAAAAAGAAAACGAAAACTGGAACGCTAACACAAACCTGAATAAGTTGCACAAAATAGAGGGAGAGCGCACCAACAAGACTCTCAAAATGAATTGACACGCAGCTGTTGTTGCTGTGTCAAGAATACGAGCAAAAAATGAGGTACAGCTTTTTTCTTGACAGCAGACAACGGGAAAAATGAAAAATTTGTTTTACCTAATAAAATCAAATCAATATTTTATGAACTATTATAGGTAAGTACAATATATTATTCGTACAAACTTACCAACAGACTCTGTTAAAAAGTTATTTCTAAATTGCGCAGTCAATCAATAGATACACACACTCACGCCTGACTTGTTATGCGAGGAGAAAGAGACTGGTAAACTAGGAATGCTTATGCTTCTCATGCTCAGCCGGTAGGTAGCGTTCGTTGGGAAACAACTTCGCTTTGTACAATGAGAATGAGGTGATGTGTGTAACGTCTAAGTGAGAGGTGAAAAATGGCGGACGATTGAGTGTCAATTTGGTGTGTTTTTATGTAAAATAACATTTACATTTATTACTATTTAATAAGCTTAAAAAGAGTGGAAGTGAAAAATTGTCTGCGAACATTTTATTCGAGAATACATATTACATAACTGGGAATAACATGTGATATTCTGACAAGCAAAAAACCTTGATTGGACTTGTTAAGAAAGACGATGCGTAATACAATTTTTTAAAATAAATGTGTTAAAAGTCATTATATCAGTATCTAATATTTATGTGTGACCAGAAATAAAATTGTCAAAAAAGGGAGTTCGTTCCGATATTAAAAATTCTACAGAAAAGTACCTATTAAGCTGTGACGCATACTCTTCTTTACCGTCAGAACCACCCTGTAAATTTGCATATCATTTCGTATTTTATCCTTTTGAGTGGGCTTTGCCAGCGATTTTTCTATCGCACGTCAAATATCCAATGAGCTCTTGGCGGATGAAATATTCTTCCAAGAAACACTATGTGAACGAAATGCGAATCAGCTGGTTCGTTTCCGGGACGACGTATGTGTAGGTAGTAGTAGGACATACAGGCTAGAGACGTTTTTCAATTACATGACATGCTCGACTTTTTTTACAGTTTTAGAAAACTTCGATTGCCTCTCTGGAAAGTAACAATCGTTGTTTAACACCAGACCTGTCAAATCTGTATCGTCTGTCAGAAATCTGATAAAACGATTAAGAGAAATTTGACAACTTAAAAAATAAGATTGTTCTGTTAAGTCAAACTTTTTGTCTCTTTAGAAAATTAATAGCTGACTCGTACTCGTACAAACAAACTTATACAGTCAGCGTCAAAAGTTAATAAACACCAATGTTCTTCTAAATTTCTTTGGGGTCTTGAAAATGTTTTCAAAAAGCATCAATATGTAAAAAGTTTGATAACGAATTAACAATAACAAAACGTATTTCATTTGGACAGTATAAAATACTTTTAAGATAATAAAAAAAAAATAGTTTTCAAACACAACTACCTAATCAACTTAGCGTAATCACATTTTCATTAAAAACTGTTTAAAAAGATAAAAGCTGGATCCCAAACGTACAGCATAGGCCGAAAATGATATACTGGAATTTAAATCCCTTGCCGCGAGCGAAGTGAGCCAAATACCCCAACTTGACGCAATATAAACTTTGACATTGACCTTTGAATAACAACAGAAGATGAAACAATTAGTAAATATGAGGAAAGTGTACACTTTCGTTGGTTCTATAAAACAAAAACAAAAAAACGATTTATTAAGACTTTGTGCACTTTCCTATTGAAAAAAGACGAATCAGGTCTAGTCCACTAAATAAACAGACATACCAACAGACAGAATTGACATAATGTAACGACTTACCGGAAAAATAAATTACGCGTTTGGATAATTTTTTTTTTTTTTTTTTTTTGTTTTTCACTTCACTTTAGATTATGTGCTAAATGAACATTAAATATACTGCCTTATAGGTTTCAACACAATAATTAACTGTTGTAAAAAATATGGCACAATTAACGAACACAATGTACTTCTCATTCTTTCTACCAAGTGCTATGCATTTGGCCTACTCGCACATAGGCCACATCACATCATGCTTGCGATTTACGCCAACCACCCAAAGAAGAGCAACAACAGAAAATTATTATTGGTTTAGCACTGATTTCGTCTTTATATAATAGTATACAACTATAGATATAGATTACAATCATTTCTAGCAGCTATCATTGACGAATAAATAAATATATAGGTTAAATATGTAGTTAACAGTCGTCTTAACGGAAAATGTTATACTTGGAGTTATCAGAATTATTTCATTATGTTATTTGTCTTCCAAAATATTAAGAAAAGTTATTAACGAAAAACATGATACTTGTGCCAACATTAACACAATGACATCTACGAGATTGGCGTGCAGAAAAAAGTAAAGCTAACAGATCAGCCATTCAGGTATAGTAAGTGTCAAAAAATGTGCAATATGTCATACGAAGGCTTGCCTGTACTGCTAAATATCGAAATAAAGACAAATTAAGAATTTGGTCGTATATCGCTTTTGAAAACGAAATAATCCCAAATTTGGGGAATTTGACATTATGTTTAATCGTTTTTCTTTATTTAACTTCATTGTCAAACTTTTCATATAAAAATTTACATTCAGCCCATGGGTTCGGTTATGCTATGCTGCTTGAAGTTAACATTTTTAGGCACCATACCAGTCATCTAACGTGCATTATCAAGGGTTCACATTTCCGACTCAAAATTCAGAATGATAATAATTTAAGTAATGCATTAAAGCAAATGACATTTCCCACTCCACAAATTTAAATCGAAACAATAAATAAAACATATAAATACACATTTAACAAACTTAAATAAAATCATAAACAATAAATAATAAATAATAATAAACGAGAAAATAAAATTACTATTAGCATCCCGTAGTTCCTTGCTGGATAGTTAGCTGTCACTGGGATATGCTGTTTACTTTGATTAAAATGTGCTGGTGTAACTGTACGACGTCGTGTTGTTTTACGACGTTCGGTCATTGGAAGACGACCAGACTCTTGAAATTTTTGCAAGTGACGAATGACAGTTGATTGCGCACATTTGGCAGCCTCGGCAATTTGCCGTGAGGTCAATTCGGATTTGTGTAGTGCAAGAATTAAATCTTTCTGCATCGATGTCAAAGATTTCACTCTAGATCGCTCCACTAAGATCACTTTAGATCGCTCCATTAAGGATTTGGTTTACGCTTTTACTCACTTTGATTACCGGTTCTCATGCACGACCGAGAGTACTCATATTTTTTTATATTAAGTCTGAAGTTAATAACAACCAGTAGAGGTGCCTGAAACAGGTAGAATATCAGTGTAAGTAAAGTGATGCGATTTGAAACAGATGCAGATGGTTTTGTTTTTTTTTTTACAATGTAGCAAATATTTCTTAAAACAAAGCCAGAGCGTTAGTTGCATCTGTCAATTTTAGAGTAACTATTTATTTTCAATTCAATATACATAAATTAATGTGCAGAATACTTGAGTAACCTATATATTTTATAACACCTGACGAATTTTGTGTTGGTTATACAATTATCTTATGTCAAAAATGTTACACAAATGTGGAGAAGAATAACTATAAAAGCAATGACATTTATACTGTCACAAAGATGTTATAATGGATAAGGCGTTGTGTGTAATACATTAAGCTAAGGACTATAATATAGAATCATATACAAAACAAACAACAACTTGTCTTAGGTTTTATAATTATATCCTTGTCCAACAAAATTTCATAAAAAAAAATTCTAATATTTCATAGGTTTACTTTCTCTGGAAGCTAACCTTATTGCCGTGCTTAAATTTCTCGTCTTGTTTCTCTCAAATTATTTGCTGGAAGGCCGAATTGAAAAATAAATAATGTTAAAGCACACACGGCACGACTGCCGAAAAGTCTCGACGGAAACCACAGCATAAATCGATACGCTGTGACTACATGCAGCACTCAATCAAATTACTCAAATGCTAGTAGGGCTACCATGGTATGCTTTAGAATGCATTCTGTTTAGTTTTCGGAAAGAAAACTTCTGCAACTATTCAGACCCAAAGCTATTTCAATAAAAATCGATTTCGTCATAAAATAATAGTAACTCTCGAAACGGCTTTACTTAGGCAACAAAGTCCGACACACAATACAGGCACAGGGGTTTATGGCAAAGTTCAAGGAAAAAAAAAAATAAATTGATTCCTTAAGCGTGCAGCTTCAATCTCTGTAAAAAAAATACAAATTACATCTATAGATAGTTATAACTGACGAACTGTCTTGAGAAAGCGTCTTAATTCAGGAATACGGATCCCGAATTACGGATCCCGAAAATGTAACCTGTTTGAAGGTCCTATTTAGCAAGTCATACAAAATTTCTTCTAAAAACTTTAAAACGTTTGAGTGAAATTTCTATCTGCGCCTCAAAATGATTAGTACTGCATAACTAAATTGGTGCAAATGGCTCTACATACTCTTACACGTACCATCGAGGAGATCCTTCTTCAAAAGGAGTATACAATGGATGTAGAGTAAATAAACATAAAAGGCGCTCTCAATAAAGTCGACCCATCTGCAATCGCTAAAGCTCTGCCTTGGACAACACGATTTTACAGTGGACCATTAAAACAACTGGTCGTTATTCTGAATACTTTCTCGACTCTTTCAAGAAACATTCACCCCTATTGTCGTCGTCGTCTGTCGCAAACAACTGGCGACGTTTGCCGTGTCGAGTCGTTTGGAATTTGGTATTGCGTAACTGAAACGACTCGACTCTCTGAACTCTCACATCCCACATACATTCCACAAACTATGAGACATGGGATTTGACATTTCATTCGACGAATTTATATTTGGTCTGGTGTTTTGTTTGTGATTTGGTTAATTATTTAATAAAACAAATCAAAAATGAATAGTGTGACATGTATTTTGAAAGCAGTGACGAAGAAGAAAACCAGAAAAAAGTGCTGGTAAAGTTAAGGAAGGAAATTCGAACCAAATCCAATCCATTGGATTTGTCCGACATTAAGTGGGTGGTAGAAATAATTTAAATTGCATACATTGTGTTAATAACAATTATTTTCAGATTTTAAATGTATTTTAGACTATCGAAGTCGAAGGTGGTCCAAGACAATTCAGAGATAAGGCTATGTCGTCCCATTGCCGATTAACCTCACTTTTGTTAGGCCTTCGTGAATGATTTTGCCAAAAGAATATTTTTCTGCATTTCGTTCACCAAATGTAGAAATTGCCTTTTATTTGTTATCTCCATTCTGCAAAATAACTATAATTGTCTTTCTGTTAACTAAAAATTAAGTACACATACTTTTTTTTTAACACATTATCACACAGTCGTCCGCAAAATAGTCGACGACAGAAATGTATCATTTCCACGACAAACGTCGTCACAAAACGCCTCACGCAATACCGACGATCGTCGTCGAAAAATACAATCCACCAAATGTATTTCCTCAAAAAAAAAAAATGATTTATGATTTTTAGGCCATTCGAAGGGGCAGACAAAATATTAATTTTAGCGAACATCGTATTGCCCCAAAAATGACATGTGACTACATGTGGTTGTTTTTTTTACTGAATCCTAGTAGGTACGCTTCTATTGTAAAACTAAATTTTCCGGTGGTGTCCAATTGCACAGCGAAACGTCTACGAAAAGACAGTGGAAAATAATTTGTGAATTCCATGCATTGCCACAAAAGTGACATGTGATATTGCTGCTCTAATTCTTCGGAACAAAAAAATTCAATATCGTCCACTTCGAGACAAAAAAAAACAACCCCGAAAAAAAAAGAAATGTCAAATTTGTAAAAGCAATTAAGAGAGTGGAGAATTGTACCAAGCAATCTACTACAATTATCCACTTTTAGCTATCATTTCGCAGCAGAGTACTGCAAAACGAAAAGGAGAGCGACATTTTTCTTTCATGATTATTCGTTGTGTCATTTTTGTTGGTGATTTTTCGTTACAAAACTCAACAGCGTAGTAGGCTTGACTAAATACGTTCCCTGTTCAATTTTGCAGTTTCATATTGTTTTATATTTTTGAGTAGGTATGTGCTTTTCTGAAATCTAAAATTTGTGAATCAAGCAAAATGCAAAAATGTAGTTACACTTTTTTTTTACTATTAGAAATACCATGGCAACCCTACATGAGAGAATTTCGTATCTACTCTCCACTGTATCTGTGATATAGATTTGTGTATAGCTAAGCTAGCACAAACACACAAATGCGTATGCGATTAACAATTAACAAGGGAACGCAAAAGGGAAGCCGCCACGGGACTACGTATTTTGAATTAAAACGCAATTCCCTCATTTTCTTACAATAAAATATACGATACTTAGTAGATTTATGTACATCATAGTCTTAGCATTATAGGTAGGTACCTTACTGGTCAAGTTACACTTTTATTAAAAAAAAAAACTTTTAAATAATTACATTAATTATGAGCCTTTTAAAAAAAAACTTATTATTTACAGAGCGTTACGATCTACAGGCCCAACGCCCAAGAAATAAAATAATCTACAAACGATGACCTATTATCACCTTTATCTGTGTGGTGAGTATGATTAGCTAAATTGCAAGCAAAAGCACACACATTTTATAAAATGTATCTCAAAAAAATTTTTTTTTTTTTTTATTCGATCAATCATTTTATAAAATGTTGCAAACCAAATAGACATTATACAAAACCACTGGTTGCGAAACAATGCCAAAATCTGACAAGGAAGAAAGAGAGGGAACAAGCGAAAATGTGAAAAGAACTCAAGCAACCCCAGCCAGTGAACTGAATATAGAAGCATTTAGCAAGCCGCCAAATAATGTAAAGATACAGATATTTTATTTTTTTACTGAGTAAGCGTACTGTGAGAGTGTGAAAGAGATTTGCAGTTTTTGTATAAATGTTTAATTACTATAGGTAATCACACTATTTTTTAGTAGATACCTACTTATTTGCTTTAGATACTCTTGTAGTTAGATGCTTACCAATTCTACAGTTGCGAGGTTTGTTTAAACTTTATTTTATTTCAGAATTAGTTAGTCACAAACACGCCCAACCAAAAACACGTGTAGAGATGGACTAAAATGGTGTAGACATTTCTTTTTATACCCGATAGGTAGCGCTTGGTGTTGGAAAAAGTGTCAGTCAGAGACAGAAAATCTATCGTTCTATGGCGGCTATGGGTGAGTGTGTGTGTGTGAGTTGAAAAAGTTGTCAGTATTATAATTTGTTAAGACTGTCTTTTTGAATGGATCAGGTTATCTCAAGACCGAAGTCGTGAACGATGTGAATCAACAATACCATTGGTATCGCATCACATCAGCATCAGGCTCCTGAGTCATGGAATTGTAATCATGCTCACACGAAATATTTATGATGCACAAATTTACGTGTAGGTATGTGAAGCTTTCATAACGTTGCCGACTGTTCTATATCTGGCAACTCATAGAAGCTGAATCTAAAAATATTTTGGTTTTAGGAATTGATCCAGCAGTTGAGTTGATGCGGATGCCTATTTAAAAATAATAAAAAGTCCCCTAAATTAACAACTTTCTCTCTTATCTGGAATTCCAAACATTTTGTCAAATGTGTCATCTGTCTCCTAAATGCTCTTCATGCAGTTAATCAATTTCTAAACAATCATCTATGTATACTCAGTAGTTCACGATCTCGGAAAAGCCCTCTGCATCAGTCGAAGTTCAAACGATTAGTAGTGTTGCCTACATTTAGGAGCGTGGTACAAAGCGATATAGGTACACTGGAAATTAGGTGAGTTAGGTAACGAACGATGGCCGTCCAGGGTTGTTATGCGGATAAACAAAACGTCATTTGATTTGATGAATAGAAAAGATTACCTTCGACGAATAAGGAAACAAAATATAATATGTGATGATGATATGATGATTCTATAACAGTCCAGTTGCATTATTTTTAAGGATTCCCATAATGAATGCTTAAATAAAGTGTTTTATGAATTAAATAAGAGGTATTTATAAAAGGAAATAATAGTAGTTGTTCACAACAATTCGGTTAGTGGAATTGATACAATAAACAAATAGGTAGATACGTACATATTTTTTTAATTTATTTTGAATTTTAAAGCACCCTGCTCGCGCTAAATTTTAGCGACCGCACTTCTCTCCACAGCACAGATAAATGCTCGCTAAAATCGTTGTACAGGATATAGATTGTAAGCCATAATTTATTGCCACATCTATTTTGATTTTTGTTATGTTTTCACTTTTTTTCTACTCACTTAGATCGATTATCAAATACCTATTCCACGAATACCTAGTCAGTTAAAAATTTGTTTTGTTTCGGAAATTTCAAAATTTAGCGCCGATTTAATGCACCAGACAATTCTTTCGCGAGCTAAATCAGTGGAGACATTTTCTTGGCCGAGTATAAAAAAATTCTACGTAGTACGTATAACATTAGTGTGAATATTAGTGTGTTCCATCTATTTTAAAATAAGAATCTAACGTGCGGAAAAGGATACTGCTTTGCTAAACTGCCTCGCAAAATTTTGACATTTTTGTATGGGAGATAAAATTTACCGCGAGCAGGATACTGGGCTGATTATTTGGGTGTGGGAATCGCCTTCGAATTCGAATAGCGCGAACGACACGTGCAGACATATCTTAAATCAAATTATAAAACAACTCGTAGAAAATATTTTTTTTCTGATTTGTTTTGCCTTCTTTCTTTTTTTAATTTCAGTTTTTTCAACATGCCAAATGTCATTTATGACATTTATATTCAATTTCTCGATGACATATAAACAATAGTGTTGGCTGTACTCTTCTTTCTCCCTGTGAAGGTGGAAATGCAAACCTCTATAATTATTCCGATTAAGATTTTTGTTGGTATATAATATAAGAAGGTATTTGTTTATGTTACGTCGTAGATTATAGCCGTGACAGGGATGGACAAAATGCAGTTTAATGATGCTTTTAGACGAATATTAGCGTATAAATAACTTATTAATAAATAAAATAATAAACAACACATTTTTTGGATGGTCACTGTCATACGAAAAATATATAGAAACATATAAAAATGTTATGTTGGTTTATGGAAGCTTCAAAAACTCGAAAAGTTTTGCAAGTTTCAAATTTTCGGACAATTTTTGATATTGGCTCGAGATGGTCATTATGATGGTTTGGTCAAAATTTTACAAAGGGTCGTGGCATCTCCCATACAAAAAAATAAACATTCAAAATCATATATCTCGAAAACCGCTGAATCGATTGAGTTCAAATTTACGGACAATCTCAGGAATTGGCCCAGGTGTGTTCCTGCGAAGATTGGTTAAAATTGGACAAAGGGGGGTGGCACAGTGCACACAAAAAAAAATTGCAAACGCTATTCTTCGACAGCCTGGGAAGCCAAAGTTTCTAAAAATTTTAACATTGATATGTATAATGCATTGTCCTGAAAATGATCTATTGTGAGCGACAAATAAAAAAATTTCTCAAGTACATTTTTTGGAACGAAATAAAGGCAAATGAAGAATTACCTAGGTCTTCGCTTTTAAAAACGGAATAATGCCAAATAGTTCGTTTGGCTTTGTTTCACGCCACCCTCAAAGTTCACGAACTTCTTTTTCATTGACAGGTGTCACCCTGAAACTCTCCTCAGTGGTAAATGAAGCTCTTCTCCAGATTTGTCTTTGTTTACACTATTCTGACTTATTATATCGTGGCGCGCCCTAAATCGCCTCAGCCAACCCCTCAAATTTGGCTTTATTTCTTAACCCTAGAGCACTAATCCTCGCCTGTGAGGCCGCCCACAACCGGTTTTATGCATTTACCTCAGAATATACTACTCCCATCAGCGTTGCCGCCGAAAAAAAATAAAGCGTGCCAATTTTTTCAGAGGAGCGTGCCCTTAGCGTGTCCAAAGAAAAAGAAGTAAAGGCTTTTTTCAAAATCAAAAAAAAAAAAAAATATTAATTTTTGTTTTTAGTCTGAGTTAAATAATAATTTATATAATGAAAAAGTAAAAAATTTTTAATAAATACTACATTATTTACAAAACATAAATAGCTATATATCTTAAATCTTAAAAGCGTTTAGTACCTCGTCTTTTAAATGGAATTTTGTTTCGATTTCTTCTGAACGTTTTTTATACAAATTTTGACAGTTGCTTAAGATTAAAGATTTTTCATCAGCACTCACCTGAAAGCTATTCTAAGAATTCAATTCCCAAAAAAATATCAAATATTGGCTTAGAATTTTGGGTTTCATAGCATAGATATATCATTTTGTGATATCGAATTAACATTCTTTCTTAACAGCAATTAAAAAAATGAGTCAAGACCGTTAATTTTTTAACAAACATTTCACAACTGTCCCAAAAGAGAGCCAACGACTGGGAATCATTTTCTATTACTTTGTTTTGCTTTATTTGAAAATATTCTTGAAAAACTTCCATTTCACTTTGTCGTTTAGGACTGTTTTTTAGAAAGCTATAATATATCCTTGGCTAGTTCTTGCAATTCCTCTGGGAGGGTCGAACAAGCGTTTGATATGCATATTTGCAACGAATGAGATGTGCACGTTATAGAATAGATTTTATCATTTCTCTTCTTGTGCAAATGTTGAACGCCCCCTTACCGCAAGATGAAAGAAAATCAAAATAAATATTCTCTGACAGAGACGTATCTATATTTTTTGATTGCAAAGAAATAAATGCATTCATAATGGGATTTAGAAGAATGTTTGCGTTCATACGTTTTCGATTGAATTGGCTTTGTTAATGAAATGTAATGGTGTGCTTACACTGTGCTTTAATTATTTGAGTAAGGTAAGAGGAATGAAGAAAGCGTGCCATTTTCAATTTTTGCGTGCCACCGTGCCACAAATAAATTTGCGTGTCCAAAAGGCACGATCGTGCCACTTCGGCAACGCTGACTCCCATGGGATTCTGTCACCTTGCCAACTCAGTTGGGACTCAGACGCGGAGGATAGCGGACTTTTGTACAATTTTTGTGTTTAATTTCCAAGTTATAGAGTGTTTAGTTTCCAAGTGTCGCCTGAGAGGCGAGGATTAGTGTTTAGGGTAAGTTTTTTAAAGTCTTTAGAACTACTTTTTTGTAGTATTTCTGTTATTTGCATGGAATTAAATTAAGAAAATTGCATATTTTAAAGATGGATTTCAATGAAGAGCAAATAAGCCAGTGGTTACAAGAACTGTCCCACGATAAGAATGAAAATCAAGATAATTTGGAAGTCCAAGATTTCGATTCCGATTCTACACCTTGTTCTGGAGAACCGATCATTAAATAAGGAAAGAGATCAGTATGCAGCTATTGTCCTGCTAAAAAACGATGCATGAGTGTGTATAAATGTGAAAATTGCGGCAATACGTATTGCCTACGACATAGGTCGCCGAAATGCTTCGGATGTACAGAGAAATAGGTTCCTAAAAATTGCTACTTTTTAAATTAATGTGGAGGCTACAATTCTTGTGGCACAGCTCTGATTTTTTCTTGTTATGAAAGCATTTTTATTTATTTATTGGTTTTTGCAAAGCTTATATACAATTTTTAAAAAATTAAAATTTTTTATTTTTTTTTTGGTAAGTCGTCACTTGCTTGAAAAGTGAAAAAAATGTGTTTTATAATTTAAGGTTTTCACTATTAAAATTCGTATAAAATTTCAAAATAAGTGTTTTTTCTCAAAGAGTAACGTTTTGCAAAGTATGATAAATACTTTTAAAATGTAAAAATAACTGTTTTAATTTAATAATAAGGGGTTTTTTTAAAAAGTAGCCTCCCAGGCGAGGATTAGTGTTTAGCGACAAAAAAATAAGATTAGTATTCTAGGGTTAAACAAAGGTCGGCTTTATTTCGCATTTGAAAGCGAAATAATACGAATCTGAAAATTCGGCGTTATTTCTCTTTCATAATGGGAACTAAAGCCGAACTTTGAAATCGGTCTTATTTCGCTCGGCGTTACTTCACGGCACCTTACAAATGATTGCTGGTAAGGCCCATTGTATGCAAAAATAGCTACGAAGTAATAAATTGTAGAAGGTTTAGTAGGTACCTATGCAATTACAACCAATATTTTAAAAATTATTAATTCTCTCTCACGAGAACAAGTCGGGTACGATAAACAAAAATAAAATGCAACGACATAGCCAATATGAAGGTATATTTAATGCATGTGTTAAGTTATGTGAGTTGGCAGGTACACGGTATACCCACTTCACTTGGTAGGCGAGCAATATCACATTTCAAATTGCGTTCATATCATAATCATTCGCCACTTTAATTGCAAGCACTCGCAAAAGTTCCATTTTCTGCGCACAATCAATCTCTCGTAGCAATGAACGAAAACCGGATATTCCATTTTATCTGAACCTAACCATAAAATGTTTATTATACACACGCCAGCTGTCGCAGTATTTTCTTGCCTTCATTATCGTAACTGTGAATAAAGCAGACGCTTCGGCTACTTACTTCACTGCATACATTAGATACATTTGTATTTGTTTCTCGTATGCAAACAAAAACGACTATCATCTGATCAATTCAGCTGGCGGCTGCTTCGCTTCGATGTTGATTTTTGCACACAATTAACCAACACGAGTTTGTCGTGCACATAAAACTCGTATACACACAGGCCATTGTTAATAATAAAGACACTTTTTCTGTACGCGGCGACGACGGTGATTCAATTCAAAGAACGTAGGCTAACGCATACAATCGACACGACAACGGGTACGGAAAAGGGAACGTGTTTGACTTGTTGTCTGTCTCTGTCAGTGTCAGTGTACAGCTAACTGTGCTGCGATTCGGTTTTGTGTTGTGCCACTACAAAATGTCAGAAGCACCACCATTAAACCTCGAAGCAAGTTCATATAAAAAAAGAAAACGTCTAGTTTTGAACATCAAAGAAAAATGTGACATCATAGATAAACTAAAGCAAGGCCGAACAGTTACGAGCATAACTAGAGAATATGGCGTTTGTCGATCCACCATATGGGGCATCAAGCAGAATGAATTAAAGATTTTGAAATTCTCTGCGCAAATCGGAACTGCCAGCCATCAAAGAAAAACTATGAAAAAATCTGAAGACAATAATCTAGACGCTGCTGTGTACAAATGGTTTAACGATCGATCCAGTGACGGAACTTTTCTGTCAAATCAAATGATTTGCGACGAAGCCTTGAGGCTCAACAAGGAACTCGACGGCGATGCGGATTTCAAAGCCACAAGGGGTTGGCTGAGGCGGTTTAGGGCACGCCACGATATAACAAGTCAAAATAATGCAAACAAAGACAGATCTGGAGATGAGCTTCATTCGATTGCGGACACTGAGGAGAGTTTCAGGGTGACACCTGTCAATGAGAAAGACGAAGAAAATGATTTAAATGGGCAACGACGCGGAATACAAGAAGATGTTACAGATCAGAATGGGCTAATATCGGTAGTACCACAATCAAGCATTAAGAAAGAAGAACCCACAGAAATTATAGATGACGATCAGGATATTGCAGAAGAAGTTCCACCGCGCAAGCCAACCGATGAAGAAGCCTTCAATGCTATAGACATCGCCATTCAATGGGCCGAACTGCAGCGAGAAGTTACTATGGAACAGTTGATGTTTCTACGTACCCTACAGAGTTTGTCAGCAAAGAGGGCGCTGGCTTCGATATCAAGGAGAAAATAGGTAATATTTTGTCCTACCTACCTATAACGAATGATTTTCAAATGTTTGACTAACGCCTTAAAAAAAACATGTATATGAATTGTTATAAACTTTTCTTCTGTAAATAGACTTTAACATTCCGCTGACCTATTTATCATTAAAATAAAATTTTAAGTTGTTATATAAATGTTGTCTTTCTTTATTTAAAAAAAGAGATTTTTAGGTTTTTTGAACAAGTAAATAAAGTTTCTTATTAGCGAAAATATACGAGAATTAAAAATTGGTCGAATGATTTAGGCTAACCAAACTAGGGATCCTGGTTGAACCCCCGAAAAAATGCAAATTGCTTCGTTTTCACTAATCGATCCGCATTCATATAAGGTGTTTCTTTTTTACCTCAGACACATCAGACCTCAGAAGTTGTGTTTCTTTTTTCGTTTAGAGAATGATCAGAGTGCGCTCTATGAGCTCAGAATATTGACGTAGAAGGCTGAGTAGGCTGATTAACTTACAGTCACATTATTTGGCAAAAAAAAAAACAGGATAAAGAAAATTATTGAAATGGCGGACGAGCCTTGTTTTTCAGTTCAATTAATAAATAACCATATGACAGCTATGTGCTCAAGTAGGTATATGTTTTATAAACAAATCAGAACGATCTGAGCACGCTTGTTTCGGAGCATGGTAAAAATGCTCGAGTTCTATTCAGAGCTCAGCTCTGAACTAAAAAAGAATAACGCCTAAATAGGTGCCCACAAAAATACAAAAATTCAGTACTGGTGAAAATTGCTCCAGATTCATATTGCTGGAAATGAATATGTAACTAGTGAAGTGAATCTCAGTAGTGTCAAGCAAAATGTAGTTGTTATAACTGCGTGCTGAAAATTCGACTATACTTTACTCTTCTAAGACACGTGTTCAATAAAACATGCCTGCTAAAGGTAAGGTAAAGGTTTTCCTGCGTACGGGCATTTTAAGGGGTGCATTAAGTTAAAAAGACTCTACAAAACGTTTATAAATACGGCTGTATGTTTGTACGATGGGTGTTGCTTTTCGCCCGTTGTTCGGGACACGGGTGCGTAACGAAATGTCAAAGTTTATATTGCGTCAAGTTGGGGTATGTGGCTCGCTGCGCTCGCGCAAAGACTCCAAACTCCAGTATAATCATTTTCAGTCATTATGCCGTACGTTTAGTATCCAACTTTTATATTTTTTATAGAGAGTTTTTAATGAAAATAGGATTACGTTACGTTGATTACGTACCCGTGTCCCGAACATCGGTAAACGTCGGTTCAGTACAAAATCTGTCAAAATGAACGGCCGAATAGCCACTTCGTTGTACGATCATAGCAACAACATAAATTGTATATTTACTTTTACGCTTTTATAACAAACAAATTATACAACACTGTCAAATAGTCCTTTTCAAATCCGCACAAACACATATTTATTAATTTTATTGGTACCTATGTAGTATTGAAAACTCGGAATAATTTACTATGCACTTTCAAAATATTTAAGAAAAACACCGACATTCACTTTTAAGATGAGATTTTTTTCACTTCTTTTATTTTTAAATTTATGAATTTAAGCTTTCCGATGTAAATTCAACTTTAACACAACAATTTAAATTATCAACGACTTAAACAAAACTCGCGCAGTTTTCCAAACACTTCATCAGTTTTTTAGTTCGCGGATTTTTAGTTACGAGCTTACCATTTTTTGTTCACAATTACCGTAAATTACGTTAACTCGTACATTAAAATTATTTTTATTGACTGAAAACACTTTTTCGAAACGAGCTTACAATATTATGCATAGCTACTATGATCACACAAATATGTATAACTTATTGAGTAAAAAATGTTGACAGTGATTTTTTGCAAAGATGATCATTTAAAATAAAAATCTACACGTTTTTTTGTCGAACCGATTACGGCGCTATTTCGCAACCGATTGTCTTGAAATATGGACCAAATGAAAGGTGAACCTCTCTAGATGCCTTTTCTGTATGTATTTTTTTGTCACAAATAGTTAAAATAACAAAACACGGAATTGTTGTTTTACAATATATCTACCTACAAATATATCTCGGTTTTTCTAGGGTCAGATCATGTAAAATAAGAACGATTGAACGATATCGTTTTCACGCACGCTGTCTCTATCAAATCTTTGGCAATAAATAGAGACTGCTATTGTCGAAACGATGTCGTTCGATCGTAATAAATAATAGTTGTTTGATGAAATCATTGTATTGTATACATTGTAAACAAAGTATAAAGTAAGAGTCTATTCTCTGGGTACTTTCCGTACATTTAAGGATGTATCGCGCAAACGATAACCTTGACGATAATGTTTTTTTTTTCGAAATTACGTGGAGCAAATTTTGAATCTTCGAAACGTTAGCGTCCAGACGACAATGATTTTGAATGTTACGGACCGATTACATAGTCCTACAGGAAATTAAATGTCCTTTGACTCCTCATTTGTTATCATTGGTTGGATGTGTAAGAGCCGCAAAATGGATTTATATATTATACAGTGTTGATCGAAACTAAAGCAGAATAAGATCTCGCTTTCGATAAAACTAAAGAAAGTCAGAAAACCTCTGAAAATTTTATAGTTTCAAATTTTTTTTTTACAAATCTGTGAATATCGGTATTAATTCACTACCCCCAATTTAATTAATAGATACTACATATTAACTTATTTAGGAAATAAAATATATAGTTAAAAAGGATTTATTAGAAACTAAAGGCAAAAATTAAAAAAAAAAAACAGTCTTTTTACTTACTAATATTTTGTGGTATAACCGGTATAACCATTATTCGGAATTACTGCAGCATACCGTCGAGACATGGAGCCAATAAGATTTTCAAAAATTATGTCTGGCAATGCCACTCCAGGTATTTTGAGTCTGTTCTAGCAGCTAGTCTAAAATAGAGCGTTTCGTGTGATCACAATGTCCGCTAGATGTTCTATGGGGTTGAGATCAGGAGATTATGTTGACCACTCTAAAATTTGACTCGCTTTTAATACATTTTGGCGAAATGAAGAAGTTCTCTTCCATAAGCCTTATGACTGGTGGTTTTTCTGGATCTACCACTGCCACCTTGAACAGTTTACGAGTTTATGACTTATGATGGCTTATGTCAAATTTTTTAACAATAAAGATCACTGATTCGCTGTTATTAAAGTCAGAGGCTATTTTTTCGTTTAATAGCTTGAAATATTTATTGCGCGCCATTTTATTACTGTTTGTTTTAATCAATTTTAAAAAATTGTTAGTAGTGATTGGTTCCATATTTTTAAATAAAATCAACAAAAAATTAGGCTAAAAATTTATCAGACGATTTTTGAATGTTCACTAGTTTTTCCAAAGCATTAAAATCTCGTGATTTAGTTTTAGCCAACACTGTAAATGGGTATCCGTGTGAGAACTCACACATTTTTTTAAACAAATTTTTGATAATATATATGTTTTTGTAACGGGCTATAGGTCTTGATTTAAAAAATACTCTTGTTTTGTATTTTTAAATTTCTTTATTGTAGTGTCCGATATTTCGACTTTCTTCTTTCTTTCTGTTTGATAAACAAACAACAGAAGAAGAAGGCAATGAGGACTCAGACGTCATAACTAACTTCATGTTTTGTGTTAGTCATAATATAACCATCATTGTGTACAATGTTTTAATTTATGTCCCATACAAAAATTGTGTAAGTTTATTAATGTACATATATGTTGATTGTTAATTGTATTGTCACACATTTTTCTTGACAGTCCCTGAAGATGACTTTCGAAGAAAGTCGAAATATCGGACACTACAATAAAGAAATTTAAAAATACAAAACAAGAGTATTTTTTAAATCAAGACCTATAGCCCGTTACAAAAACATATATATTAATATAATTGGAGGTCGTTAAAACTAAATCAAATTTTTGATAGTTATAAAGCAAAAATGTTCTAGAAAATTATCTTTCTTTTGACATTTCAATTGCTAAGATTACATTGGTTCCATATTTTGTTACATACCCTTAAAATTGAATTTCAAATATCATTTTTTATTTCACTCTAAATAGATATACGGATTGCACTTCGAAAATAGATAATTCAAGGTTGAAAATTTCTCTATTGTGAGTTCGTAAATTTTAACGTGAAAACCAAAAATTTGTATTACTGTATTTATAAATATGTAGTAATAAAACCCCAACATGTACTTTACAGTCTGAAGCAAATTTGTTTTAATATAAAGCAAAATATTATTGGCATCTGGCAACCCTACCCATCAACAACATTTTTATTTATGTATCAAGCATGAGAACAAACGCGCGATATTTTACTATTATTTTTTGTTGCTTCTGCCTGCCACGTTGAGAAGTGTGTTTGACTTATCAATGAATATGCACCCCACCGACCGTACAAAAGGTAAAAACGTGTCGGTAGAATGGTGATCCAATATTTTATTTGATTAAAATGTACCTCATATTGACATATTTATTATAAATAAAACAAATTATTATAAAAATTAAATCAAATATCTCTCACCCAATCTGTGATACAAATTACATAGGTATATTATATGTCAGCTAGATTCTGACGTATTTAAAACCCAACTAACCTCAAAGATTTTATTGAGCTCAAAAAGATGTTTGACTAGCGGTAGCGGACTTCAAAAAAAATACAGTTCGTTTAAAACTGCCAATTCCCTTACACAACAAGCCAACTGAAAAACAAGAATATAAAGTGTACGCAAGAGAGAGACCGACTCTCAAGCAATCACCTCATGATATACAAGTTTGCAAGTGGGATGCAAAAATTCAGATGGCATTTTGGCAGGTCTGCCATAAAATCTATAAAAGTCAATAAAACAAACTTACCTTGTTTAATAAACTGTCTGTTTTTATATAAATTCAATAAAATATAAAGATTTATACAAAAATTCTGTTTGCCACACACTCACAAACACGCCCCGTTAACTGAACGTGACAGAGAGCACTGATGGCACACGCACAGCATTTCGGTATTACATTTACAGCCGCCGGTAGGGAGCGCAGCGCATTTTATGAGTACATTGCGGATTGAATATGGATAAAGGCTTTGAATGTGGTTGTGTGGTGTATAAGTGTGCGCTTACAATTTTGAATTTGCGAAATATTACATTATGTTAATAGATTTTGGAAAGACGCCTTAAGTCGGTAAGATTGTATTACTTTTTAATGTTAGCTGGAACTGTCAGTCAAATAGGCGATAGGTTTCTCACATCTAACTCATGAATTATGACGTCTGCTAAACAGGCTTTCAGGATAGATATCATGAAGTTGAGAAAAGTCTCAATATTTTGGGTCAATAATAATTCCCATGTAAGCATTCGCAACTGTGCCAATCGTTTAACAAAAACTCAAAACCCCATGACAGACGATGTTTAGAAATGCCTACCTTAAAAAATATTACAATTTTGACCAATCACGTAAATATGTCAAACAAAATTTTCATATTCCTCCCCCTTCTATAAAAACCTACCTAAATTCCCTTTCTCAACAATGAGGTAATGAAAATGAACACACAATTCGGTGGTTAGGTACTGGTCTGGTACACCAATGAACAGATAGATACCTAGATAAATAGATACACACAAAACAAACCTACTTGTCGTAAACATTTTACTATCGCCAATTTAGGTCGTTACATGATACCACTTTCTAAATATTAATTTGTTTTGAAAAAATAAATATTTTGTTATTAAACAAAATAAACGCATAATAAAAAAAAGCTCACAAAAAGCTTAAGTTCATTGGCGTTCAATAGATTAGTATAATGTAGGTATACAACATAAAACAACGTCACCGTGTCATTTCGTTGGCAAGAGTTCTTAGAGTCATCTTCTTCTTCGGCAATGCTGCAGATACTAGACGATGTCGAAAAAACAGGAAAAGATGCAACGTTAAATAGAAGGTCGCTAAACGATAACCTTGAACTCAACTGACAACTACCTAATTGGAATGTTGTTTGCATAGGGCAATGAGTACAATAATATTATTTTGACTCTGTCAGCTATCCATACCTACATAAACAAAAGAACATCCCTAACCAGTTCTTTTATTTTCAGACGTTTTCAAACATATTTTGATCTTTCAACTCAATTATCAGACGCAATTTTCCTCGCCATATTAATTATTCAAATTTTTTGCAAAATCCGTTTTGTCAACACCAACAAGTCAATTATATTCGAAATATTAAATTCCTAAACAAGACTTGCAGTTGCAGCTGCCTTTATTGAAGGGTGCGGTTAGGACGATATGTAGAAAGGTATACACAACGATGAAAGTCAAAATGTAGGTACATATACCTACCTAACACTTCTCTTCTGTACAAAAATGACTCCAACGTAAATATTGGTACAATAGTTTTAAAATATAATTAATTAATGTATTTTTATAAAAAGATTCCATTATTTTTTAAAAATTATTCTATAGAATAATTTGATGACAGATCACATTCACATCATAGTATTTCTTCTCTCTCGCACCATGTGTTTCATGAATATACTAATCTCATAACACACAAGGCTGACATAATGCGTTCGCCTTTGCTTAGGCCCAAATATATTAACATTTTTTGCTAACTAAATTCTGCCTCATACAAAGATGTGTTTTGAATTATCCTAAGGATTTTTCACATTTTGTCATTTCAGAAAACAAAAAATTCCAAATTGCATCAAATTAAAATGTTCGTATTGATTTTCTCGACAGAAAAACAAGATGGTTGCCTATCGCAGCGCACACAAGTGCACAGACAGAGAGCGCGACACACGAGCACGACACACAAGTATTTCTCATGATACTGTTGTTGCTTTGTGTATGGCATAGCAACAGAATAACGTTTCTTCTTCTAAATCGTTTTATTCCATAAATTAAGTCAAAATATTTAATATGAATATAAATATTTTATTTACGACAAGGTAACGCACAGTTCACATTGTATTTAAATTAATATTTAAAAAAAAATGCATATTCCCACTCTCTGCTCCCGTAATACGAAGGTACATACCTACCTAGAATAGAAGGATCGTAAACCTTCTTTGTAAGCGAAAAGTACGTAAAACCACGTTATATAAACGCTTCAGAAGGCCTAAAAGCCGATCTTTTAAGGGACAGGTAGTTTAATTCTCAAAATTCAGTCAAATTTTCGTTAATCTTTAAAGTAGCTGTGTTTGCCTATAATAGTGCGCATGTTGGTATTTAAAAAGAGAATGAACTTTTCAATAAAGGACTTATTGTATGGCTTCACATAAGGAACAAATAAAACTATTAATAAATGAAAGAAGAAGAACATTCTGCTTTATTAATTAAAGTTTGTTGTCAAACAATAAACAAGAAAAAGCTTTACATTAAAGATTTATCAGGCAAGCAATCGAATAGGGTTGCCAATGGAAGTATTTAATTAAGAATTGTTCTAAATAAATTAAACGATTTTAAAAATACTTTTTTTTATGCATTTTGACTATATTTCATGACATATTCCCTTGTTCATCTCTGCGTAAAGACAATCGTCCGTTCAAGTTATGTATTAAGAGAAAACAAAAAAGAACTGTGTATTTATGAAAGTGAGCGTATTTTGCAGAGCTTGAACTACTCAACTATGCTCGTTGCTTTGATTCGAATGTGTTTAAAATAGGCGCATTTTATTGAACATCTATCTCAGCAAAGTAGTACAGTAAAGTGAGCATTAGTGCGCCCTTTGCGTCCACGTTAGCAAAATCTATTAGCTATAAGCTATTATGTATTTCGAATTAAAAAAAAATCGTGTCATTTTCGGATTTGTTCCTTGACAAAACATCTGTCTTTTTAAAGGACAGTGTGACTATGTCCATTGGATATTTTTTCTCTTAAACGGTTACGAAATTTCTCCTTATTGGTAAGGCCCATTATGTTCTAGCATTTAAAAATATAAATTTCAAATATGAGTATTATATTATTCTCAAGCTTTTTGGTTGGGTAGCGAATAATGTTTTTGAAACATATAAAATACAACTTAAATTCCCAAATGAACCTGACAAGATTTCGCATCGCTAAAATGCTATATATGAGTAAAATAATGTCTAATATTTGTATGGGAGGTACCAGAACTACTCGACCAACCTGACGACGCCGACGGTAAAAAAAAGTCCTTTCAAAAAATGGCATTCACCTAAGTCGATTCGTTTGGACGCTATTGTGTTTTCAACAGACGGACATGGCTAAATCGATTCAGAATCCTGATTCAGAATATTTATATACTTTATGGGCTCTGCGGTGACGCCTTATTGGCCTTACAAATGTAATGACAAAGTGAATATACCTTCTTGTGGAGGCATATTCACTTCCTGTGGAGGTATATTCACTTTGCAAGTTTGGCTCCCGTGATTCGTCCCTAGTCCAGATTATTTTTTATCGTGAAAAGATTTTTTAAAACCTAAAAAAGAAATTTTACACTCACGATTTATTTTTATTTATATCCAATGCTGAGTTTTATTTGTATGTTTGATGACATCTTGCGCACACTTTTAGAAATTTCGACCAACATCAAACTGATTACTAAAAACTACACTTACATATATATAGAAGGCATATTTAGTTTTGGACATAGTTTTCAGTTAAACACATTAAATTCGTCGTTGCAAATTTGTATTCTGCTGTTTTATAATGTGGCAACTCTGTACTTGATACCATAGGACAGAAGTGGAAATATTGAGAAGTAAAAATGGATTACGAAAACTGAACCCGATAGAAAAAAGGATCTCGTATATTTTTTTGTATTGCGGATAAGCGCATGATTAATTTTCCGCTTATTTCTTTATTAATAAAAAAAATAAAAAATAAATTTGCACCGAAATCTTCATTCGCTGTTTTTTTTTTTACTTTCTGAGGCTGAAATTGGATAGCCCTTTACAATTAAAAATATATGTTATGTATTATTTTTAAAGAATAACTATAAAACATAACCAAAAAAAGTTAAAAAAGAATTAGTGACTGAATTTTTCTTCTGAAAAACCCAGTTGAGTATAACAGTTTTGCATGCAAAAGTAAAAGTGAGCTAGCTATAGATTCTCAAAAAAATACGCCTAGTATTGAAAAATTTTTTTTTAATTGAAATTTTTTTTAAAGGTGTATTGGCAAAATCCAAACACAGACGCCAGAAACCCTTCATTTGATGTAAGATAGTGGGAAAACTCTGTGGATGTAGTCCAAAATGCCAAAACACGTCGACTACATTGGCTGGGCCACATCGAGCGAATCAACAATAATGCTCCAGCTAAGAGGATCTTGAAATCCCAGCCGGCGAGGTTCGAGAAGACAAGGAAGATCGAACCTTGGAACGCTTGGTCTGGACAACTTGAAGCAGTTTGTTTATTATGTAAATTAATGCAATTTCAATGTATATTTTTTGAGCCTTAATGTACTATAAAAGACTTTTGTTCTTACCTGTACTTTTCCAAATAAAAAAAAACTGAAATAAACTGAAATAAGCAGCGTGCCCGGTATTGTAGAGGATGGAAGGCTGCAGTGTATCAAGTAGAGACTCTTTACGAGTCGGGAGCCCGATTAGAAGATTACATAATTCGTTCCTGTTACACCTATATGCACCTATCAATCTGTGTATTTGCCTTAAACTCTCAGCTGTTTTAAAAAAAAACTTTTCAGACTTCGTAAATAATTTTCCATACAAATGCTGACATTTGATCTGCGACGTGTTAAAAGTACGCAATAGGTTATTATACGAATGAATACCCAAGTATTGCACTAAAATACTTATCAATAAATCGACAAAAATCCTAAAATACTTACAAATTTGATTTAAAAAGAAAGAAAATGTAAAACACGTTTCGGAGAATGACAGAGCATCCTACCAAGTTTTGCCCGGTTATTTATCCACATTCACTTAATTAGAATAGTTACCCAAATATGCAGAAAGTTTTCTATCAGCAATAGCCTACATTTGGGTGTGTGGTTTCTTATCGAATTTCTGTTATTCGTTAGAAGATGATTTGAAGATGTCATTAAACTAACAAATTTTTGCGGCAAAAACTGACAAGTAAAAGCGCGGCCATTGTGACTGGCTTCGATTGGAACAAGTAGGTATATCGTGTTTGGGAGATTCGAATAATGCAATACGACACTTTTGTCAATGCCACTGTTATAGCTAAGTTTGGCCCTATTGTTGTATTTTGCACTAAGATATAGTTTTATCTACATGTTGCACTTGCTTAGTATGTAGATATATAAGCAGATACATACATAAAGAAGTATATAATTAGGTATTAGGCATTTTAAATTATAGAAACCAAACACCCTGTTAAGTTCGTTTCGAATTCAGATTACAATAAAATAAAACCGCATGCCTTTAATTCCCTAAAATATAAAAGACGACTTTAAATATTGATTTTTAGCAAAAGTAAAACAAAATGGATGTCTCGCACTCATACACATTAGTTTTAGTTCGTATCGTATTGAGTGATTTGGACTCTCTCTCTCTCTCTCTCTCTTTGTGGGAGTGTACGTAACGTATGTACATACGTACAGATATAAACTAAAGTAACTTGAGTAAAATATCTTTTAAACTAAATAGGAACGTAGGTTATGGATAGGTAGGTTAGGTACCTATTCAATTTCGATTACAAACATGATTTTATGCGGCATTATGTCAAAGCTTAGAACACAAACTTGAATAACCTTCATTTCGTAATCAAAAGGCTTTCAAAAACTAACCTAATTTATTGTTAAAATGTAAGAGACTAACAATAATATTGATAAGATACCGATTCCGATTCGCTCTACAGAAGTTTGACTGCAGTTATTCTAGTTTCTAGTATATAAATTATTATCAACAATTTAATGACACAAATGTGTCTGTGTCTTCGGTAGGTAATTAAAAATTAAAATAGAAAAGTTGAGCGACCAGTGCGAGACAGCAACAAGAAAATTATAATTTTTGAGCCTTGCCTACCCATTAATTATCATTTTTAATGTTTTCTTTAAATTTATTGTAGGTAGTTCACAAAAGCTAATTTTAGGAAATGTTGGCATTGTGATTTCGTACAATTTAATTTAACTGCTTATACGAACATGTCACTCTTTTTAAGTCCAAACTAATTTCTTAAGCTCTAACTTAAATGTTATTAGCATACGTTATTAGCGCACGAACGATATGTTAAACCTATTTACATTTAGGTATGTATACAGAAAGTGAAAAAAATCGAAAGAAAATTATACATAAAGGCGTTTCCGGCCAACAAGCGAATGTGTGTGTAACAGGGTTGCCATAGTTCAATACAAATTTAATTTAAAACAAAATTGTTAAAGAGGGTATTTATTAATAATTATCAAACAGTGACGAGTTAGAATTAACACGAGTTAGCATTAATACCATAACTCGTAAATCTTATTATTAAACGTTAACCAGCAAACACATAGAGGTAACATTTGCCGAAGGTTACTCCAAATATACGAATACTAACAAAAAAGTTCGATTGAAATTTAAAATCTAAAAGAGAATCTGAAAAACCCAAGCGGTTTTTGTATACATAGGTAAACACTTAGGGCCGGTTTGTTCATCTTTGGTTAACTCTAATCAACGGTTATTGCAGCTAATAACTATAGAATCTGTTTGTTCAGTCAAATTTTAATCAGAGAATCCGTGGTTTGGTTAGTTAACCCGATAAATCGATAACCAGCCGATTTTGGTCGATTAACGCGATTTAACCAAGGATATTCTAAAATTTTGCTTGTTCAAGCTTTGACATAGCAGTGAAAAAAGTAACAATAAACGCAAAATAAAGTGTGTTCCTTCGTATCCCCTTTGTGAACGCATTTTCAACTGTCAGAATGATGAATACGATGCACGCAGTGAGGAAAAAAACGAAGTGTATGGTCATCTCGAAAAAACCCTTATACCCAATTTCACAGTCCTGGGCTTAGCTAAGTGTAGGAAAATAAACTTCGATAGGTAGTTTTCGTTTTTACAGTCCATATTTAAACTTGGTTTAGTTAAACCACTTGAGTGCCATTGTGAACCATTTATCATGAATATACAAACCTGGTGACTGTATGCGAATGTGTGTGCCATCGAAAACTACGAGTGTACGTGGAAGCGAAGCAGTCGATGTTGATGCAAGTTCAATGTTAGAGAGTATTTCCGCCAATAACAAAGAGATAATTTGACATTTCTCTTGAACAGCATTACCAAACACAATATATATATTATATTATATTGTTGCTTATTTAGGTTTTCTCAGAGTATTTTAGAATAAATATTATCTTATTGCCCTTGGCAATTATGTATTCTCTCGATTGATACTTAAGCCAAGGAAGTCGGTGGCTTAACTTATGGCACTATTTAAGTGAAGTTTATCGTTAAACCTGTACTGTGGAAACCAAATTTGTGTTAATCCTGTTAAAATCGGGTATTAGATTTGTCATATTTTCCTTCAATCGCACTTAATGGCCATGGCCTTATATAGAGACATGTAACTGTCATACACATACAAATACGTGGCCCCCACCCAACGTTGCCATATTCACAGTTTTAACTGTAAATTACAGTTTTTTAGGCAAGCTTACAGCTTTTAAAATGACCTCCTATTACAAATTACAGTTTTATTTTTTAAAGTTCAGATTGGAAAGAATAAATTAAAATGTGCTTTAAATCGTAGTGCTTCGTATTTAAGCATGTTATTTTATTTAAAATGAATTGTTTTGTGTTATTTTTTGTTTAAAAAAACTAAAAAAAAACCGAATTTCAAAAAAAATCTTTTGGTTTTTGAAGGTTATAGTTTTTTGGTTGAAAATACAGTATTTTTTTTGGGAATCTACAGTTTTTGAAAAAAAAAAATCTGGCAACATTGCACCGAAACATAAGTGTCATTCATATTTGAATGACGTGGCAGTGAATGTGTTAATGGTCAACGTTACCAAACAATTATCAATTACTATTTCTTACAATATCTGGACGAATATGTAATATAAATATTGTAAGTCCACTAAAGAAGTTGCAATCTCAAGGATTTTCGTATAAATGAACAAATTTAATTTAACGCAACAACATTCTATCGCAAAATTAGGCCAACTGTCCACATAGCTGCGCTTCATACGCACGCTTTCGTCATTTGCATCTTGGTGTACGCTTGAAGCGGCAAATTCTCAATTTCGTAGTCGCAGATGCGACTTTGTCGCTCCGTGGACAGAGCTTCGTTTGTTTATATGCTTGTGAGTGATTTGCCCATCTAGATCATATGGTTTGTCGCCACTCGATAAAAATCTGCTTAAAAAATCGCAAGAGTTCTCGCACGAATATGTACTCTAGTTTATTGTAAGATTCAATTACAGGAATTACATGCATCTGTTCAGAAACCTATTATTCAGGGCTGGTTATGCTTAAGGTCCCAGTTGGTGCCGTGAAATAATGCCGAGCGAAATAAGGATGAATTTCAAAATTCACATTGTGAAAACGAAATAACGCCGAAGTGAGATTCGGCCTAATTTCGCTTTTAAATGCAAAATAAAGCCGAACATTGTTTACGTAATTAAGCCGAATTTAAATTTATTTCTCTTTAAAAGTGAAATAAGGCCGAATTTTGAAATTACTATTTCGCTCAGCGTTATTTAAAATGTAACTTATGAACTATAAAAATAGTTCATTAGAGAATTTCAAAAAATTTATTAATTTTTCAGAACACACTTTTTTCTGTTCAACTTCTCAGTCAATTCCACAACAGGTTCCAGTTCCACTGAATTCCTATGAAATGCTGGGGTCAAATGTTTGGGTTTTGTTCTGTTTCGCATTTTTATAGATGCATTTTACTGATAGCTATAAGTGATCGACAGCATAAAATACTTTATACATATTTATTTTAAGAAAAAAATCCAATCAATCAACAATGAATGTATATTATTATTAAAACATAATGTGCATAACATTTTGAAATGTTACTAATTTTCTTAGAAAACATTTAACCTACTACCCAAACTAAATACAGCGCTTGGCAACCCTATCAACTATCGATGCCAGTAGCACACACGAAAAAAGAAACACACAACTATGCCATTCCGAATTTCCCCCCATTCATTTGTTTGTTTCGTCTTTCGTCACACCAACAACTCAACAATGAGCTCACAAAAATGAAATGAGGAGAGCGAGCGGAGGGTTTTCGGCTGGAACGCGCGATCGAAATTTAACTCAAGGAGTTTAATTATTTGTGGGGTAAGTGCATTTTTAAATTTATTAATTATTTTAGTCTAACTTTAAGATAATATAGGTCCGCATACTGTAATTAAACAAAAAAAAACTTTTTTGCAATCGAAATTACAATATAAAATTTTGGCGGTGAAGTGTAAAAATTATAGCTGCCTAAAGCTATAGCCTTAGATATAGAAATAAGTTGTAGGTACCGTTTAAAAAGACTGATAGCGGTACATTCAGTTGGGTCGGAAAATAACAGTTTCAAAAACAACAACCAACCTTGAGTGACAGCAAATGTGAATAGCAACAGACAACAGATACCATGATGAAGGGAGACAGCGGTGTAAGCAAAATAAAGTTAGGTTAAGAGGTTTTATTTTGTAATTTTGTTTGGAAAAAAAATATAAACATACATAATATATAGATAAATAGAAGACTCACCTAAAAGATATTTTAGTAAAAGTTCAATTGTTCTATTTATTCACTTATTTATATGTATTTATTTTACAAAAAAATTCACAGTCACAAACACGTCTAACTTGGTATACGTGACGATGAGGACTGATGTTAGTTTATATTAAACGGCGATAGGGAGCGCCGCGTCGAGTTTTTGTTGCAAGTATTTGTGCTAAAAGCGCGTCTGTGTTTGTGCCTGATAAGAGTGTGTGTGTTTGTGTGAAATAATTTTAATTAAAATTTTGCCAGATGGTCATTAATTATTGCAAATTTTTCTTAATTTTTTTAAGGTTAGTTTTTCAAGCTTGATGAGTGATGATGATGATTGATAAAGTACTTTCGTGAGAGGACAGATACAGACCATTGAGCGAATTTAATGAGGCAAATTATGAAGGTTTTAATGTACAGAGGCAATTTAACAATAAAAGTTCTGTTATGAGTATAGAACAAAAAAAAAAACGAAAAAACGAAAAGACACGAAAACGTTCGTTTACAGAAAAAATCTTAATTTCGCAATTAAGGTCAAAAAAGGTCAACGGACTAGCAAAGGCGCGAAAGAACATTAGGGCCTACCTACCTATGTAAAATTTGCGAAATCGTATTAATTGCTGAAAGCAAAATGATAGATCAATTACAGACACAGCTCAAACAAATTAAAAAGAATTTTAATCGTACCTACATAATTTCGAAGAAACGCCATCTTTGTTTTGCAAAGAAAAAAAAATCCACTTCGCATACCAACCCAACCCACATGAGAAACTACGTCATGAAAGAGTGTACGTACACACTTCGCGTCGACCTTTCAACTTGTTTCATGAAATATGTTTAGCAATCTAACTATCTAAATTCTTGAGGTGATGAGATTTTGTTACGAGATGTTTCTTTTATTTTTAATACTTAGCCAAATTATTGTTGAGAATTTAATGTAAAGACCAACATAGTTTGAAAAGCTTTGGAAAGCTCTAGATGTATTGTACATACATGTGGCCTAAATTTAGGTTGGATAGAAACAATTATAATTAGGTACATAGTAAGGTACCTATTTGGTGATTTTAAGCCGGATTATGTTGCAGTTTGGAATTATGTATATGGATCATGTCGGTCCGAATGGGATTTATCTACAAGGTGACTTATTACTTACATGACGTGAGTCGTTTCAGAGCAATAATCTATTGACCGGGAGATATTGCTATTGTGAAAGTACACATTACGTACGACAATTACATTCATAAAAATAGAAGACTCGCATGAGCGACTAGTTTTGGTAATGCCGTCATACAAGCTTGCGTCATTGAGATTGCCGAAAAGTAAATTTGTAGTTCAATGACCCCAAACGGAATTATCAAGGTACATACTTGCAAACGCTATTTTACTATCCTAACTGCAAGGAGTAGGTACACGTACACTAACTTTTAATAGATAGATGATCTACTGACGTGGCTATGTGTGCAGATAAGTTATTTACCTAGCTCAGAAGTTTTGTGACGACTTCATAAGTACATGCCTATATTATGTAAGAATGACAAATGTTTTATATATTTTAAAAAGTTGATACTGAAACTATAACCTATAACACCTAAGTACTGTCTGCATTTAAAACTTGCTAAAACTTTCGAAAATTAAAAATATTGATTTTCTTCATAGAAAACAAAATGGTTGACTCTCGCATACACAGGCCACTATAAGTGGAATGGGGTATCCACTGTAAACCGGTGTGCTTTGAATGGGAAAGAGGCGACGCGGCTACGAGTTATCTACAACCTTCACAGAAATATCTACGTTTTGCTGTCGAAGCAAATGCTAAAGAGATTTAAGAATGTATTTTTTTTTTAGTTTTGGCAAAAGAACTACGGTGTGTTTAAATGAGCCGATAACATCCTGTTAAAAGAAAGGAAAATAATGTACTTTTAAAAACAAGTTTTTCTATACCTACATAATGGAAGAATATCCTTAACTTATGGCAATTTCCAATAACATTGTGTCGACTTAGGTAGGACTGAGAATCTACTTCTCGACTTTCTTTGGATCAAAAAGTCCAACGTAAGTACCAAAGAAGCAATATGTTGATAGCAATAACAATTTCTTGGTCAAACACCGGTCCCTAATTTGCAAAATCTCATGTTTGGGTCTATAAGCACAATGCTCAGTGATGTCCTTTAAGCTGATATGACACATTTCATAGTAACATCTTTAAGTACTACACCTTCTTACTATTCCGAGACGAATTTCAATTAGCTACAAATGTTCTTTCGGCATTTTGAATTAAATGGGAGGTAAATGTTAACTATAACAGGAAGACCACACAGCCGGATTCTGGTAAAGCGACACAATCATCTCAATCACGCAGCATCTTCGTTCACTTTATTCTTATTCCTCTGGTGATTCCAGTAAAGAAAAGACCAACTCAATTTTAATATGTTATGGGTTAAAAAAAAAACTTACCGGTCTGAATCAGCTTGAATTGTGTACACCTTCACGTATCTTTTTTAATTTACTAAATTGTAAATGAACTATTATTCTTAAACACAGTCCCTAAATTTGTCAACAATTTGTATAATCCACTAAAATCGATAAAATTGGCTTAACTTATAAAATTGCATTTTTGTTCGTATTTGTCACAAAACACGTCTCAAAATCTTTCTTTTAAAACTACAACACACGGTGACACTAGATTTATTAAAGCGTTTATTAATTTTGGCAATAACCACTCGCAAATAAATAGATTTTAGTTATAAAACCAACAAAATGCATTGGCAGCAACGCGAAAGAAACGAAGAAACAACGTGAACAAATTTATGAAAAAATGTTTGACACAAAGGTGGGTATTGTGACAGTTGAAAAAGGCGCCTTTTTCGCAAATGAAATTGGTGAAAACGGAAGCAAACTCTTTTGTAGTTTTAATTGCTCACACAATAATAATTACCTATTGTAAATGAAATTATAAAGTCGATAAAAGAATATCATATTTTTTTTTAATTTCCCTCGCATTGAAATGCATAGGTACCTGCCTTGTTTTTTTTAATCATCCAGTGGCGGAGTATTGAATTTCTTGGTAGTTATAGGGGCTTAAACTACCAGTGAATCAACATACAAAATGGAGAACTTATGCAAAAAGAATATATTTTTTAAAGAAACAGCAGATAAAATTGTGCTTATTTTTACCCAAGAAATTATTCAAAAAAGCATATTTATTTTTATATACCTTCTGTCAAATGTTTGCATTAGAGAAATTTATGAGCAGGCAAAAACAGAGATGTTTAGAACACTCTTTTTCTTTCATTTTATATGAATAAAAACACTAGAAATAAATGCTAGATTAGGTTACGGAAGTACATAATGTGAAATGAATGCATTGTAAATTTCCCCAAGTGATTAGGAACGTGTTATTCCTAATTAATAGCTAACACATTGGTCAAACTAAAAGTCGGGACTTACAACAAAGTATAGGTACCCTTTTATCTTTATCACAAATGCCACTCTGAACTATTTTATTGGACATTGTTCTACTTTAATTTATTGAGATAGATGTTCAATAAAACAGGTCTACTAAAAAGCACACATTGCGCACATACTTCTGCGACTACAACGTTTTTGCCTAAAAATGACTTTAAACAGCACTGTCCAAGGTAGGTACATTAGTATAAGCAGTCACAGTCGTTAAAGCTGGCTTACTTCTATAATTGTGGTTTTCCTTTTGAATTGCTAGTAATTGCTTAAGTTGGATTACATGTACCTAATAATGTACTCTTAATTCTTTTACAAGCAGTTTCCAAGCGGAGAAAAAAATTGTCAGTCTCTCTAATTTTGTTCACTCAATACTCATTTTTGTTGAGAAATTATGTTCCCTTCACTATTTCGACTACACGCAATTGCAACAACTACACTCTGCTTGACATTGCGAACTTAAGATTCTACTTTACTCTGTCTTGCTGAGATATATGTTCAATAAAACACGCCTATAGTCTAAAGAAGTCGAGAGTGCCAAGCAGAGTGTAGTTCTTGTAATTGCGTGGAAGATGCAACTTTACTTTACTTTGCTGAGTTTAGATGTTCAACAAAACACGCCTTATGAAGAATTTTGTATACCTATACCCTCCTCCTATAAAGCATGAAATTCTCTGAGCTCTTTAAAGCCAAGAAGAAAATTCCTTGTTACTCGTTATTTTCTTCTTCATTTTTATGTGCAGTTCATCCACTAATAAAACCTAGTTTGATTAAGGGGTACATTGGTACTCATAAAAGATAACTACGGCTATGGGCGACCAAGGGTTCGTTGCATTTTGATTTGTAGGTATGTATTCCATTTTTCCTATTTCCTTTTATGTTTGCAAACACATTTTATTTAAGTTTATTTAGTTATCTGTAATAATACCTAGTAAATAATTATTACAAATCCTCCGACAATAAACTCGTTTGCTTTTTTTTGACCAAAAAATGCAGTTGTTATGACATAAGAGAATCAGCTGTCCATATGCCAGTTTTCTAACCAAACATATTTTTGTAATTCGCTAGTAATATGGCTCTATTCTTGAACACAATTGTCCGCCGGTCAATTTCTAACATAAAAACTAATACGTTTCGAATTTTCGGTAATTCTCTAAGTCAAAGCGGTTCTGTGGTAAGATCTCACCTCACTCCTAAACTCACATCACAGTCCAACTTTTGTACAAAAGCCTATGATGTGAGCACAAATGTGACCAAGGATGTTGTGCTCTTCAAATATGAGAACCCAAGATTTTATAAGATGCTCAACTTTTTTGCGATTGCACAATTTCTGTTCTGGAACTACTTGTCCCATTCGGCATTTACAACTCTGAGAGACGCCCCCGTTGAGGAGCAGGAGGAAGAAGATCCCGCCTGGTATCGACGAATAAATCTGGGAGAGAACAAGTATAGAAATGGACTTACAATCGCTTGCTTTTTAATTGGTGAGAATGTGGAATGATGTGGGCCGAAAATAAAGCTATATAACTCTTGTTTGTTTAAGGTTATGGTGTTCTGACCATTGCATGGTTTTACACTTTGCGTTCGGTGCGCTTCTTAATACTGAGAAAAGGCGGCCAAGAGATTAGTTTTGTCACCTACGGTCCATTCAATAAGAATCACATATTAACCGTGCCCATGAACAAAATTTCGGCTCAAGAATCGAGGCAAACTGCTAGGGTACAGTTGCCAATAAAGGTAAAAAACAAGAGTTTCTACTACGTATTGGATATGCGTGGAGAATTCAAGAATGCCAAATTGTTTGACTACACTGCCGGACTTAAGAGAAAGATTTAAAGTTATAGAAATAAAACGATGCTTTTACAAATCTTAAAACTGATATTTATTCAACTAAGAGCTAAATTTACAAATATTTAATAAACAGGCTCTGGGCGCTGTGTCAAGAGAAGACCAAAACGTTTCTTGATGGTGAGTCGTTCACGCGAATACTTGTCTTCAGGTGAGAACCTAGCTGGATGTGCTGAAATTGTTGGAAGTCCAGTTTCGGTGCGTTTCTGTGGAATATGCAATGTTGTTGACAAAATACAAATTTACGGAATTAGAGTTTAACTTACGCTCAAGGTGTAGACGCGTTCGCCGTTTTCGTTTAAAGTATACATTAGATACATTTTGGAGTTTATTTATTTCTTGATTTGCAGAATGTGCGCTGGCAAAATGGAGATGCACGTGTTGTGTTTACTCGAAAAGGTTTATAAATGTCAAAACTGGCGACTGTCAGAGAATAGGACTGAACTGGAATCGAAACGGAATGAAAATAGAAAGATGACTACGCTTTTGCATGGGCTTGGTTTATGACACTGTCTTTGTCATCTGTATTTGACGAAATAAAATATAATTGAAATATTTAGTTTTTCAATTTACAGTCAAATTCAATGTTTATACCTTCAAAAACAAGAGTTAAACATTTAAACAGTCGGAACAAAACAAATTATTTTACGAATGAACTCCTTGTTACTCCCCTTGCATTATTTCAATTCAAATTCCTTATTTCTTTAAACTTGAATTGACAGCTAGGATTAAGTCCCATTTATGTAAACGCTACAATCATAGCATCGCAGCAGCAATTATAGAAAATTTGCTTGCATCATGAAGCCATACATACAGATAAATGGAACAAATTTTTAAAATCGTATATGTGGCCATATTTCATTACATTTATGTTTTATTAATAAGATTCTAAGAGTAGGTATGTGCCTATATATTATATTATTATTAGGTATTATTTCACTATAGCAATTGCCTTAGTTCCTAATAATATGAACATAAGTTATTCTTAAATATGTTTACATAATTTTTAATTAATTTTACAAATTACTGTTCAGTCCTGTTACTGTTGAGTCCGTTTAAAGTTTGATTTCATTTACATAATAAAACGAACCTTTTGCTATAAGAGCGTTGAATTTTTATACTGAATTAAAGTTAAATCCGTGGACTGTTTTATCAGCTATGACTTTGATACAACTATCATTATTCGAGGGTTCGTAGGACAAAACTCTACTGTAATTAAAGTCAAGAAATATATCTAAATTTAAGTAGGCACTCAATTATTGATCAAAACTTTTTAACTTTTTACATTTATAGCAAGAATTTAAAAGATGTGTAGTAGTGGGTGTGGGACGAATTCTCATGTTACCGAAAAGGTTGGGGACGTTTTTCGTTTTTCAAAAAGTTATGCCCTATTGTAGAACACAACTCAACTTTCACTCAACCAAACTAACTAATGTCGTTTTCCATTGGTTTCACTCGGGGATTCACTCATTCCGAAATCCAATGGAACAAGAAAACTGCCTCTGGTTGACTACACTCACGTATTGGTGAAACGTCAAAAATTACATTGCTGCTGCCAACTGGCTTGTATAAAATACATAAAATGCACTTGTGTAAGTGCTTCTCGAGTGGATTCTGACTTGAAATCGAGAAGCGAAATTCTCTCCTCAGAATCAATAGAAGAGTATTTTTTGCGCCAATGGAACGGTTTCAGAAGTGATTTTCTTGATTCCGGACGCTCCCGGACGCTTCTTTTTGCCCAATGGAAAACGACATAACAACTCATAGACAACCACCGCCATCTTCGCTGTGTATTGACAGACAACTTTTCTATCAAGGTTGTGTATTGTTGTTTTCCATTGGTTTCACTCGAGGATTCAATCATTATGAAATCCAATGGAACAAGAAAACTGTTTCTGGGCGACTACACTCACGTATTGGTAAAACGTCAAAAATTACTGTATGGCTGCTGCCAGCTGGCTTGTGTAAAATACAGTGGAGTGGATTCTGACTTGAAATCGAGAAGCGAAATTCTCTCCTCAGAATCAACAGAAGAGTATTTTTGGGGCCAATGGAACGGTTTCAGAAGTGATTTTCTTGATTCCGGACGCTTGGTTTTGCCCAATGGAAAACGAATTTTGAATTACAACCAAGAGACAAATCAACTGTAGTTGCAGTTGTCTTACACAATAGGGTCATCAATTCTCGTTTGATTCTTCATTGAAACTCATAAGATAACAGATTTGTAAGAATATTGTCACAGCATCGTTTCCAGTGGTTAGTTTACCACTCAGAAACGAAAAAAATAAATTGTAACCCCAAATATGTTAATTGAGCCCTCTCTTCATTTCGCTCCATGCCACTCATTTTAGCTTTAAATTAAGAATCTTTATTATCCATACATTTTAGAAGTGGTAACAGCCACGCCTTCTTTATATAATGGCAGGTTTTCTGCGCAGACGACTCGCCCGATTTAAATTACTCAAAATATTTGACTAATATACTAGACTAGCATTATAGAAATCAGTTCAGTGTATTATAATTGAACTAGTAGAAAATAGTAGACAATAACAACTACGACCATATTTGGGTCTTAAGGCATCAATATTAGTATTCAGTTGTCCATAGTCCACTTCTCAACTATAGGCCAAGAGTGAGCGATTGATGTTGATCTTGATCCTTGTCAATTGGTTACTGAAACATTTTTTTTAAATTGTCGTTGATATGTGTTAAATTTTGCAAACAAAATAGCAAGCATCTAGGTTCTAGGTTCTACTTGATGGCGGCACAAAATAACAACAACAAAAAAGAAGCAAAAGCAATTTTTTGTTCATTTTGCTAATAAGTATTATTTTTCTTTTGTTTTCAGTTTTCTTTTATATTTTGCTTCTCGAAATTGAATTGATTTTCTGTTTTTGTTTTTATAATAATAATTTTGCCTCTACTTACAAACTAGAAAATATAATAATAATGTATTAAATAAGTGTTTAGCATTATATTTGTATATAAATACTATTATTATCAGTATTTGTAATCTACTATACTTTCTCTGCGCGCTTTGCTATTATAATTACAGGACATACTTTGTGGAACGTCTCGTCTTCGTGCTTTCGCCATGGCATCATCCTCCTGATCTGTCTTTATCATAAATATAAAATTGAAACGGTTATAGAGATGAAGGAGAAACATCGATCGTGTTGGTAGTTCCACTTTGTGTGACTTTCTATTCGCATGCAAAATGCAAACAAAAACAAAAATAGCAATAAAAACGAAACGAATTATGCTTGCGAGACAGACCTTTTTTGTTTGCAGTTGATTTATAGCGTCGCGAGAATTCGGGTGAAGCCCAAACATGCCGATACTATCGTCTGTCCGACACCCCAGACCATGGCGTAGATCGGCGACATGGGCAGGCTGGATGCTCGATGGACAAAAGCTATAACGGCGCTGCTGATCATTCCACTGGTGGCTGGCGAAGCGAAACCCATCACCAGAATGAGTATGGAAAAGAAACGGCCGAATTTGTGTTTGCGAAGGGTTACGAAAGCGACCAGGGCGGCACACGTGTGAATGAATATTGATGAGAAGAGCGCCCACAGGAATATGTGATACCACATCTCTTTGAATGTGTTTAGACGGCTTTGTGACCGAAGTCCCATAACATCAGCGATTGTATCGAGCTCATCCGAGTCATCAGCATCAGACAACATTACAAAACATTTGCTATCGCGTTGTGTAATGTGGAAATCGGATACAGCACAGCAGCGTGGAAGTTTAACGTGTCCTAAATTCTAGTTGTAGTTACGTTTAGTTACGTTCTTCGTAAGGCTTAAATTAGAATACGGTTCTCGTGCAGGTTTTCGTTTATGTGGGCCACACAAGTCCTAAGTTAGTTAATTGCTTTTAAATTGTTTATTTGCAGATGCGCGACGACGTTTGCAGTGCAATTGATTCTTGTATTAGTTTGCATTTAATGGAAATGTTGCAATAAGTGTTAGTCATACGGATCACATCACATGTGGATCGTTGTTGGCTGCAGATCAATCGATGATCGGGTTAAATTTAAAATGCACTTGTTGAACGTCGTGGTGGCGGTGCTGCTGTTGCTGCTGATGATGATTACTATTAAAATGTTGTTCAATTATTGGAGGCTCTACGAAGCGCCACCAAAAGCGCTTATCAAATATGTTCTTTTGTTCTTCGTTTGGCATTATTCTCTGCTTGATTTATCTGTTTGAATGAAAGAAATGAAACATTTATGAGTAAGTGAATGTATTGTGAACAAAGACTGATGAAAATGTTTTTATAAAACAAATATAAGGCCATATGTAAAAGAATTTCTAGTTTTTCAGTGAACATATAAGTATTATCCTTGATGAGTTAGGGAGTTGTTTGTGGGACGACAGTCCTAAAACTTCTGCTGGTGCATGGTCAGTCAGCCGAGTTACTCGCCTTCAAACAAATTTTTGGTAGCGAAGCAGCAGCATTCAGCTTCTTTATTACGCCAAAACACTTAATAACCGTAGTTAATTGCAACACAAACACAATTAAGAGGGCAGTCAAGTAGGTATGGAAATGCAAGTATGTACATACATAATTACTACCTAACTGTTTAAACAATTACAACAGAAACAAAAAGCCTGACGCATATTGCAATTGGTGGACTGCAAATTAGAGTATGTATCTCGATTGCACTTTACTCTTGCAATTCCAGTCGATGCAAAAACCGTAAAAAGTTTTAGCACATTTATTATTTTTTATTCTTACATTATAAACAGATCGATTATAAACTGTATGCACATTGCCTACCTACCATTTGTCCATCGGATTCTGGCTTATAAATTCTGGAATTATTAATATAAGCAAATAGAAAAACAACACATAGGTATATACACAGCGGTTTACTTGGTGTCATAAACCTCACTTCAATGAAACGGAAACTCTTGCCCACAGGCCATACAAAAGATAACCAAGTTGGAATGAATTAAGCGATTAGCTTTATCTCTCCAATTGGGGCGCGCATAATGGAAATTGAATTTAATCTTTGATCACCAACAAGACCAAGACAAGCAGAGCTGAGTCATAAAATTAGCGATTTGCCAATCCCAAGCAGTTTTGAGACAAGATATTTATTGGAAATATTGCAGTAGGAAATAAAAACAAATTATATTTTCACTTTACCTGTATCAGCAAACCAACTTGCTCCACCGTCGTCAACACACCCTTAATGATTTTTCCGTCTTCGTAAAATCATTTTCCATTAAAGACGACACAAGTTAAAGGTTTTGCACTTTTAATATTATATTACTGGGACGGTGGTTCTTTTCTTGAATTTATTGATGTTTCAATTTGGCAATTAGTTTCAATATTACTTTATGATTTATTTTCCTGTTTGGACCTTGCAGTTTTCAATTTGATTTTTTTAATTCAATTTTCGCTTTGTGACAGCCCTACGATAGTTTCCAAACCCATTTTACTTGGAAGTTTTCCTTTTCTCTGTGGCTTTTTGTACTTTTTTTCTTTTTGAGGTTGGTAGAATGCTTGTTTTCTTTAAATTTTGACGTTTCTCTTTTAGACGCATGCGATTTGTGGAAAATATAGAAATCAATCGAGTATCGTTAATCTAGTACAATCGGGTATGCTTCTTCCCCAGCAGAAACGTAGGTACTCAAATAAATGGTATTGAATTTTTGTTGAAATCGGGTTGAGAAATTATTACTTGTTACTTTTTACACCAAAAAACTGTGTCACCAGACGTACTAGAATCTTCAGCACGCAATTACAACAACTATATAGAGTGTCGAAAGTGTCAAGCAGTGAGTATAGTTGTTGTAATTCCGTGTTAAAGATTTTACGTTACACTTCACTGAGATAGATGTGCAATAAAACACGCCTTTTGTAACTCCGTGTTGAAGAACCTGCTTTACTTTACTTTCGTGACGGCATCAGTTAACTCAATGATTAGGGTTTTCTATCGATCAAGTGTTCATTTCCGGTGCTGAACAAATAACAAAGAAGGTATAACAGCCGGACTTCTTGATGTAATTACTATATACTACAAGACCCATTTTAAAATTTATGCAAATTATGTAAACTTCGTTTTTTTTTACCATTTTGTTTAAAAAATAAATAAATTAAGGTAAATAGGTAGGTACCTAGCTAAAAACCTCTGTAACTTTCCTAGAAATTGTAATAGCCTGAATAAGAAGGTAGCTTTAAAAAAAGTGTGTACTAGATGCTGCTTTTGCAAAGGGGTTGGCAATTGACATTTCACAAACACAAAAAAAACCAACCAAAGCGCGACCGCAATATTGAATTATTCCTTTTGCCCGGCATTCCTTGAAAAATCCATAAAATATTCATTTAAACAATTTTGCTTCGCATCCAAGTGCATTTCGGTGAGACGAGCAGTCCTTAAGAAATCAAAAATCATGAGCAAACAAGAAGACTACGCTTCAGATAGTGACCAAAGTGACGAGGATTTCTGTCCTGACAAGGGCAACATTTCAGATGCACCCAGCGAAGAGGATTCAGACGATCCAATATCTGAAAACGAAGATGAACAAATTTCAAATAAAAAATCTAAAACAAAGAAGAAACCTAACAAAAAGCAAACAAAGGTAACTGAATCACCTCGAGCAGAACCGGAAGAGGAACACGGTGTATCGACGCGTAATCGAGTTGAAACAGCAACGAAATCATCGTTAGAGAAGGACGCTCTAGAGTCGGATGATGAGGACACGAATAGAAAAGATGCCCTTTGGGCAGATTTTCTTAGTGATGTTCCAACCGCAACTCCTAGTAAGTCAAACACAGCCGCGTCTACAAGTAGAAGAGAACCCAATACTTTAGAAAGGGGCAAATCGCGTTCCATTCGGGAAGAGAAAACTTTAGATCATCAAAAAGAGCCGGAGAAGGTTAAAGTAACCGAGATTTTTGAATTTGCCGGCGAAGAAGTTCGGGTGGAGAAAGTTGTAAGTGCTGACAGTCTGAAAGAAAATGGTACCAAAAATGCCATTGTACCAGAAACAGCACGAGGCTCCGTGAAACGATCTGGTGGTACTGGCGGATTAGGCTCAATTTTAGGACAAATTGGAAAAAAGAAAAAGATATCTGTGCTAGAGAAGACAAAACTCGATTGGGATAGCTTTAAGACAACAGAAGGCATTGACGAAGAACTGCAAACATTCAATAAAGGAAAGGATGGGTAAGTTAATATTTGTGGGTCCCTCTACAAATCAAAAAATAAATTTAAATTTTGCTTATAGGTATCTACAAAAACAAGACTTTTTAGAACGAACCGACTTGAGGCAGTTTGAAATTGAGAAGACTATGCGCCAGTCAAGAAGGAAGCCTTTGTGAACTGTGCAATTCAATTCACACATACTAATTACACATATTCCTTTAGATATTGTTGCAGATTGTAATGATTTTATATTAATTTGCTGTCGCAATTTCAAAACTAATAAAGTACCATTAGCTTGAAATGTCTGGTAAATAAAAGAAAATATTTTCATGGAAATCAGTTTTTCTGTTGAGTTCAAAAGATTTTATGAGGGTTAGGTATTTGCTTTACTGACAAACTAAAGACTCAACCACAAAAAATGATTTTTGTGTAATTAGAATTAGACGGTATGTTTGAGTCCTTTTCTCAGTAAAGCTCATAAAATGTCAAATTCGGAAGAATGGGAAAATGTTATTAGAAAACAAAATTTGATTAAAAGTACGGGAACGGTTTGTATTTATTGTATATATGTAGGTACAAACAATTTGTGTGCGCAGTAGCGCAGTGGTTAGTGTGCTGGACTACTGTGCGGGGGATCCCACTATCCAAGGTTCGATCCCCGGAAAAACCCAAATTACATCTTAAGGTTTTTTTCTACTGCGCCACCTCTCGCGAACGTCTGACAAACATCCGAGAGTATAACTGTCATGAAAAAGCTTCTCAATTCAGCCGTTCGGACTCGGCATAAAATTGTAGGTCCCTTCCATTCGTCCCAAAAATAGAAACTCACACAAACGAATGGTTGCAGGCCTAGGGTGTCTACCGCCTGTTGCGCCACCTATTTATTTTTTTTTTACAAACAATTTACAGTAAAAAGGTAAAAACCGAGGTAAAAACACAGTTAGTTTTGCCAGAATTGGTATCATGTCATTTATTCAATGTACGCGTTCGATAGACGGCTAGATGGCAAGTGGCATCAGATCAAACTCCATAAAAAACCATTTGGGATATTAGGAATTGACAGATGATTTGAAATTTGATTTGAAACTCGTGTAACGACTATTTGCATGTGTCTTTTGATTTCCTCCGATAAGAGAAACAGATTGGTATGAAAATGTTGTCAGAAGGCGGGAAAATAATGTAGCTTTTGTTCTCTTCTCGATCTTGAATGTATGTAGTCAGTAAAAAATATTGCACATACATACTTGGATTCATACTCAGACTCACATGCAATTTATGGAAAAACAAAATGCATCTGTCATTTCAAGCGTTCCCTAACGTTTTCGTAAGTTTTTCTCTTTGATAGAGACTACACCACTGCCATTTTGACAGTATTTTCCATTTTTACTACAAAAGTAAAGAAACAGACATGTTTGCAAAAGAGCATTTGACATTTCTTAACCTTATTAAAGTTGTTGAAAAATATTCCCATAGATCGAGCTCAGTTGTGGGTACACGTCAACACTTGTTCACCAAGGAATTGGGTGATCAAAAATTGTAGCGACCGGGTGCGTCAGTGTAGCTAAATAAATCCGAATAAGACATTTGAACATTATCTTTTTCTGAACATAACTCCATTGTCCCAGCTTCAAACCAACGAAAGGAGGGGCCAATTTGGTTTTTTAGTAAGAAAATAAATACTTTATTTTAAAATCAAACATTTTATTTAACAAAAGCCCCACCTTCTTAAAACATTTTTAAGTCCTTTCAGAAAATAACAACAATATTCTATACCTATCTACATTTTGAAAGTTAAAACAGTTTGTGCAAAATGGCGATCATTTCCAATGTGCAGCTAACAGCTTAGAACGTTAGATACGCTTTCACAAACTTTACGCTATGTTCCCCTTTCTCAAACACTCTTTGGTTGCATTTTTTAAAATTTTGCGCTTTTTGAAAAAATAACAGATTAAATATAGAAAGATTAAAGCACGTGCAACTACATAACTACTCTAAATAGTAGGTATACTAATTCCAAATGATGTTTGCTTTGTCAAATGGTACGGTTTAGTACTAAAATACACTCAGGTAGCTCTAACTGTACTAATCTTTTGCATGTTATAAAGGTAAATTGCAACTCCCAATGCGATCACAGATGCAACTAAGGTGACCCATTTAATAATGTTATTAATCAAAATCATCCTACAATGAAACAGCGAATATTATCTGAATATTAATGTTTAAGTGGAACTCACTCACTTAAATAATTTTTTTAATTCATCAGTAACTGCTGGAATCAAATTCACACTTTCTTCAATCCAAAACATTGGCATTACCAGCTTTGACAAGTTTCCCATTCCGGCTACCTCAGGGACAGGTTCAACATCCAGATTAAATTGTATTCGTTTGTAGACTGAAAGTGGTGTACCTGAGAGCTAAACAGGGTTTAACATTATTGTTTACAGAAACAAAAATCGAATCGTTACAATTTCAAAATCAATTTGAGTTTCATGCATGCTCTCGGTTGGATTTAGTCCATCAACATTTTTAATCAATCGTTCGTCCCCATGCAGAAAATGTGGCATGGATGCTATCATGGGGGTCTTTGTGCACGGCGATAGATCCATAGTTCCCTTTGCTGGACAGTCGTTGGGGTACGATCTGCAGAAGCATCTGTTTTCTTTTTCATTCTGCAATCGAAAATTAATTTAATTTGGGAAAAAGTTTTACCATTTAAGTCTCACCATAACATCTCCAAAATCCATAAGAAACCGCAAAGCGGGAAGTCCCGCATAATGCACTTTACGCCTCATCGCCGGTGCCATTGATCGGCAAAGATCCGGTGAATACGCCCAGAGACCAATTTGTGGATCCATAAATGTTGGAAATATTGTACCATCGGTTCCTTTCAATGTATTACACTCATCTCCGAACCAGACATCGAGCTTACTTTTGCCATTAACTTCGATGACTTTACCAATATTGTTGGGATTGGCTTTACCACGGAAGACTTTATAGCGGCCAGCGTTTGTATGGTTACTCTGAAATGTAGGCATATTAATAACTTTATAAATAGCCGACTAAAGGGGGTGTACCTCCCCCATCAAAGAAAACGTAAAATGGGTAGCGTTAAATTTCTTTGTTCCCTTCGCATTTCCTGACTCAAATAGTCCACAGACGGCTTTCGCTGCAGGATGCTCATTGCTGCAATCCACTAAAATGCCTCGAAAAAATATATCCATGAATGGGGCAGTTAAAAAGGGACTTGCATTATTAAACACAATTTGGAGTCCTGCGGCAACAGCTCCGATCATTTCAGCGCTTTGACCTTTTACAGATATTGCAATCGTCTGGGGTAGTCTAAAATAAGTATTTTCTAAAAGAGCCTATTTATTTAACGCACCTGAATTAAAGGATGCGACATCGTGATGAGTTCCTCCCCGGTTAGTCCATTCGATTTGTCTGGCCGAAATACGAAAGTGTTTCGCATGATAAACGACACGCTATCATTTTCTTCATTGTCCTGAAGGTCGTACTTGTCCTTAAATTCGCTTAAATCAGAAGTCAATTCATGTTACGAGCTCAAATCAATTGTCTTTGACTTACTCAAAAACGAAAGGTCCAACATCCCGAAGAACTGGCTTTTCACCACGTTGCACCTCAGTCGGATTCGTAACATTGAAGACATGAATAGAAAAATCAAGTGGAAATGGAAATGCTTGCCATACCGCCCGCGTAGGCGTCTCTGGAGTAAGCCTGATTTTCTATACAAAACGCAAAATACTTCCTCACTTATATGGCAATAATTGGCATAACTCACCTTTTGGATAAACCTCTTGAAGATGATTGGAAAGGTAATCCATCCAAAGCAGATAGCTATGGCAAAAAATAGTAGGGACAGGAAAAAGATCGCCTTGTAGGACACAACCATACTTCGAATTGGTCTGCCCGATTAGAATAGAACGAATGACGATTTCAAATCAATGTGATCGTCCTTATACTACTTGGCGTCGCGGGTTCGAATGGGATACATGTGCAATTTGTAAATTATTTAAATTGTATATAATTGGGGTGACAATGTTAATAAGATAGGCAGGACGTATCCACAGCACTTCTTCCAATAATAAATGACTTTAAACCTATTATTTCGTGTCTATCCCCTTTTAGGTGTGATGGGTAATTTACAGGAATTTTAAAATAAATCCAAATAGTGGGTTGCATTACGCGATAAGAGGAGGGGCAGTAACGAAACAAGTGAAAATACTATAATTTTAGGTATCATCGATTTGTTTACCATTTTTCGGGCTGAATTATCTTGTTAACATGTAGGTCACTATTCGGCCTAGAGCAGAAGGAGTTTTGTGCAATTAACCTAATTATTCAGGCAGGGTTAAAAGTGGTAAATATACATTCGATTGTGAGAACCCTATCTTGGCCCTGAACCCAAAGGTTCCAAAGGCTATTTATTAAAAATTAAACAAACAAACAAAAAATGTAAGAATTGAGTTCAATTGAGCACATCGGGAAGCATCCAATTGCCGTGTGCAATGAATGCTACATCTGCCAAGGAGGCCTATACAACTATCTGAAGAGCTATCACCGAAAATCAAACAACCCGCATATGAAAGGTGCTGGCGTTATATTCTCATTCTCCTGTTCTCAAAAAGTCCGGATAAAAATGCAATCATAATCATCCCTATTCCCGTTGGCGTTTGTCGTATACGACTCATGTTGTCGTTATAAAACTATGTTCAGATTTTTTTTAGCTTTTGTTTACCAATTTTGTTTCCTCTTCTATGTGTTCACCATCATTTCAATTCATTTGTCTCAAAAAAGTTAAAATACCGACTAAAAACCGAAATGAGATATGAGTCGTTTACGACAAACGTCAACGGGAATGAGGGTGAAAACTTCTTCTTGTGGAGAGTGTCCACTGTAAATTTTCATATCCCTCCCCTTGAAGTTTGCATATTCTACCTCAATGCATTCGCATATCGCATATCATTCAACTAGGTGGATTTTTTGGGGAATTTTTATGACATTTGCTACTATTTTCGGCTGAAGGCTTTTCAATCACGATCTGGAAAAGTTCGATTTTTCTCTTTTGGTTGAAATTCGAAGAAATCCCAGTTCTATATGAGCGAGAATTAACAAGCGAAATAATTAGCGAAAGGTTGGCGAAAATCTAACGTTAATTTTCAGTACAATTTTTCGAGAGTCCTTTTGTACATATTTCATTTTTATTCTACAATACCTCCGATGGCTACATTTCAAATTCAAAAATAAAGAGATCCTTAACAATTGTGGCGCAAAATTGTTATAAAATCTATGATGCACTAACTGGTATGGAACGTTAGAGATGAGATGTTTTCATAGGGATGTTCCATGCTGGGATGTTGGTTGGATACTTCTATTAATAAGTAAAATCTATATTTTGTTAAGTGCCCCAACAGCTACAATGTCAACCATATACAAAACCATGTATCGCATTGACATCTCATTTCAACCCACAGGTAAATAATAACCTTCTTCCGAGGGAACTCGAAGCGAATTAAAGCTGATTCGCCTATTTTGCTGATATCGTAGCATTTTACAATGACAGTAGAATATAATTAAAATCAAATAAGATAGTTTATTTTAAAGCATTTATTTCATTTAATGACATATGTATATCATACAATAAAAATCACAAGTTTGTATTTTTTTTTATCAGAAAATAATCTACATGATTATGATATGGATAGATTAGACAAGTCAATGGAAAATGAAAACTAAATTGGAGGTGTAACATATCCGCTAAAACTCACACATCAAACTTTATATTCTTATCAAAACACAACAATAAGAATAATGTAATGAAATAAGACGAAATAAAAAGAAAATAATAAAGAGTGTCATTTCAATCAAAATCAAAAATCGTTAGCTTTGGTCTTTCTTAAAATTTTAACTAAATATGAAACAATTTTTTTTTTGTGTTATTTTTTTTTTGTTTAAATAGCAATAACCAGATAAAGCTAAACTAGATCTATGTACCTTAAACAATACAATATTTACAACGTATACAAGTTTTGTAAATAGAATTTGTCATCATGTATTATGGTGGAATTGTTAACAAATTATACTCACATGTGTGTATATTAATTTTTTTTTTCTAACAATAAATATAAAATTTCTTAATGAAAGTAAGAGTAACGACAATATTACCCACCCACAATAAAATCAATTGTACAATTATTTGTTTAATATCAGTGTTAACTTTTTCATTTGATTGTTTACTTTTAAAGTTTCTTCTCCTTGTTGGTTAGTGATACTATCACATCAGTACGAAGTAAACGTTTCAAAATGTACACAGCTAAGGCAAAGACGGACAAGTATAGGGCAACAACATCCAACAGGTAGTATTGTATCCAACTGTGGAGTGAAATTATCTTTAGTTTGGGGAATTTAGGTGCAACGGTTTATAATGATTAGCGTACCTCAAATTACGTGCTGGAGACTGCAAATGATATGCTCCATTGTACCTAAGTACGTATTCAGTCCAATAGACAGCGGTATCAAGCGCTGAACTTCTTTGGTCCAGAAGTAGTCGCTGACGGAATCTGGAAAAGAAATAAATTAAATGGAAATATGTACAGTTTACAAAATTAACTTTACAACATCAAAAGCTAACGAAAATATGAGAGCAATGTTCTATTGAATTGCTCAAATGTCATATTTCCTTCACCACGAGAAAGGTCTGTTCCTTTACTTTTATAGTAAAAATGGAAAAGACTGTCAAAATAGCTGCGGTGGGAACAAATTGTCTATCAAAGAGAAAAACGTGCACAGAAATTGTATTGCTTATAGATCTTAGATAATAATGTTCTTTCGTAAAATACAAAAAATGAGAATAAATCGATTTGCTGTAATTTTCTTTCTGCGTAAACCTGACGAATGACAGCAATACGAACAAAAGAATCATGAAAATCGGCCCAGCGGTTATCGAGTTATAACGTCATCGAGTTTTGTACCTATGGGCAATGCCACACCCTTTTGTCCACTTTTTACCAATCTTACAGCAACACTCCTAAGCCAATACCTACCTAATATTGTCTGTAAGTTTCAACTCAATCGATTCGGCGGATTTCTAGATATAAGTGTTTGAATGTTTTTTTTTGTATGGGCGGTGCCACGCCTTTTTGTCCAATCTTCACAGCAACACTCCTAGGCCAATACCTAAGATTGTCTGTAAATGTTAACTCAATCGATTCGGCGGTTTTCGAGATATACGATTTTTATTTTTTTTTTGTATGGGCGGTCTAATTTTGACCAAACTTCACAGAAACCGTATATGGACCAATACCAAAGATGTGTGAAAGTTTGGTTAAAAACGGTAAATGCGTTAAGGCGTGAATCGACGACAAACATTTTAGGGCTCAATTTTTATATATATAGATATAGCAGGAAGTCAAAAGACAGTCGTTACACGAGTTTCAAATCAAATTTCAAATCATCTGTCAATTTTCAGGCGACTGACAGTTGTTTCAATTCTTACTCAAAGAAATTGGTTGAGTAAAAACTAGTAAGATTCCCAGTGGAGGGTAATATCTTGCTCTCTCGAAGCCGCTCTATTTTACGAATTTTTCAAGTTAAGATACGACATTGAGTAAAAATGCGTAAAAATTCGTAAAAATTCTTAAGTTAAAAGTAAAGGAACAGAAGCAGCGATCACATGTGTCAGACTGGGCATTCTGACATAGCTAATACATACTTCCGTAGTTGAAATGACACAATCGAAAAAGAAATATTCATTTCCTCTATCTACGCGCCTGTTCGACACTAACTAGAACCAGACAGCGCGTTCTGTCTAAGAATTGTTAAAAATAATTGTTTTTGTTTCTGAAATAAAGTCATTACTAACTTATTAACCGAGCGAGCTCTAGAAAATCCCTCCTTCGGCTCCCTGAGAAAGGCTTAATAGAACTAATGACTTTCTTCAATTCCGGAGGTTGGATCTAGATCAACAACAAACAGATGATGAGTTGTGGTAAAAAGAAATGGTACATATTACTCCTTGGGTTTTTCAAAACCGGCACATCTACCTACCTACTCTTCGCGAACACTTTGAAAACGTGCATTATTAAAAATCGGTAAAGCAAAATGTGTGTAAAATGTAAAATTAATTTTCAAAGCGGAATACCTATAGAAATATCAGTCAAACTTCCTGGTTAGAGCTTCGCAAGCTTTTTCATATAATATAAGTAGGAATCTTTGCTGTTGCATTTAAAGCCGTCCTCAAAATATATTCATAACATACCTGGCTGCCTGTCGGAACGCTGGATCATGTATCACCTTCATCACAGATTTATACAATTTATCGGCCGTAAGCGTTTCCAAGCTCAACTTTACCGCATAACCATCAACCTCTGCTTTCGCCGAGTTGACATCATGATCACAAAATACCGGCATTGTCACCACAGGTACTCCATGGTACACTGTCTCGTACATGCTCAGTAGTCCTCCATGCGTGACAAATGCGCGCAACTTACGGTGTCCTAAAATATCCTGTTGCGGCAGCCAACGACTGAGCTTGACATTCGGTGTTAAGTCATGCATTTCTGAAGCACTTCCTTCCCACTTCCATAGCACATGGTACGGCAGGCGAGCGAAAGTTTTTACCAACAACCTGCGCAGTGACTCTGGCATATTGGCCGCCTTAACCGATGATCCCATCGACACATAAATAAAACCTGATTCCCCGGCCGATGCAATGAATTCTTCCAAGTCCTTCGGCAGTGGTCTAGCTGGTTTGCAGTGAATGCATGCAACTTCAGCTATATTTGGATTTAATGCTCGCGGATACGACACTACAGCATGACCATTCTGTAGAATAAAGCTGACGTTCTTCGACAGTTCATAGGGATGGGGGTGATCCGAACCTAGGCGATCCTGAAGAACCTTATACACCATCCCAACGACAACCTGAAAGAAAATGTTTACGTAAAAAAAACAGGTCGGCACAGTTTGGTTCATTACTCACCTTATGCAACGCAATGAAAAACAACTGCATACCGGTGTTGAGTGCTCGCTCGATCAGATTCATGTTATCCGTGAATGGCGTGTAGAAATTCGGTGTTATCGCAAACGATCCAGGATTCCCAGCTACCGACAGACTTCCTGTATAGAAGCCAACTGTGTTCATGTACATGAATGGAATCTTATAGTGGCGCACCATGCCGAGGGCACATTCGGGATAGGCACCGTCCAGAATGGCCAAATCGAAACTTCGATTCATTAATTCCTTCGTCTCTGCATCTTCAAGCATTGCATCACAAGACTGAAAGGAGGGGAATGTGCATTACATATAGATATATATTTTTTTTTCTGCATTATGGATCCGTCCAAAAATGGGAGAAATATTTTTGCGCGGCTTCGTGTTTTAAATGAAAAGCGGTTATATACGGTGCGGAAAATTCCCTCCCTACTCGAGTACTCGAGTGCGCACATAACCGGCCCGACAACTGCTCTCACAAGCACCAGCTAGCTAGCTGTTAGCCATTTCGAAATGAACGTTATTGAACTCGGTGCGCAAACTAAATGCAGCTTTCTACTAACGTTAAGTATATTGTTATTGGATTTGTTTATGTTTTTACGCTACCGTCATGCCATATGTAAGCCTGCGTGCGAGGAATTTCATTTCGTATATTCAACTGACAGTGCATACTGCATATCAACAGCTCAAATGATATATCGCAATTTGGAAGAAGATGAAGAAACTTGCTATGGGTTTGGTTAGATGATGACTCGAGACGAGACAATTATTGGCAATTCGTCAATGTGCGACATGCAAAAGGCAGAAACCACTCTTCATGGCCATATACCGTTCAATTATTCGGGTCAGTAAATTGTACTTGTTACATGTTTTCCCAATAGGGGTGTACAAGTTTGAGTATAACTCTAATACATATCAGCAAGCAAAAGCACAAATTAATTGATGTTTTATTAATTTATTGCGTCCTCCGAAGAAATTGTTTTTTACTACAAAAGTAAAGGAACAGCCCAATTAGTTAGAGAACGCTTTTGTAGTAATCTATGAAAAATGACAAATGAATTTAGTTTTTCCATAAATTGCAATCATTCGAGAAGAGAAAAACATACATTATTTTCCCGCCTTCTAATTCTGATACCATTTTTATACCAATTTCTTTCTCATATCGCAGGAAATCAAAACACAAGTGCAAATAGTCGTTACACCCGCATGCCAAATATGACAACAAATTTCAAACTTCATCTGTCAATTTTCAGGCGCCTGACAGTTATTTCCATTCTTACAAAAAGAAATTTGTTGAGTAAAAACTAGTAAGATTCTCAGTGGATGGGTATGGGTAATATCTTGCTCTCTCAAGTTAAAAAATGACATTGAGTTAAAATTCGTAAGAATTAGTAAAAATTTGTAAGATTTAAAACTAAAGGAACAGACCAATTCTGAAACCGTTCCATTGGCGCAAAAAATACTCTTCTGTTGATACTGAGGAGACAATTTCACTTCTCGATTTCAAGTCAGAATCCACTCGACAAGCGCTTACACAAGTGCATTTTATGTATTTTATACAAGCCAGCTGGCAGCAGCCATACAGTAATTTTTGACGTTTCACCAATGCGTGAGCGTAGTCGCCCAGAAGCAGTTTTCTTGTTCCATTGGATTTCAGAATGAGTGAAACCAATGGAAAACGACATATGTGTCCACAGTTTTGAGAATGCTGTCACTTTTGACTTAAGCTGTCAAATGAAAATGTAACAAACAGTTTTCTCGAAGTAAAGTCAAATTTTCAGCATGAAAATATGACAACCACACAACACACTCGACAACTCATCTTGACACTTCTGAAATTTACGCTAAGAATTTATCCCAAGTAAAAGTTACTTTAATGGTCTGACAAACATTCGAGAGTATGACTGGTTTGAATAAGCTTCTCAATTCAGCCTTTAAGACTCGACATAAAATTGTAGGTCCCTTGCCATTCGTCCCAAACAATAAAAACTCACGCAAACGAATGGTTGTTAGAAGCTAAGCCTAGGGTTTCGACCTGTTGCGCCAACTATTTATTTATTTAGAAGTGAGATAACACCAGCTAAATTCTGAAAGATGAATGCGGTATATGCTTTACTTTGCTGAGAAAGATGTTCAACATAACGTTTGTCAATGCATTTCAGAGGTATATTAAAGATCGGAGTCAGTATGTGCAACAGTCCTTTACGTACCAAAGCAAATTTTGCAGGTTATAAACAAAAAATATCCATGGTTTTTACTTAGGTTCTCAATTAGGTGCAAACACTTCAGAGAAAAAGGGAATTAAAAAAAAATTATGTGGGTTCAATTAGAGCAGAACTTTAAGCCGCTGGGCTGATAGGTTAACGTGCCCACATCGAACCGTCTATTCGCCAGCAACATATGGGCCCTAGTTAAAATTAGCAACCCGACGTAACAAATGGCCTAATACGTACCGAAAATCCCACTAATGATGAGATGTAACCATTCGTTTCTGTGAGTTTTTATTTTTGAGACTTATGAAAGAGACCTAAAATGTATTGTTCGAAATGCTTAATTGAGAAACTTTCTCAGGAGACTACTCTCGAATATTTGTCAGACGTTCGCGATAGGTGGCGCTGTGGAACATATGAAAATTTGTGAGCTGACTGTCATTCTGATTACATATTGCTAAGGTTAGCTGTCCTTATTATTACAAGGAACTGATTTAACCACACAAACTATAGTCCGCATTATTGATACAGTTTATTTTTAGAAAGAGACGAAACTATTTATGTATTTTAAAATTAACTTCATTCAGATGACACAGTCTTAATAACGAAATAAACCCAAAGGTTTGCATGCATATATGCGTATACACTTATCAACTAGCTGCTTTAGGTTTGTTTCCCTCGGCTATTGCGGATATTGCCGTGTATGTCAACGTAATTAAAATGAACCTCGAACAAGCGAATAACATTTTATTTTTAATACAAACAAACGATGCTACTAACTTAGATCGTTAATAAACTAAAAGCAATAACTCAGGTCTGGTTAGTTTTGTAATGATCTCATAAAAATTAAACGACTTTGTAGGTAGGTACTCACCTGAAATGCATAACGAATACCATCCCAAAATGTGATTGGCATTTCTCCAGACATTCTGGCACCCAACAGATCCCAATTTGTGTAATTCTGTATGTATTCTACCAGTCCAGCTGGGGTTATCTCATGCAAACCGTTCATAGAGAAATCTGCTGGGAAGCCACTCAAAAAGGTAATGTTATGGCCCCTGCAAATGGAAATAGAAATGGAAATCAAAATATGAATGCAAAATCAAAGCAGAATTAGTTTTATCAGCTTTCTACCAGACAATCTCGTGTCATACGAATAACGCTTAGCATAAATTTGAATGTTTTAATTTTTAGTTTCTTGTAGCGGGTGAAAGAGTCCAATGCGTCATTCTATATAACATAAACTTAAACAAATTTACACATACATATATATAAACTGTCTAGTAAGTAAATCTAATAATTGGGTTGGTTAACTTTTTATTGCGATAGTACTAGTCGTTCTTACGACCCCAAGTCGCTAATTATTTATTCAACTGTCATAGCTATACCCTACATGTCCATATGTCATCCATTTAAGAAACACTAAACTTTCGCGGAAGAGCTCAGCAACACTCGCCATTCATTGATTATTTGGTAAATAACCGCACGTCCGTTAATCAATTCGATTATTATGCAAATTGCCTATGACGAAATGGATATAAATCATAACAAACACGAGGTATAGAAATGCAAGAAGAAGAAATCGAAACCGAGACACAGCGAGAAATGTAAATGAAAATGAATTACAGGCAAGACGAATGAAACAATGGACAATATAAAGTGGTTTTTATTATTATCGCCGTTGTTGGCAATGTCAATAGCATCTTTGTTATGGACAGTTAATCACTCGAATGACTCGCTGCTTTTCCAATAAGCGTATATTCATGACAATTCAGCAAGCCGACAAACTGGCAATATGACAGCGTTAATAATGTCATTGTATTCCTGCATACAAAGCAATTAATAATTACTACGAAATGGAATGTTAAAGGACTCCTACGTGGTAATAGTACATTTTGTAAATGTTACTCATACGCCCCGGTGTCCGGGGTGGTTGACTGATTTTTAAAATCTTTTAAAATCAGAGTTTATTGATTTATGTGGATGCATATAGATTTCAATGATGTATTGGCAAATAAATGTTGACATAATGTAACTGTGGCTTTATGTTCACTATTTTGGGTGACTTTGCAAACTTTTCTACCCATTGGGGTTGTTCAAAGAAATGCGAGTATAGGGTTCTTAAATTTTAGTAATAGATTTTTTCAATAGAATTTTTTGTCTGTCCAATTGAATGCTACATTAATTAATATGTCATCCAACTGTTGTTTAATTTAAAATGTAAATCCTATCACTATCACTCTTAAATTGTTCTTTTGTCGGCTATGAAAAATTATTTTGTGGAAAGTTAAAGTGTAAGACATATGACATATGAATGTTTGGTTTTGTTAAATGAATTTGATTTACTGTGGTAATAAATTATGTTTATTGAAATAGAAAAACTAATGTTCTACTCTTTGTTAAAAACAATGGGGCATATTCATAGTTATAGTACTATAAACCCGGGTCTAACTAAACTCGAAAAATCTAAAGTTAACCCACAGGTAAAACACAACTGCTATTCCTAAAGAATTTGCCAGCTCTGTTTAATTAGATGCAAGTCTATTATCTATTACATATCTAAACACTTTTTGAGAACAAAATGTCGAAAGGATTTAAGACTTGTAATTTTTGTTTTGTTGCTGTTTTGTAAACCAAAACCAGATGAGCGGCAAAAAACAAATTTCAAAGAGCTGAGAGCAATATTGCCGCTGCATGAGTTGCTCCGAAGGTATCTAAAAGTCTTTAACGATAAAATACGACAAATAATTTCCCAAAAAATTCTTAAGGTGATTTTTTTCGGGTTTACCACGATAGATATCTCGAAAAAAATTGCGAAAGCAAAAATCTCGAATGTAAAAATCTCGAATTAATATTATATTAATTTTTGAGACAATGGTAACAATTTGCGCGCGACAGAATTAATCACACCAAATACAAAAATGGTGTTAAAAAGTGAGATACATATACAACCCCCCTGCTTGTGGTCACTGTAGGATTTGGAGTAGGTGTAAGGTTGGGTATATGCAGAGTTTCAAATTCAAATTCAATTTCAAATTTACTTTTTCGTGATTTTTTTCGAGATATACCTACTGGGTGATCACAGAATCCGTCGTATTCGGAATTTTTCTACGATCGCCGAAAGAACTATCACAGAATCCGTCGTAGTGGAATTTTTTTGCTACGAATTAGATTCGTAGTTCGTTCGTTCTTTCGGCGTTCGTAGAAAAATTCCGAATACGATGGATTCTGTGATCACCCATATAGTCTTTCGAGATTTTTGTACATTCGAGATTTTTGTACGTTTACTCTGTTTTAAAGTTTAATAGAATTAGAAACAACTTACCCCCACTTTCACAGTGGAAGTTTAAACTACACTTTTAGTTGTTAGTTCAATAATTAATTCGGTTTCAAGGTTTGTTTCGTTTAAACCTTGAACAGAGTTCATTATTCTGTCGTTTAAACCTGATATCACTTGACACAGTGTCATTTAAATTTAATAATGACGTTGTTTTGCGTGTTCTTTGAAATAAAGAACAAGGAACGATTTCGGAAAAATCGTATAAAAGCTAAGTACCTACTGTACAATATTAATAAATTCTATTCATTAATTTCGTTAAACTGCGTTTAATTGAACTGAAGTTCAGATTACATTGTTGAGTTGAACTTCAAATTTAAACTCAAGTTCAGGTTCAGTTGAACTTTAGTTTAAACTTCCACTGTGAAACTGGGTGTTAAGCATACGTTTTGTCGTGATTAATGTTAGACTCGAATTTTTCGTTTAGACATATGGGTTAAAATAGTCTATGAATTACATAACCTCCGGTTTAGTTTAGTTATACATATATACTAATAGCTTATCAAATATCTATGAATATGTCCCAATAAATTTAAAACCGTGTATTTGACAGAACACTAAGATATGTCTGGTAAATTACTCAATTAATCTTTCAAAATAGGTACTTTATCTTAACAGTACTCGTAATAAAAAACCACAAATATTTTGTTATGTGTACGATCGGAATATGAGCAGTTCAGACCATTGCCAAGAAATTAGCTTAAATGGGCTGTCGAAAAAAACATTTACAACAGCATCTCCAAATTTAATAGGGTTTCAAAGCTATTTTGAAATAACAATCGATAACAACCTTTTGACCGGCAGAGATGAGTTCTAATTAACTATCTAAATAGGTACTTTAATCGTCCTTTTCATTCATAATTCAACGGCCAATGCTCCAAATGCATTTATTCAATTCACATGCAGACATAAGATAACATAACTAATCTCTAAGTAATACATACCTCGAAATAAGACCTTTAGCCAGCTCCCAAAATGGAATCTTATGCGATTTCGTTCCACCCATTGTCACCATAAGGATATCCGCTGCGAATGTCCCGCCAACACATATAAGTAGCAATAATCCCGCACTTCTCAACGGCGTCATTCTAAAACGACAAACAACAACAAACAAAAATCACTTTAGTCAGAGACGAACAAAATTTAACCAACAAATTCAATTACTTAGACAATAATTAAGTATAGTATAGTATCGCCGAGTCTTGAAATTGCAATTTGCATAAACAAGTAATAAGTTTTGCAACTATACTGCCAATGATGAGCGCTCACCATAGAATGCCACGGAAAATCATTTACCTTCACAAAAATGGTCAAAAATAATAATAATAATTATAAATTTACCTGTTCGGCCAGCAGATGAACATAATCGGATTTAATAATTACCGCATATGCGAAAGACTATGCAGCAGTGGCAGACAACTACAAGTTATGGATCAAACCAAAGATTACATTGGAAATTGATTTATGGCCACGTTTGGAATTCGGCCCGTGTAATGAGTATTTAAATCATTCTGAATGCTATGGTATTCGTCAGAGTTATTTAGAATTTGTGCTCTGGCGACTTCCTCTATCTGATACGGTGGTCACTGTTAAATGACTTGTGTGAAATGTTTCTATCATAAAATTGTAATTATATACAATATATACCGACAATCAGAGTTCGCCCAATTATTTGGCATTAATTTTTGGATAATGTACTAAGCCAAGCAAATAATGTCAGATCAAAGTATCATTGATCGTATCTTTGAAATGACAAAACTTGTTTTGTTAGTAGTTCGCATTTATAGACTAAAAAAAAATAAAACTACCATAGTCACAGTGAGTTGAAGTTACTCTAGATTTATTCGCGAATTACCTAATCGTTTAGAATTTCTTGCAGTATTGTCGAAAGAAGTTTCTGCATGGCTAACAAAATGGGGTTTAATGACATAGAAATGTATGCATGTTGCAATAAGTAATTACTGCATTGGTATGGCATTAGCTTTAATAGAGGCAGTCCCCGTTGGGATCAAGTGTGTAGACATATATCACTTTGTGTGCACAAGTTTTATTATAGAAGTTAATTGAGGGTTTTTGTTTTTATTTTTACAAACAAATTGGTCTTTTTCGTTTACCTTCACCTTTCACATAGATTTTTGAAATATAATGGTCGCAGTTAAAAACTGGTACCCAAATTATGGGTAGTGCAGAAATAAAAACTTATAGATTCGTGTAATTATTTATTTAGTACGAAAGCAAGCCTAGTGTTCTGAAATTTACATACCTACCTGCTCTTTGGTACTCCAAATAAAATTGTTTCCTCGAAAATCACATACGAAAATCAGAGTGTTTTAATATATGTAATTCGTTTCTCTTTATGCTCGGTGGTAGAGTATTGCTGGCCGCGGCGCTGGAACCTGGCACCCCTTGGACAGTAAGCAATGAATACAACCACTGCACCATTGCTACCCTACTCCCAAAGTAAAATTATTGCACTTTTCGGACAGCACGAAGTATCTTGTATTTAAATTGAAACTTTGATACCTATGGAAAGAATCTTTTTATTTCTAAAAAAAGAAGACGACTCGAGAAATCGTAATAGAACTTATGTAAGCAACAACAAAAATGTATTAGGTTGTCAACCTCTCTGTTACATTCGATATTTGGTAGCCCAGTGCTCATCGTTCTGTTGGCGCCAGTTCCAGTAGTATAGCAGGGGAGACGATTTGCGGTCTCCCAAAGTAAATTACGTATTGCGAGAAAAGAAACTCATTTTCAATACTTTCAATTCTTCAGATTACAGTTTCGTAGGACGTAGGTCGCACGCCAAACAGGAAGAGTACTTCAAAACAGAGATTTCTATAACTAAGCACATAGCGATTTGAAGGCACCGTCAAAATGGATCCTCAAGAAGTCACTCAAAGCTATCGAGTAATGGAACTAACGTAGAACTGATATTATGAAACGATCCTTTTATTCGACAGCATGGTCACACAGGCCTTCCCATGAAAGTCGTTTCAGGGTAACAAAATGGTAGATTAGGTATACCGAAAATCTCTTCTCTTTCTACTCCCTAAATCGACATGTCTCACCCGACACGATTTTCATGAGAAAACCTACATATTTTTCCATGCACAGTGACTGTTAGCTCGTATAAAAAAACTTACATAATACCTAGCAATTGTCATTATTTAGCAACAAGAATAAATCCGATTTCGTTTTGAATTATGCAGAATCAAATTTGTCTTATTTATTCTAATGCCAGGATAGGCTAAAATTTGTCATTTTTCACGAAACCAATACCAAGTAAAACATGTAGTAAAATTGTAGTATAGTGGGCGCAGTGGCTCAGTATGATTAGTGTGCTGGACCACTGTGGGAGGGGTCCCAGCATCGAACCCCGGGAAACACACAAATCATATCTTAAGGTTTTTTCCACTGCGCCACCTCTCGCGAACGTCTGACAAACATCCAAGAGTATAAATGTCATGGAAAAGCTTGTCAATTCAGCCTTTCGGACTCGCCATAAAACTGTAGGTTCCTTCCGTTTGTCTTAAAATAAAACTCACACAAAAGAATGGCTGTGAGGCCTAGGGTGCCTATTTATTTATTTCAGACTTCAAATTGGAAATATTGGTGAATGAGACGAAACTGATCAAAAAATGGTAAGCACAAACAAAATTATGTTACAAATCTTCATACGAAATGTGAAATCAAGTAAAATGTTGAAAATGTCTCTATGCAAAATAATAACGTTTCACTGACGGAATCGACCCTCTCTCTACTTAAAGTCTAAAAGCTATTAAATGAGTGGCATCTTCAAGTATTATATACATTTATATACAGTTACAGTATAGAGTTTTTTTTTCAAAAACAACCATAGATAACCTCACTCAACCGCAATTAAATAAAAATATGGTGTCTTTAAATCGCACGAGTTCGTTCAGTCGTAAACGATTGTTAAGCCCAAATTGTATCGCACGCTACTATAGTATAATATCTCTTTTTTTCGGGTTATTAACCTTTAAATGAAGATAATGCCACAAGTTTTAGAGGCATGGAGTTATTAGTAATTACATAGAATTATGACCATGAGCTCATTTTCGGCATCTTATATTTAATTCAATGACTTTAAATATAAATTTCAGTGAATTAAGCATTAAGTCATCTTAACATATTACGGATCGTAGATAAGATGTCAACTATAATCGTTGCTTGCACGCCTATAAATTTTATGAGCTACTTACATTACTTACACGTGAAGGGAATTTCATTGGCGATTACGCAATGAATAGTGCACTTAAAGTTAGACCAATTGCAGGTTATCTACAATTCCATTCTGCAATGGAATAATTTATCAAAATTGCGACATCATGATTGTGTAGATAGACATTAGCCAATTCGAATGATAATTTTTAACTTTATATTGTTCAAGCTATATAAATATAAGAATCTTTTCATCATTTCCAATTGAAAGCCCCTTAAGTGCGAACAAATTTATAAAAAAAAGGGTAATAATTTTCCTTTTTCTCCATTTGTATGGTTCTTAGGAAAAATGTAGCTACCGTCTTTTGGGTTGATCTGTAGCTTTGATAACCTAACGAGAAACGTTTCCCATATTCAGTATTCAGTAGGGGTATTCACTTTAACGCGTAAAAGCCTTATAAACTGCGTAAACTGCAGAAATTCACCACCTAATATTGAACTGTCAGATTTTGTATGGAGAATAGTTTACGCAGACTTCATAATTTTCCGCGACGATTTAGGCTCGGATCGGATATCAACCGCGGAAAGTTACGCAAATCACAACTGTCAAACTTTGACAGACAGTCGTATGAATTGATTATTTATGTTGGAAGGGCAAGAAATAACACACTTGGTCTGGTCTGTTCCTTTACTTTTGTAGTAGAAATTTTTCTCTCTCAAAGAGAAAAACTTACGAAAACGTTAGGAAACGCTTTTGTACTAACTATGAAAAATTACAGATGCATTTTGTTTTTCCATAAATTGGGTGTGAGTATGAATCCAAGTATGTATGTGGAAGAGTTTTTACAGACTGAACTACATGCATTCGAGAAGAGAAAAAAAAGCTACATTATTTTCACGCCTTCTGATACCATTTTCATACCAATTTGTTTCTCATATCGCAGGAAATCCAAAGACAAATGCAAATAGTCGTTACACGCGTTTCAAATCAAATTTCAAATTAACTGTCGATTTTAAGGCGACTGACAGTTGTTTCAATTCTTACTCAAAGAAATTTGTTGAGTAAAAACTAGTAAGATTCCCAATGAAGGGATAATATCTTGCTCTCTCGATGCCGCTCTCTTTTACGAATTTTTCAAGTTAGGGAACGACATTGAGTAAAAATGCGTAAAAATTCGTAAGATTTAAAGTAAAGGAACAGACCTAAATATGAATTTGTTCTTTAGCAATCGTTTAATTCAAAAGTTCGAGAGACAAACTAGTTTCTAGTGGTACAAAAATATGCATGATAGTGTACATAGATAAATACAGTCATAATCCAAGTATGGATAGAGTTATGTAAACAATAGTAAGTTTAAGTTAGTTATGCGCGTTGTTCAATATATATCATTCAACAGTTTTTTTTTGGAAGATCTCAAAATGACGGTAAGAATTCAAGTAAAAAATAAATTCGCTTACTTTCGGCACTTTGATAATTTGTAAATAATTTGAACAGCTGAGTTTGACAACCGACTTGACAGTCGATTTACGCAATGACATTTCCGAGGGCTATTGACTTAAAGCACCACAGAAATGTATACATTTACGAGCTGCATAAATTTATCAGATAAAGTGAATACCTTTAATATTTTTTAACAATTCATCAACTGACTTCCATTCATGCAAATTGTCCTTTACTAGAGCAATATTCGACCATTGAACGCAATCACCTTGGCAGGGGTGCCAATCACCCACAAACACAGATGAGAAACTATGTCACGTTCGGAAATTACTTACATTCCAATATATGCAATTGTCATAAAAACCTTAACCTTCATAGTGCACAGGTGGACGGTGTGGCAATGCAAATGTTTTTTACCATAAAAACAACTCTATAACTATTACAAAAACCCTTCCTATAGCTGAAACAAATACAACCCTGCCGCAATATCTCGTGGCGCGAATCCTCGATAAATGGTGTATCAATACAAACTGCACACTATTCATAAACGCACAGACGAGACTTTTATGCCAAAAAAAAAAAAAAAATAACGAAAAAAGTTGCAACAAAACTGTTGAACGACCTCAATACGTGCTACGCATGCATTACGTTGTCTTTCGTGTATAATTGTAAATTTGTAGCCTGTAAGTGGCTAGGCCACTCAACAGCGTGACATAAATAACCATTGGTTGCAGCAGTCTTACATGAGATTTTGTAATTTTTATAATTCGAATTCAAATCCAATTTCATAATGCAACTCATTAATTGGAAAAAATAAGTAGCTGCCTTTGTGCGGCGGATGGCCGGCTGTAATTGTTCTACTGAGTGACTCTAATGATCCGACTTTTACCACCGACCGAAACAAGTATCTCGTTGCACCTCACCTTTATTCCCTAATTATACTTACAACCTGTTACCAATTATTGCATAATAACGCTTCACTGAACAAACACAACCAAAAGTCGACTTGGAGTATGTAAAAAAAAAACAGCATCATCTGCACGAAACTCGTTAATGAAAATGTCTAATAATAACATTTTCCGTCTTCTTCTTCGTTATTTTCATCTGATTTTCTACTTTATTACTATGGCCAATATACGCTCAGCAGGTACCGTACCCGTACCTGCAGTCCATTTTTATTTGTTAAATATTGATCAACAAAGAAACTTCTCTTCCGGATATCACTGCCATCTTTCAATCCACCATTCCAACCTGAATGGGTGGTAAAAGTAACTTAGTCCGTGTATCTTTTTGGCTTCGTCGAACCGTTTACGGTCTGTAGGTGGTAATAAAATAATCGTACGATTGAGCGGACTGAAGCGATACAGATACGCGCGCTTATACAACAATAACTGGCAAGAAGAAATGCACAGAGTGCTGCTGCTTCGTGAAAGTGGCATAGTTACTACATTGCCATTCCGATTAAATGAGGTATTTCACTCAAGTTACCGTGTGTGGTTGATTTGTCTTCATCACTTGTGGTATCTGAAGAAGACCATCTTTATGTTTTGTCATTTGTCAATTCTTTGTGTCATTGCTTTGCTTTGCGTCAAAATTAATTGTTCACTGTTGTACAAGCACGCACGATGTGTGTGCCCCCAAACTTACAGTCATTACAAAGAGGAGGCAAAAAATGAAAAAAATCTCGTCGTCTCTTTTTCATGATCTATGACTATGATTACCTTGAACTTGACAATGAGCCAAAAACCGAGGAGCGAAGAAATTATCTTCTGTTCCCTGTAAACACAAATTTAATGGACAGTGTTTTGAAGATTTTGTTTGTGAACAATTGCAGGAAAAAAAAAACAACACATAATCAAGTGCTTAAGTCTTAATGTTACAGGTTATTTTAAATTGAAAACAATTTTCATAATAGCCAAATTTTTGGCTAATCACTATTAAGTCACTTATACCCGTCATTGAGACAAAATAGTAAAACGCTATTCCCCCTGGGGGTGATTTAGATATTTAGGCTTCGAAGAGTTGTATTTGTAATATATAAAATTATGCTACTGCGATGTTGACAATTATGCTCAATGACTAGTGCTTTCTTTGGCCAATATGCTTATTTAAAAAATATATTTATGTAATTATTATATTGATTTTATTCAATCATTAACGCGTAGATATTTCAAAACAATAATACAACAACCACAGTTATGTCGAAGTGACGGATTTTGTATAGGTTGAATTTGTGGTAGCAATAATAGCAGTGTTGGTGGTTTATGTATTTGATAATAACAGCCTAGCCCACTACGAAGATTTTCAGGAATAAGGTATACAGTAGGTATATACGTGGTATGCCCAACGGTTTTGGTAAAATAAAATCAATGGCATGGAACATGAAAGGGACCTTAAGCGAAACGCAGCATCTCAGGAACGAAATTTATCGGCTTTTATTTGTGACAATTAATAGATCGCAGGATACTGTGGACGTTAAGTGGTTTTCTACTTTGTAATTTACGTAATTCTCACTTAAACCCCGGATAACACAAATTAGGTACATCTTAAGGTTTTTCCACTGCACAACTTCTCGCAAACATCTGACAAACATCCGAGAGTGTAACTGCCCTGAGAAAGCTTCTCCATTCAGACGTTGGAACTCGACATCAAATTTTAAGTCGTTTGGATTAGGCCCATCAAATAAAACTCGCACAGACGAATGGTTATAAAAAGCTAGTCCTATCTATATCTACCTTTTGCGACAGCTATTCATCTATTTAATTTTTATGTTAAGTTTACGTTAAATTACGTACACGAAAAGAAAATCGAGACAAAATGAAATAAGTGGCGTACTTCGGCTCAGGTTTCCATTATGAACACTGGGCCAGTTTCAAGGGTTCCGGATAAAGTTTCGGATAGTTAGCCGACACATAACGCTTTCCACCAGATAAAATCTACTGATATTTTTTTTCTGTTTCATCGTCAAAGTCTCTGATAAACTAACTTGCGGAAAAATTTATCAGTCACTAAAGTTTGTTTCGATATACACATGTCATTTGTTTTGTATTTTTTTGTTTCGTGTTTTCTAATATTTTTTGTTGTTTTAGGTCTAAAAAAAAACCTTTGATAAATTAACTAAAGGAAAAATTGAAGCAACAGAAATCCAAACAAGTATACTAACAGAGGAACGAACTGGAGCAGGCATGCCGATACTTTGTTTGCGGCTGAGCTATCTTTTAAACTCCCCCAACAGGCTGACTATCGGCACGGGTCTTATGCCACCTTCGTCCAACGCATCAGGGGAAAGGGGTTTAGGATAAGAAATAGTGAGAAGTGATTTGCGGATAATAGGGGGAAGTAGATACCTAAACAGCATGTCTGTCATGGGTGACCCTATACTGGCGACTAAAGCCACCGACAGCATAGCCTGTTGAATCATTTCAACTTAAGCTTACGAAGTGACAGGCCCTTCGTGGTAGGAATGTTTAGGAAAAAAGCGAATAAAATTTTCCTTCCACAGGCGTTTTCTGCCGTTTCCGTAAGCCGGAATCAAATTCTGAAATCTTCATGGTCTAGCGGGTTTCAAAATAATTCGGCCTTGGGCGAGATACTCTGCTCCTACGGGGCCGTGTAGTATGATCGTAATAATCCTTCAAATTCGTCTTCTTAAAACTCAAACAAATCCATGTTAGTCTGGATTGCCGTCTACGCCCGTTAACGAAAGAATGCTCTGAAAGTATTTTTTTTCAGCCACTTCAAATAAATATTTTGTTTATCTTCCGGATAGAGACTTTAACAGCCACTTGAACCGGCTGATAAACTATCCGAGACTTTATCTGTCAGCTATAACTATCCGAAACCTTTGAAACCGAAAGTTGAGGTTTATCTGACACATAAATTCCGGATAGGCTATCCGAGACTTTATCAGCTAGTCTTGAAACTGGCCCTAAGCAAATTATTATTTTTTTTTTTTTAAATAAATTTTCTGCGGAAACTTTATTTTCTATTTTTTTTTTACTTTTAAAGTTTTCAATTTGCACAGAAAAGTGCATGTATTTCTATTGACTGAAAATATTATACCTACTGCTAAATACCCCAGAGTAAATATAATTAAACTTTAGCTCCAGGCGCCTGCCAGACAGTTGTTGACATACTCTTAGCGGAGCGACGAAGGAACAAAAAAGGGTTAAAATCCTGTTAGCGAGCGAAGCGAGCCACTCAGCCCATACTTCTTTCATAAAGGCAAGTAAATTGTCAATGAAACTTATATCTACAGGGAGGCTATTAAATAATTTGCAGGATAAAATTGAATATGAGTTTCTATAGCAAGTGGTACGAAACGTGGGAATGGTAACAAGAGGTTGCTGATGGCTTCGCAAGCTATATGCGCCAGAGATCGGGCTCTGCAAGTAACCACTTCTCACAAAAAATACCTTTAGGACCTTATAATAGAAAAGGTGTCTAACTGGCAAGATATCCATTATTCTGAATAATTCCATTGAGTGTGACAAACGAGGAGAATTACAAATCTTCCTTATGACGCATTTTTGTAGAACAATCAGAGGCTGAATTTTATTTAGATAAGCACTTCCCCAACAGCTTATACCGTACTGCAATTTCGAATGAAAAATCCCATAGTAAATTGTCTTTAGAGTATTAAAAGGACAACACTTCTGTAGACGGTAGAAAGAATGTATCGATTCTCCCTTAAATTCCACTTAATGATCGATTTCAGTTTCATATTTGATTATCAAACTTAACTACACAATAGGTCTGTTCCTTTACTTTTAAATCTTTCGAATTTTTACGCATTTTTACTCAATGTTGTTCCTCAACTCGAATAATTCGTAAAAAAAAGCGCGTCTTCGAGACTTAAGATTAAAAATGATTATTGGTAAGGCCCATTCTGTGCTTCCGCATGTTTTTGAATATCAAAATTTAACATATTAAGTTGAACGGTTGTAGACATATGGGGTGTTGCCATTTGCCAAACACAGACTTAAATATGAATAGGACATCCAACTGAGAGGAAATCGCTTATTTTGGTGTATAGTATACATGATTGGGCGCAATTTTGAAAAAAATTGCAAATTCTTTCATACACTCTTATTTGTATCGATTTGGTAAGGATAGTTATGTCTGTCATGTCCAACTGCCTTCTTTACATACACCATCACCATGCTATTGTCTTACCAAATTTTCATTATATATCCATACACATTTTTGTTTACTATTAGAAATTAGACAGAACATATACGGAATACGGTTCTCCTAAAAATGCATACTCTAAATAATTATGCAAATTTACATGCCAAGCAGTAAATATGTAAATATCTACAGACAGTAGTGGCGTACGTGCAAAATTGTTAAATACACATTTTTAATATATAAATATAAAATATATAGTTTACTATATATAACGCTGGTAGATGTTTGAAAAACTGTTGGACACATTTATTATGCCATATGAGGTGGTCGTTAAAAAAGCCATCAATGAATAGAAAAACACTTATTGTTTGACGTCAGACAACACCTTCTTCATAAGGTCCATGCGGATGGGGAACACATTTAATTGTGCTTCGCGTATTATTATCAAAGTCTGTTGCGGGCGGCATATAGTGATAGAATGTGTGTTGCTCATTTGATTTGAATTTGGAAGAGTATTAATTATGTGATTTGCAAAGCTAGCAGGCTTCATTTTTGATGAACGTTTTTTCAGCAGTTATTTCTAAATGCACGTGAAAAGCTGTGAACTGATTGTGATTATATATGCAGTCACGAATGTCAAACGTTGCACCATCACGCAGTAAATGCGAGCATCACGCACGTTGGGGATAAAGTTAAATATTTTCATTCGACAAGTTAGGTGGGATTTTATGGCACATAAATTATGAATCTGCCCCTGAAAAAATTACATGTAATGAATGCAAACGTTCCTGTTACTTAATCTACGGAAACGGTGCAACGTTCCGATAATTATCTCAACAGATATTGCTGTTCTTATGATGTATTCTTTTCTAATTGATCTAATGTCGACACCCATGGAGGTATAATTGTTTCATGTATTAATTTAAACGTGTTGTTTATTTGCAATTTTCATTTTTATAGATATGTAATTCAGAAAAATGTTCGAGGTATGTACGGCAAATATTTAAACAGCTACTCAAAAAGTGATTCGTACTCGTTTTTCTGGTTTTTGTTTTTCTTTTTGTCAATCATTCGACTTAAAATCTTTCAAATTTGCTACCAAACAGATATTATGAATCCTTTATGGGTAATTGCATATTCTCTTTCTAATAAAAGACATACCGCGGTACTAATCCAGGCTAACTTTTACGAAGTCACAATGGCGAAAATTTCCATATCAATGATCCATTCTGACCGTCAAAATATTTAAGTTGAAGACTAAAAATGATTATTGGTAAGGTCCATTGATGATAAAAGATGAGATGAGTAAGATGTCGGAAGCTAGTCGGCTTATCACGTTGAGTTGGTTTGGGTTTGCAAACTATGGATGAGTAATAAAAAACGTACTAGATGTACTAGATTTTTAGACTGTGGTTTTCTTACACGTTCAAAGATGGCGTCAAAAAGTATTTATTATATCACTAAAGAATCCAATAGTCTGCCACACTTGAAACGAAAAGTCACACAAAGGCGTTTGCCGGCATGCGAGATTACGACTATGATGGAAATATTCTGTTGGTTTCAATTTTGAAATACATATACAAAAATTCTTGTAAAAACATATTTTTCAAGTTGTTTGCTTTGTTGAAAAGAACAGACTGTTTTTTTTTTAAGAAAATAATTTCGTTGAAATTTGGGGGCAGCGGATCAGTGGACCTGGGCAAGTTTCTAGCCAACCCTATTAATTTAAATTTGCATTCTTTCAATGGTTCGAAGCTCTATTTTTTGATTAATATTGTGCATAAGTGCCTGAATTGTCAGCATACGTTTTCATACAATCGATTGTTGGACGGCTATACCCAGACTTGCAGAAGGGGTCATCAGTTGAAACCAGATATGTCATACAATTTAATGTAAGAACATTTCGCAAACTATACTATAGGATGATTAGGAACGAACACGGAGAATTTATCCCCGTATGAGAATATTTTGAAAGAGAAAAAACGTTTCCCTGAAATCGAAGAAGATATAGGTTTAGGTAGATATACAATTTCTATATGACCTCTGAAAATATACGTTCCCTTTCACGCAAATTACACCTTGAAATGAACGTGGAAAACGGGGAAACAAAATGCTTCAAATTTTAACACCTGCTATGGTTGCTAGACAGGTGTCTGTCTTTTGTATCAAAAACTTGTGTCAAAACGAGTCCAAAATACGTCAAAAAGTGTTTAAAAATTGTAGGTAAACTATGTCAAACAAATAAACGTAATATTGTTTGGAGTGTCTATTCGGCCGTTGATTTTGTACTGACTGACCGATTGTTTGGGACACGTCTACGTAATCAACGTAACGTAATCATATTTTCATTAAAAACTGTTTTTAAAGATAAAAGTTGGGTTCTAAATGTACAGTATAATGTCCGAAAATTAATTTACTGGAGTTTAAAGTCTTTGCCGCGAGCGATAAGCTAGCCACACAACATACACATACCCCAACTTGACGCGATATAAACTTTTACATTTCGTTACGTAGTCATTTCCCGAACAACGGGAAAGTTTTCCAATCAATAATCGGGTGTCATAGTATGCCCTTCTTAAGAGGCATTTCTTAACAAAAACAAAAAAAAAACTCGAGATTTTGCTAGCTGTACCCAACCCAGATGACATGGCAAAGGTTCTGCTTACTCAGTTATTAGATATTATTAGATATTCACAAAAAGACGTTCACCAAATCATTATAAAAAAATGTAAAGAAATGAATTTAGCCGTTTTGAATCAATGTTATTAACCCGAAAAAAATGTCTGTCTAGTCTAGGTAGTCGAGCTTGCATGGTCGTCAATATGTATTTGAATATGGCAACAAAGCAACTATGGCCTATTACAAAAGGTATTACGAATATTTTTAGATAATTAAATTGGATACGGTCCATGGAAAATCGTTGGGAAGTTATTTTATATTTGGATAATATACACAAAGAATGAGCGTATTAATTTTTTTGCTCTTCCTCTCTCTCTCTCACCTATATAATTGAATGATAATAAAATTACAGCATTTTGATTAGCACGAATGCTTAATTAAAATCGTTCCATTTATTTATATTTAACCGATGAATGCGGCGACCGAATAGTGTTGAGAGAAAGTGTTCTTTCCCAGACCGTCAGTCATCATTGTAATTGTGAGTATTATCCTGTGCATACCACGTAAATATCTTTCGCCTTTCTGCATTACATACGTGTTTTTATTTTTATTATATAACTTGCATCAAGCTGTATGGCTTATGCTTTGCATTTCAATGTCGAAATCATCGGAGCGGTTTTCATTGCTCTTTAGCAAAGGCTTCAATTTGCGAGTGAAAGTGTTCTCATTTTCTTGAGCATTTTGCAAAACAAAACGAACAAAAAATGGAGAGAAAAACGTACGAAAAATAAAAACGTAACAGAAGAAAATAAATAAAATGTATCTCACAATGATCTGATACTTGGTTGAGGTTACAGTTTATAGATGTGTATTTCAATGGGTGTTGTTGTTGTTGTTGCGATTGTCACATCGCATCGTGCGAAAAAAAGAAGAAACAAACTTTCTATGCAAATCTTTGGGTTGACTTTTATATCTTTAACCGAATGACATTTTTAAATGAAACAACAAATAAATACATTGCCTTAGGCTTTTCGGCGCATGCTGTGCCATGCGGCTTTTGACAGAAAGGCGCGAACTCTGAGTTGTACCTGGTTTCAACTGTTAACTACCCACTTAATGGACCTCGGAAGAGATAGCCGTTCAGCTTTCGTTTTGAAAATTGAGGACATAGTTGAGTCATGATAATTTTGGAAAAAACGAGTTCAAATTACGTATATTTTTGGATCGGGATTGGATCGGACCTAAATAAAACACTGTACGAGCTGAATTCAGTTTGGCGAAAACAAAAGAGTTGACTAGCGAACTGCAAATTCACTAATCGTGGTGGTGCAGTTGCTTTTACGTAATCACGATAATTGGAATCAAATTTTAATTATTTCTGAATTGAAATCAAGCCTCATGAGGAGAAAATATTTGTGCAGCTTAATTCATATAGATTGATAATATCCTGTCACCTCTTCGTGACTCATGGGGTGCCAATAAAGCGTCATCTTCCTTGGACTTCTGGTAACGAGTTTCAGTTCCCTTTCACTAGTTTTAAAGTCTTCTTTAGGTTGACCCACTATTTTCACTGAATGGTCATTATGGAGTGGATTTTACTGTATGGCACATTTTGCAAATGAGTTGTCTTTAGTGTGCGTCGTTTAATAGCGCTGACCCGATTTTTTGCTCTCGTTCGCTCTACATATTACTTGACCAAGCAAAATTTAGAGCATGATACGTTGACACAGTATACCTATTTTATTAAGAAGGTTTGCATTTGCAGCGTGCCCTATATAATGTCAATTGTATAGTCACCTTCAAAAATAATTCTATTTAAAGATTAGGTAAGGTTTTTGAGCGAAGCAGTCAAAACTTTTTTTTTTTTTTTGTAGTGTTGGAAGCATATACTATTCAGAATGCAAGCGATTTTTAAACATTTCTTACACATTTTTGTTGACTTTCTTGAATTCCTATTCAGCGATGATGAGTCAACATTTGGGGATGAGCGGATGAGCCGGCACAAAGAAGCTAATCACCATAACAATACAATACCGGTTGCTCTCAAAAGCTGCAGCTTCGAAACATCTCATTTGGTTTTTGTCGTGTTCATTACTTGATTTTGTCTTACACATAGTAAGTCAAAACTTTTTAAAAACGAGAAGAATGGTTTGATCAATAACTTTGACAGTTTGCATAAGGCGTAAGTATTTCATCTTACCGATAGAAAATTCAAGGGTACTGTATTTCGAAGAAAAGACTGCCGCAAGGAGGTTTTCTGTAATATAAAGGGTGGTCCATCTAGTGGTTTCTTTTTAAATCATAGGCTATTTTGACACTGACAGCTGTTTCCCGCTCGAAATATTGACAGAAACTCAGTATCATACCTCCGCGGAACAATATGAGTCGCTTTACGCTTGAACAACGTTGGGAAATATTGAAAACTTATTTCCAAAGTGGGCGCAGTAGCGCAGTGGTTAGTGTGCTGGACTACTGTGCGAGGGATCCCAGTTTCTATCCCCGGAAAAACACAAATTACATCTTAAGGTTTTTTCTACTGCGCCACCTCTCGCGAACGTCTGACAAACATCCGAGAGTATGACTGTCCTGAAAAAGCTTCTCAAGTTAGCCGTTCGGACTCGGCATAAAATTGTAGGTCCCTTCCATTCGTTCCAAAAAAAAATAGAAACTCACACAAAACGAATGGTTGCGAGAAGCTAGGCCTTGGGTGTCTACCGCCTGTTGCGCCGCCTAATTATTATTATTTTTTTTTATTTCCAAAGTGGGAATGTTTGCACTTACTAATAAAGTTATAATACATATGGAAAAACCGTAAATTTTGTTCATTTAAAAATTAACTTGTATTTAGCCCACCCTGTACAGCATGTCCTATCACATCACCATTAACTAGGCATGGAGACAATTCTAGTACAACATTCAAAATGAATAGGGTATATCGTTATCACTTTGTATCAATTAATCTCCCCTTGATTTGTTTTTCATTTTAACCTCTTTGTTTTTTGTTTTGCAAAATTGCATTGGACATGGAGTTGGTCAGATGGTACCACAAGTTGGACGTGCTCGAATAGTTAGCACATAATTCGTTTCAACTATTAACCAAATCAACCAGCTGTATTATTGCTTTGTATCTTTTATTATTGTGGCGATGCAATTATACCTCCACCCCATCTATATAAGTACCCTTTGCGAAAGTAAAGCGTCGCCAAAAACCTTGTAGCTACATAGCCAGCTACATTGCTAAGAAATTCAACAATTGAAAGTACAACTTTCGGCATAAATGTGTAAGTGTATACAGTGTTTCGGTATAGGCGGTATGATTAGCAGATACTCGTAGTCGTACGATATCATTTGTATATAAACCCAACGAACACACTTCGTGTTTACGAGTAGGTAAGGTATATCCCCTATAAGAAAATGTATGATGATTTCTATTTTCCAATTTAAATTCAATGTTGAAGTATCTGTGTAATTATTGTTAACATTTTTGGCACCAGAGATATGTTGTGTTTTGCTACTCTGGCACGAGGCGCACGAAATTGAAATTCAAAAACCGAACGATTGTCTCAAAGCCTGAGATGCATAAGGCCTTAACCGTAGGCTTAATACGTGACCGAGCGCCTCGAGCGACCGACGAGTACATCGTAATTGAAGATACCTCATTAGTCTATATCGTTTGGAGTGTTTTTCTTCTTAGTCACTGGACTATAATGTAATAATAGGGAGTTGAACGCTACCACTGAGCAAACTATACCTAAGACTTAATCCACTCTTATTCGAGTGTGTTTTTTTTTAATTGCATAGCACTCTCAGTTCAACAAGTGGAGTAGTTAATCTTAATATAATGAACTCGTTAAAATATATAATACACTCATGTAAATGCTCATAACGATATATGGACCTACATACATATTTTTCTTTATTTCAGTGAACATTCTTTGGTGCATAATGAATTGAAGACTACCATCCTTAGGGCTATAAATCAATTGGGCAAGACATTAAAGAGTTAATACCACAAGCAAAAGGCGGGACCATGATCATTAAACCAGACTTTTTGAAAAATTACGACTTACAGTAAAATTATAGTACAAGATTTTTTTTTCTAATTTTTCAACATTCTTATAAAAGGTAACAATTTTATGTTCGCCTAATTATATTGTTCTGGCATTTTTTATCTTTTTCTTTAATAGGCTGTAAAACTATTAAGTTTTATGGTTCTGAAGGGCACGTGATGTTACGTTGAATATTTGCAATTATTTTTGTGAGAACGTATTTAGTTATTTGGGTGATCCTGAGATTTATGGAACCTACATTTAAGATAATAACTGCGACTTTTGTCAGATGAGCAAATCAAGACCTTTCTATATTTTCTAAGATTGTTTAAAGAAAAAGTGCGATTCTAGAATGAATGAAGGCGAAACAGTTAAATACATTACATACATGCGAATGTCCAAGCCAACATCAGAGGTACAATTTTTCAAAGTCCATTCAACTACTTGCATATATGCAGATGATATTGACATTATTGGGAGAACTCAGCGAGCTGTTAACGGCACGTTTGCAAACATTGAAACGGAGGCGGCGAAGATGGGTCTGGCTGTAAAAAAAAACGAAGAAGATGGTGTAATCGAGAAGCGACTCTCAACATCGGCGACTCGGACAAAACGTCACAGTGGAAGTGGACAGATATAACTTCGAAGCAGTTAAAGACTTTGTATACCTAGAATCTACAATTACATCGCAAAACGACATCGGCGTAGAAATCAAACGAAGAATCATTCTTGCCAATCGCTGCTTCTTCCGGCTAAGAAGGCATATAAGAAGTAAAGCCCTCTCTCGCAGAACCAAGGAAAGATTGTACAAGACATTAATCATCCCAGTCCATGTTGTATATGGTGCAGAAGCATGGAGCATGGTCATGGAGTTTTAACAATTCTACAGCTTTTTATACCCGGTACCACACTGTGGTGAGGGTATATTCACTTTGTCATTCCATTTGTAACGCCCATAAGGAGGCGTTGTAGGTATGACAAACTATATATATTATTGATCAGCATCACTTTCTTAGTCGATCTAGCGATGTCCGTCTGTCTGTCCGTCTGTCCGTCTGTCCGTCTGTCTGTCTGTCCGCACGATTACGGCCGTAATTTAAGAGCTATCGACTTGAAATTTGGTACGTAATCTTTTATCCACCAGACTAAGTTCGAAGATGAGCAAGATCGGATGAAAACTACTACTACCTCCCATACAAAAATATCAGATTTATATAGCTTTTTATGTTAAAAATTAAATTTAAATAGCTACAGTAAAGATAGCAAGTTTAAACTTTGCACATATTGTTTTAATAATATTTAAAAATTTTTGACAAAAAATGAGCTTGGTCGAATAAAAAGTACCCATACCTCCCATACAAATATATAATTTTTTAATACTAAAATATTTTTTTTATTTTATATTAATATAGTACCGGGTATTTGAGCTTCGGCATAGTCGAAGATAATTGTCTAACTGGTTTCGAACTAACTTAGGGCACAAAGCCTTTGAGAACCTTCTATATGTGACCATCTTAGGTCTGTCGTATTTTTGGTGAGAGGTTTATCCACAAAAAAAAAAAAAACATATATATTGAGTTATAAAATGTTTGCAGTTTTTGTTTTGTGGGCGCAGTAGCGCAGTGGTTAGTGTGCTGGACTGCTGTGCGAGGGATCCCAGGTTCGATCCCCGGGAAAACACAAATTACATCTTATTGTTTTTTTTTCTACTGCGCCACCTCTCGCGAACGTCTGACAAACATCCGAGAGTATAGCTGTCCTGAAAAAGCTTCTCAATTCAGCCGTTCGGAATCGGCATAAAATTGTAGGTCCCTTCCATTCGTCCCAAAAATAGAAACTCACACAAACGAATGGTTGCGAGAAGCTACGCCTAGGGTGTCTACAGCCTGTTGCGCCACCTATTTATTTATTTTATTTTTAGTTTTTGTTTTGTATTAGATATGTGTTATTATGTATGTTTAGAGTCACACCAAAAAACACAGGTTTTAGCATTCCATGAGAAAAAGCCTGTCCGAAACTGTTCGTGAAGCTGTAATATACCTATTGGAAGCACTCCATTTTCTTATTTCTGTGTCTGAAACAGCGCTGTTATGGAAACAAAATTGTCACATGAAAGTGCCAAAAGCAATGAGAGTGGCGAATGCTGCCATACACACATAATACTGCGCATGAAGAAAAACCCAAAACCCGAAAGTAGGTGCAGTGCCGCCAAAATTTTCACCACCTAACAATGATATCATTATTATAGGAGACCTCAATGTTAACAAAACGACCTTGTTAAGCCCAATAAAATATACGCAGATGTATCTATTTCTCTAACATGAATCGCATTGCCATAGTTGGGATACCATGTTTGCGTATAAACATACCGGTAGAACCTTGAGCCAGATTTTAGATCATAGTTCATAGACAGTCGGTTTCGTTCAAATTCGTTCATCCTACTCACACTCAGCCCAGCAGAAAAGTACGAGATATTTTGTCACTAGGTGCAATAGGACCCTGGGTTTTCCATCTAACCTTCCTTAGAGTACCTCAGAAATACTACTCTATCGCTTCTCTACAAAAGCTTCAAGATGCTTACCTACTGCAGAAATAGGTACGTTCATTGTAATTAATAAAAGAAGAGGTAAATACCTACCGCCTATCCACAACGTGCTTAGAATTCTAATACAAAAACCAAGCCTTACTTCTTGTCATATTGACCCATATTTCCCAAATTTAGTTATCCACATACCACATGCACCTCCCCTTTTATGCACTACTTCCGCGAGCTGCGTGATTATATTTATTTCACAAAATCTATTGTGAAACAGTCCATATACAATCACTCTACCTACTATAAAGTGAATCACGGCACATGAAACGATTGGTTACGCAGCAAACATTTGAGTCACAAAAAAACGAAATGCCGCCATCTGATATGATCGTCAAACAAATCACATAAATCTGACTTGAATGTGATGTAACAGACAAATGACAGTAAGGCGAGTTCTTTTCATCTGCCGGTTGTTTTATTTTTTATTTTTCAAAAATCTATTAAAAATAATGTCCATTTGCATGTCACATCATAATAACGATAAATTAGCGTCACATGTCAAAATACTAAAAATACCGCTAATCGATTCTTATTCTATGTCACAATTTATCTGACATGTCATCCTCCTTATGGCATAAATTAAGATGCGACAAGTTGTTGTAATATACCTATTGCAAAACACAATCTCCATGACCCAAAAAGTGGATGAAAAATTGAAAAGATAACTGTCAACAAGAAATACAACAGGTACAGTTGAAAATGCACCATTCAACGCAATCAAATTTATTTTTAAAGTATGAAACTTCACTTATTGACCGTTATAAGCATTAAATGGCATCTGGTTTTGCGCTTAATTTTTGCAAAGGAGTGGTGGCGAGTTAAAAAATGTAAAGACAAGTTTTATGATTATTTTTCTTAAATCGAACCTTTTTTTATTAGCTTTTTAATTTCCGAGCGAAATTTCTTATTTTTATCTCCAAACAGTGGTTTGTTGCTGTAGGCCTATGCGCATGCTCTGTTCACTTTATTTGAATTTTTTTTTCCGCACAATCTCACTTGATCCGACGACAATCACTAAACTGATTTCCTGTCTTCTTGTTGACCGTGTGGGACCTTTCTTTTTTTGCACTCGAATTTTTTTTTTTTAATTTGAATTTTCGATTTTAATAAACAACCATCTTAAGACTGGTATACTTGAAATTTGAGGTTAAAATCACTTTAAAATGTAAGATTTTCTTACATTTACACTACTTTTAGGAAGGGAATTTAATAAAATTCACGCACACTCGTTAAAACTATCGGATGTCGACGGTTTAAAGACTTCAACTGTCCTGGACGAACGTTCGACTGCGGCGGTTAAAAGTGGTTTGGCTGCAATCGGCCGACAAGTTCGATAGAGTAGGTGTTGAGCATTGAGCCCCCCATTTGGTGCCAGTACCACATTTCGCAGAAAGTATCTTTTATTTTTTGTTTCTTTATCGAAGTCGAAGCACCTCATGTGGTCTTTGAGTGGGGTACCTTTCTACTCAAACTCTAAAGCTGCTGTATATTTGCCTGAAATAAAGAAGCGAAGAGAACGACTATAATGGGTCTAGTTGAGTTGATGGCATACATTTCTGAATGTAGATTTTAAGAGTACCATACGTAGTAAAGCTTTGCAGTTACGGTGCTTAGCGCGTTTCATCTTTTAGATATTAGTGGTGCATTCATTTTTTATCAACGTTTATTATGATTTTGCGTACGCATTTCTGATTATCTTTTGAATATGGCAGCGCGATTTTTTGTTTATAATTTTCGTATGACATTTTTAATAAGATATATTTTTTAAAGGTTATGTGTATTTTTCTGCACGTAATTGTTTCGTAACATAGTGCAGACAACTATAGGATTATGTAGTTAGCAGATTAATTTTAAATAACAACGTTAAGTTTTGCTTTTGAGAGCCGATATTATGTTTGGAGTAGCTAAAGTGTGCACGTTCCATTCCATTTGTGAAAATTAACGTAAATCCCAAATATTTAATGATCTGAAGTTGAGACAACTATGCCCATTGGCCTTTTAGCGTAAGCATTTGTAGGTCGTTTACTTTCGGTCTTAAAAACTTGGGATCGTCACCATATCTTTCATAAATCATTTTGGACTTTTCATTTTCAGTAAGCCATAAACATGTTTATAACAAAATCTCCTAATATTCTGCAAAGTTGCGAAATCATATATACCTACCTACCGACTAACTGAACCGATTTTTGGGGTTTCTTTTCGATTCCGCGCTTAGGTTTTTAGGCGATATTGTGAGGATATTTTTCTGGTCATATTATGATATAATTCTTTTTAAGGTGGCGCTACAGTCCGCGGTGGACTGGGCCTCAACCAACAAGCGTCTCCAGCCAGCACGACCTTTAGCCAGCTGTCTCCAGTTTCACACCCTAAGTTGCGTATTTTCTAATTACTCCACAAAATCTGAGTTCATATTTGCTGTTTTCGAAACAAATTTTTTTCAAAACTTCCTACCCTCCACGTACACAACACATAGGGCTAATATTGGTTTTGTATGGGAAGTACCAGAACTACTCCACCGAAATAGCCTATTTTCAATACCCACCTGACGACGGTAAAAATAAGTCTTCTCAAATTCAAATTTCATTCGTCTAGGTCTAAGAAAACTTTTCAGTTTAAATGGTTAATTTTTAATTGGAGGTGACCTCAACTGTGGACACTGTGATTGGGGTTGCATCCGAGCAAATTCTTGGGAAAAAGTTTTGTCTGACCTTGTTGTTGTGTTACCAGTTCGTGTCCTGTTCCCGTCCAGTCCTACTTGTATTCCAACTGGTTCTCGTGGTCGTCATCGCGTGCCGAAAGTTAAAAAAAAAATATTTTTGTCTGAAACTTCCGAGTCATGTTTTGAAACTTACAAGACTGAGAAATATGCATAGGCGGAACTGGCAAAGGTATAGACAATAGACAACCTATTTCTCAAAGCCAAACAAAGCTTCTCAACAAGCTAATAGCCAAGTTCATTCATAATAAACGCAATGAAGAATGGAACTCTAAGCTTATGTTATTAGATAAGGCTTCTAAACCTTTTTGGAATATTGTAAAAGTTATTAAAAATAAAAATATGCAAATTCCATGTCTTGAAAGTGGTGGTAACGTATAACACTGAACTTGACAAAGCCAATGCACTCCGCGACAAATTTGCACAAAATCATTCTGTTTCACAACATCTAGGAGATGCAAACACAGACTTACTTGTATTGTATCCAACTCGCTGCAGACACTAACTTCTGCGGAAACGGAAACACCGGCGATTGAGTTTGTTAGCGAAGCAGATATAAAATATTTAACTGATAATTTAATTGTTAAAAAAAACTGGTGGTCTGGACCATTTAAGAAATATTTATTTAAAAAATCTACCTAAGATTGGTAATAAATTGTTAACTTATTTAATAAATGCGTCCCAGAAATTGCAATATTTTCCAACTGTCTGGAAGGAAGCCAAGGTGGTACCTATTCCGAAAGCAGGAAAACCAGCTAACAATCCCGAAAGCTACAGGCCTATTAGTTTGCTATGTAGCCTAAGCAAAATTTATGAGAAAGTACTTAAGGATAAATTGTTAAAAATAATTGATGAGCGAAATATTTTTCCTAATGAACAATTTGGTTTTAGACAATACTATAAAGGCAAATCGTGACGTAGGAAAATCGACGGGACTGATTGATGCTTTTCGGTATTGAAAAGGCATTTGGCACCGTTTGGCACAACGGTCTTTTATTCAAAATGCTTGATTTAAATTTCCCTATATTCCTTTGTAAAATTGTTTTTTGTCTGTCTGTCTGTCTGTCGTAGTTACAGAGTGTATGTCAATAATAGCACGTCCAATTTACTAAATATTGCCGCAGGTGTTCCCCAAGGCTTAGTTCTTGGGCCGCTACTATATAACTTGTACACGTCAGATATCCCATCCTTACCGGAATGCGAAATCGCTGTAATATATTCGTCGCATGAATTTGGTCTCACCATTGAGACAAATCTACAAAATGCTGCAGAAATATTAAGAAGATATTATAGTAAATGGAAAATAAAAGTAAACGCGGAAAATATCCAAGCTATCTCTGTGGGGATTGCAGACACAGCAAAATAAGTTATTAAAAATGATGTTGAACCTCCCTTGGCACTACTCTACCTCTGCTCTATTATAACATAGCTAATGTTGAATTGATCTCCGATAGAATTCGAAAGCTTATCGGAACGTTCTTGATCAGATGCAACTTCTCCTTTTTGAGAGGAAACTTTGTACAGAAATCCACTCGAATCCGAAAAAAAAACACACAACAACAGAAGTTCAAGACTCTATTAACAAACCAGCATCGCACCACTGAAAAAGTCAAGCTTTTTCAGAAAATACAGGGGAATCCAAACCTAAGTTTACCGACCACCAACAAAATTCGGAGCATTTGTTCTGTTAAACTAGAATCTTTCCCGAATAGACTTCGAGTTATAGAAAAATATCGAATATCTTTGTTTAATTGTATCCAACCAACCTACACTAGATAAAAAGCTATCATGTCCCAAAGCACCCGCAAATTCTTTAGCTTTTCCCTAATGATGGTTCCCAACAGATAGATATTTGTTACGAGCATAAAGAACTCAATAAATTGTCGCAGCTTATGAAAACATGTACTGTACAGCATACATTTTAATAGGTCTTTTCTTTTAAGATTTTACAAATTTTTATTCAATCCCGTTTACCAAAATCATATTATGATTTCGCAATGTCCAATTGAATAAAAGGACGACGGTTCTCTTTTTCTCACTCTCTTCGAACCAACTTTGGCGTTGGACTAAACTTTTCGAATGCATTATCGTACAGGAACGATTTTAAGAAAGTTTTCTTGAAAATGCATAATTATAGACAGTGGTTAGGAGTAGGTTATTGATGATATTGTGTAGTGGTTGAAATGGAAGAGAACCTCAACCAATTTGGCATACTAAACGGGCAAACGGGCAACTGGTAGCTAAAACTCTGGCTAATTTAGGCTTGTTAATAATCTGAAGAACAGAGCATCCAATATAGATAACTAACACACCAGCTGATTGTAAATAATAAAACAAAAATTGTGATAATATTTGGCATTTCTTTTAATATATATATATAAAGAATTTAATATAATATTTTTGTTTTATTTGTGTATAATATTGCAAACTATGAACAACAAAGATATCTCTATACTCACATTTATTTGTAATATAATATATATAATTTGTGATATTTGTACAATCTAAATAGATACTAAAATTGATCGAACTCTCCGTAATCTTTTTTTGTTTCTAAAATAGAATAACAATATTTTTCTTCTTTTCTTAAACATTACAAATTTGTTAACACGCAAGCAACTTGCTAAAGAAAAATTTTAATATTTTATATTTTTTTGTTTTGTCCTAGTATCAAAATAGATTACTTTGCTTAAATAGTTGTAAAAGTTTAATTTTTATTTTTATTAAATACTTTAAATTGTGCGTATTCTTTTTGATTTTACATTTTTTCTGTTTTGTTCGTTAAACTATTTAATACATTTTTAAGGTATTCACTAGTTTACGAGTTTATTTTTAAAATAAACCATTTCTAAGGTTTTGTCTTAATGTTATGTTTTTAGATCTCTAAAGTGAATAAATATTTGTTTTTTTTTATGTAACTTTCTAGAAATTTGAAATAATTATTAATATCCATTGGGATGAGCTTAATTTTAATTCGCAATATCAATAAAAGTAAAAATTTTTTTTAAAATAACCAATAAGCAGGCACATATCTGCTGTAGAAATACAAATGATCAATACAGCGTCAAAAATAGTAGTTCTAGGAACGCTATAGAGAAAATTGGCTTAGTTAATAATTCGTAAGTCTATATACGACAGATGTTTTTAAATCACATTTTAAAGTTTGATCAATTTGGATTGGCTTGGTTTTTTAGTATTTACTATAGAATGCAATAATCTTTGAATGTACGTGCATTATATCGCTCTGGCGAGTCAGAAGTTAAATAAAAATATACATTATATAGAGTACGGTGACACTAATGCAACCGATTGTAAAAAAAGGAGAAAATGAATACGACTATTCCCCATAACGCTATTGCTTTAGATAAAAGAAGAAGATAAGAAATTTAATTTTGCATTGCACTAACTTGCGCAATTGTCCAAGTAGTAGGCGCTTGAAGGTAACTGCATTTCCAGGACAAATATGTACGGAGAATTGACTGTCAGAATTTATCTGTTCAAACAATCACTTAAAGGAGTCTGATGATGAATTTGTGCTGCTGTAGCTATAATTCCAAAGTGTTTGCAAACTAGTTCCTGATCGAACAAAACCTTAAGTATAATTTTGATCAAGTGTCTACTTTTAAAAATTTTTTCTTGCATACGAACAACAAAATAATAAACAAAGTGCGATAGTATATAATAAGAAGCATTTTTGTAATCAAGAGGGCCTACCATCATCTAGATTCTAAATACATAATCACCCCTATCGCGAATAATATTTCCCCGGGAATATTTCCCATTCAGCAATTTGATTTACATTGCTGGCAAGGCAAACATTTCCATCGGAATTTATTCACGATACCCCTAAATAGAAAATTCAGGAATACAAAAAAAGCAAATCGACAATTACTTTACAAACTTTGGAATACCAATTCTGGAGTTTCGCGTAAATATTCCTGCAGTTTGACTGGAATTTCAAGTTCCTGAATTTCATCCGCTGCAACATGTCGCTGTATTACATGACAACTGAGATCTTGTAGTTTCATAATATTGATGTACCTACTAAGGGGATACTTTAGCACAACCGGTAGCTGAAATTGATTCGGAAATCGAACATAGCAGACATAGTGATCTTTGGTGCAGCGATGGAGAATATCTTCAATCATCTCGACAATCGATTCATATTGTAGTTCCCCAAAGTGCCAGTAGTTGGCTCTATGCTCCAGCCGATAGTGCAGCGTGCAATTGAGCATTCGAAAACTTAGCGTATACCAACATGTAGACGATCCACCAGTCTCAGAGTCGCGAACTAGAAACGATCCAATCGGTTTGTCTTTCAGTTGACGTTGTGCATCGCGACGAGATATCTCCCCCCAATACCATACTTGACTGTGAAAAAAATTTGTAGATAAGCGATTTCATCATTTCATTGACTCATCAGATGAGTAAGACTTACCTTAACATCTCCGAACAGGCAGTGTACATAATACGATTGGAGGGTGATGCACTGTCGAGCCATTTTTTTGTCACAAATTTACGATATTGCTGAGTGAAAGGAACCATTTCTGTACTGGTGCTCTTTTTTTGTCGCATCATTGCTTTGGGGTTCCTTGGAATCTGTTGCAAAGCAAATGCAGTGGGTGATCGATGGCAACAAAGGTACAAAAAGTACAAACAAAAAAATATAAAGCACGACAAATCAGAATAAATTTATTTTAGTTAAATAAAAACAATCCGACAAAGAGCTATCAAAAATTCGCGAAAGCAAATATGCGGCTGAAAAAATATCGTTTTTCTGTCAAAGTAAAACTATGTAGGTACATAGCCAATCTGGCTATGTTTATAAATCTGCTGATCCATACACATGCTGGTTTAAGGGTAGTGATGCGATTACATGAGAACACAAGCGTTCCCACTCTAGCCTCTCACTATCAACTCCTACTCTCACCTCCACGTTGGTGACTGGTGGGTGCCTAGTACCTCGACCTGAGATGGGGTAACCAACCCCTGTGGAAGATCGTTGGTGGCAGCGAACGAGAGAGGGGGGAGGAGTGTCTACGCACTAAGACATTTCCTCTTGTTTCAGGCGGCAGCGGATGAATTCCCTAGATGGAATCAACGGTGGCGTCTACAGTTCCAGTCAGGTCGAACTAAAGTGTAATCCCTATATGAGCTGCTTCGACTTATTTGGATAACAGGTCTATAGGGATCTCCAATACTGAGCCAGGGTGTTGGAAAAGAGTTGGTGGCGGATGAACCCTAAATGGGTCAACGGCAGCGTTCATATCCCAAAATTGGGTTACTGACATCGGAATGTCCGGCCCGCTGTCCTAGGGTCAAAACAGGGCCTGGCCCTCCAGGTTGGGGGTTGTGCCGTCGGGGTAACTTCCCGACCATGGAAAAAAAGACTAGTTATGAGAGAGACGCAACCAGCCTCGGATAACGAAACTCCTCAAATGGCAACCAGACCCGGAACGTCAATGGACTACGATATGAGAGTATGCACCTGGAATGTAAGAACACTCTACACCCCAGGTGCCACTCAAAAACTTGAGTCTGTCCTCACGCGGTACAAGGCAGACATCACCGCGATCCAGGAGATACGATGGATAGGATCAGGCATGATGAAAAGAAAAGATTGCGACATTTATTACAGCTGCAACAAAAGACTGCATGTATTAGGATGCGGATTCGTCGTGGGAAATCGGCTTAGGACAAAAGTTATTGACTTCAAGCCGATAAGTGATCGCCTTTCTGTGATCCGCATCAAAGCTACTTTCCAAAACATAAGCCTAATATGTGCACACGCCCCTACCGACGAGGCTGAAGATCCCATCAAGGAGGAGTTTTATGACCTCCTGGATGGAGCCTACGGAGCCTGTCCGGAGTACGATGTAAAAGTTGTACTCGGGGACTTCAATGCTAAAATCGGAAAGGAAAACATCTTTGGCGGGTTAGTTGGTAAGCACAGAATCCACGAAACGACAACAGACAACGGCTACCGACTAATAGATTTTGCAGCAGCTCGTAATACGGTGATAAGTAGCACTAGGTTTCCAAGGCTAAGGATCCACACAGCAACCTGGAGCTCTCCAGACGGTCGAACCGCCAACCAAATCGACCATGTGCTAATCGATGCGAGGCACGCATCCAACATCCTCGACGTGCACACATTCCGAGGGGCAAACGTCGACTCTGACCATTTTCTTGTCGCAGCAAAATTCAGAGCTCGGCTGTCCAACGAGAAGAAGCTGCGAACCGCCCAGAAGAAGAAATTCGACGTTGGACGCCTTAGCACACCTGGAGTAGCCAGAGCCTACAGCGAGCGCCTGAGCATGAAACTCTCCTCTGTGCGCTCACCTACCACAGACGCCAACAATCAGTGGTGCCAGTACCGCGACATCATCAAGGAGGTAGCCGAAACCACTGTAGGGTACCAGCCACCCCAGAGAAAGAGCCCGTGGTATGATGATGAATGCGTGTACAGGAAAAAGGTGACAGAAGATGCACACAAGAAAGCGCTGCAGCGCAAAACAAGGGCAGCGAGAGAAGAGTATCGAGCCAGGAGAAGAGAGGAAAAGAAGATCCTGCGTAGGAAGAAGAGGGCTTACGCAGCTTCCCAGCTCAAGGAGATCGAAGAGTCGCGCGATCGTAATAACATCCGGAGGTTTTATAAAAAAGCCAAGCAACTGGCTGCTGGCTACAAAACCGGAACGCAGGCTCTTCGAGACAGCGAAGGAAACCTAGTCACCGAAGCGCAGGGAATAGTAGATGTGTTTAAGCAGCATTTCCAGCAACTGCTAAATGGGCATCATGTAGAGAGAGTGATAGGGCAAGAAGAGAACCCGCGTCCAGTCAATGAAGAACTAGTTCCACCACCTAGTATAGAAGAAGTTGGCCTAGCTATAAAAAAGCTTAAGAACAACAAAGCCGCAGGCTCTGATGGTTTACCAGCGGAGCTCTTTAAATACGGTGGTGATGTTTTGGTAGGGAGCATGCACCGAATCATCAACCAAGTATGGCTGGAAGAAAACATGCCCGATGACTGGACTATCAGCTCCATATGCCCCATCTACAAAAAAGGCGATCCTATGTCTTGCAAGAACTATCGAGGCATATCCTTGCTTAATGTTGCATACAAGATCCTATCCAACGTACTGTGTGAACGTCTTAAACCGTTCTGCAACACACTAATCGGCACGTACCAGTGTGGCTTCCGGCCCGGCAGATCGACTATAGACCAAATTTTCACACTGAGGCAAATCCTGGAAAAGACCAACGAATTTCAAGTCGAAACTCACCACCTATTCATCGACTTCAAAGCCGCGTATGATAGCATACATCGTCAGGAGCTCTATGTGGCGATGGCCGAATTCGGAATCCCGGCAAAACTGATTCAGCTGTGTCGCGTGACGCTGGAAAACACGCGCTGCAATGTGCAGTTTGGAAGCAGCTCCTCCGATCTATTTCAAACTTGCACCGGATTTCGGCAAGGAGACGCGCTGTCATGCGACTTCTTCAATCTCGTACTGGAGCAGATAGTGCGCAGGGCAGGTATCAACACGGAAGGCACTATCTTCAACAGATCCGTACAGCTACTGGGCTATGCGGACGATATTGACATCATCGGTCGCTCCCAGCGTGCCGTGGTAGAAGCGTTCACGGCGATTGAAGAACAGGCGAAGTCCGTTGGCCTTCAAGTAAATGAGGACAAGACTAAGTACATGCTATCAACAAACAAACAAGCATCTGTCCACCGCCTAGGACAAAACGTCACTATTGATAGCAACAACTTCGAGGTAGTTAAGGAGTTCACCTACCTCGGAGTAAACATGAACTCCACGAATGACACCCTAGTGGAGATCCGGCGAAGAATTACCCTAGGAAACCGTTGCTACTTCGGTTTGGCAAAACAACTGGGTTCAAAACTCCTAACTCGAAGGACGAAATGTGTGCTCTACAAAACCCTCATCCTACCAGTTCTGCTTTATGGCGCCGAGTGCTGGACGATAAGCAAGAAGGGAGAGCTGATACTGGGCTCCTTCGAAAGAAAAATACTTCGGCGGATTTTTGGTCCTGTGTGCGAGGAGGGCGAATGGAGGAGAAGATACAACCGCGAACTCTATGAGCTGTACCAAGATGTGGATGTAGTCCAAAAAGCCAAAACACGTCGACTACATTGGCTCGGCCACATCGAGCGAATGGACAATAATGCTCCAGCTAAGAGGATCTTCGAATCTCAGCCCCCAGGTTCGAGAAGACAAGGAAGACCGAACCTCCGTTTCAAAGACCAAGCCATCGCGGATGCCAGAGCGCTTGGTCTCGACAACTGGAAGCAGCGTGCCCGGGATCGTAGAGGATGGAAGGCTGCAGTGTCTCAGGCAGAGACTCTTCACGGGTCGGGAGCCCGATAAGTAAGTAAGATCCATACACATACTGACACACAAACTGTCCAGGCTTTCGGCGCCAAGTTTCGCCTATGGAAAGTACTATGGGGTGAGTACAACTTAAATACATTAAATGTATTGGAGCAGTTTGTTATCTTATAGCATTGAATCTTTATATTAGCTTGTCATTGTGCGTGTACTCACTTCCTAGGCACAAAGAGCAAATATTAAAGAGTTGTGGAAATGGCTTTACAATAAGAGCCAACGGTTAATAAACTGCAAGAACTGAGCACTGAGAACATTTGAATTTTGTATAAGCCGAAATAGTTTTTAGTAACAGTGTCACGACTGCCAAAATAACGATTACAAATTGTAAGAAAGTTGTGCAATAATTTGTCAAAGTGCAAGGAAAGGTAATGAAATAAAAGCAACCACATATCAACGTAGTTAAAAGTAATTAAACAATTTAAAGGAAAATTATGGAACTTCCACATCAAGCCCTAAATTTTGACCAAGAGGAATTGTTGGCCGAACAGAGGATCACAATGCCAATAAGAAAACAAATCTGTTCTTTTCGAAAGAGGTATGCGTATAGTGGATTTTTGTTGCTCACCTTGGGTTTGTTGGACAATCGCGTTGGCTGATCTCAAAAAGTAAAAGGATTCATTTGTAGGGAGATGAGATATTATGTATGTTAATTTGTCTAACAGAAATTCCCCATAACCTACAGCACTGCATTAGTTAAAGAAATAAAATTAGAAATTTAAATGAAAAATGGATAGTTAACACCACTACGTGTGTTTAGTTTAAGTCCATTTTGCATTGCTCATCATCGTCATCTCGCCCTCTTCTCTGATTGTTCAAACAATCACTTTATGGAGTCTGATGATGAATTAGTGCTACAGTTGCTATAATTCCAAACTGTTTGTTAAGTCTATTTTGATCTTCTGGTGTCTACTCTCGTAAATTGTTTGTTTCTGTTTACTAATGCCCGTCAAGAATGCAATGTAATTAGTTAGAGTTCTGCCATACAGGCGATCAACAAAATTATAAATAATATGTAGCAAAGGCCGGGACTTGCTACAGTCCGGTGATTTATAATACAAAACATTTTCGTAACCAAGAGGAAAAAAAAAGTCAAACTTGGACCTTACCCATCATCCAGATTCTAATTAATAGAAACGCCTCACTACAACAAAAGCAAATCGACAATTAGTTTACGAACTTTGGAATACCAATTCTGGTGTTTCGCGTAAATACTCCTGCAGTTTGACTGGAATTTGAAGTTCCTGAATTTCATCCGCTGCAACATGTCGCTGTATCACACGACGACAGAGATCTTGTAGTTTCATAATTTTAATGTACCTACTAACGGGGTACTTCAGCACAACCGCCAGCGGTGGCTGAAATTCATTCGGAACTCGAACGTAGCAAACAAAGTGATCTTTGGTGCAGCGATGTAGAATATCTTCAATCATTTCGACAATTGATTCGTATTGCAGTTCCTCAAAGTGCCAGTAGTTGGCTCTATGCTCCAGCCGATAGTGCAGCGTGCAATTGAGTATTCGAAAACTTAGCGTATACCAACATGTAGACGATCCACCAGTCTCAGAGTCGCGAACTAGAAACGATCCAATCGGTTTGTCTTTCAGTTGACGTTGTGCATCGCGACGAGATATCTCCCCCCAATACCATACTTGACTGTGAAAAAAATTTGTAGATAAGCGATTTCATCAATTCATTGACTCATCAGATGAGTAAGACTTACCTTAACATCTCCGAACAGGCAGTGTACATAACACGATTGGGGCGTGATGCATTGTCAAGCCATTTTTTTGTCACAAATTTACGATAGTGCTGAGTGAAGGGAATCATTTCTGGGGGATCCAAATCGATCATAAGCGATAGATCCCTGGGATAGCAAATAATACCCTCCGCATGCTGTCCATTCGAATTGGAAGAGGTTGTCTCCGTACTGGTGCTCTTTTTTTGTCGCATCGAAAAGCGAATACCCATACGCTTCTTGAATCTTTGGAAAACATTTTTACGTTCATCTTTGCGTTTGCGTTCTTTGCCCGATATTGGATTGGCATCTTCTGTTGCCGAATCTTGATTCGATGTTGGTATTGGGGCTGCTGCTGCAGTGGATGGCGATGCACTTGGTTCGCTATTTTGTAGTTTCTGTGATGTAGAGTTGGATGTTGTGGACGTTGATGATTTTCTTCGACGGGAAAGTGAATGGAACCAATTTCGTTTTTCGCTTTTATCTCGGTTGCCTGCATTTTCAGTATCATTAGTCATTTTTGGGCGAACACAAAATGGAAAACGAATAAAATAAATAAAAATTCCAACTCAAGAGGGCCTTCAAACGAGATACATTTCAATGGATTGAATTTGCTTCTTTTTTTGAACTGATTCAAATTACAATAGGTAAGTTTTTCAATATTTTGCTACACCAAATCGACAGACTACATAATTAAACTACTTTTAATGTATGAAGAAATTTGTGAAAATGCACTGTACACTGGACTGACTGATACAAAAGAAAATTCTGTTATTATTTTCAGAAAAAAAAGTAAACTGTTCGAGAAAGCCAAAGAGTTTTACGAGGTCACGGCAACTTTATTCCAACTGATGGAGAAGAGAGAAACCTTTGTAGTGATATCTCTTTTTATCGCACTTAAAATTTTACTCCGTGACGTCACAAAGTGAAGAAATGGCGAACAATAAATAAAGGTTGCAAAAAATTTAAATGTCATATGAATGCGGCGAATTCCAATTTACTGACAACTGTTGTTCAGACGGGTTACTGATGCACGGAAGAAATAAGTCGAAACATTTTTAATTTGTTCGGTAATAGTTTTGCGAGGCGGCACTGATGAGTTTAGTGTGAGTTTAGTTCTGCTTCAGCTATTTTCCAAAATAAGGGCAACTTCTTCCTTACTTCCACTATGGAACCCACGTGCAATACCGGGGTGGGCTTCCATTAAGTCTAGGAGCATCTGCAGTTGTGATTTGCGGCGTTAGGTCTTATCGCCCAAGGTCAAAACGCCCAAATTTAAAAATGTCATAACGCCCAAAACATTGCTAGGCAATTTGTTGTTGTAAAATGTACGTACATTTGGGTGATGTGACATTGATTTTGGGTGTAATGGCATCGTTTTTACTAACGCCCAAAAACAAACAAACAAAATACGTATGCAACCCCCCCCATGCTTGGGGGTGTATGCGTTAGTTTGGGCGATATGTCATTCTATTTGCGCCTTGCGACGCTTTATTCTTTTACATTTTGGGCCATGTTTTACATTTTTGAATTTGGGAGTTATGATATGTCATTCTATTTGCGCCTTGCGACGCTTTATTCTTTTACATTTTGTGCCATGTTTTACATTTTTGAATTTGGGAGTTATGACCTACGATAAGACCTAAAGCCGTAATTTGCTTGTTGTTTTGGACATAAAAAAAATCATTTCAATTTACCTCAATATTTGCAAAAAAAAAATGAAAAGTATTTTTCCCATTTTCGAAGTTTGCTTAGAATACGAGAAAAGGGAAAAGCGAAGAAATTCCTCGGGAGTTTTTCTTTAGAATAGGAGAAAGGGGAAAAGGAAAAAATTTCCCGGGTCTTGTCATTTAGAATTGGGCTGATAGAAAATACTAATGTCGTTTTCCATTGGGCAAAAAGAAGCGTCCGGGAGCGTCCGGAATCATGAAAATCACTTCTGAAACCGTTCCATTGGCGCAAAAAATACTCTTCTGTTAATTCTGAGAAGAGAATTTCGCTTCTCGATTTGAAGTCAGAATACACTCAAGAAGCACTTACACAAGTGCATTTTATGTATTTTATACAAGTCAGTTGGCAGCAGCCATACAGTCATTTTTGACGTTTCACCAATACTTGAGTGAAGTCGGCCAGAAGTAGTTTTCTTATTCCATTGGATTTCATAATGAGTGAATCCTCGGGTGAAACCAATGGAAAACGACATAACTTGTAGTGTAGATGGGTTCATATTCGTAACATAACTCATATCTAATTTCCAACACCTTCCAAAGGTCTTGGTTTTAAAGCGAATTCAATTTAATGCAATCTTGACATTTCCTCTAATCAGCTGATTTGTTGTGAAAGCTACGAAGTGGTTTATTTGGAAAATCCGACTATCTAACAAGAAACCGAAATAAAAGGACAATTTATAATTGTTTATCAGTTGCCGAATTATTTATTGGATGATCTATTCCATACATAATCTACGTGCCATTGGAAACTCAAAATGGTAAGCAAAGATTACTACTAATACGCAATTTTACCTATCTCCACCCGCCCCTAACTTGCGATAATGATGGGCAAATGATAATAGGAGAAACTGAAAAATCAAATTACCTTTTTTTAATTTTAAAGAGCTACCAGGACGAAGAGGAGCAAATGGGCTACCATGTAGACTCATTTCCTAAGGATTTTGGCTATGGAGCCTTCGAACAGGATAACGACAATCAAAGTGTCAGTGAATCAAAACCCCGCATCTTACTGATGGGACTACGTCGTTCGGGAAAAAGTTCCATTCAGAAGGTGGTGTTCCATAAAATGTCTCCCAACGAAACACTGTTTCTCGAGTCAACCAGCAAAATCGTAAAGGACGACATCAACAACAGCAGCTTCGTACAATTCCAAATTTGGGATTTCCCAGGCCAAATTGACTTTATCGACCCAACATTCGATTCAGATATGATATTCGGTGGATGTGGAGCATTGGTATTTGTTATCGACGCAAAAGATGACTACAATGAAGCGCTAACCAAGTTCAAGAACACCGTAATTAAAGCGTACAAAGTCAATCCGAGGATAAAGTTTGAAGTTTTCATTCACAAGGTAAGCGTGAACATGTTTATGATGAATGTGTGTCGAATTTTTATTCTCTGTTTGGTTTGGTGGTAGTATAGTTCTTATCAGCGACATAAGTGGATGGGAAATTATGCATATGTGCAATTATTGTAATTTGAACTTGTATTTGCATATTTGAAGTGTATTGGCTGGCACTTAAAATGCGATCAGAGTCTAGCGCTGATAATATTAATCATCCGGTTGTAATTTGATTCTTTTTATTGCATTTGCGAGTGCAAATAAGAATCAATCGGCGTGTATAATATATACATAGGTATATGTAGTCCATGTTAACTATTCTATTTAAAACAGTGATTTATTGAAATGTGAGCAGTTAATGATGAGATTGGTATGAAGGAGCAAATTCAATGACATCGTACATCGATAAAAGAGTGATAACACATAAAACTTACATTTTGTTACTGGTTACTTGTTGTAAACCTTGAAATGATCTTTATGCGCCAGTAGCCGGAGATTGTTTATCCCGCGTCGTTGCTTGACATGAGTTTCTGTACTAAAAAATATCGTCTACCCACGTCGCCCTATACTACGAGTATATTATGCCATCAGATCAGTCCACATTTCGAAAACAGATTATTTTTGCTGATATTGAAGTATGCGCAAACTAATTTATATCCTATTCAGAGTACCGGGGAATATCAATTAAGTATCGCTGTTCAGTTGTGTCGTGCTTACTGAACAAGGCTGGTCCCCTGAAGCATCTCTTGCTGCTAATTGTGAAAGTGTGTCTGTGGCCAATTTCAATAAATTGCAATATTTTTCTTATTCAAAATCCGATGCCTGTCTTATTTGGAATGTCAGTCCTACAATTGTTTCATTTCATTTTATGACTTTTCTGTTGCATTTTTCCCTCTGATTAACTGAAAGCCTCGTTGTACGCCTTTGCATGAGCGTTTACTTACCCAATTGCATTTAAAAAAGTCTTGAAACCCCTGCTTAAAAAATCATTAAATAAACGTCCTTATAGGTGGATGGAATCAGCGACGATTCGAAAATGGAATCCCAACGTGACATTCATCAGAAGGCCTCTGATGACCTCAGCGATGCTGGCTTAAATCAAATCCACTTAAGCTTCCACTTGACCTCCATATATGATCATTCGATCTTTGAAGCGTTCTCAAAGGTCGTCCAGAAGCTGATACCCCAATTGCCCACACTGGAAAACCTCTTAAACATTCTTATTTCGGTAAGTCACTTGATTAGCGTCAAACAGTGTGCTCTCTAGTTTCGAATCTCATTCTTCTAGAACTCAGGCATTGAAAAAGCCTTTCTCTTTGATGTGGTGTCGAAGATATACATTGCTACCGACTGTTCACCAGTCGATATGCAAAGCTATGAGCTATGCTGCGACATGATCGATGTGGTTATCGATCTATCTAGCATTTATAGGTAAGCTAACGTTAGCTGTACAAAGTAAGCCATTTAAAGAAATACATATATCTCTACTCACTCTGCTATAGCTCTGAAGAAACAGCTTTTGATAATAAAAGTTCTAGTCTAATAAAATTGAACAACAGCACTATACTTTACCTGCGGGAGGTGAATAAATTCCTAGCACTGGTCTGCATTCTGCGAGAGGATAACTTTAGCCGACAGGGTGTCATCGATTATAATTTTCTTTGTTTCCGTGAGGCCATCAGCGAAGTGTTCGAACTGAGAATGAAGAACCAGAAACTGGAAACGCTAGACGAACAAGATGAAGACGAAGACGATGATTATAAAAGTTTAACGCTGGTCAATGGTGGAAACTCAATTGTCAACTCAACGAATAATTCAATCATCGCTTAAGAGAGATCCTGTTATCTATTTTTATAGCTATAGCTTTCTTTTTTGATTTTTTTTTTTTCGATTTGCGTACTTTTGGTTTGCTTTCGACATAATAATAATTTTTTTTTTACAGATGCTTCTTGATTTTTGCTTTTTTTTTTTATTTTATACATTACCTACTGAATAATTAATTACGTGCCTTGTTTGAATTTATGGTTTTTATTTTTAACAAATAGAAGTATGAAATTTTATTGAACCAGCAGTGCGTTTGTTTTTTTTTTTTTTTTGCTTTTATAGGTATTTGTTGCAGTGGCCTAATATGCTCTGAGCAAAAATGTATCAAGATCATTTCCGTTGATTGCGACACGGACTGTTTAAGTTGTCGTCTCAAAATGTTCGTTCACCGAACAAAGCTGAATTTTTGACTGTCAGATGACGAGAGAAGATAGACATAATAACCAGCCGGTTTGAAGTCCGATTTTCATTAAGCAAAGAGCAATGTTTAGATTCAGTTATAGTCCAGAAACCATAATCCTACAGGGTAGTTAAAAATAACTCGCACCCAACATGAGACCAAAAAGGTAATTAGAAAAGGATTTAGGGCAAAAACTCGCTGGAATAGTCTTCTACTTTTAAGTTGATATTCATTTCTAAATTTCGCGCTAGCACAGTTTCATTTTGTTAGTTGTTTGAATACAAAAACAAGTTTGGGTCAATAATAATCAAACATTCGAAATCACACCACAAAATTGAAACAAATATGGCGCCCAACGTGAGTCTTTAAATCTCTGAAAAAAGATAAAAAAATGCATTAATCGGCTATATATAGATGAAAAGAATAAATATCAATTCAAAGTATGAGAAGCAGAAAATCTCATTTGAAAATTAAAAAATTTGGAACATTGGCGTGCATTGCCTGATAGACAAGAGCATATGCAAGCAATACAAGTAGTTTTCATTTTCCTGAGTAAAGGATCAAAAGTTGATAATAAAAACGTTAAATTGCATTCAACATTTCGCCTATTCTCATTGCCACTTGTCGAACGCCACTCTACAATTATTCATTAACGTACGCGGGTAACGCGGCAGAAATGAAATCAATTGTCGCTCCAGTTATGACGATTAATATGGAGGCCGCCACAAACAGCCAGCCAACAATTGACCCAGAATGACTTGAGTGTCGTAGAGCTAGAGGGTACACTTATCTTACACTTACAGCCCTCTTTGTAACGGATGGGCAGGACATTGAATATAATAATAAATTAACTGATTATTAAAATAAGAAATAAACGAACGCACTGCTGATTTTTCCCCTGTACAAAGCTTTCATTCATTGTACGTGTAAAATGTGATTTATTTAAACTGTAAATTCATATACTTACAACATACAATCAATCCATAAATACATATAACTATACAAACATATAAGCAGAAGAAAAATAAAGTTACTTCATTTGATTGTATCTTTTAACTCGTTCACTGGTTTAGAAATTACTATTTTTCTAAAAAAAAAGCATAATTATAAATTGTTAAAGCCAATAACATAATTTAACAAAAAAAAAAAAACTAACCTCAAAAAATAGTAAAAAAAAGTAAAACTTATTCGAACAAATTCATTACAAATAAAAAACCTTGAAAATAAGTTTATTCGATGAGACGGTCTTTTCTTTTAACTAGTTAGTCCTTGTGTACATGGTGTCCGAGAAACCGAAGCGCTGGCTGTAGCCGTTCAAAAATCGCAGTAGTCACATTGATGGGTTCGGCCACTTAAAGCAAATCTCTCTCTTGGTTAATGCATGAAATAGCGGGTCGTTCTACTATCAAGGGATGTACCCCGCTTAACAGTAGCTGAACATAAAATCCGGAACCGGAAGTATAGAAAGCAACAAGAAACCATCACACTCTTAGTTCAAGGTATTAAGTACCTTAGGTTACGAATGATTGAGCAAATCCTCCCTCGTGTGGATTGCGTGTATTTAAGTGCACTATTAGATAGCAGACATTTTGGGAGAATCTCCGACCACGCAGCATAATATTCATCATCCCAAGAATATTACCCATTGGTTAACTGGTGGAATACCTGGAGACAAAATTCCTAGCTAGCCGCCGCAATAGATAGCCTATCGGCAAAGAGCTTTTGAACTTACTGCCTTATTCTGATTCTAGAGAAGTATGTGTAATATGTAATTTGTAATCTTCTTAAATACTTTGCAGGTCACAATAGATCATTTTGTATGGACAATTTCGCAATTGTGAATTCGTAAAAAATATAACCTGACTAAATATAATTATTTGTACCCTGACATATTGAAAATAATTTCTACAATGAGAAGGACTACAAACAGTAACGGGAGGAATACCGTAGATCTCAGGAGCACTTAGTACGTACTTACATCACCTGCTAAAATGGAATATATGTGGAACGCGGTAAGCCCTTATGCCAATGACATATGCCAAGGATTAATGAGACTAAAGCGAGACAGCAGTAAGTAGAAAGAAGAAATCCCACGAAACAATATAGTGGAAGCGAGCGGACACACACCTATACGTACATAATCACCCCTATCGCCAATAATATTTCCCCGGGAATGTTTCCCATTCAGCAATTTGATTTACATTGCTGACAAGGGAAACATTTCCATCGGAATTTATTCACGATACCCCTAAATATCAAAATATACCCACGCAAACATGCAGATATGCAGCCATATGCAATAGCAGAGACATGTGCTTCTGCACAACGGTATACAAACATGTAAAATAAACGAACGAAGCTAAATCTGCATGGTCGTGCTTCGATCCGATGTGTGTATAGATTGTAGAAAACTAACTGTGTGTTTTTTTTAATGGGAAGTGTCAAGTACAGCTTTGTCCGATCAACAGGCAATAAACGTTTATTTACCAAATTTCCATGCTGAAGCTGCTATAAATTTCCAGATTTCTAAATTTCTAAATTTCCCTATTCCCGTTGGGGTTTGTCGTACGACTCGTATTTCACTTCGTTTTTTCGTCGGTGTTTTAAACTTTTTTGAGATAATTGAATTGAAATGATGGTGAACACATAGAAATGAAAATAAAAGTTGTAAACAAAAGTTTAAAAAAAATCTGAACATCGTTTTGCAACGACGAAACATGGGTAGTATACGACAAACGCTAACGGGAATAGGGGTGATTGTGCAATTTTGAGATTTGGGTATTCCGCGCTATGTATAGAACAACTTGGAAACTTAAGAGTTACGTGGATTTCTCACATGATAGGAAATATGATGTGTACGTTTTAGCTCAAATCGAAAGACTACTTTTCAAACTGTCGAGGAAACGCTTTTGTTTCTTTGTATGGAATGGCCTTTATCGAATGACCAAACTTAAGAGACCCACTCCCTGAAGATTGTCTAAAATTTGAGCTTAATCGGTTCGGTGATTTTCGAGATATAAGATGGAAGGTTTAGCCATTATTATCGGACTTACATACGCAACTTTTTTTTTTATAATGGTTGATTTTTTAAACTTTGGTTTTTAAAATGAAAAAAAAAAAAAAATAAAAAATGAAAATTTGCACAATTGACTCAAATTTCTATTAGGGTTGATATTATTTTGTGTAAATGTTGACCGCGATTACGCTTCAAGTGGTCCATACGGAATGTCCAATTTTGGCATACTTTTTCCAACATATCGACTGGTATCTCACCAATAACACGAGTTATGTTGTCTTCCAAAGCAGCAATAGTTGTTGGCGTATAGACGAGAGACTTCACATATACCCAAAAAAAAAAAATAGTCCAGCGGCGTCAAATCGCATGATTCAGGCGGCCAATTCACAGGTCCAAAACGTGAGATGAATTGCTCACCAAATTCGCCTCGCCATGGATTCGCTACACATTTTTTACTGAGTACGATTTTTGGTAATAAAATTCAATAATTTGCAAACGTTGTTCTTGCGGCAGTCTATCAATGGTGAAATGGCGTGAACTGTCAAAAAATTGATGCTGAAAACGAAACAGCAAAAAAATCACAAAATTTATAAAAATGTAAGTATCTGAATCGGATCCGTAGAGCTGCTACCATTAGAAAAAAAAAAAAGACTTGTGCGGTGAAAGTAGTCGAAGTGGTCGTCATTGAATGCATTTGAAGCTACCACCTCACGACGACTCTTGATTAAAGGCGAAGAGGCTGACTAAAATTATAACCCAAAAGCTGGAATTCATATTCATTCAAATAGTCGTAAATAGATAAAACCATCTTTTTTCTGTTTATATTTATGTATTTCGATTTTTTATTGTATACATAACGATCTGTAATAGGAGTAATTATGTTGCTTGATAATATAAATTCATTATTACAAAGAAATTTCTGATATTATGTTTGCTTATATAAATTATTATGTATATATTATTCAATATATGCCACAACTAATCCATATAATAGTTTTCATGTGTATATAGGTACCTACTATTGGAATGTTTCTTATTTACTTTAAAAGAGAGGCTTTTATTGAATTTAAAATTAACAAATAATCGTGCTAAACATAAAAATATTGTTATTCCAATGTTGTATCTTGAAACCTTATAATAATTCGTGTTAAGCATTCAAATTGAGAGATATATGCTGATTTTTTTTAACTACAATTGTATGGCATTACATGTTTAAATATTAAAATTAATTTAAACAATATTAAACTTAACATGTATAATAAAAATATATTTACTTTGTTTTCTAATTGAGAAAATAAAAACAAAAACACAACTAATAATTGCACGTAAAATTTGATTCATTGTTTATAATTTTGTATATTCTCTACTAAATTTATTTATTTTCTCTTTTATTTATCTAGTTGTTTATTTATTCAAAAACAGCCCTAGCTAGCCTATATCTAAGGAAAAGAAGGGAAAATTCATTGTATGTATAATATATCGATATAGTATGTGTATATATGTTGAGATGTAGATTCTACAAAAGAAATTTGCTTTTGCACAGAAAAGAAAAGAAAACGGTATTTCTTTGTTTGAAAAAATATATGTATATGGTACATATCCTATGCATATGTATTGTAAATATGTGTTGAATGTATATGTATCTAAAATACACATAAGAGATCATAGTTAAGTTCGATTATAGATCGTTTTAAGTTTACCTTTATGATAGGGACCAGGAATTTTGTGTTTGTTTTTTTTTTTTTCATAGACAGTTTTATAAGAAAATTGTTTAAACAATTGAGTTTTCTAAGTATTGATCTAAACAAGACGTAAATTCGTAAGAAATTGATTAATAAATTTTTAGCATTATAAAACTAATAAATTAAGTTAGTAGTTGTATAAGAAAGTTTATTAGTTTTGTATTAGTATAGTTTCAGCTTATTCGATTCCTGGCTATATTTTGTTTCAATACTGTTGGCATTGGCAGGAGTCCCTAGGGCTTTTTTCCACTACGCCAGCTCTCGGAAACGTCTGAGAAATATCTGAGAGTACAACTGTCTAGAGAAAGCTTTTAATTGAGTCGTTTGGATTCGACTCAAATTGAAGGACTTTTCCAAATCGTCCCAATAATAAAAAGAAAATAAATGGTTGCGAGAAGCTAGGCCTATGGGCCTATATGGCCCATGAATGGTTTTTTTATGTAGTGTGAGCAAAGTTTGTTTTTAGTCTGATTGGTCTTACTAACCTTTCTTACAAAATAACCTTTTTTTGTTGCGACTTTAAATTTAAGGAGTACCTACACAAGGTGTTTTTATTAAAATGTCACTATGAAGATTTAAACCTCATACTTACGGTTATCAATCAGTAAGGCGCATTTTCTCACTTTCTCTCGCCACCAATACCACAAATTGCTACATTATCAACTACCTAGCGAAGCTAAAACAAATGCACTTGAGATTCGTTAACATTTGAAAGAAAGAAAAGAAACAGAATAACAACTATAATCGCTATAACAAATATATAAGTTCGTGACAAACCTCCCTTGCATCGTCATTTTCTATTCGGGCACACGAGTATTGCAATTGCCATGATACAATCTAATTTTGCCCTCACAGTGGAAATACGTATCGAAGACATCGCTGTAGCCGTGATCCTTCCACCAGGTGCAAAGCTGTCGATTCCAAACGCAGTCTAGCCGGTAGATGAGACTCGGAAACTCGTAGCCGAGCAGCGTGTAAAAGTCTTGATCTCCCAGATGACCCTTGAACGAATATTTGTTGGCCATCTTGCGTACGAACACCTCCTTGAGGTTCTCCTGATATAGCGTCGACTGTCGAATTCGTCGCAGATTGAGCATAACTACTCCCGAATTCAAGCCTGGAAAACCGTGTTTGATATGCTTGTGTTTGTGTTTGTTCCCCGTCGGGCTACCGTCGAGCGCTGCCGAGCTCGGATAATAGGGACTACCAAAATTCGTATTTGGATAGTTGGCACGATAGCGGTAGAGTATGTGTCGATAGACAGGTGTTAGCTCGGGCGCCAGCCCAAATAAGTTCTCTGGGGAGAAGCGTTCGAACTCATCGAACAACAGACGAACATCAGTGCGGAAGACAACATCACAATCGATGAGAATAGCCCGTTCCATCTGCGGATCCACGAAACGGTGCACACCTAGCGACAAATAGAACAGCGCATCGCTGTAGTATGAACCTGGATTTGAACTGAAGAACGGCATCATGCCGTGCACGATGTCGGTGATCTTCTCAGCACACTCGTGCACATCGTACAGTGTGTAGAACATCGATTTGCGATAATGTTGAATTTGTTGCTTGAGAATCTCCTCGGCGGACGCCTCACTCTTACTGTCCGTAATGATGTGCAAGTGCAGCCTGACGGTACTGTATTTCAACAGGCTTCGTGCGAAGAGTTCGAACTTTTTCTGGAGTTGGTAGTTCTCCTTGGTGTAGATGACAAATATATTGTGTTCCAATAGTTCCGTGGCGGCGACATACTGATGCGGGTGGTGGTAAAGCGTGGTATCGTTCTGGCGCCAACTAATATACTTTACTCGATTCGAAGAACTGACATAGTGTTGCGATGAATTCTTGTGCAACACCAGCGGTTCAGCTATGGCTTCTTGGTCGTCAGGTTTTTCGCCATGGCCTTGGAAGAGTGCGAGCAGTGACTTACGACTGAAGAACTCCGAGTTTGCATAGTAGATAACCAGAAATCCACTTGCTATGATTAGCAGCAGCAAGATTTTGTTCATTTTCGAGAGTTTGCTAAATCTTAACGATTTCCGACGACGTCGGCATGTCACGATGGTGAGAATTTTCTTCGAATCGTTGGTGTTGTGCACAATTTTAACAGCTACTGCTGAGGTCGTTGTCGATTTTGGGGCAACCAACTTGCGTGTGCTAGATTAATGAACTCAATTAAGGTTTTTTTTATTGATTTTAATGCACTTTTAGTGGATCGAATTGCATTTTATAGTTTGCATTGTTCTATATTGTTGGTCGAACTGAATTCGTATGGAAAGAGCGGATGGTGTTGTTGCGACGAAACTGAGTGGTATCAAGTTATCACATATTTAGCAAATTAGCAAAAACACAAAGATTGGGAATTTGTTTGTATGAATATGCAAATTAGACCTTTTTCAGTTATGACATTAATTAGTTGCCAGCTAGTGAAAATGTCAATCTTCGGTTTGTCGGCTAATGAATACGAATTTCTTTGGAAATATGGGTTGCTGTGGGTGGATTTTGGATAGAAATTGATTACTTATTTAATGTTGCGATTTAAATAGGTAGTAGGTATTTATTGAATTGTTGCTTAAAATGCAAAATTATTTATCTTGCCACTTAACAGTCGTTGTGCACCCGCGCCCGTTGATGTTTATTTATTTCTTTTTTTGCTCGGTAAATGTCAAATGTCAAGACAATTTGGATAGTGCCATCTAGTGCAAGGTAGAACGAATGTCAAATGCCCAAAGGGTGTGATAACACTGAGCCAGATGTGATTGTAGAAATTGTACCTACATTGAATGGAAATTCGTTTAAAGATAATAGGCATATTTTTTTGGGAATCTATAGCTAGCTCACTTTTACTTTTACATGCAAAACTGGTATACCCACTTTTGGTTTTGTTATACTCACTTTTGGTTTTACATGCAAAACGGTTATACTCACTTTTGATTTTGTTATACTCACTTCCCAAAAAAATACGCCTAATATTTGAACAAATCATCTTAAAACATATAATAACATCCTTCCCGGACTGTGCGCAATTGTCTTTACTTCGCGTTGGTTCCAACATAATCACTAGCTCTCTTGGTTCATCCAACATAACCACTAGCCCTCTTGGTTCGGAGCGGAATAATTTGGAAATTCACACTTTTTTAAAGTTGCATCTATTGTTAACAATGACGCAACAATTTGAATTTCAACGCCCAAGAGGGTGTCTCTAGCATTCTATGGAGAAATCAAAAATGGTTGTCGAAATAGAAAAACGAATGTCTCCCTATTTTGTGCCTAAAAAAGGCCACCCGGATTTTTTATGTTCACAATAATTTCTTACCATAAATGAATGTTGACAATCCACAGCATTAAAACTCGTACCACAAACAAGCGAGTAAACATTTAGTTCGAACGTAACTTCACATTAAAATGTAGGCTGTTGCTATTCGCCCGTTTTTCGAGACACGGGTAGGTAACGAAATGTCAAAGTTTATATTGCGTCAAGTTGGGGTATGTGGCTCGCTACACTCGCGGCAAGGACTCTAAACTCCAGTATGTATAATAATTTTCGGACATTATGCCGTACGTTTAGGATCAAACTTTTATATTTATAAAGAGTTTTTAATGAAAATAGGATTACGTTACGTTGATTACGTACTCGTGTGTCGAACATCGGTAAACGTCAGTTCAGTACAAAATCTGTCAAAATTAACGGGCGAAGCCACTTCGTAAAATGTAATTTCTGCATTTCAAATTTTTTCCACCACAATTAGGTCAACAAGAAAGAGAGAAAAATATATAATGGCAAGTGTCATTGGATTCTCGGTAGGTAACTGCTAACAAATAAAATGTATAATGCGAATGGAAATGTTAAAACTAGCGAATATTCGTTCGTTCGTAATTTGTTCGCTATCATATGAATAGGCCTTAAGGTGTAATGCCGCCATTGGAGTATTCCACAGTCCACAATCATATTTCCAGTTCCAATAAACTGCAGTATGACAAAAAGAGATAGAATAACAATTCATATTCCCGCGTCAGTTGAAGGAAAATTTCAAAATTTTTGTATTCGTCGTTCGGTTGGCTTCTATTCGATTCAATTTGATGCCAAGTTTCTCTCATTTTTGTTTTATTATTTTCCGCAATAGCTAGTTAGTTTTTTTTTAACACCCTTCTGAGTCTGAGTGTTTGGTTTTTAGTGTTTATAGTTTTCCTATTTTGTTAGAGTATCATAAATACCAAATTAAACAAAATGGAAGAACTTTCGCAAACGTTAGAATTAATAATAAACCGCGCACAAAGCTGTGAATCCAAATGGGAAAATGATGTTCAGGTTTATACGAAACTGCAAATAATGTGAATTTCAAAGGAATACATTTTTTTCTTTTCAATTGTGCAGGAAATCCAATTAAAACTACAAGCAATACTGCTTGGCACACAAGCTTCTGTTCCTGCAAAGGTTGCCGCTGCAGTTGCTGCATCGCCTCAGCAAATTAAGAAACGTGCAAAGCGTTTGTCTTCTGTCGATGAGGGTTAGTTAAATGCATTATTATTTAAGAAGTCAATTTTAGGGAAACATTTTCAAATTGCAGATGAAACAGAACCTGAAAAATCCAGTTCAGGCTCAAAAAATACAAATTCCCAGGCAGAAACAGTGATAAATGAAACCATTCCTGATGAAGCTGTAAAAGAGTCACACACTGAGGCGGAGCCAGAACATGTATTTGCACGTCCAAAGCGTGCTGCTAAGATGAAGAATGAAAGTCTGGTAAGCTGGGGTATGTTTTGTGATTAAGATGAAATATAAATTAATTTTTCCCGCAGAAAGAACCATCGATTCATACTAAAATGAGGCGCCCAGAAAATCCCAACGATACTGCAAGAAAAGTCAAAAAGGAGCATGAACAAAGGCAATCCCAATCGGTCTCCAAAAAATCTAATAAATTAAGCAAATCCGGATTGGATGCGGCCGAATCAGTTGGGAATAATACTGTAACTAGCCAAAAAAAGGTATTTACAGATACGACCAATTGATATACATTTTGCTAACCAAACATTGGTTTAGATCGATGAATCTGTAGTTATTGCAGAAAAGGAAGCACCACTCGTGGAGTTGTTTTCAGAGGAGGAGAGTACATCGTCTAATTCCAGTTCCTTGGCAAAGAAAAGTAAATTTTATTTGAGACTATAATACAAAACCATAAGTCGAGCTTTTGAAGTTTCATAAAAACTTGCTACTGTGTAACAAATTAGTATCTGTTGCAGTCCACGCACTTGTGGTCTTGTATTATAGGCGTCACTTAGGATTTCACAGACATTCTAACAGTTCTTGTTACAGAATCCAAAAAGAATCAATCATCAAGAAAGGATCCAGTTGTCAAAGTAAAGAAAGAGAAGCTAAGTCAGTCTAGTATAGATGAAATCGAGGCGTCACCTGTGAGTGTGGCTCCCAAAGTAGTACCAGTCGTAGTAAAGCACGAATCGACATGTTCCGTTGAGGATACCCTTCAAGTAACTACCAGCAATGATACAACAGCCCCCACACGGAACAAACGAGGTCGAAAGAAAAAAGAATTCAATCACAGGCCCATCAAGGAGGAACGTCTGAGCGTAGAAAATATCGTTCAATCGCCAGTTTCTACACGCACTCGAAGTGGCAGTATGACAAAACCACGACCAACTTCTGTGTATGAGGATGCAGTCGACAACATACAGCACGACCTCATTGAGGAAGTGGAGGGCGCAGATACTCGATCGTCAACAGCACCACCTAAAGCTGTCGCTACTGTGCGAGCAGTTGCAAACGTTTCAAATGAAACTGTTAACAATGCAACAATGGTTACTGCGTGTGACGCCACTTTTGTCACAAACCAACAAAATAGCACATTTGCAATGCCGCCACTCCAGACAACTTTCGTAACGGAGAACAACCCCAATGCAACAGTGACGGTTATGAATGGCGTCGCTCAGAAAGTAAACGGAATCTTGGGCGATGCCACATTCGATGTAAGAGATCCACCAGCAAACGATAGCATTATGACTGAGGATGAATCGTTCGAGAAACCAATAGCGGCACTGAAGAAATTGCCGAAACCTCAACTACCACCACCTCCAGTACCACCGGCAAAGGTCTTGAAGTCCAAGCCCAAGCCTCATGAGCTGTTTAAGTATGTACACTTGGATAAAGAACTTCGACGTAAGTTAAACATTATTTCCCTTTGCAGTCCTTGCGTGCAAAGCCCAGTGAAGAAAAAGGTGGAGGCATTTGAACACCACGCTCATGCAGCATCGCAAGAGATGCGTCAAAAGACAAGATCCCAGAGAACTAAGGAGAACTCGGAGCCAGAGTTACCTGTAAGTCTTAATTTTTTTCCCTCTTGTTTAGAAGTAGGTATGTAGGTAATAGAGCAACTTCTCAGGTAAGCCTAGCCGATCATAAAAATCTTATCTTTGTTTATATATCCTTATATAGCAACTACCAGATGTTAATGCCAAAGAAACCAACATTAAATTATCTTGTCTTTATTTTTTCTTCCAGAGCATCAGAGATCTCAAATCCAATGCAGTAACAACGCCAGTAATTGGCAAACCACACGCACCAGTCTTAGGAAGATTCCTCACGCCGACACAACAATCGAACGTAACTCCAACTGCTGGCAAAGCAAAGAAACTGCCAAACAGCGCATCCAAGATAATGACATTCCCCACAAGCAAGCTTTCATCTGCATCAACTCTTAAATGCAGCAGTTCAACATCATCGCAATCCTTATCACGAGAGAATAGCGAAGAGGATCTCAAGAAAGGATACAACAAACTTCAGGTATGCACAAGACTTCTGTTTATAATTTGTAATTCCGTCAGAACCACACCATCGTCTGTCTTTTTTTAGCAATTGGCCGAGGAGCGTAAAAGGAAACGCGAACTCAAACACCAACAAGCTGCAGCATTACGCGAGGCTAAGGAAAAAGAACGCGCCGATCGTCTGCACAAACTCATGAAAGAACGCGAAGAGAAGAACCGCAAGAAGGCTCTTGAAATGGAACAAAAGAAACGCGAACTCGATGAAATCAATCGCAATTTGAAACTTCAAGAAGAACGCGAACTCAAAACAACAGCCTCCAAGACTAAATTGGATGCTGCCGAAGCAGCGCGCCAAGAACGCGATCTACTCGAACAAATGAAGATGCCAAGAATGAAAATCCCATTGCCACCGAAGCAACACATCAAGTACAATTTCAATATGCTGCACAGTGATGATTCCACAGACGAAGAAGGCAAGACCTCTTACAAAAGGCCCACCCCACCCCAGTGGAGTAAAACTTCGGTCCGCGCCGAGTGCATTACCAATCAGGCGTACCTCTCATCCGATATCATCGACAGCTTCTTTTCGGTGCAGCCGATGACGCCCGACTTGAAGGCCATCTTCCCAAATATCGATCCACGTTACTTGAAACGTAACTCGAGTGCCATATGGGCGACGCCACCACGCTACTCGGAAATGCCCAAGTACTGAAAAAGTTGATGTTTTTTTTTTTTTAATTTTATTTTTATTTTAAATTATTAAGTTTATTATATAATATTTGTAATGGAATGTTTTCTATGCGCGTTGTTCTCTATAACTAAAAAAAAAAGAAATGTTTCCTATTCTTTGTTTTTTTTTTCTTTTGGTTAGCTTATTCTCTGTTGTAAATAAATTATGTTACAATATAATAAAGGAAGCACTTTGTTTTCGAAACAAACATTCATCGAGTTTCATTTGATTCGAAGAGCAACATTATGACCCGTCGATATGACGACACCCCTATTCCCGTTGGAGTTTGTCGTAAACGACTATTTCATTTCATTTTTAAGCCGGTGTTTGCAAATTTTTTGAGACAAACGATTTGAAATAACAGTGAACCCATAGAAAAACTAAAATTCGAAAAAAATCGGAATACATAGATACCATTTATGCAACGACACGACACATGAGTCGTATAGGACAAACGCAAACGGGAATAAGGGAGATTGTTGCAAGCTGGGCATGTTTAGCGGGAGAAGGTTTGTAATGCGGCCGGCGTTTTGAGAGGCTTTTACTGCAAATTTGATAAACGGGCAAATCAAGCGTCGCGTATTTTCGATGGCAATAGATTGAAGCTACTGTCCAGGAGGACCGGGTATCATACAACGTTGCAAGACAGCAAGGGCATTAAGGAAGTGTGATTACCTGCTAGCAGCTGATCAATTTAAACTTTTGAGGATGCGCAAAGTAGCGTTTCTATAGGGGCAAAAGCGTCCTCATTCAAAAAGTTCAAACTAACATTCAATGTAAAGACCGCGTTATAGTAAAATGCTTGTTGATATCTAAAAGTAGATAAGGATCTTGAAATCATCCCTTATGCCCCTAACAGGTCATTACCCCTTTAAAGCTTTTGGAAATTCCGATAAAATGTCACTCTCGCAGTGAAGTGGATCTTATCTTTCCATCAGGTGGTCTTGTAAGCTGACTCACTTAGGTGGAAAAGCACACGACAATATGATTACAGACTTATGATACCAATATTTGTAATTAAGCAAAAGTGAGTCATTGTTCAACAAGAACAGATTTTTTTTAGTGTGACGTATAAATTTTAAATTTATATAACGACTACAAATGAGTCACAAGTCATTTCTAATGTCAGATAACATCAACAAATTATTTTATACAATTTATTTTGGTATGAATTTAACTTTAAACTTAGGTATTAAGTTAGAACAGAGCTTGGGCCTGACAACACTGCGAACTGTAACACAAAGAAGTTTATGTCAAGTCAAATGCTGATGATGAATTCTCACTTGTAGAAAAGTAGGTGGCACAAGCACTTGTTGCAATCCATATTTAACATTTTTTTATTTTACCTAAATTTCCAAACGTGGACATGCTTGAAGCCATTATTTTCTATACAACAATTTTCAGTTAATTCGTATGTGGCTAATTTTTTCATGAACTTCAATTGATTGTCCGTCAGTCCATGTCGACCAGGATCACCAATGTAAATTATCTTTCCCTGTTCATGTAACAGCTGTAACCATGGTAGGAGAGTCTCGGCAAATTCAGTATCGTAAAAAACATCTCCAAGCAAAATTACGTCCTCTTCAATGTTCGCATTTCTAATCAAATTCAGTTGACTTGTGTCGACTTTAACTGCATTCAAATCCGCATTCATTTGCACAGCAATCGAAGCAGCTGCAATGGAAAGCATGCCATTAGCACAGAATTTATATGAAGGGGATGTAGCTCAGTGGTAGAGCGTTCGCTTTGCATGTGAAAGGCCCCGGGTTCGATCCCCGGCATCTCCAATGTATGTTTTTTTTTTTTTTTTATTATTATTTCTTTTTTTACCTGGGTCAATATCATTTGCTAAAGCTGATGTTGCTTTAGCCATTATTGCGGCTATAGAGGAAGCGCCACAGCCACTTCCAATGTCAAGTACTTTTTTCGATTTCACCAAATTGGGGTTGTCCAGGATGAATCTGAAATGTTGGTTAGAGTGAATTTGAATCAGATGTTGAATGTTATGTTCTTTCCAGAATTCAGACGGCTTTGAGGACGGTTCCAACGTGAATTGAGATGGTGAATCGAATCGGGAGCTCATAGAAATAGGTCTGCTTAATATTATATTTCAACCAGAAAATAATTTAATTTGATTTAAGGGAGGACGCTCAATTAAAAACCGCTTGGAAAAATTAAATTGAGATACGAATGTCAATACGTAGTATGGAGTTTTAGTTCGTATAGCCGCCTGAATTCTTTGAAAACCCACTAGTGTACAAACCTGCTCAATGCTTGACCGCCAGGCCAATAAAATCCCCAGAAGGGATCATTTTCGAAAACATTCTCGTTCTCATCTGTTATAGGCTCGTAGAATAAACGGCATTCGGGTGTTATGAGTCGAAGGGCTATTTCAGGCGTTAGGTGAGTCCGGGATATTTGAGTGTTTTCTAAAATTGTTTGTGTAGTCTCCGAATATCTAGAAAATTACATAAATGCATAATTAAATAAAGCACATGTAGGCGCACTTATAATAAATATGAAACGTATAGCCTGCGACCTCTACCAGCAACGGCAAAACGGATTAAGCAGATGCAAAGCTCTCTCTTGCTTATAAAGTCATAATTATGTAAAGCTGGTCCATACTTCGGTGGTTTGATCACGTTAAATGCATATCCCCAAAAAGGGTTCCAAGACGTGCTATTGAAAGCGCACCATCAGGTAGGCGTCCTCTAGGAAGACTCAGGATGAGATGGCTAGGTTAGGTTAGATTGGAGGGGCAGTTTGCATAATATATGCAATTTTCACCCAGAAGCCAGTGAGGCCTATTGTGATTATGAGTACCCTTTTATAGTACATGCAACTAACAAAACCATTCGGATCTGTTGATGAGTCTTCTTAAATCTGGTATAGGTATCGTTGTTAGATCTTTCAAGCCGTCAAAGAACCGTGCTCCCAATGCATTCTTAGAGGGCTGTGCAGTGACAGGAGATATTTCACAGATTCTATTTCCCCTTCATCCCTGCAACTTCTGTATAGAACTCACTTGTAATAAGATAACCAATCTTTTGGCCATGTTTCCAATGATGCAGTGTCCGCGGTTATTGTTCCGATCAGCATTCGGATTTGGTTTCTATCAAAAAATCTTAGGATCTTTGACCTTTTAGTGTCACAAGCTGCGAGTTATGGTACAACCGGAAGTGTTGTTCCATCGTTCTTTAGTCAAGTTTAGACACTATTAATGACGCTCTTAGCTGGCGTTGAAAATTGGTAGTGCTTTTCTGTCAGTAGTAGTATGTCCATTTCAGAGCCGCATCTGGCCAGTTTATCTGCTAACTCGTTCCCTTTCACACCAACATGCCCAGGAACCCCTCACAGCAGTACTGGTGTGATGGCTTACTGCTCTTAATATTGAGAGGCACTGACTTATACGGATTTGTAGTTTACCAGATTGAAGTTAATCGCTTTCTGTCCACACAGAATGTAATTTCCATTGCTGGTAGTTCCCTTGCCTAAGATAGATTGAGCCGCTTTCTTGTCCGCGTTTAGATCTATGCCTGGAAAACGCTGCACTGATTTGCCAGTCGGTATGTATGGCTGATACCTAATTCTTCTGAGAAGATTCCTGCTCCCGTTCCATTCTCCGTCTTTGAGCCATCTGCGAAGATGGGTATACCTTTTATAACAGTACTCGGGAAGAGCCAGTCCTGCCTGTCCGGTATACAATACACACTTTAAATTTATTGTCAAAGCCATACAACTGAGCCATGGGTCAGAATTGGTACTATGTTCGGTTGTAAGTCCCACTTCTTCCCGAAAGCCTTTGTATAGGGGTTAAAAGCATGAGATGCTTAGATCTATCGTCTACCCGAATGGGATTACCATTGATTAAGAGTCGATGGTGAAAAATCGGGAGTTATGGGAGGGGTAAACTCGAGCAAGACTGAAAATGAATGAATTAATGACCTAGATTGGCAATAGTAGTGATAATAAACGTCATGATCGAGTGATATGTTGATTAATATAGCAGATAGTTTAAACAACGATTTAAATTATTCTGCCTGATAGCTTTATGTACCTTCGTGTACGTACCTACGTCCTACATGTCTTCATTATGACTTGCATTTCATTTTTGCTTCTATAATTCCCCGTCTAGACTGCTTGGCATTCCTTGGGGTTTTTGTGGAAACGCTGATATTGTTGACAGCCCCATACTTGATGGCATTATAAATGCAATTCAGTTCTTCCCAAATTGATAAATGGTTAAACCCCCTCTTGGTCATAATTATACCATCAAGTGTAAATCCCCATTCTGTTCGGTTAAAGAAAAACTGAAAATAATCTGATCAAGTTGCTTTCTCACAAGAAAGTACATAGTTACCCAATTTCTTATAAGCAAACGGAAGAACCCATCTCGCGTTACGAAATTCAAAATCGCACCATATCTGTGCACTCTTATGGAGAAAAGAGACACAAACGTCCAATGCACGATGCAACCATAATTTTCACAACCAACCGAGAATGGGAATCCCAAGCAGCAATGTACCCACAGATAGCCGCCTTAATTTGTATGCCGTGTGGTGGTTGTCGTTGTGTTGATGTACTCAATAAAAATCACTGTGAGCCTAATCGAAATCTCCATAGCTAAGTTGGAATTCCCCGTTCAAGTGAAGCTATTAATTCTCAGTAAAAAAAAAATACCAACACAAGAGTCAGCCGACCAAATCGGATCACAAATCCGCCCAAAATGCACGCACACATCCGTCCAAGGTTGATGTTTCGTATTTTTGGACTCAACGTTTTTGCATGGTTGGGTATTTTAGCCATGAAACAACTCGCTGCAAGGGAAACATATCCACAGATAGTATCGAATGCCTTTTGTTCGGTGTACAAAGGTATTGTGAAATCCCACAAGTTTAGTGGACGGCACGGAACCCCCTGTGCGTACCCCTTCACGATAGGCCGAGTCAGCGGAATGTGGTTGCGGTATGTGGTCTCTTGGTCTCTTGACTTGACCACTTCTTATGGCGCTGAACCGAGTAAACAAATCAACAGCACGTGACGTAGATAACGTTCACGCTATTCAATAAACAAATGAAGTGGGATCGTGATTAAAAAGTTTATTTTTCGTGGAAGACCCAATTGGAGCAAATGAATTAATAAGCATTTTTTTATATTCTCTCAGGTCTCAAGCTGTTAGCTGAAGTTGACTCTTAACAATTTTCTATGAGGGCTATTTAAGAGCAATCGTAAACGTTTGATTGATATAGCATCTGTATGGAGTATGGCTGACCTGACAAGAAAATACACAGCATTGTTGAACATGAACCGAACGTGGTAGTTATTTTCATTAAGTCAGATAGAAGAGAGAGATAGAAAGCTTGATCATTTTTATGAATGGAATAAGCTAATCAGGCTAATTTATTTGATCAAATCGTTGCCCGTTGATCATTGTGGAACAATGTCTTGAAAGCTTTAACTTGAGCAGACATATTGCACGTACATATTTTATTATATCACAATTCCGAGAAATAGCACTTTAAATAAAACCTTGATTGTATTATTTGGAAATTATACGTACATATTCGCATAAGTTAACGCAGGCCAGGTTTTTAGCACCTACGCACAGAGTAGGTACTGGACTGGAGTTAATAAGTTTGAAAAAATTGAATATCACAAGACCGCATTCGTATTAAAATTGCACACTTTCGTTTTGAAAGTGGCAATCATTTGGTTTGACATAGTTGAATATTCATTCGTTCATTTTCAATGGCCCGCATTTTCATTAAGTGGGTCGCGGGTGTAGATTGCTCAAGTGGACCCTCCGATTCTCCGCCATCGACTCTACATCATTAAAGGCAGTGCCCACCCCATTATGGGTAGAGAAGAGATTATGGAATTGATCTAAGCATCTCATCCTGGGTCTACCTGAGGACGCCTGCTTGATGGTACGGATTCCATAGCACGTCTTGGGATCCTGGTTGGGGACATGCGTTTTACATGACCAAACCTCCGAAGCATTGACACCGAACTCCTCACGTATTTTGGTGTTCCTTGTACGATATCTACAGGTCACACTGACTTAATAAGTTACTTAAACTTCTCCACCTGTTTTAAAGGGACTCCACTAACATGCAGAGTGCATTCAAATATTATCCAAGAAATTATTATTATTTTCAAACCGACATGCTAATTTCCTAAATTTAATTTAAGTGCTAGCCGAAAAAACGTCAAAAATCAGCGAAGAGATATTGGCCCTTATTGTGAGTGTCGATAATTGATCGTTGAGCGACAACTGTCGATCGTCGATTGTAAATTTTAGTGTGGTGATTGTCGATTGCGATTGATATTTGTCGATTTGACAGTCGCTTGTAGTCGATTACAAATGTCTGGTCGATGCTTTCTCTTGGAAGTGAAAAAATGTTGTGCGTACAAATAGCTAAAATCAATCGACACAATCGACAATAATTGTCGTGACGATCGCTGATCGTATGATATTAGGTACTGTCAAAAAGTTTAAAATTCGTGTCTGTGTGTATGAATGTTTGTTTTCGTAAATACATAATTGCAGAATTGGTTAAGTTATACCAATAATCTAATTTGCACCTAAACTCAGAGGAGCATACCCTCAGCATACTCATACGAAACCAGCCACGCTCACGACTCTATAATGCTTATACTCGGGTTTTTCGTTTCATTGGAGTTCGGAATTAATGTCAAAACTGCCTGTCGCTTTTCGTTTCATCGGAATTCGGAATGACCCATCGAGATTTTTATCATGCTCATCTGCTATGGTTTACGAACGTGCGAAGTAGATTTTGTATTTAAAAAGTCAGTAAATACTAATGCTTAAAGTCAGAATTTCATAACGATTAGGTTCATGTAATATTCTTTGCAGGCGAAATGTTATTTCCTCCCACATCCGGTTCCATAAGCTTTCAAAAATCCACCCAAGCATTTAAAGTGAACAACTGAGTGCTTAATGTTTATGATAGGATATTTCTTACGAAACATTTATCGCCGGATACCTACGTTTGATTGCATTATTCGACTCATGTGCTGATTAATACCATTTCGCCAAAATGTGCCCTACAGTTTCTTCTCATAAACACCATGGTTATCAGTTCAGCCGGTATTCGTACCCATTACCCTCAAACTACGCACAACAGAGTTTTTGAACTGTTGATGGTGAATGACCGTAAAAATCTGAGAGAGAAAAAACGTACCTAACCTATGGTACGACAGTAATACCTATTCCATTACCCAAGGTAGTAATATTTAACTAAGATCCACGTTTTGATGGAAAAATAATCGCTGACAGCGGCAGGCAAGCAAAGATCTTCCCACCATAAACGTCAACCTTGCGTGACAATAACAAAACCTGTGTTTTAGCACAAGACTTAGACTCAACCCATTGATTACCTTAACCAGCTGACTCAGCATAAAGTCTGTCAGGTTAGTTCGGTATATGCTTAATATACCTATAGCTGTGAGGTATGGCTTGAGCAGAATCTACACACTTTTTTTATATACCTATTTTATTACTTCCACTTAATACAATTCAGCTAATGGCGGAATGTTTCCATTCCAGTTTTTCATGTAATGCATGTGGTCCGCCTTCCGGATGGATTATTCCATTATTATTCAGATAAATTTCAACTTGCAGGCGCACAAAGTGGCAAATAAACGCTTACATCTGTTATGATATGAAGCCGCGTTCTCGTACATTTCCTATTCATTAAATCTGACCTTATAGTGCGAACGCGAAACTTGATCTGATTGAGTGGAGATGGAGATTTAAATCAGACAACTGCACAACGATATGACAGTTAAGTATGAATAATATAAAATATATTAATTTTCTGATTGTGTATGACAGAAAAGTTGCGCAGTGCCGCAATTAGAACAACGCAAATTGTAATTTGCCAACTTATCAATCACTATCATTAATGCGTAAGTTCAGAAATTCCAATTAAATCGAATTGACCTGTGGGGGTTGGGTTTATCAGGAGTGTTCCTTAAAATTATTTTCATGTAGACATGCATTCAATTAGATTATTGTATTTATTATAACGGATAAGGGCAGTTATATGTTTGTTTTTGACGATAAGAGAATATAAATATTCGGAGTTCAAGTGTCATTGCCATACTGTTGGCCTCTTTTGCGATTTCGGTTTTTTGGTTAAACCCATAACACTTTTGTTGATGGATTCGTTCCTCTTTCTGTTTACAGTGGGTGTGCACTTTATTGCGCAATTTAAATGGTAAATATAGACAGAAGCACACTCATTTCGCCACTAAATGCTGATGCTGAATGCTATTTTTTCCTGTAATCGAAAGAAAATCTCTGTTTTGTCAGATGTGCAGATGGAACCATAAAATTGGTAACAGTACAAACTTACCAACGTCCTAACACTCCTAACAGACCTACTGCAGGCAGATATATCAGGTACAGATTTCAGTTTGGCATAGTTTGTACCGATTTCCGTCAATTTGAGAAACTATTCGGCACTTTGAAAATCAAATAACTACCTAATTTCGAACTTTCTTTTGCTCACAGACATCCCTGAAAATATCCAATGCTGCCAAATTCATCAAACTAAAATCTTTACATCGCAGCATATTTAAAAAAGTTCTTTAAGCTACGAAAATCAGAATCACACTTTAAATAATTTCTGCACTCAATAGATATTCTCTTTGTAAATATATTCACGTGCGCCATTCTAGCATACAAATCGTGTATGCATCCGGCCAATTACGGAATTCCCAAATAGCGTGGCCTAGAGAAGACAACGTGACCAAATCAAATCGAACAAGTTGTTTTTAGGGTAGAGTCAAATTTTGAACTTCAAGATCACATAAAGCACATGAAGCACGTGCATTTTGTCATTTACACCTCGTCGACAATTTGCTCTCTTAACCCTGACTAAGCGGATGTGACCGAAAGGCGCCTTTCGGTCGTTGTACATCTGGTACCGAAACTTTATTAATAACAAACTTGATAAAAAATAAACTGACCGCATGCCGTAAATAGCTACACACCAAAGACCCTTATGACTTGTCGAATAAAAATGTGATTCTGCATTCCAACGGGTTCCTTTAAAAATAACTTCAATTTGCCCATAAACTTCAATAAAAAAAAAATTACCAAAGATCAAGTGGAACAGGCAAATGCCGACTCATTGACAGGTAAACCCCAAACTAAACTTTGGACTGTATACGTAATGAAAGTCCACAAAATGCTAATATTTGCCGCCATAAGTTCGGCGTGTCACTTAGAAACAATCCAAAGTCGCCGTCACTTTCGCTGAATTAATTTTAAAATGCTGAATAGCAATGCGCAAGCAGACAGCTGAGTGAGGAAATGGGGGAAGATGGGGAATATGCGTAGGTTCTTCTCTGTTAGTTTTCAACTTGTTACGAAATTCAAAATTCCCCACCGTTTTTTGTAGGTTAATGGTCTCTCTCCCTACACGTATGGAATTTTATTATTTCACCTGTTTGACGCATTCCATGGTGATTAGAAGATTTTAAGAATTTTAACGAACAGGTTGTGTTATTGTTCTTGGTCTCAGTTTGAGTTAAGTAAACGAAAACTGGAATGTCTGTCGTTGTGCTAATTGACGTTACTAATGAACCGGATTGCAATTGCTCACCGTAGGAAATTCGCTAAAATTTAAGACGGAACTGGTCTATGATAAAATGGGATTTTCTACGTCACGAGCGAAATAACAATAACAAATACCTATACTTTAACATTTTGTGAGTTCGTTTAAACTCGAGTATGTAGGTGTAGGTATACCTGCGGAAATTCAAATTATGTATATTTACATATTCGTAGAATTGGTGCCATCTAGTGCTAGCTGATTCAGAGTTTTTGTTTTGTTTTTTATTTAAAAAGAACCTTCGGTGGATGCAAATCAGAAGTAGTTATCACGTTCATATTAATTATTTAAAGAGATGAAATTTCGAAATATTGTTATTTTAGACATATCACCGTGACGGAAGCTCCTATGAACGAAACTACTCCTATTCATATTCAATTAGGGAATCACCTCTGGCAAGGCTAATGACATCTCTAATTCGAATCGGGTGTCAAGCTGCACGATAGTTTTCAGCGGAATAAATATGACTTGCGCCAACGAGTATCAGATTTATACAGTTCGACAAAGGAGTGTTAGTCTTAAGACAACCAATTTTAAAAGTTTCTCTCACGAATGTGAATGATTTTGGCCCAACGAATGCACACACCCCACAAAAAAAAAGATCCCCAAGTACTGGGAAGTACATAAAATTAACTTTGGAAATCCGTTTATTCTTAAGATTTATTGTTAATTGGAATTGTGTCTCTTACTCATCCAAATACTGTAAGGTACATACATTTATAAGCCACGAAGTGAGTTACATAAGTATTTTTAGCCTTTTCTTCTTAAAATGCTGCGTTTTTCGAGAGAGGAGTCTCATCACAATGAGTCCGATTATTCCCATAGTTATCGTAAAAAATATAATCATTGTCTTTCTCCCGTATTCGCAGTATACCTTCAATTACCAAGATTCAAAAAACTGTTGATTGATTATGTTAAAAATGGATTTTCTCTGTTACAATTAAGAGAGGCTAATTAAATCAATTTTCACAAGGAGCTGTTGAGAATAGTTTTTCGCTTTGAAGTCGGACGGGACAGTTCTTGTCAAAATAAAATATTCCAACGAAAATTTGGAGAAAGATATTAAGAGAACTAAATTTACCAGACCCTTGGGGGACTGTGCCAGTTGATATTAGCACTCGCTTTGCCTATCCATGCCCTATGAGGCCTCAAAGAACACATCTCTCTGGTCGAAGAATTCGAGTGATAGCCCCTTAATGTCATGTTACAGCCAATCAGTACATCGTCCTTGTAGAGAAGAGCATGTCTTCACGACCTTATGTCGCGTTCGTCGGTCGACTACAGCGTCATCGTTGGTCTACTTCAAAGCCAAACTATCACAAATATTTGCGTTTTATTGGGTGCTGAGCTGAATTACTGTCTATAGCGAGTATATATATGCTTTATATTTTTATCCGCCTTTATCCGTTTCTTAACAAGGCCTTATTACTCAGTTGCCTTCTTAGGCAAAAAAAACAACAATGATTGGCAATCGTATTTCTTCGCCTAATTTCCAATACAGTCGAGAACGGATAAGTCCGGACCTCAACTTTGTGTGCACTTATACGGTCTTTGCACTTATCCGTAAGTGCACATTTTTGCACTTACCCGTAAATGCACAATTTTTGCACTTGTACGTGCTTACTTAATAAGGTGCATAATTTCAAGCTCAACTGTTACTCTAAATATTTAATGTGGTTTTTCATTTGAACAAAAAATCTAATTTTTTTATCTAGATCACTTTTTATGTTCCATTGGGAAAAAAATCAATCGTTTTTTTTGATCCGGATCACTTTTTTCCTATCTCGATTTTCGAGATTTACACATACCTTGAACAGCTGTTTTACGTCATTCAGAATTTGTTTTCAAAACACAATTACTAAAAGCCTCTTGAAAAGCAATTATTCAGAACAAAAACGTAAATAATGGACATGGACTTAATTTGGGAGCGATTGCTATCATCTTCGTCATCTTATTCTTCTTCCTCGTCGTCTGTGGATTTCGATTATTCGTCGAAAAATCTGAGATCTGATGGAACTATGGAAGCATAAGAACTTCATATGGATAATCATATCGACGAAGAATCGAAATTCACAGACGACGAGGAAGAATAATTTATTTGGGGAAAAATAAGCGTCCCGGATCCTCCAGAATCAAAATATCTTTTCTGAACCCATTCCATTGTCACAAAGAATGCTCTTCGGATGATCTTCTCGATTTCAAGTCAGAAGTCACTCAAGAAATTTATTTCAATTTATGCACCGCAGTTATAGCTGAAATTTTCCCATTTCACCAATACATGAGTGGAATCGACCAGAAACAGTTTTCTTGAATGAAAATTGAATTACCGAGTGAAGCCAATGGAAAACGACATTAATGTCAGTCGGACCGGAAGAGCGATATGCCATTGATGCATATTATATTATGTACATAGATATGTGATTGATAACGATAAGTGTTGTCAGGTGCAATTTGTAGTTATGCAAAAATGTTAAAAAAAAAATATTTTACATTTGCACTTATCCGTTTTAAAAACAGTGTAAAACTTCATTCCGTGGTTCGAAAAATTGATCACTTATAAGAAATTTTCACTTATCCGTTTTGCACTTATACGAACAAATTTGTATAGAAATCGAGTGAAATGTCTTGGGGTATTGAAACGCGTTCCACTTAGGCGATTTTTCCACTTATCCGTTTTCCACTTAGCCGTTCTCGACTGTATATGGTATTATTTTCAGACTTTATAGCAGAGCCGATGTAGATAAAGACTTAAACTACCTCAAAGTTATGAAGTTCCGTCGATGTTCTGTGGCCCTTCTTGTTGACGGCACTGGCAGAGCTCACTGAATTCTGACAATGATATGAATGGCATTTGTCAAGGCTCTGCTGTGTTGCATTGCCAAAGTCAGATGGTCAACTCATTGAAGAATCTGTCAGTTGAGCTACTGTACATGTCACATGTCCTTTTTAATTACCATTGCGAGGACCTCTCTGTTGAGTTTGTCGGAATTTCCCTTTACTGCTCCCATTGATTTTGATTGATTTTGGGGAATTTTGGGGAATGGTCCGAGGATCAATTTTCATTCATGTGCTTCTTAAAGTGTTTCACACACTACAACTGCGTCACAGAGAGACAATTCCCTTTCAGGACTTATTTTCATTCATTTTACCGTACACTCGTTGAAAATAAAATATTTAGCATAATCTTAAATAGTCTATAGTTAAACAAAGTCTATAGGTAGCGGTAATAAATCAAATCATTGGTACATTCGCAACTGATGGCATCGTGCATTAGCGCAACCTGTATCCTATATATTACAGCTTATCCGGATACCATACTATAACTAGTTGAACCAATTCTAAAGTCGCAAACATTACTTTTAGGATGAAGGGCTAGTTAAATTCCCACAAAAAGAAGCTTCCCTATTTCCATGATATCCTCGTCGACCTTCAATAGTTCTTTTTCCAGTATTTGCTATAATTATAACGTATAAATAAATGCTAAGTTATCATTGCGAGTATGGTTCTTGGGAAAGATTCCTTGTAGAAGCAATGTACCAAACCTCTTATTAACAAATGATTTACAATGACGCGGTTACAGAATATAACCACAGGGAAACATGTTGGATCTTCTGGGTTGACCACTTACCAACCATCTAAACAACAGATACAACTTGCTGCTGCCCCTTTACAAGAGGCGCCAAGTACTAATTAATTGAAATTGATATTACTGTCCACGTCGCCTTGAGGCCCATGTGAAACAAAATATTTCCATTCGACTTGTTTAAGGCAAAACCAATACCTCGCTACACTGCAGCTGTGAGGGAGAAACCAGTTCCCTGAGATGGAAGAAGATATTTTCTTGCCTTTCGGTCACCATAAAACTCAGGATCAACCGCATAGCTAGCTGGCTCATCGCATGATACATGAGATTACACCGGCATACACATTATATCGTTGAGGTCATTGCATTGCCGCATAACAGTAATAAAAATAGAATTATTGTGACCAGAATGTAATGACCTATTGATTCCACAGTCATGCCCATCAAGGTTAACCACTACGATCGCTGTAAATCCTTGGTTTCCTATAAAAGACTCTACTAGGTGCATCTATGTCATCAGTTGATCACTAACCAAGTATACCTCAACATACAACATGAAGATGCTCGGTGCAATGTGGGCTTCCTTCGGCTGCATTCTGATGGTCATACTGCGCGGAGCGAATACTGATACCGTTGTCTATGCTGGACGTTCAGCCTTGTTATCGTATAGTCCGGCACGAGGAGAGTTTCCTGTACAGAGCCTCATTGGTCGTGGATATTTCAGCTATGTCGATCAAAATGGCAATTCGAATATTGTCAGCTTGGAACCAAATCCATTGTTGGGTGTTCGAGTGAGTGCAAGTGGACAGCCACTGGACGAAAGTGTCGTGGAAAATCTGGCAAAAGCCATGGATGGCAACAAGGATAGGCTGAAACCAATTAAGGAGTTCGATGAGACACCCTTTGTGGACTCAGTGAATCAAAAGGATATAAATCTGGCGAGTACGTCACTGCCGAATGCAAAGAAGTATTTATTGCCTTTGCAGTCAATATCGAAAGCCACCGATGCCGGACAACAGGTCTTTTTGTATCAATTGCCAGCAGGTGTAACAGCAGGAAGACAGGCAGGCGCTGGACTATTTAACCCAGAAAACCCGTTCCTGCCTCCTATATTCCCAGATTCATCAGCACCAGCAACGGTTGTTACTAAACCATCAGTATTCCCTAATTTCTCAGGAAATCGAGGCCAGAACCCCTTCTTGTTTCCGAACATGGGACTAGTATTCTCAAATCCATCACCGAAACCGGTAATGAACTTAGGAGTGGTACCAGCAAATACATCTCCTAACAACGTTTCCCCCATCACAACTTCACAAGCAGATATCTCAGGGATGTTACTTCCCAACTCACCACTAACAACAACTGGATCAGAAGTCTTTCTAAACCCAGCTCCACCAGCTGCGCCAAGTACAACCTCTGCACCTCCAGTTGCTGACATTTTAAGCACTCCGATTCCATTGCTCACTCCATCACCAGATTCAACCTTTTCAAATCAAAACAGTTTAACTTCAGGTGGAACAACAACTTTGCCACTGCCCAGTGGTAGTCAAATCGTCGGAGCAGGAAATCCCTTCTTGCCATCGTCGGCATCCGTTTTTCCAAATACATCACCACCGCCAGCAAACCCAACGACAATCCAGAGTAATCTGCAGAGTTCGCTGCAGCCATGTAAAACATCATCAATCATAGTGTCGGGCCCGCTAGTTCCCCACAAAAAGAACCCCTTCCTGCCGCAACGTACTGACTTGGATTCACAGACGCCCACTCTGAGCCCAGCCGAAATTGAGTCCATTACCAACAACATCGACATTAAATCGAGTATGTCAGGACAAGCCATCTTAGTACCAACTTTTGACGACGAAACAGCAATTCCCAAGCAAGTGACAGATACCCCCGAAGTGGAAGAAGCTAAACGTGAGCACTTTCTGGCTCATCAACAAGCTTTAGCGCAACTGGAATTGGCCGAACAGTCGAGCGATAACGAGAATGAATCATCTTCACCTTCGATATCTGCTGCTGACAGTTCTTCCGTTTACTTACCACCAGATGTAGCATCTTTTCAAGCCGTCACATCCGGACCGTCAACGGCTGTCATCACTGAACAAACAAAACTTACTGGTGCTGAATCGTTTACAGTTAGTTAAGAATAATAAAGTGTGTACTTAAACTCATCTTCGGATATTGTTTAATTTCCTTAATAAATGAACAAGATGTTCTTTTTTTTTACAAGCACTCTTGTCAGTTGTCACTGTCATTGTTGTCGTATGATATTTCATTTCAGTTACGCTTCAACAAACACAGAGTGGCCTGGAAGACCAATGAATCATAATGGCAGAGGGAAGCCATTCGTTGCCTTTAATTTACGAGTAGGTATTATTCGATTTGAGTTATGTAGTTTGGTTGGGTTTTTCGTCAGCCGATTTGATTTTGAGCGAATTCATCGTGATTGACAGCAATGATAGCGTACATCACGTGAAGATAAATTGGCCAAATCACATGGTGAATTAATGGAAAGCTTAAGGTCATAGGACTTTGCTAGGGGAGTGTGGCTTTTAGGGGGCGGCCATTTGTATATTTATGTCCCTATTATGTAAGACAACTACAACTAAAGTTGAGTTGTCACTTGGTTTTATTTAATTCAAAATTCGGTATTGTCCGTATTGTAATACACAACCTTGATAGAAAAGTTGTCTGTCAAAACACAACAAAGATGGTAGTGGTTGTCTATAAGTTATTAGTTATTTTGGGTTGTGAGAAAGTTGAGTTGAATTGAAGACAACTCAACACAACTAAGTTGAGTTGTCTTACATAATAGGGGCATTAGTGACAAAACCATGATAGGCATGGCCGCTCGAAATTGCTTCAAAGCAGATTTTCTGTTAATAAAACTGCTGTTGACAATTTATACTACGACGACTATTATGGCTAGTGGTACCGTAAAAGGACACAATTTATCAAACTTATGATCTAGAAAAGTGAAACTATGTGTCACTGGTGGTAGCTGTAAATAAATCCACATCTTTCTTTTCTTTAGTGGATCTCAGACAAATGGCGACAAATTTGCAGAAACGTATCAAAAGAAATTTATAGCATTATTGCCTAAAGCAGTATGTTGCGTAATATAGAAAAATCATGCACAGGCTCAACACAATTATCAAACATTTTGGGTATGGTGCGGGTGAATCCCATATTCCCTTAACAAAACCTTGGAACAGTCCTCATGTGATACGGATAATCTATCCTCACGTGATTACTATCTTACCTGTCAATCACGATAGCTGCGATAAACATCGAAATGGCTGACGAAAGAATATACAAAACTACAATATAGATTTAATAAATATAATCTAATTAATGAATTCTGGCATGGAATGGCCTACATTTAACACTATACTCAACATTTAACATTATACTCTGTACATTCACAATGGTAGATTTCATAATTGACGGTTATTTGCCAATTTGACGTTTCTCGAAGACAATTTATGATTTTCCTTTGGGCAAGCGTTTGCAATTGGTTTTGTGCGTTACTGGACATCCGTGTACCTAACTGTAGGTATGGGTATTCAAGCCAAACTTCTTACACATAGTCTGTCCTTTACTTTTAAATTTTACGAATTTTTACTCAATGCCGTTCCTTAACTCGAAAAATCCGTAAAAGAAAGCGTCTTCAAAAGAGCAAGATATTACCCTTCCACTGAGAATCTTACCTACTTTTTATGTAATTTATGGAAAAACAAAATGCATCTGTCATTTTTCATAGATTACTAAGCGTTCCCAAACTTTTTCGTCAGTTTCTCTCTCTGTGAGAGAATTCATACCCATACTACTGCCATTTTGACAGTATTTTCCATTTGTACTACAAAACTAAAGGAACAGACGATAGACCTTTAAGTATTTTTACGACTTCAACGGGACTCTGCCTGAATGACATAAAACATCAGTCAATGGTATTAGTGAGAGTATGAGGTGTAAGGCGGCTCTCAGATTGAAGCATAAACAACAAGCAATTAGCAACTAAGCAACTAGCAGCTGTCAGTAAGCAATACGCAACTTTATTTTGACCTATTCTCACATCGAAGCAGTATTGCCTGACATTTGTGGCTATCGGGAATATTTTTCCACAACTTCTACGAATTTTGTCCGACATGTTTTCCAAAACTTTATAGAACGTTGTATGCGCAAATGTGTCAATATTTGACAGCTGAAGCAATATTTGTTATGCTTTTCAACATGCGCTGTATACCGCTTGCGATAATTATTGCCGCAATCAGCAACATTTTAGGTTCGAGTGATATTGAGTTGCTTTGATGCGAGACCTCTGTAATTCAAAGTAAAATAACTGTGAGCGATAATATTGCGTGTTACTTATTGCCAGTTTCCTATTGATTGTTGCCTCAATGTAAGAGCCGACTAAGTCTCTAACAAAATCGACATCTGCAATAATGGTGAAATACCTAAGACCACCCGTAAATTTGAGCTCAATCGAGTCGGTGGTCTTCGAGATATCGAAATGTTCGCCTACAGCAGCGCCACCTGTTGAGAATTTTCCGACTTTTTTTTTTCCTAAACTTTCGCGTAGCAATTACGAAAAAAACGCAGAAGGAAGTATCCGGTACAGTCGTTTTAAAATTGTTTAAAATAGAATCAAAACTCCTAAATTTTAAGCAGTTCGGTTGGCAAATTCACCAATGCCGACCGTCTTTTTTAAAATCGAATATAAATTGGCATTTCCAAAAGGTGGAACCTGTGAAAATGACGACTTGTATACCTACATTTACAAGTTCGAAAACCTATACCTAATGAAAATCCAAACTCACTTCTTATTTTTTAACATTTTGTTCCGAGCTAATTTTTGAAAATTGTTCGTTTTTGCCGATTATTTTTAGTTTCTCAAGTTAATAAATGTAGTTTCCTTGATTTGCCGACTCTTAAAAAGCGTGGGGGGGGGGGGTGGTCGCAGTTTTTAGCTTTAAAACTGTTTTTGTTTTCACGATTTAAACGATTATTTGTCTTAATCGACTACTTTTTACTCTTTTATAACATATCTTTCCATTTATTTTATCGACCTTTTAAGGAACTAATACCTGCGAACCTAATAAAATCTCACGCAATTGAGTCATACACTTTATTTAAATGTTTTTTTTTTCGCAATTTTTTAATGACCAAAATAAGAACGTTTACATCACATTTGAACATAAATCATGGGGAATACGTCAATCGTATGTGTCAAATGCTGGGGATTGGGATAGGTAAACAAAAATTCGTCATTACAATAATTATACAACGTAGCAATGATCACCGGGTATAGGTATAACTCGTGCCAAAAACATCATCATAAGATGGACCCATCAGCTAACACCGTGATCACCCGCAGATACTTACGCCGTAGGTACATGTCAGTTAGTCCAAGTTAATCATTGTCATCTGTTTTATCCAAATGAATAACGTTTTACCATGAGTCTGTCAGGTGTTAATTGAATTTCGTTTTTTTTTTTTTTTGTTATGTACTTTCATTTGCCAAGTCTTGCTAAAATAGCTAGCCTAGCAACTATAAATTGGGTGATCGCTGATCAGTTGCCATCACGCTGATTTCCACATGGAAATTCTATAATCACTTTTGTCACTGATCTAGATACTGTGATTTTTTTAATACATATCGCGATATCAGCAATCTAAAAATTCGGGTCAAATCGTCACAATGTTTTGTCATACAAGTTTAGACTTGCTTTCGCGTGATAAGCACGCATTATATTGACTGTGGGGCATATGGCGCCTTCTTTATCAATTGTTGTTATACGACATTGTTTTATGTCATATACTAACTTTATTTTATCTTTATTTTACTTGAACTTAAACGTATAGATAAACGTTTATAAAACACCATTCCTAGTAACTTCAAGTGCAAGTGGAAAACACGTGCTCCGACTTTCTGCGTAAAGGGTAGACGAATTTCTATTGGCACACTTACGGAAGAATGATTGATATTGTACTTATCTTTGCGAGGGCTTCAGCAGGTAGTTTGATTTTGGGATTTTCTTTGACAGATCTATATTTGATATTGCTGTTGATATTGATAATTATCGCATATTATTATGATAAGAGCTTGCAAATACAGACAAAGTCCAAATAAATTATAAACTTGGACTTTGCATTCTTAGAAGCTATAGATGCAAAGTGTTTTACGTCTAAAATAACCTTTTGACATAGCGAAAGCGAGTTGGCTTTCGCATTTCATTTATCTTCTAAACAAAAAACTTAACAATTAGGTCGAGGATATTTCGGTATTTTACCGTCTAATTATATACACTGGCGTGGCGGACTCTTCAAGGGGAAATTCCTACGCTCCCGCAATAAACTACTGCAGGCAGATTGAATCATTCAACAAATACATGTTGGAATGCTCCACCTGATTTTAATATACCTACGGGCATACAATCTGCACTTAAACAAATTCGTTGACCTATTACATCAGATAGTTCGATAGTCTCGCCGCCAGATGGTGCCAAACACATTATCTATTCAAATTAGTTACCGTATAATAAGGGCTAATTAAACTTTCGAGTGAAGTAGTTAGATACTTGATTTATCATCACGAGAAATAATGCGATAAGCGCGTGCCTCTGGGGGCATATTATGATAAAAATTATAACGTAGTAGATTTTTGCGCGATTTGTCAGGTGCGACATGTCTGGTTACGCATAATTTGTCTGTAAAATGTGAAATTCAGCTTATCTGTTACTGTGCTGTGGTATGGTTGAATATACAGTATTATCATTGTTACGTGGTAAACTACTGCGGACTTTTTTTTTTGAATTTGAGCTTTCTAAAAAGTGACAGAAAGAAGATAAATAAAATATATTTTTTTTACATGTACTTGACATTTCTACCTATCTGTATTTGGATCATCTAATTCAAATTATATGCTTTATTATCAGGGTTGCGTTCTTTTGCTCAAACAATTTCATAGGAAGTTAGATTGGCTTTAATTTTTAATATTATCTTTTGTTTTCTTAATTAATAGTGTTGCAAATTTTTGTGGGATTATTCGGAAAATATGGGAGAGTGTGAGAACTTTGACCGTAAAGTAGTAAACATTTCTATAATAAACGTTTTCTATTAATAAAACATAGTATACTTTGCATAAACGTCTAGCGACCGACGCGACGTGTCACTAATGACAAATATTCATATTATTTTGCTACTACAATATTTGTTGCTTTTCAACATGCGATTTGTATCGCCAGCGATAAACATTGCCCCAATTAGCAACATTTTTCGTTTGCCCGATATTAAGTTGCTTTGATGTGAGACCTCTAATTTAGGCCCAATGCACACGGAGCAACTGGAAAAAACCAAACCGGCTGGCAAATCATGTTACAGACCCAGTTACGGACTCAGCGGTGACTTGACTCCACATTAGGGTTACCAGATTAAAAAATACCAAAAGGGGGACAAGTGTTCAAAAAGGGGGTCAACATTTTTTTTTAATTGAATGTACACCAGAGTCAAAAACATGAGAAATAAAAATACGTTTTTGGTTTGAAAACAAAAACTGACAAAGGGACAGTACAAAACAAAATTTACAGAACAACAACTTTTGCATGGGAAGTGAGATGTAGTTCGTGAGTGTCAAATGGTTGTGTTCACAAAGAGTCTTGTTAAAAATATTAAAAGAAAGTATTTTGAAAGTTTTCAATTGAATGTTTTCTTTTATTGAATTTTGACTTAATAAGGGGGACAGTGGTTTGTATTAGGGGGAGCAAACAACATTTTGGTAGATATGAATAAGGGGGGCATATAGTAACCCTACTCCACACAGGAGGAAACTCATCACCAATCAAAATCTCTAGTTCGTTCAGTGTCGTCATGCTTTTCAACCTCCCCCACCAGCAACAGGTTGGTCTGTTGTTCGCTCATCTTCGACAAACTAGAAACTGAAATCAGTAGGCAACCCTATATGCAAATCATAATCAACAGACGACCGGTTACAAACTGATTATTGTGCAATCGATTATATAGCAATCGAGTTTTCAATCAGTAGCGTCGTGTGCGTCGTGTGCATCGTCCCATTTGATTACAAAGAGTATGGCTCAAAGCAAACTATTTGCCAATTCGCATCGCTGATAAATTTTTTTTCAGTTGCTCCGTGTGCATTGGGCCTTAATTCAAAGTAAAATAATTATGAGTGATAATATAAATATTGCGTGTTTCCTATTGCCAATGTGAGGGCCGGCTAAAACTGTTTTATCACTTCAGGGTTCAGGGAGTAGGTTTGTGCTGGATGACTGAGCGAAATTTCTCAGGCCCAACCACCGGATTATGTGATCAATACTTTCCGACTTCGCAGCAAAATTCGGAGTACGACGGATTCTGTGATAACCCCTATTAAATCATAATCAATATTTCCTGTAGTAATTCCATTTAATTTATAATCTGTCATTTGCTTAATTTTAATTTTCTTAAAGTAGACTTTCGTCTCAGAAATCGGATTCATGATAACAAGTGTACTATACAAGTCGCGTGGAAGGGAATTCCAAATCAATTTGTTCTCCGTATAGGCTGTGGATTTCCCCACTTAAATAATATTTTATTGAAATATAAACACTAGCTTCATTGCAATCGTATCAGAAAATAAGTGCTAAGTGCGCATAATAAATGGAAGCTGTAAATCTATAAATATATTTGCCAAAGCAATGAAGAGAGAGCAATTCTAGGAAACCAGTGCTAAAGTCCTCAAACATACAGTCAATAGATGCCCTAGTTTCAGCATGTCGAACTTTACAAAATGTGTCTTTCTGTCACATAGCAATAAGACTGTTTAGTTAGACTTGTGAACTATAAAGCTTCAAAAATGGGACATAATTTGCTTTAAAACACAAACTGGCTAAGCCATCAGGTGTTGAAAGCTTGAAAAAGCCTCAAAGTAGCCGAAGTAGCTCAAGGTATTCGTACATTTTTCGCCTTTTGACAGACTTTTAGTTTTTGTATCGGAAAAGTAAGCGAACGCATCAATTATCTATTACAGTTCGTGGAGCTGTCGGCTTCCGGTTGTCTCCCCGGAGGGCGGTTCCATCTTTCTATCCGCCAATTAAGTTCATACCATGGCGAAGGCCAAGTTGCTAGTTCCGTGTTTCAATGTATCCTTTATTTATAACATACATAGTCTACGTCTACTCAAAGGCGTAGCAATTAGAAATAAGGTTCCATCACCCAATGACACTGGAAACTGTCAATTACCGTTAAAAGCAACTCAACTCAGTCATATTCAACAATTTTAAAAAAGAGTACACCTCCGAGGAAATAATAATGAAAGTCTTAGTCATTACTCATTGTTCGGTAAATAAACAAAGTCAAGTGACAAGTGACTTAATTTTATGGAGGAAGTATCGTATAAATACTGCATTGATTAAATATTTAGCAAGAATTAAAAGTACACAACTCAATTTTTCCATTTATTCATTTATTTTACTTTTAATTTTAAGGGCTATATTTGGAGAAATTGTTAAGTCTTTTCGAGTGGCAGGGCGATGCCGCCTGATAAAAATAGACAAACATCGGAATGTGCAAGCAATTATCAGTACTGCTCCACTTAAGAGAAGTAACAATTTTTTGTTTCGATTTCTAATAATAAATGTTTACTATATTCAAGTATTCATATATTGATTTGATTTATTCTATCGTATCGTACCAATTCGTTCCCGTGTTATGTATGCACAAACAATTTAAGAAACGTGTAAGGCTAAGTGACGCTATACTTAATACTAAATTACGTCACGCGTAGTACTTAATAGTGGAAGTGGGATAACTCACTATAGGCAGATTGAATGAATCAACATATTCTACACTATGCTTTTCAAATGGACAAGTATTGGCTCATTTAACAACAACATTAGAAGCTATTATTAGGCTTTCACTTTTACATATTTTCATTACGAATGTGGCAGCTAAATGCGCTATTAAGCTGCTGCTAGAATATAAGTTTAAACCAGCTGACCACGTGGGACACCTAAAAATACTTAACTCAATGCCAAACATGGACATGTTCTGTTCCATCCCCGACATTATGGTTAAGAAATACAGTTATGGGAAATTATTTGAGGTAGAAATACTGCACCATACAAAATGGGCCAATGGTGCTCCGACACTGGACCCAAAAAGTATAGTTTGGTACATCGACGGATAGAAAATGGATTCTGGAGTTTGTGTCTTTGGATACCTATGGGAATGTGTATCACGGTTTTTCAGGCAAAAGTCCATGTCATTAAGATCTGCACTCCAAAAAGGGAATTGAAGGCGCCAAAATACAAATCTTCTCTGATAGTCAAGGGGCCTTACAAGCTTTATCGTCAAATACAATGGACTCAAAACCAGTAAAGTGCTGCTACGATCCAAACACAACAATGTCAAACTTGGATGGGTACCTGGCCATCAAGGTATTGCGGGCAAAGAATCGGCGGACCAAATAGCTAGGGCTGGATCTGAATCCGAGATCTATGGGCTATAGAACCTTATTGCAAAGTCAATTGAGCTACTGCTTTAGGTCTACTTAATTAGCGACTGGGAACAACAACTTCGTCTAAACCACGCGAAAATGTTGCGTGTTAAAGACAATTCAAAAGATTAACTGAGCCTTATGCTACGTTTCCACCGCAAGATGTTTAAAATTAATCCTGAAGTGTTTCCATCAACAAAAAAGAGATTAATTTGACGTTTCACCACATGTTGTCATTAGCTGTCAAATTGAAGTGCGACAAATGATAAAAAAATAAACAATTTCTACTTTCGAAACTAAAAGTGTAAACAAAATATGAGTGGCAGTAATCTAAAAATTTTATTACCGCATCATTTTGTCCTCAAAACTAATATGTATGAACGTTTTAAGGGTTGGATTGGCAAGAAATCGCTATTTGGTTAGGTACCGAAAAAAAAACCCTGACATAAACATCAAATGCAGCTCTGTTTGTTTTTAATTTTGGACATCTCGACCTGTGAAGAGCGTGTTCAGAGACCGAACTTTACATGTAAACCTGGTCAGTTTAGGAGATTAATTTCTAATCTCCTTTTTATGAGATTAATTTTTGTATGATAAATCTCGAGATTTATACGAGGTTAACGAAAATTAATCCTAATCTCGGAGTTAATCTCCGGTGAAAACGTAGCATTACTCTTACAAGGAAATCCTCAAATTAAATCACAGGCCATTGTGGCTTGAGATATTCTTCATCTTAACAAAATAAATTTGTGTTCGGAGACAGAATGCAGGTTCTGTCTTGAGGATGAAGAATCCTTCGAGCACATTTTCTGTGATTGCCCGGCACTTCATTGGTTAAGAAAACGTGTCTTTAACAAGGAGATACGTTCACCAGCAGAGCTAAGTAACTCCGCTACTAAGGATATATTGGCCTTCACAAGTGAAGTCATCCGTCTGTTAGCTTAATTCTATCCCTCTTCGATACAATAGTAATAGACCTTTTCAGGTAGCAGTGTCAGCCAAATGGGCAGGAAATTAAAAAAAAAAAAGTTATTAGATACTTTCGTTTAGAATACTTTCAAATTAACTCAATTAATTTAAATCAAGCTTACGAGTTATAAATTATAGTTAATGGATTGGTGAAGTACTTACTTTGTGCGTGATGGAGTGATTCCAATGCTAGAAAATAATCGACAATTTCTGACCAAGTTCAAAGTTCTTGAGACCATCATTTATGTGTTTTAAGAAATTCTGAAAATATAAAAACATATTTTTTAATTAGTGTAGATATACATACAAGTGATCCGTCACTCAGTGATTAATAACTGAAGTGAAAAAATAAGTAAACAAATTCCGTTCACGTACTCATCCATGTCAAACAATTAAACTTTGTCAATAAAATGTTTGAAAATTTGGCTCAAAACAGTTCAGGGAATTTCTTCCGCCATAATTGATAAAACTGTCAAAAGCAAAAAGTTGACGAAATAAAAAAAATATTTTTACTTTATTTCTGACATTTTTGTACAGAATTAGAGGACTGCAAGCAAAAATCGAACAATTCTGATTTAAATTTATTTTCAGTTCAGTTCAGTTGTTAACAACTTAAGGACAGGATTTGATTCGTTTAACTCAGTTACCAAAATCTAACAAATAAAAATGTATTAATGTACAAACGGACCCTAAAACTGAAAAGTCAATCACTAAAAAGATCTCCAAACAATAAAGTTTTTTGTAAAATAAAAATTCATTTTACAACCCCAAGCAAATTTTTTTTTATCGGTAGGCGGGTAAATATCGACTCACCAATGGCGCCGATTTATTGATTGAGTAAATCTAAGTAAACTCCATTTATCACAACGTAAAATTCGTTATTCACATGAAATCTATTTTTAAACAATCTTTTTTTTGTTCAAAAATAAACACAAAAGCCAACGCGTTTGATGGACTTATGGTTTATTATCGTACAAGTTCACTGTCATTTACCACGTCATAAATTTCATAAAACCCGTTCGTTATGCTCTGAATAAACCCTAAGTTCAAAAAGCGGTTTATGTGTATTGACGGATGTGGACATTGGACAGTTGGGGAGATTTGTCTCGCTAGTTGTCACTGCCACAGGCCAAATGAATTTAACCGCCAAACCCGTTGCTAACTGATGAAAAATGATAACCTCAAAAAAATATGCACAACTAAGAGGTTATGATTTCCTGTACTTATACTAATTCAAACACAATCAGTACTTATAGATCTGCACTTAAAGATTTTGTCGGTCAATTCTCGATCAATTTCCAGCTGATAAAATGTTTATATGCCAAAATTCCAAATTATCCTATGAATTCTAAACGGGGATTCACTTATTTTAACAGTAAAACAAACAAACAAATCAAACGTGAACACGGCTAATTTAGATAAGGACATAATTTTACCTTCTGCTTCTTTGAAATTGCACTAATTGATTTGGTCTGTTTTATAGTGTTGTTCCGAAAATAATTTTATACCTACCTGTGATAAGGTTCTGAGAAACAGCTGATAAGAGAGTAGCTGCCGAAGCACTAGTCAGTAGATAACACGGTCAAGGGCGTCTCGAAGTTAGCTTAGTCATGTGCGAATGCAAAAATAATAAATAAAAAAAAATATCTGTTGGCGGTGTGTGTCTCTATCAACTTTTTTTTGTGAAATTCCATATATGGGTTGGAAGGAGATAAGGATCTTCAAAAGGCGAAAAATATTCCCAAACAAAAAATAAAATAAAAAATAATGTGGACATTGGCTTTTAGCGATGAGAAATCGGTATGGTATGGAATATTTCGATAGAGTGACTGCGTATTACAACACCGATAGGCTGGACTTGTCTTGATCATGATACAAAATTTATTTCGCAGTAATTATTTCAATTATACTTTAAATACGAGTTTTTGACAGTTTATGAGACTTTCTAATTTATTTATTTTAGAATATTCCCCGAACTCAATGGTACATCAGGATGAGACAATCGTGTTCACATTGTGTATAGAAGTATATAGTATATCCAACTTATCGGTTTGCATTTGCGTTTTTTTGTGGTCGCCATCTTGAAATTTTTGTGTATTCAGTTGACAGATCGTGCAATATACAAATGCAGAGTTCATTGTGTTCTGGCAATTAAAAAAGATACTTTCTACAAAAAACAGTCCAAATTGGAGGAGCTTGAGATAAACCATCATCTAAACTAAGTACTTTCTGATAAACTCTATACACTTTGTTCTACTACAATGTTCAATGACAACAGTCAATATTAAATTGTCTGTCTTCTGATTTATTTTTAATATGAATGTTCTTATCACCTGCGCTAACTCAATAGGATAAAAAAACAAGCCAATTGTTTGCATTTTGCAAATCATCTGTCAAGTTTTACTACAATAAATTGACTAAAAAGTGTTAAGACTTTAATGTCGTTTTCGATTGGTCGTCCAGAACCGTTCGGAAGCAATCCGAACGCTTCTGAAAGCGTTCCATTTTGCACTCAACTGACAGTTCTTCTACCGAAAAGAAGAGAAATTTGATTCTGGATTTAAATTCAGAATCGCGGAGAGTTCTTCCGGACGGTTCTGGACGACCAACCGAAATCGACATAAGTGGAGGTATGTGTTTCTGGAAATGTCATCCGTTATGCAAAGTGCGGCTGCTGTCATACTTGTCATTTAAATGTTTAACGAAACAGAAAAAAAACTAACGAGTGCAGTGTTGTACTCACATTGCGGTTTGATAATAAAAATCTAGTACATTATAGTACCTTGCAAGCTTGTGTACAGTTATGCAGTTATGCATTTTGGTTCCAGAAAATATACCTACCTATTTGCAGAACTTCATGTTGGATTCAAAATGATGGAAGGCTTAAGTTAAAAGATTTCAAGAGTCACTTGCAAATATTAATAATTTTATGCAGACAAGGGCTTAACAGAGTACATCAACTGACAGCCGCCATTTTGAGGGAGGATGAGGGCTTCGGGTTCATATGTGACTGCGGTTTATTCCAGCAATGACATTAATGCGAAGACTAAACGAATAATATATCGAATCGTTATTTTTAAAGGTCAAGAAGGCAATCAATGTAACAAAGGCCTCACATGAGTAGCTTAGGTGACGCTGTATATCAGTGCAAAAGCATGGATCCAGTCAAGGCGGATTCTTTCGACTGTCTGGAGCGAAAAATGATTCATGTGATCTACACTTTTTCAATCCAGAAGATCTATTAAACATTTTTTTTGTAGAAAGAGGTGCAATAAGACACTGTATATCCGCATTGGGTATACAATAGACCGAGTCTAAAATGCCCGAATAGTTAAAATAAAGTCCGTACCGGGCAATCTTCAAATTTGCCCAAGAAGAACAGCGTAAGACGAACTTCACCTAAGGTTGAGTAAGTCTTCAATTGGATAAGGCTTCAAGAAACTAAAGCTATAGCTGAACGTCGGAGTGTCTCTGCGTTTACAATTTATTTCATGGTCTTATGTCTTATCGCTATAAGAAGAAGTTTTCTGTGTATTCTGATACGTCCCAGGACTTGTATAACATACTATCTCGAAATTGCATTTACACAATTACTCATTGGATTGTCTTTCTTCAAATCATTATTTAGTTTCATCGACCTCTTTACTCTGTCACAAGGCGGAACGAAAAGGTGCGATCTATAGCATCTCATTTTTAATGCACACGTTAAAATCTCACAAGCAAATTTGTGGCAATTTTTCACCACACTCTGATTATTTAAGCAAACAAATGTTATTATATGTACCTAATAGAAATATCTTTCAGTTCATAACTATCAGATATACAAATATAAAAAACCCCACATGACGTACCAATTGCGCACAATTCCAAATGTTTCCCGCAAATATTGAGCTGCTGACTTTTCACCCATTCGAGGGGTTAAGTTTATTTTATCAGCTAATTATCGCTTTCAAAAATCTGTTCCAAATTGATTGAACTTTGTATTGGAAGGACCGCCCGCCAAAGCGGCTTTTGCCATTTTTGTTGAAAGTTAATGTTCTCAATACGTATTGGGTTGCGATCATATTGCGAGGTGACTCTGGTCAGTGAACTAATGCGACAATAAACTTTTTCGTCTCCTTGTTGTTTGTCCTTCGTCTGGGGATACATATACATTCGGAGAAATAAAAATGTAGGTATCCCCTTATATGGTAAATTCCACAAATAAGCAAATTTTTGCGGACATTGAGCAATGTCTGGCTGCCGCCTTATCTTTCGTCCAATCGGGAGTGGTATACGCTATTTTCTGGACATTCGATTAAATCGCTTATGTACATATATAGCAAACTGAAAAATAAAGACCTCTCAAGGTCTTAATATCTGGAAATGGGTGGTAGTTTTTTTTTTTGTATAAACACAGATGTCAACCGAAAACGGAAAACGGAAAGATTTATATTTATTTTCACCTCCAGAACCTGAAACAAAATGCAAACAAAGCCATTGAAGGAATGTTTTAAATTTAAGGTTATGCAAGGTCACTAAACGGTTTGAGATAAAAGGGACAGCATTCATTGACGTGAATGATTTAATTCTTTTTAAATTACCGTTAAGCGAATTTCGATGGCGCCTTTTATTAAAATACGACTGAACGAAGTGGATGTGTATTAATTGACAGAAAATGTCTCTGGCGTAAGTGTCACAGCTGGTGGGATATGTTATCGATTATATTCGGTTATAACAGTAATTAGTTACGCAAATAATTTATTTTTTATATTCCAAAAACGTAAGAGCATTTGTTTTTTGGGAAATTAACGTAAACGTAATACAAATGTACTTTATCATAACTGTCAGAAAAACACACTCGCCAGGTGTGTTCAGTTAATTGTGGATCACAAAAAAGCTGAAAGCCCAAATAGATAGATACCTACATTTTATTTTAGGGAGGTATTCCCCATGATAACTCATTTTAATTGCAGTTTCTGCCACATGCATTCAATCGCAGAAGGGGCAATGGTACCATTAATATTATTTTTAGATTCCACCAGTATCAATTAAGAATAATAAACAATATAAACCAGTCAATCCAGTTGTAATCAGGTACATCTGAACTGAATACAGAAATATTGTTAAATAGATTTGACATGTTAATGCCTTCAATAAGTAGTGTACCTACATACACTTTATAAAAACATAGTTTAAAATGTACATTGATCTATCTACAAGTAATTTCCATCATAACAAATGGTGCGCCATCTGTTGGTTTCTTTTTTATTATTTTCTGTAAAATTAAAAAATGGACGATATCAGATTTTCGCTGTACGAAATGAATTGAATTCACTCTTGGACAACGTTGGGAAATAGTGAAAATGTATTTCAAGTGTGCTGGCTATACTGACACAACGAATTTAAAAAAGCAAATTTTAGCAGAGCCTAAACTGTCAAAAAAAAATTTCGTGTTTCTACTTTAGCTATTTGTGTTTCTTTTTTCGTTTAAGCCACGATCAAAGCGCACTCTATAAGCTCAGAATAAATTTAATGAGGATTCTGAGAACAGCACATTTTGACAGCTAATCATAAATTTCTAATCGTGGTTAGGAATGCGAATGTTAGTACAGAAAATTATAGTAGATTGTATTTTTTTTAGCATACTGTTGAAATTCAACAAATCCTGTTCAAATTATGTTCAAAATTTGTGGAAATTTTTTTTTATCTTTCACCAATTTCCTTGTATCAGGAACAATAAATGTGCCGTGGACAATAAATGCCAGTGAGATGCACACGTGGATTTAGAACCCTCTTCAAGATAGAAAATATTGCTTAAGATTGATTTTGTTGTTGATGCCCCAACCAAGTGAAATAAGGACAATGACGCCTATAGCTTTTATTTACCAACATCTCAGCTAAGTCTTCCAAAAGTTGTAGTTTGTTTACAGCAAACCAGCTACCAAAACTTGACAAAAGCCCAAATTCTCTTATCGCCAACTTGAGATAAACAATATGTGCGCATCAGATCAGTCATTGTACTTCAAAGGCACTTCGAACATTGTTTTGACAAATTGCGCACAACATAACAAATTAACTGCCCCTACACGCGCTACGTACATATACATCTATACAATAATGCGGAAGAGCCAAGCACCTCTTGTAACTAATCTAATCTGCAGAAACCCACGAGATCTACTTGGATCTTGTCTTTTTAGCACATTTAATTCCAAGGATGAAAAAATGCCACCCGACAATAGAAGACTGCCATACTTGACAATCCAATTAGACATTCAAGATCAATGTTTTTAGCAGCAAACTCATTGTCACACATCATGTCGTGACTAACCATAAGCGTGTCGCTGTATTGTCATCAGAATCGTATTCGAGCAATAATTGTAACACCCCTTCGTACACACCCCCAAGTGCCTAGAATAAAACGTTTCACAACGTTGCGCCATACCTACAATGTTATCGATATTTTAGCTGCGATAAAAGAAATTCACGTGAATGGACGAGTTCAGTATGTAGTTCCCCAACTGAATTACCCATACCCAGTCCTCTAAGTACGAGTTAATTATTTGTACGCGATTGTGTAAATGCTGGCAGACGAACGAGTTCCACACCCCTCGCGCGCCGGGTCATAGTTATTTAATAGTTCAGAGAGTTGCAGTAGGACAAGGGCAAGCTGACAACTGAGGGGTGTGTTGAACTTGTCAAGATTAAAGTCCGCTATCCGCAAATGAAAAATGCCAATCGCCATTATTTGCTGTTTGTTTAGTGACAAGGCGAGAAGGAGACGCAGAACTACACGAAATGTAAACAAAGCTGTCTGTTGGTGGCACATACCAGAATAGAATGTTTATTTAAATGATTCGAAAGATTATTCTTAGAACGAAATTTCAAAAACCACGTGAGAATTTACATCTGATTAATGGCGATCGATCAGTTTATAGAAAATGTAGGCGATCTAAAATTAGTCGCAACAAACTATTTGTGGAAACTGGCCAAATTTGGTTCCACCTGGGTGGGTGTGTTTACACGTGACGGGGGGTTTTTTGTTCGATTTCATAAGAATCAATTGAAAATCTGTTTCTGAATGGAATTTCACAACTTACCAGGGCCTAATTGGGAATAACTAAGGCCCCTATTGTGAGTGTCGATAGTTGATCGTTGATCGACAACTGTCGATCGATAGACAACTTTGATTGTCGATTACGATTAATATTTGTCGATGTTACAAATGTTTGGTCTATGCTTTCTCTTGGAAGTGAAAAAAAATGTTTTCTGAATTCTTGTGGAAAACGAATTTTTCAGCTGTCAAAAAAATTAGTCTAGGCTAATTGTTCGACGTTTTGATTTGCTTGAGTTTTGCTAGAATGTTGAAAAGGAAATAAAACACCGAATTTCAATCAATTAATAGTGTGAAATTCGATTGGAGTTTGTTGAACTTCTCTTTTAAACACTTTCACAAGTGTCAAAAAATTTGGCACACGGCCTAAGAGTGTGCCATATAAAATGAAATTTGCACACATATGCAATCATCATGTAAGTTAAAGCACGTTTTTCGCAAAACGGTGTTATGTTGACAGCTAATCGTAAAGACAAAATCAATAAATTGAAGGCGAAAAGTTCAAGTCACTGTCTCTCTCAAAATCGTATCACAACACTTACTTTATCTCATAACCAGTCGTTGTCGCCATGCGTAGATAAACCACTGGCAGTCAGTCTGCTTAAAGATAATAAATCTGACACGATCTAATTCGTCTTTCAACGTGGGACGTGCGCTTTTATGGCACATTAAATGAACGTGAATAAATACAATTGAGTATCTTTTGAAATGCTGAAAAATGTTTGCAATTAAAACAGTGAATTGCAAGAAAATGATTTAAGTACCATTATTCGAGAAATTATTTTAAAAATATCGCATTTTCACCTGTTGTTTGAACAACTTGCTTTATATATAGTTTAAAGTTTATTTATTCATTTAGATTCAGGGGAAACTGTTAAATGGGCTATAGATTTTCTAGGATTTTGACGAATTGCCTGGATTTGTATATGACATAATTTATCGGTGAAGAAATAGATTTGTAAAATATGTCGGAAATAAGTATGGCAACTTGGAAAATGACAGAACTATAAAATGGTCATTCCATTCCAAAATTTAAATTTCTTCTTGGGAAGTGGTAAAGGCAAACAAATCATGAAAGAGTAATGCTGGGTTTCTACTATATTTATGCCAATTAAAAAATTGGCAAGTGGAAATAGTAAAAAATTTCTTGTCAATGAATTGACAAACAGCGTTTGCCAACAACTGACAAAGAATTTGATTGACAAGTAGAAATAGCTGAATTGTCAAACAGAATGTCACTTTGTCTATAATTGACAGTGAAAATTAATTGGCGCAAAGTTCATAAGTTTGTCAATCAACTGACAAACGATTTTTTGCCAATAATTGACATAAGTGGAAATCAACGGAGGGTGGTGTCGTTTAATGACATAAACGCGAGAGCTGTCAAACTTTGTCAATCAACCGACATGTGGAAACCCACCTTAAGACATTCAAGCTGACTTTATTTGTTAGGGGATAGAAAGTAGTAAAAGTGTTGATAGCATACCACCCTGTGCCTAGTAGAGGGAAAATAAATAGTTGGCGTAAAGGTCCAAGTTTTCGAGAAAACTAAAAATAGGACAGACATAAAATGGTCACATATAATATAGAAAAAAGGCCATAGGGTATCAAAGACCTTATAGAAATCGGAAAAAAATCTGTAGAGTTATTAAAACTCACTAGAGATCAACGCTGCGAATGGTGATAGGGAAACTCTTTGGGCACTGACTTCTTAGGGAGCACGCTGTAAGACAAAGTTTAAGACAGGACACGTGCAGGTATTGCGAGGAAGCAGCTACATTATGTCGCAGAGGATATTATACTCATCTTCTCTGTGAATGTCAAGATTTTGCTATGAATAGAAGGAAACATCTTGGAAGGCAGTAGTTCTTCGAAAAATTTAAAGGAGGTTGTCCTCTCAAACAAATTTGAAACCATTTTTAGGCTCTGTATGGAAATTTTGGGCGAATTGATTTAGGTTTTCACCGTGATGGCTCCCCAGGAATGACGATGGACCCAATAATTTGCCTAGTTTAATGTGATGAACTCACACCCTATATATCAGAAACATTTCTTGTCAAAGTTGTGAGGTGAAAAAAACCATAATGTCTGAGGGATATACAATAAATTACTGCTCTTACTTTACTTACTTACTTACTAAATTACTGCTCTATACGTTCTAAAAGCACAAATGTGGTCACAAGCTCTGGGATGTACAAGAGAGAGGAAGCTCTAAAAATGTAAATGATCAGTAGGGTATCAAAAAGAATAAAGTAACTAAGCTATACTAAACTAATTCAGTGTGTACATTGCGAAGGTTAATATCCTTGGAAGGAGTTAACTAAAAAAATCACATTATAATAAATTCACACAAAAAGTGTTATTAAGCAAACCTAAAGGCCCCGACCCATAGAATCCGTCGCAACTGTTGCGGCAACGCATTCGACTGACAGGTTGATAGAATACACATCAGTTGATTATGGAAGGTGACCCATAAGCAACGCACGAGCCGGATGCGACGGATAAAGTTGGTTTACTTTCTCAGTCGCATCCGTTGACAGTTGGCACAGCGTCAGAGGAAGCACTTTCATTGGTGTAAATATTGAGATAAAGGGAGAAACTATCAAATGCTGCAGAAAACACGCATGCGACGGATTCTATGGGTCGGGGCCTTAATATGAGTGCACTCTAAAACAAAGTTCTCATTCTCAAGTGTAGGATGCTTAAATGGATTCTCCATAACTCTCGATCTTCGCCACCGACTCAAGCTATGACGCCTTAAAATTTAACTGACAAGAGGCAGTTCTTTATAACAGAGTCTGTCAAATAGTAATAAATTGCTGAATAGCTTGGCGCCTATATGTGCGATGCATTCTATGGGGGTTTTTAGTGGATTGAAGTCGCACTCTATTGTAAAGCTCGCATGCGATATGCATATATAGAAGATTTCCACCTTTAGACACTCATAAAAGAATAAATATTTTATTTTACAACATCTGCATCGATGATATATGTGAGCCTTTGAATGCTCCCGTTCCTAGTGATCCATTTCGTCATATATAGCTAATATACGCCCACAATTTGTTTGCCGGTTTTCGCACACCCCTTTCTTTCTCCATTTCTGTCCAGACTCTCATCATCGCAATAATGAGTGTAATTTGCATCTAATACCCATCAATGTCTAAGATATACCTATACTACGAGTTCATTACTATCAAACCCTCATTTGCATTTACTTGCAGCTGCTTCTGAAGTTCATTGACCTGTCCTATTCTATTTCATCATCCATCAATTGATACGCTCGTCGTTGGTTTACCATCATGGAATTTGATGGGGTTATCCAGAGGGCCCACGGGGAGGTGACGATACGATTTCACCCTCCATCCTAACCTAAAAGTTCAAGGAAAATACAAACTTTCGAAGATGCAATCGCAAAAAATTCCGAGAAAACAAAACCTGAAACTCGAAAAGAAATCTCCAAAAAATCTCCAAGAAGAAGAGAAGCAAAAGACCAAAAATTTCATATTTCACAACTTGCTTCAGTTGTTCATTTTCTTTTATTGTTAATTCAGTTGGCTTATGATCTAACACACTCTTAAAATGTTAATGTTAAGTATCTCATCATCTTTTTCTTTTAGTTTTACATTTACATTACTGTACTTGTACATTATTTATCTAATTTCTTACATCTCTATGCAAACACACAAACAGCCTTGTGATATAATAGAAAAAAGATACATTATTGCAACATCATTGAGTTAAACACACTTTTTCAAAAAAAAAAAAGCTAATCAGAGTTTTTTTTTTTTTTTTGTAGGTAGGTACATATTGGCGTACTTTTGAATTTCACCACGAGGCACGAGTGCCGATGCGATCGTTATCAGTAGAATTCATTACAAAATGTGTTAGTATGTGGGGCACTCCTCCTCCTCGCTTCACGTCTCCATAGTTGATTGCTCCAACGTCGTCGGTAGATATCCGTTCGTTTACTAGAGCATCTTCGTCTTCCTTGAACTGCATCCTTTGTGCGCCAGCAAAAAAAAAATTTGGTTGCTTTTGCATGGCAACACTAAAGATTTGCGTTAGGTTTTTAGTGGTTTTCTTTTTTGTCCAGAAAAAAAATACAAGATTTGCAATAACTATCACTTCTTCTCACACGGCGGGCAACTTGACAACTGGATGCGTTGGCGAGTCCCAGTAGGCTTCACAGTAGTCCACAAGGATATTCTCGGACTTGTTGAGATTCTCATTCTCCTCCTCGGTCCAGGTCTTTTGAATCAAACAGCATGACTCGACGATATTTTTGCCCAAAATTCGGCTCAACTTTGTAGCACAATCGACTTTGATGACGTAAATGTCGTTCTCATAGCAAAAGGCTTCAAGGAGCACCTCATGCATATGGGTTGCACTATCGCCGGCCTGTGGTTCGGCTAGCAGGCAGATTAGGGATTCTTCAGGTACTTTGGATAGCATCTTGATGGCGGCACTTAGTCCAACAATGACACGCGACTCAGCGTCAGCCTTGAGTAGGGCAGTTTTCACTGTGCGTCCAATGTTTGGATATTCCATGTCTGTGGGAGCGATGTTGGCGCTATTCTGAACGTTTGTCTCTTCGAGAACCATATTTGTAGTGAGATTGGTGTTGATGGATAGCAGTTGTTGTGGCTGGTAGATTGTTGTTGCCGGTTTCACCGTATCACTTGTTGAGAGTTTTAATGATTCAAATTTAGCACAGATAGCCAGTTTACACGATTCACTTGGCCGAATGTCTTTAAATGTTTTTTTTTCTTATTGTTTGTTTTTGTTTTTTGTATCACTTGTTATCACTGATAATCCGGTATGGGTCAGGGTTTAAGAATTAATCTTAAGGGGGTTTTTCTTTATAGATTCTTTTCAGATATTCAAAGCGAGCAAAATCCGCTGTTCACTCGTACGTATCTCAGCTTGCTTCAATTTTGAATTTCTATTTCACAATGAATGAAATTCGTCCGTTGTACTGGCTTTTATAGTGGCCGCTCTCTTTATCGCTTGCCAGAGAAGCTTTTCGCTTGTGTGCGTCCAATGCGCCGAAGTAGAAATTCCCGCAAACTGGTATCGCCATGGATTTACCAAGAAAAAACCCCGTCCGCTGGTTGATAGGAGGAATAAAAAAACAAAATCGCTTTTTTGAGTTGCCTCAGAGAAGTGTGAGTTCCGCGAAGTGATAAACGCTGTTGGCTTGTCGTACGTAATTGGTGCCAATTGGTTGGGGGGACACGGACGGGTGTAGACCGTAGTAGACGACTCTTTTACCTGAGTGGATTGAAGAGAACAAGGAGGTGGGTGTGCTGGTGCTCTTCACAATTGATTTGTGGGATACATTTTTGTTCGGTAAGCTTTCTATTGAATTTAGCTGGCTGTGGGGAAATATGGTATTTTTTTGGCGATGGGATTCGGATCGAGGCAGCAAGTGGATGCAAAATTCAAAACAGATTTACGAAGGTGCAGGTCAGGAAATTTTTAATTTTAAATTACCACGCAAAATAAATGTGATTTTTTTTTGTTCTATAAGAGATAATGGTAGGGGGATTTTGTTTGGTATATCTGGAAGCATTTAGGGGGATTGTCTGAGATTTGCGAAATTTTCTTTCAGACCCATCGAAGATATATTTTATATATTGTGTATTTTACATTTTGAATCGGAAGATTCGCTTTGGCAAGTAGATATTTTTAGATACTGGGAGGTGTCATTAGATCGGTCATTGCGATCGTTAATGACACAACATACTACTGTTTCTTAATCCCCATATATACTACTATATATATAAAATGCAACGTCCGTCTCTTCGTCCTTCCATAACTCGAGAACCATTCGTCCGATTTTCATGATTATTTTTCTGATTTATAGATGTGTTAGGCCGTAGGGTGGGTGAGAATTGTTGAGGAGTAAAAGGGGTCGCGGGGAGTAAGGGGGTCTCACGAACCGTCAGCCGTATGAACTTGAAAGGTTGTATGTTGATAGATAAGTCAAAATTATTACATGCCTCATTCATCGTTTTTTCAAAATGCGTCTTATAAGGGTTGAAAAAAGGGAAGCTGGCAGGCGGAGCCGCGGGCGTGGCTAGTGCAATTTAAATTTCATAGTAAACGGTAAACATATCAGTAGATAATTCGAAAGAGTTTCATGGAATCCTAAGAATCTTAGAGAAAACCCGAGGAAGTCCAAATCGATACCAATAACCTTTTCATCGATTTTAAGGCCGCCTATGACAGCATATAGAGACGAGCTATACAGAGCAATATATAGTTTTGGCATCCCTGCCAAACTCGTCCGTTTGTGCAGGATGACAATGGAGAATGCACGCTGCTTCATCAAGGTCGGTAAAGAACTCACCGAGACCTTCGATGTCAAAAAAGGATTTAGACAAGGCGATGCGATGTCACATGTGACTTCTTCAACATCGTTCTTGAAAGAATAGTGCAAAACTCAAACGCTAACACCAAAGGCACTATCCGTCCATCTACTCGCCTACGCCGACGACGACATCGACATAATCGGCACAACGCAGCGTGATGTCACTGGCGCGTTCGTGAGTATTGAAACGGAGGCGGCGAATATGGGTTTGGCGGTGAATGAGGGCAAGACAAAGTATATGCTGTCATAAAGAAAGGACACCCAACACCGACGTCTCGGGCAGAATGTCACTATAGACAGATATAACTTTGAGGTGATTAAGGACTTTTTCTACCTAGGCTCCGCTATGAACTCAGGGAATGACACCAGCGCTGAGATTAAACGAAGAATAACTCTTGCTAATCTCTGTTTCGTTGGGCTAAGAAAGCAATTGAGTAGCAAAGCCCTCTCTCGGACAACTAAAGTGAGCCTTTATAAGACCCTAATCATCCCAGCTATTCTCTATGGTGCAGAGGCATGGACTCTATCAAAACCGAATAGGGTTACTCTTGGTTGCTTCGAGAGAAAAATTCGTCGAGTAATTTTCGGTCCTGTCTGCATAGACGGTGAATGGAGGAAGAGATACAACGAGGAACAGCGACATCGACCTAGCCAGAAGAGTGAAGATCCAACGACTACGGTGGCTGAGGCATGTAGAGCGAATGGACGCGAATGCTCCGGCCCGGAAGATCTTCGACTCCACACCCGAGGGACGGCGCGCGTAGTAGAGGAAGACCGCGAATCAGGTGGCGCACGCAAGTGGAAGGGGACCTTAACCAACTTAGCGTGCGAAACTGGAGACAGCTGGTCAAAGATCGTGCTAGTAGGTTGAGGCCCAGTTCCACCCCGGACTGTAAGTAAGACATTTCCACTACTTGTCATTTCGAATTGAAGCGAATTTGGTGTGAAATTAATTTTTGTATGGTTGTGAGTTCGTAAAATTATAATATGGACAATAAAAATGCAAATGTAATCTTGAACAAAATCAAGGCTTGACAATACTGGAGCTGGTAATCATTATATAAATTAAAATCATTACCAAGTGCATTTGCATCGAGCAAAACAATGAGTCAAGATTAGATACCGCAATCGTCTTCTATACTGATAAGCTCATGAGGATGAGGCGTATTTCTGGATTACAAGGCCATTTGCATTTTAATTTATTGACAATAACATTAAATACTAGTAGATACTTTTTCATTGTATAGGCAACAAAACCATAGGATTTGAATATAGAAAAACAAGCGATATTGATTTAGAAATGGTTCACTTCTATGAAAATGTAGCTGGCAGCAGCGTTTTGATAAATTGGATGAACTAAAGAGACATTACTACTGACTTTTGTGGCATCAATTTGAGTATTTATACTTGAATATGATTTGAATTCAACGGATTGGCTTAAATGCAACCCTCAATTTTGGCCTTTTAGTTCGGCAATTGTGTTATCAGCCGTCATGAGTCTGCGATTGTTTTTTTTTTTCTTGTTTATTATGTGGGAAATTGTGAAAGACTGGTGTTACTATAACCAAAAAGAATTGACACTTCAAAAAGGATCTATTAATGACCACACATTAGAATACAAATACTTGTTGTTTTCGGTGGCGTATGCGCAACTTTTTTTTACATGCGAACTTTATAATGCAAAAGTTTTTAGTTTTAGCTATTGACATTTTACGTAATTTGACGTATGCGTTTAATAAAGGGTTTAGTCTTTTATAATATAGCGATGAAAACACAGATCATATGCCACCGTCAAATTAAAGTTTGAGAACATTAAAGGAAAATAATATGATTGTCTTTGTTTGTTCGATTACTATTCATATGATTTGCAAACGTTTTATCATTTTTCGCACATTTATTTTGAAGATGGATGTGTGGCTAAATAAACACAGAAGAGTATAGATACATAGCAACAATATGAATTTCATGTTTTGACGTCATTGTTATTGTGCGTGACCTGTCTCAATCGTGCTATCGCTAAAAGCAAAGAAAGTAACGTTTTTCAGCTTGTGGATAAATTGACGAGTTTTTGTCTTATCTATATAATAAAATTGGTTAGAACTACATATTTAGTTTAAAATAATGTGAAAATACACAATTGCATATATATACAAGTTCTCTTCAAAAATGTCAGAAAAAAGAAAAAATTAGCAAAATAACGAGTAAAGAGAAAACAGCTTTGGGCTTGTTGTTAATGGTTATTATCATGGGTCGAACTTTTATTAGAATTTTTTGTTTTAATTAAATTACTTACTTACTTACTTAGATGGCGCTACAGTCCGGGGTGGACCTGGGCCTCAACCAACATGCCTCTCCAGTTAGCCCGATCTTTGGCTAACCGCCTCCAGTTGCGCACTCCAAGTTGGTTGAGGTCCCCTTCCACTTGTGCGCGCCACCTAAGGCGAGGTCTTCCTCTACTGCGTTGTCCCTCCGGGTTGGAATCGAAGACTCTTCGGGCCGGAGCGTTGGTGTCCATTCGCTCTACATGTCCTAGCCATCTTAGTCGACTGATACGCACTTTTCTGACCAGGTCTATGTCGCTGTACAGCTCGTAGAGTTCGCTGTTAAATCTTCTCCTCCAAAGCCCGTCAACGCAAACGGGACCGAAAATCACTCGAAGAATTTTGCGTTCGAAACGACCAAGAAGATCTTCATCCGCCTTTGTTAACGTCCATGCTTCTGCGCCATAGAGTAGGACTGGGATGATGAGGGTCTTATATAGAGTCTCCTTAGTGTTTCTTGACAAGGCCTTACTAGTCAGTTGCCTTCTTAGGCCAAAGAAACAGCGGTTGGCAAGTGTCACTCTTCGTTTGATTTCTGCTGTGGTGTCATTATCAGAGTTTATAGCGGAGCCGAGGTAGATAAAGTCCCTAACCACCTCAAAGTTATAGCTGTCTATCGTGACGTTCTGTCCGATTCGCCGATGTTGTGTGTCCCTTCTTGTTGACAGCATGTGCTTTGTTTTGCCCTCATTCACCACTAAACCCATTTTTGCCGCTTCTGTGCTAATACTTGCAAACGCACCAGTAACAGCTCGCTGCGTTCTGCCAATTATGTCAATGTCGTCAGCGTATGCAAGTAGTTGCACAGACTTTTGAAAAATTGTGCCCCTGGTGTTGGCTTGCGAGTTTCGCACAATTTTCTCAAGTATGATGTTGAAAAAGTCACATGACAGCGCATCACCTTGTCTAAATCCTTTTTTGACATCAAAGGTCTCGGTGAGGTTATTTCCGACCTTTACGGAGCAGCGAGCGTTCTACATCGTCATTCTGCACAATCTGACAAGTTTGGCAGGGATGCCAAAACTAGACATGGCTCTGTATAGCTCGTCTCTATAAATGCTGTCATATACGGCTTTAAAATCGATAAATAGATGGTGAGTATCGATTTGGACTTCTTGGGTTTTCTCCAGGATCTGCCGTAGTGTGAATATTTGGTCGGTTGTGGACTTACCGGGCCTAAAACCACACTGATAGGGACCAATCAGCTCGTTGACGAATGGTTTCAGGCGCTCACACAGTACAGCAGATATGATCTTATAGGCGATGTTGAGGAGACTGATGCCTCTATAATTGGCGCAGTTTAGAGGGTCTCCTTTCTTGTAGATCGGGCAAACGATGCTGAGGTTCCAATCATCAGGCATACTTTCCTCTGACCAAATTTTAGAAACGAGTTGGTGTATGCTCTCTACCAAGTCATCTCCCGCTGCCTTAAAAAGCTCGGCCCGTAAACCGTCCGGTCCTGCAGCTTTGTTGGACTTCAGCTTAGATATTGCTATCCTTACCTCATTTTGGTCAGGTGGACGGAAGTCTTGGCTTTCATCGCCCAGGTTGAATGGTTCATTCTGCCTGACAGCAGAATATGTGTCGTCTTCGCCGTTTAACAGTCTGCAGAAATGGTTTTTCCATGTCCTCAGCACCGACTGTGACTCCACTACAAGGTTTCCTTGTTCGTCTCTACAGGTCTCTGTTCGGGTCTTGTTCCCGTGACACGTTATTTTTACCTTTTGGTAAAACTTCCGAACATTGTTCCTGGAGTAACACCTCTCTATTTCCTCGATCGCGCGCTTCTCATGCTCTTTCTTTTTCCTCCGGAGAAGCCGGTGTTCTTCCCTCCTTTTTTGCTCGTAGAGCTCACGAGCTGCTCTCGTCCTTCTCTGCAGCGCCGCTTTGTAGGCCAGTTGCTTCGCCGCATGTGCTTGCCGGCACTCTTCATCAAACCAAGGGTTTCGTGGTGGTGGTCGGGTGAAACCGAGCACATCAGTTGCGGCTTTTCTGACGGCTTCTTGGCATCGATGCCACTGGTCTTCAGCACTTGATGAAGGCTGCAAAGGACTTCTCGAGAGGTTGAGGGAGACGCGATCGGCAAAAGTTCTGGCGGTTTGTTGCGTTTGTAGCCGTTCAACGTTGAATCTCCTCACAGTATTTCCTCGTTGTTGTGGTGTCTGGGATATACCTTGGCTACAACAAGGTAGTGATCCGAGTCTATGTTGGCCGCTCGGAAGGTTCGAACATCTAGAATACTGGAGGAGTGCCTTGCGTCGATCGCAACATGGTCAATTTGATTGACCGTTTGATGGTCTGGTGACCGCCATGTTCCTTTGTGAATATTGAGGTGAGGAAACCGTGTGCTAGCTACAGTAACATTACGTCCCGCAGCAAAGTCGATTAGCCTAAGTCCGTTTCCAGACGTGTTGTCGTGTAGGCTGTACTTCCCGATTGTACTACCAAAGATGTTCTCCTTTCCTATTTTGGCGTTAAAATCACCCAAGATGATTTTAACGTCATACTTAGGACATTGCTCATATGTTTTGTCGAGGAGCTCGTAGAAACATTCTTTGGTAGCATCGTCTTTATCTTCGGTAGGGGCGTGAGCGCATATCAGGCTGATGTTGGCGAATTTAGCCTTGATGCGGATAGTTGTAAGGCGTTCACTAACGTGTCGAAAGCTCAAGACTTCTTGCCTAAGTCTGCCGCTTACAACGAATCCGCATCCAAATAGACGCTGCTTCTGTTCTCTGTAGCAATCACCGTAGTAGATGTCACAGTTTTTTATCCTTCTTTTGCCCGGCCCATCCCACCGCACCTCCTGGATGGCGGTGATATCTGCTTTGTAGCAGCTTAGGGCCTCCGCTAGTTGTTCGGCTGCACGCGGTCTGTTCAGGGTTCGAACATTCCACGTGCAGATCCGAACGTCATTGTCCATATTTCGTTTTGCAGGGTCGTCAACAGTGAATCCGTCCTTATCCGAGGCTCTTGGTTGCTTCGTAACCATATTGTTTTTCCGTGGTTGGGTAGTTAACCCCACGCACAACCCCCAACCTGGAGGGCCAGGCCCTTTCTGTGACCCCTTGGACGAAAGGGGCCGGATATTCCGGAGTCAGTAACCCGCTTCGGGGATTTGAGTGCTGCCGTTGACCCATTAAGGGCTCTTCCGCCACCATCTCTATTTCAACACCCTGACTAGTATTGAAAAAAAAAATCCTTAATGGCCTCAGCTCCAAATACGTCGAAGTAGCCCATTAAGGTATCTGTCATGCCGACTGTTGACGTCACCGTTGATTCAATCGCGTGAATTCATCCGCCGTACGTCCTCTTTCTGAGGAGCTCATGTAAGACTTCTGAGACTCGTTCAGTCAGTCTTTCCGACAGAGCATTATAGTGTTGCTATTTTCTTCGTGTTCAACACTCGCGCTTATAAGTTTAGCATGCCAAGCCCGGAAGGGCGAGGCCAGTACCCGGTGGTTACCACGCGGAGGTAAAATAAGCACAATTGATGTGTATGAAAAAGTTACAACAGCTGGGCACCGCCAAGTTGATGCCAGTCAGCGCCTACCCGATTCATACACACCCAACCACCATTTAATTAAATTAACTCTTTCCAAATATTTTAGGAAAACGAAGATCTTTTGAAACATATTGTTAAATAAAAAAATAACACATGAGCACTTTCCTGTTCCATTTGTTTGTGCTGAATGACGTGCTGAATTCCATAAGGAGCATTCGAGAGGGTGGCAGATAGGTACGTGATTTAAGCAAAATATCTCATAGATCTATTAATCTGAAAATTCTATGACGAATCTTGAGATTTATGTTAATTTTAAGCTAAACTCCATCAAGGAAGCGTTATGTTAAAAATTCCGCAGAAAGTTGGGCGAAAAAACTTGGCTCCAACCTGTCTACATGGATACCGTCGTGATGGTTACTCCTACCCCAATCAACAACATTTAATAAAACCATGCCCGTCATTAATAGTTTTCTTTTGTGGAATAAATATTCACAGTAGTAGTTGGAAAAATTCCAAAGTATGATGATTGACGTATACTATAATAGAGTGGAAAAATTGGTTTCTTACCTCCGCCATATAATAAGCGCGAACAAAATGTACAATATTCCCTTAATTACCCTTAACATGCAAGCCCCTCATTCGCATTCAATATGAAATCCCCAATTCATTGTGAAGCACATTTCTGGTTTAGTCAAAATACAAATCTTCCACTACTAAAAATAATCAACAACCTAACATTAAGTTTAAAAGAAAAGAACATTTCTCTCGAACACCATTTTCCTTCAGAAAGTCTGTCAAAGACTTTTAAATTTATCGCGCTGAACCAATTATTTTTTGAGTGAATTTTCCGAAAAAAAAATCTAATCTTTCATTGACAAAATTTTGAGAAAAGGTAGACGCAGATTTTACACAGAAGCCATTGAGTTCTTAAAAAGTGATCACTAATTCAGTAAGTGGAAACAGTTTGTCATGTTTTTGGCACTACATCTAGAGTAGAAGGTAATTTGATTTTAATGAGTAATTTGCTAGCCAAAAATACAAACACGCACTGTCGAATGTCCGTCCACAAAAGAGCTCCGAAAACATGAATCAATTTTCTTTGTTATACCTTATTTTTGTAAAAAAAAATAAATGACAGGTGATTTAAGTTTCAAATGACAAATCTGTCAGCATATGGATAAGTGTTCTGACATTCAGCACGTATCGCAGTCATGTTTGTAAATATGAGGACCCAATTATTTGTATTGCTCTTGTATCTACTTTAATATCAAAAGTGTCCGACGTCAAGGGTAGGTAAGAATAAGAACACCTGGTCGATTGTTGGGTCCGGTGGTTGACCGTTTTTTTGGCGTGTTGTCTTGATGCTTTTTACGCGCGCAAATTGCATGTTGTTGCCAAATTAATGTTTATAAATAGGCCAACAATGCAGCGTGCATTTGTCTTTGTTTTCGTTTGCTCGGCGGCTTGCTAAACGATAGAAATGCCAACAAACTGCTGGTTAATGCACTAAACGGGTCGTGTAGGTCAGTGTCGCATTACTGAGCGCGGGAATTATCAAAACAAAGAATGCCGGCTGAGGGCGTTCTTGGGAAAATGCAACTGGAGAGGGAAGCAGTAATTAGGGGTTACATTTACATTCCCGATTGAATGCCGAATATACGTACATATTTATATGAGGGTCATTCAACGATATTGTGCTGACACATTGCAGATTGTTGCTTTGGGGATAATAGGGGGAGTTGAATGTATTTGTAAGTGCAAGTCAATACACTTTGTGCTTCGACGGAAATGGTAATAACGCTGTGTCGTGTACCTGGGTCCATAAATGTTTTAATTTCGAATATTCTGACTAAAGATGTTCATGTAAATCGTAAATATAATTCGACACATTCTGACAGAGGACATAATAATTTATTTTTACAAACGACCACCATATTGTATTGCCCCATGTTGCTCCTTGAGTTTGATACGTAGACAAATCTTATGCTGTAAGAAAACAGTTTTCATGTCATTAACAGACGACACATCTCCCTTTAATTTTTTATTTTTGGGACCGAATTGCCATGTGAAGAAAACCTAACCTAAGTTTAATTATGTTGAGATTGCCTTTAGTTTCGTTTGCTTCTATACATGTATGTTAAATGCTTGCACTTGCACTTGCGATTTTTTTCTACGACCTTCAGGTATTTTTTGAAACTTGAACTTAGTTCGAGAGATCACTACCAAAAATATAATTAAACATTGGCTTTTCTAATCAACGAGCTATCTAACAAGCTTTGTACATGAATCAATCAATTGCTATAGGGAACGTCATTCAGTTTTACTATTACGAACATTCCCCTACGCTGTGCTGAACATGAGTCACATAGGCAATTATTTAAACCACCAGCCTTCCCCTCTCCGTCACAAGGCCAATATAAAAGCATGACCAACGACACACGACTAACATAAGATATAGCCCAAGGAAACTTTTATCTCATTCGTTGGAATTCTATTCAACGGACTTTCTTCCAAACAGACTATTACGAAATTAAGTATAAAAGTATAAATAAAATTAAAAGAAAAGATAACACACACGAAATCAAAAGAAAGGACGGCGAAACAGAGATTGATTGTTTTTTTTTTAACGACCTACACCTATCTATACGGGGAAAACGGTATTAACAAGAGCGCAACAGCCCCTTCTATTCTTATGAAGAACACTTGGCTTCCGAGAAAATTCACGAGACCTGCTACATTTTTTTTCATTTTAATTGACACAATTCGTAACTCACTGGGGGGGTTGATGAGCGTTAGCCAATTGGCTGTGGTCCAAAAATGTCATTCAGATTTTTATTCTTTGTATTCCTCACATAAGATGGGAAAAACATATTTTGAAACTAATATCTACATGTTTATGATTAATGGCATTTCACATGACACAATTAGGTAATTTAAATCAATTGAACTGAAAAAACAAGATAAAACTCCGAAAGGTAGGATGTGAGTGCCGAAAATTGTACGAAAGAGCTGAAAGTTCTTCTTAAAACCAGAAACCATTTGACTTCTGGATCAAACCCATACTTTCTTTCTGTACTAATGACAGTCTGAATAAAATCCGCTTTTAAAAAGGTATATCCGCTTCATTCAAATATTAGAATATAAAAAAAGGGGAAAATAAAAGGCACACATAAAACTGAGGAACCAAAGCCATACATACATCGGCATGGCTGACTGTCATGAAAGTCTTTCGTTTCATCCCTTTGGCATACAATAATGTAGGTCGCTTTAATTTGTGTCATAAAAATAAAACTCTTAATTGCTGCAAGATATGAACTATATGCCTACGTTTATTTTTCTCCTTCATTATTCCAAAGCTGAATAAGCTACAATTTTTGACGGCTTGGTTGAAAATATATAATATCTAAAACGGAGGTTAATCAACAGTTACGCACCTGACAGTCGATTTTACGCCCTGAAAGAAGGCTTTCAGAAAGGCTAAGGTGGCGATCTCAGTCAAACAAACTAGCACTTATCTATCGGGGCCTATCGAAAATTAATGTGTTCCATTGCTAAGAAAAACTATCTTTGTTTTTGCCCCAGATCACTTTTCGTGTTCGATTGGCACAAAATAGTAATCTTTCCTGGAATCAAGAGAACTTTTGCTGATCTATTTTTTTTTTTTACAGAGTGGCTCGAAATTTACTATTATACTTACATTATGATCTGACATTTGGCGTTTATTTGTTTACGTTTCACAGAAAGTATTTTAAGCCTTTTGCCGAAAAAGTTAGAGCTAGTCAAAAACCATATTAAAATAATTAATTTTAACCAAAATTTGATAAATATGGAACAAATAATAGATATGTAATGTCAATTTCATATTCATCGTCTTCGTCGTCCTCTTCGGATAATACTGGTTCGACTCCGTCTCCGTCATACGAACAATTTTTCAAGTTCTGTAGATAAACACATTTCACATTCAAGTTCAAAAAAAGGTAGGTAAACACATTTTGACAGCTACATCACCAATGCCAAAAAAACAACATCCATTCAGTTCCGAAAAACCGATCTCATCATACGCAGTTCTTGTACGAAAATATACTTGACATAATGAAAACACTGAACAAAACGTAGAATTATGGCATTAGCTTCCGTTTGCTTTTGACTTTTATGTTCGAAAACCGATCTAACATCGGCTTAGCAAAATCAAATCGAATGCTTTTTTTTACGATCTAGTGGACAATGTCCTGACCAAATGACCAATATATAAATACCAATGTTCCTGAAGCGTTGTCCGCAAAAGATCGATTCTTATCAGGCTTATGTAGCACGTAGCGCCATCTCTTTTGCACTGTTTTGGTACTAATAATCATTTCTAGTGTCCAAACTAACTTTTACGAAGTCACAATGGCGAAAATTTCCATATAAAATTATCTATTGTGACCGACACTATATTTAATTTGAAGATTAAAATTATTATTGGTATAGGACCCCATAAGTTTGCCTTATCTGCGCCGTATCTTAAAAAGAAAACTCTCCATCTTCACACATTTTGTGTTCGTAAGTTAGTAGTTTTTTGCCAGTAAATTCGCATCAGAAATAACAGGTAAAGAAAGCATTACGAGTAAATCTGACAGTGTAGTTCAATAATTACAGAGTACATTATCTCAATATTATGTAACTCTATGACAGCTAGCTATTCAATATTCATGATGCTCTTCTCAAGATTTTTAAGACTGAAGATAGATAACAAAATGAAAACAATCAGATAACCTGTAAATGAGTAAATTATATTGCGCACTCTCATACTACAATTACCGTTAAGCAGGTTCGATTAAAAAAAAATCCGTAAACGTCAAGAAACAATTCCCAACACATCACATCACAAAATGTAGATTCTCTCACGATGTAGATGAATCACATTCTGAAGATTCATAACTAACAGCGTCTGTTCATCTGCTCGCAATAAGAAATTTCAAAATCCAAATAACGTCACATACAGAAACCCAACAAACAAATCTGTCTGTCGCGGTGTCATTTCAGACTTTATAAAATTGCCCATCACAGTCTGCCGAGTAGATAGGTATTATAGGTGTATGAAGATTCAATCAGTTCACAATAGCTATATTTTGCAAATAAAGTACCTAAAGCTTAAAGTCGTGACTAGAATTTGTTATAATTACGTCAATCATTATCACGCATGGCGCTGAAGCAATGAATCAATGAGAACCAACCAGTTTATATTCTGAAAGTTTCAAAAAAACCATAAGCCGAAGTCTCCCACTCCCAGTAATAATAGTTGAACAACAAATCGAGCTATTTTTAGTCTCGTTTCGGTTGAAATACGTAAATAGCTTGGCAATTCATCAACCATACTACCACCATATACAATGTAATATGAATTCATTATAACCTGACGATAAGCCTCTTGCCTTGCAGATATTCGATGACTAACTTTGGATATCACACTCACTATAGTTCACCATGAAAAATATAAACAACATCTTTTTGGGGCATTCACCATCCGCTTAAACTATTCTTGTCTTGAAAAACCCCAACAGCCGGTCGTCGTATTCCACAAACCAGCAAGATATGCGACGAGTTAGTGAAAAACTAGTTAACCGATACAGGCGGGAAATCCCAGAGCTCCCAAGCTCTTGTTTCTCATATGGACCGTGTATATATTTTTCACATGTGACGTCAAGCACGCGACCAACGACAGATTCTATAAAATGTAATCTATACTCTTGACGCTGGGATGTTGATAATTGGGAGCTATATACTGTTCTCGGAAAGAAGAGAGGCTGTTTCTCTGAACTGCGTCGTCGGCCGTTTGGGTTTATTACCGTGCAAGCCATTAGCAATGTTTGCTGTTTCAAGTTAAACCCCAAACTTGTTAATTTATCACCGTGATTACCTTGGAAAAGGCTTCCGAAACGGAATGCGCCTTTAATTTGCTGAAAATCAAATAAAGTCATAATTTAAATCAATATTCTTACAAACTCTCATATGGATCACGATTTCACAGCTTTATTTGGATCACTGGCATAAGTGCTGCTCAATCATATAAAAATGCGTTTTTAAGCATGCCCGGCTTAAATGATTGGCGATTCAATTGTTAGCTGAAGAATTCACTCGCATGGCGAGTGATAATCTTTGGAATTCGAATGATGAATGGTAGACGAGTCAACATTTGATCAAATCATTGGTTATGCTGCTAGACGGTTGCCGCTTGTACTTAGGACAGGTTAAGTCGTAGTTACGATATAATGGAACCAATTAGCAGGGTCTTTTTTTAATAGTCCAGCGATGCGCAATATCATTGTTGTAAATTGTTATAAATAACCTGTCCAAATTGTTTACATTAAATGTCTATTGTGAACGGTACCAGTCAGACGACTAGACATTTTGTTAAAAATAAGATTTCCAATCAGCATTATGTAGGTACTACCCGTTGGAAGTTACATAATTGTCACTCAATAACGTCTGCATGTGGGCACTTAATGTCGAGTGAAATTCTATAATTATTAAGTAATTAAAAATCTATAACGGGATGCTAAGTGCAAGTCAAATGTTTGTTTATATACTCTTGGTTTGTTACGATCATTTACCTATCGCGCGGCGGTTGGTTATGTAATTTTTCAATAAAAAACTCTTTGAAGGTTTTGGTGGGAAAAACGATATTTGACAGAACTCCCAACCGAAGGGGGCAAAAGGGTTACGTTACAAGTTAAATAGTGTGGTCGAATTCTTAAATATGTATTAAGTACAGTGTTAGGACTTGAGGGTAGGCAAAAGGTGGTATATTGGGAAACCAAAAAGTGGTAGAAAGTGGTAGATTTTTAAAACATGCCATAAATGCAGCTATCATGCTATCATTACCCAAAATATGATAAAAAATAGTTTCCAAACATTCGGAACAAATTTTCTTGAGCTCTATAAACGTCACCTCACAAAGCATCACAGAATTTTTTCCAAAGTTCAGTACCAGTATACCAATTTTCCAGTGCACAAAAATTTTAAATTATTCAACCACTCGGTTTCTATTATGTGGATGATGGAAAATAAGTCTTATATTGCGTGGGTACTTGTTATTATATGCGTTATTGTTCCATTTTTTCCCCATCTGAAAAAGTGGTAGTTTTGGATTTGTGGGTGGTAGAATTTTGGGTTGAGCAAAAAGTGGTAGAAATACCACTTAAGTGGTAGAAGTCCCATCACTGATTAAGTATATTTTAAGTTTAAGAAGACTACTTGATGTTCAACACAACCATGATAGATATTGCGCGGTACTATACTCATTTTTAGAGTCCAGGCTAATTTGATGATTATTAGTACCGCGGAATATGTTTAAGTGGAAGGTTTAATTTGTTTTTAGTAAACCTTCCAAGGTAATCTTTGTAATTTTTCAACGTAGAGTCCCTATTCTTAAAGGAGATCACACAGCAGAGCGGTACTTGGCGACAGCAGTGGTACAACACTACTTAATCATATTGCGGTAAATATATACATAGATGCACTCACTGAGGAGTGCTTGTGATTATGCAGAATTATGACGATAAACAATAAAAAATATATTGAATGCCATTCGCACATGATACATGCATCGCCCGGGATTCTCAGATGAACTTACCGGCGGAAAAATATTCTTCGGTTCGAATATAGCAAATTTTGAGTAAAACGAATAAAGCACCATATTTTTCCACTTCTTGAATTTATTTCCGCTTCATTTTATCTAAATATATTTTCATAGGGCCTTACCAATAATCATTTTTAATCTTCAGCTTAAATATTTTGACGGTCACAGTGGATAATTTTATAAGGAAATGTTCGCCATTGTGACTTCGTAAAAGTTAGCTTGGACACTAAAAATGATTATTAGTACTGCAGATAGATATTTATTGAGAAGCTAAGCACGTTAGGCAAACTTTTTATTTATCTTAGAATTTGGCATCTTATTGGACGCAGAGTATTCTTAAGGCGTCGGTGATAGCCATCAGAAAAGTGCATCCGTAAAAATACGAAACAGAAAACAACTGAAACATTTAACCCCAGCATTTCATAGGAATTCTGTGGAATACTTTGTGGAATTTATCTACTGAGAAGTTGCACAGACAAAGTTGTACGTACGGAAAAATTAATAAATTCGTTTTCTAGAAAATTTAGACAACAATTGTTTAATTTTGTTTTGATAAAATAACTTTATAATTTAATTTAATTAAGTTAATTCCTCTTGCAATCAACTTTTTTTCAGTTTTCAGCGTAGTACGCTGTTCCAGAAATGCTAAAATTAAACGACTCTAAAATATTTATTTCGACCACCCTGTTAATTATTCGCTTAATTTTGACAGTTCAAGATTCCGAGGAGAAACAAATAAAACTGCGGTTTGATCAAATATTTCAGTTGCTGATTTTATTCCTATTTACTTGGTTTTTCTATACCACGCTCTTGATACTTTAAAAGACTGCTTAAAATATGTATTTTTCGCTAAAATAGTGATTTTCTAAAGTTTATGAAGTACATATGTACCTAGATCAACCTAATTTAAATGAATTTTAGCGCGAAAATGTATTTTAGACTATTGCTCCCACAAATATATGTATTTAATTCTGGTAACACTGTTAGTAGGCACCACTTTTATACCTACGAAATGTTAAAGAAAACATAAACTTAACTTACCCTTCGATTAATTAAATGGAATTTATCATGCCGATACACTGCATAAACATAAATCCAATAACTATCCGTGTGTATTTGTCTGTAACCACTCGTTTTTATCGAATTTATCTTAAAAAAAGAAATTGTAACCATGCACTTGTCGTCAAAATAATTTTGTTGATTAAAAATCTATCAGCTGTCATCTCATCTGTCAGCATACAAAAAGAAAACAATCAGCGCCTAAAACTCCGTAACAAAAATTTATTAAAAATGTTCCACTAATTTATTTTCAGTTCAAAAATTCCGCCATCCAAATACTAACTGTCGCCATCTAGAAACTCACTTCAGCAACCATAATCCCAATTGGAGAGTTTCTTATCAACTCACAGTACTGCTTCTCACTACCTCGAATACGAACAGAAAACAACAGAATACTTGGAAACTATTTCCACTTTACTGCATCGTCGGGTGGTCGCGGTGGTGCGGTTTGTAGTTTCATTCAACCGCGGTACCGCCACCTTTAATCCACTTGCATAGACTAGACAGTGCAATTCTAAACAATGCACGCGACGGTTGGCATTGTCAGCGGCTCTCGGTTTGGTTAAAATTAGTATAAGACAAATTAAGGAACACCCCTAACTAAGCAAACAAGTCTCCGCTACTAACAAGTTCGATGAGTGTCTGCTTCAAGTGGCTATGGGACGTATACAGAACAACCTGGTGAGTATGTGTTGTCGTTGTGTAACTATTCGCGGAGAATTCGCCAACCGAATGTCGTCCTCCAAGAGTAGCGCTGTTCCAAAGGTAGTCGCGTTCGGGAATGTTTTACTCGATGCAACGGTGCAATTAAGTGATTTGGAGATACTCGACCGATATCAATTATCGTTGGATTCCAAGGGTGAAATCGATATTACAACATTGACAAAAATATCGGAAGAAGTTTGCCATAGGTGAGCCAATGACTGAAAAAAAAACACAAAAAGAGAACCACGCAACAACAACCACACTTCCAGTTGTCAAACTTAGAACTTTTCTCGTTGGTGTTGTTCTGCTGGGTGCTCTATTTTTTGTTTGAAATTAGTTAATTCGGTATTATGCATATGCATATGTGGGTGTTGTTATAATTTGTTGTTGTTCTTTCAGCTTGATGGCACCTGTGAACTGTGGTGGTTCCGCTCTTAACACAGTCCGCATACTAAAGCAACTAGGGACGGATTGTCTATTCTTCGGGGCCATTGGCAAAGACCCACTGGCGGAATTACTGAAGGGTATCCTCAAAAAGACGGGCATACGCACAAGGTGGGTGTTTAGTTATTGTAACTGAGTAAATTATGTTGGATGATGATGATGGTAGTGAACGGGGGTTTTGTAATTTTCAAATTTGTGTATACCACTAAAGTTTTGTTTCATCACGAAATACGACCACTGACCGTTGGTCGTTTCAATCTGTTCGTGAGTGATATAGTAATTTGTTAAAAAAAAATATTCCGTGAGTAAGCAAACGATGAGGAATAAATAAAGAACCTGTTGCTTGGCGGTGGAAAGTAGGTACCTGTACAGACAAAGGTATCACGACCACTTGATTAGTACAGTTAAGTTTATCCTTTGTCTTTAAACTGAAGTGGTCAAAGAGGTAAATTTGAATTAATTACCTTTTTTTATTCTTTTTCGGTTCCACAAGCCAAAGCGGATTCTGTTTTACTTTTCGTGGGAAAATAAATAATTTGCGATCCTGTTATGTCGTACGATTGTTAAACAAATTCAAACAGCCATCATTGCAGTCCTACAGGGATGCTTATTCAAAAAATTAACTTCCAATCAACGCAGATGTTAAAATTGAATAGATTTGGCAGCATCGACTTTTGAAACTACATAATTCGTCTACTGCTGCATGTAAAACAAAAGAAATGCGGATTTTATATTGATCTCTTTCGCAAGCTACTATTATAAATGTCAAAAATCGTAAAAAATTTTCGTCAGATTCGTCTACACACAACTTTAGGACAGAATATGACGTCACCATGTCAACAATTGACACGCCTTTTGACATGTGTCACTCTCGTAATTATTTCCACATTGACAGCAACAAATGCGAAGTTACCCTTGTATTCAACTTCCTCCTTCAAAAACATAACACAAGTTTAGAATGCCACTGATTTTCTACAACAACAATAGGATGAGGATCTATATAAAAAAAACTGACATTTGAGCATTTGCGCTAAAGCTCTAGCACATTTTGTGAAATATCCAGTATAATCATTTTCGGACATTATGCCGTACGTTTAGGATCAAACTTTTATATTTATAAAGAGTTTTTAATGAAAATAGGATTACGTTACGTTGATTACGTACCTGTGTCTCGAACATCGGTAAACGTCAGTTCAGTACAAAATCTGTCAAAATGAACGGGCGAATAGCCACTTCGATTAACAATAGTTCTAATTGCTTATTTTCAAAAGCGAACATATTTACAGTGCTTCACGGTTTTTTTATTCTAATTTCCAATTTTCCCAAATTTGTTTTTTGACATCTTTATCAATGCACAAGGATTTAGTTAATTTTTTATCCGCAAACAACCCGCCACCCGCCAGCAATTCAAATCGCTTTTGGAAATACAAATTCCCCATGAAAAGCGATTCGCCGCGCTTTTGGAAATAAGCCCCAACTTTGCAAACTTTGCAAATGTCAAAACCGAATTTTGGCGCTATTTATAAAATGCATATTATGACACTTTCCGATAGGATCACATATTATGATCAACACGTTAAACCCCGACTCCACAGGAGAAAATTTATCTCATAATCCTTATCATGAGATGAAATATCTTGTGAAGTCACTCTATTTAATCGTATGACTGGATGTCAGAAATCTTTCTCTTGGATTATGCCTCGACTTGGATGTCTGACATGAATTTGACAGAAATTAGTTTTTCTATTGCTTTTCGTCTGGAAATGTCATATTTTGTCTCATTTTAGTGTCTTCTCATGCCGGTGATGGTCAAAAAACAAAACCTCATATATTTATATTAACCCTAGAATGCATAAGGGTTTTTGAATAACGTTAACTCATATGGGGTTCCTGAGCACCCCAGCATTTTGGGTTGAAAATACCAGCAACTTATAATACAATCTTATAAAATGTATTTATTTTATTTTAAAGTAATGTATTTATTGACTAAATTAACAAAAAAAAAATACATGTCATTCATAGGCTTAGTAATTAAAAAATAATAATGACAGTGGTTTTCAAGTGGTGTGACCATATAGTGTTTTAAAAAATGCAAGAAAATGTAGATTTTTAAGCTTGAATCTTCTAAATTTTTTTTTTTTGTTTCTGAAAGGAGAGAGAGGAGGTGAAAGGAGAGGGTGCGCACGCACCCCATATGCATTCTAGGGTTAATATTCTTCTCGGACTGTACAGATTTTTATTTTATCATTTTTAACTACATAGCTTTCGACACATTTTGGTAGACTACTATTTGACAGCTGAAGCTATATAACACGATCTGACGTTGATAGAACCATTCGTCCCTATGGTCCTGGATATAAATAGGTGCCTATTTGAAATAGGCCTTAATCCAATTACAAGGGGCCGTTTAAAAGATTTAAAACCCGTTTGTTAGTTATATGTATTACAATATTGAGCAACAAAAATTATTTAAATAAAATTGGAAGCTTGTTTTGCAACGAGTTCAATGACTTCAAAGCCTCCAAAGTCTGAGATAGGCTAATGGTCGGTTTCACAGTGATTAATTAAGTATCGACTCTCCCTCAAATTCCATTTCAAAGTCGATGTTTCACAGCGCCATATTTAATTAAAACATTTGAGTGCCTAATATTAACTTAAAATATTTTTCTTATTCGCCTTTCAGATTAGAGGTAATTCCCAACTACTCGACTGGACAATGTGTGTGCTTTGTATACGGCCGAAGGAATGCCCTCTATGCGAACATTGGTGCGTCGGAAAAATTCAGCCTCGCCTATCTGAAATACATCGAAGAACAGGACAGTTTTATAAGAAAGTGTAAAAAACGTCAAATATTCTACCTAGAAGGATTCTTTCTCCCCCAAAAGACAGACGTGGCGAGACATATTGTCCGAAACTACATTTCAGATCGACGAATCCTAGTTTTGAATCTCAGCGCTCCATACATCATCGAAAACAATTTCGACGTGATGACGTTCCTAGTGCACAGTTCCGAAATAGTATTTGGCAATCGAGAGGAATTCACAAGTCTCAGTAAAAAGTGCGGATTCCGCACAATCGAAGACTTCTCCAAACAAGAACTAACACAAAAACCATCGACTGTCTTTGTCATCACAAATGACAAACAAAATGTTCAGTTAATAAGGAATAATGGAACTCGTGAGAGGCCCATGGTCGTTTTCGACTCATTCGCCGTGCCGATGGTTCCAGTGGTTGACTCTACAGGTGCCGGAGATTCATTTGTAGCCGGATTCCTACATTCGTATCTCAAGGGTTGTCCCCTAACCAAATGCGTCCAACATGCAATAACTGTAGCCAGCATAGTGGTACAGCAGGTTGGTTGCAATTTACCCTAGGCAAACTTCGGCACTATTGGTTAAAAGTACAAATTGTGTGAGAGAAAGTCGGCCCAAAGAGTAAGTAGGTATCCAAAATTTAAGCAGGAATTTAAGTTCGTTTAGTTTTGGGCTTGACTGTAAATAGTGTGTAGCTCTAGAATTTAGTTTTTGATAATGTGCACTGATTTTTAGTTTTTATTTTAAATTTTAAAAATAAATGTGTTTAAAATTGAACCTTGTGTACATTTTTCTCTGAGATGCATCACTTTTTGAGATAATATTTCATGATTCAGCTGCGGGTAGAAGGCGGAAATTTAAAACTCATATGGCTTGGATTAGTAATCATAGAGAAAATGTTTGTGTAATTCGGACTCAACTGGAACGTATTGAGATCTGATTACATGCGCAAATTATCCCATTGATGCAGTTGCAATTAGTAGTAATCGATCACAAAAGACACCGCACTCTAGTGATTACTCATGGGGTGGGAATGGGAAGTGAATTGGATCGATAATACGACTGTAACCAACTGGCTGGATTTATAAATAAAAATTCTTCTACCCTCAAGTGACGGTATCCAAGGATGCATTATTCAATAGTCGTCACGAGTAATGGAGAAAGAAAATAGGTGTTTATATGGCAATGAAGGTAAGAGTAAGTAAACATGGAAATCCAAATCACATTTGTATGCGATGGTTATAGCTACTTTACAAGTTGGTTCTAATTTGTCTGGACGTTTTTCGTGACCAACTGAAACAAGAAGACACGTTAATAGGGCATTTTTTGTCGCATATGTTGTGTATAGGTAAAAAGTCGATAACACTCGTTTATATTTCATTTCTAATTAATTACGTTTCAGTAAGAGTGACAACAAAGCGATTCAATTATTCTATTCAAATGGCTATATGTGTGCAGTATGCCTTTTAATTTGATTGTCGCCATATCACGACTTTATCGGCCCAAAATCCCGCAGAAAATGTTGGACTTTAAAGGTAACTGAGTACTATCAATATTTAAATTCAACAGTGGTAGTCTGAAGTAGCAGACAAACCGACCTAGGTATTTAACAAATTTTTTTTTTACACCTATCCAATAGTAGGTCAATAACCATTTGATTTTAGTCCAAATTAAATGGGGTAGTTCAATTCTTCACTGTTATGGCAAGTTTAAAATATTCGAGATCATTGTATTGTATGTAGGTACATAACGACTCTGTCAGAAAATCTGCTCTATAAGAAAAAAAGTCGATAGATCAATAAAAACGGGCAAATGGGCTTATTGATTACTGATTGTCAGAAATATGCGTCGAATAAGCACAATGTTGAAATGTGTTCTTGAAATCATTTAAGGCGCAAATTATTACTGCTTCTTGAAGGAAGCAATCACAAAAATCGACTTCTTGTACATATATATAATGGCAGTCGTCTTTAGTGCGCAACTCATCAACCAATTTTGTTCAACACTTCAGTTGAACAAATAAATGTTTAAGCCCGTACACTAGTGCACAAACGCACGTTGTTCGTTAAGCAACGTAATTTCAATTAAAATTGAACATTTTTGTGTTGAAACGCGTTGCGGGCCTCGTACACCTAGTTGATCAACTCATTCAATTGTTGAATGACCCCCTAATTTAGTTGATGAACATGTCTGATTTTGGCAAAAAAAAAAAAAAGTTTCTCGAGTTGGTCAACAGCGTTTTGGTTGTGGTTCCTCAACGAATTGTTGGAAGCGTTGATACCCTCGTACATTTACCCAAGCATCACTTGTTGGGCAACGCGTTGAGCACACTTACGGGAGCTGACAGCTATACTCACAATAATTTATGAAAGAATGAACAAAGAAGAGACGATTCTGGGGGAATGAATGCTTTTTGAGTCCCGATGATACGATGATTATTGTAAAATCGTTTCACAAGCACGATAACGAGCAACAAGAGCTTGTACATTAGTAACCGTACACTTCTTGAGCAACGCGATGAGCAACGATCTTCTACTGGATAAAACGCGTTGGTTGGATAAAATTGAGAGCATCGCACATTAGAGTTGAATGCGTTTAATTCGAAATTGATGCGTTGGACACTAAGTGGACGAACAGCTTAACATTATTTATTCTGAAACCGGTGATGCTACTCCTAAATACGTGCCAAAGTAGGATTTGTTGACTGTTGGTAATGCAGCAGAATAGTGGTTACATTTACCTAAGAGTGAACCTGCAACATTGATTGAAAATTACTTCCACCCGACCTATGAAGTGCGTCGGTTTTTTCCACTTCGCCACCTCTCGCGAAAGACTGACAAACATCCGAAAGGGTGAAAGTTGTCCTGAAAATGCTTCTCAGGCCCTTATTGTGATTGTCGATCAGCGATCGTCACGACAATTGTCGATTGCGTCGATTGATTTTAGGTATTCGTACGCACAAATTTTGTTCTCTTCCATCAAGAGAAAGCATCGATCAGACATTTGTAATCGACTACAAGCGACGGTCAAATCGACAAATATCAATCGCAATCGACAATCACAGTTGTCGATCGATCGACAGTTGTCGCTCAACAATCAACTATCGACACTCACAATAGGGGCCTCAATTCAGCCGTTCGGAATCGGTAAAACATTTTAGCAAATTTGAGGGTCCCCTCCATTCGTCACAAAAATAAAAACTCACGCAAACGAATATCAATCCTTTCCCAAACAATTTAGAATTTACTAGTATTACCCACAAATATTTGTTGTCACTTCCTAAACCGCGTCTTCAAATTGGTATACTTGTTACTGGACTTCTATTTAAAAAAAATGTTTTTCAGACGCATTCATAGCAGAAATTTCATAGAAATTACCTTCTGGTTATCCACTTTTAGCCTGCGTTTCTCCGATTGTATCTGCCATGATTCAGTCACTTGGAATATTTCCACACTATCTTTGAATTTCACATTACCTTTGTTAGATTTAAAATTGCTATTTTGATGTTTATTTATAACCATGTTTAATTTGTTTATATTATATTAAATGAAAATAACTTCACCGCCAACGATGTTCTTTTCAAAATAGATTACGTATAGCAGTCTTTTAAAATATTTACTGTACAAACCCTCAACATCAAATAAATTGGTGACTACATACAAAACACAGCATTGCGGCATAAGTCATACCTTTTTGGCTTATCTGTGTCAAAAGTTAAGCTCAAGCTCACAGTCCATACTTCCAGAGAGAGCTGAATGTTTTAATGCACACACCTGCAAGACTTCAATCATGTTTGTATTAATCCATCAACTCTTTAAATTGTTTAAAAATTAAATAAAAAAAAACGCAATGTAATTTTTAAAATAATTGTATTTATTTCAGTTTCACCTGATTATCCATTGTTCATTCTACTATCGATACTTTTACTTAACAACAATTTTTTTTTTCTGTTTTCAAAAAGCCTATTTACAAATTGCTTTTCATCTAAAATATATCACACATTCAAATTAAGTTTGACTCTAAAATCTACGACTGAAGGTGTATTGTAGGACCATTTTATTTTTTTAAATGTTTGTTAGTAAATATCATAGGTAGGTATAGTATTTATTATTTATTTTTGTAATCAGTTAAATACTTTTTTTTTTTTTTTTTTTTTTTTTTCATGCACATTTTAGATATGAAGTTTTGTAAATTATTATTATTGATGATTTTCCTTGAAACTTTACCGACAATCATTTGTTTTGATGTTTATAAATTAGGCTTTTGCTTTTCTGGTTCAGTTAATTAATTGGTGTATCTTACAATTTGTTTTACGTTCCTAAGTATATGTACCTATTATGTAGATTTTTTTTGTTTGGATTTATTTTAATATTATTATTTTTTTTTTGTTTAATATCACATTCATTTTTAAACACATATTTTTGTATTGATTTCAATGAGTTTTTTTTTTATGAAAATATAACTTATTAAAATGTTTGTTTGTTTATTTTTTTGAATCCTGAATTTGTTTATTATTTTATTTAGGATACGGTTTGTTTTATTTTTTTACTTTTTTTTTCATTTTAATTAACGAAATGTTTAAGACGAAAATCGATAATTAATCACTTGCAACAATATATAATATATATATAGAAGAGAGGGATAGTGTAGGTGTATATTTGTTTTAAAATGTATTTATTATTCGATGGCAGTGATTACTACAGTAACTAATTAAATTGTAACAATAAACTACATGTTATTACTTAAATATTTTGTTGTTTAAATATTAATAGATTTTGGATTTTATTTCCATGTATCACTTAATTGTTTAAGAGTTTGCAACATTTGTTAAAATTTTTTGCAATTATTTTCCCAATGGTTTTTAGGACTTTGTTTTTTTTTAAACTAAGTACAATATTTGGTTCGTTGTATGGAGACTTAACTCGCATAATAAATATGTAATGAAATTATGTATCATTTGATTGTTGATATTTTTATATCTACCAATGTAAAATCCTGGGTAATCAGCTGGAAAATGCTTCTAAATTAATATATTTGTCACTCCATTAATATTTTGTATACCTAGTGTGTTTAACTCGAGATCAATTAATTAGTCGAATTTTATGATATGAATGAGGACAATCGCACATTCTTTCTGTTTGTGTTATTTTATATGTAGGACAATTTGTTGCAATAATAATATTGAAAATAAATTGATACTTCAATATGTGGACAAGTTTGTGGAAAAAATCAATTTTTAGCTTTTGAAATTACACACTATAGTATTGTGCAGATACTACGTTCCTAAACCACTGACAATATTATTTTAATACTTACTAGCATCAGAGCTGCAAATGGATAGAGCATAACGAACGCTTTTAGGCAAACCCCTCTTTTATATAAATTACAAGTTTAGGCTACTATTGCACGTACAGAAATATCGAGTACGCTGTTCCAGGAAAGCTAAAACTAAGCGCCTCTCCAATGGTTCTCCCCACCACATTGCTAAACATCAGAGGTATTCCTTCATTCAAATATTATCCATTTAAAAATGTGTTTATTATATTATTCCCTACAATTTGAAGCTGTGACGTTTACACCAATTTTTTTTTCTATTGTTCTGTCAAAACTAGCAACGGAAATGCAATTGCAATTGAGGAATGTACAAGTTGGCCTGCGATATCTGGTGGCGAGGAAAAGAAACCTCTCAGATACACAGGAATCTGTCATCGGTAAGCGGTACCTACGTGTATTTTTGTACATGTAATTTGTTTATTTTATAAATGAAAAACTACTTTACTACCTTTTCGGTCTAAAATTCAAGTATTGTTTATGAAAAATAAAATAACCATAAAATATGTTTAAATCGTTTAAAAATTAAAAGAAAAACTTGTGTTAGTTTCGTGTAAACAATTTTATTTTTGGATTAGACTCTTTTTTAACTGTTTAAAGTTCTTCAAATTATTGTAAATATTCCATTAATTGTGCACCATTATCCCAAACAACAATGGCGGACCCAACTAACTGAGATTTATCTCAGACGATAACTATATGTCATATTGCAGAATATTTTAGCGGCATAAAACGATCCATTCGCGAAGGGGAAGAGCGCGTCAAGCTCGTTGGGTCTATGCTATAGCTATGATACCATATTCAGCAGACAGTGATGTAACTGGTCTGGTCATAAATACATCCTTGATGATTTCAGAACCCCACGAAATCAAACTAAGTCAACTGACAAAGTCTTGGAAATTTTGGATATGTAGGTACTTGCTCGTGCAAAGCTGGTGAAGGAAGAAAATGAGACGTTCGATGCAACAGTTTTTCTTTATTGTCCATTATTTTAAACTAGTTAGGAATTTATTTTTATGTTTTTACTTAACAACTGTATTTATTTTTCACAATATATAATTATTTAATATCTAGTTTCCGTATATTTTTTTGCTGATCTTTCAAATTTGTGAAAGGGTTCAAATTATCGCCGCTGGGGTACACCCTCCATTTCTCAATTCGGTAGCATACATTTTTTGCACAATGGGGAAGAAATTGAGCTGAAACTGCGTATCTACTGCTCAGCTAAATTGCGGTGCTGAATTTTATCTTCTGAGACAAAATTGTATTAGGGGAGGTCTTATTTTAAGCGGGAGCAGCATACTAGCAGCATCTTTTAGTTTATAAACCATACCATAAAAAAATATAAATGTATGTAACTATATAACTGGTAAGGAAAAGTGGCAGGTCCATTTTTTAAATTTGTTGATACATACTAACCTTTTAAGAAATCGTTTTCCTCGTCATTCTTTTGAAACCAAAAATGTATCTATTTACAAAGACAGTTTTTAAGTTCTTCTTCGTTCCATTTCATTCCTGGTACCTATTCGTCCGATGTTCGTGGCTGGAAACTACTGGTTCAGGCGAAATTAAAATCAAGTTTTCGAAAGTTTTAAGTTTTAAGAAAGAAGAAAATCAAAGACAAACTCGAGCTACTTCCGTTCGCTTCAAGACAATAATCGAGTTGATTGCAAATGGGCCATTGCAATAGGGGCCTAGATGTGTTTGCGTTTTGAAACCAGCATTTCAGCGGTTGTGCTAAACAATGTTTGTATAAAACGGATAGTAAATACTGGTTTAGAATAAAGTCCAACGTAAAAACGCCGTTCTTTGAACAATTTTATATTCCATCGAAATATCCATTCGTGTGTAAGTTTCACTACTTTGTACAAAGTTTTCGAAGCTAAACAGCAAATGTTCACATTTCTCATCTGCAACTAAATTGACGCGCAACGAATTTATGCTGTTAATTATATAAGGAGTATAGCGTAACGGAAATTTAAAGTAAACACATCAATATTTATAAGAAAAGCCTACAGTATGGGGGGACATGTTGCCCAAGTTCAAAATTGTTGAGATTATTTTAACAATGCCGGGCTAGAATTTTTAGTTATGCGGTTTTACAACTTTCATCAACTCATATCGGCGTGCTAACTGAAAAGAAACGAAAAAAATATATACAAAATAAAAAAAAAACAAATAAAATAAGATTAAACAGAAATAAAAACTGTAACGTATATTTATTTGTATATATTTTGTTGTTCTCTCTTTTCATTTAATTATTTAAAAAAATAATTGCTTGATATATTTAAAAATATTCCTTTTTTTTTTTGTGTGTGTGTGTGTTTTGTTTGTTATTTTTGTTTTTTAAAACGTAGGCCAAATATGAAAAAAAAAATTGAGTACATAACATTTTTTGTTTTTATTTTGTTAATTTCTTTCACATTGTGTGATAAAATATATATATATATTGTATGTTTAAATCTATAACTTCTTTATTAATAGTATTAAGAGATAAGCTTTTATTATATTATTTTTGAAAATGTTTTTCATTTTCATTAAATCACAAGATACATTGATTGTTTTGTTTCGTTTTATTTAACATAAACAAGTTTTTGTCCTTTTTTTTTTGTTTTACGCAAAACAAAACTGAAACCTTATTCTAGAGTATTAAAATAAAATAAGAAAAAAAAAACAACGAGAAATAACTATTTTTGTTTGTTGCTATTTTTTTAGAAAGTTTGTGTTTTCATGTGAGTAAATGGAAAAGACAAAAATTGTTTACACAGTTTAATAACAACAAAAAAAAGGTTATTTTATTGTTTCTCTTTTGATATTTATGGTTAAATAAAATAGAAATAAAAATTAATAATCACTAGTTTGCGACGCTCATATCGTATCACAGAAATGCTTCACATCATTATGTATCGTTTAGCTTAAAAATATAACTGACTTTATTGCTAGATTTATTATTCAGGGTAATAAAATTGATTGATCAAACAATTTATTTGAGACTATAGTCATTCGAAATTAGCATCAGTGGGAAGGTTTTCATAATGAAAACAAAAATACCAACACTATCTAAAGGGACGTTCATATTGCAGACTAAAACTGACTAACGATAAAAACTATTTAATGTTATATTGCAGATTATTTTCATTATAGTTGCACTTGCATTTTAATTAGGCTCTCAATTGATTCTATAGAGAAACAAACATAAAAATACATTGATGTGATAGCGATAAGGATTATGTTTATACAAAGGTATTTGCATTCATAACAATATTCAAACACGTTCATACTCTTTTTCCACTTAGATTTAAGAAATTGCAATCTTAGTTACGTTCTGGTCAATTATTTAAACGTTTGTTGATTAAGTTCTATGTTATGTTGCAAAATCAATTGAATCAAAACGAATAAATATAAAAATCTACGAGTTCAACAGACTTTGCTGTCAAAAATGATCGAATGATGATACCAATTTTGACAAATAAATTAGACCAAATAAATTAGCTCAAAGATAGATTTTTGATAAATCAATAATTCTCATCGAATCTGTTTTCGTTCAGTATTTTTAACTTCAAAATTGTTTTTTTTTTTTTTTTTGTTCATGTTCCACACCATTATGGGAGATTTACATAATCACGCATGCAATTCTTTGCATGAGATCAGAGAGAGAAAGACGTAAGAATGAGATCGCAAATCATCACCCTTAACTGTTGAACGAACAACCCATAGTTACAGATATACAAAATCATTTGAAAACATGTCCATTACTGGCTTAAAACATGTAATATACGATTACTAAACAGAATTCAATCATTCGTTAATAAATTCAACGAAATAAAGAAACTATGCATAGCTTTCATTAAGAATTCTGCCATGTCGTCATTTAAATTCCTTTTTCTCTTGAGGCTCTCACACTCAACCATTCTTAACAAATAAGGTGCTAAATTTCTGTGACAATTTACGCACATATTTATGTTCTGCACGCATTTGTATGTCAAAATATGCTTTTGTGTTTTAGTGAAAATAGTATTAAATAATTTCTTAATGTTTATACACTCATTTGTCAAATTTAGTGTTAAATTTTACTCACATTTTCAATATACACACATCGGAAGTCCATCGATCTTCTTCATAATTTCAAAATAAATCTAAATTCAAGAATGAATCGTCCTTTGAATCAATCCAATTCAAGTGCTAATACGTCAACTACTAAATTTTCTTTAAACAGTTTCCTATAGAATAAGAACAATTAAAAAATATAATCAATACTAATCCAATAACAATAAAACTTCCTATACAGCTATATAGCCACCCATTTTAATTTGAACACAATAGTCAATATTTTTGTCAATACATACACAATAATAAGGTTTCCATTAAGAATCTTTCTTCTTACATCTGTTGTTAAAACGAATCATTTCGGAACAATTCGATTCTTAATTCCCTCATTTAAATTTTCTAAAAACACACCACCCTGTTATATAATTGTCAAAAAAAAATATTGATCGATATGAGCGTCTTACATAACTAAATTTACCGCCCAATTCCTCCTGCTACCGTTGCACTATTTGAAAATTTCCCAAATATCATACACAACTTGAGGTGTTAAATATAATTCTTATGTGTGTATTATATTCCTCTTCTCAATTCAAATGTTTCTTACAAGAATTTTTCGTAATTCACAAAAAAAAAAATTAATAATTTATAATACAAAAATAATAAAAAATAAAATATATATCAAAACAATCAAAAAACAAGTCCATAACAACTCTGGAGGAGAGAGTAAAGCTCCCTTTTTTGATTATCTTTTGTCAAAAAGATTAAAAATAAAATATATTAACAAAATTTCAATCATTTCTCGTTTCCTCGATAGAAAAAAAATAAAATAATAATAACTGAGTAGAAGAAACAAAACTAAAAAAAATGTATAAAAAGAAATAAAAATAAAATAATAAACAAAAAATTTGCACTAACTAAACCTACGCAAGTGATTAAATCGCACTTTGAAATTGTTATAAATAATAAATAAATAATGCTGCGATTGCATTTTGATTAAATTTAGCAACTACTAAATTTTATTTGGATTCTCCTGACGGGCGCTGTATTTCGGATGATTGGGCATCACTGTGTCGGTGGTCAGATCGTTGGGTGCCTCGAGCACCCCTTTGGCATGTGCCGCTGCTGTATCGCAATCGGTGCGACGTGAGATCAATAGACGAATATCTGTATGAAGTGTGAGCCGACCAGAGCGTGTTGTTTGAAATCTGCAATGTAGAGAAATTGTATGAGTTCGGGTGTTGCGAGAAAAATTCTTCAATTGCCTTAAAGCATTATTGAAAACAAAAACAATGACAGCAACTTTATTAAGGGTGAATAAAAGTTTGTGTGGCAGTTGGAGTTGGACTGAGGCAATGGTTTTGAAGTTGGGGCAACAAACGAACATCACCATAAGGTTAGTAGTATTTGTCTAATGTCTAATGTCGATGGAGATACTGAGGTCAATTTTCCACCCCCATGAGCATGTAATTAGTCACTGAATCACAAACCAGTAAGAATAGACCGCCGACTTCCCGTGCACCTACCCGATTCCCCCCGGAAGAAATTAGCCTGTCTGTGAGTACGTGTAAATGTCAAAATTAATGGCGGCAATGATTTTCCATGCTATACCATGAGCCTAGGATTTTTCAAGTATGCGTGCGTTAATGGCGCTCCTTTGATTTTGTACAGCACCAATACATGAAAAATCCTGGGCCCGCCGGCAGCAAAGCCCGTTATGTGGGAGGAGTCGACGGTCTATTCTTACTGGTTTGTGCACTGAATTGTCACGTCACGTAATACTCGTTCACGGATGTGGTAATCCAGTGGCTGACGTTCTGAAAAGTGTGACGTAAAGTAAAACTATTGCTGTTTTTCGCAGGTGGAACATTGCTAACAATGTGGGAGTTGTTTTTTTACATAAGGTGAGCATAACAAAATAAAATCAATAAAATTCGTTTGAATGAGTTTTTGTATTTTCGGGACGAATGGAAGGTAAATTAAAAAAAAAAACTTTTGCAGGACAGTCATACTTTCGAATGTTTTTCAGACGTTCGCCAGAGGTGAAGGTATAGCTCATCTAACTACACACCTTTTTTTTAAAACTCTCTGTTCACAATTAATTCTAAGATCACTAACTTTTCATTAATATTATCTATCATTCATACCTTAAGTGTATCGAATAACGCAGTCGCTTCATGTGCTCGCTGGAAATCATATGTCCCAAACTGCTTCCTCCATGCATTCGAGACATCATAGACAGTGCAGCACCCTTATATGCAGCTGCTTCTGCAAGTTGTTCGCCCTGTGATTGTGACTCTTCGGCGAGTATTCGTTGTCGAATAAAAGTCTGATGCAACGGCGGCATATCTCTAAAATCATAAGGTATCACAAACATTCGCACAACTGTGCCCATCGGATTGAGTAGAGTTGCCTGTACGGTTCCAGTGTTCGGTATCAAGTATCCCTTTCTTGGCAAACGGATTTCGCACTGCAAAAAAACAAAAAACAAACAAATTAGTTTTACCCTAGGAAATGAGCGGTATTTTATCAACTAGCTTACCACATAAGGCGTGCTAAGCGCCTCTCCCCGCAACTCATAGAAAAACGCTGAAGCGGGGATCGTTAGCTGTGTGGGACAAAAAGCACCAGATGCGCCCAGCAATACCTTAAAACCAGACACTTCGGCTTTTGGGAGAAAACGCCTCTGCAATAAACTCTCTTCCAAGTTGCCCAGCAAAGGTTTGCGTCCGTAGGCCATTGCTCGTGCTCGAGACTTCATTGGCGATGATGCCGGACTGTAGATGCCGCCCTCCAGTTCTTCATCGGAGAACTGTTCGTCGGACCCAAGAGACGATCGATCCGAACGATCGGACAAATGACGTGAGCGTCTCTTGTAAAAGGCAGCTTGTTTAGCGAATCGCGGCGATAGCGAAGGCGAATTTGGCAGTGTTGGCGCCGAATAGGATTTCTGCACGGGGATGTTCGCATCGGGAGACTGTAAGTTCGACGTCGTCCCATTGACTATGTCAAAGGTGAATGTGGTGTCTGGCGATGGACAACTACTGATGGGTATCGGCGATGAGGTGGCCGCACAAAAGATTTGCGTCAAATTGACTTTGGGAAGGGTTCGTCGCTTGTCGACTCCATCGAGGATGTGCAACAGGCTGGGCTTGATATTGGGCTGGGGTACGACTAGTGAGGACGTGCCGTTTGTTGTGATTTGCGAATTTGGCGTTTTGAATTCCGCTCCTCCGCCGTTCGAGGCATATGTCGGCGAATTATTCTCCTTTATGGCAGTGAGGTGGCTTTTTATGTCGTTCCACTCGTGATTCTCATCGTCCTCGTCCATGCGAAACGAAGTCGCATCACAGCCGCATGACGGTCCATCCTTGTTGGCACATTTTCCATTCGTCACATTACTGCAATTGTTGTTAGAACTATGCTGTTGCTTCTCGTCCTCCTTGCGACGAAAGTGATGTTGAGTCTTTTGACGCTTGCACACCTGACAATCGCTGGTGTTTCGCGTCGTCTGATGCGTCATCACTGGCGAATTGTTGTTGTTCTTTAGTGGTTTGCGATTCCGTGCTGTTTTAGGCGTCCGCTGAATTGCTTGCAACAGCAAATCAGCTTTATTCAGCGGCGTTGTTACTTCCGCAAAATTCTCATCACAGTTCATGCACACAATGGACATTTCGCTGCCGCACAAATCACAATTGGGAAATGCGGCTGACTGTGGAAAGTTGGCCGTCTGTGTGCCGGTCGAGATCATTTCAACTATTTGAGTTTGAACGCTTTCCGCTATGCCGTTCGTCGGCGGTGTGGGCTGGTACAACGGTGGGCGGATCGAATTTATCGAACCATATTCGGGCAGGGTCTGTTGCTGGCCATTGCTGGCCACTTCGGCAAATGTCTCGTCTATCAAGCTATTGTCCTTGTCATCCAACTGCATTGGCTGATATTTCGCCAACGAAGTGGAGGAGTCTAGAGATCCATCACCCTGCTGTGAGCTGTGAAACTCACCTCCGCTGTCCGAAGTCGTCTTCTTGCCTGTTTTTTTATCGCGTTTCAGCATTCGCTTCTTGTACTTCATTAGTTGTTTCTCGCGATGCGACAATGTCGCATCTGAACTGCAACCGCAATCATCGTCGTCGATCATACATTTGTGCTTGCCTTTGTCCATTGAATCATCACGACTACAGGCGCTATTTGTAGACGCCGCGGATGTTGATGGCAAATGACTGATTGAAGCTCTCCGCACTGTGTTTCCTGCGCCCGTACTCACCGATTGACAGCCAATGGGTGTGACACTGAACAAAGCGCCGATACCTGCTACTGCAATTGCCGGTGGTGGACCAGTTGCAGCGGAACACTCGCCAATACGTGGGATGCCGCCGTTGATCCGTGGAAGACTTTTAACACAAACAGATATGCAGGTGTTCTCCGAAACGACTACATTCGGAAAGTTGTGCACATGGGGCTTGGAGTTGAAACTGGCAGTAGAATCGTAAGGTTTGATACGATAAAAGACATTCAGGCGTGGTCGCTTGCCCGAGTGCGACGATCCCGACGTTGGTGGAAAGAGTATGCGTCCAGTGTCGTAGACAGCTCGATCGGATTTTTTTATAAGATCACACCAGGCACTTATCTGCGAGAAGTACAGTTGACTACGGATGGCACTGCACAGTGACGGTAGGGTCATCGTTGGCGCGGGAACTCTAAAAATGGAAACAGAATAAAAATCAGCACAAGCAGTACAATCAAAACAAAAAAAATCTTCAGTAGGAAGTTTCATCAGATACCATAGTGCCAGAGTAGGTTATTCGGCTAATTCAGCTTATTCCGCGCTATGTAAGCAGTTAATGTTGTCTTTAAGGAATATTTGCTTGAAGTACTTTTAGTCGGATATGAGATTAAATTCAAATTGAGCCCAGGAGGAGCTGTCTATTAGTAGCACCATAGAGTTCCGAACATAAGACGATAACAACAACAAATTTTCTGAACTCACTACATTCGTTTGGTACAATACCGAATTTTAGGTTCATTCATATTCAGTTATATTCAACGGTATTCAGCCCATCAATTATATTCAGCTTTTGACAATGTTACGGTAAGGATACCTATTGTCAGCAAAACAAAATAAGAAAGCATACTGCAACGAATTTTCTTAAATGCGTGTTTGCTTTTGATAACATCAAAAAGGAACGAAGTGAGCTCACGGCCATAAGGTGACCTTCATCCGCATAAACAAATGCAAAGTCAGAAATTTCTCAGAATAAATTGTAAGCAATAGTGCCAATTTGATCTGGCTAAGTTCTAGCTCAAGCTGTGACATCTTTAATGTTATTATGCTTATTCAATACATATTCAGCGGTTTGTAAGTTGTAATTGCTTCAGCATTGAACCCTAAAGCTTAACATGGGAAGGGTTTATAAGTCAGCAAAAGAGAACAAACTTTGCATACTTTTCCTTCTGTGTGATAATCCATTGCTCCAGCAATATTTTATGCCCGACTGGTCCGAGGTAAACTTCTATACAAATCGGTTCGCCACGGGCCATTATTGCTTCCATTTCCTGACAATGTGTGCGCCAACGTATGCACTGAAAGAAAGAGAGACAACATTAGAAATATCCAAAGAAATAAAACGGCGCATACTTACAATTTTAATACCATAAGTTATATCACAGATGTGATCCTCAGCGTCAGCGGCTTCGCCCTTAGCCAAGCCAATCTTCCTGAGGAACTGATCACAATGTGGTCCCTGTTTGGGATTCGTACTACAACTAGTGGCAATTCCATTGCCCTTATTCCCTTGTTGCTGCTCTCGATGCATCAGAGTGCTAGAGCTCGATGGTGAATCAAACGTATATCCATTTGGAGATCCACCAACACTGCAGCAACTATTACTCGCCGGCGATGACGATGACGAAAATGTGTTTATGACGAATGGTGTCGCCAAGCGTGGAGGCGATGTGAAATACGAGTACTTAGGCGACGTTGTAGCTGGCACTAGAGGCGATGTTGGTGACGACGACAACACCGTATACCCATAGTTGGTTGTATTGTCTGGCGATGCCCTCAAACATGTGGTGGCAAGTGACTGTAACGTGTGTAGCTTCTCAGCTATTGGCGAAGGCACAGGACGGTGATGATAGACTACTGTCATCCTGCGATCTAGATCCGATTTATCATCATCGACTCCAACGGCAATCATTTCGAGGGCCATCTCACGGTTGACTGTTGGCGATGATTGTCGCAGTTGGCAAATTTTCTGTGTCCAGCGTTGGTGCGTTGTATCCGGTACCAAACTGACTGTTGGTGTTGCTGTTCTGGCTGTTAGTAAGGGCATTGCGTTCACGATTGCATTCGGGTTCAGCGTGATGTTTACCACTTGCGATGGACGTGTACTACTACTGCTGGTAGTGGTGCTAGTGATCGCAATGTTGTTGCTACTACCAACTTCATACCCAGTTAAATGTTGATAGAGATCTGATCGTCGTTGCATATGACTCTTCACCAACCCTAGTGGTATGGTAAATTCATCCTCTGACATGGCACGACCTTCCAGCACGAGCGAGGCAATGCCAATCATCGCCGAGGACGATGTTTGTGTGGTGGGTGTATTTGAAGCTGTTGTTGGTATCATTTTGGCAGATTGACCCGACGACGACCACGATCTAAGGGCGAAACAGGAAAGGAATAACGATTTAGAACAATTGTCAGTGAACATTTTGAATATAATTAATTGACAGATGGCAGAGCAACATGTTTTCGGGATGTGTATCCGTTGGTTGGTTTCACGGAAATGATGCATCTCTACTAAACTGTTGTCATGAAGACAAAGTAGGTCATGGTTCAGAGAGTGTGTATAAAGGCTCACATACGACACCAAATGCAAAAGGGGAGCGAACATAAAAATGAATTCTCGGAGCATAAAAGCTCCCCTCTTCCGCCACTTGTTATCGCCGGAAACTGGGTCAAAGCACGAACAGATACAAAAATGGGGAGGATAAGGCGGTGTGGAGCAATCAAGATACGAGGCGCATCTACATCCTACATTTGAACGTTTGAATTTGCTGCTTGGCAACGAAGAATGACAGGTATTTATAGACAGTGTGCAGCACTTTGTAGCTATTTTTATATTTCTGCTCATGTTTCAGTTATCTATAAGGCGAATGGAATGTGAACGATTACTGCAAGATTATTTCTGGTGAGAGAGATAATGCTGACGTGGGTCAGCGGGTATATCTTGTAGATGGAATGAACTCACAGTGAACCTTATCAACCTATGAAATGGAAGAGGGCTAATATTCAGAATATTAATTTTCACTCTTCAGCTCTAAGTGAAATAAAGCGACAATTATTCGAAGTGCAATCTACATATATGTTTTATGTGAGCAGCAATTAAAATTTATTGACCCTATCTAATCGAACATTTCTCAACTGACACCCCGAAGAGACTACAAAATAATCTCTAAGCATTTATTACTACATTCAGGATGTAACGTAACGTTCAGACGACTTCTTCGATATAAAGGACCATGAAAACTAGCAACTCAAGTTAAGAGTTTAAGAGTAGCATGAGGCTCGATTTTACAAAAATCTGTTCACGTTATCCAGAGTTCACGTTAACCGGTGTTCACTCTAACGAGAGTCTACCATACTTTGAAATATGTTATTATGCAGATTCCTCAAAAGTTATCACTATTTTTGAAGAATATTCAGAAAATATTCAGTCTTCATATGACGAGAATATAATTGCCGCGTTCCATTGACCGCTAGACATCTAGCGCAAGATATTCCAAATAGAGGAACGAACGTTAGAGCTCTAGCCCCAGCAAATACTGTACTAGCACCTTAAAAAAGAGAAATTCGCAAAACTCCAATCTAAAAACAGAAATTTCAATTGAAATCTAGTATATTATTTCCTTTTAACATTCTGGCAAAGCCCAAGCAAAAGACAAAGTATTAGCCTATAGGGTAGGTAATTCATAAACTTGATCCCGGAACAGGATAATTTTTTAACAGCTGCAAAATTCGAATTTTATTTACAAACTCCATCTTCACTGTCCACTTTTGTTCATTTTCCAAATGTATTTATTTTTAATTGAATTGTATTGACAACTCAACAATACATTGTGCTACAGAGCTCTAGTGCAAAGGTTGAAATGTCAGTTTTTTTTTTATATTGAGTTTGACATGCCGCTAGTCATCTAACAGTCAGTCGAACTTGGTCATTATTAGTGACAAATAGGTACCTACATCATGTACCTACTTCGTTTATGCGACATCGTAGCTGCTGTCATAATTCTCATTAAAAATACCGAGTACCTAGTAGGTAGATACCTACATATGTATGTTTATGTACCTACCTACTTTGAAAAAATCGTACCTAAAAAAACAGAAAAAAAAAAAAACATTCGTTAAATTTTCAAAAATAGTAAGAAAACGGATTATGTACCTATATTATATCTACCGTGGCAGATTAGGCGATTGTGAATGAGATCCATAAAGTCAAGAAAAGAAATTAAGGTAGGTACCTGGGCGCTAACAGTATTCTTAAACTGGAATAGCATAATATCTCTAAACAAATAACTATAGGTTAGAAATATATACCTATGTACATAACCAAAAATCCTCCCTTGAAGGCCCCATTACAAGTCACATGCACATCACCCATTATTAACATAACAATTCGCTGCTAAAACCTAAAATGTATCCAACCGCACTTGTCAACAAAAAAAATGTTGCATGACAAAAATCTCCTATCATCTTTACTACCCCAGCAGCGCATGTGCATGTAAATGAACATGACCTGCATACACTCAATCACATTACCAAACACAAACATAACAACTATAAAATAATATAATACAACAAAAACAATATCAACAACATAACACACCCACAAAAACCATATGATCGGAGAGAAACGACTTCACTTCCCCCATGACTTCCCCAAAGTGCACGTGCTCTTTGCTATTTCGAAATTATCATGTTCGACTTTCGAAGGTAAACTCGTTTCAACTCTGGCGCTGGCGTGTGTATGAGCACTGAATATATATACGCGATAAACTGCTGGCGTTTGAAAATGGGAGTGTGTGCGCAACAAACAAGCAGCTGACAAAATGTCAGAGCGAGATAGAAACCAAAACAAAGTGGAAACAACTTTAGATTTTATGTGGAGTGACAAAGAGAGAAATGATAGAAGTTCATATGCGACCGACAGAAGCATAAAAAGGGAAAGCTTTCAATGTTTTTTTTTGTTACTCTCTGCTTTGCTTCTCTCTATAAATCGAGGTGAGGTGAGACATGAGAGAGAAATAAAAATAAAAATTCACTTGAACTATTTTCATCGTTTACCTTTTACAGCTGATTTTTGTTTGCAAGCAAAGTAAAAAAAAATGTATTGGTGTGGGGAAGAGGAGATTGCAGAAGTTCTGTCTTGCGTGTAATGACAGTTATCTCTAAGTTTTCTGCTTTTTTTTCCAAACATTTGAGGTGGCAAGGTAATATAAATTTAAAAAGTTTAATGTTTTATAGATTTTGTTCTTTAACCTTGGGTGATAGAACGTATAAACATTTTCAATTTTTTGTTCGTTACCAAGATTTGACTTTCATTGTACTAGAATTTGTACTAAAGTCGTGTTTAGTAAACCCTTCGATTAAATTGGTTATTGGTAGGGCAAAATAAAAAGTCGAAATTAAAATTATGTATGTACTTTCGAAATTAGTAAAACTCGAGTTTAGTGATTGTTTATTGATAAAGCCGGATTTCTTTTTTAATGTCAGACATTGTAATATAATTTGACACAGATTGCCGATTTGTTTTGAACGTTAAATTTCAAATTGACATTTACCTATTTAAAAATTTCTGACAACGGAGATACCCAAGTGGTTGTGCGGAAATTGTTGCCACTTGACAGTGCAATTAGTTGAACGTTATTTTTTTTTTTTTTTGCATGTGGTGGAACATTGGCACAATGACGTTTTGAAAATTAACACCAAAATGAAATGAATTTATTTTGTAGCTACCTTAATAGAAAGATCAAGCTGAACATTTTTAATAATAAATATTCGATATTTCCAAATTTCAAGATTCCTCTTCTATTGTGAACCAGTTTCTTTTTTATTTTTTTATTTCATTATTGTGAACTTCAACTGATAGAAATCGCCAGAGATGTCAACAATCAGCCATTGATCAATTTAATCGAGTTCTCACCTGTCATGTGAGTGTGGCTTCAAAATGCATCCAATGAACGCTTGTCGTTTTATAAATTCCATTATTTTGAGTACGCACCTTATGATTTAATAAACAAAAAACAAAACTGGGCGATTTGGAGATTTTGAAGAAAAGTGCGACGTCAGAAATTTAACTCAACTAAATAAATATTAACTCACGTTAGATTAGGATATCCATTATTTTATACCCATACTGGGGGTTATTCGCAAAAGCGCGGCGGATTGCTTTTCATGGCGGATTTGTATTTTTGTATTTCCAAAAGCCATTTGCTCCATTCAAAAGCGCTAGCTGTTTAAGTGACAGATTGTTTGCGAATAAAAAAAAAACGAAATTCCTGTGACGGGAAAAAGATGTCAAACTTTTGGAAAATTTGAAGTCAGAATCGAAAAAAAACTGAACAGCACTGGAAATATGTATCATTTTCGCCTCGTTCGCATTTGAGAATAACGAAAAGACGGTTGAAATTGATGTATCGCTTTCAAAACGATTCGCCGCGAATTTGGGAATAACGAACAAACTCCCTGGCTAAACTAAACTGACTCGCTAAATTTTATCTTTGTATACATTTTTGTATGGAACCTAAAATTTAACGTGAGCAGGATACTGGGTTTTAAAGTTCAATTGTATCCGTTTCTTTTATTTAAAAAAAAAACCAAAGATTTAAACGATCGAAGCCGGGTTAACGCTAGTCCTGTAATGAATTGCCTGCGGACTTAAAATTGTTGATATGTTTCAATTCAATTATATACTGGGAATAATAAGCTGTCACTTTAGAACTAACAACGTCGGTAGATATGCACAACTACTAGGTAGGTACATGTAATGAACTACCATACCAACTACATATTTGAAACATATGCACCTAGACAAAATATGTCCAGGAATATATGTTGGTACTTAATTTATAAGCAAACATAGTTACAGCAGTTATTATAACAAAACAACTTTAAACGTGATTTCATAATTAAACATGGAGCGAATAAATGATCAAAAGTTCTGTTCGCTTCAAAAACTTAAAATTTCTGATTTTTTTCGAAAATTAACCTAATAAAATAACCAACGGCATTTATTATTCAAGACAAGTGTAACCTTCAAAATAAGACAACTCAATTTGTTCGAATTTACAATGCTGCTCGTTTCAGCCCTAATTGCGATATGACACTGACAAGTAAAGGTTACATCGATTTAGTACAAAACACACATCATAATCATTCAAGTTGATGCCATACTTGAAAAACACAAGGGGTTTCGAAAACAGGCACTAGAGCGCTCCTTATCTTTGGCGATTCTTATTAAATTCATTGCATCTATCTATGCATATTGCATACGGCATACCTACTGCACACGCCAATGCAATGCGCCTATTTATACATTTGCTATAAATATGCATTCATTGCAATGAAAAAAGCAATATGTATGTTGTTTGCCATTTCGTAGATCGTAGTTTTACTTTTACGTATCTACTTTTTATTTTTTTCAAAACGAAACCACAAAAAAGGAGGAGATACAAGTAGAAACAGAGATGCGGAGAGTATTATTTGTTTGACAAGCAGCGAACTGAGCTTCGTATTGCTGTGTTTGAATGCAGTTCTAAGGCTATACACATACACATCAGTTATCTAAATCGGATGTATGTATGTGCGGTTTGGTTTCGATTTAAATTTGTTTGGTTCGTCCACCATAGCATGCGCATTTTTTACCTTGTATGGTTTCCTTGGTCATCATTATCATCATACAGATAGGTTAACCAGAGCCACCACGGGTGGTGTAAGGAATTTTATTTATTTTTGTTTTTAGAATGCTTGGCGTCAGAAATGTACAGACAGTCGTCCTCTTGATCAAAGGGAATGCCATTGGTACAGCGTAGTATGGTGTTTATAATTTAATAAGAATGTTGCAATCGTTTTGTGTAAACAAATTACACGATCAACATTCTGTTATATGATTTCTAAGGTCAATTGTTGTCTGTGTGTGAATATAAAATTGTAAACAATTTGTTAGCTAAATGGGACATAGCCCTTGGTCTAAATTAATGTAATTATTAGCTTCTCATTGTAATAAGAAAAAAAAAATATTTATACATACGTGACAATTGGCAACAAAGTTACATGTGTTGCTTATGTTATGTGTGTGACCATCCATTGAATTAAATGTTTATAATGAATTCAGCACAGGGTCTGTAGAGCGTGTCCTACGGTGTGATTGCGAAAAATGTATACGCAAATGTATCTCGGTTGGGTTTCCGGTTATGCTCGGAGGCGTAACAAAACAACACAACGCATTCTTCGACTACGTTACGTACCCTTTTGTGCACTTTGACTTGACCAATATACGTCACTTATTTATTGACCATAAAACAAAGAACTGGTATTTTTTTATTGTGTGACTATTTCGTAAAAAACGTTTAAATTAAATACGTTTTTCACTTTCCTATAAGGGGGGTTGCTAATCGCCCTTAGTTATTGACACAGCTTCGAGAGACGACTACGTAACGAAATGTCAGATAGAGCGACGTACGTAAGTGTTATTATACTCAAAGGTTTGTATGATAAGTTAGAGTGGGTGGCTCGCTTCGCTCGCGGCAAAGTCTTCAAACTCCAGTATATCATTATCGGACATTTTTGTTACGTGGATTACGACCTTTTCCTGAAGGCTTACGTATGTCAGTTAGACATCAGTTAGAGACCCGGACCCGGCTACCTACGGGCGAATAGCCACTTTGTTCCTATAACCGAGTTAATTATTTTGTAGGTATTACTGATTCTGAATGCATGTTAAATAACCTGTCAACTTTTTTTTATGATTTGTTGAATGTTTGGCTTATGGGGATGCATTTTACTGATAAAACGCCTTAACGTTCATATCTGACGCCTAATGCCCAAAACACATGTGCAGAATTTCTGGACGAGCGCTGTGACGTGATCACTTAATGCAACAGAAGACCCGAACGGAAGTAGAGAAGGCTAGTTACTTATGTATAAAAGGGTATATAGATAGCTGTCCCATTAAGGCCTGAAAATACAGCTGCCTCAATGAACGACTCCAATATTTTAACAACATACTAATGTTGATGGGTACACCGAAAATTCGAAATTCGAACGAATTCAATTTCGGTCAGAATTGATTGTTTTTATTTTGGGTTTTAAATAAATTTCTTTATTTGCCTATTTAAGTTGATTTCAAAAATTTAACGAATAAATGAGTAAGAACGGGTAATTTTTAAAAAGAATGCAAATAAGGACTGTTCGAGAAAAAATCCGGAAAGAGAAACTAGGGCTGACAATTTTTAATGCTGAAAGAAACGGATTTTGCTTAACATTTTTTTTAAACTACTATTTCTACACTTTATTAGGCAGCGCTAAATAATTATCTTCGGCTAATTTTCTGACACTTATGAATAGTGTTCAAAAGAGAAGTGCATCAAACGCAAATCTTAAAACAGAGATTTATCGAATGTTACGGTATTCATTTATTGAAATTCAGTGTTTTATTTCCTCTTGAATATTCTAGCAAAACTCAAGCAAAAGAAAATGTCAAAAATTAGCCTATATGATATTTATCCTGTTCCCGGACCAGGGTAGATTCTTGACAGCTGAAAATTCGTTTTCAACCACGATAGGAAATTATCCGAAGATAATTTTATTTATCCCAGTTAACATACGGCCTTAAGTCAAATAATTTATTAATTTATTTATAATGAGTATAAGAGCATGTGATCAATATTTGACGGTACTGCAATGTCATATTTCAATATTGTCAGACCGCGCAAATGTTTCCGGATTTTTTCTCTTACAGTCCTTAAATTTTGCTGCGCACTTCATTTATGTTGCATCAAAGTGATTATCATCATTGAAAACATGTTTTCTGTATGAATTTCATAAACACTCGATAAACTTTCACTAGAATTATAAACATTTTTCTATAAATAACTATTTAATTTCCTCTAAGCAACATGGATGCATTCGAGTTGTATGCTACGCGACAACTCTGCTCAAGGCCTTAGCTAGACGTTGGTTGGAAAGTTGTTATGGTTGCTCTACTCACTGCCAAATAATTCAACAATTTTACAATGACACCAGATTGTGAGAGAATTATGCAATAAAAAAAAAGAAAAAAACTCGAGCATTCAAATAATAAAAAATTACTTAACCCTCCAGCCAGAAGTAAGCATGAGCGCACCTTTGTACACTACACCAGTCACACAGCTTTCAGTGCAAAACCATTATAAACTGGCTTTCCAACAATACAAACAAAAAATACGCAAACTTAAGTTAACAAAACAAAATCTAAAACCACCATCCACTACTTTCCAAGTGTTTTCATCTCATCTCTTGCTCGCTTAAATCGAGAAACGCATGTAGTCCAGCTCCAGCAAGCAGCAACACAAATCGAGTGCTGAGAATTTCCCAAATGGAGCGGCACTTGCCAGAGTCTTGTTATGTTATATGTGGAGCAAGATGCAAGAGTAAGAGTGACTACACTCCTACCTGGTCCCCTTTTCACACGTGTCCTTCATCTGTTACTTTCAAAACAAAGTAAATCGACAGTTGTTTATGGAGTAGGTACGAGTATATACCACAACATACTATTCAAAGAAACTCCACTTACAGTCCCTGGCCTAAAAAATGCAACGCAAGAGCTTTCGTCAAATTTTACTAAACTGGTCACCTAAAGTAAGCGCATTTGGTCATTTGGCACACGCAAAGTCGCTTGAAATTGCAACACATGATTGCAACATGTTTTGGTAGATTAAATAATAGGTTTGGCTATAAACCATGTCTTGGGGTGAAGAAGTGAAGTGATCATAATTTTCCTCCATTTCTGGTTTTCTTGGCTGTAAAGTAAAACAACAAACAAAAAGAAAAAACAAAAAACTCGTTCCATTGAGGAGAATTCATTACTCTTTGATATGATTGCATTTTCCATTTTCCAATTAAAGGCAGTTCTTGTTCGGTGGCTATGGGTAGGCACATTTTGGTACTTGCTGGCAGTGACCTAGTTTTGACTATAGATTACAGTAGTTTTGAAATTGGTAGAATGATATCGAATAGTGGGACTTTTGGTTATACTAATCATAAATTAATCAATGTAGGTATTGTGGGTGGAATTTATAAGAATGATGGGTTGCATTATGGCAATGTCATGTACACAGACTACTGCCAAAGTATAATTAGTTTGTTTCTCTGACCAAAAACGGAGGAAGTTTTGAAATAAATCGGATTGAACAACTCCAACCGAAAAAGAACACCTACTGCAGCAAATCGAAGCAAATTTAAAAACATTCATTCCATTAAGAAACTAGCTCGGAAAACTGGTAGACTATATTTTTGACGGCCAGTAGAAGCTACAAAATGATCATTATTATTGGCACACATAAATCATATAATTTGAAATATTTTTTTGTCATTTCCTCATATTGGGCTAATTGGTTAAATTTGTATCGTTTACGACACGTGCACTCTTTAAAATGATAATCTTTGTACTGTGACTGTGAGGAAACACGGAAAGCACGTATGGCGATAATCGGCTAAACGCTATCATTTTCAACGTTTTGACGAGACCCAATTAAGCTACATTCTTGTTGATTTTTTCTAGTTGCCGCATCAGAGCATTACGCGACTTAACGTTGATTTGTTATTACACCTTAAAAAATAAATTTTACGAATAGTGTTCGAGTGTCACTATTTCGGTATTTCATCACCAGTGATCAGCACTTTTGACAGTTGCTGTCAAATATACACCGATAGATGTATAGAAATATTTCAGTAAGATTAAAAGTACATTATTTTCACATTTCTCACGTAGATTTTCAAAATATACCAATGTGAACATTCAAAATTGACACTTTATCAAAAACATATGCAGCAGGATTATCAAAAGATGACACTGGTGCGAAGTAACTTTAAATGCACAATGTTTGCGCAGAAATCAAAAAAGGATGCTTCGCACTTGTCATCTTAATTTTTGAAATAATATTCTTTCTTAATTTCCTATTTATCTGTTGCGTATGCGTCATTTGGGGTCCCCGGGCGACATTTTTACTTGTTAAAGTCAGCCATTTTTATTATGACAAACTATTAGCATGGCCATCAGAAAAGTGCATACGTAAAAACATGAAACAGTACAAAACAGAAATATTTTACCCGTTTAAGCCGATAGACTTCAGAAAAAAATACGTCCGTAGAAAAACCATCCCCCGAAGCTAATCGACTGCAAGACAATTTTTCCCCGAATGGAATTCATCAGGGAAACTTTTCCCGAAGCATGGAACAGTAGGAATGTGAAACATTACAGTGGAATAATTTTGTGGAATTAACTGAGAATTTGTCCCGAAAAAGTTTTACGTATAGGGAAAAATAAATAAATTCTTTTTCTAACCAATTTTATGTCCAATTTTCTATTTTCCAAGCGCATCGTGTGGGACATGGCTTTGTGTGTAAATATTTGATTTTGACAGCACGACACGACACACTGAAAAAATTCATCGACGCGAAAAGTATTCTCTCAAATTTATCACTTTCAAAGGATTCCTCATCGAGGTATTCATTGAATAACTTCATCCTTATTTACTTTTCCGCAACACAAAAACACTACAGACACAAAACCAACAAGATCTGTCAAAATTTAGCTTGAAAAAAATGTGCCGAACCATTAATGAGGGCCCTACCTAAATTGTGACAGATATATGCAGTACAGTCTGAAATGAAAAATTGATTTTTTAGCTGAAGCAGCGTACCGCTTGGCTAAATGGATTCGCTTAAATTTATTTCAGCAAAATTTTGGAGAGAATTTTGTATGGGAGTTAAAATTTAGCTCGAGCAGCGTACTAAGCTTAGAGGGAATTTTTTTAAGTTTCGTGACTGTTGACACTTTTCTCAATACGAAGTTTTACATAGCAATATCCGCCAAATAGAAATAATATTAAGCTTCTATAGGCAAAGAACTGTCATTTCAATCTTTTTTTGGAGCATCATGAATAAACAATGACCACAAAATTGATTCAGTAACATTTAATGAGTCAGAAAATGGAAAAATTGTTTGAAATTTAACTTTGAATTCATCCAAAAATTTGTAAACACAAATTGACATATTCTGTTAACAAGTAAGTTTTTTACTTTACCAGATACATAATTGCATTAATGCTTGTTCTGTTACAAACAGTAGTTTTTACTAATTTGTTTACTGATTATAGATATAAATATGTATTCGTCTTTTTATGGTCTGTTGTAAAAATCTTGAATATTTAATTGCTGCACGCCGACACTTACCGTGTTTAACAACCTCGTGTAAAGAACATATAAATAAATAACCTCAATTAATAATCGTTGGCCCAAAAATAGAGTAGGAAACTCTTCCGCGCCGATAGTGCGCAGTTTTTCCTGTTGACCACTGTATATTCAACGTATGCAAAAGTAGATAGGTAATAACAATAATAATTAATAAACATTATTTCTTGTTTCAAAGTCCGCCTTTGTTGTGTGGCAGTGGCTGCCTGCCTGCCTGCCCTGCCTTCACCGAACGTGTCGTCATTCGCCGTTGGCGTAGTGCTATAGTGTTGCCTTTGTTCACCTAAATTAGAAATTCACTCTAAGCAGCGTTTTGTTCGCATTTCCATCCCCCGACTTGCAAAATTGCCTCATCATCCCGTAAATTTAATAGCTATGTCGAATTGTGATACTATTTAAAATTTATTACAAACAGCTGATTGGGCCAACACCAAGTAGAATATCTAACGCTCGTGGCTCGTGTTTGAATGGTCTTTTTGCTAGAATCGATTTCCCCATAGGCCCTCCCCTGTGCACAATGTGTGCGGTGGTGGTGGATGACCTTGTGTCGCTCAGCTGTGCAAGCAATTCATGCAATCATAGTTGTTGCTATTTTTTCGCGCATTATGTAGTGCATATTTAATTCCCCATGTGTACCAGAGAGAGACAGTAAGTCAATAGACGTAACTATCCGTGGAGTATAGCTAGTTTTCTAATTACCTGTCAGTTGGTATAGAGATATACTAGAGACGTCAATTAGATACCCACTTGAGGTGTAGCGTAAAGCAACACATTTGTATTCACGTAATAATTGATGGTTTACTTTTTGATTTGATACTTAGTTGGCGAAATTAGAGTTGAATTACTTTTCTATGGAGTGGTTGCCGGGCTTGGTGCGGTAATGTGGTTTGACAGACACACCGGAATGACATTTTAAGGTCAAGTGATTATTAGACTCGTGTGTATTATATATTTTGCGGTGCGGCAAGTGTTCTTCTTCTGGCACTTGCAACTTTTATTAAAACTTTTTGCTGAACGCTTATTGTTGTTCTTCAAGATGTATATTAAGGTTCACACGGTGGTTTTGTTACGCTCTTTGTTTGTCGAGAAAAGAGCTGTTTCTGTGAAGTTGTTTTTTAAGTTTCACTTAAAAGGCGCATGAGCTATTTTCATATTTCAACTTGATATTTCTTTTATTTAAATAAAACCTCGAAAGTGTGAAGACGTTTTTTTTTTTTGTGTGGTAATGTTGAAAGTTTTATTAATCGACTTTTGTCGTGCATAATTATGAACACAATATAGGTGGGGACATATTGAAGGGAGAACACTGGTTGCAAGGCTAAACATAACTACGTATACTAATTGTACCGTCACTAATTGAAATGACATAATTCCGGTTGCTGAGTAGTTTTCCAACTAGTTGACCTTTGCCAAAAATTGCACTCACTCGTGTCCCATCGTATGCTAAAGAATTTCAATTGTGTTTAAAAATAAGTTCTTGACATATTTATTTCAACCAATAGGCGTGTACCACAAGCAGTGAAAAGACCGAGCTTTAAAGACAGTCACCAATGGAAATTACTTCGTTAGAGTGAGAACAGAAATGAATTTGAATATCGAGAATATAGTAAAATTGTAGACTTTTTAAAACAAAATGGCGCCCAACGCAGGATAAACGTCCATTCGTTTCAAAATGAAGTTGCTAACAAAATTTTAAACTACATTTGTACACTACTTTCGTCATACAGTTCATGGCGAATGTTTTATTTGTATGACAAAGGTTCCCAAGATGTCAATTTATAGTCAAAATGAATTATAGAGACATCAGTTGTAACAGATAACTAGTTAATACGACCCGGAAAGATACGTTTGACCGTAAAACTTTAGCCCGTATTCACAGAAGTCCGTAAATGCAAACACAGCAATTCGAAGTTGTCCGTAAAATAAAAGCCTGTAATACAGAAGCCCTTAAATGAACATTTTCAAAAAGCCCGTATTTTTAAATGTTGTTGGCGAAAAGTCGCTTTGCATATACTCAACCTCGCACTCATTCCAAATCCTACAGTGACCACAGGCAATTTTCTGACCCTTCTACCATATTCTCAAGATTTAACCCCTTGCGACCATTTTTTTCATACATATGATTAAATGCCTTAGACCTTAGAGATAAGGATATTTGCATAAAGGCATATTTTACACAGTTTGAATAATCTTATAACATACTTAGAAATTACAGTCGGCTAGAAATGTTGGAGCATTACTGGGCTAACAAAAAGTATTTTTTAAGTTTGATTTTCGATGTCTTTCGTTTTTAATAATAGGTACAGTGACGGCAAAAACATTCCGGATTTTTTCTTGATATATGTAATATTTTTCTTAACATCAAGGAGATATCCTTTAACTTAATACAATTAATAATTTGAAGAATTCCATTAGAAACCTTTAGAGTTACTTTTAAAATATAATACCTTTACAATATACCTAATATAAGGAAAATATTATAAAAAAAATCCGGAATGTTTTTTCCGTCACTGGAGGTACTGTTCTTTCCAAACTGTGTACCAACTAATAAAATCTTCAAATCAAATTCCCTAAAGTCTGAAGGCTACAAGTACAAGCATCGAGTTGAAAAAAGTTGAAAGTTAAAAAAACCCAAACTCAGATAAAAATATTTTTTTTTAAACTTACAACTTTGAAGGCGACAAAATCAATTTAAGAAGACCAGATTAATTATTTCAAAAATGTGACAAACATTACAAACAACATCAACGATCAATCACGAGTAACAAACGGGTAGAACTGAAATTGATAACAAAATATTAATCTTCTCATTAAACACTATGGATAGGTTTAATTAAAACAAAAGGAATCTCTTCACATTGTTGACCAAGAATTTGTTTATCATTTAATTATACTTTTTCCGATTCGGAAGTGCGACTTTAAATTATTATCGATCGCATTGTTCATAAGCGATCATGATCTTTGTTTGTTATTGTTATTTATGTTAAATTGAGACCAAAAATGGTTACAAACAATACAGTTTTGTTATGAAATGTCATATGTCACTTTTATATGATAGATTTTAGAACAACTTTTTGTAATAAAACTACGAATTTGGACTTGCTTAATCTTCGTAATTTTTCATTCTATCATACAAGTACAATGACGAAAATGACTTGAATTTGCTTTGATTTGAATTTTAGGCCATGTGTCAATAATTGACAAGAGCAATTTACTGATACTTGCTGAAAAGAGAAGTTTACCAAATTCCAATTTTAAAACAGAGATTTATATAATTTTACGCTATTAATTTATTGAAATTCAGTGCTTTATTTCATCTTCAACATTTCAGCAAAACTAAAAAAAGAAGACGTCAAAAAATTAGCCTTAAGAATATTTTATTTTCTTGCTCCCTGAGCAGGATAATTTATTGACAGCTTGAAATTAGTTTTCACCACGAAAACTAGCCAAATAATTCTTCAGCGCAATTGACACTCGGCCTAAATTGACTTTTATAAATAAATCAATAGTATCTACAAATTGGCTGCGTTTACATATGACGTTCCGTTGAATGTTTTTATGAGTCTTTATTTCTGTAGTTAAATGCTAACATTGCGCGGTAGGTACTAATAATCTTTTTTAGTGTCCAGGCTAACTTTTACGAAGTCAAAATAGCGAAATTGTTCATATAAAATATTAAATCTATTGTTATCGTCAAAAAAATGTAAGTTGAAGGTTAAAAATGATTATTGGTAGGGCACATTGACAGAAACATTTTGTTTAGCTTAGTTTTAACTTTAAATCAAAGCAATCATGGGATTATTGTATTTTTATGTGCTTTCTGATGTGGAATTATGGACAAGTATAGGGATTTAGTAAGGCTGGGGCTAGGAGCTCTTAATTCTAGATTATAACCTCGTCGGTAAAAAAAATGTTATTATAAAAGTAAACTTAGTAAATGCATAGTATGGCGGAGAAAGCAGAGGCAGTTACATCTGAATTTGATTTCGCAATAACACTTTGACATTGAATTTTCCACAGGGTGGTTTATGATGCAAGAAAACTATAACTTTTAGCAGAAGACTGTAAAAAAATCAAAAACTGTAATCATTACCATACATACTGACAACGGCTGGGATTTGATAAACCTCAGATCAGACATCAAAGAAAATGACCAAATTGACGATCGAAATCAATCGAAGAATATAAAAAATGATCAAAATCATAATGCACATCAAACAGAATTTGACGTAAACAAAATAGTTTTACATCAATACTGCAGTCACATTGACATAATTAATAGCATTTAGTGAATTTCAAAAATAAATCAAATGTATAGACGACGATCATGTGGCTATATCAATCTTTTTGATGGCAAAGCCACTGAATAAAATTGCTCGGTGCCATACACAAAATATATCCAAGGAGGTCGTATGGTCGTATCGTCTACACGTGTATTCGTTTAAAAGACCAAAGCGATTGCGTCATTCACTACGTATTTGTACTGTATGTATACTATTAAGCACAATTGATTATAATTTGTGTGTAAAGTTTTGTAATGTTTCGGGAAATGATCAAGGTTAATGTGAGATAAAAGCCCTTCAGATAATTTCCTATACACTGCACGAGTACCGAATGCTTACGTCATTATTTTCGAACTCAAATCTGCTAGGTATCCGTCTTGTCATGAAAATGCCTTAAATATGCGCCATTCAGCTTGTTTTTTTTTTTTTTTTTTGAGTGAGCTGACCCTAGCAAAACAAATAAATTCTATCCAATTTTTCTAAACAAAACCAGTTGACTATGGCAACCAACAAAATGTCAACTGTGACATTTGTTTTTTTTTTTTGTATGCAAATTATTATAAAACGAATTAATAAAATTATCTTTAGGTCATACCAATTAAAGAAGCGATCACTTAATGCAGCTACCGTTGACACTATCGTGAACTCATCCATGTTAATTGACAAAATTGACGCTGTATGTATTAAACTAATAAACTGATGACAAACCCATTAAATATGGCGTTCATGGGAGATCAATAAAAATCTCAACTTTCAGGTCAATATAAAACTTTCCACACACCAACGACAATAATCGCACTTATTCACTCGATCTGCTCAACATTTCTGGTCGATCATTCAAGTTCATATTCCATGAATGTGAATAAAAATTATGTCATTATACAACAATATGTAGGTATTTCACTTTAACAAATTGTCCATTGTCACAAATAAACATAAAATCACTTTCCCAGTGTATTTCTTTCTTTTTTCACAAGAAAACCAATTTTTCTACCAGTAATCATATGTTTCACTTTTTTTCGAGCGTTGCCATTGAAAATGTACTTTCGACACGAAAAAGTAAAACAAACTGGCCAGACAAATGTCGCTCTACACATAGAGTCATAGAATAGATACGAAAACGAATGAGAGGAAAACAAAACAAAAACTACATACATATCTTCAAAACAGAAAATGTGTCAATTTTTCCCCACAACTACAGACAAGTTGACACACTAAAAACAAAAAAAGTCAACATTATGTGCACGTGCGATAAAAACATCCTTGTATGTGTGTGCATTAGAGAGAGAGTATACGAATCAATGATTAGATATTAGAGTATTAGACGCGAACGCGACCATTACATCACAAACACAGGCAAGTATAATCTTCAGCAAGAAAATTTTCAATTTTTCCCATACAAAAAACAACAACAAAGGCAAACAACCACAGCTGAGACAGAGGTGATTAGAAATGTGTCGATGGTTTGGTGTACCATAGATACATGTTGCTGGTAGGTATATCATCAAAATCATATGGTTTCTTGTTTCCCATTCCATATGTGTGCGCAAAAATAGAACTGGCATTAGGTAGGTACCTATTTCTTCTTAATACTTTTAATGCCTACCAGATGAAAAGAGGAAAGAAAAATATGGAAATAGACCAAGTTAATGGTTTATTATCGTTTTTATGTGTTTTCCCTTAGCGCATAAAAAAAGCTAATGATGTAACATATATGGTTCTTTGCACAAAAAATATTGGTTCACTCACACAAACGAAAAGGTTTGAGTATATATTTTCCATAAATAAACTGAAGTGGTAAAATCATTGATGTTTGCATAGGGTGTCGCTGGGTTAATGTGCTGGAGCGAGGGGTCTCAGGTTCTATCCCTGGGAAAAACACAAAATTATATACATATCTTAAAATATTGTTGTATAACAATTTCCAAGCCACCCTTGGGAACGTCTGACAATCAACCAAGAGTATAGCTACATTCTTATCTATATTGATAAAGCTTCTCTTTTCAGCCGTCGGGACTCGACATCAAATTGCAGTAGATACCCTGCATTTGGATCAAAAAATAACTCGCACTAACTAATGGCTATAAAAAGCAAGGCCTAGAGCTCTAAACCGACCTTTTGAACCGACTATTTATTGTTTTTTTTTTTACAGGGTGTTGACCGTCAATTTGAAAAAAACTCTTTACAAAGTTCAAAACTGTTAATTCAAAATTCTGAAGCATAGTCATGAATCCAATGCCAAAGAATGGTCCCAATCTCTGGGCTCTTTCAACTATTATTGACGAAAACAATTGTCCTTTCTGTGAAAAAAGTACTTTTTCTAAAATTTTCTACGTTTTATTGAAAAAAAAAAAAAAAGTGAAATGTCTAATCAATTCTCAACACAATAATAGTGTCCAAAATATTTTGCGCTAAACTCACCAATATATACTGCATGATTATTAAATGTCAGATTGAATTGAATTGAAGCTCACTTTGACAAGCCTTGAAGAGAATTTATTCTATATCCAACGTCAGATTGAAAATCGTATTGTTTAATGGACACATTCAGAAGTTTATTCGTCTTGTAGCCAGAACACAATGGACTAGCTGCAGTTTGCATGAGCTGTCAAATGCCGAATACACACTCATATTCAATGTTGCGAACAGAATAAAACACAGGCTCGGAGAGGGTCTGGCTCTGAGCGAATTGGCCTCGGAATTGGCTGATTGTATTCAAGCAGTTAGGTTCACTAGATTTGAATGTAATAGATTTGCTGGGAAAATTAATGCGTATGGGAAGTATGACTGTCACTTCTGTCACTGTCAATTTGACACAATAGAATGTGAACTGAGTAACCAGTCATAAAATTAAGCACTTTTAAAAGTCTAGGCTAGATTTTTGCCAGTTAACCCTCCGTATACGTCAACTGAAAAGAAAACCGTTTACATGATCAATCGAAGTCAAAAATAACTCATACAAAAGGCCTGGGGCCAGATTATGTAAGACGAAAACGATCGAACGATATCGTTTTGACAATAGCAGTATCTGTCTATTGCCACAGATATGATAGATACAGGTTTAGTCAAAACGAAACCGTTTTTTTGTTTCGTTTTTTACAGAATCCCACCCCTGAATTAGCTGTCAAACTTACGTGGCGCCATTTACCGACTAAATGCAGAAACAGAGACAGAACTAGAAATTTCGTCTGTTCTGCAGTACCTACTTTCTGTTTTCGTTTTTGAACTCGCTCAGCTATACAAAGCTGGAATCGATCAGATACCTTAAGAAAAACATGATTACAGAGAAAACGTGTTCAAAGTTCGCGGTAGTCCCTAAATCTCAGAAGAAAAATAAGATTTCCTGCATCAGCTTAATGGATTCATCAGCTGTCAAATATTGAATACACACGAATTCAAAGTTGCGAACAGAACGAAACCTAGCTGCGTACAAAAAGTCTAGACAAACTCAAAGACTTTCCCTTCCATTTGCTGCTTTACTTCAAAACTATCAGAATTCCATGTTCCTCATCTCAAGTGTTATTTATAATTCTATTGTGTTTCTAAAGATAACAAAAGAATATTGTTTTTCTTTTAATAAGTGCCTACCATATGTTATCATATGTTTTGGAAAACGTTTTCATATTTTTAAATTATTATCAACAGGATTAATGACAGACATGTGATAACTGTATTGCTTTTAGATAACAATTAGTTATACTGCATTTACTTTTCCTGCTGTGTTCAAATAAAGATTATCGCCACCAGCTGTGTGAAACACTGAAAAATAATACCGCCACAATGTGTTTCGCATAAAATACATTACGTTGACATGAGAGTACATATTATGGAAATGTTTACCTGTACAAGTGTACATAGCATATAATAAACGTATTTACTTCCTGCATTTACTTAAGAGCGTATATCTGCACCTCACAAGACTATAAACTTCTTCCTCAAAGCCCGACTTGACTGAGTATTAATATTTAGCCTCGCATTTCGAAAGAAAATATCAGATACAAAATGTTTACATTTTAAAAATTCATTTGATAATTTTGTACCAGAATTCGCATACCCTCTGTTTAACCTAATAACTTCGTCGACAATATCGGACATCACGCGTCACCTCAGATATTGGAAGCTGATTTGCAAGATTTGTGTTTGAAATATAAATCAAAGTGGGAAGAAGTGAAAACGTACAAGTTATGGTTATCAAACAACTGACAGTAGGTAATTTCTGACGTTTCGTTCTGCCACTAAAAAAAGTTGTTCAATTGAATATCAACACAGCTTTAAGTACTAGAGTACTTCAAGTATGTACACTTAGGGTCGATAATGACAATTTTATTAAAGTTAACGACTGTCACATTGTGGGTAGGTGCCACATTACTATTTTAGTATAAGGCTCACTAATCTCTTCAATTATCCATTATACTTATACGAATATTATTACTTACTTACTTACGTACATACGAGTCGAGTATTATATCATAGGAAAATAGAAGATGGCTATAACAGAATGACAATTAATAGATTAAATTGTTTGTGATAAAAACGTTAAACAAAATTTTGATTTCGGTATGAGGCTTATTGATAAATGTTCTAGCCCCTAGTTGAAATAAAGTTAATTAAAAAGTATTTTTGTTTGGAGGTCATATGCCATGTGTTTAATCTGACGATCCACCTTAAATCACGACATTATGTGCGATTAGTCAGGTGATGAATCAGCAACAGCAATAGTCATCTAGGAAGAACAATGTAAATTGTTTTAATTGTTTAATATCTTCATACAAGTTGATTGTGGTTCTTTGTACGGCAAGTGAAGAGACAAAGAGAATATATTTTCTTTCGCTTGTTTTTTTTTTTATTGTCTCTATAGAATTGCCTATATAGAACAAAACTTACCTACTTCACAAGGTCTATAAAGGAAGTTTTTAATGTAAAGCGTACAGGCTAAATATGATGTATAATTTAATTAGATCGCATTTGAATTCATTTGATCTTTGTCCAAAGCTGATCTTCCGATTGTGTTATCTCGTATAATTACAGGGTTGAGAGAATACATACACGCATAAGTGACAGATGGGAAGAAATGTGCAAAACCTTAATCCATCCACACAATGACCTACATAGTCACGTTGGAAATTAATAATTGGATGTCGAGGTGATATTCGCGCTTTTGTTTGAAATTGAGTTCGGCTGACAGTTGTATGCAATAATATATTATTTCAATAATACAGAATTTCAACAGATATTATATAGCATTTGAAGAAAAACCTAATCCAGAAGTTAGGAAAACAATTTTTGATGGAATTAACTTACTTAGATGGTGCTAAGGTCCGGAGTGGATTTGGGCCTCAACCAACACACCTATCCTATTAGCCCAATCTTTGGGTAACCGCCTAGGTCTTTACCTTTCCTTAGTATCCCATAAGTCAATATTTAAGGCTAATGCGTGGGTGGAGCATGTTTGTTTCTTTAATTTTCTTTGAAGGTAGTTATAATTTTGCTTTTGAATGTTTTTTAAATTGAATGACAAATAATTTTATTTTTTTTTTTTCTCAAAACTAAAATTATAACTGAAATAATTTTAGCAACAGTATAATTTCCAAAGTGCTTATGAGCATACGGACGGACGGCAAGAGAAGAATCAAGTAAATCGTTACACGCTTCGGTCAGATTACAGAAGTACCTAGTGTGCTTTTCTAAGCTCTCGATAGGATAGAAAAAAAAGTTCCGTGTGCAAACTTTCCCCTTTCCCAGTTGATAAAAACTAGGGCCCCAAACAAAATTTCTAAAATCAGAGAAGTAGGTTTTCTCTATTTCTTATATAGAGTACTCAAGCCGATTGGTTGAAAAATAACAACTTTGACTCCCCTTTTCACCCTTTTGGAGTTAGAATTACATATTGTATTAGACCCGAGCTACACGAAAACCGAAATCAGCACTGACTTAAAACCTACATATTGCGCTGGAACCAGACTTTTATTCCAATATCGGCAGGTACTTAGACTCTTCTGGTGTCTTAATTTGGACAAATTGGTGAAAATTCATATACCCAACTTTTACAATTTCAGTAACCGATTAGTTGTCAAGTTTTATTAATGAATCTTCACTTCGATTCTATGTTTATTCAACACTCGTTATGTTATTTTGTCCTTTAACTTAACACATTTTCCTATAAATTCATTGCATAGTGAAAGCATTAAAGTCATATCTGCCATAACGCATGTGTCCACCTAATTCAAAAACCATGAAACGATATTCTCTTAAAATAGAAGTTCTGAACTTTGAGGATAGTTCTCTACAGATGGGTACATCCAAGAGTCAAGAGTGTTAATTTGACAAATTCACAATTTTATGATAATCAACTGGTTTGAAATAATTTAATGCCAAGCAAGTTGACTGTGTATTATGTATTTGAAATTTTATTGATGAGCTTATTCTTGCTTTTTACATTTTTTCTATTGTTGAGTGTTTATTATTTGAAATTTTGTGGAATCCGATCGCAGCGCCACCTACCGGGTCCAATTGTGAATCTAAACCATCCTTAGACCCATTCAAACACACACATATAATTTGATTAAAATCGGTCCAGCCGTTTAGGAGGAGTTCGGTTACAAACACGTACAGAAGAATTATAGATATATATAAAAGATATTCCAGTTCAGTCATAATGAGTCGTCTGAATTTAATAATTGATGAATGCAAAATACAAACAACTCTCGATTGGGGTTTTGTTCTATTTTTTGACAGCTGCTTATACCATTTGACAATAAATGGATTTTTAGGTTTGAAAAAAATATTATTTTGATATTTCCACTTGTATTTTAATTTTATTACCATTTCGCTAGATCCAAATATATAGCTTATCTTTATCCACCAAAATGATATTAGATAAAATGAATATACATTTATATCAGGTCAATGGTCAATTTAATTGTTTGTTTTATCTATTTTGGTCACAGTTTTTTCACGCAAACTAGAACGGAATTATTTCGCTACCTTTGAGTTATCTTTGCTTTAGAATTATCATAAAGAATTTAGCATTACCTAATGCAAAGCACAATTGCGCCGTGGAGAGTTTGTGGGAGTGGTGTGGTGGCTGGTGGGTGAGTTTATCTGTACTTGGAGTTGGAATAAGTGTGCATATAAAAGTATACACACGATTAAACCACACATACAAGAAAATAATCTAAAACAAGAAATCCACTATACACAAAACTAAAACAGCTGGAGCAGTGGATTAAATTTGAATTGAATGTTTGTTCACTTTTGATTTTTTGCCATTTCTTTCATTTCATAGTCTTCTGTGCTCTTTTTATGGGGTTTTCTCTGGATGTATAGTTTGTTTATGTTTGAATTTACTTGACGTTGACGTTGACATATAGGACATATAGAGAGAGGGAGAGAAAACAAAAGAAGCAGTTTGTTTTCAAACAAACTATCGATACCTACTCTGGAATTGGAAGTGGCATTATTGAAGATGTATCTATTTTTTGTTTTCGTTTTATTTTTTGTTGTTTTATGTTTTATGCTTTAATCATCATTTACATTTGACGACCGCGACGTGATAAAAGCCAACAAAAAAAATCGTGTTATGGTTATGCGAACTGTGCATTGTTGCCACATAACAAGGAAAACCAACGAAAAATATGTTATACACAAATACAACATCAAAAACAACTGGTAAAGTTGATTTTTTGCGTTCTGTTGTGTTTTCCATTATGTTTGCCATGCCAAGTAGGTAAGGCATAGTCTCTCTCTCTCTCTGTTGGCGAGGGACTAAAATTGAAGGTTGATTTTGAATTAATGGGAAATGTTTCTACCATTGTTTGTAAGTAGGTATAGATAATGTAGGTAGATATATATGCGGAAAAGCCCTACTTAAACGTACGGTTTGCCTATAGAAAATCGATGTGCAAATATTTAAGAATAGTAGGTATACATTAAGTAGGTACCTATACAAAATGTACTAAGAACATAATAGTAACCCACATTACATCAGGCTTTTTCATATAATAATGCCCCGTTCATACTGGTACTGATGCGAAAACCTTCATATGAAAACTTGTATTTTGAAACACAATCCACCATATGAAATTTTAATGCTTAAGACCTGTCGCTGATAAGATCTAGTACAGATTCAAGTAATTCGGCTTTTAACCTGGTAAACTGATTCGCACTACATCTGATGGCCTTTTTACGAAACATAAATGTGACTACATACCTACATGCCTCTGTTAGCTGACTGACTCAATGCAATTTACATCTGCAAGTGAATGAAAAGGGTTTAGGAACAGGCGTATGGAATTTATGTTATACTAGCTGTCCCGGCGAACTTCGTACCACCTTAAGAGAATCCGCCTCTGTAGAATCAATAAATGTTTTATAAACTATACCCGCCCGGCTTTGCCCGTGCACAGAAATTGTATTGCTTGGATCTTAGATAATAATTTTCTTTCGTAAGATTGTCTGTAAATTTGAGCTCAGTTCGGCGGTTTTTGAGATATAAGATTTCGAATGTTTCTTTTGTATGGGCGGTGCCACGCCCCTTTGTCCAATTTTGACCAATCCAACTCAGAAACCTTCGTGGGATCATGCACAACAACTTTGCTAAAGATCATCACATGATCAAATGCATAGTTTACGATTCTATAAAGGACAAACAGACAGACAAGCATTAATTTTTATATACAGTCTGTCACGAAATTGTTTTTACAAATTTCTTGACAAGCTCATTTTTTCGTATTTTTTATTACTTTCATAATGTAGTATTTTTTGTTACTGTTCGTTAGTAGATATATTAATAAAAAGAAATTTATTAATAAGAAACTCTTTTCTTTTATAAAGAAACTGTCTAAATTACCAGTTGATTTCCTTCGTAAAAACAATTCCTTGACAAACTGTATATAGATTGTCTATGATTCTCCGCAATTTAAACAGCGAAGGATTTCGAAATAAGTAAATAATTGCAATTCCAACGAAAGTGTTTGTAGATAATTTGTTAATTTCTCAAAAAAACACATCAAATTTCAGCAATTCTCAACTAATTGTTTTCATTTTTAATGTACTATCGTCATTCTTAACTTGATACCAAACTCGGTTTTTCTTTAAAATGATTGTTTTCTTCGATATCCACCCCAAACGCTAATAATAGTACCTACTTTAAAAAAAACTGCTCATATCTCGAAAACGCCATTTTCGATTATGATAAAAATGTAACTGAAAGGTAATGTTTAAGTCCTGAATTATACTATGTGCTCAGTTTTCAGATAAATAGTTGCAAAACACTGTTTTTCGGACAGCTAAACAGTAGCCGTGTTTTATTATGCCCATGATCTGAACCGGATCAGATCAGCATAATAAAACAAACCAGGATCATTTTGACATTTGACAGGGGCTTACAAATTTTATGCGAGAAACGGAGTGGTTTGATTGGTTATTGGGTTGTCAATATTTTGTAAGTCACTTTATTTGTATACACGAATAAAATTATTCGCCTAGAAGTATACTATCATTCTATCTATTTGGATCATGAAAAATGATCCAGATAGAAAGTCGGATCACGTGTTGTTGTTGCGAATTAGTGCTAATGTGTGATCTGGTTCAGATCACGGACATAATAAAATACGGCTAGTTTAAGAATAGTGCTTTTCGAATCCAAAATTATAGTATTTGTTTGCATAGTTTTACAAAAAAACCGGTCTAACGATTTTCACCAAAATACATATTTCAGACAACATAAACATTCTAAACATGATCACGCACTTAGTTTTTCTCAAAAAAACTCAAATGTAGCCATTTTATGAATATTTCACACACGGAATATTTTTGTAAAGCACAAAACTTCAGTGGCAATACAAATCCAATAGGAAAAACAGGAAATTTTAAATAACTCTGACGTTCACAGAGATTCGCAGTAAAAGAGAAAGTTTATCTTTTTCGAACATAGGTTGCCTCTAATCTAATATTAAATTAAAATATATTAACTGTTTTACTTACTCTCCATATAGTCGAATTTTTTTTAACTTACCTGAAAGAAAAAGAAATATTGGTTTTAAAATGCGATTTATTTAGATAATTAATAAATTATATTAAATTTTGTGGTTTTGTTCGAAACCTTATCTTCTATAAGTTAACGATTCTTATTCGACAATTGGGACGTTCGGTTTAGTTAATCTGAAAGCAGCATTCAATCTAACAACATTTGTTCCTCTTTTTGTTGGTCTAGTCTAGATTGATCACATTGCAAATTTGTTAAGAAAATCCTGTCTAATAATCACTTTTAGTGGCTAAAATAATCTATTGTGACTGTCAATGTCAAAATATTTAAGTGGTTATTGGTAAGGCCCAGTGATTAGTACGCTAAACTACTGAGCATGGGGCCCTAGGTTTGACTCTAGGAAAAATAAAAATTACATTCGAATTCGAATATTGTAGATCCCCCATTAAATAAAAACTCACACAAACAAATTGTTGTGAGAGCTAGGTCCAGCCTGAGGCGTACTGTCCACGTAGCTGCGACTTTGCTGCTTCGTGGACAGGGCTTTGTTTGTTTATATGCCAGCCGCAAGGAAGCTGCAAGCAAGCGTACACCAAGATGCAAATGACGAAAGCGTGCATATGAAGCGCAGCTACGTGGACAGTAGTCTTAATTCCCATTTAAAAAAGGTAGTTGAGACAGAATTCCGAAATTCTAAAATGCCAAAAATCCAAGTCTAAATAGTTGAAAATCCTGAAAGTCCAAAATCCTGAAAAAGGCATATACAGATTTGGAATACGTTAACAACTCATGATCATGACATGACAATAATCTCGGATCTAACTTGTTTATACATACATACCAACCAACCTCACAGAGTTCGCTAATTTTGCGATTCGATCTTCTGGGTTTTTGAGATATTGGAATTTCGCGATTTCGAGTTTTCAGAATTTTAGACTTTCGAGATTTTGGGGTTTCTGGACATTAATGACAACCAAATGGATAATGACTGGATCTAAATTCGGTTATATTTATTTTTTTTGTCTCCCTTGCATAGCTATTTAATTCCCATAAATAACACCCTCCCAGAGTACGATCAATTTGCGAAAAAATCCTAATGGTAACGCGGCAATTCAACACCAGTATGCGATGCGAACGCACTATATTTTTCGTGCTTGTTATCGTCAATCCCGTGCGCCCCTACTCTGATGCAATCACAACAACATATTGAATAATTCATCCGCAACATGTTATTAAGACAATGCGTTGCGATAATTTGGCATTTGATATCCGAAATTAGAAAGTGCAACTGGGTACTGCCGCATTTTTGCGGCGCACAATTCAATTTACTTGGTACCTCAACTTTCACTCGAAATTAAACTGAAATTGTTTGTTACTTGATGATGTGCGCTGCTGATCGGCCATAGTTGCAGATATAAAATTGATAAAATTGGATTTCCTATAAAAACCGCACATAGGAATAGGAATCGGCGTTATAAGCCATTCGCCATAAAATGTAATCGAGTAGATACTAGTTAGTTGTGCGCTGCTGCGGCACTGGGTTACATTTTGTATAGTATAATTAATTTGTGAAATTTCCATTTGTTACGTGACGTGATGGCTGCGATGACGATGACCATCTGTGATCAAGATGATCGTGATTTACGTTCAAACATATCAAAGCGATTCTTACGATATCTCAAAACTGCGCAGTTTTTTATTCGTCCGAGGTCTTTTGTTCTCTATTCAAACAAAAACAGAGTCATGTGTATCGGTCGGTACGCTATGTATTGTATGAGGCTTATGTTTATAAAGGTTTCTCATTTGAAAATGTTAAACTTCACACAAGAAATAAGCTTTCAGTGCGCAGAATGACTGCGCAAGTTGGATTGTCTCGTAAAAATGCCAAAACGAGAACGCGAGAGGAATATCTAATTAAATAAGAAGAACTGCGATGGTGTTTATAATTTTCGTTTTTATAGGGACTCGTGAAGAAGATCCATCCTGCATAGACAGTATGGCAGGCAGGCAATCGAATAACGACCGCATACTCGTATTAAGGTTGTTATCGCTGTTATTTTTAGGTTTTAGTTTTATTTTTGTAAATTTTCTCTTCGTCTACCCATTTGGGTTTGTTGTGTGTCCATTTCGTTTTGAGTGTCGCGCTATTCGAATACGAGTATTTTTCTCTCCCTTGTTCGTTCGCTTTTGGTTTATTTATTTATTTTTTTTTTATTCAGGTTATCAATACAAGGTCGGTCGGGTAAAGGTATAATAGTAGGTACGACGTACGAGTGTATTATGTATGGTGGCCTACAGCAGCGGATTTGTGGTCGATTCGGCAGTACTACTCAAAAGCGGGGACCTTATCAGCGCACCCAGAAGTGAATTGGAAAAACAGAAACTAGTCTTTTTTTCACTCTGTTTTTGTTCCCCCCTGTGTATACTTTTATTGCACAGATCAACGTACTTTAGGTTAATCTGAGCGTTTTACACAAAAGCAAACAGAGAAAGAGAGAGAGAGAAGGTGCCATGCCAGTTCTTCCACACAGGAAAACATTCAGTTCACGATTTCAGTGCGTGCGACTGGGATATTTTTAAATATGAATGAAAGCGCGTGGAATTTTGTTCAAAATATTGTTTTTTATTTTTGTATTTGGGCAGAAAGAAAATGTTTGGGAAAATCTCAACACCAATTTAAAAGCTATTTGGCAGCACTTTTTTTTTCTTTCCACGAATAGATGAGAAGAATTGTACTAAATAGTTCCGAGTTTATTAACTGTATGTTAGAAATTTGGCTGTATATTTGCTACGTATTTGCTACGGCGGACTAATGGTTTTCCTTTTGGGCTTCAACTGGGCCATAAATATTGACAAAGGTCTTCTTGAGCGTGCCAAGAGCGTATGAATTGGTTGGTATAGACACGAGCCTTGGCATAATCCCAGACAAAGAAGTCTAATGCCGAAAACACATGTGCAGAAATTCTGAATTCTTCACTGCAAGCAGTACTGCAGATGAAACAGATGTGCAGAATTCAATTTGCAGCGGTTGCTGTCAAAGCGGGGGAAAATACGTGAGTGAAACACAGACGACAAATAATTCCCGTCTCTCTTTTCCTCGTATGCATCAGCATCAGCATCAGCATCAGCACACTAACCACTGCGCTACTGCGCACACCCGTCGCATCCGTTGCGACAATGTATTCGACTGACAGATTGATAGAATACACAGTAGATTATGGAAGGGTGACCCATACATAAGCAATGCACGTGGCGGATGCGACGGATAAAGTAGGTTTACTTTCTACATTTCTGTCAGTCGCATCCGTTGACAGTTGGCACAGCGTGAGAGGAAGCACTTTCATTGGTGGAAATATTGAGATAAAGAGAGAAACTGTCAAATGCTGCAGAAAACAACGTATACTGTCAACGTATTCTATGTTGACTGTTCTATGTTCTATGGGACCGTTCGTTCCGTCCAATACGTCAATCCCCCGACGCAACGGATGCGACGGATTCTATGGGTCGGGGCCTTTAGTCCTTTCCCCTTTAGTCGGAAAGGGTTAGCGTGTGGTGTGCCATATATAGAATCGAACAAAGCGTGAGTATACATCCTTTCCTTTAAGAAATGTCTTTATGTATTTATAAAAAAAATAAATATTCGGTCAATCTCACTTTGGGCGCCACATGCATTTGCACACTTTAATGCAAATTAATGTGCATTTGGTTGGTAAATTAAAAAAACAAATTCCCTTCAATCTATAGGCATGCAATGTAACTTCTTGTAAAATTAACAACTAGTTAAACCAAAATATTTACCGATAGACGATATTTTTCGGTTTAACGTATCTATGTTTAAAAATCAAAAAGTATTGGTTAAAAAGTGACAACTCAATATCTTTACAACAATATTGTTTCGTTGCATTTCGTTCCACTTTTTTTAAGATTTACGAAGGTAATCAATTGTTTACCTAATGCTCCGGGAATGTATGTACCGAAATAGGTAGGTTCAGCTGAATTCGCCTCAAAATACGACCAAGAAAAATATTTCGGATATCCCATTTTTATAGCAGCCATAAAAATATTACCGAGCCTGTGAAAAATGTTGACTATTATTTTCAGGCACCTACCTACCTGGTAAAGCACTAGGCTAGACACTAATCTATACATAAGATTTATAGCTATGGCGGAGCATGTAAGTAGTACTAAATGTGTGGACCGCTGTGGTGTTTTAAAACTGGTTTTAACTCCATTTACAGTGGACATTCAATACAAAGATATATTAAATGTTAGAGGTTGTTTGCTAACACGAAAGTGTTCATTATAGATAGATTTTTTTATTTTTTATTTTTCTACAGCCATGTGTCAATTACATTAAATAACTGAATTCGGACAATCTTTTGACACTACTCGTATTGTGATGGGTTAAGGTGCCTGTCCATTTGAGAGTAAAAATGGTGCGAGCAGCTCTCAAGCAGCTCTCGATAGCAAACTCGCAAGTGGACATAGTCTTGAGAGTAGTTCGCTGAGAGTTAACTTTTTACTCTCGAGATTCGAGCCTTTTGAAAGTCACTCGCAAGTGGACACATGTTCTGATCACTATCGGAGATTAGCTCTCAAAATTCCAACACGGTTCGTATTTTGCGAGTAGCTGTCGAGAGTCGACATGGCAGAACAATGGATATCGGGGGAAAATCAACTCATAGCGTTACCAATACACACCCACGTACTGGTATGGCTTCCCTTCACGCTGGTTGGAATTGGAACATAGTTAGAATACATTTTAACTAGTAAAATAAATATCAAGTGGACACGGTTATGAGAGTACTCTCAGGGAATCTACTCTCAAAATGTTATCGAAGAACTCGCGAGATTAAAATCTCGAAATTATTACTGTCAAATGGACAGCCACCCGAGAGTAACTCTCGAGAGTTTACTAGTGAAAGTACTCTCAAATGGACAGGCACCTTAAAGCTGTTCGGGCGGAACTATTATTTTAGTGACTCTCCAATTTTTCTCTCCAAACATTAGCTAAAACCCCTGCTAAATTTTGACATGGAGTGCGTTGTGGATATAAGTCACAGAAAACAGATGTTCGTTGAAAATAATTTCCTTAAAAAATGCATCGACACAAAAAATGTTTTATATTCGTTGCGCTTTCTTTTGTCCATGTCTGCTATTCTTTGATCTCAAATGCTTCTCTTTCAAGGTATTCCTCGTCTATGCATTCATTGCAAAAATTCATCCTTATTTCGTTTTCATTAATACAAAAAACACAATAAGAAAAAGCAACACAATCTGTCAAAATTTAGCTTGAAAAAATGTTCCGACCCATTAATGGGCGAGCTAAATTTTGACAGATAGGTATATTAAATGCAGTCTGAAATGAAAATTTGATATTTTAGCTGAAGCCGCGTTTGGAATTGGATGGATTCGTTTAAATTTAGCTTAGCTAAATTTTTGAGAGAATTTTGTAAAATTTAAGTCGAGTTGGACTAATTTTTCGAAATTTGACATGTAGTAGTAGATACTAAGAAGAAAATACACAATATGATTCCGATTAAAAAAGAAAAAAAAAAAAGATGAATTCTGTGTTTAAAATTGAGGATTAGATATTGAACTATTTTTTTTAACATTCATATTAATATCAGGATTTTTTAAACCTACATTATTTACTTACACAAAGCCAAATTGAAATAAAAAATAGTTCTTAATTCTCAATTTAATAGCATGATAAAATGTTGCTTTACTGTAAGTTGATACAATGTATCAATTTTACCGCTTTAAAAAATTTCCATATATTCAAAACATCGTATAAGCACTTTGCATTTATGAAAACAACAACACCGCCGCGGTTCAGGTTGCCAACGTTGTTCGCTCCAACAAAACAAAGAATTGTCATGAATGTATTTGAACACGTTGCTATACATATTGATAGACATAAATATAAACAAACAGATAATGGATTCTGTTGTAAATTTTTTTTAAATATCTAGGTCATTGTGTTTTGTTTATTTTTTTGGTGTCGTTGTTGTTTACGGATGTCATAACCAGATATCCATTTAAGCATTCTAAAATAAGAAAGTGCACATTTCTCAAAAGACACGAAACGAAAACCGGCAGCACTTTTATTTATTCCTTCGGTGAGTCCATCCTTGCTGCTGCATTCATTGGTTTTCATTTACACAATTCAAAATATTGGACGAAAATAAATTTTACCTCGAAGAAGAAGAAGATGAACAAAAAAACAAAAACAAAAAAAAAAAGAAGACGATACTCGTTCAAACGAAAAACAACTGTGATGATGGGCATGGCCCATGGGAGAGGTTGATGCACGACACTTTGCGGATGTTATCGCATCACCCAGCATACACCTTTTTACGTCCCAATTTACTCTAGATAATGCTCCAGAGTTGCGATGGAATTTTCTTGTAAATATTTAGTTGAAAATAAAATTTCAAAGTGGATGAAAATACGTATTCAGATATATGATCGTTCGAAAATTTGTTTACACTTTTTGTATGAATTGATAATTTCACAGACGACGACAGGAAATGGAATACACTATAATTTAAGTGGAGGAAGAAAGTTTTTTTGAATGGCGACAACAGATAAATATCAGTATACTAATAGCACTAATAGCCATTGGGCCTTACCAATAATCATTTTTAACCGCGACCTTAAGTACATAAAGGGTGTTTTTTTAGAGGTTTGGTTTTTAAAGTGGCAACACTGTTTCTACAGATTGTCAATTTGACAGTTGAAAGTTGATTTGTGATTATTTTACGATAAATAGATTAACGTTAGAACAACGCGTGCAAATTGTGCAAACTTATTTTGAAAACCATGGTACCTATTTATCGTGCGCTGCGTCCATTTTACTGTCGATATAATCGTCCATCTGAGCAAGTTATTCGGAACACGATGAACCGTTTTCGCACCACGTACAATCTGGTGGACTATGCGCATCCCCAAAGACGACAAACAGTGCGAACAGAAGAAGTTATTGCCGTTGTGGAGCGCAGTGTTGAGGAGAATCCGAAAGATTCGCCATCATGCACAGCAATTGGAACTATGGCCATCCACTTTGTCGAAGATTTTATAGAAAGATCTTGGCTTAAAAGCGTCGTAGGTTCGGTGAATGGGCCGAAAACATGATTTAGCTTGATCGTCATTTTTAACGCAACATTTTGTTCCCCAATGAGGCCCATTTTTTGTTAAATGGATATGCAAACAAGCAAAATTGCCGAATTTGGAATGGAGAAAACCCAGAAGCATTTGTCGAGACGCCCTTACATCAATTAAAACTCACTGTTTAGTGTGCTTTATAGGCTAGTGGAATCATCGGTCCATACTTCTTTAAGAACGATGCCGGCCAGAATGTTACTGTCAATGGAGAGCGCTGTGGCTATAGAAACATGATTTCTGACTTCTTCGTTCCTCGATTGAATGGCATTGATGTGACAGAGGGTGCCGTGAAGCAATGTCGAAGGAAATAAGGTCGAATCGTGTTCATTTCCATTTTGATTGGAAGTCCATAATATCTCCTCTACCCGTATGGGGATTGCCCTTGATGATTTAGAGTCGATGGCGGAAAATCGTGAGTTATGGGCCAACCTACCACCACGACCCACTTAATGGATAAGTCGGCCATTGAAAATGAATTAATACAAAAAGTTTACACTACGTATAACACAAAATATTGATATACTCGGATGACGTTTAAGTTGTTCTTTTTCTCAAATTATTTTCTTGTTATGTGTCCTCCATTTGGTACACATGTTCTCTTATCGGAGCTCCCCTCGCATTAAGTTCGTAAACTCTTACTAAGCGTTGGCGGGAAAAGTTCATCCAATAGCACTCTCTATAATCCAGTTTCAGTATTTCATCATCTGACAGTTGGTACTTTCCTAAATATATCAGTACTTTGTCTGACATTGCCCCACAATATCCCAACACTTGTTCTGTAGAGAACATCTTCGGATATGCATAGCTTCGTGAGGAGTCCTAGGAGTCTACAATGCCCTGTTATAAAGCCGGTTAGGATATGGAGGTTATTTTTGCCTATATATGGTTGGACCATTTTCAGGTTATTTTGCCTAAAAGTTTCTTGGTTTGCCTCATGCTCCCAGTTTGTTTCAGCTATCAAACCTGTTTTCTTTTACTAATTTCATGAATTAAGGGTGTGATTTTAGTGATTTACTCCCGCTTCAGTTCCAGGCTCAGGTTCAGTTCAGGTATTGACCCATCTGTGGACTACATATTTTGTTGTCTGATTTAATGTTCCAGTAGCACTTCTATGGTTGGAGTTGCGCGAGATATCATAATACAAAAGCAAAATTTCTTTCTGCAGAAAGGCCCTTCAGGGTCAGATCTTTCAAAATCGCAAACAGCTTTTTGTTATTTTATAACTTAAAATCCACTCAGCCAACATTTCCCAGTCAGCATCGTACACTTTTACAGAAGCTTACATGATTTATGTAATCCATCCAATCAATGTAGGTGTCCGATGTAATGACCGATGGCCATGTTTTTACAAGTGATCCGTTTTTACTTATTATCTCAAGTGTAGGTGTTTATTTTCTAAAGCAACGTGACCTAGAAACAAATTTCATTTAAACAGAGAGAACAAATTCTGTAGGTACACCTACACCCACATTACACTAATCCATTATTAATTTTTTTTTTTCACTCTCGAAATCGAAGCTAATATATTTTTGATGGTACGTCTAATTATTCGACCTCCACTGCCAATTATCCATACCCAAAAATAGACACCCTTATAGATAAATTATTTCAAACAAAGTCTGCAGCATTTTGAATGTCATTTTCGTTTCGCAGACATTTGACAGTGCGCTCAGATTATGTGTCAAAAGTATTTACTCTGAAATGTCATTGTTATCTACTATAGCACATCCCGTCAAACCTGTTTCAATTTGATGTTTGGGTTTCTTAAAACATAAAACCGAAACGTTCTGAAAGTGTATAGAATTTGCTATATAGCTATAGGAAGTCATCATTGGTTTGTTTATATTTTTTGTTTGGGCGGTTTTTTGCTCCGGGAAGGCCGACGGGACACGGGTTACGGGAGTAGGTAGGTATCGCATGTGATTTCATTAAGTATAGATCATCATCCACCAACAGGCAAAGTCGTGCTCGTGCTTCTGCCTCCTGTATTGTGCTCCGATCACATCAGCCAGCACCAGCAGTCTTCTTATAATTATAACGAAACGGCCAAACATGAACACCTTGGCCGTGCTCAGTTTAGCGGATGATGATGACCATATTCGAACGGGTTGTACGTCTGCGTTCATCGCTTATACTTACTCCACTCTTATGTAGATATAAATAATTTATTTAACTTTTTTTTTTTTTTATTTTTATTCGCGATGTTCGCTCGGAAACGGCGCAAAATACAAAAAAAACTGCGCTGACTTGGTTCTGTTGGCTCGAGCCCCAATATCAGTGATGGCGGCGGTGGTGACGGCAATGTCGACAACTATACGATGGCGTATTTCTCCGCGTATGTATGTATTCTGTGCCTCAGTGTAAGTACACTGACCTTTTTTAGGTTGAATGGCTTTCCAAGTCAAATAAGATACTGCGTACGGTTGTTTTTGTTCTCGGTGTTGTTGTTGTCTTTATTGTGTCTTTTTACACGTTACTACTGAAATTCACTTGAATTTGAGAACTTTCTTCTACCCTCTCTGCTGCGTATATCTGTAGTGTGGCGCGTAACACCCTTCTACTTTTGTACACTTTTTTGGGTTTTTGGGGGAAGTGACGTCTGAAGATACACATCCATATCCAGCCCCCCCATTTGGAAAATAATCCGAGTAAAGAGAAAGCTCATAAGGGCAAAGGCAGAACACAACAAAGCAACAGCAAAGGCTAGGCTAAAGGAAGAGAAGGAAATCCTTTGTCTTTTCTTTATTTAAAATTTCCACGAAAGTAATATAGGGGTGGTTGTTGCTCTCTGTCTGTACGCTCAGTGGAAAAAGAAGGGTGACTGGGACTGCTGACTGGATTATTTGGATCCCTCCGAAACGTAGATATATATACTTATTGGCGTTTTCTTTCGGGAAACTTTTGCATCCTACTCCTGGCAATTATGGTCTCTTTCGTTCCTCTTTTTGCGTATTATCGTCGGGTATGAAATGAAGTCATTGAGATATTTCATAATTAAAGGGGGAAAATGTCAACATCAATAGCATTACGACATGAACACTTTGAGGGATTAAAAATGAAAACAAATTGGCGCGTATATTTCGTGTTGGTGTCGTTGTTTTTCATATTACTTTACTTTTCATCATCATGGTCGTCTGTGCTATAGTAATCTCTCAAATAAAGCGTAGATCTGTGAAATTTATTTTTAACCGAAAAGCAGACTTTCAGAATCAGAAACAAAGAGTATTTGCACCTACCTACCCCATTTTCACTTTTTGAAAATTGCACAAGTCTGCTCAATGCAATAAAAGTGAAACGAATGAGACGAGACATTCACCCCGATTCGTGCAGTCCCCTCGACGTATGCTTGTCGCTTTACTTCAAAATCGGTCTTTTTTAACATTCATCCGAATTTTGAACGCGCTCCACGACCTCGACGTCAAACATAATAATGTGCTTAATGGAGGGAACGCCGTGCTAGACTTCGAGGCGCTATAGCGTCAATGGAACAAGAATGACACAAAATTAAGTTTTTGGATTCATTCGATTCAGAAAATTACATTTTTGATTATTGATCTTAATTAAATTAATTTCATTTTACATTGACAATTGGATTGACATTGACAGTTATTTCTTTGTTCTTCCGTTTCCTTAATATAGAAAATGGCCGCGTTCTATTGACCAGTAGACGTCATTATATCCTAGACGAAGTAAAGCCAGCTGGAGCTAGTTTGAAAAATGTACCTACTAGGTTTTATGTTAAAAGATAATAATTTTTTTTAGATCTAGTTTGAGATGAACGTGTCTCTATTTATCTAGCGGTAAATGGAACACAGCTTTTATAGAACGTTCAAGACGTCATGGCATTATCGGTGCGGTGAATGAATGAAATAAAATCCAAAACTCGTTTTGGACTTTATTGTAATTTCAAAAGTGCAATAAAGTCCAAAATTACGGTTTGGACTTTTTTAAAAATATGTATGGGGGATGCTGCCCCATTCAACCACCTGCTTTCTTTTTCTTTTAAATAGTTGAGTGCAATAATGTCCAAAAACTTTATTGCACTCTTGAAATTGCAATAAAGTCCAAATCGCGTCTTGAAAGTGTAATACAGTCCAAAATTACGTTTTGGACCTTTTTGCATACGACTTTATTTCATGGCACCGCATTATCAGGTAAAGCTAAAATAAAAAGAAACAGTTGGTGCAAAGGTCCATGGAACCTTAGGTCTAGCTTCTCACAACCATTAGTTTTTTGCCGAATGAAAGGGACCTACAATTTGTATACTGAATCCGAAAAGCTGAACTGAGAACCTAGGCTCAGGACAGTTATCAAATTTCTTCATAGACGACGCACGGTAGGTATAATAATGAAATTTAATGGACGCAGTGGCTCAGTGGTTAGTGTGCTGGACTACTGTGCGAGGGGTCCCAGGTTCGATCCCCGGAAAAAACACAAATTATATCTTAAGGTTTTTTCCACTACGACACCTATCGCGAAAGTCTGACAAACACCCGAGAGTATAACTGTGCTGAAGAAGCTTCTCAATTCAGCCGTTCGGACTCGGCATAAATTGTACGTCCCTTCCATACGTCCCAAAAATAAAAACTCCCACAAAGGAATGGTTGTGAGAAGCTAGGCCTAGGGTGTCTGTCTACACGGCTGTTGCGTCAACTATTTATTTATTTATTTTTTTAATGAAGAGTTTTTCTGGCCATAATTTTCACAAGCCGCTCCCAATCACACAAAGAAGACCACCACATTGCAGTCAAACAGAGCGGAAATGTGTTTAAATGTACAAAAACAAAATTTCTAAAAAAAATAGTTGGCCCAGGTGAATTATCCTCTGGGGTGACGAAACGAAAAAACACTTAGATATGCATTTCAAAAAACGAAAGAAATTATTCAAAACGAAAATTTACCTCATGTAACACTTTTCGTTTTTTTTTTTCTTCCTCTTCGCAAACGTTTAGGAAGCAGTGTAGTTGCATAAATTTAGTATCATTTTCAAAGTTCGAAGAATTTTTTAAAGTGGTGTTGTTAAAAACAAAAGTTCCTCGAACTATGAAAATGCTCTTTTGCTCTTTTGGTTACCTATTGTATATTATATTTATCGTTTAATTCTAAATATTTAATTAATTTGGTATCTAATGTCTAATTTCTTCAAAAAGTATAGATATAGACTCTTGCTATGTAAAAACGGTTAAAGCAAAGAGAAACGAGAAAAGTTCGCGCAATTCTCCCGCGACCACAAGCACAACCTCTATTAACATCATAACTCTTCGTTTAACTCGTCATATTGTTAAAGAGAAAATCATGAAAATGAAATATAAGAAAAAAATAACAACAAATGTACTAAGCGACGAGCAGGATGGTTCGGAAATCTTCATCAACGATAGCTTAACATCGTTCTCAAGAGCACTTTTCAATGCAGCCAAGCAGATTAAAATCGAAAGGAAATTTAAGTTTATATGGTTGAGGAATGGCATAATTTTTTTGCGTAGAAAGGAGGGCGATAATGCCATCAAAGTGAGGTGTTTTGAAGACCTCAATAATATTTAAGCTAAATATATTATAAAATGAACAAACATCCCTCAAATTATGAAAAAGATTATGCTATTCCCACCCGTTCTACATTATTGATTCACCAGAATATACGTAGTATGAGAGCAAACTTTAACTCTCTATTAGCTCATTTAAATGCTTACAATTTTGATGCACATTTCATTGTATTAACTGAAATATGGTTGTACGACTACGAACTATCCAATTATACTATTCCTGGATATGTACCTTATCCCAACTGTAACAATTCATATAGCGCAGGCGGTGTCGTTGTTTATATCAAAAAAGAGTACGAATGTGTTTATGTAAAATTTAGTTTGAGTACTGCCGATGTTTTGAAAATTGATTGTCATATTTGCGATGAACAATTTACTATTTTTTGTATATATCGTTTACATGAAAATAACCTAAATAAGAACATTTTTATAGATCAATTGAATAACTTACTTAAAGATGTAAAGACAAAAAATGTATTAGTACTGGGAGACATGAACATTGATATTTTGAAAAATAACTTTGACACGGATAATTATCTGCTGTTAATGTCGTCATATGGCTTGAAGTCTCTGATTTCCGAACCAACTCGTATCACAGATAGCTCGAAGACATGCATAGATCATTTTTTTGTAAGGCTTAGCTCGTGCTTCTCACATAAGTTGTATGCGGAAGTACTCGATTACAAAATAACTGATCACTGCATGACTACTCTGAACATAGAAAAACCACTGTATGTAAATATAGATAAATATGTACCCTTTGCAGTCACACGTAAGACAGACTACACAAAACTTGTTGAGTGCTTAAAATATGAGTTCTGGGAGCCTGTGTATGCCGAAAATAACCCCTCTCAAGCATATGATATCTTTTTACAAATTCTAAGTAGACACATTCAAAGCTGTACTGTAATTGAGTCCCATAAAAATTCTAAATTGAAACGTCTAAGGCCGTGGATAAGTAAAGGTTTATTGGCAAAAATTTCCAAGAAAAATGTGATTAGGAAAAAATGTTTACGCCATCCTGATAACATAAATCTTAAAAACTACTACAGTAAATTAAGTGAAGAAGTAAAAGAGAAAGTAAAATCTAGTAAGGATAATTATTATTCTAAAAAATTTCAGAATTGTAAAGGAAACATAAGGGATGAATGGAGGGTTGTAAATAATATTCTCAGCAAACAAAACGAAAAAGAACAAATACTTAAAATTGAATTAGATAGTGCCGTGATATCGAATCCTGTAGATATTGCCAATCATTTTAATAAATATTTTGTGTCCGTTGCTTCTAAATCGAAGACATCCCTCACCGATGCTAACTGTGGTTGTAATCTATATGCAGACCTAGTTGACGACTCTTTTCAATCAAATAGTTTTGTTTTCGAACAGTTTACGCCAATTGAAATATATAAACAGATAATGTCCATGGACAACAAGCTATCGTGTACCTCTGATAACATCAGTAATTGTCTTCTAAAACGGATTTCATTTTTTGTCATCGATGTACTTAGTCATTTGTTTAATGTAAGCGTTAACTGTGGTATTATGCCCTCATCTTTAAAAAGTGCTGAAGTTATTCCACTCTTTAAAAAGGGAAATCGAAGTTTAATGACGCAATATAGGCCTATTTCATTACTTCCGACGTTTTGCAAATTATTCGAGAAACTAATAAAAAAGCGTGTGATATCTTTTTTAAACAAAAATAAATTTTTTAGTGACGAGCAGTTTGGCTTTCGCGAAAATAGGTCAACTGAAGATGCAATTTTGAAATTTTGTAGCGAAATCTATGACAGTTTTAATAATAATAATACCAATTGCTTAACTCTGTTTATAGATATGACTAAAGCTTTTGATATGGTCAATCACAGTATACTTTTGAATAAATTATACAAAGCTGGATTAAGAGGTATTATTTATAATTGGTTTTCATCTTACCTGTCAGGCAGAAGTCAACGTGTAAGACTCGATGATGGTACATACAGTGACTTCGAATCAATTAATATTGGTGTACCTCAAGGCTCAGTCTTAGGGCCGGTTTTGTTCTTGATCTACATAAATTCAGTATTCAAACAAAATTTTAGCAGTCAGGTAACAGCTTTTGCTGATGATATGGCATTTTCTTATGCCAATAATAGCTTATTTGAATCTGTAATTAATCTTCAAAAAGACTTACAAATACTCAGACAATGGTTCGCAAAACATAAGTTAATAATAAGCGAGAAAACTAAATTGATGATATGTAATTTAAGAGGTCCCTGTCCACTGAACTGTGATATTGTATTCCATTCATCTTCTTGTGAGAAATTGTCCTTATGTGCTCACACTTGTGGCAAACAAAATTATTATGATGATTTAGCTTGCCATTCTAGCTGTTTCACAATAGCTGGTGTCGAAAGCTTTAAATACCTAGGAGTTTTAGTAGATAGAAACTTAAATTGGAAGGCTCATGTGGATGAACTCAAAAAATATATGTTGGCTGTTACTCGTAAATTATATTTATTGAAACCTCATTGTTCTAGAAAAATACTTTCTATGATCTACTATGGTCTTGCTCACTCGAAATTACAGTATGGTATTGCAACTTGGGGTGGGACTTATAGTAGTACAATTGATGTTTTGAAGATAGCACAAAAGCACATTATTAGAATCATATGTGGAGCTAATAGATTGACCCCCAGTTGGCCACTCTTTTCTAGTCTTCGTGTCTTACCAATGAACAGTCTATATATCTTTAAGGTTCTAAAAGTGTTCTTTTTACGCAGCGGGTACAGTACCACTCTTAGGAACTCGAATTTGTATAGGTTGAGAGTAAATACTTTAGGACTGGTAAATATTCCGATTTCCAAAAAAACTCACTTCTCGAAATTTTATACAGCGACAGCGCCGAAGCTTTTTAATAAATTGCCGCAATCAATAAGGAACATAAGAGTTTCCACCTTATTCCTAAAAAACTTAAAAAGTTGGCTTTTCAGTTTGGATAGCTCTGCAGTCAAATTATTGCTAAATTAAGCTTAGTTCAATACTAAACTACATTATTATATTGTATCTTATTTTATAATTCTTTGTTTTGCTTTTTTTCACATTATAGAAATGTTAGTGTTATCCCCACACACATTTATAACTTTTCATTAATTTCTACTTAAAGGATCATTCGCCTCTAGCCACGTAAGTGCTACAGAATGATACCGATTTATTCCTTATCTTTCAAAATTGTTAACTTAACTTTAAAGTATTTTTATTGAATTTTAGAAACTTTGTAAATTATATTAGATAACACTTTTGGTAATATAATGAATAAAAATCTGTAAAAAAAAAAAAAAAAAAAAAAGTAATCTTTCTTAGAAAACTTTCGTTGTTCTTCTTTCGCAGGAAACGAAAATGACTTTCGTTTTTGTAGTTACATGAAGCAAAAAAAAAACGAAAACGTAAATAAATGTAAATAGCTTTCGTTTCAAATGTGCATTAAGCAACATTTTCGGGCAAACAAATACGATTGATTGTAGAATTGAAGACGGCCAATTTTTCGAAACATCTCAAAAGTTATCTCCTTTTTTTTATTAGCAGGTAAAGACTGACAAGAAAGTTATAGCAAAAAGTCTGAGTAAGCCCAACAAATGAGTATAGTCAATGATGATGAACCTTCAACCACACAAACTAAGTGACACAGTAGCTTGTTAACGGATGTCTCAATTCAGTCGAAGTTAGTCCGCAATGTGATTCAGTATTATTTTTAGTACTAACAATCAAAAATTCCCCATGTTCCCCAAATTACTACAGTTTGTTAACGCCTGATATACATAAATCATTTAACGAAAAAATTTGTTTAACCTATATAAAAAAAAAATTCAAAGATCCACAACCCCACTTAAGAGTGAGCAGCATGCCTGCGGCTCATAATGCTTATTTTGATTGCTTTCCGATTTCGATTGCGAAAATATGAACGGATTGTGGTTATGTATGAGTGAACTGTTTGTTTTCATTTAAAAATGTAAATATCCCCTAAAACTTTAAGTTAATTACAATTTACAAACAACGTTGCTTTGTTCGCCACAGATACAGTGGAACAATGACTGCCTTGGAGCGGGAGTGTTCTGCAAATCAAGTTGAATATTATTCATTATAAATGTAGGTATACCGGAGCTACGCTACATCTTGTTCTTGATTGGCAACTAAGAATATAGGTGGTGTATAAAAACCAAATAAATGAAGAAGATGCGTATAGAACAGAGCCAGACAAAGAGCGCAAGGATGAACGACCGACAATGGCGGTGGCGGCGACTACCAACAACACAGCTACAGCGAGTCAAAACAATCAAAATACAAAAAATAAACTCTAAACCAAGCGACTCCTTGTATAGCCGACTACAACTGCTGACTGGCGCGGGGCCTGGCATTAACTTTGTTGTCTGGACTTTGGCACTGGTGATTGCACTAAGATGATTCTTCTCGATGATGCTTCTCGATGCTGCAGCAGTGGTGGTGGAAATCGTTGTCGTTTCCTTTCCGAATGTTTAGTGAGACGATGCTCCCCTATCGCCATTGTGAGTTAATGCGACAAAAACCATCCGAGATGGCGATCCGAAAAATGCAAACAAACCCGAACCAAGAATCTTTCATCCTCCAGTCAAAAGTGGTTATCAAACAATGAAGCCCGACAACAAAATATTTTCGGTCGATGCTATATATAAGACAGAGAAAGAGATAATCGATGACGATAGAAAAATGACATTACATCGCACTTGTTATAGACACGGGACGGACACGAGTGTGTGCAAGGAGTACATAAATTAAATTTGGATTCCGTCTCTGCCAACACATCAAAATAAATTGTTTTTATTTTTAAAGTAGCAACATTTTCGGCTCGCTATCAGTTGTGGCTCATTCACACCTGCTAATACAAATAAATGACACAATTCAAGGCCATAATACTCTTACTTAAATCGTTAATCAAAAATCTAATTGAAATAATTAAGTTTTATGCTTTCTTTACGTTTAGTCTGTTATTTTGATTTCATTATATAGTTTTCTCTGTGTTTTATTGATGAATTAAAACAAGGGAGACAAGGAAATTATAAAATGACTGTTTACTTGAATGACCCCAACGAGATGACCTGAACACCTGAATCCAATTTTAGGGTGAACAAGTAATAATCAGGATGATGTTTATGCGCAGTGTTGTTACGTATGGCAACTTTGACAAAGGATATCTTCTGTAAGAGTGGATTACCTACACAAAGCAATGGCTGAATGATAGGGAGAGGATACATTCATTAAAATTTGTTTAAACGTTTGTTCCGGTTAAGTTAACATTTAAAAGATACATGACATCTGCATTTTTATACACTTAAGCGATTTGACAGTCAAAGATGAACAAAATGACAAAATATTTTGAGAAATAATATGAACCGAACTCGAAACTGTAATAATATAGGGTTCATAAATTTACTTAAGTTATAACCTGAAAAAAAATATCCAACTTGTGGATGCACTCATATAGAACTTATACAGGGTAGGCCATCTAGTGGTTTCTTTTTAAATCATAGGTTATTTTGACACTGACAGCTGTTTCCCGCTCGAAATCTTGACAGAAAGTCAGTATCATACCTCCGCGGAACAAAATGAGTCGTTTTACGCTTGAACAACGTTGGGAAATATTGAAAACTTATTTTCAAAGTGAGTGCTGTGTAGCCCAAAAAGTGCGTTTTTTGAAAAGAAGTTTTGGCCGAAATGAAGCACCCACCGCGCCTGCTATATACGCAAGTTTGTGCAAAAAGTTCGTAAGATTTGTATGCTAGTGGACAAGACTAATGGTCCCCGTCGTCGTACGGTGCGCACAGGCGAGAATGTGGCTGCTGTAGCCGAGAGTGTGAGACTCAATTCACGAACATCAACTCGCCATCGATCTCAACAGCCCAACATTTCACGCACATTTCACCAGAGGATAATTCTGCACAAAGATCTCGGATTATTCGCTTACAAGGTCCAATTGACTCAGAAATTTAAGGAGCTTGAATTGGACAACGATTTTGGGCGAAAAATAATCTTTTCTGACGAGACGCATTTTCATCTCGGCGGCTACGTTAACAAACAAAATTGCCGCATCTGGGGCTCGGAAAACCCTCACGTTATTGTCGAAAAGCCAATGCATCCACAGAGAGTAACAGTTTGGTGCGGATTGTGGAGTGTCAGTTCAAATTCATTTCTTTTTACCTTGTTCATCAATGGACCATTTTTCTCCGAAAATGAGGCTGGGAACAACCTTTCGGGCGTTAAAGAGCCATGTTAACCGACCTTTTATCCATTGGCACTTAAAGCCAATATCATCCAAGCAATCCGTGAGCTACAGCCCGATACCGTCAACAAGGTCTTGGAAAATTGTTGCGACAGAAAGCAAGTCGAGGCAGCCACTTGAACGACGTTGTGTTCTATAATTAATGGGAATGTTTGATCTTATTAATAAAGCCATAATATATGAAACAAATTTAATTTTATTTATTTTATTGCATTTTTAAAAAGAAACTTGTATTTGGCCTACCCTTTATATACCACAATAAAAAATAGCTATTCCATTTGATAAGACATAGGAAATTGTTAACCTATTTTAGTCGTTGTCACGAAAAATTCCATTCAATTAATGTTTCTTAAATAAAATATTAAATAGAAAAAGAAATAGCTATGATCTGTCAATTGAATTGATAAATCATATGCAAATGTATATGGGGTCATATGGCTTCTATTTTTTGTATAAACAAATGTCGTAATTAAGCGAAATTACCACTTATTTCTGTCAAACGATTATTGCTATCCAATAATGGAATTTTCGTATGCTTAATAACAAATTTTGTTGGTAGGTTAATTTCTGGTTTAGTAGGTTAAATTTCAGGTTAAGCCCCCTATTGTGGTCGAAAGAGACTTCTGTTTCGTGTAGAATGCAAAGGCTAATTATCACTCAAAAATGAATATATGTATATGTATAAGACAACCTTAGAATTAAATTACCCTTTACCCCCTCATAAATAAAGGTTCTGTTAAAGTTATTTAACCGGATGTACAGTAGTTAAGTTAAATTTGTGTATACCTACTATCTGACGTCTGCCAGCTTACCTACTAACAAATGCAAATTTGTTTATTAATACGATGGAGTCTCGGCGGAGAGTTAACGGGATTCGTACTGTGTGGGTTTATCACTATCACTACTACAGTTATTCAGCCTTTTTGGCATAGCATTGCATCATCCTCAGATAATGATTCGAGTTATTTTATTGATTTGCTCCAAAAATAAAATGAAAATTATTTTTTAAGAAAGTACAAAGCAAACATCTTAATTTTTTAAGTTTCATTTATTTTTGATGGTATGTGAAGATTGTGGCATTGTAGGAGTAATAGGTAGCTCCACATAAAGAAAAGTTCATATTTATTAAATATATTTTATCAAAGTGTTATGTTATGTACTTAAATTTTGTATAATATCCCTGAAAACACAGGTTCATGTGCAGTATTAAAATTATCAACAATAAAGTGTTTTTACGATAAAAAATATATTTTGCTATTTTAAAAACACACTTATGTTTGACTTCTATTATTTCATCTCAAACATTACTGTACTAAATTGCAGTAAAAAAGGTTTAAACAGATTTCACGCCAATAGCTTTAAAATTAGAAAAATTAAAAATATGTTAAAAGAGAAGTTATATCGGAAATAGGTTGAAATTGAAACAAATTTTGATGGATTTCTACATATTTAGAATGTATGCTTTATGTAGGTAGATAGTATTTCTACAGTTTCACACTGGAAGTTAATTTAAATTACGCTTTTAGTTTAGAGTAGGTCAATTAAAGTAATTATTTCATTGCTTTTTAGTTTAAATAGATATATAATTGTTTATATCGATTATAAAATACATATATGTATGTATATAATGTTTTGTCAATTAAGTTCACTTATTGCGCAGGAAATGTTCAAATCACAAACATATATGTACCTATTGTGTAGGGAGAATACCTTGATCTTATGACATTTAAATGACAGCTGTGACATAACTTAATAACAAACAAACTAACTAACTAACTAACTAACTTAATAACAGTTGACAGTAAGGTATTTTTGACGTAGACCATTGTCAAACAAACAAACGTTTCTTATGTTTGCTATGTGTATTTACATATTTCACGTAACAAACTTAACAAATTTGATTTTTTTTTTTGGCAAAAAGTGACATTTTAACCTTTTTAGTTTTGGAAGATTTTTAGTGGCACATGAAACTCAAAACGAGATTGGCCCTGTTCAATGTGCTTAGGCACCTTAATATTTAGATGACAGTTTATCATAGAATTAGGCAGAAAATCTTGCTTAACACACGAAACTTGCCTAGATTTGCAGTCAAATCGACCAATCAGAGGCTGTTGACTAGCTAAACAAACGCATATTGAACGCGGTCATTAATCCGTTTTAAAAATCGTATTTGTAGGGTATTTGACAGATCCATCAGCTGTGCATGCACCTACGGTGCTGTGTGGTGTTTCATAAGTTAGGGAGTTAGGTAGCTACATTCCTATAAACACACACTTCTATTGGGATAAGTAAAAGTATCTACTACGTGAAGATCTTATTTCATTAAAAGAATTGATTTAGAAGATCATGGGATTAGGTAGGTACATCATGCAAAATTTGTCGGATTGCATGCAGTATAATTTTACCCTTATAAAAGTTAAACTTGTAATACTATCCTGGTCTTCACACTGTTACACTCTACAAAATATATTTTAATCTGACATAAAATTTGTATACAATAAATGTTATCGCGTCAAAATGACGGAGTTTTATTTTAGATAGATGACCCTTATGTTAAACAGGGTAGGTATGAGGATATCATAACTGCGGGTAATAATTTCAGATCATCAACATCCGGTTGACACGTCCGACAATTCCACTAGGTCTAATCTCCGCTGCACAATACGTACATGTGTCATTTCAAAGTAAGTACATAATGACGTATATGTATGTATGTAGTACTTCTTACTTTTATTTGATTAATCAGCTTATTGTAGTTATACATTATCTGCCAAGTACAGTTCAATGGCATAACTTGACTTCACTAGTTCTTCCTTTTGTTTTATTTTTAGTTCAATCGAATTCAAAAATGTACAAACAAATTTTAAAAAATAATGTAGGTAGGCACAAAACACTAGGACTAGCCATTGTATGAAGTGTCAGAAATGAAGATAATGGATGAAGAAATACCAAGCTAGAAGTGAACTTTCCGACATTTACTTCTGTATTTATTTATAAATATTTATAACAAAAATTGCACAACATATTAAGTTAATTGACGATGTTATAGCATTAATTACATTTTTAATATTTCACAATAGTCATCTGTCATCTGTCATCTGTTTCTAAAAATCTCCCCCGTTTCGAAAAAACAATCCAATCATATTTCATACACACTCTCTCTCTATCTATCTATCTTTATCTCTCCTTCTCTCAGTCTCAATCTCAATCAGCAGGCAGCAAACTCAAACAAAACAAATCTCAGGCAGATAAAAAACAGCTGACTACGGTTTCTCGTTCGTCATCATAAGAGAAGAGAATACATATTATTCTCAGGAAAAAAATGCTGACTATACACCCCTTCCCCTTACCTAATCCAATACATTCTGCTAAAACCTTTCATACTCATTCACAGTACTCAAACTCACCCCTTGCAGAATCAATGACGTAATAAAGGTAACATTTCCGTAATTATGCACGAAAAAAGGATTACTAAGATATTTCAAGTAGATAGCTAGTTAAGTTAGGTACTCACCTTACAATCTATTTAGCAAATCCACACCCACTATGATTTCTTGATTGCTGTTTCCAACAAATCCAATCCAACAAAAAGAAATGGTTAAAATAAAAATAAAAAAAAAACTAAATCACTGAGTTTCTCCACGAAGAAAATTCACCAGAGTCTGCATTTTCACGAAATCATTTTTATTCGCACTGCGTTTTGGCTAATTTGCACTTTGTTCTTTAATTTTTTTCAGAATTTTGCAATTTTTATTTCACTGAGTGAAGTCCCAGATGAGATATGCACACAAGAGGGCGCATAGACGTCACTTTTAATTCACCTCCACCTTCTTCGCCTATCTACGATTCACTTTTTGAACGGAAAATCAATTACGTTCTTTATTATAGTTAATACAAATTATTAATATACATTTCTCCACGCACAACTACATACACATATGTATAACCGTTGATATTATTGCAATTTTCCACAAAATTAATATTAATTAACAATTTTATCCAGCCAACAAAAGAGTGAACAAAAAAAATAAGAACAACAACTAAATTATGCTATACGACTAAATCGATTCTCCACCACATCAAAGTGGAGACTTAGTGGTGGGGGAAAAGGAAAACGGAACCTTTTTCCCACTGATAGAACAACTTATTCTATTATTATCCTTTTTTCTCTAATATTACGGATAGGTATATAATAAAACTGGAAAATGTTGAAATTCGATGATAAATTTCAAGCAAAACACCTCCAATATTATCAACTACAAACTGTCGTTAACAAAATTTGTCAAAGACTACTTTTTGGAAATGTCCGTCGCACTTGCATCGTTGGCTTCCAGTTATTTATAGACTGCATTTTTCTTTCCGATTTATCGGGCAAAAAAAACTATTTTCAATTTGGAAAATTCACTACGAACACTGGTCGCACTGTCAATCGACAAAGTTTAATAAAAAATTGTTGTTTCTTCTCAGTTCTCACAGTATAAGAAACGTCAAATTTATTTAGTACAACTGTCTCGTTTACACTTTGCAGTCGCTGCAGGCAATGCTATCACAATCTAGCCTGTTTCCACTCTAGTCACTTGCAAATTCATAAAAAAATAGAGACGTAATGAAAATTTCCCGTTTTCACCAATACAACAACACAAAGACGAAAACTTTTTTCTTTTATTTTTTTTCAGATTTTGTCAAAGCAAAAAATTCTTACACAAAACACACCGACGACGACAGTGAACTGTTTGTTTTGTTGTTGTGTAATCCGACAACAATTATTATTGTTTTTCACCAAAAATTAAACTTTCCTCTGAAACAGAGAAGACGACAAAGAAACATGCACAGAAAGAAAAATGTAAAAAAAACTCAAGTGTCACAATAATTCTCCTTTGACTTTTGATTCAATTTATCATCCACGATACCGTCCTTTCCTGCACAACTGCACTCTACCGTGTCCGTTTTTCATCTGTACGAAGAGCTTAACGGATTCGAAGTTCGTTCGACGGAAAACGGAAAGCCTAGCCCATGATGGAATAAGTATAAGGTGGTCTCGTCGGCAAAAAGTAGTCCCTTAACGACACGTTTTTCTCTTTATTCAGCGTAGTAAGTGTACATTAACGAAGCGTTAAGGGACCAAATAACGAACGAGTCGGCAGCCGACGAGACCACCTTATACTTATTCCATCATGGCCTAGCCAAAGCACTACCGTTGCTTTTGCACAAAAGTTAAATTATTTGATTGTGTGTAAAACAGAGAGGCTATTTGTGGAGAATCGGAGAGTGGTTGCCAATAAAATAATTGTCGAAAGTCGAACAAAGGGCAGGTTTTTCTGAATTTCCCTTGGCTTTTAGCAGGTTGATTGTACGTCATGGAAAACAATGACCCTTTCTGGAATCGTAGCGCAATTTTTGAAGGCCAAATCAGGTTCTGATTGAAGCGAAAAACTATTGGTGTTACTTTTCTTTTTTATTGCAATTGAAATTGAACTGCCACGTTTAGCTAAAGCTTTTGAAGTTCCTGTGCAATAAAACATGTTTCGAGAATACCTATTTGTCTCTCATTGTTTGTTTAATTACTTTATTAGATAACATTTTGATTTAATTGAAGTCTGCCTATTGCAATTACATTTAATCAGGGGAAACAAATACATACCTACCACTGCAATCAGCCGTCAGATTTGGTGTGGTAGGAGAAGAAATAAAAAATTCAACTTCGAAAACTCTCTTAAAAAATACTCTCCAAAGAAGAAAACTACCCCTACCACACTCGCATCAAAACATAACCAGCTGATTTCATTGATTATGAAAAGCAACAACAAATTATGTTTTGCGACTGGCGTTGCCAGAATGGTAATAAAATAAAAAACCGAATATTTAAGCTGTGTTGGCTGAGGGGCACAAGAAAATTGGTAATGGTGAGATTTTGCATGAAGTTCAATTGCATGCTGCCGCACTCGCAATCGAGTTGAGCTCAATTAAGTGGAATTGATTCATCCCGCGATCGGGTTTCTATTTATTCCAAGTACTATTTAAATGTTTTGTCAAATTTAAAAATAAGCACTTTTATTTCTTATTAAAAAAAATATACACGTTTAATAAAAGTACTGATATTATTTTTCATTTTTATGAACTTTCATCTCCAATGCATTGACAGCAATGAATACCTTAAATTTAGCTTCCGTTGCGATATGTGGTGGAAACGATTTTACTACTGCAGCCATACTTTCAAAGAACAGATCTATTGATCTTTCGTGCATTGAAATATCTGCCGCCGTCTGCTTAGTTGGCTCCACTTCAGGCTCGGGTTCGGACTGCGTTTCGATCAAATGTTCTTCTTCCTCTTCTTCTGCATGTTCTAATTTCTGTTCAAATGGAAACTCATGAATTATTGTGCTCTCATCAAAACTAAAGTCATCATTGGCCATTCCATAATCTTTTGCTTCATCGTTATTTGTTTCTAGATCATTGTGCACGGCATCATCGTTGTCATCCAATGCACCGTCATTCGATTGATCCATACGTTCCATAGTTAGCTTTTCGAAAGTAACATCTTGTGCATAGCTATATTCAATCTGCGGATCTTCAAAAGCTCCCTTGACATTCTCAATCTTGTCAATGGTTTTTCTAACACTTTTGGCAGTTTTCGTAACATTTTCCGGATTGTTGGTAAACTTTCGGATAGATACTTTATCTAAAAAATGTAAACTAAAATATTTGCCATCACGTTCTCGTGTACTATCGGTAAGACGTCGTCGCTTGTGTATATAATAGTCCCTTATAAAACGCCATTTTCGACGACATTCGAGCACTAAAACGTAAAAAAAACAAATAGAAAAAAAAATGTGCTTATAGTTACTGCATCAATTTATGTGAAATAATTTAACATCTGGCAGTTCCATCAACCATTAATGACAGCTAGTATATAGTTTGTATTTGTCTCGTCATTTCTGTTCTTTCATTCACTCTTTCTGGAATTCTTTGTGGTGTTCATACCTACTCTGCTGTTCTTCTCACCTGATTTTTTCAACTCTACTGCAATGGATTTCCAGTAAATTTTTCGCAATTCGCCATTTCCATACTCTCTATGATTTGCATCCCATAATGCAGGATGGTGTTTGATAAATTCAATTAGACGCTCCTCTTCTTCATTTGTGAATGATAATCTTTTATAACTGGTTGACATATTTAATACTACATAAAAACGCAAAGAAATACACCACTACTTTCAAATCAAACGCTCGTACGGAACTGATTTCCTGTATATGGATTTTCGTCCGCTCTGAGAGCAGAGTATACAGAAATGTGTATTCTTGACAATAATGAATTACCATCCACTTTCCATATGTGGAATGCGGTTTGACAGTTGCGTAAGTACTGCCAGCTCTGTAAAAGTTGTAGGTAGGTAGGTAGGTACCTATTTAACATTTTCAGACGTTGGCGTTGTCGCGATCATGAAATGGAAAATGGTTTCCAATCGGCATTTCAAAATTTCAGGCGTCGAATTTAATATCAGAATTTTATTGATTCTATTTTTTTGTTGGGGTAATCGTCAACATTTTTTTTAAATCTCAATGATAATCTGTAATAATTGCTCTTGACAAATTTATTATGAAACATTACGAGACAAAAAAATATTTTCCATATAAATGTAGGTAGGTACGTAGGGATTTTGATAGGTACCTTAATGTCTACAATTTTGACGTCTAAAGACCTAAACGGTTCGGTATAGGCGCCCTAGGCCTAGATTCTTACAACCATTTGTTTGGATGAGTTTTTATTATTGAGGCGAATGGAAGGGACCTACAATGGTATGCCGACTCCGAACGGCTGAATAGTTTTCTTTTAGGGGAGTTATGCTGGATTTACATTATCTACCCCGGGACGCAATTTTGCATGACATCAGAGTGAAAGATTCGTTTTCCACAATCAAGGCTAATGATGCGTAGGAGGGAGACCACAAATCTCCATAAAAAAAAGTTATGGTAGCCTAAATTCAACTGTGGAAATAATAAGAAATAAAAAAACCGCTATCATTGCATGGGCGGAATGCAATGATAGTCCTGATGGGTCACACATATCAGCAATTAAATTCTAGAAGAACCAATAATGTCACTGCAAAGTAAATCACATATAATAAACACCATTGTTCTTTAACGTCCCTGGAAATTAATTATTTAAAAGAATAAAACTGATTTTCATTTCAAATGTTTATTTGTCATTAATAATGTATATAAAAAGCTTGTGTAAATATTGAATTATTTATCCTTTTTTTTGTTTAGTATTAATTTTAAGGTGTAGCCCTTATTTTTTTGTTCATATCTTAACATTCCATTAAAAATAAAAATTGCAATCCATCTAGATTAAATAAATAATTTTTACAGTAAGTAATTTAAAAAAAAAATTAAATAACTAAATTTACAGACTTTTATTTTAGTTTGCTAATAAAATCAAGCAGGTCGTTCGTTTCATTACTAAAACTATGTAAGAACTCATCGAAGCTGATGCTACAACACATACTTTCACTTCCAAACGTAATTTGTATATTTGTAAACCATTCGACATCCCAAAAGAAAAGAAATTTATAAATTTAAACTATAGCTGAAAGTTGAAACCCCTTAATATCAATTCAAAACGTTGTCAGTTTTATTAACAGTACTTTCCTCTTTTCGGACTTATTTATTTTTGTTTTATAAATTACATATTTTTATACGATTTTTTTTTTGTTAAATGATCGGGTTTCCTACAAGTTTCGAAATTAATTAGTTTTTTTTTCTTGTTCTTTATGTTTGTATAATTTTATTAAATTTAATATTTACACACTACACGATAATTTGAATATATTCATATATATTTAATAAAAAAAATCGAATTAATTTTTTTTTTTACGTGGTTGTATTATAATTATGTTTTGTTGTTTTCTTCTTTTGGTGTAAGTATTAATATTTTTCTTTGTCTATTGTATATGCAACTACTAAATCTAAACGATGTCGGTCAGTAATTGTTTATTTATTTGTTTATATTTATATTTATGGTGGTTTTGCTAAACATTTTCCTATGTAAGATGAAGTGGTTTCTTGTTGTTTCTAAAATTAATTCATTACAGATATTACACGAGTGTCAAAAGTGTTCAATCAATTGTTAGCACCTTGTAACTTAAATTTGTTTATGTATTATGTATACGTATTAAATGTACTATTTTAATTAATTTTTTATTTGCATTTTATCAATTTATTTATAGGCTTTGGTTAGCATTTTGTTATTGCTATTAATAAAATGCGGTGTTTACGCAATACGAACCCAAATAATTTGTGCGTTAGTGTCTTGTATTTTATAGAACTGCAACAAAGAAAACAATTTCTTGTGAATTTTCGAGGTTATGCCTTAAATTAATCTCATTTGCACTAAATAAAACTTGGAACTTGTGGATGAACGAAAACTGTCTGCGATTCGGGACTAAATTGTAGCCTAGTTTGTTAGTGGATATATTACATCCCAAATGCGCGACGGATCGTATTGATCTTTGATCTTTTGCTTATTCTCAAATGCGAACTGTGCTTTTCAGTTTTTCCCAATTAGACTTCCAATTTTCCATTTATTTCCCCAAAAGTTTGACAGCTTTTTCCCGTCACAAGAATTAAGTTTATTTTTTATCCGCAATAAATCCGCCAGCCATGAAAAGCGATCCGCCGAGCATTTGAGAATAAGTCCCCTGATCTCTGAAATTCACGAACTGCCGCGACCATGAAAAGTGTTCATATGAACCGACTGTCAAAACTCGCGAATATTCGTTCGTTCGTATGTAGTTGGTCGCTCTCATGTGATAGGTCCTTTATTGCTTGTTGCTTGAGTGTGAGAGCCGCCTTATATGTATATTACACTAATTACTAATTCCTTCGATTTCAGTATCTAAGAACAACTCTTTTTTATCATTGCTACATTTTCATACAACAGCATAAAATGTATCAAAATGATCAATTTTTCTATTGTCAATTCTAAGAAAATCTTAAGAATGATATAGCAAATCATTACAGCAATGGCGAACTACCCATAGATAAAGTTGAAGCTTGAAGCAAACACAAGTTCCTGCGAACAAATAAATTGGTGTCATTTCGCCACTTTCATCCATAATTATTCATATCACGTATAAACAAGATGGCCAACCATGCCACAGCTGTCCCTTATCAAACTGTTTGGGATAGAGCATCCCCCTTAACTTAAGTACCTAATAAGTTTGTGTGATCATGCAAATGTACTATCCAGGTACACACTGAATATTTCAGTTTAAATTCGAACGAAATTCATCACAAGAGTGATAAGTCAACTTTTATAGAATTTGTACTCACAGTCGAGTAAGGATCAGGATAAAAATACAAGCTGTTCAAGAAAGTTGAATTGAATGAAGTCAATGGAGGGAAAATCGCTTACTCTCTCCTCGACCCAAAATATTCGAAAATCTTTACTTGCCGAAGTCTTTTGGATACTGTAAAAACTTTATTGAATATTGGGTTGGCAGATATACGTCATTTATAAATGAGTTTGGTCCTGATGTAATTTGATGACTATGAAAATAAATTGAGAAAATCACTGCCTAAAGTATGAACTTGAACTTACTGGCCAAACATATATTTTTTTCTTCGGAATTCGAAATTTAAATTTATCTGATAAAAACCAACTAGAGCGAAAATATTTGAACCTTTTTCTTATACTATTAACTATAAGTAAAATAAAAAAACTTATAGAAATTGGTGATTTCAATAAAACAATTTTCAACATTGACGTTCTAAATAAAGTGTTTGGTATCTACAATATTTGCGAAGTTCACAAACAGAACCATTGTTTACCATATCTAATAGTTAACTAAACAAAATATAAGCTCGTATTACGTAACTACCAATTTCATCTTCAAGGGCAACGTGTAGTACATTAATGATCACTATATAATACGTTTTGTTATAAATTTTCACCAATATTTTTATACGACATCTTATTATTAGTCTTTTGTTATTTTTTCTTATATTCTACACAGATTATTTTGTTTTGTTTAGTTATTAAATTTTAAACAGAGATTTTGGATCGGAGTTTATGACAGCTGTTTTTTTTTTTATTTTTGCCTAAATATTTAAAGTTGTAATTTATTTTGTGTTTATATTTATGCCGGTGTACGATTTATTCGAAAAATATAAATTCTAAATAGTTTGATGTGTTTTTGTTTTGTTCTGCTTTAAAAAAATATTTTCTGGTTTCGTTTTCTTTTTTGTATAATAATGGGAGATAAATATTTTTGTTTAAATACTTTTCGAAAGAGGTTTTAGAAAATAACAGGGAAACTATTTTATTTCGTGTTTCTGTTTATAGTTTGGGATAAATTTATTGTATTATACTGCTTTGCTGGTTGTTTATTTATTTTATATTCTATGTATGTTACAGAGTAGTTATTTGTTTTTTGTAATTTTGTACATGCATTTTTCTGTTAATTGTGATTTTGCCTTTTTTAATTTTTTTTTTTTTAATTTAGAAACTAATCTCTTGAAATTGTTACTCGTTTGTAGATTGCAAACAGAAATGTGTTAATGCAATGAAATGCATTTGGGTACCATTAGCAATTTCGTCGAAACTAAAAATTATTATGGGTAAGGTCCATTGTCTTTGAAAATATACAGAAATGCCAAAGTGTACTTGCAATTCATAGCCTAACACACAGAGTTTCTGAAGAAATCGCGACAGCTTTAGTCCCATATATGGACTAAAATCCAAAAAATTAAAGTTCAATTAAGAGGTTGAAATGTGCCTCTTAAATAATTACGGTTACAACATACAATAACAATGTAATCAGTAATCACACATTGGCTTAAGATTGATTATATGAAATCCAATTTTGAGACATTTGTGGTCTTTAATGATAAAGTGAAATACTGTGTCAAACAAATAACAATTTCGTCATTACTTAAAGTTTGTTTAAAATTATTTTTTATTAACATCACAGATTTAATACCAAAAGTTGCCAAGGCAATTTATTTTTATTTAATTTTTTAATTTCACAAGTTTATTTACGCAGTTAAGTAGAGAAGAAAAATACATCACATTTAATTATATGTTATATAAATATACATATTTAAATTTTAAATTAAAATGATAAATAATAAAGTTGGGGGTTTTATTTTGTTTATAATGGAAACTAAAGAATTTCGAAGATTAAATACAAACAGAAACTAAAGCACGTATTTTAAAACATATATTAAATATTGGACTGAAAATGTTCCCATCAGCAATAATAAAATAAGAACATGCGAAATTTTGTAACTAATAATCATAATAAATAATCAATTTTAATGTCGACAGTCTACAAATTCACAGCGGTAGGGGTATCACAAATAAATTCCGATGGAAATGTTTCCCTTGTCAGCAATGTAAATCAAATTGTTGAATGGGAAACATTCCGGGGAAAATATTATTCGCGATAGGGTGCGATACTACATAATAAAATATCCATTTTAACAGTCCAATTTACATTTTATGAACACAATAGTAAATGTTACCAAGTAGTAATTTGTTTTGTGCTTCCAACCAAATTTATTGGTATTGCTGTTTTTACCAAAAAAGCAGGCTTCCAACTGTTACGCAAATTGCTGGGGTGTATCCAGTCTAGCGGGAGTATGATATGGCTCATTTCACAGTTCTCATAAATTTGTTCAAAGAAATTTCTTGGAATTCTTGGGATTTTTTATTTAGGGGAAACAATATCTTATTATCACTTCTACGAAAAATATGATTTAGCTAGTGTCTTTCAAGCTTCCCATTAATCCTAAAAAAAACACGAGTATTACTAATAAATTATTTTTAACCTTCAGCTTAAGTTTGTTGTAGGTCACAATAGATAATTTTATGTGGAAATAATCGCTACTGTGTGTAAAACTTAACCTGGACACTAAAAACTGATTATTCGTACCGCGCACTATGTAATAAATTCGTGCTTAATAATGGGTCCTTCAATAATCTCTTGAGCCTTGCTAATAACAATCTTCCATAAATTGGTACTATACATCTATACACATATTTTGTTTATACTTCTCTAAAGCGAAACTTCAATAACGCCCCGAGATGTTTCCATATAGTTCAATAGGTGTTAGTTTTGCACTTCAATTGTTAAGTTGTAGTCCTCTTGTAAGAGATACGGCTCTCCTATGTTATTCCCAAATTGTCTGGTTCCAAGAAAGTGCATGAATTCCTCAGGATGGATGGGTTGGTCGTCCATTTTAATCTTTGCTACATTTGAAGCATTTCCCCGGAGACATGTGTCTTCCGTGCATTTTGTCCAGATCTTCGTTGAGAGAACTTATTCGCATCTTGAACTTGAACTGTGTGATGTAGTTGCGTTCAAAATGATACGTTTTGAGAGGAAAACTACAAGAGTGTTTTCATCAGCAAATCTTTAAATATTAGATATATACCGCCTTATTTATAAATTTTATACAGTTTATAAATAAGGCAGATAGAGTATAGATCCTTGCGGCACTCCTGCGTTTATAGCACAAGAATCCCATGATGATCTACTACAACTTTTATTATGATCTACCTAGAAGAAGGCTCCACCCGCAGAGTTGTTATCTTAATCTTGCTTAGTAGGCCTCTTACCAAACCCGAGATCAAAGCCCTTAAGATGCCCAAGGCTACGGATCTAGATTCGCCATGTTGTTCAATTGGCTTTGACTATAGGTGAGTGAAATTTTGACAAATAAAATTAATAAAAGGAAAATTAAAAAGAAAAAATGTTTTGCTTTGGGAGAAATAAAAAAAAATGTTTAACATTTTGTATACTGAAAATAATTGTTTAGCATTTATTTTTAATAATACATAGGTATATATTTTGCTTATTATTTGTTTATATAATGTAAAGATTTGACTTAAGAATCACAATAGAGTTATATTTAAAAAATAAAATAAAGTGAATAATTTTATACGTAAGTTATTTTTCTTGTTTAGAAAAATATTTTTTTTGTTTTATTCTGATTTTGTGTTCAAACGCAAACATACGCAAAACAAATAAATTTACAAAAAAAAAAGGCTTACCCTAAAGTATGTATAGTTATGTTAAATGTACAAAAAAAAAATCGTAGGTTTTTTTTATAATGCAGTTCATAATGATTTGTTTTGCTATTTTATGTTTGAATTATTTGTTTTCAATTACATATTTCGAATCTTATCTATCTCATTTTTTTTTTTTATTTTTACTTAAAACTAAGTTGCAAATGAAAAAAAGCTTTTATCACATCTACTTAATCTCAATTGTGTTTCTTTTCTCCTTATTTTAAAAAGTATGTTTATTTTATAATTATTTCGTGAATAAGGACAATCAACTTGCTATTTTTTTTATTTGTTATTGGTTATAAAAATGTTTATTCTAATTTGTTTGAATATGAGAAAGTCACAATTTTATCTGTTTGAAATATGAACTTTTTAAATTTTTAGTTAATAAATTAAATGAGACATTTGAAAAATTAAAAGAAGATTTAAAATGAATTTAGATGAGTACTAGGCATATACCGAGTTTGGTTAGAATTTAAATGGAAACATTTTGGTTGTTAATCCCACGGGTTAAAACTTTGGAAGGATTGGATAAAAACTGAATACATCGAACCAAAATCAGAACGCTCGCGCCTTGCAGTCGCCTAAGGGAATTAAATTAGCGGCTTAGCTGTTTCCGAAACATTTTATTGTCACGCTTTAATTTTGCTCTCGCTTCCACGTAGATAATCAGCTAGGTTCCAGAAATCGAGTGAATTCGTTTTCAGTGTTCTGCATTTCGAGCGATTCGGAAACTCCGACATTTTTTTAAAATCACAATTTCACTTTGTCTCAATTCCGAAATTTTTAAAATCAATATCGAATACAGTGAAATGTAAAACACAAAAATTCATTTCCAATTTCATTTCAAGTGAAAGTGAAATGTGGAACCTAGCAGAATATGTGTCTTTGTAAATCTTAATTGTACCTACCGTGTATGGGGCACTTTAGGCAATGATGCCATGAAACTGAGATTAAATTCGTTTATGCCCAGTTGCACAAACTCTCGTTTTGGTTTAAACCTTCGTTCAACAAATTTTCGGTTTCACTGTGTTCGTTTAAACCCAAAGTGGAGTTCAACTCTCGGTTTGACTGGGTGCTACACTTCTTGAATTTATATGAGTGAAAACTAGAGTTATGATTAGTTTCAGCATTACTGCGGTAAACCCACTGTTAAAAAATGTCATCAGAAAATTTCAATAGATTTCCAACCAATATACTTTTTAAGGAAAAACCCTTTTTTCATGTGAACATCAGGTAGATTTTAGCCCAAACATAATGTAGACAAGCGTAAATAGTACCTATTGGGGTTTTTTCAATACAAATTAATTAATTGTGTGGAAATGACGATTATTTTTTTGTAATGCTACTAGCGATTTCTTTAGATTTTTGGCGAACAAAATATATCTATATTCTATACCTACATACTCAAATCTTTCACCTTTTGTTTTGGCTGAAACAAGACACTACCTACTCTATGCTTTATACAATGCAATTTGTTTGTCGGATTTTGAACACACTTCTCGGAGTTCATACCATTTTTGTATACAGATCTAGATTACATTTTTGTATAACAGGAACAAGATAGCGCAGATCTTTGCAGAAACACCAGCAAAAAACTTTGCGCGTACCTATTACGAGACAATGACCCTAATTAGAGGCTCATAAAATCCTTTCAATTTTCATTATCATTACTGGCGACGGGTGATCGGATGTGGTAAAAACCCAGCGAGTGACAAGAAGCACTACCTGTGATCGCATCCGTCCGAATGCCCACTACATTTTAACAACTAGCTACATATTATTATTATTGAAAAAAACAAAAATTAATTACATACTGCAATAATTAAATGGTGAAAGTAGATGACAGTTCAAACATTGTGTCAAAAATAAATCAATTCACTTCGTTAATACCGAAATACATAATGTAATAATATGGCACACATTTTCTTTTATTTACAAAAGGTAAAATAGATAAAGTTGAGAAAAGCAATAACCATTTATTTGGTCAAAAGTGCGCTGGTAGAAAAATATCCCCTTAAGGAAAATTGTTCTGCGCTTCCACAACTGCGTTTAGTTAACTGGCAGATTATTTTGAACTGTAAAACTGAACGAGTTAAACCAAAAGTTTAAACTCTCGGTCAGGTTTAGTTAAACTTCAGTTTAAACTCTGACTGTGCAACTGGCCATTAGTGCATTGCATTACTGCTTTAAGGAATTTGTGTAGGTTTAATTTCAACGTAAATGCATAAAGTAAAGACTCCCTTGTTGTTAGTTGTTAGCTTAATTGTTCATATTTCTCAACTTCCAATTCACCCACCGAGTGATATAATTATCACACTGCCTAGCAAAGCTACCGAATAAAAAATGTATAGCCGCATGGAAAACAAGAAAAATCTGCTAACATGTAATAGCATGGACGGTAGGTAATAAATGTCACGATGCTGTGTCTTCAACATTTCTTTGTGTATGCAACAGAAATCGATTATTTTAAGCAAGCTTTACTTACTTAACTTTATTGAAGAATAACTCAAGTCATGCATTTTGGCTTTTATATACATAATACTGTCACATCATTCAGAGTTCTTCTCTCTCATTGTGGCCTTATATAAGACAAATAGGTTCACCATACCTCGTGTCAAATAAATTGTCTTTGTCTAGCTATTTTTGGATGTGCATCTTTTGAAGTCAATCGTATAAAAAGATATAATCGTTCGTTCGTTCGTAAAGCGGAGAATAAATAAAAAGCAAATTCATCCAAAAACGGGAGATTTATAATTTCAAAAACAACATAGTCTTGACGATTATCAAGTCAGCACAATTAATTGTTGTACAAGCAACAAGTATATTGCAATGTAAATTGCATTGCCAGAATTTTACGGGGATTTACATTACATACTCTAGGGAGTGCGATCACAATGTGAGGTGTTGTTGATTTTGTCCATTGCATACATAAAGTTGCTAACTTAAAATATGCCAGTTGCAGATTTGGCAATTAATATCCATTGCATATTTTTACTAACTCGTATAATGTGATTTTCAAGTTTCAACATTTTCATTTCACTCAAACCCCGAATAATGCTAGGGTTATTCAAAAATCTACTTGTAAAAAAAAAATCTCCATAGATACTTACCAACTTAGGGCCAGGCCAGTTGTGTATCTGGGAGAACGGTTGCTTTTCGAACTCACTGGAATTTCGAATCTAAGTCGTAATAATGCAATTACTATGGTCATAGATGTCCATTATTTAGCCAGGCACTATTAAGAAGATTATATTACTTATAGACAGATATAACTTTGAAGTGGTAAAAGACTTTGTCTACCTAGGCTCAGTTATGAACTCAGACAATGACACCAGCGCAGCGCTGAGATTAAACGAAGAATAACTCTTGCCAATCGCTGTTTCTTTGGACTAAGAAAGCAATTGAGTAGCAAAGCCCTCTCTCGAACAACTAAAGTGACGCTTTATAAGACCTTAATCATCCCGGTCCTACTTTATGGTGCAGAGGCATGGACTCTATCAAAAGTGGATGAGGTTACTCTTGGTTGCTTCGAGAGGGAAATTCTTCGAGTAATTTTCGGTCTCGTCTGCATAGACGGTGAATGGAGGAGGAGATACAACGACGAACTGTACGGGCTGTACAGCGACCTAGCCAGAAGAGTGAAGGTCCAACGACTGCGGTGGCTGGGTCATGTAGAGCGAATGTACGTGAATGCTCCGGCCCGAAAGATCTTCGAATCCACACCCGAAGGACGGCGCAGTAGAGGAAGACCGATACTCAGGTGGCGCACGCAAGTGGAAGCCGACTTTAACCAACTTAACGTGCGAAACTGGAGACAGCTGGTCAAAGATCGTGGTGGCTGGAGACGCCTGTTGGTTGAGGCCTAGGTCCACCCCGGACTGTAGCCAGCGCCACCTTAAGTAATAATCGGGAAGAAATAGAGATACACCCTACAAACCACTGTCAATCGTACTTGGAATTTTCGAGACAAAAGTTCTACGTTCAATTTATTGTACCGCCTGCTTTGACAATCTATGGGAAGAAGATTTAAACAACAAACTATATTGTACAACCCAGAGGTACCGACTTGATCACAAAAATCCACGCACAACAATTAAGATGGTTAAGCCATGTAATCCTTATGCACACCAATTCTCCAGGCCAAAGAATCTTCGGTACTGCCCCTGAAGTAGTTCGCAAAAGAGGACGACCTCTTCTCCGATGACACGACGATGTAGGATCACTTCAACCAGATGAGCGTACGCAACTGAAGTCACCTAAGGGACGTGCTCACTGTAGAGGCTGGTTGTTCCTGGTTTACTCACGCCTAACCGTAGCGCCATAATAAATAAACTATAATCTATCAAGGAGAAGCATTGGGGTCTTGTATGCACTGTTTGAACTTAACGTTGGGCTTGTAGAAAAATAATCGGCCCTAGCGAGGTATCCGTCGGAACGGAAAATTCTCCGATTTCATACGAATCGGAGGATTTTCGCAGCGAGGTATACTTCGGAACAACTTTTCGGAACTTCGTTCCGACAGATATCTAACGCACACTTGCCTTTTGTGTTTCAGTGCGATTTGTGTTTCCCGGGCAAAAAGAAACGAAAAAACAAACACTAAATAGGAAAACCCCGATGTACCACGGAACAACATCATATCAAATCAATGCCTTGTCGCATTTTAATTATTCTTTCCGAAGGCGGATACTTCGAATGCGGAGAATTCTCCATTCCGACGGATACCTCGTAGGGCCGAATAATCACACGTAGAAATAGAGTTTTATGATGAGCAGTTCAATAGTATTTTAGAAAAGAAAAGAACTTGGCGAACAAAAATAAAATTAAATTAAATTGAGAAACACGACTTTAACCAGGAAATCATATTTTACTTCTTTATAGGGGTGCGTGAATACATCATAAATTGGGTGTCCTACTAGTATTTTTATATGAAAACCCAATGACTCGGCAAAATTTCACAGTGATCCATAAATGTTTGAGATTATATTGACACAAATTAGACCAATAAAAAAGGGGTTTCAAATGTCAAGGAGAACTTGGACGTGCACATTTGTCAGCAATTATAGTGTTCTTTTTTTAAACACCATAACATATGAACTGTGTTAAGTACACAGTGATAGAGCTCTTCACACCATTTTTTAAATGACCTTTCAAAAAGGTGAAGTAGAGTTTCAAATAAAATACTGCTGTTTTCGAAAAAAATTAACGAACTTTTTAAAAATACGATAACAGCCTAAACACAATCCATCTGAACCGGCGTGTATTACTGTCACCGTCATGATCTTCCCAAATTCAACCAAATATAAATATTTCCAACTACATTCTTTCCTCCAAACGAAGAAGTTAAGCTCAGAAACAATAACGAGCACAAGCCCAACCGTTTTAACTCATTTTGACTAGCAACTAAAATCGAAATTAAAACCAATAAATAAATGAAATACGTATTTTCTTTTGTTAAAATGAGACCAAATGAATAGTGATTGGAATCTCAGAAAATCAATTTTATAATATTATTGTAAAACCAATGTTAAAATTATTATAAATTATCTACAAAAATGTCTGTAAACATAAAATACGAAAATTAACAGATATACTCCACAAAATAGTAATACATACAAGTTATTTATACAATTTCAACTGTCCTTTCTCATATACACACAAACATTATATCAATCACGTGAATGTAACTTCTCATCAATCAATTTGAATAGAAAATTACTAATCTTAAACAATAATAATATTTAAGCTTAGTACTAATAAATAATTACAATTAAAATTCAATAATACATTAGAGGAGACGAAACAGAGTTAAAACTTAACAAAACGATTTCAAATTAATTTAGTTTTCTCTATTTCTATTTAATTTTTCGTTGCCGATTTCCTTTTCTATCAAAAGAATATCGTATCTTTACACATGTTGGTGGTGGTTGTTGTGGCGGCCGCCGAGTAACCAAAGTCATAATCATAATCATTCGGCAAATGATAGCTTACAGCGAGAAACATAAGATACACTAACAACAATAATAGAATTATTATGAAAATAAAAACTATTGTAATATATCAGTCATCACGGCTTTTGCACAAAATTTTTCTGGCCAAGCCTATGGCCTGATCTCAGAGAATCTCACAACAGCGACAATACCTTTGTCGATGGCCAGTGGTAACTGGTGGCGGTGTCACCGGAGCAAAGTATGCATGAACTTTAATATTTGGTAAATGATTCTACAAAAACAAAAATAGAAAAGTTATCAACAGGTCATGAAACGGAGTGTTTTTGTACTAACTTTTAATTTTCGAATTGCCGCTCGAGTTATCATTTGGCAGTCAAATAGCTCAATTCTCTGTAGATTGTGACACGATATTAAATGCTCTAAGGTTCGATCGGTTATTAATGGACAATTGTCCAATTCTAGGACGGATAGACTCTCAGCTGCACAACTACCGGCGGCCAGCTGACGGATTCCATCGTCTGTTATAAGCTCACAGTGTGATAAAGTCTATGAAAAGCCAATACATAATTTAAAGGAAAAAAACATTTTGTAGGCGTGAGCTTACCAATTTCTCTAAACTCGGACAACCAGTGGCCAAATGGGCCAGCGTCAGATCAGTTATCTGGTTGCATTCCTCCAAGTCCATTCGTTCCAAATATTTACAATTTTTACCAAGCGCCTGGAATCCAATGTCGGTGAAATTCCTGCACCCGGCCACCTCTAGTGTATTCAGCAGTGGGTTGTTTTGCGATAACGCCGTTAGTGAAACATCGGTTAGTTCGCCACACTTTGATACGCATAGCTTTTGTAGTTTACGGCAATTTGCCGCAATTTGTCGTATTGATGAGTCTGTGATGTTCTATAAGGATATTAAGATGTTTAGATGTTTTAAAAGATTTGCTGAAAAAAATGATATAAGCAGCACAAGTTTGTTATCGTATTTTATGGGCCAATATTGGCTGAATGTCATATTTTCACATTCCAATCCACCTTATATGAGCAAGCGTTGCGATTACTGGGTGTTATGTGCCCTCGTTCACATTGGAAGTTTTGTGTAATATATTTTGTGGCGACAGAAAACTGATTAGTGCGCCTAGTCTATGTTCGGAGCAACCGCCGGAACTGAGTTCGAAAATATTGCCAACACGTGAAAGGGATATGTCAAGGCTATAAAACCCGAACCGAAGCCTGCAAAGTCGAACAGAAGGACTTTGTTGTAGAGTCACTTCTACAGACTGTTAAACGCCTCAGAAGCATGGACTGTGTCGAGGATGGATGTAATCACAAGTAAGTTGCTTGGGCTAAAAGTTATCCGTTTAATCTTCGGTCCAGGTTTTATTGAAGCGTATTAACAAAAATGGTCTGGCAACGCCTTAGAGGACATTTTCAGATTAGGTGGCGTTTATAAACTCTTATGCTGCTTAGTTAACGTAATAATTAAAAATATATATATAACTTACCTCACAACTATGAAAATTGAGCACCATTAAGTCGGGACAGTACTTAGCTAAGCATTGCAGTGCGTTGTCGTTCACCTGTTTACAACCCTTACTGCTGAACTTTCTTAATTTAACACAACCGCGAGATAGGGCTTCGACTCCGTTTTCCGTTATGAGATGACACCATGATACATTAATCTCTAGAAGGTTCTATATATGAATAAATAAGGAAAAACTATTAGATAACAAAACTATAAGCGACTGTAAGTTTGACACTATCATTTGTTAAGTAGGGGAAAAGTGAATACATTTTTTTGTCTAAATCACAATTTGAAAAGCTGAAGTCGATTGGTTCTTATATTTGGTTTCAATACAAACTTCCCAATCATGGGACAAAATACGTTTAATTGATTGTGAGTGTCACCACGTGATTGGTGGCATGAAAGTTATTGGCCGATACGCTTTTGCCTAGCTTGTCAGAAGCAGAAGTTGAACTGAAAGTCTAAAATCAATCATCAATGCATCAATTTGGTGCTACGTTTTAAAACTGTGTGAAGAAGCAAACAAAAATAGTTCTTCCCAAAATGAGTGCTTCCTGCTTTCAGCATTACCAGACTTAACAAATAGTCCAGCTCTGGGTGCTTCAACACCACTGCATTCCACTTGTTTGGTACACCAATATTTGTGGGAAACAGCTACTATATCCATTTAACCCCACTCCATAATACTAATGTTCACCACAAGTTGTGTAAACGAATTTCTGGCATCCTACTCCCGCTAAACTATTACGGGTCCATCCCATATAATATGCGAGAATTCGCCCACTTCAAGTGAGGACTACCATTTATTGATCTTATGTCCTTGTGCACAAGGATGTGCTAAAAATGAAAACAAAAACACACACAAAATCATATTAGAGGACACAGTAAACAGCCTGCTGGGCTGTGGTGTGTGCCATTGCAATCATCGTCGTCGTCACCCACTCAACAACACTTACTATGTGTCGTATAGCCACTAGCCCCCACCGAACATTATACACATGCCCTTTAGTTATATGAAGACAGTTTTCGTATCGAAATAACCACCAGCAAAAATATTTGTGGAACACCAAGAACGACGAAGATAATGTTGACCGACTTACTGCTGGAGGTGGTGCTGATACTGGAGCGTATGTAGGCCAAAACTTTTGTGTATTATAATCGTTGGCCTCGTTTTGGCCTAAAAGCGAATGAATGGCGGGTTGCAACAACTACGATAGTTGCAGGAAGTAAAGCTCGAGTTGAACGCGACACAAGGTTAAAGAGATGGAGCAAGTACACATATACGCAATGATGGTACCCGTGCATACACACGAAGAGAGTAAACGAAGAGATGTGCACGATTATGCGTCTTAGTATGTGTGTGTGTGTTTGTGTTTTGGACGGAAGAGAAATTCGAAATGCAGTTTTCCGAGTTCCATACAAAACCATACGCTTGGGGAATCCTTTTGTTTTGGTCTTTTATTCTTTTATTGTTTGAGCTAAAGGTTCTCAAGGACTTGACCTAAAAACAAGAAACGCAAAAATGTCATAGAATACCTTGTATGGTATATACTTACAGGACATCCATCGGAGATGTATTTTAAACTATTGTCGGTTATATTAGCGCACGAGTCTAAATTAATTGATGTTAATTTTGAACAGTAACGACTTATTGATTGCGTTGATAGGTCGGTTATCTTCTTACATTCGGATAAATCTAAGTGCTCGATATTATGGCAGTGGTTGGCTAGGGTTCTGCAAAGGAAATATAATATACAATGCATAATCAGTCAGTCAATGGTGAGGTGAGTGCGTCTTACCGTATTGATACATCTCCAACTGATTGACAACCTCGCAAGGAGAGAAATTTCAAAAAGCCACCGCATCTCTGGGATATATTCTCAATGACGGCACCCTGTAAACAAATATGGGGTTGTTGCAATAAAATCATAATGCTGCAGGTTGGCAAATATGTGCACGGATTACCTCGATGTCCCGTTGAAAATCAAACAAATTGATTTTCTGCCAACTCGATCCGTCCAGGGCAAGGACGTTCCAGTATTTGCAGACCTGTAACGAAAGTAAATGGAAAATGTTTGTTTGTCAATAAAGTAAATATGAAAATGTGCAATGTGTATAGAGCTGCATAAATGGTGAACTCAAAATCTAGGACATTGCTTAAAAACTATATATAAATCGAGTCCAGTTACCCAGAGGACAAAGCTCGCTCTTAATTCGTATGTAGGTCAGCGAAATTTCGCGGATCCACTGCCAAATGTGGGTCACAACGTATATACAATAGGTTGTGTCTGTTGGAGCGAAACCAAAACATGACCTAAAAGTTCAGCTGAATTAGGACACTGCCAATACGCAACACAACATTTTCACACCTCATTAATTCTCCCTGAATGTTGGGGAATTTTGTGGGGCATCTTGCAAAGTTTAGATACGTAAAAGATTTTAACAGAAACGTCGTAAAAACGTTGTTCGCGGCGAATTGGTATGAAAGTGAAATAACGCGCACCGAAATACGCAGTTGTAAAATGCCAAAAATCTACGTTGTCACCAGTCTCTACAAGGGATATACCTCTACAAATCCACGTCGTCACCACTCACACTCGTTTGCCTCTGGAAAATGAAACTTGTTCGAGAAGTGTCACCAGAATGGCATCACGTCACCTGAAAAATGCTACGTAGAAAAAAGTCCCACCAACAGAAAGAGGTGAATTTAGTGACAGAATTAAAATCAATTACTTAAAGGAGTCTGATTGTGATTAGAGTGCATGCCTTACCATTTGACGAGCGTAAGCTCTATGTCTATGTTCATAAAGGGTTATTTTCTAGGTTAGGCCAGAGAAAGCCCATAGGGATACCACAGGATCGAATGATCTTACAACTACCCGTTAAACCAAAAGGAGCTAAGAATAAAGCGTTAAAGACAATTTATGCGTGTCCTTTTTTAAGAGGAGTAGGATTTCAGATTGCAGTAAATGACACAAGTTGAGCAAATGAGCCAAGTGTTCTTTATTCGGTAGATAATTTTACGACATTATGACATATGAACTGAATCCACTTTCGACTACTTTTTCCATAGTCCATATTTCGCAAATGATACTCTCGATGTTGGCTTCCAAGGCTGGAATTGTGGTTGGCTTGTCCGCATTGAACAATGACTTCAAATACCCAAACCGAATATAGTCTAGCGTCAAATCGAACTATCTCTGAGGCCAGGCTACAGGTCGCTGGTTTCTCTGGTTTCTCTATGGCATGTCGGACCATCCTATCGAAGCCAAATATCCTGCGTGCAGACAATGTTCCCCCATTCATGATTGTTGATCATGGCTTTTTTACCAGTCACTATTGACGGCGAAATTTTCTTAATTTTTGAATAAGTACATGGCTCAATGATGCCACCATCGCATAAACTCCACCAAACAGTGGATTTTTCGGTGTGAATTTGAGTCGATGAATTTTCTTTAGACTTGCGGAGACAGAAGTGAGCCTTATCACTGAAAAAGTAGATCGACATCCAAAACTGTTTAAGCGCCCATACTAATAATCATTTGTGATTTGACAAACAATTTCAATAAAAAGATGGTGCAAAGTGGCATATTAACTATCAGCTGTCAGTCAGAGTGTTGCCATATTGAAAGAAAACTCGTTAAAAACATTCACTTTATAAAACTAAACATTTTACATACTCAATGACTAACCCAACAACTGAAAACTGCCTCAAAACCGGATACCTATCCCATTCTTAATAATAATTGCTATAGTTACAACAATTCCCATAAATATAAAAAGCACATAGCTCGATTGTTAGCAATAAAGGCCATTACAAAGCCGTCAAGAATTGAATATTTTTCGGACACTTTAACGACAAGTCTACTAATCTAAAGGACCATTCACATGAGAACGAACGAACGAATTGATGAAATGTGAACCAACCACTTTTGATGCTTTTATGAACAGAAAATTGCACATTTTACCATTCCAAGAGTAGGATAATTATTAATTAATTAATTATCCCATCAAATGCATTAAGAAAACAAGTTTAAAAACAGTTTCAAATACGAAATTTCGTATTCCAAACTTTTGGCCGCGAACGAAAACACCCTCGGCCCGAATTGTCAAAGTTTATTCGCAATCCACATCATTAAACTGCGTTCCACAAACTAGCGAGTTAAGGACCATTCACATGGGAGCGAACGAACGAATTAATGAAATGCGAACAAACCACTTTTTATGCATTTATAAACAGAAAATTGCACATTTTATTATTCCAACAGGAGGACAATTAATTATCCCATCAAAATGTATTAAGAAAACAAATTTATAAACAGTTTAAATAACGAAATTTCGATTTCCAAACTTTTTACCGCGAACGAAAACACCCTTGGAACGAATTGTCAAAGTTTATTCGCGATCCACATCATTTAATTCGCGTTCCACAAACTAGCGAATAAAACATTCGTTCGAACTTAACCTCAAACTAGACATTGCGGGTAGAAACTGATGGCTGAAATTCGCGAACTGCCGCGACATAGAAAAGTGTTCATGTGAACGGACTGTCAAAACTTGCGAATATTCGTTCGTTCGTAGGTAGTTGGTCGTTCTCATGTGAAAGGTCCTTAAAACATTCGTTCGAACTTAACCTCAAATTAGAAATTTCTGGTAGAAAGTGATGACTGAACGAAAAGTGTTTATGTAAACGGTCTGCCCAAACTCGCGAATATTCGTTTGTTCGAAGTAGTTGGTCACTCTCATATGAATAGGCCTTAAGGGCTTGCAGTGATAGAGGAAGTCTCGTGGGCCTATTGTGAACTTTATTCAAATTGATAAAGGTGCCAAAGTGTCAAATTTCGACTTCGATGACAGCGCTTGCATTTGCACAGTATAATTATTTAGTAGTTGTTTCATTTAGATAGTGGCTCCTCCGTTTGTTTTTCAACGAGTATTATGATGTTTGTAAGTTTTTTAATTTTGTTATTTATGCCCCAAAGCGTATCTACAGGCAATTTTCTTGAAGTTGAGATTTTTGCGATTTGACATCTTTTTTATATCTAAGTACGCGAACAGATCTATTATATATTTTAGCATAATTTGGAGGAAATTCTCACTTGATGGGACAGGAAACCTAGGTTAAATTTGTACATTTCTATATGTAAACGCTTTTGCAAGTGCCATTTAATTGTAGTTTGCTTTGACATTTAAAATTAAATGTACCTAGGTACTTTATCAATATTTTGTAAGGCTTAGCATCACCTACGGTTACGATAATTTCCATGCCCATATCGGACTTGGAATGCAATGTTAGAAAGAGTACCTGTATACAGAATAAACGAACTGCCAAACAGAAAGTTACTAAATATAACCCTACTTAATGTCAGACTTCCACATTTTATTAATATGTGGTGGGCTATTTTCAAAACAAACCAAAATTATGAACAAATTTAAAAATATCTTTCCCTTTTGCTTGAGCCAAATAATGTATGATGTTTATTTATTTCAGTTCGCAGCAACCACATTCACACCCCTTTCGAACTAAATAAGTTCTCATTCGGATTTGGTAATTCGGTGTTGCGTTATTAACCTTCAAAGTATCTAGTTCGAGGTGAGACGAAATTTTCGCCGAAATAAACAATTTTTACTTTTTTAAATAGTCTGCCAAAATGTATATTTTATTCAATGTCTATTTGCGTTATCTGTGTCTCATGTGTTTTTTTTCTATTCATCCCCTATAAGAAAAAAAACCCAAAATAAGTCATTAAGAGACCAACCACACCACACGCATACAATCGCCTTGTCCGAAAATGAAAACGTGCTGCATACAGCATACTATATAATTTCAAGATATTTTCAGGTTCAAGTTCATTTAAAATAATTTATAAATAAAATCGAGAAAATGCATGCACAAGTATGTAAGATGTACTACCTCCTATTCGCGTGTACTACAAGTCAACAAAGGCATGAATGTCAAAGTGCCACCCAAAAATTAAATATTGGAAATTTTTTTTGTTTTGGTTTTGTTTTGGGAATTTTGAGGAAAAGTTCAATGAATCATGGATATGAGGGAACGAAAAAAACGGTACATGAAATGTATAAAATAAAATCGCTACAAGTGCGAGACAGAAGAAAGAGGAGAAGGTTTAATGACATTTGAGAATGTTACATCGGTATCCACTCCCAAAAACAAAGGTGATTGACTGCGGTGACACAATTCGTTCACGGGCCAATAAACAGCGCTTTTTTTTATCACAAGCGTTTACTGAAAAACGTTTGCAAGAGATAAGCGCGTAATGAGTTCGTGACACTTAAAATTGGGTAGATATGGGTGAAGCAATTGTAAGCAACGTTCACCCCGGTTGCTTATGATTTATGAATACATAATAAATACGTATAGATAAAATTTCTTTATTCCATAATCAGAGGGAGACGAAAAGGAATAAATCTTGACAATAGGACTTTTGTTGGGGCGTAATAGCTTAATGGACATCGAATGTCTGGAGTGAACGTGAAGAGAATTTTTGTCTTTTCTTTTATTGATCAATGTATTTAAGCGTCGTGTTAAATCGATTTGGTAAATACTTACTACTCAAAGAATAGTTATTCCAGTGGCTACTTTTGGATACTTGTATCAAATCAAATAGTTTAAAGAGCACTTTTTGTGCCAAGCGATGATAAGATATACTAATTTGACAATTTTAATTTTTTTTTTAAATCTGACTATACCCAGAGAATTCTAAGTCAACTACATTTTTCTAGACTAGATTAATTAGGAATGCGACAGACTAGATTGTCATGCAATTGACATTTTCGATGTCAACGAATTTCACAAGAAATAGGTTGCAATTTATTTTCTAAAACTTTACTTAAGGTACTATTCACATGAGATAGAAAAACAAATATTCGCAAGTTTTGACAGTCCGTTCACATGAACACTTTTCTTGATCGCCGCAGTTCGCGAATTTCAGTCATCAGTTTCTACCAGGAATTTCTCATTTGAGGTTAAGTCCGAACGAATTTTTTATTCGCTAGCTTGTGGAACGCGGTTTAATGTTGTGGATTGCGAATAAACTTAAGCTAAGTACACACGATTGTAAGATCTTACAATATTGTCAGATCTGTCAGTGCTCTGACAATGACTGACAATGAGCTTACAATAGCCAACTACCTTACAATACAAAATTGCCCGTTCAGATGGTTGTAAGATTTTGTCCAAAAGTCTGACAATTTCATTGTCAGATGGATGTCTTACAATGGTCTGACATCGAGAGAGCAAGATATTACCCCTCCATTGGGAATCTTACTAGTTTTTACTCAACAAATTTCTTTGAGTAAGAATTGAAACAACTGTCATCGCCTGAAAATTGACAGATGATTTGAAATTTGATTTGAAACGCGTGTAACGGCTAGTTGCATTTGTCTTTTGATTTCCTGCGATATGAGAAACAAATTGGTGTAAAAATCGTATCAGAAGGTGGGAAAATTATGTAGCTTTTATCTCTTCTAGAATGATTTTAGTTCAATCACTTCAAACTCTTCCACGTACTTGGATTCATACTCACATGCAATTTATGGGAAAACAAAATGCATCTGTCATTTTTCATGATTACTACAAAAGCGTTCCCTAACTTTGTCGTAAGTTTTTCTCTTTGAGAGAAAATTTATCCCCACCATAGCCATTTTGACAGTCTTTTCCATTTTTGCTACAAAAGTAAAGGAACAGACCTATTGTCAGATTGAAAATTGGGTGTTCACACGGTCGGAAGATATTTGAATATGAAAAATTGGTCGACCTGTTGTCAGACATTGTCAGATAAATTCAAATTCTTGTGGGTTGTTTTTTGTAGTAGGAATAATGGAGCAAAATATTGTACTTGCGAGATTTTAACTGCCTACGTGTTAGAAGACTGCGAGGATGATGAATTGATACAAAAACGACGTAATATTTTGAAGAAGGATTGGGTGGTCCGTTGTCAGAAGGAAGGATTCTACTCCTAATAGCAAGCTGAAGAGCCGGAACGTTATCGCAATTTTTTGCGAATGTACTCAACACAATCCAATGAAATTCTAGTTTTGGTGACTCCACACATCAAGACACCGACATGCGCGCGATCATCCAATAAATCGAGACGGTTTCATTGGCAACTTGACTCAACTTTTTTTTCCTTTATTACCTCTACCTCTTACCACAGGGCTTCTTTGGGTAGTTTATACTCTGCGCATCCAACAACCCCATTCACTCTGTACTTTCTTCCTGTAAAATTTTTTTTTTTTTCGACTTTTGCAATCCCAATTAGAATTTAAATTCCAATTTCCACAGTTGTTCATATCAATATCTTCTGAATTAGTTCATTAAAAAGCTAACTTCGATTTCCCTCGTAAACCACTGGTTATATTGTCTGACAACGAAGAAATTGTAAGCTATTGTCAGCTTCCATAAACAACGACATCTGACAATATCCAATGAGTCTTACAATGTCCTAATTGTCTGACAATAAAAAAAATTGTGTGTTCAGACTTGTTCAGACGATCGTCAGCAACCTGACAATTTCATTGTCAGATGGATGTCTTACAATGGGCTGACAATGACATTTCTGACAATATTGTAATACAAAATTGTAAGTTCAGACGGTTGTAAGACATTTGGGACACATTTTTCACTGACAGATCTGACAATATTGTAAGATCTTACAATCGTGTGTACTTAGCTTTAGACAATTCGCGCCATGGTGTTTTCGTTCGCGGCAAAAAGTTTGGAATTCGTAATTTCGTTATTTAAACTGATTATAAAATTGATGGGATATTTAATTATCCTCGTGTTGGAATAATGAAATGTACATTTTTCTGTTTATAAATACTTGAAAAGTGTTTTTTGTTAAAAATAATATCACAACAATTCCAAAAGATATACAAAGTTTTTAATAAACTCGCGAATGATCTTCGATCCGCTTTTATTTTTATACCCCACAGGAAGGTATATTCACTTTGTCATTACATTTGTAACGCCAAGAAGGATTCACCGGAGACCCTATAAAGTATATATATTCTGAACCAGGATCACATTCTGAATCGATTTAGCCATGTCCGTCTGTCTGTCTGTCTGTTGAAAACACGATTGCGCCCAAACGAATTGACCTAGGTGAATGAAATTTTGTGAGAGGACTCTTTTTTACCGTCGTCAGGTTGGTATTAAAAATTGTATATGTCGGTCAGGTAGTTCTGGTACCTCCCATACAAAAACAATATTAGACACAGGTGTGTACCTGTTCAGTACATACAGTGGAGGGTATCAAAACATCGGCCAGGCCGATGATAACACTTTTACTTGTTTCAGAATAAATTTGCTGCTCTGCGACTATGTACTTGCAAATGCCAATCTCAAGAACTTTCTTCACAAACTTGCGTGTAGCAGCAGCAGGCGCACCGTAAGTAATTTGTCCAAAATGTCTTCTCAAAATATTCACAGTGTTCGCTGGCAACACCGATTCTGTTACTTATTTGAATGCACAAACTATCAGTTAGTGTCAAATTAAAATGTATGTACATAATTTAAAAAAAGGAAACAAAAGATGATGCGAATTTTAAATACCGTCAAGAAATTGTCATAATAGTTTTCCGATTCAAACAGGGGCTAAGAAGAAATATCAAAATTTGTATTTTATACAAGTATTTATTCCTGACTTCGCACCCGTTGCAGAAGTACCTAGAGTGCTTTGACACGTGCTCGATATGTTCGATAAACTAAAAAGGTCCCCATTCTTTCTTATATAGAGTAGTAAACAAATCGAGTTTAAAGTCTATTGGATTAAAAATAAGAAATTCTCCATACAAACTTTAAGCCATTTGCCCCCCTTTTTAGAGTTCGAATTTCCCCATACCATTTCTGAGTGCTGACTTGGCCATAACAGAAAATTAATTTGTTTCAAAATATCAGCTTTCTAGCTCTTCTCTTACCGTTTGGGCTGGGCGTTGATTCATAAAAAAAAGCCATTATTACTGACTGCATCAGTTGTCACCTCTCTGTCCTCCAACAAATTTTGCAACCTTTAAAAACAAAATAACCCTTCTCTCACATAAACGAATGCAACCACATACAATCAGTCCGTTTAATGTTGTTCAACAGTCTACACATTCCTGTCTGTAGTATAGATAAAACCATTCTATACAGAACGGAAATTCCAGACCAATGACCCATTACACTTCACACATCTTGAAATTGGGATTCAAAACAAAGGAAACATTTTCATATTCTATGATGGAAGCCATAAATTCCACCATTTCAATTCAATTCCTTTGTGCTCTCCAAGGGTGGATGCATACGACAGACACATAAAATATTCCCGACAGCATTAAAGTGCAGCGCACACAGCAACACCCTTAATTTAGAAATTAATCAGTAAAAGGAGCTAAATTCCGATCGAAATTAGTTTGCTCAACGTTTTAAAACTATACTCGTATTGCACGCTGCATGTCGCCAATATTTATATAAAAACCACGGATGGGGGGAGAGAAGAAGCCGCCGTCGTGTCGTCGTTACAACAAAGGAAGTAAAGCCAACTGGTGGTGCACAGTCTCCAATAGACTTGCGGTATCATGTCGACAATTGGACTGGATCGTTCAACAACAACAATTCCCGACAGGAAAATAAATGGGAGCCAAAGGAGCGGCGGCGATGCGATAGAAGCAGGAAAATAAAAACCCAAAGCGAAATCATGAAACGTAAGCACACACAAAGCCATGGTAAATATATACGAATATTAGTAGTAACTGTCGAGACAACTACTCGTACTCTCGCTGTTGTCCGGGTCAAAGGACGACAGCAGCCGGTAGTCAGTCAGACCGCAATTAAACCCTTATATTCCCAGTTAAATTAACTCGAATGAATAATCAAGTGCACAAAGAGCTCGGATCTGACAGACAGAAATATGTTTATTATCATGGACTTGTGTGGTAGACGAAGACGAGTAACTGTACTCGTAATCCAAGTTTGTATACATCAATACGACATTGAAATGGTAAGTATCTTATTTTTATATAGCAATTTGGTTCGTTTGTATTTTGCAGTTAAAAAAATTTAAGCAAGAACTGTTCTGTAATTCTTAATTAAAGCTATTTTTATGGATGTTACCAGAAGATGATGTGGGAATTTCCAAGTTAGAGCTTTAAAAATATTATTTTTCACATGAAAAACTCGTAGAAGACGCCGAATACTGAAAGAGAAAGTAATGAGGTTCGTTTAATTACCAGCAAATTAACAATTTTCTTAAAATTATAAAAAATTTGGTTCTCTAAAAAGAACATACATAACATATAGTTAAAATTTTTTTGGTTGAGATCGCCTCTATGCAAGAACAACCTGCAAAAAATGGTTGCTCTTGAAAACTCGCCGCAGGAAGACAACAAGAAGGTTGCTGACAAAGTGACAAATCAAAACGTGTAGTGGTCACAAACAGTGTGTTGTGTCGTAAACAGTTTCCTTCCTCAACCAACAAAATATATGTAAAACACAAAATATTAAATTTTCATACTGAAAGCACGATAGAAAAGGCTTCTACGCGTCTAAGCTAAGTTAAATTTAAATCGCTATCACGCATTTCCGCAACCGGGCTTTAGTATGCTACCTTTATTGGATTGAAATACCGGACTAATCTTCGTAAAATGATAACAAATTACTTCACAAATGGAGTGCTCATCTCATCTCATACTAATAATCATTTTTAGTGTCCAGGCTAACTTTTACGAGCTCACAATGACGAAAATTTCCATATAAAATTATCTATTGCGATCGTCACAATATTTAAGTTGAAGTTTAAAAATGATTATTGGTAAGGCCAACTATCTTTTGTAAGAGCTATGCAGTACACTCATATAATACTCAGATGTCTGTCTAGCAATGACTTTTACTACAAAGTTGTAACTTACAGCTAACAACTGAAGTTGCTTACTCATGCTTTCATCGAGCAACAATTTCATCAACAAAAATTGTTAAGTACCTTTCCCCAAACACTAAGAAGTTGTGTTTGTTCAAATGTTCATATTCAGGAAGTAAAGTTGGCTGCGTTCCAACATAAAGCGCTAAATGTAGAAAACCTTTCTAGAGCATTTTCATCAGTGGAGCACAAATGACAGTTGGTTTCGTATACACCTCTCTTCTCTCAAAAAAAATAATTTTGTGAAATTTCTTTACTATTAATTGAATTACATTGACAGATTGCCCGTGTTCCATCGACCGCTAGATGGCCAGCAGCGGCATGTCAAATGAATATCAAACTCTATATAAAAAAAATGCACATCTAATGGTTGGACATCTGTCTAATCTAGCCCTAGCGCAAATAGTTAAATGTCAATTTTTTTATATAGAATTTGGTATTAATTTGACATGCCGCCATTCATCTAGCGACGCGGGCACTGATTGTTGAAATTGATTTCTCTTAAAAAAAAAATAGATTTATTAAGGTAGGTACCTACATATAATAATGGCGATCGACAATCCGCTAATCAGCTATCGCTCAATGAAACGCGGCCATTATAAATCATTACTAGCAATTTGATCAACATGACAAAACAATATTTTGATGGCACGCAACACAGTGATGAATTAAGTTATAGTTCGAACAACAATAACCTACAACAAAGCACGAGTACAGTTTAAAGTCTAAAACATATCGTAACTTTGATTTGATTCTAATTGCCGTTGCAATATTCATCAAATCTAGACAAAAAGAACCTAACATCACATAACTATATAGATACTCAGCTAGTGCATCTTTAATTATTGATGTCAAACGTATTCTCTTTCTGCATACAAAGGAATTCATTGTATACAACATCGACCAAAGTGCACCTTTGTGTTCATAGTATATGTGTGCCTGTGCACCACATAAACGATTATAATAACTTATGCACTAGTTCACTCGTCTTATAGTTGAGATACCCGCCAACAACAATTTATTGTTACACGCGCTGGCTGACTTACCTGAGCACATCTGCATAACGAAACAACGTCTAGGTATGAAAAAATGCGAAGTAGGATTTCCTTTGGCAGTTGCTTTATAGGTTCATCATCCGATTCAGGTGAGCTGAGGAATGTTTGCTAAAAAGATAAACAGATACAAGAGAAAAATAAATGTTAGATTGGAACATGGAACAGGCAGGCGAATAAATAAAGCAGAAATTCTAAAGAAATAAACATGTGGTGTAGGGGCGAACTTTCAACATGGATTCTTTCCCGGGTAATATTGAAAAGTATTTTTTTTTTTTTTTTTTGAAAATCGCGCGAAACAATAACAAAACGATGTGCGATGTTTGTCCAGGTTTTTGTTACTCTTAAGCTATTTATTGATTTTTCAAATTGATGCGGATTAACGATAAACATGTAGAAAGCAATAAACATATAGAAAGAAATGTGTCACTTTCGTAAATTCGCTAAAGGGATTTCATTAACATAACTGGGCTTTAAAATTTATACAAACCACTGACGTATCGTAATGTCCTAGCTTGAAGTTAATTGACCAATTTATGTCCAATGAGCTTCCTACGTTTACCACCATATCTGAATCTGACATTATTGACATATCAGGTTTGTTCCTTTGATATTGTAGTAAAAATGGAAAAGACTGACAAAATGGCAGTGGTGGGGATAAATTCTATTACAGACAGAAAGGTTGGGGAACAGATGTATTTTGTTTTGGCTGAAGAATTTGCTAATATATTATCAATATTACAGCTAATTCATCTAGCGACGAAAATGATTCCGGAATTAAAAACTTAGATGCGAATAGTAATTGCACGCATAATGCCAAAATTCCAAATAGGTCGACAAATTTCAAGTCAACTGTCAATAATTGTCAAGTGACTGACAACTTTTTCAATTCTTACTAAAGGGTGTTTTTTTAGAGGTTTGGTTTTTAAACTGGCAACACTGTTTCTACAGATTGTCAATTTGACAGTTGAAAGTTGATTTGCGGCTAGTACGTTTTACGATGAATAGATTAACGCCAGAAAAACGCGTGCAAATTGTGCAAACTTATTTGCAAAACCATGGTTCGGTTTGCCAAACTTATCGTGCACGTGCGCTGTGTCCATTTTAAGGCCGAAATACTCGTCCATCTGCGGAAGTGATTCGCAGTCTAGTGGATAATACGCATCCTCAAAGACGACAAACAGTGCGAACATAAGAAGTTATTTCCGTTGTGGAGCGTGTTGAGGAGAATCCGAATGAGTCGATTCGCCATCGTGCACAGCAATTGGAGCTATACCCATCCAGATTTTACGGAAAGATATTGGCTTAGAAGCTTATAAGATCCAGCATAATTTCGCGAAATGGACCTGTGAACTGGCCTCCACGATCCTATGATCTCATACCTTTCGATTACTTTCTTTGGGGGTATAATATGTGAAGTCACTAGTCTATGCCGATAAACCAGAGACGTTGGAAGATTTGGAAGTCAACATTTGCCGTGTTATTGCTGATTTACGACTCCAGTTGCTCGATAAAGTTGTCGAAAATTAGACTTCACGATTGCGCTTCATTCGAACTAGCCGTGACGCGCATCTGCCCGAAATAGTTTTGAAACAGTAATGGCATAAAATTATGGCATAGACATAGCCATTACCATTAGCTGCATTAGCTTAAAAAAATCACCCTTTATAAAAAGCTTACACCCGTTTCGGTCATTGGCAGTCATAATTGAATACAATCAGCTGTGTCACGCCTACCATTACAAAAGCCATACTTATTCTGAGCCACTTTTATTCCATTTAGCTGACGCTCAAGTCTAAGCGGTAACGAATTGCAAGTGGAAACTAAGTTTAATAGAAACTTCATTAGCACTCTCTTGTCCTCAACTAAGGTCACATCACATTTATTTCATAATATATACCTAGGACCACATGTAATGTTACATCACTTGCGGCAAGTTAAACAATAGACAAGTCTCATTACTTAATAATTTGCCCAGAACATGAGATTCTAAAGCATATATGAATGTATGTGTCGTTATGTAATAATTGTGTAAACTAAACACCATAAACCATGCCCGCGGTGGTTGGTTTCTCCGCTTTTAAATAAAGGGCTTGCGTTTTACCCACTTCACCGGTGTTCGTGTCCACTGTGCTCGTGTGCCAATCATGGGATTGTCCCTTCCCCCTTTCGCTCAAGTCGTGTAATAGTGTTATAATAACATGCCCGTGCAGAAAAATTAATTAACCCTTAATTGTTTTTCAAAGTACATCACGCACACTGCTACACTATACAAGTGAGACATTCAAGTCTACCTGTTTAAATTGCATTTACCTTCGAGCAACAACTCTCTCTCAACATGAACTCATTATATTGCGACTGGGACTGTGAGACGTCGTCGTCGTACAGTTAGTAAAGCAAATTCCAGGCGACAAACCCCACCACACCATCGTCGGCATTCGTGAACCGAACCCTGAACCCGCATTTGCCTCTTCATCGTCAGAAATATTCGATTTCATGTCAACCTAGTAGTAGGTCGTGGACTGATAATAGTTTAAAAGCAGAATACCGTGCGGGATGTGTACTTTGTATGTGTGTATGTACTAAGTGACACCTGGGGCTATAGGCATATCTGTAAGTAGGGTACATAACATACCCTTAGTAGAGTGTCAATCAGGCAGGCCTATACAAGCTCCATGTAGCCGAGATATTGATTAGTAATTAGAGTCTCTACTGTGTAAAGCACACAAAAGCAAAATAAATCGGCTGGTGCGCATTGTGTTGTATACTTTACTGGTGGAATGGGTTATTTAATAAGCCGCACACATCAGCGATATTAAATGTGGAATTATACGGGTCAACTGAAATACTCTATTGACAGCCAATTGCTGTTTTACTATTATCAATCGTTTGCTTTGATCCGAATTGCTCAGTTGGAACAGTGGCTGGTAGTAAAATTTTGGGCAACAAAGAGGGTCACGTATGAAAAAATGGCGGAGACCAATATGAGGGTAAAGCTATTCAGCGGCGAAACTACGGAACGACAGCCGAGTTGTGAAAGTCTTTGAACCGCATAAATAAGATAAACTTGGGTTCAGGAACTTACTTCTTTGATCCATTCAATTAAAAAAAAAAAAAAACTCTAAAAGCTATCACCAGGAGACGCAGATATACCTACCCACCGTCTGTCTTGGTTATAGGCCACTTTCAAGTCTTTTGGAAGCATGAACCTAAATGTAATAAAGTGCATTCCGAGTCTCGGTTCGAAGAATCCGTATTTACCGTGTGCGTACAAAACATATAAAGTGACATGTGGACGTTTGAAAATAAAGGTGTCCCATAATTCACACAAAATGTAATTTTGATAGAAAATAGAGATTTTTAATTAAAAATTATAACTGGGCCCAGATCACGTAAAATAAAAACGATCGAACGACATCGTTTCGACAATATCTCTGTTTATTGCCACAGATGATAGAGACATAATGCGTGAAAACGATATCGTTCAATCGTTTTTATTTTACGTGGTCTGACCCCTGGGGTTATCATGTCACGATAACGAACACTATAGTATTAATTTTATTACTGCCTGACCAGCCGCATTTTCGAAGAAGAATGACCCGATAATGCATCCAGCCCAAAATCCGCACCAAACAGTAACGCGTTGTGGATGCATTTGTTTCTCAACAATTACTCGTGGGTTTTCTGAACCCAAAATGCGACAATTTTGACGATTAGCGAAGCCATCAAGATAAAAATGAGCTTCATCACTGAAGATGATGTTGTTGGAAAAATCAGCATCCCCTTGTTGTTGTTCCAAAATCTATTCCAAAATCTCTTCACGCTGCATGGTGAGTAGTCTTCAGTTCTTGAGTCAACTGAACTTTGTAAGCATGAAGTTTCAAGTTTTTCGAAGAATTCGCTGTAGAGAGCTTCTCGAAATGTCCAATTCTTGACTACGGTACGAAATTGATGTTCCTGGACTGTCAGCAATACTCTCGCGAACTGCTTCCATGTTTTCTGTTGAACGACTTGTGACATCCAGATTCCAGAGTGTTTAAGATCACTAATTGATCCAGTCACCCTGAATTTTTCATTTATTTTCTTCACAGTTGATGGTTTTAAATCACTATGACGGCCATATTTTGTTCGAAAATTGCGGACTGTAGCTGACAAGCCTTCATTATTTTTAAAATATTGCTCAACAATGAAAATGCGTTGTTCTTTCGTATAGCGCTCCATTTTTACTAACCCCTAACTGTCAGCTGTCACATTGTTATTTTTTTCCGTTGGCATCACTGTACTATTAAATGGCGCAAAATTCAAATTTTTAAGAATTATACGACACCCTTTATAAAGACGAGTAAGCAGTAAATCGACTTAATTCCATGGAACTTTCGTTTGAGCGAAAGCAAAACAAAAAACGAAAGCTATTTCCTTGACGTTTTCATTGCTTAAATTCATTTAACTCCGAAACCTAAAAACGTCTCGTGCGAAAGGAAAACAACAACAGCTTATTCATTGACGTTTTTTTAATTTCTTTGATTATTTTAACAGTTTAATTTGCAGCTATTTCTACAAGTCAAAAGAAAGAAACATTTCTGAAGCAGTAATGTTTTGCGCTGCATAAAAGCTGTGTTTCTTTAATATTGCGATGCGACTTACGGCTACGTTGTGTGAAAAGACTGCACAATTCAAGCAAAACAATCATAATTATAACCAACGAAATGGAAGAAAATCATTTAAAAGTTAAATGATATATCGATACAGGTTTTAAAAAAATTACCTTAAAAGTATGTAATTTAAACATTTGCGAAGAGAGAGAAAAAAACGAAAAGAGACTTTCGTTTTCGCATGATTTCTTTTTTTTTTTTTTAAGAGAAAGCGTTTTTCGTTTCGTTTTTTTTACAGAAGCCCACCTTTGTCGATCTCTACTATGAAAATAGAATTTATTCATGAAACCGCATACTTAAAATCACATACTTCAAAGAACCAAATGGTCTACATTTGTACTTCAATTCGTAGAACACTGTATGCAAGGCCAACGAACCCGATAGACAGACCCTGAACACCCGTTCACGTTTATACTTGCTGTTTGGTCCATTAGCGGGTAAATAAACAACGCTATATATATATTACGCAACGCATAAAAAGCAACATAGGTAGCTCCAAATAAAATCATTTACGGAAAAGTAATAACAAAGCGGGAAAGCCGCACAAGAGAAAATCTAAAACAAATCACCCTCCGGGGAACACTTTCGCTAAAGAGTCCTAAAATCACCTCAAACTGATAACGCATCACGAATACGCATAAACGAAGCACTCTCTGCGGAGTGGTTAGCATTGCTTTGCCTAGTTTAGTTAATGTATATCACTCGCGCACTAGCTGCTCATCAATTGACAAATCGCGAAAAAGTTATAAAACTATTAATGCGAATTCCGCTGGCAGTGTTTTGTAAACAACGCTTAAGTGGAATAGTCATGCGACATCTAATAATTAAATTAAAACGTTTTGGCCACCAGTTGTTTGCTTTTCATGTGACAATATAATGAGTAAGTGTGCCACTGTGTACAACAAGATAGTTTATTGTCATTTGGACTTTGTAAACAGTGCCCATGATCTTGTCGTGCGACGACAAGCCACTTAATCTTTGGAATCATTCTAGTCGAATGGAAATGCGTGCGAATTTGTTCTCTGACACACATTATGCGAAATTGTAATGGGAGGTTAGGGTTCATCGATTACGAATATATTACATTCAGAAAAAAACATTTTTCGAAAAAACGACGGAAAAGTAGAACAAATAGCCCCTAGGGAGAACATTAAGGTACAGCACACACTAATGAAATGACGCATAGATGAATTTTGACTCAGGCACACTTTGGCGTATATCTACGTATTACATATTTGCGGCGGGCGCGTGACAGTATGATAAGATTAGCGAGAGCACATCGAACCCTATTGTCTCAGTGCCCTTCATTTGGGTCTACGACCCAACGGAATTTATAATCTCATTCATGAAGACAAAAGAGGATTACTAGAGAGAGATTTCAAAGAAACGACTGTATACAGTATACCTACTGCTGTTTCTTTGTAGGTGATTGATGATTTCACAACCGAAAAGAAGATCACGTATCCATACCGACGCATTTAGACTATTTTGAAAGGATTTCCACATTCGGAGTCGTGGGATGAAGGATGAAACATAAGTACCCATTAATTGGATGGAAATAGCAGAACAAACAGGTCTATCAATATGGCAATTATAATTATTAAGGTGTAAGTAATTTGTCTAGGCGCACTTCAGCTAATAGGATTATCATTCAAGTGACCTTGAGTTCAGAAACGCCAAAGGCTTTTATTTATATAATTTGCTAGGGAATGGGGTTGAGAAAAAGGTGTTCTGCGTAGATGATTAAGAACCAGTTTATAAGCTGGATGTGAAATATATCATTGGCAAGTAGTTTATCAACTATCAACAACTACACCGTTTGTTAGTTTACTGTCAATCAATTTGAAAACAAAATGTGTGACTTCGGTTAGTATTTGTTTTTCCAATTATTGATTCGATTTTGTGTATTCGAGACTCAGCGAGTTCAACAAGCGACACATTCTTAGAACAATTATCACCTGAAACATATCGTTTTCTAAATTTTAACGACCAAAATAAACTATTTTCTGAATGGTAGTTTTTTTAGTTATCATTATATTTGCAAAGTCTAAGGCGGATGACCTTCTCCTATACCTACTTAGTTTCAGCGGAGTTGCCAGCTGTGAAGGACTGTCATTTTGACAAAAGTCGTTTGGAAAGTAATGCAATTAGGGAACTGGAGTCACAAGTCATATAGTGTCATTATGGACCACGTGGCCTGTCAAAAATCGTGTCAATTTTTTACATATTGATTTTGTCTTAAAGGTGCGTGTAGAAAAAATCTGACATTCTTTTTGACGTCAGCAGAATGCCAATAATTGTCACGCTTTTTGACATTTGTAATATGTATAGTTGGTTAACGATGTTGACAATGCGCGCAAACAGGTAGGGGTATAAAGCTGGGCGCAGACACACGGAACCAAAATAGAACACACATCGCCACTTTCTATCAATTCCCATTTTAAAGGGTGTCCAATAATTCACGCAAAATTTGAATTTTGCGCCATTTAATAGTACAGTGATGCCAACCGAAAAAAGAACAATATGACAGCTGACAGTTCGGGGTTAGTAAAAATGGAGCGCTATACGAAAGAGCAACGCATTTTACTGTTGAACTATATTTTAAAAATAATGAAGGTTTGTCAGCTACAGTCCGCAATTTTCGAACAAAATATGGCCTTCATAGTGATTTAAAACCATCAACTTTGAAGAGAATAAATTAAAAATTTAGGAAGACTGGATCTTAAACACTCTGTGTGTCCTGTCACAAGTCGTTCAACAGAAAACATCGAAGCAGTTCGCCAGAGTATTGCTGACAGTCCAGGAACATCAATTTCGTACCGTTGTCAAGAATTGGGCATTTCGAGAAGCTCTCTACATCAAATTCTCACGAAAGACTTGAAAGTTCATGCTTACAAAGTTCAATTGACTCAAGAACTGATACTGAAGACTACTGACCATGCAGCGCGAAGAGAGTTCGTTGAATGGATTTTGGAACAACAACAAGTGGGTGATGATTTTTCGAACAAAATCATCTTCAGTGTTGAAGCTCATTTTCATGTTTTCATGTCGTTAATCGTCAAAATTGTCGCATTTGGGGTTCAGAAAACACGCGAGCAATGGTTGAGAAACAAATGCATGCACAACGCGTGACTGTTTGGTGCGGATTTTGGGCTGTAGGTATTATCGGACCATTCTTCTTCGAAAATGCGGCTGGTCAGGCAGTAACAATTAATGGTATTCGTTATCGTGGAATGATAACCCAGTTTTTAGTGCATAAATTACAAGATATGGATGTGACCAATATGTGGTTTCAGCAAGACGGTGACACAATGCCATACAGTCAGAGAAACAGTTAAATTTCCTAATCGTATAATCGGCCGTTTTTGCGATCACAATTGCCCATCCAGATCTTGCGATTTAACGCCATTGGACTTTTTTCTTTAGGGTTTTTTGAAGTCAAAGGTCTATGCAAACAAGCCGACGACCACCAACGCCTTGAAAGATGAAATTGGGAGGTGTATTAATGAAAATCAGCCACATTTATGCAAAACGGTCATAGAAAATGTCAATAAAAGAGTAGGTACGTATGTACTTGCCAGCAAAGACGTAGCGGCCATTTATCCGATGTGCTATTCCATACATAACCCTAATCTGTAACTGTAACTCTATGAACCAATAAAAAATGTAAGCTTATAATTAAAAAATCGGTATTTTCTATCAAAATTCCATTTTGCGTGAATTATGGGACACCCTTTATATAGTGTTTGTATTTAAAAATGTTTGCAATTTTTTAAATGCCAAAATTACTCATCAAAAGTAACAGCTCGCTCATCTGATACGTTGGCAAAATCTATTACTTTCTATGTACAAACAAAAACATAGAAAACAAACAGAAAATACGGTGATTAGGTATATGTATTCGCTTGTCTAAAAATAATTATTCACCACCAACAGTTGTTCTTGTGTTTATTTTTTGTCGAAAACAACTCGTATAGAGGTGCAGTTTACTTTTTGTTTACAATTTGATATCTCTCGAGCAGACATTCGATTCGTTCGATCGTAACCGATTGTTTTATTATCATTGACCGGTGTCACATTTCCAGTTCCACAAATTCCGGTTTATTCCGCCCTAGATTCAAAAATGTATACAAAAAAAAAACACTACAAAATGTAAACAAATCCCTTTGTGGCTTTCCCATACATGTACAACAAAAAAATAATAAAGATAAACAAAATATTAAAGATAGTCATGTCATGTTCAGTTCATGTAGAAGGGAAGTAGACGACACGTTATTTTTTTTTTCTGCAGTTCGCACACAAAGGAGGACAAAGAAAAATTTAATCGCCAACCAGACCCACACACCACACTCCCATATGCGCATTAAGGGGGTGGGCTGGCAGACACTGCCCTGCTACACAATAATGCGAATGCTGACGGAAATGCAATCCGGCTCGCAAAGCAATCAAATCAAAAATAAATACATAAATAAGAAATGTAATATATGAGTTGAAAAACAAAAAAAAAATATTTTTATATTTACAGGTACTTCCTCCTCCATAGAATCGTCATCCATTTTGGTTAATTTTATTATTGAGGAGCTCCCCTTGGATGCACTTGTGTGATGAGCTATTACTGATGTCGCAACTAGTGGTATCGTTGCTGCTCGTAAGGCAGACGTTTTTAATATACTTGTTGTTGGCGGTATTGTTGTCTGTTGTTGCTGTAGCTGCCGTAGATACTTTTCGGTTTTAACGTTACCGTTGCTGCTGCTGCTGCTGCCGCCACTGCTGCAAAACAGCTCGCTATCTAGGTGTGAATTATTTTTGATAAACATTTATTAAATCACCACCCACCACCGCACCGACCGAGAGACACACAGAAATACGAACGAAAAACTAATTATTTAAACAACAACAACGATGAACGTTATGTGCTATTTGTTTAACAAATTTAGGTATTTGGAAAAACTTTTATTTTGTTTAAGAAAACACCCGCGACGACTGAATGCAACCGATAAGCCGGTAACTGAAATTGAAACTGAAACTCTGTTCGCTGCTTTCCTCAGCCGAAGAAGAGTACAAATTTTGACACGCACACACTTTGGTAGATAGATACTTTTTTTCTTTGAATTGAGAATCGCCTTTTTTTTTTAGCTGAGCTTATTTAATCCTTTTGTTGAATTTTCTGCACACTCTTTTGAAGCAAGTCGTTGTCCTCTTTACTTGACTTTGGCGGATGCACATTTGAGAGCATCCACGACTTGAGTTTGAGTCCTTTTGGATGGATGATATTGATGATGTTGATTGTGGTTCACGTTCACGTTGTTGTTATCTGCTGCAGTAATGTGAATGCCCCTTTATATGGGAGAGAGAGAGAGAAGAAAATAAAAGAAGAGACAACAACACATGTAGAAATTTTATACACTCTCTGATGCGGTGATGATTTGATTGATACTTTTGAATGATGATGATGTGATGAATATTACGATGACGATGAGAAGGAAGAACTGCGAGTTACACAAAAAAAACTGTCTCGATCGAGTTAAAAAGTTATTACCCCCACGAGGAGATTGAACTCACACAAAACCGTGTGTGTGTGTGGAGGGAGTCCAAAAAAGCACTAACAAAGTGAATGAACCATCGAAATCACGCACAACACAAAAATACCGCAAACACGTTCCAAAAATTAATAAAAAGGCAATTCCGACAGTATATTACGTCGCGTCGTCGTCGGTCGTAACGACGTAATCGACATATCTTTGAGATACCTACATATACGCAAAACGTACTTTCCGTTTGTTTGCATCAGACAATCAGTGCAAGACAGCCACACAAAGGAGCATGTCTTGTCTATCTATAGTTCGAGATAGATTAGAATAGAAGGTAATAGAAAGTGCACCAGCACCACCCCCTCGCACAGCGCAGATATAAAGATATACTTGTCGTTGTCGCCTTGGCGTAGTCGTCGTCGTCGCCGACCAACTGGAGACTGGTGAACGTTCTGGTTCTGCTCTACTCTGTGTTCAGAATATCAACAGGGAACACCAACCAAAGAAAGACATAATAAATTCTCTATCGAGTTCAATGCCATTTCTTTTTTTTTCTTCTTTTTTTTTACAGTCCAGTATACGACGACCATAGCAGCAAACCAACCTCCAGATAGTAGACAAGAGAGAATTTATATTTACATTTTTGTCTTCCTTTCTTTAAGTTGCTTTTTGTTTTTCCTGCTTCTTTCTGTCGTAATAAATACTATTAAACTTAACAACTCTTTGCAAAATAAAATAAAGTGAATATATTTTTCTAGACTTGGCGAGTTTCTTTGTTGTGCATAAGCATACGTTACGTACACGCGTTGGATAGTGGTGTAGCAACAAATGCGCGAGAAGTTGAAAATAAAAACTACTTGAAAATAGTGCACAATGCTACCTCATGCCGAGCGTGAGCGAGTTGGGCGGGGGGTTGCAGCAAGACGAATAGCATATGGGGCAGCGACAGACGGAATGCAATCCAGGCGAGGAACGTGGAGCACGAGAAGCCTCACCGCCACGCCAACCTCCTCGACGCGAGAGTGTACCAGAGTACCTGTGTGTTGGTTTGGTTGGTGTGGTACTGGTACCTCTAACTCAATACAATATTTGCGGCAATTGTTTGTGCTGTTGTTTTTTTTTTCCTGCAATTTTGTATCTTTATTTTTACTGGAGTGTTGCCATGTTTGGTTTACACTTTAAAAATTAGAAAGGCGCATTTACGTCTTCGTCTCGGATATTTGTATATTCGTAGTTTGGCGAGACTGAGATTACTATTTATATAGTCTCACTCTGAATTGTTCTTGATTTATAGATGCGTACGTTTTCGATTGGTGGAGGAGGAACCATGTATCTAATCAGCTGATTTTAAAAATTCTTTCAACATTGTAATGGTGATATCCTCCGGATCAGTACATGCTACTAGGGATGGGGAGGAGTGGTAGGGGCTATCTCTGGATAAAGGGGCGTAGCTTCTGTCATAGGAAAAACAAAAACATTCCATATCTTTTATCCCGAAAACCGAAAACAAAACCGATAGAGCTCAAATTTACAGACAATCTTAGGTATTGGTCTGGGAGTGCACCTTTTGACTTTGTTCAGAATTCGATAAAGGGGCGTGGCACCTCTCCAATACAAAAAAAGCAGTGCAAACACTTTTTCAGACACTTCGAAAAGTATACTCGGTCCGACGGTCGATTGAACTGAAACTTACACAGCATATTTGCTATGAGGTGAAAAGTGCACGTAACTCAAACGTTTTCAAGTGTTCGACAGATGGCGCTAAATATCCAAATCTCAAAATTACACTATACTTTGACATTTATATAGCAACTTTCGCCTTGAAATTCTGTAAATAGACGTTTAATGTCTGTTAAAAGCATTTAACACAATGTTAGTGGGATTGGACAAAGGGGACTGATACTTTACACACAAAAATCAAGTAAGTGTTATCATCGGCATGGCCGATGCTTTGATACCCCCCACTGCATACAAGTCATGCAAAATGTTTGCCATGTAAGTTAGTATGTATACAGTGTTTAGTACATACGCATGGGTCTAATATTGGTTTTGAATGGGAGGTAAAAGAACTACTTGACCGACATACTCGTAGACCATTTTCAATACCAACCTGACGACGGTAAAAAGAAGTCATCTCACAAAATTTCATTCGCCTAGGTCGATTCGCTTAGACGATATCGTGTTTTCAACAGACAGACCGACACGGAGAGGCAGACGGATATGGCTAAATCGATTCAGGATTTTATACTGATTCAGAATATATATATACTTTATGGGGTCTCCAGTGACTCCTTCTTGGTGTTACAAAAATGTAATGGCAAAAGCGAATATACAGTGACGGCAAAAACATTCCGGATTTTTTCTATAATATTATCCTTATACATATTAGGTATATTTTAAAGGTATTATATTTTAAAGATAACTATAAAGGTTTCTAATGGAATTCTTCAAATTATTAATTGTATTAAGTTAAAGGATTTCTCCTTGATGTTAAGAAAAATATTACATATATCAAGAAAAAATCCGGAATGTTTTTGCCGTCACTGTACATATGTATCTTCCTATGGAGGGTATAAAAAAAGAACTGGGAACGCTATTTCTTGACACACATGAGAACTAAAATTTTAAAATTTTGAACGAAAATTTTAAAAGTTGACGCCGAAACCGAGGGATGTTGCTGACGTTGCTGCCAAGGTGAAAGGAGTCTCGCTCAACACTTTCCTTTTAAAAGGCCCTGATAATCTAGTCCCGCTCCACGCTGGTCTTTTTAAATTTCGCGAGCGCGCAGTTGCAGTCAACGCCGATGTAAAAGAAATGTTTCACAGGATTCGTATTAAAGAAGACGATCAGCAATGCCAAAGAATATTATGGAGGGACGGTGACAGCAGTCGAGAGCCATCGGTTTACATTATGGAAGTTATGATGTTTGGGCCAAGGTGCTCCCCAACCTGCGCCCAATTTGTCAAAAATCATCACGCGGAGAAGTTTCGACTGGAATGTCCAGAAGCCGTGGACGGTTTAACGCAGCGTACATATGTCGATGATTATTTCAATAGCCACGATACTGTAGACAAGGCTATTACCGTCACTCAAGATGCAATTCGTATATGCAAAACTATGAACTTTGATCTTGTGGGCATTCAGTCAAACAGCCAAGTTTTTCTCCAGAATACACCAGACAACAACATCAACTCGAAACTTGTAAGCATAGATCCAAGCGCTAGCGACACTATTATCACCAAGATTTTGGGTATGTATTGGCTGCCCTCATCGGACCAGTTCACTTACAAGTTATCGAACAACGAAGTTTTGGAAACGATGCTTTTACCTGACTCGAACATCACTAAGAGGGAAATTCTGAAAATGGTCATGAAAATCTTCGATCCCTTGGGTCTGATCTCTTTCTATATCATTCGAGGACGTATCACCCTTCAAGAAGTGTGGCGCGAAGGTTTCGATTGGGACGAACCAATTTCCGAAAAGTTAAGGATCCCATGGATAGATTTCATCAGAGAACTGCGAAACATCGAGAAGCTTAAGATTCCTCGCCGATATCTTTCTTGGAACCCAGACGATTCAGAAGTGAGTTTGGTAATTTTTGTCGATGCGTCAGAAAGAGCGTTCGCTGCAGTGGCGTATTTGCGGTTCGAACATGACTGCAAAGTAGAAGTGGTTCTTGTCATGGCCAAGGCTAAGGTCGCTCCGGTGAAGAAGCTATCGGTGCCGAGATTAGAGTTGCAAGCTGCAGTTCTTGGCGTACGATTAGCGGACACAGTCAAGAAGTCTCATTCAATTCGTTTTCAAAACTGCTTTTACTTCTCCGACTCGAACACGACGTTGTCTTGGATAAACTCTACCAATTTCAAATTCCCATCCTTTGTTGCTGTTAGAGTTGGGGAAATCTTAGAGTCAACCTCGCCACGCCAATGGTATCATGTGAGGACCAAGGACAACGTAGCTGACGATGCCACGAGATGGAAGGATTCCTCAGTAGGCGACACAGACTCGAGATGGTTTAAAGGACCTGAATTTCTTCGTTTGCCAATCGATTCTTGGCCGGTCACACCCGGCAAAAGTGCACTCAGTTCAGCGGGTCCAGAAAATCCCGCCTCCAACCAAATTTTGTTGCACGGTAATCAGTTCCTAGCTTCCTACAGCATCTATGAAGATCTCAAGCCGAGATTCCGGGCAAGGTGGTCGTCTACAGTTCGCATTGTTGCGCTCTTACTTCGTTTCAGAGACATTCTGAAGAAAACATGTGCTGTAAAGTTTGCCTTCGTCACCCCAGTGGAGTACGCCAGAGCCGAAAATTGGCTATTCTGAAAAATTCAGGCTGATGCATTCCCGGAGGATGTAGCTGCTTTAACTGTTCATAAGAAAGTAGGCGCTTCGAGCAAGATCATCAATTTTTCACCGTTTCTGGACGACGAGGGCACAATTAGGATGAGCTCTAGGGGGCAAAAGGCTTTTGTCTCCTATGCAGCACGTAATCCAGCGATTTTACCAAAAACTCATCCCTTGGTAGACTTGTTTATCACTTACCATCATGAGAAGAATTTACATGTGGGAACAGCATCGGTCATATCGGATATCCGGGAGCAAGCGTGGGTCATCTGTATTCGAGTGGCGGTGGAAAGGGTTAAATCAAGGTGTAATACATGCAAGCGTTTGAAGGCTAAGCCGGTGATGCCATTAATGGGCCAGCTTCCTGAGGCTCGCTTAGCTTTTCATCAAAAGCCTTTTACTCATGTTGGAGTGGATTGTTTCGGCCCTTTATTGGTGAAATTTGGAAGAGGCACGGTAAAACGCTACGGCATGATTTTCACTTGCCTGACATTTAGAGCAGTGCAGATCGAGCTTTTAAACGATTTGAGTCTAGACCAGTGCACAATGGCCGTCCGTCGTTTCGTCATTAACCGAGTTGTCACTCGTTACCTCTATAGTGACAACGGGCTTAACTTTGTGGGATCGAAAAACCAATTGGATAAAGATAAAAGGGATATGGAGGCAGCCTTAGGTGACTATGCAGCGAAGTACGAGGGTATTCTTTGGAGGTTCATACCAGCGTACTCACCCTGGATGGATGGTGCTTGGGAGCGGCTGATACAGTCCATAAAGCGAAGCATCGAGTTTATACTAAAGGGTGTCACTCCTAGAGAAGATGTTTTACGTAACGCGCTACTGGAAGCTCAAGGGCAGATAAATATGAGACCTCTAACTCATATTCCTGTGGATCCAGAAGACCCAAGACCACTGACTCCCAATTCGATGCTGTTTGGCGAAGATTTACCAGATGTCACCGCGCCTGGCGTATTTTGTGAGAGGGACTTGTGCAGCAAGCTCTACAGCCGTCGAGCTCAACATTTAATGGCTCAGATCGTCAAGCGTTGGTATTCCGAATACCTACCAGAAATAACCAGAAGGAGCAAGTGGCATCAGAATACTAAACCAGTCGAAGAAGGCAACGTGGTCCTAATAATAGACCCCAACGAAATCCGATCGTCATGGCAATTAGGCAGAATAATCAAGGTATACCCTGGCCCTGATGGGATTGTTAGGACTGCAGATGTTCAAGTCGCAAATGGGACCATCAAGCTGAGAAGATCAGTCGGCCGGCTCGCAGTTTTGGATTTGTCTTCATCCTAGTTTCAGACGGGCCCCGGGATGTTGTCGAGCCGATTCGGGTCATCTATTTTATTTCTCTATTTATTATAATTTTCCAATTCAATCTAATTGAATTGAATTGAATTGAATTTAATTTATAGTATTTAAGGGGGTGTAATCACACCTGAACTCGTGCGGTGATTATGTGCCGGAACTCGTCATTATATAAGTTGCTCAGTGCAGTGTTATCTCTTTTCCGCGATGCTTTTTTGTTAATTTACTGAATTTGTAAAACGTCATTTTTGTGCACGTTGCCGGCCGGGTGGATCCCATTTAACCTTTTGGATTTATTCGATACAAGGAAAAGGTTTGCTCTTTTATATTACATTATTCTTATTCGCGTTCAATATACAATTATATTTCTTAATTAGAAAGCCAGGATTGTAATCGCCGCACGAGGGTTGGTTTTAAGAAAGGGAAAGTGGTTAGGATTGTAAGTTTGAAGTAATGAAGTATGTATATGTACGTGTATAATTAATATGATTTTTCCTTTAGCAAATAAAATCAAACATATTCGGAATTGATATTTATACTCCACCATCAATTTTCCCTTCCAACTTCAGCGATACAACAATGATAGACAGTAACATAGGTATGTAAGGGACTGGAGATTATTTCCTGTAAATATTTGATATCTAATGAGGAAATCTGGGGCTGTCCGTACGAAAATCGAGCCAACAATATCTTAATTATTCGGACCGGGAACATTTTCTGAACAATAGTCACCACTTTGGTTAGTAGCATATCGCTTTTAAGTCAGCATTATACCCTATTCACACCGAGTCGAAAACTTAGTTTTCGCGAAAACACTCGAAAACTTCATTGAAAACAGAAGTTTTCCCATACATATTGCAGTTTTCAAAACGAGTTGCTTGAAGTCGTTTTCAATGAAAGCGCCACGAAAACGACTTGAAATCGTTGGGTTGTTGAAGCAGACACACCTTTTGCAACATTCAGCGAGTTCAGCAAAAATGCTGACAGGATATCTCTCACTCAGTGCTGTCGTTTCTTCTAGTTTTTTGTTTACAAATGTGGAATGTCTTGTTATCTTTGCAACATAAACAGCAAATTATTTAGAATTTTAGAACGGCAGCACTACATGCCACAACTAAATGGTATTTTCAGATGTTTGATTTTGATTGTTGCGTATGTTAATTATTTTATGCATTTAACCATAAGTTAACGATTATCAAGTAGCTTAATTAATTTTGCTTTTATATTATGTCAATACGAGCGGAAATTAGTTAGTAAAATAAAAGTTAGTCGCCACAATCATTTTTCATAGCTACTTAGTTTCACAGCTAATTGAAACGTCAAACGAAAACTAGTTGGTGTTTGGTGTGAATGCATCGACGAGTTTTCCTAAACTTTTTTGTCGAAAACGAAGGTTTTCAGTGCGGTTTGAATAGCACGCATTAGGGTGGGTTTCTACATGTCATTTCATTGACAAAGTTTAACAGCTCTCGTTTATGTCATTGATTGACACCACAGCCAGTTCATTTCCATTCATGCCAATTTTATTAACAAAAAATCGTTCATTCATTCATTCATTGACAATTAAATTTTGAAAAATGTTTTTACCAATTCGCTAAAAGTTATTTCCACTAGCACTGGCAATTTGGAATTTTCATCTTATTTTCAATTGTGAATTGCAGCGTCACGTGAACAAAATGTACATCCATACACATGGAACAAAAAACAAATAACATTTATTTTTTCAAATCAAATGAACAATTTCAAAAAATGAAATGAATCGCTCTCGCTTCTTGTTCTGTTGGTCGAATCTGGATTCGTGCTGTCAGCAGATGAAGAAATCCGAACATTTTCAGTCGCAAAATGCGTATAAAACGAATAGAACTGACTTCAAATCTGTTTTGCAAAAGGTGAAACCATCATTCATAAAAAAAATACATATTCATGAGAAAAGGGCTGGGACCTACCAAAAAATTTAACAGCCTTATAGTATATTCATTGACAAGCTATTGAACATGATGCCAATTAGTGTTCACTGGCAATTAAAGACAAAGTGACATTTTGTTTGACGATTCAGCTATTTCCACTCTTGTCCTGTGAATTCTTTGTCAAGCTCTGGGGGCTTATTCCCAAATGCGCGGCGGATCGGTTTTTATGGCGGATTGGTATTTTTGTATTTCCAAAAGCGATTCGATCCATTCGTCACAAGAATTTAGTTTATTTTTTATACACAATAAATCCGCCAGCAATCCGTCACCTAAATAGCTATCGCTTTTGAATGGATCGAATCGCTTTTTGGAAATACAAAAATACCAATCCACCATGAAAAGCGATCCGGCGCGCATTTGGGAATAACCCCCCTGTTAGTCAATTCAATGCAGTTTTTCGTTTTTTCCACTTGCCAATTTTCTAATTGGCATTAAAATACGTCAATTTTTTTACAATCAATTTACGAACGATTTGTAATGTTGTGAAAAGTAGGAAACGAAAGAAAAGAAAAAAACGAATTATCGTTTTTACAACAAATTTTTTTTGTTTTTAATACAAATTTGGAGAGAAGGTGGTTTTTCAACAAAAAAACATACTTTCTTTATTAACAAATCCACTGAGGTAGACGGAAAAAAAATGTGTTTGACAAACAATTTGTAGAAAAATACCTCTGTAATGAGCGAACAGTGGTATGACGCTACGTCCGTTGGATTATGCCTGAACGCACGGATTATGCACGGTCGTATCCGTGCTGGACTGCAATGATAAAAACACGATTTGAGTAGACTCTGCAAAGCAGTTGCTGAATGAAAAATACATAATGTAAATCCGTTAACAAAATTGTCTTCATATTCGTTCAATGGGTGTTTAGCTAGAAAGAGCCCCGTACTCGTCAAGAAATGGAGCTGCTTGAACGCAGTTCCCTCTTGTCGAAAACGCGTGATCCCATCTTAAGATGGGACACGCTACAAGCAGTAAATGTCCTCATAATTGAAAAGAGTTGTGAGATTCGACGGCGAAATGTTCAGTTTTGAGTAGAGGCAAATAAACATTTTTTACTTTTCAAAAAATGATTGTAACCTACACTACTAAAGTTTAGCAACTTTGTTTCCCCAGATTTACCGCAACCATACACATAGAAATCATTTGCAATTAAGGTGTTGTTTGTTTTCTTTTAAATCATTCACCTTATTAAAATACGTGTTAAAAGGTTGGAATTGTATACAATTACCGCTTAATCTATTTAACATGTATAAGTAGATATACATGGGATTTATTGTTTGTCAGTAAAACGTAAATAACCGTTGGACTACTACGCATTGGATATAAGCAAATATGTACCACCGATTTAGATCTCTCAACAGGACAATGTGCGTTTTGTGAGTCAATGACATTTGAGGAAAGAAAAAAACTTAAAAAATACAGCGTAGAGGAAAAAATCATGAGACACAATTATGAGTAACTTTTATCGGTAATGGACTAGCTAAATTGCGCATGTTGATTGCTAAATCAATAAATTTGCAATGATTAATCAAGATGAGTATTTGGAAATTTCGCGTTAGACGGTTTATTTTAGGCTATAAATATAATTGAAAGCAACGTGAAAGCGTTTACGAAATGTTTATCCCTGTTTGAGCATTCATTATATGAGTACCTATGCGGAAAAATCACCTAGTGGGAATTCAACAGTCAACACTTAAATAAGAAAAATGTTGACAAGAAAATCTATTAATTCAGTTTCCATTCATGTTACATAATAGTATGCGTATGCTGTATGCCACCAGCAATCACATCCACTGCTTTTTTTTCTGTCAAAAGATCAAAATAAGCGCAGCAAGATTAAATGCAAATAATTCTTCAAATGACTATGGTGCATATAAAAACTAAGCTTTGTAATAATTAGTTTTATTATATTTTTTTATTTTTATTACGTCTTTAAATGTAGCCATAAAACTAGTTGTTCGTTTAAAATTACCCCAAGAAAGTCGAAAAAACCGCTCAAGCCGGATAATAAAACCAAGAACATAAATAAAATGTCGGAGACACCGAAGTAAACACCATATTTAAAGTAAAAATATAAACAAATGTGTTTAGAAATAAAAAGCTAAATTTGCATTTGTCAAGAAAGTTACTTCCAGACACATTTTTTTTTTTGTTTCAGCCGATAACTGGATTAGGAAAACAATATTGGTACGTTGAAAAATTGAAACTTCAATTCTTCTGGGTTTGATGGTAGTATGTAGTACTAATCTAGTACATACTGTAAAATATTGCATGCTTGTTGGCGCAGAAATCATTTATTCTAGATAATAAATTAGAAAAATTCGTAAAACTTAGAGCGTTTCAGATCCAACTTCGACCAAATCTGCGTTGTCGCTAGACACGTACCGTTTGTCCATCTAAGATTTGTTTTCTCTCAAAAGCGTCTAACCTTAATCTATGTTTGCATTTTGCCATTTGTATACCTAAGTTAGCTTTGTCAAATAGCAAAGGTACAGTTGTTCCACATCGGACGAGTTCATCGGCCGTACAATTCCCTAGAATATCTCTATCCCCCGGCACCCACAACAGGTGAATACTGAACTGCTCTGCCACCTCTAAGAGGAGACTAGTACGCTAGTCTTGGGCGACTTTCGAGTTACTGGAGAGTGAAAAAGCATTCCAAGGACTTGATAGCTGCTTGACTATCTGAAAATATATGAATATCTGTAGCACGTTGTTCTTGAGCCAGGATAGGGCTTTTTTAATCGCTATTATTTCCGCCTGGAACACTCTACAATGATTAGTAAGACGGTAGGAGCGACTGAGATTGAGTCTATCAGAGAAAATACTACTAACCACTCCTTCGTCAGTTTTTCATCCGTTGATATAGAAGTGAACCGACTTGTCCTTAACAAAAGCCTCTCCTTCCCAGAAAAACCTGGGGGGATGGTAGACTTGAAGTTTTTTTATCAATGTTTAACTTGGGTGTAGTGTACCTATAGTATGCGTTTCAATTTCAATGATTCAGCCTTCAGACAGTTCTTTGAATCAATTATCGGACATTAATATTCATCTTTTTTTATAAATTGATTATTATCAGTCGAAAAGAATTCTGTGGGCGCAGTTGCTCAGTGTCTAGTGCGCTGGACTACTGTCCGAGGGGTCCCAGGTTCGATCCGCAGAAAAATACAAAATTGATAACGCCAAATCTAAAAATGGTGATAAAAAGTTAGATACGTATGGGGACCCCCATGGGCAGAGACTCCATAGCACGGCTTGGAATCCGAGTTGGGGACATGCGTTTAACGGGTGTTGATTGTCAATAAAATCTTAGGTTTGATGCAAAAATGTTGCAGTTCACCAAAGATATGCTTGATTTTGCCAATTAGCTAAAGCCCCATTTAGACGATCATTTCAGTTTCAGTTTCAGTTGAGCTATCAGTCAAGCTTTCAGTTAAACTGATGTCTAAATGCAAATAATTTAAACGTTTTAACTGAAACTGAATCCGATTGAATTCCCATAAGTTTTCAGTTCAGTTGTCAGTTTTAGTAGATACATATCGCTCATTTACTAGAAGACTGTCATAACTCAAAAAACGCGATTTTTGAGTTAATGATGCAGAAATATTCGTTTTATGATGCTTCATTATTGTGTAAAAGTTTCGTATTAATATCCTGTATACCTTCCGCGTTAGAAGAGAATATGCCGTTATTTCATTTCATATATCCTAACATTTTTTACTCATAAGAGCGACATATCTCAGTTTGCTACAGTCGTCATCGTGTGTTAGTTGGTTTGCTTTTCTAAAAAACTGGCATATTTTGTGTTGTGACATTATTCGTTAAAATGTTATGATATTTGTAATGTAGATAAATTTCATATAAAGTGCATTATTTCGTGTTGTGACTGATTTGTTGAAATATTTAACTTGAATCAAACTCCATATACTGCAACATGTGACGTTCTTGATGAAAAAAATACTTTCGTCAACTGAAGTATTTCTTCTTATGACGTTATTTTTGTAAAAAAGACTGGCTGTTTAGAAGTCAGCCGTTTATATTATAAGACAATGTGTCGTTGTTGAAGATAATTTTGTCGATGGAAACTCTCAATAGATCTCAATAACTCAAAATGAGACGAAATTGTTGATAAAAATTATAAATTTTTAGAAATAATACACAATGGCCACCGCACACGGAATGATTTCTGCCGGCATAATAAATTGTATACAGGAACTCTTTTTCATTGGAGTGCATTTTTTTCTTCGAAATGTAAGAATAGAATAGGAACTATTAATTAAATATGAAATAAATGATAAATATTTTAATTCATTCATTTTCTATGGCCCGCTTATCCATTAAGTGGGTCGCGGGTGTAGGTTGCTGAAGTGGACCCTCCATACCTTTGTCTATGGTTTCGTTATCTAATTTGTCTTCAGTTCGATCAATACCACCTTGAGTTTGAACAGAATACTTCTTTTTCGAATCACAGCGTGTCCGGCTTCGTTTTTTATCCAATGATATCTATAAGGCGATGTACGACATGTTCAAGTTGATCTTAGTCTTGCAATTTTTCGTACGTCCACGTTCACGTCTTATTCATGGAAGCAAACACTCGACCGTGCGTCGATCAATAGAATTTTTCAAGTTTATTCAAATGGGAATAAAACAGTATGATTACACGATAAAACAGGGTTTTTCTCATAAACACAGGAGTAATTTTTCTACAGGATTTTCATTGAAATTGGCATGGTTATCCATACACAAAACAAAGGAGACTCTGTGCATTCCTTAATTGAGAGGGAACGGAACGAATGCTTAAAAGTGGTCCCATTTATACTCCCGAATTATTTTTTTCAATAATCCGATCGGCGAAAAAAACAGGAGATCCATTTATTGTAAAATAGCTTTGTTTTGAGAATTTTTTTGATTTAAAAATGCTGGCAAATGACATTGCTCCGTTAAATATGGTAGAGCTGAAACGTTCACAAGTAAAAATACTTAAAATTTAATGAGAATCACCAAATTCAGTTTTTTACAAATCTGCATACACTAAAGAGCAATTCAAGTAGGGTAGTGTACTCAAAAAAAGAAGTTACGCTGAAGATATTTTCTTGTTATTGAATTATTATTTTTATTAATTAAATACTAGAAGTAAAGGGTGTTTTTCTAGAGTTTTGGTTCTTAAATTGGCAACTCTGTTTCTACAGATTGTCAAATGGCAGTTGAAAGTTGATTTGTGGTAAGTACGTTTTGCCATTTTACGATGAATGAACTCCAGAACAACGAGTGCAAATTGTGCAAACTTATTTTGAAAACCATGGTTCGGTTCGCCCGAAATTTAAAAAGTAATGGCAAAAAATTATTAGCTATTAAATAAAGCTAATATCATAGACATTAATATTAGCTGGAAGTATTTTATTCCATATTGTATTTGTATACCTTTAAAAAAAACTCCCTTTATATTAAGTTCAAAAAGTTCAAATTATAAGACTTTGAAAATGAAATGACTAAGTACAAAACTATTGTTTTTTTTCTCAATAATAACGACATATTCGAACTTATGACACTCCTATGAATATAATTTTTGCAACAATAACGTCACAATTCGAAGTAGGGAATATTTTCGTTCAGGTAAAAACCATAAAAGACTAGTTGTTGTCGATTTACCTTTATGGATATATTAAATTTATAAAAGTTTACTAGTTAATTTCGAAATTATAAGATTTCTTCAGATTTCTGCAAGGCGGTAGTCAATTGAAAACTTTAAACATGTTTTCTGCAAAATCGAGTTTTTTGAGTTATGACAGTCTTCAAGTAAATGAGCGATATATATTCTAACTTTCGGCTACTCACGAGTAAATTGAAAGCTCAACTGAATAACGGACTGACGTCTAAGTGCACTGCCATTTTTAACTGAACTGACAAATGAACTGACAACTGAACTGATAACTCATCGTCTAAATGGGGCTTAAACCAATTACATATTAAATACCAATTAGAATACTAGTTCAGTTTTATATGTTTGCGGGCCCATTAAAAGTGGTTGCATCGCATGTGAATTAGACATTGCACATTTCGAACAATTTAAACGGCAACACTGACCCCATGAATAGTTCAACTTGCACACTATTCCATTCCATATCTATTGCCATTTCATTTACAGCTGGTTTGCTGCAGCTGCTTCATTGTGTTTGTAATTCCTGCTTATCTACCTATTTATTCGAATGTATGTACCTCCTTCGCATTTTTATTTCTGTCTGTCAGTCAGTCTGCCTTCTGTTTATTTTGTATTTCAACAATCTACTACTACTACCCTTGTCGGTGGGGTAAGAGAATGAGTGCAATGGATTTCTGTGCTTTTTTTTTTAACCAACAAAATTCATAGGAAAAACATTGGAGAAACATAAAAAAAAAAACAATAATTATTGTATGTATTAGGTAAAAGGGTATTTATTGTCTTTGGATATGACTATGACCCCGCTCTAACAATGAATAACTTTCACAATACACAACCACAAACAAAGGTTTGACAGGTGTATACCTAACACCACAGTCAATATTTTAAAGTTGAACTTTAAATGCACACAAGAACTCCATCAAAATGAACATTCCATTTTCAGATATGCTTGCGATGCACTCTAGATCTTGTTCCCATCGAGGAAGAAGACATATGCGCCATGTTGCTTGGAAAAAGCACGTTCGACAAATAAGTGGATTAATAGAAATAGGTACCCATACCCACTTGGATACAGTGAACAAAGATACACCTAGCAAATGCATATAGGTATTTCTGCATAGTAGCAGACACGTAAGGTATGGTGGGATGAAAATTCAGACTACCGTTAGCCAACTAGTGTTAATAAAATTTATTAAAATTTAAATGCAAATCTTACATTCACGCTACGCTCCTTCCACATGATTGCCGTGGCATTACTTTAACAATAACACGCGAAACACGAACTAGGTATTGGTATGGAAAACACGTAACACTAATCACGACCAAGTGCAACTATGTAAAAATTTTATATTTATTTCCTGCGTAATAGATACGTAGCACATAATCTAAATTAGCAGAGAAATGTTTATATTTTTTTTTTGTTTTGAATTTACTATATTTTTATTGTCTGATGCGTTCGCGATAATCTTCGGCACGTATCAACTTCAAGACGCGTTAAACTTTTTGCTAACTTCGTCGCACTTATCCACAGCGAATAAATTGTGATTTTTTCCAACAGCTGATTTGTGTGATTATATTTCTTTGAGGCCAAAAATTGTAATAAAATCGTGAACTGAATATAGGGAGAAAATGTCAAAACCATGAGAAAGAAACGGGAAAAAAATCCAGCTGTCGTCGACGTCGTCCGTCTAGTTTTGCACAAACACAAAGAAGAGTATCGTCAACAACAGGGCGCAACAGCACCTCTCTTTCTTCTATGGTTTTACCAGTGTTTTTGTTGTTGCATTTGCAGGTTTTGAAAATGAGTATGAGAAATGAGAGACAAAATGGTGCTGAAGAGAAAAGTGCAAATTAAATATATTGAGACTGAGACTGAGAGCTTTTCAGTAAGAGAGAATGCTCCCCTTTTTATTTTTTGTCTTCACCTTGTTGCTCTCTGATCTGACAGTGCAGTAGCAATAGCAATTTTCTTTTCTTCTATGTTTCCATCAATTTCAGTTTCATGTTCATTTGTGCAAGTGAAAATAAAATAACACGAAGAAACGTTGATAGGGGTAGATAAAAAAGGTATGGGGTAAATATGGCTTTGTGGTGAACTCTGTCGTGGTGGCGTTTATTGGTAGGTATATCGTATCGGAATGCACTTTCAAAATCATCTGGGGACAATGCAGAGTTGAGTGATTGATTACACTGTTGGGAATTATCTTGACTTAATTGCGAAAAATTGACTATTTTATTATTTTATTTGCGCAGGTAGGTATACATTTAAAGTAGTGCTAAAAAAAAAGCGACTCAATATGCAAAGGCTTTTATACCACTCGTCTTCCTTTTCATTACAGAAAATATCTTTAAGACCTCTCCTGGTGTAGCCGACTACGACAAAGGCCCGTTTTTGACTGCTAATTTGACCGGGCTCTTGATGTAAATCGGAGCGATACCCCGGTAAAAATAAATCAAATGAAATATAAAATGTAACCTCTACAAGATTTATCCATTTCTGTAATAAATTATTTTCTATAATACTTTCAGTAACAAACAAGACCAAATAACAAATAAGACCTCTGAACTTTTATTTTCGTCATTAAAAAAAAGTAGATGGCGCAACAGGTCCGTAGGCTCCCTAAGCATAGCTTCTCACTAGCACTACCATTCGTTTTGAGCGATTTTTTTTTATTTTTGGGACCCAGGTACAATAATAGTATGCCGAGGCCGAACGGCTGAATTGAGAAGCTTTTTCATGACATTTAGGCCCTTATTGTGATTGTCGATCAGCGATCGTCACGACTATTGTCGATTGCGTCGATTGATTTTAGCTATTCGTACGCACACATTTTTTTCATTTCCAAGAGAAAGCATCGACCAGACATTTGTAATCGACTACGAGCGACTGTCAAATCGACAAATATCACTCACAGTCGACAGTTATGACGATCCACGATCAACTATCGACACTCACAATAGGGGCCTTAGAGTCTTACACGCAGTTGCGCAGTGGAAAAAACCTTATGATGTAATTGCCGGGGTTCGAACTTGGGACCCCTCGCACAGTAGTCCACTGATCCACATCGTCATTACGGCGCCCAAAAAACTCGGTCTTAACATGGAAAAAGTGAATTTAATATTTAATGATCGTTTTAAAATGGTTTACTTATTCGGAAAATTAAGGCGTTTTCGATTGAAGAAAATCTAGAAATGCTCTTTCTATGTTTTCTAGCTTTCATTGAAGAAAAAACTGCGAATCCATGTCGATTCTTAACACGAAAGAAGTGCCATTAACTCATCAATACACTTCCCAAAATCTTTAGACACTGGCGATAACTAGGATGAGGCCATACATTTTGCAATCGAATGAATTTTGCAAGAGAACATGTCGCTCGGAGCAATGAATGGAAACGCTTTGTCTTTTCGGATGAAAAAAAGTTTAACCTTCACCTTGAGGAGCTTATTTTTTAAATCCTCGAAATAAAAGTTGTAATCATCGGGGCCGTCAAGGTTAAACTGTTTTTCATCCGAAAAGACAACGCGTTTCCATTCATTGCTCCAAGCGACATGTTCTCTTGCAAAATTCATTCGATGCTCCTTGTGTACTTGCCTCAAAACCGGTTTCTTTTTAAGTTTTCTTCTCTGTATAGTACCACTATTTCGTATTATCCTTCGAACCGTTGCTATCCTGGCTGATACTCCGCTATTTTCCTCTTACTGTCGCTGTCAAAGTCTTTCCGGAACCTTTTTTTTAATACCTGTTAAAAACATTTTTTTTATACCTGTTAAAAATAGTTCTTTTCAACGCTTATTTAAATATTCTTAACAAATATTTAAATATTCAAAAAAAATCGCTGATGTGAAGTATTCGCAGTGGCCTCATCCTAGTCGCGCATCTTTTTATACGGTTTTCAGGTTACTCATTGATTGATCTTCGGAAATTCCAGCCATAGTTTTTTATTTACCCTTAAATTTTATGACTTACTGTTGGGAAAATATGTACGTGTTAACAGGTATTAAAAGTTTCCGGATAAAACATTTTCAACAGGTATAAAGAGTGAAAATCGATTCCAAAATGTATGGCCTCATCCTAGTTATCGCCAGTGTATATTATATAATTCTTCTGTACGTGTTTGTAACCGAACTCCTCCTAAACGACTGGACCGATTTTAATGAAATTTTATGTGTGTGTTTGAATGGGTCTAAGGATGGTTTAGATTTACAATTGGACCCGGTAGGTGGCGCCGCGATCCGATTCCACACAATTTCAAATAATAAACACTAAAAAAAATGTAAAAAGCAAGAATAGGAGTAATTATAAGAAGAATAAGAATAATTATGCATAAAATTTCAAATATTAAAAACTAAAAAAAAAAAAATCATAAGTAAATTTTCAAATAATAAAACGGCCGCAGATTATTATTATTTTCTAAAAGGTATACCAAAATTGGACATTCCGGATGGCCTTGAGGCGTATTCGCGGTCAACATTTACACGAAATAATATTCAAAAAGTAAATGGCAAGAATTGATTTATCTGCCCTAATAAAAATTTAAAAGGCAGCGTGAACGAAAACCTACAAATACACAATGTAGGTAAGTACCTATCAGGGGCCAACGCAGGTAGGAGTTTTATGTCGAAATTTGACATCTCCGATTTGAAGGCAGAACTTCTGTAAATGGTATAAGTTCCAAATTGTTAAAACTACAAAAACTGTTTTCTACATTTACATTTTAGTAGCGCAAAAAATGTATGGCTCCTTCAACTTAAAATTATAAAAATTTATTGTTCCAATTTGATTATTTAAAATGAGCAAACAGAAATCTAAGCTAAAATGAATTCCTAGTCCTACCCTCTCTTAGCAGCAGGTAGGTAGGTATCTACGACTGATTATTAACTACGCTAGTACATATAGTAAAGATAGTCGCCATCATGGCTGAGCTGGTAACGCTTTCAACCACTTAAATCGATTTTCAGTTGAAAATGTCCATATCATAGCGTGTAGTTCGTGTCCAACCAAATGAGTTCACTCATACCTACTTGTCGCCAAATCTAACTAGGCGCTATTATGACATTGACATTGAATCGAGGACACACAAAATTATTCACCAACCAAACACAACTTCGTGTATAGAAATGTTTATCTATTTATTCGTCCCCCGCTCACCCCCTATAACAAAAAAAGAAAAAGAAAAATAAACAAAAAAAAAATCTTGCCATGCCTAAACAGAATGAAACTAATTTTAATTCTATTTCTTTTACTTTACTTAGAACGCAAAAGCTATTATCTGTCACTGATACCACAGGCAGCACAGCATTTGAAAAACCAAAACAAACCCCCCAAAGAGAACCAATACACTAAAGAGAAACTCCATTGCCTCCATTTCTCTTGGCAGAATGTGAAACAAAAACAGAGAGGCGAATACACACACAAGCACACAAAATTCGCATATTCCAACTGAAAATATCAAAAGAAAACAACAACTGAATAAAACAAATAGACTGATAAAAAATTCATGTTTGTTTTTGTTTTGAGAATTTCGATATTCGATGGGAATTTCTTCTTCTTCATCCACCCCCAAATCTCTTTCGAAATTATACTAACCCATTCTTCTCTTTCCTAACAATAATTATTTCCACCGATTTTCACCCTTTCAACACCCATACACTTTTACACAAGAAAATTATTCAATAACAAAAAATGAAAAAAGAAAAACCATTAGAGATTGATGATGGTTTGTCAATTTGTAGTCGCTGCTTTTGGATATTGGATATTTATGTAAAATGTCTCACGAAATGCAATGAAATAATGAATACGGAAAAAAGAAAAACATTAAAACAACTTACATCATATCGATTTCGTCCTGAATTTGTCATTTCCACCGATTATACAGTTGTACAAAACTATTGAATAAGAAAAAGTTCACTTTTCGAAACCGATTTCCCTCGATTTTGATACAATTTTGACCAAATACCGTCACACAAAAGAACAAGATGAAGATGAAATTTTCATCAAAAACCATAAAACATCTTTTTTCGCATAAGTATTTCGAAAGAAAATATGCAAAATATAATTAGAAATATATTTTCTTTGTCGCGTCGTCCCCTTGAGACAAATTTTCAATGACACTTTAGTATAATTAAATTTGATTTTTCTCTTGTTTCAAACTTTTTTCTGTACGTTAAAACGCGATTTATTTAATTATCGTACTATTGCACTTTTCTTGGTTCATTTTAAATTGTTCGATTGCACATCGTTTTTTTCGCAATTTTTTTTACTGTTTTGATTTTTTTTAACAATCCATGTTTTGCAAGTTATTGTTTTGTATTGGAAACAAATTGGATCGAATTACGGCGCAATTATTAAAATGAATGTTTTAATTATCTGTATCACATCAAACCGAGGCGATTTCGTACTTTTTTCTAAAAGATTTTCTTGTTAGGAAATTTCTTGAGCAAGTTTTCCCGAACGACTATGTTTTTCTTTCCGTAATGTTTTTGTTGTTGTGTGGATTGTTGAGTGGGCGATGAATTCATTGCAAGGCTAGTTCATCGTGTATGCAGTTGTTCATTCAATCGACAGGGATGTAAATGGTGCTATTTTCAATAAAAATCGTTAGAAAACTTTTGCAATTGTGGTGGAGCCACAATTCATAATTATGTAATTTATATTTTGTTTTCAGAACACATAAGGCTACGGACAGAGTGAACGCGAGAAGCGAAGCGAAAGCTAAAGCTAAAGATTCTAAGCTATAAGCAAAGCGAATGGTGTCCATAATGAACGCTAACATCAACGCTTCGGAAGTGCATCAAAATTAACAACATCCTTGAATTATGGAAATGGATTCGTTAGAAGAAGAGGACTTTCCATTGAATATTTTATTTTTCAGCCATTCATTGTTTGGAAAAAGACAGTCCGTTCAATATATAAAAAATTACGAAATAAATATGACGAATTTTATCATCTTTACAAAGATTTACGAAGACATCCGAAAATATCCCGACAAAAATTGCTGAATGCTTTTGAATGTCATTAAAAGTATTCGATTATATACCCAAATCTATTGACAGCTTCGTTTTAGCTTGAATTTCTTGCTAAAAAACTGAGCAGAAGAGTTTATTCGCTTTTAGCGCCAAGTTTCGCTTAGCATGTATCTTAGCATCGAATCTACTATGACCAGTGTAATTAAAATATATGGGCGCAGTTTATTAGCTTTGACCTGTCAAACCTTAGCTTTAGCTTTCGCTTAGCTTTTCGCATGCACTCTGTCCGTAGCCTAAGACAAAATTACAAAATATTTTTCCAACTAGTAAGATTGCTTATACAACGTGTTTCTAACATATTACATATTACATTGCATATTACATACGTCCCTGCTTCATACTGTTTCATACCGTTTTAAATTATGTTCAAATGAAGTCACTCATCTGATGAATAATGCCCACTATATAACAAAATTCTGGAAACTTTTTATTTATAATAGGCGTATTTTTTTGGGAAGTGAGTATAACAAAACCAAAAATGATTTTTGTAAAACCAAAAGTGAGTATAACAAAACCAAAAGTGAGTATACCAGTTTAATGCATGTAAAAGTAAAAGTGAGCTAGCTATAAATTCCCAAAAAAATACGCCTAATGTTGCATATTTCGTATAACTCTTCTTCCGAGAAGAAGCTGCAAGTGCGCAAAAGAAAAAAACGCAAAATTAACGCCTTAGCAACCCTGGAGTAGATAGATGGCAGAGTTTATAAAATATATTCTCGACTTACGCCTGCATCAAGTAATATAACTGTAGCGAATTCATCAAAAGAGGTAGCCGAAAGCATCAATGAAATCCAACCCCTCTCCAACCCAGAGAAAGAGCCCGTTGTATGATTATGAGTATGTTTACCGGAAAAATATGATAGATGATCCAGGTGTAAACATCTTGCGTAGAAAATAGAGGGCTAAGGCTACGTCCATAAGGAACCAGCTTCTCGCTTTCTCGCTTATCAGCGTTCCGGCGAGATTCACGCCGGTACTCAGAGCCAGCGTAATTGTAACATGTGAACATCACGCGGTGCCGGTTTTTTCTTCAGTCATGCATACAAATAAAAATTTCAAAAATAAAAGATTATCCACAGAAAATATTTTAATATTGCCGTATGACAAAAGAACTTTTAATAAATACCGTACGAGTATATAGAAACATCGAAATAGTATGAACAACTTAAACAACACGCTTGAAAGCTGGTTCCCGGCGTCAACAAGAATTAAAAATTCATTCCGGTAAAAGCTGGTCAATGTGGGCGCAGTAGCAGGTTTTATGAGAAAGGTAAACAACTCTCTACGGCATTAAGACCGGAGCGCAAGCACAGGAAATAGAAAATGTATTTGCGCAGAATTGCTCGCTGCTATTAAATGGACATCATGCAAAGAAAGTAATAGGAGGACAAGAACCCACATACAGTGGGTAAAGAACCGATTCCACCACCCAATATAGAAGACGTCGACCTAGCTATTTACCTAATACGGATGTTATATTTTGGTAAGACGCATGCACCAAGTATCAGTTCCATATGCTTTATCTAACAGTCAATGCTATATCTCAAAAGAATTGGCATGTTTCGCCAATACTATTTAACGTACTATGTGTGTACATCTCAAATCATTTTGCAGCTCACTAATCAGCGCAGTATGGTTTTTGGCCTGACAAAGCGATGTTCACACTGAGGCAAATCCTGGAATATTTTGTTTGCCATAAAATGATATCCATGTCATAAACAATTTCTATTCACATTTCTTATCGCTAGTGTACATGGCTGATGTACATATCTGTACAAAATTCGCTGTCAGAAAATTTAATTTCGAAAATTCATTCCGAAATTCACTTTCGGCGCTGCCATAATTGAAGAAAACGGTGAATTTTTGTATTGTTCAGCCGCCATCATCAACCATCGGTGACAATTCTACTTATCTGAAATTCCGTAAAATTTAATAAATTTCATCAAAGAAAATGGTAATTTCTATATTTAATAAATCTGCATAAAGAAAATTCACAAAGAGTATTTTTTGTGTTATTCTTTTCAGGGTAACTACACCGAGGATCAATTGGCAGGTAAGTCATCAACAAAAAAAAAAGAAAACATCTGGATTGTCTTAAATTGCTTTCTTTGCTTTTTTCATTTAAATTCATTTGATTAATTAACGAAATTCAATAAATTTCAATTGAATATGTACACTTCCACACCCTAAAATTCCATTTTCCTATACAAAATCTTAAATCTTATCGTTGGTGGGTGAGTCACTGCACAAACACGTCTTGCGATGACACAGTCACTACGAGTACATTGCCATCGTCGCCACTCCACAAAAAGCCCAATAAAAGTCTTTCATCAATTAAAAAAACCGTACTCTCACAACCTCAACCCAAAAAATGTGCCAACTGCAGACAAAGTGAAACTTGTGTTTATAGTACTTCCAAGAAATTGCGATGAATTTGCACAAATATCAAGGCACCATCTAACAGAATGATCGTCTGGAGTGGATTGCAGCTCTGATCGAGCTATTTATAAAAATTGAAACACATTCGATAAATTAAACAGTTAAAGAAAACAAGAATATAAAAAAAAATTCACATTTGTAGATGCGAATGCAACTCTAGAGGAGTTCTAGTTGCCTTATTCGCGCGAAGCAACATCTAACGTCCATTACATCTGCCCATCTGTGAGTAGAATGATTATTTTTCTCTAAATACGGAGAAACATCTTTCTGTTGTGGTGACTTTTTTTTGTTAGGCATTCGAGAGCTTGTGTAACCTCGGTTGTTATAATATTTACTACCAAATATGGGAGTATTTGGTCTACTTAGGATTGGCGACAAGTATTTATGCTCTCGTGTAATAGCTAAAAAAAATTTAATTGCATGTTGAATTTTTATGGTAGACGGTGAAAAATATTTTATAAATTATTCTGTTTGTCTAGGAATTAGGTACTTGATTGGTTTTTATTTCTAGTAAGTGCTGTAGATAGGCACAATATGGTACTTGGCATGATATATTGCTATTGATTATGAAAACGCTTATCGAGAATTAGCGATTAATATGTCGTCAATGCGCTAAATCAGGTAATGTGTTGAGTAATTCCAACATATACCTACCTGTTTGTGTTTCGTTCTCATTTACTTTTATTAGAGTGTAATCTGTCGTTTAAAGAGAGCTACTTTTAGTTGCATAATATTGTGTAGGTACATTCTGTGACTATGCAGTAGGCTACGCAGCTACTAAAACGCAATAATGTACTAGCCAGCAGCAACGTTCTTTAAAAACAAATTTGTTAGCTAATTTTTGAGCTAATTTGTTGTCGATGGTAAGTCCACGATTAGTGGGTTTATGCCCAAACAGGGGAATTTTTTGGTCTTTTTATTAGGTATTCAGAATTGTTTGAGTTCTGCGTTATTAACTGAACATTTTCACCACAAGAGACTCTCAATAGACGATGTGAACGCAAATTGGAGTCTAATTAGAACTGGCCTTTGTGTGATGTATATGGATAATGGCTCAACAACGTAAGTCACAAACTCCTTCGTAAAAACCACATTTTCGGTTAAAGCGAGCGCTAGTTTTTAAAGAAGTCAGTTAATCAGGGTTCACTCTAACCAAACGCTATGAAATATTCGTACAAACATCAGTTTTAAAGATCTACCAACAGTCCTTCCTCGCGTATCCATCCCTATCAAGCATTTGAGTGGTTTGTATAGTGAATCTTCAAGACATTTTATAATGTTCTTCGAAAACTGAACTTTTTTCCACAGCCCTTAGTCGAACTTAAGCTTCTCAATATTTTATTCAACATTCGTTTAATGCATTCACCATTCTCACACACTTGTCGCGCAGTTTCAAGTCTCACTGCTGTGTTGGGTCTTGTGTTTACTCGCACTTTGTGCTATTTTTCTGTGTGCACAGCAGCGCAGCTACCGACTTTTCTTTCTGTTCACTTCTGCTTGTTCTTTTATTTTTTATGTTGCGACTTTTTCGCGGTTGTTCACGTAAGACATCGTTTTGTGTTACACAGTTGTTGAGAATTTAATTTATTGAAAGGTTGTGTCGCAGCGGATTCAGTCGTCTCCAGTTTGAATATAAAAAAAAATTAAAAATACAATAAAAGTAAATTAATTTCTTTAAAGTGCGCGAAAAGTGTTTTTAAATAACTGCAATCATGTACATGTACGAACCACCGAGCAAGAATACATTTACTACCGTAGAAGGTGCGTTACTAAATTTGTTAGACAGTCTTTTGCTGAATACAGGATCTCTTTTTGAATTACATCCTCATCTCCAATTATTCTTCTTATATTCTGAATGCACAACAAATCTATTTGATACAAGGTTACAATAATTCTAATTTACTAAAATTTGATTTGATTACATTAAGTATGTAAGTATGTATGTTAAGTATGTAATGGCAACCAAAATACAGATGAACTTACTTGATCTATATTGTTTTATAAAGTTTTCGTTATGTGGTTTGCTATCTAAACTGGTCACTACCAAGAGTATGAAAGTGCTATCGATTTTCGCCTGCACTTAGCCATGAGTTAAATTAGATTTAAATGTTAGCCAACGGCCGATGGGTTCTCCCTTGAAGGGCGTCTATCGCTTTGTTTGATATGTAACCTCCATTATGGAAGACCTATTGGTTGCAAGTTCAAATCCACTTATATTCCACATTCGCAAATCGTTTCTATGTGTTTCTAATAGGAAACTTAACTGACAGTTGACAAATTGCTTTGCCTTATGCGATTTATAGAAACAATTTCGATCGAAGCAATAAATTTCATTTGTGAGATCAGAAATGGCACCTGCTGATACTTGTGTCGAGAAATTCTTTATTTATGGACGAAGCGCTTTAAAATTCGAACGTTAAAAGGTCGTATCGTCAGGTTGTGTTTTTTTCTGTAGCTGGACGTAGAACTTCGCGCATTATATTAGATCTCGGTTTGAGGAGCATTTTGTATGTCCTAAGAGCCTTTAACTGAAATTCAACTTGCATACATAGGTGGAGCCACAATCCAAGGTAGACCTGAGCCTTAACCAATACGCCTCTCTTGTTAACGCGGCCCTTGGCTAGGTAAGGATATTATAATTAGACGCAGGTAAATGTTGACCAATCATAATCACAAATCAATCGTTTGTCGTTATTTGAGGCGTTTCATTTTACAAGACTTCGACGACAGGGTACGACGTCGTCGGTAAGTAGTTCACACCCCACTTACAGAATGACTGTGAAATTTCTCACTGACGTTCATCGTACTCTAATGGCATCCACAAGGCGTTTAACGACAACTGGCATTTAATGACGAAAAAACGCGTTCCTAAATTTGTTTTACTTAATTGACTGAGACTTGAGCAATGGTGCAGACAGTCCAGGTTATTCTCGTCTGTTTCGTCATCGCCACAGCCGCTACACAGCAGATCGTCATATAGTAAGATGCATTTTCCGTTTGTGGTTCTTTAGTAGCTTCTGCTCAGTAAGTACTCCCATAATCATTGCAACAGATTTCCTGTTTTGTTTTAAGGAGTTTGTGGGCCTTTGTCAATTTCTGGTCACATTATTTTGTACCCCACTCGTACTTTGAGGTCACATACTGGCGGTTTGGCAGATTAGTTTTGGTAGACTCTTTTCTTGCTAGTTCCTTTGACTTTTTAGCTTTAATCCATCGACAAACACACCAGCTCCGGCGCCTACGTCCACGTTCGAGACGGTCTGCGAATGGATGCTTTTTAAGGTGTGGCTCTTCAGCTTATATATGGTTCTGTTATCAGGTTATGTTTCTTGTCAATAACCTTGTCTATTTTCCTTCATTTGATATTTCTTTCCCAAATTCTACGCATTTTTACATTTGTCTCAAATGTCCTTACAACATTTTTAAAAAAGACCATCGAAATAAATTATAATTTTCATTTCAGAATTTCAAGAAGCCTTCAACCTTTTTGACAACCGTGGAGATGGTAAAATTCAACTCAGTCAAGTTGGTGAATGTCTACGTGCTCTCGGACAGAACCCCACAGAGTCGGATGTTAAGAAATGCACCCACCAACTGAAGCCGGACGAACGTATTTCCTTCGAAGTATTTTTACCCATTTACCAGGCGATCTCGAAGGCTCGCTCCGGTGATACAGCCGATGATTTCGTCGAAGGTCTCCGTCATTTCGACAAGGATGCCAGTGGCTTCATTTCAACCGCTGAGCTGAGGCATTTATTGACAACTTTGGGTGAGAAACTCACCGACGAGGAAGTCGAGCAGTTGCTTGCCAACCAAGAGGATTCCCAGGGCAATGTGAACTACGAGGAGTTTGTCCGGATGGTGATGAGCGGTTAAATAGCAACCAAACGCATTTTTCTACCAACACAAATATATTAAACAAGTTCTTTCCGTGTTTTTCTAATTAAAAGTATTTAACTATGTTGGGTATTATATTTACTTCTTCTTTTTAAATTATCGTTTTTGTTTTTTTTTTTTTTGTTATTCCAACAAAAACAATAAGCAATTCTTATTTAATTCTATGCATATTTGTATAATTAAAAGAAAAAGTTTACAAATAAAACAATAACATGTGTTTTAACAAAATTTGATATGAATTGTGACGTTTCTTCTGAGCGGCCGCAGGTGAAAGTGACGGCACCATGTACAGTTGTGTTGTGGGCAAATGAAATGATTTAAATAAATAAGCAAGCACCAAGGCCCGGGTTAGACGCTCAACTGACGGGTGTATATCCATCAGCGATGACCGAAATGCTTAGAGCTCTTTTAATTAATAAACGCGGTATAGTCAGAATCCTATATTTGTTGTCTCAAATTTGTATACATACAAAATGACGATTCGCAACTATGCGTTATTTTTTTTTATTATTATTTATTAACCCGTTGAAATATCGTTTAGAAATCCCACTCGAAGTTCCCATTCATGTTTATGTCGGCAAGATCATTACAGAGGGCAATACTTTCATCTGGAAAAGAGGAAAAAGAAAATAGGATGTGAACGTAAATGGAAGAAAGGAATTCTGTGTTGAATTATGAAGTATAAATTTAATTTGCTCAACTTACCTCTCAGTTCAGCATAGTCTATGGTCCGCAGACCATAATAAGTTCCTTGCTCTAGTATGCTTGTGTATCGGCACTGCTTGAAGAATGGATGACTTAAAAGTTGCATTGCCGATTTCCGATTCGCAGGACGTTTCTCCACACAACCTTCGGTGAATTGATGGAACTCTTCCGAGTATACGCGCTGGCTGTAAATGTGAGCTGTTTTGACATTAATGTTGCTTTTCAGCAAGGTCGCGTTATAAAGTAAATAATAAAGTCATCAGACCTGATCCACTTAAAAGTCCTCGCTAAGTTTAAATGGTTTTAAGCATTTTCTACCAAGAGCGTTGGACCGGGCCTTTCAGATCTAACACTTGAATTAAAAAACTTACCCAACTCTCCGTCGCAAGGGTATGTCGAACGATCAAGTAGACTCGGAACACGGCCTCGTATCTTTTCGGTAAACATGAAAGTCGGCTCAATCTCAGCAAATGGTTCCCTGCCATTCGCCAACTCACATGTTGTCATACCCACACTATAGATGTCCGATTTTTCTGTATAGCCAATCAGATTCTGTTCAAGCACCTCGGGTGCTAACCAATTCAGACTCTTTCCACTAAACGGTGCAAGGTTATGCAACGTTTTGGCACGTTCTCCATGCGCCACGATACTAGTACACTCACGAAATCCCGAAATTACTGCCTTTGTCTGGCTCAATAGAATATGACTAGCACGAATTGATCGGTGGATGTATCCCTTGCGGTGGATGTATTCAAGTCCAGCGAGTACGTCACGTAATATTAAAGCGACCAATATTTCTGGAAAACCTGCAGCACCACAAATGAATTAATATGAAATTGCAACAAATGATTATGGCTTACCATCTTTAAAGCAATTTCCTAATGTATTTTTACAGCTACCGAAGCACATAAGTGGTGCAACCAAATGCATTTCAGAGGCATGTACAAATGCTGTGTGGAATGATAGAATGTTAGGATGATTGAATTGACGCATTGTAAGAATTTCGTCGCGGATCATGTTGGTTTCCTCTTTGCTGGCTTTGTCCATTCGGTATTTTTTGACCGCAACATATTGAGAATTCGGTAAATATTGACACAAATAAACCGAGGCAATGCTGTTGCAACATTTTGCTAGTTCTATTTTCAGATCGTAATCCTTAGGATTACAACCAAACATTTTTTTTTAATAATATTAGACTTGGTTCTCACTTAAATGTAAACAAAAGCGCCGTCGATAAAAGAGAATAATTTTTTGTGATAAAAAGCTGTCAAAATCTCATGACTGATGGAAAGCAATGGAAGGTATTTTGGAAAGATGGTATATTTTATTGGAATGTTGCTTAAGGTCACGGTGGTTGAAAAATAAATGTAAAACAATTAAATAGGTACCTAGGTAAATTTGTTATTTTTAACGTCGCATTTTTATTGCTGTATTCGATTAAGATTATCAGCTTCTCTCTTAAATTTTATATTTCTCGAATCGCGATATTTGGAAAAAACTGATCTCGATTTAAAAAAAATCCAAATTATGACATTACATGTTTTCTTGTCTGTCCAGTCGAATACCACACAAAATATAGGCGGAAGTTAGGTGGCTCTCAGATTGAGGCAACAAGCAATAAGCAACTAGCAACTGTCACTTAGCAATACGCACTTTTATTTTAATATATTCTCACATCGAAGCAACAGATTGTCTGAAATTTCTAGCTATCAGGGATATTTTTCTACAACTTCAACGAATTTTGTGTTGAAAACAGGATCGTCCGACATATTTTCCAAAACTTTATATGCGCAAATGTGTCAATAATTACAAATGTTGCTACTAGGAAGCAATATAATTGCTTTTCAACATGCGCTGTGTATTGCTAGCGATAATTATTGCTGAAATCAGCAACATTTTTCGTTCGATCTATAGATTGTTGCCTCAATGTGAGAGCCGACTTAACTGTTACAGATTTTAACCGCAGTTAAGGCACCAAGTGACAACGAACACTAACAGAACCAGAATCCAATCGAAACGGAAACAGAATATTTTTTTTCTTTTTTCTTTCACCAACAGGATTTAGCGACAGAAAATGGCCGAATTCGTTCCACATCGTGCTACTTTCTGTGTTATATTGCGACGAGCAGACATTTTGACAAGAAACTTCAATTTTGTGTAGCTGAGCGAGGAACGAAAACAGAAACATAATATACTGTTCTGTGTCACTTGATGCCTTATGGTGGATTTACATCACCACACCACGCAATTTTGCATGACTTCAGAGAGAAAGATCCGTTTTTCCACAGTCAAGGATAATGATGTGTAAGAGTGAGACCACCTCTCTCTCTGAAGTCATGCAAAAGTCCGTGGTGCGGTGATGTATTGTAAATCCACCATTAAGCGGCATAACGACATTTGCTGTTTAATTATTTTGTTTGCGCGGTACTAATAAACATTTTTAGTGTCCAGATCCAGACTAACTTTTACGAACTAACTACACTGGAAATGTTACCCAAAATAGTATTTTGTATAAAGGATGTAGGTTATTTAACACACTCCCGGATAGAGCAAAAAATGAAACAAATTTAAAAGCATTCAAAAGATATGTAAATGAAATCATAAAATGTAAATATCCGCATACAAACTAATAGAGTTAAAACAAAGAAAATGTATATACTTTTTTAAGTTTAAAACTATTGTAAAAAACCGAATTTAAATAGCAGAGTTCTGCTAAATAAACAAATTGAATTGAATTGAATTGAAGTCACAATGGCGAAAATTTCCATATAAAATTACCTATTGTGACTATCAAAATATTTAAGTGGAAGGTTAAAAATGATTATTGGTAAGCCCTTTGTGTTTTTGTGTTGGAATATTCAATTGGTTACATTTTTGCAAATCATCCCTAGTTCCTTTTCCTGAAACACTTGAACTTGGCATCACTTTGACAGTCATCTACGCTGGAATTGTTCATTCCCGTTAAATTTTTTTTATCAGTTTCCCATATTATTCCAATGACACTTGTTCTTGTTTTTCCCTATAAATGTCCCCTGTGAACGTACACTGGAATAACAGTTTCTTAACGGAAGGTACCCCAGCAAGTTCGCTAGCGGATAAAATCGCGAAAGTTTTTTTTTGAGTTTTTAACAAAGAGCAAAAAAGTTTTTCTTTTTCCCCAACAAATCTCCTGTTTTCAGTTTAGTGAAGTTGAAATTATTAAGTTTGAATATGCCTTCTAACATGAATAATAAACTGTAAGTAATCGTATAAAGAGTGAATAATTATCAGGAAGTGATGATGATATTGAGAATCGAATATAAATTAGAAAAATGTGAAAAGATGTCGATTCTTGGTGGTGGGTGAAAAAGGGAGAGGGCAATACATTTTCTTATAGGAATTTCCAACTGTTCACAGTTATTGGAAATGGTGAACAAAAAAAAAAAAAAACAAAATTAATAGTTTGTAATGGACTTAAATCGAATGTAGTAAGTAAAGTAAAAGATTTTTTCCAAAACAGAATTTATTTTGATGTTTGAATTATGTTTTGTATAAATTTTTACTTTATTTTTTCATTTCATTTGTGCGTGCGAAAAATGAGGAGAAACGTTTTACGGCGGCCATGTTTTTTTTAGCAACGGAGAAGTCTGATGGAATATCGAAAAGGGAAGCATGGAGAAAATTATCCCGTTTCCTTCACAGTAGAAGATTCGTGATGTTTCCATTATTTTGTTGAATACGTGATGGATTCGATGTATACACGTATATAAGTACATACAATATTAGTAATGATGGCTAATTAAAAATACCTACTTTATTTATTGAAATGATAACCCTATGTCCCCATTGGCGCACGTGATGAAACTAATTTTGTTTATTTTAGTTTAGGTATTAATTCTGTTTTAGATCTTGCGATTAATATTATTATTAATTATATTAATACATAATTTATACATAGTTATAGTGTTTCGCGTGCTTAGTCACGACACGGCGGCCATTGCATTTTGTTTTGCACTTTTTGCAGCAGGTTGATAGTGTTGGTGAAGCAGAGTTAATTTTTTTTTTTGCAGAAGTTTACTTGGCTATATTATAATGAATCAATAGGTACATATTCACATATGTACATATATGTATAATGAAGGTAGGTCGTAAACTGGATTTTTATCTGCAGCTGATTTGACATCTTGTCTGGATTTATTAGGTATTACATAACTCGAAATTCGTTGACCCCTGAAAGTAAATAATCGTTCAGATAGAGCAGATTGTCTTATACATACGTATATATAAGCACATATTTTTGATCGTTATCTAAAACAGTGTAATCACCTAATGTTAAGCGTGCGTTAGCAAGCAATCTACAATCTACACATAATATCAAGTCTAGAGACTAGGTATTCTCTGTATATATATACTACTTTAAATACAGCACAGGCGCTAGTCTGAAATATATGAATGCGTCTAGGTTTACAGATATGAAGTAGGTACCCGTCGGCAATCAATTGAAAGAACCAAGCTGTTTAAAGAAGCGTTTTGCTTGGTGCCATTATGACGTTGGTTAGTAACCATTTATATGATAGGTTCGCTCGCAGACGCAATCTTTAATTGGTTTTATTTATCTCGAGGTCAACGGTGAGTAAAATAAATTGAAAAAAGACATGTGTTATTTGAGAAAAGCAATATTGAATAATCTTCGGCCTTCCAATGTACTCTTGATATTTTAATTACCTATCCTATATACCTACAATATTTGCACTTGCCATAATATTGTTATGTAAATAACGTATTTTATTTAGTACCTACTCGTATATCGTATGGTATGTATTCATTGTATTTTTATTGGATGGAAAGCTTAATACATAGTTGTGTAGTTAGTACATCAATACTTGAAGGAGCCATTATCTATTGCCATAAAGCCTTTGGTAGAAGGCAATTATAGCGTACAATTTACTTCTATTTACATAACTGAGTATGATAGACGAATGATATTGTTTAATAAAGGAATTCCTACAGAAGTAGGTACCTGTCCTACATTCCCTTAAATCAAAAAATATATTATGTACATTATGAGTCATCATGGTACATATTTACCTATATATGTACTTATACATATTTTGTACCATGTTACCATAAAGTAAAATTTAAACGATTCAAAAATTCTACTTACACGTGACTTCTATTCTAAGAAGTACAACAAGAGTGGATATTTTCATGCGTCATTCACTTGAAATAGCTCAGTGCTGGATAGAGCAATGTGTCTCTAAATTTAAAAAATGTGTGTGATTTGAAATAGGTACAAAAATATCTTTTATCGCACTCGGTCTTCAGCTTCAGATAATTTCAACGATTTGTGATATTGTCATTTCGATTTCTTTATGTTTAACCCATCCAGCAAAATTTACCCCTCGTTTATAAAACACAAGCAAAACGACAAGTTTACTTTTCACGTTTTGGCCCCTGGCCATGTTCTAATCTCACAACACACTGCTAACAAAAATAAAACTAGATCATTTTGTCAGATTTAGTTTAACAACAACAAATTTAAAATTTGTTAATTTCTTGTTCTTTCTGTTTTGTTTAAAATTGAGCGAGTTAAATTTCCCATACAATTCACTACTTTTCTTACAAGACGTTTTTCTAATGTTAAAATTCCTAAGAAAAAGTAAATTTCCCACGAATAACGAACACTAGTCATGGGAAACCAGAGTTTTAAATGCATTGCTTACGTCAGTTTGATTATTTCATTATAGGTAAGTAGCTTAAAACATGCATGTTCTTCTTTTAGGTTTATCCTACTTTGCAGACTAAACGAAAGAACTCATTCTAACTTAAGTAAGAGAGTCTTATTCAGTGTTACCGATATTAAAATTTCCCGCCAGTTTTGTTTTATTACTGAGGTGATAGCTAACCTTATCAAACATTGTGTAGGTACCTATTTAATTTTACTATGAAATACGAAAGGATTTAAAACTTTTACATTTTTAACGTGTGACCGCACACCCCTTAATACGAATGTCGAATGTAAAACATTGCGGATATTAGCAATGTGGAGGCGATGTACTGTGCTTACATATTTCACATTTGAAAATAAGAATTTCATGACTCATGTTACATGTGCACTGTGTAAACTGACCTTTTCGAGAATACTCGTTCGTTCTCGTTCAGGAGTCTCTAGCTACCAAATTGACCTCGTAAGGGGTCATACGTTTATTTGAAATCAGTTTTTCTCTTGTTTCTTTATAATTTTGTTTGTTTGTTTGCTAGATCATGTACACACATTCAGAATTATGTACCTACTAGTTGATACTTCTATTTTCTTTGTGAAGAGTATCAGCTGTTTTCGATGATCTTACTTATTTTCGTGTCATTTACTATATTATGTAGGTACCTGCACTCTGTGCGATAATTTAGTTTCTTCATGTCTAATGGAAAATTACTAAATGACTTTCAAACGCATTGTTTTCTGTTGAAAATTGACTCACTCGCTGTACACACTGATTGGTGTTAAGTGTGAGAATATAAATTGAACTTTGCTATTGACGTTAATAACGAAATAGTTTCCTTCATAATATATACATACAACAAATTACTTTATTAGCTCGACAATTAAATTCAACTGCATCACGTGATAGTGGTTGTTCCCTGTTGTCACTTATCTACCAATGGTGTGCATTATCTGAAGTAATTTAAAATTTCATCATATCGAAATTGGCTATGAAATAATAATGAATGTTATTATAAATTGGTTCGCAACAGCGATCTGTACATTTTTTACGTAACGTGTAAGGTTGTAAACTCAAACGATGGCATTGGCATACAATTTATTTTTAATATAGTTTAATTGATTAGATTAGAACAGAGTAGGAGGAAAAATAATTTGCTAGTTATTAAACGTCAGTCTTATCTGGATTCTAAACAAAATATGTAATAAGTAGGTATATGTAGTTTAAAAAATTAAAAAAAAAACACGCTTCTATTTCTGTTCCTGTTGAAGAAAACGAAAGAGAGAGTAGGACTTTAGTCAATAAGAGTCGGACACACCAAGAAAATTCAAATATTTTGACAGCACAAGATGCATTCTTCGTCCTACCTACAGGAAACCATAACAAACAAAATTATAAACTTAATTTTCACAGACATTTTGAAAGTCACAATAGATATTTTTATACGAAAAATTAATACATAATCTACATTAAGTGGAAATGTAAATACAAAAAAGCCATTACCTGCTAATACATTAGTTAAACTATTCATATTTATACATTGATATAACAAGAGATAACAAAAAGCAGATTTACATTTATCTTCAATTGCGGATATAAATCAAACATATATACTACGCGATTGAATCTCTTTTGTTGGTTATGTCAGTGCTAAGACTATAAATAACTGATATGTTGTCTTATCTTGAATACATTTTTTGACGGAAAATTTCCTCTATTCGATAAAGCTGTAACAGTTGCAAATAGGGTTTACTATTTTAGTTAAGGGTTATTTACTTAAAAACAAAAAAATATTTCACTGTTCCTATTCCACTAAATTAAATCATTAAATCAGGGATTGCTATTGTCAGAACGATGTCGTTCGATCGTTTTCACTTTACGTGATCTGCCCCCTGCACAAAATTTTGTAATTCGACATTATTTCCAATCTGAAATGGAAATAAAGTCGATTCGACCGTATTTCCTTCGACTTTATTTCACGGCACCTGAAAAGTCATCAAATGACGTGCGGAATTTGTAAAGAGGTTTGCTCGATTTGGCAAACATACAAAGGCAGCGATGAAATTCAACACTTCGTTGAAATCTAACATTTCAAAATTTTGGAAAATATATGGCGAAATGCTGAATTTGGCCTGCAATTCATAATTTAGCCGAAATTATGAATCGCTATCGCCCAAGTCTATGCGTCATGCGGTTCAAGTATGTAGTTGGTATACAGCTTTAATAAGAGTATACAGAACCGATGTGTTTACAGAAAAAGGTGGTTCCGCTGACTTGTTCGTAGAAATTTGTTTTCTTGATTATTTCCATTTGACAAGTTCAAGATTTCTTTTGAGATGGAGAACAAGTAGTATGCGAATAGACATGAAAATATTTCCACTTTGAAATCTGTTGCTTTAAGGACATGTTTTACTCAAATTCAACTATATATGTACGTAATGACTTTGCGTAGTGTTGCCCGAACAAAAAGAGTTCCCAAATACAATCTTTCATCAATCTTAAATTCACTGGCTTCGTATTCGTATTCCAGCAAAATATGCATTCGGAAAATTAATCTGGGAAATTAATAAACTTTGGTCGAATAATTAAGGGAGATATGGGTCACGCAATAATAGATTTTACAACATGCCAAACAAAAACATATGCCGTCGCGTAGTACTCGTTGCATGGTAATTCAGTCCTGTTTTCCCGCAGCATAATTTCTGAATTAGAACATGCAATATGCGAACACACAGGTTCAACATAATTTACTCGTAAAACAAAACAAAAAAAAAAAGGATTGTCATTTTGATGTCGTAGTTATTTTCACGATTCATCAGCAATTGGAAAAACGCGATGTACATGTATTTTGTTGTAATTCACGATATCGCTAATAATAACAAATGCCGTTCAATAAATCAACCCACTGCTAGTCTATGTTTCCTTCAACAAGATAGACAAAAAAACTGCAAACAATGCATACAATAAAGCAAATGTCAGCAATTGTACAAAACTTCTCATATTCACATTCATAGTTTCGTGGAATGTTTTTCATGGAATTGCATAACTTTCGGTACGTATAAATATGGCTACATAACATACATACTTGATTGCTACTCGTAGTCGTAGCCCACCGTTCATTGTGTGGAAAACAGCTGCAAACTTGCTTTCGCTGCATCCAATTAAGAAGAATTGCATTCAAATTCATTGCAAGTACTTAAATTAATATGTCACCGAACTTGTTTCCTAAACAATTCAAGTCGATGTCGTTTAATAAATGGCCACCCGAGACAGAGTCGCGTGATGACCCTTTCAGAACAATCTACTATATAATATCTCTCTACTCGTTGTATTTACGTCTTTGTTTTGTAGTACGCAATTAATTTTTAAATCACAAACTCTACGTGCCCAAGAAAGAGGAAAGAGTCAAGTGGCTGCTTGTTGCCAGAGAAGGGTGAAGTTTGATTTAATTTAAGTGCGATGCGAATCGTGCGATATTTGTTTGAACGTTTACTAATGCGTAATACATATTACACTTTCCTTCTCTGCTTATCTAGGTTATATCAGGCGATCGATAATATGTAGTTTTATCAGAGATAAGAAACCAGATTTTGTCATGTATAAGTGGAATCAACAACAAACGGTACTACGTCTGCATTTCTGAATATAATGGACTATTGTTTTTTATGGCTTCCGCTCTATTACATAAATTATGTGAATAAATCAATTTGAGTGGCTTTGTGTTAAACAATACAACTACATTCAGAATAATATACAAACCGTGGATATATAGATTTTTTTGAAATTGTTTAAAGTTTCCCGATCAAAAAGTTTTAATTGGATTAATTTTTACGTTTTCAAGGGTACCTATATGACGCGTACAAATCCGTACGTAGTACTATTTCGACTCCCACATATACCCTTGAGACATATGCGAATAAACGAGGACCCTACCTTTCCCCAGTGCCAATGCCAACCCAACAGTTGACCTTCTGCCCAATATTTTATAGAAAAAATTTCCTTTGATATGAAATGAATAGCTGGTATGACGAGTATTCAAAACTTTATTTAAGCACACAGAACATTCATGGTACTGGCATGTACGTACAACAGTCAAAAGATGACGTGTACGTTCTACTATATACGAGACGAGTCCTATAGGCCTAATTGTATAAGGTGTCAAATGCAAATCATCATCGCTGAAGGTGATTTCATTTGTTTGCTACATACATAATATCATAACCGTGCATTTGAGAAATAAGGGTGAAATTAGCTTAATTTAGAGTTTTTTCTTGTAATGCTTTCATAGGGAAAAACTTGGATGCCAAATTTGAGTCATTTTGTGACGTCTTAGGTCTTCTTTGATTTATTTGTTCTTTAGAGTGTAGGTACATCATCATGCAACTTTCCCAAATTGTGGAAATTTGTTTTTAAAAGCCGAGCTTATGGAAAATATTACAAATTCACTTGGTGCAGCAAGCATTGAAGCAAAACGATCTTCTGATTTTAGTATTTTTATTACAACTCCCACGATCTAAACTAAATACGAACATGAACAGCTTCACTTAGGACCTAGACATCAACCGCTACGCATCTCGGTCTTTGGTCAACTGCATCCAGTTGCGCATTTCAAGTTGGTTTATGTCCCCATCCACTTATGCGCCCCACCTAAGTCGAGATCTTCTACATTCTTGTCCCGCGGGTTGTAGTCGATGAGTCTTTCGAATCGATGATGCCCTTAGTTATTGTGGATATAGCTCTACTACTCATACTCAATAGCCCTGTCACCCTCAGCACAAAGAAATACCGATTAGCAAGAGTTATTTTACATTTAATTTCTGCTGAGATGCGATTTATCAGAGTTTATAGCAAATCCGAAGTAGATAAAGTCATTTATGCCCAGTTTGAAAGTGAGAGTTTAAACTTTCGTTCAAAAATATTTCGATTTCACAGTGCTCGATTAAAACTAAAAGTTTAACTCGTGGCTTAACTGAAACACCTCCATTCTGTCGATTAGACTTTCCTTTAGCATATTTCATACAGTGTTAGATGATTGCTAAGTTTAGAGAGTTTAAACTCTCGCTCGTTCAGGGTTTAACTCACACTGTGAAACGGGGCATTAGCATCTCAAAAGTTATAGCTCTCGATTGTGAAATTCTGATTTCCCCATGTTCGGTGTTTCATCATCTTGTTGACAGTATTCTGACTTTTAATACACGCGTCAAAAGATTCAGCGCCTAATAACATTATGTTGGTTAAAATTTTACGAACGTAATGTTCTTATTTATGCATAAATGTTTTCTTACACATCAATAATCCGTCATTGACATTAATTAGCGTAAACTGAGAAAAAGCCATCTCCTGTACTAGTCATTAAACAACCTGTTTTGCTGTCAGAGAATTCACTCTGTTATTGGCCAAGGTGCGATGCCTTCACAAGTTCTTGGGGAAGGAATTATTTTCTTACCTAATTTATTGTTCATAAGCTTTGGCCCAACACAGGTATAGGCGAAAAACCCCGTTCTTTGTTTATTTACTAAATGGTGGCTGCCGCTTAAACGAATAAGGGTGAATAACATGGTTACATTTGCAATCTTCGACCATTCGACGTTTTAATTCTTTGGGACTAGGTAAACTACATAAATATCCATAAACTGAACAAAACAAATTATGCAATCAACGCTAAGCCGCTTTAATCCAATTATTGCCCTAGTGGAAAATCAACAACAATAAAGCCACTCGTTCACGATAGGAACCAGTGCCCTAGTTATTATAAAACTGTTTCTAAAATCGATTAGTAGTTTTTACCACCTTAGCGAAATAAATATTGGAATAACAATGATGAATATTATAGCCCTTCTTACAAGGTATTTGGCATCCATACACAACACATACACTCTTGTAAAATGTTCGTTTTATTTCACCTAAATTTAACTCAATTTAAAATTCTATAAAGGCGCAATGCTTCTGTCTGATTTGATATGGATGGCTGTGTGTTTGTTCTTTGTTTACTTGTTTAATTTTTGAGTATAAGCGTGACGCACATGCGACAGGTTTTGTTGTTGTTGAATCATCCTTTTCAGACTTTTAAATTGCATTGTGAAAGGCAAATTTAGAGGTCGTAAGAGGGGAGAAAAAAAAACGAATTAAGTGTTCGAAAAATGGAGGCAGTGGCGTTTCGTTTATATAAATTTTCTATTTGTAGGTACAGTGAACGTCCAATATAACGAATTGTTTGAGTTCGTTTGTTAAAACAAAAGTGTAACATGAGTTTGTATACATTCTTTTTATTTAATATTTAAAACAAGACATGCGGTTATATAATTTTGATTCTTCACGTTGAGCTGTAAATTTAATTCTTCTCTTCCTATATCCGATAGAAAGTTTGTCTGTGAATGTTCGCTTCTCAGAGATGCTAATGTGATTTCGCTAAGCATTCGTTTTCAATTTTGTCAACTACATATTTCTTTATACAAATTGTGCCCGCAACAACACGGTCATATAAGCACTGGATATGTACCTACAACCTACATATAGTTATTTTCAAAGATGGGCCGTTTCGATGACGATCGTCTTAAAAGTTGAGTGCTTAGGTGCCAGGACTGACTTTCTATGTACATACAATAACTATTCAGTCCAGATCTAAGAATCACAATCTACACGGATCAAAAATGGCGATAACCGCGGGTGGCGGTTGTTACTCGTAGTTATTAGCAGGAATATTTGTTAGTACCAGAAGCTTTTTGTGTTTTCCAAGTTGAAATCCTGGGATCTTCGATAAAGGTGATTGCGTGTTAAAAATCCTACTTTACTTCACTGAGATAGATGTGGAAAAAAACAGACCTATAATGTATCTTCGTTGACAGTGAATCAGCCCTCAAATCGATTAAATTTAACACCATCGATAGGGCAATTGCGACGCACTGATCAGCATTACATAATTTTGTCAAACTCTGCTGGGTTCCGGTGCATTGCAATATAGAAGCTAACGAAAAGGCGAAAGCCTTGACAAGAATAGGGTCGGATATGAACATCACCGAAGCGGACACATCCATAAAGCAACCGATTGGGAAATTATATAGCATAATCGACAAGAAACTGTCAAACTGTCATACATTATGGGATGGCTGAAACTGTAGGCAAAAAGAAAGGGTGTTGCGGCCGTCCGTCGTTCGGGACACGACTACGTAATAAAATGTCAGTTTATACAGTCAATCTTCCATAACTCGAACTTCTTTAATTCGAATTTCTCTATTACCTACTCGAAGTTTTATTGAGAACTCTGCGTTTTAAACTTTTGGTCTCCATTACTCGAAGTTTCTATAACTCGAATTTATTTTCTTTCATTTTGAGAGTTCGACTTATGGAAGTTCCACGTATTGCGTCAAGTTGGGTGGTTCGCTTACCTCGCGGCAAGGGCTTTAAGCTTTAGTATATCATTTTCGGACGTTATGCTGTACGTTTAGGACCCGACATTTATCTTTATAAACAGTTTTTAATGCAAATGTGAAAAAAACAGTCGGTAAAAGTCAACGGCCGATACACACTTTATTAAGCCCCGCAGTTATAGCTATCAATAAAATGCTACCGAAAAAAAATTGTTTTCCTTTTTTGGAGCACTTAAACTTACCTATTGAACTCAATCTTCGTCTTAAAGTGTTGCTTTTGAATTATAAAGTTAGTTCATCCAAAAAAAATAAGCAATTACGAATTTATTAATTTTTCCGTACATAAAACTTTTCCTGTTCAACTTTCCAGTAATTCCACAACATTTTCCACTGAATTCCTATAATATGCTATGGATAAATGTTTAACGTGTTTTACGGATATCTATAATCGACCGTCGCGACGCCTTAGGAGCACCAACTGGTTCCCAAATCGGCCAGTAGCTTAATGGGTTTGGTCTGCTCCATTTTTTCAGTGACACTTAAAAGCGAATTCACAATGTTGCTTGGCGATGCCAATGGTGTAGTTGCCAAAGTTCCGTGTCCGTTCTTATAACTAGCCAAAACGGATTTCTCCGTCAAATTTGAAATTGTTTTGTCTTTTTATAGAAAATGTTGACTGACCTAACTGCTGCTAACTTAGTTACTTACACCATTCTGTATTCCCTGCCGGACTAAGAATGAATCTTCTTAAAAAGAATAATTATTGTAAACATTTTAAATAGACTTTCATAATTATGCACAGCACATTACGTCTGTCTACAAACTCTACATAAACTTAGCCTGTGACGCACAAAAGTGCCGGGAAAATATTTTAATTGCAAAATATATTTTCACCGGCAGCACGAGTAATTTCTTTTTTTTTGCAATATTTTTGGATAGGTACCTACTTTATTAAAATTTTTAATTTTTTTCTCATTTTTGCGCATTAGTTGTTCACTACCGGATTTTGTGCGAAATTCACCAACACCACAGTGTTTGTGGAAATGTTTATGCATTATCTTTTGTTTTCCTTTGCATATTTATTAAAAAAAAAATCTAAATTTAGAATCAGATTTTGTTTATTCGTTTCTTCGTGTTTGACTGGTTGTCGTGCATTATTTTTCCACATACCCACATACTCAATTGTGCGGCATTATTAAACTAAACCTAATTTCGTTGGTTTAATTCTCGCACAGCTACACTCGGAGTGTGGTGTTTTTTTGCCGTATCCGCCTGCAGCCGGTAGAATGGTTTAATAAATATTTTCATTTAATGCCAACTGCGTTTGCCATCGTCAGCCCTCGTTCGTTATTCAATTGCGAAAGAGGTATTTTTGTAGTAGTATAGTTGACCAATTCAGTGAGCAAAGAGCAACCCCAAACGAGAAAATCTATACTTGGTCTATATAAAAAGAAAATTGTCTAGTTCGTTGCAATTAGTCTGCACCTAATGTGCGCGCGGTACAAGCGTTAAAGGTTAAGAACACCATTTTCGCGAACATATCTGTGATATTGCTGTGATAGAAAATAAAACATAAAAATAAATAAATAAATCGAGTGAACCAAAACAAAGGCATTTTAACGACAGGCGTGGTATGTATTTATATCCACGTAATTAAATGTAATCTTGGTAATAAAAAAAACGAACCGCAAATTAAATGTAATGTCAATAAGAATATCATTTTGTATGCTGACATATTGGTTATTGTGCTATTTTGCTGCATTGTGAGGCCACACAGAGTTCATTGCAAATGGAAATGGGAACATGATCGTGACTTGGAGTGGAAGTTGGGTATTGTTTGTTTTTAAACCAACGACGTTGTTTATGAAACGGAAACCTAAGAGATAATATTTAATATCTGTGTGATTTCGTTTTGATGATTCGAAGAATTTCTTCATCTCTGTGGCAATCTGACACAGTATACGATTCTCGCTGCTTTTTGTTTGATACACTTGTCGTTTTAATTGTTTAAAAAAACATGCAATTAGTGATGCTCAACTACAGGAAGTGCTTAAAAGTTGTTTACACACTGGAATCAAATTTCAATGTAGTCATCGTTTCTTTTGATTTGTGTTGCTTAATAATCATTTTAAGGGTCCACGGATCTCACAGTGGGAACTTTTTGAATATAAAAATATCTAGATATCGTGTTCAACAAAATATTTAAGCTGAAGGGGATTCGACCTTATCGAGGTATCTGTCGGAACGGAAAATTCTCCGATTTCGTACTTTGCTTTGAGGTATTTTTCCGAACAGCTTTTCGGAACATTTTTCCCACAATTATGTGACGCACACTGGCGTTTTGAGTTTCAGTGCGATCAAGTGTGTTTTTACTGATATTTTTGAACGCTTCATGCGAATTTTCTTCCGATATGCTCCGACAGGAATTGGTTGCGGAATTTGTTTACAATTTGCAGTGATGTGTTGATAAATGAAAGCAATAAAGAAAAAAATTGTAAGCAAAGTAATTGTTTGTATTTATTGCTTAAATTTGTGTTTCCAGGGCAAAAGCAAGCGAAAAACCAAGCACTAAATAGGAAAACCCCAATGTAGCACGTCAAATCAATGCGTTGTCGCATTTTAATTATTTCTTCCGAAGACGGATACCTCGAATGTAATTTAAGTCACCGACGGAGTATGTGTTGCGGAGAATTCTCCGTTCCGACGAATACCTCGCTAGGGCCGAATATATGTGTCATCTAAAATTGGTCTTTTCTAAATTTAAGTAGCAGTAGCATAGCAACTAGAGCGAAATGGTTTTAGTTAATGTTTGATGAGAACAATTTGGACAGCAGCTAAAATTTAGTTTCGCTCGAGCTGCATAAAAAGTGCAATTCTTATACGGTGCACATAGGAATAAAAATATCCAGTGTCTTATATTTTTTCTAGCTGACGTCTGTTTTTAGATGTTCAAATATGAAAATCAATCGTTCTTATTTCTGATGTATACGGCAGCCAATATGCTAGGGAAATGAAGGCTCGAACGCCATTTTTGTATCCATTCCTGATGGAGAGTAGTGTCTGTCAAGGTGTCGAAAACAATACATCAACGCGATGATTTTGTCCCAATTCTGAGCAGTATAAATAAAATGTGTACATACTGAACTGCATGATGCTCCCAGAATGTATACCTACATATTAAAAACTGGAACATTCGGAGGTGCCTTGTGAGTGATTTTAAACCGATATTTGGCGCGACGATGATGTGATGGTGTTAATGAACGCATGACCGCGTTGCAATTTCTAAATATCATGTACACTTGTTCACGTTGGAAGTGTGTTTTCTACTTGTTGCGACCAAATGGTCCTGCTCCGAAAAATGCATGTATCCGCTCCTAGAATAAGCCTTGTGACAAAAAAACACAACAACAAACTGTGTAATTATCTGATACCACATTATACCAATAACAATAATGTTACGTTAGTTTAGGTGGTGTGCCTACTGCTTACTCGCTGATCGTTGATAGATTTATTTGTTTAAATGTTTAAGCGCATCACAAGCCACGATCGTGATAATTTTTCTTATAGTGAGTAGTCAACTGGTTATTAATTATGACGTTTATTTAATTAAAGATAACCAACTGATTACGCTGATATAAATTTATACTTCCTACTTCTTTTAACCAAATCGCAATGTCATATGACTGGGTAACAGAGACTTTTTAGTTACAAATTTAAAGCAATATTTCGCTCTCATTCGTGAATCTATATTACACACTTTCTATTCGATTGCATCACCCGGACTAGTGTAGATATATTATGTACCTTGAATACAATATGTACTTCACTGAATGGATGACTTGTCATTTTGATAAATTGTTCGGTTCTTCTGAATATTCATCAACAAGTCTAACATGTTTTCTATCACGTACTCCATCTTCTTACAGAGGATAATCATTTTCTGTTGTTCCAGATAAATCCATACATAGATTTACATTTGACTTTGTGAATGTATTATACAATACGCGACTCGGAACGAGAATGTACATGAACTCGTACCGATTGCTGCTGTCCTTAAACTAGGCCAACGAGTATTCATGAGTTCTCTTCTACTCGTGTAATAATATATTAACATAAATTAAATAATTTTTTCTTTTTTTTTTTTAATTTTTAAAATCAATAGCTAGATGGTGAATAAGTCGTTTTAAACGAACGTTCAAATATGCAAAGAGAAGAGAACACTTACTTATACACCTGCAGGTTTTTTTCTAGAATTATCAATGTTAGTGTTAGAGTTAGATGAACGACGAGACTATGGGCCTTACCAATAATCATTTTTAACCTTCAACTTAATATTTCGACGGTCACAATAGATATATGGAAATTTTCTCTATTGTGAGCTCGTAAAAGTTAGCCTGGACACTAAAAATGATTATTAGTACCGCGGTATATGTATTTACACTTAAACAAGGTGTTCCACAATTCGATACTTTTGAAATACACACAAGTTTAGCTAAAGTCCATCATTTTAAAATAACTTCTTTGATGGGCATTTCCAGATGACACGATAAAAGCATATATTAGACACACTCTACATCGATAAATTGAAATCACACTAAGACACTAATTATAATATTTACTGGTTGCGCAAATCCGTTGTTCTTGTTGATATTTCCATTTGTCATGTTTGTATATTCCTATCTTCTCCAACACGAAAGATAACAGTTGAAGTGGGTACTAAAAAGAATGTGCTATCAGCACACAGCTCATAATACGAGTATGTACATATTCCTGTTGATATTTTTCTTCTCTATCTCGCTGATTTTGTATCTACATATATACAGTTTTTGTTGTTGTTGTCCTATAGTAGTTAGTAGTAGTCACGTTTCTAATCGCTTTCGACCTGTTTTTGTTTTTATTTCTGAAAATAAAAAATCAATATAGTAGATATAGCGATTCCTTATTTTTTTATAAGCAAGTCATAAGGCTTGTTGAAAAGTTTCATGGTAATATTTAGTCAGAACAAAACGTGATAAGAGGAAATTCTTTTTTTTTTTTTAAACCAGACGTTATAGCCGTACGTACTTTAGTCACTTTGTGAAAGGGTGAATATAACTACACGTGCTGGGATTGATTAAGCTAGTATGAGTTCAAGTGAAAGGTGAGAAAGTGATTTATTTGCGATAAAGCATATGGAATACCAACGATTATTACGTAGAAAACGAGAGTTACTTTGATTAGGTGGAGCTATTTGATTGATTAATTTATTAATTTTCTTTATGGGTTCTGTAGGTTAATATAGCAAAGCTTACACAACCTGCCTTGCTTTCATGTGGTCACAGATGTAATTTATCCCAAATAGGTACCTAGACGCGGTCTCGCGGGGAGAAACTAAACTATACTGACGGGTGGTTTGTGTACACGATAAATATTTTATTTGATGCGCAAACCATTTACTATGGTTTTCTGTAGTAAATGTTCTAGATGGTACTCTTTATAATATTTAATCAATGGTAGTGTCTGCATATTTTAAATAATGGATAAATTCGTGAAGTAGGATAAATAGCAACATGAGGAGCGATAAACAAAAAATTTTTTTTAAACTACGTACCTACTAGTATGTATATAAATGAGTTCTTCGAATAGATGCATAGAAAAAAAGCATATCCTTCGTTTGTTGTTATTGCAAATGTGTGGTTGTTCGATTTGTAGAATCGATAATGGGTCGATACTTCAACTTCAGGAACTAGCAGTAGGCATAGCGGTTTTTTTCATTTACAATTAACAACTTGTGTGCCTCTTTCCACAATCAAAATAACAACACTATTCTCGCTCCCTGCAAATCCAATTCCTCTTCTTCAATAAATATGTAAAATGTTTTTATCTACATATTAGTCGTTGCTGTTTTCATTGTCTGCGGCACAAACTCAAAAAGAAATTTAGCACACGCGATGTGTATTTTTAGAAGAAGAAAAACAAACACTTAACAGAATGTTGTTGGCAATTTTATTTATTTATTTATTTATTCTTTTTTTTTGTCAACATAAATAGGCAATTAAGATATATCGCATACGAATATAAATAATGCGATAATATACAATAGAGTAAGTTAGGGTAATATGGAATACGTGGGTAATATGGAATACCCCCGTTTCTCTGTATTTACTACACCGACATATTTTTATTTACACTCAGAACTTAGATTTTGTACGAAATCTTGGTAATCTTGAACTCGATTTCAAATATCTGTCAAACTGACAAAAAGAAAATTAAATTTAAAAAACTGCTGCAACCAAAACTTTTCATGCTGTGATGTTTGTAAATAAAAAAAAAATATTTTTAATAAGAAATTGGATATAAAAACTTGTGCTCTCCAAAGCAGTTAAATTGGACGTCCATATATTGCTTTTTGTTTAAAAGAATTATGAGTGGTATGTGAATTTTTACTATTTTTCAAAAATATGCGAAAATGAGGTAATATGGAATAGCTAATGTTGGTAATATGGAATAGTATTCCATATTGCCGTCACTTTTTTTCTTTGTTATGACAAATACTAAAGCATTCAATCCAGCATGTGTTCGCACAAAAAGTGGTTCAAAACGCAATATCTTTGTAAATATTGTGAAAATACATTCATATAATTAAAAATAAATAATTAAAATAAATTAGAAAAAGGAACAATTATCGAATGTGGCTAATATGGGATATTCCATATTCAATTAAATCTCGGTAATATGGAATATTCCATATAACCCGCACATTTTGTGGAATTAAGATATCTGCATTTTTTACATAAAAATCCATAGCTCAAAATTGGTAAGTGTTAATGTTCTGCAGAGTTTGGCTTAGGTACCTGGATAGACATAGGTCATTTTAAAACGCTTATGAGAACTTTGGTCCAAAAAATGTGGGTGTAATTTCACAATAAAAAAGCAGTATTCCATATTACCCTAACTTACTCTACTTTATTCTTCAAAAATAATATCGCGCAGGTTATTGTGTTTCTGTTTTTGTTTTTTATACAAGCACATTGCCTTCTGGTGAAGACTTCACCGCGCCATTACTGATTGTATATTATTTTCATGGGTAAATATTTACCAAGGCCATAAAACTCGTTTGTTATATTTTAATCTTCAATTTAAATAAATAAAATATTATTCAGTAGCATTTTGGATGAAATGTACGTGTATTCCAGCAAAACTTTGGCTGGTTAAAAAAAGACAGCAAGTTTACTACAGCAGCATTTTTTTTTTGCTGAAAATTGGCTTTATTTGCATTGCAATTCTATTCTGGTCACACTATATGTAGGTTTATTTATAATTTGTTTTATTTGTCTGTTTTGTTGACATTATTCTTCAAAATATCAGGTCTGATAGCATCGCTTGTCGACTACTAAAGGTTACGCTTGGGCACAAGTTTAGAAAGTCGATTTTTTATTTATATTGACTTTAATGAAATGCCACTGCCAAACAATGTTTTCAATCCGATGTATGTATAACTTTTTTAGAACTTTAAGAAAACGGACAAATTGCTTAATATGCAAAAGAATATAGGTAGTTAAACAAGCGATCCATCTACGAGCTATTCTTAAAATCTGCTGCAAAATTCGCTTATCTAGTGAAAAAGGCTTCAGAAAAAAAGTGAATATGTATAACAAAACAGAGAACTCAAAACTATATGACATGTAAATTGTAAATTATAAACAGTTATGAGTATGATGACCAATAACCACCATGAATCGACCTAGTCACATTTAAAACGGCTTCCATCACGTTTTAATTATACAATTTCTAAAACAAATATTGATCTGAATTAATTTTATCATTTCTTTTCACAGCGATCCAATGTTTAGTAGTAGTAGTAGTAGAAGAGAGTTTCCAAGTTCAACCAGTAGTTGCGGCAAATCGCGCACCATGTCTACCTCATCCAACGCTACCACCATGTCGAATGAGTCATACTGTATCTCTCTCGGTGTAGGGCCTCTGTGGTGGTCCTGATGTCCCTACCCACCACAGAACAGATCACGATAGGGCGTCACTCTTAACTGGTAAGTCGTCAAAAAGTCTATACCATTATATAATCTATTCATCAATTGTGTTCTATTTTACAGATTACAATCGAAAAATTTCCGTAGGTTCAGCTGGAAGCTACATCTCCACTACATCTTCGGAATTTTCTGATATTGAATTTGGTGTTACTACACCTGACGATGTTATTTCAACTTGCTCTGACGACGATTGCCAAGAGGTTGTCAAGAAAATCCTTCAACATGCACGACCAATGCGTATTACCATCAAGTTACATGTAACTGAAAGCAAATACACGAAATGGGATACGGTAAGTTTATATCTATGCACATACATAATTGCTTATGTACAGTCATACAGAAAGAACGAGATAAGTGGGTTTAGGGGTCACGTGGAATAGTCACGTTTGTGCGGTTAATGCGATGTACTCGTACTTGGGTGGTAAATTGAAAAGGATTCTAGAGCCTTTGTTATATTTTCTCTTTCACCATGGAAACTATTGAAAGCTTGCATAATAGTTAAAGTGGATATTGATGGGTGCTTGAAGCATTTGCTTTGGATTTTTCTTTATTGCCACAAAGAGTTTTTATGCCATCGATTGTAATTTATCTGCAAAAGTGAATAAGGAGGTATTGTTTGACAAACTAAACAACTAACACTAATGAGGTTGGAAATGAACAAATGAAAATTTTATATTCAAGTCGACACGTAGGGGTTCTTCCTAATGTGACATTGACTTGTCATGAGAAGTTGCATTTCCACCCGCAGTAAGAGACTTCCTTTTGTTTCACCGGAAATTGTTACGACACGTGCAAGTACTTGAAATACATTAGAGTACTTCTAAAGTATTAATGTTTGACTTTGTTAAAGGTACCGTTGATAGTCTGTATCTGTTGACAGAAAAAACCCTTTCAAGACTCATATGAGCTACATAGTATGTATATGTAGATATATGTATGTATTTAATTTCTGTTGAAATGTCGTTTTCAGAAGTGTATCAGTAGCCTTGCCTATACGACTCATAACAATTTATATTCTAAATTCTTAAGTACTTCTAACTTTTAGTAAGGCATAAACTAGCACAAAAGAGTTAATTCCTTCGAATACTAAACTGCACTACGAAGTTTTAAGACTCATCGGGGCTTGCAACCTCTTCTTTTCTATTAAATTGGAATAGTTTGGAGGGCCAATGCTCCACCGATCTGACTAAATATGTACATTGATCTACCCAGACTCTCACGAAAAGGTTAAGTGATGTTCCTTCGAGATTTCCTCCTTGTTCCTTGCTTTTCTATGTTCATCTGTTCATATCGTCAACATTGCCATCTTGTTGGTGACTTAAATCTGAAAACACAATTTCATTAACTTGGTCCTACTTTTTGATTAGCTCTCACAACGGAGTAATTATTTACTCTCTCTCTTAACTAAAGCGACAGCAGAACAGCAAAGTTATTGACAGTTAAACATAATAAATGGCGCCCAACGCTCGATTTTTTCCAAAATGCATATTCCTCTTAATGAATGACGCCAAATGTTTTATTTTTTTTTATAACATATTTAATTTAACAAGACTCATAAAAAACTCGTCTCTTATTTCAGGTCCTGAATCCAACAAACAACATTTTGTATGTTGTCATGCCGGAAGTACTTCCACCAGAAGCTTCCAAGCAATCCTTCATCTCTTTGCTGGAATTCGCTGACGAAAAATTGGACGTCGATGCAGTAGTATTATGCATGCGTAAGGATCGTCCAGACCGTTCCCGTTTGGTGCAGACCTTCTTGATGCTTGGCTTCCAACCATTGTCGCGTAAGTCTCCTTTCGCTCCACCAGCTGAAAAGGTTGACAACAACAACTGCTTCCTTATCTACAACATCGAGGAGTAATCGTCACAAGTGTTTTAACAACAAATCAATATCAGACTTCTTTTATCTTGTAACCAAACAACTGTCATCTAAAAGTGTTCAAGATTTTAACGGATATCAAATAACAACAACAACAACAACAACAACATGTTTTTCAGAATTACCATCAACATCTTACCATCGAGTGTCTGAATTAAATAGAAGAAATCATTTGAGTGTAACCTTTTAATAGAAGTGCTATATCGTATTTAAACAAAAAAAATATAAAAAAATAAAAAAAAAATTCGAAAAAATATAAAAAAAAAAAAACAAAAAAAAATATTTAGTTTTAGGAAATTTATGCATCATCTGGGTAATTAATTTGTATTTCCGTCGCCCAATTAACAGTATCCGCACTACTTTTTGTGCTTAATTTTTTTTTCTTTTTTTTAAATTTGGCTAAACTTTTTTCATATAATCATCAACAAAATATTTATTCATTTTCAATGTAATCGTTGCTATTTCATTTCAATTTTTTTTTTCTTCAAATAAAACAGTAAAATATTTTTGTTTAACCTTAAAACTAACCTTGTAAGCTATAATTTAAATAATTTACTGATATCTTTGCAGTTTTTTTTTTTCTTCTTTACTATATTAATATTATGTATTGTTTAAACAGCAATTTATATATTTTAACCATTCATTTATATGTATTAACGTATGCAAGATATATCCATTGTTGATTATTTTTAAATACGATATGGTTTCTAGACTTGAGTATAATATTATAAAAAATAATCACATCAACATTTAAAAAAAATAATAATTCTTTTTTTATCGAACTTGTATCATCATAAACTTTGTATTGATAAATTGTTCCGAAAATAAACAAATAAATAAAGATCACAGTAGAGTTTCATTTGAAAATAAATGTACAGACATTGGAGACGGGTTACCGCTTATCCCTGATGCGGAGAGTGAAAAGTATCCGTAAATCAAATAACAGAATAGGAAAGGTTATGTGTTCATGTACTTTCAAAAATGTACTCAACTTAGTTCAAAACATCGATTAGGTACATCAAATTTAAATGGCCGACAGTTCACATCAAGAAGCTTACTTAGTCCTTTAAAGCTTCAATTGGACTAAAGGCCCCGACCCATAGAATCCGTCGCATCCGTTGCGGCAACATATTCGACTGACAGGTTGATAGAATACACAGCAGCTTATGGAAGGTGACCCATAAGCAAAGTACGTGCCGGATGCGACGGATAAAGTAGGTTTACTTTCTACTTTTCTATTCGTCGCATCCGTTGACAGTTGGCACAGCGTGAGAGTAAGCACTTTCATTGGTGGAAATATTGAGATAAAGAGAGAAACTGTAAAATTCTGCAGAAAACAACGTATGCTGTCAACGTATGCGACGGATTCTATGGGACTGTTCGTTCCGTCGAATACGTCAATCCGTCGACGCAACGGATGCGACGGATTCTATGGGTCGGGGCCTTAATGTCGTTTTCCGTTGGTTTCACTCAAAGGGAACAAAAAAACTGATTCTGGGGGCTTATTCCCAAATGCGCGGCGGATCGCTTTTCATGGCGGATTGGTATTTTTGTATTTCCAAAAAGCGATTCGATCCATTCAAAAGCGATAGCTATTTAGGTGACGGATTGCTGGCGGATTTATTGTGGATAAAAAATCAACTAAATTCTTGTAACGAATGGATCGAATCGCTTTTGGAAATACAAAAATACCAATCCGCCATGAAAAGCGATCCGCCGCGCATTTGGGAATAAGCCCCCTGGTCGACTCCACTTACATATTTTTGAAACTTTGAAAATATGTACATGCATTTCACTTGTGTAAGTGTTATCTGTCACGTGTCGCTACGTGTAAAAAAATGGTATTATGTTATGTACTACCATATTGATCCCATCACCATTTCTGGAAAACCTTCACGGTCAAAACCTAAACCAATTCGTCCAAAAACTCAATTTCCCTACAGAACCTTGAAATGGTTTCAACTTTATTTGAGTGGCGAACCTCCTCAAAATGTTCGAAAAAGTACCTTCCAAGACGCTATTCCGAGCTTGACATTCAATAAAAAATTGTCCATCGGTGCCATCGGCATAAAAATATAAGTGACCAGAATTCGATTCTTAGGCCTAAATAGTCACCTTTATTCTACATGACGTTTATATTTAAGGCGTTTTATGTCGTTTAAGTTAATTGAAAAAAGAAACGACCCGTAAAACGCCGATTTTATTGTCGATTACAAATTTATAAACTACACTAAAGCGACTCGACTTAAAAAATAATTATCCTCCGCTGATTTTGACACAAAGTTAGTGTTGAAAATAGAAGTTCACAAAACTCCAAATTTAAAACGGAGCTTTCTCTATTTTCACGCTTTTAATCAATTGAACAAAAAAAAAAAAAAAAAAAAAACAAAACAAACAAACCATAAAAATTATGATTTCCAACCTCCGAAGCGGAGATGAACTTAAAGAAGAGAAGAATCAATTGAAATTAAGCGTTTTATTTCCTCTTCAGGAGAAAACGTGAAAAAATTAGGCTATAGGATAATTTATTATCTGTATCTGGAGTTTTCTGACAGCTGAGAAATTCGTTTTCCACAACGATAGTGTCAAAAAATGATCCGAGGATAATTATTTAGTCCAATTGGCGCACGGTCTTAATTGCTACAGAATTGTAAACCCCTAAAATAGAATAGAATGGGACCTACGAACCCTATAACTCCTTATCAAAAGATAAAAAGTAAATTGGTTTATGAACACAGCCCGTTATGAAGTCATATGGTTATGTGTCAGTTTTGACAATCAAGAATCAAGCGTAGGTCAATTTTTATAGTGCTGTAATCAGCTGCAATAGTAAACGAAATTGGCAAAATAATAAACAAATCTACAAAATGGTAAGGAATACATATTTAAAACACAATTAAAAGTTTTATTCAATTGATTGCAAATGCAAAATCTGCATTTAGTCAGTGACTCTTCATACAGATTGCGGCGACATGAAAATCGAACTTTTCTGTGACGATTGTCCGAAGGCATGTGAGAATTTCTTGGCGCTATGCGCCAGTGACTACTACAATAGTTGCATTTTCATTAGGAACATCAAGGGCTTCATGGTTCAAACGGGAGATCCTACTAACACAGGCAAAGGTGGTACATCAATTTGGGGCGGAAAGTTTGAAGACGAATTTAAAGACTCATTAAAGGTAACGCAATGGCGCAAGCATTATATATCCATGGCTATATTTCAACAATCATAACCGTTTGTATCATTCAGCATTCTGACCGAGGAATCGTTTCTATGGCAAATAATGGACCAAATTCGAATGGAAGTCAATTCTTTATTACCTATGCAGCTCAGCCGAACTTGGATTTAAAGTACACAGTTTTTGGAAGGTAGGTACTTGATGTTTAGTCAATAGAGTTCGCAAGAGCAGAGTTCTTTCTTTTAGAGTGATAGATGGATTTGATGTTTTGGATGAATTAGAGAAACTCACAGTTAACCCAAAGAATTATCGGCCTCATGTGGAAAGAAAAATAAACAGTATAACAATGCATGCTAATCCCATAGCAAACGCTCAAGTGGGGAACTAAGTCCGAGTTGAAATTAAACGTTTATAATTGTATGTATGGTATTTTTTTTTTTTAATTGATCTATATGGAAACAAAATTGCCCACTCTCGTAACTATGTATATTCCAACGAGGTTATACGATGAATGAGAATAATAATAAGTTTCTTCTAGTCTGAATACGAATGGAATGATTTATTGTGATACAGTGTAGCTTGGTCTAATTTATTAGTAGTATTGCCAAGTAGCTGAAGGTTAACTCTGATAAACCAAGCAAAGATTTACTTACGTGCTTTGAAAGTCATTTTGGTAATCCATGGTCAAGCTTTCATTTACTGATTGAACATGATAAGGATAACCTAAACACACATGGCGAATGGATAGAAAATTGTTGCAGCGTATGGTTCTCATATTTTTAAATTATTCTTCAGTTGCTTGCATTTTTGGCAGTACCAATTTGAATCTATATCCAATCAACCCAGTCGTTGACTAAGTAAATCAGCTATTCTCCTTTGAGATAATGTTTGGAAGATTTTGATAAGTAATCATTGATTTGGTAGCAACAGTGCATCTTACCAGTCACCATCCACAGCGGAATGCTTCCCCACCTACGTATCTACCAATTTCAAAGTGAAACAATCATCTTCGTTCATTTCTTTATTCATTTGTTTACTTATCAAATAGAAAACAAAAAACGATATTCGTATCTAACTTTACAGCTTACGTTCTATAAATCTGCATAATGAATCATAAATATAAGTTTACTAGCTAAGTATAATTAAACTTAAAACTTTTCTAAGTAACAAATCAGAAAAACACTTGTGAAAAGAGTATACGTTGTCTCTACACTTAAAACAAAAGTAAAACATTATCTAATACAACTAATGAGAAGTAATCGCGAGAGCAAGCGGTAGTTATTGTTTAAACATAACGCACACAACGTCATAAATAATACACACTAGGTAAATCAACTTTCGCTTGTTTCTATTCGTAACAATAGTTACACAGGTAAAAGTTGCATTGCACTTTTTCTTTTTGTAAAAATGTGGTGTTATTCGTCTAATTTTTAGTTGCTTCGCCAAAAATGGTGGACCACATGAACACTACTACACCCTCGTAGACACTACTTAAATGCATTCTCCAAAGGAAAACAAAAAATTAAACTCTGACGGTGTACAGTCTCAAGGAGGATACGTTTTGTTTGCTGTTTGTCATTTTGCCAATCCCTCTATTTAGAGAAATTAGTCGTCGATGCCGCTGCACGCCTACATTAACTATAATCTTACTAACTAGGCTCTAAGTCTTAATCTTAACACAAAAATGGTTTAATTCGTGTGATTTTGTTGTTGGTCTAGTTTTTGAGAGTTCCATTCGACTTTTTGGGGTTGTCCTTTGCATGCTGCTCGAACATAGAGCGTATGTCGGCAAGTGCTTTGCGGATATTCTCACCGAATCGGTGTGCACTCTGAAAGAAAGAAATTGTTAGTAAGAACGCAATATCGCGCGGGAAGATCCTTTGTCAGACGTACCGTTGTGCCGCAGCTTCTCTTAGCTGAAATGTGGAAGAATAATAGATCCTCTCCTGCAATGATGTACGACACACCGTAGCCATCATCGGCGACTGGACCGAAGCCTCCACCAGCGCTGATGCAATTTGGGTATTTCTTCAAGTCCATTTTGGGTGTCTGTCCGTGTGGTGTTTGACTAGTCGACAGACGCCAAGGTTCGCTGAGCACTTCGTTCAAGAATGGCGAATCCACCTCCAGGTACTTTGAAACAACATACAAACAAAACAGATGCCGATCGATTCCGTTGCCACACATGGCATCCTGATACCCCAGTTGGTGACGTTGGCATGCCTTTAGAAGGAGCTGTACGCGTTCCTGATTCTAATAGAGTACAATTATTGATAGATAATGCTGTGATTTTTTTGTGCTAGTCTGTGATTCTTACCGTTGTATCTGGATTCTCCATGGCTTTGACCCACGCACTCGATTCAATCGTGCAGGGTCGCACTGTTTCGGTGCGTCCTTCACGGAATAGCCTTGTCATAGAGGCTTCATATGTCAGTGAAAAGCGCTTGGCGTCACGATAGTACGCCAGTTGTAGAGCCATTTGGATGTACGCATCAGGTGAGAGACGGCATTTCTTCATGAATCCCTTGCCGTATTCTGTGTGTACGAGAATACGTAGGTCAACGTCCTGGAAAGAAACATAAATTGTTGTATTAACATTGAATTGTGAACGTAAGGGTTCGCCTATTTCAAGTACGTGATTTTGGGCTTTTAGCTTTTCAAAAAGCTTCAAGCTGAATCGCATCATCTGTTAACGTTGCATATCACTTGAAAGCAAATTACATGAGAAAATGTAAGCGCAGCAAAGTGCGTGCAACACTTCCTGGCAGGGGAAAAGCGGATACGTCATCATATAACTGTTCAAATTAGTACGTTATGGTTCAAACCATAACACAATCAGAAGAAGCTAATGTTTTTTTTTGTTTTTAAGTAAAACATCAAAAACTTCGGCCAAATGGCGTTCGTAACGAGCAATATGTGACAGAATTTGCTTTTATTTCGTTGGTAAAACCGATTTCCGTCAAAGTACAACTCGTTCACCAATGAGGCGATTCTTTGTATTCTAATTGAGTCGGTTGTCAAGTGATTTGAAACGGCCTATATTTTCTCCTGAATCTGAACGCAACAAATCGAAAGCAGTTTTCCGTCTTCATTTCGTACATAGCAAATAGTTTCTTATTGTAATACTCACGTTCAACAACTTGGTAGCATCCTCTAAGGCGACCTCGATCTGTTCTTTGCATGGCTCCAACTCCCAATTCAAACGAATCGGTGATGGTGGTGTAAACTCGGGTGTTCCTTTACAGTTGCCATCCTCGTCATATCTGTTTTATGGACAATTTTTGTTAGAAAAGCAATTCGAAACACAAAACTGTGCTGCGCTGTTAGTTTTGAAAGCGTTAAATTTAGTTTCCAATGATCAATTTAAATAAAAATGCTTCTCAATAAATTTTTGCAAAATTTGTTTACATGTTTCTTGCGAAAGCAACAGCAGCTTATGTGTTATTAGCGGAGATAAAAATAATTTACCCATGAATATCATCACCAAATATGTGTTCCCATACATGTCCCATAACCGGTGCGTCGGCCCTAAAAGAGGGTGAGTCATAGTGTTGGAGGTTAATTCATATTTACAAAACAAAAAATTAATTAAAAACAAAGTGACGCTTGGAAGTAAAAGGAATTGCAAGGGCTTCGTGCCAAACCAAGAGAAGAATAATTGTGGGAACTAACTGCCTACCATTACCAAAATCAATAAATAATTAGACTAGACAATCATCAGTCTCATTTACCCTTTGGATAGGATTTCATCCATGAAAAGGTTCTCCCAAAGATGAGCGCCGACAGCAGCGTCTCCCCTTTTTTTAACGTAAAATATATTATTGGTTTGAATATGGGGGAGGGGGCTGGTCCTGTTCGGTACGGCGGAAATCGTTCACATACTGAACAGGGCCACTATTCTGGGATTCTTCCATAAGTCGTAGGGGTAATCAGTTACAAAACTTACCATGTGTGCTCTGCGTTGAATCCAACTCGGCCATTGCTACCTATGACAACAGTGAAGCACTTGTCGAACCATCTGTCGTAGCCCTTGCCATGCAGCAAAGATCTGCCGAATTTGTCTAATTTCTCTGGATGAGCCATGTCAAATTCGAGGGGTTCCTCGTCAAGAGAAAGCACGAAAGCGGATGACTCGATAGCATTCAACGAAACCCGGTTGATACCCCGCATGAAGTGATTATTGCGCACTTCAGCCCATTTGGATCGGTTCCAGGCGGTCAAGGCGGCCAAGTGCTCCTCGTGTGGGAGTGGAGTAGCCTTTGAGTTGAGTATTTCCTCCATTTGTCTAATCGAAAGAATGGACAGTGAGAACAAAAGTACGTATTTATATGTATTTCCGGAGCTTACACTTGAAGTTCTGATGGCCTAAGTAGACGTCCTTTGTAGTAGATGATTACCTTGTAGTAACATCCCTTGTGAAGCACAACGATATGATTTGAATCCTTATAGTGAATAATCCTGTCGGTCTCTAAGCCTGGTACACGAACTGTGTTGAAGGTACGTTCGTATTGCCACGAACACAATGGAATCATTCCTTGGACCATTATCTGTAAACATAAGAAAAAAAGTTTTCGACCAACTTAATGATGTCTCGCTCAATCAACTTACGGGCTGTAACTCCTGTCGTTCAATATTGCGACGGAAGAGCAACAACAGATGCACAACATTAGCAGCACGTGCAGCCTGATGGGCAGTCAAGTCCAAGTATATCGCATCGGTCCCGTAGAAATTACTATTAACCATCAATGCAGTGCGGCCACGTAGGTAAACATATTCCTCCCACCAATCGGACACATAGTTTGTTGCCCACCAACTCTTCAGCACCAAGTACCACTGCAGTTTTTTGCCGATGCTGTTCTCAAACTCTGTGGCTAGTTTCTCCATTCTTGTGTAATTATCATCATCCAATAATGGACGGACAGATCTCAGATACCTCTGCATTGTATCATGCACACTTGGCAGGGGAAGACGTGGCAATGAACCTTGAAAACTGTACAGTCCAGGGGTATTCCAACTGGACAACACCTTTACCATTGCCGACCAGACAACCGTTTTTAGTGAGACCTTACAGCCGGGGGCGCGTGACTCATACATCCAGCCCTTATAAATGAGTAGCAACTTAAGTGTGTACCGCATGGTGAAACAAATTGAAAGCCAAACGATGAGAGACGATAGGAAGCAAGCTAATATCTGATAGTTTACAGTATTTGTTGGCAGGTGGACTAGAATTCGATTCGTTAAGTTGAATGGAGCATTGTAACCGCAAAAATGCAACCCAATCGCTATGGCTGTGACTAGCCAAAGGCTTTGAATGTGCGCCGGATAGACACCATTTCGAATGCCGTTCTAAAGAGGAAACAATATTGTTTAGTTCTGGGATGACATGATTTGCTTTCTGCGTATACTTACTCTCGCTCTAGCGATTCGCTTTTTCCACGAACGGACACCTGAATCCCACACAAGATTAAGAACTTCTTGATCGTAGTTGATGTCCCATCCTTCGTGAGTGATAGAAAATTGGAAGGCTACAGCTGAATGGGCTTCCGCCATAGCGGCTACTTGTGGTAAGTCCTATGAAATGACCAAATGTGCTGCAGCTGTAAAGAAAGGGAAGATGGAATTGTAATGGAAGTAGGTACTTGTGGCAAAATTCAATACAAATTTGAGACTTTTTTCTTTTTAGGACTATCAGGGGCTTTCACTACCGAAAGTATATACAAGCCTATTATTTGCATAGACTTGTTAATTTGTAGGTTGTAGGACAGACAGTAAGTCATTAGCTTTCATTTGAAATGATTGCTGGCAAAAGGTTATCGAACTGACTCAAATGACGTAAAAGACGTTATTTCTTTCGTTTAAATGACATTTCAAAAGCTGATAAGATTAAATGATCAAAGCTCAAGTCTTAGAAAAAGTGAAGCAGACGAATAGGGCCCTACACACGATCAATGTTACTTGTCAATGTTACTTGAATGACTCATCATTCAAGCAACATTGATCGTTTGTATGCTCTTCAATGTTCTCGTCAAGTAACATTGATACATTGATGAAAACCAAAATTGTTTTGGTTTTCGTCAATTTTAATTGACAATTTTAATTGATCGTGCGTGGGGTGCATCAATGTTACTTGTCAATGTTGTCATTTTTTAAATGGTAATCTTGGTGAAAATATGTCCAATTTACGGAAATGGTCGACAATAGAACGTCAGGTCTCTGAAATGATAGAAGTGTTAAGGGCTCTAAGTTTCTGCCAGTACCTAGCTACAAAACGTGTGTTAATGAGGCGCTCATATGGCTTAATACACTTCCAGTCCTTCAAAATTAACAATTTCCATAAAACTGTCGTTTCAATAGATAACCCCCTTTTTTTATACCTTTTCGATTTTTTTTCATTTAATATTAAACATACGCTGGCTGCAAGCAGTTCAAGCAGATAAAAATTATGTATAATAGCATAATCCATCCTCATTCATATATTTGAAACGACTGAACATAATTCAGCCAAAAACATTGTCAATATTCATTGATACGTGTGTAGGCGATTTATCATCAATGTTACTTGATGAAAAAAATCGTCAATGATACTTGTCAAGTAACATTGATCGTGTGTAGGGCCCTAATGAAATAGAAGATCATCATATTTCAAGAATAATTTCACTTATTATACAAGTATTTTGCGCGCTATTGTCACACCGGTATTTTCGGGAAGCAGTGATAGTAAAACGGATTGGAAGTTTTTTTTTGAGAGACTCAGTCATATTCAAAACAATATAAAATATACAAACAGCTGAACTTGTTTTCTTCCAAAAATAAATATTGACCATGAAATTTGTTGTTAATGCGATGAGAATACCGGCTCGCACTTTGCATAATTATGTAGTCTAATTTATTTGTGCCCATGACCCTAAGCGCGCATTATAAGTAACTGACCCTGAATTGTAGTAACTAGTTCGCATCCGCTATTTTAATGATCATTTTTCTAAGTAAAGCAAAGTAAAGTATAATCTTCAGCGCGGGATTACTACAACTACCTACTGTCTACGCTTGCACTAGTGTCTTAGAAGAAACAATCAATTCTGAACACTAGGCGTGTTCTTGTTGCCACCTTTGTGATGTTAAATGGCGTTTCAAATCACTATGTGGAGTATGTCGTATTGAAATGCTCTAGAATGGTGTAATAATATCAAACACACACCATACCAGCTAATGCCGTTTCATCACAAATGCTTACAGAGTTTTAGGCTGGTTAAGTTTTATTATTACTACCCTACCTACCTATAGATAAGCTCTCACTTTAAAAGATTTCATTAGTAGATTTAAACTTTTCGATAGCTTACCTAGTTTTCAATCAACGATACGAAAGATCCTGTTGATCTTTGTATTAGCGCGTGCCAAGTTATAATTTACTATAAATCCTAGATAAAATCTGAATAAACAAATTACTTGTTATTTATTGATATACTGCACCTATTTTCGTTTAACTATTTAATTTGATTGGACATGAGTCAGTTGTTGTGATAATAAATATTTTGCAACCAAACTAGTATAGGAGAAAATGTACTTCAATATTAGTAATTACAAATAATATTATCTAATAGCGAATTTAACGCGTCGTAGAAATCTGTCTATAGAATAAATATGATTGACAATAAGGTACCTAGGTAGCTAGTTTTCATACGAAATAGGGTGACATAACCAGCAATTTTATTGACTAAAATTGCATAAACAAGCAAACACAAGTACACACGTATACATATTGTTCTATTTTGCTTTAATTGTGAAAAAAAGTCATATATAGGTACATAATATATACAAGCCTATTATTTGCATAGACTTGTTAATTTGTAGGTTGTAGGACAGACAGTAAGTCATTAGCTTTCATTTGAAATGATTGCTGGCAAAAGGTTATCGAACTGACTCAAATGACGTAAAAGACGTTATTTCTTTCGTTTAAATGACATTTCAAAAGCTGATAACATTAAATGATCAAAGCTCAAGTCTTAGAAAAAGTGAAGCAGACGAATGAAAAAGAAGATCATCTAGATTATATTTCAAGAATAATTTCACTTATTATACATACAAGTATTTTGCGCGCTATTGTCACACCGGTATTTTCGGGAAGCAGTGATAGTAAAACGGATTGGAAGTTTTTTTCTAATTAAAATTAAAACCGTTGATTGTAGAATTCATTCAATGTATTCACTCTGTGTATTTATTTCACAGATAAAAAGATGACACCGTCTAAGGAAACGAAATAAACCGTGTCTGTTGCTGTTGTGCTATATTTTCATTAAGGTCAAGTGCCCAAGTGAACGAGATGTTCAGCCAAATATAATCAAAGACTATAGTGCCACGTCAAAATCCATCTATGTATATAATATAATATAAAAAAAATTGCTATCCAACCATTTTCGCCAGGGGTCTGGCAAATGTTCTCTTTGTCAATCAAATAGATAATTTTGTTGGGCGAAGATGAGAAATATTTGCATTTCATGAGCGAAATGAATTAGGTATTATGTACTTAATTAGTTTTATCTCTAAATGGTACCCAGAACCAACGCCTGTCAATTTGAGAAATCTCACGGTTTTTGATATATTGATAGTATCTGAGATGTGTCAGGGAATTATTGAATCAAGCGACTTGTCAAAAAGTGCTGGTTTAATTTTGGTGTGATGTGATAAGTACTTAACTCCGCAAATGAGTTTTTAATGCTTTCGAGTTTGCATAGACCCTAATTTTTGTGTTAACTCACAATAAGTACCTACTATTTATGCACTCATATTAACCCCTATTCCAAGATGATATTTGCCCGTTTGTAATATATCAACACCTAAAGTCGTTAGCTGAACTATTTCGAAACAAATTCTAATTGTAGTCTATCAAAAATTATTAAGAAAGGTTTAAAAACTTGTTTTAAAAAAGCCCAAATTAGTCATATGCCAACAGGATGGGGATGGGGACGGAAATGACAAAGTAATTATGCGAGATAACCAAAAACATTAAAGTAGGTACTTGTACAGGTAGTCATTGCCATAAGTTCAACGCAATATCGGGCAACATTCTCAAATTAAAATACAATAAGTTTTCCATCTTCATCATGAAGTAAACTGGCAAATAAATTATACAATTAAATTGTTCGGATTAATCTGCGATTAATTACAGTTTTGCTTTGTTGTGTTTTGCTAATTGAAAGATGAATGAAATCTCACGACCTGTTACTGTTCATGATTATTGGTGCATTAAAACGCAAATTTTCAAATGAATTATTAACTAGCATGATTTCGCTTCCGTCTTATCAAACTAAATTTAAATTGGTGCAATAGTACAAATTGGCGGTGGTAAAAATTTATATAATTGCGTCAAATATTGGCAGTGCTCCTTAATATTTATGTCTACCGGGACAGGTTTCTTGCAAGCAGTTTATGGCTGTGTATAATTATACAGTTTGTCAAGGAATTGTTTTTACAAAGGAAAACAACTGGTAATTTAGACAGCTTCTTTATAAAACAAAAGAGCTTCTTTGATGTTTTACTTCATTTTTTTAATAAATTTCTTTTTATTAATATATCTACTAACGAACAGTTACAAAAAATATTACATTATGAAAGTATGTAATAAAAAATACGCAAAAATGAGCTTGTCAAGAAATTTGTAAAAACAATTTCGTGACAGACTGTATCTGTTGTTCATAGTCAGCGATTGGATAGGTTAACAAATTGGTTTGAAAAAAAATCCGGACTTTATTTAAACATTTCATCTTGATGTTCTGGTGCTCCTCATATACGATCGATCTCTTCGAGTCACCCAATCAATATAATCAAAAAATCCCATTTCGGCATCTTGTTTGTATTCACGATTTTTTTCTTTCGTTAAGCCCCAGATATTGATGACTAGGGGCAAGAGTTGAAATAAACACCGATGACTTAGCTTTGACACCAAATTTGGTCCTCCTGATAACAGATTAATTTAGCCGATTCAAAATTGACACAGTTTAATGCCCCTATTATGTAAGACAGCTCAACTTAGTTGAGTTGAGTTGTCTTCAATTCAACCCAACTTTCACACAACCCAAACTAACTAACAACTTATAGACAACTACTACCATCTTTGTTGTGTTTTGACAGACAACTTTTCTATCAAGGTTGTGTATTACAATACGGACAATACCGAATTTTTAACTAAATAAAACCAAGTGACAACTCAACTTTAGTTGTAGTTGTCTTACATAATAGGGTCATAACTAATCCTACAGGAAATCTCAGTTTTGCTGCTCGTATAATGAATAGACCCAAAGATATTTTAACCGCTTCACTTGTTCAAATAGGACTCCACTAACTTGAAAGCGCATTTAACAGTCGTTGTTGAGACTACTAACACTTATAACAGTTCACAGACGGCTACAAGCCTTAAAATTGTGGGCTAAGGTTCAGCCTGAGAGGACTCAGGGATATTGGATATGACTGTTTGAAAACAATTGAAGGAGGAATAAAATGTCCGTGAGAGCCACAAAGACAGGTATGTAAAACTATCAGCAAATCTATATGACTTCTCTGATGGAATAGTCACAGTTATAATGTCAAAAAAGTCATAGGGCACATTTAAAAACATTAGTCTTAGCTTGACGCCAACTGAGCGATGAGTACAAGCCGCCAACTGGTGATTAGAACGGAGGAGAAGGAGAAGACCAACCTCTGTGCGTTGTTGTTGCTACGAGGTGTTGTTTATTGTCGTTCTCTCAGGTTTTTTTTGCCTTTCTATTCTGTTATTGTGTTTTTTTTTTATATAAATTTTGTTCGCATTGGATACGGTTTCTGACCTCTCACCTATGTCCTGGTATTCATATCAAAATAATTATATTGCACTTTTCGAGAAAATGAAATCCTGCGCTCATTTGGAAACGGGAGCGGGACATAATTCTGCATTTCAAAATACTGTATCGACAAAATTCTGTATATTTATTTTTTGAAAATACTGTATGAACAAAATTCTGTATTTCAGAATTCTGTATTTCAAAATGCTGTATTACCAAAATGCTGTATATCCAAAATACTGTATTTCCAAAATGCTGTAAATGCAAAATTGTGTTTTCCGAAATACTGTTTATGCTACGATTCTATACTCTGAAAAAGCGTTTGCATAACAAAAAGCAAGCTTTGATATAATTTTTAAAATTTATTGAAATCAAAATTTATGTAAAATAAACTGAAATTCAGGTGCCTACATAATTTAACAAAAACATAAGGCAGAAGACAGTGGCAGAGGCGTGGCAGTGGCGTGGTGACCAAATGGCAGGTGGCATAGGAGTGTTGTGGCGATGGCGACGGAATGGAAGTGGTTTAGTTTAAAACTAGTCATATCATATTGTAGGGGCTGGTGACGACGTGGATTTTTACATTACAACTGCGTATTTTTGTTTATTCGTGGCACTATACGTTGTTTGCCACTGTGGTATGAAAGGGACTTACAAAAAATTTTATTATACAAGAATTCTGTATTTAAAAAAATGGTTTTGATATTTGAATTTTGAAATACAGTGTTTTGTTCATACAGAATTTTGAAATACAGTGTTTTGTTCATACAGAATTTTGTTCATACAGAATTGTGAAATACAGTATTTTGAAAACAGAATTTTGACCATACAGTATTTCAACCCCAACCCTTCAGTAACATAACTCCAATTTGGTGGCGACAACAGCCAAGAACAAGAAAACCAGCAAATGATTTCACATGCTGTGTGAAAAAAAAACAGCCACGAGCGGTTCCTTCTTTTCTTTTCCTTCAATTTCTTGAAGGTGTGCTGCTTCACTTTCACGAGTTAAAGTCAATTTACATACATACATTTTACATGAACCTTCTTTGGACTTGACAACATAAAGACAGATTGTATCAACGCAAAACTCATCTGTCATCAGAAAAGTTATACACAAAAGTTATTTGACAATTTTTTATCACTCGAGTAACTTTTATTTCTTTTTTATATGTATATAGTAAGTCATGTGCGAAGGAAATTACACGCTAAGCTAAGTGTAGTTTTGGAGTTTCTTAACCGAACGTATAGCTGATTGCTGAAACTTTAAACACCGAAACACCTCGTGTTGCCACATCATTGTCGAAAAAAACTCTTCGTCAGCATTTTAGCTTTTCACCAGCCTATCAATTTATATTTAGTGTAATAAAAATCAAATCAAACTCACTTGTAACTGTGCTAACTTGAATGCGGACCGAAATTTAAATAAAGTTGGGTTGTCGAAAAAGGCCAACAAATAATTGATAAGCGATGAACACACAATTTATTTTGATTTCACTTGTTCGTCTGCTTATGACTGCTGGCGCTGGCTGGTCCGACGATAACGTATTGTTTCTATAATTTAAGAGTTGTTTTCTCACCGCAAACGAATAGAATAAAATCTATTTGCTCTTCTTACATAAAAGCAAATGTGGACTTTGGCCCTCCTCTTAGTGAGCTAGTCGAAATAAAGATACAAACATAAGATAGGTACATGAGAAACACAAGCCAAAAATAAACAATTTGCACACACAGATGTGCGGGAAGCTTTTGAGTTACTTTTCAATAGATACTCGTACATATTTCATCTGGTCGTTGTTGTTGTTGTACCTCATATCAGTTCAGTAGCTCTTAACTGCGAGCGTGGTCTTGAAAGCTATATTCATATAAGTATTTTCAAATGGTTGTCAGTTTGTTTGTTTTATTCACTCCGATCACTGGTTTTGTTGTTTTTTTTTTTAATTTAAAAGACGACCTTGTGCTACTTTACCAGCTGATTTGGCGATTGTTTTTAAATTTAACTGTAAACATTTTATTGGTTGTTGCTATACCGGCGGCGGCGTTTAACCTATTTTCTAAATATTTGTTTAAGCGTTATCATAGTACAAAGTCTAGGCTGTTTGTAACCCTTAGGAATATAACTTCCCCGGCCGATAGACGAGGTGTGATCCAATTACCTACCAACGCTTCACCTTCATTTCGCGCATAAACAAAACATGCCACAACGGCGACTGAATAAGCCATTTGATGTACTTTTCCTATCGTTTTACATTGTAGTACCTACTAGTGTAGACTGTAGACCACAAATTAATGGCAATAGTTGTTTTTTTTTTCTCATTGAAATCCTATTCGCGGAAAACAAGTGATAAATAATGTAATAAAAATAATTCAATTTCTTATTCTGATTAGATTAATATTACAGACGGATAAATTCGAGCAGAGAAATTCAAAGAAATCTATTTTGAGGAGCTCTTCGAATTTTATTCGCGGAATTGCGATGACAGATGACATTAATTTCAATTCAATTTTTACTTTATGTCAGAAAATCAGGTTATCTGTCAAATGTGTACAATTAGCAGGGTAGGTTAGGTAGGTCAAATTTTACATTAAAATGTTCAATATCAATATCAAATCGCTAATAGGCGTTTGCCTCTATCGCTGACCCTTCACTAGATCATTGATCTCTAGGATAATATACTCTTATAAGTATGTATAAAAAACAAATCAAAATCAGCGCTTATTACACGTGATTGCAGTTATTAACTTTAATGAATTATTGTAGGAAGAAAACCACGACAAAAACTATTAGTAAACAAACACTTCGGTTGACTTGAAATTATAGGTATTCGTATGTGTTATGACACTTTAATTCTAGCAGTCAATTTTCCGTAATATTTCTCTTTTTAATAATATGAACTTTTACGTTATGTAAAAAAACGGTTGATAAAGAGATAACAACTTTCACGATACATTTACTGAAATAGATATCATTTGAAAGGCAAGACCAATGTAACCATTATCAAAAGAGTCATAAAACATAATGCCCCATGGTGTAGATAAAATTTATGAGAGTTACCAATTTTAGCGAATAATAAACGAAACGTGCCCTTGAAGGGCATACGATACGCATACCTACTATTGGTGACGGAAATAGTAGCAGTCAGTTCTTCACTCTATCTAGAAACATGGTTAAGAGCTAGAACATGAATGTAGGTCATCGACCGTCATTTATCTTGTAATGTCTACCTAGATCAGTAAGTCTTTGTTATAATAAATTAGTTGTCAAAATTATGTCAGAAACCGACCTCCACCAGCAGGAACCAAACAAAAAATCTGTTCCCGAATTGTCGAAATCTTAAGCCAGAAAAAGGTGTCGTCGTATAGATCAAATCGACACTTACACTCTGACTCGAAGAGTCATCGACTCTAACGTAGTATAGGATAACCACGACTCAGGCCCGCTCAATTGGAGTGGACCGCAGGTAACTTTGAATGCTCAACTTAACTATAGTTAAACAGGTGCTAGGCGTGTTGATGTAAGCCGAGACTCACATCACGGAACATCTATGCAAGTAAAAAACAATTCACATGAGAGCGAACGAACGAATTAATGAAATGCAAACAAACGACTTTTGATGAATTTCTGAACAGAAAATTGCACATTTTCCAAGAGTAGGATCATTAATTATCCGATCAAAATATATTAAGAAAACAAGAAAACAGTTTAAACAACGAAATATCGAATTCCTCGGCGCGAATTGTCAAAGTTTATTCGCAATCCAAATCAATAAACTGCGTTCCACAAACTAGCGAATAAAACATTCGTTCGAATTTAACCTCAAATTAGAAATTGATAGTAAAAACTGATGGCTGAAATTCGTGAACTGCCGCGACCAACTGCCGTGTTCATGTGAACGCACTGTCAAAACTCGCGAATATTCGTTCGTTCGTAGGTAGTTGGTCGTTTTCATGTGAATAGACCTTAAGTGAATATTTGGAAATCTGTCAATTGGAAGAAATGAACGTGTTTCAAACTGAATATTTCCATATTTCTTAGTAAAGCTTAGTACGCAGCTAGAGCTAAATTTCAGCGCCCATGCAAAAATCCTTTTCAATTTGGCTAAGCTAAATTTAAGCGAATTTAGTCAAGCGGTACGCAGATCCAGCTAAAAAATCAAATTTATTTCAGACTTTGCTGCATGTATTGTATATGTCAAAATTTAGCGCGCCTATAAATGGCACATTTTCTCAAGCTAAATTTTAACAGATCAAATTGTTTTTCTTTTTAGTGGTGTTTTTGTGTTGTTGAAAAGTAAATAAGGATGAGTTTTTTCAATGAATATCTCGATGATGGCTATCTTAATAATCAACAAATTTTAGATCAAAAAATAGCAGACAAGGAAAAAAGAAGAAAGAGCAACGAAAATAAAACATTTTTTCGCGTCAATCCATTTTTGAAGGAAGTTAAGTTTTTAGGGTTTTAGATAACGTCTGGAGAAACAAATTGGAGAGCACCTACAATTTAGTTCGAAAATCTTCAAACACCTAACTGTTTTGTACCCATCCTGCCATCGTTAAAGATAATTATATTGACAGCTGCGGTGTATACAGTTTAATAATTATATTCACACATTTTTCCAGCGTGAATTTTAAACCATGGAACAACATTACGTAAGGCGATTCTGTTTATATTTACCAAAACAAAGGCTAGCTTGTTTATAATTATAAGTCAAAACGATCGATAATAGGAATCGCTTCAGCTATTCGAAAATTGCCTCAATAAAATAAGTGAATTAAAATCAGATTGCGACATTTCCGTTGCGATTTGTTTACTTTCTGCGCATTTAAGTACCCAGTACCAGGAGACATAGATAGCAAACATGTGCTTGACGTAGACTTGTGTTATCAATAAGTCTTAGGAAATGACACGATTGAAAGGTGAGGCAGAGTTAAATGCATTAATAAAATCACCAAAATTAACTTTCGAACGCCGTCTTAATGCCCACTATAGATTGAGAGAGAATGAGACCCTCAATAACAGACTGTAGGCAGTTAGGTGCTGCTTGAACCTTTTGTGTCTTCATTCCGGTCGGAAATAACCTGCTTGTTATTGGCAGCGTTCCATTGATCGCTAGTCGTCTAGCATATAATATCCCTGATGGAGGAACGCTGGCGCTAGAGATCTAGCGGCAGCGGCAAAGTGACATTAGAACCAATATGAATTCGTATTATTTCATCTTCATGAGAGGCCAATGCCCGCTTTCCATTAACCCGCTAGATGACTAGCGGTATGCCAAACTCCATACAAAAAAACTGACATTTCACAATATGTGCTAGATGCTGAAATGTCAATTTTGTTTATATGGAGTTTGACATGCCGCTAGTCATCTAGCGGTCAATGGAACGCGGGCAATGGCTCACAATATTATGACACTAGAATCACTTTTCCGGCTGCTTCCAAACAAATTGGTTATCATCCTAATCTGATTTGAGACACTTGCGATTTTCCATTGAATGTCATTTACATACTTGCAAAATTGAGCTCATTTGACCTAATTCGATCGTTAGCTGCTTCAATATACATAGAACGTGATTGAATGATTTTTAAGGAACAGTTTGCCACTATGTCGTTAGCTTGGCTTCCTTAAACCGCTGTAACCGAAGGCGAAATCCCAACAATTACAACGTTGGACAAACGTGTCTATCTACCAACAGCTCCACTTGTAGGACCACATGCTGAATAAATAATAAATCAACCTAACGAGCGTTGTGTGCGATTAGCGATTCCACTAAAATGCATATGAATACATTTGCATTTAATTATTTCTTTTCAAAACTATACCAATAACCAACCTCTTAGTGAGTTGCAGGAAGGTGAAGGTAAACAACCTCGAGTCGAGAATGTTAACCCAGTTGAAGTGCCAAGGACCACCAATCCGATAACCGTATCGATGAATCAAAATCTCAACAGTGATTTCCCACTGACTGGCTCGCATTGGGAAATGGCCAGCAACACCAACTGATTACAGTCGTTTATCGAATTTATGGGTAATTAGGGTGACCAGTCATGTAACAAATTTCCATGGTTTTTTTTTCACCCCCACAAATGCAAAGCAAACCAGTTCAACGGAACTGAACAATTTTTCCCCGGGTAACAAGTTCTTTTCTCATTTCGTTCCAACTCTACGCTTTTCTTCTTTATCGCCACGCGGTGATAGGATCAAGGTTATTGAATGAAGTTTCGCTTACCTTATTTTTGAGTCAGTTAAATTCGATGTAAACACTTGACCACTTGATTCACTTCACGTTTATAAAAGCACTCTTTTGTAAATACTCTCTTCACGCAATGAATCACTCGATTTGGCAATTACTTTCTTGTACGAAAATAAAAAAAAAAAAACAAATTTGTTATCAAAGAAAAAAAAAATGCAAAACAACAACTGTCTGCCAAATGTTGTTCCGCAATGAACGTCTAGAAGACTCGACGATCGCTGTACGAGTATTAAAAATAAAAGCAACCTGCTAATATGCCAGACAGAAACTGACTGATTACTGAACGTCAAGTCAAGCACGATCATTGCCAATAGGCTACTTCATATAGGTATACAGATTACGTTCGAATAAAAATGCGCAACTCGGGATTTACCAACACCATCGCAAAACTAAGCTTTTTCGATACAAATGTGGTATTTGGTACAACGATGGGTGCCAACGGAGAGTGAGGAACAAGTGATTATGATTAAGTCACAGAACGCAGATAAAAATCAAGCCCCTTCCTTGTATACACCGCCTACCTAGTACCTACTACTAATACAACCGCAGGCAAAGCCGCTATAGGCAGCAGCAGCTACTAAAAGCCCGCTCTATAGAAGGTAGGACTTTGACCCTGCTGATAAAAATACATATATACATATTCCTTCCTCCTGCTAATATAAAAAGAAAAATTAAATATAAAAAATATATTCTGTTTGCTATCGCTAAAATGTGTGCAATATCGTTGATTTAATTTCGCGTGAAATATACATTTATATAAAATCTGTCCGGGGTAAACACAATTCGATTGCAATTCGATTGCAAATGGAATGTCTATCGGTGATTTGTCTATGGATTGTCTGGTCTTGTGACTTTTTGCTCCATATGACAAGTAGGGATGCCAGATCTGACAAATTAGCTGGCGGGACATTTTTGCATTTGAAGTGAAAAATACGTTTTTATTTTAGTTTACATTTTATTTGTTGTAATAAGTAATATTTGGTTAAGTAAATACAAGTCTTTAAGTTCATATTTGTACATTTTACACAAGTCTCACAACTGTGCGTTGTGTTATTTGGAATGCTAAGCATATAAAGACAAAAAATCAAGAAGAAGTCACCCCTCAACCCGGTTTGAAAAGCGCTACGCTTCCGTTTTTGTCCCGCTCATATGACCTGGACTTAGTAGAAGCATTGTGTGGTCTTCTCATATGAAAATAATTCAATTTGGAAGCCCCGGACTATTTCCATAACCTCCGCAGAGAGACGACCGGCTGCATAGCAGAGTTGAAGGTGTAGGGGGGGCCGTTTCGTATTATGCTATGGCACCTGCAAATTACAATTTTTGTCAACCACAATGAATCCGTTGTCTTGCAATGGCATATTGAAAGAGGCCTTCCATACTTTCATAACCTTTTTGGACCTCTGCCTTGGATTTATCAACATGATAATGCGCCAACAACCCGGTGTTTGTTAAAACGTAGGTATATAGAGAGACAAAATATGGAGCTATTAAGCTGACCGGCCTACAAACCGGATTTGAATATCATCGAAAATATTTGGGGATGGTTGACACGTCAAATCTATGGATCGGGATAACAATATTCGATATAATATAAACTAACCCAAGTCATCAAAATAGCTTAGAGCTCGATTTCGCAAAATTCTTGGCCAATTTGTATGCATACCTTCCAAATCGGGGAGGTGTGCATTTTGGAGCAGAAAGGTGGCTCAAAACACAATTAATTTTTTTTTTTAAATCTAAAATACTCCAATTACCTTGAATTTAAGTAATGTTTGCGTTAAAAGGAAGCAGAATACTCTAAAATGTTTTTTTCGCTTAAGTGTTCAAGTTGAGCAAAATTAGGACCCACATTTTTCCGGTTTTCAGTTAATAATGTTTTGTTAATACTTAAAGCTTTAGTTTTAAATCTTCAAATGACAACAATTAAATGAATTTTAATTTAAAAAAAAAAAGTCTCTAGCATGCTTGGTTTGGGACCAGGGCGATAGAAAAGACATACGGGGTGTGTTATTCAAGTGGCGCCGAGTGTTTACAACGTATTTAGTTTTCGGATTTTCCTGATAAGGTACATGTTTAAAAAGTAAAACTCAAGAAGGAACATATCTTAATATAAATAATAATAAACATTTTATATTAAGATTATATATTAAGATATTTTGTTACCAGTCTATGTATTGATTAAGCCATTTTTATATAAAAATATAAACAAAAATTGAAATTGAAAAATTGCGGGACATTTTGCGGGACAATTTCCATTGCGGGACACTTGCGGGACAAAGGCCTCAAAGCGGGACAGTCCCGCACTGAGCGGGACGTCTGGCATCCCTAATGACAAGTGTGACATATCTAAGCATTACATGCGAAATAAAAATTATTGTTTCATATATGTATGTATTTACGTAAGTTCCACAAATAAACAAACAATAATTTAGGATATAATAAAACAATAAAATCGAGTAGGTACGTATGACATTTTTAGTTGAGTATAGATTAGCAAATGCAAGAAACAAAGAAAGTATGTATGGCATTTGGAATTGGAATTCTCTTATCTGCAGACAGAAATAGTAAAAGTTATCGTTTACGTTTACCGTTTTTTGGGGGTATAGAATTCAGAAGATTGCAGCATTTTTTAATTATTATTCAGCGTAATAATAAACAACTGAACCTGAACTTGCTTCCATTGAATGTTTATTACCCGAACATTAAGTGAACTTGAACCCTCATGACCGTCTATATATGTACATAGAATGAAAATATAAACTCGATCCATCAACTTTACTCAGTGGGGGGGGCATGTGCAGGACCTTTTTTCTTAAACGTAATGGCTGGGATTTTACCACACATTGCAGTAGGGATGAGAAGAAGAGTCGACTGTTTGTCATCCATAATTACTTAAAAACAAAAAGTTTACATTTTAATTAGAAACATGATCGGTTGATTTTAGGCGTTGAAGGCCCACGGGCGCTCATGACACAAGATTGAATTATCTCATTTTTGTCCACCGAGAAAGCGCATGCGAAAATAATAGTTGTTTTAAGCTTAGTACGCTGCTCGAGCTATATTTTAGCTCCCATGGAAAATTCTCTCCAAAATTTTACTAATTTTAGCTAATTTAGATAAATATATCAATTCTTTTAGCCGAGCTAAATTTTCAGATTGTACTACATACATGTATCTGTCAAAATTTAGCTCGGCTAAAAGAATTGACATTGGTTCGGCACATATTCTCAAGCTAAATTTTGACAGATCGTGTTGTTATTTTTTAATGTGTTGCAGAAAAATAAATTAGGATGAGTTGGGAACTTCTACTGCGTAATTGAAATGATATTGGTGTCATTTCTTGTGTGTGATACCAAATGTCGAGAAAGATACACCAGCTTACGCCATTTTATAACAATTATTTGTAGACTTTAAGGCGATTGGTTCGACTCATGGTTCGAAAGAAATTGATCGCTTTATAGTTTTATTGGGCACTAGCTGTACCCGTCCGGATTTGCTCTTGTCCACATCAATGTTCCAAATTTTATAAGCTATCCAAGAGAGTCGAAAAATAGTACCTCAAAGTTTTTTTATGTGTGGCATGTGCCACTCCCCTATAGACGCTATATGTTAACATTTTGTGTAATGAAGAAGGATGTAGAAGCGGAGATAATACATACAGTGGTGGAAGCCTAATTAGAAACAATGAAAAAATAGACATGAAGTTGTCATTGTGTCTTTTTTTACACAAGTTTCATACAATATATAGAGGCTGGTTAAGTGCCGTTGTTTTGCAGCAGCCTTGCGCATTTTTTGTACATTAAGTAGATCCGTTAAAATTTCTCGCGAAGTATTTGGTGGACAAAGTTTACTAAGTGTTAAGATCGATATAAGAAATTCTGTGGAAATTTAATTAGAAACATCGCATACAAATTTTGAATACTTTGTTTTTATTACGGTAAAAGTTTGACTCTGCATATTTTTCCTGTTAATACGTCTTAGTAATATTATTTAGTTTAGTAAAATGGGAAAAAAACAAGAGCTGCACACCGGAACTAAGAAAATTGATCATCCGAAAATATTGTACGGCAGGAGCATCTATGGAATCCATCGCCAGGACCTGGAATGCTCCAAAAAGATGGTCTATGGCGCAATAAAAGTTTTCAATGATACAGGTAGTACAGAAAACCCCAAAAGAAAAAAAAGGGCAAGAAAAACAACCGCTAAAGAAGACAGACTCATTTTCCGTTTGAGTAAGACGCATCCTTTTCTTACCAGTAAAGAAATTCTGTCAAATGTATCGGGACTACTAAGTCAGAAAATCACATGCAAAACCGTCAGGAACCGACTATTAGAAGCAGGTCTGCGGGGGTCCATCACACGTAAAAAGCCACACGCTTCAAAACAAAATGTAAAATGTCGGTTGGAATTTTCGAAGGAATATGCACTTAAGTCCCTCTCTTTCTGAAAAAAAGTGCTTCGGAGTGATGAATCAAAATTTAATATGTTTGGATTCAATAGAAAAAAATGTGTAAGGCGCCAAAAAATCAGGAACTCAACCCCAAGTACACCATAAAAATGTTCAAGCATGGTGGTGAAAATGTGATGGTTTGGGGAGTCTTTTCCTGGCGCGGTGTTGGTCCTATTGTGCGTGTTGCTGGACGAATCAGCATGTGTATAAGGATATACTAGCAAATGTTATGGAGCCATAGGCTTTTGACCATTTGCAGGTGTCTTAAATTTTCCAACAAGGCAATGATCCTAAGCTCACTTCACGGCTTGTGAAGAGTTGGTTTCCGGAAGAAAAAATAGATGTTTTGAGATGGCCAGCGCAAAGTCCCGACCTCAATCCAATTAAGAATTTGTGGGCTGATCTGGAAAGAAGTTTGGGAACGAAAACATCGAAAAACGTCCGCGAATTGTTCAGAAACATTGAACAACCTTGGAGAAATATCCCCGTTAAGAGATGTCAAAAGTTGGTAGCCATTTTACCAAACGGGTTTGCTGCTGTCATTGCAAATAGTGGATTTCCCACAAAATATTGATCAATTTTTATAATTATTAAAAGTTGGAATCAAAAACTTAATTTTTTATATTTATTTTTGAATTTAAATTATAATTACATTTTTTGTTTCTAATTATAATTCCACACAGAAACATACCTTCTGCTCTTTTTTTTGAATTTGTTTCTATTTCTTCTTTATTTCTTTATTTGATTCCCATTTTTATTACTATTAATAAGCTATTATTTATGTTTACTAAGGTCATATCGAAATTGTTGATAAATAAACCAGCGGTAATTAAATCATCAGAAAAAATTATTTGTTTCTAATTAGTTTTCCACCACTGTATACAGCTACGATATACACTAAATTTCAAGGCTTAGGCCCCAGTTATAGCCATACATACAACGAAAACGTTTAAATGTTGTCTTCCTATTCCAACAAAAAACCACTGAAAAGTTTTCCTGGTGGATTTCATATCGAAAAAAATTGTCTAGCACTTGTAATTTTTTTTTACTGACACACTATACCAATACTTTCTCTTCCCGTCTTTGTTGATTTTACTCCTAAATTTGGGAGACAGCAGCCAGTGAAAATCCTGGTAGAGCCTATTCCTAAAAGTTCATCAGCTATTTTGCTTCCTTCAAAAACCCTCATGCCCCGACCCCCAACTGAGTGGCTATATGAATAGAGCTAAAATGGATTCAAAACCTATCATAATCATAAGAGTGCGCCTCTAGCTCTAGCTTTAAATTTTCGTAAGCTCATTCATAATCGGTAAATTTGTATGAAGAATACAACAATTGTGAACTCCGTGAATTTAAATTCGAAACTAAAAACTGGTTTCGAAATTCAATTACATAGGTAGTCGGACATATGAAAAACTTGTTGGAAGTTTAAAACGGTCAGTTCTCTACATTCTCATTCTGAAAAAGAAACAATCAAAAACCATACTCGTATACAATAAACAACAAAGTTGCTAAAAGCTATTAAATGTGTAACCTCTATACCGATGTTTTCATTTCATTTGTCGGCACTTTCATAATCCAGCATGCACTTGACAATGAGCATTTCAATTTTGTTTACACTTTTACACATTGCTTCATCCAGCCCTCACCACTTGACTTGCACTATTCAAAATATGACATGTCCAAAGTCCAATTGGACCAGGAAGCATTGCTAATCACATCTGTGCGATCGCGTGGACTTGAAAAAAAAAATACCAAAAGTAGGTATCTACTTATTAGCCTGTCACTTCTGTGAATAGTATCTATACTTCTACTAAAAACTAAACAAGCGCGCCACAAATAAACATAGTTTCTGAATAAATATGACTTTCAAGTTCCAAGCCTCGCACACGCTTCTACGACTAGAGGCAAACATTTTCCAATGAAGAGTTTTATTATAGTGCACTATAGAGCACAGTGTTGGAAAATATAAAATTATACATCAACAAATGCTGAGTTTTTTTTTTTGTTGGTGACGCTGACGCAGCTGAGTGAAGTGAAGATGGGTCTCCTCGTTTTTAGTGTGAAATTGAGTCATTTGGTTTTTGTTTTGTTTGTCGGTTCGGTGGTGTTGCAAATACATATCAGCAATTCGCGGATTGAAGAGTGTGTGTGTAGTGGAATTGACTATGGGGTATGGCCGTATGGGGGAAACCAATTATATATTTGATACTTGGACTTTGGACTTTGGACAGAGACTTGAGCTTTTTCTGAAAAGATGACGTGAGCCAGGCTTCGTTGTCGACATAATGCACAGCCGCACGGGGTATTAATTAATACGATTTTATAATTATTGTTCATTTAAATATGCTCAAGCTGATTCTTGTAAAGATTGCGTTGCAGATATTTCTGTCATATTAGGTACCTATTACGTTTGCGGTTTTTCACAAAATGTTGGATTTTCTTTTTACACAGTTACATGATGGAATATGGATAGTTGGGAAAAAATGGAAAAATTACCCTGAATTTGCGTTAGTGACTCTACAGAACAACAGATCGGCAGTCACCACTATCTTGACATTTCTGGCCAACAAACTTTTTACTACCGTGCATATAGGTAGGTATCTACATATAAGTGGACTATAATGTATGAGTATGTGTATGACCCTATCGGACACTGCTATAGATTTTATAAATGGCGGCGAATGTCAATATGGTTTTGACATTTGTGAAACAAAAACAATTTGAATTTTTGTGAACGCTATACTCATGACATGACCATGAGGAACGGGAAATAATCGTCAGTGTTTTTAATGAACGATTCGTCAGAAATTTTGGCATTTGATCATTGGTTCAAGTTTTGTGTAGAGCAGCGCTACTATTTTCATGAACGCAACAAAATATAGAAATTGGTCGAAAACAAAGGAAAAATTATTAAAAAAACAATTCATTTTGTTTAAAAAAAATATCAAAAGATCTAGCCTACAAAAATAGGGTCACACACACATTATGGCCCACCTTGTATGTATAGATATGTAGAGTATTATTTGCAGTTGCCCTTCTTTTGCGCCACTTTTCACTTCGCAAAAACATGTAAACAACTTGAAGCGATTTACACGTGGATTTGATTAATTGTAATCAATGTAAAACTGGTTATTTCTCGGGAACAACCCAGCTTGATGTACTGTTCTGTTCTGTACCAGTACATTGTTTCTGTTGAAACAATGGGATTTTTCTCCGATTCACGATTACTTTTGCATCATCAAATCCAATAAGTTACAGTTGCAGCGTTACTAAGTGGGATTTCCCTTCCAATGAATATCATGGTAGGTATGCCACGATAAAGCGAAACAAGTTTTTATTTTCCCCCTCGATACTTGGTAATGCAACGAAGAGTCGTATTCGTATCTGCCAGTAAAGTTGGCACACAGTTGATTTTGATTGGCTTGTCTATTACGATACGTCGCGATATATGCGCGACATGTATTTCTATTCATTTTTTTTTTTCAAACTTTAGATCTACATTCGTTCGCATTGAAAACAAAATAACACTAAACGCCGCAAACTCATTGGAATTCCACTCACAGAATCACTCGGAATTCTGTGCTGTGTCTTTGCCAAGTCAATGCACTTTGTGTGCTCGAAATAGATTGTGCAATTTGTATACGCCGACTGCAAGCAAAGATTTTCACGCACGCAAAGGGCTACAACTATTTTCTTATATTAGTCAGAGAAGGCTAATTTTGTTTTTAAGGGGAATTCCAAGTCCTGAAGCACTTAGACCAATTCTGGTCCATTGTAGGTACATATTTGGAAAAAAAATCAGATACATATATGTACTTCGATTCTCTTTATGGTCGCATTGGTCGGTGCCAGAGTATTGCTGTCCTCAAACCTACGCCGCAGCTAGGGTCAACAGCAATGACTGTAACCACTACACCATGGCCACCGCCCACGCCAGCGCACGCTTACAAAAACAATTCAAAAAACGCACAAGCCCCGTAGAAAAAACCCCCCACACATTTAAATAAGAACGTAATTCCGTCTATCCTCTAGCTTTTCATAAATATCGCCAAAAAATTTATTGACATGCATTATTAGGCGTCTGCCGATAAGTTATCGCCTAAATTGCGTTAAGTTATTTTTAACTAAATTTATAACCCTCGTTAGGGGTCGATTTGAATTGAAGTAACGTAGTGGCAAAACCTTAATACGACGACATTAACGCAGGCAAATTTCAACCAGCTCTACATGTACGTACTCTTTGGATTTAGATAGGTACGTACAATATAACTGCGTGTGACATTATTATATTTGTCTTGCGACTGCGGGGGGTAAACGACACGATCAAAGTCTGAAAGTATCACAAGCAGCTAGATCAAACAACGATATAGCAAAAATAAAATGTGAGCCTTATGGCAGAAGCCGACACATGTTTTTGCTTTCATCCATTGTGTAGAAGTAGTTGTGGTGTGCATACGCATGTCAACATTTTGGATTGTAGTGTGGACTTAGCCCCATCAATTAAAAAAGTGTCACCTAATCTATCGTTTTGTTAGGTGTTATTTTATCTCCTCTTTGGGTTAGTGGAGTTTTTTTTCTTTTTTGTAAATACATACAAGCCTACATATCTCACATTTGCGTCACTTATGACCTTGACTTGATTGTCAGTAGTTTTTAAGGCGTTTGATAGCGGAAGATTGTACCTACAAAACCGAAATAGAAACCATAAAAAAAAATAGCGATAGGACGTGTTTTATCACTCATATGACCACTTAGAAGTACAACATCATGTACGCATAATAATGGAAAGGTGATAGAACATTGTAGCGTTGCAGCATTGCATTGCAGATGCCCCACCCATTCTTGAATTTAATAGAACAAACTAGGAGACGTTTTCAGAAGAGACTTTTAACTTACACCGCGCTCTAAAGGCGACCCAGCCCGAATTTTCTGCTGGTCAGAGAACAGAATGTCGAATGAACTCCGGTCAATGGTGATGCCGAAGTCACTTCCTTTTCCGGTTTTACTTGTTTTTGAATATACGACTCTCCAGATTTTCGTATAATTCTGCCTGTGGTTCGCTCTTTTTGGTTAGGACGTTGGCTGATTGCCCTTTTGTCCTTTTACACCTGTGGACCTTTTTTTGCACTTGACCTTCCCACCGTATGCGTTTTTGGTATCTTTGTTGGTCATGATGTAGCCATTGCCGACTGTGCCTCTTGCTGTTGTTTCTTACTAACCTAACAGCTGAGCTTTGGTGTTTTTTCAAGATTATATTTTACCTTGGTATTTAGTGCCCATTTTTCTTATGTACTGCCTCGACCTCTTGTAGTCGTTTTTGGTCTTCTGTTCTGCAATCTTCTATCCATTTTCCATACCCCAGTTTCGCAACTGCCGTTGACATCCGTAGGCTTCCTAGGCCACTTGCCGTTTTTAGGGGCTTTGTTGGTCCCCCTTCTTTTATGGGAGAATTGGTGAGGAGTGGGATTTCTAACCATGTACATACCTATTGTGATTTTTTTTTTGTTATTAATGGTTTCATCAGAAAATAAATTTAATTCTCTTGTTTAGGAGGGCATTATTTAAATAATGTTTCCAAATTTTTTGCCATAATAGAAAGGGCCCCCGGAATGTCTGTTACAGCAAATCTAACCTTGCGTTAAATGAATTTGTCTCCTTGAAAATGGCAAGTGCAACTTTTTAGGCTTAGCTTTCAAACCTGAAATGAACATGACGTTTACGCAGCTTGAACCTTGAAGAACCACTAACAAAGAAGAAAGAATCTTTCATTTTCGGCATTTCTGATTTAAGCAATGTCTCTCAAATGTTTCACATTCAATATCCACTAGCATTTAAACAAATACAAAATTGGATGACTAAAGAACCTTCTTTAACCTAAAAGGCGCCAATTAGAAATAGTGCCAGCGCATGCACTGCCTGAAGCAAGCGAATACCTAATAAATAACATTCATCATACTATTCAAACAGCACACCGAAAGTCGCATTTAATAAATATTTTGTCTGTCTTCATATTACAGTCCAATCATGAATCAATACACCTACACGTTTGAAGGGGTTACCTTACCTAAGCCGAAAGAAGATGTACAACTGGTGCGTGTGTTACTCGTCCTCGCCTCGCGCACTTGTTTGCATCTTGTTTAAGGGTATAGGTATGTGCCCATGTTTACACAACTTTTATTTCGATTTTCTTTTACGTTCGTTTTTCCTCTTGCTTTTGCCTTCCTCAACTAAACACATATCTGTAAACCCCAACAAGAGAGCTCTCTTGAGCTACCTCCTCCAAGTTTTAACCGCTGTGCACCATAAGAAGAAAACTTGGTGAACATGGACTGGAGCAAACTAGTACCAGTATACTTGGACTTTGGACTCTGGTATTTGGTAAATAATTATGACAAACACAAACAGGTAAGCGGAATTAATAACCATTCATTCGACTGTTTTGGTTTCTTTATGAAACTTGTCCAAAGACAAATCATTAAATATGTACAAAAATATGCATTTGAATTATAGTACATATTTATAGGTAACCATTTTATGTATCGTCGATCTCCATTCAAAACAAGTTAGTTGATGTTGCCATCGCCAAACGCCAGCTATGTATTCAACGGACTATGTTTGACCTAATTAAAGTATCGAAAGTAAATCATTTACAAACAAAATTGGTCCATAGGTTTTTCATATAAAAGAGTTTCACCGAATTAAACAAAACAAACCTTAACAGGTGCGATATTAATTAAAATGCTTTGTTGTAATGTAATGCAATTGCAACCAGTTGCACGTTGCGTTGGCACATTGCATTCTTATCAATTAGAAAAAAAACTTAATATAAATAAAATGAACTTACATTTTCAAAATGATGCACGTCGTATGCTTGATAGGGGATAACTTGCAACAGAGTTTAATTTCAGTTATTTACAAAGCAAGCTATATTTGCAATAAAACAATGCGCTTATTTTACGTAATCGAAAATATGTCAACAAAGCAATGTACTAATTGAAAAGATTAAAATTAAATAACAAAATCAAGGAAACGCACTTCACAGATACAAAATCCAACCAACCACTTGCAGAAAATAAATCGAACTGAAGAAAAATGTTGTATTTGTTTCTCTCATGATATACCTACATTTTTGTTCCATAACGCATGACATTCAATTCATCAGAATTTTGTTTCTTATGGACTGATTACATTTTCAATTGAACTTCTAATTAAAAAAATTGTCTGTGGTAATGATTAGATCACCTTCACCACTAGCGATTCGCATTTCGTTCGCTCCTACTTCCTCGAAACTAGATTTCATTTGCCGAAAAGTAAGTTGTGTAGACATAAGTATGCAGTTGGCGTAATAGGTCCATATAGGACCCTAGACCACAAACCAGAGAGAATAGACCACCAGCTTCGGGCAAAAAAGAGAATTCCATAGAGCCAGTTTTCAAATGAGTAGCGCCGCCTCTTTTTCTATCTGTGAATACGTGTTGTACCACAGAAATAACTGTAAATGTTATTAGGTGCCAGTGTATGCGTGCCCAATTTGCCCTCCATTTACTTTAGCATGGCACACATACTTAACCACCTAATAACTTTTTGAAACTGGCTCTATGGATCTCTCATTTTTGGGCGGAGCTGGTGGTCTATTCTCTCTGGTTTGTGCCCTAGACCTAGATTCTCACAACCCTCGGCGCGAATTGTCAAAGTTTAATCGCAATCCTTTAATCGCAATCCGCATTATTAAACCGCGTTCTATAAATAGACTAAAACATTCGTTCGAACTTAACCTCAAATTAGAAATTGCTGGTAGAAAGTGATAGCTGAAAATCATGAATGCGACCATTGCAAATGTTCATGTGAACGGACTGTCAAAACTTGCGAATATTCGTTCGTTCGTATTCGTATAGGTAGTTGGCCGCTCTCATGTCAATAGTCTCTAGGCATTAAAGCATTTAATATATACCGATTACATTGTCAGAAATGGTTATTATAGATAACTTGGCATGTAGTCTCATAAAAAAAAAAAAAAAATTAAAAAAATCACTGCTTTGCTAAATTTATTTATTTACAAAACTGCTTTGAGTTGAAAAATGATTGTATGCATTTGTGGTCTGTTTAATAGTCTATTTGTATACTTATTGGAGCCAAGGTACAAAGCTGAAATGAATTCATTTAGATCTTTATACTCAAGTTACTGGTATATTCTGTGGATTTTCTCTTTAAATTGTCAAAAACATCCAAAAAAACTTAACGACCTTGCAGATGTGTTTGTTAACCTCTTTTTAGTTTTTATTGATTTTTATATCAAATTCGCAAATGTCATTTCGGCGAATATTTTTAATAAAAACTAAATTTTCTTATCATGATCCATGTGGATGTTTGAAACTTTTTTTTAACTTTAATGTAAACAGAACTTCAGACTTCTACCAATTGTTCGCAGCGCCAAATACCAAGAGTCAAAAAAAATTCAATATTGACAGCCACTAACAAAATTTGTCAACACAATTTATAAAATAAAATGAACATCCTTGATTCCGTAAAATTCAAGAGCTTGTAAATAACTTAAATACATTAAGCGAAAGCATTAATAATATTGCTTCTACCAACAGAGTGAGCTCAGTTCTCAATAAGGACATCAAGCAGTATGGCAAGAATTTTATGTTCGATTCCGAAGAAGACACTGCATGGAATTCCAGTGAGGTAAACAAACCCTTTACTCATTCGTATTTGGTCATTATCATAATAATTCATATTTTAGGGCACACCTCAATGGATAGCACTTCAATTCGAAGAGCCACAGACTGCGAAATCATTCAGCTTCCAATTCCAAGGTGGATTTGTTGGAAAAGATTCCACAGTGACCGTCACCGCTGTCGATGGCACGGAATCTATAGAACCATTCTACCCCGATGACATCAATTCAATTCAAATATTTACTCTAAAAACTCCCGTAGATAATGTGAAAAAATTGAAATTCATATTTAACTCGAGTACAGATTTCTTTGGCCGAATAATTGTTTATAAATTAAAAATTCTTTGAATAAAGTGTCATGCGATTACCAATATTTGCCTATCATTCACTAGATGTCGCTTGCATCATATAGAAAATTTAATCATGACAGCCGGATATTCTACCATTTTGAATCTATCCTTTCCTTCTCTCTTTCTTTCGAAACGTGGAAACGTCAACACAAGTTGGATTCCTCGTCGCTGCTAAGAATTTATTAATTTTTAACAAATTAACGCAAGGTAAAACGAAAAAACTATTTTTAAACCGTAGAATGTAAATTAATATACATCATTTGATGTATTTCAGATGCCGCGTGAAATCAAGGAAGTTAAGGAATTCCTAAATACCGCCCGCAGGTCCGATGCGCGTGCCGTGAAAATCAAGAAGAATCCATCAAACACCAAATTCAAGATTCGTTGCTCCCGTTTTCTGTACACCTTGGTTGTTCCCGATAAGGAGAAAGCCGAGAAAATCAAGCAGTCCCTGCCCCCAGGTCTGCAGGTTAAGGAGGTTAAGTAAAAAAGTGGATGCAACAACAGCTGCACCTCTAGATTAACATTAACCTAAAAAAACACAAACCAAACTTTTTGATAAAACGTTTAACATTTAATAAAAAAAATGTTGATTTGAAGAAGGTATTACTTTTGAGTTGAACATTTTGTATATCCATCGGTGGTGCTAATAATTCATGGATTTTGTGCGAATTATTTTGCATATGCGTTCACTCAACATGGGTGTCTTTGATTGTGGTCTGGTAAGCTCTGCTTGTTTTTTATGTAGTTGTGACGAGGGAGAACTGTAAACTCTTCAACAACTCATAAGTTACATCCACATGGTTCACCATCACCGTTTTGTGTATGAAAAGTTCCTCTTCGATGTGGTGAGTATTCTCGTTGCTACAAGTCACTTAAATGGATTCCGAAATTCGTGTTGGAACTTTTCGCACTCGTCAGTGGCCTTGCAATTTTTACAGTATGGTATAGTACCCTGGCGAAACGGGTAAGCTTGAGCATTATTGAACATTGCAAATCTCTTGTAATGGTTTGAAAACTGCCATTGGATCCTGCAAGCTCCTGAACGATAAGTCACACATTGCTGCTTTCAATAAACAACCAGGGAAGATTTTAGAAATAGTTACACTAATGTAACTTGTTTTACTGAAACAGTTGGTATGAAAAACATTAACATGTACTGGGTGAACAAATTCTTATAAACTCTCTTAAACTTAAACCTAATGACTAACCTACCGGCTTAACCTAATTCAAAGAAATATTAATGTTGATGCCATCATCCTCTTCACCGACTTCCAACATGACTTGCATGATTTTTCGCTTCAGTTTCTTTCGTGACAGCTCGGAATTCAAGTTTCTGAATTCACCGGCGACAAATTCTCCAAATACATCCCACTGATCACGTTGTACCTCCTCAGAGTTATCTGCAACTCGGTGTCGTTTTTTAGGGGGAATCGCTTCCATACCAACAATTGTCGTTGATGCCGCTGTGTGAATGTTGCGAGGATCATCAATTTGTAGGATCTCCTGTGAGTGATGTCGCTCTTGATGAATGGTTCGATGTTGAGAAGTCTGAACGGTTTGAATGTACTCCTGAGTATCCAGGTCATCCACACTAGGTCGTTGGTATTTGGTTTCCAAAATTTCTTCTCGACTCACAACCGGAATGTTGGCGAAATCTATTGAGTTCTGATCGGCTTCTGTTGTTTCTTCATATTGAATTTCGGTGTCGGCGACCTCTTGAATTTCACTGTTATTCGGTTGCTGATCGTCATCTTCCTCTACCATACTGTATTTGATTTCGTATTTCTGTACCAACAAGAAAACACGTTCTGAATTGAAATTCATTTTTGAATAATTGAGTTGAGATTTACCCTTTGTCCTTTCATGGTCATGGAAAAGCCCGGACGGGGGGCAATCACCTCCCGAAGGAACTTTAATGCATCGTAGTGTTCCCAACGACTGCGATAGACTTCCGTCGAAGACTCATTTCTTTTGTCCAACTTCTTCATTTCGGCATTGAATTGATTCCTGAGATTGTGTATCTTTTTGCCAAAGTCTACTTTGCTAATGTTCAACTGGCTGCAGATGGATTCAATGGCTTTGACTCGTTTATCCTTGTTTTTGTACGCCTCGATGAAGTTATTCCACAGGCATTGGTGGGACTGATAAAGGCTTATGAGAGTCGCAGTTTTTTCACGCGTCCACTCACAGGTTTTCGGGGCTTTTATGGGATCTTTCATTATGTGGGTTTATTTATTTATTGTGATTTTTCATAAAGAAAATCAAGGAATTTGTATTTTAAAGAATGTTTGTTTTGATTTTGTTTAGATGAACACAAAAATATCACGAGAAGTTTTATTGTATGCCACCTCTACCATGCAAGCAATTCCATAATTTTATTTTTGGCAGTTCATTTGATGACATATTTTTCGTAAGCAAATGTCATGAAAGAGGAATGAGCGATACGAGTTTTGTGGCGTGCTATATTTTCGAGGTGTGTTCAATAAGTTTGCAAGATTTATTTCAGATGCTGATGTGGAAGTTCTTTTATCGTTTCTATAACATTTTTTTGTTTCGTTTAAATCCGAATACACAATTTATTTTTGGAAAAACTAACTAACTATATACAAAATACTGCATACATACCTAGCTGATTTCATTCCCGAATTTTGAAATAAAATCCTCTCTCGAGTGGCCTATATAACCATATTCAGTAAATTGTCCTTTCATTAGAAATTTCCCTGGGAAATTTGTCAATCTAGCCCAAAATTAATTAAAGGTCTAAAGTATATTAACTCATGGGATATGAACTAGCATTTATCTTCGCTTCCGTTACAGAAGTCTAGTGTTCTTTTCTAGGTGCTCAATCGGATGAACAAAATGTTCCCCATAAAAACTGAATCCCCCTTTTCCAAAATCAAAGGAATTTTTTTTCTTTACTTCTTATATAGAGTATACAAACCGAGTTTGAAGTCGATCAGATGAAAAAAAAAAATTCCCCAGACAAAGTTTGAGTCTCCATTTCTTTCAGAATTCGAAATTCCCCAAAGTGATCACTTTGGTCATAAAAGACATTTTTTTTTCAAAATTATTACCGTTTGGGCTGGGCGTTGATCACAAATTAATCCGGACAAACTGTTTTATATATAAGATAAGTTTATTTTTGGAGTGAAAAGAAAAATATTTGTTCCGCTCGGCCAATTGGTGTAAAAAATGTTAAACAGTCAGCTTAGAAACAAAAGGAGAATATGTACCTAGCTTAAAAGCTGGCTACAGAGTTGTTATGTGTGAAAGTGCACAGTTAAAGCAAAATGCATACCCAAACAAACCGACAAATGATGCGCACTGCCATAATCACGTAACTTTCTGTTACATAATCCTCGAAACGATGGACCTCCTCTGATAGTAAGCCTGTTAAGAGTATGAAAGCAACATCCTCTGCGACTCAAACGAAATCTGCAGACATCATTCCGAAAATAGCTTCCCTTCTCGTCTCTCTGCCAATTTCCATCTTACCCTAAGAGCCTCTTTGAATTTCTCCAGATTTCTTCCCTGGTTTCGATTTCTAGTGTCAACGCCTTTCCTTTCTGTTGAAAGGAAATCTGCTTCAGCCACTGGGCATCTACATTTATTCAACCCAATGGTGTCCCAACATCTTCATTCTTCTACCAGCTAGTACCGGACATTCATAAAGTAGGTATATGTGCCACTGTCTCACCTTCTTCCAGGTCATCTTCCTTAAATGATGTCCGATATTACCATGTCCTGTAGATAATGCTACCACCCATTTCAATGTTCCTCGACGCATGATTAGAGCCCTTCTTTGAGTGGAGCAGGTCGCCAACTTTATTGCCATCTTAGCCTGCAATTCTTCCAACACTTGTCGATCAATCGAAGAGAATGTTTCCAGTTCCAGCAGCTTATTGTCATATTGTATTCATATTTAGAGCTGTTCCCAATTTATTCCGAAAAAAAAACAAATACGTCTCTATTTTACAAGTTACTTCTATTTCCATCTTAAAAAATCATGGAAAACTACATGTACATAAAATTAAAACTAAAATCAAGTAAAAAGAAGGAAAATATATAAATTAGCATACAAATTAAGTACTATTCGAGCGCACTACGGCACTCTCTACAGCTGCAAGCGTATCTCTGGGCACATGCTCTTCCAACACTTTAGTGGCTATCTCCGTAACAGTGGCGTCAATCATTTCCTCAATAATCAACTCCAATACCTCTCCTTCTTCTACATAAAAGTTACTCCACTGATCGTCCTCTTCGTACATCTCCTGGATGATTATCTCGCCCACATAATCCCGCTTCCCACGATGACCGTACACCGAATACACCTGACTACGTTTCGGGGAACTTTTATCCATCGCCAGGCTTCTTCTCACCTCTTTATAGATGAAATCCTGCATGCATTTAAGTCGATCCGGTGGATTGAAGAACGCTAACGGGCTGTGAAAGTTATTCGGGTCCGCTGAGGTTAGGACTTGCTCGTATTCGGTTAGATACTCTTTGCAGATATCTAGAATGATTCGTTCGTAAATGTTTGTTATGTTCTCGTCCAGTACGGACGGCGGTTTCTTTCCCTCGTCGTCTGTTGTATCTGCAATTAATTGGGAATAGAATTAATGGGTGCATTGGGCTAGAGGGTGCAGCAGCTTACCTATGTGGAGTATCTCGTGATACAACTCTTTCGTTCGTCGATATGTGATATCTTTGATTCGTTCTTCTGATGGGAATATCGTCGTCATAGGGCTACCATGCGCTGGAGGCACATATGGCGGCGGCGGCTTGTTAGGGATCTCTCGAACGTACATGTAGGGTACGGCATGCTCGAATTGTTTCATCTGAAATGGAATAGAGGGTCAGAATACTACTGATATGGTCGTATGGATGATAGGAGACTTACCTCATTCTCAAGCATAAGCTGCTGTCGACGACCGAGTTCAACTTCGCTGATTATATCCGGCATAAGCGCGCTGTCGCTGTTGTGCTTCGAGTCGCGAGGAGGACTTACTGCCTTGTCAGGGCTTAGTGCCTTTTCGAAGGTGGCATTCAGGTCCTTCAGACTGCCATCCAAGTCGATTAGACGTTTCTCCAAATCGGTAGTGTCCGACGGGCATATTGTTTGGGTGATGCTCATCTCCAGATCATCCTCCTCCTCTTCTCCGGTTGTTTCGAATTTGGGCATAGACAAATCGTCAATGTTGCTCTCTTCGCCTTCGGTGAAATCAGACTCGTAAAATGCGTTCGTAAACGTTTTCGAATCATCTTCGTGGGTGGGTGATAGCCCAGTGCTCACGATGACACTAGAGCGGACTTGATTGCAGCTGGTATCGGAAGATTCGAATGCAGATGAGTAGTTGGCATCTCTTGGAGTTTTCTTGTGGTTCGGGGTGATTTCCGATGGAGTATCTTGACGAGACTGGTTGTTTTCTATTGATGATGGGTCTGACTTTGAACTATGTGGGGCTGAATGTTTTGAATTTGTACTGTTGTCAATGGAGCTAATACTTCTCAACGTGGCACAAGTTTCCTCGTTGAACTCGCTTTGAGTTGTGACTGGCTCGGTATTACCCCCTGATTGCTGATGTCCATTCGTGCGGTCTTGTGTTTCGCGAACAGAAAATGATTTCGGCGGGAGACGACTTAGTTCGGCTATGGCACTATTTTGTGAGATTAATGTTCCACCACTGCATTGCAGTAAAGAGTTAACAATAGAGGAGGTGTTACAACTGTCCTCTGATGACCGACTTCGACTGGCTATTAAGGATTGTGTGTAGTTTGAACGTTTTTCAGTCTCTGACAGTATTGTTCCTTTATTGGTGCCCACACTTTCCGGCGGACTACTACTACGAACACTATTTGAAGCAGGAGCTACATCACCCTCTGGGCAGTTTGTTGAGTTGGTGTTAGACGAGCTATGCACTGTTTGACTTGCTGTTGGTATGTTTTCCGTTTGAGTTTTGGAACCAGAACCCAGTGGTGAGCTGATTCGTTCGCTTTCTGTTTTGCTGGTAAATCCAATACCATTATTTGAAGCACTTCCTGCCAAATTTGATTGATTGGAAGTTAGATTGCTGCGTGGCAGGTTTTCTGTTCGTCCACTGCTCGCACTCGGATTACTATGTGAGTCATTTTCTGAAGGACTGTCTACTGATGCTGAGGCTGATGCCATGGAAGCAGTATCTATCAAAGTTGATCGATTACTTGCAGTTTTAGCACTTGAGACACAAGTTTCTGCTGGGCTTTTGCTGTCGCCCTCTATCAAATCTGTAACACTTTCAGTATTTGTTCGATTGGCTATTGAGACCGCATCGGTGACAGTATTTCCAGAGTTCTTTGACAAGGAAGCACTTCCCATCAAACTGTTGCCTAATATACTCTCTGATATATTTGTTTGGTTGCTTTTAGCACACTCTATCAACGTCGTATGTCCGCTTTCTGTTTTAGCACACGAGTCGCTGACTATGGCACTCGATAGGCTTGTTCGTTTGGTTTCTGTTTCAGCAGCAGTTGACGCACCATCTGGCAAAGTGTCCAGCGAATTCTGTGCCAATGAACCACTCCCACGACTATTATAATTCGAAATGCTTTCTATCACACGACTGCTTTCTGATTTAGTACTATTTGTTCGGTCACTTCCTGTTAAAGCGTTGCTGAGGCTGCTCTCTGGCACATTTGTTTGGTCACTTACCGGGGTGCTGTTTTGTTCACTTCCTGGTGCGATTGGTGTTTCACCAGAATCCGAACTTTCACCTCCAACCAGTTGTTCACAATCCCGTGTGCTTTTTGCTGCAGTTCGACTGCCCGATCGTGAGTTCCTCTCCCTTCCGGACTCCTCCGAAAAGCCTTCCGAGGTGGATGGCCCGGTAAATCCAACAAATTCTTCTTCGGCCGCACTCGGACTATAGTTTCCCTTCGCCAAGTCCGCATCAGACTGTCCCGAACTGAAATTCAAATTCAACTGCGGTACCTCTGCGTCTACAATCGACTGCTGTGCAGTATTAATCGACGTGTGACTCAGGAACACCTCCATTTGGTTGGCATTTTCGCCAAAATCATGCAGTACCGCCAACTTAGCCTCCTCATAGAGTTGCTCCAAATCCGCCTTACACAGTTTATACCTTTTATTCGGTTCAAATTTCTCTGACCGTCGACTGGTCAACCGACGCCATAGCTTGTTCAGCTTGCTGCCAGTTGTTCGCACAAAGTCTCCACTACGCTCAGCACTTCCCTCGCCGCCAGAGATGCTACTCAACTCGCGCAAACTTTTATCGATCTCCTTCAGCTTCTTCTCCTTCTTCGCCTGGTTCGGATTCTCCCCCTGTGCATCATCGGGCTGTGCATGCACATTGTTGTAGTCCAGCAACATTCGTTCCAGCTGAAGTACTTCCGCCTCCTCCTGGTCTAGACGTCGATGCCATTCCATCAGTCGTTCTACATGCTCTCGCCTTCGACGTAGATCCTCTTCGCGTTTATGCAACAATTGCTCTAAACTGCGACTCGTCTCTAGCTCGTAGCCACGTACTATTGCCGAAGGCTTTGCTCTGATGCTCTGCTGCTGCTGATGTTGATGCGGATGCTGTGACTTCGGTTTTTGGTAGTGGCTGGATGCTGATTGTGCGGCAGCTGATGGCTGGACTCCTTTTCGACTACGCTGCTGCAGTATCGTAACATCTGTGGAAGGGCGACTCTCTGGGATTCGTAACTTCTGATCGCGCTGGACCTTCGTCTGCTGGAGCAGTCTGTGAAACGAAGAGAAGAAAAGTACTAAAATGAATATCAAGGTTCCATTCCATTACAGAAACGCCTTTTCTCGCTCTAATGCCGTCTCTCTCGTTCACCAGACAGAGCACTACTACGCGTGCTGCTGTAATTCTAAAAATACACGAAAATATAAATATCGTATACACAGGAGGAAGATATTTACGCGAATGCCGCTAAAATATGAGCGTACATACGTATATGGAATATGAGGGTGGCCCTGTGTATCGACATCGAATGTTTGGAGCTTTCCTATTCCCACCGAAGCTTCGATGCCACCCAACAAAAAGATGTTTCTACTCACCCAGGGATAAAGGCACAGATCGACTGTTACGGGTCTTTCGTCGGACTATGCGCCACCCAATGGCGCAATGTTTGTTTTATGTTGTTCAAGCGATAAGATTAAACAACACAAATTCTTGAGATTAGATTAATTGGTGCGTCGTTGTCGTCGGCGGCACAGCAGCCGATGACAAATGAGTGAACGAAAAGCTGTCTAAGTTCCTCTCACTGTATGTGCGATGGTTTTGTTAGCTTCCAACTGTCTTGTTTACATTTCGCTCGACGATGGAGAACGCAGGGATGTGGTGCGGCACACAACATTCAGTCACACGCGCACTCTTACAGAATGGAAGCATCGCATCGTCGTCGTCGGTGTCGTTTATGAATGGAATACATCTAGTGGGGAGTTTATTTTTAGAAAGCATCATCTTTGTGGCGGATTTCCTATGTGCGTTCATCGCTTTTGCACAATTGAGCTCGCGCGCGCAGATATTTATGGAGCCCGTCGTGTACACCCTCTCGCTATATCTGAGTGAAATTACTTTTGGCAGCTGCTGCTGCGACTATATGGATGGGAACACCAGCGCCAGACACTTTTGTCAGATTTTAATTTAAATTTATTACTACGTCAGATCGCGAGCGGGTATTTTGAACAAGTTCTCTCACTAGACAATCGGTGCTCAGGAGCACTTAAAGAAACAGGGCAAAGACCTACACGCGCAGCTCATAGGCGAAGTGACATATAAATAACATGTAAATGGCGCCAACGTCTCAAAGGATTTGTTAGGTACTAAGAAAACACATTTTGGCGAGCTAATGAGTCGGCTGTTGATGAATAATTAGTGCGTCTTATTTGTGGACTGATTAAATATATTTTATCCGACATTTTTGCGGTCCACTATCTGACCGACGCGACGCGACAATGGGATGGCGAATTTGTATAGAAATGCTTAAGAATAAAATTAATAATAAATGCGTCTATATTTAGAGCGTTATCTGCGATGGGAAGTATGGAGTTGGTTGGAGCATTATTTCATGTATTGGACCTCTGACTTCTAGAATCTTAGGAGCAGGTTCAGTTGAGGAAAAAGAGCTACCACGAGAAGCGCGCGATTGAGGAAATAGCGACTTCAGGAATAGTATTAGAAAGTTTTACCAAAATGCAAAAAGAACTTGTCCAGGCAACAAGATCCGAACAGAGACGTGTAAAGGTGAGCAAGCTATTCTTGAAGTAGTAGAGTGAGGATGACAATATCTAAACTCAAGTCAGACTAGACGGCTTGTCAGTCGAACTTCAACGAGATGTGACTTGGAGGAGAGCATACACAAACCTATGTTCAAAATTTGGTTAAGTGAAAATATAGCTGTTGAATGGGACCCATCGTCCCTTAAGTTTGTACATTGTTCGATCCTGATTTTATCGCTTTCAGGTCTCATAAAGTGTTCATGCCAAATACTTAGATTTTCATTGTCTACTGTTTACTTGTCGGGATCGGGACAAAAATAGAAAAATCCTGGAAAATATTTACAAATCACTGACTTACTTTTTGATCTCATCCCTTTCCTTTTCCATTTTCAACAGGATACCACGTTGCTTCTTTTTGATAGCGGATATCTGAAGCGTCAGCCCCTTGGCCTTGTATCGTTTCTTCTGCACTTCCAACCAAGCTATCTGACCTTTTGTCCGATCGATTAGTGCCTTCTCGCGCATTTTCAACAGCGCCGCCAAGTGTTCTGATTTGTTGGCCTCATTTTGAATCAGCTTCTCGTACTGTAAATATAATTTAGAATTAAATGCTATTCCCCCGACTACACTCATCGGTTTTACTCACCAGTCCAATGCTTGAATAGTTGACGGTGGACTCTGACACACTCTTGCTCAACGACAAAACAGATATTTCCATATCAGACTGGTTGAACACACGCACAAATTCACTGTCCAAAGACGAGTTTACATAGTTCAACTGGCTGCGGTCGGCGGTATCTGCTGATTTGGACGTAGCTTTATAGCTAGGTGGCGGTCCCGCTTCGCTTCCCTCATCGAGAAAGTCGCCACGGGAGTTGTTGATGTGGCTTTTGATGTACTCTTCGCGGGGAGACGTCTCTAGAGAGTCGCGGGAGTACTGATTCGCTGACATGTTGTCCTTATTTGGAGACTCTTCGAGTGCTTCTTCGTAGATAGTTTGGGTTCTTGGCGAATCATGCGCTGGGTCCTCGGAGGAAACCACGAATGTGTGCGTTCCAAGGGACTCGGTGGATCTCCCTTGGGATTGGACTTCTTCAGTTGAACTGTGAATTGGTGATTCTTCTTCGGCGATGCCTTCTGTTGAGGACAAAGGAGGAGATGTCTGCACTTCACTTGTCTTGTTAGAGGCTGTGTGGATTTCTGGAATGCTGCTGCTGGTTTCGGTTCCATTTGTCTTCTTTGCTTGCTTCTCTGCAGCGTTTGAAGACTCCTCGAAATCAGAGATATATTCGGCCAACTCAACGGACTTGCCACTCTTCAGTTCAGTTGCCGATTGTCGCTTATTTTTGTCGGGGCTGAAAATTTGATGGGATTTCACCAGGGTGGTCTTCAACTGTTGATTCACTTCGATAACTTGCGACAGGCTGCGGTTGAAGTCGTCCAGGAGTTGACTAAAGTTGACACTGCCCTCAGAGCGAGAGCTGATCGTTCCGGTTTCCACCCTGCGATGGGAAGAACTATCCGAGAACTGATCGCCTCGGTCTAGAGTCACATTGGTAAGCATCGACTTGGATTGGATGTGCAGGTTGGTGATGTTCGTCACCGACAGGGGGCTAAGTGTGCCTATATCTGGTGGATTTTTCGACCTCACACTCAAGTTTTTCTTCTTCTCGGGACTGGAAAAGACCGAGCTGGACACTGTGGTGTCATCTTCGTCGAAACGCAGCGGCTTGGGGCCGGCCATTGTGCGTTTTTGGCTATTTGTTTTCAAAGTGCTCACTGTATTCGATTCCGGTAGCTGAATGGAAATCGAACTGAAATTTGAGGTGATCTCTGAACGATGATCTGTTGGAGTTTCCTTCGACTTGGCTTCATTTTCTATCAGCCGCCGCTTGGCATTATTTATGCTTTTGGGATAGGATAGGGGTGTTTCTGTGGACCTTCTCTTCGGCTGTATGTCTATGGATGACGTTGCCACAGCTGGTGGACTCGCTATAGCTTCCAGTTTCTTACGAACCGCCATGATGAAGTTGTAGGGATATGATTGAGCGGCTGTTGGCTTCAGCCAGTAAGGCAGTTCATTGTTCTTCTGTTGTTGCAGCTTGGACGAGCTTTGGACCGATCTATCTACTTGGACTGTTTTTTCACGCAGCGATACGTGAGATCGCAGTTTGGCTTCAGGGATTTTCAGGTCTAGCTCTGAGATATTATTTCTTTTTGAACTTGCAGCAGACGAATCTGGCTTTTTAGATTGCTCATGATGACGATACAGCTCAAGGTATACGTTCCTTTCCGTTTTATCGCTGAAAACCACTTCGGGCTTTTTCGGTTCGACTACAATCACGTCCTTCAGTCTCGACGAGGGCACGTCTAGTAGCTGTGGGGTTACAATATCTAGAATGAGGTTCTCCTTGTCCATATTCAGGTCCCTAATGGCACTGAACGAGTGATCTTTGATCTCTGGCTTCCGTAGGAGGCCGACCTTCTTGTAATTCTCCGACAATGGACTCGGATCTATCGGCTGTTCCTTATTCTTTGTCACCTTTTCTGATTCTACATCCAATCTGGCAGTCACAACTTGGATTTCTTTCGGCGGCACTTGTTGTGGACTAGCCACCACTTCGCACGGTTTGTTAACAGACTTTTTTTGAGCCATCTTCACGTTCTTCTTTAAAATTTGTCGAGTATTCTTTCGCAAATCATCCAACCGCTTCTTTATTTCAGTTCTATCAATTGCTGGCTTCTCGTCTGTGCCCACTTGAAGCGACTTTCGCTTCTTCTTTTGTTCCTGCATGTAACGTCGTGCTTCCTCCGAACTATACGTCTTCAGGCCCTTCTTCGGGGACGCGGAGTTCTCCTTCTCTTGACTCTGCACCGACTTGGAGCGTGCTGTCTTAGGTTCCACCTTCAGTTGACTCCTTCGTGCGGCTGGTGGTCGCAAATTGGTTTCAGTCTTACTTCTCTGGACGGGTTGTGCCAGTTTTTTTGTGACAGTATGACGTACCTGTTGCTGCTGCCTTGTTTCTTCCCCTCCTCCTGATTTCTTTTCTTTCGTTGGAGTATTTGTGATTTCATTGAGCATTTCTTGGATTTCTTTGACTTCCCTGTCGCGATCTTGTCGCTTCTTTTGGAATTCATCCTCGCCAACTATGACAGGGGGTGTCGTTTCGTTTTCATTCATAAAAACATCTCGATTCGATTTGGTTGTCGATGGATCGTAAACTAGTTTTGCTATTTGGGTTTTCATCTTTCTGGGACTGCGTGCGCGTATGGTAGCAGTAGTTGTTGCTGGAAAATATTAAAAAACAAAGTGAAAATTCCAAGTCCGCACAAAAAAATGTAACACATTCGGCTACTATGGAAAGTCCAAGTACTCCTTATGGCGGCAAAGTAAAACAGATGAAACAACTATCAATCAATTTTTTGTGCAGCAAAATGGAGCGCAGTTTTGGTGCGAAACAATTTCTGTAAATGAAGGCGGGAATTTAAGACAAGTTGGCGGTTGTACAATGAAGCTATGATTTCACACGGGACTTGCGTAAGGTGGTAAGAATTTGTCTGGCAATCTGGTTACCATTCCCAGCATCGGGGGAATGTTATTGCTGCTATTTATGGCGCAGTTGCTAAGGAAACATTTCTTTAAAGAAACGCATTACATCATGGCTGTACTACATGCGTTGGCAATCAAGCAGAATATCTACCAAGAAGTCATCTGAACACTGAAGCGAGAAACCAAATTAAGCAGTGAACAGAAATTAACATCGGCTACTAGTCAATTGAAGCATGTTTGAAATAGTGCAACACCTCAATCCCTCTTCCGAAGGGTGTGTGATAGAAGCATCCTGTGCGAACGCCTACTTGTTCGATATTTACTTCAACTTAGAAGTTCCTTCATACAGTTGCTCGGCTAAGTAGTGAATTGAGAAGCAATGCTTTCACACAAGCACATGGGAAGTAGAGGGATCCTGGTCTGCCCATACTTAGGCACCATCAACAGCAAAGCGAGTGATTAATTCTAGTCTAAATAGACTAAGCAAATCTATGCTTCTGTGGAAGTGTGCAAACCATGAAAATGCTCGCCTGTGTGACCACGTAAACCGGAAGCACTTTCACAAATTGCTTGCGTAATTAAATGAAACTACTATTCCATTGATCTAATTAAAATAGATTTATCCATCAAATTGTGTGGAAATGATAACTTCATTTGTCGATACATTAAACGTTTCTATGTGACGGCTTCAGTCAAACCCTTAGCACTTGCAATGTGGTCGCTTTTATTAACAACGTTATTTATTCAAACAACTGTTTCAGTACCACCACTTCAATTGACGGGAATCGAATGCAGTTGCGATGGAGAGATATGCACTCAGTCATACTGTTTTCTAACAGCTAAACGGTCGAACCTAAATGTCTACAGTTTTGGACTGCAAAGCGGCAAAGTAATGCTTTTGTAAGTTTGAATGTCAAATTAAAACAAAGTCTCATGAGAGGAAACAAATTCTCAGATCCGAACACAATTCTACAACAATTACAACGGCACTTATGTAGCAGTGGGACCACCTTTTTGGGAAGATTTTTGTAATATGAGAACAACTCGGTCCCGATCCTATGGATATGTTGTACTGCTGGCCCATATGAAACCATACACAGTTAATTTTGTGTGTCCATTAGAGGTATAGATTGATATTTGTTTTAAAAAATGACTTCCACTCTAGTAAGTTTGTTATTTTAGAACAATATAAGTATATCGGATTTTCCGCCAGTTGCTCTGCTGTTTCCACCATTTATCTCCACAAGGAACTACAAGCTACATTTTAGTGTTGGCAGTATAGACACAAATAAGACATTTTCCTCTGTCAGCTTGCTTTTGTATACAACTTGGGTTTAAAATGTGATGACTGATTTCGCAAATAAAATAAAAAAAACACATAAAAAATTATGTGAGATCTGCTACAGCCCGGTCCATTGTATTTAAATTTCTTGTCTTTACTTGTCTTTAGTGTATTAGATTTTGTTCATCTTTAGTGTAGTCGTCAATTGTTTGGTTCAACATTATGTCTAGGATGACCCCTTATTATCTGCATCACAAAACATGTGTTCCAACTGCAAATCTTTTATGTATTTACAATTCAAACTTTTTCATTACTGATTCGCAACGCAAGCAAGGTATCAACTAAAAACAACGCAATATACGTACATTAGCCACCCTTCGTAAATATGTGCCTTTTGAAAATCGATGTTATTCAAGTAAACAAAAACAGAATTAAATCTGTATGTCTACCTATTGTTTGCCGATTGCCGATGGGTGTATAATTTTGAAAAAAAAAACAAAAGAAAACCAACCAGGTAGCTGGGTGTAAACGATTGAGTTCCATTGTATCGAAGTAAACACATGTATACCATATGAAAGTTCGTCGCCAGAATTTCACGACCTTGAACTACAACTTATGTGAGAGAATTCATAGGTAGCTACATAATCTAGCATTCTAATTGTAAGCACATTTCTAGGATAATATTGATCGGATACCATAGAATAGAAACAAGAAAAAGGGGGAATTTACATACAAGACTTCTACAAGTCTATTTACAATGCTTATTTACATATACGTACATATCCCGGGATTTTGAATATGAATTCCTCCATTTTTCAGACAAACCACAATCAAGAATTTAAATTTCATAATTTTCAACTTTATTTAACAACAAATTGCAACACAATTACTATTACACAAAATTTGCAAGGAAAGGAAATTGTTAACGTTAAGAAAACAACGTTTATACTCTAAATTCACGCAAGTGAAGTAAGTACGACTCCATAAAACAAATCTCTGTCCAACAGTGCAAATGAATAAAAAAAAAAAAACTACCTCACCAGCCGAAAATGTACAATAATTATCAATGCAAACACTCGTGTGTCGCATTAATAAATAAATTCTTTATAAATCATTTTAAATTTGCACACAAAAAGTAAATAAAAACCCAGTGAAACTTGATTCTTACCTGAATTTCGATTTGTTCCTTCTCCTGCTGATGCGGCAGTTTCTTCGTTGTTACCATTTGGATTGGAATTTGTGGCGGCTTTTTTCCATATTGGTAGCTGTGGATTACTTCTATCGGAGGACATTATGCAGCATGTTAGTTGGTTGTGTTATTTATTGAATTATTTTTAAACGAAAATTAATAATAATATGAGGAATGAGAAATTAAAAAAAATTGTTAGTTTGAAATGCAGTAACGATGGAATGCAAAATAATAAAAAAACAAGGTGAAACGTCAGGCGATTTGAATCCGCAGCAACTTGTCAAACCGGCTGTTGATTGAGGAAATGAGATAGCATGAGTTGGTTTCCATACAAAACGTTTGCAACATTTGGATGTTTTCACAGTTTTCTGAAGGCGAAAGGGAGATCGCAGTATGTGAGCAGCTGCCAAATGTTTAGATACTAGCGAATAAAAAACATTTCCGAAAAACTTAAAGGTGGAAGCAAAATTACTCTCCGTACAGTAAGTAGGTAGGAATTGGTTTTACTGGGGTTAATTTTTATTAGGGGTACCTATTCATGCAAAGTCGTAAACTCGTCGTAAAGCCTAGTACGCTGCTGTTTCGGAACGAAAAATCCCATACAAAAGTGACAGAACGAAATCATGAACGAAAAATTTCGCTCTCCTTTTCGTTTTGCAGTACGCTGCTGCCGCGAAATGATGGCGAAAAGTGGGTAATTGTAATAGATTGCTTGGTACAATTCTCCACTCTCTTTTCGCACACCATTTATTGTCCGGGACATTAATTGCTTGCGAAAACTTGACGTTTCATTTTTTTCGGGGTTGTTTTTACAAAAAAAAACGAAGTTACCGATATTGAATTTTTATATTTTACTGACATTGTTTCTTGGCGGAATGGGGCGAATTGATTTCTTAGAGGCAGACATTGATTCGATTAGGCAAGTGCTGCATCGTCTCGTTGTTCTTATTTATCTTCTTTAGACTGCCAATTTTTTCATTGCACGATCTTCCTGTGGTCGTCACCCCAACATCTGATGCTAAAGACATCTACAATGAGTACTTGGGCAGTGAACTGTTTGGCCTACCCATTGGGGATGATGAAAGAAGTGACCGGGTCTGCAGTCTTCGGACGAGATAACCATCTACGAAGAATCTGCAACGTGTGTGTAAGCAATATCTTCCAGAGTCTCAAATGAAAGTAACATTTAGATCCTTTAGATCGCTATTGTGTGTTCAAAGTGTGGAAACCCGAGAGACGTGGAATTGTAATCAGAAATCAGAGCAAGTAAAAATCAAAAGTTTGTTCCACAGGGAATCAAGCAATTTTCTGTCCAGTACCGACTTGAAATAGGTTACCTCAAGCGGATAGTACTGCTTGCAGTGTACGCCGAAATCTTAAATTTTATTCAATGTAATCGTTTGATACTCTGATAGTTCCTCACTTGGTGGCTTATAGATTTGGGGTATGTACGGAAAGCGCCTAGGCACACTTCTCCAGCTGACACATAGTTCTAACTGGGTCAACAAAAATCGCAACAAATGGCTTCTGAAAATTCTGATTAAGCCTTTGAGTTGAGACATCGATACCAGACAGACAGCAGCCATAGCCGAGGTAACTGTGATACCATCCGATGGCGTTTTCAAGTCGGCCGACTTCTTTGGCAGAATAAGCAGACATGTACTCGTATGCTTGCGATTGAGCATTGACGCGAGTCTCTGTGCCTTCAACAGGCAAGGCAAATGCATCCATGACGATCTGAAAAGCACAAATTCACAGAAAAGAAAGGAATATTTTGGAGTTTGGCAAAAGCAAACCATTGTATTGTCTTCGACTTTGACAAGCAGCAATCCCATGACTTCCAATGTTCCACCCGAGCGGGCATGTATAAAAATGTTTAATAAGGACAGTGCTGAGATGTTAATATCTTTGAAAAAGTGCGGATCCTTTTCCAAAATACAAATTCGTGCTGTTGTCAAATATTCATGTCAGTTGTGTAGCAGCTGATGCTACTCTCCACAAATTATTTTCCGCTGTCTTTTCGCAGACGTTTCGCTGTGCATTTGGAGACCACCGGAAAATTTCGTTTCGCAACAGCAGCGTACTAGGCTTAAACGTAGTAAACTTGGTAAGTTTACGACGTGAATTTGTATGGAAAATCATTTACCACAAGATGGTAAACTTACAACGCGAATTTGGGAGGAAAATCGAGATGGTAAACTTACGACGACGTCATTGTGACATTTCACACTGGAAATAAAGGCGCGAAATCAGAAAAAATTACTTTGCATGCATTTGTAATACTTTTGATGCATTTATAAATAGAAATTGCACTATTCCAAGTGTAGTATGTATAATTAATTAATCCATCAAATTGTATTAAGAAAACAAGTTTTAAAAATAATTCCAACCAAAGGGAGTTTTCGTTCGCGGCAAAAAGATTGGAATTGGAAAATTCTTTATTTAAACCCTTTTAAAACTTGTTTTCTTAATACAATTTGATGGACTAACTAACGTGTGTCGTAAACTTACCATTTTACGCAAATGGTAAACTTACGACGTTGCATGAATACCATTATTGTGTTGTGTAGCTGGCACAATGCAATATAAGGCGTATTTTTTGAGAATTTATAGCTAGCTCACTTTTACTTTTAAGCTAAGTAGGTACGCTGCTCGAGCGAAACTAAATTTTAGCGGCTCTCCAATTCTGCTCTCCAAACAAAAATTCATCGACACGAAAAACGTTTTATTTTCGTTGCACTTTCTTTTTTCCTTGTCTGCTATTCTTTGATCTCAAAATTTTCACTTTCATAGGATTGCTCATCGAGGTATTCATTGAAAAAACTCAACCTTATTTACTTTTCTGCAAAGCAAAATCACAACAGAAAAAAAAACCAACAGATCTGTCAATATTTAGCTTGAAAAAATGTGCCGAACCATTAATGGGTGCGCTAAATTGTGACAGATACATGCAGTACAGTCTGAAATGAAAGTTTGATTTACTAACTGAAGCAGCGTACTAAATGGATTCGCTTAAATTTAGCTCAGCTAAATTTTGAAGAGAATTTTGTATGGGAGCTAAAATTTAGCACGAGCGCAGCGTACTAAGCTTTATATGCAAAATCAAAAGTGAGTTTAACCAAACGAAAACTGAGTATAACAGTTTTGCATGCAAAAGTAAAAGTGAGCTAGCTAGATTCTCAAAAAAAATACGCCTATACATAGTTTAAAGGATTATATATAAATTTGTCATATTATGGGTAATAAATAAGTAGGTAGTAATTTAATTTCTTACGGAATTTATGTCAGGTGTAACCAAGTACGGCCAGTATAATATACACGAAAACGTTGTTCCTAAACATTTCGGTACATTGGATATGAGAAAATTTTCCAATAAAGTAAATTAAAGTGGAATCTTTATCACGCAACTACAAAAACTACACTCTTCTTGACATTTTCAGATTTATACTAGCAGCTTAATTCTGAGGGCTAGGGAAATGCACAATACATGTTAACAGTGTTAACTCAGCTTTTTGTTATAAATTGGCCTCGGCGCGCTGAGTCTTTTGACGTCCGCAGCTAATGAGAGGAAAAGTGCGATGGTTCCATGTTACGTGAGGCCTAATTTTTAGATTTGTTAAACATTTTAAAAATTTAAAACATAATTTTAAAGTTTTTGAAAGTGTCATTTGTGAAATTGATTGATTTTTCTGAAATAAAGTGATAAGAAGTGGTTTTGGAAAAACTGTTTTAACTATAAATGAGGGCAAAACAAAGTAGGTAAGTACATTATATGCTGTCAGAAGAAGGGACCCACAACATCGAAGAATCGGGCACAGCTAGCCAATTTCTCCAACTATCAAACTCAAACGTACCTACTTATTTTGGTAAATCTCGAGCAACACTGAAACCAGGGTAGACCAAGAAAAATCTTTTCGGCCCAATTAAATACCACATTATTAAAATATTTGCAATTTTCTCTGGCAAATTATTATTAAAAACCTCTTACGGGAAAGGTTTGAATATTACATTTCTAGTTTGCGGGAACATGTCAAATGTCAATTATTTGTGACAGCATATCATATATTAACTATGCAAGTCATTTTGTTAACATTTTTAAACGCACTATGCAATCGCCCAGCAAACAAAACGCTGTGTTATATAAAATATTTTCTAACAAGGGTCAATTTATAGGTTCAAATGTAGGTACACATGATTTCGTTATGGAAACTATTCGTCCATAATTGTATAGCAATTTGCGACTAAAACTTTTTGCAATAAATCTATTGACTGTCTTAGTAAGCACCTCTCTCTAGCAGCAGTTATATTAAATTATGATCCCACCATCGAAAAGTAACAACGCACATCTCACAGCCCACCGACGCGACGCTAAACTTAGTGATATTCAATTAATTTGAACGCCCACCAGAAGCCATACAGTTTTACCACTTTGGGGAGTTGCAACATTGTAAGTGCACTAGCTGATGGCGGAACATGATGAATTGCGACCGATTTGACCAAAAAATTAATCGATGTCTCGAATCAGTGGCACCGACTGCGGTAATCCTCTGAAGAAAAGACATTTTGATGGAGCAGCATCTGATGCTCGCTTATCTGAGGCGCTACCTAATAAAACATTTTCTGTTGGCACTTTTAAGCCACAAACTGCTGCCGCCACCATCTATTGGATTTGCAATGAAAACCGCGTGGTAAACTTGTTTTCCTCCATGGACCGTGTGGCTTCTTTTGCTCTTAGCTTTTAACGCTACCTCACCACTGCGCTTCGAAATGGTTTGATTAGTGGTTGGTGGCGCTTCAAGGAGTTCATGGGACCATTTGTCTTGACGATCACCATGTTGCAGAGCGATGCGGTGGTGCTGGGTGACGAGATCTGTGAGGAGTTACTGAAGGTCTAAACAAACAGAAAACGAAAATGACAAATGTTTTCCGGTGGCTGCAAAGACACCAAGTTCGTCATGGCGCACAACGAACGAATGAAAGTGAAAGAGAAAATTCAATGCTTGGTGATGGCTGTGATGATGGTGAGCAGATATATAGATTGATAAACAATTGAAATTATTCGCATTTATAACTTAGGTTCATGGGAATACAAAGAATGGCTTCTTAAGACTATGAGCGATGTGATCTTCTATAGGAAGCTACTTGTCAATCAATTGCGAGCAAACAATGGTGCAGTAATTGTGTGTAGACCTCTTGAGTCCTCATAAGACTCATATGTACTGCTTTCTAAGTAGATATGAGACCTATATGAATTTCTCCAGCTGGAAATATAAATAAATAAACAGTTTTTGTGTGTACCTACGTGTATACGCACTATTATGTAGGATTCATTGAACTTTATGCCTAGCTTTGATCGGAGTGGGTATTCCATGTCTTGAGGACCTTCAACTACTATAAGTAAGTTTTTCGGATGAGTCTCGAAATGTTTAAGAGGGTTTGGTCACTGAATATAACTTATTAGCGTATTAACAATATGCTAATGGTGCGGCGGCGCATATATCTAGAAAGTTGTAAAACAAGTGAGAACCTATAAAACAAATGTCAGAGTCACGTCACGGTATACAAGTGCATTATGGTGCTAATAGTATTTACTTACTTCATATATTGTGATTACTTAAAAGGTGACAAGATAACTTCAAAGAGAACAAAAAGAGTGATTTGCAAAAATAGCCAGACGACTTTACTTTTGTTTGGTCAGGTGGTCAGGTCCAATTTGTGGGGTTCATTTCTAAATCAGACGCAAGAGAGACTCAGCTGAGACCCCCAACTTTTAGGTGTAGCGGGTTGTTTGCCTATAAGAAAGAATCCCTGTAAGACATCAGGTTCTAGTATTACATCTTTTCCTTGCTGCATCCAATTTCTAAAACAAACTCCAAAAATACTTGAAATGAATTACCTAGTCAGTTCTAAATTGATATTTATGAGCTTTGACGGCCTTGTGGATTGCAAGCAAAATCTTTCCTCAAAATCCTTTCCTTGGATTACAATTTTGTGGTGTTTTTATGGGGGCAGGCGTTTTTTTATCACATTTTGCGGCACGCTACTGCCCAACAGATTCAGCTAAATTTGATAACATCTTAGAATGAGTTATCGTACGGAAATCTACCTAGTATTTATTATGTATTCTTTCGCCAAATTGTTGACGCTGTTGTTGCAATTTTGAAAATTCGACGCAAAACCTTTCGATTATAATATATCTCAATTATGTGCATTTCATGAACAAATCCTATACGATGTTATACATTTTAAGTCAGTTCCTTAACTTTCAAATTTTACGATTTCTTACGAAGTTTCGTTCAATGCCTTTCCTTAAGGTCTGTTTACTTTTAAATCTTACACATTTTTACGCATTTTTACTCAATGTCATTCCTTAACTTGATAAATTCGAGAGATATTACCCCTCCACTGAGAATCTACTAGGTACTTTGTACTAAAAAGTTTCTTTGAGTAAGAATTGAAACAACTGTCATGTCGTTTTCCATTGGTTACAATCGTGGATTCACTCATTTTGAAATCGAATGGATCAAGAAAACTGCTTTTGGCCGACTACACTTACATATTAGTAAAACGTCAGAAATTATTGTCTCAGAATCTACAGAAGAGTATTTATGCGCCAATGGAACGGCAGAAGTGATTTTCTTGATTCCGGATGGAATTTTCTTTTTGCCCAATGGAAAACGACATCAGTCGCTAGAAAATTGACAGATGATTTGAAATTTGTTGTCCTAATTGGCATGCTCGTGTAGCGGCTATTTGCATTATTTGTCTTTTGATTTCCTGCGATATGAGAAACAAATTGGTATAAAATGGTATCAGAATTCAGAAGGCGTAGTTTGTAGTTTTTTCCTCTTCTCGAATGCTTGTAGTTCAGTCAGTATAAACTCTTCCACATAATGTACCTACTTGGATTCATACTCAATGCAATTTATGGAAAAATAAAATGCATCTGTCATTTTTCATGATTACTACAAAAGCGTTCCCAAACTTTTTCATAAATTTCTTTCTCTGTGAGAGAATTCATTCCCACCACTGTTATTTTGACAGTCTTTTCCATTTTTACTACAAAAGTAAAGGAACATACCTTTTATTTTTGTAATACTACATCTAATAAACAGCAAAAACAACAACCTTTAAAGTAAAGTGCTCTTGCTATCAAAATAAATCAATTTAAACTTGAACGATAATTTCTAATTAGTTAATTATCTGTTTTTATGTCCATTATTGTTCTCAAGTGAAAGTCAACGTACTCTATATAAATAAACACAAATAATTACAACATTAAACAAACTTGCATTTTATTATGATAGTTGATAAAGAAGACGCGACAGGCACTATAGTTGTTTAAAAAAGCGAAAACTGGAAGACATTAAATGTGACTGTAATTATTATGAAAAGCGAAAGTTAATTTGGACACTCTTGCCTACAAGGTCTAGAATGATTGCTTTAAGTTCGAATTGTTAAAGTTTAATTGAAAATAGCTAGGGTTTTATTATTTATTTGACTTTCTAGGCAGCAATCTGTAAAGATATGTTTTTTGAAGAGTAATTAACTTTACTGTACCGAGTGTGATTGATTGCATACACAAGCACCGGAAAACCAAGAAAAACAAAGAATCATTCAAACGTAGTGAATTAAATAAATTGAGGGAACAATTTTACCAAACATCGTTTTTATATCCGAGTATTTTTATGTAGGGTAAAGGCAGGAGGATTTGACACGTAGGAGGAATTGACAATATCCGTTTTTTATTGTCAGCTATGATCAATATAGATCATCGATTTACATGCACTTACAACAACAACATGTGATCCTGCTTTTCATCGAGATCACGAAATATGATCTAAAAATTAATTCAACTATTTCTCGTTGTTGTTTGTTGTTGTGGCGTTCTTTATTTCATTCACTAAATGTTGGTGTCCCTGTAAATTATAGCCACACAGTAATGTTGCCAGACTAAAATATGAAACACAACACGACTTTCGAGATATAAAGAAATATAAATGGAAATATTAGCAGTACAATGCGGTTAATTGTGGTGCATATTTGAACATAACATTTGAACATTATTTTTCAAAAAAAAAAATTTATTGAATGCTAAATGTATGCATATTTGTATCCATATGGTAACAACCCCGACACAACAAACGAAATGTCAAACTCAAATATGAAAAGTGCAATGGAGAGATCATCGCATTGTGACGTCACTTTGTACCGTGTGCTGGTGGCAATACGACCCGCTGCGGGCCCGCGCGGTAAAAAACGCAAGTGTGCACTGGCTCTAAGACCTGAATCATAAGAAAAAAATATAAGGTGAATTTTTTTGGCTATTCTATATAGGCTTAAAAAAATAATTTCATACAAATTTAGTTCTATATAGATTTCGTTAGCCTGGATTTGTGTGAAATTATTTTTCTAAGCCTAGAATAGACAAAAAAACGCACCTATAGTTACGATTGATTTGAGCTCCCAAAAAATTATCACTCTGAATAGTTGAGTGAACTACACAAATTAATTGTTTGTGAGTTTGACAGTGTCAAATCCTCCTTTACTAATATAAGAAAGCGTTTATAACACTTTCTAGGTAATATTACCGCCGCCAAATGCTTAAAAATTGGTTACGAGGCGATAGTAGAGGACGTAGGTCGGACATTGCTGCGAAATTGCCGTTGCTAATGGATCTGCCAAAGTAGCTCTAGGTTAGGTTAGGTAAGGTAGGTGGCTGTCCCAACAAAGAGGGGACCCACTTAGACCATAATTAATTGGTCCATTGTGATACCACGAGAGGGGGAGGGGGGAAGTGGCCAGAAAGATTCTATGTACCAGTGCCGGGCATTATAGTGGGAATACCATTGCTATTTCCAATTTCGGCTATCTTACCTCGTAGAGATGTCTCTACCCTTGGTGGTGCCTGAGGCAGTCAAAACTTATATATGTTTACATCTCATGGTTGCGACTTAGTCTTCGGGTCAAGGTGGAGGGCGACCGTAACAGTCTGCCTCCTGCCCGCTGCCTCCGACACAGCGTGGCAGAAGTGGGTGATTGAACCAGTCAGCTTTGCTGCCTCCCTTGGTGGTGCCTGAGGCAGTCAAAACTTATATATGTTTACATCTCATGGTTGCGACTTAGTCTTCGGGTCAAGGTGGAGGGCGACCGTAACAGTCTGCCTCCTGCCCGCTGCCTCCGACACAGCGTGGCAGAAGTGGGTGATTGAACCAGTCAGCTTTGCTGCTTGACCAAAAGTTGCCTCCCGTTTATTTCCTTTTGACAACCAGTCCACATAACAGAAACTGGTGCTGAGCAGAGACGCTTGGTTGGAGCACTCCGACCTACTGCTTGGTACCGAAAAAGAGGTCGCGATTTGTCTTCGTTGAAAAAGGCGAGGGGTGACCGAGACAGTCTAACCCCCCGTCTGTTGCCCCTGACGGGGTCCTCGAATTGTCGAGACGAGGTTGATTGATGTAGTCAGCTTCCTCCAGTTTGAGGTTAGTCTTCGGGGAGGGAAAAGGGTGACCGAAGCAGTCAAACCCCCCAGCTGGGTAGCCTCTGACAATCCGTTAGTAGACTAGTTGACTAGTTGACTGCTTACGTGTCAAATCCTCCTACCTTAACCCTATTCTATTTTTTTATGCGAATTTTTATGAGCACAATTTAGAATAATGTAGTTACATAAAATGCCTCCAAAAAAACATAGTTTGACGTATATCAATTGAGTCATAAGTACGAAAGCAAACATTACATAACCCTTTAGTTTACATAGACGACTCGTTCACAATGAGCAATTATACCCATCTGGATAAAATCTTGATGAAGAAATTAAATAAATAACAGAATACTCGTCTTCATTCCCACTACAAGGTAAATATTATGCAAAATAGTTAAGCTTAGATATCTTTAACCAGATACAGGTATACCGACAGGGATTATACTGCAAGTTTAAACAACTTAATTTATTATTTAAAGTATCCAAATTAGTAGGAAATATATTTACTTAGTTTATGAGGCAGATGAATTAAAAATAAAATTTTTCGTACCTACACAGTGTTGTGTGGTTAATTGCCTAAAATGTCTCTGGGAAATTCACAAATTTTCACTTTCAAGCGGAAGAATAGTAATATAGGTAGCAATTTGGGAAAGACAACGTAATCTTATTAAGTAATTCCAAATTAGTTTTCCTATGCAAATTTGGTTAAATGAAATGTTTTCCAAATTGAGATGAATATGGGAGATTTATCAAATGACCATTTGGCAAACAAAATAAAATCTTATATTTTTCGGTTTAATTAGTTGGATTCGGAAGGCAAATTTTGGTGTGATGAGGTTCGATTTAATATAATGCGTAAATCAGATTATAGAGGTGACGATATTGAAAGTAATTTATCATAGTAAATTTGTTGGATTATGAATCCGAAGCTAAGCAAACAAGTCGGACAACGTGTACAACAATTTTAAAGGTGTCAGTTTAATGGCATACTTGAATAAAAGCGTTTCGTCAGTTGTATGAGAATTTTTCGATTTAGGTTAGGTTAAATTGCCCTAATTTGCAGTGAGCCCCATTGTGATTACCCTTTTTATAGTACGTGATGGATATGCAACTAACAAAACCATTCGTATCTTTTGTTGTATCTTCTTAAATCTGGCATAGAGGTATCGTTGCTAGATCTTCTAAGCGGTTCTTGGAGGTCTGGACAGTGACACATGGAGATATTCCACAGATTCTATTTCCTCTTATTAACTTAATTTTACGTGCACTGCGTGTCAAGCGCCCTTGCAAATCAGATACGAACTGCGATCTTAACTTAATACATCTATTTCACTTGACGAGCTGCAATCTGCAATGTGCAGACCTACACTAATACTATGACACCCTTGAGCAGGAGCGATTTCCCTGCTCAATCAAGCTATACCTGGGGTCAGATTATGTAAGACGAAAACGATCGAACGTTTTCGTTTCGACAATAGCACTCTCTGTCTACTGCCACAGGTATGATAGAGACAGGTTTAGTAAAAACGAAAGCGGTTTTCGTTTCGTTTTTTACAGAATCCCACCCCTGGTTTACACGTTAACACTCTTTATCCCTGCAAACTATAGAGCAGAAGTCATTTTATTGTAAAGATACCTAGTCTTTTGGCCATTGTTTCCATAGATGCAGTGTACGGTTATTACCCCGACGAGCACTCGGATTTGATTTCTATCAAAAGATGCTAGGATCTTTGACTTTTTCGTGTCGATTGAGGGCCACAAGCTGGCGAATTATGATGCATCCGGAAGTGTTGACCCATCGTTCTTTAGCCAAGTTTAATGTGACATTATTGATAATGCTCTGGGTATACTTGTATGTCAGCTAATAGTTTATCTGTGGCCAGTTTATCTGCTGTCTCATTCCCTTCCACACCAGCGTGTCCACCAACCCAGCACAGCTCTCAATCCCGAGAGGCACTAATTTAAGGATTTGGATTTGGACTTGGAGTTTACCAGATTAGATTTAACCGCTTTAAGTGCTGCTTGGCTGTCGACACAGAAGGTAATTTCCATTATTGATAGTTCCCTCGCTAAGACAGTTTGAGCCGCTTTCTTTACCGCGTAGATCTATGAATGGAAAACGCTGCACAGATTTGCCAGTCGGTATGAATGGCTGATATCTAATTCTTCTGAGAAGATTCCTGCTCCCGTTCCATTCTCCATCTGTGAAGATGGGTATACCTTTTATGATAGTACTCGGGGAGGGCCAACCCTGCTTGTCTGGTATACAGACTTTTAATTTGTTGTCAAAGTCGTAGGTACCTTGGTTTATCTTGTAGTCCGTAAGTGGCTTAAGTCCACTCTGATCAAACATGTGATCTCCCTTAATTGGAGGACAGCTTTGCCTTGTTCTTAGCGTATAGCTCAATGGGTTGTAGGTTCAGTAAAATTTCTAGCCCTAAGTTGTGGTGTAGAATTTAGTAGACCTGTTATACTTATGCAAGCAATAGGTGCGGTGCAGAGGAAAAAAAACCCTAAAATGTATAATTTGTTACTTTCTGGAGATCGAACCTGAGACTCCTCTTTCAGTAGTCCAGCACACTAACCAGAACCACTGGTTGTATTTTGAAAACGATTCCGCCAGACGTGTTTTGCATTTCCTCGTACTTTTTGCAGACACATTAGAATATGAGCTACTATCATTTATCTAGCAATATATCGATTGACATATTAGTACCTGTACCTATCATGGAAAGTTATCAGCCTATCTCGCCCGACACGACTTTCATGGGAAGGCGTGTATGGCCATGGTCTTAGTGCTGGGCCACCATAGAGACAGGTATCTATATAGATTTTGTGTGAGTAGAAAGGTAGATGGCACAAAAAATGCATCGAAAATCAACTTTTAGAAATAATTGTCTCATGGGCATGACGGTTATTCTGCATTCTGCACCATTCTGCTTTCGATACAAATTTTCATTAGACATTTGCGTTGATAGACTGAGATAGAGACAGGCGTCCGCTTCGGCTTTACGGTAGAAATTGTTTGTTTGTTTTCGATTTCACTATTCCTTTACCTGGCAAATTTTATTTCATCGCACTGACGCCTTGTTTTTTGTGTAGCCAAATCGTCTACTGGAATCAAAGCCATGAGAAATCGTGTAGTATGGCCAATGACCATGGTCTAAAATATTAACAAAAAAAAAATGGTTTCCCAACTTCAAAGACATATGAAACACCAATACTGTAGTGTTCACTTACTTTTGACACTCACTGTATCTATACACAGACACTTGAATGCCGCTTTTCTTTCTTTTACATTATTTCGTCTAAAATACAAAAAATTACATAAACTTTCAGAAAGGATATTAAATAAATTATAATTACCTGCCACAATTACTCTATTTAAAATCTGACAGATTGTATATGCTCGAAAAAGTACACGAATGGACCTTTTTAAATAGCTGCCTATGCAGGTGTGCAAACTAATTAAACATCACATTTGTTAATTGCATTTATATGGTGCAAAATTCAGTTGACATCGCTTTCCTATAAAATACATAGATTAGAGGGACCGCACTTTTCTGCAAAACAATTTCTGCCAGCACTCTACAGACCAATTTTAATTTGAAACTAATTAAAAAAATATCTCATTCCATTGCAAATACGATTCGGCTCTAAAATTGATCCAACTAAATTAGCACATACTTGGCTTGTCAAACCAAATTGCTCGCAAACACAACAGGTGGTTGAGTGTGTGCACTATATCCACCACTCACTTCAACGCTGTACTAGTAGATACTAGCTGACAGACAAATTATTGTCTGTACTAATTGCATGGTCAACTGAAGCGGATGTTAGCGATTTCGCATTTTTTTGAAACTAATCCCCGCAGTAACGATTTGTTTACGTGTACGAGTATAGGTGTATATTCAAAGTCAAACATCAAGCCTGGGTAATGTTTGACATCACTAATCCCTGCTTTGCCATTACAAGACGAGTGCACTGCTATCGGGACGGGACCACCCAATTATAGCAATTTTAAAATGCGCGCTAATGCCTTCCTAGGCAGCGGAGCTTAGTGGAGAACTAGTACTTATTACCGACAATGTATACGAGTAATATCCACTTTACCATCTGTATTACCTACCAGCAGCCTCAAGTGATCCAACTTTGATGTGTAAAGTCATTCAACAGCACACACGGCATGATCACTTCGAAGAAACAATTTTTGTGCAATGCATCTGTCAAATTGGACAGTTTATAAAACCAGAGAAGTATAATTCAACAAAAGCCAAACATGTACATCTACACCGTCGTAGCTGCAGATATAGTGACTCTGAATCTGGACTATTCAGACAGACGACGAAAGATTCAAAGATAAACTATGCGATACTTTGTGTAAATTGTAACGATTTTGATCTGCCATCCCCACACATATCGATGGAGCTTATCGAGCCAAGAGATCGCACTTTATAAATAAAAACGCAGAAATCACATTTGTAATAATCGTGTAATTATGATGTCGTTCCTTGGCTCGGTTCGGTTGCGGTTCAAATTGGAATCAGTTCATTCCTTTACGTGGTAATCATTGGGAGTCGTCGTCGACTCGATGCTCTGCGAACGGACATTCACTTGCATCGATTAAAGATAACAGAATGGATTTACCAGTTTTGAGATTTCGAAGCTCCTCGGATGAGTGTGCAATGGTCGGGTGTTGGATTTCATATTTCCTCGATGTGGCCGAGAGGCTAATTATAAATTATCACCTTTTTTATATACTTGTGGTTATATTTTGTTTTTGTAATTAAAAAGTAGTATAGCCTTTGATGGGTGTTTTCGAGTTTGAGTTGTGACAGCAGTCATTATACAAATATATAACACAGTCGTTAATTCCCTGAATTAAGAAGATGGAGGCGAGATTATAGGGTGGAATAAATACAATGTGACTAAAGGAGATTAAGGCGCAAAAATGAAACAGATACATATATGCGGTATCAATGGAAATGCCTTTATACCTACCATATACTATATGGTTGAAATGTCAGAAAAGAAACGGAAAACTATTTGCAGTCTTGGCAGCTTTTCAAAGTTGCTGCGGGACCATTGTGCTACTTGAGAGAGGAAATAGTAACTTAAAAATCAGTTTGGTCGGCAGGAAGTAAGGTAAGTAAGTGATTAATTTATTTGAATGTCAACAGAGTAGAGTACAAAATATGAATTTAAGAGCTATGGCTAAGCCGTCAGCCTGGTTGTCAAAATTATAAATACAAATTAAATTTAATTTTCGATAAATAAAAGAAAAACCTAAAGATTCAAACGTATTTTGATATTAATAAGATTCTATACTTGTAAACTGATTTTAAAAAATTGCTTTGGGTTTTCCAGTCGCACTCGTTTAAAACTTGGATAGTTTCCTGCATAGTTAATGACTGTTTTCCAAAGAAAATTAGCTTAAATATTGGGCATACACTTATGATGTGAAAGCAATCTTCTTTGGATTTCAGGTTACAGAGCGTACAGTATTGATTGAAGTATCCTTGGAATTTTTGGATTTGTATTTGTATCAGTATTTGTCCCAAACTACTCTGAATAGGTTGTACCATCCCACACTGCTGCTTTTGTATCCGTGTACATTTCCTCGATCACCCTAATGAATTTTGAAGATATGCCAAGTTGTGAGAGCTTATAGAAAATATCATTTCTGTTAATTAGGTCAAAAGCCGCTTTAAAATCTACAAAAAATTAATACACTTTTTTGTTCCTGGCATGAAAAGCTTTGACAATGGATGAGATAGTAAATATCTGATCAATCTTGGAATAATTCTTTCTAAAACCAGCTTGAAGGTCAGAAGATAGAATATTTCCCTCTTCTCCAGTCTCTCTACGAGAACACCGTAGAATATTTTTGCTATGACATTCATAAAGGAAATTCCTCAGTACATTTCCACTACGTCTAATGGTCCTTTTATGTGTATATAGGAAAAATTACGAACATTTTAAATGAGGAGGGGATGTCCGCACTGAAAAAAAATTATTGAACAGTGTTTGCAGGTTGTTACTAAAAGTCGACAGTACTTTAACCTCATTTATATGACCAAGCACCAGTATATGTTGTTTAAGTTTATTAAAAAAAAGAAATCGACCTTTTGGGCCAGACTAGTTAGTCTCTTAGAGTAATCTACCCTTCTTTTCTCAACCAACTTAAAAATCTAGCTGTCTCGTCCGACGCGACTTTCATGGGAAGGCATGTGTGGCCCATAGGTTGACAATTGTCGAATTCAATAAAGAGGATGACAACCACAATCAATTTTTTTTGCATTCAAAGTCATAGACGGCATCTACACTGGTCTCAACGCGATTGCTCTTTTTGACATGTGTTGTGTGTTGTGTCCTCATCGTATGTATGCCTCAATAACTGAGTATGTATAATGGGCATACACATACTCAAATGCTCATTGCTCATATACGTATAAGTATAACCGAATACCACATAATGACCATGTGGATTTTGACAGATGGAAATGTTTAAATAGCATTTTAGTGCGATCGGATCCCGCATTTCATTCACTGTTAGCAGCCCCAGCCATAGCTGCAGTGAAAGTAATCTGCCCTGCGGAGTGCCCGTTGCACTGACCTTCTTGGCAGCAGCCAAGTTCTGAATTGATTACCCTGTTTAACAACATTTGGTTGTTCCAGTGACTTAGCCTAGCGTTAATATGTAGGTTTTCAAGTGCGTTAATTATAGCTCTCGGCTCTATATTGTTGAAAGCTCCTTCGAGGTCTAGGAAGGCTGCTATTGTAAATTCCCTGACTGTAGCGATTTTTCCACGGATGGAATGCAGAGCTGTCTCTACCGACTGTCCTTACTGTAGGCGTGCTGTGCTAGATATAGCAATAAGCTTTTAAAATATGTAATAAATGCCTTCAATAGCAGTCTAATCTGCTATAAGCAAAACTATGATAAATTTCGAATTAAGGCAAGTTTGGCAAATCCAAAAAGCTGGCCCCACCTAACATATAACACCATCCAACTTCCCCTCTCTTCTGTAGACGTCAGAAAGATCCATCATGGCCTCATGGGTGATGCTAAGTCCCATCGTGCAAATAATTTGATTGCCGAAAAAAAAAATCGATTGAAACTGTTCGAAAAGTGGTATCGATTGTGTCATAAATGACATTTTTGTTTTGTTTATTTTTGTTGAGAGTGACATTTTCCAAATTTCAATTAGGTCAAAAAATAGCACGCCTATTAGATTTATGTTGGGTATCCCAATTTGTATGTTAAGGCACACGAAGTATCTCTTTAAAATATACAAGCTGATCTTGTCTTATTGCCAAATAAAATAATAATAAGTTACCTATCAGGAAAAAAGCTCCAGAGAATTGCAATAGAGCACTGCTTTCTTTTATGGAATCAACATGCTGCATGCCTCTAGGGAAACGCAATTCAGTTCAGTTCACAAGACATGTTTCCAAATAAGGGCAAACTATTTGGCAGAAAATGCGCAATTAAAAAATATTTGATCTCTTAAAATAATTTTTGTTTGGAACTTGGGAGGTATTCTGACCATCAGATGACTGTCCCTATAGAGAATTGTTTGGTCTGTTTTTTTCTTCATATTCCTCCCGAAGACAATATATTCCAACAACCAGATTTGGAGTAGCGCCAATGTCTGCTCAAAGAAGTTAATAAATTGACGTCTGTTAGACAATTACAACATATGCACGACAGTATAAGCCATGTCAAGCGCGTTTTCGGACTAGTAGAATGCACTGCGCTGCTGCAGTAGTTCTAGCCAAACATTATAAATCAGGACAAGAAAACCAACTGCTGCTGCGGCTGCTGCTAGTGGTCTTGTTGATTTCGTGTGTGCAATCGACGGTAAACGGTTGGTAATCCATTAATTTTTACGCGGATCCGGATTTTATTCACAGGTGCTTAATCAGGCAGTTGAAGTAATAATAGGGTAAAGGCATGCTTGTTTATTTTTGGTTTGAAGTTATGCAGCGAATTGGGTGAAATAATCAAGTTAGTATGTGTGTGCTTCCTTATAAAACAATTTGAGACGTGTCACTTGAGATGGGAATTTGAAGTTTTTATCTATCGAGACAGATAAAAGTGTTCCTTGCTCATAAAACATATCTTGCTAATACAAAAAGATTTAAATTTAATTACAATCTCAACTCGTCGTTAGTACCAGCATCAAATGAATAACCTAAGGCGACTCCTTGCTATACACATTCAACGTCTATCCACGTACCTAATCAATATTGCAATCGGCAATCTACTTCAACATTTTGTTGTCTGAAAACTGTCCACCAAATCGATTATTTAAGAAATCACTCCGTCACATTTTCCTGTCAATTCTACTCCGCCGCGCGTATACCACCCCCGTTCCAGATGCAAGTCATGTCACGCTGTTCCACCGCAATCCACCGGACAAGTGAACTCAATTTTGATGCGTTTTGCAACAATTTCAATTAAACGCCAAATCGAAAAGGATAATGGCTTACATAACACCAATCACCACCAACGCCACTCCGCCGTAGCCGCAGCTCCAGCTACCACTGCATTGTAATACACCTCTCTCGGGAAAACGCCAACATGATCTGTATAAGAAACTGCTCCCGGCATCAAAATCCATTTCACATATGCGCATGCGCGCAGCTCAGTGCTCCAAGATAATTCTCAAATGCGCGCACCTAATAACAAGTACATATGACCATTCGTGATCTGAACAAATGTCCATTGCCGGACAGTCGGACAGTCGGACAGTGGAACAGTGGTTTAGTAGTACAAACAGTATATATGGACAGCGAAATGGAAAAATCGTTTTCCACACACGCTTTTGCTTTCCCATTCCATTTCGAGAGGGAAATCCTGTCCACAATCAACTCTGGGCCATTTAACCAGATTAATCTCTCGACATGGTGCGCGGTGACCATATAGTTGAACCGAGAACCGAGCAGCACACACATTGATCATATTTGTCCGGAGATACGAATCTTACGCCAGGCCAGATACTCCATCGAATCCCAATTCGCCGCAGCGATTATTAATGACTAAGATAATTTTCGGTGCTGTTCGATGGTGTGTTGTTTCTGTTGTCGAATTAAAGAATAATTATTGGTACTATCATTTTCCTGTCGCGCTTGCGCACTCGTCCATTGTGTTATGAGAAAGTGCAAATCTCTGTGGGGGTTTCTCTATAAATTTTCAGCACTCTATGGTTCATAAGCTATTAGAGGTAGAGCACATTGTGCGTGTAAACCGATACCCGGCGGCTGGCTATGTAGTTTTTATGTGTGCGACATAAAATGTCTGTCTGCTGGTTACAAATTTCGCTCACAGGCCACTGGTAATTTATTGTGATTTGAATTTCTTTTAAGTTTTAATGTGGGTCAGAAATCGAGTGAAGTGAATGGCTGTTTGTTCTGGGCCGGCCGGCGACAAAAGACCGCGCTGAAAAGCCATCATTATCACCAATTATCCGAGTTTATTGAAGTGCTTATTATAGTGCTGCGGGAATTGTTTGCAAAAATATCAGGTTGGCCAATTTAGGGTTGATAAAAAGTTGCCAGCTGTTGCCCATAAGGAATACGTTATTTATTTCAATCAAAATGCGCAAAGTATGTAGGTAACTAAAAATAAAAAAAAAACGGAGTCAATTCGGAGCAGATTATTTTTTTATTTATTTAATCCCCACGGAGTGAAATTCAGCAACAAATTAGTTATTTACTACCAATACCTGATGAAGACACCAAATTATGTTTATACCCTCCACAGGAAAGTGTATTTTGTCATTACATTTGTAACGCCAAGAAGGAGTCACCGGAGACCCCATACATTTTATATGTATAGTCTGAATCATTATCAAATTCTGAATCGATTTAGCCATGTCATGTCTGTGCGTCTCACAGTGGGGAAAATGCGGAAATAAATGCTAAAAATGAAATTCGTAATATTGATTTTTTTATTTTTTTTAAGATATATATCTGTTCTATGTTTTACCAAAATTTGTGAAATTTATGTCAGAGAATTTTCGAGATACATCGCACCAAAGTTGCCCTTTCTTTTAGTTTTAGATTTCATGTATTTTCTTGCAATAACTCTTTGACAAGAAAAGTAGCATTAATTTCTTTAATGAATAATATCTATCTTCAGCTTCCAAAAGAAAAAATAAATAAATAAATAAAACAAATAATATAAGGGTTAGTACCAAGTGCACTAAAATTAATATTTTACTGTTCTTTCCCTTGAGCTACAGTTTTAGCTACACTAAGCTACATACGCTTAGTGGTTACAGCTACAGTATTCAGCTAACTGTTTTTGAAAGAATTGGAGCCCCTTTGATCCCACTATACACGTACAGCCTTATTTATAAAATTTATAAATAAGGGGGGTAGTGTATAAATTAGTCTCGCTGGTTTAGACTAAAAAAACTTTGGTAATGTTACAAAAGTAAGAATTTCTTTTCTAATAATAATTGGAAAGAACTCAACCAGGACTTTATTTTAAGAAGAAATATAGGGCTTTCTGTTATATGCAAAATAAAATGAATCCGTTGAGGGAGGACTGAGATATTCAATTTTTAGTTCAACCTCATTTTTCCTACCTCCAATTTTTTTTTTTTTTTTTTTTTTTTTTTCAAATTTCGTCCAAATGTGTGTTAGCCCCATCCAAATAGGTGTGCAAAATTTTATTGCTCTAAGTTCATTAGTTCAAATTTTATAGATTTTTTTCCGCTCCCCCATACAAATTGCCCCACTGTGCGTCTATCTGCTGAAAACACGATAGCGTCCAAACGACAAGACAACTGGGAGGGAATACTGTGCCGGTTCACATTGCAAATCGTATACAGCAATCCAAATTGTACCAAATATTTAGGAAGGTTCATAATGATCACAATGAGCTCTTAAAATGCAAAAACTATTTTCAAAGAATCTGTTTTATCTCGAGCCGCCACTTCGAAAAAAAGATGTTAACTCCTCTTCCACAAGGTCAAGGATAGAAAAAATATCCCTGCTTTTGGACTCAGCATTTCCAACAAAACACACACACAGCAACCCTTTTAATCCTAATAAGTGACAACAGATAATAGATAAATAGATAAATTGTTGTAATTTTTTTTGTTGTGTTTGAAGGTACCTACGCTGGAAGGAAAACTCATTGAAAGACATTGCAGAGCGAAGGATGCTCCTGCAATAGTGAGGGACTTTAACCCGATCTAAAAAAATAACTCCCGAAACTACGGACTTTCGTCATCCCGAATTGGATTGCACCTAGTCGTTCGACTAATCGGCAATTTATTTTTGATTCATTTTAAAAAATTCGACAAACGGCGGATTTCTATATTTTTTTCATTGAAAATATCTACTCTTATAGATCAAGAGGTTTTACCCGCCTTAATCTTCTGATTACATTGTCAGTATTAAAAACTTCTATTATTTCTAAGTTAAGATGGTTAAGAAGTCGACATCTGTGCCCTTGGTCAACTTTTTTTTACTTCTTCTTCAACCATGTTCTCTATAGGTGTATTTTTTAGGGAAGTGAGTATAACAAAACCAAAAGTAAGTATACCAGTTTTGCATGTAAAACCAAAAGTGAGTATACCAGTTTTGCATGTAAAAGTAAAAGTGAGCTAGCTATAGATTCCCAAAAAAATACGCCTTATGTAAATCAGCGTTGCGTATGTACTACAGTACTTTAACTACGTTTCTTAGTACTTTATTTTGGAAAACCTGCATTTTTTGCAAATTTGTTCGGCCCAAGTCCAAAACTGGAGCCCGTAGGTCCATACTGGTTTTAGAACTTGCTTATGCATAGCAATAATTTATTATAATTGGACTGGAATGAATATCTCCCAATAAGCCAATACATTTTACCGTATCGAATGTTCAAATCTTCTCTTTTTTTTCTTTACATGCACTTTCCAATTGCAATTTGGAGCTTTTTTGTTGCTATTTCAACAGTTTCTCCTACAGCAAATACAGCAGTGTCATTTGCAAAAGTTGCTATGATGGTTTGCCCAGTTTCAGGCAGATCGCTAGTGAATAAAAGGTATAGCACTGCACCTAGCACACTGCCTTGTGGTACACCAGCTTTAATATTTTGTCTCATTGCTGAAGGCACCGTCTCTTGTTTAATTCTGAAGAATCGATCTGATATATGATATTGTGTATATGACTCCAGAATTGTCGAATACTGCCTCGGCAGTTGCTTTTATAATTTGTGGATCAATCCTTTATACCAGATTTTATCAAAAGTTTGTGCTAGCTATGTAAAGAAATATTGTAGCGCACACATTTTTCTCTTCAAATGCTTTTTCGATGTTTTCTGTGATTCTATGCACCTGATTTATTGTAGAGTATTATTTTTTGCAAACGTTTTACCAGCATTTGTTCGAATAACTTGGAGAACGTTGGTAATATTTATATTAGGCGATATGAAATGACCTCGCTAGGTGGTTTGCCTGGTTTCTGTATCATTATTACCTCCGCGACTTTCCACATGCTTGGTACATAATTTGTGCTAGTTTTTTTTTAAACCTTTTCGAGAAAACTTCACCTGTGATTGAAGCGAACCCAGAGGCCTTTTTATATTTGTTTTTAATTTCTTTGGCAAATTCTTTAGCTGTTGCCGGCTGAATAGGTCTATCTTCTTCACACCTTACTTCGATCCCGTGATATCTTCATAAGGTTTGAAGACGTCTTCAAGATACTTCGCAAAAGTGTTTGCTTTCTTTTGGCTGCTTCTTACCCAGTTACCTTCTTTGATTTTTACTGGAAACAATTGGATAAGTGGTAACTTCGACTACTTTATTTACAATTTTTAAGGGCACGATTTTATTCACATCTTATAGTTTTTCTCAAATATTTTACTTGTATCATATACTTAGGCATTTTGTGGTGGCATTTAGATATCAAAATTGTTAATGGCCTATAGGTATGAAAAATTTGCAAAAGAATATTTTGCCGCACATATAATTTATAATTTCAGTAGGAACACTAGCGCTCAGAGCGGAACTAATTAGAAACTCACTACTGCGGGTGATTTTAAAAATTCTTTCAACGTTGCAATGGCGACACCCTCTGGAGCAGTGTATACATAATGCTACTGAAGTTTGATGGAGAAGAGAGGTAAAGGTGCCAGAGAAGACCGATTGAAAAATAGTTTTAGCGTTGTAATGGTGATACTACAGCCTGCTTAAGGTAGGACGGTAGGGTGACAAACGGGCCGTACGAAAAATATTCATAATCTTAAATATATCTTGAAAACCACCGAACCGATTGAGCTAAAATTTTAAGGCAATCTTAGTCATTACCTGTACCTGTTAAGTTTGGTCAACTTAATAAAAGAAAACATGTAAAGAAAACATTGCAAACGCTTTTCCTCAATAGTTCGAAAAGTATTATAAGAGATGAAACGTAAACAATCTATTTGCTATGAAATGAGAAGTCCACGTTAATTCTAAGGTCTAGCGCGGATACCAACAGGATACGGTACAGCTACATAATATTTCTAGTTGTAGTCGAACGGATCTCTCTCTTTTGAATTTTTTTTTGAATTTCCCTATTATTCAACGGGCACATGCCCAACTGCACAAATTTTTCAATTTAATTTTGAACTCTCCTCTTTAATTCATCATTTTACGCTTTCACTTCAGCACTTATCAATTTAAAAGGACATTATTGCCCTTGGATAAGAAAAGCAAAAAATGTGTTAACAAGAATCATTTCTTAGATTGGAATCTATGTGGAGGCTTTCTTTTACAAATCGTTTTGTGCTTTCGTTTTCTGAACTCACTTTGGGAATGAGTTATCTTTGTTGGTCATCAGAAGCCAACTTGCAATGACAGCTCATTTATAAGTGTTCAGTTTTGACATTAACATCAAGCCGCCGTTAATTTCAACAATCTTCAAGCGCATTGCTTCTGTCAATCAAATAACTTGTTAGCTTACGAATTCCACCTTTTAAATCTGCCCAATGCTTTCTGGCTGAACCAATTTGACCGACTCACGGGCGCATATCGATTTCGCTTTCAACTTAATGTCACTTCCGTTTTATTCACGGCTTCCAGTTCTGTCGTGGGTGTACGAATCAAATGGATTCTTGATTACCGCCACTGCCTACTTGTATATACAGCAATTTATCGGCGTTTTAGAAAGGTGCGAAAGGTTTATGCGCCTTTCTTTCTCTTTATCTGTCGAAATACAATTCGCGACTTTAATGTAAGCCGGACTCGATGTATCTAAACTTATCAAAAAGTGTTGTTAATTACACTCAGCGAGTCGGACAAACGTCCTTTCTCTCTCCCCTTTCTGTCAAATGTGATTGATCACGTAGTGTGCATTGTATGTGTGATCACAAAAAAAAAACCAAACTTACTGACAATAATCGCAGTCTTGCGCCAACTGACAGCTGTGTTGACAAACTGGACCAAACATTGGATTGGCACTCCTTCTGTTCAACGGCGTTGATAGTGTAACTTCTGATCGAATTTTAATTGTCAGCAGTGTTGCGTAAAGAGGGAGATACAATTTTCTCGTGGTATACTCTGTGCGAGTATCTACAATGTGTCAGAAAATTACCTCAGCTATGAATCTAACAGAAAATTATCACCAGGAAACGAACGGAACGCCCGATAGATTTCAACATTTCATCACTTGCATACATTTTAATATTTTATGCTAAAGTGTTTTTGTTTAAACCTAAAGTAGGTATCTTCGGTATCTTCAAGTCACTAAGTAACTCTTGCAGTAAATACCCATTGGTGAGCAATACTTCATTTCTAGTCTGCGCTGTGGTGCCTGTGCATAGGTGGTAATAGTTGCTGAGGATAATTATGCATTTAGTTGATGGATTTACGCTTGTTGTGCAATATAACACGCTGAAAGGTGCCATTGTGTATGCCCACCGTTGAAGATAGCTCTTGAGCACGAGATGAATGGAAAACGAATAGAGTTTATCGCTCTTATTAAATGTAGGACAGTAACAGTAGTTACAAATGAATTTATCAATTGCTTACTGACCTTGGGCGATGCGTGGTCGTGGTGCATTGTTTTAGTCAGTTTTATCGTTAAGCAACTCTAACAATTAATCAGTTATCGGTTGACAGCTATACAGCGAAAATCTTTAATTAATATCTCATTACTATTAACGGTTTTGAAACGATTTGTATAGATATTAATTAAGTGAGTTGCGGTTCGCTTTTTTTTTTCTTTTAAAGTGAACCGAGAATTGATATCATGTAATATATTTTCACTACATCAAGTCTAAGTGTTGTGTAGCCTGAAATGTCAAATAAATCAAGCGATTCGGGGAGAGGAACTTGAATGATTACCCTAATTTATCTTAATTATATTTTGGTTTCGTATAGATGGCGCATGTGAGATTGTCTCTGGTCACTTTTATAAAGTGAGTGTTGTAAAAAGTCAAATTGTGCAGCACTTGTGAGTTTTAATGTGAAAGTCAGTAAATACGCTTTTCGACAGTTCGTAATTAGACGTATTCAGAAAAGTAAGGAATATAGTTTTGACAGGCCTCTCTTTTGCCTTGGAGCTGTTTCAGCGAAAGGCACAGAGAAGGCATTATAATGCAAAAAAAAAAGTTTCGCAGCGGTCATTGTCTTATGTTGTAACCTCTTGCGCTGAATTGACGGTGTGTTATGTAAACAAAGTGGTCGCGTTCCATTGACCGCTACATGATCAGTGGAATATAAAAGAACTGACATTTCACCAAAGGTTGTAAAGCTTGCACCCCCTCCGCATTTCGTCGTGTAGATTCATACACACGAACACCGCACAACTGTCATTTTTTCGAAAATGTTATCAACGTCATCAGCTACTTGTCAACATTGATGATGGTGTCATCTATTTTCGAGTGCAAAAATGGATTAAAAAAGTCTTCTTATAGACTCCTCCTTATGTATATTCAAAGACATTTATATGTTTCCAATTTCAATGAGAAAGGCAACCAACTTTTAAGCGCTTCAAAGTAATACCTCTCATAACTTAAATGTTCCATAACACAACAATTCCATATAAATAAAATCATACAGATAAAAATCCACCGTTTCAAAAAAAATTCCTTACAATCACAGCCAAACAAATCGTTTGATCACGATAGTACCGCTGCCATTCCTGCCATAAACTTCAATTCCTTTTCTACTATACTATTCACTGGTCCAATTCCATAATCAGATCATTAGCAATTTCTTAAGTTTCTGCACGACGACGACGGACGATGGACGATTAAGGCGATTTCCTGTTAAAGCCTGTGGTAAAAAAAAACCAACCACTCCAATTCAAATTTGAAATCTTAAAACGATCGGCAGCAATCGGTTTTCATTTCTCGATTGCATTGGCTTTGGCATGGCATGGCATGACATGGCGTTCCAATCGCAACAAACCAACTTGGACCAATTGTTGATACCTTTATTAAATTGAAAGTAGTTTAGAGGCTATGCTATGCACTGCACTGCACACACTGTGCGAAGTACAAATATTGCACAAAAACAAAATCCTATGCAAAGACAAGACAGTCTTGACAGCCAAAGGAAAAGCCTATAAAAGTGTAATGACTGTAATGAAAACGGTAACAACAGTATTGGGAGTGCTCCGCGCATGGATGGTTGGTATTGGGATACAAACAAGCATAACAACCATTAGCCACAATATCAATTGTGTCGCTGGGGGTCTGTTTTAATTTTTGTTTTTCTGTTTTTTTTTTTATTAAGTTTCTTTTATTGTGTTTGCATGCTGAGATCAGTTGGAGAGACAGTTTTAATGACCAATCGTTTGACAGGCAGAATATGTTTGGCAGACGTCAATAACTGTATTACTTGTGGACACAAATTATACTTCTCATTTGTGTTTACTGGTCAGTAGATGGTGTTGCAAATTGTTAACATGAGGAAATCTTTATACAAGTTGATGAAAAATAAATAAATAAATGATTGACGTTTGCTTAGTGGTCAGTTATATCCAATCCATCAATAAAATTCATCCGTAAAAACACGAAACAGAACAAAACTGAAAAATTTAATCATAGCATAATTATGAATTCAATGGAAAATAATGTCGATCACTTCAATAATGATTATTTCAGCACGCCTACTCCAAATCTGACAGTAAAAACAAGCAGGGGGCAGCATGCCCGCCCAAACATGTTTCACTGCTTATGGGGGTTTATTTTTTTTTTTTTTTAATTTTCGACATAATTTCCCTTTTTTCGATCTTTTTTCGGCCTTTTTACCATTTTGCTATGGAAATAAAATCGACCACGAAAAAAGGTGCAATTCGACATTATTTCCAATCAAAATGGAAATAAACACGATTCGACCTTATTTCCTTCGACTTTATTTCACGGCACCTCTAACCAACACGTATTAAGTTTTTAACTTTCTCGTATATGTAGTAAGAGAAAGATATTGTTTTCGTACAAAATTTCGAACTCGAGATTTTGATCAATTCTGAAATTACGATGATAGGGGAACTCAAAAAAGTGGGTCTCACAATTCTCTCCGTCCGTATGTCTGTCTGTCCCCCCCCCTGGGGAATCTAAACGCTTGGACGGATTTGTTTCAAACTTCGTATTTAGAGTTTTGTGAGCTTCCCGCTAGGAGGCGTTTTTTTTATGCTAGCCCTAATATTAACGGTACTTCCCATATAAAATTTTTACGAAATATTAAATAATTTCGATAACGGCTATAACGATTTGAACAAAAATTGATAGTTGAGTTAATGTAGTTAATGTAAATGCATACAGCAACTGCACTTTTAAATATAGGCTTAAAACAGTACAAACGATTTTAACAAAAAACTTATTTTATTATACTATCGTCATTCTTAACTTGATAGCTATAAAAAGACTGCGTCATTTGATATCCACCCAAACCCAAAAAATAGTACTTTAAAAAACTGCTCATATCTCAAAAACGCCATTTTCGATTATGTAACTGGCAGGTAATGCTTAAATCCATAGCAATACCAATTTTGAGCTAAACAGTTGTAAAACAGTGTTTTTAGAACCATGAATGCGTCCTTCGATTTCCACCCCAATCGCTAAAAATGGTACTTTAAAAATTGCTCATATCTCGATTAGGATGATTTTCAGATTCAAAGCAGTTTTCTGCTCTAGAAATCAGCTGTCTGTCAACTTCGTTTTCCATTGGTCATAAAAAACACTTTTTTCAAATTCAGAGCACTTTGCGAAAGTTGACATTTATTCAGTTTTGATATTTCTATTGGGTTATCGGAGATCAGGGGAGGGCGAAGTTTTACATTTCGATTGCCCTGAAGTAAAGCACTAGTCAGAACCCATTGAGCAAAAAAAAAAAAATACAAATGTCAAGAAGTGACAGTGTCAGTATCTATGTCACTTCTTGTTAGTTTTAGCGTTCAGGTAAATTTGAATCCAGACAATTCAAGTCGACTAACGATGAATAGATTCTTGAACGCCTTCAATAACTTCGCGTGCTCGTGGGAAGTGAGTGCATTCAGTGATCCGTATTTATAAATATGCATCTTATGATTGATTCAACGTGCTACTTTCGCAAGATCTTACGAAAAAAGAGAATGTGAAAAAGTTGATTATGGCACACTTCTATCTGGCAGGAGAGAAAATGTAGTAGCGCGTTAATTATTAGGTAGTATAGATAAAGTTAGGTAAGTTAAGTTAGACATACTATTTGTCGTTTTGATACGAGAAAGTAAAAAACAGTTTTATTTAAAATTAGCCATCTAATCACGAAAATAATATATACTTATCTACTAAAATAAAAGTAAAAATTTTGCGTAATTACTAATCGAATACAATTAAAACAATCTCAAAGTCTTTCTTTGCGTTGAGGTGCTTTGTTTTTCAGATTCGTGACTGCTCTGAGGTTTCGTACATTCAGGATATTGGAGCCCTTTGTCAATCTGAAGTTGGGGTGGGGACCGAGGGGGGTGAGATTTTTTGCTTAGTACACAGATCTTCTGTGGTCAATATGGTCATAGCAGCAGAAGTCCATAAAATGGAAAGCGAAAGCCATACATTATCTTGAAGAACCTATACAGATACGTGTTTAAGCATACAACCAATCATCTCAATTTCGACCATCACGTGCATGCCTTCATTCGCGCCATACCCTCGATTCGATTGGAAAAATTAAGAGGGCATAAAAAGTAAGTTAGTAATGTAAATATCTGGAAATGGGTGAATAACGTAAACGAAGAGCGTTGATCTCGTCGCAGTCGATGTCGTTCGTCGTCATGTCTGCTTGTAATTCGATTGCATTTGGTATGTACAAAACTAAATCATGAAAAGCAACCAACAAGACAACAAAGATACTTCCACACACACTGAAGTTGAGATTTTGCACAATTCGAGCGCCGCGCCGCCGCAGAGACCTGCTGCCACAATGCACCATCGATCTTGGATTCGATTTGCGCTGCGTTTATTTGTTGTTCTCCATGTTACCATGCTAATGTGGATACAGTTTTTGGCATGGGAGATACTGGACGCCGCCACCAATGTGGGCTAATTTAATTTGAAATCGACGTTTGGTCTCAGTGTGCATGTTTAGATATCCATTTTTGTAGAAAGTTCGCATTCCAAGATAGAACTTGTTGTTCTTTTGCGTATCTGCCCGACAAATAGATGTCTTTCTATTTTTGGGTGTTTCACTGTAAACAACCCTGATATAGATCATCGCACTCGGTGCTCACTTTAAGCGACGGATTATGTGAACATGGAGCGCGGGTCGATCGGGTCATGCAACGAAACCAGTTCAGCACACCGTGCTGCACATGAGAAAAGCTAGAAATTGGCAATTTTCTCGAGTCCAAAGTTGTGGTCCCTCCCATTTGGGGGTAACACAAAATCCAAATGCGGACATTCCATTCACAAAAATAATTCGCAGCTGAATGCTGCCGCCGCCGCCGTGGATACAGTCGACTTGGGGCTACCTTCACATCTCGTTGTAGTTGTTGGCTTGCAGCAGCAACAACAACAACAACAGTGAACTATACGGCGCAATGCTTTATCGCTGTTGGACAATAATTCCCAACCATAATAGCACATATTGCTATGCGCAAAGCAGCAAAAAAAGGCAATACAACAGAAAAACTTAAAGAGTTTATGCGAGTTGGCATATTAGGTTATGGGTGGCGTTGCAAGTGAAAGTTCTTCGCTCGTAGACCAGGTTGCTCTGGAAATTTCTCCCAATTTGAGATTATGTGTCCCTTTGAGTCACATTAGATAATCACGGGGATATATTGACCATATTTTCGAATTGTTATACCAACGCCTTGCTACGGACAGCATGCTGCTGTCATTGCATAATGCACCGATTGTAAGTCAATTTAATGGAACTAGCCCGGCTTAGAAACAATAATGTAACACAGATGTTTGCATGAAAGTATAATACCTGTTGCTGCTGTCCACTTGTGTCGATAGTTGGTCATTGAATCGTAACACTTTCTAAAGGTACATACAACACACATAGCTGGAGTACAATTATTCGGTGCGATGTAAGTATTTCGCGCGTCGTGGTGTTCATGTCCACCCGCCGCCATAAGACTCCTATAATTGGTCTACTAACCAGAAGCGCAAAGTGTTGTGGATTTTCGCGTGAAAAACATTTCTTTTATGCAGCAGCATATTGCTGTTATGAGGTAATCAATTGTATTTTTTGTTGTTTCAGATTATTTTGAAAAAAAAAAAAACTACTACAACGGAGAAGAATTTTTCATGCGAATTTTCCAGCAAAGCGTGAAGTGTTTCCTGAAGGAAATTCGAACGAAATCAAAGCGCGCGGGAAGGAATAAATCATTCCAAAGATATACTTAATTTTTGCAATTGAGTAATTAGGTGAGAAACGACAAGAAAAGCATAAAATTACAAAAATTGGGTAACCGAATATGATTTGGAAAACGAAAGAGTTGGTGTACGAACGAGGTTTACTTGTTCGTGCATTCGGTATGTTGTCTGATTAAGGAAACGGACATTTCAAGCGTGATACAAGCAATTAGAGCTCATTTCAAATTGCGATTACAAGAAAATTGCTTACTTTATCATACAACTGCGTAGCATTGTGCTTATTATGTATCCAATTTTTGTAATACGTTCACTTGCCAATATAGAGCGCAATTCATTGGTTCTAAACCTTTGATGTCAAAAGAGGATTTAGACATAAGGGACTTGAAAGAATTGTCCGAAACCGGTTCGATTTTTCAAAAGTCCATCCAATTACGTGCATACGACGGCCGATGATATTGTCATAATTGGTAGAACACAGCGACCTGTCACTGGTAGGTTTGCTAGTATAGAAAAGGAAGCGGCTCAAATGGGACTAGTGGTCAACGAGGTCAAAACCAAGTATACCAAAAAAACCAAGTGTCAACAAGAAGTGACACTTATAACACCGAAGAATCGGACAAAATGTCGCAGTCGGTAGCTAAAACGGTAGTAAGGGGATTTGTCTACCTCAGTTCTGCTATAAATTCTGACAACACCATCTCAGAAGAAATTAAACGAAGAATAACTCTTGCCAACGGCTCTTTCTCTGGGCTGAGAAGACATAATTGAGTAGTAGAGCCCTATCAAAATAAGAAAACAAAGGAGATTCTGTATAAGACCTTGATCATCCCAGTCCTGCTTGCTTAAGCTTGGGCTCTATCTAAAGCGGATATCCGCGGTGGTCCGAGTGACAGATTCTTCGTAAAATTGTCGGTTCCTTTTTCGTATACGGGGTTTCGAAAAGGGGATTCAACGACGAACTTTACGAGCTGTAAAGCAACATCAACCTGTTCAAAAAACTGAGAGACAATAGTAAGATAACTAGGACACGTAGAGCGGATGAAAACAAATAGAGTTTCGAGTCTAATCCGGAGGGATAACGCAGCAGATGAAGACCTTGCCTTAAGTGGTACGCGCAAGTAAAAGTTGATCTCAACCGACTTGGAGTGCACAACTGGAGGCAGATAGTTGGCGCAATAAGCGTGTAGATACCCTAGGCCATCCTCGCGTGTTTTTCAGACGTTCGCGAGAGGTGCGGCTCAGTAGAAAAAACCTTAAGATGTAATTTGAATTTTTCCGGACAGTAGTCCAGCACTCTAAACACTGAGCCACTGCGCCCACGGTGCAGTTAGCTAAGGACCGGGCTAACTGGAGAGGCTTTATAGTTGAGGCCTCGGTTCACCCCGAACTGTAGAGCCACCGAAGCAAATAAGTAAGGTGGAACTGGAAGTAGGATATTTTCTTGTCAATCACTCTACATTGTCCCCATTTAATAGCTGCTAATGTGTTAATGCTGTTTAAACACACCTACTTGTCGATACGCTGTTTCGAAAGGCATGCATTCCTGCCGGCCAACAACCGGCGTTATTATAAAACCCCTAATTGCTATTTCCATAGCAAGAAACTTACATCCCACTGAGCTGGCAGACTGCTTAGTTCATCTTCTCACTGATCTTATTTTACGCTGAAACGTTTGCATATACATATATCCTTTTTTTCATATACATACATCATCGTTTGGTCTGGGTTTTTTTCTAAAAATTAAGCCTTGATTTGAACACTGAACCACTTCACCTACAATACCTGCCACTGTTAACAAAATTGTCAAAAACAACGCAATAGAGTTTCCGAATTATTGACAAACAAATAGTGTAACTTCTCCTCAGATTACGATGTCACTTATGAAAGCAGTGACAGTGCCATTTAGTTATCATTTTATCCGATCTCCTCAATTAAACACCCTCAACGATGCCGATTACATAAAGCTCATCACACGAAGACGCAACATTGACATTTAAGTGGGTTAAGGCGAATTGAACGAAAACTAAACCGAATACCACCTGTCAAATGCATATTTTGATTTGAAGACTCAGTTTAGATTTAATAAAGTAACTCCTATAAAACAAGCATCTCCGCGGGTAGCTGTTGAAGCGTTTATAAGTTTGTCTTCTCAAAAGAATCTTCAAAAATACACCTTTAAGGCATAGTCGCTCTGTTTTCTTAAAATTCTACTTTTTAGATGCACTCAAAACCATCCCATCGTAATTTTATAGAAAGAATAAACTCAAAGAAAGCCAGCAGATTTATGCCAGTTCTCTGACCAACTCTTTTGTTTTCACCAAATTTTGTCTACACAAAGATTGCAATGTTTTCATCGAGATACAAGTTAACCAAAAACCCGGTTGCAGCGATGATATAAGTTCTTGTCTCTTTTCTATCAAAATTCAAAACGAAAACGTTGCAACAATGTAACAAACAATAGAAACATTCAAACTAAACCGCCATTTGTATTCAATTCGAATTTAGACGTTTGTAATTATGAAAACAAGAATCAGCTACCAAAATTGTATACCACTACCTCCAAATCGAATGCCCCAGTTTGCAGCACCACATAAAGATTCCCCGTCCAGATATCCAAGAATAATGTGAGATAACAGCCCGTCGTCGTCGTTGTCCGTGTGAGGCAATCGACAGCATCAACACAGAAACAGATACGATACTTTTGAGAGAAAAATAAAAACAAAACAAAATTAATATTTTCACACAGTCACCAAGATTTTCATTGATGATCAATTCACTCATCTGGTTGCAGATAGGCATAACCACAGCCCCGAATGGGAGGAAATTTTCAAAATGTATTTATATTTCTCTTGATCTGAATCAAAACTACAAAAAAAAATCAAATATAAATAAATAAAAAAAAAACCTGTTGAAAGGGGTTAATAGTAACCAGTCATTTGCACTGATCTATACTCGTATGTACAAACGCACACCAAAGAAAAAAACTGCATTCAATTCGCCGCGGGCTACTGTTGTGAGTTAATTCATTCAATGAATCCGATTCAAATGAATCAGTGAACTAAGTGATTGTGCCATTCAAACTGAATTCGCCGCGAAGAGTATGGAAAATCAAAAGTCTCTTTAAAATAGACTACAGAATTCATTACAACGAAAATGAAAAGGAAACAAAAAAAAACAACAAATATAAACCCAAACAGAAGAAGAAGAAGCAGAAAATTAAAAGGAAAAGTATCGGCGAAACCCGCTTATGCTGCTTCACTTTTATGCTGCGCAACACATCCAAGATCCAACCACTGTGCAGACCATGAGATGCGAAATTACAGTGGTGTGGTGGATTTTTTTTCATTTCATATTTAATTCGCTTTTTTTTTTGCTTACCCATTCCTTCAAGATAATACCACCAACACTCACCATTAAAGAAACCACAAAACAGAATTGTATTGACTCTTTAACCGAACGGTTGCATCGCGCTTATTGCCTAGAAAATTGTTTTTGACTGATTCCGTTCGAGCGTTCGCTTTCAAAGGGAAATCTCTCTGAAAAATCAAATCTCTCTATTAGATTTTTCCATTTTCGGTATAAGTTTGAAAAGATGTAAGATTTTTGAATAAACTTCTTCGTGCGCGACCAAACTGTTGGACTGATAAAAAATTAAAAAATTAAAGCTAAACTAAAGTTGAAGTTGTGAAGGATTTTTTCAAGGATTTCCAATGCTTATTCAATAATTCATAGAATAGTTTTAAATTTAGCCAAGGACTGAACTCTTTATTTTTTTTGCTAAAAAAATGTTACTCATACGACAGAGTGTACGGCAAAATATAAAATTTTTCTTGGATATTATTTTTAAAGGACTAAATAATACGTGGTTGATGGTTAATATAAAGTCTTGGCTGAGACACTATTATGGACTGTTTATTGAGCTATAAGTTTGTTGTGTCATAGAATGTAATCAGTGAGTGATTGTTTTTTTTTAGAGAGGAGAATGTGGCCGATATAATCATTTGTAAGAAAAGTCATACCGAAGAAATAGGAATATTTCTTTTATTGAGGATTCTGTAAAAAAAGTAGCAGTTAACACCCAGGACTTTGGATTTCTGGACATCGGGCTTTCGTTCATTTTCTGAGGTTATTGCAACGAACCATGCAAGTTCCAAGTAATGGGTGATTTTTTAAGCGTTTGGTTTTTAAAATAAAGAAAAAAAGCAACAAAAATTTGCAAAATTGAGTGAAATTTTTATTAGGGTCGATAAATCAATTCTTGCCATTTACTTTTTGAATGTTATTTCGTGTAAATGTTGGCCACGACTACGCTTCAAGTGGTCCATCCGGAATGTCCAATTTTGGCATACATTTTCCAACATATCGAATGGCATCTCACCAATAACACTAGTTATGTTATATTCAAAGGCGGCAAGCTAACCTTACCTATCCGTATAGACGAGAGACTTCACATATCACCACAAAAAATAATCCAGCGGCGTCAAATCACAAGATCTAGGCAGCCAATTCACAGGTCAAAAACGTGAGATAAATTGCTCACCAAATTTGCCCCGCAATATGTCCATGGATTCAATAATTTGCAAACGTTGTTCGGGCGTAAGTCTATCCATTTTGAAATTGGAATGTTAACTGAGTATTTTTTACTTTGACATGTGTCACGAATTGCGCGAGAACTGTCGAAAAAATCAGGCTAAAAAGCCAAACAGCAAAAAGTCACCCTTTATTTACATAAATTCAGTGTTACTGTCGTCTGACTTAAATACCAATTTGGAACTTTCACAGTTTTGAATAGTTTTCTAAATTTTGAAAATTTTGAAAATTGTTTAATTTGCAGAAAATTCGCTATATGGTTCTTTTGATATTTTTACAAAGGTCGTTTTGATTTTTCTCACATTGCGATTAGAGTGTTCAAATTCAAGTCCTTTTGGTCCCAAATTATTCGACCATAATAATCTTATGCGGGTGCCTATCTACACCTAATAAAAATTCCTCATTTTATTTCTTTTTGTCATTTTCCGAAATGATGGAAGACACTTCTAATTCTTTTTCATTTATATAAGTGTACACTTGACAACCAGAACTATTTTTATTGAAGGACAAGTAAACTTTCAACAGGACAAAATCTGGCAAAAATTTAGCTGCAAAATTAACACTTGAGCAAGCACATTTTGACGTGGTGGAAGCGTTACAACTTATAAGTTCGCATTATCCGAAAAGTATTAAAAATACAAAATTCCATGATTGCGTTTTCCCTTAAAACCTGGTTTTAGAAGATAGAAGAGCGTATATGGAGAATTGACTGCCAGAATTTAACTGCCCAAAACAATCTCTAAAAGGACACCGGGGATGAATTATTCGTGTAGTAAAACTATTTGAAAAGTCTTCGTATAGAAATTGTTGTTCGCACAAGAAAACACAGCAAATGAAAAATGTTCAAACAAAAAGTATCAGGTACAGGTATAGTTCCTCAATTTAAGCGGGAAACGTTGTTATACCTCGCTTTTGTCCATTAAGGACATATTTCGTGGAAAAAGGATCAAATTCCATTCATCACACAAGTTATCGGGGGTATCTAAGTTCCTGTGAAAATTCTTCCAAGTTGCAGCCTTCACTTAGCAAACAGTATCCTGTTCCACCAACTTTTTTAGACATTTTCAAACCCAAAGTGCATTTCTTTCCAAAAAAAAACTAGCCACAAAAACAAACGTTAAAAATTCTGGTGGGCAATTTAAATTTGTGTCCTTTGTGACTTTGTCTGCAAAGTCAAAATACGAGTAGATTCGAAGAGTTATAGATTTACGAAATATTGCAGGATCCTTTAACAAAAAACTCAGGCTAAATTTATGCATACATTTTGTAGTTTTGGGGAACGGTCCCAAGGGCTCAGGGTACTCACTATTATCTCAAATAAAATGCGTAGATTCTTTTGCGGAAAACTCGCCAATTTGTATATTTTACTGCATTCACAAAATAGATGTAGTAGTTTGAAAGAAAATTGTCATTCTATACTTCTACAGTCCAATTTGGGAAAAATGACAAAAATGTCCAACACTAACCAACTTTTTTTTTTACCAATCCAAAAAGATGTCCATTAAATTTATTTAACACAATAACAATCACTTTGACTGGAAAACGTTTCTCGCTTAAATTGGAGGACGGCATTTGAACATTTATATCGGGAAATAAGATTATTTGAACGACTTTTCCGTGTATTCTTGGTTAGGAAGTGAACCTTACACTTCGCTGTCAATTGATTAATTGGGAAGAAGGCAGAGAAGACACAAGCGACAGAAAAAAACTTTGTAAGCCATACAAATGTGATTGTCATCTTTTATGTTGTGTGATCGTGAACCAGGCGATTCACTTAATGGAATTCGAATTCGAAAACTGCCTGTCAGATTTCCAATGTCAAAAATAAAATTTAGCAATCACTTAAGTAATCGAGATGTTTTTGAAACGGCTATTTTTTTAAGGTGATTTCAAATTCTGGAGCACTCAAACCAATCCCAGTCCATTTTACTACCAAGTTCAAAAGAAAGGAGACACTCATTTATATTATTTCTTTCCCTTTTATGGTCGGTGGCAGAGTAATACTGTCCTCCGCCGGGGCTCGAACGAACGATGCTTGGGTCACAACCAATGACTCTAACCACTACACCATGGACACCGCCTTTGGAACGGCTATACTTCCCAAAGTAACGAACCAACGTTTTTGGTTATAAACTGTTCCAAATTCGCGCAGCGAGATTTCTCCATTGTGATCCTGCATAGACGAGCGAGTTTATTAAGAATGTCGAAATTTTTCTCCCATATCATAAATAAATAAATAAATAAATACAGGCGGTAGACACCTAGCCTAGCTTCTCGCAACCATTCGTTTGTGTGAGTTTCTATTTTTGGGACGAATGGAATATGCTATCATAGGAAACTTAAAAGTTGAATGTAGGTATGGTTCTGGATTTCCATGTGTCTTTCATGATTTACTGGGTACGGATCATTTAGTCAATGATTGACTTTCCTATGCGTACGACCTCACTGATATGGGGCCCCGCACTGTATCCTTTATACTACACGTGACATTTATAGTTGACGCAGTTCGAAATATCTATCTCCTTTCTTCTGGATAGAATACACGATGTTTACTTTATGATTATGTTTGAAGGAGCGGTGGTATATGACTGCAGACCGTTGGCGGTTTGGCACTCTGCAGAAATGTTTTTTCAAAATCCTCAGCACAGGCTGACAGTTTGCCCCATTGTGACCTTTGGTAAATAGTTCTACCCTCCGTTAACATTTTCGAGAATTGACTCTGTAGTACCAATCTAGCTGCACTTAATCGGTTGGTCGGTTCGTTCCTTCCTTATTTTTTTTATCCATATCTCTGTCAGAGGCTCCTGGTTGAGCCTCATTGTTGGCTGTAGCTATACGCCAGCCGGATCTTATCGTTGAACCATTGATTTCGCTGTTAGTAAGTCGCATTATATTTTTCACTAATTTGTAGACAAATGTCAAATCACAACCGGCTTATATTTACATTTTAATCTAAAATCTGTACCTATTATTCAACCAGATATATTAATACGTATTTAATACAAGTTACTCACGGAGTAGCATAATACAATAATCGAGTTTAGTTATTCTTAGAATTTACTTACGTATTTCAAGTAAAGTTATTAACTAATCAGTCTTTGTTTATTTTCGTTAGATAATTTAAGAAGATGGCATAATACTCCTAAACATATCAAAGAAGTATAACAATCGTATACAGATACACTGTACACTTAAAAATAATAATCTTTTCGATCCTCACACAACGTCAACTTTAGTTTTTGTTTTTTGTGAATAAAATAAAAAAACAATCGTAAATTTATTTAATTCATATTCGTGTTTCCATTTGTGTGCTTCTTTTTCAGTGTTCCCATATCAACAATGCCTGTAAATACATATTAATTAATGGAACAAAATAAAAATTGTTCTCCAACAGGAAAGTGTTAACAAACCAAAAAGAAAAAAAAAAGTTCAGTGCAGTTCAGTGGCTTAGAAAAAATATAATATAAATCTTAATTTTATCTAGATTTGGTACAATTTTACATTGAAAACGAACTCGTAGCCGTGTTTCATACATCGAAAGAATTACCATGATGTCGGCCTTAAAGGCCAACAAAACGAACGCTAGCCAAAGTCAAAGTTTGCGACAGTGGAGGCGTCCAACTGCAGTCACCCATTCAATAGAATTGCAACAAAAAACAACAACAACAATAACAGCGGCTACTACTTATCGCAAATTCTCAAATCAATACCCAACCTACGGTCAACGTCAGTCCAAGAACAGGTTTCGAACAACAACTTCAACACTCACAGTCTACCTGTTGGTTTGCATAGTTCTATATGGATTTACAAATTTCGGTGTGCAATGCGGCACGGGGGCGGTTCGGCCGGGCACTGGTAATCCATCGCCTCGTTTACCGCGCACCAGCGCGAGTCAACTAAATAATGGAACTGGATATAAGTTCGGAACGAAAGCACTAAATCAGACGAGAAATTTACGAACAAGGTGAGTTCTTATTTTGTTTTTATTTTTTAAATTTTATTTAAGAAATGATTACTTCTAATCAATAATAACTTGTTAGCATTTAGTATATACGCGACAACAATGTTTTATTCAAAGAGCTACTAACTGATTGTTGGTACCCATTAAAAAGAAAAAAAAAATTGCATACAAAACATTCCATTATTGCTCACAGTTAGTGGGCAGGAAACAGCTTTGGAAGAAACCCAGAGTTACACAACAGTTGAGGAATGTGTATCTTTTCCCTCCAAGTAACCCCCATATAGATGCCCATTTCGCACACTATTTTGTATGGGAATTGGGCTACCAGTGATGTTTACATTTTTGTTAATTGTTTACTCTAAAATTTTATGTGGGAACCTATTCGTACCTACGCACGATACCATGGTTGCCATTGTAAATTGTTGTGTTTTACAGATAAACATTGTTAAGAACCACGTGTAACGGACCCAAGGCTGTAGCTCGCGTTGAAATTTGCATAATTTATCGAGTGGAAAATTGTAATGAAACCGTTTTTATGGCAGTTCCTTGTATAGTGAATCTTCATTCATTTCTTTTGTGAACTGAGATCTTCTTGAAATGGCTTTTTGTGCGAAACAATATTATCATAAATTATGGGCTATTGTTGTGAGTCTCAAAATTTAGTTATGACCAAAATTGCCAATTGGTGGTTTACCTGAGGTGTTAGATTGCTGCATGGGAAACACTTGCATCGAGGTTGAGCCAAGATGAGTAACGATTTTTTCTAAAAGAAACTGACTAGGATTTTAACGATTTTTGTAATTTGTTTTGTGTAATAACTTATTGCATTTTGTTCGAGTTAGCGAAATATTTTGATGTCACTTTCTTACAAAACACATTTGGCAGTGGGTATACGAAATTTTGGCTAACGGTTGATTAGGTATATTATTTTGGAAATATTTAGGAGTAGAATTGTACGGGTTACATACAACCATTGACTGCACAAAATTGCTGAAACAGGTAGCCTAATTTGTTTAGTAAGAAACGATTCTGGCTTCCGCGTCTTTTCTAGTAGTTTTCATAGCCATGCACACTAAATTGAGAAACAGTTAAATATAGCAACATCAAGAGTAAGGTCCCAGTTATAGCTATTACTAAACTGCAATCAAAAAAAATTGTTTTGCTTTTTTGGAGCACTTACACTTAATCATTGAACTAAATCTTAGTCTTAAAATATTGCCTTTAAATTATAAAGTTAGCAATAAGCATTGTTGTCTAAATTTTCTAGAAAACGAATTTATTATTTTTTCCGTACGTACAACTTTTTCTGTTCAACTTCTCAGTCATTTCCACCACAGGTTTCACTGAATTCCTATGAAATGCTGGGGTTAAATGTTTCAGTTTTGTTCTGTTTCGAGTTTTTACGGATGGACTTTTCAGATGGCTATAACTGGCCCCTTAGGCGTCGCGCATTGTTTATAGCTATCCGCAAAATGCATCCGTAAAAACACGAAACAGAACCTGCAAAACTTAGGTCTTTAGTCAATTTAATTCTAAATTTGCATATCTGGTGTTCCAAAGGACTTAAAAAATCTTATTAAATAAATTTCAGGATCTTTCCACGCCTAAACACAACTTTCGCTATTTTTAAATTAGGCGCTTAGTAATTATCTTTGGCTATTTTTCTGACATTTATGAAAGTGTTGAAAAGAGAAGTTCACAAAAATCTATTCTTAAAACAGTTTCACGCTATTAATTAATTAAAATTTTGTGTTTTATTTCCTATTCAGGATTCTTGCAAAACTCAAGCAGAAGAAAACGTGAAAAATTTAGCCTATAGGATAATTTTTTGACAGCTGAAAAATTCGTTTTTCACCACAATAATCTCAGAAGATAATTATTTAGCCCAATTGGCACACGGCTTTAAGGACTATTCACATGAGATCTACCAACTACCTACGAACGAACGAATATTCGCAGGTTTTGACAGTTCATTAACATGAACACTTTTCTTGGTCGCGGCAGTTTTCGAATTTCAGCCATCAGTTTCTATCAGCAATTTCTAATTTGAGGTTGAGTTCGAACGAATGTTTTATTCGCTAGTTTGTGGAACGCGGTTTAATGATGTGGATTGCGAATAAACTTTCACAATTCGCACCGTGGGTGTTTTCATTCGCGGCATAGTTATTTAAACTGTTTTTAAACTTGTTTTCTTAATACATTTTGATGGGATAATTAACTATCCTACCCTTAGAATAATAAAATGTGCAATTTTCAGTTCGGAAATTCATCAAAAGTCGTTTACATTTCATCAATTCGTTTGTTCGCTCTCATGTGAATGGTACATATTTAAATGTATCAAATTATGCATTTTTTTTAGGAGTTCGAGTTCACTCCCATAACTGAAAAATTGGATATGTTTACTGTTCAGTCCTTTAGTTTACCCAGTTTGACAGAAGTCTGAAATCAAAACACAAATAATTCGATTAGTAATTTCATTTCACGGATAATGCCAAAATGTCAAATGGGTAGACAAATTTTAAATCATCTGCCAAACTAGTAAGATTCTCAGTGGAGGGGTAATATCTTGCTCTCTCGAAGCCTCACTTTTTTACGAATTTTTTGAGTTAAGGAATGACATTGAGTAAAAATTCGTAAAATTTAAAAGTGAATGAACAAACCTTATAATTTTCTTGCCCCAGTTGATTTTTATTCATAAGTTTTCCAGTCTACTTGTTAAGGGCTGACATTCCAAACAAATAAATGACTCCAGCCACCTATCAACAACTACTTATACTTACTAGTTAACTCGAGCTTACTCGTTGGAGAGGGCACCAGAACTCATTCGGTTGCACTGCATAGGTATCCCTGAACAAGTTCATCTCACTTAACTCGCCCTAGTGGTCTAAATACATCTTCGTTTCGTTCATGACATCATTTCAAAATCCTTCCTGTCAAGATTCCATAAAAAGTTCATTCACTGGCCTTTATTTGTGTATGCTGTTCAACTTGTAGCAAAGAGATGCAATAAAATTTATTATACATTTTATCACCCACTTAAGCTATCTTCAATTTAATATTTAACATTTACATTGCGATTAAAAAAATCCCATAAAATGAGCACTTGACTGCACAACACGTGCGCACTGTGAGAGTGGCTCTCTTTCCCCAACAAATTGTATAATAATAATATAATTAATTTGTTAACCTTGGCGAAAAAATAAAGAAGCATAAGTAAATACTCAACTCAAGTAACTAATATCCAACCGTGAATTTGAATCTGAATCCCGACATCATCTTCATCTTCATCAGGTGAAAGCAACAAATTTGCAATTGAAAACTATCTCACACACCCATCCACAGGCAGATGGACTAGCAATGTATTGGTTTACAGTTCGAAACGAATCAATTGAAAATGTGCGTAACAAGCAAACAATTTATGTGTACTACTATTAAATAATAATAAAAATGCTGTATAGTTTAATGGGTGGCGGTTATGCAAGTGCGCACTGTCAGTTCTTGTTGAACATTTTTTTGGAGTGTGTTTTTTTTTAAACAATTATTTTCGCCATCTCCTTCGTGGTGTGGTTATGTAAGTTCTGCACGATGCCGCTGGATGGGAAATGTATATTACAAAGGAAATTAAATTATATTTTGTTGGCCGGCAGTTATGCGTAAATGGTCAGAGATTGTCATCTTTTTCTTCTTTCCATCGACTTATGGGGTATGGTCTCGTTTTCGCTGAAAGTACCGCGCGAAACGGGAAAGACACATCTTGTTGATCGGTGGTCCGTGTGACGGTGTCTTTAATTTTTCTTTTTATTTCGCTCTCTCGAGTTGGCACGGTGAAGGGCTATGTTGGTGGGCTCGACGCTCAACCTCAACGCGCAAGCCAAGGTAAGTGGAAATGTGATGTATACTTTCTTTGATGATTAATTCGAGCGATTAGTTTGGAATGCGTTAATTTGCTCCATAGGAAATGACCTAAGAATTGAAAATTGATTTGGTTATTGATTTGATTTTATTCATTTTTGAAAGTAACTGGATTGGGTTGGGTAATCTTATTGCAATGCATGTAATGTTTTGTAAAGGCACCAAGTGACAAAGAACATAGAAACAGGAACAGAAACTGAAACAGAACAGAAAGTGTTTTCGTTCTGTAGTAAATTCTGGTTCTGTTTACGTTGCTCGTTCAGCTACACAAAACTGAAACAGATCCAGAAAAACATGGCTGCCGTCGCTGGCAGCAACAGAAACAATCAATATAAACTTGTTTACGTTCTGTCGTTAAACAGACATTTTTCTGTCGCTAAATTCTGTTTCTGTTGCAAATGTATGGGATTCTGTTTCTGTTCCTGTTTCTTTTCTTTGTCCCTTGCTGCCTTAAGAAGAGCGATGTTTTTCCTTCTGAGAATGGAAATTTGAGCTAGTAATCACCTTCTTGGACTACGGTCGGTTATGAATTATGTTGTCCGAAATGGCGTTATACAAACGACATCTTATTACACTAACACGGATCCATTAAAAAAAAAATGAATGGTCTGTTCATTAGGTGAATAATGACTTATGGTAGACTGACTTTGACCTCTACTATATGAACTCATTAAATAGACTAATGTATTGAGGATGCGGCTAACATTGAGACTATTATGAAATAAATAGATGGCACACATTTCGTAATCCATAATTGTGACCAAATTGAGTACACTTTTGTACTTGACATGCCAATCCTCATTCTTAATGATCCGATGAACAGCTGTATTGACGTGTGAGAACTGTTTAATAATTTTGAACCCGATAATTGGTCGAAAGAGGTACAGTCTAAGGAAGATATAGCGAATAAATCAGCTGGCTGTTTGGCTATACTACGACGTGAAGGAATGTTTCAAATTTTAAATTAAGTAGACTTATTTAAGACAGTGACATTTGTCAAACTGACAGCCAGCAATAAAAAAACAATCTGTAAAGACTATCAGGCAATCTTTGCCTTTCTTTGCGATAAATCATATACACATAATATCAGCAGTGAACAACAGAAATATGTACCTAACAGTTTCAGAAATCTAAGAGAACATTGAATCGAGCCGAAACAATATACCAGTTTAAACCGTTTTATCACAGATCCCACTGGGAACTGTTTTATTCAGTATTCGTCATGCCAACAAACCACTTTTGATGCATTTATGAACAGAAAATTGCACATTTTACTATTCCAAGAGTGGGATAGTTAATTATTCCATCAAAGAATAAGAAAACAAGTTTAAAAACAGTTTAAACAACACATTTTCGAATTCCAACCTTCGGCGCGAATTGTCAAAGTTTATTCGCAATCCACATCATTAAACCGCGTTCCACAAACTAGCGAATAAAACATTCGTTCGAACTTAACCTCAAATTAGAAATTACTGGTAGAAACTGATCACTGAAATTCATGTGAACGGACTGTCAAAACTTGCGAATATTCGTTCGTTCGTAGGTTCGTAGTTGGTCGCTCTCATTTGAATAGTCCTTAAGTTCTTTATGTAAATATAGCAATCAATGGGACTGGACCTTTTCTTGCGCTATTTTTTGTGGATCGTGGAAAGAAAACTGCTACTGAAGTGAAGTTGTCTGCACCATATAACGGAAATACAGTATCGGCCCTTGATGCTCTGTGACTTATTTCTTTACGCACTGAAATCTACGTTATGCACTAACGTTTACATTATTTCAAACTGACCTATTTTCGTTCCCAACTCTTACCTTCTCGATCGTGTCGAGGCCAGCAACCCTAATTTGTCTAAGATATCCTATTTAATTGCGAAAGTCGTGTCAGTTCGGTGAGTTGAAATAATGGGCAGTGAACATCAATTCGTTTGCAAATTATTTCATTGCAAGGGTACCTCTTCTTTAGTCTTGTAGGCCTAATAAAACTTATTTCACCAAGACCATGACCTCGGTTGCGTCAAATATTTTGTTGCTAATAACTTAAAATTATGACAACTCGCAATCGCATCAGCTAGCGGCTTCCGTCCGTGTATAAAGTAATAAAATAATTCCCTAATATCGTTAGTTGATTGACATATAATGATCTAGGAAAACTAACCAAGGTCGGTTATAAATTCATATACCCAGATAATCAGATATCTAGTGGAATATGGAAAGCAAGCCGACAAAATGTTCACGGTCTTTGGATGTTCCTGTCTTAGAGGCGAAAAGAAAAACAACAATAATGTATTGTTCTTGCAAAAAAAAAAATGTCCGTAGTGTTAATTATGCCGGATTCACGGGTAATTTACTACGCCACTTGAAAGTGTTATTGCTTTTTAAGAGCCCTAGCCAAATAGAGAACCCTCCTCCACTTAAAACATAAACGTAATGACCTTGCACCCAAAACATCAACTAATTGCCTACAAACAAGATTATATATATATTATGCGCTGCAATCTCTGGACATTGTGTAACAATATCTTAATAGATCTGGGAAAAGGTCAGGCGCAACCAAACCAGTTTCGCTCCATTGTGTTACAATTTGACATAGCAATCTTCATTATACGCGATGATATAAACTATCAATTGACAGTTCAGTTGCATCGATAATCAAAATCATTTCCCATAATGCAATCTTATCAAGATAATAACGAAAAAAGAGTGCCTGCCTATCCAGAGAAGGTTTGTCATTAAAATTATGTTAATTTGATTTTTTTAACATCGAAATCAAATTCGAAATCGAAAGTGGTCATTTTCATGTTACGGTTGTAACACAATCAAAGTCTTCTCGTTAAGCCCACTTCTGCCATAAATGTTAATATTATTGTTTTCTTATTAGTTTCTGCTGCTGCTTGGTTTTTTTTTTGTTTAATAAATAATGAAACGAGAAAGTAGAATAAATAATATTATACAGGTTTGTTGTGAGAAAATTCATATTCGCGCACAAATTAAATTAAGTATATTGTCTACTTTGTGGATTGTGTTTTTTTTTCGCTTATTTTTGTTGTTGACTTTGTTGCGCGGCTTTCGGTTAAAATGCGGTCAATGGCCGTTGTCATACCTGACACAAGCACTAGCTAATTGCTAATTATCAAAGTTTGATTTATTTGCATTGTGGTGAGCATAAAATTGTTTGGGACTGATGTTGAACCTAAATCTTAGTGCGTATTACGTGTGTCAATAGTTTGGTTTTTACTTTCGGTTTTATTTCCTAAAATTTGCCTGCAGCTAATATAGTAATATACCAAGCCACATGAGACATGAGTGTCTAGTGACTTTCATGACTTAAGCCACAAGAGGTTGATCTGCATATTGTTTTTGTTTATTTTTTTATAGTATGTACTATTACTTGTTTGTTTTATTACTTTTTAAAGAGTTAAGTAAGCGGCGATGTTATGCCTTAACGGTGAAGGAATTTTTCAAAGGAAGTTTTTGTTTTATTTTCTGTTAAGTGTATATATTTTGCAATAAACGAAGGCTGTCTGACGTAAGACACTTTGTGTCATAAAAACAAATGTCACATTGTATTTGAGTTGAATTTGCCACCAAAATGCATGTAAATTTATTATTATTGCTGGTGTATTGGAGGTAATGATACGGAAGCAGGGATGTTAATCAATTCTAGAAGTTTTTATTACCGCAATAACCGGCTCCATGAATTATTAGATTGTCTTGGATGCATAAGTTAAACGTACATATTTCACTTTCAGAGAGTTAAAAAACAAAAAAAATTAAATAAATAGTTTTGGCAACAGGTCATTTGAACCCTAGGTATAGCTTCTCACAACCTATTCGTTTGTATGTGAGTTTTTATTTTTGGGACGAATGGAAGGGACCTTTTTATGGCGATTCCGAACGGCTTAATTAAGAAGCTTTTTCAGGACAGTTGTACTATCGGATGTTTGTCAGACGTTCGCGAGAGGTGGCGCTATGGAAATAGATGTAATTTGTGTTTTTTCGGGGATCGAACCTGGGTCCCCTCGCACAGTAGTCCATCACACTGACTAACCACTGAGCCACTGCGCCCACCTAGAGTTAGTTGTTAATATAAGTTCAATGTGGTACTGTGAAACGTTGATGGTGGTCATGGTGTAGTAGTCATTGTGTTTGCTTGTAAGTCCCAGCAGAAGACAGCAATAAACCGGCTCTGTGAAATAAGGCCACAAAAAAAATATGAAATAAGGCCCCATAAAATTATACAGGAAACAACAACAACGATTTTTAATACAATTTTTGGGACCTTATTTCCTAATGAAAATTGGAGTATTATTTCATTATGAAATAAGGCCCCAAAAGAAGAAATCAAATAAGACTCCAAACGAAAAACGAAAACCCCCCTGCCTAGGTCTACTGTCAAGATTTGGGGCTTTATTTCATTTTCGCTTTTGGGGCCTTATTTCATTGGGGCCTTATTTCCTGCAGCCCAATAAACCATAAACTATGAAAAAATAGTTACTTGGCTTTCTTATAAAGCCTCATGAGGTTCTTTCGATTGCACGAATCTTTGATTCAGATTTTCTTATCCTTTGGGTCAATACGATTGCATTTGTTTTGCACTGTAGCTTAAGATATGCATCTTCAGTTATCGTTTTCCTTAAAACAGATTTATCATCATACCTATTTCTCTAAAGTGTCTACTAGCTCTTTGATAATGTGGCGATATTGGTACCACTGGTGGTTGGGGTCTACGATAGATCAATAGAAAGCAGCACTCCATCAGGTGCGCTAAGGCGGCAAACATCGCAAGATGGTGATTTCATTTATTCCTTTTAAACTAAAAAATGACTTCATATAAAATATCATGTAAGAAATTAGCAAACGATCAAGACCGGCTTTTTCGTACAGCTTTGAGTGTTCAATTTAGTAGGCACTGTAGCCGTGCATTGTCACTTGCATTGTCCACCAGTGTAGTTCCTACCCAGCGACGGAAATGACGGTCGAATGCGTTAATATTTAAATCAGTCCAATTTAGCTACTACCAGCAAGCACCAATGACTCAGACTTACATCTCAATTCCTCCCACAGACTCAATAGAAAATGGCTTTGTAGGTGCGCGGCTTATAAATAACAAATGCGATTATTGTCCACTCTAATGAACCGTGCCATGTTCAGACCAACAACAATCACATTCTTGTATTTCACATTAAGCCAAAAGCGAAATTCACAACATTTCTGAATGAATTAAGCCTTTTTTAAGTCGCGCATTCATTAAATTAAGCAGAGGGGAAAAAATTAACACATGATTGATGTATTCCACGAATCCAATGGGCACAATTTCAATGCTAATGCCAATTTATTTGCGGAGACGGCCAGCGCTCTCACTCCATTTCTCTTTGGTGGCGGCGGAGGTGTTCAAAACGACACCGATCTGTCTAAATACTGATGACCCCCAGTTTTTAGTTCAAATCTGACTTGACCGATCGTCGAGAAAAAAAAATGAATCTACACCGTCTTACCACCTGCGGCTACGAAAGATAATGAAAGTTGTTAATTGTTTGTGGAGTCTCGGTGGCAGCAATGAGCCTCCATAAATCACGATCGGTAGTTGTAAGCGCCGTTGTAGAGCGCACTAATTAATTAATTTCTTGAGCGTGTTTACAGCGCTTTTTCATTTACAGCTGAGTAGTGCGCTGAATCTATGCGCTGAATATAGCTTTTCAACAAGAAAATCCGCTGAATTGTAATAAATTTTCACCGAAAACTCACCGGGCCAGGCCGCCGCATTGTGTGCGTGTGTGGTCGGCCGCATTTGGCATTCGGCATGGCAAAATGGTTAATTAAAATCGAATCCCATGGATTCGTGTCAAATATCCGCGCAATAGAAAAATGATCCAATATGGCTTCGGTGCGCGGCTGGCGTGGCGCACTCGTGTGCCGCATTCCACGTTCATTTATTTATCATTTATCAAGCTTATCAATTTGCTTTTATAACTCTATCTCCGCGGCCCCGTATCTGGTGAGTTCTGTGTGTGTTTGGCTTTTTTTCTTTTTCGGTTTTGGTTAGTTTTCTTATAGCATAACAGTCCCACATTTGAAATCGATTAATCTCCATTTCTGTGCGTCGCGCGCATAGCTCCCTATAGCATCGGAGGCTATACGACTTAATACTGGTGAACACCGCCGCAGCCGCGCGCCTTAGTTAGTCTTGCTCTGCTCTGCTCCCTGCTGGATCGGTGAGAGATTGCATAACAAAACGAATCAAATCCCAGAAAGTCAACTGTGACTGTGAGACGAGTTGTGGCGATGCAGAAGGCAGACGAATGATCGTACGACATAAATGTAGTTCAGTAGTTCGATAAGGTTGTGGGCATCGGCTCAACCTCAAAAGAAGTCGCGCAGATATGCACACGTACGAAAAAAGTGCACTTTTTGCTGCTGGATTGCTATAGCCAGCCCGGGAAATGGTTACATTTGCCATGTTCAGTTTTCCCATTGGATTGGTTTTTTTTTGTTTCTACTACTGCTACTTGTGTTACCGTCAATTGCAACAGAGTTTAGATAATTGCTGTCTTCTTGTTGTTTTAGGCAGAAAAAGGAGTTTATTAGTTTTTCTTTGGAGAGTAATTGTATAATAACTGCTAAGTTAGCCCACAATTTTAATGCTGCTGGTTGTCTGGCCTTATTTAGAGAAGCTCTCATTTCAACGGTCCCACTTGGTTCCAGATCTGATATCTATTGAATAATTAAAATGTTGATGATAGAAGCACATGGGGTGGGTGATATATTTTATGTTAGCGTAGTAGCTAAGCGGTTGGTGTGCTGGACTACTGAGCGAGGGGTCCCAGGGTTCGATCCCCGGAAGAAAACGAACTACTTCTTAAGGTTTTCCCACTGTGCCACCTCTCGCGAACGTCGGGCAAACATCCGGGAGTATAACTGATGTACCGAAAAAGCTTCTCAACTCAGCCGAGCGGATTCGGCATACAATTGTAGGTCCCTTCCATTCGTCCCAATAATAAAAACTCACATAAACGTATGGAAGCTAGGCCTAGGGTGTCTACGGACCTGTTGCGCCAACTATGCTACACTTGTTTACGCATGCTTTATAGACTTGGATAAGGCATACGACCGAGTGCCTTGCTTAGGGGTAAACTTTGGAGTGTATTGCAAGAGTATGGAATTCCTAGGAGCTATTCAACCTCTTTACACAAACTGATGTACAAGTTCGCTCGGATTAATGGCGTTAAATCAATACCTTTCAGCGTGGGCATTGGACTTTCGCGGTTTCGGTTTCTGTGTATCCTCTCCTTTCCATCACTTATATATGGACTGGATTTTACAGCGCAGTCTTGACGAAGAACGGTCCGAATTGGGAGATCTGAGGATAAGTCCTTGGCTCTTTGCTGATGATGACAGTCTTCTCAGACTGAACCGCGCGTTCGACAGGTTTGTAGCCGTTTGTGTTGAAACTGAGATTAAAGTAAACTTGAACAAATCTGAAGTGATGGTTGTCTAAACAATGACTGTTCAAGGCACTATACACGTTAGTGGAGTTCAATTGGAGAAGTTTAAGTATCTCTGTGTCTTATTCACGACTGATGGAAGCAGCAATGTAGAGTTTTCTTGGTTTTCCAGCCCTTGATGATTTAGAGTCGATGGCGAAAAATTGATGGCCCACCTGATCACCCCTGATGCATACATAAGTTTCAAATGCCAGAATTCGCACAAATGTTTTCGCAGAAATATTTCCAATTTGCACATTTTGAACCTCGGCCATCTTTAAAGTTTGGTCCCATACAACAGCACAATCGAAATGTTTGTCAAATCGGCCCAATTTGAATCAAATGTCATTATCGTACGGAAAAGACGGGATCAAATAATGTCCCCTTTAGAACACCTGAAAATGTTGGTGCAGAAATTGCTAATTTGTAACAAATGTCAGATCACTGTCTAATAACTTAAATGTCAATCTGGAAGTGACTATTATTTTTGTCTATTTCACAACGATTTGTAAAAATGTCGCTGTTTAAAGTAATGGTTACGAGAAGGTATTCCTGTAGAACGAATTTTCTTGGCCCAAAAAGTTCGACTTGTCAAACATGACCATAAGGATATCCTAGAGCTCAAGTTATAATTCCATCTAACTCTAGGATAACATGCGAATGAAACTATGTACAGAGTGGCGCAAAATGATCCTCCTTATGTAAATGATAAATTATTCTTAAATATTTTATTTTTCTAAAATACTTCTTCTAAAATTAAAATGTATATAGTTTATTTAGCTTATTTTAGTTAACATTATATCCCTCAAATGAACCCCAGCCTCACCTTTACAGAGATAGAATTAAAAATAGAACTGTTTTTCAAACTATAGAAGGTGAATTTTGAGCCAGACTGTAGTACAGTGTACATCCAAAGATATGAACGTCACAACTACAGGAAAATATTGTCACAATATTTTAGCATTAACCCTGCGGAAGTAGTATCTATTAAAAATTAGCATAGGTAATCTCATAAAGCATTGGAATGGGTTCGTTTTACTGGCTGCAGCGTGATTAATTCATTTGACAGCTCGTTGCGTCTTTTATGTGCTGTTGTCTGTTTTTTATTGACTTGTTTCAATTAGCATTGATATGTTAGACCTAAATTAGTGAAATTAATTATGCACATATTCTTATTCTCTAATTTTATTATCGGCCTAAAGAGTGAACGTTTCTAATATTTTAACGAGCGCCATCTACTAGGTCGGCAATCACATGATCGTTCACTAAGTTGTGCAGTGCTTATAAATAAAACAGACAGATTTATGCAAACCGGCTCGAAAAGGTGTTACCTCATTTATTTTGGCACATCATACATATATAAATGTATGCAGAAAAATTTTTTTATTTATACATACTACTAGAAAGTACGAGGCATTAAATTTAGTACCTTCTTGAGGACATTGACAAGACAAGTTCTATAGAGTAGAATCGCAAAAACGAGATTATCCCTTTATTGTTGTCTACAGATTTACTGTGCCAGTGCCAGAACTGAAGGATGACGACTTTAAAAGTATGACCAGAACTCAGAATAAATACATACAAAATATATACCTACCACATTCGATAGTAGGTAAAGGTCAGGGATTTAGCGACGATCAGCAAACCAGAAACAAAAAAAAAAATAGTCAACCTGATTTCTTACTTTCATGACCTGAAATTAAGGTCACACCACAATCAGACATCAATTATTCCGAAAGTAAAACGAAAACAAGTTACGCATCAGCTAGTACATAGCCTCTCTTAATTCAGCGCATAGGCTGCGACTGTGATCTCTGACGACGATTGACCTTCGAATGAGGAACATAAGAAAAAATATGCTCCGAAACTGGTTCCATTTGTAGCATATTCTTGCAAAAAAAAAAAAAAAAAAAAAGAATCCGCACTGACTGCGTGCTAAACAGAAAAGTCACCCATGCCTGTCGAGCTGTAAAAAAGCGTATGTGCTGGGAAAGAGATATAAGTACGTATAAAGCTACCAGAACGACAAATGAAGTGCGCTTGCTTCACTCACCTCCAAACTTTTGCGCCGCCGCCTTACACGGTCCGGTGCACCATCAATAAGCCATCTGAAATCACAGAGCGAATTTCTTCTCTCAAAAGGCACCGCCTTGACTTGAGCTTGAAACTAAGTAGGTAGTAGGTACTGAGAGATGTAACTGAGAAGCGACGCGTCGCGTCGTCACGTCAGTCCAATCCCAATGCGGTCGACAGGTAATACAGGAAATTTTCGTGTAGACACTTTGCTTCCTTTTTATGGTCAGTCATTGTGTTTTTGTTGTTCCTTGTTATTGGTTTTGTTTCTCTTGCATGGCTGATTGAAAAATTCGGTAATAACCAGCAATGCGACAATGCAAAACACTCCAACTTTGAGAACCGATAACATTATACGAGACTACACAAGTCGGCTACGAGCCAGTCTCTCTCGTTCGGCAAGTTCAATTTCGGCTTGATCTCGATCTGATATCTATAGGCAAGGTGTATCTGAGTGTGTGTGTGCCTGGACCATGTGAGTTACGCAAATAGCCAGACTGATCGCATTTGACCTGTGGGCCAGGCCCAAAAATATGTCCTCACATTTTTTGTTCCTTTTGCCTGCCTGCCTTTTGGAGTGGCAACCAACGAACAGCCCGGAAACTTTATAATTTGACAACTTGAAGCCGGCCCAATTTGCAGTCGAACTTTACATATTTTCGGAATTTATATACGGTATCTGTTCAAAGTGGTCGACTTTTTGTCTTGTTAGGTAAACCTTTCGAAAAACAAAAATCACCGAAAAAAGCGGGAAAATTGTAAGTATCTTTTGCGCACGCGTGCACCACGGCAAGTTCACTTTTATTGAAAGGTGCAACAGCCAGTCAGATCAGCGCCTCTACTTTTGTACACTTACCGTAGTGGCGACTGGCGAGGCGATGCTGTAATGAAGAGAGCCTGAGTGTGTTGTATATCTCTGATCACTAGAGGTCAGATTCAGATCAAGAAGCGACGTAATGGCTCTTAATTGCACTCGAAAACTTTGGAATCTTTTTTTTTGCAACTGTTTTGCTGTTTATCGTTTTATCTCTTGAATCTTGCACGATCAGTGTTTTGTGTTTATTTAAATTTTTTTTTATGTTGTTTTCTGGCAAGTTTTTTTTTACGAAATGTGGAAGTGGTGGTGGTTGGATTATTATGTTATGCTGTCGAACGATGTGATAATAGTGATTAATAGGTAGTTTATTACAAGTGAAGTTGGTAAGTATTAGATCATTGTACAGTGGCTGGCATAAGTATTTTGACAAAACTAAAGTTAATTCTGCTCATAATTTGAACTTACTTCATGTAAATTTTGGCATCAATGGAAAGGTCAATTAAATTCCGTTGGAATGATACACAACTTTCCTTAACCCATTAAGTACCCATTGAAAATTTAGAACTTTTGTAAAAGTCTACTTTTTCGACTTTTTTCCTCGGTCAAAAAAAAAAAAAATGTTTTGATGCAAAAGCAAACAATTCTAAGTGACTGCAAACTTTTTTTTTTTAAATCTCTTCGCTAATATTTTTTATGATTTTTTGAATGGGATGATCTCATAGAAATTTTGTATGATAAGGATGAAAAAGTGGCTAAAATATTCATTTTTAGCAATTTTCAAAAAATCATAAAAAATATTAGGGAAGAGATTTTTGAATTGTTTGTCACTATTAGAATTGTTTGGAGAAACTTTTTGCATCAAAACATTTTTTTTTACCGAGGAAAAAAGTCAAAAACGTAGACTTTTACAAAAGTTCTAAATTCTAAAATTTTTAAATGGGTACTTAATGGGTTAAGGAAAGTTTTGTATCATTCAAATGAAATGATTTTTGCCAAAACTTACTGCCCCTATTGTGTAACTACAGTTGAGTTGAGTTGTCTCTTGGTTTTATGTAATTCAAAATTCGGTATTGTCCGTATTGTCATACACAACCTTGATAGAAAAAATGTCTGTGAAAACACAACAAATATGGCAGTGCTGGTCTATAAGTTGTTAGTTAGTTTGGGTTAGGTGAAAGTTGAGTTGAATTGAAGTCAACTCAACTTAACTAAGTTGAGTTGTGTTCTACAATAGGGGCATACATAAAGTAAGTTTCAAATTATGAGCAGAATTAACTTTAGTTTTGTCAAAATACTTGTGCCAGCCACTGTAAATAAAGTGACAGTATCGACGAATTGTCATACATATACATAAGTGAAACATCATCTTACAATTTCTGGTGGAAAATTATAGTTAAATATATTATCTATCAAAACAAATTAGAACAAACAAATATAAATTTCTAATTATTATTGAAAATGACACTAAAAAATCTCTTTTCTGTCATTTTTGATGAGAACGTGTTGCGACCGCTGTAAAAGCGTACGCGATTGAACCTATAATCCAAAGCAATCGGAAGTTAATGTCGTATTTCTACGTCCAGTTCTATTCAGTGCTGTCAAATGCTTAAGGCAGGGTCTACAGGGACATCCGCTTTTCGATGTCTACAGATAAGTGGCTCAGTGGAACTGTGGCATTTTATGTTATTTTGAAATCTGTCAAAATTTGTTTCCCCATTTGACGTTTGTGAGCGTGCCATTTGTGAAATAGACAAATGACTGCTTTTTCGGAAAAAAATGATAATCAAGAAATTGCAAGGACATTATAGCAGCGCCAAAAACAGAGCCCTTAATCTTTAAAGTCCGTTTCAGTGTTTAATTCAGAAATTTTACAAATTCCCAAAAACAGCGGTCGCGTATATAGAAGCCCTACTTCAATACGACGCCTTTGTCGTGTTGAAGTTGGCTTTCAGTAAACGCCACCCGGTCCATTCCACTGCAATTTAAACATTTTGGGGTGATAATGTGGATAAAAGGCAATATTGTTTTTGGCCACATTTGTACAACTTGCATGAGTTGATCTGTCGTAAATCTTACTTAGATAGAGCTACATTCCGGGATACACCTGGGGCTCAACCAACACGCCTCTCCAGTTAGCCCGATCTTTAGGTTAACCTCCTTCAGTTTCGAACTCCAAGTTGGTTGAGGTCCGCTTCCACCTAAGGCGAGGTCTTCCTCTACTGCGTTGTCTCTCCGGGTTGGAATCGAAGACTCTTCGGGCCAGAGCATTGGTATCCATTCGCTCTACATATCCTACCCATCGTAGACGACTGGTACGTGGTTTTCTGACCAGGTCGATGTCGCTGTACAGCTAGTACAGTTCGCTGTTGAATCTCCTCGACCAAAGCCCGTCAATGCAAGCGGGACCGAAAATTACTCCAAGAATTTTGTGTTCGAAACGACGAAGAAGATCTTCATACACCTTCCGCCTTTGCTAACGTCCATGCTCTGCGCCCTAGATCACGACTGGGATGATGAGGAATTTATATGGACCCTCCTTAGTGTTTCTTGACAAGGCCTTAATAGTCAATCAATCAATCATTTGTTTTCTGCTGTGTTGTCATTGTCAGAGTTTCTAGCGTAGCCGACACGTCCGGAACCACCTCAAAATTGTAGCCGTCTATCGCGACGTTCTGTCCGATTCGTCGATGTTGGGTGTCCCTTCTTGTTGACAGCATATATTTTGTTTTCGCCTCATTCACCAATAAACCCATTTTTTCCGCTTCTATGCTAATACTTGCAAACTCACCAGTGACAGCTTGCTGTGTTCTGCCAATTATGTCAATTTCATCAGCGTATGGAATTAGTTGCACAGACTTGGAAAATTGTGCTCCTGGTGTTGGCTTGCGAGTTTCGCACAAGTTAAATCTTATATTATATGGCAAACCAAAATTATCACAAATCAGCAAACACAGCTCTCAAATTGTTTGTCACTGAAAAAAAAAATACTGCGAACTCTAAAATGAACCCGTAAAAAAAGACCCATCTTGGAGAGATATTTCTAGTTCACTGCATGTCAAAAATTAGTCCAACTCTAATTTATTTTTAATCACACTTTCATGTTAATGTCACATTGTGCCATATGATGTGCAATATGTATTTATATAGTGGGTGTGAAAACAATAAATTCGAACAAATGCCTAGCTAAACTATTTCATGACGTTCCCTCTAACTACAAATGAATTACTTTCCCTTTTAGCGGCGAAGTAATTACTTAATAATTGAAGTCGCACACTGTGCTGTGCATGTTTGTAAAATTCCATTCACAATCTTGGCATAACTCTATTACTGAGAAATAAACGGAATTATACACACTTTCAGTTTCTACAATTATAATTATTCAGTTTAATTGAATTTTCTCACACTTAAAATTGTTCCGAGAGCCCCATGCCACCGCGCCGCCGCTGGCTGGTTTATTGACTTCTTCTTCGTCGAACAACAAATGGGAGTCATTAGTATGACACATGACACATCGTACCCTACTTTACCGCCCATCGAGGCCCCCCATAAGACACACAAACCGAATCAATTATGTATTCCCCCACATTTCGCATCTGATTTTAATAATGTTTCGGTAATTTCTCACATTTTATTCTTTATTTCGAATTTCGAAATCGAATTACTTCACTGAAAGTACCTACGAGCAGGCTGAGTCCCTTTTAATTTCCCACAGGCGAATGTTAATGTTGGCTGGAATCATTGTACTGCTGAAGATGCACAAGGATTTCTTCATCGATAGGCATTCGTGCACTCAAGCTCAACCCTGGTTTACATCGAAATAATTACGAAATAGAGACTGGCATCAGGCGCTCTCTTTTTGTTGAACAAAGGTGACCTGACCAGACCATACCTTGCCAAATGTGTTGAAGTCTTTAGCTCTAATACAATTCGTGTCAGTCAGATTATAATCCGAAACAATTGGTGTAATCTCGGGTTACATTGGATCAGCGGACAAACACTCAAATTAAAATAAAACTCCCACAGTGGGCGTTCTGGAATGCAACTCATCACTGATGAAAGTGAGAAGACCAAACAAAGATTTGAAGTGCGTTTGACACGCGGTTATGGTGTTTTGAAATACCCACCTCAAGTCAGAGGTTTTCAAAAGGTTTCCACATTGACGAGCGCGAAGAGGATGTTGGTCTTTGGAGTGTTTTGGTAAGAAAAGAAAACATGGGCGTAAATTGGTAGTTGAATAGTTAATAATGTGTTAATTATTGTGGCTTTGTTGAAATTCATTTCGAGTATACTTCGATGATCTTAACAGGTCTCTTATGCTTTTTATGCTTTATGAAGGGTTATTTTGACGTATGACCTTGGCGGCATTTGTTTATTTATTAAGTAGCTATAGAAATGCGAAGAGGTACACACATGTAGGTGGACATTTGAAGATTTCTTCAAATCGACATATCTCGGCTATACAAACAAAACAGCAGATTCTCACGATCTGCCATAATGAGTGGCCTGAGTTACGAAAAGAGAAAAGCCAGCTATCTAAATTGTTGGCCTACTTTATCAGACTTCATCATAATGTCAGCTGATTTTCATTATTTTTGTGTGGAAATTATTGATACAAATTACATTATCTGATAAACTTTTTCTGACAACTGTTTTGTTTGTTTGCCTTTTCATACTTAACTATTTGTATACTGTTGACGCCATCTATGAACGTGTAAGCAAACCACAGTCTAAATTCTAGTACATCTAGTACGTTTTTTCTTACTCATTGATAGATGTGATTGACCAATGTGTTAGCTTCTGGCATCTCGGTTTTTTCTATTCCTCTTTTTGTGACAACCACTGCGGCGACTAGTTCGACTTCTTAAATCTAAAATAACGTTTTTTGTAAAACCCCAAACGTGGTGACAAAAGTCTTTTTAATTTTTATGGTGCGGCGGAAAAGCAGGATTTACGCCCAAGCACACAATAGAAATGGGCAAGAAAAGGAGTTTATAGCTAGCTGACCCGGCAAACGTTGTTCTGCCTAAAATAGTTATTTTAAATATTTCAAGATTTATTTTAATATTTTTGTTCAAAAATTCTTTTAACAGGAATGAAGGCGGATAGCTTCAGTGATTCAGTGTCCATTATCGGGCTTACCCACGCACTAACGTTTTTATATAATATAGCTGTACCCGCCCGGCTTTGCCCGTGCACAGAAATTGTATTGCCCTTTGTCTAATTTTGACCAATCTCCTTCGATGCACTCTTGGGCCAATACCTAAGATTATATGTAAATTTGAGTTCAATCGATTCGGCAGTTTTCGAGATATAAGATTTTGAATGTTTTTTCAATCTTGGTCTTAAAATGTTTCTTTTGAATTATAAAGTTAGATCATCCAAAAAATTAAGACAATTGATCTCTAAGTTTGCTAGAAAATAAATTTATAAATTTTTTTGTACGTAAAACTTTTTCTGTTCAACTTCTCAGTCAATTCCACAACAGGTTCCACTGAATTCCTATGAAATGCTGAGGTTATTATGTTTCAGTTTTTTTCTGTTTCGTGTTTTTACGGATGGACTTTTATGATGGCTATAACTGGCCCCTTGCCTTCTGCTTGTGATTCCAATAGACGAAATTGGGGTCTGTGTCTCTCAAAATTTAGTAGAACATCGCTATACCTATTAGGGTGCTGGATATGTTCATCAAACTTCAATATAAACTGTCAAGTTGCCTGCATTGAATCACCACAAGCCAAAAAGTTCATTCATACGATTAGAACCATTGACATGGACTGCTAGCAGGCAATTTTTCGTTGAAGCAAATATAAGCACTAGCTCCTTTGGTGCACGGTGGAGAGAAGCAAAAACAATCAAATGTCATCGAGCAATTCGTGCGATTTTGTTTGAATGCTAGTAATGCCATCTGTTGTAGCAATTTCGAAATAATTTTAATAAACCGTTATTTTGCGGAATTGCAATGTTTCTACAATGGCTGACACTGTTTTCTATGTAAAAAAATTAGCAATGGCGGGCTGTGGTTTCATAGTTTCGGCGGACTGAACCAAAAGGGCTAGTGCTTATGTTTACTTAATTTTTCTTCGCAGGTTTGTATCAAACTGACATTTCACTAGCAGTCCATGTATAGTATAGTATGTCAATGTTTAGAACCATTTTATAGCCCAATCCACTGCCACCTAAGGTTTTGTAGTCACTCTTGTATCCAATCAGCTAGATAGACAGTTTAAAATTCGACACAAGCTCGTATCGCTTACTATACACTTTTTGACTACCACCTGTCGACTGTAATTCCTTAAACAAGTGGCAATCGCTTACAAAATTGGCTTCTAGACACAAGAAGTCCGACTTTCGAAACATTTCTCGTTATTAATTAAAAATTCGAAAAAAATGTATATCCCGCTTCGATTTAGCGTACAGAATGAACAAGACCCCAGAGAGACCGACGCGTGTCGTCGTATACATGTGTCAATTATTATTCGCAAGGAAAATTACTCAAGTCAAGTGCTCCGGCTATAGGTGCACTAGTTTAACCGAAAAAGCACACCGTAACCCCATTACTGTTGCCGCTGAGTCAATTTGGACTAAAATTGCGCAATTCTTTCGATCTGAAGCTGCGCGCAGTCGTATTTGGCTTTGGTGGACGTTAGAGTCCACCGCCGGCCGCCGCCGCCGCCGACTTGGAACAACTGTCATAAGTATTTAAAACTATAACCTATTTCAAGCAAATAAGTATTTACCAGATCAATTACAAGCAACTCCATCATCTACCACTTCTGTTTGCTGTCCGTTCATTTGTGTGTTTTTGAGACATTAATTCAAGTAATGTGCGGCATAGTGCTGATCAAATGTATCTCTGACTATTCATGAAGAGAGTTGGGAAATACGATACCAATGTGTTTGATTAAATTCAATTTTTTTTGCCTCATATCTCGGTGCGGGCTTTTCGAATTCCGTTCCGATGCTCCGAGGAGAGCTGATGCAGTTTACAGAGCGAAAAATGGAGCTGCCTTAAATGCTCGAATGCATCATGGAGGAGAGGAGTATCTAGTGATAGTGAGTGCTACATATACAGCCAAAAAATAAAAAATTTAATTGCATGGTGTTTGAAGCGCCAAAATCCTGTTTCATTCATGCCTCATGCTGATATTGCGTCCCGGGGAAGTGAATGCCCACGAAAGTGTTTGAAAACAAATTGTCTGAAAGAGAATATGGGTAAATCTGAGTAGGCCCCTTTTTATTGTCTTGATGGCGCAGTAGATCAGCGCAGTGCACCCAAACGTGGACAAGCACCAGACTATGGAGAACGGTTTTCGTGCAACTAATAAGCTATATCACATTTGCGCTTTCTTTTCACCAATGATGTGAGCGTGAGATGCAGGTATTTGTGCACTTTTTGTAACGAATGGAACCGATATTATTTTTCCAGGGGCGGGCACTTCGTACTCGCTACTCTATGCCTGTAATTAGGTAAAATTGTTGGTTTGAAGAGGGCGCTGCTCCCAATCAAACCAAATATTGTTTTGAACTTGAAAACAAGCTTTGTTTGGTATTAGCCACTTCGCTGATCGATTACTGCATCATTGGTACATTTATATAGATAGTTTGTCAGTGCTTTTTGAGAAATGTAAATGTTGGCACAAATTTACCAGCCGCCCTAAACAAAAACGCGCCGAAGAGATTGGAATTACAAGTGACAGAAGAGGCGAAATGTCGCGGATGAGCTGAGCACTGAACAGCCAACGTCAACCAGACGACGTGTCACCTGTCACTGTCACACAAGTAGATAGTTTTTCTTGTCGCATATTGATGAATTGGTATTGGAGGAAATGTGCTTCCAACAGGGTAATAGACATTTGAAAGGATGCATTTCCGGATCGCCTAATATCTCGTTTAGGCGATTTCCACTGGTCAGCAAGAACGCCTGATTTTCTTGCAATAGCCTCCTTTCTTTGGGGTTTAGGAAGTCACGGGTTATAAGAACAAGACTCTGGAAGCTCTCAAAGAAAATATTTCGCAACAGTGCGGGGACTTATCGCCCGAAGATCTCGGTCATGAAAGAGAACCGAGAAACCGATTCTCCACGTTCAACTAAATTCTTTCTCCATCTTTTGTAATTTGTTTATTTTGTATTTGTATACGCATATTCACACCCTAAGGCACAAACACTATATGGTAACGTTTGCCATTGTGGTCAGCAGGGGCGTAGCGAGCGTTCGAGCCGTGGGGGGGGGGGGGGGTGAATTTCATTGAAATGCCGACTCATTTCAGGAACTTGCCGACTATATAGAAATCATGAAAATCGGCCCAGCGGTTATCGAGCTATATCTAACGTCAACGAGTTTCACTCCATAGAAGATGCTTTTTGTATGGGAGGCGCCACGCTCCTTTGTCCAATTTTGACCAATCTTAATAGGAACACCCCTGGGCTAATACCTAAAGGACCATTCACATAAGAGCGACTAACTATACCTACGATCGAACGACTATTCGCAAGTTTTGAGAGCCCGTTCACATGAACACTTTTATAGGTCGCGGAAGTTCGCGAATTCCGGCCATCAGTTTCTACAATGTCTAGTTTGAGGCTAAGTTCGAACGAATGTTTTATACGCTAGTTTGTGGAACGCTAATTAAATGATGTGGATTGCGAATAAACTTTGACAATTCGCACCTAGGGTGTTTTCGTTCGCGGCAAAAAGTTTGGAATTCGAAATTTCGTTTATAAACTTATTTTCTTAATACATTTTGATGGGATAATTAATTATCCTCCTCTTGGCCCAAACACACGTTTGTCGCGACTTGTTAAAGTTCGCAATCCACATCAATAAACCGCGAACTAGCGAATTTAACCTCAAATTAGAAATGCCAACCGTCCTTTTAATTTCAGATTTCATTCGGCAATCTCACCGATGCCGACCGTCTTTTTTAAAATCGAATCTTAACTCGCTGAATTTTAAGGATTTCAGTCGGCAATCTCACCGATGCCGATCGTCGTTTTTAAAATCGAATCTAAACTCGTTAAATTTTAAGGATTTCAGTCGGCAAATTCACCGATGCCGACTGCCCTTTTTAAAATGGAATCTAAGCTCGCTGAATTTTAAGGATTTCTGTCGGCAATCTCACCGATGCCGATCGTCGTTTTTAAAATCGAATCTAAACTCGTTAAATTTTAAGGATTTCAGTCGGCAAATTCACCGATGCCGACTGCCCTTTTTAAAATGGAATCTAAGCTCGCTGAATTTTAAGGATTTCTGTCGGCAAATTCACCGATTCACCGATTTTAAGGAGTTCATGTGGAACCTTTTAAAATGCCGACTTTTGTATACGTTTACAAGTTTAAAAACCTATACCTAATGGAAATCCAAACTTAAGACCTAATTTTTGAAAATTGATCGTTGATTTGCCGACTCTTGAAAATCGTGGGGGGGTGCGACACCCCAACTGAAATTTGCGTTTTTGTTTTTAAGCCCAATAAGCCATTGTGGAGTTATAGAGCTGCGTAATTATCTTAAAATGGGGGAAAATTCGATTTTAACTTCATTAGACCTCTGATGCTCAGCTCCTATGAGTGAAAGAGGAATTTGAAGTATGCAGGAACCATTTCCGAGAAATCCAAATCATAACAGTGTAACGCGCATACAAATCTGCTCATTGCATCTTGAGATTAGCGTAAAGATACAGACAGAGCCATTTTGGGACTTTGTTTTATACGATGTACTGATGATAATAATGAGAAAGCGGACAGTTATATGTACAACGGTATACCTAAACATATACCATTTCTACTTTATCAATATTTACATGATTAGGAATCTGTCGCACTAGGGTCCTGATACAATTATAAGGTTTGTTTAATTATTTTATTTAAGTAAATCTATAAGTAAAGTAGATGAATGCCCAATAAAACAATTCAAAGTGACATTTGTAATAATGTGGTTTGTTGTAAATCTCAAATAGTCTGAGTGAGTCGTAAAAGTGTCAAGTAGAATGTAAGTTTCTGAAATTGCGCACTGAAGATTCTACTTTCTGCTTTATTTAGAAGCAATAAAATGTCTATTGCTTCATTTTCTTCGCCGCTTTCATGGAATTATTTTCCACTTGTGGTCTCGTCATCTTTGTCGTTTGTTCTAGTCTCTTAGCGTCCTTTTCACAGACTTTCGATTGGGCTGGCACAGCTAGACAATCCAGAAACCTCTTCTACTGAAGCCTATTTTAGAGTGTCTATACTGATTCCTTGCATAGATTCGTTAATACAAAATCTTACGGACAGATTCATGGTCAACGAAGACGTTCTACCATCATGTCATGTCAAAAAAAAAAAATCAAGACGTCTTCTTCTTTGAAAAAAATAATTTTAGTATGTTTTTTTCTTGACAAAAAACGGCTTTTACAACAACTTCTGTTGATCGTACGTAAAAAAGTTGCTTAGCATAATTTTTAGAAAATTTCTCAAGGATAAAAATATCAGAAAAAAAATAAAAATTTATTGTAATCATTTTGAGAAAAAAGCATTTTAAGTAAAAAAATGTAACAAAAAATGTTCAAAATGTTGAGTTTAAGGAGCCATAGCTTTTTTGTAGCTGCACATTATGTACCCGAAGTGCATAAGACTTGAATGCAAGCATCTCGGGGCGCTGTTGAAGTGTTATAGGTTCGCCTTTCCCGAGAGAAGTATTTAAAAAAAAAAAAAATGCGTTTCTAAATTTTATTTTCAAAATGCACAAATGTATCTCTAATAGTTTAGAAGTTATAGCGTTTTAAGTGGTAACACCTCCAAATTAGAGATCACAATGCTTTGAAGGACCATAACGGGAAATGTGGTGAAAATAGAAGAGACGAATTTTTTGTTCGGCGGAACTTCACGAATCTTCCCTTAAACAATTATACTGCTTAACTGGGGCACCCTGTATATAGTTTTTTGTTTAAAGAATTCCTCGTAAGTTTTGGAAGCAACCCCCCCCCCCCCCCTCACCCCCCCGAAACAAAATCCTGGCTACGGCCCTGACCATAATTTGTTCGATGTGAACCGATTTTTATTTTTCGCCCTTTATCGTCTTCTGTCTTTTTCAGAATGTCACACTCAAGTTTGCCGCCCTTCCTCTTCGTATAATTATTTATTTTTCTTAAGTTGGCTATAATTAATACTAACATATACATAACAATTTAGTTTGTAGATGGCGCTCTCAAATTGAGGTGTCTAGTGGCTACGTTACATTTGACAAAAATTGGCATTACACTTAATATTAATCATTTTATTATTGTGGACCATTAGAGCAAAAATATTTGCACAATTCGTTGAAGGCATATATTACATCACCGTCACTTGCACTAGAGTTTATAGTTTAACTTAAATAGTTTCGTTTGATACGTTAGTTTGACAGCTCTAGTGCAGTACATATATGTCAGTTTAAATGTATGCTAACTCGTCACTTTAACTTCTATGTCATGTCTGTTGGTTGCTAATCGCGCGCGTCGAATACAACGATTGACAGTAGCGATTTTTCATGTTTCACGACAGCACACGAATGTCTTTTCTTATTCTATTTGCACATTTTCATATCAAGACAAACATAATCGAATGCCATCTTCCAAATGTCACTTCACATTGTGAAGTATGCAGTATGCACATATGATGCAAAATTACTTCCCCATAAAAGTACTCAATGCACACAAAACTAAACTCTTCGTTTTCGTTGCATATTCTACTACATACTGGCAATCTATTCAAAGTGAATGTAGTGAAGGGGAAAGCCCAGCGACTTTTATGCACACTGGATATGGATTTGGATATGGATATCCAGATATCATGTTATTTATGAGCATTCGATATCAGATGGTGGTGGTCTATTGCCTCACCAACCACACACACAACATGTAATAATGAATTTCAATAATGAAAACGCTTTATTGAACATTAAAAAAAAACACACACAAAAACTGATCCAATTTCAAATTAATTATTTTTTACGTGAAAAAAAGTTGCTTTTTCTTCGCGTTGAATACGTACACATACATGAACATTTTAAGTCACACCGATAAGACGGAAAAGAGGGAGTAGGTGTAGTAGTCGTTCATTTGAGATACAAAATTAAAAATAATGCATGAAGGTAGTTAATTGGTTAATTTAACTGTCATGAAAGTTGTTGTACTGTTAATGAGGGTTTTTTTTTTCTTCTATAAATAGGTGAATTGGTTTAGGGATATTACTTAACATCGGTATGTACTAATAAGTGAATTAAATCGTTCAAATTGCTATTTGTACTTTTGATCTTTGTACATAAGTAGGGAATGAATTAGATACTTATGGATAGTGATTATGGAATAAAATCAACAGTGCGAGGGTAATTAGGTAAGCGAATCAGTGAGTGAAAAGAAATTGTAGTGCATACGTGTAGAATAAATACCTAGTTGCATGCAACTTAGATACAGGTGGGTAAACTTTTTAACTTTTACCTTTTTATGCCAGACCAGGTGTTGCTTTTGGCTTAAAGAAATTAATACTATGATTATGAGGAACGACATTCTGATACGCTAGAAATGAACGAGAATTTATCTTGTAATCTAACCCATATAAGTGGTTTCACTTCTTTTTGGTGCTTTAGCTGTTATTTTTTAAATGGTAAGTGGAGGATTTTGTTTTTGCATATTAATTTAGTGAAAGAAGTACTACATATTTATCATAGATCTTTGGCAAAATATGGCCGACATATATAAAAAGATTTTTGATTGTCTTAAGAGAAAGCTAATGTGCGGTGGGTAGTTAGAGTTACTTATAATAATTTTAAGTGTCCAGAATAAATTTTATGAACTCACAATGCAGTCATATACAGCTGCGTTCATGATAATAGTAGTGCTGCTCTACACAAAACTTTGACTAAATGAAACGGTAGGTACTTTTTCCGTTGAAAAATATAAGGATGCAAAAATTTTGTTCAGAATGCAAAGAAGAGAATAAAAATTTGAAAATTCCGTTACTTTCAGTCAAAATGTATTTACTTTTGACTATTTTAGAGAGATCCACTACTATTTTCATGAACACAGCTGTATATGCAAACTCATGATAAAGCTAAATGATATCGAAATAGGCTGCAGTTTTATTATTCAGCGTTTTTCGACCTCTTAGAAACTATAGAAATATACATTATTGTATGGTTGGTGCCATGCCCCGTCTTCCAATTTCGCCCACACTGCCCGGTCCCGCAGTATTTTGATTGGACAATGCACATCAATGTTTACAATTTTACAACTTTAGCTTCCATGAGTGTCGAGAAATGGTATTTGAAATTGTATGGAAGGTGGAATACTACTTACTTACATATCGGGCTCCCGAACCCGTGAAGAGTCTCTGCCATGCAGCACTCCAGTTGTCCAGACCAAGCGCTCTGGCATCCGTAATGGCTTGGTGGAGGTTCGGTCTTTCTTGTCTTCTCGAACCTGGGGGCTGGGATTCGAAGATCCTCTTAGCTGGAGCATTATTGTCCATTCGCTCGATGTGGCCGAGCCAATATATTCGACATGTTTTTATTCATGACATTTTATTCATGAACTTTTTCCCTTTTTAATTTTTTTATTGATTGTGGAGTGGTTACTATTTGAACCTTTGTGCAATCGCACCGCAGCGCCACCTACCGGGTCCAATTGTGAATATAAACCATCCCAAGACCCATTCAAAAACACACACAAAGTGTCATTAAAATCGGTCCAGACGTTTAGGAGGAGTACGGTAACATACACGGACAGAAGAATTATATAGGTATACATATTATAAAGATAGATAGATTATATTTCATAGAAATGTAAAAGAGATACTATGTTAGTCCTTAAAATTATTATCTAATTCATAAGTTTCTGTTGTTTAATACTAAGTATTGCTATGCAAACAATAAAAATAAATGTTTAATGATTTTTTTTTTCTTTTCTTTTTAGGTAAGTGTCATTTGGAAGTTTACACTTGGATGTCCTGTATTGAATTTTGGATACTTTTAAACTTTAACCTACGCACTTAAGTATTTTGTATGAATTTAGAAATCATAACCACTGTAATATTATTATCCATTTTTTTACATCCGCTCTTTGCTATTTTTGATCCTAGGAGAAAAAAAAAACATTTTGAATCGTCTTTGAAAGTATTTTACAAAAGGATTTTATAAATTAATCAATAAATTCAATTGAGTGGAATGCTTTTCAAGTTATCGTAAATTGCTTTTTCGTTTAAAAGTAAATTCACTATACAAGACGATTAAGGCAATTAACTTCTGACGTTTATCTGTCGATTCAAATGAGGCCAATCTACTACCATAGTTTGGCAAAACTACTACAGGCTAGATACTTACTCAAATTTTGAAACGTCGATGGTAGAAGTTTGAATTTATTCGTATTCTCGAAAACTTAATCGAAAACAGCAGTTTTCCCATACATATTCCAGTTTACAAAATCAGTTGTTGGAGGTCGTTTTCCATGAAAACACCACGATAACTACTTCCAGTCGTTAGGTTGTTAAAACAGACATTCCTTTTGCAAATTTTAGCGGGTTCAACAAAACTGCTGACAGGAAATCAGTATATCACTCACTCAGTGCTGCCGTTATTACTATTCTTTTAGGCTTTTTTGTTTACAAAATGTGGAATCTCTTGTTATCTTTACAACTACATAATTGAAACATCAAACAAAACCTAGTTGGTTTTCGGTTGTGATTGTGAGTACCAATGGATCGACGAGTTTTCGTAAACTTTTTGTCGAGAACTCAGTTTTAGTCGATTAATGAGAACATCTTAAATTCCCGTTGACGTTCTAATAATTTCCCATCCTCTTTCCGCTGCCAGTAATCTCTATAATCCAATAACCAACTACATAGGCAATATTAAAAAGTTATTTCCTTTTGATTTGGTTTGCAAAAAAACTTACATATTAAAACGTGCTTCGAACTTAAAAAAAAGTCTCCATTGACAAACCCGTGTCATTCGTTTCAGTTTTGCTTCATTTTCTTCCATTTCTGCATATTTCAACGCCAATTGTATGTAAGCCAAGTTAAAGTTAAAATCCAGGAACAATTCCTAACGTTTAAAGGCGATATAAGAAAAACTACTCCATTTACCACCGGTCACCTTGTAAAAAAAAAAAAACAAACTTAGAAAAATGTCAGCGACCATTTAATTGGAGAGGAAATTCGCGCGTACAAATGTGAATCGGTATCACTTGCTAGTTGTACCCCGTCGAGAGAAACCCAGCATTTAGCTCAGATATTTATAGTCTCAAATGATGTATACCGATGGACATGAAATTGGACATTCCACTCCGTTGGGACATGGTCAGCCAGCGGCCAGACCCCAACCAAATCTCCGTGAAATTCGATCGTTTGGCAAAAACAGATTTTTATGTCACTTAAATTGGCCATTACAAACATTTTTATTTTATATAATCAAAATTAATTAACATAAATGTTGTTAGAGTTAGAGTCAGAGTCAGAGTACTCTCGTTGATAGATGATGTTCGCGCATCCATCCATTGCCGAGGAAGCCGACAGGGTACCCACCACAGCACAGCAAAGAAAACAAACAAAAAAGGAGCCACCTGGCTCAGTGGTTTCAGGAATAAAACAAGAACCACACCACCTGTTAGATTGCTTAATTTTTACCTGCGAATAAAATCTATTTAACACGCTGCAAAAAATAATGGAAAACAAACCAAATTTTCAGCAAATCGTGAAATTGTGTGGAATAAAATTATGATGTCCAAGTGAAAGTGAGGAAATGCAATCAAATTGGTTTTAGACACAAGCCGCACGGATAGCTGGCCAGGCCATGGCCTCACTCCTCACATTGAAAGAAAGAAGTTATGTTGCAACTTAATTATGCAAATGATGCAATAATGAGCCATTTGCATATGTGATGTTTGTATACACAAAATGCTACTTAAGGTGTGCAAATTAAGATTTAAAGATTATCCGGGATTTAAACAGATTATTATCAGAGGGGGATTGTGTTTTCACCAAACGAAAGTGAATGAGTCGGAATGATTAATCATGGAGTACAAATTGTAAATGGCATTGTATTGTAAATGTCGGATTTTCTTAGCTCGCGTATGCGTGTGCAAAACATGCCACTTCTGGCTCACTTGATAAATTTATCAATCCCAGACTAAACGTCAGTGCTGCCAAATAAGGGCGTCCAAGAGCTCAGCGCGTAAAAAATTGATAAGAAAAAGCGTTAGATGTATTTTAGCGCTCTTCAAAAATTGTCAGTGCTTTTTAGGAGGCATTTTTTACTGAAGTTATAGCTAAAATCATATTCAGTCATCCTTGAGATTTAATTATTTTACATGGTTTCTTAGGAAGTTTTGACCTATCAGTGCGCATTCATTATGATACCACGACCCCTTTTTCCTTGGGTGATGAGGACTGGTACCAATAGTGTGCTTAATTTTGATTATCTGCAACACCGGTTCTATTGATTCTTGACAGTTGTCGCAAACTATTACAATAGAGAGTTTTCCTTTCCACACGCTCCTTGTAGAATCAAGCTATCTACTTCAAGAGTGCCAGCGGACTATTCGCAGCATTTCCGTATCCTTGAACTTTCAAGTTCTGAATTTTTGTGGAATTTCTGATAAATTTTAAGCTTATGAAATATCTTCAATCACGAAAACTTCTCAATGACAGGCAGTATGGTTTTTGTTGATTTGATCACTTATCTGATCGAAAAGTGGAATCAATAACTCAACTACTCTGTCATCATCATTGCTACGCTTGATATTTCGAAAGCATTTGTCAGATTTTGACATCAAGCTCTTTTGTTGGAAATTCGTTCTTATGGGATAGATGCGTCTCTACTTCAATGGGTAAGAAAATACCTTTCTGGCCGTTCTTTTCAAGTTGTATTGAAGAATTGTAAGTCTGCAATTCAGTATATAAATATGGGTGTTCCCAAAGGCTCTGTTCTGTCTCCGACACTATATGTCGTATTTGATGATCTTTTGTTCAGTCCCCAACCTGAAGAACCAGATTTATTGCATCCTTGTGGATCTTTGCATTATTTTTGGAAAATTTCGGTGATTCGTTTTTTTTTTTTATCGAAAGTCATTAAAAAAAGTAAAATCAGCATTTGTATAAATTTCATAGTAACCAACGACACAATGATTATCAATTTTGCTCAAGTATAACCACATTTAAAATTGCTTCAAGTAAGTTACTAACATTGTTATTGTACGTTAATTAAATGACTTTTCCTTGTCCAATTCTATTACAAAAACAGCACTAACCAATGCATTCGATTTATGTAGGTACTTAAAAACATACTCCCAGCCAGTAAAAACAAGTAACACTCATTCCAATGTCACAGACTTTCAACGGACATTAAAATTACAAAACGTTTAAACTCTGTCCACAGCGAGTTGCTCCACAAAAACTAAATTGCTTATATTGTACTAAATTCAACACGTGTTGCAAGTCCAAATGACACACTAAATGCATTTTTGTGTACACGAATTAGCCCTTCAAAGTGTCAGTTCAAGCGTTCAAGGTGCACCAAAGAGGTTATACTTTTCAATATAAAGTACCACGAAATAACGATAATTCAGGGGCATAATTAAATTGCCCTCTCAAACTATTTTGTAATGTCCAGTCCAGTTTTTTAAAGTGTGCTAACTTGTGCGTCAATTACCTAGTTCATCTTTGAGAGATCACCAGCGAAGTGACACTTAAACGGTAATTGTTGACATAATTTTTCTTGACTTCCAACAAAAGTACTAGTTACATAATTTGGTTATCATCTTATTAGATAAGAAGTAATTGAAATACAATAGTAACATTGAATAGGCCGTTTTGCTGACAAGTAGTTGCTAATCTGTCAAATTAGTAACGTTTGTCATTAACTGTGAATGTTATTAGGTTCGTGAGAAAATTAACAGCTTTCGATGAGTTAAATTAACTACGTATCGCTGTTAATTTTAATTTGTTTAGACACAATCGTCATGAAGGGAAAGTGCATTTGCAGTGTCTTTGTGGTCTCCAATTTAACGACCGACAAGTGATAGACATGTTCTACTACATGTTCCTTTTCACTTTTGTGCATATGCCAGGCCAATTAGGTATAGTGTCAAAATCCTTCTCCTACAATCAACTAGTGTATTTTTCGTTAACAGTTTTGCCTGTGGAGAAACTTAGCCAGACACCAGCATGTTGCCAGAAAGTGTTGTGATTAATTCTCTTGTCCGAAAGTGAAAATTCTCCAAATCAGCCAGCGCAAGTGCAGGTGTTAGCCAGCAAATGAACAAATACAAAAAAAAAAGAAGAAGAAGAAAAGAAAAGAAAACTGTCAACAAAGCCATTTCCACTTTTTCTTTGAGAAATTTTCTTTCTTTTTTTTCTGCTGTAAGTTCATAAGTTCATAAGATGTTACTGAAATTTATTGTGAGTTTCTCTCCTGATGTTTAAAAACGAATGCAATTATTTGAACGCATCCTTTTATCAGTCAATCTAAAAATGCTTCGAAGGCGATACCCACCCACTTGTCGTGGGTTATCGTCGAACCATCTCTGTAACTGGTACTTGAATAAAGATGTCTCACAAATTCTACGATGGGACAGTGCGCGTACAAAAATTGGAAAAACAAGTTGTCACACTGACATTTCACCATTTTATCAACATCGAGTGGGTTGGCTTACCGCTAGTAGCTGAATGTGAAATGTTGTTATTGAATAGATGCTTACTCATGCGCTTGGGAAATTCAAGGGGTTCTCTTAATTGTTATAATGGTAAGATGAGGTTAATGAACTGATATTACTATAAGCGTTGCTACTCCCATAAGCCGGTATGGAAAAAATTGTACATATTTAACGTGTTGCGCAGCCGCATGCTGGCTAGATTTGTCTGCTGATGTGGGAAAAATGTCATCAAATTTATTTCGTTTTGCGAATAGTTGCTGAACTTTGAGATTATTTATGATACAAATGTGTAATTAGATTTTATTCACTTTGACTAACTTTTAAGTTCAAATATTGTCGTATATGACATTAGCTCGTGGATTGGCACAACTCTTTATTTATCGGCATTTCTATTTGCAATAATTTTTAAGCCGGCTATGAATTTAAATAATTTCTACGTACCTAACCTTATCAATAAATTGATTGGCAATGCTGTCACATTTGTCGGCTAACTAGAGATTAGCGTTAAAGCTACTACTATTTACAAAAAGTATTTTTTTAGAGGTATAGAACTTTGAAATGGAATAAAACAAAGATGGTTTTTTTAAATTGCCATGAAATTTACTTTATTCGAAAGATAATCTTCTGGCATTTTAATTTAAATATGATCTCTGGCATATGACAGCCACACGTTTCCTTTAATAACTCAATTGTGGCACGAGCTGTGTGACATGTTGCGCCGTCTTGTTGAAACCACAGCTCCTGCACATCATGGTTGTTCAATTGAGGAACGAAAAAGTCAGTAATCATGGCTCTATAGCGGTCACCATTGACTGTAACGTTCTGGCCAGCATCGTTTTTAAAGAAGTACGGACCAATTATTCCACCAACCCATAAAGCACAAACAAACAGTCAGTTTTTGTGGATGTAACGGTGTCTCAACATACACTTGAGGATTATCATCACTCCAAATACGGCAGTATTGTTTATTGACGCATCCATTCAATCAAAAGTGAGCTTCATCGCTAAACAAAGTTCGTTTATAAAAATTGTTTTGGGCCCATTCACAGAATCTACGCCTTGCTAGGTGATCCTGTGACTTCAATTCTTGCACGAGTTGGATTTTGTAAGCACGCAAACCAAGATCTCTCCGCAAAATCTTCCATAAAGCGGATGGAAACATATCCAATTCCTGTGCACGATGGCGGATAGACTGATTCGGGTCTTCCTCTACGCTACGCTCTACAGCAGCAATGCCTTCTTCTGTACGCACTGTACGACCGACGTCTCTGTGGATGCGTATTATCATTTAGAGTAAACGTGGTGCGAAAACCTTCCATAGTTAATCGAATTAATTGCTCTGATGGACGATTATGTTGATCGTAAAATGGACGTAGTGCGCGATACGTATTTCAAACAGAACCATGATTTTCAAAATAAATTTGCACAATTTGGAGGCGCTGTTCAGGCGTCAGTCTATTCATGTTGAAATGCCAAACCAAACTAAAAATAAATCACTTGACAGCTGACAAAATGGGCGCCAGTTAAAATAGTGTTGCCAACTTAAAGTTCTATACCTATAAAAAAACACCCTTTATTATACAAGATTTCAAAAAATAATATCAAACTTTATCCTTGTGCTCCAAAAAGAAACTTTCAAAATAAAAACTCACCTAAATATGGGGATCAAAAAAGTAAAATTCACCTGTAACGGTATAAAATGACCTTCCACCTTTGTAGACACAGGAATCTACTATATTTGGCTTTCGGTGGAAGGGTGTCCGGTCGACGACGGTTTAGGCGGCATGCTAGCTTTAAGCTCGTGCTAAGCTCGTCAGTGGGGTGGGGTCTTTAACCGGCCTCCGGACTACCGTACCTTACATGCCTAGGATAAAATTTGATTCTAAAGAAGAAGGAAAAAGGATGGGATAGCAAAAAGGAAAGGAAAGAAAATTGGATTTTAAATTTTGAAGAAAAAGTACTCGAAACCACTCGATCAGACCGCATGCTACAACTGATGTAACGTCAGGATAGCGGCGTTCTGATCGGCCTCCTCTCTTTTCCCAAGACATATGGTACCCCTGGTGTTATGGGTACCAAGGAGCTGCCCTCCCCATTACCTTTCCTGTTACCAGGAAAGATACCATGGTTGCCACTAGCTCCAGTTTTTGTGACAACCCCTAAATAGAACAAAAAATAAAATACGTTCCACTACACCCTCTTCAGCCCCATCGCTTTCGGTCACCCCACTTTAAGAGTATTAAAGTATCATTTTATAAAAAAATGGAACCTACAAAAATGAAAAAAAAAACCGGAAAAAAAAGAGTTCCTTCATAAGAAATAAAAGAACCATATACAAAAATCTAACCAAAATATGCACATTTATTTATTACAAACTAAATATTCTATAATACTAATACATACAATATAATATTATAAACATAAAGTAGGTATCCTACACTTAAGACATATCATGCACACAAAACAAATAACTTAATATAAAATTTGAATGAAATTTAAAATAAAAAAAAGGCGAAAAAAGAGAGCAAGATAATATGCTCTACAAAAAATTAAAACTAAAATCAAAAGAGTCAATTCAATTATTTATTGAATATCTACACATATTTCTAAACATACTAACTTCTAATTCTAGAACACTTAATATATCTCTTTGCCTTATGGAAGTTCAAGTTCAGAAAAAAAAAAAAAAAAATGAATACATCTCATAGGTATTCAAAAGAGAAAAAAAAAATGTCGAGGACACGGTCAGGGGTCAACCAACTATTTGGAAACACAAAAAAAAATATGTAAATATCTAAATAAAATACGCGGAATGAAAGTAAGAGAATAAAAAAAAAATTTGGTAAAAACAAAGAGTTACCTGTATATCCGGGGGCGGTGATGTGCACAACACTTGTCAGGATATTTTGTGCTATTGTGGAAGAAATGAATATGGATACAAAAAAAAAAAACTCGCGGTTGTATTTCCAATAACTTGGTGCACTTGTGCTTTTAAATTCAAATCACATTTGATTGCACAACAGTAACGGAACACACAATTAAATACAAGAAAGAGTTATATTATATGAGGAGGAAAATAATTAAATTTACAATATGGAACAAAAGAAATAAACGAAAAGCATATGTCTTAGAACTTAAAACTTTGTTATATACATATATAGTATATACTTATAAACACTGAAGACATAAAAAAAATTAGCACTAAAGTCAAGATAATTTGACATACAGGGAAAATAAAAAAAAGTATGAGAAAACAAAATCAGGAAAATTTGAATTCAGGTAGATGGACGTAGCACTTAAAACAGGATCTCCCTCGCTGACTCATCAACAATTTCCAGACACACAATCGTCACAAAAGGACATTTTCACTTCTAGTATGTTAGTATATGAATACACCTTTTTTTTTTTTTCTTGGTTTAATCAGAATTTTATAAGGATTTTTATCACGTTTAATAGGTAGGTAGGTACAGATTTTATTTTGTAGGGAATCTCATTAGACACATGTTTTTTTTTTTATATATATTTAGAGAACACTATCCTTTTATTTATTTCTATTTTTTTATTTTATGTAAACCAAAAACACGAAAGATTATTTGAATATCAAAAATAATGCATTCTCTTTTTGAGAATATCTGAGAAAATTCTCTACTAGTATTTGCTTTCACCGATTCCTTCGAATTCTTTCGATATAATTTTTTTATTATTTTTTTTTTACGTCTGCCTCCTTTGATGACTATCGGAAAAAGTAAAAGCCAGAGTCCTTTGTGGAAAAAAAAATTTGTTAGCGAGGTTTTCGCCGTTGTAAATTTGTTCGCTAACGGCTGAAAACCCTCCTAAAGCCTTTTCCCATTTTTTTTTTTTATTTTTAAGGACATGTTTTGAATGAATGTTAGGGCCGAAACAGAAGTAGTGTGTTGTATGTGTTGGTATGTTTTTATGTTTTATGTTTTGTGTAATGTGTAATGTAAATTAGGCATATGTTTCAAGCGATTCCCACACCACATTTTCATTTCGCTGAACGCCAGCGTTCGAGAAAAGAAATGAAAAAGAAAAGCTTGAAATGTGTATTAAAAACGTATGTCTTTGGCGTGTACAATACCTAGTGCATGGCCTTTTAAGTCCTGCAGGTCGTACAAGTTATTGCTATGCACGGCTTTTATTTTTGCCTTGACGAATTTTGGACAAAGCTTAGCATTGAGATGTTTACTCGCATCACTTAGTACAAAATTTCGTTTGAATACTATTTCCCCCTTTTTGAATTTTATGTCTTTGCTACGAGTGTTATAGGTGTGTGCGTACACGTCGTGTGCCTTAGCAAGTGACTCTTTCAAATAGGAGTGTATAATATTCATCTGGGATGACTTGGGCAAAACTTCAAAATCGGAATTGTTGACGGATTTCAACGATTTTCAAAGTTTGTAGTCAGACCCGTGCTCAACTTTGCACTGTCCAAACAAAGCCTCATGTGGTGACATGTTAATGGCCGAATGAACAGTGGATCGAAGTGCACTCCCTATCGAGCATAAGTGTTTATCCCAATGTCTCTGGTCCTTATCGATATAAGATCGAATAGCGGCTATAACCGAACGATTGACTCTTTCACTGGCATTCGCTTGAGGTGAATAGACAGCAGTTCTTATGTGAGTGACGCCGTATGAGGTGAGAAACTTGGCGAAATCCTTACTCACAAACTGTTTTCCATTATCCGTAAGGATAGATTCGGGTACTCCGAATAAAGAAAACACCTGCTCCTCAAGAAACCTCACAGCGCTGTCCGTTGTGGCTTTTCGTAACGGATGTATGTGAACGAATTTTGTCAGCTGATCAAGACAAACGATTATATAGTTATTTCCGCTCTTCGACCTAGGATAAGGACCTAGAAAGTCGACATAAACATGCTGATATGGCCTTTCAACCACAAACGCTCCTCCCATCTTAGGCTTCAGAGTGAAATTAGGGGCTTTTGAACTCTTACACACGTCACAATGCGAAATCATTGTTTTTACATGAGCCGCCATATTAGGCCAGTAAAAACGATTTCGAAGACGGTACAACGTTTTCGCAACGCCACCATGTGCTGCTTTTGGTGGTTGATGTGCCAGAAGGATAAGTTTTTCGGTTAGCTCAAATGGAACCCATAGCTTCCACACCATGTCGTCTTCAATAGGATGACCTGTGCAGTGCCTAACTTTCTTATAAACATAGCCATCCGAAACTTGAAGGTCCGGAAGCTGGTCTTTGTTTTCTAAGACAGTCGTTATCAACTTGGCATACTCCTCCGATTTAAAACCGGGATCTGCAAGGTCTATATGGAGGACATCATGTGGGCTCTCTAAAGATGGAACATCACCCAGGGCATCAACTGCGTATACTCGCGATAACGCGTCCGGAACAACGTGTTGAGATCCTTTGCGATGTTCAATCTCAAACGAGAAGCCTTGTAGCTTTAAGCTCCATCGAGCCAATCTACCGCTCAAATCTTTCTGATTCATCAACCACTTTAAGCTAGCATGGTCGGTCACTACTTTGAAGCTCTGCCCTTCCACATATGGTCGAAATTTCTGAATGCCTAAAACAGCAGCTAAACATTCTAATTCCGTGACGGAATAGTTTCGCTGAGCGGAGTTCAGTTTGTGGGAATAATAATAGATTGGTCTTTCTATACCCTCATCATCCAACTGGCAAAGTACGCAACCAACACCAGAGTTTGAAGCGTCGCACAAGATAATGAATGGTTTACTGAAATTCGGATTAACTAAAATGGGGGCGGAGGTCAATGCGTTTTTCAGTTCATTGAAGGCCTTTTGTGCTTCAGAATCAAACTCGAATTTCTTGCCTTTTTTTAAGGTGTTGGTTATGGGTGCTGCAAGAGTAGAAAAGTTTTTCACGAATCTTCTGTACCAACCTGAAAGACCTAAGAATCGTCGAACCTGTCGTGGCGTTTTTGGAGTGGGAAATTCTTGAATGGAAGTAACCTTGTCTGGGTTAGTTTTCAAGCATCCCTCACCAACAATAAATCCGAGATATATCAGCTCCTTAAAACAGAATTTGGACTTATCTAAATTAATAGTGAGTCCAGCCTCTGTTAATCTAGCAGCTACAATCTTGAGCATGCTCAAATGCTCCTCGAAATCACGAGACGCAATCAGTAAGTCGTCTAAATAAACGAATACATTTTCCTTTAGTTCGTGAGGAATTACCTTGTCCATCAGTCTGCTCATGCGTTGGGGTGCATTGCACAAACCGATACAGTGGTCTGCCCGGAATAGTAAACGCCGTCTTTTCCCTCGAGTCTTTTTCCAACGGAATCTGCCAAAAGGCATCCTTCAAATCTACGCTTGAAATAAAGTGAGAATCTGAAAGCCGCCCTAGCAAACCTTCAATATGAGGCAGTGGATACGCATCCTTCTTTGTAACGGAATTGACTTTCCTAAAGTCTAGGCAGAGGCGGTTTTTGCCGGTTTGCTTCCGCACTAGAACTACAGGCGAACTCCAAGCACTGGAGCTTTCTTCAATTACGTCCATCTGAAGCATGCGATCCACTTCCGCATAGAGTAGGTTTTGAACCGCTGGAGACACGGGATAGTGTCTTTGTTTAATCGGAGCAGCATCACCGGTATCAATCAAATGTTCCTCTAATTTGGTTTTACCCAAACCAATATTGTTAAAGGAGGGAAACAACGCTTTTGTTTCATCAAGTCTTACTGATTGTTCATGTGATAGCTGATGAGCATTCGGATCCATTGGTGGTGATTCGGAGACTTGAACCAACTCAGAAATGATGTTCGGAGCGAGGTTGAAGAGCTTCCAAAAATTTACTCCTAAGTAGAGCTTTTGCTCCAAACTGGGAACTATGAACAGCGTGATTTCTTTTTCTAAGTCGTTGTACTTCATTTTGGCGTTCAACATACCAACAATTGCTTGCTTTTGACCACTAGCCGTACTAACTCCTGACGCAAATGGTTTGTAGGCAATGTTATTCTCCTGAAGAAAATCCATTGCGCCAGCGCCCAAACAGCTTATTGTTGCCCCAGAGTCTAAAAGACCAAACACAGGAGTGTTAAACAATAAAACTTTAGCGTACGGTCTAGGATCATCGGCATTCAAAAGGGTAGTTGATGAAATGGCTTTGTACACGTTCTTTTTTTCGGCGAAACGGTGACGAAGCTTAGAAATTTTACTTGAAATAGGTTGCGGATGGGTGTTGAAAATCCGAGAGCGCACTATTTCATAATTCACCATACGTTCATGGAGACTTGATCTTGGTTGGTAGGAAGATTCGGTCAGATTTTTAGAAGAAGGGAAAGGTCTTCTAAGAATCTGTGTGGGTATGGTATCGATAGGTATGTTGGTTGTGTTGGGGGTGTTAGGGGTGTTGTGTGAAGTGTTTAGATTTGGTGTGTCAGATGATTCCAATCCAGGCTTCTCACTTAAGAGCAATGTTGCCTGGACATTGTATTGCTCCTCCGCCGGTTTTCCGAGCATTTTGGACAATGCGGAGTGGTAGTGTCTGGAAAGCCACACTTGTAGCAGAACAGAGTGCGTTGTGGACTAGGGCACTGGTGGAAAGGATGACCCGGAGTTTTACAATTCCAGCAAGAGGCCACTTTCATTTCCGTAGGGACTGTAGAGCTGTTGACGGCTTCTATTTGGGCGTAGGCATCGTCTTGAGTCTCATAATGGACTTCGTTTACCCTTTTTTGGAAATGAGGTGGATATTGCGGTTGTGGTCTTGAACGTGCAAAATGCTCCAGGTTATACTTCTCCACATTTCTACAAGTATAGACCATTTCGGGTAAACTGCTGGTTTTAAATGTAAGCAATTGGCCACCAATCTCCGGACGAACATTTTGTCTTATCAGGAAAACAATCCTTTCAGGACCTCTGGGAGTACGTAGCTTCGAATTCATTTTAAGAATGTCGGAATAGAAGCTATCGAAGGGCTCATTTGGACCTTGGTGACGATCGTCCATTTTTCTACCCAACTCCTCATCGGTCTCAAGGCTCCTGAAATGTTCTGACAAGGAGATCCTCAATTCGTTCCATCCTAAATTTGGATGCGTTTTGAGGTGGATCCAAAACCACGAACTAACTTCACCGTCAATGAAGTGATGGAAATTCCTTACAATTTCTTCCCATCCTACGTCGTAAGACTCTCTCAAATGCGAGAGGCGGAATAGGAATTCATCTACCGTCATGTTTATATTGTCGTATCTAAGTCCCCACTTGTGAAAATCTCTGTAGCCAGCAGAGTTTCGACTCGAGGACTCAGAATGCCTAACAGTTAGGTTTTGGTGTTGTAAATTTTGATTAACATCGTTCAGATGAAGGTCTCGAAATTGGTGAAAAAAATCGTTTACGGATCTGTCGGAGTTTGGATTTTGGTGTGGCATGTGCGTGTGCGTGTTGTGAGCTTGATTCTCTCTGTCAAATGTGTGGGCTACCGGAACTGGGCTTTTGTGTGAAGGAAGCTGAGCAGGATGACAAACAGAAGGGAGAGTTTCCCGAATAACGTCAGCAATCTCTGAACGGAGCTTCTTCCTTTCATCATCCAGCTCTTTACGCAAAGTTTGCATGTCTTCAGCTCGACTTACGCTGATAGTAGCACCTACAATTTCCCTCACATATCGATGGAGAGAATCATCGCTGTTTGTGTTTTGAATTGTGTTCTTGGGTGTTGATGTGATGTTTGGATTTGAGTTTTTTGGATATGCTCCGCAAACTCGTTGTGGTGCTTCGGCCCTAGCGGACATATTAATATCATGTAAGTTAATGGTTTGAGGGTTACTGGGAGGATTAGAAAAAAGACTGAAGTCTTGATGAACAGAATGCATAGTGTTCGAAGGTTGCATCTGTTGTTCTTGGGGTTGGTAGAATGTCTGATTGTTTAGTTCTTGAATATTGTCATGGCTAGTGTGATAAGGGGATAAATGGGGAAGCTCAAGAGGACCATTTTTGCTTCGCAAATTATATGGCACCTTATCGTCCTTCTTATTACTACGGGGAATAAACATATTGGGAATTAAGTGTGGTAAATAAACAGATACTAATAGCAAATACTTAACAATACCTAAAGCGAATAAACTAAGTAAACTAACCTATGAAATAACAATACCTAATGTAATACCTATTAAAATGAAATTAAACTAACAAAAAGAATTAAGATGAAAAAGTGTAAGGTATGATCAAATCAATTATATGACTCAAATTAGGAAATTTTTGAGCAAATCAATATAATGAGAGAAAATGCAAATATTAATTGAAGGGGGTGACTTATGCGATAATGAAACTGAAGAAGTGAGCAAACGGCATTGTATCTATATATTATGTATGTCTTGAGAAAAGAGAGTATAACTTTATACATCAGTGCTGGTAATATGGCCAGAACAACAATTCAAAACATAAAAAAAAGTTATTGAACGGATTCCACCCACAGTAACACAACACAAGGTCTTGAAATAATCTGAGGGGTTTCAGACAAACACATGCTGCAGCTGACAGAAAGAAAACTTATTTTCCTTTCCCGGTCAGCGATGTTTGCGTTTGAAACTCCACAGAGAGGCCTGAAAAGCAAATCAAAGAAAGACAATCACAATCAATGATGACTATCAAGCTTTTAACCATCGAAAAAACAAGTGGTCATGTGCAGACTAATGGCGTCATTTTAAACAACAGCCATAGGACACAGTATACCCTACTTGCATCCGGAATTTGATGTTTGGTTGTTGGCTATAACAGAGGCATGATTTCGAGCATGCAATATTGAAAACAAAATTTGAAAATTACCAAAAAGAAAAGAGAAAAAATGTTAAAATTTTGAAAAATGAAGATTCTGTGCCCCACAGAAAATTGCGGAACCCTTGAATCGGGGCCCCACGTTGGGCGCCACCTGTAACGGTATAAAATGACCTTCCACCTTTGTAGACACAGGAATCTACTATATTTGGCTTTCGGTGGAAGGGTGTCCGGTCGACGACGGTTTAGGCGGCATGCTAGCTTTAAGCTCGTGCTAAGCTCGTCAGTGGGGTGGGGTCTTTAACCGGCCTCCGGACTACCGTACCTTACATGCCTAGGATAAAATTTGATTCTAAAGAAGAAGGAAAAAGGATGGGATAGCAAAAAGGAAAGGAAAGAAAATTGGATTTTAAATTTTGAAGAAAAAGTACTCGAAACCACTCGATCAGACCGCATGCTACAACTGATGTAACGTCAGGATAGCGGCGTTCTGATCGGCCTCCTCTCTTTTCCCAAGACATATGGTACCCCTGGTGTTATGGGTACCAAGGAGCTGCCCTCCCCATTACCTTTCCTGTTACCAGGAAAGATACCATGGTTGCCACTAGCTCCAGTTTTTGTGACAACCCCTAAATAGAACAAAAAATAAAATACGTTCCACTACACCCTCTTCAGCCCCATCGCTTTCGGTCACCCCACTTTAAGAGTATTAAAGTATCATTTTATAAAAAAATGGAACCTACAAAAATGAAAAAAAAAACCTGAAAAAAAAGAGTTCCTTCATAAGAAATAAAAGAACCATATACAAAAATCTAACCAAAATATGCACATTTATTTATTACAAACTAAATATTCTATAATACTAATACATACAATATAATATTATAAACATAAAGTAGGTATCCTACACTTAAGACATATCATGCACACAAAACAAATAACTTAATATAAAATTTGAATGAAATTTAAAATAAAAAAAAGGCGAAAAAAGAGAGCAAGATAATATGCTCTACAAAAAATTAAAACTAAAATCAAAAGAGTCAATTCAATTATTTATTGAATATCTACACATATTTCTAAACATACTAACTTCTAATTCTAGAACACTTAATATATCTCTTTGCCTTATGGAAGTTCAAGTTCAGAAAAAAAAAAAAAAAAATGAATACATCTCATAGGTATTCAAAAGAGAAAAAAAAAATGTCGAGGACACGGTCAGGGGTCAACCAACTATTTGGAAACACAAAAAAAAATATGTAAATATCTAAATAAAATACGCGGAATGAAAGTAAGAGAATAAAAAAAAAATTTGGTAAAAACAAAGAGTTACCTGTATATCCGGGGGCGGTGATGTGCACAACACTTGTCAGGATATTTTGTGCTATTGTGGAAGAAATGAATATGGATACAAAAAAAAAAAAACTCGCGGTTGTATTTCCAATAACTTGGTGCACTTGTGCTTTTAAATTCAAATCACATTTGATTGCACAACAGTAACGGAACACACAATTAAATACAAGAAAGAGTTATATTATATGAGGAGGAAAATAATTAAATTTACAATATGGAACAAAAGAAATAAACGAAAAGCATATGTCTTAGAACTTAAAACTTTGTTATATACATATATAGTATATACTTATAAACACTGAAGACATAAAAAAAATTAGCACTAAAGTCAAGATAATTTGACATACAGGGAAAATAAAAAAAAGTATGAGAAAACAAAATCAGGAAAATTTGAATTCAGGTAGATGGACGTAGCACTTAAAACAGGATCTCCCTCGCTGACTCATCAACAATTTCCAGACACACAATCGTCACAAAAGGACATTTTCACTTCTAGTATGTTAGTATATGAATACACCTTTTTTTTTTTTTCTTGGTTTAATCAGAATTTTATAAGGATTTTTATCACGTTTAATAGGTAGGTAGGTACAGATTTTATTTTGTAGGGAATCTCATTAGACACATGTTTTTTTTTTTTATATATATTTAGAGAACACTATCCTTTTATTTATTTCTATTTTTTTATTTTATGTAAACCAAAAACACGAAAGATTATTTGAATATCAAAAATAATGCATTCTCTTTTTGAGAATATCTGAGAAAATTCTCTACTAGTATTTGCTTTCACCGATTCCTTCGAATTCTTTCGATATAATTTTTTTATTATTTTTTTTTTACGTCTGCCTCCTTTGATGACTATCGGAAAAAGTAAAAGCCAGAGTCCTTTGTGGAAAAAAAAAATTTGTTAGCGAGGTTTTCGCCGTTGTAAATTTGTTCGCTAACGGCTGAAAACCCTCCTAAAGCCTTTTCCCATTTTTTTTTTTTATTTTTAAGGACATGTTTTGAATGAATGTTAGGGCCGAAACAGAAGTAGTGTGTTGTATGTGTTGGTATGTTTTTATGTTTTATGTTTTGTGTAATGTGTAATGTAAATTAGGCATATGTTTCAAGCGATTCCCACAAGTAGAACAACAAACCATAACGTGGGATTTGTAACCTATGCCCCAATTGTTGGTTCAAGTGGTCACTTAATGTTTTCCCTTATTAATTTTAAAGTCTAAGCCACCCGAGTTCTGCTCTGGGGTGATTATGTGGAGGTCTTCTGTGAGAGAGTAAACACCTGTCGTCAGCAGAATTGACCGAATTCCAGATTCTAACGCGCAATAACTTAAAATAAAATAAATATGTATAGTTGGCGGAACAAGGCCGTATAGGACTGGTTTTTCTAAACCGTTCGTTTTTGTGAGTTTTTTTTTTTTGGAAGGTACCAAAAATTCTTTACAATCTTATGCTCTCGAATTTTTGTCACAGATAAGGTTGAAAAAAAAAACTTAAGGTGTAATTTGTGTTTTTCCAGGGGTTGAACCTGATACCCCTCGCTTAGTAGTTGCGCACACTGAGCCATTGCGCCCAGTGTGTCCGATTGCTACATTATTATGTCCAGTGGGTTGTGAATACAGCTTTGTCGGACCTCACTTTTTGAATTTAAATTGCTTCTGAAAGATTTCCTATATGTAGAATATGTCATTTAGATAAATTGTCCGATGGATGTCAAAAACGCGAGCGTTGACGTAACAGATGCGACAGATTGCGAAATGCTTCCATCTGTCAATTCTTGATTGACTAAAATCAGTCTGCTGTCATGCCTGAGGAGTTAAGGAGTCTATAAAGTCTATAAGCATTGGCCAGATTCTAATTTCTAATTTATTAAAGAAGCAGATACCAAGGATCTTTTATCTAATATTCTTGAAAGCTGGGCAATTGCACAGCAGATGACGGGTAGACTACTAATGCTTTTTAGGAGCGCCCAATACTCCCATCTTTATGGTAGTTAGGAAATTTTAAACCTGCACTCTAAAATAAATTAAAAAAATATATAAAACTACTGGCGGAGGTTTGAGTGATGCAAAACGAATAACAACATTAAATTCAGCAATAAAACTCTAGAGTTCACACGGTGTCTTCAAATTCTTGAAATATGTATATTGATCGATGACGGGTAGCAATTTAACATTTGATTCGATTAAAAGCAGAATTTAAAATTTATAATCAATGTCTTGCAGGAAGTATAGCACGTTTCCATTCTAAAAAAAAAGAAAAATGACAACATACAACGTCAGCAAATTAATATAAACAATTTTCTAAAAATATAGTTAGTATCTGTACTTTCAAGTCTTTGCACCTTTCAAAAGGTGCAGAACAAACGGTACAGGTGCGCATTGCGAAGCAAGTAAAAACTGCTACATTTTAAGATTAACTATGCATTTTGCATAGCAAATTAATAATGCTATACCGGAGATACAAATCGCACTAGATTCGACGCCCATTATATGATATATCTTACCGCAACCACAACACCATAGTTGGGGCCGAGTATTTTGCAATGCCAGGTAATACTGCATCAGCAGCTGAAACGAAAGACCTTGAACAGAACTCTCTTGGAGTGATTGTATGATTGTGAGAATAAAAAGAAATCAGCTAAAAAGATATTCTTGAGATTTGCCGCCGCGCCGCCGCAGCACCATAGCAAATATGGAACGAGGCGACCTTGCCTGAGGGACATTTAGAAAAAGAAAAACAAAAACGAATGTATAATTCTGATTGTTGCCAATTGGTTAACTATGCATTTTAATTTGTTTTGTACTAGTTTCTTTTTTGTCTAATTACATACTTATTACAATTGGCATTGTTTCTTATGTAAGAAATGCTATGTTGACGCCTTATTGCCTTTGCCTTATATCTACATATAAAAAAATTGAACCATCTAAAAATCGAATCTAGACTTAATAAGATGTGGAGATTAGCACTCCGAAAGATGGTCGTATGATTTCCTTGTATGAAAGCCTCTATGACAAAGTACCTACGAGAAGTAGGTACTTTGTCATAGAGGCTTTAAAAAAAGAAAAATAGTAGACTATTGTGTTGCATTAATCTCAGACATTGTGGGTTTGACAAACTCGTTTCCTTCTTTTTTGTTGTGACATAAAAGAAATGCGAAAGTAATAGGCTTATAAACCCAAAGTTTCAAAGAGATGCAATTTAAAATTTCTGAGAAATTCAATGAATGCCGTCTTTTCTTTTGGTATTAGGTTTTATAAAAAAATCCTAGTGGTAGTGGGTAGTGACAATGACAATCCTATAAAGGGGAAACACCATTAAATGCATTGTTCACTGTTTCGCTGCATTAATTCTTACAATTTGTTCGAATAGGCACTTGTACAGCGAATTCACCTCGCAGTCGCCTTATAGCGTAATGTTAATGTACCAAACCAGCTAGTGCTGCCAAGCTTTGAATTTATTTGATTTACTTTTGAAATTTTCAAAATAGACAGCTATAGATAATTGTAAAGAAAAAGATGAGTATTTACCCTGAAGAGGTTAAATTAGCATAATAAAATGAAAATATGAAATCCGATTAATATAGAGTTTTGTAAATATAGTCAACGCTTTTAGTTTAACTTGTAATTAAAAGATACCATGACCGATATTTTCAACGACATGCCGAAATTCTGGTATAAACGTAATTAGCTCTTAATCGATAAAGGCTTTAGGCGATATTTTGTGCAAGGCTGTACAAACCATACTTGATGTATTTGTGTTTTAGCAAATGCAATGATTGTGATATGGAAATTGCTGTCAAATTCTTAGGTTAGGTTAGGTTAGGTTGAATAGGGTGTGAGTTCATCACATTGGACCTGGCACCATATTGGACCCATCGCCATCACTGGGGAACCTTAAAGGTCCCAAACTTCGCCCAAACAATTAATTTCCCTACAGAACCTGATAATTGTTTCAATTTTGTTTGCGAGGCCAACCTCCTCCAACTCCAAATAGTGGAAAAAGTACCTACCAAGGTATTTCCTCCTGTACCGAGCAATAGCTTGACATTCACAGAGGAGATGAGTTATATCCTCTGCGACATATCGTTCCCTTTCTTCGTTAAGCACGTATCTACAAAACATTCATTCTTCAGGAATTAAAAAAAATAATAGCTTCCCTTAATCGAACACAATACACATGTCAAAAATCATGTCAATTTTTGACAGGCTGACATCATATTGACCTCCAGGTTAGTCAAACTGTCAAATTAGAAATAATAGAAAGATTTTACTGATACATGCGTTTAATTATTCCTGAAGAATAGATGTTTTGTAGATACGTGCTTAACGCAGAAAGGGGACGATATAAGTCATCGCAATACCTGCATAGAAGACAGTGCCCGGAGAGTATCCCTATTGCCATTCGTAGCCTTGATCTGCTGAGTTTTAGTAATTCTACAGATTTTTTCGGATATAGCTTAGAATGATTCTCTTGGCCACGGCTATTGGTGGTCTTATGCCCTCAGTGGTTTCATTATAGGTGGAAGCTCTGCTCCGGTTTTGGCCATAACATCAGCCCTTTCGTTACCCTCAATATCGCAGTGCCCGGGTACCCAACACAATCTGATCTGGTTCTGCGCGCATAGTGTTCCGAGCATTGTGCGGCAGCTCCTGACTAGTTCAGATTTGATGATGAAGGACTCTAGCGCCTTTAGCGCAGCCTGACTATCAATGTAGATAGCGATATTCTTGTTGGATATTGATCCCATATAATATGTCAAATTCTTAAAAAAAGGCTTTATAAACTTAAAATTAACATTAAATTAAAATGTTTAAACAGAATACTTTAAGGAAATCACTTTTAGGCAAACTGTTAAGTAAATTAACAGACAACTCAGTTATATAGTCAAAAAATTTTATTGTTATCTTTCTATTTCATTCTGTTTGACACAAAAACTTGTATACTTGCTGCCAACAAAAATAAAATTCAATAGAATTAAGACTTCGTTTTGAATACCTCGTGACCATATTTTTATATTTGCACGCGTAATCACGGAACGGATAGAGCGGATGACGGTGGATGGTAGACGGTGTAGTACTAGTACTAGTTCATTAGTGATTTGTTTTGTTCCTACGATTACGAAATTGAACATTGCCAGGTTAAAACCGATCTTTCAGTGCCTACCTCAATGTATGCAATTTAGAAGCAAAATGAAACACAAACGTACCTAATTTGACGCAACGCAACTATACAATATGGATAAATCATGTTTTGATTGTAGTAACGGGTCTTTCTTAAACTCATTCCTACGACAATCGAACATGACCCACATTTTGTTCAAATTTCTGCACAATTCCAAGTACACGTATATAAAAATATTTAAGGAATTTGTCTTCTCAAGCAATTCAATACAAAACTTGATTGACATTCCTTAAGTCATAAGACACGCACACACCACCCATAATGCGCACTCGAAAGCCCACAACCCAAGACCGATTAGTCGCAGAAAATATCTCAAAAACTATCGTTGAACACAGCCGCACAGGCACAACACAAAATGCCCAGTGGCAATAACATATATCACTTTTCAATTGAAGTGCACTCGCGGCTAATAAATTTTAATCGCTCCTAATGCGACCATCGCCACCGAATCAACGACGAGCAATCTACCTTGACCTTAAATGAGCTCAAACCGCGTCGCGTCGTCGTCGTGCGTCGTCGTTGTAGCAGCGCAGCAGCCGCCTCCCGCCATTCTGTCTAGCGACAGCTTAAAACAAAATATTTTCTCTGTTTACGCAGCCTTAAGACGTCATCGGAGATCTGAATCTGATTCAGCAAATTCGCCGAGAGCAAATTCAAATTCAAAATCAATTAAGAAGTGAAAATTCGACTCCATCTAAATGGATTTTTGTTATACAAACTTCTACGGGCCAGCAGCACTTGTGAGTATTTTGGTTCAACATTAACTTTCGCCTTTATATCTTGGGGATTCTATTTTCGATTTCAACAATATGGGTGGATTTCCTATTCAGAGTTAACAAGTTATTATTAGATAAGGCTGACATATTGGCCGGAGGGCAACTTTCTTTACGTCATTGTTATCGTTGATCGTCAATAGGGCGACATTAAAAGAAAGACAACTCTTTTGCTTAGTCTTGGAAAATAGCAATCTGATTTATTATCAGTACTTAGGAGACACAACCTATATGTATATTAAGCATTAATGTTTAACCTCAAGATGTTAATTTTTCTCCGGGCACGGGCAACTATATAATTAAGAGAGATTGCCGGTGACAGCAAGGCGCTGTCTGTTAGACAAGAATGATATATTGTTTTCATTTCCTCGTTTCTACTCGTTAGTCGCTTTCAGTTTCATTGATGAGATTAATTGACAACCGATGCGGGTTATGAAAGACATTATTTGTAAAACTTTGTGATTTTTGTTTATGAAATGGTCAAGATGTCATAGCCTAGACTAGAAGGAGTCATGATGTTGGTAATTGAGATAATTTTTCATGGCAGGAATGTCCAACTTTGGTTTACTTTTTTCAACATATCGACTGGTATCTCAGCAATAACACGAGTTGTGTTGTCTTCCAAGGCGGCAATAGTTGCTGGCTTATCCGTATAGATGAGAGATTCACATATCCCCACATAAAATAGTCCAGTGGCGTCAAATGGCACGATCTAGGTGGCCAATTCATAGGTCCAAAACATGAGATGAATTGCTCACAAAATTCGCCTCGCAATCAGTGTTGCCAGCTTTTCTAAGGGGTATGGAGCCCAACTTTAAAAATCTTGTAGCCAAAAATAGCCAACACGAATATGAGGAATAAAAATGCGCACCTATTTGTTTAATTGTTTACGCACATTTATTTTGATTAAATTGATTGAATTCAAAATTAACAAAAAAGAACTATTAGCTTCTTCATTCCATTTATATACGTACTCGTAATTGGAAATTAAAGTAATAAAAACAAAAAATATATAGGTATTTATGTGTTATGTTAACAAAACATAAAATAATTCCAATAAAAATACCAAAAAACAATTAAAATATTAGCCTCTTCGTGAAAATTGCGCATTAAGGTTTGATTAGAAACATAGAAACAACAACAACCTAACGTTTTAAATAAAAGAATAGAACAGACTAAAAATAATAAATAATAAAACTGTAGGTATTCAAAAGAAAAGATATTAAAAGAAAAATAATTTAAAAATATATAAGATTAAAATTTGGTGAAAGTAATCAGTTAATAAACGCAAAAAACTCAATTAAAAATCGCAAGTTTCCTCCAAAATTTCTTCCATTGTGGAGGCTGATTCTTCGGTTGTTTCTGAAGTCAAATTTGCATAAATGTTAACATTAAATAAATCTACAATGTTGTACATGTACATGTTATACAAAAAAACATTTTGCTGGAAGGGGACATATACTTGGGCAAATAATGAGTTTTCATATTCATGCATAAGTCTTGTGAGCTAATTTTACTACTCAGAAGTGTGGTTAAAACAATATCGAAACTGGAGTTGACTCATTCACAATTACATTTTTAAAAAGTTTCAGTTCTACGAGTTCGCAATGAATAAATCATTATATTTTTTTCATGATGCATGACTTTTTTCTATAAATTTCTAAGGAGCCTAAAAATAGCCGAATTTTAAAATGAAATAGCCCAATTTGGGATAAATCCCAAATCGAAATTTCATGGAGTGAGTGAAAAATCCGAGTAGCCTAATTGGCGATAAATAGCCCGTGCTGGCAACACTGCTCGCAATATGTCCTTGGATTCGCGTGCTGTGTGGCATGTCGCGCCGTTCTATTGAAACAACATGTCGGCCAACCCCAGCTCTTCCATTTTGAGCACCATTGACCGTAACGTTGTTGTCATAATCATCTTTGAAGAAATACGACCCAATGATGACGACCCAATAAACCACACCAAACGGTACATTTTTGTGGTACAGCAGACCATATACGGCAAGTTTGATTATTAACGACAACGTAGCCTGCTCAGTAGGACGATTATGACGGCGATAAAATGGACGAAGAGCTCTAAACACATTTTTTACTGCGCATGATTTTTGGTAACAAAATTCAATAATTTGCAAACGTTGTTCGGGCGTAAGTCTATCAATGGTGGAATGGCATTTCTAACTGAGCATTTTTTACTTTCACATGTGTCATGTGTCAAAAAAATCAGACAGAAAAACCAAACAGCAAAAAAATCACCCTTACGTATTTCAAAAGTCAGTTTAAAAAAATGTGCTTTATTTACTCGCTTCGATCTAAAATTTTAACCTTTTTTTCCTGTAACTCTAAAATTGTGCCCAAATAAATAAATTCCGCGTGGAATAACAATACATACTTCCAAAGGCACACAAAAATCTATTTGGACAATAATAATAATTTAAAGCCACAAAATCATCTTTCAACCACGGGTTCATTGACACTTCATTACAAGCAAAGTAAAGTAAAGCAAAACCAATTCCAATAAACATCTGCCAACATAATATCCGCTTAGGCTTAACGTTTAACTGCTTGCGTTGACATTTCAGTCATTTAAGCCAAATATAAATATTATGATTACGGTGTGAGATTTTGAGTTTTCTCCAACGGTATAGGTATAGGTAGGATTATTGGAAATCTCCTTCGATGACATTTAATATTTACGGCAGAGAAGGAATTCAGATAAAAATGATGTTTTTACTACACCGAACTACGTGAACACAGAAGACAGAATCACGGGGATACGATTGTCACGCGAATTTATGACGCAGTCAAAAACTGTGACAGTTGTGACTCACATAAGCGGGTTGTTATTTTATTCGTATCTAGATCTTTCCGGTTTGAAATATTTTAAGTCATAAATTGACGTTAAGCAGTTATACGGAACTGAATTGTTTTAACTTCTGAGTTAATTAATGCTGAACTAGGCCTATTTTAAGTTTAATTTCAGAAAACTTTATTCACACACTTTTCTGAAATATAATTTACACTTGATTGTCAACAAATTAAATGCCTAATTTTGTATTTAGTGTCAAGTAGAAGGGAAACAGTTTGCGCACTCTCAGAAGTATCAGTGGATTTTCATGACTGGCAAAAATCCTATCGAACAAGAAATAAGAACAATAATGTAACTTTGAGACCTGTCATTTTGAAGAATGTATTATTACAGAGATTTGAATGATGCCTATAATTGTAGAAATTATGTAGTTTGATCATTTTCAGTTTACGTGATCTGGCCCTAGTCTATTTGTACTCTATACTATACTAAAACTTTCGGACTGTTTATCGTAAGCCTATCATAGCGACACACAACTTTGACGAATCGGACAGAACGTCACGATAGACAGCTAAAACTTTGAGGGGGTTAGTAATCCGGACAATGATACCACAGCAGAAATCAAACGAAGAGTTCCACTTTCCCAACCGCTGTTTCTTTAGCCTAAGAAGGCAATTGACTAGCAAGGCCTTGTTAAGAAACATTAAGTAGACTCTATATAAGACTCTCATCATCCCAGTCCTGCTCTATGCCGCAAACACATGGACATTAGCAAAAGCGGATGAAGATCTTATTTGTTGTTGCGAATCGAAAGCCGCAAAAGTCTTGTTTTTCGGTCCCGTTTCTACGAGCTGTACAGCGACATCGACTTGGTCAGAAAAGTACGTATTACTCGCCTAAGATGGTTAGGACATGTAGAGCGAATGGATATCAACGCTTCGGCCCCAAGAGTCTCCTATTCCAACCCGGAGGGACAACGCAGTAAACAAACCCCTCGCCTTAGGTGGCGCGCACAAGTGGAGTGCGCAACTGGAGGCGGTTATCCAAAGATCGGGCTAACTGGAGAGGCGAATTGGTTGAGGCACAGGTCCACCCCGGATAGCGGCATCTAATGTCGTTTTCGGTTGGTCGTCCGGAAACGTCCGGAAGAACTCTCCGCGATTCTGAATTCAAATCGAGAAGCAAATTTCTCTTCTTTTCAGTAGAAAAACTGTCAGTTGAGTGCCAATCGAACACCTTCAGAAGCGTTCGGATTGCTTCCGGACGATTCTGGACGACCAACCGAAAACGACATAAGAATGCTCATGTAGTAGCAAACGTAAATCTGCCTATGGTGAAATGTCAAACCAATCAACTGTCAGCTGTCAAATTGGTTGTCACTGGAAAAAGTATTGCCAATTCGAAAAAAAACCTTTTAAAAAACATTCTTTGTTATCGCAGATATCGCAGTTGTATATTTTATTGCCAAGTGCTTATCTTACAACTATTCTCAAATTTATCATGGAAAAGTCAAGCTTTCTTTTTGGCATAAGCCCTACGTTTTAATGCCAAGAAAATGCCAAAACGCATCGCAAAAATTGTGCGAATGCCTAGTAGCTTTAGAAGCACATATTTCGATAGATCTACCAATGGATCGATCAAACTTTTGCAATTATTGAACCCACTAACCTAATAAAATTTTTAAAATGCTATCCAGTTCTGTCAGAAAAGTTCAAGTGGTAATTATTAATGAATCGTCTTTTATAATTCATGAAAAATATCACATCGTCAATGTCCGATAAATTAAAAAGCAAAACCCATCAGCTAACGTCACTTTACGCAATCGGTTCCTGTCAAACCGACTAACCTCCATATTCAACGGCGTGTTCAAACTTCAAATAGCATGTACCGTTGCGATGAACTTTTTTTTTACAAAGGAAGATCAACTCCAGCTGAGTTGTGTCATAGTCACACGCAGACGAGCAAAAAGTTGTCCATAATCATTGCCAATATATTTCGCTGGCAAAAAAAAAAGGTAACTGCACGATCACCATTATTATTGCCGGTATTTGCCGTGATGCTATCCCAAGAGTCAGCGTCAACGTCAACGTGCAAGTAAACAACTTTTTTTTTGTTTGTCTTATTTTGATCTCATCATGAGTGTGCCTAAGCAGAGGAAGCTTCTTCTGTTTGGGTGTTAAGACAACAAGCACGCGGCGCACAAGATGACTGCTCACGCCGATGACGATACCGCCGCCATGCAGATACTACAAACGACTCGTCGTCGTCGTCGTCGTCGTCTTCTTTCTTAGGTGCTCGTTCCCCGTTCGAGTTAAGTTCATGAACACTTCCCAGTACGGCCGGGCCGGCTCGATGGTTCGGTTTAATGATGAATCGCGTTTATATTGCGAAAAAGAAGAGCTTCAATTGTACACGCTTGTACAATGGCCTGTAATGCTTGTTTTTATGCGCTACTACTATTGAATCTGTGTTTGTGTGTGTATAGATAAATCTTGAACGTTGCAACGATACTTGGGAATCTTTTGCATTCTATTTGCATTTATTATGAGGACTTGCCTTCATGTTGTTTGAAGAGCTCAAACGACATCAAAAACTGGTCTATCAAATTGAGAGGCAGAGTATAGGGGGACAAAATAAACCAGGACCAGTAGTTAGTAAATTGTGTCACCATGGCGCACTCTATACCCAGACTTGAGTGGAATTAAGTTTTTCTTCGTCTTTACGGATAAACATGCGAAATGTGTTAAAGCGTTGAGTTGTCAATGAATTTGCAATTTTATGAGAGCCACGATGTGGGCTTAGAGTGGTTTCCTGTTTTGGTTTTTGTTGTTCGAAGGAGTTTCCCTCTCTTATCAGCGAGTGACGACAATGTGTTGACACTCTAATAGTAGCGGGGAAGTAATTTCTAAATTTTATCTACTGCTTTTATAGGGAGTGGAGGCTGGTTTGCCTGTATAGCTTTGCCTTTGGTAAACAAAGTCCTTGCTGCGCCTATTTTAATTACATCTCGTGAAATGGAAAGCTATAAAACTATTCATGGAATTCACATATAAAATTTGTCCGATTTCTAAAATTAACATGAAAAAAAGTAACGAGGTAAATGAATAAAAACCGTCCAAATGAAGGTAGGTACATATCTCTGTTCGATAAAACGAAAGAGTTGATGTGCAAACTGAGCTTTATTTTGCAGCCTGCTGCGAATTTCATGATAAGCTAGAAACATTAAGAGTTGAATTTGGTTTATATTGTAACTGCGTAAGTATTGAATTTTATTTATAATGCATTTTTAGGTTAATTGCAAGGCGATTAGAGGGTTGTGCAATAGGCCTATAGAATAGCAGCAATGCATTTATTGCTAACAAAATAATGTTTGCCGCTTTCACAGAAATATCTTTTAACCAAGATTAAGAATATATACTCAGACTCACTAATTGATATCCCTCCCGGTATACCTACCAGTTAAGGATTGACGCAAACAAAATTTGATATAGCTTTAATACCAGAATTCCAAGTAACTTATTCTTCGCCTCTCGAAATGACTGGATTTGGCAAACTTCACATAGTACCAAGGTTTTTCAAAATTAAAAAATCAAATGCGATAGTTTGAGTGACAGCAAGTCTTAACTCCGCTACTAATTTTTTTTTTAGAAGGACTTGGTTCGCTAACTAAACACCTAAGCTATAATGACCATATTTGTATAGGAATAAAAATGACTATACCCTAATGGGTTGTGATATATTTATTACCTCAACTCATAGTACATTTTCACTGTTTTTTTCCACCATGACATGGTATTAATCGAAGAAGTAGCCCAAAGCATTCCTTAACAGTAAACAGCGGTATGCGCCACTTAAATCTTCGAAGCGCGCTTTACAAACATCATCTTCCTCGGTCATCACTTACGAGTTAAATTGGCGCCAATTAATTTGGTATTAGATAATTCATCAATTTACTGACCATTTAGAGTATCGACTATTTAATACCAACTGTATAAAGTAATACATCAAGTGAGCTCTAGAGTACGGCTACTCTTCATTTTTCAACTCGTTTCATTGGTCAATAGTGTTATAAGCTCAAGTGCGCCATCCAAAGAGATGTTGGCGGATGGCGTGCGATGCGATCGCGATGTGTTGCAAGTCAAGTGGTCAATGGTCATTGGCTTAAAAGAATAATAATAACAAAAAAAAAAATACATTTTAAAACGTACTACAAGCGAGGTGCGCCAAACCAAGGGCGCCTGCTTGGCTTCTACTGTCAGTCGGTAGACTGTTCACAGACCGTATGCGTTCAGAATATTAATTTTATTTCTTAGTAACTCTAATTGAAGAGAGCAAGATAATGCAACTGTTTTTTTGATTTTTCTGAAGTAGGCACACGGCATAGAGTATGACTTGGTACCTGAGCTTCTGGAGGGATTTTGTGTGATTTTTATTGCGTAAATACTGACATTTAGCTGCGGCATATGGAGACTTAGGCGTAAGTGGAATTATCATAAAAATCATTGAATATAAAAGCTTGAAAGAGCCAATTTGCCACGAGTGTTGAATGAGTAATTTTTGACTCGTGTCAGGCACGTGAATCATGAACCCTCTTGTTAATGTTGATGCTTTCTATAATATTGGTAAAAATGAGTGTCTTTGGCAATAGTAAACTTAAGTTGTAAGTTGTTAAGAGTGGTAAATTTGCTTAAATGCAGTTTCTTTTTTGTTTTTTTAAGTGAGTGAAATTTGTAAGGAAATGTTATCTGCGCTTATATTTGAAATGCTTTTATAAAATAAATAGATATATATGTATTTATAAAATATTTCAATATTATATTTAATAGTTTTGACTAAATTTCGAACGATTTTTGAAACATAAATTTCATACATTCAAAGATGTATAGATGCCTTTTACATTAGCTTCGCTGTGCGTTGCCAATTTGCAAAAAATTAGACTTTTTCAAACGGCAGCGAAAACTCACAATTTTAATTAAACAGAGATAACTTGAGTATTCTATCAGAAAATATTATTTGCTTTCACTTTATATCCATCTACTTTCTATAACTATTGAAAAATATTACTATCTGTCAACTTGTTGCATTTGACAATTTTATAAGTGCATTCCCAGAGCCAAGATGGAACTGCTCGTTACTCGTTATTTTGATAAATTTCTTTTTCTGTCATTTTTAAGGAGAACGTGTATATAGGTAGATTTCACCAACTGAGATATTATTGACTAGATGAGTCGAGAAATTCTTGATTTGTCGGCTATCCCTCTGTTCACGTGATCAGTCTATAGGCCAATACATCACGCTAGCAGGCTGTCAGACTTAGTAAGCTAGTTTTATGAACGCTCCCATTGTATATAGCATATGTTTACGGACAGAGTGATCGCGAGAAGTGGAGCCAAAGCTAAAGATTCTAAGCTATAAGAAAAGAAGATGGTGTCCCTAATGAACGCTAATATTACCGTTTCGGAAGTGCATCAAAATAAATAACATCCTTGAATTATAGAAATGGATTCGTCAGAAGAAGAGGACTTTCCATTAAATAATTTATTTTTCAGCAATTCATTGTTTGAAAAAAAAAAAAAAAAAACATTCCGTTCAAGAAATTAACAAATCATGTAATAAATAATTTTATAATCTTTACAATGATTTACAAAGACTTCAGAAAATATAACGACAAAAATTTCGGAATATCTGTCATTAAAAGTATTCAATTATATATCGAGATATATTGACAGCTGCGTTTTAGCTTGAATTGCTTGCTAAAAAACTGAGCACAAAAGTTTATTCGTTTTTAGCGCCAATTTTCGTTTAGCATGTATCTTAGCATCGAATCTACTATGGCCAGTGCAATTCAAATGTACGAACGCAGTTTATTAGCTTTTACCTGTCAAACCTTAGCTTTAGCTTTCGCTTAGCTTTTTGAATGCACTCTGTCCGTAGCCTAAAAATACCCAAAACACATGTTCTGCAGAAAACTCTTTGTCAAATTTAAAACACTTTAATTCAATACACAGATTCACATGATTGTGTATATGAAGCAAGCATTGCAGTACTGCACGATGCCTCTACTTCTAAATCAACTGATGCAAAATTCAGTGCTACCGCAATACAAAAAAAAAAAAAAAAAAAAAACAATAAGAAATGACTCGAAAAGATGTTTCTCGAAGCCTGAAGAGACATAACGTTGCTTGAGCATTTCTGAGAAGGGCTGCCAGACAAATAAACAATGTCAAAGTATGACCAGAAGAATTTCCGAAGATCCATTATGGAAATTCTTCAATGCTTATGTCCAAAACACACGTGCAGAATTCACTGTGCAGCAAGATTAGAATACACATGTTCCTATGTGGTGATACAAATGTAAATTCTGCACCCACCGCAGCACTGCAATATGTCTCTATTTCTAAATCCACTGCATAGCAACGCAGTGAATTAAATTAAATAGACTTGGCAGCATCGAATTTTTAAATTCAGCTACTGATGCATACGAGGAAAAGCGTGACGGAATTATTTGTCGTATGTGTTACACTCTCGTATTTTTCCTCGCATTGACAGAAATCGATGCAAGTACTGCTGCAGTGAAGAGTTCAGAATTTCTGCACATGAGTGTTTTGGGCATTACATAAATTTCTGTCCAAAAAATAAGTGGCTTTGTATTTATTTTTTAATTAATACGTGTTTTTAAACGTAAGTATGTTCTGTTTTTATTTATGAAGTTGATTTTTGAATAGATACCTATTAAAAAATATTTCATCTAACACAAACTTCAAAAAGGCTTAAGTACGTCTACACCGCACGTAAATTCATCATTTCGGGCCAAATGTTCAGCATTTCGCCATATATTTTCTAACACTTCGAAATGTTGAATTTCAGCGAAATGTTGAATTTCATCGCTGTATTTGTAAGTTTGTCAAATCGAACAAACCTCTTCACGAATTCCGCACGTCATTTAATGACTTTTCAGCTCGCTGACCTAAAAAAACAAAGAAAATAACATTATCACCTGAATTCATGTTTAGATTAATCACCCCTATCGTGGAATCCGCCGGGGGGAATTATTCACGGAAAAGAATATTTTGGTATCGTCAAAATCGCAAAGTGAACAGTTTCCCGTTCGGGAAAATTTGGATTTGAACGTTTTTAACGATACAGTGAAACTTATTCACATTACCCGCACGGGGAACTGTTCACTTTGCGATTTTGACGATACCAAAATATTCTTTTCCGTGAATAATTCCCCCCGGCGGATTCCACGATAGGGGTGAATATTTATCAAAAAAATAATTCTTCTGATTTCGAAACACGAAAAACATCAGTAATCAATTCTGACACTAGCTGTTGAAATGTTGAAGTTTCAGTTGGAACGCAGAATTGGATTTCGAAATTTTGTCTGCGTAATGTTGAATTTAGGTGCGGTGTAAACGTATCTACTATTAAACTATATTATGATAATGACAGTAGCCACTCCACCGCGTACATGTCAAGTTCTGTTTTTATAACTGCAACGTAAATACCTCAACAAAAATTCGTTGAAAATTTATTTCGACTTGTGCAATAAGCAAGTATAAAAAAAGTTGGATTTTTAATTCGCCGTCAAAATGCAGTGCTTTAGAAAACTGATCACCTACATTATTATACAATGTAGGCTATCATGACAAATGCAAATAGGATGATCGATTAATGTATTGACTACAGCACATTTCAGTGTTAAACGCGAATGTGCTGTCTTAAACTTACAATCATGCCTTCAGATGACATGTATGATAATTTTGCATAAACTGTCAGTTTTATAAGTTCACATGATCATCTTTTGATAAATGTGCGTGACAAAAAGGAAAATGTGTTGATAAAAGGAAAATGTGTTGACAAAAAGGAAAATGTGTTGATAAAAGGATTTTTGCTGTATTTGTTGAAGAAATGAAAATATGAAACGCGACAATTAAACATTTGTTTTCCTTTGTTCTACCAAAAATACAAATAAATGACGTTTGATAAATGTGCGTGACAAAAAGGAAAATGTGTTGATAAAAGGAAAATGTGTTGACAAAAAGGAAAATGTGTTGATAAAAGGATTTTTGCTGTATTTGTTGAAGAAATGAAAATATGAAACCCGACAATTAAACATTTGTTTTCCTTTGTTCTACCAAAAATACAAATAAATGACGTTTTGGTTATTTGCACATTAATCTGGGACACTTTATCGAATGTATGACCATGTAAAGTTACCTTTAATAAATCACATACATGCACATGTAGGTAATTAATGCTTGTTCCATATTGTTATTGTAGTTCTTCCATTTCGTAACCACCTTCATATTATGTATCGGATGTTAGTAATTGTTGTACCACTTGTTCATAGTTTGAAAATTATAAAATTGTTGTTACTTAGTTAATGATAAATGACAGCGTTCCACTTTGTAATTGTAGCAATTTAGCAAATAAGGCCCGCATCGACTGGTAACTCCTCAAACTTGTTGTGTAAATTGTCACGGTTTGACGCCACCGCTCATCGAAGCCAAATGCCCAGATTTCATTAATTTCTCTTCAAATACCAGCAGTTTGTCTAACATCTTCTGCAATTGTATTGCAATAATAAATCTTAAGATGAGTATCCCGCCGCCGCCGCCATTACTAACTGCCTCTAATTGTTGTATCGTATGGTGGTAGTGAAAGGCGCTGCATAATTTACTCTGCACATCATTGCCCGTGCTATACCGAGATCTATGCCTGCCTGCATTTGCCAAGTTGTCTGACTTGGCGCATCTTCATATAGCTTTTTATGCACATTTCATTCCCATTCCAAGTTCTATGGAAGGAAACTTGAAGGTCTCTTACCGCAGTCTGTTCCCTGCCCTCCCAATGTTGAAAGCGAATCTTCTACTTGAATTCTTGTCCTGGTTTGGCAATGTTTTCTTATTTTTTTGTTTTTTGAAAGTAGAAGTGAATGGCAGTCATTATTGGGGATTATAATTCTTTGTAGCACCTGTAAGTGGATATCTAGCACACAACACATGCTTCCGTTGCCAGAGAAGAATTACTCGCTGTCGTGCCTCTGATTGCACTTAAGTGCGGCTAAGTCTAATACCTGTTTGACGCACGCGGGTATCAATGGAAAACATCTGGATCAATAATGCCTCACCTATACAGCAGACAGCCACAGCAGCACCCATCACGCTGCTAATAATATGCTATTAAGTGGTAAACGCCCGACTTGACCCACAAAATTGAATTTGCTTCCAGGGGCTAACAGCTAACAACTATCAGCTCTGGCGTTACGCGTTAAGTAATGATTGACAATCCCAGTTGCCCAGCGGCCAGGCCATTAATCCGAAAAGAGCCGAAATAAAAAAAATCAGGCTCTCCTCAGACAAGAGTCTTGAGGTTTTTTTTTGTCAGTGACTGTCAACTCCTCCGAGCTACACTTGGGTATTGAAACCGCTTGTGGTGGTGGTGCGAATTTGAACTTTAATTAGAGCTCAGTGAGCGTACGCATACGCGCCGCAACCTACACGGTAAGGCGTAATTAACAAAGTGGAGATTAGGTTAATTTTGTTTTCTTGTTTTCCTTTTTGGCTGTTGGTAAACTTGATAGAGAAAAGTTGTTTGAAAGGTTGGCAAAATTAGCAAAATGCCTATGGGGGCTACAAACTGACAAAAAACATCAGATTGAGTCAGATCCTTTGGCTCTAAACTTGTGCGCACAGAAACATGGAGAAACAATTTGACAGCCCGCCCGAGAAGTCGTATTTTTTTTGCTTTTTCTTAGATAATTATCGTCTTGGGGTTGTTTTCTGTTCAATGGTTAGACATTCACTTTGGAGGATTGGGCTTCTATGAGTTAATTAAACGTCGTCCTTCTGAGTGTGGGAAAATTATTATTAATCGTTTTTCATACATTTATTGCGGAACGCATTATCGCTGCGAACCAAGGCTGTACTTAATGAGCCTGTCATGAATGGATTATGATGACAGATAGTCCCCGGTGGCAGAGTTGAATGTTTGAGTGAGTGGATCGAGGTGAGGTTTCGTTAAGTGGTTTGTGACTTGGATAAACAGTTTCGTTTAAAGTCATTGAGTATGATTTTGTTTTTAGATGAAATAATTTCAGCATTTCCATGTTTTTACAGAGTTAAAGTTTGACATTATTTTCTGGTTAGAGTTGGTGTAGTCTTCAAACCGTGTTTGCAGTGTCTTAATTCATTTCTGGCCTCATACAGTCCGCCAATTACCACACTGTCAAGAAAAATCATCTAAAGATGTCAAAATAATTTTTCAAATTAGTTGAACAATTTCCAGTTGTGTGCGCAACTCACAGAAACTCTCATAATAAAATTATGTTAATTCGAATATTGCAGGAACTAATCAGTTAATCGATCCCGTTGCGATAAAAAAATCATATATTAAAGCCGACTCCCTAACTAGTCGTTATGCAAATGCTCAACGGAAAACAGCTTTTCAAATCTCAAACATGTGTAGCACAATGTTGTGTGACTTTTATGTCATTTTTATGACCCAATATTTTATTGAAATTTTAACAATTCAGATCTCAATAAAAATGCATATCAATAGGGTTATCTTTTGACCCTTAAGAGGTCGTTCAACAAAAAAAAACTCCAACCAATCAACGCATTAGTAATGTCATCACATCAAGACTGGTACACGGTGAACGCGCGCCGCCCAACCTTAATCATCCAAATGAATATTTATTTAGAATGAAATGTCGATGTGCTTATAATATAATATTTATTGTATAATTCCACTGTCCACTCCATTCGATGTCAATACAAATTATCAAATCAAATTGTGTGAGCATTATTTCATTATGTCATTTCTGGGCGACTGATATGAAAATTTAAACGCAGTTGTGCCCATTCCTGGGTTGATATGACATCAATTCACCATTTTTCCCGACTGACGTTTTGTTTTTTACTTTCACTTACGCTTAAGCACGTAGCAATTAAAAGTAATCATTGCCCTCGTTTAGCTACGTTCCGTCATTTCTTAACGATCGCATGGAAATAATGATGAATGCGAGAACATAGTTCACGTTGATTACTTTTTGCCTGAACGCGTAGTTCAGCGAAGCTAGCACACGTCCGAGCCTGACAGACTCGTGAAATATGCGAAGGTAGCGAATAGTGATGCTTTTAAGATGCGAATCCACGCGAGGTATTAAGTAGAATAATTGTTTGATTAACATCCATAAATAACACGTCGGTCGGTGGTACTACATCGGTGTCTATGGCTTGTAAAACGGTATATGCAAATGTTGGCGAACAGACTGCTATGCATATAATGGCCGGAAGATCGTATCGGTAAACAGAAGCTGCGGCAGAACTGCCTTCCGCGCTAAGGTTAATGCATGGGTGAATTTGCCATCTCGAGGCACACTACTCCATTTATGGTGATTTACGACTTTTTGTTGGGCTAAAGTTCAACCTTGTTTACATTTTGACAGTTCGAAGAGTTTAATGATGACAGATATGGTTGGTGGGGACCTATAGAGGAGCTTATGCGAGTGAGTATGATTTTGGTTTCTATTGGTCCAACACGTAATATTTATTGACAACTGGAGCAATATTTCGCTTGTGGAAAAATGTTTTTTTTTGTTCAAATGACTACCTTCACCTTGGCTTTGGTTAAATCGACTCAGCCGATAGCTCGAATTTTGGATCACCTAATTCGGTGGTGAAGAAACGAACCACAGAGCTCGAAATTTTCAGCATTGCCCAGCTTCAGAACTACGCAGAGAGATGAAAAAAAAATGCCACTTAGGCCAATAATGCTCAGCTCCTTTAGGTGATCGAGCAAATTTTAATACCTCCTCGGAAAAATATAGAGATCATAACAGTGAGATCCGTTAATTGTGAAAAGTCAAATTTCAAAGTTAGTTTTGTCTAAAAGAGGGAAGTTATTTCATAAGTTATTTTTCGTTTCCCAACTTCTGGTATGAAAGAGTTTGAAAAATGAGAATATTTTTGGCTCAAATTAAAGGTAGCAACATAAGTTACAAGATAGTCGAGTTCAATTTTTAAATTTCTTCAAAGTTTTTGAAATACACATACTTAAATAAATATGTACTTCATTTAATTTCTACAAATAACATGACACTCTTTTTCGGTAGATGCAGAAATTGGAAAACTTTACGAAATATTTCAAACTTAAGCTAGTATTAGACGATATGTTGAATCAGCATACGTATGCTGAAAATTGTGTTTCAATCACAACATATCGTGTAAACAAAAATTTTTTGTCATCAAGTATGCACGATATATTGTGATTGGAACACAATTTTCAGCATACGTATGCTGATTCAACATATCGTCTAATACTGGCTTTATTTCCAAATGGTTGCTGTATTTTCGAAAAAATGACGACTCACTGACTCATTAACGCCCAGCCCAAACCCTTTGCTCTAGAAAGCTGAAATAGTGTAGATAGTGGCTCAGTCTGTAAAGGCTATAAAGGAATCTCTGTGTACCAAATCGTGAATGCTACGCGAGCAAAGCCGCGGGCAAAAGCTAGTTTTCGATTACGTTCTTTATCTGTTCTTTCTCATTTCTGGCATCGTTTAAAATGCCGTTCCCAAAAAAAGGCTCACTTCCATCACCCCATTACTTCTGATACAAAATTTCTCATGTACCTAACATACCTTACCGCTCCTTGTGGGTAAAAAAAAAAATGTAACAAAATTGTTCCGTCTGTGAATGTGTCTAAAAGTCACCATGAGGTACTTTAGACCTATTCGAAATAGAATTGTTTATTATAACGCCATTTCCATTCACCATCGGGATTCCAAGATACTTCGCTTTGCGCTATAGGCATTTGTGATATCGCTTAGAGCCCAACAGCAACACAAAATGTTGCGTGGTCGCGCGAACATAATATTCCTACGCACATTTTATCAACCTCATCACTTCCCTCTATATGTGCTCTATTACGGACCACATAAAGTCTCCTAAATCACGCATTTGATGTAATAAAACATTCGCCGACTTTAGCCCTGAATCGCTTGCAGCCGCGTCGTCGGTTTGCTATTAGTTTCGGTGTTTTTTTTTTTTTTTTTTAGCGAACATCGCGTGCATGCATCCAGAAGGCGCAACAACTATATGGACCACGACAAAATATTGACTGCTCCAGTTGTTGTAGAGCGTCGTGTAGTTTCAAATAACTACACGAAAATATTTCTGTTCCAATTTTCAATGATTGCGCGGCTTAATTGAGATAGAATAAAAATGTTCGACGGACACCGCGACAACCGTACAGGCGCAGGTACAAGACAACATGCCAGTGTGTGTGATTCTTACAAAATAAACGACAAAGTCGAACTTTTAACAGTCAATGGGCCAATAAAGAGTGTTTAAGCGGCAACCAAAGATACAATAAAATTGCAGTTATAAATCTCGTACTGTGTAGATATATTGCAATTATAGTATTGGTGTGACTATTTGGGATTTTGAACTTTTCGTCTGATGCTGAGTGTTTAAATCCAGATGTATTCGAAGAAGTTGGGTTGATAATTTTTTTTTTTCTTTCCATATAGGAGTGGGAATACAGAGTATGTTTTGGGTCCTGGGAACGTTCAAAATTGTAAGGGATGGGGATAGTGGCTCAGTAGTTTGCTAGAGTACTGAGCGATGGGTCTCGGCTGCAACCCCCTGACAAACACGTCATATTATACAAGGTTTTATACACTATGGGCTACTACTCGCGAACGTACGGCAAAAATCTGTATTTTATTCATTGGAATCGCTTCGTGTAATTGCTTCATATTTGAACATTAACCTTCCACTCAACAGGCGATCTCTTTACTACTGCACCACGTTCACCTGCGTTGCTTGGTGATTGTAGAATCTGTCCTTTTGTTTCTTAATTGAAAATTGATTGACGCATAGTCTACATAATGCCTACCTTCTTACCTACATACATAAATGGTATTTTTTTATAGGTTTGGTTTTAAACTGGCACCACTGTTTCTATAGATTGTCAATTTGACAGTTGAAAGTTGATTTGTGGTTAGTAAGTTGGCCATTTTACCATGAATAGATTAACGCCAGAACAACGCGTGCAAATTGTGCAAACTTATGCCACACTTCGCGCGACTCCATCAATTTATTGCGGGAAACATTTGCTGAGCGCTTAATTTCGCATAATGGACCTGTGAACTGGCCTCCACGATCCTGCAATCTCACAGATTTAGATTACTTTCTTTGCGGGTATGTGAAGTCACTTTAGTCTATGCCGATAAACCAGAGACGTTTGACGATCTGGAAGTCTACATTCGCTGTGTAATTGCTGATATACGGCCCTAGTTGCTCGAGCACCTCGGGTGGTATAGCGATGATTTCGTCAAGAATGTTTGCCTCGAGCTATTCAATGGTTTAAGGCTTGTTGGCGTACACTTTGCTTTTCAAATAACCGCACAAAACGAAGACCGGAGGGTGGTCAGTCAATGTCGCCATTATAAAAATATCACGATATTTTCAACGATATTTTATGTACGTTGAGTTAAACAACTGACTGGACTACTTTCAGTGTACAGCGTCGCTATTCATTGTTAAAATATTACTGAGTTGACGTTTAAAAAACATGTCAATGGCCGCATTCAAGAATCTAGTCACAGTAAGTCGACTTGAACTGTCTGGACTCAAATTTACCTGAACGCGAAAACTAATGTCGTTTTCGATTGGTAATCCAGAAGCGTCCGGAAGAACTCTCCGCGATTCTGAATTCAAATCCAGAAGCAAATTTCTCTTCTTTTCAGTAGAAGAACTGTCAGTTGAGTGCCAATCGAACGCTTTCAGAAGCGTTCGGATTGCTTCCGGACGGTTCTGAATTACCAATCGAAAACGACATAACTTGAATTGTCGGTATGTCACTTATTGACAATTGTATTTTTTTTCTCTTGGGTTCTGAGTTTCTGATTGGTGGTCTACATGTATGGACAATCGAAATGTCAAACTGCTCTCTCCGATGACCTAATAGAAATGTCAAAACTGAGTTTTCCGGGCACATGTTAGGACAAATAGATGTCAACTTAATATTATTATTAAGTCGAAAAATTCCTAACTTGATTTGTCGGTGTTGCGGACATAAACATCAACTGAGGAAACTGGAACTCAGCAAATTGAAGTTAGAGAGCTGTCAGACTACACTAGATTCTTGGACGCCCTCAATCGGTTGTTAAATGTCAAAGTTACCAACATAAAAGATGGCGGACCCTGTCCGAAATCTGTATAATTCAGAAAATTTTAACTCCACGTTGGTGTTATTCGAAACGGTTTTATTGGTTCGACTAAACATCTTATACCAGAAGCCTAAACTTCTTCTTTACTTAGAATAATCTGGGATTGCGATAAGCTGTCAGAATGTAGATCTTCTAATCTTCTTCCTAATAGTGAATTAGTCAAAAGTCGTTTTCAATATGTTTTCGATCCTTATTCGAGATATTATTTCGGTATCTGAAATAAGAATCTCCATACCTAGATTATGCCACAAATTAGTGGGAGATGGCCTATCTTCCATTGTATGTAAAGAAACCTATCCAATATATGGAAGACATTTACATACGAAGACATAAAAATAAAACATCACTATATCTTGGACATGATTGTGAGCTTAGTTTGGCAATAAATTTTGGAAATTCCAAAGAATCTACATTATTTTTCGATGAAAGTGATTTATTACTTCTGGAAAACAAATTTCGCCAGGGGAATTCAAAAGAAGATGAGCATCATTGTGAAACACTTAAAAAACAAAATCCGGCCTATGTTTGCTTAATGTTGTACAACTGACAAGAACTATTAGTTGAGTAAATCACAAACCAATTTGTTTGACTTTGCCTACAAGTATTCATCAATCATCCAAATAAATCAGTTTTTATTTCAACTGGTTTCTTTCGAACGTGTTAAGGCGCATTATGTATTCTTCTTTAGAGAAAAGTCAGACTTTTACTTTGATCTGTGACCAAAGGTCTTGTCATGTGTTCTTTGATTTTAATGTGAGATATCCATCATGTCACTACAGACAGACCTCAAAGAAGTCAGAGGCCTGAACCTCATTTGTATTTTTATGTTATTCTAAAATTGCTTCTGTTGCTATTATTTGACAGTTTTTTTTTTCTTAATTTCCACCTCAGGCACTATTCTTCTATATAACAGAGTGTCATCCATTACAGATGACATTTGAACGTCATCGTGAACCAAAAGAGTGCTTATGTTTGATCCCATGTGAAGTGAAGTTAGTGACACATCATAGGTTTATAAGACGTCAATGATCACAATAGCTCACTAAAATAAGTAAAAAAGCAACCGACTCCCTAAAATTTAGCACACAATAGGTAGGCGGCTATATACGAACTGATACTCTATCAGAGGTCATGTGCATGTCTGAAACTGAAAGGTAACTCTCTTAAAGATCCAACGAATAAATCTCCTTCAATATCCAGTCGGATCTCTGCATTTCATTGATTGTTAATTACCTGTCATTGCTCATTGAATACACTTGACGTTTAATACCCAACTGAATAAGTCTTCTTAGCGTCTATACACACGCATTATGCATGCAGCATGCACAATGCAATGGGCGGACTGTATTAGAGCTTATGACATGCTAACTTCATAGAGCTGCCCATTTTCGGATTAATCAAAAATCTTAATAAGGCTTACAATTTGTTATTTGCTTTTATTTATGTTGTGAGGCTGATTGATTCTCAATTAAGTAATGGGGGGGACATCAATAAAAGCAGCAAAATGTTCAATGTCAAAACAACTCAAACAACAATCGAGAAAAGAACGAGATTGAAATACTGAAACATCGGGCGTGTGAACGTCGACGTCGGCAGACATTGGCTACTCAATTAATGCCATGACATATGTCAGTCTAAGATTGATCAGCTGCTCAGACAGTAGGTATACATATACACATATTGTGCTTATCTTGTGAGTTATGCTTAGGCTGTCATCGATTAGCGATCGTAAAAGACGTTTCATTTGATTCATTATGAAATCCAGGAAAGATGAATGGGAAAGGATTTTTTATTTGACACATCTTGAACTTGATTCGGCTGACAATTATATTCAGTGTTTTAGCGAACGACATTGGAATACTAATAAAGTAAATACCTTATGGCATTTTATGGTTGTTTACAAAATTATCGACTCCGATATGCAATTTGTTGCAATTAGTTGGGAGACGATTACTTTGACAATATGTCAAATTAATGTTCGTAATTTATGAGATTATACCGAGGTGTATGTGCAGTGCAGTAGGTAATTTTTTGCGCATCTGTCAAGAAAATACACTTTTAAATTGTTCAATACAAGAAAGGGGTCACAATATTATCTAAAATATTGAACAACTCAACAAGTCGATTTTAAAATTCTTGAAATTCTTCCTTTAACATCGTAGTGCCATTGGAATCAGATGTATATTGTGTAATCTATAATGATAATGTAAAATTAGCTATATGTCATGACGAACCACTGCAATTTTTTCTACAGAAAAGTATACTTTTTTGAAGAGATGCATAGAACGAACCTTGCTCGGAATACATTACCCGTTTACGTTAGATGTGTTCGATCTGAAACAGATATAATATGTAGTACCAACTTTTAATTTAGTTAAGCTTGAAAGAAAAGGGAAAATGCCGTCCAAAATCATCCCACATGATCAGACATTCATAAATAACTAGCGGACCCGGCAAACGTTGTTTTGCCTGCTCTTACATTTTCATTTCATTTTTATTTAACCGATGTGTCCAGACTGATTCTGTACTCCGTGTGCTTCGACCAATATTTCCTCGGACGTGTGCCCATGACTGTCGAAGAATAACTTTTGAAAAGTTTTTTTTTGTTATGAGAGGTGACACGCCCTTTTGTCCGATACTGCCAGGTTTTGTAAAATGCTTCAATCAGGCAATGTTCAGATATCGTGATTTAAATAATTTTGTTGTAAGGGTGGTGCCATGGCCCGTTTTCCAATCCCACTTACTTTAGCTCCCATGGGTGTCCAGAAATATGATTTAAAATGTATATTTTTTTATACGGTAGGTACCACGCTCCTTTGTCCAATTTTGATCAAACTTTCACAGAAACACCTTCTTCTTTCTTTTTCTTCTTCTTCTTCTTATCTTCTTAGATAATAATGTTGTTTCGTAAAATGCGAAAAATGAGGAAAATCGATTTTCTGGAATTTTCTTTCTCCTGAAATACAGCAATACGAACAAAACAAAAAAAGAATCATGAAAATCGGCTCAGCGGTTATGGAGTTATAACGTCATCGAGTTTCACCCCATAGAAGATGTTTTTTGTATGGGCGGTGCCATGCCCTTTTGTCCAATTTTGACCAATCTTACGGCAACACTCTTAAGCCAATACCTAAAATTGTCTGTACATAAATTTCAACTCAATCCATTCGGCGGTTTTCAAGATATTTTTTGTTTAGGCGGTGCCACGCCCTTTTTTCCAATTTTTACCAATCTTCACAGGAATACTCCTGGGCCGATACCTAAGATTGTCTGTAAGTTTCAACTCAATCGATTCGGCTGTTTTCGAGATATAAGATTTGTAATGTTTTTTTGTATGGGAGGTGCCACGCCCCTTTGTCCAATTTTGACCAATCTTCACAGGAATACTCCTGGGCCGATACCTAAGATTGTATGTAAATTTGAACTCAATCGATTCAGTGGTTTTCGAGATATAAGATTTGTAATGTTTTTTTGTATGAGCAGTGCCACGCCCCTTTGTCCAATGTTGACCAATCTTCACACCAACACTCCTGGGCCAATACCTAAGATTGTCTGTAAATTTAAACTCAATCGATTTGGCGGTTTTTGAGATATACGATTTTGAATGTATTTTTTGTATGGGAGGTGCCACGCCCCTTGGCCAATTTTCACCAATCTTCACAGGAATACTCCTGGGCTGATACCTAAGATGGTATGTAAATTTGAACTCAATCGATCCAATGGTTTTCGAGATATAAGATTTTGAATGTTATGGAAGGTGCCACGCCCCTTTGTCCAATTTCTCACCTTTTAAACCTTCCCTGGACTTCCACAAATAATTCAAGACCAAAATTAGCCAAATCGGCCCAGCCGTTCTCGAGTTTTAGTGAGACTAACGAACAGCAATTCATTTTTATATATATAGAAGATACTTTCAAAACAAGTCGTATTAATTTTCCTTACATGCTTTTAAACAATATAATTTACATAAATCGTCCTTTAGGTTGGCTTTGTTTTCTTTATCAACTTTTTCAGTTTCATATATCCATCAATTGAAAAAATCAACTAAAAAATAAACTCAATCGGTTTCCATCTACTCATTGGACACTGTCACTCACACAAAGAACAAAAGCCACTACTCACTAATTGAGAAACAAAAATATGTCTTAGCTTACCTACACCTTATTTCATATCAGCGCACTTGTATATCGAACATCATTACAAGATCAAATCCCATTCAAGGTTAACTATATTTTTAACTGTCATAAATCATTTACCAATTAACATGTGTAATAGGAAACCAAACTAATTCCACTGTCCGTAAATCAATTTTTAAATATTTTGACGTATTCTCGTGTCATTCAGATCTAGTACATCTGTCACATTACATATCTTAAAAATGGGCGCAGCTCTACAGAATCGATACTCACAACTAATGTGTCACTAATAACATGTGACAATTTCGCGACATCTCAATTAGTTGTCATATGAGCAAGTACCTGTATTCATGGTCATTCTATCAGTCATTAGAGCGATCAATTAAACATTTTACATTCCTCAAATGTAATTGTATGATCTGAACTTGACCAACTGGACGCACGCACCGTAAATGATGTGTGCGCAATTTCTCAAGTATTCTTCGTCTTGTGGTTATACTTGACATTGCACTTTGAATAGTGTATCGGTTTCCAGAATATATAGAAATACAATTATTTGTTGATCTTGAAAAAAATTAATTAACAGGAATTTGAAAGGTCTAAAAATGTACTAAAACACGCAATGTAATATATTTCTTTTAGCAAATCCACAGCGAAATAATACAGGAGTAAGATAAGTCACTCAAATTGTTTTGATTATGGAATATATGAGGAGGAATTTTGTGAGGAATTTTGACACACATTTAGCGTATTTGTGATTTTTGACCCTGTGAATGGAAACGATGACTTGAAGAATCATGGAAATACTCATTTGTAAACAATGCAACTTGAATATTTGTAAAATCAAAGACGTACAACTAACTATCTGTTAAAACAGCTCTTTGACAAATTTCAGTATCCTTTAAAAAAATAATTATAATTAAAATTACTTTATTATCGGAAATTCTATAATTTTCTTTTTTTCTTTCATTTTAGGTAAGTCGAAGTTCGGTGTTAACACAAGACTTGGTCGAATATTACAACCAGACACATGCAATTTTTTGCTTGGATAATGTAATAAGTTGGTATTATTTACTTTATTTTATTTGCATAGAATTTAAAGGCGCTTATTAGGAAAGTTTAAAATTAATGTTTTATTTTTTAATTACTTTTGTTTGTTAAAGAATAAAAATTAACCAAAACTAGAGTCAAAAATGTTTTTACAAATCGACTTACTGCTTTTTTAATTTTGTTTCCTGTTTTTTTTTTTTGGTCTGAAAAAAGTTACGAGCATTGGGCATCACCGATCTCATCTAATTGGTCCATCCATAAATGCTTCATTTCACGTTTAAGTTATGAATTCAGTAACGTATGTGCATTTGAAATGAAGTACAAATTAAAACATATTAATAAAGTTGTACTGTTAATATTAAGATAACATTTTTTTGTGTACTCCTAGTCATGTATCGTTCATCATAATTTAGGTTCTTTGATTTATAACTCAAACTCAATTCATGTCGCTGTTATTTAAAATGAAAATTTTATTCCCAAAAAACACCATTTATATAAATAAAGTTTAAGGAAGAAACAGTGTATTACTTGAATATAAAAATTATCACTAACAAGTTCCTTTTCAACTTTGCTTTAGAGCATACCTTTATAAGTAGGTCAAAATCCTCAAAATAATGTGTTTAAAGGCCTCTTTACCCTCAGTTGTACAATGGAAGTTTAAACTACACTTTTAGTGTAAACTTCAGTTCAACAATTAATTGGGTTTCACAGTTTCGTTTAAACCATGAATAGAGTTCATTCCGTAGTTTAAGTTAAACGACAGTACTCTGCCGTTTAAACCTCAGATCACTTAACATAGTGACATTTCAATTTCAAAGCTACCGATTGTCAAAAACACAAATATTTGACATTGTTTTGCGTGTTTTTTGAAAGAAAAGCCCAGAAACGAGTTTGAAGAAGTCGTATAAAAGCTTAGTACTGTATAAAACAGCCAAATTCTATTCATAAAATTTACATAGTTAAACTGAGATCAATTGAACTGAATTTTTGAATACATTGTGAAAGCGGACGAGTTGAACTTCAAATTTAAACTCAAGTTCGTTGAACTTTAGTTTAAACTTCCACAGTGAAACTGGGGGTTAGTCGACCATTTTCTGATAAACTGAATACACTATTTTATCTAGAACAAGCTTAGAATCAGTATAATACCCTACTCACTCATGTTCCAAAATTACAGAGGCGCTACAGTTTTACAGCGGATAAACCAAGAAACACGACTTATGTCAATAGAGACAGACCGGAGTTGTAGCATTTGTGATACTTAAAACATTATTTATAAAGTCAAAATCAATAGAGCATACATCAATTTAAATAAATCCAGTAAGACAATTATCTTCGACTATGCCGAAGCTCAAATACCCGGTACTATATTATTGTAAAATAAAAAAAATATTTAGTATTAAAAATTTATATATTTGTATGTACTTTTTATTCGACCAAGCTAATTTTTTGTCAAAATTTTTTAAATATTATTAAAACAATATGTGCAAAGTTTAAACTTGCTATCTTTACTGTAGTTATTTAAATTTAATTTTTAACATAAAAAGCTATATAAATCTGATATTTTTGTATGGGAGGTAGTAGTAGTTTTCATCCGATCTTGCTCATCTTCGAACTTAGCCTCAGTTTGGTGGATAAAAGCTTACGTACCAAATTTCAAGTCGATAGCTCTTAAATTACGGCCGTTATCGTGCGGACAGACGGACATCGCTAGATCGACTAAGAAAGTGATGCTGATCAATAATTATATAGTTTGTCATACCTACAACTCCTCCTTATGGGCGTTACAAATGGAATGACCCTCACCACAGTGTGATACCGGGTATAAAAATATTGGCCCAAAATGATCGGCAATCATCTGTCTCACACCCATGTTTTAAGTACATTACACTCAAAATTCAGAATTTAATCCGCCATGCAAGTGAATCGTATTTGCTTATGTATATAAATGCGAATTACTGTTAAACTTTAGTTAATTGCATAAAATATTTCAACAATTTGTTCCAATAAATGTAAAAATAATTTTGTAGAAAATTATTTAATTACATCTGCAGAAAGCCATAAAATACGCTGTTCAAGCGTAAGAAACACTGTTAGCTTAATTTGCATTGGGCTGGGCAAATCACCGCCCGCAGTTGTAGTCCAATTCAATTTTAATCCGGACCTATTAAAAATCCAATCACAGTCGAGCAATTATACTAATCAAATAAAACATAAATTCAATTGGTCAATAACACAGCGCGCCACTGCTCACTGAGAAGCTAAACTTCTGGCTCGAATCGAGCGTAGATGCGATATTATGATTTGTTGCCGATTATACCATTCGATGGCCAGCTGTATATACATATTTTGTTCATAAATTAATTTCCCAAGAGTGTAAAGCAAGAACACATTTCAAATTCAAAACCCACAACAGATTGAGTCGTACATCAGCGGCTTCAGTCCCGGCAGAGGCTTAAATGCTTTTGTGATGTTCGATTCTTATCAAACTTCCGATAGATGGGAGAGTTGTTCATAGTCTCGTGTATCGTATAAATATAAATTTCGAAACATTTTCGACAAACAATACCATGTACGCCCAGTAGATATACTCCCAATGCAAGGGTGGTGATGGTGACCTTCTTTTTGTTTTTTTTTTTCTTTTTCTGGCAGATTTGGTGTACAGTAAGGAGAAAAATTACCATAAAACAACTTAATCACATCGATATCAAGCACATCTAGCACATTATCCGCAGCAGCAGCAGCACACAAACAAACCACTCTCATTGACTTCAGTTCAAGATCCATAGCGTACCATCGTTGTCGACAAGGCCAACCTTTCGGATTCCATGTGCACAATTGCTATGCGAGATCCGATAAAGCAGTCAAGTCTGTCTCATTTGTGTGTTGTTTTCCTCAAGAAAAATGGCTGCATGAATGTATTTGTGGAAAATTCGACAAGAATGGAAAATTAACATATTTAATAGGACGATATATTACTAGTTGCATTATTTCGGCACTTATGACAAGAGATTCAAGACACTTAGCTAAAGCGATTTGTTTTTAGATTTTGTAATCTCTTAGGACTTGAGTTGAGTTTTTTTTTACCTTTTGTTTGAAGATCAAGGACTACAGTTATTGACATACATAAATATCTATTTTTCACAAATTCAAGATATTTCGTTAATTGTAGTTCAAATAAAAATTACTATAAGAGCAGGGGCAATTAATTATTTAGTCAAATTGAGAGTCGTATTCAAACTAGAGTGTATGTTGACTTACATACTTTAAGCCAATTTTTTTCTAGTACAATTCAATCAGCCTAAGCCGTGTGCTTGGGAAGAGGCTAATGCCCAAAACACACGTGCAGAATTCACTGCGCAGCAGGATTAGAATACACATGTTCTTATGTGGTGAAACAAATGTAAATTCTGCAGCCACCGCAGCACTGCAGCATGTCTCTATTTCTAAATCCACTGCATAGCAACGCAGTGAATTAAATTAAATAGACTTGGCAGCATCGGATTTTTAAATTCAGCTACTGATGCATACGAGGAAAAGAGAGACGGGAATTATTTGTCGTCTGTGTTTCACTCACGTATTTTTCCCCGCATTGACAGCAACCGCTGCAAATTGATTTCTGCACATGTGTTTCATCTGCAGTACTGCATGCAGTGAAGCATTCAGAATTTCTGCACATGTGTTTTGGGCATAATTGCCTTGCGATAAAAGCTCTTATGGAGACTTTAGATTAGCTCATCGTGACTATTAATATGGAATACTATTTGGATTTCGCAACATTGTAGTTTTCTAACATGAATTCAGCGCAGTGCGCTTGGTATGACAGTTTGTTGACGCCACACCGGCTTAAACAATCGAACGCACTCAAAAACCAAAAGTCATTGTCACAAATGACAGCTCGAGCCACGCGCTTGAGTCTTCCGCTTTTTCTTGTTCATTCGCGGAAAGCATACAAGATCCTGTATCCCTTTGCCCGAGATCTCGCTAAAGTCGTCAAAGAATGGTTGGTTCAAGGCACGCAGTCTGGCTCTTTGTAAATACATAAAGAAAAACAAGAAGGTAGGTACATATACGCCTTTTATTGGTCCGATACGCAACGCAGTTACTAACAACGGCCATCCTGTTTTGTCTCTTCTTTTACTTCCAGTATTGCAGATATCTAGGATCGGTCTTATACGAATATTGTGGTGTTTTTATTTTCTATATTTTTTTCAAGGGCAAACATGGTTTTGAAAACGATCAATTAATGGTACATCCGGAATAAGTTAGGTTATACCCTATTCACACCAAGCCGAAAACCGAGTTTTCGTCAAAAAAGTTTAGAAAACTCGTGGATGCATTCACACCGAACACCAACTCGTTTTCATTTGACATTTCAATTAGCTGTGAAACTAGCTATGAAATGTTTGTGGCGACTAGACTATTATTTTAGTTACTAAACTTCGCTCGTATTAACATAATATACAAATAAAATGATTGAAGCTACTTGATAATCGTTCACTTATGGTTAAATGCATAAAATAATTAACATAAGCAACAATCAAAATCAAAACATCTGAAAATACAATTTAGTTGTGGCAGGTAGTGCTGCCGTTCTAAAATTATAGAAAACACTGAATAATTTGCTCTTTATGGTGCAAAGATAACAAGTGATTCCACATTTGTAAACAAAAAACTAGAAGAAACGACAGCACTGAGAGAGAGAGCTATCCTGTCAGCAGTTTTGCTGAGCTCGCTGAATGTTGCAAAAGGTGTGTCTGCTTCAACAACCCAACTATTGTACTCGTTTTCGTGGCGTTTTCATGGAAAACGACCTCAAACAACTCGTTTTGAAAACTGCAATATGTATGGGAAAACTTCTGTTTTCGATGAAGTTTTCGACTGTTTTCGCGAAAACCCAGTTTTCGGCTTGGTGTGAATAGGGTATTAGGTTAGTGAGTTGGCACACAATGGAAACCTATTAAAACCATTGGATTGATAAACCAACCCGTTTTATTTACAAATTTAATTAGGTCATTAATAGACCTGTCTGAAAGTTCTTCTAAATCCTCGAAGAAGTAACTACCAAGGATTTTATTTCTTATGTGGCAGAGCGCTGGACAGAAAGTGTGGGGTGTCCTCATGCATCTCCTCTGCACAGTTCATCTGTAGTGTACTGATTCGCATTTTTTTGGTATGGTATTTAAGTATATTGTATATTGTATGCGGGTGATAATACCGACAATCGAAGGCAATGATTTATTGTTCAATTGTATGTTTTTTTTTAGTTTTTTGTTTGTTGTATATTGGCCACATTTTCCTGTATGTGTCACAGGAGTCAAGCCTGCTCCATCTTTCATTTGTCGCCATTAGTATTTTGTTTCCAATCTTCTGTCTGAGATTACAGTGATTTAGTACAAGGGAGGGCGCCTTTTCTTGCCAGCTCATCTGCTTTTTCATTTCCAGACACACCTTCCGGGAACCCAGCATAGTCTTACATTGTGCTGCGCACCAAGAACCTGTAACTCTACGCGACAGCGACTTATAAGCTTTGATTTTAACTCAACGGCAGAGATCGCTTTTATTGCCGCTTGACTGAAAAAGGTAATATCTGCCACAATTGGAACCTGTTTAGCAACTGTCTTGCGATATCTAGCCGGGTAGTAGAATAGACCGTGCATATATTATTGCCTGTGTATTTGTTCAGAATTTGTACATGTCCCGTCAGGCTGAGTTTCCAGTTTTTGGTCTGGCTTAAACGAGGGGCGCTGTTTGCAGCAGATTCCTGTACAAAGAGGTCTATAGGCGTATGAGATTGAATATAGCATCTAGCCATGCCGTGGGGCTAGTTCTCATTGCCCCCGTGGTGCCAATGCAGGCCAATCTTTGAGTTTTTGTCCGGAATACTCCTTCAGTCTATTACTTTATGTCGGAAGTCTCCTCTTCACAAGGAAGATAAAGCTGACTGTTCTGACAACGACTAAATGGTACCACCTTCCCATATGCCAACGAAGTCAAGTATTTCAGAGTAATCCTTTTGATCAGGTCTCCGAATCCACACGCTATGCAATTAAACAATCTTTGGTAGTAACCACTAAAATTATGACCACTTTATCAAAATCGAATTGACAATAATTCTTTTTAACCTACCTGCTTAAACAAAGGCACTCTATACTTGGCGACAGAATTAATACAGTCAGCATTCCGTGGTGCATTTAAGAAAAAAAAAAAATACTTGCCTGCAGTGAAGCCTAGCCAAATTACAAAAACAATTTGGGTTATACGTATACCTTATACTGTTCTAATAGTGATCACTGATCAATTCAACCGCAATCTGGTCACGCTGTTTTATCTGCACCACTAGACATGCAGTCTCTGAACAAGACAAGAGTACCTACTACCAGTGTACGAGCAGCGTTCATGAGATACGCCGTTGTTTTCGGCAAATAGTTGCAGCTGTTTGTAGATACTTTTTTCTTTAGTCACCTTCGAGCTTCAAAATGTGGTATATCGTAAATGCACCATAAACAAAATCCATGACCACAAGCAATGAATTGCTGCAGAGTACTATGAATTAGAATTAGTTCATTTCGAACTTTTGCAATTACATCGATTGTATAAAATTGTGCCTCCCCAGTGAGAACTCGAAGGTAATTCGTGGTTAAATTGCAGAAACAATTACTTGCCTTAGGATTTGCGTTTGGACTGCAGCTTCAACAAAATACATAAAAGGTCAATAGGGTTACGCAAGTTTCAAAGAATAATTGCACATTGTCCCTAGGCGCACGAAATAGTTTGACTGTAAGACCATTGACAATATTTTGGCTGAACGAGATTTCACTGTCAAATTAGTTGTCTCAACATTGTCCATAAGTTTGTACAACTTATTCAAACAATCCTTGAAGTCGCAGTTAATATCACGATTTTAATCACGATATGTATCTACAAATACATTGTTCCATAAACGTAATCAGTCTTTTCTTAACTACGTCAATTTTAACGCCATTTTGATTTAGAAAAGTCAGTGAATTGTAATGAAGGAGAATTATTTCCAATTAACGCTTGCCCCACTTTTAGATATATTATAAAAAAGTTAATTCGGATCTCTTGTTTACTAAAGGGAGAACCATAATAGGATCGAATGTAATCCAGCTTAAGCCAACGTTCGATTAAATTAAAATTGTATGTCGTGACCGTGATAGGATTGGTGCCAAATTTCAAATGATAGACTGCCTAAGTGAATTTTTGATACAAGCTTAAGTCAACATACTCGTACTAATATTATGGTTGCACCTTATCTAAGTATGACAGCCACAGCAGTTGTCACTCTTTCGATTGGCCTAAATTGATCATGTGACCAGAATTTCAGTTGGCATTTAAATAGGGATAACCGAGAATTCCAGTTAAAAAGTTCCTACATGACTGTACTCCATTTTCTTGTTTAGCTTACTTGTCTCCCTATTTAAGTTTTTGAAATGATTGTGGCGCCAAGAAATTTGGAATGACAAGGCAAATCTGACAGGCGAAGGAACTATACTTGATCTTGTGCAAAAAGACGACGATGACAGAATAAAACACAACTCCAGTAATTTTAATAATAACTTTTCTTCACTTTATTAGGTCTCTCTCGATTCAACTCCTCAAACAGACTGACTCAAACAAAACCACCTATCCTTTCGCCTTCGATTTATATCCCTTTCTGATCTGTTACAATAGTGAAAAAAAGAAGTTTACATGTGTGACCAATGAGTAATTATTGCATATGGAGCAAGTCCGGTCCCTTATTTGTATATCCATTCCCAATTCGCACAAACTTCCTCTAGACGTTTTGGCAAATCGCCTGGGATTCTCGTAACAGAAAGTACCTACGGTTAGTTCACATATTTCACAAACTAACAATCGACATACAATTCGAAAAAGGAAGCGTTCTAAAAATTTAGTCAGAACAAAACAATTATTAAATTCGAATGCCCGGTTTCACAGTGTCCACTTAAGTATTAATTCGACCTCAAATTAGACTCCAGGGTTGATTGGTTGGTGGTTCGTAATTGGAGGCAGTTGGTGTCTAAATGGGTACGAATATTTAATATTTTGTAACAAAAGAGCAATGTCATTTGTATGCTTACATTTTACTAGGTCGCCAAAATGACGCTTTTTTGCTTACGTTCCTTTATAAAATTAAGACTGACGCCGGCAAAATGTTTCTTTACCTATCCGGTGTAAAACAGCATCGCTTATATTGTGTTATGCAAATGTTTGCGTTTGGGTTACACACTACACAGTCCTAAAGCAACGATGGTTTTGTGGCATTTAAAAAGTTGTGCAAAATTAAGCAGATTGTACAATACGCTTATAAATAAGGCTGTAAGTGTTTACACTATCTGCAGTCCGTTTAGTACTTTTGCAGGCGTATTTTTCACACTGTCTTTTTTTTAAATAAATAGACTCTCATGTAAATATAACTCAGTCTATCTTTGTTAAGTCAGTACATATCTAAAGGACAACCACACAATTATGCAGTTCCCTTCATTAAAAAAACACAATTCTATATTGCTTGCAAAACTACGTCTCAAATTAGCACAGTACCCTCCATAACCGAACTGTCACTCATAAATATTCTACAAAACACGACTTTCGCCATTCAAAATATACGAATCCATTTCAAATGATTGCATTCATATAGTTCAGCTACCTTCTTTGAGAACAGGCCCATTGCATTGCACCAATGTAAACCACAAGTCAAGTTCATTGCGAAACATATCTGTTTGTGGTTTTTAATTACCGCTGCTGCCGGGCCTGAGGCAATTTGCATCTAAGATTACATTTTGAGTTGCATCAAATCATATTCACTGTGTATGGCTGACACTGCGGGCTAAGCGCTTTCGGCGCGTTCAATCAATTCATCGTATTTCGATTTCAGCATCACACACCGCAAATACGATTTTAAGCGAAACCGTTTCCATTTAGCCACGCAGTGCGCCATCGCCAAGGTATAAAAACCACGCCGTTGCTGTCAGTTTGAAAGCGCACACCAGCCTGCTATGGTGAAACGACCATATGAGTTGGTACGTCTGCTAAGTTATTGCTGTTGCACTGCTGCAATTTCACATGAAATTTAAAACTAAACATTACTCGAGTCTTAGCACTTATAAATGCTCTTTCTATTTGTATTACACACTATTTGTGGTTACAACGAGGCTTAAGGGGGGGAAAATTCACACCGTCAAGAGGTTGGATAGGATAGGTTAGGTATCTCATTCAAAAAGTTGCCTCATTGTGGCCAACACTACAGTGTTGAGAATATCCATTTCGGATGACAAGTAATGTAATATTGACGGAACGGGCATTCGCTTTTGAGAAGTTTGCTTTTGCTGGCGGCGCACCGAAGTCTCGTTGCACTTCCTAAAATAACTGAACATTTTTATTTTTCCTTTCATTGCATTGCACAAAATGCCTATGACAGTAGATCATCGAGGAAAAAAAAATGGTTTTCTTGGGTTAGAGGCGGTTTTGCGTTTATGTAAAGAAATGCAAAATGATGCATGTCGTCTGTCCATCCAGTTCGCGACATCCATCATTTCCGCCGCCTCGGAGGGAAACAATTTTTTAATGGGTTTACATTTAATGGACCTTCCTGTCAATCAGGTAGTGAACGAATACGTAAAAAAAACATCAGATTTCACTTTTAGTTGAAGCTTTTAGTTAATGGTTTCCTTTTTTGAAGAGAAAAGATAACAGTAAACTAATCTTAGCGGCTTAAGAGCAAAGTAACACTACAGTTCAAATAACTTGATTTTCTCTGTTGTGAAACATACATAATAGTGCGATAAAATTAATTAACTTTTCTTAAGTATCTAGGTAATTTAATTTGACATAGCTGAAGTTAAAGTGTCAAACATAAAACAAACAAAAAAATTGTAGAATGGAAAACAGAAGGCCAGTGAAATTAGAATTCATAACAAACTACGCGAAACTGAGCGAAACCGTCGCGTCGGTTGAGTCAGTTTATGGTTATGATAAGTGTTTTGTTTGTGCTATTGTGAATTGCAAATATGGCGCTTTCTTATTCTGGTGAACGTTAATTACGGGTACACAAAAAGTCAAGGTTGTATGTGCTGTGCAAGAGGAATAATGAAATAACTATGTATTATCTTTCTTGGCGTGCGTATTTCTTGTGTTAATATAGATATTCATCTATGTAATGACAGAAAGTTCGAAAGGTATTTTTCGTCATAAAGGACCATTCAAATGAGAGCGAACGAACGAATAGATTAAATGCGAACAAACCACTTCTGACGCTGTTATGAACATTATCCCATCAAAATGTATTAAGAAAACAAGTTTATAAATTTTATAATAAATTTTTTTTAAATAAGTAACTAAATTTAGAACTCCAAACTTTTTGCCGCGAACGGAAACACCCTTACCGCGAATTGTCAAATTTTATTCGCATCATTCGCATCGCATCCACATCATTTAATTCGCGTTCCACAAACTAGCGAATAAAACATTCGTTCGAACTTAACCTCAAATTAGATTGGTCGTTCTCATGTGAATTGTCCTTAAGTAATAGACACTAACGTCGCCGCTAAATAGAATGTGTTGTCAAAAAAGGGTACTAGAAATAAAATGAGCCACAAACAACGCCGTATCACTGATTTCTACTTCGCCGTTACACGATAGTAGAAAGGATACGAGTATAATTTCTGATTTGATTTTAAAAAACTCACAAATCGAATGGCCTGAATGCATTCACTGAACTCTTTTTACTAACTTTTACGAATTTTGCTCAAAACCGTTTCTTAACTCGTAAAATTCGTTAAAAAGAGCAGCTTAATGCTACGTTTCCACCGGACGCTAACCCCAAGATTAAGTGCAAGAGGTTTAAAATTAATCCTGAAGTGTTTACACTAACAAAAAAGAGATTAATTTGACGTTTCACCAGATGTTGTCATTAGCTGTCAAATCGAAGTGTGACAAACGATAAAAAAATTAAACAATTTCTACTTTCAAAATTAAAAGTATAAACAAAATATGAGTGGCAGCTTTGTTTGTTTTTAATTTTGGACATCTCGACCTGTGGAGAATGTGTTCAGATACCGAACTCTACATGTAAACCTGGTCAGTTTAGGAGAATAATTTTTAATCTCCTTTTTATGAGACTACTTTTTTGTATGATAAATCTCGAGATTTATACGAGGTTAACGAAAATTAATCCTAATCTCGGAGTTAATCTCCGGTAGAAACGTAGCATAAAGAGAGCAAGATATTAAACCTCCACTAATGTCGTTTTCGGTTGGTCGTCCAGAATCGTCCGGATGAACTCTCCGCGATTCTGAATTCAAATCCAGAAGCAAATTTCTCTTCTTTTCAGTAGAAGAACTGTCAGTTGAGTGCCAATCGAACGCTTTCAGAAGAGTTTCCGCGCTTCCGGACGGTTCTGGACGACCAACCGAAAACGACATAAGAAGCTACGAGACTCAACAAATTTATGAAATAGTAAATATATGAAAGCTGTCAGTCACTTGACAAGATGATTTGAAATTTGTTCTATTTGGAATGTACAATATTATAATACTGTGTTTGATTTCATTAGAAAGAAGTTCGATTAATTCCGAATCACTCTCGTCGCTAGATGAACATATGTAGTTAATAAATTAGCATATTCTTCGTGTTTATTATTTATTTTATTTTATTTATTCAAGTATTTTAAGGACTTTTTTTAACACACCAATTTAATCAATTCCCAATCAAAATCATAATTTTTTTTTATAAAAGGCTCTGGATCATCCATCACTTAGCCGAACTAATTTAACGCTTCGGGAACCAAACTCTATATTGATTTATTTGCTTAAGACGATTATTCTATTCAAGCAAAACAAATGAATACATAAATCACCTTTTGTCCGATACCAAAAGTATTACTCATTTCAGAGTAACTAGTTCACCTTTAGAGGAACAATCAATAGCAAATGCCAATCTAACATGTCACTTTGCTTGCACCGTGCAGTAGTTGCATCCAGAGCACTGTACAACTGATTAGATATGTACCGCACACTTTCATGTTAATTTGATAAAAATAATAAGAAAAACTGCGTTTGTCAGAATCAGAATCCACCGACAACAACTGGTCAACCGATGCACCTTACAGCTGTTGCATCTGCAATGCTGCTGTCACGTAAAAGAACAACAAGCTATGTGCACCATGCACCTACATTGGCGTCAAAGAACTGGATATTCATATGATGCAGAAGCACACCATATCACGAGCCATCGCATCGGTCGTGCAGACTTATTTCCACAGATCGTTAATTGTTGAAATTTATTCATCAGCATTCACTACTAGCAATATTGTTAGTCATTGTACAATAGTCTTCAACTATAGTTCTTTTGAGTCACTGTATTTTTATATTCTTTTTCTTTGACATTTATGTTGAAATTAACTGCAACTGCAAGTGTAATGTTATAACTGATTTGAATTACATATTTACATAATTACATTATATACTTGAATTGTTAATAACCGATCTTTTGTTACTGAATAAAATATTCACTCGCTAAGTACTTTTCAAACCGATCGTTTCTTTTCATAGGTTATGGGCCCAGACCCAAGTTCACTGTACAAGCAGAAGTAATATATAAAGTAAAGGCAGAGTGTTTTTTTTGCGGATAAAAGACGAAGAAATTAAAATCTTTTGCAAAAATATTTCACGGTTAACTGCATTGAATTATTTTGGAAATATTGCTGGTTTTTGTTTGCTGCTGTATTTTACTGTTTGTCTGTTGCTGTTGCCGAAATGGAGGGTGACTTGTTTAAAGTTGAAAAACTTAATTCTGCAGATCAATGGGGAGTCTGGAAATTCCAGGTAAGGGTCATGCTCAGTGCAAGCGATTTGTATGACGTTGTTAGTGGGCAAAGTCAGAAGCCTGCGTCAACCGAAACTGATATCTCAAAAGTAGTTGCATGGGAGAGAAAAGATAAAAAGGCACAGAAGGTAATTGTGATGAGTGTAGGCTCTCAACCACTTGTTCATATTATGAACTGTACAACGTCGCATGAAATGTGGGTGAAATTAGAGTCCATATATGAACAAAAGGCGCTTACAAATATCCATCTGCTGCAACAGAAGTTCTATAGTTTTATTAAAGATCCATCAGATGACGTAGCCACACATATCTCTAAGCTAGAGTCTGTTGTGTACCAGCTCAAAGAATGTGGCGAGTCTATTACTACAAATATGCTCATAACAAAAATATTAATGACATTGCCTGCCGAATACAATCATTTTTTTACCGCATGGGAATCAACGGCGGTCAGTGAAAAGACATTAGAAAATTTGACCGCACGTTTGGTGATGGAAGAGTCTCGTTTGGCTCTGCAAATGCGAAACAAGGAGAAGCAGGTGTTTGATAGTGGTGAGTCGTCCAGTGCGTTGACTGCGAGGAGAAACGTGCGATATCAAAAAGGCAATTCGAGTTCAAACCAAAATAAAATTAAGTTGGGAAAGTGTTTTTGGTGCAAAAAACCTGGGCACTGGAAAAAGAACTGTCCTATGAGAGCAGCTAGTGTAGCACAAACGGAATCAGTGCGTGACGCGTTTATATGTACAGTTGTTGCGAACAGAGACGCAGATTCTGAGGATTGGTTCCTAGATTCCGGTGCCAGTGATCACATGACATACAGGCGTGATTGGATCATTGGCTACAAAACATTTGCTTACCCACAGTATGTCCGAATTGGTAATGGGAAAACGATTAGTGCTATTGGTTACGGAGATATCAACATTGTAGCATACAATAATAAGCAATGGATTCCCAAGGTTCTTTCGAAGGTGTTATTCGTTCCGGACATTCACATTAACTTGTTTTCTTCGAATAAAGCGCTTGATAGAAATCTTCATCTGGTTTCCAACAATAACAAGTGTGAGTTGCTTCAAAGTGGATGTACTGTTGCAGTGGGAGTTCGTAAGGGCTCGTTGTTTAGGATGTTGTTCAAAGTTGAAGAGCCCAAAGTTGCAAATGTCAATGTAAAGATTGATTCAATCAGGTCTTGGCATGAACGTTTAGGACACCAAAACCTTATCTATGTCCGCAATTTTTTAAAGGATCATAATATCAAATATATGGATGAAGGCGAATTCTTTTGCGACGCATGTGCCCTTGGAAAGTCTCACCGTTTACCTTTCAAAAGAAGTGACAGCAAGGCTAAGTGTGTTGGTGAGCTTGTGCATGCAGATCTTTGCGGTCCTATGCAAACTGCTTCTGTAGCTGGTTCAAAATATTTTCTTCTTTTCAAGGACGATTTCTCAAAATACAGAACAGTTTTCTTCTTAAAACATAAGAGTGAGGTTTTTGAATTTTTCAAGTTGTTTCTAAAGAAAATTGAAATGGAAACTGGTTACTCGCTTTGTTCTATTCGCACTGATAATGGAACGGAGTTCGTTAACGCCGAAATGAAAACACTTTTATACGATAACTGTGTCCGTCATCAAACTTCTGTTCCATATTCTCCCCAACAAAACGGGAGAGCTGAAAGGGAAATGAGAACCATCGTAGAGGCCGCTAGAACAATGATACATGCGCGTAATTTACCACTCAGGTTGTGGGCAGAGGCCGTTAACATGGCAGTATATGTGGTAAACCTTACGGCTCCCACAGATGTAGTTGGAAAGTATCCAGCCCAACTGTGGTTTAAGGAACCGCCGCAAAAATTCAACTTCGGCGAATTACAGGTGTTTGGAACTGAATGTTTTGCTCATATTCCTGCACAAAAGCGAAAGAAATGGGACGCAAAATCGCGTTCAGGGATCTTTGTTGGATATTCAGAGAATTCAAAGGGATATCGCATTTACTTCTCAGAAACTAACACGATTGAGATAAGCCGAGATGTCTTATTTAAGAATAATGAAACTGTAGGAGAAAGCAGTGAAGTCATTCTTAGACCTGATGAGAAGTCCAGCGATGAATTGGTTGAGGAATTCGAGGAGGTGAAGAAGGAAGATTTGTCTGCTCGCGATCATGGATTCTTTAATGAACATAGAGGCAGATCAACTTCTGAAAGCCATGCACAAGAAGATGTAGCTGAAGTGGAATCCTGTGCTGAACCAACATCCACTGAATCAATTAAACACCGGTTAAGAAGTGCGCGGAAAGAAAGAGCTGACTCGATGATGGCGTTAATGGAATTTGGAGCATTTACTGTGAGCAGGCATGTTCCCAAAACGTTTGAGGATGTTTCGACGTCAATTGATGCCACAAAGTGGCAAATTGCGATGAGAGAAGAAATTGATGCTTTGCAAAAGAACGGTACTTGGAAACTGGTAGAACCACCGATGGCGAGAAAAGTCGTAGACAGCAGATGGATATTTAAGATTAAGGATGCTGTTAACAATGAACCCAGCAGATATAAGGCGAGACTCGTGGTCAGAGGGTTCACACAAGAAGCCGGCGTCGATTATGACGAGATCTTTAGTCCAGTTGCCCGCTTCAGTTCTATAAGGGCCATACTTGCAGTCGCTGCGAAAAGAAAAATGGCTATTAAACAAATTGACATTAAGACGGCTTTCCTCAATGGGGAACTAAACGAGGTAATATATATGCACCAACCAAAGGGTTTCGATGATGGAAGTGGAAGAGTTTGCATGCTGAAGAAGAGCCTGTACGGACTTAAACAGGCATCAAGGTGCTGGAATATTAAATTCACTCAATTCCTACGCTCATTTAACATGGTGTCTTCAGAAGCGGATCCCTGCGTATTTGTCGGAAACCGAATTCTCATGGTTATCTATGTCGACGATGGACTAATTGTGGCAGAGAAGGAGGAGGATGTGGACCGATTAATTTCATATCTCAAAGGTGTTTTCGAGGTGACGGTGACTCAGGCGGGAGTTTTTCTGGGGTTGGAAATAGATCGTCAAGCTGATGGATCGATTTTTCTTTCACAACGCCGTTACGTGGATCGAATTTTAGAGAGGTTCAGAATGTCTGATGCCAACCCGGTTTCAACGCCAGCAGATTTTTCTACCTCCAAGAGTTCATGCAGTGGAGATCAAGAGGTAGTGGGAGAAGGTGGATTCCCATATCGAGAGGCAGTGGGGTCTCTTATGTACCTTGCTACCGGAACCAGACCCGATATTTCCTACGCTCTTGGTGTCGTCAGTCGTCATTTGGAACGCCCAACTTCACAAGATGTGACTGCGATCAAGCGTATCATCCGATACGTGAAGGGAACACAAAATAATGGTATTCTCTTTGACTCAAATTTTAAATTTAAATTAAGTTGTTTCAGCGATGCTGACTATGCGGGGGATCTAGAAACAAGGCGATCCACAAGCGGCTACGTGTTTTTGTTTGGCAAATCTCCAATATCCTGGATGTCACAACGCCAAACATGTGTCTCGCTCTCTACCATGGAAGCTGAGTACGTAGCAGCAGCGCATGCAGCTAAAGAAATCGTGTGGCTAAATCGGTTACTTGGAGAGTTACTACCTGGGGGATGTGGCAAGCCAACCCTTCTGCTTGACAACCAAAGTGCCATTAGGCTTGTACGAAATCCGGAGTTTCATAAGAGGAGCAAACACATTGAAATAAAGTTTCATTTCATCCGAGAAAAGTTTGCTGAGGGCATTTTTGAACTCTCGTATGTCCCAACTGAAGACCAGATTGCAGATATATTCACTAAGCCTCTTGCAAAAGGTAGATTTGAGTTATTAAGAAATAAAATGGGAATTTTAAGTAAACAAATAGAATAATAATTAAATCTAGCTTGAGTTTATATAAATTTTGATAATTTAGTAAATGCAGATGAAAGTGGGAGTGTTGAAATTTATTCATCAGCATTCACTACTAGCAATATTGTTAGTCATTGTACAATAGTCTTCAACTATAGTTCTTTTGAGTCACTGTATTTTTATATTCTTTTTCTTTGACATTTATGTTGAAATTAACTGCAACTGCAAGTGTAATGTTATAACTGATTTGAATTACATATTTACATAATTACATTATATACTTGAATTGTTAATAACCGATCTTTTGTTACTGAATAAAATATTCACTCGCTAAGTACTTTTCAAACCGATCGTTTCTTTTCATAAAGCCAACTGATGAGTTAATAGCCTCAGTTGACTGCCGCATTTTCCGGTTGAGATTATGTTTTGTGATTCTGCGCAGGTTACCTTGGCGATGGATGCGATGTGTGGAAACTGGATCATTGTGCGCGCGGTCACTCTCTGTGATGTTGCATCTTGTCAGCGATGATTTGTTTCTGTAATTAATTTCGTTAATTTACCTAAAGGCCGGCACATAACGTCCGGCCTATCAGAGTTACTGCCGCAGTGAAGATTAGCCCACTTCATCTTCGTCGTCCATAAACAGGGACTGAGCACATTTTGGATTTTTATTTAGTTCGAGACTATTTGGACATACATTTTACGAACTTTGGTCGTGCATGCTAATAGAGTAAAATCACAGCTATACCGGAAGGCATGATGCACTGACATCTCCGACGGTGAGCGGTATCTAATTTATTGGACGATTTGCATATCGCATTAGGGTGCTTTTTTAATTAATGAGCTATGCTCAGGCCATCGAACGATTGGGCTTGATGTGTCCGAAAGTAATCGTCGAACGGGACGATAACTGGATACTGCAATAGCCAGAGAGAGGATTGATTAAGACGTGTCATGCCCTGTAGCTGCGGACGACTTGACAGAATGTTAACGTTATAAGGATAGCACGCATGAGCTCTGCGCGAAACAGGAAATATGTTTAAAATTAGGTGATGGTTTTATTTGTTTATCTGATTGGCTTCTGGTGTACCGCTGCTTCTGTTGCTGCTGATTCATGGATACTATCAGTTGGCGTGTCGAAAGTTGCATGCGCACATCACCCGAATAGGCCACTACAAAAAAAAACGCACATTTCGGAACCATGTTTAGTTCATTATTTTTCCAAGTTTATCGCTTTGACGTTTTTATTAATTGACATAACATGTGCGATTCAAAGTGTGGTACCGCTGACGACTAACTTTGTTTCTTCCTGGGGTCTCAGTTGGACATAAATACGTATAAACATGCAGAGTTTATGATCGCAAGTTTGTTGATCAGATATGTAATAGAATTTGATATTGGGTTGACACAAATGGACCGCATAAACACAAACATATTATAGACAGTTGTGCGATGGCATTGAATGGTTTTACTGGAAGCAGATGAATCAAGAGTGATTTTACAGTGTGATGAGCATACATAACAAAGAGGGAATGAATATGACACCCGAGGTATTGTCAAATAAATAAACAGTTTTATATTCTTAAATCTTTATAGCCTACAGCGAATGCAACCATATGCATTCAAATGTCAACAATTAATGACATTTAACCTTAAAATGCTGTACTCGTAGGTCACAATAGATAATGGCATGGGATCCTTTACGTTAATTTACATTTAATAATACATTTTGCAACCCTGAATCAATTACAAATCAGTTTCTGCAAAGATGCGGAATTTAGGACCAGTAAAAAATGAAAAATGAAAAGACTTATATGTTGATAATGAATGGCCTCTCATTCTAGCAGATGTCTAAATTTTTCTTTTCGTTACCTAATTTGATAAATTATTTATGAAAAGCAAATAGTAAATGGGCCTTACTAATATAATCATTTTTAAACCTGGAAACCATCTTAAGGTTTTTACCACTTCGCCATCTTTCGCCAACGTCTGACAAACATCTGAAATCCAAGAGTAAATTAAGCCGTTCGGAATTGGATGTCCCTCCATGCCAATTGTTACAAAAAAAAAAGGACTAACACTATCGAATTGTTGACTGTTGTGAGAAGCTAGGTCATCTATTTATGTACGCCATCTATTTATGCATTCATTTGACGTTTATTTTGTGATTGTTCTATGTAAATGTGTTTTTTAGAGGTAGGTTTTTTTTTTAAACTGGCAACATTGTTTCTACAGATTGTCAATTTGACACTTGAAAGTTGATTTGTAATTAGTAGATACATTTTACCATTTTACGATGAATAAATTAACGCCAGACAAACCCGTGCAAATTGTGGAAACTTATTTTGAAAACCATGGATCGGTTCGCCAAACATGATTCAGCTTAATCCAAAATGTTGTTCTCCGATGGGGCCCATTTTTGGTTAAATGGATATGTAAACCAGTATATCCATTATAATTATATTAATGGATATACTCTGATGTAAACAAGCAAAATTGGCCCATTTGGTGTGGAGAAAACCCAAAAGCCTTTGTAGAGACGCCCTTATAACCATTAAAACTCACTATTTGGTGTGCTTTATAGGCTGGCGGAATCATCAGCCCGTATTTCTTAAAGGACAGAATGTTACCGTCAGTGGAGAGCGCTATAATAACATGATTTCTGACTACTTCGTTGGCATTGACGTGACAGAGCTTTGGTTTCAACAAGATGGCGCAACATGCCACACGGCGCGCTACACCATCAATTTATTGCGGGAAATAATTTGGCGTAAGGTCTGAAACACACATGCGATTTCAATCGCGCGACTATTTAGTCGCAAAAAATTAAGCACAAACATTTCAATATGAATGCGCGCACATAAAATCCAAAATTATGTGCGCGCATTCACATTGAAATGTGTGTGTTTCATTTTTTGCGACTACGCAGTCGCGCGATTGTAATCGCATGTGTGTTTCGGGCCTAAGGGACCTGTGAACTGGCCTCCTCGATCCTGTGATCTCCACACCTTTAGATTACTTTCTTTGAGGTATGTGAAGTCACTAGTCTATGCCGATAAACCAGAGACGTTGGACGATTTGAAAATCAACGCTCGCCGTGTTATTTCTGATATACGGCCCCATTTGCTCGATAAAGTTGTCGACTTCACGACTTCGAACTAGCCATGGCGCGCATATATCCGAAAACATATTTAAATAGTAATGGCATAAAATTACCTATCAAATAAAAAAACACCCTTTACCGACTGCTCTGCATCGCATCGCTTCAAATAGTAAATATATTTCTGTTGAATTTTAGCAAAAAACGCCTTATGGAAAATGTAGTTTGTATAGGTCGATTGAACTTATTTTGACCTTTTCTGCAAATAAGCAGATTCAGGTGTGGTCCGGTACAATAATAAATTCCAACATTTTAGTCAAATTTTGTCAATCTCTGTTTCCGTAAACAAAAGTTGAACAAGAGGGAGCCACAAAAGGACGGAAAAAGCTTCCCCTCGATAAAGATAGATAACTGAAAATGTTAGCCCCTTAAAATTCCTTGATCTAATTGGTTATAAGTGACAGATGCCTGTCAAATGTAAATTTTTTCTGATTGACTGCGGGAGCGCCTTAGGGTAGTATCTATAGTCAAAATGTAGATAAATGTCTTATAAAACCACGAACTCAATGTGAAACTGTAGACACATATTTGAAGTCTAATGTTACCAAAATGACACTTTAACACATTCACTACCTGAGGCATCCAAAATCTGGCTTATCTTAGTGCAATTTAAAAGACCGCCACATGCTTCACTTAATAGTCCTCCTATCAGACACCAACCGCTTAGGTTAATGAAATAATTACAATTGCTTAAGACAATTAGCAGCTTGGCACCTATGGTGCTGTGGTGCGCAAGCGCATGCGCATCCACACGCGCACAACAACACCGCCTGTAAATTGATCGCAAACGCACAAATCGCCGAGATATCCGATACTTTTAATTACATATGCAAATATGTGAAATTAAATTTAATGATACCCCTATATGTCAACTGGATAAACATATTCAATTTCGCCACGCCAATTTCCTTCATTAGCATGCGTCGATCTGTCACTATAAGTTATTTTTTTTTTTTGCCTACCAGCAGTAGCAGTGGCAGTTGGTGGCACTGGGATTAGGATTTTTTTCCGAGGACATGGACATATTGCCTCCTGTTGCTACTACAAATGACAAAACGAAGAAAAACTGCATCGCGCAGTCTCAATCATAGATCCAACCAAGTGATCTAGACTTCGTGAATGTCCTCTTGGCTTGTGTGACGTTTGTGTGTGCGCATTTATTGTGACCATAAATCTTCTCTCTCTCCTTAGATTTGCACAAATTTTCACATAGAAAGCGCAACTTTTAATTGCCAAGATGCAAGATATTTTAGGCCTAAGGATTGACAGACACACCATCGCATGTCCATCCGTTCGGCCAACTAAAGACTTCATTCTCGTCGTGACTAGCAGCGCGGTGCACAACAAGACTTTTTTGTGACTTCGAGTTGGTTCGTTCGTTTTGTCAGGTTGGGTGTGGTGTGCCAATGGCGCGCAGTCATAGTATTAAGGAAGTTGAACCGCGACCGACTCTTAACATCGCCCATAAAACTATTTCTTTTACAATTAGTGGCCGATTTAAGAGTCAGACGGCTGCTGGCTGCTGTTGCCTATTTGCACCATGGTATCAAATGTTAAGCAGTAATGCTTGCGCATTAAGCACTTCATTTGAATAAAAGTGATCTTCTTAGTCGGGGATTATAGGTTGGCCCGGTTGTATGTCGTCCATATAAACTGGATTACATTAATTTATTCAGATTAAATAAAGCATTACTGCTGTGACAGTTAAAACGGCTAGGGGAATTGAGCATTTTCTCCATTGACGCGGTGATGCTGAATGAGGTGCTGCTGATGATGATATTTGTTTTTTTTTTATGTATATTTAAGAGGCCTTAAGCTGGATAACATTTTATGTTCATTGATGAAATCGGTAATATAATACAAATAAGAACTTATCATAAATTATCTACTGGGGAAGTTGATAACCTGGAAATGTGACGTTGGAATGGGTATAAGGTAGGAGGTTTTTTTTACGAACATTGATTCTTAGTTTCTCCGTGGTTCAAAATATTTGAAAAAGGTTCCCTTGTCCTTAGCTTACCCTGTTCCGACAATATTATATTTATATAATATGACTATATACTTGTAGTTTTGGTCATATTCACTAAATCAATTTCCGAAATAATTCCCAATCTCTCATTCAGTACCTGCCTTGTTGAGGACTACTGAGGCGTATACGTAACATTTTTTGTTTATTTCTATAAATGCTTAAAAATGAATGAACGAGGTTTTTATCTCCTACATACAATTATGATTTAGTAGTGATTAGTAATGAATTACAATAATTGTATTGTAAAGCACAGTATCCTGCTGGCGGGCGCACTTCTCTCTATAATGCAGATAAATGCCCGCCAAATTTTTAATACAGGAAAAGGATATTATATATATTTTTTGATTTCTGCATTTTCTTCCAACTCACTTAGATCTTTTTTAAGTAGGCAAAAAATAATCAATTGCAATTTTATTTTTTGTTCTGAAAATATCTAAATTTTTCACCGATTTAATGCACCAGATAATTCTTTCGCAAGTTGAAATAGTGAACCTTTATTATGGGCCGAGGATAACAACATCTTTTCATATATGTAATATAATCTCATATATAAAAATGGAAATTACGACTCACTGATCATCAACGCCCAGCCCAAATCCTTTGCTCTAGAGGTTTCCTTTATGATGTATACGAGGAATAAGGAAAGATATTTCGAAATTCAACCCTTAAAGGGGTAAAAAGGGGGGTCAAAGTTTGTATGGGAACATTTTTATATTTCATCTGATCGACTTCAAACTCGGTTTATGTACTCTATTAGCAGAAATAAAGATAATTCATTTTTCCAATTTTGGAAATTTTACCTGGGTCCCGAGTTATTGGCGATGACCCCTTTTAAGGGGGGTCTTTTCTTAACTCACGAACCGTCCTCTGTCGCTGTTGAATATCGCTTCATCTAACTCCAGCGTACGTATTCTAAGGACATTCAATCGGAATTCTGTAAGAATGGGGTCATACTGCTAGAAAGTGGTACACATCCTTACGATTTTTTCTGGTTGCATATGTTGCACAGTATAGTATATGGGCGGTGTGGAATATAATTAAGGATTTGCCACTAAGAAATATGTTTTGTCCCATAGACAGTGGCTCAGTCTGCTAGAGTATGATCTGTGTTGAGATGCCAGTGCTTTGCTTACAAATTGATCATTAATCTTTGCCCTGTTTTCTCCAATAGGTTGCTAAACATATTTTGCAGAGATACTAACTACTCCTTAGGTACTTTCTTATGTATGTTTCCTGCGCGATATATACTTAACTTAAGTATACAAATATTAAAGAGGAAACTAACTGACTGTGAAGAAATCTCTGTGTACACAATCCTGAGGGCTTAGCTAGTTTAACATATAATTCATAACACTGTTAAGTCCAATACATAACTTCACTTTTGTGGCTTTCGTGCGTTTCAGAAACTTTACGATATTTTTTGTCGCCTCGGCGCATTCTGTTAGAGTATGGCAGATTACAAGTTCTGTTTGGTTTAGGCTAATATTCCCAAATTCAGAGCAGAATGAAGGTCTACTACTTTTTTCTTATAATTCATAATCTATACATATAATAAGTTGCAAATTTTAAAATGTTTGTTCCAGTATCACTTTAAAATTCAATTCATTCAATTTTCCTTCAGTATTTTTTATTTATTTATTTTTTATAGTTGAATAATATTAATATAGTCAGTAAGAATTTAGAGCAACCTTGTACTATTCTTTCTAATCGAACAAGTCAAACTAAAAATGAAATGTCACCGCAGTCAAACATCCCTAAAAGTAGAAAGTTGGTCTACTTGCGCGTCGCGTTGAAGTTTACTGATTACTAGGTTTAAGATCGAAATTCGATCCAACGGCTCAAGCAACATTTTGGCTTGCACCATATAAAAGCGTTGTTTCTAATCAATCTGTCAACGCACATGCGCGGCAAAGCGACATTGTGAATTGGGATTTATACCCGCCCGACATCAGTGGCGTGGCGTGAATAATTTTAAATGGTAAGTCGAAGTCGAAAAATATCAAAATGTCGAAGGGAAGATGTAGGTAGTACCTATCTATGTATACAAAACCTTCAGTTATTTTTTAAAGCCATACAATCGAAAACTCCAGGAAGAAATTAAATTAATGAAGATATTTTTCCATCTTGAGTGCAAAACTTTCATATGTATTTCGTGTAAACATGATTTATATCATGTCTTATAATATTGTCCTTTATTTCTACATAAAGGTTCTTTAAATGAGTGTTTAAATCGAGCATTTGGGGTTTTTGTGGAGCTTCAGTACAATCATCTACTTACTCTTTGAAACATTTCTTCAAACATATTTAGGTACGAAGATCATAGCCAAGACTCAAAACACTTGATTTCTCACTTAGCGACTTGTTTATAAACTTTATAAACACATCAGTATGTTTATTTTTTAAAAGATACTTACAAAATTCACCAAATAACTCGGAGAAAAGCGTGTTATTTTATTGCATAAGAAAGCGGCCTATGAACAGAGGATACTCCCCTCAGAAAAAATCAGAAAATTATTAGGTAAAAAAGTGAACTGACTATGAGCTATGACTACATCACAGTTCACACTTCACAGCGCAGCGGTAGGAGATACACACACAATTCAAATTCACCAAATATGTCGGAGAAAAGCGTGTTATTTTCCAGATACATATACTCAATTACACCACAGCGCAGCGGTAAAAGATACAAACAAAACCCACCAAATAACCCGAAGAAAAGCGGGTTATTTTTTTGCATAAGAAAGCGGGCGTTGAAAAGAGAGGACTAAACTCAGATAAACGCAAGTGTACAAAAGAGAAAGGAGACAAATTTGTTCTATCCAGTGAGAGATTTTATAACCCGTCATATTTCGGGTTATTTTAGATTTGGGTTATGCTCAGAGAGTGTGGGCAGTTATAATACTAATAATAATGAAGGCGAAGAAGGCCCGAAGGGTGTGTGTTTCCGTGTGTATAAAGTTCAATTGAGTTGGTGGGGTCGGGGTATGTAGCTTGCGCAGATGAATAGATACATATTATTAAGTTTATCCCGTGGGTTTTATGTTGCTCGTTTTTAAGTAAACATTGTTGTGTAGCTGAAACTGAAAGTTTTAAAAGGTAACCCGGTAGGAATCGGGTTATATGGACGCCACGCCACTGCCCGACATTTATTGTGGCCCATTATTATGAAGTTAAGAATTTATCCTGCGAACTGCTTTGCTAAACTGCCGCATAAATTTTATCTTTGTAGTCATTTTTGAATAAGAGCTATAATTTAGCGCTAGCAAAATACTGAAAAAAAAGCAAATAAAAAAAGAGCAATATACGACACATACAAATAATGTCGATGCAGAGGTTCGATGATGTTCGAAGGCACTATTGCCGTGCAGATCTCTACCTACATCGTCAATTCAAGGATCGTTCGGAAAACCGAAAACCTTATAATGGCTTATAATGTCGATAACCAAGTGAATGTGAATTGAAAAGCTTTTTTATAGAGGTTATAGTCTCGGATGATCATCAAACATTCGCGAAATATAGCGCATTAGAAAAAACTTGCAGGTTTAATTTGTCTATTTTGCGTGTCGGCTAAATCTTTTTTAGTTCAGAGCAGAGCCTGAACTGTCAAAAAAAAAGTTTATGTTTCTATTTTCGTTCAGAGAATGATCAGAGCGCGCTCTATCAGCTCAAAATAAATTGACTGAGCAGTGAGCAGGCTGAATAGAAAGCTGATTACGCACTTACAGTCACATTTGACAGAAAGATAAAAACAGGATACACAAAATATAGTTGAAATGGCGGACGAGCCTTGTTGTTCTCGCACAGAATGTAAACCATTCTACTAAAAAAGAAAAAGAAAGATTAATTTCCTTTTATGTATTTAAATTTAATCATGATCATTTCTACCAGCTACAATAACTCAATTCAACTCAATTCACTTCCTTTCGTAAACAACTTCCCATCTCGTTAGTACGCCCGATTTCATGCTTACCAGTAAATGTCATATCCGGACTCATTAGTTCATTAGTGATGCCAAATCACATGAATATATAAAGTTTCACAATTCTATTTATAAAACTAGTGCTTGTCTGACCACCCAAGTTTATAATACCCAACTATTGACAACCACAACCACGCAAACTATAAACCAAAAAATCTATATCCTTGCAATATATCCTAATTACTTTGAATACCACCTCCGAACTGATGAAAATTTATTATTTTTGTTTTCCCATAAAATACGGTTTGTCATCGAATCAAGATCTCTTTCTCACTCTTTCTAATAGATAATAATCAATGACAGTGCCTGGCTGGGCCGCCCAACTTAAAAATGCATATCTCAAACTTTCCACAACTTACCGACAATTATAAAATCTCATAAATTTCCATTAATTATCCTCGATCATACCTCTTGAGCGCACCACGAGAGAGAGAGAGAGGAACGTGCGCTGTCAATTGAACTCAATTGAGTGTATCTCAAGCTGGGCCCACAACTCAACTGTACACACAGGTAGTAGGTACCGTGTCGTCTAGAGCCTCCATCAATAGATTCAAAAACTGACTTAAATCCGCACCAATCACCAATTTTTATGTAATTTTTGTTGCTGGGAAAAAAAGGATTACGTGTCAGTAGATACTAGTGGCTGTGTTGCTGTATGTTTTGATATAAATTCCTTTTTGTCATTTGATGTGATATCGTAAATCTCATTCTAATGCAATAATTATTCAAAGAAAAAAAAAATTGAAGAAAACCTCTCGTTGATCGCAGTGTAGTAGTCTGTCGCAGCGATCACTCCGGTGATCTGTACCGCCGCGCACATGGTTTATGTGTCGCAGGCTAGAGCTAGAGCGCGCGCTAGCACCCAACCGGTCTCCACATCATATCTGTCAGCATGGTTAAATGAAAGAAATTATTGTCATGGCAGGGTCCAGCCGCAGCAGCAGCAGCGGCAGCATATAACAGCACGTTTGTCGTCGTTGTATAGTCGAAGTCGCACGTTGTATTCTGCATTCTGCACTCCCGCCTCCAAAACGAGAGCTAAGTGGTCCATGTGGGCATCAGATTTATGTTACGATCGTGTTTGGATAAAACGATTGCCATGCTTTTGTGGAAATGTTTTGGCTTCCTTTTGAGCCTCGCGCTCATACTCCTTCGACTTCGGGTATCTGTATCTGGATCTGCGATCTGTGTATCTATGGTCTGTATCTCATATCTCGGCCTGTGAACAACGGTGTGATTCGTATCAATTGCTGACCGCTGGATAGATGATTGCGCGGTTATATAATGTTGGGTATATCTTTGTCTTGTTGATGCCTACCTCCACGAAGCTAGGAATATCCAATTTTTATCACAATCAATGAAAAATTGATACAGTAACGAGGAGGTGTACTTTTTTTTACTGAATTAATGTTCCTTGGACATCCCATATATGTGTGTCAGAGGGAACCGTGATTCAGATTTGTAATTCATATCACACACGTAACATGGTTTCGTTTTCACATTTTATAGATTAATTCGATTATTTCGTAATTTTAAATATGAATTGATGGATATTTGATTGGACAAAATGCAATAGGTGCACAAGCCGGCATTATGTCACGTTTCGTTGACGGTTCGTTAGAAGTTAATAATTTTTGTTGCATTTTTCATTGAAGAATTCGTGACAGAGAGTTCTGAAATTCATTTTGTCATCTCTGCCAGCAGAAAATTAAGATGTAACTGATAGAACGATGAGGTAGTCCCACGATTTATTAAAATTATAATTATTGCATTAAGGAAGGCCGCAGATTGTCAGTAATAAAGGTTTCAACACTCACCGTCTGAATGGCTTTGTGCTCAATTTGGGCAGAATGGGGACAATTGTCATTGGATAAGAATTCTCCAATTATGAATATAACAATTGAATATTCTAGGCGGAGTTTGCTTGTCGTGCTAAATTATTCGTGTCGACACAATTAAAAGAACAATTCGATGAGCTCATAGCATTTGGAACTTCAATCCAACATTTATAGAAACATAATACAAGGTGGCGCAAAAGTCATCACCCGACTAGAGGAGTATGGGACAATACAAAATGCTGCCAGATCTGGCCGGCCCCGTTCTGCTGAGAATATCTCAGCTGTGACTGAAGATGTCGCAAAGGACCCTGGATTATCCACGAAGATCCATTACATCCGCTTAAATGTACTGCATGGTGTGCTATTTACGCTGGAGGAGTCATCGGGCCTTATTTTTTTGCAATTTTTTTTTGAATTTTTTTTGTGAAGGAACCGTGAAGGACCAATAATCCGGAAACGATTCAAGCACTTAAGGCCAATATCATCCAAGCAATCCGTGAGCTACAGCCCGAAACCACCATCAAGGTCTTGGAAAATTGGAGTGGAATTCGAAGAACTGCGAAGCCAGCCGAGGCAGTCGCACTTGAACGACGTTGTGCTCATAATTAATGGAAATGTTTTATCTTCCTAATAAAGCTATAATACATGGACAAAATTTAATTTTGTACATTTTATTGCATTTTTAAAAAGAATCTTGTATTTGGCCCACCCTTTATATGCATGGTGTGCGCGTTTGACTTCACCGGATGTAAGGACAGAAATGTCAAGTGCTGATAATTTTTCAATCCTCATTTATTTAATCTGCTATATGAAGGATGAAGTTTAAAAGATTCGATAGGCCTTGTTTACATTGGGTTTAGAGTTACTACATCATTTTGGCAAGTTTACGTCACAAAACGAATTTAGACATATAATTTGATTGCAATTAACGCATTAGAATCCCTATATGGGTTATACTAAATGTTATAAGCATGCTTTATTGTAGAACATATAGAAATTATTTTTCTATCAAATATACTGCGACAAAGTGTCACACTTTTCACTTCCTCTTCGGCGCACTTCAACATTTCTTCAGAATAATTAAAAGCCGCTGTATTTTGGGGCAACTACCCATGTTTTCAAAACTATTTCATCACCCTAAAATTGCAAGACAATCTAATTTTGATAACTCGAAAAATATTACATATTATCGACATAACCTCATATCCCAATAAGTTAAGTGCGATGTGTCTGCATAATGTAAAACAACAATCGATACAAATCTAACTTACCTAAATCGTGCCACCGAAGTGTCATCTTAACATTGAGCCTCTCACTCGTTAGCTTACGGCAGCAAGTGTGTCTAAAGCATGTTGCAAATACATTTTAGCTCCCAATAGAAACAATATCGCAATGAAAATAGACACAAAAAAAAAGATTATTATCTGAACCTGACACACGCGTGCACCGTGATTGCCACGCCTTTTTTGATCTTAAGAGTTGTCCCATTAAAAGCCATTTAGCGAGATATTTTTGACAGTTAATACTGCAAATAAGCAACAACCCGTAGTACACCACAGTCAATGTCAGTTTATCAGAATTTATCACGAATGGCTTGCAAAGCGTTTTGTTATGAGTGTTTGGACAATGGCCGCGGTATTACCCTGCGGTTTCAGCATGTGGTTTATGACACTATTTTGAGCAAATTTTCGGGTTTTTATTTTTTTATTTTGTTGCAAACATTGACACCGTTCATGGTATATGGCCTGAAATGAATTGCTTAGGGCTAGGCTGTCTGTGAGTATGGCTTACATTGCGCCCGTGGACTTTTATTAACTGCCAACAATATGAAGTTGCTGTCGAAATGTCAACTGCAACTTAAATGGCTCTATTTCGTCCCAGAGCAAGTTTTAAATCAATTTTCATGACATTTTCAGATTCTATTACTGACAGGCAATTGTAGACCATAAATCATGTTATCAGTTAAGTGGTTTGGGTTCAATGGATTGTGAAGGTCTGCGTTTGTTACTTTTTTCTTCTGTTAATAAATGCATTTGATTAGAAGAGCTTTTGAAGTGAGATTTTCATGATGACATAAAACAAGTGAAGTGCGGAAAGAAAGCACGAACACATTTTTTTTACTTAGAGGTTACAGTACAGACTACCGCAAACACTGTTAATAAGATAACCTACTAAAACGTGGTTTACATTCATTTTGAGAAGGTACTCGTAGCAAGCCAACATTCACTTTAAGTGTCAAAGTATTGCTTCATTGAGTCATTGAACTGAAAAAAAGTGGTTTGCCATGATTGTATATTTTGTCTTACCAAAAAAAAAAAAAACCAAACTCCTTACTAAGTGCAACTTCCAAATGTTACAACTTTTCGAATTGTATATTTTATTCAGCGATTTTTAGTAGGCAGTACCACACAATAACAGGAAAGGCAATTAAAAATCGATCAAAGCGTATGTCCATGCCACTAACTTGTCCATACGTATAACTTGTTGTCCATTTTATGGCAGCTTCTAGATTTCTGTTTCTGTAACATATGGCTGCTAACTAGAGTGTCACTTTGAAGAGAATTGGCAATTGAAATAAATTGTATCCGCTTAATTGGAGTAATTTCAGTCTATTACAAATTAAATCAATTTGGTTTACAGAAAAACGAAAAATCATATCAATAAAATGGAATTCTGGTTCTGACAGCTCCGCAATGTTGACAGTATTTCATTATCGTCAATATATAGTAAATAATTACTAAATACGTACTGTAAAGCACTGACTGTGGGTCAATTTAGAAGTTTATGTGAACGGGACCTTGGATATTTGGAAAATGATATATAAAATCAAAAAGACTGTAAGTCACTTAAATAAATTAGAAATGCAGAGATCCTTGTTGATTTCTGGCAGAATCTATGAGCAATTTTCTAAGAGTTATCTATAAGTTTCAGTTATCTATTTATTTCCGCTCTAGTACAGATGTTGCTGTTTTAAAGAGATTTGGTTAACATTGCTAAGCACCTGACCAAATAAAGATAAAAACATACATGGTAGATGTAATGTGGTGTAACACCACAGGGAAATCTCAAAATCTCCACGACTTCCCTTTGACTTCATACACAGTGGCGCGAAAGTTGTCACCCTATGTTCGATTATTTTTATTTGATACTGCAACATATCTAGCACTGCCATCTATCGGTCTATTCCTTATTGACTCATTTTTTCTTATTGCTTGTCGTTGATTGGTCCCAAATAAAATCGTAAAAAATTAAATCGTACTACAACGTCTTGAATTTTTTTTCATCAAGTCGAGAAAATGATATCTCGGGCCCGATTTATGGTATTTTCCATCACTCTTGTCAGAACTTCCGGCGATAAGTCCTCGAATTTTTAGACGGATAGGCTCTTTGAGAGATTCAAGAGACTAAGGTTTCTTGAGATATTCCACAAAAAGGAGTCTGGAACGGTTAAATGAGACGATCTTGCCGTCTAGTGCAAATCGCCAAAAGAAGAGATTAGGCGACGCAGAAATGCAGCCATCAGAATTTCGGTTGTGGCTTCGTCTAGTATACACCGTTGCTCCATGCTATTGGAACCACATGCTCTCCAGTCCCAATTCATCTAATTCAGGAAGGAGAAAATCGTTGAACATCTCTCTGTAGCGCTCGCCGTACACAGTGGTCCTCTGTGACATTTTGAGCCACAGCTGCAACATTCGCAGCAGAACGGCTGCTCCGGGGCCGGTCAGACTTGACAGCATCTCGTGTTGTCCTATGCGATTCATGCAATTCACAAATGTCAAAGTAGAAATGACATTTGCCGCCATTTACGAAAATTATAGCATCTTCCGATGACTTTTGCGCCACCTTGCACAAGCTGCGTTAAGATAACTCTAACTTTCATTCACTAGAATTGGGGTCACTGGGGATATCAGAAATAGAAATGAGCAAAAATGTGGGGCCGTATATACACCTTAAGTCTAGCTTCTCAAATGGGAGCGACCTGCAATTTTTATGTCAAGTGCAAAAGGCTGAATTGAGAGGCTTTTCCAGGATAATTTTACCTTCGGATGAAGCTCGAACCTCAGTAATCCACCACACTAACTTTTGAGCAACTGCGTCCAGTGGAAATAAAACTTAGGTTATAATAATTTGGCTCGACAGATGCAAACACATTTTAAACTAATCCTTTTAAATATGTACTTTGCTAGAAATGCATAAAATACCAAGATTCACTTAAAAGTAATTACTTATTCTTGCATGTATCTCAAATTGTTTTACTCTCAGCCAATCACAGAATAAATGATTAATCTTAATGTGAAATTATTCTTTATTCAATAAATATCAAATATCAACCACTTTATTTCCACGTAAAAACCTACATCGTATTGATTTCGATCTCCAACCGTCCGAAAACTATAAGTTCTTGGGAACTAGGTCAATATACCAAGTGCCGATCTGTAAGAAAATCTACTATTTTTTATTTGGCTTACATTTCAATGGGTTAATTGTGTTTATTATCGGCTTCTAGTTTTGGATCAAATTTCTCCAAACCACTCCAAATACTTACAAATCTCTATCGGAAGAGTCTCAATTTCAACAATCAATCTACTGTCATTAATATTCGTTACCAACGTCTCGTGAATACACACTTACTGTCAAATGCCGGCTAATCTTCTTCGTGATGTTATGGGCGCTTCATGTGGGCTAGCTACTTGCCGTTGCCATATCTATTGGTTAATGGTCAACCAGTATAAATTGAGCGCGCAAATGGCGATTCATTTGTCAGTTTGGCTTTATGTTTTTTTTTTTAAATCGTTTATTCGTTATTTTTACGATGGCAACACGAGCGCATCTAATGTGGTTTTCCACGGTGTATGAGTTTTTAGATCTAGTTGAGAACTACCATGAACGGCAATAATTGAATTTAGTCTTGACGTTGGCAGCGTGTGTGCATTGAGTCTTAGCTTTTATTTTGCCACCCAGTGAGTTATGGTTTTATGGTCACAATTGACATGACAAGGAAGTCAAAAGAAGATCTTTGCGGGAATAAGATATTTGTATAGTGCACTAGGAAGTGTTTAATAAATCCTTACTGAGTATGATTGAACATCCTTGTCTTTGACAAAACAAAACAGAAGATAATATTAATTTGTGCATACAGTGCAATGAGGAAGTATCGTTATGGAGTGTTGAAAAAATTGAGGAAGTCTGATGGCCATTTTGTGTATGTGCACTATTAGACGGGGAAATGTGTGTCCACGCAATGTCTTCTTCATAAAGAAAGTTGTTTCGTTGCATTGTTGGACAGTTGAAGATGAGGCGATTAGCATAGTTGTACAACTTTATCTTCAACAGGGAATGACTCAAAATGGTAAAACGTGCTGGCGAATGATTATTTAGATTGGAATGACTTTGGAAATAGGCAGACTCTGCAACAGGAATTCAATTATTGCTAAAGGATTTCATGTTGCCGGAAATGTTTCATAAAGCTGGTATACATTTTTTTTTAAAAACCTACTTCTTTTAAGAAAGGCGAACCTATAAACAGCTTCCCGAGGAGCTTGCAGATGGTGCTAGTTTTGCACTGAAAATGTTGTTACATGTTGTTAAATGTCGCCTGCGTTCATAAGTCGGCTACAGCATAGCCCTATAGGTCTCCAGTAATATTTGATTTTTTCCAAATTATTGCCTTTTCCATAAAACCTTGCCTTCCATGGCCTTCGATAGATTATAAGTCAACATTTCGTTACGTTAGTAGTGTTCCGAATGGCGCGACACGGCCAAATGGCAACAACCAAGAAAGTAATACGAATGAAACAGTTCTCTGCCTCCCCTAGTTAACATTAATCTCCAGGGATGTTAGTAATTCTTTTCGAAAAAAATTTATAAGTACAAAGCATTTTATTTTTATTAACGCGTTAACTATTTTTACGCACTTGAGTGCGCGTAAATCGCCAACAGCCATCAAAATGCTCATAAACAGTCTACCCATTGTAGGTAAGTCATGTGCTCAAGTTTAAGAACGCATGCAGGTGGTTTTCTCATTTAATTACTCGTTAACTCGTTATTGTTCTACATAACTTGATGCATGTCTCACAATGGCCTCTAACTATTGTGTCTGCTAGAGGTGGTGTATAGAATTGCCGCACAAGGCCATTGCAAAAACCGGTGCACTCGGTTGCGGTAACCCAATTAAAAGAGAATCATAACAACACTAAATAAGAAACATTTTTGGAAAGTTGCACCCGCTTGCAATTAATTAATTCTCCAAGATACAGCATCCAGCATCCAGCATCTGTTTCCAACGATTTTACGAATGAATGTCGTATCTTGTCCATTATTTGCATTGCAAATGAGCAACCACATAAATATACATAGAGAATGCCAAAAAGAACAATGACTTGAAGTTTGTCTCTACAATAGAGACGTGTAATATTTTTACAATCCATTTACTTGCAAAATAATTTTTTTCTATTATTTTTGTGGATTCATTGGTGCACAAAGTGCGTGAATATTTCCCAGAGGTATAAATTTGTATTTCTTGGCCACAAAATTACTACTCTGAAAATTGATTATGTGACCGATACAAGGTCTTGCCCATGCCACCATGTTGTTGTTTCCAATTAGTCTGTTTATACAGGCATGTCTTGAAGAAAATTCCAGAGAGACCTTGATTTGGACAGAATTTGAATTTGCCGCGATTTGCAGTTGCACAGAATAGATTTGTTGCACCGAAGAGTTTTGGTTTTGTCGACCCCCCTCTATGAGGTGTTGATTTATTGAAAATGGCTTGCAACGCAAATTGGATCGTAAATTTGCCCAAGAGGTACTTGGTTCAGGGGGGCTAAATGGACTTATCACCGAATGGGATCAATTTGTTTAATTTGAATACTTCACACCTTGGGAATAGTTGTGAAAATTGATTATCGACGTGTGTTGTTGGCTTGAGTGTATGGGTGTGTCGTATCTTAAGTGTTTTCTGTTTAATTTGAGTTGATGTTGAATTTGCCTCTGTGAGACTGTGAGAACACTAGAACATGTTTATGATCAAGAATCAATTTAGCTACTAATGCGTAACAACATTTTCAGAAAGTCTTTGTGGTCTTGTGAAAATTGTGATTTATTACAAGAGAGACGCAGATAAAATTCATTTGGTTAGACAATAGATAAGACATTATATCGTTAGCAATTGCGCATTTAATTGAATGTGGCAGCAATTTTACATTATCATAATATTGTATGATTGTTATCTTGGGGTTGAATTGACATTGGAATTGTTAAAAAGTTTAGCTAGATGTAGTCTTCTTTTTCGGTTAGTTACAAGTGATTCCGTACGCGATCAATTGTACGCAATTTGATTCGAATTTTGTGTGTTTAGAGGTTGCAGAGAGATTCATTCGCCAGCGAGTTCATCTGAGAATCATAGGCGATCCATGTATCGTGGACCGCCAACTTCCCGTGCACCTACCCGAGTGGAATTAATTCCCCTGTCTGTGAAACGTGTGAAATGCCAAAATCAATGGCGGCAATGATTATTCCATAATATACCATGGGCCAAGAAATATTCAAGTATGCGTGCGTTAATGGCGCTCCTTTGATTTTGTACAGTACACATATGTGAAAAATCCTGGGCCCGCAGGCAGGAAAAGTCTTTAAGCTCCAGTATAATAATTTTCGGACATTATGCTGTCTGTAAGTACGCTTACCAACCCAAGGACCCAACTTTATCTTTATAAATAGTTTTTAATGAAAATAGCATTACGTTACGTTGACTACGTAGCCGTGACCCGAACATCAGTAAACGTGCTCAGATCGTTCTGCTTTATTTATGAAACACATTTGTACTTGACCACATATGTAGCTATCATTTGGTTTACCTACCTTCTGTGCCAGAACAATAAGGCTCGTCCGCCATTTCAACTATTTTGTTTATCCTGTTTTTTTTTTCTGTCAAATGTGGCTGTAATGTCGTTTTCGATTGGTAATCCAGAATCGTCCGGAAGCAATCCGAACGCTTCTGAAAGCGTTCGATTGGCACTCAACTGACAGTTCTTCTACTGAAAAGAAGAGAAATTTGCTTCTGGATTTGAATTCAGAATCGCGGAGAGTTCTTCCGGACGCTTCTGGATTACCAATCGAAAACGACATAAGTGCGTAATCAGCTTTTTACTCAACCTAGATCGCTCTGATCATTCTCTGATCAAAAAAAGAAACACAAAGTGTAAGCTCTGATATGTCTGAGCTAAAAGAGAAACACAAACTTTTTTTTGACAGTTCAGGCCTGCGCCTGAAGGAAGGAATTCGCATATTGGTACCATATTTTCTTGATTTGTTTGGATTGCATAAAAAATAACGGTTCAGAAGACATATTATAGGTATCAGTAATGATAGCTTGACATATTGACAAATGTTTCAACTCAGATAGAAACTAAAAGCACGTGTCAAAATGTCACATTAAAGTGCTGCCAATTTTTTTTTAATTTGAACCATATCAAAAGTGTCTGTTCATGACGGAGTAGAGCTTTTACTATCTGGTAGCCTTTCAATTAATCACAGCTCATCAGGCAATTTACATCTAATTGATTACGATCCATTTGCTGCAGTAACTTGCCTCTCATGGTATAATATAATTTTTATTCAGTTTTAGTCAGTATATTTGAAAGGATATAGACAAAAACCAATAAAATGATACAAACACATAAAATTACCCATATATGGACAAACACTGCAATGAGGAAATCTTTATCGGCGCGATTGTGTAACCCAATAATATTTGATTTTATATAAATTATCTGCTCTATACTATGCTTTACACTAGCAACATCAATCAATGTGCGTCTGCCCACTAGCGCAATATAAATGACAGCGCGTGATAGTTATCGACTATAATCTGAAGCAGATATTGGCGGCATTAAAGATGAAAAACAGTGCCGCATATACATCAAACAACATTGGAGCCAAATGGACCAATGGGTTGTGTCTTTTGTAGTTGTCCGACAAATTTGCACAGTACAGAAAATTGTACGGTCGGTATTCTTATAAGGACTATGTCCTTTATTTTATTGGTTTTTAATATTCTGCTTAATTTTGTATTTGTCTTTTAAATTTGTATTGGATTTTGTGTACCATACAACGTGTGTTGTATTGTAACCAATGACAGTTTGATGATATTTTTATTCATAGTGCAAAAATGTAAATTGGCGCTCAGAAGAAAGAAAATAATTTTAAAGTTGCGATAAGAGGTATTTGCGTAGTCTGTCATTTTCATCGGTATTAGTTGGTTTCTTTATTGCCTGTTTTGATTAATTCAAAATAATCCGTCATCTTAATCTTAAATGGAGAACTGAAAATATGATACAATTTCCGATTACACTGAAATTGTTTGACCAAAATAGGAATAGTGGTTTATTTCAAGCATTTACCTCAACTTCAGTTAATTGTCGTCCACTTTCGACAATAGATTAAGTCCATATAATGCTACATATTTGCTATTGCAGTTGAGCGTTTAAATATGTACATAATTATATTCAAACCAGTTTAATTAATTACGTTGTTTTATTTCTTTTTGCAGGTAAGAATTGCTCACAATTTTTTGCTTAATAATTTTGGTAGTAGGTAAGTGTTTGCATTCCTTTATAATTATGTTCTACTAGTCCCTTCGAATGATCCGTACAAAGTAGTAACGTTAATAATAAAGCATAGTTTAAAATCCAAATTCGTTTTATCAAGATCTTGTCAAATTCCCTAACAAAAATTAAACAAAATAAAAATTAATCATGTACATCTTCACCAAAACCCATATTTCGTATGCACAAATGTTGAAACTTTTTACCAATATTGCGCATAATTTCTTCAACACATTATGGACATGATACAACTTGATAAATATTCGATAATCGCCTTAAAATTTAATACATCAAAATTACCTACATAATAATATTAAAAAATTGATTTGACTTGATACTTGTCGTAAGTGACAACTAGAATGAAATAGCTTTCGCGACAAACAAAGCCATGCTGCAGCTAAGATTATACCCAAAATTTAAATATGTATATACCTAATCTGTCAAACGACCAAAAGATATATGTGTGTTTTTTATGTAGAACATCAGACTATGACCAAAATGGTAAATATTGCTGGTCATTATTGAAGGCATTTTGTTATATACATATAGGTATATTTTCAAAGTTCATTTAATATCTACTTCTTATGTCAATGCCCAACAGAAATTGACAGAGTGCTAAATAAAAATAAACACTTGTATGAATAAAGCGAAAACTTTGTATGTAATGACCTCGCACTGGTTTCTAAAATTCTCAACGAAAAAACACTATTGCGCAAATCAAGATCTTAATTTGATGCTTGTTATGTTATAAACTAACTTCCAATACTTCCTCATGCCCTCAATGTACCACCACAGCTTTATGTAATGCCATCTGGCTAATGCTGATAAATTTCCTTTCTATTTTACAATCTTGACGTGATCATAAATTCTCATAAGTGGCTGGCTTTTACAGTACCTTAACCAAAGCAGTTTAAAGTAATCTGGTCGGAAAAATGTTCAAGAAAAAGAAACTACATAAATTTAAAAATATCATTGTAAATATTCAGTCAATTAATGTACAGCAACATTAAGACTAATAAATTATAATTATGCTCTTTTAATAAAAATCATATTCATGTTTTTACGATTGTTTGACTAAAGTCGTAAAGTAAAACGACTGAAGTACTGCAATAACTTTTTTTTTAAGTTAAGCTCTTACCCCACCCAACTAGTAGTATATGTAATTAAAAAAAAAAACAAAAGTCAGTGACCTCACTTTTCTGAATTATTCCAAGTTTTCAAAATGGTGGGTAACGCATCCTAATGGTGGATTTACATCACCACACCACGCAATTTTGCATGACTTCAGAGAGAGAGAGAGATCCGTTATCCACAGTCAAGTGAGACCACAAAAAGTTATGGCGGCCTAAATTCAACTGTTCACTCCTTGTGGTCTCACTCCTACACACCATTAGCCTTGTCTGTGGAAAAACGTATCTCTCTCTCTGAAGTCATGCAAAATTGCGTGGCGTGGTAATGTAAAACCACCATAAAACTAAATACAAACGATGATCCATTTGATAATGGCGGTCATTTTGTTTATCTCAAAAATCAAATCTATTTTGTTATTTCTAAAGTTGAAATAAATACTGACAACGAAAAAAAGATTATATATGTACATGTGTTCAGCTAATTTCTTTCAAAGATACTTTTTTAACGCAAAAGACAGATATACGAGTACGACCTTATTCTCTATCGAATAAACTATGACCTATGTAGAATTGTAGAGTAAAAAAATAACAAGTATACGCAGCGCATTCCGTTTCAAGTAGAATAACAATATTTATTTCTTGTGCCTGTTTTTCATATCTGGCAGTACCATGATTTTGTTCCGTCAAATTTTCGTGCACTTCGCGCAGTTCTCTCAGTCCACAATTTGACATTTCTCTAACGCCATTTGTGTGGAATTTTTATTTTGGTGGAAGCTGCGCCAAATTTTTGTGTAAAAGTAAATACAAATATTTATATTTCGTGGCGCCTATTGCCCGTGGACGTGTCTAATCTTGTTAGTTTCAAGTTTACACAACCGAAATAACAATGAGTGACGACGATCGAGATATTGACATTGAGAGTGACGTAAGTAAATTTGACCATGAAATGATTGGAGTCGCAGTATCAAATTTTGTCTATATTCGCAGGATGATAACGATTCAGACAATGGACGAATGGGACTGAAAGGAAATACACAGAATTTTACTCAGGTGGAAAAGTAGCATAGAATCTCGATAAAAGTATTCCCTGAAATTGATTTTCTTTACTTGTAGGCCGAGAAGAGAGCACATCACAATGCCCTCGAAAGAAAACGACGTGATCATATTAAGGATAGTTTCACTTCGCTGCGGGAGGCAGTCCCATCGTTAAAAGGAGAAAAGGTACACAATTGGGAATATCTATTACCAAAAGCTGAGTACGTTGTATGGTTTTTAGGCTAGTCGAGCACAAATTCTACGAAAGACCGCTGAATGTATTCAGATGTTGGTTTGTAAAATTCAATCTCATAAAAAAGATGTGGAGGATATGCGTAAGCAAAATGCTCTTTTGGACGCACAGAGTAAATATCTTTATATTCTGACTGTAAAGCAACGCATGCTAAATGAGCCTATTTTTAGTTCGAATTTTGGAAAAGACCCGCGATGAATGTGCCCTTAACATTGGAGACCTACACTTGAAAGCTGAAGACGGTTCTGACAGTTCAGATGCTGGTGAGCAGGTTCTTGGGCGACAGAGTAAAAAGATGAAGACGTCGTATGAAGTGTAGTTTGTGGACGCGCATTCATGACTGGAAGGCAACTCATGAAACTCTTTGAATTTTGTATATAAATTAGTTTTAGGACCCGCTTACAACATTTACGAATATGAAGTACATTTTCTTAAACAAAAACATTGTTTTGCATTCATTAGTATTCCTGTAGTTGTTTTTTTATGGAGAGAATGACATCTCCAATAAACACCTAACACAGTACTTTTAAGTCGTACTCTAAAGTCGTGAGTGAATTGGTCACATAGTTATATGGCACTACAAAATCCGTATGCATTCAGTGAGACCTATCGAAAATGGTGGTATTGCTATGGAACAGGTGTCGGATCAGTTGAAGAGCATGCACGATTGCAAGAAGGATTGCCTATATACCTTATGGAGATTGGTCAAAAGGCATACAAATGAGGACAGTACAAGCAAATCGTGCACCTGGTTGTTGTAATGTAACACTTCTTCCTGCTGTTACTGAGAGAAGAAAAATATCGTTCCACCCAAAATGAGAGGCGCACAACGGCGAAGATGAGCTCGTTATTTGGAGCTACTTGTTCGGTTTAATGAATACGGCTATAGCAATTCAGATTCGTGACATGGGTGGTAAACCCGATTATGTTCCGGGCGCTCTAATAAGCAGCATAATATAGTCTAGTTACAATCTGATTTTATATGCTACTAACGATGCACGATTGTTAAGAAGATAAAACTTTACTTGGCATATATGAGTAAAAGACTTAAACCAATGAATGCCTTGTAGCACCCATTCCTCTCCACATTGGGAATCTTTTCTGGTAATATTCTTTCAATAATATTGTCGTGAGATGCTTAAACTGAGATCCACCTTTTTGTTCTTTATTCATTTGTAAAAATGAATTTGTAAAAATGTATATCGTCGTCGTTGGGCGCCACTGCTAGAATTTGAAAGTGTCCACACTACACTAGTGAAAGCTGACTCAAATTATAGGCGTATTTTTTTGAGAATCTATAGCTAGCTCACTTTTGCTTTTACATGCAAAACTGGTATACTCACTTTTGGTTTGGTTATACACACTTTTCGTTTTACATGCAAAACTGTTCTACTCACTTTTGGTTTTGTTATACTCACTTCCCAAAAAAATACGCCTTATATACATCAGAGAGAGAGAGAGATCGGGTTTTCTGCAAGGCGTTAGAATGAGATCGCAAATCATCAATTTAGTCGACGAATGACCCATAAGAATAATATTGAAAGCGGAAGCAACCCCAATTTCCGGCAAACAACATTTATGCAATCATCTCAAGAGATATTTATTACTGATTTTAAACATGTCATAAGAATAATAGTTAGTTTTTAATAATATGTACATTTGATCAATCCTTCATTAATGAATTCAATAAAATAAACAGACAATTATTGTCCGTTCGTTCGTTCTCAGAATTATATCCTTGTGCCAATGGCACTTTATTTTATATTCTCACGGCCAACGGATGCTTCTTTTTGCCCATATGGAAAACGACATACCTCTAGCCAGACTATACTAAACATCATTGCTTTGTTGTAACTGTCGTTCTGAAGAGGACAAACAAAATTATTTATATATGTACTATAAAAAGGCAGCACATATTAACTCCCACGTCTACTACTAATTCTTTTATAGAAATAAAATTGCTTATAATCATTTTAATCACGTAACTTCTTACCGTCTCAAAAGAAACTATAGTTTAAAATAATTGTCTTTTAATCTATTACTACTATACATGAACATTTCTTTTCCTTCTAGGTTAACAGATGTACCAATGCAGTGAGTATACATATTTGTAATCTAATAATCCGCATAATTTCACGCTTCTATTAACCTAACGGTAGCATTTAATAATGTAAGACCCGTCAACTGCCAGTTTTTCTTACGACTCATATAGGTACCTATTTAACACTGTTATACAGAGTGACAAATCACCACTTTTTAAAATTCCATCTTTTTTTACACTCGCGTTGATTGGTGATGCCTATCAAAAATGCATGTTTTGAAATAAATACGCATAATATGTAGCATAAATGTAAACCTTCCACAATCTGCTCTGCTCGGGTCTGTAGTAGGTATATACACGCATTGTGTTAATCCATTGCAACTCGTTTTAAATTGCAATCAGTGCGAAATTAGATTTCTGTCGTGAACGTTAATGCTATGGCAATTAATGTGACACTTTTTACACTGCCTTCCTTCCGACGTAATTAATGCGCACCACTTATTTATTCGGTGTGCACTAACCCAGTTCGATACAGAAAAGTAATTGGAATTAAGCGAACCTTTAATGACTTCAATATTTTGAAATGTCGATTGCGTTAATACGAGAGGTGATTGCCATATATATTTCATAGGAAATGTTCTCATCAATTTTTGTATCATGCTCCTTAAAACGTCGTGTTGCACATTTATAAACGTTCAAGAGAGAACTGGAAATATGTATTTGAGGTGTGAATCTGGTGTATCATGTTACTCGACTGATCTTAATTAATTTAGGAATTAAATTGAGTTCTTTATTCTATTTGGTTTCTTGGAAAATTGTACAATGGTTTTGGAATGAAATGTTCAATTGGTTTCTTTTTTCTTGTCATTTGACAGACACTGACACTGGCTACTCTATTCAAATGTATTATCGTACGGGAACGGCTACTGTTTGGTACAATTGAAAGACACAAAATGACACACGCATTAAATTTAGCTTGTTTTTTTCTGTTTTGTGGATTTTTGACACTAGCCTAAGCCCTCTTAATCCTATTATGGTTTGCCGTTAACCCTTCCCCGGACATGGTCTGAATATTAATAATATTATACACTCTCTTTAAAGACAGTCTCGCATCTATACTTACCCTTTGTTTCTAATTTATTTCGTTTCTCATCTAGGGAACAACAACTTCTCAACATCTTCGAAGTAATAATCTCCACATTGGAGGGTAAACTTAAACGCATCGATAACCTAGATAAGGCCGTCGAACACTTGATGCGACGCGTAGAAGCCCTTGACAATCGCGTGGGCGACAATATTGTTAAAACAGACTCAGTGATTTCAAAGCTGCTGAGCCTAGATAACAAAATCTCATTTGATTTTCAACTGACAACCTTACCAACGGACACCGACGGTACTGGAGCGAGAAGTTCTCGAACTTCAAGCAATCTTGACAATCGACTGGTGATACTCGATCAAAAAGTTAGCGATATCGATTCCAAGCTAGAAGGTCTCAAGAATCAAATTGATAATAATTTCCTTCAAGTGGACGACATCAATGCCGAGGCTAGCGAGAAGAAACCGATCAGTATGAACGTAATAGAGATCACCAAAGCGATGAATGCTGAGGTAATGAACCATGTGACGACAGAGCTGGGACAGCTACGCGGCACTACAGACAACATTGATAAGAAACTCCAGTTTCATATTAATATCGTGTCGGAGAATGTCGGGCGGATGTTGCGCATGGTCAATGATATTCACGAGGCGGTGGTTGATCACAATGAGCAATTCAATGCGTTAAATGCCACGACAACAGCCTTACCATTGATTAAATCAAGTAAAATTGACGCGTTGGTCAAGCAGATTCGACCAATGGTATCTGTTTCAGAGAAAATGGACGAAGTGTGGGATGTGGTCGTGGGAACGAAAAGTTCAGTGGATCATTTATTGCCAAAATCTGATGAACTGTTGACACAGACCCAGAGGCAGGAACGTGCAATTAGTGATATTCATCAAGATCTAAAGACCAAAACAAATTTGATCATCAACAATTTAGATATGGTTGAAAAGAGACTAAAAAAACAGGAAGATGATGTTTCGCTATTGGCACAGCGACCTGTTGCAGCTGAGTTGCTTATGGACCCAACAATTGACAGACTTGTGGAATATGATTCGAATAGGTTTGAAGGAAGAACTTCCGATTAGCTTGTATTATTGATCCTTCGGTTTTTATTTTAGGTATTCGGTGATTGAGGAATTTACGGAACCAATTCCGACAACACCAATGGTGGCGGCTTCAACGGGTACTACACCAGTAACGACTACAACTTCCACGGCAAATCCAATTACGACAACTGCAGCCGCTCAAAATCAGACATCGGCGAAACCACCGCTCTCTCGAAAGGGGGGTATAATATTCCCCAGCGTTAAGAACAAGCCTTCTGTGGTCAATTCTACTTTCTCAACTGATATTCTTACTCTAAAGGACGTTAAAGTGAGTTGTTTATTTTTTTCTTCTATCTAGATTTTATTACAAAAAAAAAGAATTTGTTGTACGTACGTTTACATCGATATAATATTTAGGTTTTGAACAAATTTACAAATGTACTTAACTTTAACAGAAGGTACTGTTTCTGTTCACAACCGCCTTACCCAAAACTTATGAAGGGTTTTTGTTGGAGGTTTGTTTTTCGAACTGGCAACTCTTTTTTTTTTTTACACGAAAACCAATTGGCCGGATTCAATCTAGTCTTTTAACACGCAATTACAACAACTACGAACGGTTTGACACTTTCGAGACTCTATTTAGTGTTGTAATTGCGTGTTAAAAATCCTACTTTACTTTACTTCACTGAGATAGATGTGGAAAAAAACAGACCTTATGTTACTGCTTGTTGTGACTTTTTGTAATGTTTTTGAGTTGACTTGATACGAGAGATAAAGAGGAAAACTTTCAAAAGTAAATTCTCAGTAGAGAGGAAGAGGACTAAAGTCGTGCTCTTTCGATGTAGCTCTCTTTTTTCAGTCTACGACTACGGTACGGATAGTACGGTATTGAAAAAACTTCCTACAAAAAAAGAACAGAACTAAACTGTTCATCCATACAAGACAGATAATAAAATTATGGGAAACTTATGTGAACAAGTATATAATATTTATTTGTAATCACAACGTGTAAGACATGTCAAGAGAAGAAATGTTATTCCTCGTTTCTGTGATGAATCTATGAGTGTATAGTGATGAATAATAAAAGTATATTTTGCGCTCCAAAAGAGAGAACCTTTTACAAAATACAATATAAATATGAGTGCATGCTACTTAACATTGTCTAAAGTCTAAACACTGGTGTTGTACATTATACATATTTTCCTAAGATAAATTATAAAATCAAGAGATTCGTCTTCTAAAACACATAGACGGACAGTTCCACGTTTTGTTGTTTTGCATTAAACAGAGAAAAATATCACACACACACAACATAATACGCCAAGAGCTAGGCTATATGTGGAGATCCATAGAAAATTCACGCAAAAGACAGCGTTCCTAAGAAATGTGCTTCGCTTAGAGCTCATCCTTGCGATGAGATCCCTTGCAGGTGCACTTGCTGGTCTGCTCAAGTTTTTCCATTCCTGGGAGAACGACAATGGGCGAAACTAATCTGGTACTCCATTCCTGAAGGTGGAATAAAAAGTCATTGGATATTTTGATTAAATCGAGAATAGCCCTACCTTAAACAACGACAAATGGTAACAGTAGATATTTTGTGGCATTAGGTGCTCTTCGGCGAAGGTCCGAGCCGCAGCAGCTATTTCTCTAGCTCGATCGTCATTCTCCTTTGCCCACTTGATCTGTTCAATTAAGTTGCTCAGGTCCCTCTTGAATGGCACGTAATGTTTGTAAGCCACGAGTTTGCTGTAGAAATGCTCGTAGAAGGGCGAAATTTGCTTCAAAACCAGCGAATCCCCAGCAAGGAGATAGGGGAAGCGGTAAGCGGCAACTGTTCCATCAATATTGATCTGGTATTTGTACTGTGGATGAATAAGACACAAGTGCGATTAGAATTAAATATGGTAAATCTTACTCGACCATACCTTGAAAAAGTCTAAAAATGAAATATGCGCCACAGTTGGCCCATATTTGTCTTCTTCGTCGCGAAAGAAGAAGAAATTGGTAATAGATGCATTGATGAGGTCAGGATGCTGCCTAGCTAAGTCTAGGAGATCCAATCGTTCTCTACGCGCGTCTCTTCCCCGCCAAAATGCTTTTTCTTCCTTGGTGTCCCATGGATAGTTACCTCGTTGCACTGACAGCATATCGAGGGATACCCTCCCCATGTTCTCTAGAGTGGACTCCATCAAATCGTAAGTGGGCAACACTATGTCGTAGGAATCGTCACTACCACACCAGGAAAATATCGGATACGGTCCAGATGTCCTCTGTTGGCCCCCCTTCTTTGACAAAGGCCAGTCGCCCAAATTCAAATAGAACTCCATATCGGGCAGTGCAGCCACTCTCGACAGCGACAACAGCGTAGCGTCCATGAACATCTTGAATCCAGTATACTTCCCGTAACACTGCCTATATATAACCTGATTCTTGACAATATAATGGCATAAGGACACACTCTCGGGCATGTTGTACCTCTTCAAAAGGTTATCCCGTATGGCACTGAAGTTGACTCTCTTAAACGAGTGCAAATCCCACTCAATCTGTGTATCAGTCCTTGGGCAGTCATTGTTAATCAACCAGAGATTTAGGTCCTGTGGACAATTGCATTTCTCAGAATACGCAGTGCCTCTGGTGTAGTACGGCGAATCCGCAACCTGCGAACCATTGTACTTGATCTCTATCTCCATATTGTCACACCAATCAGCGATGGTGTATCGTACAATTGAGGAACCATCGCCACGATCAATTATATTTACATTACTACGACACTTACCATGCGGAGAATTACCCTTCACGTTGACCACGAATTGTTGCGGTGGCGAGTGATCAAAACTATTTAAAATAAAGAGTGCTCATGGTTAAACCTGTTTTATGAATCTTATTACCTTTGTCTTACTGATTTCCATTTTTATCTATTGCGTGTATGAAGAAGTAACGCGCCGGCAAAACTATTTGATCTGGTTTCAAGCCAGGACCCCAAACAAGACTTTTTTCTGGATCGACAATGGGAATTTCACATTGTGCACAAGCGATAAAGAGTAGTAAAGGAATTAATTTAAACATTTTCCATTCAAGATTTTATAAATAATTTATTTAATATAAATAATTGCTTGATTAAAAGTTGTAACAAAGCCGGGCTTGTGGATGCGACACAAACTTGTTTTTTCTCCTATGCGAAATGTCAGATTTGAAAAGTCGCTGATGATTCGTTTCATAAACAAATGGCTGTCATCGAAAGGAAGATGATAAAAAAAAATCGTTAATTTCTCAAGGGTGTGTTGTAAGCTTGTGAATAGTTTTAAGATTTTTAGTTATAACTAGATTTTTCTGTTCCATATAGGATTATAGCATTTTTTAGCGCTTTCAGTTTGTGTGCATATTTGATTCAAAATTTAGTGTAGCTGGTAAAACTGTGTGTGGAATTATCACAATTATATTCAAAACATTATTATGGCTTTTCATTGAACGTTGCATTTCAGGGTTTTTCGTGTGTTGACCTTCTAAACGCCGGTATGCGACAATCAGGAGTATTCTATTTACAAATTCGTGGAACGACATATTGGTTTTTGAAAGTATTCTGCGAACAAGAAATAGCAGATGGTGGTTGGACGGTAAATATAAAATTGAAGCAACTACATACGAAAATCTTAGTGGCAAAGTCATTTTCTATTCAAATTTCTAAAACTAATTTCACGTATATACTCTATCCTAACTGTAATTAAGGTAATTCAACGTCGAGATAACTTTGGTGAACCAAGGGAGAACTTCAATCGAGACTGGGCTGACTATAAGAATGGGTTTGGTGATCCAGCTAAAGAATTTTGGTTAGGTAACGAGAACATCTATATGCTGACAAATAATGAAGACTATGCCTTACGCGTCGAACTCGAAGATTTCGAAGGCAACAAAAGGTACGTGACCTCTAAAACTAACATTAAACTAATAACTTGAGTTTATTTGTTTCTCCCAGATTTGCCCAGTATTCACACTTTAAGATTCATTCCGAGGGTGATTACTACAAACTTGAAATCGATGGCTACGAAGGCAATGCAGGCGACTCTCTAAATGACCCATGGTACGGATCAAACAATAGTCCATTCTCTACATACAATAGAGACAATGATCGAAGCTCTCTTAACTGTGCCAGTATGCTAAAGGTAATCTCTGCATTACATTTTTAAAAATATTATATTAGCATTAAGGGGTTATTTTTTTAATTATTCTCCCAGGGCGGCTGGTGGTGGAAGTCATGCGGTCGCGGTCTAAATGGTCTCTACTTGCATGATCCACAAGATTTAACCGCACGACAAGGTATTGTCTGGTTCCGTTGGCGCGGATGGGATTATACTCTGAAAAAGGCGACAATGATGATCAAGCCCCGTGGACTACAACCTATGAGCACGGTGACGTCTTCGTAAACCTATTTATAATGTAATTTGTAAACGATTCTTTGCAAATTCAAACTTAGAAAGTATTCTTTTTCGCCCAAGCGCATACATCTCGAGAAACAAAAATCACACTTTTAAGCGATTTTACTAGATCGAAATTGATAGGAAAGCTGTAAATTATTATCACTACATAATTCGGTTTCGGGTGGAATTTTTCTTTTCTTTTAGCCAATTACCGTTAAACAAAAGAAATTCTTACCAATTAACTTATTGATTTCTTTTTTTTTTTTTAACTTTATTTGATAAGTTATAGAAAATTATTTTTATAGGAAAAACAAGAAAAACTATTAGTTATGCTTTTTTGTTTACACATTGGCCGGATCTGTGACAATATTAAAACAAAAAAAAAACAAATGATGAATGGGTATATGCACCATAAAACACAAAAGCACGCGTAAAAGAGATTTGAAACACAACGTTTTGCACTGTGGCACAATGTCGGTCCAAAAGTTTTTTGAACCGAATTCCACTTTGAGGCTCCTATTGTAACTATTCCTATGAAATATGTAATCTTTATTTAATCGCTTTATACATGCCCTCTCCCGCACTGGTCTTTTCATGAATGAATGAAATCATATAAGATTATGCTTTGTACTCGTTTCCGTTTACTTTGAGTACAATGCGATGAGAAATTCACCATCAAATGTTTGTCATTATTACTGCTCATTAGCTTATCATATTAGCCTCATTTCATGGCGCTCGCTTCTATTATTCGCCAGCTCTGTAAAAAAAGAACGCACATGTTCTAATGTATTAACTTTTGTTCTTTTTCATTCATAAAAAAAAAGTCATAATAAATTATTTTTTTTTCACATTGTCACATAAAACCACCCACTCACCATCAATAAAGAAAATCGATGACAAGCTATAAAATGGTTGTCAAACAAAACACAATCCATGAATTCCCGCATTATAACATAATGACACACTTTCGAATGCTAAATGTGTTTTGTTATTCTTACATGTTGAAATTAATTTGTAAATATTCGTTTTTGTTTGTAAAGTTTTTTTTTTATTTTATTTTTTGTTTGTTATATTATGAAAGATGAAAGGAGAAATTTGTACAGTGTTCTGTTTTGTATTATTTTAGAGATTTCTTTTAAGGAAAACAATAAATATATTTAAGTCTATTTTGTAGTATTCAGTTGGTGTTTTATTGCTATTTAAAAAGTATTACATCCTGGCCAACTTTCGGTCTTATAAATATGACGGCGAAACACTGGAAATGAATCATCCATTGGTAAGCTATAAATGTCCTTATACCTTGAGTATGTTTTTCTAATTAAATGTCTAGCGCAAATCATAAAAATTAAATAAATTAGAAATAGAGATCCAAGAACACAAAAGTCTGCCTACAAGTGAGTTCCGTCTTACTAATCAAAAATCAAACAACGTAGACTATTAGTTGAGCGGCAGCCTAATGTACTACATTAAGGTCGTGTGTCAATTGGGCTAAATAATTATCCTAGGATAAATTTCTGATACTATCGTGGTGGAAAACGAATTTTCAGCTGTCAAAAAAATGTCCTATAGGCTAATTTTTTTTTGCTTGAGTTTTCCTAGAATGTTGAAGCGGAAATAAAACACTGAATTTCAATTAACTAATAGCGTAAAGCACGCTTTCAACGCTTTCATAAGTGTCAAAACAACTATAAAATTATAAAGATCATTATTTAAATTGTTCCCATTCGCATTGGAAGACTTCATGCAGAGATTATTCTGGTGGTAGGTAAAGAAGAATATGGAAATATGCGTCGCTAAGTGTCGCAGCTTTATATTTTTATTTTTTTGGGCGTACCTACTCATATATCCTGTTTCTTGATAACCAGTGTAGTTATTAATGGCAGTAAGTTTTACCAACAATACCCATACACTCATTGACAGACTATACATGGACTCTGCTAGTGAAATGTCAGTTTCATACAAACCTGCGAGGAAAAATGAAGAAAGAGGTTTCAACCTCTGCGCGCCTTTGCTATTTTTTTTACATAGAACACAGTGCCATCCATTGTAGAAACACTGCAACTGCGCAAAAATAACGACTTACTCAAATTATTTCAAACGTTCTATAGCAGATGGCAGTATGGCACACTCAGCACACAAACCTCGACACAAACCAAATCGCACGAATTGCTCGATGACATTTGAGTGTTTTCGTTTCTCTCCGCCGTGAACCAAAAGGGCTAGTGCTTATGTTTGCTTCAACGAAAAATTGGCTGCTAGCAGTCCATGTATAGTATGTCAATGCATACACTATTTAGGCCTATTCGCCAAAATCTTTTATTCTGTTATGAATAATAAAAGATTTCGACCATAAAAGATCTTTTAAAAATCGTATTCAGGGTTTTATGAAAATCTGTTATGGAAGTTCGAAACTTGAAAATCTGTTACGAAGCTGTCAAAACAAACCGCAGAGTTTTTTTTTATACATAGACGGTAGGCACCTGATCAAATTTGTGCAAAAAAGATATTAAAATGCAGTGTGAAAAGAGTATGTTTTGAATTATTAGACACTAAATAATTGTGTAATAAATACTGGAACATCTTTTTAGGAAAAAGACAACAAAAAACCACGACAAGGCAAAAAAAATATATTGCTCTTACATGGAGCAAAATCCAATTAGAAAACTCTATTTCAAATTAGTAAAGAATCGATCTCGATGTACTGGGGATGCGATAAACCAAAACTGTGTTCCTATTGATGCCTCATATGAACTGTATCCGTAAAAATGTAGTGTCGCGAGAAATTTGAAATAAATATCCAACTTTACATCGTCATTAGAAATACAATTTACCTGCATTTGAAATGAAATGGTTGTATTCATGTTTTGTAAATTATGTTCCAATTTGTTCATTATAATTCTAGCATACACGACCTTAATGAATCTAAAGAGCTGAGTAAAACGCACATTAAGGAGATCAAATGGATTACTATTTAATCTTAGTTCCAGCAAAAGTGATCGGTGGGGGTGTCTTCGTCTGAACCAAAAGTATTCATTCAATCATTTTCAATGGTCCGCTTATCCATTAAATGGGTTGCGGGTGTAGGTTGCTCAAGTGGACCATAGCTCTCGATTCTCCTCCATATCGTCTCTAAATCATCAAGGGCAATCCCCAAACGGGTAGAGGAGAGATTATGAACTTGATATAACCACCTCATACTGGGTCTACCTAGAGGACGCCTGCCTGATGATAGTACGGATTCCATAGGACGTCGTGGGATTCTGGTTGGGGACATGCGTTTAACATGACCAAACCACCGAAGCATAGGCCGCCCCGTCCGGAGAAGTAGCTACTCGACATTGAGTTCCTCGCGAATTAAAGCAAAAATATAAATTTTCAAATTATTTTAAATTACATACCCACTTTTTTGTAAACATTTCGTTGACGATAAATTATATAGATTATCCCTTTCAATCCAAAACGTTCTAATTAATAAAAATCTTTTATGATAAAAGTCACAAAATTCTGTCTTTTATTCTGTTATGATTTATAACAGATTTCATAAAAGATTTTTGCACGCAGAATACCAATTCTGGAGATCGTAAAAGATTTTTTGACAGTTCGAACTTTTGTATGGAAATTCATAACAGAATAACAGGAAAAATGGATAAAAGATTTTGCCGAATAGGCATAATTGTTTTAAGTTCTGGGCCACACATATGCCTTCCCATGAAAGTCGTTTTGGGCGAGGCGGGTGGATTTTTAGGTTAGTTGAGAAAAGACGGGAAGGCATTGTGTGGCCCAACATGCACATGCATAAGGAAATTATTAGGACAACAATTTAATCAGAAAATAGATCCGAACAAAGAAACGAAAATAAAAGAAAATACTCAGCACGAAGATCGATGGTAAAAAAAAATGTCCTCTTTTTTATAAGTCAAAATCGGGGTAGTCATCTGCACAAGCAAAATGCATACCAAAATTCGAGGCATATAACAAAAATAGGCGTATTTTTTTGAGAATCTATAGCTAGCTCACTTTTACTTTTACATGCAAAACTGTTATACTCACTTTTGGTTTTACATGCAAAATTGTTATACTCACTTTTGGTACTGTTATACTCACTTCCCAAAAAAATACGCCTAATATGGTAGTTTATATCACTTTGTCTCAAATGCCACTCGGAACTGGTTGATTGAGCACTCGTCTATTTTACTTTCCTCTGCTATTGTTTTCATGCACTGTATACATCCATTTCAGAACGACTACTTTTCCTGAACTATGCCATTTTTAAATCAGACCTAGCTTCACTCTAATTTTGCACATGTTGGTAAACGTCACTTTTAATTGTCGAGTTGAATTTTTTTAGCTAGGCTGCGTAAATAAGTAACAAAAAGTTAAATATTCGCTTCAAAATGTCCGATAATGAGTTAAGTGACGATATGGAAGAGTTGCAGGAAATTCTTCGTGAATATTCCGACGAAGTAACTTCCCCAACCGGCAAAAATCCATTACAAGGTAAAGACCCGACCGACAGTGATGTACCTGCGACATCTGTACCGAATAATCAAACAGTGAATATGATTAAATCCGAGGAAGAAATTCAGTTGGAAAAGTTGATTTTCGGCGACAGGGACGGCTTGCTGGAAAACTTGAAGAAATCATCCTCAAAATCCAAATCCGACGAACCATCTAAGGCCAAAAAACGCAAACCCGCCTGGAACGACGAAGACGATGAGGATCTTAACGTTGGTGAAGTAAAACGTGAAACCAAGTACACTGGCTCATTAGATCATCTGAAGAAGGAAAAGTCATATAAGGAATATTTGAAAACTGCTTTCAATCGCGTAACATCGGCTCCAAAATGGGCAGAACTCGATCGAGAGGACGAACCTGATTCCGATGACGAAATTCTACGCAGTGTCGGTTTTATTGATCGTTCAAAGTCGGTGACACTTCCGCAGAAATTCCTTAACTTCAAAAAAATGAAGGACCTGAATAGGGCTACCTATGCGGAGGGACCTATAACTAGTATACAATTCCATCCGACTAGCACCGCGGCTATGGTGAGTGGGTGTAGTGGGATTGCTACGCTCTACTCAATCGATGGTCACAAAAATGAGAAACTCCACAGCATTCGCTTTGCTGATTTTCCAATTCATTGTGCGAAAATTCTACCCTGCGGCACACAGGCAATGTTTTCTAGCAGATGTACGCGATATTACACGTATGACCTGATAAAAGCGACTGAAATGCGACACGTTTTGCCGCGTTACATGAAGATAATGAATAAATTTGAGATCTCTCCATGTGGCAAGTATTACGTGACCAACGGACGGTTCGGGGAATTGCATCTATACGACATGAAGTCCAAGGAGTTCATACACACCTTCAAGCAGGAGGAAAACTGCAAAGCAATCAAGTTCTCGTTGGATTCTAGTAAAATCATCACCGCCTCCAAGGCATCAACTGTCTATATATTTGACATTAGGCAACAGCGAATGATGCACTCCTTCATTGACGACGGCTGCATTAAGGGACAATCACTGTGTCTAAGTCCAGATGGAAAAATGTTGGCTACTGGCAGTCGTGAGGGCGCCGTCAACATATACGACTATTCAAAGGTTTTCGACAGCAAGAAACCCCTGCCAGAAAAAACCATCCTCAACCTGACCACGTCGATTACTGATTTAAAGTTCAATCACACCTCGGAAATGCTTGCTTTGTGCTCGAATATGGTACCTGCCGGAATAAAAATTGTCCACTTCCCCACAGGCACCGTGTTTGCAAACTTTCCCGGATTCAAGACAGACGTACGCCACATTCAAACGCTCGAATTCTCGCCTTCAAGTGGATTCCTCGCGATGGGCTGCAAGGACAAGCAGGCGCCTCTCTATCGACTCAAACACTTCAAAAACTATTAGTACACCTATCGATGCATATATGTATGTAAAATACAATTTGTTTTTTTTTTTTTAATAAATCTACTTTTAAGAATATATAAACACGCAATAGTCGTTTCAATGTATAATTTGTTTTATCGTAAAAAATAGATCACTTTGGTCTGTGGAACCTGTTTTGTACATTCACCGGGTCGACTCCTAAGTGCAGAAGATCGGACACGACCTGCCACCGTGATTGTGTATGTGGGTTGTGCGTGGCGACGCCAGATTCCACTCGTACCAGATCTTTTGCTTGGTCACACAGCGCCAAAAGTTGATTTCGACTACTTCGCCGGCCTTCAGATCCAGAGGGTCCTGCGATAAGTAAAAGTTAATTCAAAGGTTCAGTTGCTGTTTTGTTTTGCTCGAACTCACATTGAATGGGAAGTACATGGGAAACCATGACAGCATTCCAGGCGTGTGCGTTTGTGGGTTTATACTCAGAATTATGTCCTTGTACAGAACCGTGTCAAAGTAGCCGGCAATGCCATTCAGCACACAATCCTGAGTAACGTCAAAGCTGAGCGACTTGTAGCGAGTGTTGTCAATAATTTCGTCCCTGTTCGGATGGTGGAACTCGAATAGCGGCTGAGGGTAGCCAATATGGTACACATTTTTCAGCAGAACCACAAATCCGCTCTCCGCGTTGTTATTGTATCTGAGCAATCGGTCGCGACCAACTGATTTATGATCAACTATCGATCGCACAGAGTTATAGAGCTTCGAGGACATCAGGGGATTTATGTAGGAAGTAGATTTGCATGGTATGCTTATACCATCGTCTTTCAGCAGAGTTTGTGCGCAGTCTAGGCATTCCGGTGAGAGTTCGTTATCGCCGAAGGAACCGAGCAGCTCAGAGACGAGTATGTCACCCTTTTCGGGTGGGGTGAACTCGCGCATGTCCTTGGAGAAGATTTGAACATCTGGAAATGGGTAGAATTTATTAGAAATGTTTAGATTAGGTTCCAGCTCATCTACCTTTCCCGCTCCATAGTTTTCGTGCAATAGCGGTGAGGGTACGCACAGCGTTGGGATTTTTTTCAATAATGTAAACGCGAATTTTCCTTTTGGAGTTTTCAGCGGCGTTTAAAGCGGAACGCACCAGTGGGCCTCTTCCGGCTCCTAGAACCATCACAGTTGTCTGAAATAAGACAAGTGCTCAACGAAAATTAAATGATATGGAAAATTCGTGTGTTGTTACCGTTTTGTTGTCAATTTCCTCTTCGGGAACTCTGTCAATGAGGGCAGCCTCAATGGCGTCTTGATATAGTTTGTATTTCACTGGATCCTTCTCAAATGTCTCATAGGTGTAGCAATCCAAATTATCATAGAGCGGTTGAAGAGGAATCTCCAAAATGTCTTCAAAACTGCAAAAAAGAGAAGTGATCTTTATCAGAGGTCTTCTACATAATGCAATCATTCAACCCACTCAAAACAAGAAAAACGCTCTTACACTTTGCCCACAGCCAGAAAATATTCTTCATTACCACATACCTCTGCAATTCATTTGAGTCTCGATGAGTTTCCCTCCAGTTGTTCAAGTATTCGGCATAGTGCTTGAGACTATTGTCATTCTGATCGGCGCTTACAATGAAGTTCACATTGCTTTTCACAAATAACGCAATGAGTTCTTGCCATGCCTTCGGTAGAACTGGAAAATTGTGACGATTCCTTATGAATAAAGATGATGGAATGATTAGAGCTTCAAGTGGTTCACCCAACCACCGTCGTACAGCTTCTTTTGATGGGCGATCCTCGCCCAACTCAAGAACGACTCGCATTTTTGCATTGAAATCGGCAGCCCAACGAAACCGATTCCACCACCGCCATGTATCATCCTCTTCGTAGCCAGCAACGGCATCTTCCGAAATGTCCGAACGCCAGACAGTCGAAGCCACTTTTGTAGCAATTATCGGAATTTGTACTAAAAGAACACCTGTAATGAAAAGTGCTTAGTCAGGGGCTGTTTGCTTAGTGATTAATCGTCTCACCTTTGATTTTTTTACTCGCAACTCTAGCGAGATTAATGTTATTAGCTGACTTTAAACGAATCATCGTGTAACCACTGAAATGCAGGTGCTCCGTCCATGATAGATCCTTGCGCAGAATTTCTTCGCTGTTTCGTCGAACTTTAGCGTTTTTCGAATCGCAGTCAATAGTGTCCGTAAGCAAAGTGATTACCTTGCCGTTCCAGGCATCAGCAGAGAGTATTAGATCTGAATATGAACAGTCAATTTGTGTGGACTTTAGTGGCTCACGTTGGAATTCAAGCGGCACTTCCGTGCTGTTTATTGGAGCGGCAATAACCGTATAGCTGTTGGCTTGGGCTTTCTCGAGAAATTTCGGCAAATTGTCGACGTTATGTTGCATTAAACAAAGGTAAGGCATTTTAGCTTTACCGAATCAATTGGGAATTAGGGGGGAGCACAGTCGAAATATTAAAAAAGAAACTTTTCACTTGGAAAACGCACGAAAAATGCCCAACCAATCCTAACCAAATTACTTTTGTTGATATGCCCGATATCATTCAATGAAATTTATCGATGCCGGTAGTTTGACATGTGCTCGATTATCGATAGCATTTAAGCCCACATTGCGCTCACAGAACAAAAGTAGGTACCTATCACGAAAAGTTTTGCTGTGTTCAATGATCATATTTTACCCGAGCAAATGGACGCGTTCAAATCGAACAATTTTTGTCTTCAGTTTCAATTCGATGCGTTATGTTGAGCTTTTCATATTCTGCTGACTTAAGATTTTTCGTCCAATGAAATATAAAATGAGATCACCGTTTTCTTTAGCTTTTGTATTATTATTTGAGAGTGTGCTGTCATTGAATTGTGAATTGTGTTTTTAGATTTACATCGAATCATTTGTTGATTATTTCAGGGACCAACCAAATGTAATTTTTTTCTATTTCGGCAGAGTCGTCGTCTAAAAGTGGAAATATGTAACATTTTTTGGTGTTAGTGAAAGTAGGTGTACATTTTTCTTTGTAGTTGGTGGCAGAGTATTGCTGGCCTCCGCCGGGACTCGAACCTACGCTGTTCGGCTAACAAGTAAAGGCACCAAGTGACAAAGAACAGAAACAGGAACTGAAACAGAACCGTAGGCTTTTTCGTTCTGTAGAAAATGCTGGTTCTGTTTACGTACCTATACTCGTTCAGCTACACATAACTGAAACATGCAGATCCAGAAAAACATGGCTGTCGTCTATTCAGTGCAAATAAAAACACCTCCGTCCCACGATAAATTGCATTTCTGTGGCTGGCAGCAACAGAAACAACCAATATAGACTTGTTTACGTTCGGGGTTCAAACAGCAATTTTTCTTTCGCTAAATTCTGTTGCTGAAAAAATAAAATGTTCTGTGCCTAATTCTGTTTCTGTTGCAAATGCATGGGATTCTTTTTCTGTTGCAGAAACAGCTACAGTCACTTGCGGCGTTAAGCGTATAACACATACGAAACCAAAGGACTGCATTTAATGGTAGTAAACATAAACCAACTGTGCTTACCGATGTAGACAAAAAGGGCCATAGTGAGCTGGCTGCTTTAAATAGTCTTATTTATTTTTTTTTCTTATTTTATTTTTAAGAAAATATTTTCATAATTAGTATTACAATTAATTTTTTGGTATGGGTACATAAGAACTGTAAAGTGGTGGGCATATAGGTACATATCAATAAAATTTCAAGACATTAAATTATTCATAACAAATTTAAATTAGGCATACATTTTTGGCTATCTGCTGGTTGTTCTGCAGATTATAATTACTATTAAAACATTTGCTTATTATGAAAGAAAAAATGAACCGAAAAAATTGATGACTTTTTTTCGGAGATAACACATTTGATAGATTTCTCTCAGTTTTTTGTATGCTTGTCTTTTTCTAGTAGGTACCTCCTACCTTGTTATAAAGTATGTATACGAAAAGATGACGATATCGATTACTTCGATACAATTTGTTTATACTGAACTTGTAAGCAATTAAAAATTAGTCACTGCACAACACAACGATAGCCGCTAATGTCAAATTTGACATATCACATTTTCAAGTTATACGAGTTCGGCGGTATTTTTTGTTCAACGCATTTTTTCTATTCATTAAAACACAAATTATAAGTAAAATATGAATTCCGAATTACCCACAACAACTGCTCCCTCTTTTAATATGTCGGTGCAATCAAGTCAGCCATCTCAAACGTTCGGGGCGACTGGCGGTGGTGATGCTGGAGGAATAAAACCAAACCTTACATTACCAACAACTACAATCGGCGGTGGGTTCTTCAGTAATCCAACTACAAATCCAACTGCAACGAGTGCACCACCTTTAACTTTATCGGCGACCACTTCTGCTGCCGCTCCTGCTGCATTATCTATTCCAAAGACAACATCCACTGCACTAACAAATTTAACAACCGCCACAAACACCACGGATTCTAGTGCAGCATCTCAGTCGACACAAATCACTTACAATCAATTGGAGGAGCACATTAACAAATGGACACTCGAATTGGAGGAACAAGAAAAAGTATTCACAGATCAGGCGACTCAAATCAATGCATGGGATAAGATCCTCATTAGCAACAATCAGAAGATTCTTGAATTGAACGATGCTGTGCAGAAGGTTAAAAGCGATCAACAGACATTGGAACAAGAATTGGAATTCATCGCTACACAACACACCGAGTTGGAGGAGAGTATTGTACCATTGCAGAAAGAGTTCATGAAAATTCCTCAAGTCGACGTTGAACGGTCCCAAACCTATTTACTGGTTGAGAATTTGGATACACAACTTAAACAAATGTCTGAGGATTTGAAGGAAATTATCGACAATCTAAATGAATCGAACAAAGGTCAAGACAACACCGATCCCATAATTCAAATTGGAAAGATTTTAAACGCTCACATGAGCTCTTTGCAATGGATTGAGTCATCTTCATCAGCTATATGCAACAAACTGGAGGACATCACAAAAATGCACGAGTCTTTTAAGCGAGATTCGGAGCGATCGTTCAGATCTGCCTACTACAACTGAACATTGTTCTTTTTGATTTACTTTTTGTTATAAGTTTTGTCCGTACAATAAAAAAATAAATAAGATAATTGCAAGTTATTTTCTGTACATTTTCGATGATCTAAGTCAAATTTGAAGGAGACGTTGCTAACATTTTTGTTTATTAAAATTGCAAGTTTTTTTTTCAACGTACAAGTTTGAGTAGGTTAAAAATGTATTGCAGTGGAACTTGTTTAGTTTGTTTTAAAACACTGAACGAAACTGGACAAGCTAGTCCGTACCGTATACAACTGTATGCCGCAATCAAAAGCTGGCATATTCTACCTTTTGCTCGTTTGAGGATCTTATAGGTTATATCAAATGTATAAGAGGACAATAATTACACAGTAGCTTTGATTTCTGGTTTTCCTATAGCAACTTATTATTATTATTCACCCCTATCGTGGAATCCGCCGGGGGGAATTATTCACGGAAAAAAACATTTTGGTATCGTCTTATCCGCAAAGTGAACAGTTCCCCGTGTGGGTAATGTGAATGAGTTTCACTGTATCGTTGAAAACGTTCAAATCGAATTTTTCCCGAACAAAATGACATTTCTTACCCGCAACAAAATCATTGCGGATTTCATAGGTTTTCCTACTTGCTGCAGATCGTGAGTATTTTTTTTTTAAGAAAATGTACATTGTACATGTAAAAAAGCTGCGTTATTAAGCCGAACATTTGTAATAAATCTGTGCAATATTGAACTTTATTAAAACAAAAAAAAACATTCTAAAAACACATTTCATCCTGTAGCTCCATGAAATCATTCACTGCCCCTCTTAACCTGTCTCGTACTCTTCTCTGAGAACACCGCTCATTTCGTTCTTCCTCTTATGCTTCCAAAAATGGAGCTATCGTATCAATTATTATATCAAACACTTTATTTTTTATTGAAATCACTTTTAAAACACACTTTTTATATGCCTCCGGTGAATGCAGCTACACAGATTTGTGTTAACAAATGAAAGACAGCCGTTTGACAGTGAAACTACCTTTCCCAAAAACGTGTCGATAAGGAAACGTTTCCGGCGGATTCCACGATAGCAGTTGAAAGTGAAAGGGAATCGAATAGGTGAAGTGAAACTCAATTCCGACGGATTCCACGATAGGGGTGATTATTATTATTTATTACAATATAAATAAATTTATATAATAATACATTTTACAAAAGCACTAGCTACCAGGGCTTGCGGCTTGTATATAAGTTATAGCAACTATGTTGGATCTTTAGAATATTTTCGGTAGAGCTTCATATCATATCCTTAAGAACTTTCACAGCATCTGTTAAGGTCCACCCAGCCCGACAGCTTTAATGATGAATTGGAGTCTAGGTCCGAAGAGAAGGATGCATTTTTTTTTATTTACGGCAAAGGTGAATTTATAAAGTTACACTCGTGAGAAAAGAACGGTAAGGCGCTTATGTTAGGTTGACAGGGAACAACGAGTAAACCCACACTTGAGCCGAATAGGTCCATTGTAATACCACAGGATCGAAATGATGTTAAAACTACATGTCTACACCTACACGTTGAATCATCAGGAGCTAAGAATAAACCGTTAGAGGCGGCTTATAATATATTTCAGCGAGTTCGCCGAAGTTGTAAAAGAAGTATTCTCCTAGATGTAGCCCTCTTCGGGGGGTCTAGCATGTAACTTGATACAACCGAGTTCAGTCGATACAATCGAGCTCCGGCAGCACCTAATTTGTCTCAATCGAGGATAATCAATAGAGAATAATCGATTGAGACAAATTAGGTGCTGCCAGAGCTCGATTGTATCGACTGAACTCGATTGTATCAAGTTACGTGCTAGACCCCCGGGTTGAGAAGGCTGGGCATGTGCATATGAAAGGAAATGTCATCCTCTTTGTCCATGCAGCTCCTGAGGACATGCCTCCCAATGAAGCAGTATCTCCTAACGATACCTATAGGTGATCTTTTTAGTGGAGCGCTTGAGATTCAATATGAGACAGATTTGTTACGTGAGAGAGCACGTGGTGCAGTTCGACCACCTGCGATTTGTAACATTTATCGTATTTTGTTTGATTAACAGTTTGCAAGTAGCGAGAGTTTCTCGTAAGGGCAACCTTCTACGTAATGAGATTTCCTGTTCTTCTATGCGGGTGTGCTCTGGCTTTCTTCTCTCTACTTGGTTTTGAGCAGGGTTTCGATAAAGAATGATACTCAATTTCAGCTGCATTCACTTGCGATTCCCTACGATATTTTTCGAGGAGAGATAACCTAATAACCTATCTCCGATTCCAGGTTATAAGAGGAAGCTACTACCCTGAAGTAGGTACATACTAAAATAATAAAAAAAAAAAGTTTTCAAGGTTTTTTTTTTCAATTTTTTATTAATTTTCCATTTTGTTTGAATTTTTCTCAAAGTGTGTGTGTAATAAGCAAAAAGTTTTTTTTTTTATATTCCTTTTATTATTTATTTATTCATTTATGGTGGTGTGTAAATATTTATTTTATAAATAATATGAAAATAATCTTATTCATTTAGTTGACATGAAAAGCGACGACACTCTTTAAATTTAATAGGATGGAAAATTGAAGCGAAACAAAATACAAACTTGTTTCACTGAATTGATTGTTAGAATAGATAGAATATAGAATAACCCAACTTATTTCACAGAGAGAATTTAAGAAAAGGCGTTGAAAAAAAGTCTCTGATCATGTTTATCAATTCCTTTCAGTGAAGGATGGTGATGGAGATGTTGTTTTCGCTTCAATGTCCGTCACTTCTCTGTTTAATCATTTATTTTAATTATTTTATATATCACCCTAGCAAAAGAAAAGTAAACCTACACAGGGAGCATTCATAAAATTTATTTTTCTTACATACATTATTGTATGGTTTATTATTTAGAATAAATAAATAAAATAAAGCGAAGAACTCTTACATAAAAAAATACATTTTTGTTTTCTCTAAATTTACATTAATTAAGCAGTTAAGTTAATTTTTTTTTGTAAAAAAAAGGCTCCAATTGCTTAACAACTAAATTTCACCTAGTCAAGAGAATGCCCCCAAAAAATAATTGCTGCAGTGCCGTAATGTTTTTTTTTTTTGTAATATAATTGCACCTACATTTAAAAACAATATTTAATTAATATTGGGTTAATTGAAAAGCACTATTTTCTTTTTCTTGTAGATAGAAAGAAAAATTCCTTCTTATTTATATCGTTTGTGTTTTTGGTGAACGCTCGTAAAACGGGAAACGAGGAAATCAAAAAATGTTAGCAATTTTTTAATTAAAGCATCTAATTGTCATTAAACTTGAGTTATAAGAGTTTGACTTTTAAATATATAATTTTGAATTGTTTTTCTTATTTATTTTGATAAAAGCTATATATTCTCACATTTTAATTTGTTGCTATCGTCTATGAATTTGTTTTCTATTTGAACAAAAGTGGATATTAAGCAAAATGTTTATTTACAAGAATTCTACAAGTTGTTTAATTTTTAGTTTATTTTTATTTCATTTTATAAGGTTTTTAATATTTCGTTTGAGCAGGTAAGGTGGACGCAATGAAAGATTGAAACAGGGTGAACGTTTGTGTAAAAGACAATCCGTTTTGTGGGTTTAAAAACAAATGCTTAAACGAGGTATACTTATGTCCCGGCATCTAAAGTCCTTTACATGTTTGTGTAGACGTAATGGCGAAAGCGGTTTGACTCCTCCTAATTGAGAAATAAATAAATAGTTGGCACAAAAGTTTCATACACCTACGACCCAGGGCCTAGCTTCAACCATTCGTTTGTTTTATTTTCGAGACTAAAATGGAATTCACATACGACTTTGAGAGCTTTTCTTAGGACTTTATGGTATTGAATGTTTGTGTTTTTGTCGAGGGTTGAAGTTGAACCTGAGACCCACCGCTCAGTAGTACACTAACCACTGATGGAATATTTATGCAAATGCAAGTATAACATTCGATTAAGCTATAATGCTCCCATGCAGTTCTATTCACACCCTATTCCCGTTGGCATTTATCGTAAACGATTCGTATTTCACTTCAGTTTTTTAGTCAGGTGTTTGCAACTTTTTTGAGACAAACTATTTGAAATGATGGTGAGCACATAGAAAAGGAAATAAAATTGTTAACAAAAGTCAAAAAAAAAAAAAAAACAAAATCTGATGCCAGATTATGTAAGTCGAAAACGATCGAACGCTATCGTTTCGACAATAGCAGTCTCTGTCTATTGCCACAGATATGATAGAGACAGGCTTAGTGAAAATGAAAGCGGTTTTCGTTTCGTTTTTTACAGAATCCCAGCCCTGAACATCGTTTTAGAACGACACGAAACAGGAGTCGTATACGACAAACGCCAACGGGAATAGGGGTGATTATCTCCCAACTAGGAGACTCAATTCGGCTCAGAAATATGGACGTTAGCGAAGACGTTTTCAACACAAAATTCTTCGAGTTATTTTCGGACGCTTGTGAGTACTACAACCTGTCTATAGCGACATTGGTCATATGCGACATCAATTGTCTAAAATGGCTAGAGCATGTGGGGCAGAACGATAACGCTTCTTCCCAAATAGCTTTCGATTCCGAGTGTTCGTCAGAGATTGCGATGACAAGGTGCAGAGGGCATATTCCCAAATGCGCGGCGGATCGTTTTTCATGGCGGATTAGCATTTTTGTATTTCCAAAGGCGATTCGATCCGTTCAAAAGCGGTAGCTATTTAGGTGACGGATTGCTGGCGGATTTATTGCGAATAAAAAATAAACTAAATACTTGTGATGGGAAAAAGCTGTCAAACTTTTGGGGAAAAAAAATGGAAAATTGGAATTCTAATTGAAAAAAAAAATGAAAAACACAGTTCGAATTTGAGAATAAGCAAAAGCGAAGACGGTCAAAATCGAAGTATCACTTTCCATGCGGTCCGCCGCGCATTTGGGAATAACCCCCAGGGTATTTTGGTGACATCAATCGTTGAAAGGCCGAAATCTAAACAAGTTCTAAATTAAAAATACCCTATGTTAATGATGGGTACTTTGAAACGAAGAAGAGGACGTTTCATGCCAAGCTAGAAAGGTTTATTTGATAAATTTATCTTATGATTTCATCGTCCGACGTTCGTAAATAACACGCTTACCAACCCATCTAAAAGACGTGGCTCAGTCGAATCACCATCGATGATTAAAACACAAAAAAAAAGACCTACTCATGCAAATTTTCCGAATAATTTGTTTTCCAGCTAACGACATCAGCGAGCAAACGGTGAAAAATCGGTGAAAATCGTCATATGCATGCATCTTTTAAAAATTGGACTTAGTTGGAAACATCGAGATAATTAAGTTTTTTGCCAGTAATAGACTTCCGACTTTAAACGAACGCTGATTTGGATCTCTGTATAAATTCGAATCAAAATCAAAGACGTGGCTTAATCATGTTCTAAAGACTTGTGTTCTTGCAAACAACTCATACAGCTAAACAATTTGTATCTGCAAAAAGTCACCCCATGCATTAACCACTTTAGATTGGACCGAATACATATACTATCGCTTGGTAGTAATCGCAAAAGTACTGTAGTAATACACGTATGTAGGTGTTGCTCTGGCCTAGTTTTGACAAAAAAAAAACCTTCACATTCTGGTAACCTGCCAATATTTTCATATGCAAAACAACACACCGTGCGTCAATACAAAATACTACGCACAATGGAATGTATTTGAAAACAAAATCATGTTACACTTCCGCATCTTTTCATTTTCTATGCCTTCTGGATTTTACCTCAAGCTTTACGTAGTACGTAGAATGTGACACCAATTTGGGACACACATCACTGTTGCATGCAGAAAAGTGTTTAACATCCATTAACTATGCAGGCGTGTTACAGTTTATGCTGGATGCGCCAGTGGGCGAGAAGAGAGAGAGAAATAAAATGACCTAGAGCAAGCTTTCCTTGCATAGAATGAACGTCGGAATTAGCAAATCATTTTGTGACAAGGAAAATTGAAGATGTTACTTCATTTCATATGTACCATACCGTTTTTATAAAGGACCATGATCTTACGCTAGTGTACCCAAAAGGAATCCAAATTCATTTTCTAAGTTTGTATACCTCTCTTGGTTTTATTAAAAAAGAAAAAAAAAATCAACAACAAAAAATACACAGACGCAGTACAGGACGAGGCACAATTCAATTGCGCTTCTCAAATAATAATAATAAAAAAAAGAAAAGAACAGGAAAAAACCCAAGATAAACACAATAAGAAATCACTATACACACCGTCGTCGTCGTCGTCGTTTCTCTCTTCATCAACCTGCGTGTCTCCAAATTTAGCGCATGTACACCTGTCATACCAATAATACGAAATTAAAATTCTAAAGCCAAGTGGAGTGCAATGAGCCGTTACGCTTCTTCTTTTTCTTCCCTCTGTCCATTAACAATAGCAAATTTTTTTTGTTGTTTCTTCACTGGATTCAATTGAGTGTGGTGTGTGTGTGGTGTGTAGGTCTTTTCTCAAATGTTCTTCTTTTCAAAATTATTTCCTATCGTTTTCATTTGTTTTTTTTTTTTGTTTGTAAATAAATATTGGTTTTTGTTTTTTTTTTATGTATATAATAATATTTGTATGTTTATCTTTTAAATTGCATTTACGAGCTAACTGGATTTGCCTGTTGGAGTTGGCCCACTCCACCCCCACCTCGGATTGCAATGTTTCCTTGGCCGGCACGGATCGGCTTGGCGATTTGCGCTTGTGGACCTCGTCGACCGAGATGCTTCTGTCGGACGGCCTCCTTGATGCGATCCACTTCGTATTGGTAGCGTTTGCGGTCACGCATCGCTCCTTCTTTAGCCTCTTTGAGTGCGGTTTCGAGCGCTTTGACGCGCTCCATTGTGGTGCGTAGGCGTTTCTCTAACTTGGGCAGTTCACAACGCAAATCAGCATTGTCGCGCACCAGTTGCTTGTGGACTTTGGTCAGTTGATCTAGGTTATTTTCGAGGAATGAAATCTTTTGCTTTTGGGCGAGAGAGCCGCCATCTTCTTCGCTGTCCTCGTTGGTTATGGACTTCTTGATGCGGGCCTGTAGGTCCTGTACAAAGAGTTTGCGCAAATTGTGCAGGGTTTGCAGTTCCTTGGCCACTGTGTCCTCGAGACCTTTGAGATCTTTGCGCGCTTGTTCGCGACGTTCGTTTGTTAGGATGATGTCTTGAAGACGTGACGATTTCTCGGCCTCTTCTTGTTTGAGTTTCTCGTAGTCTGCGGTCATTTGTTGATGGGCAAGGATCAGTTTCTGGTAGACGTCCTTCATTTCGTTCAGCTCGTGTTGCTTGGAAAGGATTTCGTCACGAAGTTCGGCTACTTGTTTGGTGTGAGCGTCACGTAGTTCGTCCATTTGACTGTCGAACATGGAGCGTAATTGCTCGGCCTTTTGTTTCTCTTCGGCATTAACGGCCGATACGTGTTCGGCTGCCTTGAGCTTGGCGCATTCCTCTCGCAGCGAGTCTATTTGCTCCTCGAGGGTGCGTTTTTTGTTTTCTGCCTCGCGCATTGATTCCTGGAGTGACTTCATGCGTGCCTCGTGCTGCGAGATGAGTAGTCTGTACTCGCCAAGATCTTTCTCGTATTCGAAAAGTTTCTTGTTTGAGTCCACCTGTTGCGTTTCCATGTTGGAGCACCGCAGGGCCATGTTCTTGGCTTCGGTTTTCATTTTGCTGATGTACAGACGAGCCATTGTGAACTCCTCTTCGACCTTGCCTGCAGAGTCGACGGTGTTCAACTTCATGTCAATGGAGTTGTCCGTGGACAGAGCTTGTCCAACCTCAGCCAGATCGCGCAAAAGATTCGTCAACATTTCATTGATGCGTTTTTTCTGATGCGCCGACATGTCCTTCAGCTGTTGCAGCTCAGACGTCGTCGTGTTTAACAGAGTTTGCTTTGTTTGCAGTTCCTCGTTGAGGGTGTCAAACTCTTTGTTTTTGTTCTCAATTTCCTGAGACTTTTGATCATAGTTGACGGCAAGTTCTTCCAATGCCTGTAGCACCTCTTTCACCTCTTCCTTTGCACTTTCATTTTCCTGCTGTATTCTGGCCATTTCCGACTGCAATGCTTCGTACTCACGACGGGCGTTCGCAATTAGATCCTCCTGCTCAAGTATCTGATCCTTAAGATTCTCCACATACTGACTCTGCTGGTTGATCTCCTCATCTTTCTCGTCCAACTGCTGGTACAGACGTTCACGTTCGGCCTCGAGGCGAGCGCGTTCGTCGTTGCTGATCGAGCCAATCATAGCGGTTAGGTTCGCAGCAGGTGTCGCCGGAACAGGAGTAACCTCGGTGACTTCCACTTCCAGGTTTGGTGTGCTCGCCTCCATGATGTCCTCGATGTTGATTTGCTCTTCGGCATTTACCGTCTCGCCAGCACGCCACCTGGCCAACTCCAGTTCGAGTTTCTCCACCTTGCCCTTGAGGCGAGCGTTCTTCTCCTTCTCCTTTTCGTAGCGCCTCTTCCACTCCTCGGCTGTGAGTTCCTCGTTGACACAGACAACGTTCTTCACAGTCTTTGCACGGCGACCAAAGTCCAGTGTTGACTTTGTCTCCGATTCATTGAAACTCGCAGGCGAACAACAGATCACAATTGTGGTTCTTGCGTTACCACCAAGAGACTCTTGCAGAATACGTGTCAACTTGGAGTCACGATACGGAATATGTGTTTTGTTACCATCGGCCAACGCCGATATGACATTACCCAGAGCCGACAGTGATTTATTGATGTTCTTTGCTTCATCCAGGACAGTACCTTCGGCACCAGTTTTAGAAACCTTTTCGGAACCGGCCAAATCCACCAAGTACAGTTTGCCCGACAGCTTCTTCTGGTTCTCCAAGTTCTCCTGCTTTACATTGATCAGAAATACTGAATGCGAACGGGACGAGTGTTCATTCATATCTGAAAGGAAATGACTAATCAGACATATTCACACGATTAAACACGAAACTTACTTGTCACAGCTATATGCCGATTGGACTTGCCCTCCTCAATAACTTCAAACACATCCTCCGGACTGGAAACAAATCGTTCTGTGGCTCCCTTGACGTACGGCACCCGGTTCTTGTCTTCGTGCACACTCAAATTGACTTTGGACACATCTAGCAAATCACGAATTTTGTCCATGTAAATTTCATAGTACGAAACTTTGATGTGGAACTCGAGGTTTACTTCCATTGCATAGATGTGATTGAAGATATCGTTCACGATACGCGGAATGATTCCCTGCTTGACAGGATCACCGATTACACCCTCCATGGTATGCGTTTTACCAGACGATGTCTGACCGTAGGCGAAGATTGTTCCATTGTATCCAGCAAGGACATCACTAACAATCGACTTAGCCGCCTCATTGTACACCTTCTCTTGCGATGCATTCGGTTTGAAAACTTTGTCAAATAAGTAAACTTTTCCCTATAAAGAGAAACAAATTAAAAAGTTAGTAAAATGTAGATGAAGGAATGTATATTGTGAAAAAAAGTCTCAAAGTAGGAAAACACTATTGCCGGTCATAATAACCCAGTCGCACCCAGCATAAAGTAAACCTTTGCACTAAAGGGAAAGGGTCCAACAGCACTTGTACATTGTAAATGGTGTATAAAGGTTACGCACTTTCTTCGTTTCTCTCTCTTTTTTATGAATTGTCCGCTTTGTTTGAAAATCCACTAAAGATTAGAAAGTTTGTGCTGTTATGCCGGTCATAAAAGGGTCATTACGCATATTGTATGTACATTCTAAAGTTCAAAGTTAGGAAAAGCGTGACAAAGCATATTTGGTCCACATATTCATGCGTTTGGGTTGGACAATTTCAAAGTTTGCAGAAGAACTGCACAACAATGATGAATGTCATCTACAGGACAAGCCCTTGAGGATATACTATTTTTGTGTGTCAACGTTTCTTTGTCTAAAGAACCGACCGTTGGATTGTTATTGAAAATGAGCATTGGGATCGATAAAAATTCTGAATTTTTAATCATTTTAACAAAAATGGCGACATTATTGTATTTGTTTTCTCAAATTTGTGTCAAGTGGTGAAGATATGGAAGGAAAACATAGCCCTATTTAGGTTTTGCCGGTCACTAACCCACGCAAACTGACTGTTTATCTAAAATGCTACCACCAATCCAAACGTTATACCTACTCAAAGAAATCAACCGTGAAAATAAAAAGCACTGAATTATTTATTCCGGTAATTGCACATTCAATACAAGGGGTGATGATACAAAATGCCGCCAACTGACAGGTTCGCTGCCACACCTTGTAAAGAATTTCGGACAATAAACTTCCTTAATTCAATATAAATAATCAAATTGAAAGTAAACGTTCAATGCAATTCACCAAGTGACATTTATCACGTAGATAGGTCTCACTCTCACCCTTCAATTTTGTTCGAATTGATGTCCCACCCAATCCCATATAAAAGCGAAAAGGTCTATGCGCTCTAAGCCACTTAAAAGAGTCGTGCATTAGGCGCAGTGAAGCACGCTGAATATAATTAAAAACTACGTTGCAATGCTGTCGGTGCGACAAAAGGGGAATAGCACTTATCTTTTAGATTGATAATCGTGATAAGTTCATTCCCACACCTACACACTGTAATTATTTTTTTTTTTTTGCTATTGGAATAAAAAATAGAATTCGTGATGCATATAGGCATAAATTTAACAAGAGAATCCTTGAACTTTAGTACAGGGAAGGACAAAATTGTCTTCCATTCCTAAATAATAAATTGTATATTCCTGGCAAGTTTCACCTGATGTCTTCTCTGTTTTCCTGTCAAGAACATACACCATAGCGATGTGTGAAGCCGTAGGAAATGGGAATGGAAGTTTTCCACTCGTGCAAAGTTTGCAATTAAAAGAGTGCAAACGACGATGGGTACCGAAGGACATTGAATAGAGGGGCGTTCAAAATGTATGAAATTGTAAAGCAGTTACAGCCAAATAATAGTGTCATCATAATTTTGGATAACAAAGGAGCATGAATGAATAAACGGACCCTTGGGAAAATTTAATTTAAATGCTTGCATTCTGATGCACTTGGTTGCATAAGGCACCACCGACCTGCCGGCATTCGAACAGAACAAAAATTGTTTTGGTCGAGCGACTTGAAGGGGAAATAGTTAAGGCAAACACATTGAACTGACGAACATGAGGTGATTACACTTTTATGGATTTTTTAATTGTTACTGAGCCACTTATTGCACGAACGTATGTCATATACCCCGTCAAATAACCTTAACCAAACTTCAACACGTTTAACTTTGAGGGTGCAACCAAGACTGGCATTCTAACTCTATTGACATGCGTATCGACTTGTGGTAGGAATATGTTTGCATGTAAATAGTTTATGACCTTTAGTGAACTATACAATGCGAAAACGCTAAAAAAAAACCGACAGTGCACCTACTTCCAAGCTTAATATAGATTAAAGAGCAATTTACATAAAAAGCCATTTATGATTTTTCATATAAATTTGAAAGTACATACATAGCATGTAGTGTAGGTGCATACACAATTATCATTTATCAAATCAAACCTTTATTGTAGGTACTAAAATCAGCGATAAATGTCGTTTCGTTAGGTACCTAAGTCGTTTGCTCTTTAGTAATTGGGCACATGCAAAAGTCTAGTCGTCTTAAGTCAACTAGATTTCCGATGAACACAAAAATTAGATTGATCGTTAAAGTCACTTTTATTACTTTAGGCGTGTAGGTACATAACTAAAATGACGAACTCAGTCAAGAAATTTTGTACTAGCTTTGTAGGCTACCACTCCATAAGCGCCAACTGAAAATAACTTATCACGTGATCAATCTAGTCCAATAAAAACTCAGAAACATCATGTCAATCAGCTGTCAGACATTGCGAAATCACAGTGAAAAAATATTCATAGAGAATTCAATCATCTGAGAAAAAACTAGTGATTTCATAAAATTAATATCACATAGCAAATTACGAATAGCTAAATTGAAACGCCAAAATTTTACAAGCAATAAGCGTATGGAACGCGGCCATTGTGCGCGTTAAAAGAGTTATTAGGGTGGTTTGTTCATACTTGGTTAACTTTAATCAACGAAAATTCCAACAGATAACCATGGGATCTGTTTGTTCAGTTAAATTTTAACCAGAGAATCTATGGTTTGGTTGGGTTTGGTTAATTAACCCGAGAAATCGATAACCAGCTGATTTTGGTTGGTTAACGGCATTTAACCAATGATATTCTGGAATTTTGTTTGTTCTGGCTTTTGACATCGCAATCAACAACGAAAACTTATTTCTAAAACAGTATAAAATAAAAATTAGTTAAACGCAAAATAGAGTGTGTTGCTTCGTATCCGCTTAAATAAATTCGTTATCCGAGAAATAAGTTGCAATTTCGTAGAAAAAAAAAGTCCAACATAACTTTACGGATTATTTTTGTCCATGCGATAGCACTGAATTTTATGCTCAAAAGCTTGATTTACAAAATCCTACAGCTCTCGGTTGCTAATCGCTCTCATTTTCTTAAGTTTGAGAGGTTCTGGAAACAGCTTTATGGATTTTCAAAAATTATTATGGCATTTGTGATCTTAATCTCAGATTTCTTGTCTGTTTCTGTTTTCCAAAAAGTATAGTACATATTTAAAACAATGTTAGAAAGATGATAATAGTCCAATTCGTTAAGTCCTTAATGTTATTTCTGATGACAGATTTCGACCGACTTGCAATTTTATTATTTCCGAAGGTAATAAGAAATTCTCTTCTGATGAACGAAAGCGCTTAAAAAAGCTTTAAAATGTTTGATCAGTAAATAAATGTTTGTCTGTATGACTCATTACTCAAATATTTTCTGGAAGGAATAGCAGATCCAATGCATCTTTAACACTCCCTACACAAAACAATTAAGCAATAGAACAAGCGCCAGCCGGCCGATTTCTTTCGGCATTGACGAGCAAATCGCCAACAAATTCTATTTTTTCCATACTGGAATGTTTTTCTGTAATTTAATTTATTAAAACTACTACTACCGTGGCAAAATTATGTTCAGCTACTTCTCCGGACGGAACGCCATGCTTCGGTGGTTTGGTCATGTTAAAGGTGTGTCCCCAACCAGGATGCACAGATGTGCTATGGATTCGGTACCATCAGGCAGGCATCCTCTAGGTAGTCCCAGGATAAGATGGTTAGATCAAGCTCATAATTTACCTCCTTTACCCGTATGGGGATTGACCTTGATGATTTAGAGACGATGGCGGAGAATCGAGAGTTATGGAGGGACCACTTGAGCAACCTACACCCGCGATGCACTTAATGGATAAGCGGGCCATTGAAAATGAATGAATGTAATAGAAGAGGACACATTGAAACTACACAAATTAGTTCCTAGTGGAAGCGATAATTATCTGGTTCGACACCATTGAACGTCAACCGAGTAGATATTAGCTTGGTCAATAAATTCTTGGCTATTTGTCGGTTACTTTTTTCTCCTGTATAATACGTCGACTAAATTACTGATTTCGGCCAACACAACTCATGCAGATCCCATCAGCAAATTGACTTAGTAAATGTCTGGAGTCGGTCAATTTGTAAGGCTTTTTGGATTAAATGTACAAACTTCTACTAGACACTGTTTGCTTTTTAATTAAAACGTAAAGGCTTATCCAGACTAAACCAATATCTAGGAAAACATTTCAGAAACGTTTTGAAAATGTTTTAGAAACCTTTCAGAAACATTTTAGCAAAATTAATAAGTGTTTTCAAAATGAAAATGTTCACAAAACATTTTCAAAACTTTTTTTTTGTGGACCCTACAATTTGTTTCTCGTTTGTTTGTGGAACGTTTCTTAAATATACCAGAACTATTCGATCGATATATACCATTTTCAATACTAACGCGACGACGGTAAAAAGGAGTCATCTGACAAAATTTCATCCGCCTATTCGTTTGGACCTTATCGTGTTTTCAACAGACAAACAGACGGACTAAATCATGGTTAAAATTGTATCCCGGGGGCTTATTCCCAAATGCGCGGCGGATCGCTTTTCATGGCGGATTGGTATTTTTGTATTTCCAAAAAGCGATTCGATCCATTCAAACGCGATAGCTGTTTAGGTGACGGATTGCTGGCGGATTTATTGTGGATAAAAAATAAACTAAATTCTTGTGACGAATGTATCGAATCGCTTTTGGGAATAAGCCCCCCGATTCTGAGGGGTTACTCCTTCTTGGCGTTACAAATGTAATGACAAAGTGAATATAGAATAGGAAGGACTGCTAGCAGTCAATTTTTCGTTGAAGCAAACATAAGCACTAGATCCTTGGTTCATGGTGGAGAGAAGCGGATACACTCAAATGTGCCGTCTGTTATCGAAAGTTCGAAATAATTTGACTAAATCGTTATTTTGCACAGTTGCAATGTTTCTACAATGGATGGCACTGTGTTCTATATAAAAATAGCAATCGTGCAGGTTTCTATGAAACTGACATTTCACTAGCAGTCCATGTATAGTAAACCAATGGTGGAGGTTTAAAAAATTACGCGAATTGCCTGTGGCTAAAAACCGTAGTGTGAAGGCTAACAAACTGTTCAGCAACACTTATACACGGCCTATAATTATTTGTATTTTGTTTTTTGATTCTTGGTCCAAAAATTTCTTAAGATACTGAAAATCGGACGTTGAAGTACGAGAAAAATTTCGGAAACCACTTAAACAGTCTATTTTGAGATAATTTAAAAGATGCAATCTGCTACAATAATTTTTATTTTGTAAACATTTTATTTGTAAAATACTTTTCATAACGATAAGACAAGTGCTGAAAAATTGAGATTCTCGTTTGTAGACATTTCCTTAAGCACTATAACTTCGCAAAAATTCGCATTCAAATGCTTGAAAAACTTGGGAAAACGTTTTCTATAAAATCAAATTTGTATTTATACTGGAATCCTTTATGTACAGATTTTATCTTTGATCTACATGCATCGAGGTAATGATTGTTTTTACAAGTCTTCTTTCTGCCTATCGCTCAAGAATTTTAAGTAACAACAAATCAGGCGTCTATCAACAGCAAAGTGTTGGTGTTGCTATTGGTTATAAAATAATGCATACATTATTCGCCACAGAATATTGTTTATCTGGCACATCTTCCATGCAATTTGATGCAAACCGCCTTTTGTAAACATAGCACATGGAATGGAACACACACATTTTGAATCAGTGTTAATGGGCTAATATATACACGACCCGCAAAATTAAACAACAAAAGAAAGTGCCTAACTAGCATTGCTTTCGGTGACTACACTTTTTGTGTTTCATGTCATTCTTTCTACTCTCTGGGTTATGTCACCAAGCCAATTCAATGGGAAGGGAATGCCTCCTATTCGTACTTATACTCATACTCATACTACTCGTCGTATCTACCGAAGAGAGGTAAACACAGGTTTATAGACCTAAAGGTGAAACAACAATATAAACACGACGTAGCTAAAAATAGGTACGTTCAAGCAAATAAAATGTTGCTACTATTACAATCGGAATCGCAATCCAAATGTAATTACCATAACCGCTCGTTAACATCAAAGTTCAGAGAGATTTGCATCTTGAGATTGCATTTCTACAAGATGAGGTTAGATTTGCTTTTAACACGCAAATTAGATGAATCGTAAAACATTTGATTTGAAATCACACGAGTCGCCGGAATGTGCTAAAAATTAATAATTTGAGTAGATCTTTAGATTTTTTGTTTGGCTAATGCAAAAGCTTCCAAAAAGAAGTGTTCCACTCAAACAAATGGGGGAAAGTTGAGATAACAACACAAATGCCAATTAAAACCGAAAAATAGCGAACAAAATAGATCAAGCGTTTGAATAATTTTCACTTTGCTCTTTGGTTCTGGTTTTGTGGTTTGCTTAGCGAGTTTCTTTTGTCTTGTGCTTTATCTTTGCGTCTAATTACTTGAGCATGCTTCAAATACACTCGCACGCATACAGTACTGGGCGTAGTTCGCTTCCAATTGATTGGAAGGTATGCGAAGAAGATGATTTATCATCATGTCGTCATAACTATTAATATTGTTTGTATTATCGCGAGTGTGTCGAACACAAGTACAATGGCAAGCAACAGCTCCACGTTTACTAATAAATTCGTTTGCGTTTCAGTTTTTTCTCTTCAGTGTTGTGCTTTCGGTATTTATGTGTGAAATCTTCTTCTTGTTGACACCGCTCTGCTGAGAATGACGTAGGCGTCGAAATCAGAAATTGTCTACATTTTGCAACTTTTCTGAGAATGGAACTTGTGCTCTGCCTACATATAGGCAGTAAATTGCAACATGTGTTCCGCTTAAATGTGCATCGGTGAGTAGTCGTTGTGTGTCAACCACCCCCTCTAGGCGGTGGACATGGACAATATCAGATGGCGTTGACTAGGCTTCCCCAATTCACCACGACGACGATGTCATGGTAAAGAAAACCAGTTATGTTGTCATAACACAGGCAGAGGAGGTAGTACTTATTATGAGCCATTTCCTAGTGTTGTGGTTTCATTTCGTTCGGTTGTCGAGTCAACATTGCCGGCTGATTTAGAAGAACCAGTTATAGACTACCGTGCTCTACTGACAAATTGAAAATTGATTGACAATGTTCTTGTGGATCTAAATTCAGGTCACACATAATCAATACGTACCTTGTGAGGTATTCCATTCAAGAACATACAATTGCTCCTGACAAACAAACACCGATCCAAATCGTACGTCATATTTTGGCAGCTGCAGGAAAAATATCATCGAATTTAATTATTATTGTTATCCCTTCTATTTCCATTATAAGGATCGGGTGTAGGATCCTCAAGTGGACCCCATATATTTCGGTCTTCCATTTTGATCTTAAGCCCACGATTTTGGAAACGATATTGTTCAGACGATAGCCATTTTGAAGGTCACATAGAGAGAAACAATCATTATACGTGGCTTATATCGCATACGTGATAAGAGGTTAGTTTTGATATTTCTTACCGGCTTTTTGGTTTACAGTTTGGCACATTTTTACGATCAATCTGGTGATCTTCTTTTTACTGGCGCACGTATTAGCTAACGCGTCGGTTGTACGAAATGAAATGGTTAACATGTGCAAAACGTTTTTATAGTATGCCACCAATCGTTGGTGCGAATCACAGTGAGTGTACTAGTCAGTTGTTGTCTTGTACATTTAGAAACGTAAAAAAGCGATTAGCATAATTGCCGGTCAATGAATGTTTGAAATAGTTAAAGTGTGGTCCCATTAGTCCAAAGAAGAACTTTCAATGTCCCTATTGTTACTGTTTTCTTTAGTTGGTACATATTTGGATTCTGTTTCTGCAGGATGACTCCACGAACTCGCAATAATAAGACATGTTTGTGAAAAATCAAATGCGGAAATATCTAAAAATCTGTAATAATCTCGGTAAACATTGAGTAAACAGTGCGTCTAGGCAGATGTCGTGGTTCGTCTACTGATAAACCCAACCACCACATCAGGCGAAACGCATTCTGGAGGGTATGCCACACATTACCAATATAACATAGACGATTTCTGTAATGGACACAACTGATGGTCTAAGTGAAGCAAATGGCAACTGTCACAAGAGCACCCATCTACTACATAACTCTACCTATACCTACCTACATTTGGCATCTGACTAAATGATTCAATGTTGCTATATTTTCTGCAACACTTGATCAAATTGTTTGTCATAATCACTGATATTGAAAGAGTTAATGATGATAACAACGATTTCTGTATAATCGTCTTATCAGAATTTTGAATGGCGATAGCATTTCCCAAAAATATGCATATCGAAGACGACGACTACATACACAGCTAACTTCCGCTGGTTAAAACCTTTTGCAAAAGCAACACTGGGTCTCCAATATCTTGGAGCTCTTAACGCACATAAAGTGTGCTTTTAGAGCAACAAATTTTGAACTGTGGTACAGCATCAATCATACAAAAGGCCGTCATTTAAAAAAACCCACAACCACTTCGCACCCACTTTTTAAAACATCTTGAGTAGGGCAATGGTGTTGACATTTTTACAAAATGTTGGCATGAGTACAAAACAAACTTATACCACTGTACAGTGTACATGCACGCACTATTTTCTATTATGTAAACATCTGCTCGAAAATATGAATGGTCGTAGGTACACGCTACTACTTCAAACGAATGTGTAGAACTTTAGGTATTCATAATATATATGCCACGCAAAGGTTACGTAATACTACTTACAATCCTTGTTATGAAATTGCAAACTTTTGAAGATTCTTTTTGCGTTTTGCTACGTTCTAACTGAGTAAGATATGACCATGTATCGGGTTAGGAATTGAGCTTGTAAGCATGTGTATGTATGTGGCTGCCCTAATGCTGTGCTCTGAATGTTAAGCAATACCGGTATAGCTCGAAAAAAAAAATAACTAAAGTGAGTTCAAGCTTGCATGTTGAAATAAAAGAAAAAGTAAGCACATAATGACGAATATCAAAAAATGTTTTCGACGTGCGGAAATGCACCCGCCCAAGTACCCACATCCGAGTGCTTTTGCAGTCGCAAACTAAATACACATTGCTAAGCGAGTTCCATTCAACGTCAATTTAGGTGGACTTAATAGTGATAGGCTACCACGTTCCACGTGTGACAAAATGAATAACCTTGATCTTGTTCATAACTGAGACTCTTGCTTGAGAAATAATTACAGCTTAGCACTTTAACAACAGTGTGCACTTTATTATGTAAACTTTAACAAATAATTAATATTTAGTCTCGATGACTTAGCATTTTTAATTTCATTTATGATTAAAATACTTTGGGCTGCTCTCATTGGATCATCATTTTTCAATTTTGTACAACTGTAGTGTATAAATATGTACAAATCAATTTTCCAATAAATATAATATAAAATTGATTTGTTAGCAGGTGACAAATCGCAATTCGCCGTAATTTTTCAGAAGTTTTCGAAAATGGATGACGTACATGGGACTACATGACTTCCCGGCAAATGAAATTCAAGAGAAGAACAATGCACAAACAAACAAGTACCTATCCAATCTCAGAGAAGAATGAACAACCAAATCGAATAGCGGCAAAAATGGGATTCCTGTGACTTAGCCACATGGACTTACATCCAATTATGTAAACATTGAGATTTGGATAAAACCAAAACATGGAGAGCTGTGCTTCTGTTTATAGGCATGGGGAATACATCCACTGATTCAAGCAGAGTCATAGCCAGGATTGCCCAGAGACAGCGAAGGTTTAGAATAATGTGCATATTATGTATAATATGTATATTTTCACAGTTAAAAATCTCTAATTCTATTTTTTAACCCTGGTATTATTCTTTTCTCCTTATAATCACAGGATTATTAATATGATTGATGATGATTACTGCGCTCGGGTCTAAATAAATGATTTTAACCACTATACACCGCTGCCACTACCTAAAGCTATAAGAGGAATACTTTGATTTGCGAATAAGCTTCGATCTGAATACATCCCGACCTCCTCTAAATTTATCTTGAGCGATCTATTTAGAGAAGCTCTCTTGCGATCTATGGTTTGACAGGAAGAGATTGTTTAGTGATTGGTGCAGTATTTGTCCCCCCTTTTACGAAAAATACGATTGGTCACAATTAGTTTTTTAGACACTAAGCCCAAATAACAGTGTCCGGGAGAGCCAACCAGAGAAAGGATTCTAGTAATGTTGTGTGCAGTTCTTATCGATTGTTTACGGTCCAGTTTAAATGACGACGTGTGTAGAACAAGTGACCAACTGTACACTATGAATACCGCACCACCTTGTTCCAAAGTAATGTAAAGACTTTGTCGTCTGTAACTGAAGCATATCTTAAGATTTTTAGAAAACACTTGCATATTTAAAAATGTTTTGACAAAGTCACGCAAATATTATTATCGGGGCACATATCTGTGACGTTCCAGGAGGTCCTATTAATTATTGTTATCTACCGATTTCTAATTGTTACTTTTGCAAAGAAGCAGGTGATCATGAACCGAGTGTTGTATTCGAGCATAGGACCTAAGCCCAGCGTTCTTGGCGACTTCGAATAAGATGTCTTTTATTTAACACACATTCCGAAGATGATATGTTTTTCGGTTTCATCTGTGCGAGTCCAATATAAATGGGTCTTGATGGGTACGACTATCTTTACATTTTTGGAGATAGAATTACCATATTTGTTGGAAGAATAGCTGTCTTCTTATCGGAAGTGTATTTGCAATCATTTTTGTTATATTCGCACATTTTTTTGTTATTACAGATCACATACAGATGTAATCATTAATAGCATCAAGGAACAATGGGGCAACTGAATATACATTTTCAAATATTCCAAAATAGCTCCATTTCCTTTTGAATTATACGACCATAAAGTCCGGGAGACTTACAACTGAGTTTCTAAATTTAGTTTGCGACTAAAAATTCAAATTCATTCTGGGTTAAATAAGAATTACCTATTCAGTCGTTGTGCTCCACGATGAACTCAAACAGACATATAGAGGACAAGAGTGTTGTTAACACCAAAGCATCTGAGTGGGAAGAGGAAATCGTACCACACTAAAGCGACTTGTGTGTTTTTATGGTTTCTGTTCTAAGTAACACTTTATTTAAGAAAATAGATACGACATGCACGAAGAAAAAAATGCTGAGGCTTGCAAGAATGCAAATGTGCAGTCTCCCTCTTAAATGCAACCACAAAGGAAGCTCTCTAAGAACTATGCCGTCAGACGAATAAAGAGGACATTTCATCTTTTCATCCGGAATGTTGCGAGACTTTCCAAGGTGAAGGAGATAGTGCACCAGCTTCCGCTTTTAAAAGCTAAATTGTACTTTTGCATTCAATTGGAATATACATATGGAAACAGAGTAATGCGATTTTAATTAATGAGGCTACAGTCTACCTACATCTCTGTGGATGAATATATCAATAACGTTATGCAAACAAAGCAGTTCATGAGTAATTTCTTCCTCTATTCCAAAAACAACAAAAAGCAAATGAAAAAGAATCAAATGAGATCACATAAAAATAGAAACCACGACGATTATGAATAATTGGGTACGAAAAATGCGCTGTTACTCTACCAGAGCCAATTGGTCTATTTTTAAGAAGTTACATGGAGCCTTGGTCCAAACAATACAATTTAATTAGGTGTTGGTTTTGGTTGGTGCTGCGACTCCGTGAGGCAGACGTCATTTTATTTTCTTTTTCCACTTTGCGGGATGATGACTCACTTGCTTGTCACACACTCACAGAGTGAGAGAACAAGTAAAATAGTCTTTTTTTTTTTGCACATGCAATTATTAACCACAAAATGTTCGAATGGAACTGGACATAGATGGGTAGTAATACAATTTTGGAATACTCACGGCAATAGAAATACAGTTCTCCTCTGTGCTATTCGGGAATTTCACAATGAACTTGGATCCAGCCTTCTCTTCGCTATCGTTAAGAGGTCGGAAACGACACACCACTTTAATGCTGTCCTCCGCTGGGATCTCCCGTTCGGCAGACATGTCGACGGATTATAATGTGTGGCGGTTATGTATAATTTTTTATAGAACGGATTTTTCGCCCGAATTTTTCTGGAAAAAGGATAATTGATTTTTTTCACGTTCGATTGTTCTTCCTTTGTGTTTCGAAAGGATATCGACGAGAACGAGACGACGTTGGCGGTGAAGAGAAAAAAAAACTTTCCTCGTCCGCACACACAACACACGAATACACACCTAAAGCAGAAACTGAAAAAATATAAAACGGCGAATAAAATTTATTCTCGGTTTCGGTTTATTCTTTCAGTGACTCTTCTTTCTCGCTCTTTTCAATTCGGTTTTTTTGAAGCGACACGAGAGAACTTTCACAAAATCTGTAACTAATCGATAAGTTTTTTTTCTATTTTGTTTCCGTTTGGTTTTGAGTCTTTTGGGAGGCGATTTTATGAAAATAAAAGAATTCAAACATATAAACGATTGGTTATTTATCTAAAATTATGTTATTTAACTTTTATTTAATAGATTAAAGCACTTCAATTGGTTGTTTTATTTGAAGACAGAGGTGAATTTTTTAACTTCGCTCTGCCCTTTCACGAAGCACTTCACTCACATCACTGAACTGAATGACAGTAAAAGTGTTGCCAAGGCTATAAAATTATTTCTACAAAAGGTGTGTTTGATTGTTTAAAATAGGTAATGGATTGGAACAACAACTGAGCTCTGCGCTAGGCAAATGCGCGTAAGTAGGTGTAAATATGTTTGCGTTATTGACACTTGGCACCAGCTCCTGAAAGGTTTATTTTTAGCCATTGGCAATTTATACCTATATGGACAGCGGTTACATGAAAATGAGTTTGTTGTTATAGTTCAGAATGGCAGCTTTCATTGGAACGATCATTATTAAATATAGTCGTAAAAAACGCTGCGAATGTCACAATATTTTTCCTAGAGCCCTACAACAAATACTTTATCCCTCTCATCTGCCTATAATTTATAAGGCATTAATTCGCTCCAACTTGACTAAACTATACTGAAGTTACCGGATAGAAACACTGGGTACCTACAAATATCGGGAATTCGATAAATTTCACTTGAACATCGTAGAAATGTTAGGCGTCTCGTATTTTCTAACAAGTTTTAGAAGGGTTTAAATAACGAAATTTCCAATTTCAATATTTTTGCCTTGACCGAAAACACCTTTTGTTTGGAATTGGAATTGTAAATTTCGTTATTTAAACTCTCTTAAAACTTGTTTTTAATACAATTTGGTGGATTACTTACTTATATGCTATACTTTGAATAGTACAATTTCCAAATTTCTCTTTATAAATGCATCAAAAGTATTAGAATTAGAATTTTCCACTGATAAATATTTGTTTAATTAAAATTGTCCTGTCAAAGTCAATTTTCCTATCAGACTGATGCGTTGCCAACTCATGTTTTCATTCTTCGACAAAAGAAATGCATCCATTATTGTGGAAAAATATTTTATTCTAGCGGTTTTTTAAATAAATGAAGATGCCCTAATTTATTATCGTGAAGTGACGAATGTAATTTATGTTTTATAAACACTTAATTTTAATCAAACTCAACTAGGTACGAAATTTTACATGAAAGGTCAATAGGTAGTTTCACAGCCACAATAGACAGAGACTGCCCTGAAAAATGTAAACCTATTGGAGGTTACAGCAAATGCGAGCAACTTTTTCTATCAACCAAACATCCCTATGTTATCGAAAATATTCTTCTCATGTCGATTTTCTTTGGGCAAAAAAAAGCACTTTTTTTAAGATTCAGAGCAGTTTTTCTTCTCTAGAAATCAGCTGTCTGTTAAAATCAATTTTCTTTGGGCAAAAAAAAGCACTTTTTTTAAGATTCAGATTACTTTTGCGAATCTCGATTCGAAAGAGAGATTCGCACGTACTTTCACCAATACCAAAACAAGTGACATTTGTCAAACTTTGAGGTTAGTTATTGTTAGGGGAGACTGGGGCACATTTGAACGTGAGGCTAATTTGAATCTATAAATTTTATAGTGAGCTTTTCTTTTTGTGTAAAATATATTTTTAAGGCGCAACTTCATTTGAAAACGTATAAAGGTACGTTTTTTGACAAATATGAAAAATATAAATATTTGCACACATTTTTCTGTCGCTTGACTTATTGGGGCAGGTTTGAACAAAACAGTCGCGGCACATTTGAACAAGGGGTCTGTAAGTGGCATTGAACTAAAAGCTAGCTACCACCACCAATTAACGCTCCGGTGATAATTTTTGTCTTCATTTTTTCAAAATTTCTGTTCGGTTAATAAAATAACTCATTTTTGTTTTTATAAAGTTTCTTCAGTCATTTGTAAAATATTTCAATAATTTCAAAATTTCAGTTTGCTTTTGCTAAGTCGTTTTTATTTTCTTGATTAAAATAATAAAGTTAATTTATTTTATTAAAAAAATACAAACCTTGTACCTAGTAACTTATTAGCTTCTAAAAGCAATTACAAATAAGGTACCTACTGCCGTTCAAAAGTGCCCAGCCTAGTTCAAAACTGCCCACATGGGGGTACCTTTGAACATAAGGACCTATTTCGTTTTTAAATAAATTATACGCCCTTACTAAATTTACGTAGTTATATGTCCAAATTTAAGTTTATTTGCATTTCTTAAAGTGAGAATACTTTACAGTCTAATAAATTAAACAAATAGGATTTTATGAAACCTCAAAGCAAAAAGGTTCAATGTGCCCCAGTCTCTCCTACCTATTGTGGAATAAATTTGAAAATTGAAAATGGATATTAATGGACCGTCGTAGAAAATGCCAATGGGGTTGTTTTCATGGGGAAGGACGAAGTTCTAATTCAAAACAAAACAAATAAGTAGTTTTGTACAAGTACAAGTAAAAAACTAGCAAATAACAATCCAATTTTATAAACACAAATTGGAATTTAAAAACAGCTGACTGTCAAATCACACACCAACACAAATGCAAAAAAAATTGATCTCATTTCATGTTCGATTGGGGCAGGAAAAATCTGAGATTGAGAGCAAAACGGTAAAAGCCCAAAGAAAATCGACATCAATTACCTATGGCTACCGCAGAAGCGACATTTGTAGGGTTTCTAATAAATATTTGACAACAAAAATCAGCTGGCTGTCATTGGCTTCCCATTTTCACAACAATTTTACTTGATTTTCTTATTTCCTTTTGTAATATAAAATGTCCAATCGTGATATATTCGCAAAAGCCTTACCAAATGTAAAACTAGCTACTCGATTCGATGCTGATGGAAAGGAGGTTCAGGTAGAGTTGTGAGTAAAGCAAGGAGTCAAATTGTGTCTAATTGGAATCCCTTTGCAGGTCGAGCGTCGTGAGGATGAGGAACAAAACGCTAAACAACAGGAAATCTTTGAGATATTAGTGAATGCTGGTTACTTTCGTGCTCGTATAAAGGGGCTATCCGCGTTTGACAAAATCGTCGGCGGTATGACTTGGTGCATCGAATGCTGTGACTATGATGTTGACGTAGATCTGTTATTCCATGAAAATCTCACAATTGGACAGAAAATGTAAAAAAATCAGTATATTTAGCCAAACTGTATGATAATCTGTGTGTTTTTCAGTTCGCTTACAGAGAAAATCGTTATTGTGCTGCCCAAAATGAAGTGCCCGTACTTGATTGAACCACATCAGATACAGGGACTGGAGTTTATAAGTATTTTTCCGGTCATACAGTGGCTAGTTAAGAGATCGGTTTGTTAGCTTTAAAAAAAGCATACCTATTGTTTGTAAAACGTCCTGATTTTAGGTAGAGAATCGAACTGAACGAGCAGTCAAGTTGAAGGCATTTGCTGTGAGTCAGTTCCACAATAATTTCCAATACAAATCCGATAAGGAGAATCTCCAAAAGATGCGCAATGCATCGGCAAACATCAAGCGAATACAGGTTCGTTAGCGATGCTGATAAATCAACAACACCAACTAATCCTTCCCCACTGTAGGAAATGTACAGTCCCCGTCGTCAGTATAAGCGCAAGGACACCGGCAACGAAGATGAAAAAACTCGAGTTCGCATAACACTTCTCGAATATGGCAACAAAGGTGCATATACCGGATCAGCGACAAGCAAGAATCCATCACAGAAATCCGATGATTCGCAATCAGCAGCAACGGACCTTGACGAGAACGTTGTCGAGCGAGAGGTGATTTCGTTAAAGCCGCAAAGTTTTGTCCTAAGCTTCGAATTTGCTTTTATTTGGATTTACCTTTCTCCCAAACAGAGAACGGCTCACTCTACATCACACACTTAGTAGTTCTGTGAGCTCTTTCTGTGTGGTTTACTGTGCCATTCATTTAAAAAGAAAAGTGCATGTTTTACCTCTTAGTTTAGATATGATTTTCTAGAGCTTACAAACTTTTGAAACACAAACGGCTTTCCACACTAAACAAACTTAAGTTTCGTGAAAGTCTTCGCGGTTTTTTTTTCTCTGTGTGAATAACAGCAACACGCCAACAAACAAAACAATTTACTTGCAGATCGATGTTGACCAGCTGCTTAAAAATCTTTACATTGCTAACGAGGTAAACTGTCAATTCATATACTATACATACCTAACTACATTTAACAAAAAAAAAAAAAAAGAACTTGTGTAATAATTTACTGTACATCTTGATTGTCTATGTGGATTGTGATTATGTTGTTATGTCTAGGAAATGGAGAACACTTTGCTTTTTGTGTTGTTGCTACTTTTTCAACTTGTAAGTGTGTCTGTGCTTCTTTGTACATATAATCATGTGTGGTTGTTGTGTGTCGCTTATGTAGATACATATATATTAGTGTCAAATCAAGTAGATGAACTAAAATTAAATAGAACTATACAACATATTAGATGCTATAAGCGGTGTGAAGGACCAATGAACTTTTAATAACTTTGCAAAGGCGACTTTCGACTTTCCTTGAGGTATTGTGAGAGAATTCCTGAGCAGCTTAGGCGAAGTCTACTGTGCCATTCTAAGCCAAACATCGTCTAGGCTGCCTTTCTAAGTTGTTTTCTTCCTTTTGAGTTAACGTTTCCAGGTGTTTCCATGTGTGGAATTAGGGTTCATATGACTCTAACTTTATATATCGGGACTCGTTCTTAGGTCTTATCGATCTTAACCGCCATTTAGGAGTATAAAAACGTCCGAACGATATTCGTTAAAAAATGTTGAAAGATTTTCTATTGGTTTTCAAAAGTTTGGTGCCAAAGCTGATCACAATGTGCCTTCTTTACACTGTTTACTTCCTTAGAATCGAAAGACTTTACTGAACGCTGCAACTAAAACGTAATTCTACCTCTGATAGTCCTAGATCTCAGAGAAATCTGTTGCCATTCATTTGAATCTCCAATATCATGCATTTCTCGTAACCAAAGAATTTTACGCAAAGAGAGTCCAAAGAGTAGCGCCCGATTAAACATACAATGCAACTGATCTGCGGTTTTAGGTTCTCTGTGATTACGAATAGACTTGTCTCTGTTCGGGTTGTAAATAAAATTAACACTGGGGACAAGTCATGTACCTATAACGATGGACGATATAGTTTTTGAAATTTGCTTTTGTAGATCAATGAGACCAGTCCCACCAGAGTAACAATATCTTTTGCATACGTATCGGACATTCAAATGAAAAATCCCACCCCAGCCGTTGAGCCTACAGGGCTCTAATTTTTTAAATAATTTCCTTGAAATGTCAAAAGTACCTATATACATTAGTAGTTTTCTAGACCTAAACAAGACCCCTCTACGTCTCCAATATTTATTTCTTCAATCCAAAACGTACACACTATTATTCAGCAGCACTTTGTTTGTCACCTAGAAGTTACAACACATACTCCCACTTATCACGAAAGCTTCTAGAATACTAAAACTTTTAGAGACTGCTTATTTATCTTCTTCCTCCCTCAACAACAGGATGATGTGCCAACAAAAACTGCTCTAGACGAAAAGGACAAAACAGCTCTTCTACAGCACTACGCCGATCTCAAAGAAGAAATGGAAATCGATACAAAGCTACTTTCCGAACAGAGTCAAGTAAAGGCTCTGCAAAACACCAGGGCAGCCCTGGAGAAGAAGCTACAGCGAGTAAGGTCTGATAATCAGGAACTTGGGCAAGAGCTGGACAAACAAAAGGTTAAATTGAAGGAACAAGAACAATTGGAACAGGAGCTGCTTGGTGAAATCAAGGAATTCGAAAAGATCGAAGCCAAGGCCGACAAGGGGTGAGTTGTGTTGATTGATTATAAGTGTTGTCCATCACTGTAGTTTTTCGTTGTAGTGTCCTGGAGAAGATAAAGGGTCTGGTGGAACTAAATGAACAGCTGAAGAAGGAAGAATCGGACTATAAGGAGCAGTGTAGAGAAGAACTCGAACGGCTACAGAAGGAAATCCAGTAAGTAGTAATTGATTCTAATAGAGAGTAATAGACAATCAATCACATCTGTTTACCTTTCCAGAGAAATGGAGCAACGAAACGCGGAATCTAATCCCGCTGAAGAAAAAGAACACGTCGCCAAGCAAGAGGAACGCCTCCAACAACTTCGACTCCAATTGGCAAAGAAAAATCGCGGAATAGTTGCCATTCAGCGACAACTTGACAATGTCCCAGACCGTACAGAACTAGCGCAGTATCAACGACGATTTTTGGAACTCTACAATCAAGGTACACCTTCAGTACGTCTGCTGTAAAAATACATACATATGTACATTTCTTTCCAGTTAGCGCCAAACATCGAGAAACAAAACAATTCTACACTCTGTACAACACTTTGGACGACACCAAGCTGTATTTGGAGAAGGAACTCTCGCTGCTGAATTCAATTTATGAGAATTACCATGAGGGTATGACAACTGCTCAGTCTCGAGAACAATTCCTCAAGCAATTCGAGGCAATAGTCGACGGAGTCAAACAGACGCACAACAAAGTGCGCCAAAAGTGCGACGATGAGAAGGCCAAACGAGATGCACTAAACGCCCAGCTGATGCATTTAGTGGATCAACAGAGGAAGTATGCAGCTGCGGTGAAGCAGCTGACTCGAGAGTGCCAACGCTGCGAAGCTCTAATGATGCATTTGAAGTCAATCCAGTAGAAACAAGTACATTTCCAATTAAATTCGCTTTTATCAATAAAAGTTATATACGACAAACGCAACTAGAAGTGTTTGTGTTAGAAAATATATAAAAGTTGTATGTGCGTTATAATTAGGAAGCTATCGAAATTTATAGATAATAAACTATATGTCTGTTCAATTTAGCTTGGCGTATATTATTCATTAAAGTGCGCTAATAAATTAAATGAACAATCATTGACATGGTATAGCTGCCGTGCTGATAGAATGCTGATAAAATTATACAAATGCAAGGCGAAGGGGCGGCTGTTGTATTTCATTTTGAAATGGTTACACGTTTGCGTCCGTGTACATATCTTATACAACTTTAAGGACTAATGCGCAATTTTGTGTTCAGGCCGTTAAACTGCTGCATCTGGTATTACCTTGCTGGTTTCGCTCAATTGGAATGTAAGCTCCACTACCTCGTCTGAATCTTTCTTTTACATCAAAGATCTCGGTGAGATT